>OY288247.1:16438428-19248428 GCA_958450325.1 Agrostemma githago | reverse complement strand
CACCACGTCTTTGCGTTCCCGCGGGGAGAAATATGCCCTCTCCCCGAGGAGATCGCAGCCATTGGAGGTTGGAGCCCTGTTGCTCGTCCTGCCATTCCTCCGTTCTACCTGGACCCGAGGAGGAGACTGAGGGATTTCTTTGGTCTGTCTCATGCTGAGACGGATCGAATGGTGCGGGGAGATACTGTCTCCCTCTTTGACTTGGCTGACAAGTTTATGAACAGTCAGGATGTAAGGGCTACGCCTTCTCACCGGCGTAGGGCTTTCGCGTTCTGCATGCTGCACCACTACGTGTTTGAGGGGTTGATGGATGCTGACTCATGCGTGGGTCAGATTAGGCTGATTGGAGTGGTTGACCAGATGGAGACTGGTCATAGCCCTGCTTGGCTAGCCACTGGGGAACTCATCATGGGTCTGGATGCTAGGCGACTCGACCCAACCCGGCAATTGACGGGTAGCACCCTCATTTTGCAGGTATAGGCTTCTCGATTTTTCAATTTTGCTTTTCTCTTTTTTTTTTGTTTCTCGCGAATTCCTGAGGTCCGTAAGTCACTCGATCGAGTGGACCTATCACTCGATCGAGTGATGTCTGCGAAGTGCTTCTGCCGGTCTGTGAAGGGCTTACTCGATCGAGTCAGATGGTGTACTCGATCGAGTGTCATACCTGACGAGCTTCTGATTCTCTTAGGGGGCCTCACTCGATCGAGTCAGATGGTGTACTCGATCGAGTGGGCTGTAGCGAACCATTCCGTTATTCATAAATTTCGTGTATACGTCTGCAGGTCTGGCTGTCGGAGCGCTTATCGATCATAGAGCCTCCTCCGAGCGTTCCCAACTACCGCAGCAGTCAACTCAGTTCTAGGGGGCGCCGGATAAGCTCGAATCACCATATAAATCGAGCTTACTGGGACGAGGAATTGGTGTTCCATGGTGGCCCGTTGATTAGGTGGACGGTTGCTTGGTGGTTTCTTTCCAAGCTGACGGGGTTGGCCAAGAGGGACCAAGCTCGTTACCTTGTGATCCTGTCCCTTGACTGGACAGTTCACATTTACCCGGACCGCATTCTGAGGCAGTTCGGTTCGTCTCAGCGCATTCCTGAGACTGAAGCCCTTATTAGCGTCTCGCTCCAGCTGACGGACGCTATGTGCGACACCTGGTTGCAGAGATGGTTTACTCGTCCTACATGGACTATTCCCAACCCTTGCCAATCCGCTTGGGTTTCTCGAGCCTACGAGAAGTGGACTTCTGAGGAGTCCGAGGAGGCTCGCAAAGCTTTGAAGGTCGATGAGGCCTTCGAACTGGTCCGTCGGGAGACGGCAAAGGACAATAGGGGATTCTACGATGAGGGAGAGACCCCTGCTACCTTAGTCCGACTAGAATCGGGTCTTAAGTCACATACTAAGACTCGAGCCAAAGATGCCGGTGCTAGTGGCACTCGGGGGCGGCAAAGCCCCCAGACTGACTTGGAGCGGCGACTTGGGCCAAGGCTGGCGGCCCGGGACCGACTAGGTCCGCGTGACCGGCTCCCTGAGCCTGTGAGGGCCCGACTCGGGCCAATAGAGGTGGATGAGGACTCGAGTTCCAAGAAGCGAGTCCGGGCTAAAGAGGTTCCTGTGGTGATTCGGGAACGCTCTCCTCCGCGTCGTCGTCAGTGGACGGCCAAGGAGGCCAAGGACAAAGGGAAGGGCAAGATGCCCTAAATACTGAGTCCTTAGTTTTATTATTTAAATATTATTATTATTTTGTCGTGTGTTTTTGTAGTTTTTTTTTTTGAATTCCTGCGCTTGTAATTTTCCCAAGCTTTTTGGGATTTTTTTTTTTTTGATAATTAATAAAAGGAAGTTTATTATTAAAACCGTTCCTGTCTTTTCTCGATTGCATTGGTTGTGCCCTTTTGAGGGGCTGCCTACGTATCCGCGATTAGCAGAATCAAACCAAACGTAGTTCAGGCTTAGGAAATTGCAATCTCGAATTACACCAAGACTATTGGTTCAAGATGTTTTGCGACAGTAGAATAAATAATTCTAACTCATTGACTTGCTTTTTGTAAAATAAATGATTTTGATAAAAATTGCTAATGACATTGAGAAATGGCTAAGGGTAGTAACGCTTCAGCTGGTCCAGGTTGGTTGGGTTGACAAACTCATTCCCGTCCAGGTCCGTCAGCATTACTGCTCCGCCTGATAGGATTTTCTTCACCAGGTATGGCCCAGCCCAGTTGGGTTTGAACTTTCCCCTTGGGTCAACTGGTAGCAAGGCTCGAACCGACTTAAGGACTAGGTCCCCTTCCTTAATGTTCCTGGGCCTTACTCGCTTGTTGAAGGCCCGTTGGATCCGTTTCTGGTATATTTGGATATTGTTGAGAGCGCGGGACCGTCGTTCGTCTAGTAGAACCAACGAATAGTACCGTGCTCGAACCCAGTCAGCTTCGGGTACTTGACTTTCTAGCAGAATTCTGAGGGACGGTACCTCTAACTCAACTGGTTGGACTGCTTCCATCCCATAGGTTAGGTAGTATGGTGTCGCTCCGGTTGCGGTGCGAATTGATGTCCGATACCCCCATAGGGCAAAAGGTATTTTGTCGGGCCAGTCCCGATAATTATCAGCCATCTTTTTGAGTATGGTGACAATCGTTTTATTAGCTGCCTCTACTGCTCCGTTCGTTTGGGGACGGTATGGCGAGGACGTGTGTCTTTGAATTTTGTATTTAGCCAGTAAGGTTGCCGTCTCAGCTTGGAAATGAGTTCCATGATCACTGATAAATTCATGGGGGATTCCATACCGACATATTATCTTGTTTTGGATAAATTTGGCGACATGTTTGGCATTGAGGATGCGATATGATTCAGCTTCGACCCATTTGGTGAAATAGTCGATAGCTACCAAAATGAAGCAATGCCCGCCAGTACCGGAGGGGTTTACTTTCCCGATTATGTCGATACCCCATGTCGAGAACGGCCAAGGTGACGTCATGGTATAAAGCAGAGATGGCGGCATATGTTGTACATTGCCAAAGATTTGGCAGTTATGGCAATGTTTGACATATAACTGGCAGTCGGCCTCCATGGTGTTCCAGTAATACCCGAGCCTCATGATTTTTCGGACCAGCATGTGAGCATTCATGTGTGGACCGTTTTCGCCGTCATGTACTTCGGCCATTACTTTCTCGGCTTTATATTTGTCAACACAAAGGAGAAGAGCCCCCTGTGCCGTCTTTTTGTACAGCTGCCCGTCATCAGTACGGATGAACTGGGTGGCTAGCCTTCGTAAGGCCTTCTTGGCTCGACCCTCGGCCCCGGGAGGATACTCTCCGCTGGTCAGGTATGTTAATACAACCTGGTACCAAGGTTCGGGATCAGTGATCTCGATGTCTTCGATGTCATGGACGTACGCCGGCTCAGATCGTCTTTCGACACAAATTGGCATACTGGTCACGTGGTCGGGAATGTTCAGTAAAGACGCCAATTTTGAAAGTGCATCTGCAAACTGATTTTCTTCCCGAGGCAGGTATATGTACTCTACCTTTTGGAATTGTTTCTCGAGATCCCTTACTCGTGCCTGGTAGGCCACGAGATTAGCATTCCGAGTCTTCCATTTTTGAAGTGCTTGGTTAATGACCAAGGATGAGTCGCCATGTACCCGGAGATTTGTGATCCCTAGGTTGGCGGCGGCTTGTAGCCCGTAAATGCATGCTTCGTATTCTGCTGCGTTGTTGGTGACGTCAAAGTCCAGCTTGATGGAGACGGGAGTATGCTCCCCTCTTGGTGAAATTAGGAGGATCCCGACTCTGAACCCTCGAAAATTAGATGCTCCATCGAAGTATAAATCCCATGTTTCGGCATCGGTATGGAAAATATCTTCGTCTGGGAAGGACCAGGTGTCGGTGTGTCCTTCCTCGGTTATCGGGCTGTCGGCGAGAAATTCAGCCACTATCCGCCCCTTAATAGCTTTTAAAGGTACAAATTTTAGGTCGAACTCTGCCAACATTAGAGTCCATCTTGAAATTCGGCCGTTGAGGATGGGTTTTTCGAAGAGGTACTTGATCGGGTCCATCTTGGATAGCACATGGACCTCATAGCTGAGCATATAATGTCGGAGCTTCTTAGTGGCCCAGACTAGAGCCAAACACGTCTTTTCGAGCATGGTATATTTGCACTCATACTCTAAAAACTTCTTGCTGATGTAATAGATGGCTCGCTCTTCGGAGTCAACTGTCTGAGCCAGCATAGCCCCCATGGCTGTCTCGGTCGTTGTTAGGTATAACGACAGAGGCAAGCCGGGTTGAGGTGGCATCAAAACTGGCGGAGCAGACAGAATTTCCTTGATTTTGTCGAAAGCAGCTTGACACTTGTCATCCCATAGTATCCGTTCCCCTATTTTCAGCTTCTTGAAAATTGGTTCGCACACCATGGTTAGCTTGGAAATGAATCGACTAATATACTGGACTTTCCCGAGAAATCCCCTTATTTCTTTTTCGGTTTTAGGAGCTTGCATCTCGGTAATGGCTTTGATTTTAGCTGGGTCGACTTCGATACCTCGTTGGCTAACGATATGACCCAGTAATTTGCCTGACGTTACCCCAAAACTGCACTTTTGAGGGTTTAGCCTCATGTTGTATTTGCGCAATCGGGTGAAAAATTTCCTTAGGGCGGTGATGTGACCGTCCCGTTCTTTGGATTTGACGATCATGTCGTCTACATAGACCTCTACCTCTTTATGCATCATGTCGTGTAGTAAGGTGGTAGCGGTCCTTTGGTATGTGGCCCCGGCATTAATGAGACCAAATGGCATGACGGTGTAACAGTAAGTACCCCAAGGTGTAGTGAAGGTAGTCTTACTCATGTCTTCTTTCGCCATCTTGATTTGATTATATCCGGCATACCCGTCCATGAATGACAGAAGGGCATGATCGGCCGTGTTATCCACCAGTATATCGATGTGTGGTAACGGAAAATCATCCTTCGGGCTTGCTTTGTTAAGATCTCGAAAATCTACGCACACCCGCACCTTACCGTCCTTTTTAGGAACCGGCACGATGTTTGCGACCCAGTCCGGATATTCGGACACTTGTATGAAGCCGGCTTTGAACTGTTTGTCGACTTCTTCCTTTACTTTGAGAGACCACTCGGGCCTCATTCGACGAAGCTTTTGTTTGACCGGTCTGCACCCGTCTTTGATAGGTATGTGGTGCTCGGCTATTTCCCGGTCTATCCCCGCCATGTCCTTGTAGGACCACGCGAAGACATCTTTGAACTCTTGGAGGAGGTTTATGAACCGTTGTTTCTCCTCGGGATTTAAGGATATCCCTATCTTAAGTATCTGGGGCTCTAAGGTTGTTCCCACGTTTATGGACTCGGTCTCTTCAATTACCGGATTCCGGGATTCCCTTTGTTCTAGTTGCTCGATCAGATGTGGAGGTAAGGGTACCTGTTCGTCGGATTTCTCAATGTCATAGCATAAATCATTTTTGAAAGCAGGATTTAAAAGAGGCAAGTCGTAAGCAGAACGGTTGTTATTATTGATTGAAAATTTAGAAAAAAGCTCAAAGAGAGCAGCCATCTGATCGTTGGTCAGTGGCGGAATTGGTAAAGCACTCGGGACAGACCCCGAAGTGCTAGCAGCAGGAATGATAGAAGGGAGGGGGGTTACAGGAGCGACTCTAGCACCGACTTCTCTAGACTCGACCTCAGACTCTGACTCAGACTCCGACTCAGACTCGGACTCAGACTCAGGCATGTCTCCCACTCCGGCGACCAGCTTGTAGATCCTTCCTTGACTGTCAGTCCACTTGAC
Source organism: Agrostemma githago (assembly GCA_958450325.1). Taxonomy (NCBI): domain Eukaryota; kingdom Viridiplantae; phylum Streptophyta; class Magnoliopsida; order Caryophyllales; family Caryophyllaceae; genus Agrostemma; species Agrostemma githago. The sequence continues at coordinate 19,242,635 of OY288247.1, read as the reverse complement.
AGTCTTCCTCCAGGCCCTTTTTCCCGTCTCGGAACCAACATCCGAGATCAGCTTGGTCGGGTCAAACCTATTGCTGTGGAGAATCAGGTTGACCAGGTCTTCCTTTGGAGTCGGGGCTACGGTGTCTTCCCCGAAGAGTAGCCCTAGCGCGGGCTCAGCATCGTCAGCTCCGTTGGACTGGATGAGGGCGAACACCTCATCCGGGATGTAGTTGCAATCCCTGGCCAAGTGGGTCCCGAGGTGCGTAGCATTAGGTTGGTATAGCCCAACCTGGATGGCCCCGAATACGGGTGTGACAAAATAGTCAGACAACCGTGGGCTATAATGGCTCAAGTAGGTACCCTTCATGATGTTGCAGGCCTTTTCAATTCCTGCTCGGACAACGTTGTTCGGAGTGAGGGCGTAGCCAAGGCCGAAGTGAGAGTCTTCGTCCTTAAGGACCTCGATGATCTTCCCAGCTGGAAGGTCGGGTCGAGAGGTAGCCCCCGGAAGGTACCCTAGGTTTTGGAGCATTGTGTCAATGCTCGTGGTGAAGTAAGGCCTAAAGAGGTACTCTTCCTCGATCATCCCCACAAAATCGAACCCCCAGAGGTCCGTACGGCCCGTGGCGTTACAGCTAGCCACGGTCATTGGGGTCGCCTCTAAAGTAATAATACCGTCGAGTAGAGGCATCTTGATCTTACGGTGGAGGGTGGAGGACACGGCTTTTACTGCGTGAATCCACGGCCTTCCTAGGAGCATGTTGAACGATGAGGTGACATCAATCACTTGAAATTCAAGCTCCTTTTCTACCGGGCCCGTAATGATGGTTAGTTTTATGGCCCCAGCTACCGACTTCGGGCTCCCATCAAAGGCTTGGATGGTTTAAGCAGTCGGGATATAGTCAGCCTCGGTAATGCCGAGGGCTTTGGCGGTCCATGGAGGAAGGACGTTCACAGCTGACCCGTCATCAACTAGGGTCATCGGGAGGTATTTTCCCCGGCAAATCACCGTGATGTAAAGGGCCAGGTTGTGGGAAGTCCCAAATGGCGGCAGATCGGCTTCGGAAAAGGTGATCATGGGGCCTCCTACTTTGGCCTTACCCTTTAGGTGGGGTAGGACCGTGGCTACCATTTCAGCGGGGGTAGCCAGAGAGTCGATCTTGACTTGATCGAGAGCCTTTGTAAGTGCTTCTCGATGTTCTTGAGAGCTAACAAGGAGTTGCCATATGGTGAGGTCAACTCGGGTTCTCTTTAGTTGCTTCACGACGGCCGTTTCGGCGGTCGGCTCTTCAGGGGCGACTTCCATCCCAAGTGGATCGGTGATGGTTGCCGGGGTAGGGGTGTCCCCAGCGCTTGTGGCTAAATAGGGACGACCAAGGTTGTTGCTGGCTAGGACTCGAGTTTTGACTTCTCGAATCTGTTCAGGGGTGATGGGAACGGTTTCCCCTTTGGCGAGGTAGATATCATCCTCGTCGTCGAACCAGATCCCGTTCACTTGCGGGATGTAGGGGGAGATAAGGTGAGAGCAGTCGATCACCTCCCCGGCAAAGATGGCATGGGAGCTGAAAGGGTTCTCCTTGTTACTGGGCTTATCTCCGGGTAGCGGGATTTTACCGCTCTCGATCAGGTCCTGGATCAAGTGTTTCAGCTTCCAACACTTTTCGGTATCGTGCCCATTGCCCCGGTGGTATTGGCAATAGGCCTGAGCATTGTAGTTCTTGGAGCGTCGCTCGACCGGAACTTCAGGAGTTGGGCCTACCGGTTGGATTAGGCCCTTGGAGGACAGCCTTTGTAAGGCATAGGTATAGGTGGTACCTATATCGGTGAAGACTCGAGGTGGGGTGTTCTTCTTGGACGGGGCATCTAGTAGATTAACCGCGTCAAAAATGCTGCGGGTTGCAGCCTGGGGCTTAGTGGTGGAGGAAGAGGCCCCTTGGTATCCTTTGCTAGTGGCCTTAGTGAGGCTTTCTAGTCTCAGGTCGTCTTCGATCCTCATACCCATTTCAGTAAGGGTGGTGAAATTGGGTATGACTGCGTACCGGAGGTGAACCCGGTAGGAGGGGAGGAGGTTCTTGACAAAAGCCTCCACCAAAGTCTTCTCATTAGGCTTGTCAACCAATTTCACGCTCTCGGCCCTCCAGCGTTGAAGGTACTTAGTGAAACCTTCCTTTGGCTCTTGGGCCATGACCTCCAGAGATCGCATTGTGGTTTGGATCTCGGTATTGTCAGCATAATTCCGGGCGAACTCGGTAGCCACATCATCCCATGTAGGGTATTTTTTCGGGTCTAGCCTATAGTACCAGGCCCGTGGGTGCTTCTCAAGGGATGCAGCGAAGAGATTCTTGAACATGGATGAATCCACTCCCTTGATGGCCATGAATTCCTTGAAGGCCCGCACATGTAGTAACGGGTCTTCAGTTCCCTCGAACATGGGCAAACCGGTGAGGTTCAGGTTTGCGGGTAGCTTGTCACTCACCGTGGAGTACTCCCGGCTATTCTCCCGGTGGATATTGTTACTCCCAGTCAAATGGACTTGTTCTTCTAGCCGGCGCACTGCGCTGACCAGTTCAGTTATGGGCCCAGTAGTCTCGACATTAGGGGTCCCTTGCTCTACCGTAGCTAGGCGAGCAACAATGGCCACTTGGCCAACCCTCATCTCGGTTAGTTGGGCTTCGATGTCGGTCTGCTTCGCGACCATGGCGTCCAAAGCGGTTTGCAGACTGTTCAAAGTAGCCATCCTTCGAGCGTGTCTAGTTGCCGGTGGCCTGTCTGTAAGAACACCGCGTAATCAGAAACCGAACCCAGATCTTGGAAAAAGGAAGGAAAAGTACATCCCGAGCAATACTAGGAAAGCAGACTAGAGACTCGAGAAAGACATCTAGACGGATGACTCAATGGGTGGTATAACTTCCTTAGGATTTTGGCTTTGTGGGCCTAATCCCGTTCGAAGGAAGGTCCACGTGAGACTTTTCCCCAGACTTTTGACTCGAGTGTATGGACGGACTTTCCTTTGTAGGGGTATGCCCTACGCGGGTCGGTCGTGCCTTGACTGACAAGGCGGACTCGGGGAAGGGAGGAAACTCGTGATATAGGATCAGCGGAGTTTCGACGCTATAGACCCTCGACATACTATGCAAAGACCCGACACACGGCTAGACGGTAGGTCCTATAATAAGGAAGGTTTACTAAGATAGTTGGATGTTTGAAATTTGGATGTAAAATGAGCGGATGAATTTCCGAGAGTTTGGAAAAAAAAACGGAATTCCGAAAACCAAGATTAGAATTTTGAAAATTCAGAAAATCGAGATGGTGTTGGAAATTCACGAATTAAAATGGGCAGCATGCCGACTAGAGAAAAAGGATATTTTGAGTCAAATCAGTTGATCCTAAATTTCGGCGGCATTCCGAGTTTTGAAAATTGGATACTTTGAAAAGACGGGTCCTGAAACGGACAGCATTTCGGGTTTTTCAAAATTTGGTGTTTTTTTGGAAAGATGCATTTTTGAAATGACGGTTTTTGAAAAATGACACGGAAACCAAGCAGCACATAGTCAAGTAAGAATTATAACGACGCTTATGTATGCTCTACACTAAGTCTCGGTCAGTCGAATAGGGTCTATACCAACGACGATCGCATTCTCACGAAACGGGACAGACTTCCTAGCCAATTTTGAACTAGAACCTGCCGTAAAACCCCGGTGAGTTCCGCCATCGAAGTCTTTAGCGCACCCATGTAGGAATGCACCGTGGTATAGTGGGACGTCGGTCACAAGTAACCGGCCCGGGCAAAATTTGGGTTATGCATGAACCATTAAACTAATGCGCGCACACTAATATTCGAACGATTTCTCTTCGAGTCTCACCCTAGGAACCCCGATGCCATGTAGTACATCAGGTTTTCCCCAGCGGAGTCGCCAAATTGTGGACATGACGTAGGTCCACCCCGACGCGGCCACGCGCGGGTTTGGGTAGGCGAATGAATCTCGTGGTGAGATTGTTCTCGGGTTCGAAATTTAAGTCAAAATGGAGTCGCCACCGAATTTTGTGGTTATTCGGAACCATACGAGCCCACTCTATGTCGTCATGGGCTATACACAAAGTAAGCCCACTTCGATTTCAGAGTTCATTGGGCTCGTCCCTTTGCATTGCAATACCGATACCGTATAAACCGGCTTTCGTGAATAGAATGACTCTCGTGCGCCAAGGGTTTCGGGCATCCGGAAACCAAAGGTTCTGAGTAAGGGGTGAGGGTACGTGTTGGGAAGCCCACTAAGGACACCCAACCCCGCCCGCACATGGCGGCCTCTACTAAGACATCGTTCGTGTTCGTGTGAGCGCGCTAGTAAAACGATTAAATGATATGCAAACAGCGTTTTCGGGCTAAGCATGTGAATAGTATGTGAACTACGTCATTTAATGCATCTTATCTTTGGTCAAAGTGATTTAGCATGCGAGGTTCGTTTATAGAGCGTAAAAGCAAGTAATAAACAAAGCTCGAAAGTAAAGAAAAAAAAAACGTACAAGTTACACGGGCGGAAATACAACCCGGAATTCACAATACAACATTACGTGAAAGTAATAAAAATAACGTGATACAAAGATGGGGACGGACCCGTAAGTAAGCTAGACCGCGAAATGTGTAAACGGACTAACCTCGTTTAAATGTACATTTTGTTGTACATCAAACGAAGGACGGAGACATAGGGCCTAGGCGTGATGCTAGCCCAATCCTATGCCTCGATGCCTTGTCCCGACTTATCACATCGAAAAATCGATCAAAGTCGTTCTACGTGTCGTGATGTGCATGGTTTTGGAAATAGGATAGTCACGTGATAGTCTTTACACGTGATGACTAATGTCGATAAAAAGACGAGGCTTGAAAGCGTGTGTCAAGGCCCTCGGTTATTGGGCTACAGGACTCACTCGGTCGAGTCATGGTCTGACTCGGTCGAGTGCGTCCTAAAAGGAGTTTCTGCCCACGATTTGGGGTGTTACTCGGTCGAGTAGCAGGTGTACTCGGCCGAGTGGCACCTGTACGAGTTATGACTCGTGATTTTATGTGTTTTAAATTTGAAGGTTGGCCGAATTAAATCAAAATATTGACGAATTTAGATTTAATTCAGTTTGCCACGATAAACGTGAGTTTTGGAAAATGAGTTCACGTGATTGGCTTTACACGTGTCGACTAAGAGTCGTAAAAAAAGACGAGGCTTAAATATTGCATCCAAGCTCTCGGTTTTCTGGGCCACAGGACCCACTCGGTCGAGTCATGGCCTGACTCGGTCGAGTGTATCCTGGGGAAGTAGCCTGCCCAGTTTTGTGGACACTACTCGATCGAGTGGTCTATGCACCCGGTCGAGTAGTCCCTGTACGAGTGTTAACTCGTTTCGTTTTTTTTGAGGTTAAAAACGACGGTCGGTCGAGCTAAATACAAATATCGCGTGATTTGAATTTAACTCAACCTCCGGTGCTATAATCGTATATATGTACGATTATAATACCGTTGTCGGGACTTTATGAAAACGTTTACGCGAAGAAAATTTGAATTAGTAACGGAATGTTTCCCTCTACGTCACGACATCGAAACTAACCCTCTCGGGTTATGTAATGTCGGTTTTCGTGTCAACGGGTTCCGTACTAATTAAAATGGGACCGAATATGTTCAACTACGATTAGTCGCGATCACATCACGCCCTTGAGTACATTGGGGCGGGGCTCCTCGAAAGGGCTCCACCTCCGTCGTTGCTCGTAAAGGGATTAGACGGACTTTAGGCGACAATTATAGTCAAACCCATCCGAAACCGAATTTTCGGTATTAATATATATATATATATATATATATATATATATACGCGGTACGATAGTAATGTTAGTAACGCGAAATAGAGAAGTTAGTATGTTAGAGTTAGAGTGTTAGGATTACGATATTAATATAAGTATAATATTAGCGATACATAAATATAAACAAAAGTAGAAAAGATAGAAATGGGGTTTAGGACACCCTCAACATACATGCTTAGTAGGAACCTCGGAAACGGACTCGCGAATAGTGACGGGACTATAGAGTATCGAGGATGTATGTAAGTTATGGTGTGTGTGTGTGTGTGTGTTGTCGGTTTATCGAGGGACAAGGGACTCGGTTTTTGTATGTGATTGCTTAGGGTTGTAGTGTAGGGAGTATGGCTGAAATGTGGAGTAAAATGTAGGTTAAAAAGGGGTGGTAAAGGTTGAGCCAAAAGTTGTGAAATGAGTGAGGGTCATGGGGTATTTATAGAGTTTACCCCACGACCTAGGGTCACTCGATCGAGTGGCCCTAGTGCACTCGGTCGAGTGCCCTAGAAAATGGGCCTGATCCGGTTTTTGACGCTCCACTCGACCGAGTGGGTCAATCCACTCGATCGAGTGGATCAGATAATCCGAGATAAAAGAGGAAAGGTTGACTTGGTTGATTTGGTATCTTTTTTGAATTTAGGAATGGGCGCCAGCTTCTAGAAGGTCCCACTTAGGCTGATTTTTGTGACGGGTTCGTCTTTGACCGGGTTTTGACCCGGTCGCCAAAAGACGGGATTTATTTTTGGTGTCGGTTTTGGCCCAAATTAGTCTTATTTTGCTCGGAACGACCCGCTGGGCCTGAATTTGATGTCTGTTTTGTGAGATTATTACTCCGCTAAAAGTCCGTGTCAGATATTATTGATTTCGGGTCCAAATCCGAGTATACTAAGTCACGTTTGCGTCCGATCATCATCGGGTGTTTGTCGGGAACTGCTATAGACACTAGCAGGCAAAATGCGGGTGTCTACACCCGATATATTTAATATATCGATATATATTAAGAATATCCCGTACACATTGTGTGTGATCCAATGGGCCCACTTAAGACTAGCAGACACGTAACCTACTTACATGTCAACCCGACATCGACCTCTAAGAAGGCATATCGGATACATAGACTTAAGCGGGTTAATTCGTAGGACAGTGGACATAACTCCTTCATTTTTATGTTCTCAATGACTCAGTTAAAAATTCACTTTAAATACCTTGGACCAACGATACTTAACACCATTAGTCCGCGACCACATCCAACAAAAGTGAGTTACAACATCCACTTTAACGATGTCTTTTTATTATTGTTCGATGCGATAAAGTTGTGTACTATAATATTGACAACTATCACTTTCATGTATATCATATCTTCTAAAATGAACATAATATTTGGACAGAAATATACTCCCTCCATTTATTAATGTTCTACCCATTTTCCTCTTCGAGACTTTTTTATTGTTCTTCCCATTTTTATTATTTCCGTATTAATATCTCACATCTTCATTTTGTAATACTTTCTACTATGGCCCACTTGTATCAACTTCTATCCCATTTTCATTCTTTATCCATTTTCCTTAAGAGCCGTGTATAAAGCAAATGCGTACAACAATAAAAAATGGAGAGAGTATTAAAACTACGATAAAAAATTGAAACTGATAATCCCGTGAATTTCACGGGACACGTATCTAGTTTATAATATAAGATTCTATCGTCTCATTATAATTTTTTGATGCAGGATAATTAAGAACTTTTATTTATAGACGAACGATTACTCTTATTTATAATATATATATATATATATATATATATATATATATATATATATATATATATATATATATATATAATTCCATCACCCCATCTTAATTTTTCGATGCTGAATAATTTTACTTTAACTATATAGTCTAAGTCTTAAGAACTTTTTTCAAAGTCTCAAATGATTGTTGGTTAATATCTAAGAACGAAAGATTACGTAGAATTCTGTCACCTCATTATAATTTTTTGATAAGTGATAGTTTCAATTTAACTTTATTTGTAGTCTTGACGAATGATTAGTCTTATTTATAATATATGTATAATTTCTCGGTGTGGGATAATTTACTTAAGTTTATAATTTTAAGTGTTTTTTAAGACTCAAAACAGAGGGAGTATAATTCTTCGATGTGGATAATTTACTTCAATTTATAGTCTTAAGAGTTTTTTAAGATTCAAATGATTTTGATTGATATCTAAGAACAAATAATTAGTCTTATTTATAATATAGATTTCATCAACTTATCATAACCTTTCGATGTGAGATAATTTATTTAAATTCATAGTCTTCCATCAACTTATCAATTTTTTTCGATGTGAGATAATATACTTAAACTTATATTATTAAGAGCTCTTTTTAATACTAAAAAAATACATCACACATTAGTCTTGATTATAATACGAAGTATGAAATTTCATCATCTCATTATAATTTTTCAATGTGGGATGATCTTAAGTATAGTCTTATATATTAAAATCTTTTTTAAGACTCAAATGTTTTTTTTTTCGATATTTAAAACCGAATGATTACTATTATTTATAATATAAAATTTCATCACCCATCATAATTTTTCGATGTGGGATAATTTAAAAGTTTTTCTTGGTCGATATTTAAAACCGAATGATTACTCTTATTTATAATATAAAATTTCATCACCTTATCATAATTTTTCGATGTAGAATAATTACTTAAAGTTTATAGTCTTAAGAACTCTTTTAGAGATTCGAAAGACTTTTGATAGAGAACGAATGATTACTCTTATTAATAATATAGAATTTCATCATCATATTATAATCGGAAATTTCCCATGGTACCCTCGAACTATGTCTCATTACACATTGTACACCCGCTTTTAAGTTTGTTCCCATAGAAACCTTAAGTATTATAATTTACTTCCCAATTTGCCCTTACCCCATATTCCGTCATAACGCCGTGTGATTAATAATTAATCACACTTACACTCACACACTAACACACTCTTAATCAAAGTACACTATGACACACTCTTACTCACTCATTCACTTACTCTCTCAATCTATCTTTTCACCTTCTTTCATCTTCTTCACTGTACAAAAAAAATGGCAAACAAAACTTCATCACCATAACCTATCTCGATCATCCTGAAACATCAACTTATTAAAACCATCATCCAGCTACGAAAGTTCATTTATGTGATTAAAACCATTTCTTTCAATAAGCAATAGGTAAATTACTAACCCTTTTTTTTTGAATTTATGTGATTAAAGCTTCGTTTTAATCTTCCTCTATGCTATTATGTGATTAAACTGTGTTTATTTTCATAGATTTTTTATGTTTAGTTTATAAATTTTGATTTAAAATTGTGATTAAATTAGAGTTTGGATTATATGTTTCAATTAGGGGTTTTTATGAGTCATAAATTTCAATTCTCAATCCGATGCTATGTTCAGTGGGTGATACTAGATTGATTGTTAATTTTATATTGTTCATTAAAATGGCCTAGGGGTAAAAATTGGATATGATACTCTCTAATAATGAAATTATAGTATCATCAACACTCCCATCCCCTATTGGAAAATTGTTTTGTTTGAGGAAATCAGATGACTATAAATCATGTATGGTTAGAAGTACGTTGGTATAAAGATAATAGATTAGCTTCCTAGTGACTGAAGAAACGAGGAGAGCCAAAATTGTTGGTATGTAGATTGGAGATGGAGTGCTTTCTTTTCTTTGATTGACTAATTTTGACACTTGATCAACTACCCCCATTGCATTATTAGAAGTTGCTTCTTCCGTTCTATATTTGTTCTTCTATTGCATCTTAGGCATCTTTTATTTTCCACTTGAATTCCTCTTAGAGTTGAAGTTGAATGTGAAACCGACATTGTTGGAAGTTTGATTTGTGTGGATTTTTTTTTTGTTCATATTCTGTCAAAATAGAAAAGGGTGTGCATTTATAAGCATTTGCGTAACGGCTAGTTCAATAATCTAGCCATTACTTGCTTCAAAGAGTCGCCCCTTTGGTTTCAGGGGTACCATGTGAACAACAATGTAACCTTAGGGGTACCATGGGAACAATCATCAAACCTTAGGGGTACAATGGAAACGTCTCTCTTTTTGCTAAGGATTCTGAAAGTAGCCATTGAGGGATGTAATTAATTTTCCCTCCCAAAATTAATTAACACTTAATGATGCAGCTCTTAAGCATAATTCAACGGCGTGATGACAGAAAATGGGATTTGGGCAAATCGGGAACTAAACTATAAAACTCAAGGTTACCATGGGAACAAACTTAAAAGCGGGTGTACCATGTATAATGTGACATAATTCGGGGGTACCATGGGACTTTTCCCTATTATAATTTGTCGATGTGTGATAATTTACTACTGTTATATGTACTAAATTCATTACATGATGTGAAGCAAATAATATGAAATTTATACTCTAACGAAAGCATTTTTTACCACGAATCTAGTTATTTTATTTTTATAATTTATTTTACGATAATGTTTTTAGAAAATGACCTCTACAGATTTTTACCTCAGAATTGTAAAACATTACATTAATATAATAGATTAAATATATATTATAATAATTAAAAGATTCACTAATTGGTTTTTTTATTTAAGATATTTTCCTAATTTGAGTTTTAATAAAACGGACCAATGAGACGCTCGAAAAAAGCTTTATATATATATATACACACATACATACATACATACATACATACATACATATACATACATACATACACATATATATATGTACATACATATACATATATATGTACATACAGAGATGGGTTCTAATGAGTCCCCTTATATATGTTGAGTCCCTAAGTCCTCATCTCATCCGTTGGATGAGATGAGGATGGATGGACAAGATGCATCCTAATATTTTGTATTTAAAAAAAAAAAAAAAAATAGAAGATTTAGTATCCTAAAATAACTCCCATGATTTTAGGAAACAATAACTCCCATAATCACAATCATTCCTCATTCATTCATTCATTCATTCATTCATTCATTCATTCACGTTCATTCACAGGTTCATCAAAACCTTAAAAAAAATGCTCCCATCGATCATCACGTTCATTCATTCAATCAAATCTGTGCTCGAAATTCCGTTACTATGAATTCAATGATCGTGACATCTTCATTAACGGTTGATAAGCAATTCATCGAGTATAACAATGGTGAGTTTCGATATTGCTTTCATGTTTTGTGTCAATTTTTATTCATTATCTTGATTAATTTGCTTCAATTTGTGTTCATGTTTTGCGTATTTCATGTTGATATTGTTTTCATGGTCGTGTCATTCATGTTTTGCGTCAATTTTCATGTTGATATTGTTTTCATGGTCCTGTTATTCATCATAGATTCATATGCAAATCGTAGAACACACAAACGGTGAGTATATATGTTTTGTAATTTATACTGGAATCGCCATGGAAGTCATTAAGATGCTAGTCAATTATTAGTTTTTACGTTTACAATATATTGAGTTATTGTGGTTCATATATTGCGTTACTTTAGTGTAGAGCATCTGTTACTTTAATGTCTACCATCTCTTACTTTATATGTCGTGTTACTTTAATACACTCCAGTTGTTACTTTAGTGTAGAGCATCTGTTACTTTAATGTCTATCATCTGTTACTTTATATGTCGTGTTACTTTAATACACTCCAGTTGTTACTTTAGTGTTTTTCATCTGTTATTGTAGTGCATTGTAGTGTCCTAAGAATTTAGGAAACTGCCATATTAAAAAAATAATAAAAAAAAGATATTGTTTCCTATAATAATGGGACGTGATTGCCACCAAAATAGGAAACAATATCAAAGAATAAGATACTGCGTCATACTATCATTTTTTATCATTATATGAATTTTTTACACTAACTTATATCTGGTATTATTTTAATGAACATTATCTGTTACTTTAATTCATACTATCTGTTACTTTAATATCTGACCTCTGTTACTTTATACCTGGTGTATAAGCATACTCTGTTAATTTAATTAATTGTTACTTCAATGCACTTCATCTGTTACTTTAACTCTTGTTATCTATTACTTTAATCCATATGAATGATGTAGGGATGTGGGTGAGAGTTTCCTCCATTGAGATTAAATCAAAGCTTCTGAGATGGTGATGAAGAAGATAAAAAAGAAGAAGACGGAGAAAACGAGAAGGATGAAGAAGAAGCAGAATTATAAGTAGGACATTATGAGTAACAAGTGTGAAACATTGGAATTGTAATGGAGTTGATTTAGTTGGAATATTGTACCACTTTTTGTTTTGGAGTATCTTAATAAAAACAAACATTGTTCTTTTTGTTAATTGGAACTCCTATTTTTGCAAGAGACTACAATGCAACGTAACTGATTTTATGAGTTAAAGTAACACAATTCATGAATTAAAGTAACACATTGTATGAGTTAGAGTAACAGTTTTTGCAAGAGACTATGCAACGTAACCGATTTTATGAGTTAAAGTAACACACTTCATGAATTAGAGTAACACAACGTATGAGTTACAGTTACATTGTTTATGGATTATGGCAGTAACAGGGTAACATACGTACAATGGCAGTAGGGAACGGATGATTTTTTGCTGAAGATGAAAAAAAAACTTAATTTTATATAAACTTGTTGTGTGAGAGAAAGAGGCAATTAAAAATTTGATAGGAAAGAGAGAATTTGTACCGTGATAATTAAGGAAGAGAGAGAAAGAAAATATATTTTGATAGATATTATAGTTATTTCCTTAATTATGAGATCAAATCTTGTCCATTAATCTAACATTGAATCAAGGGGTAAGATGGGGACTCACGGACTCAATATATATAAGTGGACTCACCTGATCCCATCTCTGTACATATATATATATATATATATGTAGACATATATATATATGTAGAGATATATATATATATATATACACACACACACACACACACACACACACTTATATGTACATATATATGTGTGTGTATATATATATACACTGATGGTTTTTGAAAAAAAAACAAAAAATAATTAATCATATAGATGTTACATCTTTTCATCTACTTTTGCATTAATGTTCAATCAAATTTAATATTAATAATTATATTACTTATTATTAAGAACTTCATTATACCTATAAAAGTAATATAATGGAGGGATGACAATACCGTTTTTATTTTTTGAGTTCTTATTCACATTTCAATCGCTTTATTTTAAGTATACTCAATTCAATTTTGTAAAAAATGAATTTGCATTGTTATTTGTTGATTCTATTTTTATTTCTAAATTTCTCTTTTGCCATTTTTTTTGTTTAGAGAACTTATGCGAAACCACTAATCAAGTCTGCAATTTCTCATTTTTCAGGTTTAGTAATTTTATGTCAATAGATCTTTATATTGATTATTTTATAAATAATATTGAGTAACATTAAATCTCATGAGCTTTGTGTTCATAAGAGTGAACTTTTATTTATACTAGTTGTGTCTCCGCGCGCGATGCGCGCGGAGCTCCAAGATGAAAGTAGTATGCTTGAGCAGATGTCAAGCGCAGTAGCAGTAGTCGCTGCGTTATACCTTAACAGCAGCTTGAAAGTCATACATAAATACTTGTTTGATAGTTATTGCACAAATAAGATTGGGAGTTTGGGTCGCATTTGGTTATACAAAATACGGGCATGTTTTTTTCCATCACATTGTCTTTTAACCATTAATATGGATACACGCTACGCGTAGACTTGTAGAACAAAGTTATGAATCACGGAGAAGATGACGGAGTGTTGACAGTAGATAGACTTGAGTTTATGCTACGCAAAGATGATGGATAAAATTCTAAGTTATATGAGGAGTTTCAGGCGATGGAGTGTTGACAGTAGCTGTTGGGTTGTTGATGTCAGCTTCATCTATGCTGACTTGCTTCACTTTTGTTGGAATTGTTTCAGGTAATTGAGTTTGGAAATTTGATGCTGGAGTGCTGACAGTATTTGCTGGATTGTTTATATCAGCATCATCTACGACGACCTGTTTTACTACCCACTGCAGAACGTTACTTACAGATAGTGATGCTGCTAGACCAACATGGACTCTGAACTTCTTACACTGTAACATTTCATGGATGATTGTAAAATCTCGATCGTTGTCCTGTAGAGTTTCGAAGGACGTGTGAAGATAAAGATTAAGTGTATCTAATAGTTGTGTTAGTGGTTAAGCATAGACAGTTATCGACTTACAGAGTGTTTCATGTGGAATATGTCCGATGCCGACATCATAAATAGCTTTTCAATGGTTGATGTAAAAATTGTCATTGCTAGTGTGCCTGTCCCATCCGATATATCACAGGTGAAAGTGATCCTGTAAGAATTTGTGGGCAGTGCAACTTTAGCGGAGCATATCATAGGTAAATTTGGGTAAAACTATTCCATATTCGGTCATTGTGGACAACAGCCGACATATCATGAACTGCTCGGATATGAACGGACTATGGGCGGAGTACTACAGTAGATTATAGTTTACTGGTGTGTGATGAAGCAAAATCTTAATGAGGAAACGGCTGGATGTCTCAAAGTGTACCTAAGTTGAACTGCTGGTCTTAGCTGATGATATAAGGCCAAACGATATTACTGTGCCGAACACTTCGAAGGTCAAAGCGAATGCAAAGGGGTAGAATAGTGACAGATTCTTACCATGACTCTGACGTACAATTTGGGGTAGAGCAAGCATAGCAAGTGTAGGTAGTTCCCGGCGGTATGCTGGAACGTTTGCGGCAATGGGAACAGCCAAAGTAAGCATGCACTTTATATAGGTCAGCATCTGGAATAGTAACTTCCAGCTAGTGTCTTTCATCCTGCAGAACTGACTTTGCTTGTGGAACATTTTAGGAGTCATAAACAATGATGCATTTACAGTTGGTTGTATATGAGCAGTATTTTCGACTGAAAACAGAGAACAATGCTATGCGTACCTTCTTAGAACGAAGGGTTGCAATTGTAACAGTCTTTTGTGTCTGAGACGTTACCCTTTTGCCAAAGATTCTTGCTTGAAGTTCCGATAATGCCATGTGATAGGGAGCCATCCTACAAACGGTGGCATGTGCAAATTTGAATTGTAAGATTAGTGTGGAGTAAAAGGCATTTACTGGTTAAGAGGACCTAAGTATTGACACTTGTACTATGTATGTACAGATATCAATAAGATTAGTTGGGAATAAAAGGGTTTGCAGCTAACAAATAACGTTAAACTCGAATATTACCAGGTTGACAATGCTTCAGCTTTAGCTCCAACAGGCGTGTGTATGATAGTAGTTGACGTAGAAGTTGACAGTGAGAATCCTATGCGTTGGTTACAGGAAATAAATGCTAGTCATTTGTATAAATGGTCATTTTGTGTAAAAAAAATAATGGAAGACTTAAATAATATAATTCTTTGTAGCTTGATACTCTGAGTGCTGTTAGGCCTACAATCTTGAACTTTCCAGGTACTGAAATAAGCATGGTGCAGTCGTCTTCAGTTAGTTCATCCCATACGGAGATTGACAGTGGCTGTGTAGTGCTGTTACAGATACAGTACCAAGTGTAGTATTAGACTCTCTGACTTGTAGAAGATACGTCATATGACTGATGGAGTAGTGTTTATGTCACCTATGGTCAATTAGCATGAGTTCTCGTACTTTAGACTCGCGTTTGTTAGATGTTGTAATCATACGCGGCCGGTCTTCAACAAATAGGACAATACCCAGCACATCTGCAATGACAATTGGTCATCACTCATTTATAACTTGTTGACAGGTAATAGGTGTTCACACACCACTGAACAGCTAAATGAAAGCCATCTTCCATTAAAATATTATCTTTTAGTTATATCTGGTCAAATCACTTGACGTAAGGCTAGTTGCACTAATTTGGAGCAGATTCCTCTTAACACGTGTAATCTTTCGTGATATCGCTCACATAAGTGGCGGTTACTAAATTTGTAACCACCCTGTATGTGACAGGCCTCGCGATATAATTTCCATGTGATGGTCACAAATGAGAGCTACTGTACAATTAAAGTGGCATTCGGGTTAACTAATCATGAGTTCTCGTACTTTAGACTCGCGTTTGTTAGATGTTGTAATCATACGCGGCCGGTCTTCAACAAATAGGACAATACCCAGCACATCTGCAATGACAATTGGTCATCACTCATTTATAACTTGTTGACAGGTAATAGGTGTTCACACACCACTGAACAGCTAAATGAAAGCCATCTTCCATTAAAATATTATCTTTTAGTTATATCTGGTCAAATCACTTGACGTAAGGCTAGTTGCACTAATTTGGAGCAGATTCCTCTTAACACGTGTAATCTTTCGTGATATCGCTCACATAAGTGGCGGTTACTAAATTTGTAACCACCCTGTATGTGACAGGCCTCGCGATATAATTTCCATGTGATGGTCACAAATGAGAGCTACTGTACAATTAAAGTGGCATTCGGGTTAACTAATCATGAGTTCTCGTACTTTAGACTCGCGTTTGTTAGATGTTGTAATCATACGCGGCCGGTCTTCAACAAATAGGACAATACCCAGCACATCTGCAATGACAATTGGTCATCACTCATTTATAACTTGTTGACAGGTAATAGGTGTTCACACACCACTGAACAGCTAAATGAAAGCCATCTTCCATTAAAATATTATCTTTTAGTTATATCTGGTCAAATCACTTGACGTAAGGCTAGTTGCACTAATTTGGAGCAGATTCCTCTTAACACGTGTAATCTTTCGTGATATCGCTCACATAAGTGGCGGTTACTAAATTTGTAACCACCCTGTATGTGACAGGCCTCGCGATATAATTTCCATGTGATGGTCACAAATGAAAGCTACTGTACAATTAAAGTGGCATTCGGGTTAACTAAGTCGCATTATTTCAGATCGGATCGTTAACGGGCTTGCAAGAGTAAGGTCGAGTGGATTATAAACACATATGTATACAAAACACCAATTTGTACCTGTGGGTCTATTTGGTGCTAGTAATTTTTATAAGATCAACTGATTAATGAACTGTAGGATTATTGGAGCTAAGTTGTTTAAGACTATACGATTTTTAAAATGTAAGATATATAGTTACAGTTTGATATGTTTATAGATACATGGTCCGAGATAGAGATCTGGAGGTACAAAGTTACTTACCAAATAGTTCAGAGTACTCTTGCTGCCTAGGAAGTTGAGAGATTGGTTGGTACTCTTGGGTAGCAGTAGCATCAAGACCAGTGTCATCGTCCAATGGAAATATGATTGTTCGACGGCTAAATGTCATCTGATAGTCAAGATCAGTCAGATTTGTTTTCCATTTGTGCTTGAGTGGATTGATAGCAGCATTGATTATTTCATATGTCTTATTACGATGGATTGCATCTTCATACATGGCAACCTGATCTGCAAATAGAGCACCACGCATCTTCGCACCCTGCAAGTTGTATACAGGAATCTTAATCCCAAACAGTAATTGTTTTACTAAAAGCAGAGTGTACGGAAAGACGGTAAAGAAATCCGCAGACTATACCAAATACAAAATACTAATCAAGCGATTGCAGAACTAAACATCAGAAACTATACAATTAGGAGCAAAGGTAAAGCGAGACGTGGCAGTAGGTCTGGGGTATTCAGCGAGATCAAATGCAGACTCCATAATTTCATCGCTTATGAAAACTGTAGCCCTCTTTTTAAGACAGCTAATGGTTGGTACAAACACTAGTCGCTGAGGAAGCAGCTTGCAGTAGTTGTAGTTTTCATATTCTCATATACTATTTAGTACAAAGCGCAGGTTCAGTGACCATACTGGTCCGTCGAGCAACCAGGCGGTGTAATTCAAGCAAAAAAGACTTGGATACAAAACTGATGAAGTACTCCATACAATTCATGTTTTGGTGATTAGTGAATATCGAGCGCACAGTTACTTTTCAGCACAACGAACATCCGAACGTCATCAATATAGCAAGAACTCGGTTTTAACTCTCGAGTGTAAAAGAAGTCATTTTTTAGTGACTAATAATGAGAATTACGTTGAGAATCCATGACATAAAAACGAGATGGTTTTTTCTCACTTTGGCAAAATTAGTTCCTTTCCAACAATCATAGCTATGACTCATTCAGCAATTTCAATAATTTAGAGTGTATCCTAGATTTGAAACTATAACGATAAATGTATTAGCTTAATATACACTCTAAATTGTAATTTTTCCTTTTCATCTTCAAGCAGCAAGCTTTGGTAGATCATATTTTTGTTGGGTGATGTTTTTAGGCGTCTTTTCTCTGTTACTTTCACCTTGACTTTGTAGTCATGACTGTTCGCGTTCAAGTCAGCCAAGTAAGTTGCCTTAGGTTTCATTCTGCAAAACCATTTAAATTGTGAAAGAAGATAGTTCATCAATGCGTACATAATTTTGATTGAATGGCCTATATAGATCTACTTGACAATTAGTTGATCATATATTTGATAAATACATAACATACATAACAGGAGCACTGGAGTGTTCAGCTTGAGACGTGAAAGACGAAAACTTTAAGTTAAATACTCAAACATTCTGAACCGTAAGTACATTTACTGCTGACTTACTAATATTATTGTACATCAAATTTGCAGTGGAACAGCATGACAGAAGCCAATATGTGTTTCACAGACATTGAATTATCACACAATATGAATGGAACAAACACATTCAATCTATCCTAGATGTAAAGGAAGCATAATAGTTCACACAAGGAATCAACCAAAAACTGAACATTAGCTGAACATGAAACCGAAATCCAGATTTGTAAATCAAACACGAAACACTAAACTTTAAGTTTAAATGTAGCAGAAATCGTAGATGTTAATCTTTAATCTTCTTACAAAAATGAATCAAATAAACCCCACCAAATCCGTAGGAATGCATTACTTTCAGTTTGACATACCTGTGAAATCTCTAACCATCAGTGTTCCAAATTAATTTGATTGGCATCAATTTGTGAGTCCCCAACCCTACAAAACGAATTTAATTGATTCAGAAAAAAAAAAACTAACAAATGCATAACATGCATGAGATTTGCAGCTAGAAGACAAGTTGTTAAGTTATATTATCGTAGTACCTGTTGAGTGAAGTGGTTGTGATTTTAGGAGAAAATTGAAGTACTCAAGGGCTTTTAGGAATGGAGAAGTAGAGATAAGTAATGATAGGTGCAGGTGATGTGAATACTTAGGAGGTAGAGTGTGGCAGTAGGCAAAAGCCACTATGTAGCTAGGATGAAGGTTGGGTGTTGTAGGAGGTGAAGCTATGCTTCTAACTACTGGAGGGCTACTGGAGCATATGATGTGTCGTGTTTATATAGCTTTATTACCTCGATTCTGTTGACTTTTCCGGTCGAAACGCGCTCTTTAGAGCCGTTTCTTCTAACATTTTGCTTTAAGTGAGTGTTTTTGTAGATTCTACACGATTTCAGGTCTTTATATGCATTTACTCTCATATATGGTTAGAATAACGATCCCGAGACAAAACCCGTGCTTTAGGACGTCTAGGCGAAGAAGAACCTGAGAAGTGTCGATTCATTGGGCCATGGAAAGCGGACCAATACTTGTTTCATTAGTGATGTGCGCGCTACCCTGCCCCGACAGGCCGCCTGCCGGCCGGTCGGCATGACACATAGACGATTTAAGCTTGATTTTAAAGTGTGCTTCGACCCCTGCATGTGGCAGGCCGCCTGCCGGCCGGCCGGCGTGCACACTCAGATTTTTTCGCCTATTTTGTTTAACTAAGAGAGGATTTGTATTTTTTTATCAATTTCTCATAACTTAGAATTTTCCCTTAGAAAAACACTCGTGACTCTTAGCATTCTAGCACCCGGTTTCTACTCATACTTGGTTACGGTAAATTCGTTTATGCAATTTTCAGTTTTATCTTTCAATCTTCATCGTAAATTACTTAGTTCGTCGTAAGTTTCTCTATTTGCAATTCGTTGCTCCGTTTAGTTCGCTAGATTTTCGTTTGATTATAGTGAATTTTATTTTCCTCACTATTTTTCATGAATTTTATGTATGCGTTTTGTTGTTCCGCAATTATCATGAGTATCTAATTTTCTTAATAGGGTCGAGGGGGATCGATGGATTATTATACGATTATGTTTCTTCGACACTAAATTTATAATTATGCTAGTACCATTTTCGCGTGCTTTATTGTCGATTAATTTGTTAAAGGCCGCAACATTTTAATCTGTTTGGGAAATTCTAGTTCTCGTGCGAAAGCCAACATAGGATTAGATCACGCGCGATTTGGTAGGGAGTCTAATAAGTTGCGAGAGCCTGTTAGATTCTTCCTATGTTGATACGATTCGAGAGAACGTGTTATAGCCGATTAGCATGTTTATGTGTTTATTATTATTGTCGCATAATTGTCGAACTACTCTCTCATTTTAGTTTTGCTTATGCCCAGGTCTTTCTGGTCATCAGAGCTTACTCCTATCAATCCTGAACCCGAGAAAATCTTTCGTAGGCGACGACAATTTTGGAGAGAGATTTCCGCAGCTCCCGATATTGCGACTTTGGAAGCTATTCATACCGAATTTATAGCTGAGAATCAGTCATTTGAAGAGGGAAATCAATCCCAGTCCGAGATCGTTTTACCACCTCCGATTATAAAAATGCCGAAGCTTTCTAGTCATTCGGAGCCTGAGCAAACCGCTCTTCCTAAGTTGGTTAAACGACCAACTGCCACTCAAGGTACATTCGAGATTCGCCCCGCTTTTATTACTTTGGTGGAGAAGAATCAATTTGGTGGTGACCCTAAGGAGGAACCTCACAAGCATATGAGGATTTTTACCGACTATTGTTCCACGATTCCACTTCCGGCCGGGGTAACTCAAGAAGAAGTCATGGAGATGCTCTTCATGTTCTCATTACGTGATTTCGCTAGGGAGTGGATAACCGATCTTGATAAAGTCACCGAGGGGATCACCGATTGGAATTCTCTTGCCCTTGCCTTCTACAAGCACTATTATTCTCCACAAAAGACGAACATGCTCCGGAGTCAAATCACCAATTTTTGTCAAACTCCGAACGAAAATATTCATGAAGCGTGGGAGCGGTTCAAGAAGCTTGTGAAGGAACGCCCGCACCATGGTTTTCAGGTTTGGTTTCTTTGCAACCAATTTTATAATGGGTTATATGATGATTGCAGGAGCACACTTGATTCGGCATGCAATGGGCGATTCCAATGTAACGTGGATGATGATAAGGCTTGGCAAACAATTGAAGAAATGGCATCTCACCACTCCCGATGGGGTAATCCTTGAGGTAATACGCGCTCTAATTCTGGTGATAGTGGGTCCTCTAATGCCGTGGCTATTCAATTAGCCGCTTTAGCTAAGAGGTTTGATGCATTGGAGGTGTCTAATTCTCAAGGGGGAGGGGGCATGCATCAAGTGCATGCCATGCAAGAGTATGCATGTATGCGTTGTGGTGCCGCGGACCACCATGCTCAAGATTGTCTAGGCTCCATAGAACAAGTGAATGCATTCCATTCCATGCGCCCGCATTATCCATATATGAACCAACCGGGTTATGATGCATCTCTTTTGTCTTACAGGAGTACTAATGTCTTGAACCCGCCTATTACACCAGCCTATGTGCCCCCGCATAAGCAGCAATTCCAGAACCAAGGAAATTTTCAGAACCAACAAAATTTCAATAATCAAAGGAATTTCCAAAATCAGGGAAATTATCAACAGTGACCTCACTCGGGTCAACATCAACAAAATTTTGGCAACACTAATCAGAATTTCGGGAATTCTCATCAGAATTTTGGTACTAGTCAGTAGAATTTTGGTCAATCCTCCGCACAAGCTCAAGGTAATTCTTCTTCTTCTTTGAGTTCTAATGAAATGGCTGAGCTTCGTAATATGCTGCAGATGATGGCTAAGACCCAGAACTCTATGATGGCTCAAATGCAAAACAATGATCGAGCCAAGGATAATGCCATCAAGAATTTGGAGAACCAAGTGGGACAGCTTGCCGCGTCACCAGCAACACGTCAACAAGGTAAACTCCCTTCTTAAGTTGATCAACAACATGATACGGCTAATGCGATCACTCTTCGTAGTGGCACACACTATGAGGGTCCGTCGATGCCTAAAGATGATAAACCGGCCGAGAAGGAGGATGTTTTAGTGGAAGATGTCAATGAGGATGTTATTGTGGAAACTCCAAGTGATGAGCAAGTTCCACCACCCACTACTCCCGTTTCGACTCCGACTAGTCCAAAAATTCAAGTACCATTCCTGGGTTGATTGAAGAATCGGAAGGAGACTACCCAATTTGGCAAGTTCATGGAGGTTGTGAAGAATTTGCAGGTTATGGTCCCATTTACCGAGCTCATTATGCAGGTCCCATCTTATACCAAGTTTATGAATGACATCTTGACTCGGAAGAGAAGCATCGGTGAGGTAGAAACCGTCGCTCTTACTGCAGAGTGTAGTGCATTCTTGAAGAACAAAGCCCCACCGAAGCTAAAGGACCCCGGTAGTATCTCGATTCCTTGCACTATAGGCACCTTATCGATTGATAAGGCTTTATGTGATTTAGGTGCTAGTGTAAGTGTTATGCCTTACTTCGTATGTGAAAAACTTGTTATGGGTCCTCTTAAGTGTACTAGTGTCACTTTGCAGATGGCAGATCGTTCCATAAAATGCCTTTTGGGAGTTTTAGAAACGTGCCCGTTAGAGGTGGAAATTTTTTTATCCCGGTTGATTTTATCATCCTTGATATGGCCGAGGACACCCAAATTCCTATAATTTTGGTAGACCATTTTTGCACACCGCTGGCGCGGTGATTGATGTCAAGAACGGTAAATTAACTTTGGAAGTGGATGGAGACACCATTGTTTTTTGCTTGGATAGTACACTTAAGAACCCGATAACGGATTCATGTTGCATGATAGATGTTGTTGATGTTGTAGTTCATGATTCTATGGAGGCATCCCTTCTACGGGATCCCTTAGAGGCTTTGATATGTTTGGAAGCGTGTGCAGGTGTTGGTTCCGTTGATTCTACTGTCGTTGATGCTTTGGAAGCTGCCTTGGAAGGAAGGATGCTCACGGAGGAGCAAGGTATCGATTTAACCAACATTGTACACACCTCATTTGCCATAGACATAACCGTTCCGGAGCGTAAGCCACTTCCGTCTCACCTAAAATATGCCTTTTTAGACGATACCGAGAGCTTCCCCGTGACTGTATGTGCTGATTTAACTGAGCAACAACATTCTAATTTGTTAGTTATTTTGAAGAAAAATAAGAAAACTTTGGGGTATAGTCTTGATGACTTGAAGGGAATCAGTCCCGATTTCTGTATGCATAGAATTAATCTTGAGGAAGGTCATCGTCCTTGTGTCCAGGGTCAACGTAAGTTGAACCCGAATATGCAAGAGGCTGTTAAAAAGGAAGTTATGAAATTGTTGGATGCGGGAATTATTTATGTGGTTCCCGATTGAAAGTTACGAGTTGTACCTAAGAAGGGAGGGACTACTGTTGTCCCGAATGAAAAGAATGAATTAATCCCTACACGAATTGTGACGGGATGGAGAAACTGCATAGACTATAGGAAGTTGAACACCACTACACTTAAAGACCATTTCCCATTACCGTTTATCGACCAAATGCTTGAGAGGCTAGCTTCTCACAAGTATTTTTGCTATTTAGATGGATATTCGGGATTTTTTCAAATTCAGATACACCCCGTCGACCAAGAAAAGACCATGTTTACTTGTCCCTATGGCACCTTCGCATATCGCAGGATGCCATTCGGGCTATGTAACGCACCCGCCAACTTTCAAAGATGCATGATGAGCATCTTTTCTGACTACATCGAGTCCATCATGGAAGTGTTTATGGACGACTTTAGTATATATGGTATGATTTTTTCAGCTTGTTTAGCTAACTTGGATACCATTTTAAACCGATGTGTCGAGGTTAGTTTAGTCTTGAATTGGGAAAAGTGCCATTTTATGGTCACTAAGGGTGTTGTTTTGGATCATGTGGTCTCGGAAAAGGGCATTCAGGTGGATAAAGCAAAAGTGCAAGTGGTTGAGCAATTTCCCTTGCCGGTTAATGTGAAGGGAGTGAGAAGTTTCCTTGGTCATGCGGGATTTTATCGCCGCTTTATCAAGGACTTTCAGAAAATTGCTAAGCCACTTACACAATTGCTCCTAAAGGATGCCCCTTTCGACTTTACTGATGAATGTGTGGAAGCTTCTAACAGGATTAAGCAAGCCCTCATTTCTGCTCCGATTATTCAGTCACCGGATTGGAATTTGCCATTCGAGATAATGTGTGACGCGAGTGATTATGCTGTGGGAGCGGTTTTGGGTCAAAGGAAAGACAAGGTCTTGCATGCTATATACTACGCTAGCAAAACACTTGATAATGCTCAAGTTAACTATGCAACCACCGAGAAAGAATTGCTAGCTATAGTGTATGCTTTAGAAAAGTTCAGAACCTACTTGGTTGGATCGGAAGTCATTTTTTTCACTGATCATGCGGCTCTTAAGTACCTCCTTTCTAAGAAAGAATCGAAGCCCCGACTACTTCAATGGATCCTCCTCCTCCAAGAGTTTGATTTATCGATTCGGGATAAGAAAGGAGCGGAAAGACGTTGCAGACCATTTATCGAGGCTAAGAGTTGAGGAAGAAGGAATTGTCATCCCCATAGATGACTCTTTTCCCGATGATTCTCTCATGGCCTTAACTAGCGGTGAAAGCGAAGCACCTTGTTATGCAGACAATGCTAATTACTTGGTTGGCAAGGTATTATCTTCTGATCTTTCTTATCAGCAAAAGAAAAAATTTGTACATGATGTTCGACAATTTTTCTCGGATGATCCTTATTTATTTAAGGAGTGTGCGGATGGTATTTTCCGACGATGTGTCCCTCAATGGGAAGTTCGTGGAATTTTAGAAATTTGTCGTTCATCACCATATGGTGGTCATCATGGACCGAGCCAAACCACGGCTAAAGTCCTCCAGTCGGGTTTTTTATTGGCCAACTGATGGTGGGAATTGTCGTGGATCGCCACCGCCAAATAAATAACCGGCTAAGACCTAACGGTAGTTAGGGTAAGTCGGGTCGTGTCCACGGAGACGGTGTTGCAAGGTTTAGACTAGGTCGGCCTAAAACGAGACTATGCTACCAAACAAACACAAAGAGCTACTAATTGGTGAATTATGATGAGAGGAGAAGAAGAAAGTAGACTAACAATGAACTAGACTATAACAAGGCTAAATGAAATAACTAAACACAGACTAAACAATGAACTAAAGAAATGATGACTAACTAATAAGTTGAATCAAATATGAAGAAGAAGCGGGTTAGGTCGGGTTCAAAAGTGTAGTAGGGTGACTTGGGTGGTTAAGGGTGTAGGTGTCTCCTGATTGCTAGAATAGGTCCGGGCTCTCGCAACTTAAACCGATGTCGAAGTAGGTCCGGGCTCTCGCTACTTAGACCGATGTCGAGATAGGTCCGGGCTCTCGCAACTTAGACCCTAGTCCGCACTCTCGTGACTACGACTATCCTCAACATTATCCTCAACATGACCACATACAAGACAAACAATGAGTAGAGGAAGACAAGCATGAGAAGCATGGCCACTACAACTCAAACAAGCATTTCAACAAACACATGGTGTGCCAAGTATGTGACTAACAACAAAGATTCACCCTTTACCCCTAATCAAACCCTAATCACCCATAATCTACCCTTAATCCCCCTACTAACCCACAAGTAATTTACTCACTCATAATCAAAGATAAACTAACAACAATAAGAGAAAACCACATCACAATCCAAACAGCCATAATGAAAGAAAACAAGAGCAATAACAAGAACACTAAGTAAGGATTCAAACTTGAATAAATAACAATAAACAAGAGAAAGGAAGATTATACCAACAACCAAATGATGAAAAGATGATAACTTGCATAAAAGAGAAACCCAAATCAACTCCAAGTTTGTCAAGCTTGGATGAATCTTCAAGTATTCCCTTAATCCAAGAACTAATTACAATGATTAACTAGAGATTAAAGAGAGATTAAACTAATGATAGGAGGACTAAATCTAGGGTTTATATGTTGTAGAGAAGCTTAAGATAGTCTAGGGTAAGGTAAGATGGATAAACAATACAAGAGGGAAGTATTTATAAGGTTACAAGAATGAGGGAGGATGAATTAAAGAGGTGCGGCTATCGCGTGTTGGTCCCGACCGGGACGGGATCATCCCGACCGGGACGGGATCATCCCGACCGGGACGGGATCATCCCGACCGGGACGGCCTGTCATCCCGACCGGGACGGCCTATCAGTGGCCTCTTCAAATGTGCACTTCATCCCGGACGGGATGAGGCCATACCCGTCGGGGATGAGTCCTGTAGGCCTCCAATATGATCCTTTTGGTTCCTCCTTGCTTCACATGAACTTCTCATCGATTCTCGGGACTCGGGATCGGGTCTCGGAGGCTCGGGATTGGGTCCCAAGGTCTCGGGGTCGAATCCAAGGCATCGAGTGATCGTTCCTCCGCTTCGTTGGCTCCGAAAAGTGTATGTATTAAGTCGGAATCACTCCAACTCTTCACGAATGGTCTCGGGAACCTGAAACGAGCTAGAGGAAGCATAAGTAGCCCATGGACCGCTCCCAAGGAGTGATTCCGCAAGGAAATGGGACCAAAACACAGCAAATTAGGCACTACAAACTACACTTATCAACTCCCCCACACTTAACCCTTACTCGCCCTCGAGTAAGCACAAACTAACTACTAAACTAGCCGAGTGGGTATTAGAGCACCCTACGCCCTTTCAACTCACGCGAGAACACCTAGAGGATAAGTTCTCTCCGCAAGGCAAGTGGGGTCTTGCGACAAAACTGTGGATGCAACCGGACACAAAACACATAAACAAACAAGCAGACAAACGAACAAACAAAAGGTTGCACCCAAAAGAAAAGAAATACCGCTTCCCTCAAACAAGCGGTGAAAGAAGCTCCGGTTTAGGACTCAAGGCAGGTGACAACATTCTCGAGCTAGCAATACAAACCAAGATGGACAAAACCCTAATAGTATGACGACAAAGCAATAAAAACGTTGGTAACTTACCTCGGTTCCTCCTAACCTTCTAAGAACGTACTACGGGACGATCGGCGGGATGGAAAGTGATGAACCACGGTGTTAGTCGACACTGTAGGTAAGTGAGACCCCGCCCCCTTTAGCAAAGAGCCAAGAGGGTCGTCCCATGTCCGAAACCGCTTAACTAGTCCCAGTAAAAAGTGGAAATGATTGCAAAATGAGGGAAGACCGACCTTTGCCGCTATCATCCTTCCTAGGGCCTCGGTCCTTTGGTAGGCTCTTCACGGCAAAAGTCGGAAAAAGGCTTATTTTGAGATGTGGGGATTATTTTTGTGAGACGTTTTTCTTTTGGCATTTTCTTCTTCTTTTGTATTTATGCTTTGTTTTGCCATGCCATTTCTTTTTCTTCTTTTCTATTTTCTTTTTGGCTTTTGTGCCTTTTGTTTTCCTTCTTTCTTTTCTTTCTTTCATTTTCTTTCATTTTCTTTTCTTTGCCCTTTTTGGCTTGATTTGGCTTTTTGGCATTTCTTTGTATAACAAGAAAGAGAGAATTCACAAATTGCAATTTATTGTGTGGATACGTGTAGGAGGTAGGTGAATGGGAGAGTCGGGGAGCGTCCTTCCCTTCAAACCCACAAAAAAGGGGAAAACTTGGACTAGTCGAGCAAATTTCAATCGTGGTCACCTAGGGGACGGGACTCGGCAACCAAGGCCTTTTCACACCATGGGTGGTCAAAATGGTCAAAATGCCAATCCCGTAGTAAATCCCTAGTAAGCTAGGTGGACTCAAGGTAAAGGACCAACGAAATCATTGATTTAGGGTCATTCTACTAGACTAAAGTCCAAGACTCGATCTATACTACTGGAAAGGGAAAGTAAACACTTGCACACTAGCCTCTAAACCGGGTTTTCGAAAACCATTTTACACACAAGACACAAATACACGCACAAAACAAAGACACGACAAAAACGAAAGAAAAAGAGACAAAAGGCCACAAAGCAAAAAAAACAAAACAAACACATAAACAACACAAACACCACCCCTAACTTTCGAACGAGTCACCAAATCAACCACAAGCATTACAAAGCTCCACCCGAGCACACCACATCACAATGTCCTCCAAACTCCACAAGAGATAAAGAAGAAAAAGGGATAAAGATGTTACTGGAAGTCTTGAAAGCTCTCCAAAGCTATCGGTGATTCAAGTAACCTATAAGGAAAAAGGGAGGCAAAACACACACAACAAAAAAAATATACGACACAAAAGAAAAACACACAAAAGAAAATCTTTTTGATTTTTATGAAATTTTTCAAATTTTTAGGATTTTTAAAGATTTTTCTGAAAACTACGAAAATAAAACTAACTACGATAGAATATCGCTCCCCCACACTTAAACCGAGCAATGTCCTCATGCTCGACCGTAGTGCATGGGAGCACAAAAGAAAATAAACTACGAAAATAAAGCTAAAAATCAAAAGGTGAAGAAAATGGTAGAATGTGTCCGGCCGGGGTGTAGTCAAGTCACCATGGGCCGAGACAAGAAAAGATATGGATGGGGGAAGAAATAAAAAGAGAGAATAAAAGGAAATGGGAGGGGAGGACTAGGTGTAATCAAGTCACCTAGCCCGGATTCCGCCCAAATCCGACTAATTCCTACCAAAAAAGATGAAAATCTTGCAAAATTTGGATTTCGAAATGACTCTCGATGTAGTCACGTCATCGAGAGTCGGGAGCAACAAATACCAAGGCCCCGAGGGCCACCATGACACAAATGATATAAGGGAAAGGGAATAAACAATGAAGACAAGCTATAAAAACGGAAAAGAGAGGATAGTTGCCGTACCATACGGTTAGCAACTCACTCGCTCCATCGTCTCATAAATCAATATCCGCACGTAGTCGTCGTCGTCGTTATTCCTTCTCAATCGCGATACGGTTCCAAGGTTGGAGCACAAAGGTAAAATGGGGTGGGTTTTGATGTGAAAGTCGGTTTAAAGTGAAGAGAAAGTGAGGTGAAAATGTGTATGTGAGGTGTAGGGGTCATATAATGAGAGTAAGAACATGTAGGGAGGTTGGGAGGGGGTATAAAGTGGTTGGGTGGGCTCAAACGACGAAGAAAAAGCAAAAGGAGGAACAAGGGGTCCATCCCGGTCGGGAAGGGTGGTCCCGGTCGGGATGACCGTCTCGTCCCGGTCGGGAAGACCTCGTCCCGGTCGGGATGAGCTGTCAGTAGACCCATCTTTTGTGCACCTCATCCCGGACGGAATGACATCCTTCCCGGTCGGGATGGGCCTTCCATCCCGGACGGGATGACCTCTTCTAGGCCGGGAAGAGTCTCCTAACTCTCTATAGCTCCCAAAAGCTTGTTCCAAGCTTCAAAAACCGACTTCCCTTCACACGATCCAAGCTCCAACAATGACCACACCTCCCTAGGAATCACTTTCACTTCACACTTATCACAATAAACTCAAATACATATCAAATTCCCTCCCTCACATCGCTCATCAATCAATCCAATTACTCAAGAAGTTCACAAAACAAAACAAACTACAAGGGAAAGAGATATATACAAAGAGACGGTTCTTGTGGAACTCCGTCAAACCAAGGTGGTGCATTCTTCAATCTTTTTCAAAAACCAAAACTAGTTCCATCTCCATCAAGGGCACGAAGAAACAAGTCGAAGGCCCTAGCAAAGTCTTCAATCAAGCTCGAGATATAACTAACCACATACCAAGGCTCTTCATGGCCTTGCCTTGACGTTCCCGGGGCATCCCGATCTTCCAAGTTCAACGAATTGAACTTGTACTTTTGGTCTTTGGGGACATACCCAAACGTCCACCGGTCCTCATGTGGCCCCAAGGGAGGCTCATCTTCATCCTTGCTTTTCAACTTGTCATCAAGCCCATGAAATGGGCACTCATCCTCTCCACTCTCGGAGTCATCATCCTCAAGTTTACAAGAGTTCTTGTTCAAGCTTTGTCCCGACTCTCCCCCTAGATCGATGTCTTTTGCGGCTTGGATCATATTGCATGACTCATCATTGGCGGGCGAAGTGTTACCTTGGAGGTCAAACACTAGCTTCTCTTCGCCTAGTTCGAAGGTGATCCTACCATTTTTCACATCGATCATGGCACCGACGGTGTGTAGAAATGGGCGCCCAAGAATAATGGGAGTGATAGCATCTTCCCGCATATCGAGCACGATGAAGTCAACCGGAATGAAGAACTTACCGATTCTCACCGGCACATCCTCTAGCATTCCCAATGGTCGGTTGAATGAACTATCGGCCATTTGGAGTGTGATAGAAGTACTTTTAAGCTCCTTCATCCCAAGTCGGCAACAAATAGAATAAGGGATGATGCTCACACTCGCACTCAAATCACATAATGCTCTTTCGATCTTGTAGTGGCCTATGGTGCAAGGGATCGAGAATCTACCCGGATCCTTCAACTTTGGAAGCGTAGAACCTTGAATGAGCTCGCTCACCACCCTTGTGAACGCAATGGTCTCTTCCTTGTCGATGGATCTCTTCCTAGCCAAGATATCTTTCATGAATCTTCCATATGCCGGGATTTGGGTAAGTAGCTCGGTGAATGGGACACTAACAACCAATTTCTTCACATTGTTAAGGAACTTTTCATATTGAGAATCTACCTTGGTCTTCATTTGCCTTGTTGGGAAAGGCAACTTGATATGGCACTTATTTGGCTCAATCGGGGTAGACTCCTCAAATGACACTTTCCTTTTTCCCTTGTCTTTGCCTTGAAGTGGGGGAAGCTTGTCTTCTTGGGGTCTCTCGATCTCCCATAAGACTTGCTCCTCCATTGGATTATCAAAGCTTGATTCTTCTTGATTTGGAGACACAACTTCCTTCATTGCTTCTTGCTCACTAGGAAACACGGGAGGATTATAGGTGGCACCACTCCTTAAGGTAATGGCATTGACATGCTCAAAATTCGGAGTTACCCCTTGAGGAGGTAATTGCCCTCTTTGTCTTGAAGAACTTCCCGATGCAAGTTGTGATACTTGATTCTCAATCATCTTCATGTGAGTTTTCATTTCCTTGTTATCCATTAGAATTTGATCAATGATTCCTTGTTGTGACATTTGTGTCTCCAATTGACTCTTTTGCATTTCTTGAGTATTCCTTTGCATATCCATCATTTGCTTTTGTATGTCGAAATCCCGTGGTGGGGATGGTGGATTATGCGGAGTATCGGTGAGGGCTAATGGAGTACCATAGTCATGAATAGGAGACCGGCTCCTAGGCTTGCTTTGTTGTTGATTGCCTTGAGTTGCTTGTTGTTGTTGATGGTTCCCTTGGAACCCATGAGAATTGCCTTGATTAAGGCCTTGGTTATTGCCATGGTTGTGGTTTTGTTGCTTTTGAAAGTTTTGGTTTCCTTGGAAACCGCCTTGATTGAAGTTCCCTTGGTTACTTGGCTTGAAGTTGTTGAAAGGCCTTGAGTTGCCTTGGTAACCTTGGTTGCCTTGATTGTTGTCCCTTAAGGGAGGTGGAACATAGGGACGATGTTGTTGTTGGTGTTGAATGGCTTGTTGTTGAGGGACTTGATTGGAAGCTTGGTATTGATTAGAGTAGGAGGCACCTTGCTTGAACGCTTGAAAGGCGTTCACTTGTTCAATACTTCCTCTATAATTCATAGGATCATGACCAACGATTCCACAAGTATCACACATCCCATAATAAGGCAAAGGAGGTGCAAATCCCAAAGCATTCACTTCATGAATAGAGGCTTGGTTGGAGGAACTAATGCTTTGAACTTGAGTGAGGTGGCCTTGGAGCTTCTTGTCAATGGTTTCCATATGGGTCTTCAATTGAGCTCCAAGGTCAATGCTTAGTTGAGTAATAGCATCAACCTCGTGCCTACCTCCTCTATTTGCCTTCCTAGGCCTTGAGTATTGCGAATTATGCACCGCCATCTCTTCGATTCTCGCCCAAGTTTGGTCGTCATCGACCTCGGTGAACCTACCATTGGAGCCCATGTTGAGTATAGTTCTTGAGTCCTCATAAAGACCGTTCCAAAATTGTTGGACTAAGAACCATTGTGAAAGTCCGTGGTGGGGGCACGATCTAACCAAAGATTTAAACCTCTCCCAAGCCTCATAAAGGCTCTCTTCATCCCGTTGTTGGAAACCGGTGATGGAGGATCTAAGCAAATTAGGTTTTTCCGGAGGGTAGAATGTTTGGTAGAACGCCAATGCAAGCTTCTTCCAAGTGTCGATGCCCATGGTTGCCCTATCGAGACTCTTGATCCATTGCTTCGCTTTTCCAATTAATGAGAATGGAAATAATACCCATCGGATTTGTTCTTCTGTAACCCCGGGTTGAGAGATAGCGTCGCAATAATCTCAGATAGTCTCCATGTGTTGGTGCGGGTATTCGGTGGGCAAACCACTAAATTGATTCCTTTCCACAAGTTGGATGAAGTGAGTCTTGGCCATAAAATTTCCGGCATAAGCGGCCGGTAGAGCATTCGGTCCCGGCAAGACATCTTCCGTAAATGTGGAATGGGATGAAAACTTTGGCATGATTGGACGTAAGGGAGATGGTGGTGAAGACGGAGTTGAAGTAGATGTAGAGGGGGAACTAGGACTAGAATATCCAAAGGTATTGGTGAAACTCCCTTCGGCCGTCTCTCGAGATGCTTCCTCAAAATCGTTTCCTTGAGCTTGCTCTTGATGAGTATTGCTTGCGCTTGGTTGAGAGATCCTAACCCGGTTAATCGTCCGTTGGCGAAAGGCCCGAAAAAGCCTTTCCGGCTCTGGATTAAAGAGAAAGAATTCGCCTCCCCGCCTAGGCATACACTACACACTAGAACAAACGTGAGAACACCTAGTGCTTTATGGGCACTAGGTAACGACAATAAACAAGCACAATCGAGAGACAAAAAGAAAAGAAGGAAATAAAACTAAGGAAACAAGAAAAATCTAAAGAATATGCACAAGAGATGATAGAAGAGCACAAAGAAGGGTAACTAAGTCTAGCTATAAACAAACTAAGTCTAAACAATGCACCGTCCCCGGCAACGGCGCCAAATTGATGGTGGGAATTGTCGTGGATCCCCACCGCCAAATAAATAACCGGCTAAGACCTAACGGTAGTTAGGGTTAGTCGGGTCGTGTCCACGGAGACGATGTTGCAAGGTTTAGACTAGGTCGGCCTAAAACGAGACTATGCTACCAAACAAACACAAAGAGCTACTAATTGGTGAATTATGATGAGAGGAGAAGAAGAAAGTAGACTAACAATGAACTAGACTATAACAAGGCTAAATGAAATAACTAAACACAAACTAAACAATGAACTAAAGAAATGATGACTAACTAATAAGTTGAATCAAATATGAAGAAGAAGTGGGTTAGGTCGGGTTCAAAAGTGTAGTAGGGTGACTTGGGTGGTCAAGGGTGTAGGTGTCTTCTGATTTCTAAAATAGGTCCGGGCTCTCGCAACTTAAACCGATGTCGAAGTAGGTCCGGGCTCTCGCTACTCAGACCGATGTCGAGATAGGTCCGGGCTCTCGCAACTTAGACCCCAGTCCGCACTCTCGTGACTACGACTATCCTCAACATTATCCTCAACATGACCACATACAAGACAAACAATGAGTAGAGGAAGACAAGCATGAGAAGCATGGCCACTACAACTCAAACAAGCATTTCAACAAACACATGGTGTGCCAAGTATGTGACTAACAACAAGATTCACCCTTTACCCCTAATCAAACCCTAATCACCCATAATCTACCCTTAATCCCCCTACTAACCCACAAGTAATCTACTCACTCATAATCAAAGATAAACTAACAACAATAAGAGAAAATCACACCACAATCCAAACATCCATAATGAAAGAAAACAAGAACAATAACAAGAACACTAAGTAAGGATTCAAACTTGAATAAATAACAATAAACAAGAGAAAGGAAGATTATACCAACAACCAAATGATGAAAAGATGATAACTTGCATAAAAGAGAAACCCAAATCAACTCCAAGTTTGTCAAGCTTGGATGAATCTTCAAGTATTCCCTTAATCCAAGAACTAATTACAATGATTAACTAGAGATTAAAGAGAGATTAAACTAATGAGAGGAGGACTAAATCTAGGGTTTATATGTTGCAGAGAAGCTTAAGATAGTCTAGGGTAAGGTAAGATGGATAAACAATACAAGAGGGAAGTATTTATAAGGTTACAAGAATGAGAGAGGATGAATTAAAGAGGTGCGGCTACAGCGTGTTGGTCCCGACCGGGACGGCTTGTCATCCCGACCGGGACGGGTTGGTCCCGACCGGGACGGCCTGTCAGTGGCCTCTTCAAATGTGCACTTCATCCCGGACGGGATGAGGCCATACCCGTCGGGGATGAGTCCTGTAGGCCTCCAATATGATCCTTTTGGTTCCTCCTTGCTTCACATGAACTTCTCATCGATTCTCGGGACTCAGGATCGGGTCTCGGAGGCTCGGGATTGGGTCCCAAGGTCTCGGGGTCGAATCCAAGGCATCGAGTGATCGTTCCTCCGCTTCGTTGGCTCCGAAAAGTGTATGTATTGAGCCGGAATCACTCCAACTCTTCACGAATGGTCTCGGGAACCTGAAACGAGCTAGAGGAAGCATAAGTAGCCCATGGACCGCTCCCAAGGAGCGATTCCGCAAGGAAATGGGACCAAAACACAGCAAGTTAGGCACTACAAACTACACTTATCACCAACCTTATATCGGGATGCACAAGCCTTTATCATGTCTTGCGGTGCATGTCAAAGGACCGGTAATATTTCTAGGAGGCATGAGATGCCTCAAAATAGGATCCTCGAGGTAGAAATTTTTGATATCTAGTGTGTAGATTATCAAGGCCCGTTTCCGTCATCCAAGGGCAACCGATATATTTTGGTTGTGGTTAATTATGTCTCCAAGTGGGTGGAGGCGGTAACATCTCCCGCTAATGATGCTTGAACGGTGATATCTCTGTTTAAAAAGATCATTTTCCCCTGCTTTGGTGTTCCAAGGGCAATTATTAGTGATGTTGAAAGCCATTTCCATGAAAAGCGACTTGATGCTTTACTTGCTAAGTACGGTGTCTCTCACCGTACCGGTCTTGCCTACCACCCTCAAACGATTGGCAAGTTGAGGTGTCCAATAGGGAAATCAAGTCTATTCTCCAGAAGGTCGTGTCAAAAGCTCGAAAGGATTGGAGCTCTAAGCTAGATGATACATTATGGGCTTATCGTTAAAACCCCTATTGGTACTTCCCCTTACCGATTGGTTTATGGCAAGTCATGCCATTTACCCGTCGAGCTTGAGTACAGGGCTTGGTGGGCGATCAAGGAGCTTAACTTGGATCCGCATTTGAGTTGGGAGAAGAGACTCATGCAATTGAATGAGTTAGAGGAATTCTGTCTTGGTGCCTATGATAGTGCTCGGGTTTATAAGGAGCGCACCAGGTGGCATGACAAGCATATCCTTCGTCGTGAATTCAACGTCGGGGATAAGGTATTATTGTTCAATTCAAGACTCCAGTTGTTTCTCGGAAAATTGAAATCCCGTTGGTCCGGACCTTTTTCCGTCACCCATGTTGGTAAATTTGGCTCGATTGAAGTCGAGAGTGATTTGGGTGAACGTTTCAAGGTGAATGGTCAACGTTTGAAATTATATCATGAAGGTGCTCAAGTTGGAGCGATTGAAGTTATACAACTTCATCCCGTTCCCTCATCCCACTAAATCTTGAAATTCATCCAAGTCGTACGGGACTCTAGACCAGCTCTACCAGGAGGCAACCCGAGTATGTAAATAATTTCCCTCATTCTCGTTTTATTTTTATTTTTATTTTAGTTGTCTTAGCGAGGGTGAGAGGAGGGACTAACGTTTTTGGAGATCCGCAGAATCAACGGAATTGATTTGAATTGAAGATATTAGTGAAATAAAAAGCCAAAATTCCATCATGCTCTTGATTTTACAGCAGGTCACCTCCCCCTAGGCCTAGGGGGCCTATCGACTCTAGGGGCTGAGGTACGAGATGAATTTGAGTTCGACAATAGTGAATTGTGCGCCTCAGCCTGTGCCCAGGCCCCCTATAGACTTCAGGGGCCGAGGCACAAAGAAAAAGAGCCAAAATTGGAGCAAAATCTCAAAAGCAAGCGGATTTGTGCAGTCAGGCCGGACAGTCGGGGGCCGGTACCTGCCGGGTGGTTGTGAGAGGGGAGATTAACATTAAATAAATCAAAAATAAGGAAAAAGAGAGTAAGGCCGGCTAGCCAGGGGCCTATGCCTACCGGCCGACTGTGAGAGGGTATGTTGCATTAAAAAAATAGAAAATAATCAAGAAGTGCAGTCAGGCCGGCCAGCCGGCTGCTAGTCCCTACCGGTCGGGCCGCACATCAGACCCCCAAACCCCATTTCCATCGTCATTCATTCATTCACTCGCCCTCTTGCCTCTCTCTCACCTCTCTTCAAATTTCCCAGCTTCATCCCTTCCCCTTCTTCACTCTCACTCCTCAATTTTCCCCAAAAATTACTGCTACTAGCTGATTTGCAATGGGTTATCGGAACAAGCGCACCAGAAACAACCATGCTCAACCTGACATTCCTTCTGATCCAGTTTTTCGAGGTGTAATTTTTACCACCCTTGACCAAAAGGTACGATTTCAGAACTTGAGAAAGTGGTCTATTGTTCCTACCCGTTTTATCGATAATGATGCTATGAGGACTTTGGGCTTAGATGCTGCTTTAGAACTTTTGTGTAAAGGTCTTGGTTTGAGTACATTATTTGCGATGCGTCGTAATATGTATACTCAGCTTACGTTGGAATTTCTGAGTTCATTTGAAATGACTAAATAGACGGTCAGGTGCGATTTCTGTTGGTTTCCGTCTATTGAATACTAGTTTTGAGCTAAGTCTGAAGCAGTTTGGGGATTGTTTTGATTTTAAAGATTATGAGGACCGTACACCACCCGAGCATGCTAACTTTAGGGTGGGTGATTTTTGGAAGTGTATTGCTGATGCCCCGTACACTACCGCGGGGCATATGTGTTCAAACAATATTCATAATCCGGTTATTAAGGTGTGTCAGAAGTTTATGGGGTGGACGATTATTGCTAGAAAGGAGCCACATAATGTGCGCACCGAGGAGGTGTTTATTTTGGGCTCGTATTTGCGTCGTAAGCCGAAGGTGTGGCATATTAATATTGCCTATCACCTCGTCCTCCAGTTTAGGAGAACTGCTAGGGCCGTTGCCGATGGTCCTATTTATATAGGCGGGTTAGTCACGCACTTAGCTCTTCGTTTGACTGCTTTTCGCGAAGCGGATCATTATCCAGTCCCAGGCGAGATTACCCTTAGCCTCCGATATTTAGCTTCTCTTAACTGGATTTCTTCTAGGCATCAGAACCGTTGGGCTTGGCTTATTCATGAGCAGGCGACTATCATTTTGCAAGCCGGGTCAGTTTTGTCACTGAGGCTATTCAGCCTAATTATTTATTACCCGTTGCTGCCCCTAGCTCTCTTCCTTCCTCGCATGCTATGACTTATACTCGTCGTCCCACGAGCGAGCCTAGTACCTCCCAGCTCACCTCTAAGCCCGGTCCATCTCAGCCTTCTTCCAAGCCCACCACCACTACTACTTTTGAGCAGCCCCCTCCACCACCCCAGTATGCTCCCCTTCATCCCGATCTGATTGCATGGATGGAGCGCATGGAGTTGAGTGCCGGTTCGTCCCATTCTGACTTTGACACTTTTCGCACGGAGACTCGTGCCGACACCGCTGCTACTCACGCTCGCCTAGACAGGTTATATGCTGATCAGTGTCTCGGGATGTATCCCGTTTATGATGACTATGCTAGGCGTGCTGCTGTGCCACCACATGGCCCTTACCCCTCGTACTTTTCGTGGCCTGTGGGTGGTTATTCCGACCCTACGATTCATGGCGGCTTCCATCTTAACACTGACTATTTCCGTGCCCCGACGGGCCCTGCTTTTGGAGCCGCTACTGAGTATCAGAGGGGGTGGTTGGTATACGGGTGGTGCGTCTGGTTCCGGGGCTGTTGCAGATGATGATATGGAGGATGATGATTTTGGTGATGACGATGATCAGTAGCGCATTGCTTACTCCGCTACCTCTCCATGTACACATTTGGTACGTCTTTTCTCTATCCTCGGTTTTTCTTTGTGTCCCCCCACCGATTTTGAGTCTGTATGATTTGGACATTGGGGACAATGTCGAGTCTAGCATGGGGGAGTTTGGTATTTCATTAGTTTTATTTTCTCGAGTCTTAGTGTTTGTCTATGATACCGATTATGCAACAATGATGATAATTTGCACTCTTTAGGCTACCTACTCATTCTTAATTAGCATTCATTTGACCTTTGTTATGTGAAATAATAACTAATCGATAAGTATTCAACCAACAAAGCTGTAATTTGTGATTCTCATTTAGACCGACCTTGCATCTAGGCTTTAGCTACAAAATTGGTGAGATTTAGAGCTTCTTGTAGCCAGTACATTCATACTTGGCTACCAATTAGGATTTTGTGTAGGTCTCCTCGTGGAATATGTTATGTCAATACGCATAAGTATGGTGTTTTCCCCATTATTTTGACTAACTTGCCTAGTGATCATTTTGGGACATTTTCATTTTCATCCATTTCTACCCATTTTCTCCTTGGCTAAAATTTTAAGAATTCACAAAATGAACTACAAAATCAAATTTGCCTACCTAGCCAAGCTTGATGGAGTAGGTCACCTAGTGCGTTCTATGCTCGTTATTGTGTGAATATGGAGATTTTCGATGGATGCTTGGATGTAGTTGACTCTGTTTCAAGAGAGTTTGTAGATCTTGTCCGGGTCAATTCTGGTTATTGTATATATTTGCTTCTAATTTCATCTAGCTTTGAAAAAAAAATCAAATCAAAAGGAAAAAAAATTGAAAAAAGAATCCAAAAAAATCCAATAAAAAAACGAGAAAAAATCAAAACAAAAAAATATGTTATTCTCGTTACTTTTATTTTCCGTTTACTTGATGAAATTTGAGCGCCCTCTTTTGACCCCGGACTCGTTATCGTAGATTGGTGACTTATATGTTTTGTTTATGGAAGTGGAAGAATTTTTTAGTTGAGCATTGTCGCACTAGTTAGTTCACTAGCTTGGCTTTAACCTCGCATGACCATATCGATTTCCACCTTCTACCTTGTTATCACCATCCTTGCCTCCCTATGTGATCTTAGCATGTTTTATAACAATTTAGAGGTCGATACCATACTAAATTGCAGGCATATTTCCACGAGTTGGAGTAGTTGAGCGTTTTCATATATATTCCACATATACTTACCCATCCTTTTTTAGCGTTGAGTGGCTCCGTGAGTAGCCTATGCAAGGTTTTGGTTGAAAATGTGGTTTCTACATATTATAGTTGGTGAAGTTGTGCATTTGTTGA
The DNA here is from genome assembly GCA_958450325.1 of Agrostemma githago. Taxonomy (NCBI): domain Eukaryota; kingdom Viridiplantae; phylum Streptophyta; class Magnoliopsida; order Caryophyllales; family Caryophyllaceae; genus Agrostemma; species Agrostemma githago. The sequence goes on along the minus strand of OY288247.1, from coordinate 19,203,251 downwards.
TGGTTTATTTTTCCTATTTCCCCGTCTTGGAATTTGTTTCTTAGACTTGGTTGGATGTTTGCTATAATGGACTTGAGTATTTTTAGTTGCCTATTATTTGCTTTGAGCTGTTTCGGTATTATATTAGTTGTTTTCTTACGGGTCTTGCTTGAGGACAAGCAAGGGTTCGGTTCGGGGGAGTTTGATGTGTCGTGTTTATATAGCTTTATTCCCTCGATTCCGTTGTCTTTTCCGGTTGGAACGCGCTCTTTAGAGCCGTTTCTTCTAACATGTTACTTTGAGTGAGTGTTTTTGTAGATTCTACACGATTTCAGGTCTTTATGTGCATTTACACTCATATCTGGTTAGAAGAACGATCCCGAGACAAAACCCGTGCTTTAGGACATCTTGGCGAAGAAGAACATGAGAAGTTTCGATTCATTGGGCCATGGAAAGCGGCCCAATACTTGTTTCATTAGTGATGTTGTAGACACCCACATTTTGACCGCCAGGTGTCTATAGTAGTTTCCGACAAACACCCGATGATGATCGGACGCAAACGTGCTTTAACGTACTCGGAAATGGGCTCGAAATCATGGATATTTAGCTTGGGCTTTTTACGAAGTACAAATTTCACAAAACCAACCTCAAATTCAGGCCCAGTGGGTCATTTCGAGTCAAATAACACTAATTTGGGTCGAATCCGACACCAGGGGTAAAACCGTCTTTTAGCAACCGAGTCAAAACCCGGTCAAAGATATTTCCCGAGACATATGGGCTGACCGTGATGTCTCACGTGCCCAATTCGGACTCCAACTCTACGAAATCAGCTACACAAAATAATAAACAAGTTCGTTTAAGGGTAGAATTCGATCTCAAGTAGATATCCTATCCGAAAACCGATTCAAACACCCAACCGAGTGCAAAACACTCGGCCGAGTAGCATGAACCAGCGGAGACTCCTTTTCTTCCCTCACAAGAAAACGGAATTCTCGTTCTCCTCAGCTTCTTACCCAAGCGGTAATTCTAGTACAAGCACATCTCTCCTAAGTCAAGGTCGGGAACCCCTATAAATAGGACCTCCCATTCAACACTTTAGACACAAATTATTAGCAATACACACACATTATCGACATCAAATATTAGCATCAGAAATACACAACCTTTTTTCATCAATCATCCTTACACTTAGCATCGAGAAACCGATATTACAAACCCGAAGGAAACCGGTCCGATACCCGACACCCTTCACCCAATTCTCGTCCAAACCAAACCCCTAGCCGAACCAAACATCACTCGACGCTCCCGTGCCTAGCCACATTCTGACGAGCCCTGATCCGAGTCAACAAAAGCATGTAGGTTGAGGGTGTACCAAACCCGATTTCTCCTTTCTTCTCTTTGTCCGTTTTTTTTATTATGGGTCAAGAGTCGTTTTTTTTTTTTTCTAATATCGTTATTAACGAAAAACTATTTTCATAACAAACATTCTTAAAAATATGATATCGATTTTCTATAATCGAATATTGTATCAAAAAGAATTATATTAAAATCTCGACGATATCAAAAATCGTTACATCTTTTCTTCGTTCAAATTCTTTTTTTCAAACAATTTTATAAAACCTTTTTTTAATCAATTCCGAATATTCGATATCGATTTCATAATCGGATATCGGATACGACGAATATCGAAAACATGAATCGAATACAAATTAATTCATATTTTGTACGCGATTCATCAAATTTAGCAATTTCGAACAAAAAATAAAAAACCGGACAGACCCGTACGCGAGTCGCGCCACGCCCAGGCGGCTCGCGCACGGGCCTGAAACCCGAACCTTTTTTTTAACTTTTTCGGTCGTTTTATTATTTATTCTACGAAACGGTTTCTAAAATTTACATCTTTTCTAAAACTATTCCAAGTATTTGATATTGATTTCGTAGTCAATTATCGAATATAACGAATGTCGAAAATATTAACTCGAGTACGGATCATACAATATTCGTACGCGATTTAATTGAATTTCCAAAAAAAACCGCTCTCGGAACCAGCCCGACACGCGACTCGCCGGCGTCCCGGGCGAGCCGCGCGGCCGGCTGCCTTGGCGCGCCTTTCTCGTTCTTTTTATATTATTTCTCGAACTTCGTTTTTTATACAAAACAGCGTTTTAGTAATATTTTTCAGATTTTGATATTTTCTCAATTCTCGCATATTTATTTCTTGCTATATTATTCTACAAATCGATACTAACTCGTTTGTTCATCTTGTAGCAAATTCATCTTTTTTTTTCATCATTTGTTTTATTATACTAAAACGAATCTCACATGTTAAATTCAACTTTGACGTTAATCTTTCATGCATTAAACCGACTTAGCAACCCGTTCAATTCCTCACATGCTCAGGAAAACAATGTTTGCATATCATTCATCGTTCAACTAACGCGCGTATTAAAAAATCATTCGATATCCTAGTAGAGGCCGCTAATGTGCGGGCGGGGGTGGGTGTTCTTAGTGAACTTCCCAACACGTACCCTCACCCCTTACTCAGAACCGTGGTTTCCGGATGTCCGAAACCATTGGCAACGAGAGTCATTCAATATACGATTAACCGCTCAAGTCGGCATCTGTATCGATACGCAAAGAGACGAGCCCAATAAACTCTGACATCGGAAATGGGCCGTATTTTGTACACGGCCCACTACGACATAGAGTGGGCTCGAACGGTTCCGAATAACCATAAAATTCGGTGGCGACTCCAACTTCGATTTAAATTTCCATTTGACCATCTCATGGAGATTCATTCGCCTCCCCAAAACCCGCGCGTGGCCACGTCGGGGTGGACCTATGTCATGTCCACAATTTGGCGACTCTGCTGGGGATTTACTGATGAATTAATAACCTTCGGTGTCCTCAGGGTGAGACTCGAATAGAAATCGTTTGACTAGTACAATGCGCGTTTTAGTTTTACGGTTCATGCATAACCCCATTTTCCCGGGCCGGTACTCGTGACCGACGTCCCACTATACCGTTGATATAGTCAAATTGGTTATGTCAAAGGTGTCCATTAGCCGATTCGTATGGGTTTTACGGCATGTCCTAATCACAACTCGAGTTAGGGAGTCCGCCCCGATTCTCGATAGGCTATGTACACTGGTATAGACCCTTATAGACTGACCGAGACTTAGCTTAAGAGCATACATGGCGTCATTATACTGTTTCCATGACTACGTGCTACTTGATCCACATCATCTTTTTTTCAAAACTGTCATTTTTTCAAAACTTTGCATCCTTTTCGAAACATCCAATTTCAAAACCCCGGGCATATACCCAATTTAGGACTTACGATTTTACTCAAAATAGCCCCTTTTCTAGCCGGTATTATGCCCAATTTAAAACTCGAAACTATTTTCGAACCTGCAAAACCGTCGCCCGGTTCGATTTCCGTTTTTTCTTTTTTTTTAAAAACCAGGCCATCCCCCGAATTTCTCTTCGGGCTCTCAAAAATTCAAAATTTCTGACTTTTCAAAAAAATTCAAGCCCGATGACATTTTCGCCAATTTTAAAAGTCGGGATCCTGTTTTTGATTTTCAAATTTTTGGAAATTCATCTTCGATATTCAAAATTCCAAAATTCCAAAAATGCATCTTTTCGAAAATATTCAAATTTTAAAAAAAAAATCGGAGAACCGCCAAAATTTAGACTTAAGATTTGACTCAAAACAAGCTTATTTTCTAGCCGGCATGCTGCCCATTTCAAAATTCGAATTTCCGATCCACCATTCGATTTTCGAATTTTCAAAATTCAATTTCGATTTTAAAATTTTCGAGATACCAGTTTCAATTTTCAAAATCTTCGAGATGCCATTTTTAATTTTCAAATCTTCGAGATGCCGTTTTTTCGATTTTCAAATCTTCGGGATCTCATCTTCAATTTTCAAATTGTCGGAAATTCCTTTTTTCGATACTCAAGTTCCAAATATTCAACTTTTCAAAACCCCGGAATGCTACCGAAATTAGGATTTACGATTTGACTCAAAGTAGCCTATTTTCCAGCCGGTATTCTGCCCATTTCAAAACTCGATTTTTTTTTCGAACTTTCAAAATTATGGCCCGATGCACTTTTCCGTTTTTTCGAAAAATTGGGCCATCCACCGAGACTTCTCGGATTTCCCAAACAAAAATCCCTTTTTCAAAGCCTTCCTCTACTTAGGATTTCCCGTATTTAGCAGTGTCGGGTCGTGTCATTAGTCGTCAAAGTCTTTAGCGTCGAAACTCTGTCGATCTTATATCACGAGTTTCTTCCTGATCCCAGTCCGCCTTATTTTACTAAGGCAAGGCCCACCTACGTAGGACATACTCCTACAAAGGTTGGCCCACTTACACAATCGAGTCTAAAAGTCTGAGAAGTATCTCACATGGACCTTCCTTCGAAAAGGACTCGGCCCACATAGCTGAATCCTAAGAAAGGCCCACCTTTCACAAGTCACCCGTCTAGGTGTCTTTCCCGAGTCAACCTTTTACAAGGCATAGCCCTATAACAAAAGGTTCACGGTCCTTACGTCTAAGGGTCACTCACTCGAGTCTTAACAAAGTCTTCAGTCCCCACTCGGGGGCTACCCTTCAGCAGAGCGATCAATCACGGTTGCTCTAAGGGTCATGTCTTGCACGTGTTGTCTCACGTATCCCACTTTCGAGTCACTTAGATGTCACACCATCTGAGTCTCTAGCCTTACTCAGGGGGCTGTCCTCCACCCGAGCAGTCAACCACGGTTACCCTATAGAGTACCCTACATTCATCCTACACCGGCGTTCTTATGATGCCTTCTTTGAGTCGTACCCACGCTACGAATACTCGGGTCACCTAGGGTTAGGTCACCACGGTTGGTCCAAGCACGCGGCACTGTCAAATACGGTCACCCCATTTTCGGACTTATCCTTGTACAGCTCGAGTCTCGTGATCGAGTCTAGGTCACAGTCGTTACTTTGTCTGGATTAACATTTAAGTCTCCCGGTCATAGAATCTTAGTCATTCCCGCCCCCGGGTCGTACCTAGTTTGACTCTCTCTCTTGCATTTGCGCAAAATCGAGTTTAGGCGAGTTCTAACACCTGTCGTTTCTTCCGATCAGGGACCCTATGAACGAGACACTACCAAACCATAACAAATCCCGCGCCGTCGAGAAAGGGGATATCCAAGGGAGTATGCTTATGCTATCTTGCTCCATTAACAATATCTTTTCGAAAATCAATACTGCCCTAGATAACCTAAGTTCCAGGGTAACCATCATCGAAGAAGACCTTATAAGAACCAGAGCCCGTCTAACACAACTAGAGCGGGTAAGACAGCCTATCACCCAACTAAGCCATTTGAAAGGTGAACACTCTTACGAAACTGTCCGATACCCTCAAGATGGCAAGACCGAGAGAGGTAACCCTCAAGTCACCTCTCCAAAAATCAAGAACCAGTCAAAGCAAAGGACATTTACCCACTTGGATATGTCCTACACCGTCGCTTTCCAGAGGTTGGTTCCGAAGGGCCTAATACTACCTATAGGCCCAACAGTCGACCCACCTTTGGAAAAACGCTCCAAAGCATGGAACGACGAGCATTACTGCAAATTCCACAGAGGGAGGGGACACGATACAGAACAGTGCTGGAAACTGAAACACCTCATTCAAGACTTCCTCGATGCCGGGAAGACTCCCGTTTTGGAAACATTGTCACTTGCAAAGCCCCTCATGGACTATACAGGGCCCGATGACCAAAGCATACAATCTACCTCTTATGCATCCAAGAGTCCGGATTTGATTTAAGTCCAAGTCTGAGTCCGAGTCTAGGATATACTATTTATTTCAACTTCAAAGTCGGAGTCAGAGTCAATTGTATTCTGTCCTCTTTTTCAAAATTCAATAAAATCAGCTTTTTTATTTCTCATATATACTTTCCTTATGTGTTTCCGAGAACATGATGAACACCATCATACACTGTGAGCACACGCACGTGACTATTATAGGCACATCTATAATGACTGCAGGAAATGAGACCCGTGTTTTCCTTTACCTGTTCCATGTCTGGTATAGAAAGCCACATAACTACCCTTAGCAGGAGCGGTATCGAGTCCTATGACAAATCTAGGTACTCTCCTAGTTTGGGTTCAAGACGGGAGGCAAGCCCATTTCCCACAATAAACACTCATCCAATAATACTGACCAATCCCTACCTTAAGTGTTAGTCTGACCAACAAAAAAAAAGGGAAAAAACTGGACAAAAAAAAATCAAAAGTCCAATACAAGAAAAAAAGCAAAAGGCCCAAAACAAAAGAGCTGGCCATGATAAAAAAGAACTCCCAAAAACTCATGACCATGATTAACGGTCAATTCAAGTGGAAGCCCCATGACCAGGGTACGGTCAATTATCAATACTCATACCATCAAATAGGGAAGAAACAATCAAGTTGGTTAGCTAACACCACATTTAGCCTTCCCACATTACAACCCTCAAGACCTTCCCGAGACCCAGGCCAGAGACAGCCCGAAATTTTGAGGATTCAAGCTCCATAGGATACCCCTAACCATTAGGGCCAGACATGGAAATCAGATCTCGCATTATCAAAACTTGTCTCGATCAAAGTTCGAGCCATTCTACTCGACTTCCCCTTTACATAACAAAATTCACAATCACCATACAAAGGCCCGAGAGCAAAACTCGTCAAATCCCCCCGAGAGCAAAACTCGTTAAAATCCCCGAGAGCAGAACTCGTTAAAATCCCCGAGAGCAGAACTCGTTAAAATCCCATCCCAATTATTCTCATTCAAACCAGTTACCAACTCCAAACACGGGAACTCAACTTGCGGTCGGCATAGAACAGGCCCAAATAGTGCACACCACCTCTTGGGGCTATCCCGGAGAACGCTCACAGTCACAGGATCAATATCCTAACCATTCTAGCTCTTTGATCAAGACATCACTGGGAATGCACCTAGCCTACACCATCGCTATGGCTAGTTACACACAAAGCCCTAATAAACTAGGCACCATAATCCACTGAACTACGACTTGGTTTGATTTCACCACACGTGAATACGTAGGTAGCCTTTCAACAGAGGCACAACCACCCACATTGACACACATTCAAAAAGCACCATCATTCCGGTCACGACACCGTCATGTTCTCAACAGCTAGCTTTGTCGTCCTGGGGGCTTCTCCTAGGCAGAAGTTCTCCATCCACTCACATAATCCAAATACATTCAAAATCTAGCCTCCTTTCTATAGTAAGTCCTAGTACTCGGCTCACTCGAGGACAAGAATCTAACAGGACTCGAGGCAAATGCCCACTTTGGAAATGTACCCAAAAATCAAAAATCCAGAAGAGCACTAGACTACGGCATTCCACTGCTAAGTCCTGCCAAAACAGTCTCATTACAGACTATTGCAATCCCCCCATAGCACATCCTTCCTATTCCGAGGATTCGACCGTGTTGTCACTCGCCTAGGCTACGGAATAGCGCAACTTAAGAGTCCTGTCATCTTGGGTGGCCCACCTCCTTACCAAGTCACAGTCCAACCCTTAGAGAGTCTAAGTCGTGTCTGTCAACTCGTCCTGTCGCGTCCAGAGTCGAGTCTGCCGGTAGGCCTCTCTTTTCAAATTCTCATTTTAAAATTTGCAAAAACTTTCCCATTTGAAAAAAAAAACTTTTCGACAAGGTCAAATTTCAATCTATTTAAACTACAAATTTCTTTTCCACCTCTTTCAATTTTGGAAACCTATCTCCTAGCACGTGAGTTGCTTTCAGGACTTCGATTTCAAAATACAGCAAAAATCATTTTTATTCCCCAGCGCGAGTCATATTTGTTTCGCCTACGTGTTGCATGCAAAATTTTATGTAACTTATACAGGTACAAATCATGACAGCGCAATTCACATAACTCCCCAGCGGCATTTAACAGGATGAACCCATATATAGGCGCACCTAAGTCTTATGCGACGAATTCAATTCCCCACGGAGTTATCATCAGCTCAGGTACATTTCTAGTCCATGGCCGGCGGGCCCTTCACGCAGGTCTAATGGACCTTAAACGACCCGACCGGAAGCTACCGGGTTTTAATCCTTGATTGACCTAGTAGCTACTCTGACTTTCGCCCTGTCCAAGCCTCAGTCAGAGTGGGGGCTCTGTAGACACCCACATTTTGACCGCGAGGTGTCTATAGTAGTTTCCGACAAACACCCGATGATGATCGGACGCAAACGTGCTTTAACGTACTCGGAAATGGGCTCGAAATCATGGATATTTAGCTTGGGCTTTTTACGAAGTACAAATTTCACAAAACCAACCTCAAATTCAGGCCCAGTGGGTCGTTTCGAGTCAAATAACACTAATTTGGGTCGAATCCGACACCAGGGGTAAAACCGTCTTTTAGCAACCGAGTCAAAACCCGGTCAAAGATATTTCCCGAGACATATGGGCTGACCGTGATGTCTCACGTGCCCAATTCGGACTCCAACTCTACGAAATCAGCTACACAAAATAATAAACAAGTTCGTTTAAGGGTAGAATTCGATCTCAAGTAGATATCCTATCCGAAAACCGATTCAAACACCCAACCGAGTGCAAAACACTCGGCCGAGTAGCATGAACCAGCGGAGACTCCTTTTCTTCCCTCACAAGAAAACGGAATTCTCGTTCTCCTCAGCTTCTTACCCAAGCGGTAATTCTAGTACAAGCACATCTCTCCTAAGTCAAGGTCGGGAACCCCTATAAATAGGACCTCCCATTCAACACTTTAGACACAAATTATTAGCAATACACACACATTATCGACATCAAATATTAGCATCAGAAATACACAACCTTTTTTCATCAATCATCCTTACACTTAGCATCGAGAAACCGATATTACAAACCCGAAGGAAACCGGTCCGATACCCGACACCCTTCACCCGATTCTCGTCCAAACCGAACCCCTAGCCGAACCAAACATCACTCGACGCTCCCGTGCCTAGCCACATTCTGACGAGCCCTGATCCGAGTCAACAAAAGCAAGTAGGTTGAGGGTGTACCAAACCCGATTTCTCCTTTCTTCTCTTCTCTTCTCTTCGTCCGTTTTTTTTATTATGGGTCAAGAGTCGTTTTTTTATTTTTCTAATATCGTTATTAACGAAAAACTATTTTCATAACAAACATTCTTAAAAATATGATATCGATTTTCTATAATCGAATATTGTATCAAAAAGAATTATATTAAAATCTCGACGATATCAAAAATCGTTACATCTTTTCTTCGTTCAAATTCTTTTTTTTCAAACAATTTTATAAAACCTTTTTTTAATCCATTCCGAATATTCGATATCGATTTCATAATCGGATATCGGATACGACGAATATCGAAAACATGAATCGAATACAAATTAATTCATATTTTGTACGCGATTCATCAAATTTAGCAATTTCGAACAAAAAATAAAAAACCGGACAGACCCGTACGCGAGTCGCGCCACGCCCAGGCGGCTCGCGCACGGGCCTGAAACCCGAACCTTTTTTTTTAACTTTTTCGGTCGTTTTATTATTTATTCTACGAAACGATTTCTAAAATTTACATCTTTTCTAAAACTATTCCAAGTATTTGATATTGATTTCGTAGTCAATTATCGAATATAACGAATGTCGAAAATATTAACTCGAGTACCGATCATACAATATTCGTACGCGATTTAATTGAATTTCCAAAAAAACCGCTCTCGGAACCAGCCCGACACGCGACTCGCCGGCGTCCCATGCGAGCCGCGCGGCCGGCTGCCTTGGCGCGCCTTTCTCGTTCTTTTTTATTATTTCTCGAACTTCGTTTTTTTATACAAAACAGCGTTTTAGTAATATTTTTCAGATTTCGATATTTTCTCAATTCTCGCAGATTTATTTCTTGCTATCTTATTCTACAAATCGATACTAACTCGTTTGTTCATCTTGTAGCCAATTCATCTTTTTTTTTCATCATTTGTTTTATTATACTAAAACGAATCTCACATGTTAAATTCAACTTTGACGTTAATCTTTCATGCATTAAACCGACTTAGCAACCCGTTCAATTCCTCACATGATCAGGAAAACAATGTTTGCATATCATTCATCGTTCAACTAACGCGCGTATTAAAAAATCATTCGATATCCTAGTAAAGGCCGCTAATGTGCTGGCGGGGTTGGGTGTTCTTAGTGAAATTCCCAACACGTACCCTCACCCCTTACTCAGAACCGTGGTTTCCGGATGTCCGAAACCATTGGCAACGAGAGTCATTCAATATACGATTAACCGCTCAAGTCGGCATCTGTATCGATATGCAAAGGGACGAGCCCAATAAACTCTGACATCGGAAATGGGCCGTATTTTGTACACGGCCCACTACGACATAGAGTGGGCTCGAACGGTTCCGAATAACCATAAAATTTGGTGGCGACTCCAACTTCGATTTAAATTTCCATTTGACCATCTCATGGAGATTCATCGCCTCCCCAAACCCGCGCGTGGGCGCGTCGGGGTGGACCTATGTCATGTCCACAGATGTGCGCGCCACCCTGCCCCGACAGGCGCCTGCCGGCCAGGCGGCATGACACATTAGTTTTGCATATACACCCCCCATTTACCCTTACTAATATTCCACCGTTTCACACCTCTTTTCTTTTGTTTTGCATTCCTCCGCTTCACTTTTTGTACTCCCTCATCAGTCGTCACTCTCTATTTTCCCTCGCCATTTCTGGTTCGCCTCTCTCTGCCTTTGTTCACTGCTGTTTATCGTATTGTTTTCGTCGTCGCCGTTTGCTACGGTCGTTCTACATGGCTGTGAGACTGCTCGTTTGCTGCTGCTATCTTCGTGTACTGTGGCTGTTATCGTTTCGTTGCCGATGCTGCTACTGTTGCCCCTCTTGCGTGTTTTCATCAGGGTGCGTTGTTTCTTGTCCTCCTCCTTCTTTTCTTCTTCTTTTTCGTTATTTTTTTTCAACAGTTGTTGCTGCTTTTACTGTTCTGCGGTTGTACGTATGGCTGCTGTCTGTTCTGTCCATGCTGCGTGCTGCGTGCTTCTTCTTCTTCTTCTTCTTCTTCTTCTTCTTCTTTTCTTCTTTGTCTTTCTTTTCACTATTTTCTCTCGTGTTCTGTTTTTGCTATCGGGTCATTGTCGTTACTCATTCTTGCTGCTATTGTCGAGTTCCACTATCTCTGCTGGCTCGTGGTTCTTATTGGTGATATTCTTGCTGGTTTTCCAATCGATTTCCGGCTGCTCTTTTTGTTCGTGTACTTTTGTTTCGTCGTGTTCGCTGCGGTTTGCTGTTGTACGATATTCAATCTGATGCCGCTGATGTTGTTTTGTCTTACTGCTGTGTCTTCCTCTTTTCACCCTCTTTTCTCCTTCCTCGTTTGTTGTTGTTATTGTCAACAATGCTGCTGTTCTCATTTTCCTTTCCGATTCTTTAATCTCGTCTTACATCTTGGTCTTGTTCGGTATCATTGCCGCTGTTTTGTCAATGTTCCGCCCGTTCTGCTACTGTTAACGTGATGTCATTTTGCTTCTATTTTTGTCCATCGTTTCCCTTTCCATCTTGAATCGTATTCATCTCATTCTTTTGTTTTGTCTACTCGATTGTCGTGGGGAATCAAACTCGAGATTAGCGATTCTATAACTTGAAGCTTAAAGAAGTTCTCTATTGAGCTTCCGGAGTTTGGACTACGAGGACATGATTATCGAAGGTTTCAAATCAAGGTAACTTTAGGACGTTACTCGATTTTATATCGAATGTTTGAGTAGTAGTATGTAGTAAATATTTTAACCTTGGTTTTCTAATTTTAGCTATATATTATTGCTAATTATATAAGTTCTAAATCGTTTGCCTTATAAATATTTTTACAACTTTCGATATCGTTTTATAAGTCGTTAGTAATTTTATTGTTTATGATCGTTATAATACTTTGTTGGTTATCGTGACAATAGTAACTAAATAATATCGATTTCATATTTTCGTCATATTTCATTAATATCTAATTTTTAACTCAAAATCGTATTTTCATATTATAATCGAGATTTGTATACTTGTTTAATAAATTAATTTTCGTTTTACGATTTATACTAATAAATAAGAAAATAGTCGATTTAGTTTTAAATATATTTTAGTCGAGACTATTTTCACTAATAATTTCCTATTTGTTTCTGATTGACTATTTTTATTAAAATTTGTATTATTTATAAATCAAAGCTATTTTTTAAAAGTAATTTGAAACCTTTATAAAATTCATTTCATTTATAAAACTCGTTGACTCAATTAATTTTGATATCGTTTTGCTTAAAATATCTCTTTTCTAAGATTTATTGTTTTAACTCGATTTCCTAAATTATTTATAAAATACTATATAATGACTTATTATATTTTATTTATATTTTGAGTAACGAATTTAGAAATATAATAAAGTTACGATAACGACGATAATAATAAAATGTTAATTTCGTTAGAAAAGCTATTTTTATACAATTCACCTATTTTAATAACTTACGTATTTTCTATAACAATATTTCTATTTTAAGTAAGTTTCTAAAATTAGTAAGTTTCTAAAATTAGTAAGTTTCTATTTATAGAAAGTTTCCCTTCTAATATGAAATGTTTATTCCTTTTTATCTTCATATTATTTACGATGATTATTTATCTTTTGAACATCGATAATGGCTTGTTTTGGATTTATGGAATGGAGACCAAGTGTGGGGTCAGAGTAATATAGTCTAGGATGTAGGTTTTTGCCATCAGCTATAAAGCCGGCGTGCCCATTTGGGGCACATTTGGTCGATGAATTGGGCGTAGTTTCGCCCAGGAGAGTGTGCATTGTGCCCTTAAGCTAGATATCGCATCGTGTTAGTCGCCGTCAGTTGAACTGGATACATTTGGTATTCTGGAGGGGTGTATACTACTTAAACCAGGACCTCGCTGCACGCAATCCTGTCATAGTTGAGTTGCCTAGTTAGAGACTGGATTCTGTTATGAGTTAAGTCTACAGTTCTCGAAGCTAGTTTCCAGTATTATCTTAGTGAAAGTCTAGCCTTGTGCACACTGATCGAATTTCTATAACGCCATTTTTGAATATGATTATTATTATCGATTGGTTTGATTTGTAGGTTGGCAAATGTTTTAAGTTTCCTCCGAGAACTTATTTTATTATATATCGTTTTAATGTTTATCTCATTTTAAGTATTTTGATATAATAAAACTATTATTTTTCCATTTGATATATTTTGGCTGGGAGAACGTTCGAGTTACTCCCCACTGACGTGGCTGTTATGTTTATAACATGACAGGTATTTGCTTTTGGGTTTTGGGTGTGAGCTAGCAAGTAGTGTGGATCCTACTCTTTCTCTATTCATGTAATTTATGGAATTGTATAACCCATTTGGAGAATTTTTTATTTAGCCCTTTTGTAAAAAGTGGCCTTTGTATTGACTTACCATTTCTTTTTGATGGGGGTCGGTTGCCTGCCTTTGGCCGCCTGCCAATCAGGCCCCAAGGCGACCAGTCCCAGAAGGAGGAAAGGTCTGTCCAGCAGCTTTTCCATCAGTCACTGGAATCTCCAAGTGTGGCCCCAATCCCTTGGGCCGTCCGCCAAACGGAGCAAACCAGGCCTGTCGCCTGCTTCCAGGGCGTTCCCGCCTGAATGAAGCCGAAGGAGAACCGAGGACCCATCCGTCATTTTGCCTAAGGTAAGGGGAAATGGGTGGACAAGGTAAGTCCACGTGTCGCGCCAAACATCCACCCATTTCCCTCCTCTTCTTTCTCTTTTCCTCTCTCTTGTGGGAAGGTATAAATACTTACCCATCTCCCACATAAGAGGGGTTGGATTTTCTCTCTCTAGACTCTTACTCCTAAAAACGCCACCTAGTTCCTCACGAGCTAGGTTCGTCAAGGCATTTCACGGACTGACTTAGGCATGGAGAGGGTTTCCTCGGACAACCTCCGAGGCCCTGTGCGTTCATTGTGCAGGGAGCAGGCCATTTCCGCCGGGAAGGTCCGATCAAGGGAGTGAGAGAAAGGGGAGACCAAGGGAAATCAAACGATCAATTGTTCACCGTTAACCCAATCATACAGCCCGGATCCTATGCCGGGAAAAATTTTTCCGTGACCGGAACAATTTGGCGCCGTCTGTGGGGAGCTTACGGTTGTGCTCACGAGTTACCCACTAAAATCAACCACTCATAATCACAAAATTAAACACAATTATGCCAGAAATCGTTGATGCCAGTGCAGGAGCGGGTCCGACGGTCCCACCGGTGACCCCCCTGTATGGTATGCCGCAGTCGGAGAGGGTTCCTCCTGCCACGATCCTAGGGGTGGGGGGAACCAATCCCCTCGGTGGATCTAACACTGCTGTGACACCTGAGTTGGGGACACGCCCAGGACGTGCTCTCAATCTGACCCCAGCTCAGATGGCACAGGCGGCCGCGTTCTTCTCTGCGATGCTGAATCAGGAATTCACACCTGAAGACTTGGTAGGCAGGGTCGCATCGGCTCCCAGGCAACCGTCCCCAGTCAGCAGGGACGAGGCCGGGGGCACGAGGCGGACCGCCGCCAGAAATGCTCAGAGAAAAGCGAGAAGAACAGCTCAAGTGTATACGCATATGCAAAGGCGCATTACTACTGGCAATCCAGAGCCACCTGTCCAGCAAGCATTCTCCATTCACACGACAGAATCGGCGTCTGGAGGACAGGGAGGCTTATCCCAAGGATTACAGGAGCGCATGAGGCCCAGGGAGCCTGTGTCAAAACGCTTGGGAGAGAGGCCAGGCGGGGTTTTCTCCAGGCTGACACCTGCGGCCAAGGAGCAGTCGGCCCCCGGCTTATCCCAAAGCCTGCAATCCAGACTCAACCGGGGACAACCGCTCGAGTCCAGGTACCATCAGGGTGAGAACCACTGCCACTCTCAGAGGAAGAGGCCCAGGCAGGCCTCCTCGGAAACAGAAGATGAGGCAGCCAGCAGACCGCCACCAAGGCACCGCTCCCCCAGTGCGAGGAAACCGACCCATAAACAATGGGAATCTCACGGTAACCAGTCTGGGGAAATCAGGTCACGACTGGTAGGCAGGCCCACGAAAACCCCGTTGCACCCTGAGGTACAAGAGTACCCCATTCCAAAAATCAAAATGCCCACCATCAAATTTGACGGGACGACAGACCCTGAAGACCACCTGGCAGCCTTTGAAAGCCACATGGGCATGTATGACGTAGATGATGCCATCTGGTGCAAAGTTTTCCCTACCACCCTGGTGGGGCTCGCGCAGGGATGGTTCAGAGACCTCCGCCAGGGGTCAGTCAGGTTCTTCATAGAGTTGGCTGAAATTTTCCTCGAACAGTATGCCGGAAATAAGAGAAGACGCCTTACCCGTTTCGATCTCATGACCCTGAAACAGAAAAAGGGTGAGAGTGTGAGAGAATACATGAGAAGGTTTGATCTATCCTACCAGCAGGTTAGGGAGATCGATGATTCCACTGCCGCCTATGCCCTGACAATCTCCCTACTTCCAGGGGAAATGAAAAACCAGATGATCAGGGCCCAGCCAGAAACCCTGGCCATGGCCAGGAAGATTGCTGAAGGGTTCATTCTGCAGGAGGAGTTCCACGGCCTGACGGATACCCCTGCAGGCCAAACAAAGCCTCAAGGGGGACCGCAGGGTGGAAGGGGCAGAAGTGAGCCAGGCAAGCAAAGGGAAGAGGGAGACACTCCCAAGAAGGAGCGCCCAGTCTACCAACCCAGATTCGACAGTTACACTGCTCTGAACAAATCCAGGGCTGAAATCTTCGAACTGGAAAAAGAAACTGCTAAATGGAACCGCCCGAACAAACCTCGCAGCCCAAAAGGAGACCCCAAGAAATTCTGCACTTTCCACGACTGTATAGGCCATACCACCGAAGAATGCCGTCACCTGAAGGACGAAATTGAGAAATTAATCAGGAACGGATGGTTGGCCAACTACGCAGCTAAGAATAAGTCTCAGAAGGAAGTGTCTGAAAAACCCGAAGGGTCAGTGCAAAACCGCATGGTGATCCATGTAATTTCAGGGGGCACCGAAGGCCAGCTCAGTCGAAGAGGCCAAAAAAGACAAATGCGCGAGCTAAGGAACCAGATCTGCTATGCTGAGAAAGCAGGGAGTCCCAGGGGAGTGACATTAAGCATCACCCCTGATGATGCAGGACGCGTGGTATATCCGCACAGTGATCCTTTGGTGCTGTCCCTAGAGATCAGCAACCATATTGTGCGAAGGTGTATGGTGGACACAGGCGCGTACACAAATCTATTGTACAAGGACGCCTTCGAAAAAATGGGCCTGGAAAAAAGGCACCTGCGACCTGCTCCCGGATCGCTGTATGGGTTCAGTGGGGCAGGCGTGCTGCCCATGGGAGTCATCGACTTGCCTGTAACCTTCGGGGAAGGCTCTACAGCCAGGAATGTCAGGGCAACCTTTGTTGTTGTGGACGCGAGATCTGCTTACAACGCCCTGATTGGCAGGGCCACTCTGGACGAAATCGAAGCGGCCATCTCCATCAGGGCTCTCACCATCGCGTATGTCACTGACTTCGGGCTGGAAGGAAAGGTACGTGGGGACCAGGAGTCAGCCAGACAATGCTACTTCGTGGCCCTGCAAGAGCACGAGAGAGACAGAAAAGGGAAAAGAAAAGTTGACAGTTCCCCCTGCAGAGAAGGCGAAGTCCCAGTCGAGCACCCGGCGCCTGACCGCCTGAACCAGGGGGCGAAAGTATGCTGGTGGACTTGGAGCCAGGAAGACAGGTCCTAGTAGGAGCAGGCCTAGAGGAATCCTACCAGGCCGAACTGGTCAAACTACTCAAGGAGAACAAAGACGTATTTGCCTATTCTGCAGACGAGATGCCCGGCGTTGATTCCTCATGCATCGTTCACAAGCTGAATGTAAGCATGGATGCTCGCCCTGTAAAACAGAAGAAACGAAACATGTCTGCGGAAAAAGACGCATCAATCAAGGAAGAAATTGACAAACTCTTGAAAGCAGACTTTATTGAAGTCTGCGACTACCCAGAATGGCTGGCAAATGTTGTCATGGTCAAAAAATCGTCAGGCGCATGGAGAATGTGCGTCGACTTTACAAACCTGAACAAGGCCTGCCCGAAAGACTGTTATCCGCTCCCCCGAATCGATCAACTGGTGGACGCCACCAGTGGCTACACCATGCTGAGCTTCCTAGACGCCTTTTCAGGGTATCATCAAGTATATACTTGTGGCAGCCGGACAGGGTGAAGTGTGCGTTCATCACTAGTTCGGGTACCTACATGTACAAGATGATGCCATTCGGGCTCAAAAATGCAGGGGCTACGTACCAGCGGTTGGTTGATAAAGTATTTGAGAAACAAAAAGGCAGAAACATCGAGGCTTACGTTGATGATGCCATCGTGAAAAGCAGGGAAGACAGAGAACACCTGATAGACTTGCAGGAAACCTTCAGCTCCCTGCGCGCCTACAAAATGAAACTTAATCCGAAAAAGTGTACATTTGGAGTCCGCTCCGGCAAATTCCTGGGGTTCTTGGTCAGTTCTCGGGGGATAGACGCCAACCCTGAAAAAATTCAGGCAGTTCTAGATCTTCCTGAGCCCAAAACCATTAGAGACATCCAGCGCCTGACGGGTCGAATGGCCGCCTTAGCACGATTCGTCGCCCGATCAGCAGACAAGGCCACTCCTTTTTTCAAGATACTGAAAGGGAACAAACAGTTCAAGTGGGAGAGCGAGCAGAAAGAGGCCTTCGAGCAACTGAAGGACCATCTTAAGAGGCTCCCTACCCTGGCAAGACCAGTGGCAGGAGAAAAACTTTTTCTCTACATTGCAGTAACCAATATAACTGTCAGCGCAGTCATCCTACGAGAAGAGGCAGGCGCCCAGCAACCTATATACTTTGTAAGTCATGCGCTGGGGGCAGCTGAGAAGAATTATCCGATGGTTGAAAAAGCCGCCTACGCGGTCATAGTTGCTGCCAGGAAGCTTAGACCTTACTTTGACGCGCATCCAGTCGTAGTCCTCACCGACCAACCCCTGGAAAAGGTGTTGGAAAAATTTGAAAAATCAGGGAGATTGTTGAAGTGGGCAATTGAGCTGAGTGGGCTAGGTATATCTTACCAGCCGAGAACAGCCATCAAGGCCCAAGCTTTGGCAGACTTTTTGGCTGAGTGCTCCCATTCAGGGGAGGAAGAAGCCCCTGCCCAGGAATGGATCGTGTATACTGACGGATCCTCGACAGCCAATGGCGCAGGCGCAGGCGTCGTATTAACCAGCCCAGAAGGGACTGACTTTGAGCATGCTCTCAGATTTGTTTTTCCAGCATCAAACAATGAAGCAGAGAACGAAGCAGTACTCGCAGGCGTCAGGCTAGCTAAAGCCGCAGGAGCAGAGCGAATTGTCCTGGCGACAGACTCCCAGCTCATCGCCAACCAAATCAATGGAGAATACGAAGCAAGAGACCAAGCAATGGCCACATACCTGGAGATGGTGAAAGGAGAGTTGTCCGGCCTGAAATCATATGAGGTCAAACAAATCCCCCGATCCTAGAACAACAGAGCATATGCCCTGTCAAAACTGGCAAGCTCCAGTCTGCAGGACATCCGGAGATCAGTATGGGTCGACGTTTTACACGAGAAGTCTACTAACCCCTGTCAAACGATTAATACCGTGGAAGAACTGGAGAGCTGGATGACTCCCTTCATCCAGTACAAGAAGCATGGTATCTTACCATCAGACTCGTTACAAAAGAGGAAGATACAGGCTAAAGCAGCCTGGTTCATACTCATTAATGAAGAGCTTTACAAGAAATCTTTTACTTATCCCCTGCTTAAATGTTTACGGGCGGATCAGGCCGCTGAGGTATTGGATGATATACACTCAGGGATTTGTGGACATCACATTGGTGGGAGATCGCTGGCCCACAAGGCCCTCAGGGCAGGCTACTACTGGCCTACCATGCTGGTAGACGCCAAGAGCCTGACCCAGAAATGCAGAAAATGCCAACTCTTTGCCCCATCGATCCATGCCCCGGCCCAGGAGCTCAGGCCGATCCTATCTCCCATCCCCTTTGCTCAATGGGGGATGGACATCCTAGGACCCTTCACGATGGCCACAGGGGGCAGAAAATTCTTGATTGTCGCCATAGACTACTTTACCAAGTGGGTGGAGGCCGAAGCAGTGCCCAACATCACTGAGCCGGCGGTCAGGAAGGTGATCTGGCGAAATATCATCACCAGGTTCGGTCTACCAAAGATGTTGGTATTTGACCACGGTAGGCAGTTCGATAACGATCCGCTAAGAATCTGGCTGGAAAGCCACAACGTCTCAGTCGCCTACTCAGCTGTCTGTCATCCTCAAACCAATGAACAGGCAGAAGCAGCCAACAAACAAATCCTGAACGGCCTGAAGAAAATGGTGGATGACTGCAAAGGTAGGTGGGCTGACGAACTCCCCAGTATACTCTGGTCCATCCGAACTACCAGAAAGGAGTCTACAGGCCAGACCCCATTTGGCCTGGTATATGGAGCAGAGGCATTATTGCCAATTGAGACAAGAATCCCCTCTCTGCGCTCCCTGCAGTACGACCAGGCTAAAAACGAAGCTGCAATGGTCGAAGCCTTGGACCTAGTGAGCGAATTAAGGGAAGAGGCCAGAACCAACATCGCTGCCTACCAGCAGCGAATGAGGAAAGCTTTCAACAGCAAGGTACGACAGAGGAACTTCCAGACGGGCGAGCTGGTTCTAAGAAAGACGCAGGCGGTTGGGAAGTCAAGAGAACATGGAAAGCTGAGTGCCAATTGGGAGGGCCCATACCAAGTAACTCAGGTTCTGGGACCAGGCACGTACAAAATAGCCAACCTTGAGGGACAAGAGCTACATGCTCACTGGAATGCAGACACACTAAAGAAATATTACGTCTGAACAAGAACACAGGCAGTTTTTACTTTTACTAAAAAAGGCGGAGGACGGTCAAAAATGTCGACGGCTCCGACCACCCCAATGTCAAAAAGAAAATTTTAAGAGAAATGAGAAGATACAGATTTATACTCGTTGCCTGTTCACACTCGCGTCTTTCAGACACAAACGAGCAGGGGGCAATAGGGGGAGGCCCCCCTGTTGCCAAAATTGGGAAAAGTGAACCCCCCAACGCAAACCAAAAAGCCACCCTGCTTACCTCTGGGCAGGCAGGGGGCAGGCCCCCTGGACTTTGAACGAAAAGCAAGGAACAGGCCAGGCTAACAAGGACTGGGGGCAGGCCCCCCAACCTTGTATAAAAAACGCAAAAGCCACCCTGCTTACCTCTGGGCAGGCAGGGGGCAGGCCCCCTGGACTTTGAACGAAAAGCCAGGAACAGGCCAGGCTAACAAGGACTGAGGGCAGGCCCCCCAACCTTGTATAAAAAACGCAGAAGCTACCCTGCTTACCTCTGGGCAGGCAGGGGGCAGGCCCCCTGGACTTTGAACGAAAAGCCAGGAGCAGGCCGTACCAACAAGGACTGGGGGCAGGCCCCCCAACCTTGTATAAAAAACGCAAAAGCTACCCTGCTTACCTCTGGGCAGGCAGGGGGCAGGCCCCCTGGACTTTGAACGAAAAGCCAGGAGCAGGCCGTACCAACAAGGACTGGGGGCAGGCCCCCCAACCTTGTATAAAAAACGCAAAAGCTACCCTGCTTACCTCTGGGCAGGCAGGGGGCAGGCCCTCTGGACTTTGAACGAAAAGCCAGGAGCTGGCCGTACCAACAAGGACTGGGGGCAGGCCCCCCAACCTTGTATAAAAAACGCAAAAGCTACCCTGCTTACCTCTGGGCAGGCAGGGGGCAGGCCCCCTGGACTTTGAACGAAAAGCCAGGAGCAGGCCGTACCAACAAGGACTGGGGGCAGGTCCCCCAACCTTGTATAAAAAACGCAAAAGCTACCCTGCTTACCTCTGGGCAGGCAGGGGGCAGGCCCCCTGGACTTTGAACGAAAAGCCAGGAGCAGGCCGTACCAACAAGGACTGGGGGCAATCCCCCCAACCTTGTATAAAAAACGCGAAAGCTACCCTGCTTACTCTGGGCAGGCAGGGGGCAGGCCTCCTGGACTTTGGGCGGAAGCCAGGAGCGGGCCGTACCAACAAGGACTGGGGGCAAGCCCCCCAACCTTGTATAAAAACACAAAAACCCACCCTGCTTACCCCTGGGCAGGTAGGGGGCAGGCTCCCTGGATTTTAAACAAATGTCAGGGGCAGGCCAAGCAAACAAGAACCCTCCTACCTACAGGCAGGCAGGCTGCGAATCAAATTCATGAAGAATCAAAATATACAAAAGCAAACAGAAAATTCACATATAAAAGAAAAAGTAGCGTCAAGGAAATACAAGACAAAAGTTTTCAAGTTTTCAAGACAAATAGTTACAACCAAGAGTACGGCAGCCGGCCACCAAAGGGCTCGGCGCACAAAGAAGTAAGGAAATTAAAGCGTTGGCACAGGCGCAGCAGGGGACGAGCAAGAGCCCTCTGAGGAAGACTGCCCTCCATGTTAAGCAGGGGGAGCGTCTGGACCGGAAGCATCACCCTCAGACAGCCTACGCATTTGAGCTTCATCCTTAGCAGTGTAGAGGGCCCGGAAGGCATCTTCGTCAAAACCCAGGAACATCTCCCTGACAGCTTCCATGACAACCTTCAGGCAGGAGTTAGCACCATTAACGAAGCCCGCCGACACAGCCATGTCCACCTCCTGAAGAATCTCACCCCTCTCTTTCTCCCAATCCTCGGTCTTCGCCGCCAGATCCTCGGTCTTCGCCGCCAGATCGCCGAGGGCCGTCTGCAGATCAGAGTTTCCCTTGGAAAGGCGCTCCCCGAGGTCAATAACGCTCTTCTTAGCATGGTCCAGTTCAGCCAAAGCCTTTCTGGCCTGCTCCAGTTCAGCAAAGGCCTGCTGTGCTCTCTTGGACTCCTCCCCCAGGCGAGACACTTCCCGTGTAGCTTTCTCGCTCTCAGACTTCCAGTGGATAGCCCGACCCCTGGCCTCTTCTAGCTCAGTCTCCTTTTTCGCCAGCTGATCCTTCAGGCTGGCAATGAGAGCAACATCCCTCTCAACTGCAGAAAGGCGGTTGGGGTTGGCTAGTTCCTCATCACTCAGGCGACCAAGGGCAGCCAGCTCCGCGGAAGCCTGCATAATTCGGGAGGTGCGCTTAATATACTGGGTCACTTGACTGGCAGCAGACTTGACGGTCTTGAGAAGATGGTAAGTTAAAACTGCCCCTGAGTCGGAGAGAAGGGCAGAAACATCCTGGCTGTCACCTACATTATAGTGGAACTCAACGTTCTCCTCAGAGAAAAGGGTGGCGGGAATCTCCGGAGCAAGACGCTTGGGTTCAGGCGTGGAAGTCTCCAAATCCACCACCTGGTCAGCGTTAGGGGCCTCCCGACTCCTCTTTCTGGTCAGTGCCCGGGGGGTACTCTCCCCAGTCTCCTCGGAACATGCGGCCCGCGATCTCGGGGGAATCTGAATCCCTGCTGAAAGGCCCTCTTGCCTGCCAACAGGCGAAGGGGTAGCCTCGAAGGCAATCGCCCTCGCAGCTGGAGAGGGGGTAGCCTCAGAAACCGCCGTCTTGGCAGGCGTAACTCGAGGAGGAGGGGGAAGCCTTGGCCTACTGAATGACAGGCCCTTCAAATGCTTCATCGGATTCTTCTCGCCTCTCTTAAAACCAGGGGGAAGAGAAGGGCGACTTTGGATAACAGTGAGGTTCTCGTCCAGGCCCAGGCGTCTCACCTCCCCTTTTTTCCAGATAAAAGTGGCAAGAGCTGCAAGACAAACAAACAGGTTGTCAAGGCATTTTCAAAAGAAAAAAGAGTAAGAAGGAATCACCAGCACTCCTGAACTACCTTTATCTAGACCCGGATTCATGCCCAACCGGGTCAAATAATTTTTAGTCGCTATAAGCTCCGCATGAGGGAGCCATAAGGTGGGGCCATACACCCCGTACTTGTTAGTATGGCCTGCAAAGTAAGCCGTCAACTCCTTCTCCTTCTCACTTAGCTTAACCTCCAAAGCCTTTCCACCCACGCCAGGGTGGTACTCCTCAGGGGTCTCCATCCTGGTGTGGACATGATTCCTGAAGTGACGAGGAATCCTCCACCCATGGGCGCTGTGTATGTAAAGGAAGTTGTTCTTCCAATCCCTCAAGCTGTCCATACCAGGCCACACCAAACAATGTCCCTTCTGCCTCAAGAGGGACCAATAACCAGGGGAGCCCGTACTCCCAGAAGAAACCATCTGTAAACCCACCATAAACCGCAGGGCGTCGATGGAAGGCTCCATGCGGTGGAAAAGACAGGTCCAGACATATGAGATCAGCGCCCTGACAGCTGTGGCTGTCAGCTGGGCGACGGCGACATTCATGCGCCTGAAGATCTCCTCTAAAGCCGGATGGAGGGGAAAGCGAAGGCCAAACTCTAAACATTTATGGTAAACCGCTATGCACCCATCCGGGGGGGTTGCATACAGTATCCTTTTCACCGGGGACAACAACTGTATACCCCTCCCCGAAGTTATAGAGCCGCTCAATCACGACGGCGGCGTTCATGGCGAGGATCACATCCCGATTTTTCGGGTCGGGGAAAGTACTCAGAGGGATGCGGTATTTAGCCCTGTCTAAATAATAAACCCTACCCTTTTCCCGACGAACGAGGGGGCCGGAAGTTCGGGAAGGGTTAACTTCCAACGCCTCGTCGTCCGAGTCGATAGCATTAAGTGAGGGGGGGTCAGGAGAATTACCGCCCCCACTGTCCGCCGAGTGTTCTTCCTCAAAACCAACCTCCCTAGAGGAGGAGGCAAAGTCCATCCCTTCTCCCCTCTTTGATGGGTCGATAAGGGGAAAAATCCTTTCACGGGTCCCGGACATGATTACTCTAAAAAAGATGCGGAAAAAAGGAAATCGAAGAGAGAAAAAGAGTGGAGGATGAAAATCTGACCTAAGATCGCCTGACAGCACGTCACAAACCCGAAGAAGGAAGTCTCAGGGAGATGGGGGTGCAAGGTAGGATACGATCCGTCAATACTCCAGGGTTTTTGACAAGAGAAAGAATGAGAGAATGTTGAAAGAAAAGAAAGATTGGAAAAAGTGAAAGAATGAATAACTGAGCGCTTTTATAGAGAGAAAGGCATGCCAAGAGTCGCCCAACCCTCAAAAATTCACCCAGGGGCTGCGGTCCACGTGTCGCCCCTAGGGGGATTTGCTCTAGGCAGCTTCCCAAGAAAAACCTCGGGAGGACCAAAGGGTGTCAGAAGATTGGTCACCCTATGACGTCCCCCCCTGAAAAAAAAAAAAAAAAAACGCACCGCCTGATCCTCATTTCATTAAAACCTTACAAAAGAGAGTTACATCTTAAGACAGATACGGGAAGAAAAATACATTAAGGCCCAAAGTTCCGGCCTGGCAAAAATCAAACGCCCCGCAGGCCTAATCATCTCCCAAATCTGGGGAACAATCTCCAGGGCTGCCTGGACTCCCAAGGGCCGAGCCCCAGTCCCAGTCTGGGGAGCCCTGGAAAGGGTCATCGGAAGCTCTATCTTCATCCCTGTCGCTCAGGCAGCCCAGACCCTCGCTGTCATCAGAGTCACGGCTGCTATCTTCCCAGTCCCTCCCAAAGGGAACGGCCCGGGACTCGTCGCAGGTGCGACAGCCTGTTTTCTTCACAGGCGAAGAAGGACCTGACGCCAAGGAGGAATCAGTGTCAGAGTTGGGGTCAAATTGCTCAGGGTGCAGCCATGGAAAGCACTCATGGCATCCCCTGTCATAATAGCCTCCCTCCTGGGAGCAACGCCTAAACCTAGGCGCCGCGGGAGGCGAAGACCTCCTAGGGCGTTTGCCCATCCTAACAGAAGCCTTCTGACTTCTCCGGCGAAAGTGAAGTTGTGAACGGCGACTCCGGCGAACAGCTAGGTAAGCGGCACGAGCATATCGGAGCCTCCAAAAACCTCTGAAGATGAAAGTAACATGCCTAACTCCACGACGAATTACACTTTTCTTAACCCAAGCCATGATTAAAGACAAAACAAAGATTGGAAATGGGTCATAAGGACAGTGAAGGAGGAAGCAATTTATACGGAAAACGGAAGCAGGGCATTAATGGTGCCCCAACCACCTCTGCAGGGAAGAAAGCCAATCATCGAGCTGGCACACTGCCCAAAAATTCTCTACACAAAGGAGGGTAATCATAACGAAAGACGTTTGAACTCCCTGCGTGCCCAGAGAAGTTAAAGCATGTTCCCTCGGGAACATGCGACGCATTAAATGCAAGTGTCCAAAGAGGCAACCTCCCGCTGTCCCTGAGCAAGACATCGCCTGCCGAGCTGGAACCCCGTTCCTCCTCAGCCGGCGAGGGCCAATTGATAGGGGTCGGTTGCCTGCCTTTGGCCGCCTGCCAATCAGGCCCCAAGGCGACCAGTCCCAGAAGGAGGAAAGGTCTGTCCAGCAGCTTTTCCATCAGTCACTGGAATCTCCAAGTGTGGCCCCAATCCCTTGGGCCGTCCGCCAAACGGAGCAAACCAGGCCTGCCGCCTGCTTCCAGGGCGTTCCCGCCTGAATGAAGCCGAAGGAGAACCGAGGACCCATCCGTCATTTTGCCTAAGGTAAGGGGAAATGGGTGGACAAGGTAAGTCCACGTGTCGCGCCAAACATCCACCCATTTCCCTCCTCTTCTTTCTCTTTTCCTCTCTCTTGTGGGAAGGTATAAATACTTACCCATCTCCCACATAAGAGGGGTTGGATTTTCTCTCTCTAGACTCTTACTCCTAAAAACGCCACCTAGTTCCTCACGAGCTAGGTTCGTCAAGGCATTTCACGGACTGACTTAGGCATCGGAGAGGGTTTCCCCGGACAACCTCCGAGGCCCTGTGCGTTCATTGTGCAGGGAGCAGGCCATTTCCGCCGGGAAGGTCCGATCAAGGGAGTGAGAGAAAGGGGAGACCAAGGGAAATCAAACGATCAATTGTTCAGCGTTAACCCAATCATACAGCCCGGATCCTAGGTCGGGAAAATTGTTTCCGTGACCGGAACACTTTTGATAAGATATAGTTTGTCAGAGTGTTTTAATCCCAACTCTACAGTGTTTCCGCCACTGTATTGCGTTAGATTTTCCAGGGGATTACAGTTGGTATCAGAGCATTGTTGCTCCCGACGCTTACACCTGATTCTAGGAAAAATATCAGTAAATGATTTGAACATTAAAATAATATTAGTGAGAGATGGGTAGAAATCAAAGTACGGACTTAACTGTTAGGTTTTTATGTTCTTGTAACTCAATGATTAGCATTGAATATTTGTTGTTTTTGTCTGGAAGAAGATGGATGAAAAAGATGCTGATATGATGCTGCTCAAGATCGGGACAAGACCTGCTGATTCGAGTGGACAACTTTGTGCTACAAGGGAGATACAATGGTGACCTTTCAGCTCAGATTTAGTTCGCTCAAGCTACAAGTTAGATGATCAAGAGTAGATTCCTGTTCCATGATGTTATAGTACGTGTCGTTCCTCTACAAGAAGATGGAGTAATCCATTTAGTTCTCCGGTGAACTCTGAAGGCCCGAAGATTCTCCTCTGGTTCATCGATTCTTTTCTTCCTTCCTCTACTTCTCATAATTGTACTCTTATATATTCTCATCTTCTTTCGCTTGGTGAATCCTCGTTCTATTCTTCTATTGTACCATCTTTCTCTTGAGATTCTTTGGTTAGACCGGATTCTGTCTTAGTGAACCCCAGGTTATAGATGTTCGAGGTTTAGTAGACCCTTGTTACCTGGTTTGAGGATTGTGAGTCTACCCTATTTTCTAAGCAAGTAAGAAATTCTTGGGGATTGATTTGAATGACAATTTTATTGATTGAAGGAATTAGGTTGGTACTTTAGACACTGAACCTTGGGTTATAGGTTACTTTGATTATTTTGGAGTACCTTGAGTTGAATATATTTTGGAGTAGTAAGAGTATATCATGTTTGATGGATACCTAGTACCTAACTTACAATCGAACTAAGTGTAACCAATAATATCACTTTGGGATTTTTTTTACCTAATGCTTATTTGATGGATGCATCGTGAATATTTGGGATCATAGTGTACTGTTTAAAGTGTTAGCCGAAGTGTTGTGGTACTCTTAAAGATTTTCATTAATGTCGTTAGAAATTTTAGTGGACATAGATTACCTGTGTTTCTTAAGGATTAGATAGTTGATCGTTGTTTAAGGTTGTAACCTATGAACTTTGAAGTTGAGTGATCTGACTTGGATAAATTGATGTTACCCTTCAAGAAGAGAGATATCTTACGCAATCACGGTTTGTTGTGTCGTTTTGAGGAATACTTTGATGTCAATAATCTTAATGGATTTATAGTTCAGAACCCTTAGACTAACGAGATTGTGGCTTCGTTGAGTTAATAAATATTTTGGTGGTTTCACTGTTACAATATGAAATTTGGTGGAATTTTTAGAAACCTTAGCCCAGTGACGTGTTTGAAGATGTGAATTTTTGCACCATTACTATAGGTTTGAGCGTGTTTGAGGATTTGTTATACTTTCCCCAACTTGTACTGGTGGCATTATAAATATGTTCAGGTGATCATTTTTGACGTTTTTGTGCCCGAACATTGGTAAATTGGTGGACCTAGTTTAGTGTTCCTTACTCGAAAAATTTGGAGTATACTTCGAGTACTTCAAACCTTATGAGATTTGAATTTGTGAGCCTTAACGATTACGAGTTTGGGTATGTTTTTTTTTTAACCGTGGGAATCTTAATTATGGATTTGATTCCAAATCATTTGTGGATCCCTATCATGTTAATCGAACAATTATATATATATATATATATATATATATATATATATATATATATATATATGATTTTTATGTTGGAGGTCATAACATCTGATAATTTTGGAGTTTGTAGCCTAAGTAGGACAACCTAGTGCCTAATATTGAACTTAACGTATTTGATGGAAATTAGAAACCCGTGTTGTGGGAGTCAGTCGGGGTATCTTGAGATGGTTAACTTCTTCTGTAATTCCTCGAGACCTCCGTTTGACTCTCAATTTCGTTCCTCTCCTTTAGCTTTTCTTGAATCCTGCTACTTCTCCTTCGACCAATCCCTTGGCTTCTTTATCGGGTTTAAAGATTTTTGTTTCGATTTGTCGTTGACTTTGAGTCTATTTATTCACTTATTATTTCCCCCCAAGCTTGTGTTATGAAAAGTTTGACTAATCTACAAATTTTGATTTTCATGAAATTTTAACACTTTGAGTTATAAATTCCAAAACTTTTTATTTTGTTTTTGTTTTATTTTGGTCATATTTCTAAACGGTCTTAATAATTTATTTTTAAGTATTTCGGAATTGTTTCAAATTTCAATTTTCTAGCGTGTTTAAATTTTAAGAAAACTTTCATAATTTCTAATATTTTGATTTCTATAAGATTATTATGTAAAACGGTTTAACATTTTCGAAAAAAAAAACATCATATGTCTTAAGTTTTATTTTATTGTCGAATTTCTTGATCAAAACGTTTTACTGTTGCTTTGAAAATATTTAGGTACTCTCCCCCTCGAGTTCGTTACAAATATTATTCATTGTCATTATTTTATCAAATAATTTTGAACTTGCGATTTTATTAATTTAAACGATTTTAAACTTTGGGAATTGAGCCCAGCTCTTCTTGAAATAAATTTTATCTTCGATTTCGATTTCATATCATGTTCGAAGTTGTAATTTTTTTTTTTATGCAAGTTAAGCATCTTCATTTTCTTAAGATGATATAACTTTGTTTTCCATTCTACCCTTATCTTTTTATAAGTTTCGAGGGTGAAACTTCTTTTAGTGGGAAAGATTGTAACACCCCTGATTTTATAAATTACGTTAAACTAATTTTTTTTTCGTATATTTATTTTTGTTTACGTTTTAACTCGTAATCCTTAAAATTATTATAAAACGAACTTGTCGTTTAATCGTTTCGAACTCCTAAAATTTCGTTTGACTTGGAAACTCTTCTTATATTTAAAACACATTTTATTTCTGTTTTCGATTCATTTTATACATTTAATTTAATTCTTATCGAAAGTCTATTTCGACAATTTAAATTCTAAATTCTTTTTATTTATTTATATTAAATTCGTATCTTCTATTTTTCGTCTCGAAGCTCATTTATTTTAAGTTTCATCAAAACATTTATTTCCTTTCCTCGAGAAATCAATTTAATTCATTTTATCAAAAATTTATTATTTATCGGGAAATATTATTTAATCGTCTAATTATTTATTTCTATCAACTTCGTTTTCGTCTCGAGTACTTTATTTACTCATTTTATTTGTCGGCCCAATTATTTATTAATTTTTATTAACTCATTTTAAGTCGATTTATGGGTCAGTCAACTTATCGTTACGGAATTTGTTTAATCCGTATTTTTAACCCACCTAATTTGAGTTGAATTCTATTCCCCTTCTTATTACTTTCAGCCTCCCCTTACTCCTTGTTGTGGGTTTCCACCGATTCACATATTTACTCCCTCTAATCTTTTTGTTTTCCCCATTCTTTTACATTCATCCTCCTAATTATCATCCACCGTTTTATTTTACTCTTCATTCATTCCATTTTTTTCTTCCCACTAATACACCCCCTTTACCCTTACTAGTATTCCACCGTTTCACACCTCTTTTCTTTTGTTTTGCATTCCTCCGCTTCACTTTTTGTACTCCCTCATCAGTCGTCACTCTCTATTTTTCCTCGCCATTTCTGGTTCGCCTCTCTTTGCCTTTTTTCACTGCTATTTATCGTGTTGTTTTCGTCGTCGCCGTTTGCTACGGTCGTTCTACATGGCTGTGAGACCGCTCGTTTGCTGCTGCTATCTTCGTGTACTGTGGCTGTTATCGTTTCGTTGCCGATGCTGCTACTGTTGCCCCTCTTGCATGTTTTCATCAGGGTGCGTTGTTTCTTCTCCTCCTCTTTCTTCTCTTCTTCTTTTTCGTTCTTTTTTTTCAACTGTTGTTGCTGCTGCGTTTACTGTTCTGCGGTTGTTCGTATGGCTGCTGTCTGTTCTGTCGTTGCTACGTGCTGTGTGCTTCTTCTTCTTCTTCTTCTTCTTCTTCTTCTTCTTCTTCTTTTCTTCTTTGTCTTTCTTTTCACTATTTTCTCTTGTGTTCTATTTTTGCTATCGGGTCATTGTCGTTACTCATTCTTGCTGCTATTGTCGAGTTCCACTATCTCTGCTGGCTCGTGGTTCTTATTGGTGATATTCTTGCTGGTTTTCCAATCGATTTTCGGCTACTCTTTTTGTTCGTGTACTTTTGTTTCGTCGTGTTCGCTGCGGTTTGCTGGTGTACGATATTCAATCTGATGCTGCTGATGTTGTTTTGTCTTACTGATATTTCTTCCTCTTTTCTCCCTCTTTTCTCCTTCCTCGTTTGTTGTTGTTATTGTCAACAATGCTGCTGTTCTCATTTTCCTTTCTGATTCTTTAATCTCGTCCTACATCTTGGTCTTGTTCGGGATCATTGCCGCTGTTTTGTCAATGTGCCGCCCGTTCTACTACTGTTAACGTGATGTCATTTTGCTTCTATTTTGTCCATCGTTTCCCTTTCCATCTTGAATCGTATTCATCTCATTCTTTTGTTTTGTCCACTCGATTGTCGTGGGGAATCGAACTCGAGATTAGCGATTCTACAACTTGAAGCTTAAAGACGTTCTCTATTGAGCTTCCGGAGTTTGGACTACGAGGACATGATTATCGAAGGTTTCAAATCAAGGTAACTTTAGGACGTTACTTGATTTTATATCGTATGTTTGAGAAGTAGTATGTAGTAAATATTTTAACCTTGGTTTTCTAACTTTAGCTATATATTATTGTTAATTATATAAGTTCTAAATCGTTTGTCTTATAAATATTTTTACAACTTTTGATATCGTTTTATAAGTCGTTAGTAATTTTATTGTTTATGATCGTTATAATACTTTGTTGGTTATCGTGACACAAGTAACTAAATAATATCGATTTCATATTTTCGTCATATTTCAATAATTTCTAATTTTTAACGGATGGTGGGATTTGTCGTGGATCCCGCCGATCAAATAATTAACCAACTAATCCTAGTGGGTAGCTAGGGCAAGTCGGGTCGAATCCACGGGGACGGTAAGAGGCGTCTAGACTAAGGTCACCCAAATACAAGACTAAGTCAACGAGCTAAGCTAAACTAGAGTAATAGGAAGGAGAGAAGGCTAAGGCTATGACTACGGTAACGGAGAGAACAACTAAGGAAACGGGCTAGGATTAGGTCGGGGTCAAAGGGGTAACGGAATGGTCGAGGAAGAGCTAGAGTGAAGGAGGTAGTAGGGTAATCTAGGTGTGGTCCGGGCTCTCGCAACTTAGACTTACCTAGAGGTTCCACCTAAAACCCACCTTGGCGACACAAACGACAAACGGAGCTACTAGCGTGATATCGGGGCCTAGGTCGCATCCGGGCTCTCGCAACTTAGACCGACCTAGGGGTCGTCCTCACCGGGCTCTCGCAACTTAGTGAGGGAACCAAACCTACGAGCAAACTATTACCCACAAGAGAAAGGCAAGAAAAACAAGCATATGCATACAAGTCATTCAAGCATTTCAACAAACATGTAATATGCATCAAACCAAGAGGAAACCCAAATCTTCCACCAACATCTCCAACAAACCCTTAATCATCCAAATAACACCCTAATCACCTTACTAACCCTAGAAAGATACTACTCAAACATATCTAATGTAAAAACTAACATAAACAAGATAAACCAACACAAGAACAAGAGGATGCATATATGAAACTAGCAAAGATGAAGAACAAAACAATAAACAAGAACTAAAGATTTAAACTTGATGAAAGAACAAAGATTAAGATAAAGGAAAAGAGATTATACCATACTATAAGATGAAAAGAAGAAGGAAACTTGCATAAATGGAAGAACCCAAAAACAATCAACCAAGGCTGTCAATCTTAGTGGAGATCTTGAAGAATTCCCAAATTACAAGCACTAATCTAGGATTAACGATAATCTAAGGACTAATCTACACTAATCTAATCTAATCTATGCTAAAACTAGGCTAGGGTTTGTGGGTAATGTCTAACATAAGCTAAGATTACAAGAGGGGGGTATTTATAAGGTTACAAGAGCAAAGGAATTGAAAGGAAGTCACGCGGTGCTGTATTGGGCTCATCCCGGTCGGGATGGATGGTCCCGTCCGGGATGGCTCCATGGTCCCGTCCGGGATGGCTTCATCCCGTCCCGGTTGACTCAGCAGAAGAGCTTCTTTGTTTGCACTTCATCCCGGACGGGATGAGGTCATACCCGTCGGGGATGAGTCTTGTAGGCCTCCAATATGATCCTTTTGGTCCCTCCTTGCTTCACATGGACTTCTCATCGATTCTCGGGACTCAGGATCGGGTCTCGGAGGCTCGGGATTGGGTCCCAAGGTCTCGGGGTCGAATCCAAGGCATCAAGTGATCGTTCCTTCACTTCGTTGGCTCCGAAAAGTGTATGTATTGAGTCGGAATCGCTCCAACTCTTCACGAATGGTCTCGGGAACCTGAAACGAGCTAGAGGAAGCATAAGTAGCCCATAAATCGCTCCCAAGGAGCGATTCCACAAGGAAAATGGGACCAAAACACTACGAAATAGGCACTACAAACTATACTTATCATTAACTCAAAATCGTATTTTCATATTATAATCGAGATTTGTATACTTGTTTAATAAATTAATTTTCGTTTTACGATTTATACTAATAAATAAGAAAATAGTCGATTTAGTTTTAAATATATTTTAGTCGAGACTATTTTCACTAATAATTTCCTATTTGTTTCTGATTGACTATTTTTATTAAAATTTGTATTATTTACAAATCAAAGCTATTTCTTAAAAGTAATTTGAAACCTTTATAAAATTCATTTCATTTATAAAACTCGTTAACTCAATTAATTTTGATATCGTTTTTCTTAAAATATCTCTTTTCTAAGATTTATTGTTTTAACTCGATTTCCTAAATTATTTATAAAATACTATATAATGACTTATTATATTTTATTTATATTTTGAGTAACGAATTTAGAAATATAATAAAGTTACGATAACGACGATAATAATAAAATGTTAATTTCGTTAGAAAAGCTATTTTTATACAATTCACCTATTTTAATAACTTATGTATTTTCTATAACAATATTTCTATTTTAAGTAAGTTTCTAAAATTAGTAAGTTTCTATTTATAGAAAGTTTTCCTTCTAATATGAAATGTTTATTCCTTTGTATCTTCATATTATTTACGATGATTATTTATCTTTTGAACATCGATAATGGCTTGTTTTGGAGTTATGGAATGGAGACAAGTGTGGGGTCAGAGTATTATAGTCTGGGATGTACGTTTTTGCCATCAACTATAAAGCCGGTGTGCCCATTTGGGGCACATTTGATCATTGAACTGGGCGTAGTTTCACCCATGAGAGTGTGCATTGTTCCCTTAAGTTAGATATCGCATCGTGTT
The DNA here is from genome assembly GCA_958450325.1 of Agrostemma githago. NCBI lineage: Eukaryota > Viridiplantae > Streptophyta > Magnoliopsida > Caryophyllales > Caryophyllaceae > Agrostemma > Agrostemma githago. The sequence goes on along the minus strand of OY288247.1, from coordinate 19,169,708 downwards.
AGTCGCCGTCAGTTGAACTGGATACATTTGGTATCCAGGAGGGGTGTATACTACTTAAATCAGGACCTCGCCGCACGCAGTCCTGTTATAGTTGAGTTGCCTAGTTAGAGACTGGATTCTGTTATGAGTTAAGTCTACAGTTCTCGAAGCTAGTTTCAAGTATTATCCTAGTGAAAGTCTAGCCTTGTGCACACTGATCGAATTTCCATAACGCCATTTTTGAATATGATTATTATTATCGATTGGTTTGATTTGCAGGTTGACAAATGTTTTAAGTTTCCTCTGAGAACTTATTTTATTATATCATTCTAATGTTTTCCTCATTTTAAGTATTTTGATATAATAATATTATTATTTTTCCATATGATATATTTTGGCTGGGAGAACGTTCGAGTTACTCCCCAATGACGTGGCTATTATGTTTATAACATGACAGGTATTTGCTGCTGGGTTTTGGGTGTGAGCTAGCGAGTAACGTGGATCCTACTCTTTCTCTATTCATGTAATTTATGGAAGTGTATAACCCGTTTGGAGAATTTTCTATTTAGCTCTTTTGTAAAAAGTGGCCTTTGTATTGACTTACCATTTCTTTTTATAAGATATAGTTTGTCAGTGTGTTTTAATCCCAACTCTACAGTGTTTCCGCCACTGTATTGCGTTAGATTTTCTAGGGGATTACACATAAAGTGAGTGTGTGGTACAAAATGTCGGTTGGACGTAACACGTATAAAGAACTTGAGTATGTTTGGTAAAGTTACACAAAGTGCAGTCTTAATTACACTTGTATACCCTTAATTATTCGTCTTTATATTTATTAATCGATAGGTAAGTAACGTGAATAACTAAGATGATTGCATGAAGTCTAAAAGAAGAGTATATACACATTAGTAATATGTTTATAGCGAATAAGAGTGGCAAATTCACTATGCATCGCATGTTATACAACCTTGCTTATCCTATGTACCAACTCATGCAATTTCAGTTGGTCATATTGTTATTAATATCTACATCTCTGCCTTCGTTTTGTTAACTATTTGAAACATGTTTGAGCTTACGAGGACGTAACCTCGATTATAAGAAGGGTAGAAGGCAATACCGTTACCCGGAATGAATGTCGAGTATTGATGTAGTTCTTGTTGTTTTGTGGATGTATATGTTGTTGTCGTCGTAGTCGTTGTCGTTATTGACGTTGTCGCTCGTTGTTGATGTTTTCGTCGTCGTTTCATTGTTGTTGTTGTTGCCACCGTTGTCGTCATCGTCTAGTTCTTGTCCTGAGGATGTAGATTGGGTTGTGCCTGTGTGTTGGGAGACGGTTCAGTGAATCGTGGAATGTATTACTATAGTAATCGAAATGTCGGTAGAACGAAGTGAGGGGAGCGAACTTCGGGACGAATTTTCTTATAAGGAGGGTAGACTGTAATACCCGTCATGTTTATCCAAAGAGGGTAGACTGCAATACCCGTCATGTTTATCCAGTTACTTGTGTTAGTTTGGTAATTAGTAGATTGGTCAGGTTGGTATAGTTGGTCATTCCGTACCAGGTGGTGAACTTTGGGACGAAGTTCTTTATAAGGAGGATAGATTGTAATACCCGTCATGTGTACGAGGATTTCCTATTTAATTCGGGTTTCACTATTGAGCAGTAGTTATATTATTTGTTAACCCATTTTGTTAAACCAGTTTTAATATCTTATTATGTATAACCCGTTTTTGAATCCTAACTTACTAAACTCTTAATATCAATAATAATATAATAATTATGATATTTAGTGTAGTATGTTATGTGTATGAACACATGATAATTACTATAATAATATAATAATAATAGTTAAGGGAGTAAGTTACGTTTGGCATAACCCTACCCATTTCTCCCTTTCTTCTTCGCTCTTCAACAGCGCGCAGCCCCACGACCCTCAACCGTCAGCCCCGCAATCATCAACAACCTTCTCTTTCCCTTCAACCACCATCTCGAGCCTCGTCCCCTCTTTTGTTTCCCTTTCCGTCATCCTTATAGCCTAACATCCTCGAACAACGACCGTCATCGAACACCATAACCGAGCTTGTGTCTGGTCGTGGTCATCGTACTTGTGGTCGATCGTGAGGCGTCACCTTGGTGGTGGTCGCTCGATCTGTAGCACCATTGTAAGTTCCTTATCCCTCGCTCATTACATGGTTGTTGTCCGTTTAATGTCCGCGATGTCGTTGTCGGGTTTCTTACTCGGGAGAGTCGTTCGTATGGATTGTAGGTGGATTGTTCGTTGTTCATTGTGAGTCGGAGTTATGGGGTGTTGTTTAGGCAGGGGTATGGCCGTGGGGATGGTGTCGGGGCATCACGATTGTTTATTGCACGTTGTACTGTTGTTGTTGTCGTCGTTCTGTGTCGAGAGTAGTTGTGTCAGGTTTAGTTTTATTGCTATTGTGGTCTATCAGCGTAGTGTAGTGTAGTGGTGTAGGTTTCTGTTGTTAGGATGGTTTATATTACTAAGTCGGGTCGGTCCAACTTTATAATTTAGATGGCTAGGTGTCAGTTCCATGTTGTAATGGGGTTAGAACGACATATATAGATGTTATTTATTATTTAGCTACGGTAGAGTCGGTATTAATTTAAGTATATAATATTTTATTAGGATCGGATTCCGTAGAGTTTTCGTGGTGAACTGTGCTACCGGAGCTGTGTGAATTGCAGATTAAGTAAGGTAAGGTATAACCTTACAATTGTATTATTGTGTTTAATTACAGAGTATGTTGAGCATGACTGATATGAATGATACTGTAATGAATTAGGAGATATTATGATGAGACATTGTGATGAGTTGGAATTATTGAGGTTCCGATACTGAGTATCTATCGGAATGAGATTTCGATACAGAGTATGATATGAGAGGCTACGGCTGCGTTGGTGCCTGCGGGCCCAAACATAGAATGTGAAGGTTACCTAGAAAAGTAACCTAGGTTCGGTTGATCTCGAACATGCCTTGTTATTCGCCTCCTTTGGGTCGACCTTAGGAGGGATGTGCACATTAATGAATACGGGACCCCTGGTACTATAGTGGTTTCAAGTGTGGAAAATGAGATTGGAATCGAGATTGAGATTGGGATTGAGATTAAGATTGGGATCGCTGAGATCTTGGTCGTATTATCGTGATCGTGTATTGGTATCAGAATTGCTCAACTATTACTTTATTGAACTGTACGATTATTCTTTACTCAGCGTGGCTGACCTTGTTTGTTATGTCTAAAATCGTCACCCAATTTCCTAGGGGCCTGTGGTGATCCAATTGATATTTCTGGTCAACTGGGGAGCAGTCTATAATGCAGGTTATGTATGTCGTGATGTGTTGGATGCTAGGATTCATGTACGGGTTTGGGGTGAACGCGATTTCTAACTTGGACGAGTACGGGTGAATGCACAGGCATTCCTGTTTGTATAGATATTATAGTTTCCGCTGTGTAACAAGAGTTGTATAAGTTGATGAGTTCTATGTTTTAAAGCAAGATGTCGGTTTGGCATTCCATATTGTATTGTAATGAACTACTACCTCGGGAAACCGAGATGGTAACACCTTTATTTACTCGGAAATGTCTTGGTAAGGCGCCTGGGTAAATCGGGGTGTTACACTATTACCGATCTATTTGAGTCTAATTAATTGAATCGATGATTAACCCAACTATATCATATATTGCATGTCTCGAATGTTGTTATGATTAGTTACTTATTTATTGTAACGTTTTTACTTTATTATTGTTATTTCCAAAACCAACAAAACCCCCCTTTTATATATAATCTATACTACTCCCTCCGGTTACTATTTTTCGTCCCACTCCATTAAAATACTCCTCACATATATTCATGGAGTGGAGCGAAAAATAATAACTGGAGGGAGTATTAAATAATAAATTTTCTGAGATAATAACGTTAGTCTCTGTGGGATCGACCTCTACTTACTCTATCTACCGTAGAGTTAGTAGTGTTTATAAATTTAATTTTGAGTGCGGAAACGACACGCATCAAATTTTGGCGCCGTTGCCGGGGACTGATTGTTTATTGTCTTAAACTTTATCTGCTTATTATTATTACTGGTATATTTTTGTTTTATTAGTTGAGTCGGCTTAAGTGCCACCCTGGGTTTCGCAATCTTTGTAAGGGAATATTAATAGTGTCGGTTGCCCAAAAAAATCGTTAATTTATTAATTTGATTATTATAGTTTTTATTATATTTTATTTTTTCTGTCGATGCTATGTGTGTTTTGTTTCCTTCGTGCTACACTTCCTTGGTCAATGTTATATTTTGCAGATTGTAAAAGGACTTTTGAGTTGGTGTCGGGTTGATTATTTCGCTTGGAGCATGGAAAAACAAAGGAACAATGATATTTTTGTGTCCAAGTAACGCTCTAATATTTTCGAGCCTAACGGGTCTTGGTTATTCCAAGTATCAATCCCCATGGCCGCCTTATCGAGACTCTTAAACCATTGCTTAAGAGAGAACGGGAAAAGAACCCATCGAATTTGATCTTGAGTAATCCCGGTTTGAGAAATAGCATCACAATAATCGGAGAATGTCTCCATATGTTAGTGCGGTTCTTCGGTAGGCAAACCACTAAATTGATTTCGCTCCACAAGTTGAATGAATTGTGTCTTGGCTACAAAATTTCCGGCATAAGCGGCCGGTAGAGTGCTCGGTCCCGGAAAGACATCCTCGGTGAAAGTAGAGTGAGATTAGAACTTAGGCATGTTTGGATGCAAGGGAGATGACGGTGTAGATGGTGTTGATATAGATGTTGAGAGAGAACTTGGTGGAGAAGAGTGAGTAGATGTACCAAAGGGATTCAAGAAAGTCCCTTCGGTGGTCTCTCGAGATGCTTCGTTCAAGTCAAATCCAAAAGCTTATTCTTCAATGTTAGTGCTAGTACCCGGTTGAGAATTCCTAACTCGATCAATTGTCCGTTGGCGAAAGGCCCTAAAGAGTCTTTCCGGCTCTGGATTGAAGAGTAATAAGTCGCCTCCCCTCCTAGGCATGCACTACACACTTGGAAAAAACGTGAGAACACCTAGTGCTTTATGGACACTAGGTAGAGACAATAAACAAACACCACAAAAGACAAAGAAATAAGAACACGCAATAAAAACAAGGACAAAAACAACAAAATATGCAAAATGGATAAAAGAAGAACACAAAACGGTAACTAAGTAAAGCAAATAAGCAAACAAAGTCTAAACACACACCGTCCCCGGCAACGGCGCCAAATTGATGGTGGGATTTGTCGTGGATCCCGACACCAAATAAACAACCTAATCGTAACAAGTATCTAGGGTAAGTCGGGTCGATCCATGGAGACGGAAAAAGGGTCTAGACTAAGGTTACCTAAGAACTAGACTAGGTCACAAGGAAACACAAAGGGAAGAAAATTAACAAGAATTGAATAACTAAGAGACAACAAAACAAACTAAGACAATGAAGAAGAAGAAACTATGATTATGAATGAACTAGGGATGATATAAACTAAATGATTCAATTAAAACTAAAATGAAACAACAAGCTAGAGGAATAATAGCTAAGATGAAGAAGAAATAAAATAGGGGAAAGAGTAGGGTTAGGTCGGGTTCATAGGTGTATAAGGCTAGTGGGGAAATCGAGTGTGTAGGTTTCACCTAGTTACTAAGGTAAGGCCGCGCTCTCGCGTCAAAGGCAAACCCGAAAACTCATGCAAGAAGTTACCCAAAACAAGAGAATTCAACCACCCATCAAACATACAACAAGAAGGAGGAAACTAGCAAGAGTAGCATTGACCACTACTACTCTAACAAACATTTCATCAAACACATGGCATGCAAGATAAGTGACTAGCAACAAAGATTCAACCTTTACCCACAATCAACCCTAATCACCCATAAACAACACCTAATCCCCCTACTAACCCCACAATAATCTACTCACTCATATATAAACTAAAACTAACATAGACAAGAGAAACTAACATAAGAACAAAAACATTTATAATGAAGATTAAACTTGAAAGAACAATAAACAAGAAATAAAGAATAAAACTTTATTAACAATAGAAGACTAAAGGAAAAGAGAAGAGAAAGATTATACCAACTAGAAGATGAAAGGAAAGATTGAAACTTGCATATAAAGAAAACCCAAATAAATCCACCAAGGTTGTCAATCTTGGTAGAATCCTCAAGAATTCCCTTAATACAAGAGTAATTACTAAGATTAACAAAAGATTAAGGAAAGATTGAAGAGAAACTAAGCTAATGATAAGAGTTCTCTATCTAGGGTTTTGTATGAGGTAATGTGTTTAAAACAATACAAGAGGGGGTATATATAGGGTTCCATAAGTGAGGGGATTGAAAGGAATGAAGCGGATGCGAGTTGGGTCCTTCCCGGCCGGGAAGGAGGTGATCCCGGTCGGAAGGACGGTGGTCCCGATCGGGATGATGGTGGTCCCGGCCGGGATGGCCCATCGGAGGCTCGTCTCTCCTTGTCTTCTCATCCCGGCCATGATGGGTCCTTATTTGCTCTTCCTAGGCTTCTTATCGATGCTCGGTGCTTGGGATATCATCAAGTGGGTTCCATGGGACTCGGGATTGAGTCTAAGTCACCGAATCATCGTCGCTTCTCTTCATTGGCTCCATATGCATCGGAAACAAGTAGAAATCGTTCCATTTCTCCAAGATAGGCCTTAGGATCCTAAAACAAGCTAGAAGAAGCGTAAGTAGCCTCGAAACCGCTCTAAAGAGCGATTCCACAAGAGAAAGCGGGACCAAACACAAGAAATAAGAACTACAAAACACACTTATCAACTCCCCCACACTTAACCCTTACTCGCCCTCGAGTAACCACGAACTAACTACTAACTAAAAGAAACTAGACTACTAACCGAGCGGGTATATATTAGCGCACCCTACGCCCTTTCAACTCACGCGAGAACACTTAGAGGAAAAGTGCTCTCCGCAAGGCAAGTGAGGTCTTGCAACAAAACTGTGGATATAACCGAACACGAAAACACACAAACAAACAAACATACAAGCAAACAAACGGTTGCATCCAAGAAGAAACAAATACCGCTTCACTGTACAAAGCGGTGAAAGAAACACCGGTTAAGGACTCAAGGTAAGTGAGAACGTTCTCAAGCTATTAACACAAACCGAAATGGACAAAATCCTAATAGTATGACAACAAAGCAATAAAATCGTGTGTCACTTACCTAGGTCCTCCTAACCATCTAAGAACGTACTACGGGACGATAGGCGGGATGGAAAAAGAATGAACCACGGAGTTAGTCGACATTGTAGGTAAAGTGAAACCCCACCCCCTTTAGCGATAAGCCAAGAGGGTCGTCCCATGCTCAAAAATTGTTCAACTAGTCCAAGTAAAAAGGTGGATATGGTTGTAAAGTGAGGGAATACCGACCATTACCGTTATCATCCTTCCTAGAGACTCGGTCCTTTGGTAGGTTCTTCATGATAACAATCGGTAAAAGGCTTATTTTTTTGGGGTAAGATTTTTTTGGCATTTTTCTTTTGTATTTTGCTTTTGATTTGCTATGCCAGTTCTTTTTCTTCTTTTCTATTTTGTTTTTGATTTGTGGTGCCTTTTCTTTTTCTTCTTTCTTTTCTTTCTTTTCTTTCTTTTTTTTCTTTCTTTTTCTTTCTTTTTTTTTTCTTTTTTGACTTGGTTTGCCCTTTTGGCTAAATTTTGTATTGAAGGCAATCATCGCAACCAAGTAAAGAAACCTCGACAAAATGCAACTTATTTGTGAGATATGTGTAGAAGGTAGGGAAATGGGTATGTCGGGGGCACCTTCCCTTCAAACCCACAAAATAGGGGAAAAACTTGGACTAATCAAACAATTTCGAACATGGTCACCTAAGAGATGGGACTCAGAAACCAAGGCCTTTTCACTCCATTGGTGGTCAAAATTCAAATCCCGCAGTAAATCCCTAGTAGACTAGGTGGACTCAAGGTGAGAAACCAACAAAACTATTGATTCAAAGTCATTCTACTAGACTAAAGTCCAAGAATTGATTCATATCACTAGAAAGGGAAAGTAAACACTTGCGCACTAGCCTCAAAACCGGGTTTTCGAAAACATTTTCTACACTAGACTCACAAACTATACAAGGCAAAACAAAGATGAAAGAAAATGAAACAAAACAAAACAAACACACAAAGAAATAAACAATCACCACCCCGAAACTTCCGAACAAGCAACCACATCAACCGCAAACTCCAAAAAGCTCCACCCGAGCACACACCATCACAAATTCTCCTCCAAACACCAAAATGGAAAAAGGAGAAAGAGATAGAAGGATATTACCGGATGTCAAGAGAGCTTTTCGAAACTCACGGCGATCAAGCAACCTACAAGGAAATTGGGAGGCAAAACACGCACAACACAACAAATATACGACACAAAGACACAAAAGAAAATGACATAAAAGAAAATCTTTTTTATTTTTAAGAAATTTTTCAAATTTTTAAGATTTTTCGAAAAACTACGAAAATAAAACTAATCTAGACTAAGATATCGCTCCCCACACTTAAACCGAGCAATGTCCTCATGCTCGATCGGTAGTGTGTGGAAGACACTAAAAAGAAGAGAAAAAGGGAAAATAAAGCTAAAAATCAAAAATGAAAGTGAAGAAAGGGTAGAATGTGTCAGGCCGGGGTGTAATCAAGTCACCTAGAGCCGAGACGAGAAAGATATGGATGGGGTTAAGAAATAAAAAGAAGAAAATAAAAGGAAATGGGAGGGGAGGGCTAAGTGTAATCAAGTCACCTAGCCCCGATTCCGACCAAATTCTACCAAAAAAGGAATGAAAATAAAGAAAAAGTGAAAAGAACTTGTAAATTTGGATTTTTCAAATGATTCTTAATGTAATCACGTCATCGAGAATCGGAAGCAATAACCACAAAGGCCCCGAGGACCACCATGACACCAAATGCATAAAAGGAAGGGGAACATACAACGAAAGACTAGCAAATAAAAGACGGAAAAGAAAAGAGAGTCGAGCCTACCAAATGGTTAGCAACTCAATCATCTCCATCGTCTCAATGATTGTTATCGGCACCTTACTTGTCTTCGTCATCGATATTCCTTCTCTTCCTAAATGTAGTGGAATGGTTGGAGCATCGGGCTTGTATTGGGGTAAATGAGGTTGGGATTTGAGGGGAAACTCGGTGTATAGTGATGAGAAGTTGAGATGAAGGTATATAATTGAAGTGTAAGGATTAAATTATAGTGGCAAAGGTGAGTAGAGAGGTTGAGAGGGGGTATAAAGCGGTGGGGTGGGGCTTAAATGAAGAAAGGAAAGCGAGGGTTGCAGGACCCTTCCCGGTCGTGAAGACACCCATCACGGTCGGGAGGAGTCCTTCCCGGTCGGGAAGACAGTGATCCCGGCCATGATGGTCCGTCAGAGGCTCCTGATTTGCTGCTCACTTCGTCCCGACCGTGACCAAATTCATCACGGTCGGGATTGGCACCCGTCCCTAACCTTGAAGCCTTCATTCAATACTAGCATACCGAACCTTCCACCCAAATGACAGGTACTACCTCGGGATCCAAGATCCCATCCCCAAAAGCTTGAACCAAGCTCAAAAACCGACTTCCTCCACCAAGCTTTGAAGCTTCTATCATCCATAACCCTTTCTATTTCTTCATCTTCACTTCAAACCTATCAAGTAAGCTCAAAAACTTCCATCAAAACTCCCTCCCTCACATCGCTCATCAAAATTCCAAATTACAAGAATTCCACAAAACAAACCAAACCTAGAGACCAAACAAACAAATCACACAAATACAACTACAAAAACTCAAAAGAAGAGGAAAAAAATATATACAACAAGACGGTTCTTGTGGAACTCCGTCAAACCAAGGCTTATGATGGATATTCATTCTTTATCAACACAATTGCACACAATTCCATAGCCCTCAAGGGCACGGAGCAACAAGTCGAAAGCTCTTGAACAATCTTCATTAAAGCATGTGGAACACCAACATATACTCCAAGGTTCTTCATAACCTTGTCTTGACGTCCCCAGGGCATCCCGATCCACTATGTTCAACGGCTTGAACTTGTAATTGCAATATTTTGGGATATACCCAAACTTCCATTCCTCTTCAGGGAACATCAATGGAGGCTCATCCTTCCTCTTACCAACGAACTTTTTTATGTCAACATGACGAGGGTATTCATCCACCCCAAGCTCCAAAGCATCTTCATTTTGCACATCATCAAGAAGGGGAGATTTGAAACTCAAGCAAGTGAGTTCATTCATCTCTGAGCTACTCTAGCTTCTCACAATCAAGTTTATCAAAGTTTTTCAAGTTTTCACACAAGGACATTCTCCTTTCACTTGCTTCATCCCAATTTTTGACAACATCGTTCTTTTCACCCAATTTCTTCTCTAGGTCGGTGTCCTTCAAGGCATAGATCATATTACATGACTCTTCATTTGTAGGCGAGGTGTTGCCTTGGAGGTCGAACAAAAGCTTCTCGTCGCCTAACTCAAAAGTGATCCTACCCTTCTTGAGATTGATCAATGTACCGGCGGTTTGTAGAAATGGTCATCCGAGAATAATAGAGGTGGTTGCATCCTCGGGCATGTCGAGTACAAGGAAGTCAACCGGAATGAAGAATTTCCCGATCCTTAACGGTAAATCCTCCAACATTCCTAATGGTCGATTAAGTGAACGATCCGCCATTTGGAGTGTAATCGAGGTATGCTTGAGCTCTTTCATTCCAAGTTGCTCACAAATAGAATAAGGGAGAATGCTTACACTTGCCCCTAAATCACATAATGCCCTCTCGATCTTCACATTTCCGATGGTGCCTGGGATTGAGAAACTACCCGGATCCTTTAGCTTAGGTAGAGTGGAGCCTTGAATAAGTTCACTCACCTCTCTTGTAAATGCTATTGTCTCTACCTTGTCCAAGGATCGCTTCCTAGCCAAAATTTCCCTCATGAATTTTCCATAGGCCAGGACTTGGGTAATTAGCTCGGTGAAAGGGATGCTCACATATAATTTCTTCACAATATCGACGAACTTGTCAAATTGAACATCCGCCTTTGTCTTCAATTGCCTCGATGGGAATGGCAACTTGATGTTGTTCTTGTCAAGTTCATGCCTGCGTGGATTTTTCACTTGGCACCTTCTTCTTTGCTTTACTTTTTTCTTGGGGTGGAGGAAGCTTGTCTTCAATCGGTTTTTCAATTTCCCATAAGACTTGCTCTTCCATGTGATTCCCCAAATTTTCGTTGCCTTGACATGGAGATTCCACTTCTTTCATAGCTTCATGTTCATTAGGAAACAAGAGAGAATCATAGGATGCACCGCTCCTCAAGGTGATGGCGTTCACGGTTTCAAATTTCGATGGTACGCCCTGAGGAGGTAGTTGACCTTTTTGCCTAGAAGAGCTACCCGAGGCAACTTGAGCTAGTTGGGTTTCAAGCATCTTTACATGTGTATCTCTTGCCTTGTTTTCCTTTTGAAGTTGAGTGTAAAACTCTTGTTGATTTCGTTGCATGTCCAACATCGTCTTTTGCATGTCAAAATCCCGAGTCGGAGAATGTTGGTTATGTGGAGTATTATTGAGGGTTAGGGGAAAGCCATAGTCATGAGTTGGAGATCGACTCCTTGGCTTGTCGTCTTGTTGGGCATTTTGGGACCCTTGTTGATTTTGAAAGTTCCCTTGGAACCCTTGAGAATTGCCTTGATTTAGGCCTTGAAAGTTACCATGATTGTGATTTTGGTAACCTTGATTGTTTTGGAACTCTTGAGAGTGTTGGTTTCCTTGGAAACCACCTTGTTGAGCTTGATGATTAAAGTTTCCATGATTATTGAACCCTTGTTGATTGTTGAAGACAAATTGGTTTTGGTAAGCATTTTGTTGTTGGAAGTTGTTAAAAGGCCTTTGATTGCCTTGGCAACCTTGGTAGCCATGGTTGTCCCTTAAGGGAGGAACAACATATGATGGACGATGTTATAGAGCTTGTTGTTGAAAGGCTTGGAACATATGAGCATTTTGCACATTTTGAGCCTTGTAAGGGGAATATGGGACACCTTGTTTGTATGCTTGAAAAGCATTCACTTGCTCAATGCTACTTCGACAATGTAGAGTGTAATCCCCTAGAAAATCTAACGCGATACAGTGGCGGAAACACTGTAGAGTCGGGATTAAAACACACTGTAACTATGTCTTAGAAAATTAAAATGGTAAAGTCAAACAATAGGCCTAAAATAAAAATGGCCAAAATTTAAAACAATCCACAAAAGGGGTTTAACAATCCATAAGACATAATTATTAAAATAAACAAGCAGGATCCACACTGCTCGCTAGTCTACACCCGGAACACGTATGCCTGCCATGTTAAAACATAACAGGCACAATCAGTGGGGAGCAACGTCAACGTTATCCCAGCCGTATAACAGGATTTTAAAACTTTAATTAATATTATAGAAAAATAGTAAGAAAAGGGAAAACAGTAAAACATTATTATGAAAATAAGTTTTCAGTGGAAAACTTCACGTATCGAAACAATATAATAAAAACGAGTTTTCCAAAGAAAACATAAAACATTTACCAACCTGCAACCAAATTATACCGATAATAATAAAAATAGTCAAAATGGCGTTATGGATAGGATTAGTGATGAAGACTAGACTTTCACTAGGAGAATACTAAAAACTAGTTTCGAGAACTTAGTTCAAACAAATCAAACTTCGATCTCTAACTAGGCTACTCAACCATAATGGGACGGCGACTTATAAATGCGTTACCCTAGTTTAAGTTAATATGCACACCCCTCCCGAGCACCACAAATACTCAGTTCAACCCGACGGCGTCTTACACTGCGAGGCACGAGTTTAAGGTCAAAATGTACACACACTCCCGAACACCATATATGCTCGGCTCAACAACCAGTATGCCCCATAAAGACACACCAGCCTTATAGTTGATGGCAAAAACGTAAACCCCAGAATATATTACTCTAACCTCACACTTGTCCTTATTCCATAACTCCAAAATAAAGCCGTTATCGATATATTTAAGAGATATAATCGTTATAAACAATAAGAGAACAAAAGGAGTAACCATCATATTCCAAAAGAGGAAACTTTCTATTTTAGGAAACTTATATTTTTAGAAACTTTACTAAAAATAGCATTATATTAAAATAGCGAAAATATTAGTTCATACTAATACAACATTTTTAGTAAATGATATAGATTTATAAAACTAATACTTTCGGCCTTAACGATATTAATTGATAAAGTGCGAACATTTAGGTTTATGAAATTATTGAAATATCATACGAGTATTTATAAAATGATTAAAATGTCAAACAATTTAATACTACTAATCAGGGTGTTTTTAAAATTTATAGAAGTAAAATTCCCTAATTATTTATAGTTTCGACAATACGAACATAAATAGGATTTTACGGCAAATGTCAAATTAAATCTTTTAACGTCTTTTATTTAATTAAACCAATGAATATATTTATAGTATGTTAAGGGATGATTTAACTCTTAAATTTTCAGATTTAAATATTTTCAAAATTGCTGAAAAAATAATTTTTTTTAGGTAAGACGAAGCATTTTAACGATAAATCGTATTTTTGTCCAAAATTCATTACTAATAATTAAAGACTTTAATAAATAGTACAAAAATTACGTAAAATAGCTAAAAAAAATTTTTAGACATTCTGTCCAGAAAATAAAATTTTCCAGAATCGTTAAACTCGGTTTTTAAAGGGTTTTCTCGTTAATCGTCTAATCTCGACAATAACGATTAATAAAAATAGTTATTACAACACGATTTACGTATTAATATCCAAAAATTAAAATTAAACTTAAAAATCATGATTTTTCAGAATATACTAATTTTTCAGATTTTCCAAAATTCCAGATTTAACAAATTCCAACAAAACCGTCATTTAAAACCTGTTTTCACAATTAACGATTTCATTAATAAAACTTATCATTCCTAACATTTTATTAAAGCACTAAAAATCATAAAATTATATTTTATCATGAAATTATCAGAATCATAATTTTTTTCCAGATTAAATCAAAAGACCAAAAATCGAGAATTTAAACGAAAAACGCGATTTTAACGATAAGCGATGATTTAAAGTGATTAATTAATTCATCCAGTTAAAAATTCCGAAAAATTATGAACAAATTCAAAAAATTCTATTTAATCAGAAAGTTTCACCACGTCAAAAATCAGATTAAAATAAAATGTTTAAGTACTAGAACTAAAAATCAGTTTTTAATCGTTTTTGTCCGTAAACGGTAATAATTCAATAATCGATATCAAAAATATAAGAAAAATAGCAAATTATTAAAAATCATCAAAAACATATTTTCTTTACAGAATATAATCATATATTACAAGTTTAGGCCGAATATTACGATTTTACAAATTAATACGACGATTTAATCGTTAATCTCGTAAAAGCGATAAAAATACCGAAACATGCAAATTTTTAAATTTTAAAAATTTTCTAGATTATATGACATACATATATAGTCAAAAATAAAATTATAATAATATACATGCAATTACACAAATAAAATCATGCAATACCGAGTAACATCGACGTTACCTCCAATCCAAATCCGAGTCTATGATAAATTCATCGGCTTCAGGGTCGTCCAAGAATCCTTCAATACACGAAATACATGGTACAAAAATACCATGAAAAAACCAAAAGAATCAAGGTAAATAACGATCGGAATTAACATCGATTATTACCTTAACGAAGGGAAAAGAAAGACGATTAATTTGGAGATGGAAAAGGGACGATCAAGACTCGATTTGAGATAAAACATGGCTGAAAAATACTGCTGGAATTTATGGCCAAAGAAGAGGAAATAGAGAGTATTTGTCTTGAATATTTTTGTGTAAAAATGAATGAATAACAAAGTGAAAAGTTTAGACTTAAATGATAATTAAAATTTGATAAAAATAATGCTATGCATGCATGAAGTAGGCAGCCAAAATATGTGAGAAAGGGAGTGTGAAGAGTTTGGTCAATTTATCACAATAAATAAGAAGAAATAAAATATCTAAGGCTTAATTTATTTGTAAAAAAAATGTATACAAAGTTGTAGTGTAAAAATGTGACATGGGTGTGTCACGGTCCAAAACATGGGAAAAATGTCCCAAATAATTTCTAAGTTGATAAAAAGATGAATGGTAAAATCATTAAAGGTATTTCAAATCAGTTCGAGTAAACCGCGCGTTGGAAAATAATTATTTACGAAACTTCGTAATAAAATCATTAAAGGTCAAATATTCTTAAATAAAAATATTTTTAGTTGGAAATATCATATAAACGTGTTTTGATATTTAGGAAAAATAAATAACTCAATTCCAAGCTTAAAACGTTAGTTCGTCGAAAAATAGAACTTCATGCGCAAAAATAAATAGTTTACAATGAAAATCAAATAAATAGGTTTAAAAGAATTAAAATCTTTTAAAATAAAAATAAATATTATTTGACTCAAAAATAATAAGAATTCAGAAAGATGAAGAAAATAGAAGACGAAATTGACATAGAGTCATGACGGAGTCACAACAGAATAAGTAACGGCACTAGGAAAATAGTGGGTGTTACATAGAGGCTCATGTCCATATACCCCAGAAATTTCACATATCCCATAATAAGAGGTGGGAGAAACCACTCTCAAAGCATTGACTTGATGGATAGATTGTTGGTGGGAAGAACTTGTGCCTTGAGTTTCCATTAAGTGACCTTGAAGGTTCTTATCGATGGCATCCATGTGGGTTTTCAATTGTGCCCCAAGATCGGCACTAAGTTGTGTGATTGCATCAATCTCATGCCTTCCCCCTCTATTTGCCTTTCTAGGCCTAGAATATGGAGAATTGTGGACCGCCATTTCTTCGATTCTAGACCAAGTTTGGTCATCATCTACCTCGGTAAACCTTTCATTGGAACCCATGTTGAGTATGGCCCTTGAATCTTCATATAAACCATTCCAAAATTGTTGGACAAGAAACCATTGCGATAAACCATGATGGGGACAAGATCTAACCAAAGCTTTGAACCTCTCCCATGATTCATAAAGACTCTCCTCATCCCGTTGTCGGAAACCGGTAATGGAGGCCCTTAGCAAATTTGTCTTCTCGGGAGGGTAGAACTTTTGGTAGAAGGCCAATGCAAGCTTCTTCCAAGTATCAATCCTCATGGCCGCCTTATCGAGACTCTTAAACCATTGCTTAGCTTTTCCAATAAGAGAGAACAGGAAAAGAACCCATCGAATTTGATCTTGAGTAATCCCGGTTTGAGAAATAGCATCACAATAATCGGATAATGTCTCCATATGTTGGTGCGGGTCTTCGGTAGGCAAACCACTAAATTGATTTCGCTCCACAAGTTGAATGAATTATGTCTTGGCCACTAAATTTCCGGCATAAGCGGCCGGTAGAGTGCTCGGTCCCGGCAAGACATCCTCGGTGAAAGTAGAGTGAGATGAGAACTTAGGCATGTTTGGATGCAAGGGAGATGACGGTGTAGATGGTGTTGATATAGATGTTGAGGGAGAACTAGGTGGAGAAGAGTGAGTAGATGTACCAAAGGGATTCAAGAAGGTCCCTTCGGTGGTCTCTCGAGATGCTTCGTTCAAGTCAAATCCAAAAGCTTGTTCTTCAATGTTAGTGCTAGTACCCGATTGAGAATTCCTAACTCGATCAATTGTCCGTTGGCGAAAGGCCCTAAAGAGTCTTTCCGGCTCTGGATTGAAGAGTAAGAAGTCGCCTCCCCTCCTAGGCATGCACTACACACTTGGAACAAACGTGAGAACACCTAGTGCTTTATGGGCACTAGGTGGAGACAATAAACGAACACCACAAAAGACAAAGAAAGAAGAACACGCAATAAAAACAAGGACAAAAACAACAAAATATGCAAAATGGATAAAAGAAGAACACAAAACGGTAACTAAGTCAAGCAAATAAGCAAACAAAGTCTAAACACACACCATCCCCGTCAACGACGCCAAATTGATGGTGGGATTTGTCGTGGATCCCGACACCAAATAAACCAACTAATCCTTACAAGTAGCTAGGGTAAGTCGGGTCGATCCACGGAAACGGGAAAATGGTCTAGACTAAGGTTATCTCAGAACTAGACTAGGTCACAAGGAAACACAAAGGGAGGAAAATAAACAAGAATTGAATAACTAAGAGACAACAAAACAAACTAACACTACTACAATTAAGATTAAATAGGATGGTTCCTAACCATCCTATATTGGATAAGGAACCGTCCTTCAGGTCGACGTCCTATTAAATCAAATAGCGCGGTTCCTTGAAAGTCAAACCGTGATATTAAATTCAACATTAATAGGACGGTTCAAGGAGGAACCGTCCTCTTTAACGTGTTATTTAAAACGCAGTCCACTGAAGCGTGCTATTAAATCTATTTTAAACATCACGGTTCCATCCAAATCGTCTTATTATCTACTGATATAAATAGGATGGTTGGCATACGAATCATCCTGTTAATTCTTTTGAATAAAAACAAAATATCATCCATTAAATGAGACGCTTACGATAACCGTCCTGTTTGTGTTACGTAATTTTTTAAAAAAAAATATTTCGATATAATTGTACGCCAATCCAAAAATCCAATATTTACATTAAAACATTAAATCAACATTCGAAAACCCGACAATTGCATCACATGTACCAATTCTTTACCAAAAATTACGAATCAATAAATATGGTCTCAATAGTAAAATGTTGAATCCATCCTCTTGCAGTCTCGGCTTTTGCCGCGCATCAAGAGTTGGTAGATAAGTATGTGAAGCAGTCTGGGTTGGAGGAGGAATAGGATTGTTGATCCGGTTAGCCAGGAAGCGACGTATCAAGCCTCGTAGAAACGAGGCCATTGTGTTCGGCTCATGATCTAGATAATACATGATCCTACCCATACACCCACAAAATAAAGCCACCTGCCCAAAAATCAATTACAAAAATAATTTATAGCTGTAATTCAACATTTCAAATCTAATTCAATGACCTAACAGCCTAACAAAAAAACATTTACAGCTTTCATCAAGTAACATCTCGACGGAGAACAACTATTTTTAGAGTTTTTGTACTGCCAACAAAGTAAGAAACAGATGACCATGATAAACAATACTGTCTCCATTCCCCCCAAAAAAAGATCAATTTAAATTTTTGTAACTCATACTACTACCAAGTCTACAAGCCTCCCGTCAAGCTAATAGTTCGTAATTTTCCATTTTCTCAGTTTCAGCTAATCGCTTACAATTCCTTTTCATCGTGGTATTAGTGGTAGAAAATGAGTTTGGGACTCATTAGCCCAACTCTATACACTTACAAAAATGATTTACCGAAAAAAAGTAGATCATATGCCGGGACAGAGTGTACTTGAGAAATTATAATTGGTTGCAGTTAACCTTAATCCAAATACTAAAAGTGGAAGAGGTCAAAATGAGAAGCAACTTTTAGGGTATCCCCCTAATACAATGAGCTCAGATGAAAAGTGATCTATCATTTTGAGGAGGAATGACCAAAAGCCAAACTTGGCAAAAGGTGTTAACAATTACAAATATTGTTATGTTTGCACCTAAGGGAAGCAACATGACATGAGCAAATTAGTCAATGCCAGAAAAGAAGTCGTAAAATGTGAGAATATATGGAAGCTTAACCTGGGGAAAAGATGTACCACACATGAACAGCCAAGAAAAAAGAAAGAACATGGAGGTCAAAAACTACCTCAGCGTTTCTTATTTTTGGAAGGAAATGGCGGTTGGCCAATATGTACCATAGTGAGTCAGAAGCGCGTGGAAGCACATATAAAGCAAGTTCTTTCCTCCTACTTTTCTTTTCTAACAGGATAGAGAGAGCAGCAAGTCCACCTGAGACCCAGTATACAAGCTTGTGGTCTCTTGACGACACTTTCCTATGCAAACAAATTACAGTCTGCAGTGCAAGTGAAACTAAGAGCTGTGCGCCTGTGCGCTAAGAGAGTAACAAAATATACACGGAACATGGTGAGGTAAAACGATACCTGAAAAATACCGACAAAAGCCGACAAGAATGTAGTTGAGCGAACAGCGCCTTTAAAAGCATGCCAACAAGTTCGAGCTGGTGTATCCATGAACTACAAATAGAAAAGTTGTCAAGTTATTATAGCACGACAGGCCTACAGTTCTATGTAATTTCTTGCAATAGGTTCTACAGAGCGAGATTATATATTAAACATGCATTATGTGCTCTACACATTGAGCATGGTTGGATGTAGGAAAGGCTAAAATATCAAACCGTTTGACCATCAGAAATAGGAATTTCTATTTTCTGTGACCAAATGACGCTGCTCCCCTTTTAGATTTCCACATGTAACAATCGGCTACCGGCAAAACAATATACATAGCATATCAAAATCAAACCATTTCAAACATAAGCGACTAAACTAACCCTAACATAGTAAAATGCTGAAATCAACATACTGAAATCACGAAATCAAGAAATCACGAACTCTAACACACTCCAAGCCCCCGTCAAGCATACTGAAATCACGAAAACTCAACATCCAAATCAAACCATTTCAAACATAAACGACTAAACTACGAAAACGCTCGCTCATAGCATCCATTAATCCAATACCAAACTTCAAAATCATCTAAAAATACCATCATCAGGAGAAAAGCAGAAGAAACAACTAGTTATCATCAGGAATCTCAACATCATCATCCTGAATAATAATCAAAGTTTTCCAAACTTAAACGACTAAACCCAAACCGTAACCCTAAACCTGACGAATGCAAAATTAAGGCAAACGCGACAATTATAAGGTGAAGTTATGGAGTTAGAATAAGGTGAGGATGAATTATAAACAAAGGATGAATTATGAAGTTACATTTCAAGTGAGGATGAATTATAAACTTACAATCGAGATGAGGAACTTCCGGCGAAGACTAAACTGACGTGGGAACTTCCGGCGAAGACGCGTAGAGATGAAACTTCCGGCGAGAGAAAACTTCCAGCAAAACGAGGGAAAACGGCGAAGAGATGAGATGGACGGCGGATGAAGACGTGTTGAAGAGGTGTGAAGGCGAGTTGAGACGAAGACGGCGGATGGCGGACGTGTGTTGGCAGACGGCGGACGGATTCTGGAGGCGAAGAGTTGAAGACGAAGGCGGGACGAAGGGTTGTGTTGAAGACGAAGGCGGGTTCTGGAGGGGATTTTTTTTTTCTTTTTTTTTTCAATTTGGTACTCACTTGTTCTGGAGAGTTCAGGCGAAGGCAGACGAACTTTTTTTAATTTTTTTAGACTCACTTGTTCAGGTGAGTCATGTGCTTGGTTCAGAATACGGATCAATAAGTCATATGCTCGGTTCAGGTGTCGGGTCGGATTATGAATCTCATGTTCGATCCAAATCAGTTTTGATCTGTCTAAAGATAAACACGTTAGTTTCGACACAAATCAAAGATTAATATACAATCGATTTAAACCGACTCGTTAAAAACACAATTTCTTATACGAAATTGTCATAGAATTGATCAAATTGATTTAAAGCGACTTGATAAAATCGCAAATAATCCTTGTATGAAACCGTCTCAAAAACCGTAAAACGATTCAACGAGTTTGGTCTCAGAAATGGGCCAGTTTTCCACAAAAAGTTCAAAAATTCATCAATCAAACAACAAATCGAAACTTTAACAAGAAGAAAAAATCGGTAAAACAATGAAACACAATCGAATTCAAAAATGGTTAGTAATCAAACATCGTCATTCAATGTAGAAATCAGCTTCAACAGTCGAATTCTACAGTTCAGATTCATAAATTCGATTGCTAAACACTAAATTCAACCGGTTTAAACCCGTTTTTTCTTCGAGTTAAAATCAAGTTCGTCGTCGATTGAGTTTTGGTATTTTTATCACTAAAACTCTCCAAGATTGAGTAGGATTGAATAGGACAAGTGTTACATTTTAATAGGATGGGTTTGGAGTATAACCGCGCTTTTAAAATATTTTAATAGCACGGGTTAAACCTACAAGCGTGCTATTTTCTTTATGAGGACGGTTATATTGACCAACAATGCTAATAATATAAATAAAAGGATGGTTCTTTTGCCGAACCGTGCTATTTAACCAAGGTCATGGGGAGCCAAAATTTATCATGTTATAGAGGACGGTTCCTTATATAAGCGTCCTATTTTGGGCGTCCTCTAATATCAAAATTGTAGTAGTGTAAGACGATGAAGAAGAAGAAGAAGAAGAAGAACAAGAAACTATGATTATGAATGAACTAGGGATGATATAAACTAAATGATTCAATTAAAACTAAAATGAAACAACAAGCTAGAGGAATAATAGCTAAGATGAAGAAGAAATCAAATAGAGGAAAGAGTAGGGTTAGCTCGGGTTCATAGGTGTATAAGGCTAGTGGGGAAATCGAGGGTGTAGGTTTCACCTAGTCACTAAGGTAAGGCCGCGCTCTCGCGTCAAAGACAAACCCGAAAACTCATGAAATAAGTTACCCAAAACAAGAGAATTCAACCACCCATCAAACATACAACAAGAAGGAGGAAACTAGCAAGAGTAGCATTGGCCACTACTACTCTAACAAACATTTCATCAAGCACATGGCATGCAAGATAAGTGACTAGCAACAAAGATTCAACCTTTACCCACAATCAACCCTAATCACCCATAAACAACACCTAATCCCCCTACTAACCCCACAATAATCTACTCACTCATATCTAAATTAAAACTAACATAGACAAGAGAAACTAACATAAGAACAAAAACATTAATAATGAAGATTAAACTAGTAAGATTAATAAACAAGAAATAAAGAATGAAACTTTATTAACAATAGAAGACTAAAGGAAAAGAGAAGAGAAAGATTATACCAACTAGAAGATGAAAGGAAAGATTGAAACTTGCATATAAAGAAAACCCAAATAAATCCACCAAGGTTGTCAATCTTGGTAGAGTCTTCAAGAATTCCCTTAATACAAGAGTAATTACTAAGATTAAGCTAAGATTAAGAAAAGATTAAGGAGAAACTAAGCTAATGATAAGAGTTCTCTATCTAGGGTTTTGTATGAGGTAATGTGTTTAAAACAATACAAGATTAAGTGAGGGGATTGAAAGGAATGAAGCGGATGCGAGATGGGTCCTTTCGGACCGGGAAGGAGGTGATCCCGGTCGGGATGATGGTGGTCCCGGCCGGGATGGCCCATCGGAGGGTCGTCTCTCCTTGTCTTCTCATCCCGGTCGTGATGGGTCCTTATTTGCTCTTCCTAGGCTTCTTATCGATGCTCGGTGCTTGGGATATCATCAAGTGGGTTCCATGGGACTCGGGATCGAGTCTAAGTCACCGAATCATCGTCGCTTCTCTTCATTGGCTCCATATGCATCGTAAACGAGTCGGAATCGCTCAATTTCTCCAAGATAGGCCTTAGGAACCTAAAACAAGCTAGAAGATGCGTAAGTAGCCTCGAAACCGCTCTAAAGACCGATTCCACAAGAGAAATCGGGACCAAACACAAGAAATAAGCACTACAAAACACACTTATCAAAAGGAATGCTCCACTTTAGCTAATATTATTAGCCTGTACGAGAGAGCATCGGGTCAGAAAATTACCTATTCTAAATCTGAAATAGTCTTTAGCAAGAAGGTGACAGAAGAGAGTCGGGATAAGATAATGAGGTTATTCGAGGTACGAGCGGTTGATAAATACGAGAAATATTTAGGCCTGCCGACGATCATAGGGAAGTCAAAAAAGGCGATTTTTTCGGTCCTTAAGGATCGCATCTGGAAAAAACTACAAGGTTGGAAGGAGAGACTTTTGTCTAGGCCGGGTAAGGAGATTGTTATCAAAGCATTAGCCCAAGCTATACCCACATATATGATGAGCTTGTTCGCGATACCGAAATGTGTGATGAACGATATTCATGGTATAATTGCAAAGTTTTGGTGGGGTACAACGGAGGCAAAAAGGAAGCTCCATTGGTAGTCTTGGGATAAAATGTGTCAACCCAAGAGGGAGGGTGGGATGGGGTTTCGGGACTTGCGTGTTTTTAACCATGCGTTATTGGCTAAGCAATTGTGGCGATTATTAACTAAGCCAGAGTCTTTGGTCTGTCAAGTTTTTTGGGCCAAGTACTTCCAAAATAGGACAGTGTTGGAGGCACGACGGGGGTACGATCCAAGTTATGTACGGCGGAGTCTTTGGAATGCTAAGCTTGTGCTTCTCGACGGGTTGCGCTGGAGGGTTGGGAACGGCCACGATATTGGAGTCTGGAATAGTGACTGGATTCCGGGAAACAGAGGTCCTTGTTTTCTTAGTCCAAATTTAAATGCGGACCCGTTTATGAAAGTCGCGGAACTCATTGACTCATTGAACGCAAGTTGGAGGGAGGATGTTATTCGCGACCTGTTTATTCATGCTGATGCTCAGGCTATTCTAAGTATCCCTCTTAGCCGACGCCTTTCGAGAGATCAGTTATTCTGGTGGCCAAGTAAAGACGGGGAGTACACTGTTCGATCTGGGTATTGGATTGGAGCAAAATCCTCGTCCCCAGCTACCCTTAATGTGGAGGATCCGGAGGTGGAGGGCGTTTGGAAGCTGATTTGGAGCCTCAATACAATACCAAAGATTGCTCATTTTCTTTGGAGAGCGTGTTCCAACACACTGGGGGTGAGGGTTAATCTGGCCAGCCGACATTGTGTCCCCGATTCTCTATGTAGTCTCTGTGAGAGGGCGCCCTTTAGACACCCACATTTGGCTGCTAGGTGTCTATAGCAGTTTCCAAATAAAACCCGATGATGATCAGACGCAAACGTGCTTTAACATACTCGAATATGGGCTTAAAATCGTTAGTTTCTGGCTTGGGCTTCTTACGGAGTACAAATCTCACAAGAGTGACCTCAAATTCAGGCTCAGTGGGTCATTTTCAATCAAATAAGACTAATTTGTGTCAAAATCGACACCGAAAATAAAACCATCTTTTAGCGACTGGGTCAAACCTCGGTCAAAGTCGTTTCCGAGACACAAAATAGCCATGCAAATATCGAGAATCCAACCTGAAGTAAAAAACTCCGGATATTTCATTCCAGCTGACCCACTCGATCGAGTGTCAGCTCACTCGGTCGAGTGGGCCTCCGAAAGGCCCGATGTTGCCTCTTCATTGGGCCACTCGATCGAGTCAACAGGGGCAATTGATCGAGTAACCCTAGGTCAGGGTTTTTGTTTTTTCCTGTAAATACACCCCTTTGCAGCACAATTCAACAACTTTTGGAACCCTAACAATTTTCACATACAAATTTTCAGCCACACAACTTTGTTATACAACCTGTCTTCTCTACCTAAAACAACCATAATTCCATCTACATAATCTCGACGCTCCCGTGCCTAAGCCACAACTAGACGAGCCATGTTCCGAGTATACAAAGCATGTAGGTTGAGGGTGCCAATTCAATCCCGATCTCTTCCCTTCTTCTCTTCCCTCTTCTCGTCTTCCTCGTCTTTTTTTCATTTTTTTTCCTTTTCTTTCGTTTCTAATATCGTTAATATTAGTATCTATCGAATCACTTTAAAATATTCGCCTATTCGTGTCGAGTACAAGGGATGACGGGATAAGAAAACACGAATACAAGGGTATCACGCCCGATGTTGCTGGTTGCTTATCCCGACACCCCAAGTATTTGATTGTTGAAGCGAATCAACATTAACAAGATCGTTTTTTTATCGCGTCGTTAGTCTTGTTTTAGTATTTACATAAACGTCATCATTAACATCACGCATACATCGAATTTACAAAATAATCTCGAATCGAATACATTTAATGTCGAAATTCGCATAAGACCCTTCTAATCCTTTTACGAGTCATAACAATGGTGGAGCCCTTTCGAGGAGCCCCGCCCTAAACACTCAAAGGCGTGATGGGATCGCGAATATTCCATGTTAAACATATCTGATTCCTCGTTTTCAAAAAAGGTTAGGACGAAACCCTTTGATGCAAATCGAACATTACATAATCCGCAAGGATTAATTACGATGTCGTGACGCGGAGGGAATCAACTCTCGTTCTAATCAAACCAACAAGACGGTATTCTTAAGACGTGATATCGACTCCGTAGTCGAATATTATGTCTAAAAGGATTAGTCAATAAATCGGGCTAACATGAACCCGTTGATGCCGAAATAATTGTCACATAATTCGAAAGGATTAATTACGATATTATAACGCGGAGGGAAATATTTCATCCTAGTTCAATTTAAAACGACTTATAACGTCTTTTTTCTAAAAATCTCGATAATTGATCTCGTAATATTAGCGTACTCATTACGAGCATGTGAAAATTAAGTCGAATATAAATTATTCCATATTTCTACGCGATTTAATAAAATTATCGATTTAACAATTAAAAGCAACGAACTGTTGTTCGTACAGGGGGCACTCGACCGAGTGCCTAGCCCACTCGATCGAGTGGCACCCCAAAAAACCGGTAGAAGGTTATTCAGACAGGGCACTCGACCGAGTCTCCCCATGACTCGGCTGAGTGGCCTCATTCACGCATCAAGCGTGAGCCCTTCAACATATTTCGAGCCTTATCAAATATTTTTGTGACTTCGGTCAACACGTGTCAAGTCCATCACGTGTCATACTATTTTCAAAACCATGCATCGTGTCTTGTCATATCATTCTAGACTATTTATAAACCGTTATTATCGTTACTAACTCAATTGTTTCTATCTTTGCATTTTATTTTCGTTGTTTGTTTTATTGTACTAAAACGAACCTCGCATGGTAAAACAACTTTGACGTTAATTTAGATGCATTAAATCAACATTGCAACTTATTCAAATCTTCACATGATTAGTCAAAATACTGTTTGCATAACATTTCACCGAAGTACTAACGCGCGTATTCTAAAATTGAACGATATCTTAGTAGAGGCCACTAAGTGCGGGCGGGGTTGGGTGTTCCTTGTGAACTTCCTAACACGTACCCTCACCCCTTACTCAGAACCATGGTTTCCGGATGTCCGAAACCATTGGCGCACGAGAGTCATTCAATACACGGTAACCGATAATGTCGGAATCGGTATAGCAATGCAAAGGGACGAACCCCATAAACTCTGAGATCCAAATGGGCCGTACTTGGTGCACGGCCCACCAAGATATAGAGTGGGTTCGAATGGTCCCAAACTCCCACAAAGTTCGGTGGCGACTCCATTTCGATTTAAATTTCAACCCGAGATCCATCTCAAATGAGATTCATTCGCCTCCCCAAACCCGCGCGTGGCCGCGTCGGGGTGGACCTACCTATGTCATGTCCACACGCCCGAAACAACCATTCATGTTATCTTCGATTGTGCTTGGGCAAAGAATATATGAGAGATGGGAGAATTTCAGGAACTTGTTCAACTCGCACCATCATCCTCTTTCTCTCGTAGGCTGGTGTGGTTGATGGCGCAGGTGCAGAACGAGACTCGGGATCGATTACTCGCGACAATCTGGGGGATGTGGTATGTACAGAATCTTTGCATTTTTGAAGAAAATCCTCCTGTACCCAGTACAGTTGTGAGTGGTATGTGTTGTATGATTGAAGAGTATGCGAGGTACCGGAAATCTGCGCATACAGGGACGAGAAGGGACCACCAAGGGGCGTCGGGCTGTTGGAAACCACCGGGTTTGGGGTTTGTGAAGTTTAATTTGGACGCAGCGGTGTATGCCAATGGTGATATTGGGTTGGGTGTTGTAGGGCGTGATGAACAAGGGAGGGTGGTTTTGGTAGGTTGTCGGAGATGGAATAGACGTTGGAGTCCGACAATTGCCAAGGCCATGGCGGTGGAGTGGGGCTTGGAGCTAGCGAGCAGGTTGCATATTAAGCAGGTGGAAATCGAAAGTGACTCTCTGTTTGTTGTGGATGCGATACGGAAAAAGCATACTTCGAGAGAGATTATGGGGCTTCTTGTCGATGATATCTTAGCTTATAGGTCGTCTTTTATTCGGTGTGTATGGTCACATGTTAAGCGTAGTGGTAATGTAGTTGCACATCACGTTGCTCGGTTGTGCCCGAGAAGTGGAGATGAACTTGTTTATGTTTTTGAGTTTCCAGATGCAATTCTTGCATTGGCAGAAATTGATATAGTATAACCCCGCTTTTCCCTCAAAAAAAAATACAAATTTATACTTTTGTCGAAACTAAATTCCAGCACCACCGTGCCATGATCAAGTATAGAAGCGTTAGACACATTGCTCGTATACAGAACTAGACCTCGCAAGGTAAACCCGAACCCGAAAAACCGATCGGAAAATACCTGAATTGATAATCGATCAAACACCCGATATGATTAACCTCAAATAATACCCGAAACCCAATTCAACCCGAATCGAACCGAATTTGTACCAAACTTAATATAAACGAATGATACCCGAACTCGAATATAACTGAACCAATAATAACCGAACCTATTGACCTGATTAATAAATACTTATATTTTTCATAAAAACACCCAAATTTTGAGAATTACTTCATTGATTTTTTTATTTATTACAACTAGTTTTATGAACTATTACTTACAATTTGAAAATTATAACAAAATTTAAGACAAGTTTTTTAATTTTTGACTCAAGGAATTTATGACTCGAGGCTCACCTAACCTGCTATTGACCCGACATTAACCGTACTCGACTTGAAATAACATAAACCGATAAAAGTGGCTAAGCGAAATGAACACGATAGAAATCGAATTGAAACTGAAATTTAGGCTAACCCGATTATGCTCGAACCGATTTAACCCGATCCGAAATCGAATCGAATGACCGTTTGCTAGGTCTATATAGACCGGATCCATCCTTCACCGATTTATAATTCTTGAACCAGTGACGATCCTTGCAAACGTGATTGTTTGCACTTGATTTTATCCATCAATGCACTACATCATCCTGCAGATAAAATGCCTGAGAAATTAATGGTAAATACTTCAAAACCGAATTAACAACAATGTCTAAAATCTGACCTTGATTAATGTGTAGGAGGACCTTGGCCATTTGACACTTGTCCAACTAGGCTTGCATTTACACCCTTCTTCTTCTTCTTCTTCTTCTTGTGCTTTGCAATCTTACAATTAGTCTTGCACTGTCCGATCATGCCACAAATCCAACATCTTTCGATGGTTGATTAGACTCCCTTCGGCTGTTGTTATGGGGACGTTTCTTCTCCTTGAAGTTTGGCTTGGAACCCTCTCCCGACTTCATAACATTGACGGTGAAGGAACCCATCACTTTCTTCCCTTTTCCCTTGCCACTATCTTGGGCCCTTGAGGTTTCTCTATGTGCAAATGACTACAAGTTGAATGATGGTAAGGATTTGACGTGGATCCTACCGATCAAATAATAACCAACGAACCTAAGCTAGGTAGCTAGGGTAAGTCGGGTAAATCCACAATGACGGGATGTCGGACTAAGGTGTGCTACGGTCTAAGACTAGGCTCAAGGCTAACTAAACTAGGGTGATGGCAAAACAAGAGCTAGTGTCTAAGCTAAGGTCTAAAACACGAAATAAGGAGGCCAAACAAGCAACTAATGACAAATGGAAGCTAATAAATCGATAAGAAGAAACTAGGGCTAGGTCGGGTTCATGGATGCCAAGGAGATCAAAAGGAGGAAATGGGGGTTACTAGCATGCTCTCGTAGCCTAGGTTACGATCGGGCTCTTGCTACTTAAACGGCCTAGGGGTCATCCTCACCACGCTCTCGCTACTAATGAGGGAACCAAACCAAACCAACAAACCAAACAAACACATGCAAGAAAAGAGCAAGAAAAACAAGGAATGATCATCTCAAGTCTCAGAAGCATTTCATCAAACATGTGGAGTGCAAGGCAAATAGGAAACCACAAAAACAACAACTAGTACCACCCATCTCACCCTAATCATCCGTAATTACACCCAATCCCCCTAATAACCCTAGGGGAATACTACTCACACATATCTAAACTAAAACTAGCACAAACAAGAGAAACAAACACAAGAACAACCTCATTCATTACCAAGAACAAATAAGGATGAACAACAAACAATAAGTAAAGATTCAAACTTGACTAACAATGAAAGATTAAGAGTAAAGGGAGAAGAAGGATTATACCAAACTGAGAAGATGAAAAGAGGAACACTTGCATAGAAGAAAATCCAAATAATTCCACCAAGGTTGTCAATCATGATAGATTCATCATGAGATCCAATAATACAAGAGTAACAACTAGATTAAGGAGTAATTAAGGACTAATCTACACTAATCTAAGCTAATCTAACCTAAAGTAGTCTAGGGTTTAGTGGGTAATGAAAAGTAAAGCATCAGTCCTCAAACAATACAAGAAGGGGGGGTATATATAGGGTTACAATGAATAAGGGAAGCGGAAAAGCGAAACAGCCCCGATCTGGGCCCATCCCGGCAAGGAAGAGGTGATCCCGGTCGGGAAGGGACCCATCCCAGTCGGGAAGGGACCCATCCCGGTCGGGAAGGCCTTCTTCTCGGTTAGGAAGAGGCTCCAGTGGCTCGGTTTGTCTTGTCTCTTCATCCCGGTCGTGATGGATGTGTTCTCGACCGGGATGGGTCTTGTAGGCTTCAAATATGGTCTCATAGGTCCCTAATTGCTCTCCCTAGGCTTCTCATCGATTCTTGGTGCTCGGGAATGGGTCCCAAGGGCTTGGGAATGGGTCCCAAGGGCTCGGGATCAAGTCTAAGCCACCGAGTGATCGTCGCTTCTCTTCGTTGGCTCCAAATGTGTCTGAAACGAGTCGGAATCGTTCCATTTCTCCAATATTGGTCTTAGGAACCTAACACAAGCTAGAAGAAGCGTAAGTAGCCTCAAAAACCGCTCCAAAGAGCGATTACACAAGAGAAACCGGAACCAAACACAAGGAATAAGCACTACAAACCACACTTATCAACTCCCCCACACTTAACCCTTACTCGCCCTCGAGTAAGCAGGAACTAACTACTAAGCTAAAAAAAACTAAAATACTAGCCGAGCGGGTATTAGCGCACCTTACGCCCTATAAACTCACGCGAGAACACTTAGAGGAAAAGTGCTCTCCGCAAGGCAAGTGAGGTCTTGCGACAAAATTGTGGATACAACCGAACACAAAAACACACAAACAAACAAACATACAAATAAACAAACAGTCGGTTGCATCCAAGAAGAAAAAAATACCGCTTCCCTCTACAAAGCGGTGAAAGAAGCACCGGTTAAGGACTCAAGGCAAGTGACAACGTTCCCAAGCTAATAACACAAATCGATATGGACAAAACCCTAATAGTATGACAACAAAGCAATAAAAACGTTGGTAACTTACCTAGTTCCTCCTAACCTTCTAAGAACGTACCACGGGATGATAGGCGGGATGGAAAAATGATGAACCACAGAATTAGTCGACACTGTAGGTAAGTGAAACCCCGCCCCCTTTAGCGATGAGCAAAGAGGGTCGTCCCATGCTCAAAAATAGCCTAACTAGTCCAAGTAGAAAAGTGGATGTGGTTGCAAAATGAGGGAAGACCGACTATTTACCGCTATCATCCTTCCTAGGAACTCGGTCCTTTGGTAGGCTTTTCACGGTAATAGTCGTTAAAAGGCTTATTTTTGAGGGGTTAGAATTCTTTTTGTGAGATGATTTTCTTTGGCATTTTTCTTTTGCATTTGGCTTTTGAGTTGCTATGCCACTTCTTTTTCTTCCTTTGTATTTTGTTTTTCCCTTGTTGTGCCTTTCATTTTTCTTCTTTCTTTTCTTTCTTTTTTTTTTCTTTTTTTTTCTTTCTCTTTTTGGACTTGGGTTGCCTTTTGGATAAATCTTGTATTATAGGCATTTCTTGCAACCAAGTAAGAACTTAGACAGTTTGCAACTTATTTGTGAAAATGCGTAGGAGGGGGTCGCGATTTCCCTTCAAACCCACAAAAAAGGGGGGGGGGAACTTGGACTAGTCAAACGATTTCGAACACGGTCACCTAAGAGACGGGACTCGGGAACCAAGGCCTTTTCACTCCGTGGGTGGTCAAATTGGTCAAAATGCAAATCCCATAGTAAATTCCTAGTAGACTAGGTGGACTAAAGGTAAGAAACCAACAAAATCATTGATTTAAAGTCATTCTACTAGACTAAAGTCCAAGACTCGATTCATATCACTAAAAAGGGAAAGTAAACACTTGCGCACTAGCCTCAAAACCAGGTTTTCGAAAACCTTTTATTACACACTAGACACAACTAAACAAGAGAAAACAAAGACACAACAAAAACGAAAGGAAAAGAGACAAACACAATAAAACAAAACAAACACACAAAATAAACAATCACCACCCCGAAATATCCAAACAAGCCACCACATCAACCACAAACTTCAAAAAGCCCCACCCGAGCACATACCATCACAACACATCCTCCAAATTTCACAAAAAGGAAAAGGGAGAAAGAAATGAGGGGGTATTACCGGATGTTTTGAGCCTTTCGAAACTTGTCGACGATCGTGCAACCTACAAGGAATTCGGGGAGCAAAACACGCAACACAACAAATATACGACACAAGGACATAAAAGAAAAAGACACAAAAGAAAATCTTTTTGATTTTTTTTATGAAATTTTCAAATTTTCAAGATTTTTTCGAAAAAAACTACGAAAATGAAGCTAAACTAGACTAATATATCGCTCCCCCACACTTAAACCGAGCAATGTCCTCATGCTCGATCGGTAGTGTGTGGAAGACACTAAATAAAAGAAAAAGAAAAAGGGAAAATAAAGTTAAAAATCAAAAATGAGAGTGAAGAAAGTGTAGAATGTGTCCGGCCGGGGTGTAATCAAGTCACCAAGGGCCGAGACAAGAAAAGATATGGATGGGGGAAGAAATAAAAAGAAGAAAATAAAAGGAAATGAGAGGGGAGGGCTAGGTGTAATCAAGTCACCTAGCCCGGATTCCGCCTAATTCCGACTAAATTCTACCAAAAAGTAATGAAAAAGTGAAAAGACTCGTCAATTTGGATTTTTCAAATGATTCTCGATGTAATCACGTCATCGAGAATCGGGAGCAACGACCACCAAGGCCCTGAGGGCCACCATGACACCAAAATGATAAAGGGAAGGGGAACAAACGAAGAAAGACTAAGCAACAAAAGACGGAAAAGAAGGAGAGTCGCCTTACCAAACGGTTAGCAACTCAATCAACTCCATTGTCTCAATGATCGTTATCGGCATCTTGCTTGTCTTCATCATCATTATTCCTCTTTCTCAATGTAGTCACAAGTATCGGGATTGCATAGGCGTAATGAGGTTGGGATTTTGGGAAAACTCGGTGTAAAGTGATGAGAAGATGAGACGAAGGTGTATAATTTAAGTGTAAGGGTCAAATGATAGAGGCTAAGGTGAGTAGGGAGGTTGGGTGGGGGTATAAAGTGGTGGGGTGGGGCGTAAATGAAGAAAAGAAGGCGAAAGAGGAAGCTGGCACCCTTCCCGGTCGTGACAGAGTTAATAACGGTCGGGAGAAGCCCTTCCCGGCAGGGAAGACCTTGATCCCGGTTGGGATGGCACAACAGAAGCTCCTCTTTTCATACCCAACTCATCCCGGTCGTGACGGTTATGATCCCGGTCGGGATAGCACCTTTCCCGAGCCTTGAAGCCTTCATTCGATGCTAGATCCACCCACAAGACAAATAAATCCTCGCGATCCAAGATCCTGTCCCCAAAAGCTTACGAAAAGCTCAAAAACCGACTTCTTCCACCAAGCCTTGAAGCTTCTATCATCAATACCCCTCTCTAATTCTTCATCACTTCAAACCTATCAAGTAAGCTCAATAACCAAAATCAAGAATCCCTCCCTCACATCGCTCAAGAAAATTCCAAATTACAAGAATTCCACAAAAGCTAACAAATCCTAGAAACCAAACTATCCAATCAAACATATACAAATAAAAAAGCTCAAAAGAAAAGGGAAAGATATTTACAATAAGATATTCTCACCATCTACGCTTCCATAGCCATCAAGATCTGGGAGGAGTAAGTCAAATGCTCTAGCAACATCTTCATTAATGCTCATGTGGCCGATCCTAGCCATCAACAAGAGTTTCCATGTCGGAGTCGAGAAGCAATCATCTAATCCATTATGCTCGGGTTTCTTGCGATCTTCCGGGTCTTCCAAACCATCATAGCAACGACTCTTATGACCATCCGGTTGGCATAGTCGTCTAAAGTCATGCTTGGCGTTATGATTTGGGAGATCACACCCTAAGGGTGTTGCTTCTTCTACGGGGTCAAGAGTAGCACTCTTTTCCACCGTTCGACAAGGATTCACTTCATCAACCGTCTCACAAGACAAGAGACTTGAAATCGAGTGCGATAAAGGAGGTGAAGGCATCAAGTTTTCTTCATTGGAGGCTTTAGGGGAGACCTCATCATCATTTTTACTAGAATTCTCACAATGAAGAAACTCAAGGCCTTTGATGGCGGCCTCAATTTGTTCGACGGTTTGGTCTAGCATAGCATCTCCAAATCCCCTAATCGGCTCCTCCAATTTCTCATTCAAGGCAAGTTCTAAGGCATCTATCTCTTTCTCCCAAGTATTACCTTCCTTTTCACTCACCTTGTCAATTTGGCCTAGAAGAGTCTTGTCTTCACTTGGCTTTGGATTGTAAAGATCTGGTTCATCGCGAAGAAAATCATACAAATCCAACTTAATAGCCAATACATTGGCTCTCCAAGAGTTACCTTGAGAATCATGTTCAATTCCCTCCTCATTGTTAACCCTTGAAGCTTCAACTTCCCCCATTATTCCCATGTCTTCACCATCCAAGCAACTCTCAACAATGATCTCTTGATTGACCCTCTCTTCTTCATTCGTGGCTTCATGATCGGGTTGATTTCCTTGTGGAGACAACCGATCTTCTTGCCCAAATGATCCTTCCTCAACGAATTGTGGAGCTCGAGTGGCCAACATCGTGAAACGAGCCATGAGTGCATTGATTCGAGCATCTTGCACCTCTATTTGGGCCTTGAACTCCTCTTTATCCCTTTGCATTTGAATCATCATCTCTTGTTGACTCTTTTGCAATTGAATCATCATCTCTTGTTGACCCTTTTGCATTTGAATCATCATTTGACAAAGCTCAAAGTTGTGGATTTTTGGTTGTGGGTTACGTTAGGGTATTTGGTAGTTGCTAGGATGTTGGAATGATCCCTGACAACTTTCATGGTAGTCATATGAAGAGGGTGCATAAGATTGTTGATGAGATTGGTATGGGTGGTGAAGTTGTGGGTTTTGGCAATTTGCCCCATGATTGTCCCATGATGATTGATGGTAGCTTGGGTGCCCCATTGTCGTAACGTTGCCTTGATACATTGAATGCACTAGAAGCACTTGAGCAAACGTTAGTAGCCTAGTGCTTTTGAGGCACTAGGATGAGAGAATAGCACACAAGAAATAGAACAGAGATACACAAGGAGAAGAAAACACAAAAATCAAGAACAAAGTCTAAAATTAAGCACACAAAAGTCTAAACTAGGTCGTCCCTGGCAACAGCGCCAAACTGATGGTAAGGATTTGCCGTGGATCCTACCGATCAAATAATAACCAACGAACCTAAGCTAGGTAGCTAGGGTAAGTCGGGTAAATCCACAATGACGGGATGTCGGACTAAGGTGTGCTACGGTCTAAGACTAGGTTCAAGGCTAACTAAACTAGGGTGATGGCAAAACAAGAGCTAGTGTCTAACCTAAGGTCTAAAACACGAAATAAGGAGGCCAAACAAGCAACTAATGACAAATGGAAGCTAATAAATCGATAAGAAGAAACTAGGGCTAGGTCGGGTTCATGGATGCCAAGGAGATCAAAAGGAGGAAATGGGGGTTACTAGCATGCTCTCGTAGCCTAGGTTACGATCGGGCTCTCGCTACTTAAACGGCCTAGGGGTCATCCTCACCACGCTCTCGCTACTAATGAGGGAACCAAACCAAACCAACAAACCAAACAAACACATGCAAGAAAAGAGCAAGAAAAACAAGGAATGATCATCTCAAGTCTCACAAGCATTTCATCAAACATGTGGAGTGCAAGGCAAGGCTCGGGATCAAATCTAAGCCACCGAGTGATCGTCGCTTCTCTTCGTTGGCTCCAATTGTGTCTGAAATGAGTCGGAATCGTTCCATTTCTCCAATATTGGCCTTAGGAACCTAACACAAGCTAAAAGAAGCGTAAGTAGCCTCAAAAACTGCTCCAAAGGGCGATTCCACAAGAGAAACTGGGACCAAACACAAGGAATAAGCACTACAAACCACACTTATCTTTGAACAAGAGTCAACTCTTCTTTCTTATGCTTAAGCATGTGCCTAAAATCCTTCCATAAAGTAGGCAACTTGTTTCTTATACTAGACATCGAGAGGGATTCACCCATCTCCATTTTACGTTGAGCAAATTGCCCAAAAATCCGGAGCTATTCATTGCGTTGTTCCACAACCGGTCAAGTATCGACCAATTTACAATTCATAAAGTTACCAAAACAACAAACTCCGTACTAGAAGCATCTACATCCATATACTTAGATTCAAGTTGGTTCCGTAAATCTCTAGCACACTCTACATTTTGATAAATGTAGTCATCATTCGTCCATTTGTTCCCCTTGCGAAGGATTTCCACGAGATTCTCATCAACCACTGTATTCTCGAATATGTCTAGTGAGTATATGTTTCGATTGGCTTACAACCGTACAAAGCCCAAGATACTTACCCGGAGTGTCAACAACTTGAACACTCATAACTCCCACCACCTCGCCCTTCATTCCTTCGCTCGTACAATAACCAAATGAAGCAGGAGTTTTCTCAAAGTTCACCACCTGACCTGAAGCCAATTCATACTCATGACGTATATCTCGTATCTGTGTCACCTCAGCAACATTTGGTTTCATAAAGAAAATGTTATCGTCAGCGAACAAGAGATGGGTAACCTAGAGTTGGCAAAAGCTGATCCGACCCGCGAAATCGATCTGACTCACCCGTAACCCGACCCGATAAAAGCCGAAAATTTAGCAACCCACCGACCCAACCCGACTCAATTGTGACCCGTAACCCGATGTAACCCGATGATCGGTGAACCGAACCCGGACCCAACACGACCTGATTTGAATCCGACTCAATAAGATTGATTATCAGACAATTATTAAGTTTAAATGTTAATTCAAATGAAAGTGATTTAGTGTATAACTTGATATATTTGACATAATAACAAATTAATTAAACCAAATAATGATTAATAATTAAATTTATTGTGAAATTATTGAAACAATATGATACATAAACTAGTTCGGATAATGACCTGACCTAATAAACCCGATCTGACCCTAAATATCTGTTAAACCGAATTGACCCGGCCCGATAATGACGCGTCCCGAACCAGACTCGTCCCGAAAGAGTATACTAACCCGATATAACCCGAACCCGATGTGACCCGACCCGCCTCGCCTTGACTCGACCTAAACCCAACCCGAGTGACCCGATTGCCACTTCTAGGGTAACCCTCGGGGCTCCCCTCGCAACGTTAATATTGTGCATAGCTTCACGCTCCGCCGCTCTTCTCGTTAAGTTGGAGAGAACCTCCACGCATAGCCACACTTATTATCGAAATAAAAAAGACCGAGATAAATAGATAGTGAGTCCAGGACAGACGAGATTAGAGTAAGACGACCCACTGACGACAACAAAGTTCCACTCCATGAAGAATTTCTTTCATTAACCTTGTCAATGACAGAGTTGTAATTTTTTTTCTATGACATCATAGATCACGAGGAAGATCTACATATGAACCCATCGGATTTGAAAGGGGGCTCCTGAAATGTCACGACAGTCTTGAGTCAAAGCCAACGCAGAGTTCATACTGAGTTATATTGAAGACTTGTATCAACTCGGGACATACACTGAAAAGCTATCATATTTTCCTTGTTACCTTGCAAGAAGAAAAAAGCATCGTATGCAAAGAGTAGATGAGAAATAGCAGGCTCAGTTCCCTAGACTTTAATACCCTTGAGAGCACCCACAATGTAGAGGATTGATCATCCTCTTAGCATTCTCTCTCTTCTAAGAGGACATCCTCTACATTGTGGGATCAATGAGGAGGATCCTCTTGTTTAGAGAAAGTTGAGGACATCTTCTAATTTTAGAGGAATAAGAGTATAGGTCCTTGTGTCCATTACTCAATTTATCCCTGCCATGTATATATATATTAATTTTTATTTTATTTTTCTCATTCAACTCTAATAATTGGAAAATTTAATATTCCATATACTACAATATGAATAATAGTATGTTTATATATACCTACAATATGCATGTTTTTTTTTCTTCTAAAATTTTGGAAACTATGTGCTCCATTTTAAAATACTTGTTAATTTTTTTTCCATTCGATAATTTTAACTTAAATCCGTCCACAATATTTTTCTTCTCAATTTTAATAAACTTATAGTACAACTTTGCATATTTGACTTGTTTCGTACATATCGGTAAACCCACCTTTTTTTAGTGAATAAATTATGCACATGCAATTGTTTAATTTTGATAATAAAAATGATCTTTATAAATTAAAATTATTACTTTGTAAATTATTACGGAGTATAACAATACATGTGATTCATAGTATTAATTATAAATTAAATTAATTAATTAATTAAATAATAAATATGATTAAGAGGATCCTTGTGAAGAAAAAATAGAAAAGAAGAAGAGGGAGAGGATGGAGATAGTGGAAAATGAGGTGGATGAAATAGATGATGAAGTGTCACAAAAATAAAAGGAGAGTGAAAAAAATAAGAGGAAGTAACCCCCATCAACATTGTGGATGCTCTGATCAAACTTTTTAATAAAGGTTATCAATACGAGTGAGTCGCCTCTATTCTATGTGCTTTGTAGTAAGGGCCTCCCTTCAGCATCAAAAGTTTTAAACATCATCAACTACTTCAGATGAACTCGAATCTGACTCCATGGCTTACTATTTCAGATATGTTTGAAATAGAATCCTCAATGCATAAAAACAGCTGACTATTCAAATTTACTAACTCCCCACTCTAATCTTTTGAAAGAATTACACTATTCGTGTCACTCTCGAGGATTATACTTACAGAAAAAATAAATAAAAAGGCTCCCTTTATTGCGCCTGCGGCTCAATCATCCTATGCAGCACCAAGAGTCTCATAAATATTGATCTATAGATATGACAATTCCAACCACCGTTTAATCATTGCAAGGCCTTCTTTTGGCTTATACTCTGGCGCCGTATGTCCAGCTCCCTACACCAACACCAAACATCCTCTACATTCATTACTTCATCACCTCAACATGTTTTCTGGTT
The DNA here is from genome assembly GCA_958450325.1 of Agrostemma githago. NCBI lineage: Eukaryota > Viridiplantae > Streptophyta > Magnoliopsida > Caryophyllales > Caryophyllaceae > Agrostemma > Agrostemma githago. The sequence goes on along the minus strand of OY288247.1, from coordinate 19,131,299 downwards.
GGATTAAACTGAACAAAGCTCTTACCTTAATTGTGGTATAGACTAAGTGATACTTGTACACAAAATTTCCAAACTCCGTCACATAACTGCACATTATAATCAAAACCTTAGACTGGTAAATCATTAATTGTCGAGCTTAGCTGTATTTTGGAGTAGAAACTAACCCAGCAACTTGACCATCGACAAACCATGGCCTACATTCTGCTGTAGTTGGGATTTCTAGTTCCTCGATCCATTCTAATGTTCCCATGTAAGGCACAGTGTAGTCTTGATCACCACTACAGTACGTGTGAAAGTAAATATTACTCATGTAGCACAAATCTTCAACACAATCTTATTAATGAGAAAGATCGACTATGATGAAGAAAACGTAAAGCAAATGCAATGTTCAACGTGTAATGGAAGATTATTAAAGTTATGAGACCTATTACCTATACACCAATGCTTTGAGGTATTTGTTTGTAAAGTTTCGATGATACCCAACACCATTTGGTTGAATATCTTTGGTATATGCTAAAGTCTTGTTACATCTCATCCAATGATCTACTGTTCCCTGACCAGATTAAAGTGGAAACAACTTTTGTGTCAGTGACAACGAAATCGGATGCCAATATGCATGCCATGATTGCAATAACAATTCCTTTGTCAAACAGGGACATACAATAGAGAGGTAGCCTTTGTCTTGTAGTTACAACATATAAGTATTTTCTCATGAATATTGAAGTATATATGTCCCCTATGCATACCTCTCGAATGTTGAGTGCCTTTCGAACTTCTTGATTATCCGCCCAAATGTAGGAAAGCAAGTAAATCTGGTTCTATAATGCCAAGAGAGGCCAGGAAACAAAGTTAAAAACAAAACATGTTAATATGCATTGACATTATTTAAATGAACGTGCACGTTCTTAGGGCATTAACAATGGTAGGAACTTCATACCATATTTTTTATTGACACCTCAACATATTATTCTACCCATGGAACTTCTATTTTTTTACCTCAATGGTTGAAGTTTCATCCTTAAAACAAAATCTCATTTTTTTAAAAGAGAGTGCAATACACCCCCCAATCCCCTAATGGTTTCATCTTCACACACCATTTTTTTCTCTCTCCTCCAACTTATGAAACTAGTTTTTGATTTAAGAAACCAACTCCTTGATAAGGAGCTCCTTATGGTTACAACAATGGGTAAGAAATTATTTATTGTATATGAAACTTCTTATAACCTCCCATTGCTATTGCCCTTAGTCATTAACTAGTAGCAACAACAACAGGAAGTCAACAACAACAACAAAATGATATGAACTATAAAGAGATATTACAAAACGGGCCAAATCAAAACCCAATGTCTAGTCTCAAGTTTGGCCGCAATATGGTAATCAAATGGTTTAGCTATGGTAAATGTCTCATACAAAAGTTAAATGTTTATTGAATAAGACATACAAGGGATTGCACATTGGGGCCGTAAAATATACCGCCAGGCAAGGAAGCTTACACTTGCGATACCCTCATACCCACGTCGGTTTAAAGAGGAAGTATGTTGGGGGGAGGATGTTTGGGCCTGTTCTGTTGGGGGGAAGGAAAGGGCTGGGGCTGGGATGGGGGGAAAGAGAGTGGGCCGAAAGTGGGGAAGTGGGGAGAGTGACTGGGTTGGTGGGTTTGGGGGTTGGGCTGGGCTTAGGTTCAAAGAGGGATGATGAGATGGGCAGTGGAAGTGAAGAATCAAGGAAGGAATATGATTCAATGGTTTTAGGGTCGGATTGCGCAAACGGGAAAACCGATTCATCGAAAGTAACGTGACGCGAGTGAATGAGTTTGCCGGTGGTGAGGTTAAGACATTTGTAGCCACGAAATTCATTGGGGTACCCTATGAAGACACACTTATTAGATGGTGGTGTGAGTTTGTGGGGACGAGTGGAAGAGAGGTTGGGGTAACACGCACATCCAAAAACACGGAGGTGGTCATACGAGGGAGTTTTTAGAAAAAGGACGGAAGTGGGTGACTGAGATTGGAGAAGACGGGAGGGAAGTATATTATGGAGGTAGGTAGCGGTTTGAAGGGCATCGACCCAGTATATGGTTGGGACGGAGGCATGAAAAAGTAAGGTGAGGGTGATTTCATTTAAACGGCGAATCATGCGCTCGGCTTACCATTTTGTGATGAGGTTTGGGGGCACGAAAACCGAAAAATGAGGCCGTTAGCATCTCCAAATTGTCTAAACAAATTATTGTTGAATTCACGGCCAAAACGCTTTAATTTCGCGATTAAATTTGGTTTTGACGTAGGCCCGAAATTTGAGAAATTTGGCATAAGTCTCAGATTTGAACTTTATAGGATAACCCCAAACAAATTACGAAAAGTTGTCGATAAGCACGAGATAATATTTATAGCCGGATTTACTAGTTACGGGAGATGTCCAAAGATCACTATGGATTATGTCGAATGGGGACACCGTTTGAGAGAATGACTCGGAAAACGGTAATCGTTTATGTTTGCTAATTTGGCACGAATGACAGAGGTGCGACCGACGCTCGGTTCTATTACAATCAAGGGAAAATTTATTACGCAAAATATCCAAAATATTTGGTCCAGGATGCCCCAGTCGAAAATGCCAAATGTCAGTGGATAGGGTGACAAGGTGCTGATTAGAGGAGGTCGGGATGGTTGGGGTGGAACACACAGGGTATAACTCACCGTCACTATTACTCCTCAGAATCAAATTCCCAGTTACTAAATCCTTGACAGAAAATCCGTACGGGTCAAATTCGACGGAAACATTATTTTCTTTCGTAAATTGACGGACGGAAAAAAGATTTTTAATAATTTGCGGGGTGTATAAAACATTTTTGAGGTGAAGGGTTCGGGTTTTAGTGGGTAGGTGAGAGGTTCCGGACCTGAGAACCGAAATACTAGAACCATTCCCGACATAAATTGAACGAATCGAGCTAGAATTAAAAGGGGAACGAAGGGTAGCTGGGTCGGCACTCAAATGAGAGGATGCGCCCGTGCCCATGAACCATTGACCATTTGCAAGGGTTTGCTGGATGGTGTGGGCTTGGCCCAAATCACTATGTGGAGCTTTCTTAACAAAACTCACAGAAGGACTAGATTTTGGAATCAGGATGGAGGAAGCATAGGTGGGCCGTGGCTGGTGATGGAGGGCGGCTGGTCTGGCGGTAGCAGGTGCGGCGGCAGGGGAGGCGGCCCAGGCTCTGAGGCAGGCACCGGCGGACGGCCTGGTGGCTGCAGATGTGGGCTTGGCGGCTGAACATGAGTGGGGTTGGCTGTAGCCATGGGGCCACGGGTTACACAGGCCTGGGCGGGAGTCGCTGGGCGTGACCGGCGGCCAGGGCTGGTGGCCGGCGCCGGAGGTGGCAGGTCCGGCAGGTGGTCTCGACGGGTCGGACTTGGCCATGAGCTTGGGTCGACGGCCCGGAGGTAGTACTGCCGTGGGCAGGAATGTGAGGATCGAAAACACGTATCGTTGATCGTGAGGATCGAGTTTCACTCTGATACCATGATAAACTGTTAATTCGATGATGTAACAAGCTATTACACCTCGGTATATAAAGCCGAGTGGAGAACTAGATACAACGAATATTACTAGCTCTACTAATTACACGGTAAATCAAGAGTCTGCTATACTAATTACGAATATGAAGAGACGGATACTAATTACATTATATTTACTAAGAGAGAAGACTTAAGAAAGCATGGAAACAGAAAGCATACCCGGCAGAATGGATCGTGGACTTGATGCGCGCTCAAAAGAAAGGAGTCGACATAATCATCCTCCAATTGTGTCTTGTACGTTAGGCCTTTCTTAGGTGGTCCATGAGAGACATAGAAGCATTTTGTCTCTAGGATATGTGGTCCATTAAGCAGACTTGTTACCTGCAATATAAGCACCTTACAATTTCTAGTGACATGGAACCGCAAGGGATTTTGAAAAATACATGGTATTCATGTAAAGTAAGAACAACATAATTGATGATAAAGACACAAAACCATGATGCTATTGAATATACGACGACTTACTTTTTCTATGGCTGCAAGCGCTCGTAAGCACTTTATATTTGTTTCGTCAACGTTCACAAAATCATCATTACAGCTGGCCTCGGCCGTCTGATCGAGTTATTTGGATAAAATACAAATTAGTAGCATTTAAAATACTAATTAGTCTAGCTACCTCACGGTACGTAGTAAAAGATGGAGACAAGTTTGACATGTAAAAGAACCTAGTGAGTGTGAGTGTAAGTGACAGGCTAAAGTCGTATGCCTCAAATTAGAATTTATAATCACTTAAATATAAATACTAAAAACGTAGTAAAGTAGAAATAAGGGTCGAACCCAAAGGAATCAGATTAATCTTATTATGCTAACTAAAGTGTAGAAATCGACCTCTAACGTAATTAAAGACCGTAGTAAATAAGGGGGGGTTTTGTATGATTAATTATCTAACAAACTAAAATAAATAACACAATAACTTGAGGTATCAAATGATGAGAAAGAACTTAGACCCAAGCACAAATCCACACTCAATAGCGATTGATCATTGTAAGATGATTTCAATTAATAACCTTGACTACTCTATTGTGAATATGAAATTCTAATTCTCTTAAGAATAGTTAACTAAAACGAATCCTGTTCTTAATTAACCCTAACCGTAAAACAACCTAAACAATCCAGTTCTAGGTTCAATTAGACGGAAGCAATATAGATTCGAGAATTCAATAGAGAATAAATAGCACGTACAATCCAGTCGTACCGTAGATATTTATGTGAATTGCTTCTAAGTACTAATATCAACGTATCCCGTTCAATATTAATTCCTAGTTGTTACTAATGTAAAGTTAATCAGTAAATCCTACTCAATTAACGATACTAACGATAGAATGAAGGAATCAAGTACTAGTTGCGCATCTAGCAATCAATAACAACATTCATAGATTTAATAACAAAGCAATTCACAATAATCAAGATTAATAATTAAAACATTCAAACTCACAAACGATTATCAAGTGCTTCAAAGTCTTAAATCTAAGTAAAGGAAATTAGTGACACATACTTGAAACCGGAAAATTAGGGTTCTTCGAAGTTCTCCCTTTTTTCTTCCAATGTAACGTGCAACTTGATGGGATGATAATATTGAATAATAATCTCAACCTAAGGCTATATTTAACCTAATAAAAGTTTCCTAATAATAAAATATCCTAAGGACACTAGTAATACTAATAATAATAAAAACTAGTAATAGAGTTTCCTAAATAATATCAAAGTCTTAAAATATAGCAAATATCACGAGATAAGGACGGAATCGCGCATAAAGTTTCAGACCACCACGCGACTCGCCCAACCTTCGCGCGACTTGCGGGAGCGCACGACTCGCGGGACCCCTGCGCGACTCGCCTGACGTGCTGTTGCTGCTTCGTGCAATTCCTCGATTTCGTCGTTCCGGGTCTTCAAGTGGGCTTCCTTCTTCTTCATGCTTTAGTCGTTCTTAGCCCAAATCGATGGTTCAATGGTTAGCATCCTCAAAATAGCCTATATTACTTTCATATCAAATCGACACAAATGCAATACAAGACAACCGATTTAGCTTACAAAAGAAACCAAAACCGTCGTAATAACTACGACTAAATGCGGCCCATCAAATATCCCCACGCTTGAACCTTTACTCGTCCTCGAGTAAAACTCGAAGAACACCATAAACACAACCATCACTGATCCAATATGCGTGAGAATAACAATAACACACCGGCCCTCACTCGTCTTCCACCAATCTCCCTCGTTATGAGTTAAAGTACCTTCTAATCCAACATTCTCATAAAATTCAACTCAAATGCTCAACTGACTTAACACACCCAATATCAAACTATTATCATTGACCTAATTCATCAAAACAAGGCACATTAGCAAATAAATATAAGCTAAAATTCACATCTAACGCCCCTTATTTTCCAATCCTAGAACGGATCACATGTGCTACAAATGTCACCGGTGGTAGAAAACATATACCACAATATTCCACAACCCACACATGTGATCAATCCTAAACGCCTCTATTAGTTCAATATAAACCAAACGAACATCACCAATCGCATAAAATATAGTGCTACGACTACACCGCACCGCGATTCTTCTCACCTTAGCCAACTAATCCTACCCTTCCGACCTTCTATGTCACCCTTCTTATGACGCCAACACCAAAAACGGAGAAAGTAGTAGTGATTTTTTTCCTAATTCCCTCATTTTGCCTAGAGCGTCCGCCCTTGCGGATTTTCACTCTAGCTTTCTTTTTTTTCCTCACACTACTCTCGTGGCACGCAACTCGATTTTTCTTTTTACCCGGAGCGCCATTTCGGGTTTTCACTCCGTCCTCGGCCACATTCCCCATTCTTGCCTAGGCGCCCTTTCCGGGTTTTCACCTAACCGGGTTTATTTCTTTCTTTTTGTTTTCTTTTTTTCAATTTTTCTCTTTTTTTTTCTTCTAATTACAACACCAAAGGCGAGACAAATATGAAAATCCCTCCCCCACGCTTATTCCGAGCATTGTCCTCAATGTGAACTTAAGGACAGAAATATGAACAATAAACGAGGAAAAGGATCTTCAACACCGATAAACACTCGTCGTAACTCATACCAAGGTAAATTTCGAACCTCCATCTCACGATACCCACTAGCTGACTTTACTTCTCTCCATTCTTTACTCAAAAATAAAGAAATCAGGCCCCAAACCATCCTAATTCATGACTAAACAAAAATTGATACGCACGCATCAGGGTAATAGCAAAAAGACCAACTTCCATCAACTCTAAATCGAAACATTTCATTCAGTACTGAGTCAACAACACAACCTACCAAATCGACTACTAGAGTGACACCAACGCAGAAAACACTCACATAACCAACCATCAAAATGAATGTCAGGAGTCCACTACCAAGAGTTGGCCAAATTAGCAATTCGAACTCCAAATACACCGACACAACTCAGTCAACAACAATTGGTCAGCCCCAAATCGCGAAAGTCACACGGAAACATTGAACCCGACTTGCTCTACGCAGACTGACTCCTCTACTGTCGTACCACGACCCAGACGCACTCCAAACCACTCCAAAGTGTCGAATTGAAAACAGTCCCAAATTCTAGGGTGTGGCAGGAAGTTATGGTGAGTAGTATGGAAGGGAAGGATTTGTAGTGGGTAAGAAAATAGAAGGATGAAAATCAATTTATTTAGGGCAGGAAGGAAGAAAAGAGGGGATGGAGGTTAGATTTGAGGTAGATTAATGGAGTTGAGAGGTCCGGACAGTGAATGGAAGATGAAGATGAATGGGACTTGAAGTTGAATTGGAAAATAATGGTGAATTGGAAAAGAAAGTAGATAAATTGATGGAGTAAATGTTGGGGTAAATTAATGGAGGAAGGAGCTTGAAAGGATGAAAGTGAATGGGGAAAGGAGGAGGAAGAAGGGTCTGTCGGTTTGTGTTTGATTTTTTTCTTTTTTTTGATTTTTTTTTTAAAAAAAAATTAAGAAAACAGACCTAGAAAACCGCGCGACTCGTATAGGTTACGCGCGACTCGCGTGGACTCCTGTAAATCTGCTCCTTTTTTTTTTTGTTTTTTCTTCAATTTTGCTCAGATTTTCGAGGTCTCCACGCTAGTCGCCCCATCTCCTGAAAAATCGATGTTCTTCTCCTATTAAAACATCAAAAGTTAGTAATAAAACTAAGTTTAAGAAAAACATACGATTAAGAAGAACAACGAAATTAATACTACGACCTATGACCCGTAAAATAAAAATTTACAAAAATCTACAAAGCGGGTTGCTTCCCGGTAGCGCTTTTGTTTAAAGTCGTTCGCTCGACTAAGATGGAGATTAGGTAGAAAACGTCATGTCCGAGAGCTTGCTTCTCCCGACGCCCGATTCGTCACTCCTTTCACTAGTCGGCTTAAGTCGTATACCGACTACATCTTTCACTTTTCCATTTTGAAATTGTAAGACCGTTGGACGCTTGCTTGAGCTCTTTTGAACCGTCCATTGATCAAACCATGACCTCGTTTTACCTTTGTTCAACTCCGCATCCTTACGCGACTCCCAAAGAATGACATACTTGGGTCCCTTAGAAGAAGATTCCTGCACATTTTTAAACAAAAATTCCTTGCTAGAAGAGGTAGATGAGATCGGTTTAGGAACCGATTTCACCGCTTCTTCTTGTGAGTTAGGAGATAAATGATTAAAAACATCAACACGACACAAGGTATTGTCTTTCGGGGAATGAGAACTAGGCTTATTTATGTCGAATTTAACGACTCTACCCTCAAATTCCATGCTAAGTGAACCATTAGGGACATCGATTTTTGTTCCTGCAGTTTTTAAGAATGGTCGTCCTAGAATGATAGGAGTTGCACTATAGTCATGTTCCATGTCCAAAACATAAAAATCGGCCGGAAAGACCAACTTATCAACTTTAACTAGGACATTCTCTACAACTCCCTTAGGATAGACACTCGATCGATCCGCTAGTTGCACTACTTTCCCGGTTTCTCTCATAGGACCAAGTTTAAGAGATTCATAGATGGTGAGAGGGATGACATTAATCGAGGCTCCCAAATCTAACATAGACTTATCAAACAAGGTATCTCCTATGGTGCAAGGTATAGTAAACATGCCCGGGTCGTCACACTTAGGGGGTAATTTCTTTTGATATATAGCCGACACATATTCACTAACCTCCCCTTTCTTAGCTCCCTTCAATTTGTTATTCCTCTTAATAGTACATAATTCTTTCAAAAATTTAGCATATTTAGGAATACTCTTTAAAAGATTAAGAAGGGGAATGTTTACCTCGCACTTTTCAAATACCTCGTAGATATCCTTGTCGTGCTCATAACGACGGGTGCGCTTGAGTGCCTCGGGAAAAGGAACATCCGGTTCCAACACCGGTGTAGTAGGAGTAATCAAATCCTTGTCTTGCACAATCGGAGTTTTCTCACCTTCCTCGATCACTATCTCCTCTTCTTGAACTATCGCTTCATTGACCTTCCTCTTCGGCTTGTCGGCCTCCACCAATTGTCTCCCATTCCTTAGAGATACCGCACTCACGTTTTCTTTCGAAAGAATGGTTTGACTAGGTAATTTCCCCGAATCTCGAGCCTCCAACCTACCAATAGCGGTCGCCATTTGGCCCATTTGAACTTCCAAATTTTGAATGCTAGCTTTGTTCTCCGTGTCATGTTGGAGAACCGTAGCTTGGAGGTTGGACATTTGGGTGGTCACCGTAGCTTGGTTAGCCGCCAAAGCACGTATCATATCTTCGGTGGACATTTGACCACTAGGTGGAGGCGGAGTAGGAACCGTGTTAGGAATAACTTGTTGCTTAGCAAAGAATTGTTGCTTCGGTTGACCAACTTGATTTCCTTGAGTGATTGGCTGGTCTCCTTGACGAGTTCTCCACCTCATGTTGGGATGATTTCTCCATCCGGGATTAAAGGTATTAGAGTAGGGGTCCCATACTCCGTTCACCTCTTCTTGACCTTCTTCATACATGTGAGGGCAACGCTCACTCGGGTGTCCCTCCGTGGAACAAATGCCGCACATCATAACTTGATTTGTTTTTCCCGACATCATATTCTGGACAAGAGATATTAAACTATCAACTTTTTGTTCAAGACTCGAGGATGATGAATTACCTATGGCATGCACTCCCCGTTTAGGGAACTTCCGAGAGAAATCCCGAGAGCTTTCAGCTAGCTCCTGGATAACCTCTATAGCAGCATCTGGAATTTTGTTCACGATCGATCCCCCACATGCCGCGTTCACAGTGCGAGCATCCTCCACACAAAGACCTCCACAAAAGTACATCACAAGGTCTTGAGGATTGTAGCCATGATATGGGCATGTAGCACACAGCTTCTTAAAACGTTCCCAATACTCGTACATAGTCTCACCATCTCGTTGCTCCGCATTACTAATCTGCTTCTTCAATTAGGAGGCTCGAGATGCCGGAAAGTACTTCTCAAGGAACGCCTTCTTCATTTTCACCCATGTATCAATACTTGCCGGTGGCAAGTAATACAACCAATCTCTTGCAGAATCCTTCAATGAGAAGGGAAATGCCTTTAGCTTGAGTTGCTCATCAGTGACAAATGCCGGTTTCATACTCAAGCAAACAATATGAAAATCCGACAAATGCTTATTAGGGTCCTCATCGCTCATGCCATGGAATGTGGGTAGTTGATGGATCAAACCCGACTTCAATTCGAAAGTGGCATTCGCACCCAATGGTGGGTATGTGATGCACAAAGGTTGTTGTGCAAGGTCGGGTGCTGTCAGCTGCTTGATTGTGTTGGCCATGATATTCGACTCGCCTTCGGATTCGGATTCGGATTCGGAGGAAACTTCAGTGTTCACGGGATTAATAGGAATATCGTCGAAAAACTCTAGATCCTCGAATTCCTGTGTTCCAATAACTATTGCTCCCTCTCCGATTCTCTGTGACCTGTGAAAGGTGCGTTCAATCTCTGAGTCGAATAACTCGAGGTTCAAGTTAGAAGAGCGAGTATTATACATAAACTACACAAAATAAAATAAAATAAACTAAAATTAGCTTTTAAAAAAAATTAATTAAAAACTACACTAGAAAACACAAAAATAATTAATATCGATTCCCCGGCAACGGCGCCAAAATTTGACAGGCTAAAGTCGTATGCCTCAAATTAGAATTTATAATCACTTAAATCTAAATACTAAAAACGTAGTAAAGTAGAAATAAGGGTCGAACCCAAAGGAATCAGATTAATCTAATTATGCTAACTAAAGTGTAGAAATCGACCTCTAACGTAATTAAAGACCGTAGTAAATAAGGGGGTTTTTTTATGATTAATTATCTAACAAACTAAAATAAATAACACAATAACTTGAGGTATCAAATGATGAGAAAGAACTTAGACCCAAGCACAAATCCACACTCAATAGCGATTGATCATTGTAAGATGATTTCAATTAATAACCTTGACTACTCTATTGTGAATATGAAATTCTAATTCTCTTAAGAATAGTTAACTAAAACGAATCCCATTCTTAATTAACCCTAACCGTAAAACAACCTAAACAATCCAGTTCTAGGTTCAATTAGACGGAAGTAATATAGATTCGAGAATTCAATAGAGAATAAATAGCACGTACAATCCAGTCGTACCTTAGATATTTATGTGAATTGCTTCTAAGTACTAATATCAACGTATCCCGTTCAATATTAATTCCTAGTTGTTACTAATGTAAAGTTAATCAGTAAATCCTACTCAATTAACGATACTAACGATTGAATGAAGGAATCAAGTACTAGTTGCGCATCTAGCAATCAATAATAACAGTCATAGATTTAATAACAAAGCAATTCACAATAATCAAGATTAATAATTAAAACATTCAAACTCACAAACGATTATCAAGTGCTTCAAAGGCTTAAATCTAAGTAAAGGAAATTAGTTACACATACTTGAAACCGGAAAATTAGGGTTCTTCAAAGTTCTCCCTTTTTACTTCCAATGTAACGTGCAACTTGATGGGATGATAATATTGAATAATAATCTCAACCTAAGGCTATATTTAACCTAATAAAAGTTTTCTAATAATAAAATATCCTAAGGACACTAGTAATACTAATAATAATAAAAACTAGTAATAGAGTTTCCTAAATAATATTAAAGTCTTAAAATATAGCAAATATCACGAGATAAGGACGGAATCGCGCATAAAGTTTCAGACCACCACGCGACTCGCCCAACCTTCGCGCGACTCGCGGGAGCGCGCGACTCGCGGGACCCCTGCGCGACTCGCCTGACGTGTTGTTGCTGCTTCGTGAAATTCCTCGATTCCGTCGTTCCGGGTCTTCAAGTGGGCTTCCTTCTTCTTCATGCTTTAGTCGTTCTTAGCCCAAATCGATGGTTCAATGGTTAGCATCCTCAAAATAGCCTATATTACTTTTATATCAAATCGACACAAATGCAATACAAGACAACCGATTTAGCTTACAAAAGAAACCAAAACCGTCGTAATAACTACGACTAAATGCGGCCCATCATTGAGTGTGTGCTTGCTTACCCAGTAGAGCTCGTCAGATATGAGTGATACACGGTGCAGATACTCAACTCGAGAATTTTGACGTTTTTCACCCATGGTAGATGGATTGCCAATAACATATCCCTGAGCAGTAAACGCAATAAATGTTACTCCATATCCGTAACACATATGGAAATAATATGTTTGAATGAATAATTCTATTAATGAATGAACAAGAATAAAATACTCCCTCCTAATAATAGTATTCCTCTCACTTCTCTTTTTGACTTTAGTTTGATTTTCTTCCAACTTTTCCCACTTTTCTTTTTTTATGTACTTTTAATCATTCTTTTTTCTTCCTTCAATTCTTTATTCTTTTCCCCTACACTCAACCCCAACATCTTTACACTTTATATCCCACTTTTTACACTTTTTTTAATTCTGATAAGTATAGTTTGTAGTGTCTATTTCGTAGTGTTTTGGTCCCATTTTCCTTGTGGAATTGCTCCTTGGGAGCGATTTATGGGCTACTTATGCTTCCTCTAGCTCGTTTCAGGTTCCCGAGACCATTCGTGAAGAGTTGGAGCCATTCCGACTCAATACATACACTTTTCGGAGCCAACAAAGTGAAGGAACGATCACTCGATGCCTTGGATTCGACCCCGAGACCTTGGGACACAATCCCGAGCCTCCGAGACCCGATCCCGAGTCCCAAGAATCGATGAGAAGTCCATGTGAAGCAAGGAGGGACCAAAAGGATCATATTGGAGGCCTACAAGACTCATCCCCGACGAGTATGACCTCATCCCGTCCGGGATGAAGTGCAAACAAAGAAGCTCTTCTGTTGAGTCAACCGGGACGGGATGAAGCCATCCCGGACGGGACCATGGAGCCATCCCAGACGGGATCACCATCCTGGACGGGACCATGAAGTCATCCCGGACGGGACCATCCATCCCGACTGGGATGAGCCCAATACAGCACCGCGTGACTTCCTTTCAATTCCTTTGCTCTTGTAACCTTATAAATACCCCCCTCTTGTAATCTTAGCTTATGTTAGACATTACCCACAAACCCTAGCCTAGTTTTAGCATAGATTAGATTAGATTAGTGTAGATTAGACCTTAGATTATCGTTAATCCTAGATTAGTTCTTGTAATTTGGGAATTCTTCAAGATCTCCACCAAGATTGACAACCTTGGTTGATTGTTTTTGGGTTCTTCCATTTATGCAAGTTTCCTTTTTCTTTTCATCTTATAGTATGGTATAATCTCTTTTCCTTTATCTTAATCTTTGTTCTTTCATCAAGTTTAAATCTTTAGTTCTTGTTTATTGTTTTGTTCTTCTTCTTTGCTAGTTTCATATATGCATCCTCTTGTTCTTGTGTTGGTTTATCTTGTTTATGTTAGTTTTTACATTAGATATGTTTGAGTAGTATCTTGCTAGGGTTAGTAAGGTGATTAGGGTGTTATTTGGATGATTAAGGGTTTGTTGGAGATGTTGGTGGAAGATTTGGGTTTCCTCTTGGTTTGATGCATATTACATGTTTGTTGAAATGCTTGAATGACTTGTATGCATATGCTTGTTTTTCTTGCCTTTCTCTTGTGGGTAATAGTTTGCTCATAGGTTTGGTTCCCTCACTAAGTTGCGAGAGCCCGGTGAGGACGACCCCTAGGTCGGTCTAAGTTGCAAGAGCCCGGATGCGACCTAGGCCCCGATATCACGCTAGTAGCCCCGTTTGTCGTTTGTGTCGCCAAGGTGGGTTTTAGGTGGAACCTATAGGTGAGTCTAAGTTGCGAGAGCCCGGACCACACCTAGATTACCCTACTACCTCCTTCACTCTAGCTCTTCCTCGACCATTCCGTTACCCCTTTGACCCCGACCTAATCCTAGCCCGTTTCCTTAGTTGTTCTCTCCGTTACCGTAGTCATAGCCTTAGCCTTCTCTCCTTCCTATTACTCTAGTTTAGCTTAGCTCGTTGACTTAGTCTTGTATTTGGGTGACCTTAGTCTAGACGCCTCTTACCGTCCCCGTGGATTCGACCCGACTTGCCCTAGCTACCCACTAGGATTAGTTGGTTTATTATTTGATCGGCGGGATCCACGACAAATCCCACCATCAATTTGGCGCCGTTGCCGGGGACGGTGCATTGTTTAGACATTGTTTGCTTATTTCTAGACTTAATTACCCTTCTTTGTGCCCTTCTACCCTCCCTTGTGCATACTTTCTAGTTTTTCTTGTTTTCTTAGCTTTCTTTTCTTTTTGTCTTTAGTTGTGCTTGTTTATTGTCGTTACCTAGTGCCCATAAAGCACTAGGTGTTCCCACGTTTGTTCTAGTGTGTAGTGTATGCCTAGGCGGGGAGGCGAATTCTTTCTCTTTAATCCAGAGCCGGAGAGGCTTTTTCGAGCCTTTCGCCAACGGACGATTAACCGGGTTAGAATCTCTCAACCAAGCGCAAGCAATACCCATCAAGAGCAAGCTCAAGGAAGCGATTTTGAGGAAGCATCTCGAGAGACGGCCGAAGGGAATTTCACCAATCCCTTTGGATTTTCTTCTCCTAGTTCCCCCTCTTCATCTACATCTATACCGTCTACACCACCATCTTCTCCCTTATATCCAAGAATGCCTAAGTTTTCTTCTCACTCAACATTCACGGAAGATGTCTTGCCGGGACCCAATGCTCTACCGGCCGCTTATGCCGGAAATTTTACGGCCAAGACTCACTTCATCCAACTTGTAGAAAGGAATCAATTTAGTGGTTTGCCCAATGAAGACCCGCACCAACACATGGAGACTTTCTCCGATTATTGCGACGCTATCTCTCAACCCGGGGTTACTCAAGATCAAATTCGTTGGGTACTCTTCCCGTTTTCTCTTATTGGAAAAGCGAAGCAATAGATTAAGAGTCTCGATAGGGCAACCATGGGCATCGACACTGGGAAGAAGCTTGCATTGGTGTTCTACCAAACTTTCTACCATCCGGAAAAGACTAATTTGCTTAGGGCCTCTATCACCGGTTTCCAACAACGGGATGAAGAGAGCCTTTATGAGGCTTGGGAGAGGTTTAAGTCTTTGGTTAGATCGTGCCCCCACCATGGACTTTCACAATGGTTCTTAGTCCAACAATTTTGGAATGGTCTTTATGAGGACTCAAGAACTATACTCAACATGGGCTCCAATGGTAGGTTTACCGAGGTCGATGACGACCAAACTTGGGCGAGAATCGAAGAGATGGCGGTGCATAATTCGCAATATTCTAGGCCTAGGAAGGCAAATCGAGGAGGTAGGCACGAGGTTGATGCTATTACTCAACTAAGCATTGACCTTGGAGCTCAATTGAAGACCCATATGGAGACCATTGACAAGAAGCTCCAAGGTCACCTCACTCAAGTTCAAAGCATTGGTTCCTCCAATCATCACTCAATTCAAGAAGTAAATGCTTTGGGATTTGCACCTCCTTTGCCTTATTATGGGATGTGCGATACTTGTGGAATCGTTGGTCATAATCCTATGCAATGCCAAGGAAGTATTGAGCAAGTGAATGCTTTTCAAGCGTTCAAGCAAGGTGCCCCCTATTCCAACCAATACCAAGCTTCCAATCAAGTCCCTCAACAACAAGCTATGCAACCTCGTCCCTATGTTCCACCTCCCTTAAGGGACAACAATCAAAGTTACCAAGGTTATCAAGGCAACTCAAGACCCTTCAATAACTTCAAGCAAAATAACCAAGGCAACTTCAACAATAATCAAGGGTTCCAACAAGGAAATTTCAATCAAGGCGGTTTCCAAGGAAACCAAAACTTTCAAAAGCAACAAAACCACAACCATGGCAATAACCAAGGCCTTAATCAAGGCAATTCTCATGGGTTCCAAGGAAACCATCAACAACAACAAGCAACCCAAGGCAATCAACAACAAAGCAAGCCTAGGAGCCGGTCTCCTATTCATGACTATGGTACTCCATTAGCCCTCACCGATACTCCGCATAATCCATCATCCCCACCTCGGGATTTCAACATGCAAAAGCAAATGATGGATATGCAAAGGAGTACTCAAGAAATGCAAAGATCACAACAAGAGATCATAGCTCATATCTTAAATGAAAACAAGGAGACAAAAACTCATTTGAAGATGCTTGAAACTCAAGTATCTCAACTTGCATCGGGAAGTTCTTCAAGACAAAGGGGGCAATTACCTCCTCAAGGTGTAACTCCGAATTTTGAGCATGTCAATGCCATCACCTTAAGGAGTGGTGCCACCTATAATCCTCCCGTGTTTCCTAGTGAACAAGAAGCAATGAAGGAAGTTGTGTCTCCAAATCATGAAGAATCAAGCATTGATAATCCAATAGAGGAGAAAGTCTTATGGGAGATCGAGAGACCCCAAGAAGACAAGCTTTCCCCACTTCAAGGAAAAGACAAGGGCAAAAGGAAAGTGTCATTTGAGGAGTCCACCCCTATTGAGCAAAACAAGATCCAAATCAAGTTGCCTTTCCCAACAAGGCAAATGAAGACCAAGGTGGATAGCCAATATGACAAGTTCCTTAGTATTGTGAAGAAATTGGATGTTAGTGTCCCATTCACCGAGCTACTTACCCAAATCCCGGCATATGGAAGATTCATGAAAGATATCTTGGCTAGGAAGAGATCCATCGACAAGGAAGAGACCATTGCGTTCACAAGGGTGGTGAGCGAGCTCATTCAAGGTTCTACGCTTCAAAAATTGAAGGATCCGGGTAGATTCTTGATCCCTTGCACCATAGGCCACTACAAGATCGAAAGAGCATTATGTGATTTGGGTGCGAGTGTGAGGATCATCCCTTATTCTATTTGTTGCCGACATGGGATGAAGGAGCTTAAAAGTACTTCTATCACACTCCAAATGGCCGATAGTTCATTCAACCGACCATTGGGAATGCTAGAGGATGTGCCGGTGAGAATCGGTAAGTTCTTCATTCCGGTTGACTTCATCGTGCTCGATATGCGGGAAGATGCTATCACTCCCATTATTCTTGGGCGCCCATTTCTACACACCGTCGGTGCCATGATCGATGTGAAAAATGGTAGGATCACCTTCGAACTAGGCGAAGAGAAGCTAGTGTTTGACCTCCAAGGTAACACTTCGCCCGCCAATGATGAGTCATGCAATATGATCCAAGCCGCAAAAGACATCGATCTAGGGGGAGAGTCGGGACAAAGCTTGAACAAGAACTCTTGTAAACTTGAGGATGATGACTCCGAGAGTGGAGAGGATGAGTGTCCATTTCATGGGCTTGATGACAAGTTGAAAAGCAAGGATGAAGATGAGCCTCCCTTGGGGCCACATGAGGACCGGTGGACGTTTGGGTATGTCCCCAAAGACCAAAAGTACAAGTTCAATTCGTTGAACTTGGAAGATCGGGATGCCCCGGGAACGTCAAGGCAAGGCCATGAAGAGCCTTGGTATGTGGTTAGTTATATCTCGAGCTTGATTGAAGACTTTGCTAGGGCCTTCGACTTGTTTCTTCGTGCCCTTGATGGAGATGGAACTAGTTTTGGTTTTTGAAAAAGATTGAAGAATGCACCACCTTGGTTTGACGGAGTTCCACAAGAACCGTCTCTTTGTATATATCTCTTTCCCTTGTAGTTTGTTTTGTTTTGTGAACTTCTTGAGTAATTGGATTGATTGATGAGCGATGTGAGGGAGGGAATTTGATATGTATTTGATTTTATTGTGATAAGTGTGAAGTGAAAGTGATTCCTAGGGAGGTGTGGTCATTGTTGGAGCTTGGATCGTGTGAAGGGAAGTCGGTTTTTGAAGCTTGGAACAAGCTTTTGGGAGCTATAGAGGGTTAGGAGACTCTTCCCGGCCTAGAAGAGGTCATCCCGTCCGGGATGGAAGGCCCATCCCGACCGGGAAGGATGTCATTCCGTCCGGGATGAGGTGCACAAAAGATGGGTCTACTGACAGCTCATCCCGACCGGGACGAGGTCTTCCCGACCGGGACGAGACGGTCATCCCGACCGGGACCACCCTTCCCGACCGGGATGGACCCCCTGTCCTTCTTTGGCCTTTTCTTCGTCATTTGAGTCCACCCAACCATTGTATACCCCCTCTCAACCTCCCTAGATGTCCTTACTCTCATTATATGACCCCTACACCTCACATACACATTCACCTCACTTTAAACCGACTTTCACATCAAAACCCACCCCATTTTACTTTGGTGCCCCAACCATGGAACCGTACCGCGATTGGGAAGGAATAACGACGACGACGACTTGTTACATGCCGATATTGATTAATGAGATGATGGAGCGAGTGAGTTGCTAACCGTACGGTACGACAACTATCCTCTCTTCTCCGTTTTTATAGCTTGTCTTCATTTGTTTATTCCCTTTCCCTTATATCATTTGTGTCATGGTGGCCTTCGAGGCCTTAGTATGGTTGCTCCCGACTCTCGATGATGTGACTACATCGAGAGTCATTTCAAAATCCAAATTTACAAGTTTTCACCCTTTTTGTAGGACTTAGTCGGATTTGGGCGGAATCCGGGCTAGGTGACTTGATTACACCTAGTCCTCCCCTCCCATTTATTTTTATTTCTTTCTTTTTATTTCTTCCCCCATCTATATCTTTTCTCGTCTCGGCCCATGGTGACTTGACTACACCCCGGCCGGACACATTATACCATTTTCTCCACTTTTATTTTTGATTTTTAGCTTTATTTTCGTAGTTTCTTTTCTTTTCTTTTGTGCTCCCATGCACTACGGTCGAGCATGAGGACATTGCTCGGCTTAAGTGTGGGGAAGCGATATTCTATCATAGTTAGCTTTATTTTCGTAGTTTCTAGAAAAATCTTTAAAAATCCTAAAAATTTGAAAAAATTTCATAAAAATCAAAAAGATTTTCTTTTGTGTGTTTTTCTTTTGTGTCGTATATTTGTTTTGTTGTGTGTTTTGCCTCCCTTTTCCTTATAGGTTGCTCAATCACCATTAGCTTTGGAGAGCTTTCAAGACTTTCGGTAACATCTTTATCCCTTTTCCTTCTTTGACTCTTGTGGAGTTTGGAGGAGATTGTGATGTTGTGTGCTCGGGAGGAGCTTTGTAAAGTTTGGTTGATTTGGTGACTTGTTTGGAAGCTTGGGGTGGTGTTTGTGTTGTTTGTTTGTTTGTTTTGTTTTGTTTTTGTTTTGATGCCTTTTGTTTCTCTTTCTTTTGTTTTTGTCGCATCTTTGTTTTGTGTTGTGTCTTGTGTGTAAAAGGTTTTCGAAAACCCGGTTTAGAGGCTAGTGTGCGAGTGTTTACTTTCCCTTTCTAGAAGTATAAATCGAGTCTTGGACTTTAGTCTAGTAGAATGACCCTAAATCAATGATTTCGTTGGTTTCTTACCTTGAGTCCACCTAGTCTACTAGGGATTTACTACGGGATTTGCATTTTGACCATTATGACCACCCACGGTGTGAAAAGGCCTTGGTTGCCGAGTCCCGTCCTTTAGGTGACCGTGTTCGGGATTGTTTGATTAGTCCAAGTTCTCCACTTTTTGTGGGTTTGTAGGGAAATCGCGACCCCCGACTCACCCATTACCCTACCTCCTACACATATCCACACAATAATTTGCAACTTGTTGATTTCTCTCTTTCCAAATTGTCAAGAAATGCCAAAAAAAGCCGAATCTAGCCAAAAGGGCAAAGAAAAGAATGAAGAAAAAGAAAAGGCACAAAAGCCAAAAAGAAAATAGAAAATAGAAAAGAAGAAAAAGGAAAGGCACAAAAGCCAAAAAGAAAATAGAAAAGAAGAAAAAGAAATGGCATGGCAACATACAAAGCAAAAATGCAAAAGAAAAGAGAAAATGCCAAAAAGAAAATCGTCTCACAAAAAGATCTTAACCCCACAAAAATAAGCCTTTTTCCGACTTTTGCCCTGAAGAGCCTACCAAAGGACCGAGTCCCAAGGAAGGATGATAGCGGCAAAGGTCGGTCTTCCCTCACTTTGCAAATATTTCCACCTTTTTACTTGGACTAGTTAGGCGGTTTCGGACATGGGACGACCCTCTTGGCTCATTGCTAAAGGGGGCGGGGTCTCACTTACCTACAGTGTCGACTAACACCGTGGTCATCCTTTTTCCATCCCACCGATTGTCCCGTAGTACGTTCTTAGAAGGTTAGGAGGAACCTAGGTAAGTTACCAACGTTTTTATTGCTTTGTCGTCATACTATTAGGGTTTGGTCCATTTTGGTTTGTATTGCTAGCTCGGGAACGTTGTCACTTGCCTTGAGTCCTAAACCGGTGCTTCTTTCACCGCTTGTTAGAGGGAAGCGGTATTTGTTTTCTTTTGGGTGCAACCGATTTTTGTTTGTTTGTGTGTTTGTTGCTTATGTGTTTTTGTGTCCGGTTGCATCCACAGTTTTGTCGCAAGACCCCACTTGCCTTGCGGATAGCACTTGTCCTCTAAGTGTTATCGCGTGAGTTGAAAGGGCGTAGGGTGCGCTAATACCCACTCGGCTAGTCTAGTAGTTAGTATGTGCTTACTCGAGGGCGAGTAAGGGTTAAGTGTGGGGGAGTTGATAAGTGTAGTTTGTAGTGCCTATTTCGTAGTGTTTTGGTCCCATTTCCTTGCGGAATCGCTCCTTGGGAGCGGTTCATGGGCTACTTATGCTTCCTCTAGCTCGTTTCAGGTTCCCGAGACCATTCGTGAAGAGTTGGAGCGATTCTGACTCAATACATACACTTTTCGGAGCCAACGAAGTGAAGGAACGATCACTCGATGCCTTGGATTCGACCCCGAGACCTTGGGACCCAATCCCGAGCCTTCGAGACCCAATCCCGAGTCCCGAGAATCGATGAGAAGTCCATGTGAAGCAAGGAGGGACCAAAAGGATCATATTGGAGGCCTACAAGACTCATTCCCGACGGGTATGACCTCATCCCGTCCGGGATGAAGTGCAAACAAAGAAGCTCTTCTGCTGAGTCAACCGGGACGGGATGAAGCCATCCCGGACGGGACCATGGAGCCATCTCGGACGGGATCACCATCCCGGACGGGACCATCCATCCCGACCGGGATGAGCCCAATACAGCACCGCGTGACTTCCTTTCAATTCCTTTGCTCTTGTAACATTATAAATACCCCCCTCTTGTAATCTTAGCTTATGTTAGACATTACCCACAAACCCTAGCCTAGTTTTAGCATAGATTAGATTAGATTAGTATAAATTAGTCCTTAGATTATCGTTAATCCTAGATTAGTGCTTGTAATTTGGGAATTCTTCAAGATCTCCACCAAGATTGACAACCTTGGTTGATTGTTTTTGGGTTCTTCCATTTATGCAAGTTTCCTTCTTCTTTTCATCTTATAGTATGGTATAATCTCTTTTCCTTTATCTTAATCTTTGTTCTTTCATCAAGTTTAAATCTTTAGTTCTTGTTTATTGTTTTGTTCTTCATCTTTGCTAGTTTCATATATGCATCCTCTTGTTCTTGTGTTGGTTTATCTTGTTTATGTTAGTTTTTACATTAGATATGTTTGAGTAGTATCTTGCTAGGGTTAGTAAGGTGATTAGGGTGTTATTTGGATGATTAAGGGTTTGTTGGAGATGTTGGTGGAAGATTTGGGTTTCCTCTTGGTTTGATGCATATTACATGTTTGTTGAAATGCTTGAATGACTTGTATGCATATGCTTGTTTTTCTTGCCTTTCTCTTGTGGGTAATAGTTTGCTCGTAGGTTTGGTTCCCTCACTAAGTTGCGAGAGCCCGGTGAGGACGACCCCTAGGTCGGTCTAAGTTGCGAGAGCCCGGATGCGACCTAGGCCCCGATATCACGCTAGTAGCCCCGTTTGTCGTTTGTGTCGCCAAGGTGGGTTTTAGGTGGAACCTCTAGGTGAGTCTAAGTTGCGAGAGCCCGGACCACACCTAGATTACCCTACTACCTCCTTCACTCTAGCTCTTCCTCGACCATTCCGTTACCCCTTTGACCCCGACCTAATCCTAGCCCGTTTCCTTAGTTGTTCTCTCCGTTACCGTAGTCATAGCCTTAGCCTTCTCTCCTTCCTATTACTCTAGTTTAGCTTAGCTCGTTGACTTAGTCTTGTATTTGGGTGACCTTAGTCTAGACGCCTCTTACCGTCCCCGTGGATTCGACCTGACTTGCCCTAGCTACCCACTAGGATTAGTTGGTTAATTATTTGATCGGCGGGATCCACGACAAATCCCACCATCAAATTCTCTCCCAAAAACTAAATGTGAGGAATGCTCTTATTAGGAGGGAGTACAAGCTATTGTCAAGACTAGGGGTGTAAATGAGCCGAGACGGCTCGCGAGCAGCTCGAGATCGGCTAGGTCAAAGCTCGGTCAAAGCTCGACTCGTATGAGCTCGGCTCGGGCTCGAGCTCGGATTATTTATGAGTCGAGCCGAGCAAGACCTGGCTCGGCTCGAATAGCTCGCGAGCGGCTCGATATTATTCTAAAACTACACTCTCCTTTCCGCTACCTAAATCAAATATACCTTAAAAAAGAAAGTAAATTGTATATTGTTCATAAAAAAAAAGTGAATCGTAATTTACTCATATTACCTTAAATATTTGCCCGTATATTGTTAGTTGTTACCATAATTTACTCATATTACCAAACCAAATTAACCCTAAAGGCCTAAACCATTCAAATCCCGTCATATACGCCTCTTTTTAAGACGATTTTATTTTATTACTATAAGGTTGCGAATTGCAATATTCAAGACATCGATTCTTATCTTTCATCATTACAACTTGTATTTTTATTTCTCCTTTCATCGTAATAGCTTAAGACTCCCATAAATCAATAATGTATTGATTTAATCTCCGTTTCATTAGTCAAAAACTCAAATAAATTGAGCACTTAAGCTGCAGCCCAACCCATCATGCGAGTCGAGCTCAACTCGAGCCCGCGAGTCGAACTCAACTCGAGCCCGCGAGTCGAGCTCCACTCGAGCCCGGAGTCGAGCTTTTTTCCGAGCCACGAGTCGAGCTCGAGCCACGAGTCGAGTTAACGAGCTCGAGCTCGAGCCTTTGTTTTTGAAGCTCGACGAGCTTGAGCTCGAGCCGAGACTCCCCCTTTTCTTTTCGAGCTCGAGCCGAGCAGCCCCAGGCTCGCGCTCAACTCGGCTCGTTTACACCCCTAGTCAAGACTAGCTAAGCCTTAACTTGGTATCTACAAGATCTCAATATCCTAGTGACACAAGGATTACAATATATGTAGTTACCTAAACAAGAGGATATAATATCTACAATGATTAATCAAAGTGAAAGATACGAGAATGATTAGTTAGTATCTTTATCTTCAATATACTCCCGCAAGGAGGACGATCCAAAGGAAATTCGATCTTGTGCAAGAGATGCTCAAAACGGGGTCGCGGGAACGGCTTTTGAGAGCGTCAACAAGTTATCATCAGAGATATGTTGGACACGTAGTTGACCTTTCTGAACATCTTTGGCGATAGAATTAAGACAATTCTTTATGTTCATAATATGGCCACGAGAAGGATTGGCATAGGTTGTACAAATTAAAGAGTAGTCCAGATATTGGCAGAAGTGACACAGAAATTGAGAAACGGAGCAATAGTTTCTCATACGGTGTCGCAAAGTGTGGCCTAGAGGAGGGAGTCCTGGCGCAACCAGGTGTTGCCCTCCAGATTTGGAGAAGTGACAGACTTCTCGTCTTTGCCGACAGAAGTAACAGTTTGAGGAGGGCATGGATATGACCCATCTAAGTATTTGATGAGGTCAAAGCCAAAAGGCATATCCAATATTTGATGAAACCTGCCTCGATAGGTCAAGGGGGTTAGTTTGGTGAGACCGGCGAGTTGAAGAGTGTTGACTCGTCATGAGGGTTGGTAAACATTGTGGCCGATCCCGGCATGGTGGCGGTAGAGATATGACGACGGGGTGCTTTTAGGTTTTGGTGGTGAAGTGGTTTTGCTCTGATACCATATGGAAATAATATGTTTGAACGAATAATTTTATTAATGAATGAACAAGTATTAATACAAGCTACTGTCAGACTACTACAACTAGCTAAACCGTAACCTAGCGCAAGATCTCAATATCTTAGTATGTAACAACGATAACAATATATGTAGTTACCTAAACAAGAGGAGATATATCTACAATTAAGGTAAAATATAAGAAATTGATTAGTTAGTATCTTTATCTTCAATAAATGCCAACAAATTAAGTTTGAATAACCTTTAGGGGCTGTTTGGTTCACTCAATTTAGGTATGAGGTATGGGTTTAGAATGAACCAAACTCATACCTCGTGTTTGGTTGACAAGTTTTTCATTATACCCATACCTCAAACCGTCATGGTATGGGTTTCTCATACCCAAGGGAGGTGGTGGGTATGAGATTCATACCCTTGGAATCAAACTTTGTTTGATTTTCCGAAAGAATTTGTTCCAATTTTTTTTGTTGAAATATTATAACTGAAATATTTTATTGAAAAACACTAATTTAAAATACTAAAAAAATTATTTTAAAATTTTATTAATGTAACTCAGTGTTTTATATCGCTAAAAAGAGTTGTTTTTAATGAAATTTATTTAATTTTTCTTTCAAGCTAAATTTTTTAGATTTTATATAGTCAGTGATATAAATTTTTATATAAATTTAAAATTTAATTATTAAATTTAATTTTAAAAAAAAAATTAGAATTTCGGATTTGAATCTCAATCATCTAAAAAATGAACCAAACACCAAGTTTAAGGAATCAAGTTCCAAACTCATACCACTCTGGTTTGATTCCTGATTCCATTCTCATACCCTTTTACGAACCAAACGGCCCCTTAGATCTATGAAAAACCTCGTGTGCATGCTTGGGTATGTTTGTGAATGGATTCATTCCAATGTTTGGTTGGAGAGTTTAGGAATGGAGTTAGAATCCCAAGAAATTGTAAATCCACTTCAAACTCTTGGAATTCAATCCTTCATGAAATCAAACTACATTCCAATACTTTGAATCACTCCCCTTAAGGTTGGAGAGTTTTGGAATGAAGTTGGATACCTAAGGGGTTCTAACTCTATCCTAAATACTTGGAATGTCATCCGAGCTCTCCCCCTTGGATTCAACTCATCTCTTCTTACTTCAAACAAGTTTCAAAAGATATGGATTCAGAATCCCACACCACTATGGATTCCAAACCCATCCCGTTCCATACCTAAGCATTATTGAATCAAACGGCTAAGAAATTGCTACCACAAAGATGCATTAGGCATAACTATAATGTCTTGAAATTTGTAATTAACTTTGGACCAGGACATGCAGGAGAAAGAGTTGCATTTTATGATACTTTAGGTTCGATAAATTTCAAAAGGTTAAGAATGGACATTTCATAGAAATGATGAGTCGATCACCTTTAGATTCATTTTTGGTTGAAGCCAATCTTCATTTCCTGCAAAAACATTCAAATGTATTCATCATCATGTTGCTTCTGTGTGATGTATTTATGAAAGGCGTGCACGGTATTATCGTTAACGTTGATGAACATTCATGATCCGCACAGGCGGTACTGCGGAATAAAGATGAAGATTAGTATATATAGGACAGTAACATGCTATGAATAAACCAACTATTATGAGATTAATTAATGAAAAGAACACAAGTGAGGAATCTAAACCACCTCCTAATTAAAACTTAACAGAAGAATGAATGTAATAGACTATTGGCAATCAAAAAAAGAATCGTCAATTAACATGTGTTACCGGTTAAAATCTACTGCACGACAATTGGTACAATCTGTCCGGCATATGAATCGCCAGAAATGTATAAAGGAGTTGCTCTGAATTTTGGATGATTCAGAAGCCGCTGCATACAAAGAAACAAATCTCATGGTACGTTTGATTTTCATTTAAAATGACTAGATCGAACAAGCGTGTATATCTATTATCTAGTGTGGGCGATACCACATATATACAGCAAGAAAGTATAGTGGCCGCCATTTGCAAAGACTGAATAGAGGCGCCAAAGCGAATGCATACAGGGTATTTAATTAGTTGATGATAAATTAGAAGAGAAGGCCAGGGCGGGATTGAGGAAGAGCAGTGAGGTCAGTGACCTTTGTGAGAAATTGGTAGATATGTGCGGACTGCAGAGTGTCATTGCTGTAGTATCCCTGATGAGTTGTGGAATAGGAGAAGCCGGTTCGGACAGGCGAGTCCAGAAATATAATGCTAGCAACCTAATTCGATCAATTCAAATTAAACGAATCAATCAATCCACAAATATGATTAAAATAGGAGTAGTGGTATTAAGTGTATAAAGAGTGAGTGAGAACCTTGGTCCATGAGTAGAGGTTTGACTTAAGCATGGGTAAGGATTGAGAATAGGTACTACGTGTGTAATCGAATGTGAATGGTCCTAAAAGATTGAATTGGAATGTTTGATGAGAAAAGTGAAGTAATGTAAATAAATATAATGCACAAACAAAAGTAGAGGAGCAAGTACTAGTATAAGTATAAGTATGTACCGATTTCGAAGACGAGGGAGCTGAAAGTAGAGCAACCAGGGCCACCAGTGAGCCAAAGGATAAGAGGGTGAACTGAGACATCTGATCTCTCTGATTGCGATTCCGATTCTACAAAGTAGTAGAATATTTGAATCTCCTCTGACTCTCCCACTCCTACATACCTGCTGCATCATCATCACTTCATTCATTTTATCACTACTACCATTACTATACTCAAGTCTAATGAACAAGTAGGAAGCAGACCCGGTATGAAGGGTGAAGGGAAGAGGGCCTTGATAACCAGGCAGATACTTGACCACATGTGACGTACACAGCAGCGGGAGGAGGAGGAGGAAGATGAAGATGAGGAGGGAGTGTGTCACTGTCATCTTCAGCTTCCAGTATGTAGGACTCTATTCTTCAGCCGCCTAGGTCTAGAGGACACACCAGGCCACCCACTAATCTTTCTCTAATACGTACGTGGATGTATAGTCACTAATTTGAATGAAGATTCTTCACTCAAATCAGTGACTATACATCCACCTACGTACAGTTCACATAGGGATGACAATGGGTCCAAGATTCGACCCAGATCCGGCGAGTCGGACCCAAATGGTTCGGGTATGGGTCTAATATTTTCATATCCGATGGATATGGGTCGGGTCCGGGTCCTCTAAAAAAATTTCGGGTATGGGTCTGGGCCTGAGTTTTGGGATCCGAACCCGACCCGTAGACCCGTTATTAAAAAAACAATTTTCACGGTTTCAGGCTCCATCATCATAACATCTCGATCCTAATAACCCTAACAAACAAGAACGCCTCTCCTCTATCTAACATTCTAACTCATGAGTCATTCAATCATCCCCCATTATCTTCTTTCATGAAGAATTACATTACTCTACCAAAATCATTCACATACACTAACAATAACAACAAATCCAATTAAATCCCAATTCAAAACAAACAAAAGTACAACAATTGATACCCAATAAAGTGAATCAAACAAGTAGTTCAATTCAATTGAAATTAAAGAGTGAATTTTGGAAGAAACCCAAGTTTGTTTGTAATTGAAGGGATTGAAAGTGGATTCTTGGAGGAGAGAGAGTGAAAGTAATGATGATGGATGAATGACGGGAAGCGGAAGAAGGGAGTTGAAGATGGAATAAAGGAAGTTGAAGATGAAAGTAATAGATTTATATATAATATTATGGAGGAAGTGACAGTTCTTAGGAAGTGGCAATTCCCAGGAAATGGGCAACCAAACAGCATCACAATTTGTCAATTCATGACTTCTCATGATTTAAGAAGACAACCAAACGACCCCTTAGTAGTAATATAATAATAATAATATGGTCTTGTCAGGGGGTCCAGCAGGGTGATCCTTTGGGTCCCCTGCTTTTTTCTTTGGTGTTACATCCCTTGGTTTGTAAGATCCGGGACTCTTTTGACTTGAGGCTGCAGGCTTGGTACTTGGATGATGGCACCATAGTTGGGGATACCTTGATTTTGGGGAAGGTTTTGGAGCTGATTTTGGATGATGGTCCTCGTTCAGGCCTTCATCTTAATGTCAGTAAAACCGAGGTTTTTTGGCCATCGGAAGATCCTAGGAGCAGGCTCCTCGGTGTCTTCCCCCCTACTATCGCCAGGCCGATGCGTGGTGTCAAAGTTCTTGGTGGGCCTGTTAGTGCGAGTCATGATTTCAGCAGTGAGCTCGTGATGAGTAGAGTGACCAAAACTATCGCACTTACGGGTTCCGTCGCTCTGCTTGATGATCCGCAGTGTGAGTTGCTATTGCTCTGGGCCTGTACTGGTATCTCCAAACTTTATTTTGCTTTGCGTACTTGCCCACCGACTGTTTTTGAGTCGGCTCAGGTTGCTTTTGACGCGGCTCTTCGTTCTCATTTAGAGCGTGTTTTTATTGCGTCTGGGCCGGGGTTTGGGGATTGGCAGTGGCGGCTTGCCACCCTTCTCTTTTCCTTTGGGGGGCTTGGGGTGTATGTCGCTGGAGATGTCCTACATTATGCTTTTGTGGCATCCCGTCTGCAATCTGCGGGTTTGCAGGCTGCGCTGCGGGCATACTGACCCCCGGCCCGGCTTTCGATGCGGCCTTGTGTAAGCTTAAGGAGGCTCTAGGTTCTGTTGAGTGTAATCCAAGTGAGATCGCTGCCCCCAAACTTATGAAGTCTTTGGCAGATATATATTTCACGAGGGTTGTGGCTACTGCGGAATCTGATTTCTCCTTAACCTCCCGTCAGGTTGCCTTATGGAAGTCTCAGCAAGGCCATCATGCTTCTGATTGGCTTCGCGTTGTCCCTATTTCTGGGCTGGGTCAGACTATGAACGGTCGGACGTACCGATGTGTGCTTAGCTATCGGTTGGGCATTCCCTTGTTTTCTGTGCCTGGACAGTGTTCTGCCTGCTCTCGGGTTTTTGGCGACGATATTATGGGGACCATGCCGTGTCCTGCGCGGGGGTTGTCGGTATTAAACATCAACATAACCTCGTTCGTGACACTCTTTTGGATATCTGTTTCCGTTCTGGGGTCTCAGCTGGCAAGGAGGTTGATATTGGTTTGATTGATGATCATGACAGATCCATGCGTCCTCGTTCGTGACACTCTTAATGTTTCAGATTTAAATATTTTCAAAATAGCTGGAAAAATAAATCTTTTAGGTAAGACGAAGCATTTTAACGATAAATCGTAATTTGTCCAAAAATCAATACTTATTAATTAAAGACTTTAATAAATAGTACAAAAATTACGTAAAATAGTTAAAATATATTTATGGACATTCTGTCCAGAAAAGAAAATTTTCCAGAATCCTAAAACTCGGTTTTTAAAGCGTTTTCTCGTTAATCGTCTAATCTCGACAATAACGATTAATAAAAATAGTAATTACAAAACGATTTAAGTATTAATATCCAAAAATTATTATTAATCTTAAAAATCATGATTTTCCAGAAAATACTATTTTTCCAGATTTCCAAAAATTCCAGCTTTAATAAATCCCGTCAAAACCGTCTTTAAAACCCGTTTTCACAATTAACGATCCCATTAATAAAACTTATCGTTCCTAACATTTTATTAAAGAACTAAAAATCATAAAAATACATTTTATTAAGAAACCATCAGAATCATAATTTTTTCCAGATTAAATCAAAAGACCAAAAATCGAGAATTTAAACGACAAACGCGGTTTTAACGATAAACGATGATTTAAAGTGATTAATTAATTAATCCACTTAGCAATTCCAAATAATTACGAAATAATTCACAAAATTCTATTTCATCAGAAAGTTTCACCACGTCAAAAATAAGATTAAAATAAAATGTTTAAGTACTAGAACTAAAAATCGGTTTTTAATCGTTTTTGTCCGTAAACGTAAATAATTCAATAATCGATAACTAAATTATCAGAAAAATACTAAATTATTAAAAATCATCAAAAACATCGTTTTTACAGAATATAAATATATATTACATGTTTAGGACGAATATTACGATTTTACAAATTAATATGACGATTTAATCGTTAATCTCGTAAAAGCGATAAAAATATCGAAACATGCGAATTTTCAACTTTTTTAAAAAATTTCCAGATTATATGACATACATATATTGTCAAAAATAAAATATAAAAATAATACATGCAAATACACAATTAAAATCATGAAATACCGAGTAACATCGACGTTACCTCTAACCCAAATTCGAGTCGATTATGAATTCGTCGGCTTCGAGATCATTCAAAAATCCTTCAACACAAGAAAAGCATGGTGGAAAATTACCATGAGAAAACTAAGAAAATCAAGGAAAATAACGATCGAAAACAACATCGATTATTACCTTAACGAAGGGATCGGAATGACGATTATTTAGGAGATGAAAACGAGACGATCGAGACTCGATTTGAGACAAAATTTGGCTAGAAAAGCTGCTGGAAAATCTCAGCCAAGAGAGAAAAAGGGAGGAAATGTTGTTTAATTTTTTGTAAAATGAATGATAAGAAAGTGGATGGTTTTCTAAAGCATAAATGATAAGTAAATTTTGATGAAAACTATGTCATAATACATGCACAAATCAGACAAAATGAGACAGGAAGGGAGTGTGAAGAGTTTGTGTTTAAGGCCAAAAATAAATGAGTGAGAAAAAGAAAATATCTAAGGCTTAAACATCATAAAATGAAATGTATACAAAGTTGTAGTGTAAAAATGTGACATGGGTGTGTCACGGTCCAAAACATGGGGAAAATGTCCCAAATAATTTCTAAGTTGATAAAAAGATGAATCGTAAAATTGTTAAAGGTATTTCAAATCAGTTCGAGTAAACCGCGCGTTGGAAAATAATTATTTACGAAAATTCGTAATAAAATCATTAAAGGTCAAATATTATTAAATAAAAATATTTCTTAGTTGGAAATATCATATAAACATGTTTTGATATTTAGGAAAAATAAATAACTGAATTCCAAACTTAAAACGTTAGTTCGTAGAAAAATAGAACTTCACGCGCAAAAATAAATAGTTTACAATGAAAATCAAATAAATAGGTTTACAAGAATTAAAATCTTTTAAAATATAAATAAATATTATTTGACTCAAAAAAATAATAATAAGAATTCAGAAAGATGAAGGAAATAGAAGACGGAATTGACATAGAGTCATGACGGAGTCACAACAGAATAATTAACGGCACTAAGAAAATAGTGGGTGTTACACCCACCTCCTCTCTGCCTTCCCATTTTATCCCATCCTCATCAATAGGACACGTATTGTATTTTTCCGCTTTCGCTCTCCTGCTCTTCGATTGAAAATTTTGTGTTCCGATCTCCCTCTTTAAGCCATAACGCTCGGGACCGTTGGCGCCAAAATCTCTCCTCCTACTTACTTAAATCAGCTACCAGGGCAACAAGCCATCTTTGCCTCGAGACGTCCTCGACCGAACGCCCTCCTCTGTTAATAAATACAATCTGCTTTCTTTTTCTAGCTATATCGCGTTCAATCTCTCGGATTGAGATTTTTTTCTTGGTTTGCAATTCTCACCCACACTGATGTAGACCCTCTACCAGATTCCCATCTCCACGTTCAAAACCAGGCACCACCGCCTCTTCACACCCGTCTTGCCCGACCCAAATTTGTTTGATTAGTGTAGCTTGTAGTGCCTATTTTGTAGTATTTTGGTCTCATTTTCCTTGTGGAATCGCTCCTTGGGAGCGGTTTAGGGGCTTCTTATGCTTCCTTTAGTTCGTTTCAGGTTCCCGAGACCGATTTGGAAGAGTTGGAGCGATTCCGACTCTATACATACACATTTTGGAGCCAACGGAGTAAAGGAACGATGACTCGATGCTTCGGAATCGACCCCGAGACCTTGGGACCCAATCCCGAGCCTCCGAGACCCGATCGCGAGTCCCGAGAATCGATGAGAAGCTCATGTGAAGCAAGGAGGAACCAAAAGGGTCATATTGGAGGCCTACAAGACTCATCCCCGACGGGTATGCACCTCATCCCGTCGGGGATGAAGTGCACGTTTGGAAGTGCTACTGCAGGGCCGTCCCGGTCGGGACAACCCGTCCCGGTCGGGATGGTGGGTCCGTCCCGGTCGGGATGACCCGTCCCGGTCGGGACCACCCAGCTTCACCCGCATTTCAATTTCTTTCTTCTCCCTTCCATTTGGAACCATATAAATACCCTTCCTCTTGTATTCTAAGCTTATGTTAGACATTACCCACAAACCCTAGCCTAGTTTTAGCATAGATTAGATTGGATTAGTGTAGATTAGTCTTTAGATTATCGTTAATTATAGATTAGTGCTTGTAATTTGGGAATTCTTCAAGATCTTCACCAAGCTTGACAAACTTGGATGTTTGTTTTGGGTTTTTCTCATCTATGCAAGTTTCCTTCTTCTTTTCATCTTCTAGTATGGTATAATCTCTTTTCCTTTATCTTAATCTTTGTTCCTTCATCCAAGTTCCAATCTTTGTTCATTGTCATGTTTGTTGTTCATTGTTTACATTAGTTTGTTTATGAAGGTTATGTTGTTTGAGTTGGTTCTTCTTGTTGGTGTTAGTTTTAGCTTAGATATGTTAGAGTAGTGTTCTTGCTAGGGTTAGTAGGGTGATTAGGGTGTTAATTGGATGATTAAGGGTTTGTTGGAGATGTGGGTGGAAGATTTGGGTTTCCTCTTGGTTGATGGATATGACATGTTTGATGAAATGCTTGAGTGACTAAGTAAGTTAGATTGCTTGTTTTTCTTGCCTTTCCCTTGTGGGTGTTAGTTTGCTATGGGTTCGGTTCCCTCATTAAGTTGCGAGAGCCCGGTGAGGACGACCCCTAGGTCGGTCTAAGTTGCGACCGCCCGGATGCGATCTAGGCCATAGCGCGCTAGAACCCCGTTTGTCATGTGTGTCGCCAAAATGGGTTCCATGAGGAACCTCTAGGTGGGTCTAAGTTGCGACCGCCCGGACCGACCTAGATTACCCTACTACCCCCTTCACTCTAGCTCTTCCTTGACCATTCCGTTACCCCTTTGACCCCGACCTAATCCTAGCCCGTTTTCCTTGTTTGTTTTCTTGCTTTAGACCTAGCTTAGTCCTAGTCTCCACCTCCTTAGATTAGCTCGTCTCGAACCTAGTCCTAGACCGTAGCATACCTTAGTCCGACCTCCCGTCCCTGTGGATTCGACCCGACTTACCCTAGCTACCCTAGTTAGGTTAGTTGGTTTTATTTGACGGTTGGGATCCACGACAAATCCCTCCCATCAAATTGGCGCCGTTGCCGGGGACGGCGTAGTTTAGACTTTTGTTTGCTTAGTTTTGGACTTTGTTCTTGATTTTTGTGTTCTCTTCTCCTTGTGTTTCTCCGTTTTTCTTCTTGTGTGCTATTCCACCCTCCTAGTGCCTCAAAAGCACTCGGCTACTAACGTTTGCTCAAGTGCTTCTAGCTCATCCTAGGTACCAAAGCAACGTTACGGACATGGCGCGTCCAAGCTACCATCAATCATCACGGGACAACTGTGGGGCGAATTACCAAAACCCACAACTTTACCAACCATATCAACCTCATCAACATTCTTACGAAAGCCCTCCATATGGTTACCATGAAAGTTGTCAAGGATCATCACAACATCCTAACAACTACCAAACACCCTCACATAACCCACAAACAATAATCCCCAATTTCGAGACTTATCAAATGTTGGTCCAAATGCAAAAGAGTCAACAAGAGGTGTTAATGGTATTGCAAGAGAGTCAACATGAGATGACGGTTTTAATGCAAAAGAGTCACCAAGTGATGTTGACTCACATAGAGGGGGTTAAAGAGGAGCTTAGGGCCCAAATAGAGGTGCAAGATGCTCGCATCAATGCACTCATGGCCCATATCACGATGTCGGCCACTCGAGCTCCACAACATGTTGAGGAAGGTTCATTTGGGCAAGAAGGTCGGGTGTCTCCACAAGAAAGTCAACCCAACCTTCAAGCTACAAACGAAGAAGAGAGGGTCGATCAAGAGACCATTGTTGAGTGTTGCTTGGGTGTTGAAGATAGGGAGAGAATAGAGGACGTTGAAGCTTCAAGGGCCAACAATGAGGAGGGGAGTGAACATGATTCTCAAGATAACTCTTGGGGAGCCGATGTTTTGGCTATCAAATTGGATTTGTTCGATTTTCTTCGTGATGAACCACTAGACAATCCAAAGTCAAGTGAAGACATACCTTCTTTAGGCCATATAGACAAGGTGAGTGAAAAGGAGCGCAATACTTGGGAAAAGAAGTAGATGCCTTGGAACTTGCCTTGAACGGGAAATTTGAGGATCCTAAACCCTCCAATGAAGAAAACTCGATGCCTTCTTCTCCTCTACCGCACTCGATGCCTAGTCCCTTGCCTTGTGAAACGGTTGATGAAGAGCATCCTTGTCGGGCGGTGGAAGAGAACCCCACTCTCGACCCCGTAGAAGAAGCGACACCCCTAGGGTGTGATCTCCCACATCATGACACCGAGCACGACTCTAGACCACTATACCTACCGGATGGTCATAAGAGTCGTAGCTATGTTGGTTCCGAAGACCCGGAAGATCACGATAACCCCGAGCATAATGAAGATGATCGCTTCTTCCCACCGACTTGGAAGCTTTTGAAAGTGGCTAGGCTTGGCCATGTGAGCTTCAATGAAGATGTTGCTAGGGCATTTGACTTACTCCTTCGAGCTCTTGATGGCTATGGAGGTGTAGTTGGTGAGAGTACCTTATTGTATATATCTCTTTTTCTTGTTCTTTTTGTTTTTGTGTGTGTATATATGTTTGTTTGGTACCTTGGTTTCTAGGATGGTTAGTTTTGTGGAATTCTTGTTATTTGGTTTGTTGATGAGCGTTGTGAGGGAGAGAATTTGATGTTGCATTTGAGCTTATTGTCATAGGTGTGAAGTGAAGATGATTCCTAGAGAGGAATGGTTAATGATAGAGCTTGGGTCGTGAGTATGGAAGTCGGTTTTTGAAGCTTCGGTGAAGCTTTTGGGGTTTTGGAGGTCAAGAAGACCCATCCCGGGCGGGAAGGGAGCTTCCCGACCGGGAAGGTTATGCCATCCCGACCGGGAAGGATCCGTCCCGATCGGGATGGAGGTGCAGAAATTGGAGCTTACTGGAGTGCCGTCCCGACCGGGAGGGTGGCTTCCCGACCGGGACGAGTGTGTCTTCCCGACCGGGACCATCCATCCCGACCGGGATGGTCCCCTTTCTTCTCTTTTGGCCTCTTCTTCGACATTTGGTCCCACCCAACCATTGTATACCCCCACCCAACCTCCCTACCCATCCTTGCTCACGTCATATGACCATTACACTTCATTTACATACCCTCACCTCATTTCTCTTCTCTTTACACCGAGTTTCACATCGAATCCCACTCCCCTCACACCATTACTACCTCACCATGCGGTTTGATCGACAATGAAGAGGAATAACAATGACGAAGACAAGTTTTGTGCTTATATTGATCTATGAGACAATGGAGCAAGTGAGTTGCTATCCTATGGGTACGGCAACTATCCTTTCTTTTCCGTCTATTATTGCTTGTTTTTGCTTGTTTGCCCCCCTTCCCCTTGAGTCATGGTGTCTTGGCGGCCTTCGAGGCCTTGGTTTTGGTTGCTCCCGACTCTCGATGATGTGACTACATCGAGAGTCATTTTCAAAATCCAAATTTTACAAGTTTTTCACTCTTTCTTTTTGCGGATTTAGTCGGATTTAGGCGGAATCCGGGCTAGGTGACTTGATTACACCTAGCCCTCCCCTCCCATTTCCTTTTATTTCCTTCTTTTTATTTTTCTTCCCCCATCCATATCTTTTTCTTGTCTCGGCCCATGGTGACTTGACTACACCCCGGCCGGACGCCTTCCACCATTTTCTCCACTTTATTTTTGATTTTTAGTTTTATTTTAGTAGTTTCTTTTCTTTTCTTTTGTGCTCCATGCACTACGGTCGAGCATGAGGACATGGCTCGACTTAAGTGTGGGGGAGCGATATTCTATCGTAGTTAGTTTTATTTTCGTAGTTTTTCAAAAAAAAAATCTTTAAAAAACCCTAAAAATTTGAATTTTTTTCACAAAAATCAAAAAAATTTTCTTTTGTGTGTTTTTCTTTTGTGTCGTATATTTGTTTCTTTGTGTGTTTTGCCTCCCCCTTTTCTCTATAGGTTGCTTAATCGCCATTAGCTTTGGAGAGCTTTCAAGACTTCCGGTATCATCTTTATCCCTTTTTCTTCTTTGTCTCTTGCGGTACTTGGAGGAGAATGTGATGTGGTGTGCTCGGGAGGAGCTTTGTAAAGTTTAATGTTGGTTGGTTGCTCATTTGGAAGCTAGGGGTGGTGTTTGTGTTTTTTATGTGCTTGTTTTGTGTTGTTCTTGTTTTGTTGATTTTATTTCTTTTTCTTTCGTTTTCGTTGAGTCTTTGTTTTGTGTTTTGTTGTGTGTCTTGTGTGTAAACCATTTTCGAAAACCCGGTTTAGAGGCTAGTGTGTGAGTGCATATTTTTCCCTTTCTAGTAGTATAAATCGAGTCTTGGACTTTAGCCTAGTAGAATGACCCTAAATCAATGATTTCGTTGGTCCTTTACCTTGAGTCCACCTAGATTACTAGGGATTTACTACGGGATTTGCATTTTGACCATTATGACCACCCACGCTGTGAAAAGGCCTTGGTTACCGAGTCTCGTCCCTTAGGTGACCGTGTCTAGGATCGTTTGATTAGTCCAAGTTTTCTCCCCTTTTTGTGGGTTTGAAGGGAAATCGCGACCCCCGACTCACCCATTACCCTACCTCCTACACATATCCACACAATAACTTGCAACTAGTTGATTCCTCTCTTTCTTGTCATACAAAGAAATGCCAAAAAGCCAAATCTTGCCAAAAAGGGCAAAGAAAAGAAAAAAAAATGAAAGAAAGAAAAGAATGAAGAAAAAGAAAAGGCACAAAAGCCAAAAAGAAAATAGAAAAGATGAAAAAAGAATGGCATGGCAAAACAAGGCAAAAATGCAAAAGAAAAGAGAAAATGCCAAAAGAAAACCGTCACACAAAAATAACCCCTACCTCTCAAAATAAGTCTTTTTCCGACTTTTGCCGTGAAGAGCCTACCAAAGGACCGAGTCCCGAGGAAGGATGATAACGGCATTAGTCGGTCTTCCCTCATTTTGCATGTTTTCCATTTTTTTTTACTTGGACTAGTTAGGCGGTTTTGGACATGGGACGACCCTCTTGGCTCTTTGCTAAAGGGGGCGAGGTCTCACTTACCTACAGTGTCGACTAACACCGTGGTTTATCCTTTTTCCATTCCGCCGATCGTCCCGTAGTACGTTCTCAGAAGGTTAGGAGGAACCGAGGTAAGTTACCAACGTTTTTGTTGCTTTGTCGTCATACTATTAGGGTTTAGTCCATCTTGGTTTGTATTGCTATCTTGGGAACGTTGTCACTTGCCTTGAGTCCTAAACCGGTGCTTCCTTCACCGCTTGTGTGAGGGAAGCGGTATTTCTTTTCTTTTGGGTGCAACCTTTTGTGTGTTTGTTTGTTTTTGTGTTTTGTGTCCGGTTGCATCCACAGTTTTGTCGCAAGACCCGACTTGCCTTGCGGAGTGCACTTTTCCTCTAAGTGCACTCGCGTGAGTTGAAAGGGCGTAGGGTGCGCTAATACCCATTCGGCTAGTATAGTAGTTAGTATGTGCTTACTCGAGGGCGAGTAAGGGTTAAATGTGGGGGAGTTGATAAGTGTGGTTTGTAGTGCCTATTTTGTAGTGTTTTGGTCCCATTTTCCTTGTGGAATCGCTCCTTGGGAGCGATTTATGGGCTTCTTATGCTTCCTTTAGTTCGTTTCAGGTTCCCGAGACCGATTTGGAAGAGTTGGAGCGATTCCGACTCGATACATACACATTTTGGAGCCAACGAGATAAAGAAACGATGACTCGATGCCTTGGAATCGACCCCGAGACCTTGGGACCCAATCCCGAGCCTCCGAGACCCGATCCCGAGTCCCGAGAATCGATGAGAAGTCCATATGAGGCAAGGAGGAACCAAAAGGGTCTTATTGGAGGCCTACAAGACTCATCCCCGACGGGTATGCACCTCATCCCGTCGGGGATGAAGTGCACGTTTGGAAGTGCTACTGCAGGGCCGTCCCGGTCGGGACCAACCCGTCCCGGTCGGGATGGTGGGTCCGTCCCGGTCGGGACCACCCAGCTTCACCCGCATTTCAATTTCTTTCTTCTCCCTTCCATTTGTAACCCTATAAATACCCTTCCTCTTGTATTCTAAGCTTATGTTAGACATTACCTACAAACCCTAGCCTAGTTTTAGCATATATTAGATTAGATTAGTGTAGATTAGTCTTTAGATTATCGTTAATTATAGATTAGTGCTTGTAATTTGGGAATTCTTCAAGATCTTCACCAAGCTTGACAAACTTGGATGTTTGTTTTGGGTTTTTCTCATCTATGCAAGTTTCCTTCTTCTTTTCATCTTCTAGTATGGTATAATCTCTTTTCCTTTATCTTAATCTTTGTTCCTTCATCCAAGTTCCAATCTTTGTTCATTGTCATGTTTGTTGTTCATTGTTTACATTAGTTTGTTTATGAAGGTTATGTTGTTTGAGTTGGTTCTTCTTGTTGGTGTTAGTTTTAGCTTAGATATGATAGAGTAGTATTCTTGCTAGGGTTAGTAGGGTGATTAGGGTGTTAATTGGATGATTAAGGGTTTGTTGGAGATGTGGGTGGAAGATTTGGGTTTCCTCTTGGTTGATGCATATGACATGTTTGATGAAATGCTTGAGTAACTAAGTAAGTTAGATTGCTTGTTTTTCTTGCCTTTCCCTTGTGGGTGTTAGTTTGCTATGGGTTCGGTTCCCTCATTAAGTTGCGAGAGCCCGGTGAGGACGACCCCTAGGTCGGTCTAAGTTGCGACCGCCCGGATGCGATCTAGGCCATAGCGCGCTAGAACCCCGTTTGTCATGTGTGTCGCCAAAATGGGTTCCATGAGGAACCTCTAGGTGGGTCTAAGTTGCGACCGCCCGGACCGACCTAGATTACCCTACTACCCCCTTCACTCTAGCTCTTCCTTGACCATTCCGTTACCCCTTTGACCCCGACCTAATCCTAGCCCGTTTTCCTTGTTTGTTTTCTTGCTTTAGACCTAGCTTAGTCCTAGTCTCCACCTCCTTAGATTAGCTCGTCTCGAACCTAGTCCTAGACCGTAGCATACCTTAGTCCGACCTCCCGTCCCTGTGGATTCGACCCGACTTACCCTAGCTACCCTAGTTAGGTTAGTTGGTTTTATTTGACGGTTGGGATCCACGACAAATCCCTCCCATCAAAAGCACTAGGTATTCTCACGTTTGTTCTAGTGTGTAGTGTATGCCTAGGCGGGGAGGCGAATCCTTTCTCTTTAATCCAGAGCCGGAGAGGCTTTTTCGAGCTTTTCGCCAACGGACGATTAATCGGGTTAGGATCTCTCAACCAAGTGCAAGCAATACCCATCAAGAGCAAGCTTAAGGAAGCGATATTGAGGAAGCATATCGAGAGAAGGCCGAAGGGAATTTCACCAATCCCTTTGGAGATTCTAGTCCTAGCTCCCCTTCTACATCTACTTCAACTCCATCTACACCATCTTCTCCCTTACATCCAATAATGCCGAAGTTTTCCTCCCACTCTACATTTACGAAAGATGTCTTGCCGGGACCCAATGCTCTACCGGCCGCTTATGCCGGAAATTTTACGGCCAAGACCCACTTCATTCAACTTGTGGAAAGGAATCAATTTAGTGGTTTGCCCACCGAAGACCCGCACCAACATATGGAGACCTTCTCCGATTATTGTGACGCTATATCTCAACCCGGGGTTACTCAAGATCAAATTCGTTGGGTACTCTTCCCGTTTTATCTTATTGGAAAAGCGAAGCAATGGATTAAAGGTCTCGATAGGGCAACCATGGGCATCGACACTTGGAAGAAACTTGCATTGGCATTCTACCAAACTTTCTACCCTCCGGAGAAGAATAATTTGCTTAGGGCCTCCATCACCGGTTTCCAACAACGGGATGAAGAGAGCTTATATGAAGCTTGGGAGCGGTTTAAGTCTTTGGTTAGATCATGCCCCCATCATGGACTTTCGCAATGGTTCTTAGTCCAACAATTTTGGAATGGTCTTTATGAGGACTCAAGAACTATACTTAACATGGGCTCCAATGGTAGGTTCACCGAGGTCGATGATGACCAAACTTGGGCGAGAATCGAGGAGATGGCGGTGCATAATTCGCAATACTCTAGGCCTAGGAAGGCAAATCGAGGAGATAGGCACGAGGTTGATGCTATAACTCAATTAAGCATTGACCTTGGGGCTCAATTAAAGACACACATGGAATCCATTGACAAGAAGCTTCAAGGTCACCTCACTCAAGTCCAAAGCATCGGTTCCTCCAACCAAGCCTCAATTCATGAAGTTAGTGCTTTGGGATTTGCACCTCCTTTGCCTTATTATGGGATGTGCGATAATTGTGGAATCGTTGGTCATGACCCTATGAATTGTAGAGGGAGTATTGAGCAAGTGAATGCCTTTCAAGCATTCAAGCAAGGTACTTCTTATTCTAATCAATACCAAGCTTCCAATCAAGTCCCTCAACAACAAGCTTTTCAACACCAACAACAACATCGTCCTTATGTTCCACCTCCCTTAAGGGACAACAACCAAGGTTACCAAGGCAACTCAAGGCCTTTCAACAACTTCAAGCAAAGTAACCAAGGTTCATTCAACAACAATCAAGGGTTCCAACAAGGGAACTTCAACAAAAGCTATCAAAACCACAACCATGGCAACAATCAAGGTTTTAATCAAGGCAATTCTCATGGGTTCCGAGGGAACCATCATCAACAACAAGCAATTCAAGGCAATCAACAACAAAGCAAGCCTAGGAGCCGATCTCCTATTCATGACTATGGTACTCCCTTAGCCCTCACCAATACTCCGCATAATCCATCATCACCACCACGGGATTTCGACATGCAAAAGCAAATGGTGGATATCCATAGGGATACTCAAGAAATGCAAAAGAGGCAATTGGATGCACAAATGTCACAACAAGGAGCCATTAATCAAATTTTAATGGACAACAAGGAAATGAAAACTCACATGAAGATGATTGAGAATCAAGTGGCACAACTTGCATCGGGAAGTTCCTCAAGACAAAGAGGGCAATTACCCCCTCAAGGTGTAACTCCGACTTTTGAGCATGTAAATGCCATCACCACAAGGAGAGGTACATCTTATGACTCCCCTCCATTCCCGAGTGAGCAAGAGCCAATGCAAGAACCGACAAGAAAGATGACACCTCCAACTCAAGAGAGCTCAAGCTTTGATAATCCCACGGAGGAGCAAGTCTTATGGGAGGTTGAGAAACCTCAACAAGACAAGCTTCCCCCACTTCAAGCTAGAGATAAGGGTAAAAAGAAACTGTCATTTGAAGAGTCCACCCCGATTGAGCAAAATAAATACCAAGTCAAGTTGCCTTACCCAACAAGGCAAATGAAGACCAAGGTAGACTCTCAATATGACAAGTTCCTTAGTATTGTAAAGAAGTTGGATGTGAGTGTCCCATTTACCGAGCTACTTACCCAAATCCCGGCATATGGAAAATTTATGAGAGAAATCTTGGCTAGGAAGAGATCCGTCGACAAGGAAGAGACCGTCGCGTTCACAAGGGTGGTGAGCGAGCTCATTCAAGGTTCTACGCTTCCAAAGTTGAAGGATCCGGGGAGGTTTTCGATCCCTTGCACCATAGGCCACTACAAAATCGAAAGGGCATTATGTGATTTGGGTGCGAGTGTAAGCATCATTCCCTATTCTATTTGTGAGCGACTTGGGATGAAGGAGCTCAAGAGTACTTCTATCACACTCCAAATGGCTGATAGTTCACTCAATCGACCATTAGGAATGTTAGAGGATGTTCCGGTGAGAATCAGTAAATTCTTCATTCCGGTTGACTTCATCGTGCTCGACATCCCGGAGGATGCTAACACTCCCATTATCCTTGGCCGCCCATTTCTACGCACCGCGGGTGCCATGATCGACGTGAAGAACGGTAGGATCACATTTGAGTTAGGCGAGGAAAAGATAGTGTTCGACCTCCAAGGCAACACTTCGCCTACTAAGGGTGAATCATGCAATATGATCCAAGCCAAGAAAGACATCGATCTAGGGGGTGAACCGGGACAAAGCTTGAAGGAGTACTCGTATGTACTTGAGGATGATGACTCCAATTTGGAGGAGGATGAGAGCCCATGTCATGGGTTTAATGACAAGTTGAAGAGCAAAAAGGATGAAGATGAGCCTCCCTTGGGGCCTGTAGACACCCGCATTTTGACTGCCAGGTGTCTATGGCAGTTTCCAAAAAACACCCGATGATGATCGGACGCTAACGTGCTTCTATGCACTCGGATACGGGCTCAAATCCATTAATCGCTGGCTAACACACTTACAGAGTACAAATCTCACAAAATCAACCTCGAATCCAGGCCCAGCGGACCGTTCCGAGCCAAACAAGACTAATTTGGGCCAAAACCGACACCGGAATTAAAACCGACTTTTCGCGATTGGGTCAACCCTGGTCAAGGTCGTTTCCGAGACATACAAAACAACCATTCACAACATCAAAAGTCCAACTCAAGAAGCAAAACCAACAGTCCATCTTCAGACGGGCCATCAGGTCAAGTCCGTCAAGGCAAAACCCTAGACACCAAAGTGCATGACCATGCCTATATAAACACCCCCATGCAACACACTTTCACACATTGAAAAAAACCCTAGAGCAACCCTACACACACATACAACATCTATTACAAACCCTAATCAAACCCTAGCAATTCCACACTAGCAAAAAAAACCCTAAACCTAGTTTTAGGAATCAATCCCGAGCCACCATAACTTAACCTCCATAAAACCTCGAAGACTCTTGTGTTAAAGCCACGGTTACGAGATCGATCCGAGACAAGAACATGTAGGTTGAGGGTGTCAAAACCCTGTTCTCTCCTT
Source organism: Agrostemma githago (assembly GCA_958450325.1). Taxonomy (NCBI): domain Eukaryota; kingdom Viridiplantae; phylum Streptophyta; class Magnoliopsida; order Caryophyllales; family Caryophyllaceae; genus Agrostemma; species Agrostemma githago. Next base: position 19,088,237 of record OY288247.1, on the reverse strand, counting down.
CTTCTCTTCCTCTCGTCATCTTCTTCGCTTTTTCTTACTTTTTTTTATTTTTTTATTTTTTTATTTCTTTATTGCATCATAATATCGATAATACTAATACAAAACATTAAAATACTTATCGATTTGTGTCGAATAAGAGGGGTATCGGAATAAGGAAACACAAATATACAAGTGTACTGCACACAGCGTTGACGGTCGCTTGTTCCAATACCCCGATTATTTGATTATTGAGATTAGTTAACTTAAACAATACTTTTTTTATTTTATTTTGTTTGCATCATTATCATTAGTCGTATATTTACATAATTTTTCAAAAACAAGCATTATATTTAATAAGGGTCGAAACCCGTTGATGCGGATCCGACATCAAACAATTCGCAATAATTAATTATGATGTCGGGATGCGGAGGGAATCAAGTCGAGTTTTTTTTAATTAAAGTATCGATCTATTAGATTCGATACCAATTCCATAATTGGATGTCGAATCTAATGATTTAGTCAGATAATATAATTAACACGATTTTCGTTGATGCTAATATAGATGTCCTCTAATTCAATTGGATTAATTACGACATTAATAAACGCGGAGAAAATTTATATCGTGCTAGTTAATTTAAAACGACTTATATTATTTTCTTTATTTTTTCACTCTAGTATTCCATATCGATTCCATAATTGGATATGGGATATGACGAACATCAAAATTAAAATCGAGTATAAATTATTCCAAGTATTTAATATCGATTTCATAATCGAATATTGAATACGACGAATATCGAAAATATTAAGTCGAGTGCAAAGTACGCAATATTTGTACGCGATTTAATAAAATCATCAATTTTCCGAAGAAAACAATTTCGCTCTTTTTTATTATTATTCTTCGAACATCATTTTTTTTTAGACAAAATATTTTTTTTAGATCTCGACATATTTTTTTTTTCCCTTGACCTTGGTCAACACGTGTTAATCCATCACGTGACCTACTATTCTTTCCAAAATCATGCATTCATCACATCTATATCTTTATTCAATCTATTACTCGTTACATCGTTACTAACGGTTTGATTGTTTCCTTTGTCGATTTTTGTCGTTTATTTTATTTTACTAAATGAACCCGCATGCTAAAACTCAACTTCGACGTTAGAATTAATTGCATTAAATCGACTTAGAAACCCTTTTCAAATTCAACTCACATGTTTAGGGAAAATACTCTTTGCATATCATTTTCCCGTTTAACTAGCGCGCGTATTGTAAGTCACTCGAATTCTTAGTAGAGGCCGCTAATGTGCGGGCGGGGTTGGGTGTCCTTTGTGGGCTTCCCAACACGTACCCTCACCCCTTACTCAGAACCTCGGTTTCCGGATGCCCGAAACCGTTGGCGCACGAGAGTCATTCAATACACAATATCCGATAATGTCGGTATTGGTATCAAATGCAAAGGGACGAGCCCAATAAACTCTGACATCGGAAATGAGCCGTATTTTGTATACGGACCACTACAACATAGAGTGGGCTCGAATGGTTCCGAATAACCACAAAATTCGGTGGCGACTCCACATAGACCTAAATTTCAATTCGATCCGTTTTATATGGACATTCATTCCCCTACCCAAACCCGCGCGTGGCCGCGTCGGGGTGGACCTATGTCATGTCCACAATTTGGCGACTCCGCTGGGGATTAACTGATGCGTGACTTACCATCGGCATCCTCAGGGTGAGACTCGAATAGAAATCGTTTGACAAATACTATACGCGTGTTAGTTCTACGGTTCATGCATAACCCATATTTTCCCGGGCCGGTACTGGTGACCGACGTCCCACTATACCATTGATGTATTCCAATATGGATATGTCAAAAGGTGTCCATAGTCGATTCGAGTGGGTTTCGCGGCATGTTCTAAGCTCAATTCGACTTAGAGAGTCCGTCCCGATCAACGTCTAGACTATGTACACTAGTATAGACCCTTTCAGACCGACCGAGACTAAGTGTAGAGCATACATAGCGTCGTTATAATGCTTGTGTGACTACGTGCTACTTGGTTTCCGAGTCATTTTCAAAAATATCAACTTTTCAAAAATTACATCCTCCTTTTCAAGATATTCAATTTTCAAAACCCGGGACATACCGAATTTAGGACTTATGATTTTACTCAAAATAGCCTATTTTCTAGCCGGTATGCTGCCCAAATCAAAACTCGAATTTCAAAACCCGTGGCCCAATAACTTTTCGTCCTTTCTTTCGGAAATTTGGGCCATTCACCGAGTCCACTCGATCCTTTTTCAAAAATCATCAATTTTCAAAACCTTCCACTTCTGGAACTTCCCGTATTTAGCAGTGTCGGGTCGAGTCTTAAGTTGTCAAGGTCTTCTAGCGTCGAAACTCCGTCGATCTTACATCACGAGTTTCTTCCCTATCCCAGTCCGCCTTATTAGACTAAGGCAGGGCCCACCTAAGTAGGACATACTCTTACGAAGGAGGGCCCGTCAACACAATCGAGTCAAAAGTCTGGGGATGTCTCGCGTGAACCTTCCTTCGAACAGGACTAGGCCTACTTGCCGAATCCTAAGGAAGGCCCACACTTCACAAGTCACCCGTCTAGGTGTCTTCCTCGAGTCATTTCCCTTTTAGTCTCGTTCGGGATGTACTTTCTATTCCGGGATTTCTGGGCTAGTTTCTGATTACGCGGTGTTCTTACAGACAGGCCAGCCACAACCCGACATCAACACAAGATGGAGGATTTGAAAAATGCCCTAACCAAGATCGAGACTCAACTGACCTCCATCCTCGCTAACCAAGCAACTTTGGACACCCGTCTGAGCACTGTGGAGAAGACGGTCCCAGTTGAAGGAGGCGATTCCGTTGGGCCCATAGCCGAATTGGTCAGTGTCGTTCGCAGGCTCGAGGAGCAAGTCCACTTGTCAACAAGCAACTCGATCCACTCCGAAAATGCTCGCATTTATTCACCTTTGAATGACGAGCTACCGGCCAACCTCAACTTGACGGGAATTCCTATGTTTGAGGGTACCGAAGACCCGGTCCATCATATCCGGGCCTTCAAAGACTTCATGGCAGTCAAAGGGGTAAAGTCTACCATGTTCAAGCACTTATTCCCTTCCTCCTTGGAGAAGCATCCCAGGGCCTGGTTCTACAGGCTCGACCCCAAGAAATACAAGACTTGGGATGACGTGGCGACCGAATTTGCTCGGAACTACGCCGATAACACTGAAATCCAGACTACAATGCGTACTCTGGAGGTAATGGCCCAAGAGCCCAAAGAAGGGTTCACAAAATATCTGCAAAGGTGGAGGGCTGAGAGTGTGAAGCTGGTCGACAAGCCCGGCGAGAAGGCCTTAGTGGAAGCCTTCGTCAAAAATCTACTCCCATCCTACCGGGTCCACCTCCGGTATGCCATCATCCCAAACTTTGCTGTCCTTACTGAAATGGGCACGAGAATCGAGGATGACTTGAGGCTAGAGAGCCTGACTAAGGCCTCTACCAAAGGCTATCAAGGGGCAAGTTCATCCACAATCAAGCCCACACCCGCAGCTGCAACTCGCAGCATCTTCGACGAGGTAAACCTGCTCGACACCTCATCTAAAAAGAATACACCAAATCGGGTATTCACAGATATAGGGACTACCTATACTTATGCCTTACAGAGGCTATCCTCAAAAGGCCAAATCCAACCGATAGGCCCAACTGCAGAATCTCCAGTGGAAAAGAGGCCCAAAACTTACAATGCCCATGCCTATTGTCAGTATCACCGGGGTAACGGGCATGATACTGAAAAATGTTGGAGGTTAAAACACCTGATCCAGGACCTTATCGAGAGCGGGAAAATCCCGTTGCCCGGAGACAAGCCGAGCAACAAAGAAAACCCATTCAGCGCTCATGCTATCTTCACTGGTGAGGTAATTGACTGTTCTCACCTCATCTCTCCCTATATCCCACAAGTCAACGGGATATGGTTCGACGACGAGGATGATGTGTACTTAACCAAAGGGGAAGCTGTCCCCACCACCCTCGAAGAGGTCCGACAGGCTAAGTCCAAGGCCTTAGCCACCAATCATCTCGCCGCAGCTGGGCGTTCCATTCCTATATCCGTCACTGAACCCGCCAGGACGGAGCCTACCCTCGAAGAACCAAGCCCAGACACGGCTCTGGTCCAACAAATGAAGAGGGTCCGAGCCGATCTAACTATATGGCAACTATTGGTTAGCTCGCAAGCTCATCGGGAAGCACCGACTAAGGCTCTCGATGAAATCAAGGTTGATTCAGAGGCTACCCCCGCTGAAATGGTAGCCACCATCATGCCCTACCTTAAGGGCAAATCCAAAGAAGAAGGCCCACTCATAACCTTCTCTGAAGCTGATCTGCCACCATTTGGGCCCAATCACAATCTGGCCCTATACATCACAGTCATCTGCAAAGGTAAATATCTCCCGATGACCCTTATCGACGATGGATCAGCCGTGAATGTCCTTCCTCTAAGGACCGCAAAAGCACTCGGCATCACCGATGCCGATTACCTTCCAACGGCGCAGACTATCCAGGCTTTCGACGGAAGCCCAAAACCTGTCGCCGGGGCCGTGAAATTAAAGATCATAACGGGCCCAATCGAAAAGGAATTGGAATTTCAGGTGATAGATGTCACCTCATCATTCAATCTTTTGCTGGGAAGGCCTTGGATCCACGCAGTCAAGGCCGTGTCATCTACCCTCCATCGAAAAGTCAAGATGCCCCTCAAAGACGGTATCATCACGCTGGAGGCGACCCCAATTACCGTAGCAAGCTGCAACGCTACGGGCCGGGCCGACCCGCGAGGATTTGATTTCGTGGGCATGATCGAAGAAGAATATCTCTTTAGGCCCTACTTCACAACTAGCATCGACACGATGCTACAAAATCTGGGTTACCTACCGGGGATAACCTCAAGGCCATATCTTCCAGCTGGGAAGATTATCGAGGTCCTAAATGATGGCGAGTCACATTTCGGATTGGGGTATGCTATAACTCCGGAAAATGTGGTTCGGGCCGGTATTCACAAGGCCATCGACATTATCAAGGGTACTTACATAAGCCCTTATAGCCTGAAGCTAACGGATTACTTCGTCACTCCAGTCTTCGGAGCCGTCCAAGTGGGCCTCTACCAACCCACCATCACATATCCCGAGACCAAAAAGGCTCGGGAATGCAATTTCATCCCTGATGATATATTCACCATCGTCCAGGCCGAATCAAAGGAGGGCGAAAACAACTCCGAGCCCGTACTGGGGCTCTAATTCGGAGAAGACCAAGCCGTCCCCACTCCAAAGAGCAACTTGGTCAACCTGATCCTCCGCAGCGATCGGTTCGACCCAACCAAGCTAATCACCGAGGTCGGCGCCAACACCGAAACGAGGGCTTGGAGGAAGACCATAAAGTGGACCGACGGTCAAGGACGGGTCTACAAGCTGACCACTGGCGAGGGAGACATGCCGGATACCGAGTCTGAGTCAGAGTCAGAGTCGGAGTCTGAGTCCGAGTCTAGAGGGTCTGGTGCTAAGGTCGAGTCTGTAACCCCTCTTCCCTTATCCACTGAGGTCTCGGGGCCTGTCCCAAGACCTCTCCCTATACCGCCACTGACCAATGATCAGATGGCAGCTCTATTCGAGATATTTTCAAAATTTACCATCAATAATAATAACGAACACCGTTCTGCTTACGACTTGTCTCATTTCCAAAATTTTCTCAATTTCAAAAATTTTATATGCAATGACATTGAGAAACCCGACGAACAAGTACCCCTACCTCAACATCTGGTCGAGCAGCTCGAGCAAAGGGAATCCCGAGATCCGGTAATCGAAGAAACCGAGTCCATCAATGTGGGAACCACTTTAGAGCCCCAGATGCTTAAGTTGGGCCTATCTTTAGATCCAGAGGAGAGAAAACAATTCACAGACCTTCTCCAGGAATTCAAAGACGTGTTTGCATGGTCCTACAAGGACATGCCGGGTATAGACCGGGAGATAGCCGAACACCGAATACCCATCAAAGAGGGGTGCAAGCCGGTAAAGCAAAAACTCAGAAGAATGAAGCCCGAGTGGTCTCTTAAAGTCAAGGAAGAGGTCGATAAACAATTTAAAGCAGGCTTTATACAAGTGTCTGAATATCCAGACTGGGTTGCAAACATCGTGCCGGTACCCAAGAAGGACGGCAAGGTGCGGGTTTGCGTGGACTTCCGGGATCTTAACAAGGCAAGCCCAAAAGACGATTTTCCGTTACCACACATCGACATACTGGTGGACAATACGGCCGATCATGCCCTTCTATCGTTCATGGACGGGTATGCCGGGTACAATCAGATTAAAATGGCAGAAGAGGACATGGGTAAGACCACCTTCATTACACCTTGGGGTACTTACTGTTACACCGTCATGCCATTTGGGCTTATCAACGCCGGGGCCACTTATCAACGGACTGCCACTACTTTGCTCCACGACATGATGCATAAGGAAGTGGAGGTCTATGTGGACGACATGATCGTCAAATCTAAGGACCGAAGCGGGCACATTTCAGGCCTAAGAAAGTTCTTCATCCGGCTACGTAAATACAACATGAGACTGAACCCGCAAAAATGCAGTTTTGGGGTAACGTCGGGCAAATTAATGGGCCATATCGTTAGCCAACGCGGCATCGAGGTCGACCCAGCTAAAATCATAGCCATCACCGAGATGCAACCACCCAAGACCGAAAAGGAAATAAGGGGGTTTCTTGGAAAAGTCCAATACATCAGCCGGTTCATTTCGAAACTAACCATGGTATGCGAACCCATTTTCAAAAAGCTAAAAATCGGAGAACGGGTGCTATGGGACGGCAAATGTCAAGCGGCTTTTGACAAAATCAAGGAGATGCTGTCTGCTCCGCCGGTACTAATGCCACCTCAACACGGTCTGCCTTTGTCGTTATACCTAACGACGACGGAGACGGCCATGGGGGCTATGCTGGCCCAGACAGTCGATTCAGAAGAACGGGCTATTTACTACATCAGTAAAAAGTTCCTCGAATATGAGTGCAAATATACAATGCTCGAAAAGACGTGCCTAGCATTGGTTTGGGCCACTAAAAAGCTCCGACATTACATGCTCAGTCACGAGGTACATGTGTTATCTAAAATGGATCCTATCAAGTACTTATTTGAGAAGCCCATCCTCAACGGCAGGATGTCAAGATGGACTTTAATGTTATCCGAGTTCGACCTCAAATTTGTACCATTAAAAGGCATTAAAGGCCGGGTAGTTGCCGAGTTCCTCGCTGACGGCCCAATATCCGAAGAAGGCCACACCGATACATGGGCCTTTCCTGATGAAGACATATTCCATACCGATACGGAAGTGTGGGACTTATATTTCGATGGGGCATCCAACTTCCGAGGATTTGGGGTCGGAATCCTGTTAATTTCACCCCGAGGGGAACACACTCCCTTATCCCTCAAGTTGGACTTCGACGTGACCAACAACGCAGCCGAATACGAAGCATGCATTCACGGGTTGCAAGCCGCCGCTGATTTAGGGGTAACAAACCTCCGGGTCCACGGTGATTCATCATTAGTCATCAATCAAGCACTCCAAAAATGGAAAACTCGGAACGCCAATCTCGTGGCTTACCAAGCACGGGTAAGGGTTCTAGAGAAACAATTTCAAAAGGTAGAATACATTTATCTGCCCCGGGAAGAGAATCAGTTCGCAGATGCACTTTCCAAATTAGCATCTTTACTGAACATCCCGGATCACCTGACCAGCATGCCAATCTGTGTCGAAAGACGGTCCGAGCCAGCCTACATCCACGCCATTCAGGATATCGAGATAACTGACCCGGAGCCTTGGTATCAAGCTGTCCTAACCTACCTGACAACGGGAGAGTACCCCCCGGAAGCTGAAAATCGGGCCAAAAAGGCCCTACGAAGATTAGCAACCCAATTTGTTCGAACTGATGACGGGCAATTGTACAAAAAGACGGCACATGGGGCTCTACTCCTATGTATCTACAAAATACAGGCCGAAAAGGTCATGGCCGAGGTCCATGATGGTGAAAACGGCCCGCATATGAAAGCCCATATGCTAGCCCGAAAAATCATGAGGCTCGGGTACTATTGGAACACCATGGAAACAGACTGTCAGTTGTATGTCAAACACTGCCATAACTGTCAGATCTTCGCCAATGTACAGCATATGCCATCTTCCCTATTATATACCATGACATCACCATGGCCATTCTCGACATGGGGTATTGACATAATTGGAAAGGTGCATCCTTCCGGGACGGGAGGTCATTGCTTCATCTTGGTGGCCATCGACTACTTCACCAAATGGGTCGAAGCCGAGTCATACCGTGTCTTAAACGCCAAGCACGTGGCCAAATTTATCCAAAATAAAATAATATGCCGGTATGGGATCCCTCACGAGTTCATCAGCGATCACGGGACCCACTTTCAAGCTGAAACTGCCGCATTGCTGGCAAAATACAAAATTCAAAGGCATACATCTTCGCCTTACCGACCTCAAACAAATGGAGCGGTAGAAGCGGCCAATAAAACAATTGTCACCATACTTAAAAAGATGGCTGAAAATTACCGGGACTGGCCCGACAAAATACCTTTTGCCCTATGGGGATATCGAACCTCAATCCGCACCGCGACCGGGGCAACCCCGTATTACTTGACATACGGAATGGAAGCGGTCCAACCAGTCGAGCTAGAGGTGCCATCCCATAGGATCCTACTTGAAAGCCAAGTACCTGAGGCAGATTGGGTCCAAGCCCGATACGATTCGCTAGTCCTTTTAGACGAACGGCGATCCCGGGCTCTCAACAACATTCAAATATATCAAAAAAGGATCCAACGGGCTTTCAACAAACGGGTTAGGCCCAGGAACATCAAGGAAGGTGATCTGGTCCTAAAATCGGTTCGTGCCTTACTACCGGTTGACCCAAGGGGTAAATTCAAACCCAACTGGGCTGGGCCATACTTAGTCAAGAAGATTCTATCAGGAGGAGCGGTGATGTTGACAGACTTGGACGGGAACAAATTTGTCAACCCAACCAACTTAGACCAGCTGAAGCGCTACTACCCCTAAACCCCATCATAATGTCATTTGCAAAAAAATTATAAAAATTTGTCTTTTTATAAATTTTCAAAAATTATAGACAAGTCAATAAGCTAGAATTAATTATTCTACTGTCACACATCTTGAATTAATAATCCTGGTGTATTTCGAAAATTGCAAAAAAAATCAATCAAATAAATTTTGAACTACGTTAGGTTTGATTCCGCCATTTGCGGATACGTAGGCAACCCTTCAAAAGGGTACAACCACTGCAATAAACGAAAGACGGGAACGGTGTTCAATAATATGTCTTTTATTAATATCTCGATAAACTCGGGATTACAAAAAAAAAAAAAAAAAAAAAAAAAAAAAAAAAAAACGGCATTCACACGCAAAAAAATCACACCACAAAAATAATAATAATATTCAAATAATAAAATAAGGAGACTAATAACCGGGCATCTTCCCCTTCCCCTTGTCCTTCGGGTCGCGTGGAGCCTGAGGTCTTCGGGGTGGTGACGAGCGTTCCCGAATCACAAGTGGAACCTCTTTAGCCCGGGCCCGTTTCTTTGGCGACGGGTCTTCAATCACGGTCTTCGGCCCAAGTCGGGCCCGCACATGCTCAGGCAGTCTATCCCGTGGGCCAAGTCGGTCCTGCACGGGTAGTCTTGGGCCCAGTCTCCTTTCCAAGTCCATCTGGGGGCTCACTTTCCCCCAAGCACCTTTAGCACTAGACCCTTCAGCTTGAGTCTTAGTCTTCTTCTTGTGACCAGACATTAGACGAACTAGGGTAGCTGGAGTGTCACCATCATCGAAGAATCCCCTATTGTCTTTAGCTTGCTCCCTCCTCAACAGGTCAAAAGCTTCGTCAACCTTCAGCACAGCTCGGGCTTTAGCATCAACGGCTTTGGTCCACTTCATGTAAGAATCTGAAACCCAGATTGAGTGGCGAGATTTGACAACGGGCCAAGTATGCCGTGTGTACCATCTTTGCATCCAGGTATCACACATTACATCAGTCAGTTGGGTAGGGTCACTCACAACTGCTTCAACTTCAGGGATTCGCTGGGTCCATCCATACTGCCTTAGTATGCGATCTGGGTAGAGATGAACCGTCTGCCTGAAAGATAGGATCACCTGATAGCGGGCTCTGTCCCTCGGGTCCAAGCCACTCCAAAGGTAGATGGGCCACCACGGAACGACCCATCGAATTAGCGGACCACCATGGAAAGACAAAACCTCGTCCCAATACTTTTGCGTAATCTGGCGAGAGAAATCAATGGCCCGCCTCCTCGTCATCACCTGGTTATGACGATAGTTGCCCGCATCAAGGGGAGGGTCTATCACTGATAGCCTCTCATAAAGCCAAATCTGCAAAAAGAAAACAAAAACATGAGTAAAAAAAATCAAAAAAATCGAAAATCAAAAAAATTGCAAAGTAACATACTTGCAGCAATCGGGTGCTCCCGGTAAGACGAATTGACGAGTCTCTCTTACGGCTGTCCAATCCTTGGATAATCTCGCCCGTGATCAGCCAAGCCAGGTTGTGTTTAGTCTCCATCAAATCTACTACGGTCAGAAGATGGGTGTTTCCCATGCAGGATAACAAATCCATGTGACCCTCGAAAGCATATACGTGGAGCATACAGAAAGAAAAGGCCATGCGGCTGTAAGCCGGTCTGACCCAAACATCAAGAGAATTCATAAATTTCTCAGCCAAGTCGATCAGAGAAATCTTATCGCCTTCCATCATGCGGGATACCTCATTGTGAGAAAGCCCTAGAAATTCTCGAAGCTTCCTCCTCGGGTCATAGATCGAGTACGGGAAGTCTGGACGAAGCACCGGGTTCCATCCTCCTATAGCGGCAATCTCCTCAGGCAAAGGGCAAACCTCGCCCCGGGGAAAAGCAAAGACATGATATATGTCATCCCAGTAAGCCAAGCATGCATCCAGGAAATAGCGATCAACCACCATCTGACGGAACGGATACAGCTGAGTTATACCCGTCTGGTTGAGCGCCACCCTATCCGTGTCCCTAAAGCGACGGGACCACTCCTGCAGCATAACGGTCAATCTATCGATTCCCAAGGCTAATTCCTTAAGAAAATAAGATCTTCTTTTTGCCTTAAGGGAAATAAAGAGACTTTCTTTAAAGAAGGGATTGATTTGTAATGAGAATTGTGGAGAAATCAAGGGCAAGAGAGGACTATATATAGCATTAGCCTTGCAAACTGTTTAGGAAAATTTCCTAATCCTAATTGGAATCAAGCCGCAAGCCTAGTCTCGATACTAGCACGGAAATCTCCATCCCGAACTTTTCTAATCCTTGTTAGGAGTCAAAAATCTCAAAGTTTCCAAAATTCAAAAATCTCAAGATTTCAAATTTCAAAATTTCAAAAAAATCATTTTCCCCAGCGCGAGTCACTTTACTATCTACGTGTTGCATGCATTTTATGTGACTTATACAGGTACGACTCAAACAGGGATGTGCAACCCATGATATCTCCCCAGCGGAAGCCAACGGCGGCATTTCACGGGATGGGCCTACATACAGGCACACCCAGGACTTATGCGACAAGTCCAATTCCCCACGGATTTATCGGCTCAGGTATGACTTCTAGCTTACGGCTGGCGAGCCCTTCACGCGAGTCTAATGGACTATAAACGACCCGACCGGAAGTCCGCCAGGTTTCAATCCTCGATTGGCCTGGTGGCTACTCTGACTTTCGCCTTGTCCAAGCCTCAGTCAGAGTGGGGGCTCTGTAGACACCCGCATTTTGACTGCCAGGTGTCTATGGCAGTTTCCAAAAAACACCCGATGATGATCGGACGCTAACGTGCTTCTATGCGCTCGGATACGGGCTCAAATCCATTAATCGCTGGCTAACACACTTACAGAGTACAAATCTCACAAAATCAACCTCGAATCCAGGCCCAGCGGACCGTTCCGAGCCAAACAAGACTAATTTGGGCCAAAACCGACACCGGAATTAAAACCGACTTTTCGCGATTGGGTCAACCCTGGTCAAGGTCGTTTCCGAGACATACAAAACAACCATTCACAACATCAAAAGTCCAACTCAAGAAGCAAAACCAACAGTCCATCTTCAGACGGGCCATCAGGTCAAGTCCGTCAAGGCAAAACCCTAGACACCAAAGTGCATGACCATGCCTATATAAACACCCCCATGCAACACACTTTCACACATTGAAAAAAACCCTAGAGCAACCCTACACACACATACAACATCTATTACAAATCCTAATCAAACCCTAGCAATTCCACACTAGCAAAAAAAACCCTAAACCTAGTTTTAGGAATCAATCCCGAGCCACCATAACTTAACCTCCATAAAACCTCGAAGACTCTTGTGTTAAAGCCACGGTTACGAGATCGATCCGAGACAAGAACATGTAGGTTGAGGGTGTCAAAACCCTGTTCTCTCCTTCTTCTCTTCCTCTCGTCATCTTCTTCGCTTTTTCTTACTTTTTTTTTTATTTCTTTATTTTTTTTTCTTTATTGCATCATAATATCGATAATACTAATACAAAACATTAAAATACTTATCGATTTGTGTCGAATAAGAGGGGTATCGGAATAAGGAAACACAAATATACAAGTGTACTGCACACAGCGTTGACGGTCGCTTGTTCCAATACCCCGATTATTTGATTATTGAGATTAGTTAACTTAAGCAATACTTTTTTAATTTTATTTTGTTTGCATCATTATCATTAGTCGTATATTTACATAATTTTTCAAAAACAAGCATTATATTTAATAAGGGTCGAAACCCGTTGATGCGGATCCGACATCAAACAATTCGCAATAATTAATTATGATGTCGGGATGCGGAGGGAATCAAGTCGAGTTTTTTTTTAATTAAAGTATCGATCTATTAGATTCGATACCAATTCCATAATTGGATGTCGAATCTAATGATTTAGTCAGATAATATAATTAACACGATTTTCGTTGATGCTAATATAGATGTCCTCTAATTCAATTGGATTAATTACGACATTAATAAACGCGGAGAAAATTTATATCGTGCTAGTTAATTTAAAACGACTTATATTATTTTCTTTATTTTTTCACTCTAGTATTCCATATCGATTCTATAATCGGATATGGGATATGACGAACATCAAAATTAAAATCGAGTATAAATTATTCCAAGTATTTAATATCGATTTCATAATCGAATATTGAATACGACGAATATCGAAAATATTAAGTCGAGTGCAAAGTACGCAATATTTGTACGCGATTTAATAAAATCATCAATTTTCCGAAGAAAACAATTTCGCTCTTTTTTGTTATTATTCTTCGAACATCATTTTTTTTAGACAAAATATTTTTTTTAGATCTCGACATATTTTTTTTCCCTTGACCTTGGTCAACACGTGTTAATCCATCACGTGACCTACTATTCTTTCCAAAATCATGCATTCATCACATCTATATCTTTATTCAATCTATTACTCGTTACATCGTTACTAACGGTTTGATTGTTTCCTTTGTCGATTTTTGTCGTTTATTTTATTTTAGTAAATGAACCCGCATGCTAAAATTCAACTTCGACGTTAGAATTAATTGCATTAAATCGACTTAGAAACCCTTTTCAAATTCAACTCACATGTTTAGGGAAAATACTCTTTGCATATCATTTTCCCGTTTAACTAGCGCGCGTATTGTAAGTCACTCGAATTCTTAGTAGAGGCCGCTAATGTGCGGGCGGGGTTGGGTGTCCTTTGTGGGCTTCCCAACACGTACCCTCACCCCTTACTCAAAACCTCGGTTTCCAGATGCCCGAAACCGTTGGCGCACGAGAGTCATTCAATACACAATATCCGATAATGTCGGTATTGGTATCAAATGCAAAGGGACGAGCCCAATAAACTCTGACATCGGAAATGGGCCGTATTTTGTATACGGACCACTACGACATAGAGTGGGCTCGAATGGTTCCGAATAACCACAAAATTCGGTGGCGACTCCATATAGACCTAAATTTCAATTCGATCCGTTTCATATGGAGATTCATTCGCCTACCCAAACCCGCGCGTGGCCGCGTCGGGTGGAACTATGTCATGTCCACAGGGCCACATGAGGATAGATGGACGTTTGGGTATATACCGAAGGATCGAAAGTACAAGTTCAAGCCATTGAACTTAGTAGATCGGGATGCCCCGGGAATGTCGAGACAAGGTCATGAAGAGCCTTGGTTTGTGGATGCTTATGTTACTAGCTTGATTGAAGACTTTGCTAGGGCCTTCGACTTGTTTCTTCGTGCCCTTGATGGAGATGGAACTAGTTTTGGTTGTTGAAAAAGATTGAAGAAAGTACCACCTTGGTTTGACGGAATTCCACAAGAACCGTCTCTTTGTATATATCTCTTTCTCTTATAGTTTGATTGGTTTTGTGAATATCGTGATTATATGGTTAATTGATGAGCGTTGTGAGGGAGGGAATTTGATGTGTTGTTTGAGTTTATTGTGATAGGTGTGAAGTGGAAGTGATTCCTAGGGAAGAGCGGTCATTATTGGAGCTTGGATTGTGTGAAGGGAAGTCGGTTTTTGAGGCTCGGTGCGAGCTTTTGGGAGCTATAGAGGGTTTGGAGACTCTTCCCGGCCTAGAAGAGGTCATCCCGTCCGGGTTGGAAGGCCCATCCCGATCGGGAAGGATGCTATCTCGTCCGGGATGAGGTGCACAAAAGTTGGGTTCACTGACAGCTCATCGCGACCGGGACGAGATGGCCATCCCGATCGGGACCACCCATCCCGACCGGGATGGACCCCCCTGTCCTTCTTTGGCTCTTTTCTTCGTTGTTTGAGACCACCCAACCACTTTATACCCCCTCCCAACCTCCCTACATGTCCTTACTCTCATTGTATGACCCTTACACCCCACATACACGTTTTCACCTCACTTTCTATTCACTTCAAACCGACTTTCGCATCAAAAACCCGCCTCATTTTGCATTTGTGCCCCAACCATGGAACCGGATCGCAATTGGAGAGGAATAACGACGACATGGACAAGCTAAGTGCCTATATTGACTTATGAGACGATGGAGCGAGTGAGTTGGTAACCGTATGGTACGGCAACTATCCTCTCTTTTCCGTTTTTATAGCTTGTCTTCATTTGTCTATTCCCTTTCCCTCTTATCCTTTGTGTCATGGTGGCCTTCGAGGCCTTGGTGTGCTTGCTCCCGACTCTCGATGACGTGACTACATCGAGAGTCATCTCAAAATCCAAATTTTTCAAGATTTTCACCTTTTTGTAGGATTTAGTCGGATTTAGGCGGAATCCGGGCTAGGTGACTTGATTACACCTAGCCCTCCCCTCCCATTTCCTTTTATTTCCTTCTTTTTATTTTCTTCCCCCATCCATATCTTTTTCTTGTCTCGGCCCATGGTGACTTGACTACACCCCGGCCGGACACATTCTACTCTTTTCTCCATTTTACTTTTTGATTTTTAGCTTTATTTTTGTAGTTTCTTTTCTTTTTCTTTTGTCTCTCCGCACACTACGATCGAGCATGAGGACATGGCTCGGTTTAAGTGTGGGGGAGCGATATTCCA
Organism: Agrostemma githago; assembly: GCA_958450325.1. Lineage (NCBI taxonomy): Eukaryota > Viridiplantae > Streptophyta > Magnoliopsida > Caryophyllales > Caryophyllaceae > Agrostemma > Agrostemma githago. The sequence goes on along the minus strand of OY288247.1, from coordinate 19,072,564 downwards.
TCGTAGTTAGTTTTATTTTCGTAGTTTTTCCAAAAAAAAATCTTTAAAAACCCTAAAAATTTGAATTTATTTCACAAAAATCAAAAAGATTTTCTTTTTTGTGTGTTTTCCTTTTGTGTCTTTATGTCGTGTATTTGTTGTATTGAGTATGTTTTGCCTCCTCTTTCCTTATAGGTTGCTTAAATCACCGTTAACTTTGGAAGGCTTTCAAGACTCCCGGTAACATCTTATCTCTTTTTCTTCTTTACCTCATGCGGAGTTTGGAGGAGATTGTGGTGTTGTGTGCTCGGGTGGAGCTTTGTAAAGTGTGGATGATTTGGTGGCTTTTTTGGATGATCGGGGTGGTGTTTATGTTATGTATGTGTTCGTTTTGTGTTGTTCTTGTTTTGTTGCTTTTGTTTCCTTTTCTTTCGTTTTCGTTGAGTCTTTGTTTTGTGCTATGTTGTGTGTCTTGTGTGTAAACCGTTTTCGAAAACCCGGTTTAGAGGCTAGTGTGTGAGTGTGTACTTTCCCTTCCTAGAAGTGTAAATCGAGTCTTGGACTTTAATATAGTAGAATGACCCTAAATCAATGATTTCGTTGGTCCTTTACCTTGAGTCCACCTAGCTTACTAGGGATTTACAACGGGATTTGCATTTTGACCATTATGACCACCCACGGTGTGAAAAGGCCTTGGTTACCGAGTCTCGTCCCTTTGGTGACCGTGTCTAGGATCGTTTGATTAGTCCAAGTCCTCCACTTTTTGTGGGTTTGAAGGGAAAGCGCGCTCCCAACTCTCCCATTCACCTACCTCCTACGCATATCCACACAATAAAAGTGCAAATTGTTGATTCCTCTCTTTCTTGTCATACAAAGAAATGCCAAAAAAGCCAAATCTTGCCAAAAAGGGCAAAGAAAAGAAAAAAAGAATGAAAAGAATGAAGAAAAAGAAAAGGCACAAAAGCCAAAAAGAAAATAGAAAAGAAGAAAAAGAATGGCATGGCAAAACAAGGCAAAAATGCAAAAGAAAAGAGAAAATGCCAAAAGAAAATTGTCTCACAAAAAGATCTTAACCCCACAAAAATAAGCCTTTTTACGACTTTTGCCGTGAAGAGCCTACCAAAGGACCGAGTCCCGAGGAAGGATAATAGCGGCATTAGTCGGTCTTCCCTCATTTTGCATGTTTTTCACTTTTTACTTGGACTAGTTAGGCGGTTTCGGGCATGGGACGACCCTCTTAGCTCTTTGCTAAAGGGGGCGGGGTCTCACTTACCTACTGTGTCGACTAACACCGTGGATCATCACTTCCCACTACGCCGATCGTCCCGTAGTACGTTTTTAGAAAGTTAGGAGGACCTAGGTAAGTTACCAACGTTTTTTTTGCTTTATCGTCATACTATTAGGGTTTAGTCCACCTCGGTTTGTATTGCTAGCTTGGGAACGTTGTCGCTTGCCTCGAGTCCTAAACCGGTGTTTCTTTCACCGCTTGTTTGAGGGAAGCGGTATTTCTTTTCTTTTGGGTGCAACCTTTTGTGTGTTCGTTTGTGTGTTTGTTTGTTTATGTGTCTTGTGTCCGGTTGCATCCACAGTTTTTTCGCAAGACCCGACTTGCCTTGCGGAGTGCACTTTTCCTCTAAGTGCACTCGCGTGAGTTGAAAGGGCGTAGGGTGCGCTAATACCCATTCGGCTAGTATAGTAGTTAGTATGTGCTTACTCGAGGGCGAGTAAGGGTTAAGTGTGGGGGAGTTGATTAATGTAGTTTGTAGTGCCTATTTCGTAGTATTTTGGTCCCATTTTCCATGTGGAATCGCTCCTTGGGAGCGGTTTAGGGGCTTCTTATGCTTCCTTTAGTTCGTTTCAGGTTCCCGAGACCAATTTGGAAGAGTTGGAGCGATTCCGACTCTATACATACACATTTTGGAGCCAACGGAGTAAAGGAACGATGACTCGATGCTTCGGAATCAACCCCGAGACCTTGGGACCCAATCCCGAGCCTCCGAGACCCGATCTCGAGTCCCGAGAATCGATGAGAAGCTCATGTGAAGCAAGGAGGAACCAAAAGGGTCATATTGGAGGCCTACAAGACTCATCCCCGACGGGTATGCACCTCATCCCGTCGGGGATGAAGTGCACTTTTGAGGGTGCTACTGCAAGGCCGTCCCGGTCGGGACCAACCCGTCCCGGTCGGGATGGTGGGTCCGTCCCCGTCGGGACCACCCAGTTCCAGCCCGCATTTCTTTCTTTCTTCTCCCTTCCATTTGTAACCCTATAAATACTTCCCTCTTGTATTGTTTATGGATCCTACATTAGTTTAGCCTCTCTTAAGCCTCTCTACAAGTTATAAACCCTAGATTTAGTTCCTCACATTAGTTTTGAATCTCTCTTTAATTCTTAGTTAATCTTAGTTAATTAGTTCTTGTATTAAGAAGATACTTGAAGATTTCTCCAAGATTGACAACCTTGGGATTATTTGGGTTTCTCTTTTTATGCAAGATATCATCTTTTCATCATCCTATTGTTGGTATAACTTTCCTTTCTCTTGTTTATTGTTATTGAATCAAGTTTGAATCTTTACTTAGTGTTTATTGTTATTGATTGTTATTGTTCTTGATGATGAATGTTAGGGTTATGATGTTGTGTTCTCTTCTTATTGTTGTTAGTTTTTCTTTGATTATGAGTGAGTAGATTACTTGTGGGTTAGTAGGGGGATTAAGGGTAGATTATGGGTGATTAGGGTTTAATTAGGGGTAAAGGGTAAACCCTTATTGTTAGTCACATTCTTGGCACACCATGTGTTTGTTGAAATGCTTGTTTGAGTTGTAGTGGCCATGCTTCTCATGCTAGTTTTCCTCTACTCATTGTTTGTCTAGTATGTGGACACCCTTGACCACCCAAGTCACCCTACTACACTTATGAACCCGACCTAACCCACCTCTTTTCCATATTTGATTCACCTTATTAGTTAGACTCATTCTCTTAGTTTGCTAGTTGGCTTGTGTTTAGTTAGCATTTGATAGTCTAGTTCATCATAGTTCATCATTAGTCTACTTTCTTCTTCTCCTCTCATCATAATTCATCAATTAGTAGCTCTTTGTGTTTGTTTGGTAGCATAGTCTCGTTTTAGGCCGATTTAGTCTAGACGCCTCTTACCGTCCCCGTGGATTCGGCCCGACTTGCCCTAGCTACCCTAGTTAGGTTTTGCCGGTTAATTATTTGGTGGCGGGATCCCCGGCAACGGCGCCAAATTGATGGGAATGATTTGTCGTGGATCCCGCCACCAAATAATTAACCGGCAAAACCTAACTAGGGTAGCTAGGGCAAGTTGGGTCGAATCCACGGGGACGGTAAGAGGCGTCTAGACTAAGTCGGCCCAAATACGAGACTAAGTCAACGAGCTAAGCTAAGCTAGAGAATGATAAGAAGGGGAGAGGGCTAGACTATGACTAAGGAGAACAAACAAGGAAAACGGGCTAGGATTAGGTCGGGGACAAAGGGGTAACGGAATGGTCAAGGATGAGCTAGAGCGGAGGAGGTAGTAGGGTGATCTAGGTTGGTCCGGGCTCTCGCAACTTAGACTCACCTAGAGGTTCCTCATGTAACCCATCTCAGCGACACACATGACAAACGGGGTTCTAGCGTGCTATGGTGGCCTAGGTCGAATCCGGGCTCTCGCAACTTAGAACGACCTAGGGGTCGTCCTCACCGGGCTCTCGCAACTTAGTGAGGGAACCGAACCCACAACAAACTAACAGCCACAAAAGAAAGGCAAGAAAACAAGCATTCCAACCTACTTAGTCATTCAAGCATTTCCACAAACATGTAGTGTGCATCAACCAAGAGGAAACCCAAATCTTCCACCAACATCTCCAACAAACCCTTAATCACCCAATTAACACCCTAATCACCCTACTAACCCTAGCAAGAACACTACTCTAACATAATCAAACTACAACTAGCAAGAACAAGAGTAAACAACACAAATATCAAAACATACATAATGAAACTACCAAATATGAAGAACAAAACAATAAACAATAACTAAAGATTCAAACTTGATGAACAATAAAGGATTAAGAGTAAAAGGAGAAGAAGATTATACCAAACTAGTAAAGAGGAAAGATTGAAACTTGCATTAATGAAGAAAACCCAAAACAAACCACCAAGGTTGTCAAGCTTGGATGGATCTTGAAGAATTCCCTTAATACAAGCACTAAACTAAGATTAACTACTAATTACCGACTAATCTACACTAATCTAAACTAATCTAACCTAAAAATAGTCTAGGGTTTAATGTCTAATGTAGTGCATCAGCTTTACAAAACAAGGGAAGAGTATATATAGGGTTACAAATGGAAGGGAGAAGAAAGAAAAGAGATGCGGACTGGAACTGGGTGGTCCCGACCGGGACGGACCCACCATCCCGACCGGGACGGGTTGGTCCCGACCGGGACGGCCTTGCAGTAGCATCCTCAAAAGTGCACTTCATCCCCGACGGGATGAGGTGCATACCCGTCGGGGATGAGTCTTGTAGGCCTCCAATATGACCCTTTTGGTTCCTCCTTGCTTCACATGAGCTTCTCATCGATTCTCGGGACTCGGGATCGGGTCTCGGAGGCTCGGGATTGGGTCCCAAGGTCTCGGGGTCGATTCCGAAGCATCGAGTCATCGTTCCTTTACTCTGTTGGCTCCAAAATGTGTATGTATAGAGTCGGAATCGCTCCAACTCTTCCAAATCGGTCTCGGGAACCTGAAACGAACTAAAGGAAGCATAAGAAGCCCCTAAACCGCTCCCAAGGAGCGATTCTACAAGGAAAAAGGGACCAAAACACTACAAAATAGGCACTACAAACCACACTTATCATTGTTCAAACTTGAAGCTTCGAGTTACTCTAACATCGTGATCTGATCTCTTGTATCTAGGATGAGCTTGATAGGTGAGTGGTCAGACCATTCTCGTTCAAGATGGGTCAATTTGGCAAATGAAAACATATCTGATCATCGCTCCGTCTCGAGTGCTCTATCGAGCCGACATTGACGATTTGCGTCCTCTGCTTGTCCGTTATCCCAAGTATAGGTTGTAATCCCCTAGAAATTCTAACACGATACAGTGGCGGAAACACTGTAGAGTTGGGATTAAAACACACTGACAAACTATATCTTATTAAAAGAAATGGTAAGTCAATACAAAGGTCACTTTTTACAAAAGAGCTGAAATAAAATTCTCCAAACGGGTTTATACAAATCCATAAGTAACAAGAATGAAGAAAGAGTACGATCCACGCTACTCGCTAGCTCACACCCAAAATCCAGCAGCAAATACTTGTCATTTTATAAACATAACATCCACATCAGTGGAGAGTAACTCGGACATTCTCCCAGCCATATTAAATCATATAGAAAATAATAGTATTACTATATCAAAATATTTAAAATGGAAAACATTAATTGATATAATAAAAATAAGTTTTCGAAGAAAACTTGAAATATTGAAACAATAAAATCAGAACAAGTTTTCAGAAGAAAACTTCAAATATTTGCCAACCTGCAAACCAAAATGTATCGATGATAATAAAATATTCAAAATGACGTTATAGATAGAATTAGTGTTAAAAGCTTCACTTTCACTAGAAGAATACTAAAAACTAGTTTCGAGAACTTAGTTCAAACAAATCAAATTTTGATCTCTAACTAGGCTACTCAACCATAATAGGACGACGACTTATAAATGTGTGGCCCTAGTTTAAGACAATCCACACCCCTCCTAGGATTACCTGTCACCCAGTTCAACTTATGACGGCGACTTACTGCGAGCCCTAAGCTTAAGGTCAAAATGTACACAACTCCCGGGATACCTGTCACCCGGTTCAACAACTAATGTATCGATTCCTGATACACTAGCCTTATAGTTGATGGCAAAAACGTAAACCCTAGAATATATTACTCTAAACCTGACACTTGTCCTTATTCCATAACTCCAAAAAAAAACCATTATCGATATTCAAAAATAAATAATCATCGTAAATAATATGAACATAAAAGGAATAAACATTTTATATAAAGGGAAACTTTCTATAAATAGAAACTTACTAATTTTAGAAACAAACTAAAAATAGTCTTATAGAAAATACGTAAGTTATTAAAATAAGTGAAATGTATAAAAATAGCATTTCTAACAAAATTACCATTTTATTATTATCGTCGTTATCGTAACTTTAATATATTTCTAAATTCATTACTCAAAATATAAATAAAATATAATAAGTCAATATATAGCATTTTATAAATAATTAGAAAATCGAGTTAAAACTATAATTTTAGAGAAGAGGTGTTTCGAAGAAAATGATATCAAAATTAATTGAGTCGACAGATTTTATAATGCAACGAGATTTTACAAACCTTTGAAATTATTTTTAACAAATAAATTTTATTAATAAATAGTACGAATTTTTACTAAAAATAATCAATAGTAAACAAATAAGAAATTATTAGTGAAAATAATCTCGACTAAAAATGTATTTCAAACAAAATGACTATCTTCTAGTTTATTAGTATATTTAAATCGTAAAACGAAAATTTATTTATCAAATGAGTATATAAATCTCGATTATTATATAAAAATATGATTTTGAGTTAAAATTATAAATTAACGAAATATGACGAAAATATGAAATCGACATTACTTAGTTACTATTGTCACGATAACCAACAAAATATTATAACGATCGTAAATATTTAAATTACTAACGATTTATAAAACGATATCGAAAACTTGTAAAAATATTTATAAATGACAAGATTTAAAAATAATATTACTAGCAAATAATATATAACTAAAATTAGAAAACCGAAGTTAAAATACTTACTACATACTACTACTCAAACATACGATATAATACCGAGTAACGTCCTAAAGTTACCTTAAGTCGGCATCCGAACGATCCAGCGCTTGTCCTTATCAGGTCCTCACAAAAATCACAATGGAACATGACACCGAGCAGCAGGCACGTTGACAGCAGCAGTAAAGAATGATGGATCGACCAAAACAGCGGCAACGAACCTGATTTAGAAAAAAATAGACAGGTAACAGAGAGATTGAGGATGAATAAGTAGCAGAACAAAGAAGGAAGAGGGTCACCAAATGACGGAATTGGTCGACAAAAGACAGAAGTAGCTGACAAGCAGCAGTCAACAAGGACAAGAACAAAGGACGAAAGGGCAGTAATAGGAAGAGGAAAACGAAATAACAAACGAAAGACGACATAAAACAGGACAGCAACATGAGTAAAAAGAACGACCCGAAAGCCGAGACAGAAAACGAGAGAAGACAGGGAAAAAGGAAGACAACGAAACAACAAACAAAATCGGATAGAGCGAGTGTGGACATGACATAGGTCCACCCCGACACGGTCACGCGCGGGTTTGGGGAGGTGAATGAATCTCATGTGAGATAGATCTTGGGTCGAAATTTAAATCTAACTAGGAGTCGCCACCTAATTTTGTGGGAGTTCCGACTCATTTGAACCCACTCTATATCTTGGTGGGCCGTGCAAATAGTACGGCCCATTCCAATTTTTTGGGAGTACGACTCTCGTATGGCAACGGTTTCGGACATCCGGAAACCATGGTTCTGAGTAAGAGGCGAGGGTACGTGTTGGGAAGCCCACAAAGAACACCCAACCCCGCCCTCACTTAGCGGCCTCTACTTAAATATCGTTCGTTTTTCGTGTACCCGTGTTAGTTTGACGGTTGAATGTTATGCAAACAACGTTTTACGAGATATAAAAATTGAATAAGTTGCTACGTCGATTTAATGCATCTAAACTAACGTCGAAGTTATTTTAGCATGCGAGGTTCGTTTTAGAACAATAAAACAAACAACGAAAATAAAACTTAAAACGAAAGATTACAAATGCGTGGGCGGAATACAACCCGGAAATACAATACAACTGTGGACATGACGTAGGTCCACCCCGACGCGGCCACGCGCGGGTTTGAGTAGGCGAATGAATCTCGTGGTGAGATTGTTCTCGGGTTCGAAATTTAAGTCAAAGTTGGAGTCGCCACCGAATTTGGTGATTATTTGGAACCATTCGAGCTCACTTTATGTCGTCATGGGCTATACACAAAGTATGGCCCACTTCGATTTCAGAGTTTATGGGGCCCGTCCCTTTGCATTGCGATACCGATACCATCTACACCGGTATCGTGTAAAGAATGACTCTCGTGCGCCAACGGTTTCGGGCATCCGGAAACCGAGGTTCTGAGTAAGGGGTGAGGGTACGTGTTGGGAAGCCCACTAAGGACACCCAACCCCGCCCGCACAATGGCGGCCTCTACTAAGACATCGTTCGTGTTCGTGTACGCGCGCTAGTAAAACGACTAAATGATATGCAAACAGCGTTTTCGGGCTAATCATGCGAATTATGGGTTAGCTACGTCATTTAATGCATCTAACTATCGTCGAAGTTATTTAGCATGCGAGGTTCATTTATAGGGCGATAAACATCAAAATAAACAAAGCTCGAAAATAAATAAAGTACAAGATACACGGGCGGAAATACAACCCGGCCAATACAAAAAGTACAAATAATATAACGTACGGAATAAAAACGACATAAATGTAAATAAATAAAGACTAGAAACGGACCCGTATGGAACAAATACGAATTAAACCGTAAGTCGTGTAACCGGACAAACTTTAATTAATTACGCATTATATTGCGTATTAATTAAAGGACGGAGATATGGGACCTAGGCGTGGTGCTAGCCCGATCCCGAACCTCGATGCCATGTCCCGACTTATCACATCGCAAAATGGCGTCCCGGTTGGCCATATATTAGACACGACTAAAGGGTCGGCAATATAAGGCTAATCGTGGAAGACTACGATCAAAGTCGTTAAAGTGTCGTGATGTGCATGGGTTTTGAAAAATGTAATCACGTGATTGACTTTACACGTGTCGACTAAAGTCGTAAAAAAGATGACGAGGCTCAAATGTTGCATTTAAGCTCTCGGATTTCTGGGCTACAGGACCCACTCGATCGAGTCAGGGCATGGACTCGGTCAAATGCGTCCTCGAAGTAGCTACTGTCCAGTTTTTGGGGTGCTACTCGATCGAGTGGCCTATGGCACTCGGTCGAGTGGCACCTGTACGAGGCATAACTCGTTTCGTTTTTTATTTGTTTAAAATCGATGGTTGGCCGAGTTAAATAAAAATATCGTATAATTTAAATTTAACACGGCTTCCGGTACAATAATCGTGTATTATACAATTATAATACCGTTATCGGAATTTTGTGAAAATGTCATTATGGGATTGAAAAAATGTGACTAATGACGAAATTGTAGTCCTCCGCGTCACGACATCGATATTAATCCTAACGGATTATGTGATGTCGGTTTTCGCATCAACGGATTTCGCACTAATCTTAGAAATGGAGTCCTTCACGTTCAACTATGAACGACCACGATCACGTTATGCCTTTGAGCACATTGGGGCGGCGCTCCTCGAAAGGGTGCCACCTCCGTCGTTACTCGTAAAAGGATTAAACGAACTTTAGATGGTCGTCATAGTCAAACGTGTTAAGATCCGAATTTTAATATTATTATGTACATATACACATACACGGTATAATGATGATAAATAATGTTAGAGATTAGTAACGAAAATTAAAGAGTTGGTATACAAGAATTAAAATGTTAGTGTTAATGTTAGTATACTAGTATAGTTATAATATAGACAATGCGAAAATGTAAATAAAAAAAAGTAGTAAGGATTGAGATGGGGTTTAGGACACCCTCAACATACATGCTTAGTAAAGGCCTCGGAAATGGACTCGTAATAGCGGCGTGAATGCGGGAGTATCGAGGATGTATGCAAGTTATGGTGTGTGTGTATATGTGTGTGTATCGGTTTTACAAGGGATGTAGACTCGGTTTTTTGGCTTGTGTTGTGTAGGGTTGTTGTGTGGGGAGAGTGTAGAGCACAAGAGAGTAAAAATGTAGGGTTGATTGCATTAGCCAAAACTCAAAATGCAAAGGGTTTGAGGGGGTATTTATAGAGAATATCCCACGACCTAGGGTCACTCGATCGAGTGGCCCTAGTGCACTCGATCGAGTGCCCTTGAAAAGGGGTCTGTTCCGGTTTATGAGGCTCCACGCGACCGAGTGGGTCAATCCACTCGATCGAGTGGATCAAGGGAATCGAGTCAATTTAGGAAATAGTTGACTCTTTTGATTTTTTGAATTTTGAGCTTGGGCGCCAGCTTCTAGAAGCTCTCTAGGCTGGTTTTGAGGACGGATTAATCTTTGACCGGGTTTTGACCCGGTCGCCAAAAGACGGGTTTTATTTTCGGTCTCGGTTTTGGCCCAAATTAGTCTTATTTTGCTCGAAACGACCCACTGGGCCTGAATTTGAGGTTGGTTTTGAGAGATTTGTACTCAGCTAAATGTCCACGTCGGATATTATTGACTCTGAACCCATATTCGAGTATACTAAGTCACGTTTGCGTCCGATCTTCATCGGGTGTTTTGTCGGGAACTGCTATAGACAATAGCAGGCAAAATGCGGGTGTCTACAGAGCCCCCACTCTGACTGAGGCTTGGACAAGGCAAAAGTCAAAGTAGCTACCAGGCCAATCGCAGATTACGACCTGGCAGCCTTCCGGTCGGATTGTTTATAGTCCAGTAGACTTGCGTGAAGGGCTCGCCAGCCATAAGCAGAGGGTCATACCTGTCCTGGCGATGGTAGCTCCGTTGGGAGTTAAACTTGCTTCTGAAGGTGTAGGTGTACCCGTATGCTGATACATCACAGCTCTGATTGTAGCATTCCGGGATAAGTATTGACTCACGTTGGGGAGTGAAGTAGTTGCGCGGAGACTTCCTTCTGAAGTCTGGGGTGTACCTGTATGCTGACACATAACAAATTGCATGTAACACATAGGCAAAACACCGACTCGTGCTGGGGAAATAAAATATAATGAATTTTGAAAAGCCAAAAATTTTGAAGGAGATTTTTTTTCACAAATTTTATCACAAAATTTTTAGAAATTCCCAGGAAAGCTCGGGACGACTTGATTCCTATTCTGGGTTCTTGTCTGAAATCAGGCCTGCGCATGCATAGGGCCCAGGCTTGCTGATGAGGCATGGTAGTTAGGGTTACAGTTAGGGTTTCCTATTATAAATATAGGTCTCCCTGCTTCAGCTTACTATATCTCGAATCAAAAACTCCTACTTCTCCTCAAAATCCTTTAGACTTTCAAGAAGATTCAAACCCCTGCCATGGGTATCGATCATCTTACTTCGATGCTTTTTGCCTGGTCCCAATATTTTCGGGATGAGGACAAAGTTCAACTGACCCAAATGGGGATTGTCAGTCTATTTCCTCTCCGGCGCCTGATAGTTGATTCACACTTTTTGGACGCCTGCCTGTCATTTTGGGATACTACCCATCACGTCTTCGCGTTCCCACGGGGGGAGATATGCCTTCTTCCCGAGGAGATCGCAGCTATAGGGGGTTGGAGCCCTATCGCTCGTCCTGCTATCCCTCCGTTCTATCCGGATCCGAGAAGGAGGCTGAGGGATTTCCTGGGTCTGTCTCACGCTGAGACAGATCGAATGGTGCGGGAAAATACTGTTTCCCTCTTTGACCTGGCTGACAAGTTTATGAACAGTCAGGATGTAAGGGCTACCTCTTCTCACAGGCGTAGGGCTTTCGCCTTTTGCATGCTACACCGCTACGTTTTTGAGGGGATGATGGATGTTGACCCATGCTTGGGTCAAATCAGGCTAATCGGAGTGGTCGACCAGATGGAGACTGGTCACAGCCCTGCTTGGCTAACTACCGGAGAGATCATCATGGGCCTGGACGCCAGACGACTTGACCCGGACCGACATCCGACGGGGAGTACCCGTATTCTGCAGGTATACGTCTTGCGATTTTTCATTTTTTTTTTGTTTCGCGCGATTTTATTGATGTCCGTAAGTCACTCGATCGAGTGACATCTTCGAAGTGCTTCTGCCCATTTTTGGAGGGTCTACTCGATCGAGTCAGATGTTGTACTCGATCGAGTGGTCTATAGCGGACCACTCCGTAGCTCACGGATTTTGTATGTATTTTGCAGGTTTGGTTGTCGGAACGTCTGTCGATCATTGAGTCCCCTCCGAGCATTCCCAACTACCATAGCAGCCAAATTAGTTCGAGGGGGCGTCGGATAAGCTCAAGTCACCATATAAACCGAGCTTACTGGGATGAGGAGTTGGTGTTCCATGGTGGTCCCTTAATCAGGTGGACTGTCGCTTGGTGGTTTCTTTCCAAGCTGACGGGACTGGCCAAGAGGGACCAAGCCCGTTACTTGGTGATCTTGTCCCTTGACTGGACAGTTCACATTTACCCGGACCGCATCTTGAGGCAGTTCTGTTCGTCTCAGCGCATTCCTGAGACTGAAGCCATTATCAGCGTCTCGCTCCAATTGACAGACGCTATGTGCGACACCTGGTTGCAGAGATGGTTCACTCGTCCTACATGGACTATTCCCAACCCTTGCCAATCCGCTTGGGTTTCACGGGCTTATGAGAAATGGACTTCCGAGGAATCCGAGGAAGCTCGTAAAGCTCTGTAGGTCGATGAGTCCTTCGAACTGGTCCGTCGAGAGACGGCAAATGACAACAGGGGCTTTTTCGATGAGGGAGACACTGGTACTTTAGTCCGACTAGAATCGGGTCTTAAGTCACATACTAAGACTCGAGCTAAGGATGCCGGTGCTAGCAGCATGCGGGGGGAGCTAAACCCCCAGACTGATTTAGAGAGACGACTTGGGCCAAGGTTGGCGGCTAGGGACCGACTTGGTCCACGCGAGCGGCAGCCAGAGCCCGTGAGGGCCCGACTCGGGCCTGTCGATGTAGATGAGGATTCGAATTCCAAGAAACGAATCCGGGCTAAGGAGGTTCCTGTGGTGATTCGGGAACGCTCTCCTCCACGTCGTCGTTAGTGGACGGCCAAGGAGGCCAAGGACAAGGGGAGGGCAAGATGCCTTGAATACCGAGTCCTTAGTTTTTATTATTTAAATATTATTATTATTTATTTTGGAGTGTCATGTGCTTTTTTTGTTTTTGTAATTTTTTGAATTCCTGCATTTTGTAATTTTCCCGAGTTTGTCGTTTTTTTTTGTGATAACTAATAAAAAAAGTTTATTATTAAACCGCTCCTGTCTTTTTTTCGATTGCATTGGTTGTGCCCTTTTGAGGGGCTGCCTACGTATCCGCAATAAGTAGAATCAAACCCAACGTAGTTCAAGACCAGTAAATTTGCAATCTCGAATTACACCAAGACTATTGGTTCAAGATGTTTGCGACAGTAGAGTAAGTGATTCTAGCTTATTGACTTGCTTTTTATAAAAAATATGATTTTGATAAAATTTGCTAATGGCATTGAGAAAGGCTTAAGGGTAGTAACGCTTCAGCTGGTCCAGGTTGGTTGGGTTGACGAACTCATTCCCGTCCAGGTCCGTCAGCATCACTGCTCCTCCTGATAGGATTTTCTTTACCAAGTATGGCCCAGCCCAATTGGGTTTGAATTTTCCCCTTGGGTCAACCGGTAGTAAGGCTTGGATAGACTTAAGGACCAGATCCCCTTCCTTAATGTTCCTGGGCCTTACCCTTTTGTTGAAGGCCCGTTGGATTCTTTTCTGATAGATTTGGATGTTGTTGAGGGCACGGGATCGTCGTTCGTCTAGTAGAACCAACGAATCATACCGTGCTCGAACCTAGTCAGCTTCGGATACTTGACTTTCTAACAGAATTCTGACGGACGGTAACTCCAATTCGACTGGTTGGACTGCCTCCATCCCATAAGTTAGGTAATACGGTGTCGCCCCGGTTGCGGTGCGAATTGAAGTCAGATATCCCCACAGGGCAAAAGGTATTTTGTCGGGCAAGTCCCGGTAATTATCAGCCATCTTTTTGAGTATGGTGACAATCGTTTTATTGGCCGCCTCTACTGCTCCATTCGTTTGGGGACGATAGGGTGAGGACGTGTGCCTTTGAATTTTATATTTGGTCAGCAGGGCTGCGGTCTTAGCGTGAAAGTGAGTCCCGTGATCACTGATAAATTCATGTGGATTCCATACCGACATATTATCTTGTTCTGGATAAACTTGGCGACATGTTTGATGTGTCGTATTTATATAGCTTTATTCCCTCGATTCCGTTGTCTTTTATGGTCGGAACGCGCTCTTTAGAGCCGTTTCTTCTAACATTTTGCTTTGAGTGAGTGTTTTTGTAGATTCTACACGATTTTAGGTCTTTATGTGCATTTACACTCATATCCGGTTAGAAGAACGATCCCGAGACAAAACCCGTGCCTCAAGACGTTTAGGCGATGAAGAAATGGGAAGTGACGATTCATTGGGCCATGGGAAGCGGCCCATTACTTCTTTTATTAGTGCGTGCACGCCAGCCTGCATGTGACCGACGGCCTGCTGGCCGGCTGGCATGACACAAGGCCAATTTTAGCTTCATTTTTAGGTGTGCGTCGGCCCCTGCATGTGGCAGGCGGCCTGCCAGCCGGCCGGGGTGCACACCCAGTTCATTTCCGCCTAATTTTGTATAACTAAGGATGAGGATTATTTTCTATGATGACTTTTTCATACTTAGCTTATTCTTACTTTAGAGAACTCGTGACCCTTAGGATTCTAGCACTCGATTTTCACTCGGATTCGATTTCGGTACTTTCGTTTTATGCAAATTTCAGTTTGATGTTTCAATATTGATCGCAGTTTATTTAGTTCGTCGTAATTTTCTCTATTTGCAATTTGTTGTTTTGTTTAGTTCGTTAGATTTCCGTTCGTTTATTGCTAGATTTGTTTGCTTCACTTTCAATCATGAATTCCATGTATGCGTATTGTTGTTCCGTAATTATCATGTGTAGCTAATTTTCTCGCTAGGGTCGTGGGGGATCGATGGATTATTATGCGATTATGCTACTTTGATACTAAACGTATAATTATGCTAGTACCATTTTTGCGTGCTTTATTTGTCGATTAATTTGTTAAAGGCCACAACATGTTAATCTGTTTGGGAAATTCTAGTTCTCGTGCGAAAGCCGAATTAGGATTAGACAACGCGCGATTTGGTAGGAAGTCTAATAAGTTGCGAGAGCCCGTTAGATCATTCCTAGGTTGACACGGTTCGAGAGAACGTGTTATAGCCGACTAGCATGTTTATGTGTTTATTATTATTGTCGCATAATTGTTGAGCATCTATCGTGAACCCGTGACCTTAGTTTTCATCCCATTGTTAGATTCGATTTTTATTATCGTCTTTTAGTAGTCTTTTATATTTTTTCAATCATTCAACCGTTTAGAGCATTTTAGAATCGCCATAGCTAATAAACGAAAATTGACTATTTCCCTGTGGATTCGATACCTTGCTTGCCGCTATCTTCTTGTTAGTAGCATTAGGTTTATCTTGATTGGGTGAGACGATATAACCCACATCAAATTTGGCGCCGTTGCCGGGGAAACGGTTTTTCTTGTTTTTTTTAGCTTGTTTCTTCTATGCTCTCTTTCGTCTCAAGGAATTAAAACTCCTTGAGATTGATCTCACTTTTCTACTGTAGTTTTGCTTATGCCCAGGTCTTTTCGGTCATCAGAGCTTACTCCGTTCGACCCTGAGCCCGAGAAAACCTTTCGTAGGCGACGACAGTTTTGGAGAGAGATTTCCGCAGCTCCCGATCTTGCGACTTTGGAAGCTATTCATACTGAATTTGTAGCTGAGAATCAGTCCTTTGAAGAGGAACATCAATCTCAGCCCGAGATCATTTTACCACCCCCTCCGATCATAAATATGCCGAAGCTTTCTAGTCATTCGGAGCCCGAGCAAACTGCTCTTCCTAAGTTGGTTAAACGACCAACTGCCACTCAAGGTACATTTGAGATTCGACCCGCCTTTATCACATTGGTGGAGAAGAATCAATTTGGTGGTGACTGATGGTGGGATTTGCCGTGGGTCCCAACCGTCAATATAAAACCGACTATTCCTAGTGGGTAGCTAGGGCAAGTAGGGTCGAATCCACGGGGACGGTAAAGAGGGTTTGGACCAAGTTCCACCTAAAGACTTGACTAGGTCTCGACGCTAAACTAAACTAGAACGATAAGAAGGGAGTGAACTAAGACTATGGCTAAGCTAGGGGTAACAACTAAGGTTAAACGAATCTATCGAAGTAAAGAAATCGAACGAGGAAAGAGTAGGGTTAGGTCGGGTTCATAAGCATAGTAGGATAATTTGGGTAATCAAGGGTGTAGGTGTCTCCTAGTTGCTAGAGTCGATCCGGGCTCTCGCTACGTAGACCGATGTCAAGGTGGGTTCGCGCTCTCGCGTCTAAACCCTAGTCCACACTCTTGTGTCTAAGACTATTCTCAACATAATTACATACTAGACAAACAATGAGTAGAGGAAGACTAGCATGAGAAGCATGGCCACTACAACTCAAACAAGCATTTCAACAAACACATAGTGTGCCCAACATGTGGCTAACAACAAAGATTCACCCTTTACCCATAATCAAGCCCTAATCACCCATAATCCACACTTAATCCTCCTACTAACCCCACAAGGAATCTACACAAACATATCTAAATTAAAACTAACACTAACAAGAAGAACCAACTCAAACAACCAAACTTGCATATGTGAAACTAACAAGGATGATGAACAAAACAATAAACAAGAACTAAAGATTGAAACTTGATTGATAAACAAAGATAAAAATAAGGGAAAATAAGATTATACCATACTAGAGAAGATGAAAAGAAGAAATCTTGCAAAAATGGAAGAAAACCCAAATACATCAACCAAGGTTGTCAATCTTGGTTGGATTCTTCAAGAATTCCCAAATTACAAGAGTTAAACTAGGATTAAAGATTAACTAAGGACTAATCTACACTAATCTATGCTAAACTAGGCTAGGGTTTGTGGGTAATGTCTAACATAACATAAGAATACAAGAGGAAGGGTATATATAGGGTTCCAAGTGGAAAGGAGAAGAAACAATGCATTCACGGGCTGCCACTGGGCCTTCCCGGCCGGGATGAGGTGGTCCCGGTTGGGATGGGGTCGGTCCCGGCCGGGATGACCTGCTCTCGGTCGGGATGGGCCGGACAGTAGCCTCCTCTTTTGTGCACCTCATCCCGGACGGGATGAGGTCCTTCCCGTCGGGGATGGGTCTTGTAGGCCTCCAATATGACCCTTTTGGTCCCTCCTTGCCTCTCATGGGTTTTTCATCGATTCTCAGGACTCGGGATTGGGTCTTGGAGACTCGGGATTGGGTCCCAAGGTCTCGGGGTCGAATCCAAGGCATCGAGTGATCGTTCCTTCACTTCGTTGGCTCCAAAAAGTGTATGTATTGAGTCGGAATCGCTCCAACTCTTCACGAATGGTCTCGGGAACCTGAAACGAGTTAGAGGAAGCATTAGTAGCCCATATGTCGCTCCCAAGGAGCGATTCCACAAGGAAAATGGGATCAAAACACTACGAAATAGGCACTACAAACTACACTTATCAGTGACCCTAAAGAGGATCCTCACAAGCATATGAGGATTTTTACCGACTATTGCTCCACGATTCCACTTCCGGCCGGGGTAACTCAAGAAGAAGTCATGGAGATGCTCTTCATGTTCTCGCTACGGGATTCCGCTAGGGAGTGGATAACCGATCTTGATTAAGTCACCGAGGGGATCACCGACTGGAATTCTCTTGCTCGTGCTTTCTACAAGCATTATTACCCTCCACAAAAGACGAACATGCTCTGGAGTCAAATCACCAATTTTCGTCAAACTTCGAACGAGAATATTCATGAAGCGTGGGAGCGGTTCAAGAAGCTTGTGAAGGAATGCCCGCATCATGGTTTTCAGGTTTGGTTTCTTTGTAACCAATTTTATAACGGGTTGTATGATGATTGCCGGAGTACACTTGATTCGGCATGCAATGGGCGTTTCCAATGTAATGTGGATGACGATAAGGCTTGGCAAACAATAGAAGATATGGCATCTCACCACTCCCGATGGGGTAATCCACGTGGTAATACTCGATCAAATTCCGGTGAAAGTGGGTCCTCTAATGCCGTGGTCGTTCAATTAGCCGCTTTGGCAAAGACATTTGATGCATTTGAAGTGTCAAATTCTCAAGGGGGAGGAGGCATGCATCAAGTACATGCCATGCAAGAGTATGCATGTATGTGTTGCGGTGCCGCGGACCATCAAGCTCAGGATTGCCTGGGCTCCATAGAACAGGTGAATGCGTCCCATTCAATGCACCCACGTTATCCGTATATGAACCAACCGGGCTATGATGCTTCTCTTTTGTCTTACAGGAGTACTAATGTCTTGAACCCGCCTATTACACCAGTATATGTACCCCCACCAAAGCAGCATCTTTTGAATCAGCAGAATTTCCAGAATCAAGGAAATTTTCAGAACCAGCAGCAATTCCATAATCAAGGGAATTTTCAGAACCATCAGAACCAGCAGATTTTCGGTAATCAAAAGAATTTCCAAAATCAGGGAAATTTTCAGCAGCGACCTCACTCGGGTCAATTTCAACAAAATTTTGGCAATACTAATCGGAATTTCGGGAATTCTCACCAGAATTTCGGTACTAGTCAGCAGAATTTTGGCCAATCCTCAGCACAAGCTCAAGGTAATTCTTCTTCTTCTTCGAGTTCTAATGAAATGACTGAGCTTCGTAATATGATGCAGATGATGGCCAAGACCCAGGAATCTATGATGGCACAAATGCAAAAGAATGATAAAGCTAAGGATAATGCCATCAAGAATTTGGAGAACCAAGTGGGACACCTTGCCGCATCACAAGCAACGCGTCAACAAGGTAAACTCCCTTCTCAAGGTGATCAACAACATGATACGGCTAATGCGATCACTCTTCGTAGTGGCACACACTATGAAGGCCCGTCGATGCCTAAGGATGATACATCGGCCGAGAAGGAGGAGGTTCTAGTGGAAGATGTTAATGAGGATGTTATTGTGGAAACTCCAAGTGGTGAGCGAGTTCCACCACCCACTACTCTCGTTCCCACTCCGACTAGCCCAACAATTCAAGTGCCATTCCCGGGTAGATTGAAGAATCGGAAGGAGACTACCCAGTTTGGCAAGTTCATGGAGGTTGTGAAGAATTTGCAGGTTACAGTCCCATTTACCGAGCTCATTATGCAGGTCCCGTCTTACACCAAGTTTATGAAGAACATCTTGACTCGGAAGAGACGCATTGGTGAGGTAGAAACCGTCGCTCTTACTGCAGAGTGTAGTGCATTTTTACAGAACAAGGCCCCACCAAAGCTAAAGGACCCCGGTAGTTTTCCGATTCCTTGCACTATTGGCACCTTATCGATTGATAAGGCATTATGTGACTTAGGTGCTAGTGTAAGTGTCATGCCTTACTCCGTTTGTGAAAAACTTAATATGGGTCCTCTTAAGTGTACTAGTGTAACTTTGCAGATGGCGGATCGTTCCATAAAACGCCCTTTGGGAGTTTTAGAAGACGTGCCCGTTAGAGTTGGAAAAATTTTTATCCCAGTTGACTTTATCGTCCTTGACATGGCCGAGGACACTCAAATTCCCATAATTTTGGGAAGGCCATTTTTGCACACCGCCGGCGCGGTGATTGATGTCAAGAACGGTAAATTGACCTTGGAAGTGGTTGGAGACACCATTGTTTTCTGCTTAGATAGTACACTTAAGAATCCGATGATAACGGATTCTTGTTGCATGATTGATGTTGTGGATGTTTTAGTTCATGATTCTATGGAGGCGTCCCTTATACGGGATCCCTTAGAAGCTTTGATATGTTTGGAAGCGTGTGCAGGTGATGCTTCCATTGACTCTGCTGTTGTTGATGCCTTAGAAGCTGCTTTGGAAGGAAGAATGCTCACGGAGGAGCAAGGTGTCGATGTAACCAACATCGTCCACACCTCATTTGCCATAGACATAACCGTCCCGGAGCGTAAGCCACTTCCGTCTCACCTAAAATATGCCTTTTTAGACGATACAGAGAGCTTCCCCGTGATTGTAAGTGCTGATTTAACTGAGCAACAACTTTCTGATTTGTTAGTTGTTTTAAAGAAAAATAGGAAAGCTTTGGGGTATAGTCTTGATGACTTGAAGGGAATCAGTCCCGATTTCTATATGCATAGAATTAATCTGGAGGAAGGTCATTGTCCTTGTGTTCAGGGTGAACGTAAGTTGAACCCGAATATGCAAGAGGTTGTTAAAAAGGAAGTTATGAAATTGTTGGATGCGGTAATCATTTATGCGGTTCCCGATTCAAAGTGGGTGAGTCCGGTACAAGTTGTACCTAAGAAGGGAGGGACTACTGTGGTCCCGAATGAGAAGAATGAGTTAATCCCTACACGAATTGTGACGGGATGGAGAATGTGCATAGACTATAGAAAGTTGAACACCGCTACACTTAAAGACCATTTCCCATTGGCCTCTATCGACCAAATGCTTGAGTGACTAGCTTCTCACAAGTATTTTTGCTATTTAGATGGATATTCGGGATTTTTCCAAATCCCGATACACCCCGCCGACCAAGAAAAGACCACGTTTACTTGTCCATATGGCACTTTCGCATATCGCAGAATGCCATTCGGGCTATGTAACGCACCCGCCACCTTTCAAAGGTGCATGATGAGCATCTTTTCCGACTACATCGAGTCCATTATGGAAGTGTTTATGGACGACTTTAGTGTGTATGGTATGAGTTTTTAAGCTTGTTTAGCTAATTTGGATACCATTTTAAACCGATGTGTCGAGGTTAGTTTGGTCTTGAATTGGGAAAAGTGCCATTTTATGGTCACTGAGGGTGTTGTTTTGGGTCATGTGGTCTCCGAAAAGGGCATTCAGGTGGACAAAGCAAAGGTGCAAGTGATTGAGCAATTGCCCTTGCCGGTTAATGTGAAGGGAGTGAGAAGTTTCCTTGGTCACGCGGGATTTTATCGCCGCTTTATCAAGGACTTTTCCAAAATTGCTAAGCCACTTACACAATTGCTCCTAAAGGATTCCCCTTTCGATTTTACTGATGAGTGTGTGGAACCTTTTAACAGGATTAAGCAGCCCTCATTTCTGCTCCGATCATTCAGTCACCGGATTGGAATTTGCCATTCGAGATAATGTGTGACGCGAGTGATTATCCTGTGGGAGCAGTTTTGGGCCAAAGGAAGGACAAGGTCTTGCATGCTATATACTACGCTAGCAAAACACTTGATAATGCTCAGGTTAACTATGCAACCACCGAGAAGGAATTGCTAGCTATAGTGTATGCTTTGGAAAAGTTCAGAACCTACTTAGTTGGATCGGAAGTCATTGTTTTCACCGATCATGCGGCTTTCAAGTACCTCCTTGCTAAGAAAGAAGCGAAGCCCCGATTACTTCGATGGATCCTCCTCCTCCAAGAGTTTGATTTATCGATCCGGGATAAGAAGGGAGCGGAAAATGCCATTGCAGATCATTTATCAAGGCTTAGAGTTGAGAAGGACGGAGTTGTCATCCCCATAGATGATTCTTTTCCCGATGATTCTCTCATGGCCTTAACTACCGGTGAAAGCGAAGGACCTTGGTATGCGGATTATGCTAATTATTTAGTTGGCAAGGTATTACCCTCCGATCTCTCTTATCAACAAAAGAAAAAATTTATACATGATGTTCGGCAATTTTTCTGGGATGACCCTTATTTATTTAAGGAGTGTGCCGATGGTATTTTCCGTCGATGTTTCCCTCAATGGGAAGTTCGAGGAGTTCTAGAGAGTTATCATTCATCGCCATATGGTGGCCATCATGGACCGAGCCGAACCACGGCTAAGGTCCTCCAGTCGGGTTTTTATTGGCCAACCTTATTCCGGGATGCCCAAGCTTTTATTATGTCCTGCGATGCATGTCAAAGGACCGGTAATATTTCTAGGAGGCATGAGATGCCTCAAAATGGGATTCTCGAAGTAGAAATTTTTGATGCTTGGGGTGTAGACTATCAAGGCCCGTTCCCGTCATCCAAGGGCAACCAATATATTTTGGTTGCGGTTGATTATGTCTCCGAGTGGGTGGAGGCGGTAGCATCTCCTGCTAATGATGCTAGAGCGGTGATTTCTTTATTTAAAAAGATGATTTTTCCCCGCTTTGGTGTTCCAAGGGCGATTATTAGTGATGGCGGAAGCCATTTTCATGAGAAGCGAATTGATGCTTTACTTGCTAAGTACGGTGTCTCTCACCGTACCGGTCTTGCCTATCACCCTCAAACGAGTGGGCAAGTTGAGGTGTCCAATAGGGAAATCAAGTCTATTCTTCAAAAGCTCGTGTCAAAAGCTCGGAAGGATTGGAGCTCTAAGCTAGATGATACACTATGGGCTTATCGTACCGCCTTTAAAATGCCTATTGGTACTTCACCTTACCGATTGGTCTATGGCAAGTCATGCCATTTACCGGTCGAGCTTGAGTATAAGGCTTGGTGGGCGATTAAGGAGCTTAACTTGGATCCACATTTGAGTGGGGAGAGGAGACTTATGCAGCTAAATGAGTTGGAGGAATTCCGACTTGGTGCATATGATAGTGCTCGAGTTTATAAGGAGCGTACCAAGCGGTGGTATGACAAGCATATCCTTCACCGTGAGTTCAATGTGGGAGATAAGGTATTATTGTTTAACTCTAGACTCCGGTTGTTTCCCGGAAAGTTGAAATCTCATTGGTCCGGACCTTTTTCTGTCACCCATGTGGGTAAATTTGGCTCGATTGAAGTCGAGAATGATTCGGGTGAACGATTCAAGGTAAATGGTCAACGATTGAAGTTATATCATGAAGGTGCTCAAGTTGGAGCGATTGAAGTTATACGACTTCATCCCGTTCCCTTATCCCACTAAACCTTATTCTCATCAAGTCGTGCGGGACTCTAAACTAGCGCTACCGGGAGGCAGCTCGAGTATGTAAATAATTTCCCTCATTCTCGTTTTATTTTTATTTTTCCTTTAGTTGTTTTAGTGAGGATGAGAGGAGGGACTAATGTTTTTGGAGACACGCAGAATCATTGGAAATGATTTGAATTGAAGGTACAAAAAAAAAGAAAAAAATTCATCGTACTTGTGATAAAACAGCAGGTCACCTCAGCCTAGGCCTAGGGGGCCTATCGACTCTAGGGGCCGAGGTACGAGTTGGATTTGAACTCGGAAAGAAGGATTTGTGCACCTCAGCCTGTGCCCAGGCCCCCTATTGAATTCAGGGGCCGAGGCCTAAGGAAAATGGGAGAAAGAGTTAAGCAAAATCTCGAAAAACAAAGGAAATGGGCAGTCCGGCCGGCCAGCCGGGGGCCTGTGCCTACCGGCTGAGCTGTGGGAGAGTATTCCAATTTAAAAAATCGAAAATAGAGATAATGGTCATCAGGCCGGCCAGCCGGCCGCCGGTCCAGACCGGCTGGGGCGCACTCAGACCCCCAAACCCAATTTTTTTCGTCATTTCATTCATTCCTTTACCTCTCTCGCCTCTCTCTTCTCTCTCTCATCCCCCAAAACCCCAATTTTCCCCATTCCTCAGCATTCATCTTCCCCATCTTCACTCTCACTCCCCATATTTTTCCCATATTTTCCCTAAAACTGCTACTTTCAGCCTGATTTGCAATGCCTCCTCAGAACAAGCGCACCAGAAATGACCATGCTCAACCCGACATTGATCCCGATCCAGTTTTTTCGGGCATAATTTTTACCACACTTGACCAAAAGGTACGGTTTCAGAACTTGAGAAAGCGGTCTATTGTTCCTACTCGTTTTTTCGATCATGATGCTATGAGAACTTTAGGCTTAGATTCTGCTTTGGAGCTTTTGTGTAAAGGTGTTGGTATGGGTACATTCTTTACTATGCGTCATAATACGTTTACTCTGCTTACGTTGGAATTTCTGAGTTCATTTGAGGTACTTAAGAAGAGACGGTCTGGTGAGGTTATTATTGACTTCCGTTTACTGAATACTAATTTTTCGCTGAGCCTGAAACAGTTTGGGGATTGTTTTAACCTTAAGGATTATGATGACCGTACACCACCCGAGCATGCTAATTTTAGGGTGGGTGATTTTTGGGAATGCATTGTTGATGCCCCGTACACTACCGCGGGACATATGAGTTCAAATAATATTCATAATCCGATCATAAAGGTTTGGCAGAGGTTTATGGAGTGGACGATTTTCGCTAGGAAGGAGCCACATAATGTGCGCACCGAGGAGATGTCTATTTTGGGCTCGTATTTGCGGCGTAAGCCGAAAGTGTGGCATATAAATATTACCTATCACCTCGTCCTCCAGTTTAGGAGAATAGCTACGGCCGTTGCTGATGTTCCTATTTATATTGGCGGGTTAGTCACGCATTTGGCTCTCCGGTTGACCGCTTTTCGCGAAGCGGATCATGATCCGGTCCAGGGTGTGATTACTCTTAGCCTCCGATATTTGGCTTCTCTTAACTGGATTTCTTCTAGGCATCAGAATCGTTGGGCTTGGCTTATTCATGAGCAGACGACTATTATTTTGCAAGCCGGGTCGGTTTGGTAACTTGAGGCTGATCAGCCTAAGTATTTATTACCCATCGCTGCCCCTAGCTCTCTTCCTTCGTCGCATGCTGTTACCTATACTCGTCGCCCGACGAGCGAGCCTAGTACCTCCCAGCCCGCTTCTGAGCCGGGTCCATCTCGGCCTGCTCCCGAGACCACCACCACTACTACTTTTGAGCAGCCTCCTCCACCACCCCAGTATGCTCCCCTCCATCCCGATCTGATTTCATGGATGGAGCGCACGGAGTTGAGTGCCGGTTCGTCCCGTTCTGATTTTGATACTTTTCGCACGGAGACTCGTGTCGACACTGCTGCTACCCACGCTCGCCTAGACAGGTTATATGCTGATCAGTGTCTCAGGATGTATCCCGTATATGATGACTATGCTAGGCGTGCGGCTGTGCCACCACAGGGCCTTTATCCCTCGTACTTTTCTTGGCCCGTGGGTGGTTATACTGACCCTTTGATTCATGGAGGTTTCCATCTTCACACTGACTATTTCAGTGCCCCGACGGGCCCTGCTTTTGGAGCCGCTAGTGATTATCAGGGAGGTGGTTGGTATACAGGTGGTGCGTCAGGCCCTGGGACTGCTGCGGATGATGATATGGAGGATGATGATTTTGGTGATGATGATGATGATCAGTAGCGGATTGCTGACTCCGCTACCTCTCCGTGTATATTTGGCATGTCTTTTCTCTATCCTCGGTTTTTATTTGTGTTCCCCCACCAATTTTGAGTCTGTATGATTTGGACATTGGGGACAATGTCGAGTCTAGCGTGGGGGAGTTTTTAGTATTTCTAGTTTTATTTCCTTGAGTCTTAGTGGTTGTCTATGATACCGATTATGCAGCAATGATGATAATTTGCACTCTTTAGGCTACCTACTCATTCTTAATTGGCATTCATTTGACCTTTGTTATGTGGAATAATAATTAATCGACAAGTTTGCAACCAACAGAGCTATAATTTGTGGTTCCCATTTAGACCGACCCTGCATTTAGGCTTTAGCTACAAAATTGGTGAGATTCAGAGCCTCCTGTAGCCGGTACATTCATACCTGGCTACCACTTAGGATTGTGTATAGGTCTCCTCGTGGAATATGCTATGTCAATACGCATAAGTATGGTGTTTGCCCCTTTATTTTGACTAACTTGCCTAGTGATCATTTTTGGGTCATTTTTATTTTCATCTATTTTATCCATTTTCTCCTTGGCTAAAATGTTAAAGAATTCACAAAATGAACTACAAAATCAAATTTGCCTACCCAGCCAAGCTTGATGAAGTAGGTCACCTAGTGCATTTTATGCTCGTTATTGTGTGAATATGGAGAATTTTGATGGACGTTTGGATGTGGTTGACTCTGTTTCAAGGGAGTTTTTAGATCTTGTCCGGGTCAATTTGGGTTATTGTATATATTTGCTTCTAATTTCATCAAGCTGAAAAAAATAGTTCAAAAAGAAAAAAAAGAAATCAAATCAAAAAAAAGAGAGAAAAAAAATCGAAAAAAGAATCGAAAAGGAAAAAAAGAGAAAAAAAAAATCAAAACAACAAAAATATGTTATTCTCGTTACTTTTATTTTCTGTTTACTTGATGAAATTTGAGCGCCCTCTTTTTTTTGACCCCGGACTCGTTCTCGTTGGTTGGTGATTTGTATGATTTGTTTATGGAAGTGGAAGAATTGTTGAGTTGAGCATTATCGCACTAGTTAGTTCACTAGCTTGGCTTTAACCTCACATGACCATATCGATTTCCACCTTCTACCGTGTTATGACCATCCTTGCCTCCCTTTGTGATCTTAGCATGTTTTGTAAAAATTTAGAGGTCGATACCATACTAGATTGCCGGCATATTTCCATGAGTTGGAGTAGTTAAGCGTTTTCATATATATTTCACATATACACACCCTTCCTAATTGAGCGATGAGTGGCTCCGTGAGTAGCCTATGCAAGGGTTTTGGATGAAAATGTGGTTTCAACATATTATGCTTGGTAAAATTGTGCATTTGTTGATGGATTATTTTTCCTATTTCCCGTCTTGGAATTCGTTTCTTAGACTTCGTTAGATGTTTGCTATGACGGACTTGAGTATTTGGTTGCCCATTATTTGCTTTGAGCTGTTTCGGTATTATATTAGTTGTTTTCTTACGGGTCTTGCTTGAGGACAAGCAAGGGTTCGGTTCGGGGGAGTTTGATGTGTCGTATTTATATAGTTTTATTCCCTCGATTCCGTTGTCTTTTATGGTCGGAACACGCTCTTTAGAGCCGTTTCTTCTAACATTTTGCTTTGAGTGAGTGTTTTTGTAGATTCTACACGATTTCAGGTCTTTATGTGCATTTACACTCATATCCGGTTAGAAGAACGATCCCGAGACAAAACCCGTGCCTCAAGACGTTTAGGCGAAGAAGAAATGGGAAGTGACGATTCATTGGGCCATGGGAAGCGGCCCATTACTTCTTTTATTAGTGCGTGCACGCCAGCCTGCATGTGACCGGCGGCCTGCTGGCCGGCCGGCATGACACAAACCAATTTTAGCTTCATTTTTAGGTGTGCGTCGGCCCCTGCATGTGGCAGGCGGCCTGCCAGCCGGCCGGGGTGCACACCCAGTTCATTTCCGCCTAATTTTGTATAACTAAGGATGAGGATTATTTTCTATGATGACTTTTTCATACTTAGCTTATTTTTACTTTAGAAAACTCGTGACCCTTAGGATTCTAGCACTCGGTTTTCACTCGAATTCGATTTCGGTAATTTTGTTTTATGCAAATTTCAGTTTGATGTTTCAATATTTATCGCAATTTATTTAGTTCGTCGTAATTTTCTCTATTTGCAATTTGTTGTTCCGTTTAGTTCGTTAGATTTCCGTTCGTTTATTGCTAGATTTGTTTGCTTCACTTTCAATCATGAATTCCATGTATGCGTATTGTTGTTCCGTAATTATCATGTGTAGCTAATTTTCTCGCTAGGGTCGTGGGGGATCGATGGATTATTATGCGATTATGCTACTTTGATACTAAACGTATAATTATGCTAGTACCATTTTTGCGTGCTTTATTTGTCGATTAATTTGTTAAAGGCCACAACATGTTAATCTGTTTGGGAAATTCTAGTTCTCGTGCGAAAGCCGAATTAGGATTAGACAACGCGCGATTTGGTAGGAAGTCTAATAAGTTGCGAGAGCCCGTTAGATCATTCCTAGGTTGACACGGTTCGAGAGAACGTGTTATAGCCGACTAGCATGTTTATGTGTTTATTATTATTGTCGCATAATTGTTGAGCATCTATCGTGAACCCGTGACCTTAGTTTTCATCCCATTGTTAGATTCGATTTTTATTATCGTCTTTTAGTAGTCTTTTATATTTTTTCAATCATTCAACCGTTTAGAGCATTTTAGAATCGCCATAGCTAATAAACGAAAATTGACTATTTCCCTGTGGATTCGATACCTTGCTTGCCGCTATCTTCTTGTTAGTAGCATTAGGTTTATCTTGATTGGGTGAGACGATATAACCCACATCAATGTTTAGCGTTGAGAATGCGGTATGATTCAGCTTCGACCCATTTGGTGAAGTAGTCGATAGCTACTAAGATGAAACAGTGTCCGCCAGTACTAGAGGGGTTTATTTTTCCGATTATGTCGATACCCCATGTCGAGAACGGCCAAGGCGACGTCATGGTATAAAGCAGAGATGACGGCATATCTTGCACATTGCCGAAGATTTGACAGTTGTGACAACGTTTGACATATAACTGGCAGTTAGCTTCCATGGTATTCCAGTAATACCCGAGCCTCATGATTTTTCGGACCAGCATGTGAGCATTCATATGTGGGCCGTTTTCACCATCATGTACTTCGGCCATAACTTTTTCGGCCTTATATTTGTCAACACAAAGGAGAAGAGCCCCCTGTGCCGTCTTTTTGTACAGTTGCCCGTCATCAGTACGGATGAACTGGGTGGCTAGCCTACGTAAGGCTTTCTTGGCCCAGCCTTCGGTCCCGGGAGGGTACTCTCCGTTTGTTAGGTATGTTAATACAGCCTGATACCAAGGTTCAGGATCAGTTATCTCAATGTCTTCAATGTCATGAATGTATGCCGGCTCGGACCGTCTTTCGACACAAATTGGCATACTGGTCACGTGGTCGGGAATATTCAGTAAAGATGCCAATTTTGAGAGTTCATCTGCAAACTGATTTTCTTCCCGAGGCAGGTATATGTACTCCACCTTTTGGAATTGTTTCTCGAGATCCCTTGCTCGTGCCTGGTAGGCCACGAGATTAGCATTCCGAGTCTTCCATTTTTGAAGTGCTTGGTTAATGACCAAGGACGAATCGCCATGTGCCCGAAGATTTGTGATCCCCAGATTGGCGGCGGCTTGTAGCCCATAAATGCATGCTTCGTATTCGGCTGCATTATTGGTAACATCGAAGTCCAGTTTGATGGACACGGGAGTATGTTCTCCCTTTGGTGAAATTAGGAGGATCCCGACTCCGAACCCTCGAAAATTGGATGCTCCGTCGAAGTATAGATCCCATGTTTCGGTATCAGTATGGAAGATATCTTCATCTGGGAAGGACCAGGTGTCGGTGTGTCCTTCCTCGGCTATCGGGCTATCGGCGAGAAATTCAGCTACTACTCGCCCCTTAATAGCCTTTAACGGTACAAATTTCAGGTCGAATTCTGCCAGCATTAGAGTCCATCTGGAAATTCGGCCATTGAGAATGGGCTTTTCGAAGAGGTATTTGATCGGATCCATCTTGGATAGAACATGGACCTCGTAGCTGAGCATATAGTGTCGGAGCTTTTTAGTGGCCCAAACCAGAGCCAAGCATGTCTTTTCGAGCATGGTATATTTGCACTCATACTCTAAAAAATTTTGGGTTTTTCTACACGGTACCCCTGAACTTTTCACTTTTCTACATGGTACCCTCACCATTTTTACGTGACTACATGGTACCCTTGTACTTCATTATAAACATCGTTGGTACCCCTAAACTTTATTATTACCTTATTGGTACCCCTAAACTTTTTCTTCCGTCAAACTTTGGCACTAAATTACCTTTTTTGTTCAAGATTAAAACTTAAATGTCATTTAACATGCCTAATTAACCTAAAATTGAACTTAAATTAACATTCTTGTATGTTTTCGCAGTTATGCACCAAATCTAAAATGAGTATATTTTTGGTGTTATATTGTCAAATCAAATGATAACACTTAATTTAAGCTCAATTACTTGTTAATTATTTAAGTTAAATGGTATTGAAGTCGTTATTTAAGCTACAAACATAATTTAACGACAAAACATGATGAAAAAACCCTTTAAGGGGTACCAATTAAATTAATAGGAAAGTTCAAGGGTACCATGTATACACATAGAAAGAGTAGGGGTACCACATAGAAAAGTGAAAAGTTCAGGGGCGTCTTGTAGAAAAACCCAAAACTTTTTGTTGATATAATAAATGGCTCGTTCTTCGGAGTCGACTGTCTGAGCCAGCATAGCCCCCATGGCTGTCTCGGTCGTCGTTAGGTATAAAGACAGAGGCAAGCCGGGTTGAGGTGACATCAAGACTGGCGGAGCAGACAGGATTTCTTTGATTTTGTCGAAGGCGGTTTGGCACTTGTCATCCCATAGTACCCGCTCTCCTATTTTTAGTTTCTTGAAAATTGGTTCACATACCATGGTTAGCTTGGAAATGAACCGGCTGATATACTGAACTTTCCCGAGAAATCCCCTTATTTCTTTTTCGGTTTTAGGAGGTTGCATCTCGGTAATGGCTTTGATTTTAGCTGGGTCGACCTCGATACCTCCTTGGCTAACGATATGACCCAGTAATTTGCCTGATGTTACCCCGAAACTGCACTTTTGAGGGTTTAGCCTCATGTTGTACTTGCGCAATCGGGTGAAGAATTTCCTTAGGGCGGTGATGTGACCGTCCCGTTCTTTGGATTTGACGATCATGTCGTCTACATAAACTTCTACTTCTTTATGCATCATGTCATGCGATAAGGTGGTAGCGATCCTTTGGTAGGTGGCCCCGGAATTAATGAGGCCGAATGACGTGACGGTGTAGCAGTAAGTACCCCAAGGTGTAGTGAAGGTAGTCTTACTCATATCTTCTTCCGCCATTTTGATCTGATTATACCCGGCATACCCGTCCATAAATGATAAAAGGGCATGATCGGCCGTGTTATCCACCAGTATATCGATGTGTGGTAACGGAAAATCGTCTTTCGGGCTTGCTTTGTTAAGATCCCAAAAATCTACGCATACCCGCACCTTACCGTCCTTTTTAGGAACCGGCACGATGTTTGCAACCCAGTCCGGATACTCCGACACTTGTATGAAGCCGGCTTTGAACTGTTTGTCGACTTCTTCTTTTACTTTGAGAGACCACTCGGGCCTCATTCGGCGAAGCTTCTGTTTAATCGGTTTGCACCCGTCTTTGATAGGTATGCGGTGCTCGGCTATTTCCCGGTCTATCCCCGGCATGTCCTTGTAGGACCATGCGAAGACGTCTTTGAATTCTTGGAGGAGGTTCGTGAATTGTTGTTTCTCCTCGGGATCTAGAGATAACCCTATCTTAAGCATCTGAGGCTCTAAGGTTGTTCCCAGATTGATGGACTCGGTCTCTTCGATTACCGGATTCCGGGATTCCCTTTGCTCTAGTTGCTCGATCAGATGTGGAGGTAAGGGTACCTGTTCGTCGGGTTTCTCAATGTCATTGCATAAAATATTTTTGAAAGCAGAATTTAAAAGAGACAAGTCGTAAGCAGAACGGTTGTTATTATTGATTGAAAATTTGGAGAATAGCTCGAAAAGAGCAGCCATCTGATCATTAGTCAGTGGCGGGATTGGTAAGGAACACGGGACAGACCCCGAAGTACCAGCAGCAGGAATGACAAGAGGGAGAGGGGTTACAGGAGTGACTCTAGCACCGACTTCCCTAGACTCGACCTCAGACTCTGACTCAGACTCGGACTCAGACTCAGGCATGTATCCCTCTCCGGTGACCAGCTTGTAGATCTTTCCTTGACTGTGAGTTCACTTGACAGTCTTCCTCCAGGCCCTATTTCCCATCTCGGAACCAACATCCGAGATCAGCTTGGTCGGGTCAAACCTGCTGCTGCGAAGAATCAGGTTGACCAGGTCTTCCTTTGGAGTCGGGGCTATAGTGTCTTCCCCGAAGAGCTGTCCCAGCGCGGGCTCAGCATCGTCAGCTTTATCGGCCTGGATGAGGGCGAACACATCATCCGGGATGTAGTTGCAGTCCCGGGCCAATTGGGTCCCGAGGTGCGCAGCATTGGGTTGGTACAGACCAACCTGAATAGCCCCGAATACCGGTGTGACAAAGTAGTCAGACAACCGTGGGCTGTAAGGGCTCAAGTGGATACCCTTAATGATGTTGCAGGCCTTTTCGATTCCTGCTCGGACAACGTTGCCCGGAGTGGCGGCATAGTCTTCGTCCTTAAGGACCTTGATGATCTTCCCAGCTGGAAGATCGGGTCGAGAGGTAGCCCCCGGAAGGTACCCTAGGTTTTGGAGCATTGTGTCAATGCTCGTGGTGAAGTAAGGCCTAAAAAGGTACTCTTCCTCGATCATTCCCACAAAGTCGAACCCCCAGAGGTCCGTGCGGCCCGTGGTGTTACAGTTAGCCACGGTCATTGGGGTTGCCACTAAAGTAACAACATTGTCGAGCAAAGGCATCTTGATCTTACGGTGGAGGGTGGATGACACGGCTTTGACCGCGTGAATCCATGGCCTTCCTAGGAGCAAGTTGAAGGACGAGGTGACATAGATCACCTGGAATTCAAGCTCCTTTTCAATCGGGCCCGTTACAATGGTCAGCTTTACGGCCCCGGATACCGACTTTGGGCTTCCATCAAAGGCTTGGATGGTTTGAGCCGTCGGAACATAATCGACCCCGGTAATACCGAGGGCTTTGGCGGTCCTTAAGGGAAGGACGTTCACAGCGGACCCGTCATCGACCAGAGTCATCGGAAGGTATTTCCCTCGGCAGATTACCGTAATATAGAGGGCCAGATTATGAGAGGCCCCGAACGGTGGCAGGTCGGCTTCAGAAAAAGTGATCATTGGGCCTCCTTCCTTGGTTTTGCCCTTCAAGTGGGGCAGGATCGTGGCTACTATTTCAGCAGGGGTAGCCAAAGAGTAGATCGTAACTTGATCGAGAGCCTTAGTGAGTGCTTCTCGATGTTCTTGTGAGCTAACCAAGAGTTGCCATATAGTGAGGTCAACTCGGGTCTTCTTTAGTTGCTTCACGATAGCCGTTTCAGCAGTCGGCTCTTCAGGGGCAACTTCCATCTCGAGTGGATCGGTGACGGTTGTCGGGATGGGGATGTCCCTAGAGCTAGTGGCTTGATAGGGACGGCCAAGGTGGTTACTGGCTAAGACTCGGGATTTGGCCTCGCGAATCTGTTGAGGGGTAATGGGAACAGTTTCCCCTTTAACGAGGTAGACATCATCCTCGTCGTCAAACCAGATCCCGTTCACTTGCGGTATAAATGGAGAGATAAGGTGAGAGCAATCAATCGCCTCCCCGGCAAAGATGGCATGGGAGCTGAAAGGGTTCTCTTTGTTGCTTGGTTTATCTCCGGGTAGCGGGATTTTACCGCTCTCGATCAGGTCCTGGATCAAGTGTTTCAGCTTCCAACACTTTTCGGTATCATGCCCATTGCCTCGGTGATATTGGCAATAAGCCTGGGCATTGTAGTTCTTGGAGCGTCGCTCGACCGGAACTTCAGGAGTGGGGCCTATCGGTTGGATTAGGCCCTTTGAGGACAGCCTTTGTAAGGCATAGGTATAGGTGGTACCTATATCAGTGAAAACCCGAGGTGGGGTATTCTTCTTGGACGGGGCATCTAGTAGATTTACCGCGTCAAAAATGCTGCGAGTTGCAGCTTGGGGCTTGGTAGTGGAAGAGGAAGCCCCTTGGTATCCCTTGCTAGAGGACTTGTTGAGGCCTTCTAGCCTTAGGTCGTCTTCAATTCTCATACCCATTTCAGTAAGGGTGGTGAAATTGGGTATGACAGCGTACCGGAGATGAACCCGGTATGAGGGGAGGAGGTTCTTGACAGAAGCCTCCACCAAAGTCTTCTCACTGGGCTTATCGACCAGTTTCACACTCTCGGCCCTCCAGCGTTGAAGGTACTTAGTAAAACCTTCTTTTGGCTCTTGGGCCATAACCTCCAAAGACCGCATTATGGTTTGGATCTCGGTGTTGTCAACATAGTTCCGAGCAAACTCGGTAGCCACATCATCCCATGTAGGGTATTTTTTTGGGTCTAGCCTATAGTACCAGGCCCGTGGGTTCTTCTCAAGGGACGCAGCAAAAAGATTCTTGAACATTGAAGAATCTACCCCTTTGATAGCCATGAATTCTTTGAAGGCCCGTACATGTAGTAACGAGTCCTCGGTTCCCTCAAACATGGGTAAGCCCGTGAGATTCAGGTTCGCGGGCAGCTTGTCACTTACCGGGGAGTACTCTCGGCTATTCTCCCGATGAATATTGTTACTCCCAGCCAAATGGACTTGTTCTTCTAGTCGGCGTACTGCGCTGACTAGTTCAGCTAGAGGCCCAGTAGCCTCGGCATTAGGAGCCCTTTGCTCCACTGCAGCCATAGGAGCAACGATGGCCACTTGACCCGCCCTCATTTCAGTCAGTTGGGCATCAATGTCGGTTTGTTTGGCGACCATGGCATCCACGGAGGCCTTCAGGTTGTTCAGAGCTCCTTCCATTTTGCGGTTGTGTCTGGTGGACGGTGGCCTGTCTGTAAGAACACTGCATAATCAGAATCCGAACCCAGATCTCGGAAAAAGAAGAAAAAGTACATCCCGAGCGACACTAAGAAAGAAGACTAAAGACTCGAGAAAGACACCTAGACGGATGACTCAATGGGTGGTATAACTTCCTTAGGACTTTGGCTTTGTGGGCCTAATCCCGTTCGAAGGAAGGTCCACGTGAGACTTTTCCCTAGACTTTTGACTCGAGTGTACGGACGGACTTTCCTTAGTAGGGGTATGCCCTACGTGGGTTGGTCGTGCCTTGACAAATAAGGCGGACTTGGGAAAGGGGGGGAAACTCGTGATATAGGATCAACGGAGTTTCGACGTTGTGAACCCTCGACATACTATGCAAAGACCCGACACATGGATAAACGGTAGGTCCTATAATAAGGAAGATTCACTAGGAAAGTTGGATGTTTTGAAGTTTTGAAATTTGAATATAAAATGAGCGAATTTCCGAAAGTTCGAAAATTGAAAACGGGATTTCGAAAACCAAGATTAGAATTTTGAAAATTCAGAAAATCGGAATGGTGTTGGAAATTCGAGAATTAAAACGGGCAGCATGCCGGCTAGAGAAAAAGAATATTTTGAGTCAAATCGTTGATCCTAAATTTCGGCGGCATTCCGAATTTTGAAAGTTGGATATTTTTGAAAAGACAGGTCCCGAAACGGACAGTATTTCGGGGTTTTCAAAATTTGGTGTTTTTGGAAATTTGCATTTTTTGAAATGACGGTTTTTGAAAAATGACACGGAAACCAAGTAGCACGTAGTCAAACAAGCATTATAACGACGCTTATGTATGCTTTACACTAAGTCTCGGTCGGTCGAAATATGGTTTATACCAACAACGATGGCATTCTCGTAAATCAGAACGGACTCCCTAAGCCGAGTTGGTCTTAGGACATGCCGCAAAACCCATACGAGTTCCGCCATCGAAGTCTTTAGCGCACCCATGTAGGAATGCACCGCGGTATAGTGGGACGTCGGTCACAAGTAACCGGCCCGGGCAAAAATTTAGGTTATGCATGAATCATTAAACTAATGCGCGCACACTAATATACGAACGATTTCTCTTCGAGTCTCACCCTAGGAACCCCGATGACATGTGGTACATCAGGTATCCCCAGCGGAGTCGCCAAATTGTGGACATGACGTAGGTCCACCCCGACGCGGCCACGCGCGGGTTTGGGTAGGCGAATGAATCTCGTGGTGAGATTGTTCTCGGGTTCGAAATTTAAGTCAAAGTTGGAGTCGCCACCAAATTTTGTGGTTATTCGGAACCATTCGAGCTCACTCTATGTCGTCATGGGCTATACACAAAGTATGGCCCACTTCTATTTCAGAGTTTATGGGGCCCGTCCCTTTGCATTGCGATACCGATACCATCTACACCGGTATCGTGTAAAGAATGACTCTCGTGCGCCAACGGTTTCGGGCATCCGGAAACCG
This sequence comes from Agrostemma githago, assembly GCA_958450325.1. Lineage (NCBI taxonomy): Eukaryota > Viridiplantae > Streptophyta > Magnoliopsida > Caryophyllales > Caryophyllaceae > Agrostemma > Agrostemma githago. The sequence continues at coordinate 19,036,748 of OY288247.1, read as the reverse complement.
AGGTTCTGAGTAAGGGGTGAGGGTACGTGTTGGGAAGCCCACTAAGGACACCCAACCCCACCCGCACAATGGCGGCCTCTACTAAGACATCGTTCGTGTTCGTGTACGCACGCTAGTAAAACGACTAAATGATATGCAAACAGCGTTTTCGGGCTAATCATGCGAATTATGGGTTAGCTACGTCATTTAATGCATCTAACTATCGTCGAAGTTATTTAGCATGCGAGGTTCATTTATAGGGCGATAAACATCAAAATAAACAAAGCTCGAAAATAAATAACGTACAAGATACACGGGCGGAAATAAACCCGGCCAATACAAAAAGTACAAAAAATATAACGTACGGAATAAAAACGACATAAATGTAAATAAATAAAGACTAGAAACGGACCCGTATGCAACAAATACGAATTAAACCGTAAGTCGTGTAACCGGACAAACTTTAATTAATTACGCATTATATTGCGTATTAATTAAAGAACGGAGGTATGGGACCTAGGCGTGGTGCTAGCCCGATCCCCAACCTCGATGCCATGTCCCGACTTATCACATCGCAAAATGGCGTCCCGGTTGGCCATATATTAGACACGACTAAAGGGTCGGAAATATAAGGCTAATCGTGGAAGACTACGATCAAAGTCGTTAAAGTGTCGTGATGTGCATGGGTTTTGAAAAATGTAATCACGTGATTGACTTTACACGTGTCGACTAAAGTCGTAAAAAAGATGACGAGGCTCAAATGTTGCATTTAAGCTCTCGGATTTCTGGGCTACAGGACCCACTCGATCGAGTCGGGGCATGGACTCGGTCGAGTGCGTCCTCGAAGTAGCTACTGTCCAGTTTTTGGGGTGCTACTCGATCGAGTGGCCTATGGCACTCGGTCGAGTGGCACCTGTACGAGGCATAACTCGTTTCGTTTTTTATTTGTTTAAAATCGATGGTTGGCCGAGTTAAATAAAAATATCGTATAATTTAAATTTAACACGGCTTCCGGTACAATAATCGTGTATTATACAATTATAATACCGTTATCGGAATTTTGTGAAAATGTCATTATGGGATTGAAAAAATGTGACTAATGACGAAATTGTAGTCCTCCGCGTCACGACATCGATATTAATCCTAACGGATTATGTGATGTCGGTTTTCGCATCAACGGATTTCGCACTAATCTTAGAAATGGAGTCCTTCACATTCAACTATGAACGACCACGATCACGTTATGCCTTTGAGCACATTGGGGCGGCGCTCCTCGAAAGGGTGCCACCTCCGTCGTTACTCGTAAAAGGATTAAACGGACTTTAGATGGTCGTCATAGTCAAACGTTTTAAGATCCGAATTTTAATATTATTATGTACATATACACATACACGGTATAATGATGATAAATAAATGTTAGAGATTAGTAACGAAAATTAAAGAGTTAGTATACAAGAATTAAAATGTTAGTGTTAATGTTAGTATACTAGTATAGTTATAATATAGACAATGCGAAAATGTAAATAAAAAAAGTAGTAAGGATTGAGATGGGGTTTAGGACACCCTCAACATACATGCTTAGTAAAGGCCTCGGAAATGGACTCGTAATAGCGGCGTGAACGCGGGAGTATCGAGGATGTATGCAAGTTATGGTGTGTGTGTATCGGTTTTACAAGGGATGTAGACTTGGTTTTTTGGCTTGTGTTGTGTAGGGTTGTTGTGTGGGGAGAGTGTAAAGCACAAGAGAGTAAAAATGTAGGGTTGATTGCATTAGCCAAAACTCAAAATGCAAAAGGTTTGAGGGGGTATTTATAGAGAATATCCCACGACCTAGGGTCACTCGATCGAGTGGCCCTAGTGCACTCGATCGAGTGCCCTTGAAAAGGGGTCTGTTCCGGTTTAGAAGGCTCCACTCGACCGAGTGGGTCAATCCACTCGATCGAGTGGATCAAGGGAATCGAGTCAATTTAGGAAATAGTTGACTCTTTTGATTTTTTGAATTTTGAGCTTGGGCGCCAGCTTCTAGAAGCTCTCTAGGCTGGTTTTGAGGACGGATCCATCATTGACCGGGTTTTGACCCGGTCGCCAAAAGACGGGTTTTATTTTCGGTCTCGGTTTTGGCCCAAATTAGTCTTATTTTGCTCGGAACGACCCACTGGGCCTGAATTTGAGGTTGGTTTTGAGAGATTTGTACTCAGCTAAATGTCCACGTCGGATATTATTGACTCCGAACCCATATTTGAGTATACTAAGTCACGTTTGCGTCCGATCATCATCGGGTGTTTTGTCGGGAACTGCTATAGACACTAGCAGGCAAAATGCGGGTGTCTACAACAACAAATGCGAAAATTGAAATAATTGAATTAGTAGCGATGATAACGGATTGTAAATAGATTAGATAACATAAAAAGGTACGATGCTCGGTTTTGAAAAGAGTAAATCACGTGATAGACTTGACACGTGTTGACCGAAGTCGTTAAAGAAGTTTATCGAGGCTTAAAATATGTGGAAGGCTCACGGTTTGACGTGACAGAGGTCACTCGATCGAGTCATGGGAGAGACTCGATCGAGTGTACTCCCCTAGAAAATCTAAAGTGATACAGTGGCGGAAACACTATAGAGTCGGGATTAAAACACACTGTAACTATGTCTTAGTAAAATTAAAATGGTAAAGTCAACCAATAGACCTTAACTAAAATGACCAAAATTTAAAACAATCCACAAAAGTGGTTTGAACAATCCATAAGACATAATTATTAAAATAAATAAGTAGGATCCATAACTGCTCGCTAGCCCCCCCGAAGAGAAACGCATATACCTGCCATGTTAAAAACATAACAGCCACAATCAGTGGGGAGCAACGTCAACGTTCTCCTAGCCGTATAACATGATTTTAAAACTGTAATTACTATTATATGAAAATAGAAAAAAAAAAAAAAAAAACAGTAAAACATTATTCATAAAAATAAGCTTTTAGTGAAAAACTTCACGTATCGAAACAATATAATAAAAATGAGTTTTTCGGAGAAAACATAAAACATTTGTCAACCTGCAAATCAAATTATATCGATAATAATAAAATGTTCAAAATGGTGTTATGGATAGGATTAGCGTAGACGGCCAGACTTTCACTAGGATAATATTGGAAACTAGCTTCAAGAACTGTAGATTTAACTCATAACAGAATCCAGTCTCTAACTGGGCAACTCAACTATAATAGGACTGCGTGCAGCGAGGTCCTGGTTTAAGTAGTATACACCCCTCCTGGATACAAACCATATCCAGTTCTACCCGACGCGACTTACACGATGTGATATCTAAGTTTAAGGGCACAATGCACACTCCCCTGAACACAAACCATGTTCAGTTCAACAGCCAATGTGCCCCATAAAGACACACCAACCTTACAGTTGATGGCAAAAATGTACATCCTAGACTATATTACTCTAACCCCACACTTGTCCTTATTTCATAACTCCAAAACCAAGCCATTATCGATATTTAAAAAGATATAATCATTATAAACAATATGAAGATAAAAGGAGTAATCATTATATTTTAAAAGAGGAAACTTTCTATCTTAGGAAACTTCTGCTTTTAGAAACCTTCTTAAAAATAGCATCATATCAAAATATCGAAAATATTAGTTCATACTAACACAACATTTTTATTAAACAATATAGATTTATAAAACTAATACTTTCGGCCTTAACGATAATATTAATTGTTAAAGTGAGAACATTTGAGTTTATGAAATTATTGAAATATCGTACAAGGGTTATAAAATGATCAAAAATGTCTTAAACATTTTAATACTACTAATTAGGGTGTTTTCAAATTTTATAACTAAAATTCCCTAATTATTATTAGTTTCGACAATACGAACATAAATAGGATTTTACGGCAACTGTAAAATAAATCTTTTAACGTCTTTTATTTAATTAAACCATTAAACAAATTTAGAATATGATAAGGGGTGATTTAACTCTCAAATTTTCAGATTTAAATATTTTCAAAATTGCTGGAAAAAATAATTCTTTTAGGTAAGACGAAGCAATTTAACGATAAATCGTAATTTTGTCCAAAAATCATTACTATTAATTAAAGACTTCAATAAATAGTAAAAAAATGACGTAAAATAGCTAAAATATATTTTTGGACATTATGTCCAGAAAAGAAAATTTTCCAGAATCCTTAAACTCGGTTTTTAAAGGGTTTTCTTGTTAATCGTCTAATCTCGACAATAACGATTAATAAAAATAGTAATTACAAAACGATTATTAATATCCAAAAACTATTGTTAAACTTAAAAATAATGATTTTCCAGAAACTACTATTTTTTTCAGATTTCCAAAATTTCAGATTTAGCAAATTCCATTAAAACCGTCTTTTAAAACCCGTTTTCACAATTAATGATCCCATTAATAAAACTTATCGTTCCTAACATTTTATTAAAGCACTAAAAATTGTAAAATTACATTTTATTATGAAAACATCAGAAATATATTTTTTCTCCAGATTTAAACAGAAGACCAAAAATCGAGAATTTAAACGGCAAACACGGTTTTAACGATAAACGTTGTTTTAAAGTGATTAATTAATTCACCCACTTAAAAATTCCAAACAATTATGAAAAAATTCAGAAAACTATTTTTCTTCATAAATATAATCCACGTCAAATTTCAGATTAAAATAAAATGTTTAAGTGTTAGAAATAAAAATCGGCTTTTAATCGTTTTTGTTCGTAAACGATAATAATTCAATAATCGATAACTAAAATATCAGAAAAATACAGAATTATGAAAAATCACAAGAAACCTCATTTTTACAGAATATAATCATATATTACAAGTTTAGGCCGAATATTACGATTTTACAAATCAATACAACAATTTAATCGTTAATCTCGTAAAAGCGATAAAAATACAAAAACGTGCAAATTTTCAACTTTTAAAAATTTTCCAGATTATATGACATACATATATTGTCAAAAATTAAATATAAAAATATACATGCAATTACACAACTAAAATCAAGTAATACCGAGTAACATCGACGTTACCTCTAATCCAAGTCGGAATCGATAATATACTCGTCACCTCGGGCTCGTCCACTGATCCTATAGTGCAAAAAAATCATGGCATAAAAATACCATGAGAAAAACTAAGAAAATCAAGGTGAATAACGATCGAAAACAACATCGATTATTAGCTTAACGATAGGCTCGGAAAGAGGATTAATTTGACGATAAAAATGAGACGATTGTGACTCGAAATAGAGCAAGAATCATCCAAGAAGGAAGAAAAAATCACACGGCCAAAACGGAGAAGGAGAGAAGGAATTTTTTTTCTTTAAGATGAAAATGAATGAGAGAAGTAAAGGATGGTTCTTATGGCTAAATGAAAATAAATAAGTTGATGAATCCAATGTGGTATGACATTAATATAGCTGGCCAAAGAGGATAAGAAGGAGTATGATGGGTTTGCTCATTAAGCCATGGTTAAATGCAGAAAAAGAATCCTATGCAACAACATTTAACGTAATGAAATAAAACGTATTATAAAATCGTAGTAAGAGTGTGACAAAAATATGTGTCGGTCCAAAACATGGGGAAAAAGGTCCTAAATAATCTTTAAGTTGATAAAAAGAAGTATCGTAAAATAGTTAAAGGCATTTCAAAGTAATTTGAGTAAACCTCGCGTAAGAAAATAATTATTTACGAAACTTCGTAATAAAATCATTAATGGCTAAATTGTCGTAAATAAAAATATTTACTAGTTGAAAATATTATAAAAATATGTTTAGAAATTCGTAGAAAAAGGAATAACTCAAATACGAACTTAAATACGTTAATTCGTAGAGAAATAAAATTCCTCGTGGAAAAATAAATAGTTTACGAAGCAAATCAAATAAATAGATTTAAAAAGAATTAAAATCTTTTTAAAATATAAATAAATATCATTAAACTCAAAATGAAAATAAAGCTTGGAAAAATGAAGAAACATAAGGCCGAAATGTGACAGAGTTATGACAGAGTCATAACGGAAAAGATAAAAATGCTTGGAAAAATAGCGGGTGTTACATCGATTGCCTCTCTAAAAAGCCCCCTGCCTCGATTTTGGGGTGCTACTCGACCGAGTGGGGTAGGCACTCGGTCGAGTGCCCCCTGTGCGAACAGCAGTTCGCTTCGGACAGCGTTGATCTCGAATTTGCTTTAGTTTAAAATCGATAATTTATTTAAGCCGCGTAAAAATACGATATAATTTATACTCGACTTAATTTTGATACTTGCGATATGAATGCTATTATTACGAGATCGATTATCGGGAATTTTAGAAAAGACGTGATAAGTCGTTTTAAATTGAACTAGGACGAAATAATTCCCTCTGCGTTATAATGTCGTAATTGATCCTTTCGGACAATGTGACAATTATTTCGGCATCAACAGGTTCGTATTAGCTCGATTTATTGACTAATTCTTTTAGACATAATACTCGACTACGGAGTCGATATCGTATCTTAAGAATAAACGTTTTATTCGTTTGATTAGAGCGAAAGTCGATTCCCTCCGCGTCACAACATCGTAACTAATCCTTGCGGATTTTGTGATGTTCCATCGGCATCAACATGTTTCGTTCTAACCTTTGAAAAACGAGATCTAGTACACCTAATGATAAATATCCGCGATCGCACTGGGCCCTTGAGTGTTTAGGGCGGCGCTCCTCGAAAGGGTGCCACCTCTGTTACGACTCGTAAAGGGATTAGGAGGATCTTAGAATGGGATTTATCTTTAGGTATACTCGATATGAAATTGTTTTGAATTTTATGTAATTATATGCGACGTTTATTATCTAATTATGACGATAACAAAAAAGACGAAAAAAAACCGAAAAAGACGAAAAACGAGACGAGAAGGAGACGAAGGAAAAGAGAGAAAGCGGGATTTTGTAACACCCTCAACCTACATGCTAATTTCGGCCTCGATTATGGACTCGTAGTAACGGCGTTTGCGTGGGAGTATCGAGGATATAGGAAGAGTTAAGGTGTTTGTTTGTAGGGTCGGTTTTCTCGGGATTTCTAGAGGAAAGATTCGGGATTGTATTGCCTAAGATTGCTGAAATTTTGGGGTATGAATTGTGTGTTTTGAAGGTTGCAAAGGGGGTGTATTTATAGGAAATTCTCAACCACCCGGCCTAGGGTCACTCAATCGAGTGCCCCTGTTGACTCGATCGAGTGGCACAATTAAAAGGCAACAACGAGCCTTTTGGAGGCCCACTCGATCGAGTGGGCTGAATCCACTCGATCGAGTGAGTCTGGGCGGAGGCAAGAGTTTAGAGATAAAGTTTTATCTCTAAAGAGGAGGTTTTTGACTTTAAGTTGAATCCTTGAAGCTTTGTGTGGCTGATTTGTGTCTCGGAAACGACTTTGACCGGGGTTTGACCCGGTCTCTAAAAGACGGTTTTATTTTTGGTGTCGGTTTTGACCCAAATTAGTCTTATTCGATTGGAAACGACCCATTGGGCCTGAATTTGAGGTCGATTTGGTGAGATTTTTACTCTGCTAAAAGTTCGCGCCAAATATTATTGATTCTGAGTCCAACATCGAGCGTATTAAGTCATGTTTACGCCCGATCATCATCGGGTGTTTGTCGGAAACTGCTATAGACTTCTAGCAGCCAAATATGGGTGTCTACAGCGAGCAGCAGCAGAAAAACGCAACAGCAAATCGAAACCACAAATTAAATGGTGACATGAGGAGAAGAAGAAGAAGAAAAAGCAGCAACGACAAAAGTGGGTGACAGTACGACAACTGCTACGATCTGAACTAAAACGAATAGCAGCAGGAAGATGACCAAACCAGACCGAAACAGGGTCAAAATCGAGTTGAAAATGAAGAGACAAAAGACTACAGCAGAAACGATCAACAACAGAACAGTAGCAACAGAACAAACAGTAGCAACACACAAAAAATGGGACGATAATTACCTTCATAAATCGGGTTTAGAAAAAGATAGCAGCAAAAACACGACAAAACAGAAGAAATGAAAAAAAATAAGAAGGGGAAAGGAATTACCCTCACGAATTCGGGAAAGCAAGCGCAGCAAGAAATGGAAGTAAGAAACGGACAGCAGCAGTGCATCACAGCAACAACAACATCGAGCAGCACAGAAGCAAGAGCAGCTGCAGTAAATCAGGCGAAGAAGAAAGTCGGGAAGAGGAGTGCGTTCCAGAGAGAAATAGAGCAGCAAATCGTGAAAAGCAGCAGCAGGACCGATTGATCGCCTCCCAATCGGTTCGGTTGTTAATGAAGGACGGGGGATCAAACGATATATATAAGACTCAAGATATCACACAAAAACAAACAAGTAATCGGGGTAAGTCGAGGTCGGTACACAGGGAACTGATGTGTTGACGGGTTTGAAGCGATGTGTTTGATGTCTAGAGGGGGGTTTTCTAAGGGTCGAGTCTATGGTCAAGTCTATGCTAGAGGAATCACTACGAGAATGGCTAAGGGTAACTAATCTAGGGAAAGGCGTTGGGGAGAAGTTGGGATTCGGAACATGGAATGTGAGAAGATCGGGATCGAGTTTTTGTCGCAAAGTTGATAAGGGGAGAATGCCACCTTTCGGTTTCTTCACCCAACCCACCTAAAAACCCGCTTTCGCAGCGAAGAAGGGTAAGTCTCTTGTTATGGTAATTTCTACCCAGAGTTTCCCCATATTGATAGAAACGAGTCAAGGTCGGTCTAGTTGGCCGAACTAAACAATGACACAACAACCACAAACAAGCTAAACCAACATGCAAGCAACCCACCAATACCCCTAAATTCAAATAATCCAAGTCTTCATCCCTAAACCCCCCAACAAGAAATCTACTCACTAATCATAATGAAAGAAAACGAAACATTAACTATGGAGAAACTATCTAAAGCATGCATATTAACTAGATCTAAGGAAACTAGAAACAATATGATGAGAAAACTAAAATCTAACAATTACCCACTAAACTATGAAACTACCAAATTAATCTAGAGAATAATCTAGAATAACAAGAACAAGATCTAAAGAAACTAACTACACTAAGATGATCTAAGCTAGATAATAATGAGAAAACTAAATTAAATCTAAACTAGAGATAAGAGAGTGGAAAGAGATGTACCAACTATGAAGATCTACAAGAAATAAGAAGTTTGCATGAATAAAGGTTGAAGCTTTGATGGAGATAGTGAAGAACTTGTCAATAATTCTTCAATAAATAAACCCATAAATCTTCAATAAAACTTGAATAATCTTCTTACAAACTTGTAATCTAGAGAATTGTTGATTTAAACTAAGTAGATCTACTACTAATTACTATGTAAACTAGTAGATTTTTAGAGAATTACTACTAGAATATTACTAAATTGCTCTACTAATGGATGGTGTAATGTGATGGATGCTACACTAATGGAGGCCTACTACTACTTACTTAGGCAACAATTTAGGGTAACATATATATAGTAATCTTCTTAATGGGGATTTAACCTAAATCCAAAATCTACTTCATGCTCCATTAGTGAGACAATCACTCCTTGCATCTTTATGGGGTGAAACTTTGCCCTGCGGTCTTGACGATAATTCCCACCGGGTGAAATTTCACCCGGTCGGATTTTCTTCCCATCGGGCGAAATTTCACCCGGTGGGCGAAATTTCGCCCGGTCAGTTTCGCCCGGTGGAGAGTCTCGGAAAATCTTCGGGGAGGCATTTTTACCGTCGGGTGAAATTTCGCTCAGTGGTATCTCACGGGGTGAAATTACCGGGTGAAATTTCGCCCGGTCATTTCACTGGCCTCTTTTCTTGTCTCATTCTTCGTTAATTGATTGGATGACTTTAAACTTTAAGTTGTGTGCTTTGCTCTTTGGACGATATTCTCTTCTCTTGTGCTCGTGGAAGCTCGATCGTGATTTCGGTACCCAATCCTATCGAAATCGATAGAAAAACTACCAAAAACACGTAAAACGCACAAGAGGGACGCTAATGCGAGAAGTACACAAAATATGGCAACAATCGCACTCTAAACTCGCAAAACGAGGGAAAAACGGGTCTAAATGAGGGGAAAATCGGTCTAAATTTAGCACACAACAATTCCCCCACACTAAACCGTTGCTCATCCTCGAGCAAAGACCAAAAAAGAAATTACATACTACTACTACTAGCTAGACTATGCTAAGCCGATACGGGGCAATTAACGGGCCCGCTCCGTCCCTTCAACTCACATCGAAGTACCCATGAGGTAAGGTACTTACATGCAAGGCAAGTTGCGGCTTGCTCAAAATGGTGGATGCGACTAAACACACAAAAACACATAACACGAAAGAATAGACGCATCCAAAGCAAAATTAAAACACCGAATCCCTCATTGAGACGGCGGGGAAGACACCGATTACTTACCTAGAACAACAATAAACTTCCAAGATAAATGACCCATCTAAATAAGGACCAAAGCCTAATACTATGACAATTAAGCAATATAAATGCTGATAACTTATCCTAGGTCGTCCTAGTCTTCTAAAGGGGTACGACGGGGCGTATAACGGAGTGGAAAAAGTGAACCATGGATTCGTTCGACACTGTAGGTAGGTGCAGTCCCGCTCTCTTTGGCCAAGCCAAGAGGGTCGTTCCGAACTCAAATTTCCTAAATTAGCCCAAATAAAAAGGTGGAGTGTTTACAATTATTGGGGTGGATCGACTAATCACCGCTATCTTCCTACCTCGGGACTCGGTCCTCTAGTTGGCACTTCACGGCGATGAATCAATCAAAGGGCTTTTTTTTCAATAAGGAGATGTTTTTGATGATATGATTTCATTTGAAGCTCCTTTTCTCTCCTTGTTTTTCATGTTTTTGTGCCCTTTTCTCTTGCTTTGGTTTGCCCTTTTTTTGCTCTTTGATTTTGATGTGGTTCATAACCAAGCTTGGAGGTTATTTTTGTGTAAACGTATTGTGGTAATGTATAGGTGGAGGAAAATAGGTAAACGAGAACACGCATCATTCCCGGATAACTCACGAAAAGGCGGAAAGAATTTGGACTAAAGGTGCAATGGTTGTTCGAGCAAGGTCACCTAGAAAACGGGATATGGGAACCAAGGCCTAACTCTTCCATGGGTGGTCAAGGTGGTCAAATGCAAACCCCGAAGTAAACCTCTAGTAGAAAAGGTGGACTCAAGCTAAAGGATCAACAAATTCATTGATTAGGAGTCATTCTACTAGATTAAGGTCCAAAATCTACAATGGGTTATCTACAATGGAATGTAAACTCTTGTAAAGGTTCGTAATCGGGTTTTCGAAAACATTTAGTCCTAGACACGCTATACAAAAGCAAAAAGGAACACACAAAAAGAAAAGGCAATTGAAAAAAACACAGGTAAAGTCATGTACTCCATACTCCATCAACATTCGAGCACAAAATCAACCACAACACCCAAAATGCTCAACTTCGAGAGCCTCCAATAGCAACAACCTAACTCCTCTACAAAATTAAAGAAAGAAGGAAGGAAGTTACCAAGAGGATGCTTTCATAATCTCTTCAATTCGTGCTTCAAGGTGGTGGTTACCTGTAAGAGTGGAGAACAAGACCGTACACGGGACACGAAAACATAACGAGAAACAAGAAAGGAAAAAGAAAAAGAAAGGAGAAAAATGTTTTTGATTTTTCAAATTTTTCAAATTTTTATGGATTTTGAAAAGATTTTTAGCAAAATAAAAGATAGTAGACTCCTCCCCCACACTAAAACTATACATTGTCCTCAATGGACAAGTAGGGGAAGAACGAAAAAGACGGAAAAGAAAATTCTTTTTGGATTTTTAGGATTTTTCAAAATGTTTTTGGATTTTTCAAAAATTTTAAGAAAAGAAAAAGAAAATGAAAATGAAGAAAGCGATAAAATAGTGGCGGGCCTAGGTGCAATCACATCACCTAGACCCTAGCCAAGTGGCTAAGAAATCGGAAAAGAAATTAAAAGAGAAGGAAAGAAATTAAAACGAAGGGGTGAAAAATTGGGCATAGGTGTAGTCACGTCACCTAGCCCGGATTAAGAAAGATTGAGAAAATTTGACGCAAAAGAAGCCGTCGAAGTTCCTTCATCGGCATACTCCCAAACTCCTATCTCCCCAGATTCGGTAAGTCGGAATTCATTGGGTCCTAGAGGTAAGTCCCAATTTTGACAGTTATAAATATTGGTTCGGTTTTTGTTGGGGACTATTAAAGCACGATCATGGCTAATGGAGACGAGGCGATGGTCAGGTACATTAAAAATCCAACTGGGGAAGTAGGCCTCGTCAAGCCAGACACGGTTATCATGTGGGATAAGATGGTCGGTCGCGTAACCCAAATTTCTTGCTATTACAGTCACAAGACCACCACAGTCGACAGAGGGGCGTTGAGCAATAATAATTTGATGAAAGTGTAACGCCACGACAATAGGTAGGTCAAGAGGGGTAGGGTTACCGAGAAAAGAGTCACTAATTAATTGCAAGATACACACATGGTTGATAATATTGTCGGTAGATGGAAAAAGACAGTGGGAAAGAATTTCAGCGAAATAACGGATGTCAGGGTTACGGATTTCGGCGGTAAAGCTAGAATTGGGTTCGAAATCACGTTGACCTGGCGCTATGCGCCTCCACAAGTCTCTCCTAGTCGCACTACTTTGCGAATCACTAAGGGGTTCACTTAGTCCGGTACCCGATGAGGGTAAACCTAGAGCTAAGCCAAAGTAAGAAACATTTAAACAGTGATTTCTACCGAACAGTCTAAATTTGAACTCTCTTGGTGCGGTCAGGTTATCGATGGTAAAGGTACCTAAAAATTCACAAGACATGTCTTTATTTGTGAAAGGCACAAAATTAAGTAGCTTACTAGTACCAATCCTAGACGATAACTCTCTAATATCGTCCTTAATTCCTAAAAGTTTCGTTGTGAATGGACAAGGCCACCTTGTACTCTGAAAAGCTTTTTCAGAAAAGGTTTGAGCCAAGGGTGTGTTAGGACAAGGTGAGAGTTTAGGCTTCGAAGGCTTACTAGAAGATGAACATTTAGGAGATTTAGAAGTCGAAGCCATACCTTTTTTTCGCGCGGCTCGTTGGGCTCTTGTCTCCATAATAATAATTGCAAGAAAAATCCCGAAACTTTAGCTTTTTCCCTCTTCAAAAACCCAAGAATATAATCACCAAGTGAAAATGAAATGGAGGTTTGAATGTGATTGGATATGGAAGGTGGTTTGATGAGTTTATGATGGGTGAAAATGTGGAGTGAATTATGAGGTAAAAGGGTGATATAAGTAAGGGTGGTTGGGAGGGAAAGTGAAAGTTTTAAAGTTGGTGGTAAAAATTTGGTGTAAAAATTTTTGGAGGGAAAGTTATGGGTGGTAAATATGGAGGGAATAGAAATTGTAGTGAGGAGGTATGTTATAGGTGAATTGTCCAAGCCCATGCCGCCGGGTGAAATTTCACCTAGTCGAGCACCACCGGATGAAATTTCACCCGACGGACTTTTCGTCATGAAAATCGTTTTCTGCAATTTTTTTCACCGGGTGAAATTTCACCCGGTCAAAATCTCACCGGGCGAAATTTCGCCTGGTGGTATCTTCTTCGATTTCGGCAATTTTCTGGCAACTTTTCGTAGGGCGAAGTTTCGCCCGGTCAGGTCTCACCGGGCGAAATTTCGCCCGGCGGTCTTGTTTTCTTTGTTTTTCCGCCTTGCCATTTCATGGCTCTTCCAATAGTCACCTAAGGATTCAAATATTGACTCGACTCACATTACATAATCAAAATCTACCACAAACATGCTTGTGGTCTTCAATTTAGCTCCATAACTCCTCCAAAAGCGTGATCTTCATCCAAATTAAGTGCTCCATGGCAAAATCCAAGTTCAACCATTCTTCTCAAGCTAACAAACTAACAACACAAAGAAATATAATACATATGTACAAGGTGGTTGTTGAGGATACCACCAAACTTACTTCAATTTTGAGAGGGGGGATAAACGTCGCTCCCCAATGGGAGCTCACTAAACTTCATGGTAGCGAAGGTCTCACGAACGTGACCGGGGTGATAAATCTTCAAACGTTGTCCATTAACCATACACTTACCGGTTTCCGGGCTTGATATCTCTATTGATCCATATGGTTGCACCTTGGTCACTTCGAATGGACCCGACCATTTTGATTTCAACTTACCGGGAAAGAGTTTAAAGCGAGAGTTGAAGAGTAATACCTTATCACCAACGGAGAAGTCCTTACGAAGTATCTGAGAATCGTGCCATTGGCGAGTTCGTTCTTTGTAAATCTTCGAATTTTCGTAGGCTTCAAGTATTAGCTCTTCCAATTCTTGTAGTTGGAGAAGGCGGATATCTCCTACAACACTCTCGTCGAAGTTTAGCTCTTTGATTGCCCATTCGGCTTTATGTTCTAATTCCACCGGTAAATGACAAGCTTTGTCATACACAAGACGATAAAGAGTGGTTCCAATCGGCGCTTTCTAAGCCGTCCTTAATGCCCAAAGGGCGTCATTTAACTTTAATGACCAATCCTTTCGGTGTGTATTTACAACTTTCTCTAAAATTCCCTTTATTTGACGGTTGGAGATCTCGACTTGCCCATTTGATTGAGGGTGGTAAGCTAGGGACATCTTGTGAGTGATACCATATTTCCTAAGAAGGTACTCAAAGGTATCTTTCCTAAAATGAGAGCCTCCATCGCTAATTATGGCTCTAGGCATACCGAATCTCGGGAAAATTACATTCTTGAAAAGCTTAATTACAACCTTGGAGTCATTGGTGGGGGAAGCTACGGCCTCGATCCATTTTGAGACATAATCAACCGCTACTAAGATATACTTGTTACCAAAAGAGGATGTGAACGGACCCATGAAATCAATGCCCCAAACATCGAACAATTCAATCTCTAAGATGGGTTGAAAGGGCATCTCATTTCGTCTTGTAATATTCCCACTTCTTTGACAAGCATCGCATGTGAGAATGAAAGCTCGAATGTCCTTAAACATGGAAGGCCACCAAAACCCGCTTTGGAGAACCTTGGCAATTGTCTTTTGGTTGGCCAAGTGTCCACCATAAGATGTCGAGTGAAGGTGCTTCACAATATTATAACCTTCATCGGCCGTGACACATCGTCGGTAAATTCCATCTACACAACGGCGGAATAAATATGGCTCGTCCCAATAATAGCGTCGGGCTTCATAACGTAGTTTCTTCCTCTCTTGCTTGGAATAATCGTCCGGAATAAAATGAGATACTAGGAAATTGACGATATCGGCATACCAAGGTGTAATAGTATCAATGGCCATCAAGGCCTCATCTCTCATAGCTTCATTGATGGGGATACCATCTTCTTCATTGTTCTTTTTACTAACCGTTAGTCTACTAAGATGATCCGCTACCAAGTTCTCCGATCCGGCTTTGTCTTTAATCTCAATATCAAATTCTTGCAAAAGGAGGACCCATCGAAAGAGTCGGGACTTGGTCTCCTTCTTAAACATGATGTATCGAATCGCCGCATGATTGGTGTGAATTATAACTTTGGAACCGGTAACATAATTTCGGAATTTCTCCATGGCATAGACAACGGCAAGCATCTCTTTCTCGGTTGTTGTATACCTCGATTGGACTTCATCTAAGGTTTTGCTTGCATAATATATAATATGTAGCTTCTTATCAACCCGTTGACCTAGAACGGCACCTACGGCAAAATCGGATGCATCGTACATGATCTCAAATGGAAGATTCCAATCGGGAGCTTTGATAATCGGAGTGGTAGTAAGAGCGGTCTTTATCCTGCAAAAGGCCTAAAGACACGAGTCATCAAAAACAAAAGGTGCATCTTTCATAAGCAAAGACGTCAAAGGCTTAGCAATTTTGGAAAAGTCTTCAATAAATCGTCTATAAAAACCGGCGTGACCTAGAAAACTCCTCACCCCTTTGACATTTGTAGGTGGTGGCAAGTTTTCGATCACGAAAACTTTCGCCTTATCGACTTCGACTCCTCTATTAGAAACAATATGACCTAGGACAATACCTTGTTCAACCATAAAATGACACTTTTCCCAATTTAAAACAAGTCTATACTCTTCACATCGAGCTAAACACTTGATCAAGATTTTCAAGACAGGAATCAAAGGATGTACCATGGACACTAAAATCATCCATAAAAACTTCCATGGATTTTTCAATAAATTCGGAAAAAATAGCCATCATACATCTTTGAAACGTTCCCGGCGCATTGCATAGTCCAAATGGCATCCTTCTATAAGCATAGGTGCCATAGGGACATGTAAAGGTGGTTTTCTCTTGGTCATCGGGATGAATGGGAATTTGAAGAAATCCGGAATGACCATCAAGGAAACAAAAATAAGAATGATGCGCTAATCTTTCAAGCACTTGATCAATAAAGGGAAGAGGGATATGGTCTTTTATGGTGGCCGTGTTCAATTTTCGATAGTCTATACACATGCGCCAACCGGTAATGGTCCTAGTAGAAATTGACTCACCCTTTTCTCCTTTAACTATCATCATTCCTCCTTTTTTCGGCACAACTTGGATGGGGCTAACCCATTTACTTCCGGTTATTGGGTATATAATGTTAGCCTCATACAACTTGAGGACTTCCTTCATGACAACCTCTTTCATGGTGGGGTTCAACCTACGTTGACCCTCATCCGAAGGATGGTGGTCATCATCAAGGATGATCCTATGCATGCAAACAATTGGACTTATGCCTTGGAGGTCGGCAATGCTATACCCGATGGCCTTTTTGTGCTTTCTCAAAACAATCAAAAGTTTTTCCAATTGAGGTCCATCAAGGGTAGCATTGACGATAACGGGATAATTGGTTCCTTCAAGAAAAGCATATTTGAGGGAAGAGGGGAGTGGTTTAAGTTCAAGATTAGGAGGAGAAGATACCATACTCTTACCCACCGGTAGTGGTTCTACCTTATCTTCATGCAAACATTCATCTTCAAGGGGTGGAGAGTCAAATGGTTCGTCTTCTTGCTTATCATCATCTATCAAGCTATACTCAACCAAACTGTCAATAACTTCAATGGAATTCATTTGTTCAATCATTGGTTATTTGAGAGCTTGAGAAAGGGAAAACTCTACCGATTCGTTCCCTATGTTGAAAGATAACTTACCATTCTTAACATCAACTATAGCACCTCCGGTAGCCATAAAAGGTCGACCCAAAATAATGGGGGTAGTAGTGTCTTCGGGCATATCCATGACAACAAAGTCGGAGGGGATGAAGAATCTACCAACTTGAACGGGTACATCCTCAAGTATCCCAAGTGGGTACTTGACGGACCTAGTTGAATCGACATGCTAGTGGGTCTCATCTCCCCCACACTAAGTCTCTTGGCAATAGAATAGGGTAACAAAATAACACTAGCCCCTAGGTCACATAAAGCTTGATTAACAACAACATTTCCAACCCGACAAGGGATAGAAAAACTACCGGGATCCTCTAGTTTCTTTGGTATTTGGTTCATAAGAATGACACTACATTGTTCCGTGAGAGAAATACATTCTTTATCCTCTATTGTTCTCTTTTTAGTCAAAACATCTTTCAAGAATTTAGAATAGAGGGGCATTTGAGAAATTACCTCGGCGAAGGGTAAAGTTACCTCCACCTTCTTCAACATATCCACGAAACGGCTAAATTGAGCATTCTTCTTGCGTGGCTTAGCTCGTTCGGGAAAGGGCAATGGAGGGACAAAAGTGGGAGGCGGTGGAACATGGATTCTTCTTCTTCTTCGGCTAATTGTTCCGCCTCTTTTCTTTTTGCTTCTTCTGCTTCCAATTGCTCTTTATTCTTTCTTTGTTCTCTTTGTTCATTCTCCGCATTTTGAAGGATATCGAACTCCGCTTGTATTCCCCGGTTTTGTTTGGGGGAAGTGGGAGATGATTCTTGTGATGCATTTGGTTGATTAACTTTGGATGGAATGCTTTTGGTGTTCAAGTTCAAATTCTTATATGAGTCCTCAAGTTCTTTACCACCTCTAAAAATGACGGCATTTGCTTGGTGTGAAGGGTCTCTTGGGTTTTGGGGTTGCCCGGGCAAACCATGGAGTGGATGGATTGGGGCCGCTAAGGCTTTTGTTGCTTCTTGTGATTCCCAAACCTTTAGCCTTGCCTTGGTGTCTTGATGTTCATTCCATAGTTGCCCAACCGTTCTTTGAAAATCATAATAGTTTTCCCATGGGACTCCTCCTTGACCAAATTGAAAATTGCTTGGTTGCCCATAAAATTGAGAGGGTTGATTAAATGGTGGTTGGTTGTAACCTTGGTTTCCTTGAAGATTACCTTGGAACCCTTGATTGTATCCATGATTAAAATGATTACCATGTTGATTTTGGTAATTGTTGTAATTGTTAGGAACATGGAAGTTGTTACTTTGTTGATTGAAGTTACTCCTTTGATGAGGAGGCATATATGGGGGCATCCTTGGAGGACCTTGTTTAAAGGGTCTTTGTTGACTTTGATTGAATGGCCTCAATTGACTCTCTTGAACACGTGGCATCGGATTTTGGACATTTTGATTGCCATAAGAAAAATTAGGATGAAATCTTGTGCCGGCATTGTAAGTATTGGAAAAGGGATCAAATAGGGGTCTTTGCCCATACACTTGTATAGCTTGTACTTCATTTGGCTCTTCAATATAAACTTCTTCATTAGGAATGCAAGAGCTAGAATCATGGCCATAATTGCCACAATGATCACATTGAACTTCCCATGTTAATTGCTTTGGAGGAGATGGTTGCCTTGGTGGAACACTCCCTTGAATTTGGTACATACCTCGAGGAGTAGGCCTTGAACTCATGGCATCCATTTCTCTTTTTTTAATTCTTCAACTTCCGCTTGAAGCTTCAATTCATTAGAACTTGTAGATGAGTTCACTTCAACTTTCTTTCTAGAATCCCTCGATTGCCCCATTCTAGAGTCACTCCTTGCCATCTTTTCAATAAGACTTTTAGATGCCTCATCGGTGAGAGAAGAGAAGTCTCCTCCGGCGGCCGAGTTGAGGTTTTCTTTGGTTCTCGATGAAAGGGTGTTATAAAATGTTTGGGTAGTTAGCCAATCGGGTTCCATGGTGTGGACATTTGCGCAACAAATCTCTAAATCTTTCCCAAGCCTCACTTAAGCTTTCAAATTCATCTTGCTTGAATGTTTGTATCTCCATGCGATATTGGTTAGTCTTTGACGGCGGGAAATATTTCTCCAAGAAGGCATTAGATAATTGAGCCCATGTTGTAAAAGTATTAGCGGGATGGCCTTGAAGCCATCTACGAGCTTCATCTCTCAAGGTCTTTGGAAATAATAAACGATGCAATTGGCATGAAGTTAATCCATTGAGACGGGCTCCTACTAATTTCTCTTTGAATGAAGCAATGTGCTCTTGAGCATCTTCTTGAGAAAAACCGTGAAAAGTATCTTGTTGAACCGCATTTGTCAAAGAAGCTTTTAGTTCATAATTCTCGGGAATCTCTCCGAAATCGACGGGAGAAGGTGTTTCTTCTTGTGTGAGTTTGGAATGAGAGCCTAGGGTTGCCATTTGATGGATTGGTGGTGATGGTGGATTTGAATTTGGATGATTTGGAGGGGATGGATTTTGATTTTGTGGTGGAGTTTTCGGTGATGGTGGTGATGGTGGTGAATTTTGTGAAGTGGAAGGTATGGAAGGGTTATTTGGAGTGCGATTATGTGATGTAGGAGGTGTATGTGGTAGAATGGGATTAAGGTTAGGAGGTGATAATGAAGGGTGTGGAATGATAGTAGTTGAGTTATTTCCCCAAAAACGCAATGCTCTAAAAGTCCTTTCCGGCTCCGGATCGAAACACAAGGGCGATGACGTGTTCCTGGGCATAAAACTCAATTTAAACGATAAGACTTCTAGCACCTTGCGGCACCAGGGAAAAGAGAGAAGGGAAAAGAATCAAACACAACAACTAAAAACACAACAATTACTCGCCGTTCCTCGGCAACGACGCCACTTTGATCGCCTCCCAATCGGTTCGGTCGTTAACGAAGGACGGGGGATCAAACGATATTTATAAGACTCGAGATAACACACAAAAACAAACAAGTAATCGTGGTAAGTCGAGGTCGGTCCACAGGGAACGAATGTGTTGACGGGTTTGAAGCGATGTGTTTGATGTCTAGACGGGGGGTTTTCTAAGGGTCAAGTCTATGCTAGAGAAACCACTATGAGAATGGCTAAGGGTAATTAATCTAGGGAAAGACGTTGGGGAGAAGTTGGGATTCGGAACATGGAATGTAAGAAGATCGGGATCGAGTTTTTGTCGCAAAGTTGATAAAGGGAGAATGCCACCTTTCGGTTTCTTCACCCAACCCACCTAAAAACCCGCTTTCGCGGCGAAGAAGGGTAAGTCTCTTGTTATGGTAATTTCTACCCAGAGTTTCCCCATATTGATAGAAACGAGTCAAGGCCGGTCTAGTTGGCCGGACTAAAACAACAATGACACAACAACCACAAACAAGGTAAACCAACATGCAAGCAACCCACCAATACCCCTAAATTCAAATAATCCAAGTCTTCATCCCTAAACCCCCCAACAAGAAATCTACTCACTAATCATAATGAAAGAAAACGAAACATTAACTATGGAGAAACTATCTAAAGCATGCATATTAACTAGATCTAAGGAAACTAGAAACAATATGATGAGAAAACTAAAATCTAACAATTACCCACTAAACTATGAAACTACCAAATTAATCTAGAGAATAATCTAGAATAACAAGAACAAGATCTAAAGAAACTAACTACACTAAGATGATCTAAGCTAGATAATAATGAGAAAACTAAATTAAATCTAAACTAGAGATAAGAGAGTGGAAAGAGATGTACCAACTATGAAGATCTACAAGAAATAAGAAGTTTGCATGAATAAAGGTTGAAGCTTTGATGGAGATAGTGAAGAACTTGTCAATAATTCTTCAATAAATAAACCCATAAATCTTCAATAAAACTTGAATAATCTTCTTACAAACTTGTAATCTAGAGAATTGTTGATGTAAACTAAGTAGATCTACTACTAATTACTATGTAAACTACTAGATTTTTAGAGAATTACTACTAGAATATTACTAAATTGCTTTACTAATGGATGGTGTAATGTGATGGATGCTACACTAATGGGGGCCTACTACTACTTACTTAGGCAACAATTTAGGGTACATATATATAGTAATCTTCTTAATGGGTATTTAACCTAAATCCCAAATCCACTTCATGCTCCATTAGTGAGACAATCACTCCTTGCATCTTCATGGGGTGAAACTTTGCCTGCAGTCTTGACGATAATTCCCACCGGGTGAAATTTCACCCGGTCGGATTTTCTTCCTTTTTTCGCGTTTTTGGCACTTCTTCCCATCGGGCAAAATTTCACCCGGTAGGCGAAATTTCACCTGGTCAGTTTCGCCCGGTGGAGAGTCTCGGAAAATCTTCGGGGAGGCATTTTTACCTTCGGGTGAAATTTCGCCCGGTGGTATCTCACCGGGTGAAATTTCGCCCGGTCATTTCACTGGCCTCTTTTCTTGTCTCATTCTTCGTTAATTGATTGGATGACTTTAAAATTTAAGTTGTGTGCTTTGCTCTTTGGACGATATTCCCTTCTCTTGTGCTCGTGGAAGCTCGATCGTGATTTCGGTGCCAAATCCTATCGAAATCGGTAGAAAAACTACCAAAAATAAGTAAAACGCACAAGAGGGACGCTAATGCGAGAAGTACACAAAATATGGCGATAATCGCACTCTAAACTCGCAAAACGAGGGGAAAACGGGTCTAAATGAGGGGAAAACGGTCTAAATTTAGCACACAACACCGATTTCCTTCGAAAAGAATGAAGAAGACGGTGGATAGTGAAGATGATGAAGGTAGCAGATAAAGGGGGAAGAATGAATGGGAAAACGAAATGAAGCGGTGGAACAGGGGAAGTGAATGTAAGATGAATGATAATGGAGGGTTTGAACGTAAATGAGGAGTGTATCAAAATGTATGCGGTGGAGTCATAAAAGAAAAAAAGGGGAATGAATCACCTTGGTCCCACTAATAAAGAAAATCTAGAAAAACGGAGTTAGAAATACGGTTAAGTCAAAAGAATTGGTAGGAGACCGAATTCCGTAACGATAAGTTGACTGGCCCATGAATCAAATTAAAATGAGTTAATAAAATTAAATAAATAATCAGACCGTCAAATAAAAATGAGTAAATAAAGCATTCGAGACGAAGACGAAGCTTAAAGAATTAAATAATTAGACGATGAAATAGTATTTTCCGATAAATAATAAATCTTCAATAAAGTGAATTAAATTGATTTATCGAGGTAATAAATGTTTATACGAAACTTAAAATAGATGAGCTTCGAGTCGAAAATAAAAATTCGAGCTTAAATATAAATAAAAAGAATTTAGATTTTAAATCGCCAAAATAGACTTTCGATAAAAATTAAATTAAATCGAAACAAAAGTAAGATATGTTTAAATATAAGAAGAGTTTCCGAGACAAATAGAATTTTAGGAGTTTGAAATTATTAAACGATAAATTCGTTTATAATAATTATAAGAATTACGAGTTAAATCGTAAATAAAATAAAATAAAACAAACTTAACTTTAAATTAATTTAATTTATAAAATCAAGGGTGTTACATAGTCGTACCCCTGGTAGGGTATGTCCCTTAGGTTGCATATATCGGTTGGCGCCCGGAAATTATCCGTCCGTCATTATGCTCTTCTTCCTCCTTTCATTTCTTTGGCTAGTAAGATTTCGTTAAAGTCACCAACGCAAAACCATGGCATCTCGTTTTGTAGGCTAAGGATTTCCAATAACTCCCACGAAAGATGCATGTCTGAACAGGCCAACCTTAGAACCCGGTTATGCGCCATTCCCCTTGAGCGTCTTTAATCTTAAAGTCCATATAGTGAACTATAGCGGATAAGAACGTGCACATGATCCCTCTCTTCCACATAAAGGAAAGACCGTCTGACCTTCCAACAGTATCTACATCTAAACCATCATACTCCTCGAACTGTCCTCTCACCATCCCCATCTCACAACCACTTAGTTTCGTCTCACAAAGAAACACCATGCCCGAGGCCTCCCTCCGGATAAGTTGTCGGAGGCCTCCAACTGCATCGGGGTGGCCCAGACCCCCGACAGTTCAAGCTTAGGATATACATTGGGCCCGGCGGAGTTGAGTCTTCTCAACTTCCACCTCAGGTATATGGACGCCCCCGTCAATAACAAGTCGAGTCTTCTTTGTAGCTCCCACAGTCTCTTCACCACATCTCACACTCTCCATCTCATTTTGGTTTTTGACTCTATCTTGTCTTTTCGAAGTTTTTCCTTTCCCCCCAGCAGTACCCACCCCTTTGACCTCCCTGGCCTCCCTCCTATACCTCCAATATGCTCCTCGAAAAAATGCACACCCTCCATAGCTAACGACATAGGCTCGTCCTCTCCTCAAATGGAATTCCACATCTCAATAGCACCCCTGTTTTCATGGTGTTGTTGCAATCCGTACTCATACTTGCATCCAACATTTTAGGCAACACCCCTGGCCTCCTCATCCCCCCCCCCCCCCCCCCCACCACCACTCATTGTGGAACTCCCCCTTGACCCCTTCTATTGACATTTTAGAGACAACCAAAACCTTTTCCTCTTTTGATTCAGCTTCTTGCAGGGCCTTTGCCTTTTTACCTTTCAAATCAACTGCTATTCTATGTAGTTTTGCTATCATGTCGGCTACAACAATCTCATTTATCGTACTTATCGACATGTGCAAAGGCAACCCTAAGGGAGCGGGCTACATTGTTATCAGATCTTTCTGTTGGGGTTTTTGTTGTTTTCGACGGTGAGGCCCTGACCCAGTCCCCGAATTTTAGGTCGTCTTCTTCAAAGGGTCTTTGTTCACAATCTTTCTCCCCGTGCCCTAATATTCCACATCCGTAACAGTAGGTCGGGAGTTTTCATACTTTACGTCAAAGTTGATGATGCGATGTTGTCTCATAATAATTGGAACCGTCGTTCGAATTGGTTTTCTAACGTCATGAAGAACCCTAATCTGAATAGCATGATCCATTTCCGGATTTGGCACCTATTCCATCCCGAGATAGCCCTCAAGCAGGTCCCCTATTCGCTTCGCATTTGACTCACTACACCGACCCAAAATAGGACGGTCGTAGACTCTGACCCAGAATGGTACATGGAAAAGTGGTACGTCAGAGATCTTCCAATGTCGTTAGGTTCGTTGAATCTGTCAAAATGCCACGGTTGGTTCTCGAGAACTTTAGCTTTGTCTCGTGGTGACCCAAATCAAAACAGGAACATTTTTTCTTTTCCATTGAGGGTACTTCCTATAACCTTACTTCCCAAATTCCACAACCGTATCATTGTGTCAATTGCTGCCCTAGAATTCACGTTCTTTGTCGACCATATTTTCCCTATTAGCATCAAACGTCTCTTCTCAGAGTCATCCACCGTACCATTGTCCCAGTCCAGCCCTTCCAAGTCATTTGATCGTTGTTCTCCCATGACCCCCTTCCCCTTGTCCCGTGGTTCGGCCATCGACTCGTACTTTATCCTTAGTACCTGCACAATCAACACACAAAACAACGCAAGCAAACAATTTCGAAGCTCTCACGACGAGCGTGAGAGGAGCCTTGAGATGGAGGAGGATGCAAAGACCTAGACACTAGACTCGGAGAAAACCTAGAGAAACCCTAGAAAAAAAAGAGATTTTAAAAACATAGATATATTACTTATTTACTTGTTTGGTAGAGATGTATAATGTCGTCGTTAAGTCTTATTAATAGTATAGTATTAATGTCATTTCTCTTTAATGCTCTTTTATAAGGCTAAAGTCGTATCATCTATATCAAAATAAACCTAACAAACAACTAACAAATAGCTAGCGGCAAGTAAGGGTCGAACCACAGAGAATCGAAATGGATGAATATTGCAAATTATCTATAGTCGATTCCAAACTATTCAAATTCCGGTTTTATATGAGTTTGATCTAAACTAATGCTATTATGTAAATAAAATGGTTCTAACAATATTAAAGAGATCTAGGGTTTTCCGGTTCACTATGTGTAGACACCCAAATTTGGACCTGGTGGCTGCAGAAGTGCCCAAAAAACACCCGATGACGATGGGACTGCAATGCGACGCGGGTTCGCGATGTTGTAGATAGTTTTTCTATAGAACGGATCAAATAATTACTCGGAAAAAATAAAACTAGCATGATGGCAGCCTTAGTCGTGTCGTTACGGTCGCATAGACACTAATTAGAGTTAATTCTGACACCGGGACCCCCGAGTCGGTCCCGAAACTCAAATCGAGTCAGCACCGCGCCAAGCGAACCTCGGGATGCACACCCGAGGCCCACTAACGTTCACGGCGCTAGGTCGAGCCGCGGGAATCTTAACGCCCAGATATTGAATTATTCTCCTCCCTCTCGGTTTTGGAAAGTATCAAAATCGTATCTTCAAAACTCCAACCGCCCCACCTCACGCGTCTCAGCCTCACCGCGCCTAGGTCCAGGCGCCTGATTCTTGGTGCGCCCCATCTCAGGCGTCCATATGGGCGACGAGGGCCGAAAACACCTATAAATTCCCCTCTTCGCCTCATTCATTCGACACACAATTCTCATTCTTCTCTTCTCCCTCTAAACTCTCGCTAAGGGCTCGCACTCCGACACCCGAGGCAAACGATCCACTCCATCGTAGTTCCGATAAAAGCGACATCGATGCTACTCCTCACCTTCGAGCACCTCACTCGATACCGAGGTGCCTGTGATCGACTAGCTCAAATCAAGTAGCGAAGCTCTGACGGATTAGCCGCAGAACTAGTCCTTAGTAACGAAACTCTGTCGGAGTAGCGGCAGAAAGGGTAAACGGTAACGGAGCTCTGTCGGAGTCACTGGTCAAGCTAGGAGGATCTGCCTGTTGAAACCGAGTCGTCACTAGGTTGTCATCTAAATAAAACTTTCCATATTCGCACTTTCTTTTATTATGCACTACGATAACACTAGGCGTGGACACTAGGTCCACGAACATCTACTAAAACACGTAAACGTCCCAACTTCAACCGCAAATACTAAAACACACTAAATAGACCCGAGTAATTCCAAGATCCGTTCTCAACTGTCTATGCATCAAGTCCCGTTTAGTGTACACTCCGAGGGTGCAACTCCTCACAATGTGATTTACTTACATTCGCATTTACAGTTTTTCGTATGATTTATTGCTTTTATGACCTTATAATCGCATGCTAAATCACTTAACACGGAATTCAAAACGTAAAACAACTAAAACTGAACAAAGTGATGGTCGGGTTCCGTATTAGTCCAGTTGCTCGCCTTACTAGGTTCGACGCATCCCTATTAATACCGAACCAACGCATCTTAAGCAGAATACCAGGTAAGGTATACCACGAGAATGACTAATATCCGTATTATCGCGTTAAAACTGACTTGCTAATACGTATAATACTAGTACTCTCTACTCTCTTACGTGCATCTTTTCATGGCCTGCTTGTCACGTGAAATCTCATGCAAAGAATGTAAACACAACTACTTTGACGACAATACCCACTTGTCCTTAAAACAACCGACGTAGCAAAAGACATAGGGTCAAAACAACGGTTGTTACAGTATTTCCGCCACAACAAAAGAACTAGGTTATCAGCCCACCGATTGATTAGTAGAGGTCGTTATAGTGCGGGCGGGATTGGGTGTTGACATCTATTGGATGTTGGCTTCCCAATACGTACCCTCACCCCTTACTCAGAATCGATGGTTTCCGGATGTCCGAAACCATTGGAAATGAGAGTCATTCCGGGCATGGAGTGCTTAACGGTACAAGTCTTTATCTTTAGGTCCCGTGCCACTCAACTTTGAGCCGCCAAGGGATCAAAGTTGACTTAAACGGTTTCCGAGTCCCCATAATTGACTTGGTGGTGACTCCACAAATTGGCAACAAATTCAGTTCACTAAAAAGGTCGCCTTACCAAATGAATCGGCCTTTAAACGTTTACAACCACGACTCGATCGACTCCCAAACGGAAACACTGGTGCCCGCACCCGTCTAATACAAGTCCGGATCGTCATCCGAATCGAGGTCCGACACTTCGCCCCGTACGCGAGATCGGACCGGCCCCCGACTGGGAGGGGGCCGCGTGGGTGGCCGCCGCCACACGTTGAAAACCGGGTCAGTCCCGCGCGGGACGCCGGGCGGTGCGGACGGACGTCCACACTATGCAATTAAATTGGGTAAAGTTAATTAATCATTCAATCAATTAATCACGGTTATTTAGGGCAAAGACGACACGACCTTTCGGATCTTATGTCAACCTTAGGATATATTCTGACAGTCTTTCGTAACTTACCAGATTATCCTACCCACTTACTTGTAAGTCTACCCTTACCAGGCTTTCGATCTTAGGTTCAGGTTCCTAAACATTCAACTAGTTCAACGTCTCAAACCAATCAAACAATGATACAAAACAAGTAGTAAGACAATAACATATACTCCCTCTGTTCCAACGAATTGTATACGTTTGGTTTTTTGACACTATTCATGAGTGAGAAAAATATTCAATATAACTTTTAATATATATGATAAAATATAGTCATGAGAGATTTTGTTTAAATCGTCTAATCGAATACATCGTGAATATCAAATTTTTATAATTTTTTGTATTACGTAATTAAAGATATAGACAAAAGAACACTAACATCGACGTACGTGCATAAAGCAAACGTATACAATTCGTTGGAACGGAGGGAGTATATGAATGATCAATCAAACA
This sequence comes from Agrostemma githago, assembly GCA_958450325.1. NCBI lineage: Eukaryota > Viridiplantae > Streptophyta > Magnoliopsida > Caryophyllales > Caryophyllaceae > Agrostemma > Agrostemma githago. Next base: position 19,008,891 of record OY288247.1, on the reverse strand, counting down.
ATTAATTAAACCAACATTCCCAATTCAATTAACATAGATCCCCTTCAACCCTAGATGAATAAATTAGCTACTCATATTAAAGGTTGAAACAATAACGCAATAAAGCATAATGGAAGACAATATGAAACAAAAAGAGAAAAGAGAAATACCAATTACGTAGAACGGAAAGATTGAATAATAACTAAAAGTACCGCTACAAGCTTGCAGAATTCCGATGCTAAAAATACTAAGTCAAAACTAAAGTTCTGAATATGAAAGTGTAATTAAACCTAACCCCAGGGAGGGTATTTATATGATAAGGAGTCTCATTACTCCTACTTTTCTAAGGACTACGAGAAACTAATCAGGAAAGAATATCCCGTAAAATAAGTGTTATGGTAAGTTACGGAGTCTAAAAACTTAAAATTCCGCGAAACAGTTTCAAACCGGTCGGTTCAGATATGTCTCGACCGGTTTGGGTCCGTCCCGACTGGTTCGGGTTCCTCTACACTGCGCGACGAATTTGAAATGATTGTTGTTTCTTCGTTACTTATCGGATTTTGACGTGTGATATATTGTTGAAAAGCTAAGAGAAAGAGATTTCCAAAGCCACATGAATCACCTCGATTGGAGTTGTAGAACTCAAGATATTCACGTTTGAAGTTGACCCTTGTTTTAGCGATCACTCTGCTTTCTTCTTGATTTGCATTTGTTTGAGCTTTCCAACTTATTTCTTTGTCGTTTCTTATTGTTTCTTCACTTCACGTCCCTTCTCAAGTATTCCCTTAGTATCCTCTAACTTTTATCACTTCTTCCTTGCAGATTTCATGGCTCGATTCTCGTCATTGCCCAAAATATAGCTCAATCACCTTCATTTGTTTCGTTTCCTACAAAACGTAAACAAATACCCAACATAACAAGGAAGAATAAAAAGCTAGAAAAACGACTCCTAGGACACATAAAAAGAACCAAAATAAAGGAAATGTTGGAGTTAAATATAAATACAAAATGAGTTCATCACTCCTCATTTATTGTCAATATGAAATATTTTTGTCAATACTTCCTCCATTAATGTCATAATTAATAGGTGGACATTAAGAGCATGGTTAACAATGATTCCATTGGTAGGCCAGGATAGATAGAAAAAATAGCTACATCAATGGATAAAGAAAATAATATAATGGAGAGTAGCATTTCATCCGTCTAGACAGATAGAAAAATAGAGGAGAGAGGGAGGGTGTGGTGGGACCCAAGGTACGACTTTTTACTTTCTTTATTTTCTTGTATGTGTGGGAAAAGTTAATAAATAAAGGAGAAATTTTAATAATGTGGGATCTTAAAGGATAGATAAGTGAAAGGTTTTTTTTTGCCAAAAGAACAAAACCACCCTACTACAAGTTAGGAGTTAACACTATAAAGTGTACTCCATTGTTGAGAGATCGGAGGATTAATAATACAATAACAAAATATAGAGACTTAATAATGGCCTAAACAAGATGAGATCACGATGTCCTATGGTCAACGCCTGTTGAGAAAATCCGGTAGAATGAGCACGGACATCAACAATCACCTCATCATCTTCTAGACTGAGAGCTCCAAACGATCGCTGATAGGTCGATTGACACGAACAAAATGCACTTACGCCAAAAAGACATAGAAAGGAAACGTTAAAAACAGGTCTAGAAGGCTTGTCAACAATGGAGATAAAACTCCTGCATTTTGGTGATCGAATAAGCCAGCAAACGGTGGAACAAGCCCAATTGACGAGAGGAAAGTAAATCCCGCCAACAAATCCACCAGAAACCATCACCACAGCCAAGAACACAAGAATTGAAACACAAGAATTGACCAGCAGACACAAGGCAGCCAATCATCTTAACGAAGTCAATGGGACCATTAGGAAAGAATCCTTTCAAAGTGCAATATTATCTCATAATGGAGATTATTGAGAAAAAAGTAGATAACATAATTAAACTAAACTGGTTCATATTAAGAGGGAGAACCACCATCACCACCAAACCACGCTACACCATAATCCATCCTATCTTCAAGACAATCCAACTTCGATCATAAACGCAGATGAGAAAGTCACTACACAACACACTGAAGTCCAGAACCCACATGCACTGAGACTATCCAACAACACAGAACAAACACCTCACAAACGAGGGAAATAAGGACATGCAAAGCCACAAACACCAACGGGACAAGAAGAGCAGACCCAAGCCTAAACGAGGAGAACAACAGGATAGACCGTCTAAATATCAACCAACTTCACCCCTAAAAGACAACAAATCTACGGGATTACCGTAGACAACGACCTTAACAACAAAACAGACAACCGGGCCTAGTCAATCCCACAGAAGGCTAAGGTGGGGGAGGGGGCGAGGGGAAGGGGAACACCTACCCGGGATCATGCAAGACAACATAGGAGCGATCCGGATCAGGAGAAACACAAGGAAAAAACAGTCAACAAACAAGAGAGTGGGGGAGGGGGGCGAGGGGAGGGGGAACACTCTCTCATAGTCGACCAGGACAACAAAAGACCGAGAGGATGGATGACAACCAAGACTCTATCAGCCTAACAGACCTTTAAAAAAGGGAGGAAACTACCTGGCCAAAAAACTGAGACCAGACAAACCTAGACAGCGGGAGAATGGTTGATCCACGACCACCACACAGAACACCCAAAGGCAAAAAGTCAGATCTCCTCGAGACACCAAACCACCAACACCAAAACTGAGAAATCGGGACCGAGATAGGAAAACAGTGGCATAGGTCTGGACTGACAGTGAGAACATGCAAATTGAGATCCAAGCTGCATAGATGATCGAAGGGCCGGAGATGGACCTAAAATAAGCCCCATCTCCGGCGAGGATTGAAGATGGGAGGTGGCGGCAGTAATGGTGGATAATAGGGTTTTTATTGTTCTGTTGTTTTAGAGAGAACGGAGAGGATACTTTAGAGGGAGAATTTTTTTTATTCTTAGTACAGCAGTTAATATCAGCTACTAGCAGATAAGTAGAAGGTTGGATCCCAGTTTTGAATGTTTCTTCCAGGCTTAATCTTTTCACACGTAGGGTTGATCTTACATTGCATGGTAGCTCCAGGGTAGGTCTTTCTACTCCAAGATTGACGTATAGTGTCCTTTTCTCGTGTTTCCTTAGTCAAACTTGACTTGAGTGACTAGTTTTGAATATTGGCCTAAGCGTTTTTTGAGCCCAACATTTACCTTCTTGACTTAAGAAGTTTCGGTACCATTTGAAATTTGTAAGGGGGTATATAAATTGAAAGAAAAGGTAGTATAAGTTTTTATTAGGTTAAACTTTGCTCTTTTTAATATTAACTTGCTCAAATAATAACAAAATAATTTATCCTATAAATAAACTTACAAACTAAATTAGTAAATTGAAACTACATAATTCCTAAATACAAGACACTAACCCGACGTTAATAGGCTAGTGAATAAGTTATTTTGAGTCATCAACCCACTAGTCCTACTAATAAGCAAATACGGAGTAAGCAACTACGAGTAACTAAAAATAGAAAACTAATTTAAAAATTAATTTAAGATCATAATAATCCAATAGGGCCATGGTCTCCCCTCCAAAGAATACCAAATTTGGCAATGATTTAGCATCAATTTTTCCCATTGAAAATAATGAGTTTGAGTCATAAAATGTCAAAAATATTAGCATCATTTAAAAGTCTTTAAGAATAAATGTAAGGACAATACCTGCATTGTGTTGTAATTAAAAGCAATAGGTGAATGTTCACCTATGTAAGAAGATATGTACTGACTCACCCCCTAAACAGAAAAATAGGGATGAGTAAGATAAGCTAGGTGAATAGTAAAGTTTTAACATATACGGAATGGATGAGATTTACAGCTGTAAAAGTTATCTAATTAAGCAGCTGTAAATTGTTGTATAAATAGAATCTTTTACCACAATAAATTTTTACACAGATCCACAACAAAACTATCAGTTTCAAATCCAATATTTCTGAGCTAAAGCAATATAATCTTAATATGTTATCAGCACGAAAGTCTCAATACATCTGAAGCTTAAGGCATTAAGCAAATATATTAATACAATTCTTCTATAAGTATATACATATGCGAAGTACTAATTTTCAAAAAAAAAAATGGATCATCAATCCAATGGGGTTACAATAATTTTGAGTGATATATTACACTCCAGTATATATCTTACTGTTAAAGATAATAATTTACCATTTTGTGATATTCCACCGCGTGCTAGTGGTCGTGGACCACAAAATACTCGCACGTCAGAGGGACCGTTGGATGGTCTTGTATCTCCCGCACAAAATGTGTTAAGACCCAGTCGTATCGACCTTAATAGTGAACCTATTATTGAAAAACCAGCTGATCCGAAAGATGTTCTCGGACCTTCTCATATCATGGATGTAAAAAGAGGTAGAAATGAAGAACCTGGTACCATTGGCGGTGGCAAACGTCACCAAACTTTAAAAAAAAATCTTCAATCTTCATCGTCCTCAACTCTTCATGCATGGATATGTACTTGTATATTTAATAAGTACCAAATATATTGTTAGAATTTTTTTTAATAAAAAAAACAGGGGTTGTGAAAGATATTTTATTGTAGTAATGGAGGAATTATGTTTTAAAGTAAAGGAAGAAAGAGAAGTGTGTGGGATTATTAGGAGAGAGAAATTTTCATTTTAAAACGAAATGAACTGAAAAGATAAAAAAAGGGGGAGCAGTGAAGCACACAGCTTTGAGAATGATAAAAACTGGGAGAAATATTTAATGACCTGTGAACAATAAATGAAAAGTAAGTTTATTGCCACCTATCTTGAATGTACAATGCAGTATTTTTAAAACGATATATATATATATATATATATATATATATATATATATATATATATGTATGTATGTATGTATGTCTTGCATGCACACAGCTTTATAAGAGAAGGAAAAGGGGGGCAACGGTCACTATGGCAGGTTTGAAGTATCTTTTTTACTTTTGGGTTTGTTTTTTTTTTTCGGGTTAACATATGACTATATATATTTGTGTAACTTTATGATAATAAGTAAATTTATCAATCAAAACTTTTCCCCTACTTAGTTAAATTATTATCAAAATAATTTTCAGTTGTGTAACACCCACATTTTGACCGCCAGGTGTCTATAGCAGCTTCCAAAAAACACCCGATGATGATCGGACGCAAACATGACTTAATACGCTCGATTTTCGGACTCGGAATCAATAGTAGTTGGCACGAGCTTTTAGCGGAATAAAAATATCACAAAACTGACCTCAAATTCAGGCCCAGTGGGTTGTTTCCTGTCAAATTAGACTAATTTGGGTCGAAACCGACACCAAGGGTCAAACCGTCTTTTACCGACCGGGTCAAACCCCGGTCAAAGGCATTTCCGAGGCAGAAAAATCTGTCACGCAGCTTTCGGAAATCTGATTTGAAGTCAAATACCTCACAAAAGCCGGGTATTTCTTCCCATGCAAGCAAGTCTCTCCTATCCACAAACGGAATCCTACTTCTCTTAAACCGCTTGTTTCTTCCTCCCGAAGCAAGCCATTTCCTATTCGAAACAGGAGTTTCTTCCCATCCAAGCCAGGAAACCTCCTCTATAAATACACCCTCCTACACAACACAATTAGCACGATTCATACATCTACAACATCAACAATTCACAACACAACATTCCAATCCCGACATACACAAGTCACAACCCGGAATTCCAGCAATACTAGGCATATTATATTCCGATCTTTCCTCTAGAAATCCTATAGAATTCCCGACCATTCACAACCTGAAATTCTAGGCAATTCTAGGAAAACTATATACAAATCCGAGAGCTAAACTCGTCAAATCCCTTCCCAATTATAAACCACCATAACTCTTCCTATATCATCTCGACGCTCCCATGCCTAAGCCACAGCTAGACGAGCCCCGTTCCGAGAGTACAAAGCGTGTAGGTTGAGGGTGTCAAAATCAAAATCCCGTCTTCTCCTTTCTCTCTCTCTCTTCCTCTCGTTTCATTTTCCTTTTTTTCCGTCGTCGGTCCGTTTCGTATGGGTCATCATCATGTCTTTTATTTTTCTTTCTAATACCGATACTACAATCTAACTTTCACAAAACAAACGTTCTTTAAATACGATATCGACTCTCTAGTCGAATATCGTATCTAAAAAGAACTAAATTAATCTCATTGATGCTAAAAAAATCGTCACATGATCTGAAAAACAAAAACACAACGATTTTAACGCGGAGAGAATTAACATTGCTTTTTTTTAGTTCAATTTACAAAACATATTTTTTTTCCTAAAAATCATTCCGAATATTTGATACCGATTCCATAATCGAATATCGAATATAACGAATGTCGAAAATTTAAGTCGAGTATAAATTATGCTATATTTGTACGCGATTTAACAAAATTGTTGATTTTCGAAAAAAGGTCTCGAGAACAGGCCGCCATGCGAGTCGCACGAGTCCTGTGCGGGTCGCATGGCCACGCGAGTCGCGCCACTCCCGCGCGGGTCGCTTAAGCCCCTGAAAACTGTAACACCGAAAGACTATTTCATCTTAATTTTTTAAACATCTTTTCCTTTTTAATAAAACAGCGGGCTTTTCAACATATATCAGGTCTCGATAAATATTTTCTTAACCTCGGTCAACGCGTGCTTAATCCATCACGCGAACTATCTTTTAAAAACCATGCATCATATCATATTTACATCTTTTATTCAATTTACAAACCGTTACTAACTCGTTTGTTCGTGTTTTTAGCAATTTCTTTTCATCATTTGTTTTATTATACTAAAACGAACTTCGCATGCTAAAACAACTTTGACGTTAATTTAGATGCATTAAATCGACCTAGCAACCTATTCAATTATTCGCATGTTTAGGCAAAACAATGTTTGCATATCATTCATCGTATTACTAACACGCGTATTTCAAAATCAAACGATATCTTAGTAGAGATCGCTAATGTGCGGGCGGGGTTGGGTGTTCTTTGTGAACCTCCCAACACGTACTCTCACCTCTTACTCAGAACCATGGTTTCCGGATGTCCGAACCCATTGGCACACGAGAGTCATTCAATACACGGTATCCGATAATATCGGTATCGGTATCAAATGCTAAGGGATGAACCCAATAAACTCTGACATCCGAATGGGTCATACTTTGTGCATGGCCCACTAAGATATAGAGTGGGTTCGAACGGGCCCGAACTCCCATAAAGTTTGGTGGAAACTCCACTTCAATTTAAATTTCAATTCGACCCATCTTATATGGAGATTCATTCGCCTCCCCAAACCCGCGCGTGGCCGCATCGGGGTGGACCTATGTCATGTCCACAATTTGGCGACTCCGCTGGTTATTAACTGATGTGTGACTTACCATCGGCATCCTCAGGGTGAGACTCGAATAGAAATCGTTTGACTAGTACAATACGCGTTTTAGTTTTACGGTTCATGCATAACCCCATCTTTTCCCGGGCGGGTACTGGTGACCGACGTCCCAATATACTATTGATGTACTCCAACATGGATATGTCAAAGGTGTCCATGGCTAATTCTTATGGGTTTCGCGGCATGTTCTAAGCTCAACTCGAATTAGGAAGTCCGTCCCGATTCTCGGAAAGGCCATGTACACTGGTATAGACCCTTTTTCGACCGACCGAGACTTAGTGTAAAGCATACATGGCGTCGTTATAATGCTTGCCTGACTACTTGCTGCTTGGTTTCCGTGTCGTTTTTAAAAACCGTCATTCCAATAATGCATCTTTTCAAAAAAATATCCAATTTTCAAAAACTCGGAAAGCTGCTGAAATTTAGGACTTATGATTTTACTCAAAATAGCTTATTTTCTAGCCGGCATGCTGTCCATTTCATATTCAAATTCTCGATCACTATTCGATTTTTTCAAATTTTCAAAATTCTATTTCAATTTTCAAATCTTCGAGATGCCATTCTCGATTTTCAAATCTCAAAGATGCCGTTTTCGATTTTCAAATCTTCGGAATCTCATCTTCAATTTTCAAATCGTCGGAAATTCTTTTTTTCGATATTCAAATTTTCAAAATTCAAAATATCCAATTTCAAAACCCGGGAAGCATACCGAATTTAGGACTTATGATTCAAAATAGCCTATTTCTAGCCGGTATGCTGCCCATTTCAAAATTCAAAAATATTTTCAAACCTTCAAAATTGCGGCCCGATGGTACTTTTCTGATTTTCGAAAAATCGGGCCATCCACCGGTTTTCTCGGAATTCTAACTTCCTTTTCAAAACTTTCCTCTCCTTAGGACTTCCCGAATTTAGCAGTGTCGGGTCTTGTCATAAGTCGTCGAAGGTCTTTAGCGTCGAAACTCCGTCGATCTTACATCACGGGTTTCCTCCCTATTCCAGTCCGCCTTATTTAACTAAGGCATGGCCCACCTACGTAGGACATACTCCTACAAAAGAAGGCTCGTTTACACACTCGAGTCTAAAGTCTGATGAATGTCTCACATGGACCTTCCTTCGAACAGGACTCGTCCCACATGCCGAATTCTAAGAGAGGCCCACCTTTCACAAGTCACCCGTCTAGTGTCTTTTCCGAGTCAACCTTTTACAAGGCATAGCCCTATAACAAAAGGTTCGTGGTCCTTACGTCTAAGGGTCACTCGTCCGACACTCGAGTCTTAACAAAGTCTTCTATCCCACTCGGAGGTTACACTTCAGCAGACCGATCAATCACGGTTGCTCTAAGGGTCAGGTCTTACACGTGTTGTCACACGTACCCCACTTTCGAGTCACTTAGATGTCACACCATCTGAGTCCTATCAGAGTCTTTAGTCTCACTCGGGGGCTGTCCTCCATCCGAGCAGTCAACCACGGTTACCCTAGAGAGTACCCTACGATGCCTTTTTCGAGTCGTACCTATGCTACGAATATTCGAGTCACCTAGGGTTATGTCACCACGGTTGGTCCGAGCACGCGACGCGGTCAAAGACGATCGCCCCATTTTCGGACTCACCCTTCTGCAGCTCGAGTCTAATTCGCGGTCGTCACTTTGTCTAGGTCAACGTTCGGGTATCCCGATCCAAGAGTCTTCGTCATCCCGTCACCCCGGGCCGTGTCTAGTTTGACTCCCTCTCTTGCATTTGCGCAAAGCTGAGTTTAGGCGAGTCGTGGCACCTGTCGTTCTCTCCAATCAAGGACCTTACTAAAAAAAACAAACCGAGCATCCAAGAGTCCGGATTTGATTCAAGTCTAAGTCTGAGTCCGAGTCTAGGATACCCTACATCCTCATTTCCAAATCGGAGTCAGAGTCATTTGTATTCTGTCCTCTTTTCAAAATTCAATAAAATAAGCTTTTATATTTCTCATATATACTTTCCTTATTTGTTTCCGAGAACATGATGAACATCATCATACACAGTGAGAACATGCACGTGACTATTATAGGCACACCTATAATGACTACAGGGAACTGAGACCGTTTTTTCCTTTACTTGTTCCATGTTTGACATAGAAAGCCACATAACTACCCTTAGCAGGAGCAGTATCGAATCCTACTACAAATCTAGGTAGTCTCCTAGTTTGGGTCAAGACGGGAGGCAAGCCCATTTCCAACAATAAACACCCCTCCAATAAGATCGACCAATCCCTACCTTAGGTGTTAGTCTAACCAGCAGAAAAAAAAAGAGAAAGAACTAGACAAAAAAATCAAAAGTCCAAGAAGGAAAAAGCATAAGGCCAAAACAAAAAGAGCTGGCCATGATCAAAAAGAATTCTCAACATTCCCCGACGCGATACGGTCAATCCCACGACCGGGGCTAAGAGGTCAACCCAAAAAAAAACCATGACCATGGTTATCGATCAACTCAAGTGAAAGTCCCTTGACCGGGGTACAGTCACTTCGAGGATCATCAAAACCCATACCATCAAATAGGGGAGAAACAATCAAGCTGGTCAGTTAACACCACATCTACCCTTCCCACATTACAACCCTCAAGACCTTTTCGAGACCCAGGCTAGAGACAGCCCTGAATTTTGAGGATTCAAGCTCCATAGGATACCCCTAACTATTAGGGCCGGACATTGAAATCAGATCCCGCATTATTATCAAACCTACCCTGATCGAAGTCCGAGTCATTTTTACTCGACTTCCCCCTTTCCTACCGCATTACAATACCTTACCCTCGAAGCCTTAGCTCCAAAAAATCGAGCTCCAGATGTCAAAACATCAAAGCCACTTACAGCCTAGCACCACATTTCCAAAATTATCCAAACCAGTTACCACCCCCAAACACGGGAACTCAACCTGCAGTCAGCATAGAACATGCCCAAATAGGTCAAACCACCTCTGGAGGCTATCCCGGAGAACGTTCACAGTCACAGGGTCAACATCCTAACCATTCTAGCCCTTTGATCAAGACATCATTGGGAATGCACCTAACCTACACCGTCAATATGGCTAGTTACACACAAAGTCCTATTAGACTAGGCACCATAATATATCTTTCAATTCACTGAACTACGGCATGGTTTGATTTCACCGCACGTGAATACGTAGGCAGCCTTTTGACAAAGGCACAACCACCCACATTGACACACATTCAAAAAACACCATCATTCCGGTCACGACACTGTCATGTTCTCAGCAGCTAGCTTTGTCATCCTGGGGGCTTCTCCTAGGCAGAAGTTCTCCATCCACTCACATAATCCAAAGACTTTCAAAATCTAGCCACCTTTACGTAGTGTGTCCTAGTACTCGGCTTAGTCGAAGACAAGAATTTGTTAGGGACTCGAGGTGACACCCCGGGAATATACCCCGAAACCAAAAAAGATCCAAAAAGAGCACTAGACTACAACAGTCTCATTACAGACTACTGCAATCCCCCTATAGCACATCTTCCCCATTCCGAGGATTCGACCATGTTGCCACTCGCCTAGGCTACGGAATGGCACAACTTAAGAGTCTTGACATCTTAGGTGGCCCACCCCCCTACCGAGTCACGGTCCAACCCCTCGAGAGTCCAGTCGTGTCTGTCAACTCGTCCTGTCGCGTCCAGAGTCGATTCTGTCGGTAGGCCTCTCTCTTCAAATTCTTGCTTTGAGATTTGCGAAACTTAGCCATTTGAAAAAAAAAATCCTTTTCGACAAGGTCAAATTTCAGTCTATTTAAACTGCAAATTTCTTTTCTACCCCTTTCAATTTTGAAAACATATTTCCTAGGACGTGAGTTTATTTCGGGACTTCCATTTCAAAAAAAACTAAGCAAAAATCATTTCTCCCCCGCGCAAGTCAGTCAATAGATGCTAACTGTATTTCCTGTATGTTGTCTTGCTATCTGCTATGTTTGCTATTTCTGCCTATATATCTAACATTTCAGGTAACAGCTTGGCTTCCCAAAGAAACATCAAGTTTTTTTATTCCCCAGCGTGAGTCATTTTCACCTAAATGTTACATGCAAAACTTCGCGTAACTATATACAGGTACGACTCAGGCAGGGCCATGCGACTTACTCCCAAGCGGAAAGCCCAAGGCGGTCTTTCTCCAAATATGGTACGGGATGGGCCTACATACAGGCACATCCAGGACTTATACAACAAGTCCAAATCCCCACGGAGCTATCCCAGGTAACACCAACTCAGGTATGAGTTCTATGTTATGGTTGGCGAGCCCTTTCACACAAGTCTAATGGACTATAAACGACTCGATCGGAAGTCTGAAATACCCCACATTGATTGAAGATGTCCTATTTATGAGCTTTGCTTAAAGGGATTTGAAGTACTACTCATATCAACAAAGTGCACTTTCTTTTCTGGTCATCCATGCAAAAGAACTCCGCAGTTAAGCGTGATTGGCTGAGAGCAATCTTAGGATGGGTGACCTCCTGGGAAGGTTTCTGGGATGCGCATGAGTGAGGGACAAAATGCGCCGGAAAGGACTCGTGTTGGTCTGTTGAACCAGTACAGAGCCTGGCGAGCTACCACGAGTAACATTTCCGGTCCTAGGATTGGGCTGGGGTGTTACAAATGGTATCAGGGCAACCCTGCGACAATGCATTTGGCACCTAGCGGGGGTGGATTCTGAGTCAGCGGTTATGCTGCCAGGCGCAACGAGGACGTTGTGTTCTTCAAGTGGGAGTGATTGAAACACCCCACATTGATTGAAGATGTCCTATTTATGAGCTTTGCTTAAAGGGATTTGAAGTACTACTCATATCAACAAAGTGCACTTTCTTTTCTGGTCATCCATGCAAAAGAACTCTGCAGTTAAGCGTGCTTGGCTGAGAGCAATCTTAGGATGGGTGACCTCCTGGGAAGGTTTCTGGGATGCGCACGAGTGAGGGACAAAATGCGCTGGAAAGGACTCGTGTTGGTCTGTGGGACCAGTACAGAGCTTGGCGAGCTACCGTGACAAACATTTCATGATCGGACGCAAACATGACTTAATACGCTCGATTTTCGGACTTGGACTCAATAGTAGTTGGCACGAGGTTTGAGTGGATTAAAAATCTCACAAAACCGACCTCAAATTCAGGCCCAGTGGGTCGTTTCCAGTCAAATGAGACTAATTTGGGTCAAAAACGACACCAAGGGTAAAACCGTCTTTTAGCGACCGGGTCAAACCCCGGTCAAAGGCATTTCCGAGGCAGAAAAATCTGTCACGCAGCTTTCGGAAATCTGATTTGAAGTCAAATACCTCACAAAAGCCGGGTATTTCTTCCCATGCAAGCAAGTCTCTCATATCCACAAATGGAATCCTACTTCTCCTAAACCGCTTGTTTCTTCCTCCCGAAGCAAGTCATTTCCTATCCGAAACAGGAGTTTCTTCCCATCCAAGCCAGGAAACCTCCCCTATAAATACACCCTTCTACACAACGCAATTAGCACGATTCATACATCTACAACATCAACAATTCACAACACAACAATTCCAATCCCGACATACACAAGTCACAACCCGGAATTCCAGCAATACTAGGCATATTATATTCCGATCTTTCCTCTAGAAATCCTATAGGATTCCCGACCATTCACAACCTGAAATTCTAGGCAATTTTAGGATAACCATATACAAAACCGAGAGCAAAACTCGTCAAATCCCTTCCCAATTATAAACCACCATAACTCTTCCTATATCATCTCGACGCTCCCGTGCCTAAATCACAGCTAGACAAGCCCCGTTCCGAGAGTACAAAGCGTGTAGGTTGAGGGTGTCAAAATAAAAATCCCGTCTTCTCCTTTCTCTCTCTCTTCCTCTCGTTTCATTTTCCTTTTTTTCGTCGTCGGTCCGTTTCATATGGGTCATCATCATGTCTTTTATGTTTCTTTCTAATACCGATACTACAATCTAATTTTCACAAAACAAACGTTCTTTAAATACGATATCGACTCTCTAGTCGAATATCGTATCTAAAAAGAACTAAATTAATCTCATTGATGCTAAAAAAATCGTCACATGATCTTAAAAACAAAAACACGACGATTTTAACGCGGAGAGAATTAACATTGCTTTTTTTTAGTTCAATTTTCAAAACAATTTACAAAACATATTTTTTTTTCTAAAAATCATTCCGAATATTTGATACCGATTCCATAATCGAATATCGAATATAACGAATGTCGAAAATTTAAGTCGAGTATAAATTATGCTATATTTGTACGCGATTTAACAAAATTGTTGATTTTCGAAAAAAGGTCTCGAGAACAGGCCGTCATGCGAGTCGCACGAGTCCTGTGCGGGTCGTATGGCCACGCGAGTCGCGCCACTCCCGCGCGGGTCGCTTAAGCCCCTGAAAACCGTAACACCGAAAGACTGTTTTCATCTTAATTTTTCAAACATCTTTTCATTTTTTAATAAAACAGCGGGCTTTTCAGCATATTTCAGGTCTCGGTAAATATTTTCTTGACCTCGGTCAACGCGTGCTTAATCCATCACGCGAACTATTTTTTAAAAACCATGCATCATATCATAATTACATCTTTTATTCAATTTACAGACCGTTACTAACTCGTTTGTTCATGTTTTTAGCAATTTCTTTTCATCATTTGTTTTATTATACTAAAACGAACTTCGCATGCTAAAACAACTTTGACGTTAATTTAGATGCATTAAATCGACCTAGAAACCCATTCAATTATTCGCATGTTTAGGCAAAACAATGTTTGCATATCATTCATCGTATTACTAACACGCGTAGTTCAAAATCAAACGATATCTTAGTAGAGGCCGCTAATGTACGGGCGGGGTTGGGTGTTCTTTGTGAACCTCCCAACACGTACCCTCACCCCTTACTCAGAACCATGGTTTCCGGATGTCCGAACCCATTGGCACACGAGAGTCATTCAATACACGGTATCCGATAATATCGATATCGGTATCAAATGCTAAGGGATGAACCCAATAAACTCTGACATCCGAATGGGCCATACTTTGTGCATGGCCCACTAAGATATAGAGTGGGTTCGAATGAGCCCGAACTCCCACAAAGTTTGGTGGCGACTCCACTTCGATTTAAATTTCAATTCGAACCATCTCATATAGAGATTCATTCGCCTTCCCAAACCCGCGCGTGGCCGCGTCAGGGTGGACCTGTGTCATGTCCACAAGTTGAAATGACAAGACTTAAATTTCTAATAGGCGTAAATTGTAACTTGTACTTAACTCTTTAATTTATTATACACCGATTATGAACAGTTATTTAGACCACTATAAAAGAATTTGAATTTTACCATTTTAATTCAACTTTACCCTTGTCTTACTAATAATAAAATACCTAATTTAATTTTCTCCAAAAAAAAAATAGGAATCCCACTACAATTGAACGATATCACTTATCTCTTTCATCGTCAATTGAAGAGTCCTTCAGAATATTAAAGTTATATATAGTTTTAATTATGGCTCTTGTGGTATTATTAGTAGCGGTATTCATGTTTTTTGTAAGCCAGTATAATTGTTCATTTTAATTGATATATGTATGTATACATATATATATATATATATATATATATATATATATATATATATGAATTAGTATCAACTAGAATTTTAAGTAAGATAAAATAAAAAAAATAAAAAAAATATGGCCGCCATGTATTATTTTTATTTTCTTTAATTTTATTTCATTTTTATTAAGAATCGAACCCTTGATCTTTTGAGATCAGAAGTCTCGGACCACTGCGGCTTGCCATTCCACTTGATTCATTATGTAAAATAAATTCATATATTGTTTAAATTTATTACGATTAACTGAATGTTAAATTGTTAATCAGAAAAATGGCACATGTGGCAAAATGAGACTTTGATATCCTTGATAACAATGGCACAAAATACCTCGAGTGGAGGGTGGATGCCAGAGCTAATCTGAAAGCTAAAGGCATAGAACACACAATTTTAGCGGATGGATACTCAAATCCGCAAAAACAGGCAAAAGCTATTGTGTTCTTAAGGCATCACTTGCATGACAATTTGAAATCTGAATATTTATTTGTGGAAGATCCCAAAGAGTTGTGGGATAATCTATGTCAAAGGTTTGAAAGCCTGGAGAGAATCGTTGGGCCAAAGACTCAATATGACTGGATGAACCTAAGATTCCAGGATTTCACTTCGATTAGTGATTACGATTCGGCAATACTTCGTATAACCTCATAGTTAAGGTTATGCGGGCAAATAGCCACTGACGCTGCCATGATAGAGAAAACTCTATCAACATGCATGCCGATAATGCAGTTTTACAAGAACTGTATCGTGAAAGGCAATATAATCTATATTCTGATCTAATAGCCATTTTAAGAATGGCTGAGGCTAATATGAATGTTATGTTTCATAACCATAACAAAAAGGCAGCAGGGACAGTTGCTCCCCCCAAAAACATATGCAGTGAGACATGGGAAACCATATGGGAATTTTAAAAGGGGAAACTCCTTTAAAAAGGGAAACAATTTTCATCGAGGAAACAATTTTAAGGGAAATAATTTCCAAAGGAGAAATAATTTCCAGAAAGGAAGTACCTCTTACAAAGGGAAGAGGAATTGGCACCTGAAATTTGGACCCCGGAATCCTATTCGCAGGGGAAAAGGAAAACTTGGGCCAAATAAGGATAAGTCAAACCAAACCATATGTTTCAAATGTGGTATTAGTGGACACTGGGCAAATGAGTGTCGCACTACGAAACACTTGGTTGATTTGTATGCAAATTCCCAAAAGGGGAAAGATAAGGGAATTGAGACGAACTTTGTTGAGCAAAATTCTCCTATTCCCGAACTTGATGTATCAGATTATCTTGTCGATGACATCGATACTCTCTGTGGGCCTTCAGCGTAGTCTGTTATAAACCAAACTATGTTATAATATCATTGTATAATACTTTTTTTCCCTTATGTTTGTATATATTATGTAACATATCACGCATGTAATTATAATAAAAGTGAATTATCTTTTCTGTCTAATTTATTCCTATTTATTTAAAACTAAAGATATGGAAAATCAGAACAAAAATACAGAACAGTGCATGATTGATAGTGCCACAACACATAGCATTCTGAACAATAAAGCTTATTTTACTCAATTAATGCCTATTAAGGCTAATGTTACCATTATTGGTGGTGTTATAACATTAATTGAGGGTTCATTCAGAAAAGGCTTGTATAGTGCTCCCAAAAGGGACACAAGTCATAATACATGATGCACTCTATTCAAGTAGGAGTCATAGAAACTTGTTGAGTTTCAAAGACTTGAGGAAAAATGGTTATCATATAGAAACTAATGATTCAAATGATAAAGAGTACATGTATCTTACCACAATTGAAAGTGGCAAGAAAAATATACTTGAAAAAATGTCAAGTTACTCGTCTGGACTATATTATACTTTTATACGTCTATTTGAAACCAATTTGTGTGTCTAAGAATAAAATAGACGACCAAGAGCTTAATTCCTTATGGCATGACCGGTTGGGTCATCCAGGAACAAATATGATGATAAAAATTATCAAAAGCTCAACTGGACATCCTTTAACAAAAGTTAAAGTTCCACGATTTAAGGAACAATCTTGTACGGCTTGTTCACTTAGTAAAGTGATTATCAGGCCTTCCAAAGGTAAAATCAAAACTGAATCTCCTATGTTCCTAGAAAGAATTCGAGAAGATATTTGTGGACCAATTAACCCACAATGTGGACCATTCAGATACTTTATGGTGCTAATTGATGCATCAACTCGATGGTCTCATGTTAGTTTATTGTCCAAAAGGAATGTTGCCTTTGCCAAGTTATTGACACAAATCATTCGATTAAGAGCGCATTTTCCTGATCATATAATAAAGAAAATCAGGCTTGATAATGTCAGTGAGTTCACATCTAAGATATTCAATGACTATTGTATGTCACTTGGAATAGATGTAGAACATTCAGTTCTCATGTTCACACACAAAATGGACTTGCAGAAGCATTAATAAAAAGATTACAATGGGTTGCGAGGCCATTGCTAATGAAATGTAAGCTCCCATGTTCTGCTTGGGGACATGTTGTTTTGCATGCAGCAAATTTACTACGGCTTAGGCCTACTGCTAATCATGTAATATCGCTAATGCAGTTAGTAGTTGGAAAGGAACCAAATATCGCGCATTTAAGAGCTTTTGGGTGTGATGTTTATGTTCCTATTTTCCCACCTAATCGGACTAAAATGGGTCCACAACGAAAGTTCGGAATTTATGTTGGGTATGAAAGTCCCTCCATCATAAGATATCTTGAACCTATGATAGGCGATTTATTCACTGCAAGGTTCGATGATTGTCATTTTAATGAAACAAATTTCCCAGCTTTAGGGGGAGATAAGATGATCCCATGTCAAAAGGAAATTATATGGGATGCCAAATCTTTATCTTATCTAGATCCTAAATCAAGTGTATGTGAACAAGAGGCGTATAAAATCATACATCTCCAAAATATTGCAAATCAGTTGCCTGATGCATTTACAGATATAAAGCAAGTGACAAAATCACATATACCTGCTTTAAATGCTCCGTCAAGAGTAGAAATTCCTCAGAAACAATCGGAAAATCAACTTTTGTTTGAGCCTGCTACTAAGAAACGTGGTAGGCCAGTTGGATCAAAAGATCTAAAACCTAGAAAATCCAAAAGGATGTCTAGCACTAGTGAAAAGAGTGAAACACCTCTCAAGAAAGAAAATGAAATCCAAAAGATGGAAGATATCATCAAAATTCCAAAGAAAAATGATGAAGATGAAGGCATAGATAATAGTGAAATATCAATAAACTATGTTTATACAGGAAAACAATGGGATCGAAAGATTACCAAAATCGATGATATGTTTGCTTATTCCATTGCCACTGAAATCGTCATTGATAATAACAATATTGAACCAACATCAGTCGATGAATGTCGACAAAGAAATGATTGGCCAAAGTGGAAAGCGGCAATGGAGGCAGAATTGAAATCATTTGAAAAACGTGAAGTCTTTGAACTTGTATCCCAGACACCAAAAGGTGTAAAACCAGTTGGGAACAAATGGGTTTTTATCCGCAAGCGCAATGAAAATAATGAAATTGTTCGATATAAGGCCAGACTTGTTGCACAAGGTTTTTAACAAATGTCTTGAGTAGATTATGATGAAACACATTCTCTAGTTGTGGATGCAACAACATTAAGATTCTTAACAAGTTTGGCTGTATCCGAATCCTTGCAAATGCGTCTAATGGATATAGTTACTGCATAATTATATGGAACACTCGATACTAAAATATATGTGCGAGTTCCGGACGGAATAAAACTACCAATCTCTCACAACTCATCAGATATTTATAGTATGAAATTAAAGAAATTCTTGTATGGATTAAAACAATCAGGGCGGATGTGGTATAATCGCCTCAAGGAATACCTTCTCCAGGAAGGATATATTAATAATCCAATCATTCCATGCGTTTTTATAAAACGTTTTGGGAAATGATTCGCAATAATTGCAGTATATGTTGATGATTTAAATATCATTGGAACAAATGAGGAACTCGAAATTACCGCAAAATATACTTGATGAAAGAATTTGAAATGAAAGATCTTGGAAAAACCAAGTTTTGCATTGGTCAACAAATTGAACATCTAAAGGATGGTATTCTTGTTCGTCAAACACCATATACTAAAAGGTTTATACATCGATTCAACATGAGTAAATCATATCCGGTAAAATCACCAATGGTGGTTCGTAATCTTGATGTGAAGAAAGATGAATTTTGTCCTCGTGAAGAAAATGAGAAAGTTCTTGGGCCAGAAGTACCGTATCTCAGTGCAATTGGTGCATTAATGTATTTGGCAAATAATACAAGACCTGATATAGCATTTTCGGTCAATCTTCTAGCAAGAAATAGTGCAACACCGACAAGAAGACATTGGAATGGTGTAAAGCATCTGTTACGTTATCTCCAAGGAACACAAGACCTTGGATTGTTTTACCAAAGAAAGGAAGATACAACTCTTATTGGTTATGTCGATGCAGGATATTTGTCAAATCCTCATAAAGCAAAATCACAAAGTGGATATGTATTCACTTATGGTAATACACCCATATCATGGAAATCTACCAAACAAACTTTAACTGCGACGTCATCATCAAATTATGATGAATTGATCGCTCTCTATGAAGTTGCTCGTGAATGTGTATGGTTAAGGTCGATGAAACATCATATTCAAAAAGAATGTGGATTAAGGACCATAATTGATCAACCTACCATTATATATGAAGATAATGCAGCTTGCATTCATCAAATGAAAGAGGGCTACATCAAAGAAGATAGAACCAAACATATATCATCAAAATTCTTCTTTACGCATGAACTTCAAAAGGAAGGAGTAATTGACGTTCAACGAATTCCATCAAAGTACAACTTAGCAGATCTTTTTACAAATTCACTCCCATCAACAACATTCAAAAAATTGGTAAAAAAATATCGGAATGTGTCTCCTTCGAGACAAATGTTGAAGAAAAGTAATACTACTGGACTCTTTTCCTTAGTTAGATTTTCTCCCACTGAGTTTTTTTCCTAAACAAGGTTTTTAATGAGCCAGTTCGTATGTACATAGTCGTCGTTAAATAAGAAGTTAACATTCAAGGGGAAGTGTTGTAATTAAAAGCAATAGGTGAATGTTCACCTATGTAAGAAGATATGTACTGACTCATGTTAGAATTTATGATAGACTTAATAAATGATTAAGTGGTTTGATCAGTTTAGAGTTACTGAATTGTGGTCCATTTGGTGATCAACATAAACTTTATTGGATATCTATCTCTTATCTCCTATAATCCTATATTCCATTAACCCCTATAAAGAAAGTTTATCTAGTTGTAATTTTATCTTTGATGGAATGATTAGTATAAATACAACATCATTCAGGGTCACTAAATTCATCTTCTCTATTCATCTATACACCATCTAAATCTGAGAAGAAAGAGTTTAGAACCGACAATATAGTTAAGACGGTCGACGGTATTCGGGGACAGTATTTTCGGGTTGTAGATAAAGTTGTTCAGGAATCCGATAAGCAATGGCTGGAGGTTATTTCTAGATCTTATTATTTAGCTTCTGATTTTGAGTTTATCGTTATGTTCATTTATTAATTAAGAACATGATAAATTCATATAAAGAACTTACATTTGGTATCAGAGCTTTAGTTTATACCTCTGTCTTGCTTGTTGTTTTGATTTCATCCGTCATACCGTTTTAATTTTTCTGGGCTGATTATTGGGCATCGTCTGAGCCTGGAAACTTTTGTTGTTTTTTTCTTTATTTCGGGACCTTTTTCATTGTATTAACGGAGGTTAGGGATGAAGTTGGTGTTTAAGTATGTGACTCCTCTCTTCTTTATTTGGTTCTGACTTTCGCATGCCTTCCGTCTGTATCTCACGTGTACTCCATATGCAATTTTATTTTTTATTTTGCTTTACACGTTTTTGACTACTGTTAAGTAGAAACCTGTAGCCCATTGAAGCTTCAAATGATGGGTTCTTATTTTGTCTTTTCCTTGAGGAGTATCTCGTATTTATTTTGTTGGTTACTCATGTCATGCATATTTGGACTTTTTGCCACCCTTGTTCATATTGTATGTTTTTTGTTAGAGTAATCCTCATTCATATATATATATATATATATATATATATATATATATATATATATATATATATATATATATATTGTTTCGTATGACATTCGCCTATTTTGTTAAGTCAAAATAATAAGTCACGTTTTTGGGTCATATGAATATTAAGTCACATAATAAATTTAAAATTATAATTATGTCGGTTTTAAGTTGTCTATATATATCTTAAGTTAAAATATATAGATTAATAAAGTAATGTTGAGAGATTCGTAAATTTTATTGGTTAGGGAGTAGCCACAGCATCTCTAATTGTTTAAAATTTCGTTTTGGGAATCACATGTAGTAACTAAACATTAATTCTAATCAATCGTACGTAATATAATAAAATATACCCACAAAAAATTTTGTTATATTTGTATGATTATTAGGGTGAATATTAAACTATATTTCTTGATTTACCCACAGGAGCTAAGAAATAAAAATTTAATAGTCTCATCATTGAGTTAATTAAAATTGTTATGAGTCTAATTTGAGTAGGACTTTAGCCCACAAGCAAGTTTTATGTCACTAGATTCATATTAGCATGATTTTACATTGGTAAAGCATGATTATAGTTATGTCTCAAATTATTAATAAGCATGTTATTTATTTATTTGCAGTTATTTTGTTTGGTAGTTCTTCTGAAGTCAAATTTGACATTCCTGAATTGAATGGTGAAAATTATAAGGTCTGGAAAGAGAGAGTACTACTGCAGTTAGGATGGATGGATGTTGATTATGCTATAAGGAAAGACGAACCGCCAAGTATAACGGACGCTAGTGAACCTGATGAGGTAGATCTTTATGAAAAGTGAGAGACATCTAACCGTCTCTCCATTATGTTCATAAAGACCAGGTTATGTGCTAGTATTCGTGGTTCAGTTGAAAAGTGTGATAAGGTTAAAGACCTAATTAAGGTCATCGATGAGCAATATGTAACTTCAGACAAATCTCTTGCCAGTACCTTAATTATGAAATTTTCATCCCTAAATCTCACTCAAACTAAAGGCGTGCGTGAATATATCATGCGCATGAGGGACATTGCGGCTCAACTTAAAGGCTTGGAGGTTACTTGTCCGACTCCTTTCTGGTGCACTTCATTTTATGCACTCTACCTTCACAATATGCCCCTTTTAAGATATCCTACAACACACATAAGGATAAATGATCTATTAATGAGCTTATGACCATGTGTGTTCAGGAGGAGGGTGGATTGCTATTGAAAGAAGGTGAAAAGGTGAACTTTACCACTTCTAAAAAGAAAGGTGATGATCACAGTAAAGACAATGGAAAGGGGAAGGTTCCAGCTCAATCAGTCATAAAGAAGGAATCTTCGTGTTTCTTCTGTAAAAAGAAGGGACACATGAAGAAATATTGCCCTAAATTCAAAGTCTGGCTGAAAAGGAAAGGTAATTTTCTAGCACATGTATGTTTATGAATCTAATATGGTTTTGAATCATAATACATGATGGATTGACTCTGGCACTACAATCCATGTTTCGAATACTTTGCAGGGTATGACAAACCTAATGAAACCGGTGGGAAGTGAAGCCTCTATCTATTCAGGAAATCGGATAGGATCACATGTGGAAGCCATCGGGACATGCACTTTAATTCTTAGTAGCGGTTTTAATTTGGTTTTGCAAGAGACATTTTATGTTCCTAAATTTGCTAGGAATTTGATTTCTATTTCCAGACTTGTAACCTTTGGATTTTCTTTTAAATTTTCGGACTCCGGTTTTAATATTTTTAAGAATTCTGAAATAATTGGTTGCGGTATTTTGTTTGAAAATTTATATCTTCTCAGTTTGCAAAATGATACCACTGAAAGTACTATGCATGTCAATACTGGTTTAAAAAGATGTATTATGGATGAGAATTCTTCTATGTTGTGGCAGCGGAGATTGGGACACATCTCCATTCAGAGGGTTAAGAGATTGGTGAAGAAGGGGTACTTAGTGCTTTAGATTTCACTGATTTCGAAAATTGTATTAGTTGCATTAAGGAAAAGCAAACTAATACTCATAAAACTGGTGCTAAGAGGAGTTATGAGTTATTAGAAATCATACACACAGATATTTGTTGTCCGGACATGAACGCTAATGATCCAAAATACTTTATCACCTTCATTGATAATTATTCGCGATATATGAATCTCTACTTACTTCGTTCCAAAGACGAAGCTTTAGATGCCTTTAAATTGTTTAAGGTTGAAGAAGAGAACCAATGTGATAAGCGCATTAAAATCGTAAGATCAGATCGAGGTGGTGAGTACTATGGTAGATACACTGAGAACGGACAAGCACATGGTCCATTTGCTAAATTTCTTCAAGAGCATGGGATTGTTGCCCAATACACCATGCCTGGTTCTCCGCACCAGAATGGTGTAGCGGAAAGAAGAAATCGGACGTTAATTAACATGGTGCAGAGTATGCGAAGTAATGTTAATCTTCCATCATTTTTGTAGGTTGATGCTCTCAAAACGACAGCATATATATTAAACCGGGTTCCTACCATGACTGTCTTTAAGACACCTTTTGAGTTATTCAAAGGTTGGAAACCGAGTTTGCAACATATACGCATTTGGGGATGTCCGTCTGAAGTGAGAATTTATAACCCACAAGAAAAGAAACTTGATCCAAGGACTATTAGTGGGTATTTCATTGGATATGTCGAGATGTCTAAGGGTTATAGATTCTATTGTCCATCTCACAGCAATAGAATTGTGGAATCAAGAAATGCTAAATTTCTTGAGAATGACTTGATCAGAGGGAGTGATCAATTTCGGGAAATTATTCCTGAAAAAGATCACAATGAGGTTCCACCATCTGACTCAGGTGTTCGGTTGGTCGTCATTCACACTCCTCAAGTCCAACCGAGTGTTAGACGAGCAAATAAGGAAACTCCACATACTGTTGATCGAAATGTGGTAGAGACTGAGGAGGTTCGGCCTAAAGGTGAACAAGGTCCATCCGAGGGTGAACAAGCTCCATTAAGAATATCTACCCGAGAAAGAAAGACAGCTATTTCTGGTGACTTTATGGTGTATTTACAAGAATTGGATTATTGTGTTGAAGCCGATAATGATCCTTTGTCATTTTCACAAGCCGTAAGTTCTATAGATTCAAACTTATGGATGAATGCTATGAAAGATGAGATGAGTTCTATGGCATCTAATGGAGTCTGGGATCTCGTCGAGTTACCTGATGGTGCAAAAACCATTGGATGTAAGTGGGTCTTTAAGACAAAGAAAGACTCGCTCGGCAACATCGAGAGGCATAAGGCAAGACTCGTTGCTAAAGGATTCAATCAAAGGGAAGGAATCGATTACACGGAGACTTTTTCTCATGTATCGAAGAAAGATTCTCTCCGAGTAGTCATGGCATTAGTAGCTCATTTTGATTTCGAGCTACATCAGATGGATGTGAAAACGACATTTCTCAATGGAGATCTAGAAGAAGAGGTTTATATGAAACAACCTGAAGGATTCTTCTCTAGTGATGGTGAGCATTTGGTTTGTAAGCTAAATAAATCTATATATGGTTTGAAACAAGCTTCCCGACAATGGTATAGGAAGTTCCACGAAGTTATTTCTTCATTCGATTTCGAAGAAAATATTATGGATCAGTGTATATACCTTAAGGTCAGTAGGAGTACGATTTGTTTCCTTGTGTTGTATGTGGATGATATTTTGCTAGCGACCATTGATAAGTGGTTTCTATATGAGGTGAAACAATTTCTTTCAAGTAACTTTGATATGAAGGATATGGGTGAGGCATCTTATGTCATTGGCGTTAAGATCCATAGAGATAGATCCCGAGGCATTTTAGGCTTGTATCAGGAGGCCTATATCAACAAAGTACTCGAAAGGTTCAGAATGAAAGATTGTTCACCAAATGTAGCACCCATTGTGAAAGGTGACCGATTCAGTTTGGACCAGTGTCCTGGGAATGACATTGAGAGGGAACAAATGAAAAATATTCCCTATGCTTCAGCAGTTGGTAGCATTATGTATGCTCAGATCTGTACCAGACCCGACATTGCATATGTTGTTGGAGTATTAGGCAGATATCAGAGTAACCCAGGAATCGATCACTGGACAGCTGCAAAGAAAGTGTTGAAATACCTTCAGGGTACTAAGGCTTACATGCTTATGTATAGACGAACTGAGAGTCTTGAAGTGGTAGGGTATTCCGATTCAGACCACGGTGACTGCATTGATTCACGAAAATCCACCTCAGGATATGTGTTTATGCTAGCCGACGGGGTTATTTCTTGGAGGAGTACCAAACAGACAGTGGTAGCCACTTCTTCTATGGAGGCCGAGTTCATTTCTTGTTTTGAGGCTACCTCACATGGTGTATTGCTGAAAGGCTTCATATCTGGTCTTAGAGTTGTTGACTCTATTAGTCGGCGAATACAAATATATTGTGATAATACAGGTGTTGTCTCCATGGCTAAAAATAATAAAAGTGGAGGTGCAAGTAAGCACATCGACATTAAGTATCGGGGCCTTAGAAAACGTGTTCAAGAGAAGAAAGTGACTGTTGACCACATTAGCACTGATCTTATGATTGTCGATCCCTTGACTAAAGGCATGCAAATTAAGAATTTCAAGGGTCATGTAGCAAGTATGAGACTTGGTCCCGAAATGTGATACATTTATTGTGTTGTTTTGAACCTTTCATTTAGTTGGATATTATCTCATTTTAATTTATACACGTACGTATTTTGTTACCTTTATTTATTGAGAAATATCATATTGTTTTGACCTAGAGTAAACATATGGTTTATTCATTAAGTTGAGAGTGGTGAAAGATCGAATATATTGTGATACATGGAAGGTTAATTCTCGTTTTAAATAAGAGAATTAATCGCTATGATTCGTATATGCGGTTTCTCGTTTAAATGGACCAAGTGGGAGAATGTTAGAATTTATGATAGACTTAATAACTGATTAAGTGGTTTTATCATTTTAGAGTTACTGAATTGTGGTCCATTTCGTGATCAACATAAACTCTATTGGATATCTATCTCTTATCTCCTATAATCCTATATTCCATTAACCACTATACAGAAAGTTTATCTAGTTGTAACTTTATCTTTGATGGAAAGATTAGTATAAATACAACATCATTCAGGGTCACTAAATTCATCTTCTCTGTTCATCTATACGCCATCTAAATCTGAGAAGAAAGAGTTTAGAACCGACAATATAGTTAAGACGGTCGACGGTATTCGGGGACGGTATTTTCGGGTTGTAGATAAAGTTGTTCAGGAATCCGATAAGCAATGGCTGGAGGTTATTTCTAGATCTTATTATTTAGCTTCCGCTTTTGAGTTTATCGTTATATTCATTTATTAATTAAGAACATGATAAATTCATATAAAGAACTTACAACTCACCCCCTAAACAGTAAAATAGAGATGAGTAAGCTAAGCTATGGTGAATAGTAAAGTTTTAACATATACGGAATGGATGAGATTTACAGCTGTAAAAGTAATCTAATTAAGCAGCTGTAAATTGTTGTCTAAATAGGATCTTTTACCTCAATAAAATTTTACACAGATCCACAACAAAACTATCAGTTTCAAATCCAATATTTCTGAGCTAAAGCAATATAATCTTAATACATTGAAAATTCATTTAATTTTCCCTTGACTGCAACTTTTCTAGTCGTATATATGATGACTTTTTTGCGTTTGGAGTGGGTTGACCTGACCATAGATTGGTCTTGGATTGGTTCTTATGGTAGGGGTTTGGTTATAGGACGATTCTTATCCTCAACTCTTTACCTGTTACTCGATTTTTTGATCATTGGCCATATGGGTGTAGGGTTCGTTTATCAAGATAAAGAAGTCCTTTCTCCAATAGAGGCAAGCCTTGTCACTTTGTTCTCATTCGTTTCTTTCTACGCCTTCTTGTAAGTGTGTAAGTGCATATTGGTTCCGTCACTGTATGACTCATATGTGTGGATGGTATCCGGGGGTTGGCGGCTGTGTAGATAAAGTGAATGAAGACACTCATGTCCAAACATCCGTGCACCAACAACTCATTGCTCTCACCCGACACCTTTATTTTATCGTTACCGTAGTAGTTTGTGATGACGATTTTATATTTTTGTGTTCAATAAAGGAGGTAATACGACGTATGAATTCCGATAAAACAAACGGTATAAAAAAAATGTTTCTTTAAACAAGAGTACATATTCTCTACGCAACTTGTTGCACCTACCACTACTATCTCTAGTCTTCGCTCTCATTTCTCAAGTAAGTCTACCTGAGGTCTTCTGCTCTCATTTCTCAATTGAGTAAGACTTGAAGTAAGACTACCTGAGGTCTTCCGTTTACTACTGCAACGCACGCTTACAAATCTCACCTACTAGGCAACTACTCCTACTACATTGCAGATTTAGCGAGCGAGGTAACTCACCCTGCCTAACTTAATCTCCTAAATTTTTGGTTTCTTTTGACACCATACTCCTTTTTGTAAGAATTTCAACCCCTTCTTCATCAAAGTTAGCTAGTATCTTTATTACTCATTAGGCTGATGAACCTATAATATAAGATTTTCTCATATGGGATTTGTCAATTGAAAGCAAACTTTGTTTGTTTGGTGTTAAACTTGCTGTCCTTATTCTTTACATATACTCCGTACCATGTACTCTCTCGGTTTTTTTATATTTGTGAGTAGTATTTAATTGAAACGGGAAGAAACATAACAAATTGAGTGAGTATGACAAGTATATTTCAGAAGTTGGTGTCAATTGTTTGCTAGTCTAGTTTGTCAGGGTAAGGGAAAATACGTCATAATAGTGCTCGAAAATAAATAAATTATCATTTTGGGTTGGTTTAAAAACATATTATCAATACAGGGTCCACGGAAGCGTGCAGTAAAAGTGTCATTGGTAGTCTTGTGTTAAACTCACGTGAGTCTTATCTCAATACTACCAATAAGAGGTAAGTCTAAAGGATGATGTGTAAAACCTTTAAAAGATATACTGATGCGACAGAGTTTAAGACTAAGGTTAGGGACCGGTGGACCCCCAGCCCAATCAATCAATCATGTAGCTTGTAGTAGCTTCGGTCCAAGTAATTTAAAATAAAAGTTACTTAGACTTGAAATAGCGTTTGGAAAATCATATTTCATTTCAAATAAATCATTGTCAAATTAGAAAAGTGAAATAATAGAATTTTATAATGACATGGGTTAGGGTGGTACTTCCTCCGTTCCAATCAATCCCATACATTTGCTTTTTCACACTTGCCGATGTACGTTTTCTTTTATCTATATCTTTAGTTACATATTTCTAAAAATTATAAAAATTTGATATTAATAATGCATTCAATTAGACAATTTAAACAAGATCTCACATGACTATATTTTATCGTATATATTAAAAGTTAT
Organism: Agrostemma githago; assembly: GCA_958450325.1. NCBI lineage: Eukaryota > Viridiplantae > Streptophyta > Magnoliopsida > Caryophyllales > Caryophyllaceae > Agrostemma > Agrostemma githago. The sequence goes on along the minus strand of OY288247.1, from coordinate 18,980,349 downwards.
ATCGATGATTCTTCTCACCCATGAATAGTGCACAATTATCATGCGCTCGGATCCTCTCCAATAGTTAGTAATACTGGATGGTCCAGTATTAGTGCTAGATGGATGACACATGTAAGTTTAGAAAATGAAGGGCTAAGATGAACGCATGACATGTTTTTATCAATACCCAAGAAAAAGAGAAATAAATTACTTTTAATGACTTATTGAACGGGTTAAGTTGGAAGGTCGCGTTTCGGTTTCGGTTCGAATAAAAATGCGAAATTTTTGGGTTGGGTTAAAATTAGATTTAGACATGTCAAAACTCGACCCGAGCCGCAAACCCAACCTACCCATTTTTTAGAGTTATGAACCCATTTTTTTCGAGCGGCAACCCAAGCACGAAATGACTCGTCAATTTAGAGTCGAAAACTCGAAACACGACCGACCCGTTGGGTCAACGAAGATTTATTAAAAATTGACCAAACGGGTCGGTCGTGTTTCGAGTTTTCGACTCTAAATTGACGAGTCATTTCGTGCTTGGGTTGCCGCTCGAAAAAAATGGGTTCATAACTCTAAAAAAAAGGGTAGGTTGGGTTTGCGGCTCGGGTCAAGTTTTGACATGTCTAAATCTAATTTTAACCCAACCCAAAAAATTCGCATTTTTATTCGAACCGAAACCGAAACGCGACCTTCCAACTAACCCGTTCAATAAGTCAGTTAAAAGTAATTTATTTCTCTTTTTCTTGGGTATTGATAAAAACATGTCATGCATTCATCTTAGCCCTTCATTTTCTAAACTTACATGTGTCATCCATCTAGCACTAATACTGGACCATCCAGTATTACTAACTACTGGAGAGGATCTGCGCGCAATTATTATATGCATGGAATTGATTGGAACGGAGGGAGTATTTGAAAAATGGAGATTTTTTCTACAAAGGGTTAGAATGCAGTTGAATTTGACAAAAATCCAAATCCAATTTCAACTTGTCTCCCAACAAAGTATTTGGGTGAAATCCAAATATCAAAATGAAATCTATTCCCAAAAGGATCATTATGTCATTTGTTTAGTGTGTCACACTTGATTTAGAGCTTTTATCTAAGTTACTAACCTAATGACCCGGGTTCAATACTATGAGCATTTTTTTGTCCCTCACACATACGGAGTACTCTTTCCCCACTAAGATTTTCCCACTTTCCTTGCAAGGAAACCCACTAAGATTTTTCCATTTCAAAACTTTCCTCATTCATCAAATATATTCTCTCTATTGGTTACCTTTTGTGATTTGACTTCTTAGCCCCACCCGACAATTTACCACCTCTCATTATTGATTTCATAATCCATGTGCCGTTTGAAAGTGGGAAGAACATTGTAGTGAGGGGGAGTAGTTTTTATTTGCATAGTCCCTCTCATCCATTAAATTCTTTACGTGGGGATTGTTTAGTGAGAAGAAATAGTGGGTTTAGGTAAAGAATTAAATGGATGAGAGAGAGTAGTTTTGTCCCGAATAATCACTTCCGATGTAAATTTTGCTTAGGGTGATTATATTTTTCACAAATCCTCATATGAGACGGTCTCACAATACGATTATTGTGAGACGTCTCACATGGGAAGAAGTCACTAAAATAATAAAATATTCCTAAGTATATTTTTTTGGTGTGGTGTTGTACTGCTGCAGCAAGGTGTTGTGTAGACTATCCGAGTGAAGGGAGTTATTGGGGATTTGGGGATGAAAAGTGAGATATATGTCCTGCTACTCTTCTTTTGTTCTTTGCTTCATGTCTCTGCACAGTCTACTCATCCTGCTGAAGGTATGTTTTTGGCTTTATCAATTCTAATTTCTAAGGGTTTTTCGTGTATCTAATCTTTTTGGCCTTTGAAGCAATGGTTCAGTTCCTATTTCCGTTCGTCAAACATTTACTCCTTACTTTAATGAGTTAAGAAATTGGGGTGGTATTTTTTTCCACTTATCCTCCAATATGAAGGAACAAATAAATGGAAGCACAGTATCGCAGTTCATATGTAGACATTTAACTATTTAAGGTGTTTGACTTTCGGTTTTGAAGGTCAGAAGGTGGTGGAGCCACAATTGACTTTAGCCACTTTGTTTGTTGGGGTAATTGAAATAATATATTTTGCTGAGTTTATAAAATCCCTAACTTATATATGAAGATTTGGTATGCCTTATTCTTACATTGTTAATGGTCATACATGCAAAATCGTAAATTGTACAGCGACCCGACTCTTACTTTTCCGGTGTGTTTCAGTGGATGCATTGCAGGCTGTGAAGGTGAGACTAAGTGATCCCAAAAGTTACTTGAAAAATTGGAGTAAGGGAGATCCATGTACATCTAACTGGACTGGTGTTTGGTGTTTCGATGAAGTTGGTTCTGACGGATATTACCATATCAAGGACCTGTATGTTGACTGTTGCTACCTTGTGTGTGTGTGTGTGTATTGGCTGATAGTGATTCTTACTCAGCTTAGCTCTTTGCACAGTATCTTCTTCCTACGTGTTGATTCTTCGTAAACTATAACTCATGAGCATGGTTATATAGTGTGAGTGATACCGCGTCAAAATTGTGGTCATTGTGACCTTTCAGGCCTTTGCAAATTGGTTATGTACTTATGTTTCCATGTAGTGGCTAGCTCATGCCAAGTACCATGCATATATAGGTAATAAGATATAAATATACTAGTTGGAAAGCCCGTGCGATGCACGGGCCTATTTTTAGTGCAAATGGTAATGACACAAGGTTAGATGATTGCATAAATTTGTGGAACTATTGATTGAGAGATTTTTATTTATATAATAGAATTACGTCGTCTTATTATAATTTCTAGATGTGGTATAATTTTACTTCAATTTATAGTTTTAAGAGTTGTTATAAGACTCAAAAGATTTTTCTAAGTCAGCTCATCATAATTTTTCGATGTGGGATAATTCAACTTAAATTTATGATTTTAAGAACTCTTTTTAGGACTCAAAAGATTTTTGATTGATACCTAAAGACGATGATTACTTTTATTTATATAATAGAATTTCATCACCTTAATGCAATTATTTTTCGATGTGGGATAATTTTAATTCAATCTATAGCCTTAAAGAGCTATTATAAGACTCAAGAGATTTTTTTTTATTAATATCTAAAACGAATAATTTCTCTTACTGATGATATAGAATTTCACACATATTTATAGTTTTAAGAACTTTTCTAAAATTCAAAAGATATTTGATTTATATCTACGAAATTCATGACTTTGTAAAAAAAAAATCGATGTTAGAAATTTTACTTTAGGACAAATGATTATCTAAAACAAATTATTTCTCTTATTTATGATATCTCATCATAATTTTACGGTGTGTGATAATTTCACTTAAATTTATAGTTTTAAGAACTCTTTTAGAACTCAAGAGATTTCTGTTTGATATCTAAAGACGATGATTACTTTTATTACATAATAAAATTTCATCACTTTTTTGTAATATCGAAGCCTGGGATAATTTTTACTTCAGTTTATACCCTTACAGAAATATAATATTGATGATGTTGAATGTCATCACTTTATCATAATTTTTCGATCTGCGGTAATTTTATTTAAGTTTATAGTCTTAAAAAGTTCTTTTAGGACTCAAAGTATTTCTCATTGATATCTAAAAATGAATGATTGCTTTTACTCCATATTTATATAGTAGAATTCTATCACCTTATTATAATTTCTCGATGTGGGATAATTTTACTTAAATTTATAGTTGCTTTTATAAGACAATTTTTTTGTTAATATCTAAAAACAAATGATGTCTCTCATTATTTGTGATATAGAATTTCATCACCTTTTCATAATTTTTCGATATGTGATAATTCTACTTTAGTTTATAATCTTAAAAAAAAATTAGAATAACTCAGATTTTTGGTTAATATCTAAACACAAATGATTGCGCTCTTTTCTATCAACTTACGGACTCAATTTTTAAGACTCAATTTTTTTAGTTGATATCCAAGGACAAATGATAATTATTATTATTATTATTTATAATATATAGAATTTCATCCGCTCATCGTAATTTTTTGATGTGAGACAACGTTAGGATAATTATAATAATAAAAGAGTTTTTTAAAGACTCAAAAGTTTTTATAATCCCATAATTATTTTTCGATGTGAGATAATTATGGTGGACATCCAAGGACGGATGATTACTGGAGTATTATTTATAATATATAATTTCATCACCTTATTATAATTTGTCGATGTGTGATTACTATTATTTATAATATAGAACTTAATCACCTTATTATAATTTGTCGGTGTGGAATAACTTTAATATCTTTATATGTAATAAATTCATCACTTTTTCGAGCAAATAATATGAAATTTATACTCTAATGAAAGCATTTTTTACCATGAATCTAATTAATTCATTTTTGTAATTTTAATTATGTTAACATTTTGTTAAATGAAATTTAAAGATTTGTAGATGAAAATTTATAAAAACATCACATTAATATAATAGATAAAATATATTAATTTTAATAATTAAAAAATTCTCTATTTGAATTTTTTTATTATTAATGATATTTTCCTAAATTGAGTTTTGATATAACGGACCAATCATATCGCTCGAAAATTTCCTCCTTTATATATACATATATTGATTCAATCAACTTATAATTTTCCGATGTGGGATAATTTTACTTGAATTTAATTAGTCTTAAGAGTGTTTTTTAGGATTCAAAAGATTTCTCGTTGATATCTATAAATGAACGATTATTTTTAATTATATAGTAGAATGTCATCACCTTATTATAATTTCTCGATGTGGGATAATTTTATTTAAATTTATAACTATATGAGCTTATAAGACTAAATTTTTTTTGGTTGATATCTAAAAATGAAAGATGTCTTTTATTTGTGATATAGAATTTCATCACCTCAACATTATAATCTTAAAAATTCTTTGAAAAAAGTCTCTTTTATATTAAATATATATTGTTTATATCACCTTATTATAATTGTTCGATGTGAGATAATTTTACTTACTTTTATGGAGTGCGTAATAGATTCATCACTTTTTTTTCGAGAAAATAATATGAAATCTTGTTTATAATATAGAATTTCATCATATCATAATTTGACGAATGACTACTCTTATTTATAATAGAAATTTTCGATGTGGGATAATATACTTAGGTTTAATTTCACCACTTTATTATAAGGGATTTTCTACATGGTGTTTCTATGTTTTTAGTTTTTTTATATGATATCCTTGCACTTTTATAATCAGACATGGTACCCCTCACTTTTAGGGACGTTTAAGGATATAGAGACATAATACACTAAAAGTGAGGGGGGACCACGTGTGATTATAAAAGTGGAGAGGTATCATATAGAAAAACTAAAAACATGGGGATTCCATGTATAAAATCCCTTAATATAATCTTTCAATGTGGGATAAATTTTAAATAAGTTTATAGTCCTCTGAATTTTTTTAGTGACATCTTATTATATATAGTTTTTTTATAGCATATCCAAAAAAAATTGGGGGTACCATCTTACTAAGAGCTTTTTTTAGGATTAAAAAGTTTTTTATTGATATTTAAGGACGAATGATTACTCTTATTTATAATAAAGAATTCGGAGGAATGATTACTTTTATTTGTATAATATAATTTCATCGTCTTATTTATTCATATTTATAATAAAGAAAACATGATTACTATGATTTATTATATAGAATCATCGTCTTATTTTAATTTTTTCGATGTGGAATAATTTTAAGTTTGTAGTCTTATTAATAGTTTTTTTAAAACTCAAAAAAAAATTGTCGATATTTAAAAATAATGATTACTCTTGTTTATAGTATAAAACTTCATAACCTCATCATAATTTTTCGATGTAAGATAATTGGTTAAAGTTTATAATCTTAATCTTAAGAGTTCTTCAAGACTCGAAAGATTTTTGGTGGATATCTAAGCACAAATGATTACTCTTATTTATAATATGAAATTTCATCAACCTATTGTAATTTGTCGATGTGGGATAACCTTATTATTTTTATATGTAATAGATTCATCAATTTTTTGAGCAAATAATATGAAACAAATTATATGAAATTTATACTCAGATGAAAGCATTTTCTACCTAGATTCCAATTATATCATTTTTATAAACTTTTTTACGATAATTTTTTGTTAAACAAAATTTAAAGGTTTTAAGATGAAAATTACAAAACTTCACATTAATATGATAGATTAAATATATTATTATAATAATTAAAAGATTCACTACTTGATTTTTTTATTATTGAAGATACTTTCCAAAATTAAGTTTAGATGCAACGGACCAATCATATCGCTCGAAAACTTCCTCCTTTATATTGATATATTGATTAGTTCGGCCTCAACCATCATCTCAAAAGATTTTTTTGGTTGAGATGGTTCATCGGTATCAAAGACCGTTAGGTTTCTTTTTTCCAATTTTTATTTATTTTAAAAATTTCCTCCGCTCATCTTTGCTTCGGCAGCCATGGCCAAAGATGGTGAACTTGTCGAACTGCCACCTCCCACCAAAAATAATCTTCACCCCTTCTATACCGTCACGGATATACACTGCTTCGTATTAGTCATCTTGCTAATTTTCACAAGATTCATCTGACAACTGCTCTGTATTAGTCATCTTGCTTATTTTGCACTTATGGGAAAGCGCATAATTATCTTACATTGTTGTCTCTTCAAAGTCACAACCGGTACCTCTGTACCACATATTTTTCTAACTTCATGTCAATGAAAATACTGCAGCGAATTGCTTAATATGAATCTGTCAGGAACCTTGGCACCCAAGCTTCAACAACTGTCTCATCTTGAAGGCCTGTGAGTCTCAGAGAATGATTGAAAATGCTTAAATCATTGTCAGATGAATTTAGAGTTCGTTGTGTTTTGCTGAATTGCCAATACTAATTTCATCATTGCCTCTGTCTGAAGAGATTTCATGTGGAATCAAATCACTGGTAGCATCCCAAAGGAGATAGGAAATCTTTCTTCTCTTAAAACACTGTAAGTTCAACCCTTCTTTTGACTTTCTCTAGAGGCATTTTGCTTTTCTTTCTGAAGTTCAGTTATATATATGGTGTTACCAAAGCTTTAAAGAGATCATAAAAGTTGTATAACAGCTAGCAAGTATCTATTTTCCTTTCAGTTTTGAACATTGTTTTGGCGTTTCTTATTAGAATGTATATAAACAATTAGTCAAGTACAATCATGCATCATGGAAAATGATTTCCTGAGAGGCTAAACTATTTTCCAAATAGGTTGGTGTTTTTCCTTCACTCTGAAATCAGTGAACTATTTCACTGAAGCTGGCAATGTGAGAATCTATAGTCTACAACTCTATTTCTAACGATTATTACAACAATGAAGCCTTGGGAATGATTTTTGTTTGGCTAATATTTTTTTTTTTTGGTAAAATGTAAGTAATTTCATTCCAACCAAAAGACATACAACTTGGCATCAAGGCCCAATTACAATCCAATTCATGAGTAAAATCTAGCTAAAGTAACACCTAGTTTGCAATTGCATACCCAGGTGTACACCAAGCAATCGATCTCTCACATCCTTCTTAATTAATTCCACCAACTTCATAGGCTTCATGAGAATCGAATCGTGGACACTCTTGTTCCTAGCCCACCAAATATGATATAATGTTGCATTAAGAGCCACTGCCCAAACCTTCTTGTGACTTCTTATTTTAGCCCGCTTCCTAATCCACCATTCCATATAATCTTTCACTGGAATACTTTGACGTAGCCAAGCATTCACTCCTGCAAGGACTCTACCACTATACTCACATTGAAAGAATAGGTGTCTGTGCGTTTCTTCCTCCATCTCGCATAGACCACAATTCTTGTTCATAGCAGCATACCACTCAGCCACTCTAACCCTCGTCATCAATCTCTCTTTGCTCACAAGCCAACTCATAAATGAGTGTTTAGGAATCGATAACGAATCCCAAATCAGCGGAGCAGCCCAAAATTTCGCACCTGTAGGTCGTAACCAATCATAACCTATCTGCACCGTGTATCGGGACTGCCATATAGGCTGCTGGAACCCCTGCTGCAGTTTTTCTTTAGCTCTGCATACCTGTTTCCACGAGGCGCTACTGCTAATAGAAGGTTGGTAAGCATCAATATAAGTATGATGATCCGCTTAAAAATGATAAGATGAAAACTGAGCTGTTCTTTTACTCGTGTTTGGCTATTACATGGCTCGGACATGATTCACTTGTCTTGTATCTCGACCGTATGAGTTGTGCTAACGTTTGCTAATTAATGACTCAGGGTGTTAAATGGGAACTTACTCTCAGGTTCTATGCCTGTTGAACTGGGTTTTCTTGCAAATCTAAGTAGGCTCCAACTAGATGAAAATAATTTATCCGGAACAATACCCAAGTTCTTTGGCAAAATGAGCAGCATGAAGCATTTGTAAGTGGATTTCACGTTTTAGTTCGTAAGTTCATGTATATCATGTTAACAAGGTGTTGATTTTTTTGTTAACTTTGCAGCCATTTGAACAATAACTCATTTAGTGGACAGATTCCTCCTGAGCTTTCTCAAATACAAGGTCTTGTTCACTTGTGAGTTAATCTGTCTCCGACTCTTGGTATGAGTTCAAAATGAACGGAGAACCTTTTTTATGATTTATGATGGTAAATGCCTGAAGTTAAAGAGGGTTATCTTTTCTATAGGCTGTTGGACAACAATAACTTTTCAGGAAATCTCCCGCCTCAATTCTCCACCTTATCAGAATTGGAAATAATGTATGTCACCGTGTCAATTTCCCTTTGCCAATTTCTGTGTCTCCGGTCATTTCTCATTAAGCTCGAATTTCATTTTTTTTCATAGTCACTAGTGAGAAGTTCCGACCCCGACCTCCCCGCCCCTACCCAGTAGTCTGCGGGAGCCCTAGAGGCACTCGAGTAATGTTGTTCTTATCATCGGGCGGTAAGAAGTTCCTTTGTGTTTTCAACACAAGTCTAAAGCTACATAGTGCAACATTCCCCCACCCCACATTGCCGTAGGTGGGAGCATTTGGGCAACTGAGTAAATATTAAATGTTATTTAGAGCGTTTTCCCTGTTTGGTTAATTGATGAATTTTGGTACTTGCTGAAACCTTGCACCCTCTACTTCATACTAGACTAACTAGAGTACTCCAGTCTCCAGATGCGATGGATCTATATGTTTTCTTATTCTTTGCAGCCAATTGGACAACAATCCTTATGATGGGGCTGAAATTCCTAAATCCTATCAAAATCTATCCAAATTGGTGAAAATGTGAGTGGCGTTCACGTTTTACATTCAAACACTGTTTCAGTTACGGAGTACTTTTTTTATCTGTTCATATTTGATTTTCTGTAACAAGAGAACATAATGCTAATTCCGTGGCTCTGCCTTAGCGGGATTATAATTGATGCCTAAATTTTACTTTCAAAGCTGTGAAGACTGAAGAATTGATGCAATGTTGTTGTATTTTACATTAAGCTGCACTGTATATTCTAGATTTAACCTTTGTGAACTGATTTTCCATTCTGTAAGCGAACTCCCGCTCTGTTCCAGCTACCCCTCATGTTATAGTTCCAGATAATTTTTAGTTTTATGTAACATCATGCTTTTTTCTGATCAACAGAAGCCTGAGAAACTGTAGCTTGATTGGAGCACTCCCTGATTTTAGCCAGATGCCATATCTTAGTTATATGTAAGCTATCATCTTCTTCATCTTCTGTCTACTTTCATTGTTATCATTATATAAGGAGTAGTACTGCTTTCCGCTGATACACGACTGATGTTTTTATGGTTTCTACATGTGTGTCAAAGAGATCTGAGTTGGAACAAGTTGACAGGCTCCATTCCCCCGAACAAGCTCTCAGATAACATCACAACAATGTAGGTGCTGGGTAGCCGATATAAATTTAAAATTTACTTCCTCCATCCGTAAATAGACTTTTGAGTTTTTGTTGTATGATATTCGTGGAGCACTCTGAAATGTGGATGAAAATGTGGGGCCACAAACCAAAATGACCACAAATAATACAAAAGAACATTATCAAAGTGAGAACTTTATTCATGGACACGCCAAAAAAGGTAAATAGGAAGTTTATTCACGGACAAGGGGAGTAAAAACCTTCAATGCTCGAATGACTCTTACTTAGATTTACTCTGCTACAGAGACTTGTCACATAACAAGCTAAATGGGTTGATTCCGAAAAGTTTCTCTTACCTTCCGTCGCTGCAGATGCTGTAAGTCTTCTTATGTATACGCATCCTATCATCTCAGGGTTATCTGAACAACATTATTAATATCTTTTCTGAGTGATCAATATTTGCACGTTTGGATGTTTATTAATGTAGATGAGTTTGTAGTTCTATTTTCTAACATGTTGCAACTTGTAATCTCTTTATAGGTCACTTGAAAATAATTCGCTGAATGGTTCAGTTCCTGCTCAAATTTGGCACAACAAGTCTATAACAAATGGTGAGAGGCTCTCAATGTAAGAACTCGATACAACTTGCTTTTGGATAACATATATTGTAAGATCGCACTGTAATGTATATAAACTTAATCTAAACATTTCAACATAATGACATGAAGCTCTTGGAACTTTGCTAACTGCAGTGATTTTCGATACAATTATCTCTCCGACATTTCCGGGGATCTTAATATTCCACAGAATGTGAATCTAAGGTATGTGGACTTATTAGTCTTCACAAAAAAATTTAGAATATGAATTATACTAGAATGGTTAAGCATGGCAATTGTTAAATGATGTTTCAATTCACCAACTTATTTTGGACATACTGCAGTACTCCAGTTATCATTCCTAATATTTTACTCCCTCCGTTCGTATCCAAAGGATACGTTTCACTTTTGCACAAGGATTAAGAAAAACTTAAAATACTATTAAAGGTACAATAATTTGGCACAAATTAATATTTAATTATCCAAAGTGTAGTATTACAATGGCATATGATGTAAATATGTTAGTAAGTTAGGGATAGTTTGGTCAAAAAAGTGGACTAAAAAGGAAAGGGGTCAATTGGATTTGAACGACCCAAAAAGGAATACGTACCCTTTGGATACGAACGGATGGAGTACTACATTTGTCACACTACCAAAATCAAATTTATATTGAATAAAAGTCAATTGTGTGTCTTTTACTAACGGAACTTGGTGAATGAAAACTGATTTCCATATTTTTCAAAATTCCTTTCAACTCATGCACAATACTAGTACTGAGTTACTGACACAATAGAGTTTTAGGAAAGTCAAACAAAAACGCAATCTTACTTGTTTTAGAGCAGAAGAGAACTTTAGAAGAAATGGAATATTTATCTACAAGTGTGGTGTGAATACCATTGTATTGAGTAGTAATCAGGGGATTAACTAAAGCAGAAAGAGAAATTTAGAAGAAATGGTCATAAACGACTTGGGCATCAGAGCCTTAATCCCTTTTAATGTCGGGTTTATTTTATTTAAGCAAAGAGCCGGCTAGGTAATTTACAACTCCTAGATATGTCATCCTTAAAACTTAAATAAAACTCTATTGACAAGGGGTAAGCTTTTCAACCTCACCGTGGCTTCTTTTACACCGGTTGCCAGCCCCGACGCAACCCTCCTCTTTTACCTGGGCTTGGGAGTTGGGACCAGTTATGGTTGTTTATTTCCATAGGCAGAGTTGTGGTCATAAAAGACTTAACAAATATAAAAGGAATTATTAAGTAAAAAATGAATTCGAAAAGAAATACTCTTAAAAAGTTAGGCTTTATAATTAATTGGAGAGAAATGAGGGTGGGGAGTAAAAAACAAAATGGAGAAGTCCTTTTTTTCCTTGAGAAAATAATGTTCCGAGGTAAGTCACTAACGGAAAATTGACTTTGGCAGTGTTAGACAAACGTTGGTAATTATTAGGTAATGTTCGACAAGAAATAAAACTTTAGGTAGGTCTTTGCAAAATGGGTATTAGGTACGGTTTGGCAAAAAAAAAACTCCGTTGACTTTTTTTCATTTTCATGATTTGTCACTAGAAACTAAACCGTTTATAGTCAGACATCATTTGCATTTTGGCATATCTGCTTGTAGGAAACTTTTTTTCTTAATGAACTTGTGTTACTTGACTATGGTGGCCCTTCATGACTTCTATGCTCTACTGTCAACTTTCTTACTTCTTTCTTTTGAGAAACAAGAAATATACAGGCTTCATGAGTTCTTCCTCTACAGGCTTCGAGGCAATCCCGTGTGTAGTGATCCAAATATACAGAAGATACACAATTTTTGTGACTCGGATGCTGGGGCAAATGGGACGACTAATGGCTCAACAACTTCAACAGCCTGTCCAGTCACAGCGTGTCCGATTGACCAATATTATGAACCTATTCCAGAAGTTCCAAGCTGCTTTTGTGCAGCTCCTATAAGAATAGGATACAGATTGAAAAGCCCTAGTTTCACATATTTCCCTCCTTACATCTCTGCTTTTGAGTCTTACATCACCCATGCCTTGAATTTGAAGCTGTATCAGCTATATATTGATTCATATGCCTGGGAAGAAGGGCCTCGCTTGCGCATGGACTTGAAACTCTTTCCTCAAATCAATGCTTCCAATCATATTTTCAATGACAGTGAGCTTCTTTGGATCAGATACAAATACACCACCTGGCATTTCCCTGGCAGTGAGCTGTTCGGGCCATATGAACTTTTGAACTTCACTCTTCTTGGACCTTATAGCTCTGGTATATAGTCACGACCTACATCTTTCCGGCAGTAGTAAACCGTTGTGAAAATATTGAGTGCTTGTGTCTCACTGTTACATTATTTCATTTTGGTTTTCCTCGTGCGAGGTTTAAATTTCCCTTTGTCATGTTTCGTTTGGTGGAGAACAAGTGTTGGACGCGCTATCCCACTTGCTTATGATCTTATAAAAAAACGACCCAAAATAAAATGTAAACCGTTCAGACTTCAGAGGGAGTATATCTTTAGGGGTGGGATTCAGTGCTGACTAGTTGAGTTTTTCTTGTTTGATATCAAAGACATTCACAGTGACAACATAGAGTATACACCTTTGGTAGATTATCTTTGCAGTATACTGTCATCAGCAATATGTTATATCACCGGCTGGCATTATGATAATAAAATTGTAGTAGTTCATGGCAGCAAATGAAGGATTTTCTGAGATGTCATTGTTTTTCTCCCTTTTGCTGTAGTGAATTTCCAAAATAGCAGAAGTAGCATCAGCAGGGCCATTTTGGGTATCATTTTAATAGGAGTGACCCTTTTTGCTGTTATGACAACTGTGGCCATCACACTTCTTATCCTGAGATGGAAAAGTAGACGTCGTCAACTTTCAAGAAGAATTTTGTGTAAGTCTCCTGTATATTCTTCCTGTAGTACATGTACGTTAACTTTATCCGAAAGTTTGTCTGAATGAAAGTGATGACATGCAGCCGAAAAAATGTCCATAAAAATAGATGGCGTCAGAGAGTTCACCTTGAAAGAAATGGCACAAGCCACCAATAATTTCAATAGCTCGTCTCAAGTAGGGCAAGGAGGATATGGGAAGGTTTATAAAGGCACATTAGCTGATGATATGGTTGTTGCAGTTAAGCGTGCAGAGGAAGGATCTCTTCAGGGAACACGAGAATTTCTTACTGAAATACATATATTATCAAGGTTACATCACCGCAACCTAGTTTCACTGGTCGGATATTGTGGTGAAAATGGTGAACAGGTATTTCCTTTTGCCATTACAGCGGCTTTCTTTCAGAAATACAATATTATATATGAAGATATATAAAACATGGTTTCTTTCTATTTACACCTTTTTTACATTTACGATATGCCAGTCACTTGATTTTTAGTTGCTATAATTTTTACGAATAAACTGTAGAAATAATATTGGAATGAATTGATTTCTCATTAATGTGAATAGCCGTATTTATACAGACTAGAGATACAACACAATTAGAGACGTAGTATCTAAAGAGTACCAGCTAACTAGGAAGCTACAGAGAATACAATATCAATGTGACTAAACTACCGTAAAGCATATCTTTACAAGATAAGAAACAACCTAATACAAGATAAGAAAATACACTATTATGTATTATCTTCAACAAGCTCCCTCAAGACGGACGTTCCAAGGGAAAGACCGATCTTGTGCAAAATGGGATAAAGATGCGGACGAGACAAAGTTTTTGTGAGCGCATCGACAAGTTGATCGTTAGACGAAATGTGTTGAACACGTTTTAAACCGAGCAACCTGTTCACGAACAAAATGGAAAGAAAGAGCAACATGCTTCATCTTAGAATGAAACACACGATTAACAGCATAGCTAGAAGCACCGAGGTTATCACATTAAACCGCGGGAGGACTAGAAACAGAGAGATGGACTTCAGAGAGAAGCGAGCGAAGCCACGTGATTGCAGTGGAGACAGTAGCGAGTAGCGACAGCACGGAATTCAGCTTCAGTAAAGGAAAGTGCGAGAGCATGTTGCTTCTTGGAGGACCAAGAAACAGGATTCCGACCAAGATAAACTATGTACCCGGTCGGAGATGTAGGCATGTTTATCACCTGCCCAATCTGCATCACTGAATGCATGGAGAGGGGAGAGAGAGAGAGGAGTAGCACGGTGAAATTGAATACCAACAGTAAGCGTACCTTTGAGATAACAAAGAAGTCGTTTTAGGGCGAGCCAATGGGTCTATTGAGGATCCTGCATAAATTGAGCAAGGCGATTGACACTGAAAGAAACATCTGGACGGGTTGGAGAAAGGTATTGTAGACTACCAACAATAGCACGATAGTCGGTTAGATTAGAAATAGAATGACCAGAGGAAGTGAGGAGGGGTGGGTAGGCGACTAAAGGAGTCGATGCGGGTTTACAATCGAGCTTATTATAACGGGTTAGAAGGTCATGAACATATTTAGTTTGGGTGAGGCAAAGTCCGGTCGGGTTAGGAGCAACTTCAATGTCCAAAAAATATGATGGGAAGCCTAAATCCTTAACGAAAAAGCGAGTGGCGAAGGCTCGGAAAAACGCAGCAAGAGAGGGAGAGTCGGGACCTGTAACAATAATATTATCGACATAGACAAGGAGATAAATTTGTGTAGAATTTTTATTAAAAAGAAAATGAGATGGATCAGACAGATTGAGTAAAACCAAAGAAGAGAAGGTAGGTTTTTAATTCAGTATACCAAGCCCGAGGAGCTTGTTTAAGGCCATAAATGGCTTTAGTGAGTTTACAAACATGAGTAGGTGAAGAACAATCAACAAAACCGGGTGATTGCGACATGTAAACAGTCTTCGTCAACGTACATTGAAAGAAAGCGTTGTTAGATGAACCATGTTAGATGAACCAACTCAATCAAAATCGTAAGGTGATGGTTGATACCCACTAATATGTTTTATATTCTATTATGCCCCCTCACTCGAATGACCGTTGGACTTGAAGAGTGGTCAGTGCATGGGCTCTCCCATACTGTGAGTTTCTACTTGAGAGTTCGAGATATTAGGGGCTGCCAGGATCCGAACTCGTGAATAGCCGCCGTATTTATACATACTAGAGATACAACACAATTAGAGACCTAGGGGGGCGTTTGTTTAGAACATGGGAAAGGGAAAAGAAATAAACATGAGAAACAAGGATAAAGGAAAGGAAATCAAAGGGATTCCCTTATATTTTCCTTGTTGTTTGTTTAGAAATTATAGAGAATAGAAATGACGAGGTGGTGACGGTGACAGTAGTGATGAGATTGGTGGTGGTGGTGGTGACATTAGTAGTGGTGCCGGAGTGGTGGTGGTTTTAGGATGATGGATGATGAGTTGGGGTGGGTGAGGGAAACAAAATCCAAACCCTAGGGAGTGAGGGAATGAAATTAGAGGAGTGTGGGGGTTTGGGAGGGAATGCAAAGGGGGAAAGAGATTGCAAAAAAGTTAAAACAAATAATCACAAAGGGAATAACTGGGCGTTTGGTTCAACAATGGGAAAGGGAATGAAATCAACAAAAGGAAAGAGGGGGAAAGGAATGAGATTACCTCAAATTTAGGTTGTTGTTTGGTTTTCATTGAAAGGGAATGCATTTCATCCACCATTAACGGTTTGTCATCATCAAATTCGTTAAAATATTATTTTATAATACTTATACATTATATCTGAAATAATATTTAAAATTGATTAATTTTAATATTAAAATTATAAAAATAAATTGTGTAACTTTTATATATTTTAATAATAAAATATTTATAAGATAATATAATTTTTTCAAATTTTTAATCTAAATGCGATGATTATAATTTTTTACAATATGATTAAAATTTTAAAAATTGTTTATTTAATTGGTAAATGAAGGGGTCAAAAATTATTTTTTTAACCATATTTTGATCCAAATCCGACTCGTATTTGACCCGACCTGATAGTGGGGTAATGGTCATAGTGGTGGTGGGGGGACCTTGGTGGTGGTGGTGGTTCTTGGCAATGTGGTGGGTTAGTGGGGAAAGGGAATTGATTACCTTAGGCGGTGGGGGTAAGGGGTAGAGGAGTTAGAGGGTTAGAGAGGGGGAAAAGGAATGATTAAAATGGGTAAACAAACACCAACAAAGGGAATTACTGACTTTTATTCCCTTACCCTTTCCTGAATACCTCAAACCAAACGGCCCCTAAAGGATGTTGATTCCCTTTCCGTTTCCTGTAACCCCTCAACCAAACGCCCCTTAGTGTCTAAACAGTACTCCCTCCGTTCGTATTCAAAGGGTACGCATTTCTTTTTGGGTCGTTCAAATCCAATTGACCCCTTTACTTTTTAGTCCATTTTTTGGACTAAACTATCCCTAACTTACTAACATATTTACATCATATGTTATTGTAATACTACACTTTGGATAATTAAATACTATTCATTTGTGTCAAATTATTGTACCTTTAATAGTATTTTAAGTTTTTCTTAATCCTTGTGCAAAAGTGAAACGTACCCTTTGGATACGAACGGAGGGAGTACCAGCTAATGATGCGAATTAAAAATGCGGAAGTTCCAATGAAAACTTGTTTTGTATTTTTTTGGACCAAGGTTAATGTAACCTTGAAGTTTATTGACGAACGGAAATAAACGATTAATATAAAGGGATATTTAGCCCGTAGTTCGACCTTGAACCCGGAACTAATCACGAAAGAGATTGGAGCCCAATCTTTAATCGCCAATTCGAAGTACCTTCTCGAATTTAGTAAACACCATGATCAAAAGACCAAAATGCAACCTTGTTTTTTTTGTCAATTCATAATTCATCTTCTTCTCTAATACATTATTGTCATGGCTTTAAATAGCCTACAATACTAAATCACTAGAGTGATTGTTGCCTAAATTACAAGTGCTTAGGTAGGAAATAATAAATAAAACAACTAACTAATATCACTCCACATATACTCTCCTTATGTGTGTGATTTTATTCTACTCTATTACCTGAAATAAAAGATAGGCTAGATCATGGGAGATCACGACATCTCCACATCTTTGGTGAAGATCATCTTGCTTTATTCTTTCCCCTATCTTGATATTGTCATATCTCTTGAAGATAATAATAAACATATCTTTCTTTATTTCCCTCCCACTATTGTGAAGTTTATGAGATTTCCTCCATATTTCCAAGATATGACGTAATCTAGGTAGTGCATTTAGACATCATAATGCACCTGGATAAGATTCTAGTCACACTCGGTTCACACTCGGTTCATCTAACTAGGAAGCTAGAGAGAATACAATATCAATGTGACTAAACTACCGTGAAGCATATCTTTACAAGATAAGAAACAACCTAATATAAGATAACAAATACACTATTTTTTATTATCTTCAACATAAACTAGATCCTCCATGGCTTCAAGCACTCAACTTGTAAACCAAGTTATGGGATCTTATATGTAATTTGAACAGATAAGATATTCTGCTACTGTCAATGAGAATCTGTTTAAATGACCAGAATTTTAATTTTGGACCAAATGACAAATGTCATCAACCAGAAACTTGGAGATTACTTGTTGTGAAACCTTAGTTGAAGAATCAACTTGTGAATTTTGCTTAGCCAACTCTTATTTCATGATTAAAAAGCTATATCAACCGACCCACATAATAACACATGGAGTATATCACTTGAACCATAAACTCATCAGATGTTGAAAATAAAACATACTCCCTCCTTGAATAAGCCCCATAGGGGTTGGGCACAAAGAGTAAGAAAAGAAGAGAAGGTGAGGGTATTTGGGATACATGAGGTCTTTAAATGGGGTAGATAAAGGTAGATAAGGGTAATATAGAAAAGTGGGTAAGGGTAATATGGTCACAAAATTATGAAAATTTTGCCTCATTGAGTAATGGGGCTAACAAAAAATAATACCTAAAAAAGAATATGAGGCTTATTCAAGAAGTAGGGAGTAATAGTGTATTTTCTTATCTTGTACTCGTATTAGGTTGTTTCCTATCTTGTAAAGATATGCTTTACGGTAGTTTAGTCTCATTGATATTATATTCTCCTTTAGCTTCCTAGTTAGCAAGTACTCTTTAGATACTAGGTCTCTAATTGTATTGTATCTCTAGTCCGTATAAATACGGTTATTCGTATTAATGAGAAATTAATTCATTCCAATATAATTTCTACATCAGAGACACATGTTTAATATATGTGCCCTTAACACTAACTCACTAAGGACGATAAAACATTGAACCGGTGCCTCAAAAGCGTCTATGGCAATGGCAGTGTACTGGGAACATTAGTGATGATATGTATGTGTGTGTAGTTATCTCTTGTTGTTGGTGTCCTGTGTGAAAAATAAAATGTCCCAACCTTTAACCGTTGTAAAGGCAATGTCCAAGAGTGCTCTAATTATTGGGGAATTATAGGAATGAGTGATCGTGCAACATCTCAGGTAGCGTGTGGAAATATCAAAAAATCAATTTGGATTTATGCCCGACAGATCGACTATGGAAGCAATAATATTTTTGATGAGTCGAATGATGGAACACTATCGTATCGTGATAAGGACTTGCATATGACTTTTATTGATTTAGAGAAAGCTTATGATAAGGTACTCAGGGAGCTAATGTGGTGGGCATTAGCTAAAAAAGGCGTGTCAAAGAAGTATATTGACACCATTAAAGACATATACGAAGGTGCAGACGTACATATTACAGTGAGAAGGATCAATGAATTTACTATTATGATTGGGGTGCATCAAGGCTCGGCACTTAGTCCTTTTCTTTTTGCCATAGTCATGGATGAATTGACAAGGTCAAATCAAGACGAAATTCATTGGTGCATGATGTTTGCCGATGATACAATATTGATTGATAAAACAAGGACGAAGTTTAAAGGAAGTTCTGGAGGCATATATTAGAAATTCGTGTTTTTAGGTTAAGTAGAAGTAAGATTGAATACTTGGAGTGCAGATTTAGCGTAAATGGTAGTGGAGAGGCGGGTACAATCACGTTTGATAGGAGTGTTATACGCCGGTCGGATTTTTTTTTCGTTATTTTGGGTCTATTCTCCAAAAGGATTGAGAATTAGACGATGATGTGGTCCATAAGATTAAAGCGGGATGATTGAAATGGAAGAGCGCAATGAGGTTACTATGTGATCAAGGAGTACCTCACAGATTAAGGGGCAAATTCTACTAGACAATACTCTCTCCGGTTTTATATGATTGCCCCGTATTCTTTTTAAGGCAAGTTTTTAAAGATTACCCCCATTTCTCCACTTTTTTTTTTATCTTTACCTTTTTACAATTTTGCCCCTACCAAGTTCAAGTACTTACAAATATTGTCATTCCTTTTTACCATTTATGCTTTAATCTTGATGACTCATGTCTACAATGACTGTCATCATTGCACTTTTCCACCCACTTTCTCATTTCCTTAATTTGTGCCCATTTGCCTATGGGTAAACATATAAAACCGGAGGAAGTACTACACAACAATTAGACCAACACTTTTATATGACACAGGAAGTTGGGTGGTAAGAATAGTCATGAATAAAAGTTGAATGTGACATAAATGCATATGCTAAGATGGATGTGTGGGCATACAAGAAAAGATCGGCTTAGAAATGAGATGATTAGGGAGAAAGTATGACCCATATAGAGGATAAGTTGATGGAGAATCGGTTAAGATGGTTTGGGCATGTGAGATGCATGCCGATTGATGCACCGATACAGACTTGAAGGATGGAGAGAACATAGATTGGTTGGTGCGGGGTCGAGGAAGAGCTAAACAGATTTGGAAAAGGGTGATTGTGAACGATATGAATTTTTTTGGGATTGGACAAGGTATGGCATTGGATAGGACAACATGGCAAGTAATGGACACGGTTAGTTACGTAATGTGAATTGTCATGTGGTACTCAAATCATAATTGTTTCAGAACAGTAGTAAATATGCCTTAACGGGATATTTTTTAAACAATAGAAATTAAGCAGATTCAGTTAACATGTTAGCAAACAGCCACAGTTGCCTATATGTATTGAATCTAAATTCTAAATACAGTGAACTGGTCAATGCATGATACTGCAAGCATCCAAGCTAATATTATCGTCGACTGAAGTTTTATTTTATTTTCTTCTTTATCTCTAATCCCTCTTCCGTGGCCTATTTTGTTTTCCCTTTTTCTGTGAAAATACTTTTTCATTCTGACTTGTCCTTGTATTATCTCACAGATGCTTGTCTATGAGTTCATGCCAAGTGGTACTTTACAGGACTGGCTTTCTGGTATGTCTAAAGAGTTAGGTCATAAATATTTATTCTGTAAAAACTACTTCGCATTGTATATCATTTTTATCAGTCCATAGACTCTACTTTGCCTATCTCTTAGATTCAGGGACAGAACGCCTAGAAAAACAACATAACCCCAGTTAAACACACAAAGAGCCTGTTTTCAAATGAATTTCATAAATTATTTTATTCAAGAATTGCATCTGATTTTTAGTGGGTGTTTCTGATTCTTTTGTTTGAAGTTAAAAAATTATTCTGTTTTGACCTGTAACACTGTTTTTGATGCTGATCAGGGAAAAGTGAGAGGAGCCTGAGCTTTTTGATGAGGTTACGTATCGCACTAGGTGCATCCAAGGGAATTCTGTACCTGCACAGAGAAGCAAACCCTCCTATATATCACCGTGATATCAAAGCCAGCAACATCCTTTTGGACTCAAATCTCATAGCTAAAGTTGCGGATTTTGGACTATCTAAACTTGCTCCTGCGATAGATGATGAAGGTGACATGTCTCATCATGTGTCTACAGTGGTCAAGGGTACACCTGTAAGTGGAGTTTAACTAATACGAGTAGAATTTAAACGGTCATTGGGTGGATTCGACTCGAGTAATTATTTACTCTTTTTTCTGCAAAACCCTTCTCACAAACAAAATCAAATATACAGAATCCGTTGAGTAGGAGTCTCTTGGAGAGAGTATATCCATATATGAGTATGGAAGCTAATATATCGTAGATATGCCTTTTGATTTCTGCATCACATGTAAATAAATTTTTATGAGTGGTTAGTGGTGGATCCAAAAAAACATGTTTACAAATAAATTGATTATTGTCAGACCTTAAAAACTGACACTGAACTGATTCAACTCATCCAAACCTGACTTGGACAATAAATACAGCCCAAAGTAGACTTGAATCTGAAATGATATGAGCCCGTATTGACTAGGTTAGGAATGACCCCAAAAAACACCCGAAATGACTTATTTGAAAAATAATATGCCACACCTTGCTTGAAACAATGGCCACTTTAGAGGTATTTAGTAAGACCATAATATGGTTGTTCTTTAAAGGAAGGTGATGTTTTTGAGTTTTTGCCGTTGTACATGCAGGGATACCTTGACCCAGAATACTTCTTGACCCATAAGCTGACAGACAAAAGTGATGTATACAGCCTGGGAGTTGTGTTCTTGGAACTTCTTACAGGAATTCGACCTATATCTTATGGAAAAAATCTTGTGCGCGAGGTGATCTAAATATTTAATCTCTTAACTCAAAATGGCTTTTGTCTTTCATGTTGAATATACATGCTTATGTATGTCTCTTTCTGGCTCATTGTCACGTCATTGGTTTTCCTCCCTTATTCAAATGCGCATCGTGGTTACTGAATTCACTATGAATACACCCTTGCCGATTCACGATTCGCTCTTATAGAACATGTGTTATATGTGTTTTTGGTAAGCAACATGATAGAATTCGCTCTTAACATTTCGTGATTTGCAAGGTGCTCGAGGGAATCCAGTAACAATGATCAGCATGGTTGGAATTCTGTAATCGATATCGGTTTCATCTTGATCCGGAAAATTTAGGCTATTTTTGGAGGGGCCTTATACATAATACTCCGTAGAAATTATAGTGATGGTTTATGTTTGATTTGAATTTCAGGTTAGCGCGGCGCACAAATCAGGGACATTGTTGGACATAATAGACAGCAGAATGAATGGGTACTCATGTGAATGTGTGGAGAGATTCATAGCTTTGGCAAGGAGATGTTGTGAGGATAAACCTGAGGCAAGGCCGCCTATGCTAGACGTGGTGAGAGAACTGGAAGACATACTCCAAATGGTTCCTGAGAGTATGACCATGTCAGATACGACTTCTATTAGCTCTTCTTCAACACACTTATCAGTCGCGTACCCCCACACATCATCTTACATATCCGGCAGCGATTTAATCACCGGTGTCAGCCCAACAATTGCACCACGGTAGCATATCTAAATGTGTCTCACACGACAAAGGGAATGAAGACAAAGGAGGGATTTGAGGCCTCATTTTCATGAATACCTGTAATATTGTGCTACAACCACTAGTGTATATGATGCTAAGTTTTATCCGAAAGTATGGTTGAGCCCCAACTAATCATATACTCCGCCATAAATCATCATACTGTTATAGAACGAATATGGTAAGAATATCGGGTCAATATCTCTTTACCATAATACTTAGATGCCTTATGTCTTAGCCCTATATATAGAGGCTCCTCCCCATGTAATCAGACACACTTGAATAACAATTACATTCCTTCTCATAACACGTTATCAACACGTAGCTCAATAACACTTTCACGGTAATTATCTACCACGTTGCCGTTGAACTCTTTGTTCTTCATTATTGTCGTATTTCTACCTTGTTCCATTTCTTTGAGTGCACCACGTCCAACTCTACACTTTTCCTCTTTAATTTTTTGTTACATTTTTATTTTATTTTTTTATTTCTTCAATTTATTCGTCCTTTATTTTTATTTTTATTTTTATTTTTGTACTTATGTTCATCTTATTTTTGCCTCAAAACAATATACTTGGTGTATTTTCTACACCATATTGACAATTATTGTATGGTCCTAAGAACAAGTATAATATCACGTTTGTTATATTTATTAATCATCTCTTCTAAGGAATGTCTTTTGTGTATTTTCAATTACGCACACCTTTAATCCTTATATCCGCCTTGACACTCTCTATACTCAATATTCATTAGTTTAATTCCAACTATTTCAATTTACCATTCCAATTTATCGGTAAATTATTTCATCCACGTGATGATTAATATTGGAATTACAAGAATAAGAGTAATTAGGTGTACTTTAGGCTTATGGTTTGTAACTTTTATAACCTTCTAGAGTTTTATTCATACCCATATAAAGTTGAAACCATAATTTTCCATTACTTATTGTATTTTTTTTACTCTTACATTTTTTTTTATTCCATGTTAATTCTTTATTTTTATTTTTATTTTTCGCTATCTACATTGATGTTCTTTAACATATTAGTCAACTTCTCATTAAAAAAAAACGTGACTATATATGTATATATACATTATTATTTGTGTATCTTGTTTTTCATATCTTCCCTTCATAATAATATCCGCCATATTTTCATTCCTTTATTACAAGATTTTGTGTGTGTGTATATATATATATTTATATATACCTAAATAAATATATGATTTTTTAGTTACCATATTTAATTTTATCCTTCAACATAGATTTTCTTTATTAAATAATTTTTTTTACCTTTCGATGCTCGATTTTACTGCTTTGGACATATCTGGAAATAATTATTTGATGTGGACACTGGATGCTGAAATGCACCTAAACGCTTCATCTCTTGGCAAAACCATCGAAAAGGACAACAAAGAATCCCTTGAGGATCGCTCTAAAGCATTGATTTTTCTCTGTCGTCATCTCGATGAATCATTAAAGGCACAATATCACACAGTGAAAGACCCGTACACTATGTGGACATAATTACAAGGTCGTTTTGACCATAAAAAAACCGTCATTCTTCCACGTGCGAGATTTGAATGGATGCACCTCCGTTTACAAGATTTTAAATGTGTCACTAACTATAATTCAGCACTTTTTCAAATTGTCTCTCGTTTGAAATTATGTGGAGAAACGATCACTGATTCTGATCTTTTGGAGAAAACATATTCCATTTTTCATGCTTCAAATGTGGTCCTGAAACAACAATATCGTGAGCGTCGATTTAAAAAATATTCTGAGCTCATCTCGTCTTTTGGTTGCCGAGCAAAACAATGAGTTGTTAATGCAAAATCATCAAACTCATCCCACTGGCTCATAACCTATTATTCCAGCCCCTAAAGCGAATGCTAGTATTTCTGAAAAAGATGAAAAAAGGTATGGACATTCTCTAGGTCCTAACAAACCCGTTTATAAGAAGACCGGTGGTCATAACTCAAATCACAGCAAGGGAAAAAAATGACTCTCTATGCCATAAATGTGGGTCGCATGGACATCTGGCAAATTCTTGTCGTACACCAAAACATCTAGTTTCTCTCTATAAAGCTTCTATTCAAGCAAAAGAGGCTGAAACAAATTTTGCGGATTATGAAATACCATTAAATAATGGTGTCCATCATGATCTTCCCGATTTTAAGACCCATCCAAATGACAATGAATTTGAGGATATTGGTTCTTTCCTCAATGATGTTTGAGTTTTTATTAAATTACGAGAATGCTGGTTTTTTTTTGAAAACTCCAAACGGGATTTAGTAGACTTTATTAATATCGGCCGCAGCCATAGTGTCAAAGTTCGGAGGTAAAACACCCTCCCATACACACATATTTGGAACCGTACTAAGATCGAAGTGAGCTATCATGTGAGTAAAATTATTATAGAGTCGCTTCACAAACAACCACTTCACCTCCACAAAGCTTGATATTTCTTGGCGTATTACATCACAGTAGCCAAATATTTCGCTCCTCCCTTCCGCATTTGATTGTAGCAAATCGATGAGCTGCTTGCAGTAAGTCTCAATTTCCACCCGAAGATATCCATACCTTTTAGCTTCGCGGACAGCATCGAGAATAGCTTGCATCTCCACCTCTTGAGCTTCGAGAACCTCCTGCATTCGCGTAGCCTTCACCCACAACACCTTCCCTGTGTCGTTCCTGCAAACCACTCCCGTTCCCGTACCCCAGCCCGACTTTGCTCCTGCATCACAATTTAATTTGACCCAACCCCTCCCCGGTTTTTCCCAACCCTTCCTCTGCTGTCTCGCAACCAATCGGGCCCCAATCCCCCCGCATTCGTCCCTTTCCTTCCGTCCGTCGCCCGATTCTCTCTCCATCCCCTATACTCTTGTTATGACTTCATCACCCCTAAGCTTCTTTCCCTCGAAGACAAATTTATTTTGGGCTTCCCAAATTGACCAACAAGCAATCATAAAACGGTCTCTGTCCTTCATAGTGGCCTCCCTCCATAGATCCTCCACCCACTCCCTCACCCGCTCATGCCCATCTTCCTTCTTAGTCTCCATCCGCAACCCATCCCAAATCCCTCCCAACCACCCATACCCCTTCACGAGGTGGAGACAAGTCTCCACCTCATTAGAACATATCGGGCAAGCAGATTCAAAGGAAGAAATACGAGATGCTAGATTACCGTTTGTTGGAATGGCCTTATTACATAGCTGCCAAAAGAAAATCTTAATACGGGGCAAAACATTCGCCTTCCATATCCGACTCAATAGCCATCTTTCATTCACCAACAAGGAAGTTGCCTCCTCCACCTAACCCCCCATAAGCATTTTGTACGCCGATCAGACCGTATAAATACCATTCCTTTCAAGATCCCAGCACCACAAATCATGTTTCCTCCGCCTATTAGTCATCATATTGATTATAGCATCCCGATCAATGGGTAGGAATATCTCCTCAATCTTTCCCATGTCCCATCCATATCCACTTGGGTCGAATAAATCCGCAACCCGCATCTGTCGATTCTCTTCTGTGGCCGTAGTCAAGACACGCCTGCTCACTCCTCCCTTAATCCAAGGATCGTCCCACACCCGTATTCCCAATCCATTCCCAACCCGCATCCTTTCACCCCTCAGCACGACCTCTCTCGCTTGCCATAGCCCACGCCAAATGTAACTTGGGTTCCGGCCAAGCTCCGCATCAATGAGCGGTCTATCCGCATAATATTTAGCTTTCATCACCCTCCCAACGAGACCCTTAGAGTCACACATCAACCTCCAAACTTGTTTCCCTAGAAGCGCCATATTGAATTGATGGAAGTCTTTGAAGCCTAATCCACGAAATTTTCCACTTCCCATTCTTCGACCCCCACCAAAATTTTGAGACCATAGACCGTAACTCATCACAAAAGTTGGTCGGTAGCATGAAGACACTCATAGTATAAGTAGAGATTGATTGGGCTACTGCCTTTATCAATACCTCTCTACCCGCCTTCGAGAGAAGCATCCCTCTCCAACCTTGCAATTTCTTACTCAAACGGTCTCGAATGTGTGTCGTTATAACGTTCCTCGATTGTCCCACGCAAGTAGGCAACCCAAAATATTTCCCAGGATAATTAACGACCTGCACACCCAAAACAGCCGCCATCTCCTCCTTCACCCACGTTCTCGTCCCTCGGCTAAAAGAAGCCGTTGTTTTCTCAAAAATCATAACTTGGCCCAACGCCATCTCATATTTTTTTTAGCACGTAATCTAGGTAGTGCATTTAGACATCATAATGCACCTGGATAAGATTCTAGTCACACTCGGTTCACACTCGGTTCATCTAACTAGGAAGCTAGAGAGAATACAATATCAATGTGACTAAACTACCGTGAAGCATATCTTTACAAGATAAGAAACAACCTAATATAAGATAACAAATACACTATTTTTTATTATCTTCAACATAAACTAGATCCTCCATGGCTTCAAGCACTCAACTTGTAAACCAAGTTATGGGATCTTATATGTAATTTGAACAGATAAGATATTCTGCTACTGTCAATGAGAATCTGTTTAAATGACCAGAATTTTAATTTTGGACCAAATGACAAATGTCATCAACCAGAAACTTGGAGATTACTTGTTGTGAAACCTTAGTTGAAGAATCAACTTGTGAATTTTGCTTAGCCAACTCTTATTTCATGATTAAAAAGCTATATCAACCGACCCACATAATAACACATGGAGTATATCACTTGAACCATAAACTCATCAGATGTTGAAAATAAAACATACTCCCTCCTTGAATAAGCCCCATAGGGGTTGGGCACAAAGAGTAAGAAAAGAAGAGAAGGTGAGGGTATTTGGGATACATGAGGTCTTTAAATGGGGTAGATAAAGGTAGATAAGGGTAATATAGAAAAGTGGGTAAGGGTAATATGGTCACAAAATTATGAAAATTTTGCCTCATTGAGTAATGGGGCTAACAAAAAATAATACCTAAAAAAGAATATGAGGCTTATTCAAGAAGTAGGGAGTAATAGTGTATTTTCTTATCTTGTACTCGTATTAGGTTGTTTCCTATCTTGTAAAGATATGCTTTACGGTAGTTTAGTCTCATTGATATTATATTCTCCTTTAGCTTCCTAGTTAGCAAGTACTCTTTAGATACTAGGTCTCTAATTGTATTGTATCTCTAGTCCGTATAAATACGGTTATTCGTATTAATGAGAAATTAATTCATTCCAATATAATTTCTACATCAGAGACACATGTTTAATATATGTGCCCTTAACACTAACTCACTAAGGACGATAAAACATTGAACCGGTGCCTCAAAAGCGTCTATGGCAATGGCAGTGTACTGGGAACATTAGTGATGATATGTATGTGTGTGTAGTTATCTCTTGTTGTTGGTGTCCTGTGTGAAAAATAAAATGTCCCAACCTTTAACCGTTGTAAAGGCAATGTCCAAGAGTGCTCTAATTATTGGGGAATTATAGGAATGAGTGATCGTGCAACATCTCAGGTAGCGTGTGGAAATATCAAAAAATCAATTTGGATTTATGCCCGACAGATCGACTATGGAAGCAATAATATTTTTGATGAGTCGAATGATGGAACACTATCGTATCGTGATAAGGACTTGCATATGACTTTTATTGATTTAGAGAAAGCTTATGATAAGGTACTCAGGGAGCTAATGTGGTGGGCATTAGCTAAAAAAGGCGTGTCAAAGAAGTATATTGACACCATTAAAGACATATACGAAGGTGCAGGCGTACATATTACAGTGAGAAGGATCAATGAATTTACTATTATGATTGGGGTGCATCAAGGCTCGGCACTTAGTCCTTTTCTTTTTGCCATAGTCATGGATGAATTGACAAGGTCAAATCAAGACGAAATTCATTGGTGCATGATGTTTGCCGATGATACAATATTGATTGATAAAACAAGGACGAAGTTTAAAGGAAGTTCTGGAGGCATATATTAGAAATTCGTGTTTTTAGGTTAAGTAGAAGTAAGATTGAATACTTGGAGTGCAGATTTAGCGTAAATGGTAGTGGAGAGGCGGGTACAATCACGTTTGATAGGAGTGTTATACGCCGGTCGGATTTTTTTTTCGTTATTTTGGGTCTATTCTCCAAAAGGATTGAGAATTAGACGACGATGTGGTCCATAAGATTAAAGCGGGATGATTGAAATGGAAGAGCGCAATGAGGTTACTATGTGATCAAGGAGTACCTCACAGATTAAGGGGCAAATTCTACTAGACAATACTCTCTCCGGTTTTATATGATTGCCCCGTATTCTTTTTAAGGCAAGTTTTTAAAGATTACCCCCATTTCTCCACTTTTTTTTTTATCTTTACCTTTTTACAATTTTGCCCCTACCAAGTTCAAGTACTTACAAATATTGTCATTCCTTTTTACCATTTATGCTTTAATCTTGATGACTCATGTCTACAATGACTGTCATCATTGCACTTTTCCACCCACTTTCTCATTTCCTTAATTTGTGCCCATTTGCCTATGGGTAAACATATAAAACCGGAGGAAGTACTACACAACAATTAGACCAACACTTTTATATGACACAGGAAGTTGGGTGGTAAGAATAGTCATGAATAAAAGTTGAATGTGACATAAATGCATATGCTAAGATGGATGTGTGGGCATACAAGAAAAGATCGGCTTAGAAATGAGATGATTAGGGAGAAAGTATGACCCATATAGAGGATAAGTTGATGGAGAATCGGTTAAGATGGTTTGGGCATGTGAGATGCATGCCGATTGATGCACCGATACAGACTTGAAGGATGGAGAGAACATAGATTGGTTGGTGCGGGGTCGAGGAAGAGCTAAACAGATTTGGAAAAGGGTGATTGTGAACGATATGAATTTTTTTGGGATTGGACAAGGTATGGCATTGGATAGGACAACATGGCAAGTAATGGACACGGTTAGTTACGTAATGTGAATTGTCATGTGGTACTCAAATCATAATTGTTTCAGAACAGTAGTAAATATGCCTTAACGGGATATTTTTTAAACAATAGAAATTAAGCAGATTCAGTTAACATGTTAGCAAACAGCCACAGTTGCCTATATGTATTGAATCTAAATTCTAAATACAGTGAACTGGTCAATGCATGATACTGCAAGCATCCAAGCTAATATTATCGTCGACTGAAGTTTTATTTTATTTTCTTCTTTATCTCTAATCCCTCTTCCGTGGCCTATTTTGTTTTCCCTTTTTCTGTGAAAATACTTTTTCATTCTGACTTGTCCTTGTATTATCTCACAGATGCTTGTCTATGAGTTCATGCCAAGTGGTACTTTACAGGACTGGCTTTCTGGTATGTCTAAAGAGTTAGGTCATAAATATTTATTCTGTAAAAACTACTTCGCATTGTATATCATTTTTATCAGTCCATAGACTCTACTTTGCCTATCTCTTAGATTCAGGGACAGAACGCCTAGAAAAACAACATAACCCCAGTTAAACACACAAAGAGCCTGTTTTCAAATGAATTTCATAAATTATTTTATTCAAGAATTGCATCTGATTTTTAGTGGGTGTTTCTGATTCTTTTGTTTGAAGTTAAAAAATTATTCTGTTTTGACCTGTAACACTGTTTTTGATGCTGATCAGGGAAAAGTGAGAGGAGCCTGAGCTTTTTGATGAGGTTACGTATCGCACTAGGTGCATCCAAGGGAATTCTGTACCTGCACAGAGAAGCAAACCCTCCTATATATCACCGTGATATCAAAGCCAGCAACATCCTTTTGGACTCAAATCTCATAGCTAAAGTTGCGGATTTTGGACTATCTAAACTTGCTCCTGCGATAGATGATGAAGGTGACATGTCTCATCATGTGTCTACAGTGGTCAAGGGTACACCTGTAAGTGGAGTTTAACTAATACGAGTAGAATTTAAACGGTCATTGGGTGGATTCGACTCGAGTAATTATTTACTCTTTTTTCTGCAAAACCCTTCTCACAAACAAAATCAAATATACAGAATCCGTTGAGTAGGAGTCTCTTGGAGAGAGTATATCCATATATGAGTATGGAAGCTAATATATCGTAGATATGCCTTTTGATTTCTGCATCACATGTAAATAAATTTTTATGAGTGGTTAGTGGTGGATCCAAAAAAACATGTTTACAAATAAATTGATTATTGTCAGACCTTAAAAACTGACACTGAACTGATTCAACTCATCCAAACCTGACTTGGACAAGAAATACAGCCCAAAGTAGACTTGAATCTGAAATGATATGAGCCCGTATTGACTAGGTTAGGAATGACCCCAAAAAACACCCGAAATGACTTATTTGAAAAATAATATGCCACACCTTGCTTGAAACAATGGCCACTTTAGAGGTATTTAGTAAGACCATAATATGGTTGTTCTTTAAAGGAAGGTGATGTTTTTGAGTTTTTGCCGTTGTACATGCAGGGATACCTTGACCCAGAATACTTCTTGACCCATAAGCTGACAGACAAAAGTGATGTATACAGCCTGGGAGTTGTGTTCTTGGAACTTCTTACAGGAATTCGACCTATATCTTATGGAAAAAATCTTGTGCGCGAGGTGATCTAAATATTTAATCTCTTAACTCAAAATGGCTTTTGTCTTTCATGTTGAATATACATGCTTATGTATGTCTCTTTCTGGCTCATTGTCACGTCATTGGTTTTCCTCCCTTATTCAAATGCGCATCGTGGTTACTGAATTCACTATGAATACACCCTTGCCGATTCACGATTCGCTCTTATAGAACATGTGTTATATGTGTTTTTGGTAAGCAACATGATAGAATTCGCTCTTAACATTTCGTGATTTGCAAGGTGCTCGAGGGAATCCAGTAACAATGATCAGCATGGTTGGAATTCTGTAATCGATATCGGTTTCATCTTGATCCGGAAAATTTAGGCTATTTTTGGAGGGGCCTTATACATAATACTCCGTAGAAATTATAGTGATGGTTTATGTTTGATTTGAATTTCAGGTTAGCGCGGCGCACAAATCAGGGACATTGTTGGACATAATAGACAGCAGAATGAATGGGTACTCATGTGAATGTGTGGAGAGATTCATAGCTTTGGCAAGGAGATGTTGTGAGGATAAACCTGAGGCAAGGCCGCCTATGCTAGACGTGGTGAGAGAACTGGAAGACATACTCCAAATGGTTCCTGAGAGTATGACCATGTCAGATACGACTTCTATTAGCTCTTCTTCAACACACTTATCAGTCGCGTACCCCCACACATCATCTTACATATCCGGCAGCGATTTAATCACCGGTGTCAGCCCAACAATTGCACCACGGTAGCATATCTAAATGTGTCTCACACGACAAAGGGAATGAAGACAAAGGAGGGATTTGAGGCCTCATTTTCATGAATACCTGTAATATTGTGCTACAACCACTAGTGTATATGATGCTAAGTTTTATCCGAAAGTATGGTTGAGCCCCAACTAATCATATACTCCGCCATAAATCATCATACTGTTATAGAACGAATATGGTAAGAATATCGGGTCAATATCTCTTTACCATAATACTTAGATGCCTTATGTCTTAGCCCTATATATAGAGGCTCCTCCCCATGTAATCAGACACACTTGAATAACAATTACATTCCTTCTCATAACACGTTATCAACACGTAGCTCAATAACACTTTCACGGTAATTATCTACCACGTTGCCGTTGAACTCTTTGTTCTTCATTATTGTCGTATTTCTACCTTGTTCCATTTCTTTGAGTGCACCACGTCCAACTCTACACTTTTCCTCTTTAATTTTTTGTTACATTTTTATTTTATTTTTTTATTTCTTCAATTTATTCGTCCTTTATTTTTATTTTTATTTTTATTTTTGTACTTATGTTCATCTTATTTTTGCCTCAAAACAATATACTTGGTGTATTTTCTACACCATATTGACAATTATTGTATGGTCCTAAGAACAAGTATAATATCACGTTTGTTATATTTATTAATCATCTCTTCTAAGGAATGTCTTTTGTGTATTTTCAATTACGCACACCTTTAATCCTTATATCCGCCTTGACACTCTCTATACTCAATATTCATTAGTTTAATTCCAACTATTTCAATTTACCATTCCAATTTATCGGTAAATTATTTCATCCACGTGATGATTAATATTGGAATTACAAGAATAAGAGTAATTAGGTGTACTTTAGGCTTATGGTTTGTAACTTTTATAACCTTCTAGAGTTTTATTCATACCCATATAAAGTTGAAACCATAATTTTCCATTACTTATTGTATTTTTTTTACTCTTACATTTTTTTTTATTCCATGTTAATTCTTTATTTTTATTTTTATTTTTCGCTATCTACATTGATGTTCTTTAACATATTAGTCAACTTCTCATTAAAAAAAAACGTGACTATATATGTATATATACATTATTATTTGTGTATCTTGTTTTTCATATCTTCCCTTCATAATAATATCCGCCATATTTTCATTCCTTTATTACAAGATTTTGTGTGTGTGTGTATATATATATATTTATATATACCTAAATAAATATATGATTTTTTAGTTACCATATTTAATTTTATCCTTCAACATAGATTTTCTTTATTAAATAATTTTTTTTACCTTTCGATGCTCGATTTTACTGCTTTGGACATATCTGGAAATAATTATTTGATGTGGACACTGGATGCTGAAATGCACCTAAACGCTTCATCTCTTGGCAAAACCATCGAAAAGGACAACAAAGAATCCCTTGAGGATCGCTCTAAAGCATTGATTTTTCTCTGTCGTCATCTCGATGAATCATTAAAGGCACAATATCACACAGTGAAAGACCCGTACACTATGTGGACATAATTACAAGGTCGTTTTGACCATAAAAAAACCGTCATTCTTCCACGTGCGAGATTTGAATGGATGCACCTCCGTTTACAAGATTTTAAATGTGTCACTAACTATAATTCAGCACTTTTTCAAATTGTCTCTCGTTTGAAATTATGTGGAGAAACGATCACTGATTCTGATCTTTTGGAGAAAACATATTCCATTTTTCATGCTTCAAATGTGGTCCTGAAACAACAATATCGTGAGCGTCGATTTAAAAAATATTCTGAGCTCATCTCGTCTTTTGGTTGCCGAGCAAAACAATGAGTTGTTAATGCAAAATCATCAAACTCATCCCACTGGCTCATAACCTATTATTCCAGCCCCTAAAGCGAATGCTAGTATTTCTGAAAAAGATGAAAAAAGGTATGGACATTCTCTAGGTCCTAACAAACCCGTTTATAAGAAGACCGGTGGTCATAACTCAAATCACAGCAAGGGAAAAAAATGACTCTCTATGCCATAAATGTGGGTCGCATGGACATCTGGCAAATTCTTGTCGTACACCAAAACATCTAGTTTCTCTCTATAAAGCTTCTATTCAAGCAAAAGAGGCTGAAACAAATTTTGCGGATTATGAAATACCATTAAATAATGGTGTCCATCATGATCTTCCCGATTTTAAGACCCATCCAAATGACAATGAATTTGAGGATATTGGTTCTTTCCTCAATGATGTTTGAGTTTTTATTAAATTACGAGAATGCTGGTTTTTTTTTGAAAACTCCAAACGGGATTTAGTAGACTTTATTAATATCGGCCGCAGCCATAGTGTCAAAGTTCGGAGGTAAAACACCCTCCCATACACACATATTTGGAACCGTACTAAGATCGAAGTGAGCTATCATGTGAGTAAAATTATTATAGAGTCGCTTCACAAACAACCACTTCACCTCCACAAAGCTTGATATTTCTTGGCGTATTACATCACAGTAGCCAAATATTTCGCTCCTCCCTTCCGCATTTGATTGTAGCAAATCGATGAGCTGCTTGCAGTAAGTCTCAATTTCCACCCGAAGATATCCATACCTTTTAGCTTCGCGGACAGCATCGAGAACAGCTTGCATCTCCACCTCTTGAGCTTCGAGAACCTCCTGCATTCGCGTAGCCTTCACCCACAACACCTTCCCTGTGTCGTTCCTGCAAACCACTCCCGTTCCCGTACCCCAGCCCGACTTTGCTCCTGCATCACAATTTAATTTGACCCAACCCCTCCCCGGTTTTTCCCAACCCTTCCTCTGCTGTCTCGCAACCAATCGGGCCCCAATCCCCCCGCATTCGTCCCTTTCCTTCCGTCCGTCGCCCGATTCTCTCTCCATCCCCTATACTCTTGTTATGACTTCATCACCCCTAAGCTTCTTTCCCTCGAAGACAAATTTATTTTGGGCTTCCCAAATTGACCAACAAGCAATCATAAAACGGTCTCTGTCCTTCATAGTGGCCTCCCTCCATAGATCCTCCACCCACTCCCTCACCCGCTCATGCCCATCTTCCTTCTTAGTCTCCATCCGCAACCCATCCCAAATCCCTCCCAACCACCCATACCCCTTCACGAGGTGGAGACAAGTCTCCACCTCATTAGAACATATCGGGCAAGCAGATTCAAAGGAAGAAATACGAGATGCTAGATTACCGTTTGTTGGAATGGCCTTATTACATAGCTGCCAAAAGAAAATCTTAATACGGGGCAAAACATTCGCCTTCCATATCCGACTCAATAGCCATCTTTCATTCACCAACAAGGAAGTTGCCTCCTCCACCTAACCCCCCATAAGCATTTTGTACGCCGATCAGACCGTATAAATACCATTCCTTTCAAGATCCCAGCACCACAAATCATGTTTCCTCCGCCTATTAGTCATCATATTGATTATAGCATCCCGATCAATGGGTAGGAATATCTCCTCAATCTTTCCCATGTCCCATCCATATCCACTTGGGTCGAATAAATCCGCAACCCGCATCTGTCGATTCTCTTCTGTGGCCGTAGTCAAGACACGCCTGCTCACTCCTCCCTTAATCCAAGGATCGTCCCACACCCGTATTCCCAATCCATTCCCAACCCGCATCCTTTCACCCCTCAGCACGACCTCTCTCGCTTGCCATAGCCCACGCCAAATGTAACTTGGGTTCCGGCCAAGCTCCGCATCAATGAGCGGTCTATCCGCATAATATTTAGCTTTCATCACCCTCCCAACGAGACCCTTAGAGTCACACATCAACCTCCAAACTTGTTTCCCTAGAAGCGCCATATTGAATTGATGGAAGTCTTTGAAGCCTAATCCACGAAATTTTCCACTTCCCATTCTTCGACCCCCACCAAAATTTTGAGACCATAGACCGTAACTCATCACAAAAGTTGGTCGGTAGCATGAAGACACTCATAGTATAAGTAGAGATTGATTGGGCTACTGCCTTTATCAATACCTCTCTACCCGCCTTCGAGAGAAGCATCCCTCTCCAACCTTGCAATTTCTTACTCAAACGGTCTCGAATGTGTGTCGTTATAACGTTCCTCGATTGTCCCACGCAAGTAGGCAACCCAAAATATTTCCCAGGATAATTAACGACCTGCACACCCAAAACAGCCGCCATCTCCTCCTTCACCCACGTTCTCGTCCCTCGGCTAAAAGAAGCCGTTGTTTTCTCAAAAATCATAACTTGGCCCAACGCCATCTCATATTTTTTTTAGCACGTAATCTAGGTAGTGCATTTAGACATCATAATGCACCTGGATAAGATTCTAGTCACACTCGGTTCACACTCGGTTCATCTAACTAGGAAGCTAGAGAGAATACAATATCAATGTGACTAAACTACCGTGAAGCATATCTTTACAAGATAAGAAACAACCTAATATAAGATAACAAATACACTATTTTTTATTATCTTCAACATAAACTAGATCCTCCATGGCTTCAAGCACTCAACTTGTAAACCAAGTTATGGGATCTTATATGTAATTTGAACAGATAAGATATTCTGCTACTGTCAATGAGAATCTGTTTAAATGACCAGAATTTTAATTTTGGACCAAATGACAAATGTCATCAACCAGAAACTTGGAGATTACTTGTTGTGAAACCTTAGTTGAAGAATCAACTTGTGAATTTTGCTTAGCCAACTCTTATTTCATGATTAAAAAGCTATATCAACCGACCCACATAATAACACATGGAGTATATCACTTGAACCATAAACTCATCAGATGTTGAAAATAAAACATACTCCCTCCTTGAATAAGCCCCATAGGGGTTGGGCACAAAGAGTAAGAAAAGAAGAGAAGGTGAGGGTATTTGGGATACATGAGGTCTTTAAATGGGGTAGATAAAGGTAGATAAGGGTAATATAGAAAAGTGGGTAAGGGTAATATGGTCACAAAATTATGAAAATTTTGCCTCATTGAGTAATGGGGCTAACAAAAAATAATACCTAAAAAAGAATATGAGGCTTATTCAAGAAGTAGGGAGTAATAGTGTATTTTCTTATCTTGTACTCGTATTAGGTTGTTTCCTATCTTGTAAAGATATGCTTTACGGTAGTTTAGTCTCATTGATATTATATTCTCCTTTAGCTTCCTAGTTAGCAAGTACTCTTTAGATACTAGGTCTCTAATTGTATTGTATCTCTAGTCCGTATAAATACGGTTATTCGTATTAATGAGAAATTAATTCATTCCAATATAATTTCTACATCAGAGACACATGTTTAATATATGTGCCCTTAACACTAACTCACTAAGGACGATAAAACATTGAACCGGTGCCTCAAAAGCGTCTATGGCAATGGCAGTGTACTGGGAACATTAGTGATGATATGTATGTGTGTGTAGTTATCTCTTGTTGTTGGTGTCCTGTGTGAAAAATAAAATGTCCCAACCTTTAACCGTTGTAAAGGCAATGTCCAAGAGTGCTCTAATTATTGGGGAATTATAGGAATGAGTGATCGTGCAACATCTCAGGTAGCGTGTGGAAATATCAAAAAATCAATTTGGATTTATGCCCGACAGATCGACTATGGAAGCAATAATATTTTTGATGAGTCGAATGATGGAACACTATCGTATCGTGATAAGGACTTGCATATGACTTTTATTGATTTAGAGAAAGCTTATGATAAGGTACTCAGGGAGCTAATGTGGTGGGCATTAGCTAAAAAAGGCGTGTCAAAGAAGTATATTGACACCATTAAAGACATATACGAAGGTGCAGGCGTACATATTACAGTGAGAAGGATCAATGAATTTACTATTATGATTGGGGTGCATCAAGGCTCGGCACTTAGTCCTTTTCTTTTTGCCATAGTCATGGATGAATTGACAAGGTCAAATCAAGACGAAATTCATTGGTGCATGATGTTTGCCGATGATACAATATTGATTGATAAAACAAGGACGAAGTTTAAAGGAAGTTCTGGAGGCATATATTAGAAATTCGTGTTTTTAGGTTAAGTAGAAGTAAGATTGAATACTTGGAGTGCAGATTTAGCGTAAATGGTAGTGGAGAGGCGGGTACAATCACGTTTGATAGGAGTGTTATACGCCGGTCGGATTTTTTTTTCGTTATTTTGGGTCTATTCTCCAAAAGGATTGAGAATTAGACGACGATGTGGTCCATAAGATTAAAGCGGGATGATTGAAATGGAAGAGCGCAATGAGGTTACTATGTGATCAAGGAGTACCTCACAGATTAAGGGGCAAATTCTACTAGACAATACTCTCTCCGGTTTTATATGATTGCCCCGTATTCTTTTTAAGGCAAGTTTTTAAAGATTACCCCCATTTCTCCACTTTTTTTTTTTATCTTTACCTTTTTACAATTTTGCCCCTACCAAGTTCAAGTACTTACAAATATTGTCATTCCTTTTTACCATTTATGCTTTAATCTTGATGACTCATGTCTACAATGACTGTCATCATTGCACTTTTCCACCCACGTTCTCATTTCCTTAATTTGTGCCCATTTGCCTATGGGTAAACATATAAAACCGGAGGAAGTACTACACAACAATTAGACCAACACTTTTATATGACACAGGAAGTTGGGTGGTAAGAATAGTCATGAATAAAAGTTGAATGTGACATAAATGCATATGCTAAGATGGATGTGTGGGCATACAAGAAAAGATCGGCTTAGAAATGAGATGATTAGGGAGAAAGTATGACCCATATAGAGGATAAGTTGATGGAGAATCGGTTAAGATGGTTTGGGCATGTGAGATGCATGCCGATTGATGCACCGATACAGACTTGAAGGATGGAGAGAACATAGATTGGTTGGTGCGGGGTCGAGGAAGAGCTAAACAGATTTGGAAAAGGGTGATTGTGAACGATATGAATTTTTTTGGGATTGGACAAGGTATGACATTGGATAGGACAACATGGCAAGTAATGGACACGGTTAGTTACGTAATGTGAATTGTCATGTGGTACTCAAATCATAATTGTTTCAGAACAGTAGTAAATATGCCTTAACGGGATATTTTTTAAACAATAGAAATTAAGCAGATTCAGTTAACATGTTAGCAAACAGCCACAGTTGCCTATATGTATTGAATCTAAATTCTAAATACAGTGAACTGGTCAATGCATGATACTGCAAGCATCCAAGCTAATATTATCGTCGACTGAAGTTTTATTTTATTTTCTTCTTTATCTCTAATCCCTCTTCCGTGGCCTATTTTGTTTTCCCTTTTTCTGTGAAAATACTTTTTCATTCTGACTTGTCCTTGTATTATCTCACAGATGCTTGTCTATGAGTTCATGCCAAGTGGTACTTTACAGGACTGGCTTTCTGGTATGTCTAAAGAGTTAGGTCATAAATATTTATTCTGTAAAAACTACTTCGCATTGTATATCATTTTTATCAGTCCATAGACTCTACTTTGCCTATCTCTTAGATTCAGGGACAGAACGCCTAGAAAAACAACATAACCCCAGTTAAACACACAAAGAGCCTGTTTTCAAATGAATTTCATAAATTATTTTATTCAAGAATTGCATCTGATTTTTAGTGGGTGTTTCTGATTCTTTTGTTTGAAGTTAAAAAATTATTCTGTTTTGACCTGTAACACTGTTTTTGATGCTGATCAGGGAAAAGTGAGAGGAGCCTGAGCTTTTTGATGAGGTTACGTATCGCACTAGGTGCATCCAAGGGAATTCTGTACCTGCACAGAGAAGCAAACCCTCCTATATATCACCGTGATATCAAAGCCAGCAACATCCTTTTGGACTCAAATCTCATAGCTAAAGTTGCGGATTTTGGACTATCTAAACTTGCTCCTGCGATAGATGATGAAGGTGACATGTCTCATCATGTGTCTACAGTGGTCAAGGGTACACCTGTAAGTGGAGTTTAACTAATACGAGTAGAATTTAAACGGTCATTGGGTGGATTCGACTCGAGTAATTATTTACTCTTTTTTCTGCAAAACCCTTCTCACAAACAAAATCAAATATACAGAATCCGTTGAGTAGGAGTCTCTTGGAGAGAGTATATCCATATATGAGTATGGAAGCTAATATATCGTAGATATGCCTTTTGATTTCTGCATCACATGTAAATAAATTTTTATGAGTGGTTAGTGGTGGATCCAAAAAAACATGTTTACAAATAAATTGATTATTGTCAGACCTTAAAAACTGACACTGAACTGATTCAACTCATCCAAACCTGACTTGGACAAGAAATACAGCCCAAAGTAGACTTGAATCTGAAATGATATGAGCCCGTATTGACTAGGTTAGGAATGACCCCAAAAAACACCCGAAATGACTTATTTGAAAAATAATATGCCACACCTTGC
The DNA here is from genome assembly GCA_958450325.1 of Agrostemma githago. NCBI lineage: Eukaryota > Viridiplantae > Streptophyta > Magnoliopsida > Caryophyllales > Caryophyllaceae > Agrostemma > Agrostemma githago. The sequence goes on along the minus strand of OY288247.1, from coordinate 18,939,880 downwards.
TTGAAACAATGGCCACTTTAGAGGTATTTAGTAAGACCATAATATGGTTGTTCTTTAAAGGAAGGTGATGTTTTTGAGTTTTTGCCGTTGTACATGCAGGGATACCTTGACCCAGAATACTTCTTGACCCATAAGCTGACAGACAAAAGTGATGTATACAGCCTGGGAGTTGTGTTCTTGGAACTTCTTACAGGAATTCGACCTATATCTTATGGAAAAAATCTTGTGCGCGAGGTGATCTAAATATTTAATCTCTTAACTCAAAATGGCTTTTGTCTTTCATGTTGAATATACATGCTTATGTATGTCTCTTTCTGGCTCATTGTCACGTCATTGGTTTTCCTCCCTTATTCAAATGCGCATCGTGGTTACTGAATTCACTATGAATACACCCTTGCCGATTCACGATTCGCTCTTATAGAACATGTGTTATATGTGTTTTTGGTAAGCAACATGATAGAATTCGCTCTTAACATTTCGTGATTTGCAAGGTGCTCGAGGGAATCCAGTAACAATGATCAGCATGGTTGGAATTCTGTAATCGATATCGGTTTCATCTTGATCCGGAAAATTTAGGCTATTTTTGGAGGGGCCTTATACATAATACTCCGTAGAAATTATAGTGATGGTTTATGTTTGATTTGAATTTCAGGTTAGCGCGGCGCACAAATCAGGGACATTGTTGGACATAATAGACAGCAGAATGAATGGGTACTCATGTGAATGTGTGGAGAGATTCATAGCTTTGGCAAGGAGATGTTGTGAGGATAAACCTGAGGCAAGGCCGCCTATGCTAGACGTGGTGAGAGAACTGGAAGACATACTCCAAATGGTTCCTGAGAGTATGACCATGTCAGATACGACTTCTATTAGCTCTTCTTCAACACACTTATCAGTCGCGTACCCCCACACATCATCTTACATATCCGGCAGCGATTTAATCACCGGTGTCAGCCCAACAATTGCACCACGGTAGCATATCTAAATGTGTCTCACACGACAAAGGGAATGAAGACAAAGGAGGGATTTGAGGCCTCATTTTCATGAATACCTGTAATATTGTGCTACAACCACTAGTGTATATGATGCTAAGTTTTATCCGAAAGTATGGTTGAGCCCCAACTAATCATATACTCCGCCATAAATCATCATACTGTTATAGAACGAATATGGTAAGAATATCGGGTCAATATCTCTTTACCATAATACTTAGATGCCTTATGTCTTAGCCCTATATATAGAGGCTCCTCCCCATGTAATCAGACACACTTGAATAACAATTACATTCCTTCTCATAACACGTTATCAACACGTAGCTCAATAACACTTTCACGGTAATTATCTACCACGTTGCCGTTGAACTCTTTGTTCTTCATTATTGTCGTATTTCTACCTTGTTCCATTTCTTTGAGTGCACCACGTCCAACTCTACACTTTTCCTCTTTAATTTTTTGTTACATTTTTATTTTATTTTTTTATTTCTTCAATTTATTCGTCCTTTATTTTTATTTTTATTTTTATTTTTGTACTTATGTTCATCTTATTTTTGCCTCAAAACAATATACTTGGTGTATTTTCTACACCATATTGACAATTATTGTATGGTCCTAAGAACAAGTATAATATCACGTTTGTTATATTTATTAATCATCTCTTCTAAGGAATGTCTTTTGTGTATTTTCAATTACGCACACCTTTAATCCTTATATCCGCCTTGACACTCTCTATACTCAATATTCATTAGTTTAATTCCAACTATTTCAATTTACCATTCCAATTTATCGGTAAATTATTTCATCCACGTGATGATTAATATTGGAATTACAAGAATAAGAGTAATTAGGTGTACTTTAGGCTTATGGTTTGTAACTTTTATAACCTTCTAGAGTTTTATTCATACCCATATAAAGTTGAAACCATAATTTTCCATTACTTATTGTATTTTTTTTACTCTTACATTTTTTTTTATTCCATGTTAATTCTTTATTTTTATTTTTATTTTTCGCTATCTACATTGATGTTCTTTAACATATTAGTCAACTTCTCATTAAAAAAAAACGTGACTATATATGTATATATACATTATTATTTGTGTATCTTGTTTTTCATATCTTCCCTTCATAATAATATCCGCCATATTTTCATTCCTTTATTACAAGATTTTGTGTGTGTGTGTATATATATATATTTATATATACCTAAATAAATATATGATTTTTTAGTTACCATATTTAATTTTATCCTTCAACATAGATTTTCTTTATTAAATAATTTTTTTTACCTTTCGATGCTCGATTTTACTGCTTTGGACATATCTGGAAATAATTATTTGATGTAGGCACTGGATGCTGAAATGCACCTAAACGCTTCATCTCTTGGCAAAACCATCGAAAAGGACAACAAAGAATCCCTTGAGGATCGCTCTAAAGCATTGATTTTTCTCTGTCGTCATCTCGATGAATCATTAAAGGCACAATATCACACAGTGAAAGACCCGTACACTATGTGGACATAATTACAAGGTCGTTTTGACCATAAAAAAACCGTCATTCTTCCACGTGCGAGATTTGAATGGATGCACCTCCGTTTACAAGATTTTAAATGTGTCACTAACTATAATTCAGCACTTTTTCAAATTGTCTCTCGTTTGAAATTATGTGGAGAAACGATCACTGATTCTGATCTTTTGGAGAAAACATATTCCATTTTTCATGCTTCAAATGTGGTCCTGAAACAACAATATCGTGAGCGTCGATTTAAAAAATATTCTGAGCTCATCTCGTCTTTTGGTTGCCGAGCAAAACAATGAGTTGTTAATGCAAAATCATCAAACTCATCCCACTGGCTCATAACCTATTATTCCAGCCCCTAAAGCGAATGCTAGTATTTCTGAAAAAGATGAAAAAAGGTATGGACATTCTCTAGGTCCTAACAAACCCGTTTATAAGAAGACCGGTGGTCATAACTCAAATCACAGCAAGGGAAAAAAATGACTCTCTATGCCATAAATGTGGGTCGCATGGACATCTGGCAAATTCTTGTCGTACACCAAAACATCTAGTTTCTCTCTATAAAGCTTCTATTCAAGCAAAAGAGGCTGAAACAAATTTTGCGGATTATGAAATACCATTAAATAATGGTGTCCATCATGATCTTCCCGATTTTAAGACCCATCCAAATGACAATGAATTTGAGGATATTGGTTCTTTCCTCAATGATGTTTGAGTTTTTATTAAATTACGAGAATGCTGGTTTTTTTTTGAAAACTCCAAACGGGATTTAGTAGACTTTATTAATATCGGCCGCAGCCATAGTGTCAAAGTTCGGAGGTAAAACACCCTCCCATACACACATATTTGGAACCGTACTAAGATCGAAGTGAGCTATCATGTGAGTAAAATTATTATAGAGTCGCTTCACAAACAACCACTTCACCTCCACAAAGCTTGATATTTCTTGGCGTATTACATCACAGTAGCCAAATATTTCGCTCCTCCCTTCCGCATTTGATTGTAGCAAATCGATGAGCTGCTTGCAGTAAGTCTCAATTTCCACCCGAAGATATCCATACCTTTTAGCTTCGCGGACAGCATCGAAAACAGCTTGCATCTCCACCTCTTGAGCTTCGAGAACCTCCTGCATTCGCGTAGCCTTCACCCACAACACCTTCCCTGTGTCGTTCCTGCAAACCACTCCCGTTCCCGTACCCCAGCCCGACTTTGCTCCTGCATCACAATTTAATTTGACCCAACCCCTCCCCGGTTTTTCCCAACCCTTCCTCTGCTGTCTCGCAACCAATCGGGCCCCAATCCCCCCGCATTCGTCCCTTTCCTTCCGTCCGTCGCCCGATTCTCTCTCCATCCCCTATACTCTTGTTATGACTTCATCACCCCTAAGCTTCTTTCCCTCGAAGACAAATTTATTTTGGGCTTCCCAAATTGACCAACAAGCAATCATAAAACGGTCTCTGTCCTTCATAGTGGCCTCCCTCCATAGATCCTCCACCCACTCCCTCACCCGCTCATGCCCATCTTCCTTCTTAGTCTCCATCCGCAACCCATCCCAAATCCCTCCCAACCACCCATACCCCTTCACGAGGTGGAGACAAGTCTCCACCTCGTTAGAACATATCGGGCAAGCAGATTCAAAGGAAGAAATACGAGATGCTAGATTACCGTTTGTTGGAATGGCCTTATTACATAGCTGCCAAAAGAAAATCTTAATACGGGGCAAAACATTCGCCTTCCATATCCGACTCAATAGCCATCTTTCATTCACCAACAAGGAAGTTGCCTCCTCCACCTAACCCCCCATAAGCATTTTGTACGCCGATCAGACCGTATAAATACCATTCCTTTCAAGATCCCAGCACCACAAATCATGTTTCCTCCGCCTATTAGTCATCATATTGATTATAGCATCCCGATCAATGGGTAGGAATATCTCCTCAATCTTTCCCATGTCCCATCCATATCCACTTGGGTCGAATAAATCCGCAACCCGCATCTGTCGATTCTCTTCTGTGGCCGTAGTCAAGACACGCCTGCTCACTCCTCCCTTAATCCAAGGATCGTCCCACACCCGTATTCCCAATCCATTCCCAACCCGCATCCTTTCACCCCTCAGCACGACCTCTCTCGCTTGCCATAGCCCACGCCAAATGTAACTTGGGTTCCGGCCAAGCTCCGCATCAATGAGCGGTCTATCCGCATAATATTTAGCTTTCATCACCCTCCCAACGAGACCCTTAGAGTCACACATCAACCTCCAAACTTGTTTCCCTAGAAGCGCCATATTGAATTGATGGAAGTCTTTGAAGCCTAATCCACGAAATTTTCCACTTCCCATTCTTCGACCCCCACCAAAATTTTGAGACCATAGACCGTAACTCATCACAAAAGTTGGTCGGTAGCATGAAGACACTCATAGTATAAGTAGAGATTGATTGGGCTACTGCCTTTATCAATACCTCTCTACCCGCCTTCGAGAGAAGCATCCCTCTCCAACCTTGCAATTTCTTACTCAAACGGTCTCGAATGTGTGTCGTTATAACGTTCCTCGATTGTCCCACGCAAGTAGGCAACCCAAAATATTTCCCAGGATAATTAACGACCTGCACACCCAAAACAGCCGCCATCTCCTCCTTCACCCACGTTCTCGTCCCTCGGCTAAAAGAAGCCGTTGTTTTCTCAAAAATCATAACTTGGCCCAACGCCATCTCATATTTTTTTTAGCACGTTACGGACTTGCACAGCCTCGCCAACCCTCGCCTTGAAAAAAAAATGTTGTCATCAGCAAACAACAAATGGGTCACCATAGGTGCCTCTCGTGAAATTCGAATCCAATGTAACACCCCCTCTCCATCGCTTGCTTCATAAGGTTTGAAAGAACCTCTGCACATAAAATGAAAAGATAAGGAGATAACGGGTCACCCTGCCTAATTCCACGTCCCGGAGAAAAACAACTCGAAGGCTGTCCATTGATCAGTATTGCATATGACACCGTCGAAATACATAACATAACCCTATTCACCCAGCCCACGTCGAAACCCATCTTTAGTAGCACCCTTTTAAGGAAACACCACTCCACTCTATCATAGGCCTTTGACATATCAAGTTTTAGGGCCATATGACCGCCACTGCTCCTAGTATTCTTCATATAATGGAACATTTTGAACGCAACCATGACATTATCTGTTATCTGTCGACCCGGTGTAAAAGCACTTTAGTTCTCAGACACCACGTCGGCCAAAAATATTTTTAACTGATTTGCCAAAATCTTCGAAATCAGCTTGCAAATAACATTACAAAGACTAATCGGTCAAAACTCCCCCATCTTCCTCGGGTTTTTCACCTTTGGGATAAGCACAATATACGTCTTATTACAATCCCTTGGCATCCGTCCTCCGTGAAGAACTCCCAACACCATAGCCACGACTCGTTTCCCCACTATATGCCAATAAGTTTGGTAAAATAGGCCATTCATCCCATCCGGTCCCGGCGCTTTCAACGGGTGCATTTGGTCCAAGGCTCGCACTACCTTCTCCCCAGTATACTCAGCAGAAAGAAACGAGTTCATATGTGGGGTAACTCTCCCCTCGATCCCCTGAAGTGTATCATCGAGTTCACATGTTTCCCCTGGCATAAAAAGGCCCTCAAAATAATTGCATGCTACTCTCTCAATATCCTTCTGTTCATCCCACCGTCGACCCTCATCATCCTCAATTAATGAGATCATGTTTTGTTTTCTTCTCTGCCCTGCTTTTTTGTGAAAGAATTTTGTGTTCCGGTCCCCCTCCTTTAGCCACAAGGCTTGTGATCTTTGTCTCCAATATATTTCCTCCTGTCGTGCTATACACGCAATCTCCCTAACGAGCTGCCTCCTCTCTATTACATTCCTTTGGCTCCGGTCCCCCCTCTCAAGAATCTCCAGACGTCTTATCTTTTTTTTAACGTCCCGCATGAGTTTGCCAATGCTCTGTCCCTTCCAAGCCAACAACTCCTCGCTGCATCTCGTCAGGCCACAACACACATCGTCATCTCTCACTTCCCAAGCTGTCTTAATAGCTTCCTCACACCCACTCTCTCCAATCCAAATTTGCTCAAATCGAAACAATCTTTTCCTCCCCAACTCGTCCGCCACCCTCCTATCAACCATAAGTTTAATAGGCACATGATCCGACCATTCACGAGTTAAGTGTAAGAGCCTAGCCCGAGGAAACATATCGAGCCAACTATCATTCCCCAAAGCCCTATCCAACCTACATTGTCGATTATGTTCCTCCATCTGACCATTATCGTAAGTGAAATCTTGCCCCTCAAATTGGATATCCCTGAGCCCGCACACATCCACTGCCTCTCAGAAATTATTCATCTGTCACTGAGCCCTCGTCCCGCCCCCATCTCCGTCACAAACAATATCTCATTAAAATCCCCTATACAAACCCATGGCATGTTTTCCTCCTCTCCTAAAATCTTGAGCAGCTGCCACGATAGAAGTCTATCGTTTACATTCAGCCACCCATAAAAGCCCGTCAAACGCCACCGACCTTCATTCGACTTGATCTCATAATCCATGTGATGTAACGAGGCTGATCTAAAACTATTTTTTATATCCCTCCTCCATAATAAAGCTAGACCACCCGATCTTCCTGCACTATCCACCGCCCTAAACTCATAATCATCTAGACATTCAACCACTGTGCGAAACTCAATACTGCTAAGCTTTGTTTCACACAAAAATGCTATAGTAGGGGCCTCCCTCCGTATCAATCTACGGAGGCCGCCTACTGCATCGGAGTTGCCCAACCCCCTGCAGTTTAGGCTCAGTACATTCAAAATGCCTGGCGGGGCTGAGTCATCTCAGCCTCCGCCTCAGATAAATTGACATCCATCCTTAATTTCGACTTTTTCTCTCCATCAATCTTCGCCTCCTGACCCACATCTCTCGTTCTTTTTTTCTCCAGGCCACATATAAGAGTCTCATCAGTGCCCCTCATCACTACCTTCTCACCCCTCATCACATCTCTCTCCTGTCGGTCCTTCCTCACCCATCTCCCCCGACCTCCCTTTAAACCGTCATTAGTAATCTGTTTATCACCCTTTCCCACCGTGCACCCCATCACCCTCCCTAGCCTCTCGTCACATCATTCGGCAATATAGTATTATTGTCTTTGACTCCATCCCATACCATCATAACAGGGGCAATATCACTATGTTGTCCTACATTCGTCCCCCTTATTTTCATCTACGTACCCCTCTTGAAACTACGTCCCTGTATTCGTACAGCCTCCATTAAGAGTCGATCCGATTGTTTAACCACTATCCTTTGTAACTTCTCAATCAGGTTTGTCACGGTCGCCTCCTCTCTATCTTTTATCTCCTTCTCGAACTCCTTTGACAAATCCCTGCCCCCGCTACCCTTAGGAGTGACCACAGTTCTTGTCGGCCTCCATGGAGATGCCCGTAACCCCTCCCCAAAATGGTGTTCCCCTTCCTCGTATGGACCATCTTCACAATCCTTTTCCCCATGACCAAGAACCCCACACCCATAGCAAAATATTGGAAGTTTTTCATACTTTACTTGGAAGCTAAGAAGTTTCCCACTCTTCATGACAATGTCGACTTTATCCCTTAAAGGTTCCCTAACGTCATGCAATATTCGTAATCTAACAGTCCTTTCGACCTCCGACATTGGTGCAATGTCAAAATGTAACAACCTTCCTAGAAGGGGCCCAATATTTCTTAAATTTTCAACATTAGTCCTCCCTTTCATCGGTAGGTCGTAACCTAACCCACATAGGTACATGAAATAAAGGTGTTTCAGCCAATTTTCCTTCCCCAATAATTTCGTTAACGCACCAAATGTACTTGTCAAAATGCCATGGTTGGCCCTCGACAACCTTCGCCCTATCTTTCTCATACTCGAAACGGAAAACAAAAACATGTTGTTTTGGATCAAGTACATTACCTACAATCGTCCCTTTCATGTTCCATAATTTTGTCATAGTGTCAATGGCCGCATGAACATTGATCGATTTCGACGTCCATAGTTTGCCCACCAACAAAATCTCGTTCATGTCCCTCTCCTGAGCGCCGCCCCCCTCCCATGCAAAAGTAATATCCTGTCCTATCTTCTCCTTTCCCTTCCTCGAGCCCTCCCCAGTCGAAGCCATGGGGGCTTCCTCTTCGTGTCGAGATCGAAAGCAGGGAATACGTTTCAAATGGTATTTACAGGAAAAAAACTTCACTATTGTGAAAATTAGTTAAGCCAATGATTTGCAAGAAAATGTGTTGTAAAATGGCAGTAAGTATTTGTTTGAAACTAGAAAGCAAAAACTTCCAAACAAGGAAGAGAATATCTGAAATCGAGAAAACCTAGGAAAATCTAGAGGAGACTCCCACAGGAAAACCCAGAGAGACAATTATTTCGGTTATATAATACATTATTTTCAGATCTTGGATCAATGTCACTTATCTAATGCTTGTTTTAAATAAGTGACAATGATTGTCACATAGTTAGTCGATGCTTTTTCACTTAAGTTAAAACATCTTATATTTTTTTTATGCGCTGTCATTATAATTATCAAACTCTAATTTATCTAGTTTATCTTATTATTAATTACTTTATTTTTTTCTCTCCAGAATATTTATTATTATTATTATTATTATTATTATTTTTTATTTTTTTATTTTTATTTATTTATAAAAAACCGAACTTTCATTAACACCAGAACAAATTACAAGAAGTTAGAGGGAAGCCGAGATACTATCTGGGCTCCCACTCCCTTAGTTGTTGTTATTATTGTTATTATTATTATTATTATTATTATTATTATTATAATTATTATAATTATTATTATTTTCTTTAAGGTCATATGGATTTTGCTAACGAGATGTTGCAAACAAACAGTGAAGATATATGTCTTGTAGACAGCACAACAACACATACAATTATTCGCAACAAGCGATTTTTCTCACATTTAACGTTAGCTACGTCCAACGTTAGTACAATATCAGGGACATCTAACCTTATTAAGGGTCATGGAAAAGCATTATTAATATTACCTAATGGTACGAAAATTAGTATTCATGATGTCCTATATTCAACAAGATCTGAACGAAACTTGTTGAGTTTTAAAGATATCAGTCTTAATGGATATCATCTCGAGACAAAAATTGAGGATAACACAGAATATCTATGCATTACTTCCATCATTTTAGAGAAGAAACAAGTGTTAGAAAAACTTTCTGCTTTACCTTCTGGATTATATTATACTATCCTTATTGAATCACATTTTGTGAGACAAACGAAAATTTTGGATCCTAATATTTTTAAACTTTGGCATGACTGGTGTGGATGTCCGTCCGCACCGCTCGGCGCCCCGCGCGGGACCGACCCAGTTTTTCAACGTGTGGCACGGCCACCCACGCGGCCCCCTCCCTGTCGGGGGCCAGTCCGATCTTGCGTATGGGGCGATGTCTCGGACCTCGATTCGGATGACGATCCAGACTTGTACTAGATGGGTGGGGGCACCCTTGTTTCCGTTTGGAATCGAACGAGTCGTGGTTGTAAATGTTTAAAGGCCGATTCATTTGGTAAGGCGACCTTTTTAGTGAACTGAATTCGTTGCCGATTTGTGGAGTTGCCACCGAGTCAATTATGGGGACTCGGAAACCGTTCAAGTCAACTTTGATCCCTAGCTGGCTCAAAGTTGAGGGGCACGAGACCTAAAGATAAAGACTTGTACCCTTAAGCACTCCATGCCTGGAATGACTCTCATTGCCAATGGTTTCGGACATTCGGAAACCGTCGATTCTGAGTAAGGGGTGAGGGTACGTATTGGGAAGCCAACATCCGATAGATGTCAACACGCAATCCCGCCCGCACTATAGCGGCCTCTACTAATCAATCGGTGGGCTATTTAGATAGTTGAGAACGGATCTCAGAATTACTCGGGTCTATTTAGTGTGTTTTAGTGTTTGTGGTTGAAGTTGGGACGTTACGTGTTTTAGTGTGTGTTTATGAACCTAAGGTTCATGCCTAGTATTGTAGTAGTGCATAATAAAGGAAAGTGCGAGAATGTAAAGTCTTGTTTAGATGACAACCTAGTGACGACTCGGCTCCAAAGGCGGATCCTACTAGCTGGCCTAGTGACTTCGGCAGAGCTCCGTTACCGTTGACCCTTCCTGCGGCTACTCCGGCAGAGCTTCGTTACTATGGACTGATTCTGCGGCTAATCCGGCAGAGCTTCGTTACTAGACTTGGGCTAGTCGAACACAGGCACCTCGGTATCGAGTGGGGTGCTCGATGGTGAGGAGTAGCGTTGATGTCGCTTTTATCAGAACTACGATCGAGTGGATCGTTTACCTCGGGTGTCGGAGTGCAAGCCCTTAGCGAGAATGTGGAGGGAGAAGAGAATTTAAGAATTTGTCTCGAATGAATGAGGTGAGAGAGGGTATTTATAGATGTTTTCGGCCCTCATCATCCATATGGACGCCTGAGTTGTGGCGCACCAAGACTCAGGCGCCTGAGTTCAGGTGTGGGGAGTCTCAGACGCGTGGGGTAGGGCGGTTGGAGTTTTGAATATACGATTTTGATACTTTCCAAAACCGAGAGGGAGGAGTATAATACGTATCTTGGGGCCTAAGGTTTCCCCGGGTTTAACCTAGCGCCGTGAGTTTAGTGGGCCTCGGGTGTGCATCTCGAGGTCTGCTTGGCGTGGTGCTGACTTGGTTCGAGTTTCGGGACCGACTCGGGGTTCCGGTGTCATAATTGACTCTAATTAGTGTCTATACGACCGTAACGACATGACTAAGGCTGCTATCATGTTAGTTTAATTTTTCCGTGTAATTTATTTGATCCGTTATATAGAAAACTGCCTAAAACATTGCGAACCCGCGTTGCGTTGCAGTCTTATCATCATCGGGTGTTTGTTGGGCACTTCTGCAGCCACCAGGTCCAAATCTGGGTGTCTACAGAAGCCCCCACTTTGACTGAGGCTTGGACAAGGCGAAAGTCAAAGTATAGCCACCCAGGTCATGATCAATCGAGGATTACGACCTGGTGGCTGTCTGGTCAGGTCATTTTAAGTCCATTGGACTACGTGTTGAGGCTCGCCAGCTAAGGAGTAGTTATCGTACCTAACGTCTTCGCTTGCGGTTGTTTGCTTGGGCCCGGGCCGGTGCTTGTCATCTCGTTCTCAGTTCTTCATGCTCGTGTGTTTTGCCTTTTTTGGATTGGTTACAAGTTTGTTCAATTTTAAATGTCTTTGTGTGTAGGTGACGCGTTAAGCGTAGATGTGAAGAATGTTCATATGCGTTGGCTTCCTTTTGAACAACTATTTTATGGGATGCTTGTGAACCCTTGGACTTAACAAAATAAGACGTTCTAGGGCGTCAGTCTCCTCTCGAACGCTTGTCTTTGGGATGCCTCTGACCCCTTGGACGAAACAAAGTGATAAGATGTTCGAGGGCGTCAGTCTCCACTCGAACACTTGTCTTCGGGATGCCTCTAACCCCTAGGACCAAACAAAACAAGTTAAACTATTCGAGGGCATCAGTCTCCACTCGAGTAGCTGTCTTTCGGGATGCCTACGACCCCTAGGACAAAACAAAATGAGATAAACTACTCGAGGGCGTCAGTCTCCACTCGAGTAGCTGTCTTTCGGGATGCCTCTGACCCCTAGGACAAAATAAGATGAGATAAACTATTCGAGGACGTCAGTCTCCACTCGAATAGCTGTCTTTGGGATGTCTCTGACCCCTAGGACAAAAAAATATAGAATGCTTGAGGGCGTCAGTCTCCACTCGAAAACTTGTCTTTAGGATGCCTCTGACCCCTAGGACAAAATAAACCATTCGAGGGCGTCAGTCTCCACTCGAATGAAAACTGCTGTTGAGGTATCAGACTCCTTTGAGAGTCTTGGTATCTACTCGAATCAAATTGCTGTGGAGGTATGAAACTCCTTCAAGGGCGTTGGTATCCACTCGAATTAAAATTGCTGTGGAGGTTTCAGACTCCTTCGAGGGCGTTGGTATCCACTCGAATTAAAATTGTTGTGGAGGTATCAGACTCCTTCAAGGCTTTGGTATCCACTCGAATCAAAATGTTGTGGAGGTATCAGACTTCTTCGAGGGCGTTGGTATACACTCGAATTAAAATTGCTGTGGAGGTATCAGACTCCTTCGAGGGCGTTGGTATCCACTCGAATTAAAATTGTTGTGGAGGTTTCAGACTCCAATGCCTCTCGGATAACTAAGACCCGTTAAGCGAAAAAATTGCTGTTTGCTATGCCTCCGGGATAACTAAGACCCCTCGGGCGAAATTGCTGTTTTGTTTATTAGTTTTCGTTAAGTGTTTTGTTTTGCGGGCTTGTCTTATTTTGTTCGGGTTTGCTCTTGCTTTGTTTTGATTTGTTATGCATTTGAGATTTGTTCATAGTTTGCTTTGATCGGTTCGGTTTATGTTGCTTTATTACGTGTTCGGGTGCAGCGTTTACGTTAAGTGCGGTTCTTGTGCTTGTTTCATCATTGAATATACTTTATCGATATCAATAAGTAATTGTTCCGTTATTGTTATTTTGCTTGTCTTAAAAGGTGCGTGTTTTGTGTATATTGAATGTTAAGTCTTGTTCGTTTTTGTTTTAGTCTGTGCTGGGCTGTTCGGACGCGCGCCCATCTGCGCCCCATTCTTCAGGCGCCTAGCTCCCAGCGGTTCAGGATACGGGTGCGTCACCTGAGGCGGTCGGGCTCTCGTGGACCGGGTCTGCTTAAGTAAACGAAGTTGGGGGCGATCGTTCATTTGATCCAAAATTCGAACGCGTCGTTCCCTTCGCCCCTAAATCAATTTCTTGATTTCTTTACCCAATTTTCGTCTCGATTTCCGCCATACTCGAAAATGTCGACTCCGGGTGAGTGTTCTTTACTTGTTTATTGTCGGTTTTGCTTGATTTGGTTGATTGTGAGTTTGTTTTCTTGAAACCCTAGAAAATTTCTTATATTTAAAAACATATTTTTATTCTGTTTCAATTTATTTTATACATTTAATTTAATTCTTATCGAAAGTCTATTTCGACGATTTAGATTTTAAATTCTTTTTATTTATTTATATTCAAACTTGAATTTCTATTTTTGACTCGAAGCTAATTTTATTTTAAAGTTTCGTCAAAATATTTAATACCTTTCCTCGAAAAATCAATTTAATTCACTTTATCGAGGATTTATTATTTATCGGAAAATACTATTCCACCGTCTAATTATTTATTTCTATAAGCTTCGTTTTTATCTCGAATACTTTAATTACTCATTTTATTTGACGGTTCGATTATTTATTAATTTTATTGACTCGTTTTAATTCAACTCGTGGCTCAGTCAACTTTGTTACGGAATTCGTCTCCTACCCAATTCCTTTAAACTATCCGTATCTTTAGTCCGCTTCTTTATTTGCTGTTTCAGCCCCTTTCTTTTTGTTTTCCCACTTCATACGTACCCCCTTACTATCTTTCACTCCCCCTGCCAGATCCACCGCTTCATCTGCATATGCTTTATGCGTTTTTGCTAGCCTGTAACTTTTGGAAATCAATTAAGTACAGATATCAGTACAGGTACCTGTTTCAACCCATACAACACCTCATCTTTCATCCACTTAAGTTAGACCAGCATCCTCTTCTTTTATTATTATTTTCCTTCTTCTCGATTACTCTTTTTTTTTTCTTTTCTTCCTTTGTTCACCTCGTCTTTCATTTCTTTCGTCTTCGGTGATCGTCATCGCCCATGTTTTCCCTCCGCATTTTTTCTGTGATGGTAATTTTCCTTCTTCTTCTTCGTTGTGTCTGTCATCTACCATCGTTCACTGTTGTTGTTGTTGCTCTGCGTCAATACTGTTGTTAGTGTTGCTCGTTTTCATTGCCTGTTCCATTTCGTCGTTTTGGCCCTATTTCAGTCTAGTTCGATCAATCTTCCCGCTGCATCGAGTATATCTCTGTTGACTCCATGTTTTGTTGCTGCGTGCATTCGTTATCCGTTTCTGTCATCTTTGGTTTCTCTTCGTCCTTCATTCCTGTTCTCCTTTCTCTTTGTTCTCCGTCTTCTTCTCCTTCCTCTATCATTTCTGCTGATTTTTTTCGTATTTTCTTTGCTGCGTTTTGTTGCTGTCCGGGTTCTATGCTGCTGCTGTTGCTTTTATCGTTACTGCTGATGTTCGTTTCCTTGTTCTTACTCTTCCTATTTCATTCTTGTTAAATCATTAAATTCCTGCTCGTTCTTGTTCTTCTTTTCTTCTACGCTGTTCCTCGCTGCTGCCTTGTTCGTTTCGGCTTTTTATTCGACCGTCTTCCTGTTGTTACTGATGTTCGGGCTGCTGCTACTATCATCTGATTGTTCTCGCTGTTCTTGATTTATATTCCTGTTGACGGTTCATACGTGATGTTGATGCTTTTGAGTTGTATCCCCTTCGTGCCTCTATTCCATTTTTTTCTTTTCCCGTTCTTGTGGTCGAGTTGTACCATTCCATTTGTTATGCCTTCATTTCTATGTTGCTGCTATCACGCTTTTCCCCCTGTCTCGTTTTAGAACCTAATCCTTCTTAATTTCGATATCAATTCCCTTCTCCTTTCTTCGTCGAACCTTTCCTCGTCCCTCATTTAGTTAAAACTCCATTTGTTTTTCGTTTCGTTTAGTCTTAAGTATGAACCACTTTTTCCGTCCTAATCTTGGTTGATTTTGTCTCATTTTGTTTTTGTCATACATTTTCTCGAGTCCGTTGAACCTTTGAAGTTTTATTGGTGGACAAGTGTTCGAGACGACTTCGGATCGCATAGGTGGAGTTTGGACTTTTGACGGGGAAGTGCTTTGAAGTTATCTATCTACTTAAGGTAACTTTAGGACGTTACTCGATTTTATATCGTATGTTTGAGTAGTAGTATGTAGTAAATATTTTAACTTCGGTTTTCTATTTTTTAGCTATTTATTATTGCTAATTATATTAATTTTAAATCGTATGCCTTGACTATATTTTTATAACTTTCGATATCATTTTATAAATCGTTAGTAATTTTATTATTTACGATCGTTATAATATTTTGTTGGTTATCGTGATACTAGTAACTAAATTAATATCGATTTCATATTTTCGTCATATTTCGTTAATTTCTAAATTTTAACTCAAAATCGTATTTTTATATTATAATCAAGATTTGTATACTTGTTCAATAAATTAATTTTATTTTACGACTTATATTAATAAACGGGAAAGTAGTCGATTTTGTTTTAAATACATTTTTAGTCGAGACTATTTTTCCTAATAATTTATCATTGGTTTACGATTGATTATTTTTAGTAAAATCGGAATTATTTATTGATAAAATCTATTTGCTAAATCTAATTCGAAAGCTTTGTAAAATCTCGTTTAATTTATAAAACTCGTTGACTCAATTAATTTTGATATCATTTTTCTTAAAACAACTCTTTTCTAAAATTTATTGTTTTAACTCAATTTTGTAATTATTTAAAAATACTATATATTGCTTTATTATATTTTATTTATACTTTGTGTAACGAATTTAGACATATAATAAAGTTACGATAACGACGATAATAATAAAATGTTAATTTCATTAGAAATGTTATTTTTAATACATTTCACATATTTTAATAACTTACGTATCTTCTATAATAACATTTATATTTTAAGTAGTTTTCTAAAATTAGTAAGTTTCTATTTATAGAAAGTTTCCATTTTTATGTAAAATGTTTATTCCTTTTATCCTCATATTATCTATATTGATTATATTTATTTTTTCAATATCGATAATGGCTGTTTTGGAGTTATGGAATAAAGTCAAGTGTGGGGTTAGAGTAATATAGTCTGGGATGTACATTTTTGCCATCAGCTATAAAGCCGGTGTGCCCATTTGGGGGACATTTGGTTGTTGAACTGAGCATGGTTTGTGTTCAGGAGAGTGTGCATTGTGCCCTTAAGCTAGATATCGCATCGTGTTAGTCGCCGTCAGTTGAACTGGATAAAATTTGGTATCCAGGAGGGATGTATACTACTTAAACCAGGACCTCGTTGCACGCAGTCCTGTTATAGTTGAGTTGCCTAGTTAGAGACTGGATTCTGTTATGAGTTAAGTCTACAGTTCTCGAAGCTAGTTTCCAGTATTATCCTAGTGAAAGTCTAGCCTTGTGCACACTGACCGAATTTCCATAACGCCAGTTTTGAATATGATTATTATTATCGATTGGTTTGATTTGCAGGTTGGCAAATTTTATTAAGTTTCCTCCGAGAACTTATTTTATTATATCGTTTTTAATGTTTTCTCTTTTTAAATATTTTGATATAATGATACTATTATTTTTCCATATGATATAATATGGCTGGGAGGACGTTCGAGTTACTCCCCACTGACGTGGCTGTTATGTTTATAACATGACAGGTATTTGCTGTTGGGTTTTGGGTGTGAGCTAGCGAGTAGCGTGGATCCTACTCTTTCTTTGTTCATGTAATTTATGGATTTGTATAACCCGTTTGGAGAATTTTCTTTTTAGCCCTTTTGTAAAAAGAGGCCTTTGTAATGACTTACCATTTCTTTTAATAAGATATAGTTTGTCAGTGTGTTTTAATCCCAACTCTACAGTGTTTCCGCCACTGTATTGCATTAGAATTTCTAGGGGATTACACCACTTCCATCGTGACCGGGATCGAAAATGGGTGTTAACGACCTTCTTGGATTTTTAATATCCTTATTCGAAATTTTGACCATATTTTGACCTGTTTAAGCTGCTTTAGGCTGACCTGAGGCATGGGTTTTTCGTGTTTTGTTTGATTTTATAATTAGAGGTAACACCGAGCATCCCGAGGGAGCTCCTTCGGTGGGCACTAGTGGCGAGGCTGCTGGGACGAGTTCACAGACTCCCTGCGGGATTCGCAGGAGACGACGGAGTATCTCATCTCAGCGCCGTGACCCCGAGGCCATAAATGAGGCCGATTTCGATAGGGTGAGGAAATGCAGGCTTCCGGAGACAGTTCTAGGAGGGCTCATATTCCGGTTCCCGTATCGGAGAATGAAGAGATTGGCTATGAGGATCCCGAGTGGGCTCGGGACTGGGATGGTCATCAGTTGCTGTTTCATCTTGACCTACACGTCTCACACCGCATCGTGCACGGTCTGGTGAGTGTCCTATTCGTGTTTATAAGTTATGTCTTGGCTTTTTGGCTCGGGTTAGGTTAGGTTTGTTTTGTTTATACTTGTATTATTTTGGTTTGCAGCCTCCAGGCCCGATGAGGACTTTCTCGGGCTTTACTACATGTCTCGAGATTTACTCTCAGAAGTTGACCCCCGCGGTAAAGGAGATTATCGCGAGGACTCTTCTAGGTCCTGTGGTAGACTAGTGGGTCCGGTTGGTGGGTTGCAAGACTAAGTGCAACCTCATGGTGATTAGAGCGACGGTCGATCGCTTTCATGATACTACCTCGACCTTCCACATGGCCTTTGGGGAGGTCGGGATGGCCTTAGAGGATTTCGGGATGATTACTGGTTTGCCCTGGGGTCCGGATAGGAGTAGGTGGGCTGCCGAGGGCCCTAGGCTAGATAGTGATGAGGTGCGGGGCCTTATTGAGGATTGTTTGGAGCGTGAGGCATATAGTGCGCCTCATGCTTTGGTGAGCTCGTACATCACCGATCACTTTGAGTGGGTGTCGGTGTTAGAGGGTCGAGAACTCAACACGCCGGAGCAGGACGCCCGGTTTTGGTTGTGGTACTTGCTAAGATCGACCCACTTCTCGGATAAAGGCGAGAGGTTTAGTACTAGGATCTTGCCTCTTCTAGCTGACCTGGCTCAACTAGGACGTTTTGATTGGGTAACCGCGGCTTTCGCGGAGATGACTCGCTGTTTGCAAGTCATGGTGAGGCCGTTGGAGGTGGAGTCGGCCTCAGCCTTGCCCATCGTGGGTCCAGGCCTTGTTCTGGAGGTTAGTTGCTATTCCCGTCTTTGTGTCTTAGGTTCTGCTTATTTTTGGCTTAGTTTTGCTAAGGTGTTTTGGGATTTTGCAGGCTTGGATCTACTTCTACTTCCCCTGTTGGCACCTAAAACGGTGCAGGTTCATCCGAAGAGATTCCCGGCGGGGATCGAGTGGAGGCTGGCTCAGCCTAAGAGTACAATCAGCCACTATCCGTTGGAGAACGCGCTGGTCAACCAGCTAAGCCTCGAGGATGTAAGTTTCTCTTTATGTCGTATATTACCTAATAGCCCCCAAGGTTTAGAATTTATTGAGATGCTGGTTTTGTTTGTGTAGCTTGTGGCCCGCCCTTGGGCCGATTATGAGGGCGTGTCTGGGTATGTGGCCGTGGAGCTGAGGCCCCGGAGTTATAGGAGGATGCTCCTTCCTGTGTTGTTTCGTTCGATTTGGTATCTTGGCAAGCGGTTGGTGCGTCAGTGTTTGTATCACGATTTCAGGGTGCCGGTTGATCCTCCCCGGACCATGTTTAGACCACCGACCACCGCAGAGGTCCTCGAGGATAGGGATGGAGAAGGAGGCGATGCACTCTTGGTGCATGGTGCCTCCTATCTATCTCATGTCAGCCAGCGGCTAGCTTGCCACCGCCTTGTGGTAAGGTTTTAATCTTTGGTACTAAGGTTTGTTTCATGGTTTAGCGCTTTCTTGCCCCTTGACCGGTCGATTTGCTGTTCCCTCAGCTGGCCGATCCGGCTGATGCTATTCGGCCCCCAGATTTTCCCCTAACGCTGCTTAGGGTGGACGCGGCTGGGATAGCTTTCACCGAGCCTCTCCCTCCGTGTTCGGCCGAGAAGATGGACGCTGGGATAGAGTGGCATGACCGGGTATACCGGGTGAGTTTTGGCCTTCGTTTTATGTTTGGGTTCTAAGAGTTAGGATTGGTTCGTCTAACTTTCGTGGTTTCACCTCTTAGGTTTTTTCAGCTTGCCATCAGCGGTTGTGGCAGGCCGACTACTTCCAGGTCTATGCCTCGAGGATTTCCCGTGACACTTCGGGACCTCGATCGGTGAGTTTGCGTGACTAGGGTGGTTTTCTAGGCTGCTTGTGTGTTTTCCTAATGTTCAGGTGTATTTGTAGGATGTTCCGGATATGGTGGGGCAGCTGGAGACTCGGGTGACCGAGCTCGAGGCAGAGGTGGCTGAGGCGCGACAGCTTCTGCAATCCCGGGTCGATGAGATTGCCCAGCTAAAGGAGCAGCTGGCTCGGTCTCAGGGTGAGACCTCCGTGCAGGGTGAGCCTAGGCATCAGATCGAGAGGGCGGCTGAGGCTACGGGTCGAGTTACGGGTGCTACCGAGGAGGTTGGAGGAGCCCCCGAGACGGCTACCTTGGACATGCTGTCGGGGATGGATGGTAGCGAGTCTCCTCTTCTGGATCTGGAGGATCTAGGTTTGGATGACGATACTTGTGAGGTCGTGATAGCCATTGGCGCAGCTTCTAGGGGTCCTCCCTAGCCTCGATTTGTGTATGGATTTGTGTGTTTTGTATATATTCTTGAGATTTTTAGTATTTTGAATTAGCTGGATTAGTCTTGTATTTCCGTTTGGCGAATTGTTTACCTAGATTGACAAGTAATCACTTTGCGTTCATTTATTTGCGATTCGATTTTAGTTTAGGATGCGTTGGAGTTGCATGGAAGTACGAAAACAGTTCTTTTTGGATGTTTTGAATGCGTTAGTTTGAGCCGGGAATTGATCAGATAGTACGTCGATTAAAATGTTTTGACTTGGGACGGGCGAGATATAAAAAATATTAATGTGTTCTGACCGAGTGTATTAGAAGATGAGTGTAGCTGTTTTGACATTCAGAACAAAGTCGAAGTTAAAATTCGGGCAACTTTAGAAAAAAAGTTAGACCACTTTTTGCATACTCATAACATCGCCTTATTAGGCTACAGACGTGACTTTACAATAACCGTTAAAAGGCTACAACACGCCTAGGTGGGGTAGCTTATCCCCCTAAAAAGAAAATGAAAAAGACGCCTAAGTCTCGTGTGTCCGACGGGTGAACTCGCGTTCCTGTGAGTTTTGCATGGATATTTTGGTTTCCGGAGCGGGTTTCAGTGACTTTGGGAGGTCGTTCCCAATGTCCGAGGTGTCATGTGGCAGCTTATGGTTATAATACGGGGTCACCGTCTCTATTTTGGGCTGCTCTAGATGTTGTCTGCCTAAGGGTAGGCGGCTGGGCTAAGGCTCTCGGGTTCCGGGTCGCCTGGGCTCGGGCGGCTGGAGACTTGGGCGCCTGGGCCTGGGCGGTCCGAGCTCTGTTTATGGAAAAATTTGTTGTTTCCTAATTGTCGTGGGATTAGGGCTATATATACGGGTTGTGGGTGCTCGTTTTGGACATACTAGAATATCCATAGGGTCAAGAACATCCATACTTAGGATCATGTCAGGTTTCGGGAATCTCTAACCGAGTGGGTGGGTTATTTTAAGAAATGCGACCCCGAGGTTTGTTCAAGTGACGGTTTTTTAACGATCGTTGCGCTGAGTCGGGTCAAGATACAAGATAACTTCTTATTGACATGTTCTAAGTTTTGGGACTCAAAAGGCCATGTTTTTGCTTTCTCCGGGCATAAAATTTGTCCTCTTCTCGAAGAGATAGGTGCTATAGGTGGGTGGAGTTCAGTTCGGCCTTGCGTGCCTTTAAAGGATGATGCTTTTGTGGAGCGGTTTTATCACTTTTTGGACCTTTCTTCATTGGAGGAGGCTAAAGGTTTCGTTGAGAGAGATGGCATTAACCTAGAGTTGCTTTTTAGGACATTCTCGCAGGCTGGTTCCCGTTATGTTTCGGCCTTAGCATGTAGTCGTGCTTTTAATATTGCGATGGCTTGTTATCATCTTTTCGAGGATGCAAGGGCGCGTGAAGGTTAGGGTAACCCTCGAGTTTTTCATCTGGTGATGGGAATGGAACATGGACGATCACCCTCTATGCTTATTTTGGGTGAGCTTATTCTAGGTCTCAATGCTCGTGCCCGACTTCACAAGACACCTTTTTGGGGTTCCAGGATCATTTTACAGGTGTTTTTTGAGTGTCATGTTTTCTTGTTGCTTGGTTTTTTTTGTTTTTGTGGTTGCTTTGGTTTGGAGTTGTGACGTTTTGGCGTGGTTTGTGTAGGTTTGGTTACAGGAGCAGCTTTGTTTGGTCGACCCTCCCCGGGGCTTCAAAGGTTATAACTACAGGGGTTTCACGGGCTGGAAGATGGTGCAGGTGTGGAGTAAAGGTCATACTGAAAGGGAGTGGTTCTCCTACTTGTCTAAAGGGCAGTTGGTCCTTAGGTGGTCTATCCCATGGTGGAATATCAGTGGGCGCGCTGGGTTTCCATTTTCGTCTTCAGCCGAGGCTTTGTTAATACTATCCATGAGGGATCAGGTTTATATTTATCCGGGCGTGTTATCAGACCAAATGGGCGTCAAACCTCTCACTTCGGAGACTGATAAGAGTATTTCTAGTTCCAACTCATGGACAGAGGATTTGCTCAGGGAATTTAGGGTATCTTGGGAACAGAGGTTTTCGTGTCCCGTCGTTGTTGAGAGCGTCCGACCGACCGACATTGCTCCCGTCCAGCAGGGGGTTTGTGGATACCCGTCAGGACATAGCAAATCAATATTTAGGAAGACAGCGCCGCTAAGGGGCGAGGAGGTGACTCGAGGAAATGTCACTAAGTGTCTGACAAAAGACAGTGTTACCGATCCTAGTTCAGTCAGTTCATCTATGCGGGCCAAAACTAACAAGACCCATATTGAAAATGTGGGAGAGGAAGGAATGTGGGATTGGCTGGGCTCGCCTTTGGCTAGGGCGGTAGAAGCTTGTGTTCAAAGGATCGATGATGAGGAGCACAAGCAGGCACACCCGAAGGGCAAGGGAAAGAAAAGGTTGGACCGGTAGAATTCAGCCGTTTTGTACTATGTCTTATTAGTTGATATTATGTGGCGTATTAGTACTAGTTTTTGTGGAGTTTTGACACGTTGTTGCTTTCCGGGATATCCGGGTTTCGGATGTTTGATGTAAATGCCTCAACAAAGGCTCGATTTAACCAAATTTGATTATCAGTGAGAAGCACATTGTTTTTTTTTCTTTTTTTTTTTGCGGTGGCTCGCGTCTCGATTCTTCATTTTGCACGGAGCGCCCTTTCAGGTTTTCACTCCGTCCTCGGCTCACCTCTTTTTTTTTTGACGGCTCGCAACTCGGTTCTTCATTTTTCCCGGGGCGCCCTCTCGGGTTTTCACCCCGTCCTCGGCTCGTCATTTTTTTAACGACAACTCGCAACTCGTTTCTTCCTTTTGCCCGGGGCGCCCTCTCGGGTTTTCACCCCGTCCTCGGCTCGTCGTTTGTGCTTCGTCACTTAAAATCACTCATTAGCCGGGAGGTGGAAGGAGTCCCGGTTTGTACATGAATCGAGTAATCAATTTTTTTTTTTTGTTGTTTGTTTGGTTGTACCCGAAGGAGGGTTGCCTACGTATCCTCTTTTATACGAAATCAAACCATGTTCGTAGTTCTTTCAAAAATGTGAGTGATTTTGCTTTAGACTCATTTATGCCAATTATCGATGGAAATTTGTTTTTTTGTTGTCGTTTTGCATGGCTTCTCCCTAAGTCAGAGGTCGTGTGGGGTTGTCGGGATGTTTATGGGTAGTATCGTTTGAGCTGGTCCATGTTGGTTGGAGTGGAGAACTCTTGACCATCTAGGTCAGTGAGGATCACGGCGCCCCCCGAGAGTATTTTCTTAACGAAGTAGGGGCCCGCCCAGTTTGGTTTGAATTTCCCTCTAGGATCGACGAGAAGGGGTGCTCTAATGGATTTGATTACTAAATCTCTCTCGTGTATGTTTCGAGATTTCACTCGTTTATTAAAGGCTCGTTGGATGCGTCGCTGGTAAGCTTGTACGTTGGATAAGGCATGTATCCTACGCTCGTCTAAGAGTACTAGCTCATCATATCGCTTTTGGTTCCACCCTTCCTCGGGAATACCACTCTCAGCTAATATCCTTAGTGACGGTACCTCTAGCTCTACGGGTTGTATGGCCTCAGAACCGTAGGTTAGGTAATATGGTGTGGTTCCGGTGGGTGTTCGATAGGATGTTCGGTACCCCCATAAGGCGAAAGGGATTTTGTTTGGCCAATCCCGATAATTGTCTATCATTTTCTTAAGGATCGTGGTGATGGTTTTGTTGGCTGCTTCTACGGCCCCGTTTGTTTGTGGTCTATAGAGTGAGGATTTGTGTCTTTGGATTTTGTATTTGTCTAGGAGTTTTTGGGTGTCGGCCCTGAAGTGAGCCCCCTGATCACTGATGATTTCGTGAGGTATACCGTAGCGGCAGATGATGTTGTTTTGTAAGAATTTGACTACTTGTTTTGAGGTTAGTACAGTGTAAGAGGCGGCTTCTACCCATTTGTTGAAATAATCGACGACTACTAGTATAATGCAATGTCCGCCGGTCCCAGACGGGTGTACTTTTCCTATGATATCTATTCCCCAGGTAGAGAAAGGCAATGGCGTGGCTATAGTGTGTGGAGGATATGGCGGCAGGTGTTGGATGTTGACAAATATTTGGCAATTGTGGCAGTGACGAACGTGACGTCGACAGTCTGCCTCTAAGGTAATCCAGTAATAGCCTAGTCTCATTATTTTTCGGGCTAGTAGGTGTGCGCTCATGTGGGGTCCGCACTCTCCGTCATGTACCGCTTCCATGACTCTCTCAGATTGGTTTTTGTTTATGCACCTAAGGAGGGATCCTTGTGGGGTTCGTTTGTATAATAGTCCTTGATTCAGGACGTAATGGACAACTTTTATTCGTAGGGCTGTTTTGTTCTTGGTGTTGGTGTTGGGTGGATATGACCCGTGGGTTTTAAAGTCTGGATTGCTTTGTACCAAGGTTCTTCGGGGGTATCGTCGGTTTTGAGGTTATGGATGTGAGCTGGTTGTTCGCTTCTCTCTACGCAGATAGGCATAGAGAAAAGGTGATCGGGCATGTTTATTAGTGAGGCTAGTTTGGATAGCGTGTCAGCGAATTGATTTTCTTCGCGGGGTATGTGTATGAAGTTGATTTCGGTGAATTCCTGGGATATTGTTTCCACTCTAGTTTGGTATGAGGTTAGGCTTTCGCTATAAACTTCCCAGGTACCCGTGGCTTGGTTGATTACTAAGGATGAATCCCCGTGTACTCTAAGGCTTTTAATTCCTTGAGATATGGCTGCTTCTAGACCTATTAGGCAGGCTTCGTATTCAGCTGCGTTGTTGGTAATGGGGAAGTCTAGTTTGATGGGTGTTTGTTTGTTGCGGGCTCATTGTCGTTTGGTCAAGGGGGTTCAGTGATGGGTTGAACCTAGGGTTGTCGTTCCCAATCTCTTTTTAGGGTGAAGTTAAGTGGGCCGTTGTAGACACCCAGATTTGGACCTGGTGGCTGCAGAGGTGCCCGACAAACAACCAATGACGATAGGACTGCAACGCGACGCGGGTTCGCGATGTTGTAGATAGTTTTTCTATAGAACGGATCAAATAATTACTCGGAAAAATTAAAACTAACATGATGGCAGCCTTAGTCGTGTCGTTACGGTCGCATAAACACTAATTAGAGTCAATTCCGACACTGGGTCCCCCAAGTCGGTCCCGAAACTCAAACCGAGTTAGCAGCGTGCCAAGCGAACCTCGGGATGCACACCCGAGGCCCACTAACGTTCACGGCGCTAGGTCAAGCCGCGGGAGCCTTAATCCCCAAGTAACAAATTATACTCCTCCCTCTCGGTTTTGGAAAGTATCAAATCGTATCTTCAAAACTCCAGCCGCCCTACCTCACGCATCTCAGCGCCACCGCGCCGAAGCCCAGGGGCCTGAGTCTTGGTGCGCCCTAGCTCAGGCGTCCGTATGGGCGACGAGGGCCGAAAACACCTATAAATACCTCCCTCCGCCTCATTCATTCGACACAATTCTCATTCTTCTCTTCCCCCTCTAAACTCTCGCTAAGGGCTCGCACTCCGACACCCGAGGCAAACTATCCACTCGATCGTAGTTCCGACAAAGCGACATCGACGCTACTCCTCACCTTCGAGCACCCCACTCGTCACCGAGGTGCCTGTGATCGACTAGCTCAAGTGTAGTAGCGAAGCTCTGTCGGATTAGCCGCAGGACTAGTCCTTAGTAACGAAGCTCTGCCGGAGTAGCCGCAGGAAGGGTAAACGGTAAAGGAGTTCTGCCGGAGTCACTGGTCAAGCTAGAAGGATCCGCCTATTGAAACCGAGCCGTCACTAGGTTGTCATCTAAACAAAACATTCTGTATTTGCACCATTTTAATTATGCACTACGATAATACTGGATGTGGACGCTAGGTCCACGAACATCTACTAAAACGCGTAACGTCCCAACTTCAACCGCAAATACTACAACACACTAAATAGACCCGAGTAATTCCGAGATCCGTTCTCAACTATCTATGCATCGAGTCCCGTCTAGTGTACACTCTGAGGGTGCAACTCCTCACTACATGATTTACTTACATTCACATTTACAGTTTTTCGTATGATTTGTTGCTTTTATGACCTCATAATCGCATGCTAAATCACCTAACACGGAATTCAAAACGTAAAACAACGAAAACTGAACAAAGCGATGGTCGTGTTCCGTATTAGTCCGGGTGCTCACCTTATTAGGTTCGACGCATCTCTATTAATACCGAACCGACGCATCTTAAGCAGAATACCAGGTAAGGTATACCACGAGAACGACTAATATCCGTATTATCGCGTTAAAACTGACTTGCTAATACCTATAATATTAGTACTCTCTACTCTCCTACGTGCATCTTTTCATGGCCTGCTTGTCACGTAAAATCGCATGCAAAGAATGTAAACACAACTACTTTGACAACAATACTTGTCCTTAAACAGCCGACGTAGTAAAAGACATAGGGTTAAAACAACGGATGTTACAACATTTCCGCCACAACAAAAGAACTAGGTTATCAGCCCACCGATTGATTAGTAGAGGCCGCTATTGTGCGGGCGGGATTGGGTGTTGACATCTATCAGATGTTGGCTTCCCAATACGTATCCTCACCCCTTACTCAGAATCGACGGTTTCCGGATGTTAGAAACCATTGGCAATGAGAGTCATTCCAGGCATGGAGTGCTTAAGGGTACAAGTCTTTATCTTTAGGTGCCGTGCCACTCAACTTTGATCCGGCAAGGGATCAAAGTTGACCTGAACGGTTTCCGAGTCCCCATAATTGACTCGGTGGCGACTCCACAAATCGGCAACGAATTCAGTTCACTAAAAAGGTCGCCTTAACAAATGAATCGGCCTTTAAACATTTACAACCACGACTCGATCGATTCCCAAACGGAAACTAGGGTGCTCGCACCCGTCTAGTACAAGTCCGGATCGTCATCCGAATCGAGGTCCAACACTTCACCCCGTACGTGAAATCGGACCGGCCTGCGACTGGGAGGGGGCCGTGTGGGTGGCCGCCACCACACGATGAAAACCGGGTCGGTCCCGCGCGGGCATGCGCGGGGCGCCGGGCGGTGCGGACGGACGTCCACAGTTTGACGACTCCGATGGGGATTTGGAAACAAGTTTCCAGCGGTGGTGTAACTTGAACGAGGTCGGTGAAGCTCGTTTCTTAGTTCCTAGTTGTGGTCACCACAGGTTTGGCCCTAAAAAGCCCACCCTAACCGATATCAGGACCAATCGACCTCTTCGCGGTAAGATCTTCAGGGACACGCGGAGAGATCCTCGGTTGACGCTCCGGCCGCCTAACGCGTAACCCGCGCGATTAATAAGCGGATAGTTCCGAACGGACGGTATGACACTCGTCTCCCTGGATGATTTATCAATGCCTAAGTAAAGACTATTCGTGGGTGGTAGCCTACCCTAACCTACCCGTGTCTGCATCCTGCATGTGTGTACGCAATCCTTGTTATGTGTAGCGTGTTTGCAATCAACCCAAATAAAACACTAAACATCTGGACTCAACCACGCCAACATATTCAACCGCACCCAATTCCGTTTTCGAAAAATACCTCACCTCTTAAAAACGACCTTTCAAACGCCGATACTATCGGTCAAATCGTGATTTCTAAAAAGGGAAAAGCATTTTTAGATGCCGTCATCATGGCAAATTTTACACTCACCACTTTCAAAAAAATATAATATTTTCAATGCCATCACCTTGGCCAAATTAAAATCCGTCAACAACAAATACCGTTAATACCACCGAGACTCCCGATCAATGGAATCAAGGTACACTAAGCGGTTACATTTCTTATTTTCAATTTTTTTTTACACATATACCGTTAACACAACCAAACCTTCAATTAATGAAGTCAAGGAACTCCAAAAACGGTCATACTTTCAAAACACATTTTTTTTCCAATGCACCCTCCCACCGTTAAATACTAGTTAACACAACCGACGAACGTGGGTCACTAGTTTTAAAAGTATTTTTGAAAAAAGAAAGATTTTCCTAAAACACTTTTCACCACCTAAATCCTCCACTAAGGATTTAGTCATACTTTTAACGTTGTCACTAAGCTTCGTGCTCTACCACGAAGCGTCGCATACACCACAAGTATCGAACTAGCTAATTAATAGTAGTTTCGATAAAAGCATCACGTAATCGTTTCCAAAAACGGTTCCTCTAAAGAACTGTGCTCCTGACAAAAGAAAAAAATATTTACACTTCGTCATCACCAGATTTCCGGCACACACGCACATAACAGCACACTTTCACGTCACAAGCGATGTCATCACGCCATCGTCGCACTATTCTTTTTAAATCCTCCCTTTCAAAATTTTTGCAAAATTGGTCGTTTTTGGAAGAAGCGTACATCAAAATTCTTTGATCCTGAGCCGGGATCGCGATCAACCTCCTACGCCGTACAACCGTGTACTTAATTGTCTATGTTAGTTACTAGGATCACCTATACTCGAGGTCTTACATTT
Organism: Agrostemma githago; assembly: GCA_958450325.1. Lineage (NCBI taxonomy): Eukaryota > Viridiplantae > Streptophyta > Magnoliopsida > Caryophyllales > Caryophyllaceae > Agrostemma > Agrostemma githago. The sequence continues at coordinate 18,911,428 of OY288247.1, read as the reverse complement.
TGGGTCGGCTCATTTCGAGAAGTCCCCGTTAAACCTCACCACCGAGGTTTGTGTCAATTCGTCTCGTTGTAAAGACCTAAGCTCAATAGGTGTTTCGCCGAATACACCGAGTGTCTAAAGCACCTGAGTCCCTAAGCCAATGACCGCCGCACGCGCGAGTCAAGGGTCTCATCTCCGCGTCGCTCAGTCACGAGCTTTCCTCGAGTCCTTTAAGTGTCCGGAAGACCCGTCCTCATTAGTATTACTTTTTCACAGTCATGATGGGGATTCAAGCATAGACGCAAGCAACCACAGTGGGGATAACACCGGACAATCCGCGGACAACACCATAGGAGCCCTAGCTAACCTCGTCCGGGACTTACAAACCACTGTCATCGCGGTGAATGCATCCGTAAACAACATAGACTCCCGCCTCGGTCACCTAGAAGACAAAGCCTCAAATGAACACCACAATCGGATCCTTAACGAGGTCCTCTTAAACTCCACCCCAATAGGCTGAGCACCTGTCGACGTCGTTCCTACCGATCCCGTTGCCCCACCTCAGGATGACACCCTCCAATCCGCTATGAACCGCATAGATTTCCTTGAGAACCAGATGCGCCTGAACCAGGGAAACAACGTTCACCTTGAAAACCATAGTAAATTCGAAATGGTGAATGATTAATTACCTGAAAACTTATCCCTAGCAGACATCCCTAAGTTCAAGGGAACCAAGGACCCCCTCAACCACATCCGGGCCTTTAAGGATTATATGGCCATTAAAAGGGTGAAACCCAGCCTCTTCACTAGGATATTTCCCTCATCCTTAGGAGACACACCGCGATCATGGTTCTATTCACTAGATCCTAAAAAGGTATCCACTTGGCATGATATCTTCATAGAATTCGCGAAACAATACGCAGATAACGCTGAAACACAAGTCACCATTAGAAGCCTCGAGGTCCTCTCCCAGACCGAGAAGGAAGGCTTCTCGGAATTTCTCAGCCGAGGCCGACTCTATCACCAGCGGCCTCTGAAACTGTCTCTGAAAGCTTACGCTTCTTCACTCTGTCAAATTCAGCCTCGTTAATAGTCTCGAGATCGCGACGCTGGGACGAGATGCTTCTTTGTCTCCTGCGAATCCCTCGGGGAGTCTGCGAGCTAGCCCCGGCGGCCTCCACACTAACACTAGCCCTAGCACTAGCACCAACCGAGGAGGTTCCCTCGGGACACTCGGTATCATCTCTAGCTGTACACAAAAACAAAAACAAAAAAAACATAACCCTAGTCAGGCTAAATCAGCTCAAACAGGTCAAAATAAGCTTAAAATTTCGGATAAGAATATCAAAATTCCAAGAAAGCCTCTTGCACACATTTTCGATCCCGGTCACAATGGAAGTGGTTCGGGAAAATCTGGCATTGTTACCGCACCTTTTGGTCCGTCTTAAGACACAGAAAACCCTACGGAAGGTCCTAAAAGTCATCCTAGCCTATAAGAACCGACAAGAAAGCTACCCACATCCTCATAAACACTATTTGAACAAAATTATTCAAAACAAATACGGGAATAATCAAGAAACGATCCTTAAACCCTAGCATTCCAAACAAATTCCCGTAAAAGGCCATTGTCGCACCTCGAGCATCCTTATCAAGATTATAACTAACCTAACAAGCTCTAATCGCCCCTAACTCAACAAGGGAACCAAGCACAAGCATCGAAACTTAGTAAATAAAAAACGCCCAAATCGATTTTCTAGGGTTTTCAACAAAACCAACTCATAATCAATCGAATCAAGCAAAACCAACTCTAAAGAAGTAAAGAACACTAACACGGAGTCGAAATCGTCGAAATAGCGGGAGTCGAAGCGAAATTTGGCGGAAAAAGTCGAGAAGTCGATGTTTGGGGCGAGGAATGTGACGCGTTCAAGTTTTGTGGTTGAATAAACGAGCGCCCCAACTTTTGCATTACTTAAACAGACCTGGATCACAAATACCCGACCGCCCCGAGTGACGCGCTCGAGTCCTGGCCCGCTGGGAGCTAGGCGCCCGAAGACTGAGCCGCAGACAGACGCACGCCTAAATAGCCTGGCACAGATTAAAGTGAAGCAAAGCAAACGAACTCAAGGTCGATACATATAAAACATGCACCTACTAAGACAAAGCAAAACAACAATAATGGGACAACTACTAATCAACATTGATAATACACTCTCGACAATAAAACAAGCATAAGAAACACACTTAACCTAAACGCTACACCCGGACGCGTAACAAAGCAAATCTAAACCAAACTAATCTAAATAGACTCTAAACAAATCCCAAATTCATAAACAAACCGAAACAAAAGCAATAACAAACCCAAACAAAACAAGACAAGCTGCAAAAGAAGATTAATTAAGACAAACTCATAAAGCAAGCATTTAACTAAAACGAATAAACAAACAGCATTTTTGCCCGAGGGTCCGAGTTATCCCGGAGGCACAACATTTTGCCCGAGGGATCTTAGTGATCCCGGAGGCACAACAACAACAATTTTGTCCTAGGGGTCAGAAGCATCCCAAAGGACAGCTACTCGAGTGGAGACTAACGCCCTCGAGTAATTTATCTCACTTTGTTTTGTCCTAGGGGTCAGAAGCATCCCGAAAGACAGCTATTCGAGTGGAGACCAATGCCCTCGTATAGGTTTTTGTATTACTTTGTTTTGTCCTAGGGGTCAAAAGCATCCCGAAAGACAGCTATTCGAGTGGAGACCAATGCCCTCGAATAGTTTTATATCATTTTGTTTTGTCCTAGGGGTCATAAGCATCTCAAAGGCGACCGCTCGAGTGGAGACTAACGCCCTCAGATGGTTTTATATTCCTTTGTTTTGTCCTAGGGGTCAGAAGCATCCCGAAAGACAGCTATTCGAGTGGAGACCAACACCCTCGAATAGTTTTTATATCACTTTGTTTTGTCCTAGGGGTTAGAAGCATCCCGAAAGACAGCTATTCGAGTGGAGACCAACGCCCTCGAATAGTTTTATATCATTTTGTTTTGTCCTAAAGGTCATAAGCATCCCAAAGACGACCGCTCGAGTGGAGACTAACGCCCTCGAACGTTTTGTTTCATCAAGGGTTCACAAGCAGCCCAAAATATACTGGAACAAATAAAAGCCAACTTAATGCGTTGCTAGCGCGCAGAAACACTTAAAATTAAACAAAACCTCTAAATAAACCGAAGAAGACAAAGCACGCGCGCACAAAAAATCAAGAACAAGATGTCAAGCAACGGCCCGGGCCCAAGCAAGCAACCGCAAGCGAAGACGTCAGGTATGATTTCTAAGCTATGGCTGACAAGTCTTAACACGTAGTCTACTGGACTTAAAACGACCCGACCAGACAGCCACCAGGTCATAATCTTCGATTGACCTGGGCGGCTATACTATGACTTTCACCTTGTCCAAGCCTCAGTCAAAGTGTGTGCTTCTGTAGACACCCAGATTTTGACCTAGTGGCTGCAGAAGTGCCCAACAAACACCCGATGACGATAGGACTGCAACGCGACATGGGTTCGCGATGTTATAGGTAGTTTTCCTATAAAACGGATCAAATAATTACTCATAAAAAATAAAAACTAACATGATGGCAGCCTTATTCGTGTCGTTACGACCGCATAGACACTAATTAGAGTCAATTCTGACACCGGGACCCCGAGTCGGTCCCGAAACTCAAACTAAGTCAACACCGCGCCAAGCAAACCTCGGGATGAACACCGAGGCCCACTAAACCCAGAACGCTAGGTCAAACCCGGGGTAAACTTACTCCCCAAGAAACATATCACGCTCATCCCTCTCGGTTTTGGAAAGTATCAAAACCGTATCCTCAGAACTCCAACCGCACCACCTGACGCGCCTAGGTCTCCCCACGCCCGGACCCAGGCGCCTGAGTCTTAGCACGCCCCAGCTCACGCGTCCATATGGGTTACGAGGGCCGAATACACCTATAAATACCCCCCTCTGCCTCATTTATTCGACACAATTGATTCTCCTCTTCTCCCTTTAAACTCTCACTAAGGGCTCGCACTCCGACACCCGAGGCAAACGATCCACTCGATCGTAGTTCCGATAAAAAAGCGACATCGACGCTACTCCTCACCTTGGAGCACCCCACTCGATACCGAGGTGCCTGTGTTCGACTAGCTCAAAACTAGTAACGAAGTTCTGCCGGGTTAGCCGCAGAACTAGTCCTTATCAAACGAAGCTCTGCCGGAGTAGCCGCGGGAAGGTCAAACGGTAACGGAGTTCCGCCGGAGTCACTGATCAAGCTAGGACGATCCGCCTATTGATAGAGTCGTCACTAGGTTGCCATCTAAACAAAACTTTTCATATTTGTACTTTCTATTATTATGCATTACGACAACACTAGATGTGGGCGCTAGGCCCACAAGCATCTACTAAACTACGTAACGTCCCAACTTCAACCACAAATACTAAAACCCACTAAAATAGACCCGAGTAATTCCAAAATCCATTCTCAAAACTATCTATGCATCGTGTCCCGTTTAGTGTATACTCCGAGAGTGCAACTCCTCACAATGTGATTTACTTACATTCGCATTTACAGTTTTTTGTATGATTTATCGCTTTTACGACCTTATAATCGCATGCTAAATCACCTAACACGGAATTCAAAACGTAAAACACTTAAAACTGAACAAAGTGATGGTCCGGTTCCGTATTAGTCCCGGTGCTTACCTTATTAGGTTCGACGCACCTCAATTAATGCCGAACCGACGCATCTTAAGCAGAATACCAGGTAAGGTATACCACAAGAATGACTAATATCCGTATTATCACGTTAAATCTTATTTGCTAATACGTACAATACATTGTACTCTCTACTCTCCAACGTGCATCTTTTCATGGCCTGCTTGTCACGGGAAATCGCATGCAAAGAATGTAAACACTACTATTCTGTTGATAAAACTTCTCTGTCCTTAAAACAAACGACATAGTAAAAGACATAGGATTAAAACAATGGATGTTACAGTACTTCCGCCACAACAAAAGAATAAGAAAATCAGCCCACCGATTGATTAGTAGATGCCGCTATAAGTGCGGGCGGGATTGGGTGTTGACATCTATCAGATGTTGGCTTCCCAATACGTACCCTCACCCTACTCAGAATCGACGGTTTCCGGATGTCCGAAACCATTGGCAATGAGAGTCATTATAGGCATGGAGTGCTTAAGGGTACAAGTTTTTATCTTTAGGTCTTGTGCCACTCAACTTTGAGCCGGTAAGGGATCAAAGTTGACTTGAACGGTTTCCGAGTCCCCATAATTGACTCGGTGGCGACTAAAGGTCACCTTACCAAATGAATCGGCCTTTAAACATTTACAACCACGTCTCGATCGATTTCCAAACGGAAACACAGGTGCCTGTACCCGTCTAGTACAAGTCCGGATCGTCATCCAAATCGAGGTCCGACACTTCGCCCCGTATGCGAGATCGGACCGGCCCCCGGTTGGGAGGGGGCCGCGTGGGTGGTCGTCGCCACACGATGAAAACCGGGTCGGTCCTGCGCGGGGCGCCGAGCGGTGCAGACGGACGTCCACAACCATTTCAGATTTTCTATGGTTTTGAGGTGGACATTGTTTCCCTGGTTTAGGCGCATTTGGCTTTCGAGGAAATCTATGCGATTCATGGCGGATTGTAGGGTGTAGTCTTGAGGTGAGGTAACGGGGTCATTAGGGACGACACCGACAGGTGCTCCGCCCAGCGGAGTGGAATTTAAAAGGACCTCGTTGAGGACCCGGTTGTGGTGTTCGTCTGAGGCCTTATCTTCCAAGTGGCCTAGACGAGAGTCCATGCTGTTTACGAATGCGTTCACGGTAATGATGGTGGCCTGTAAGTCTCGGATCAGGTTGGTTATGGTTTCTATGGTGTTATCCGCGGATTGTCCGGCGTCGTTCCCATTATGGTTACTTGTGTCTACGATTGAATCTCCTGACATGACTGCGGAAAAGATGATATCGATGAGGGCGGGTATACCAGACATCCTATAGACTCGGGGAATGGTCGAAACCGAGCAACGCGGAAATGGGACTCTTGATTCGCGCGTGTTTGCGGTCATCGAATTAGGGACTCGGGTGCTTTAGACTCTCGGTGTATTCGTCGAAGCGCCTCATAGACTTCTGTCTCCAGAACGAGACGATTTGACATAAATCTCGGGGGTGAGATTTAAAGAAGAGGATTTCTCGAGATGAGACGACCCAAAAAGTAAGACTTCGAGTAGAGGTGACCCTAGTAACTAACACAGATAGTTAATCACACGGTTGTGTGACGTAAGAAGTTGATCGCGATCCTGGGTTAGGATCAATGAGTTTTGATATGTTGTTTTTTTTTAAAATGATCGGGCTTTTGCAAAGGAAGTCTTTTCGAAAAGGACGATTTGTAAAATTGGGGTGACGATGGTGTGGTGACATCGTTTGTGACGTGAAAGTGTGTTGCTACATGTGTGTCGAAGATTCGATGATAGCAAAAATGTAAATGTCTTTTTTTTTTAAAGGAGCATGGTTCTTAGGGGAACCAGTTTTGAAAATGATGATGTGATGCTTTTATGGAGACTACTATTAATTAGCTAGTTCGATACTCGTGGCGGATGTGGTGCTCGTGGTAGAGCGTGAAGTCTGGTGATGGTGTTTTTAAATGTATGGTTAAATCCTTATTAAGGGATTTTGGTGGTGAATAGTATTTTTAGGAAAATTTTAAAACTAGTGACCCACGTTCGTCAGTTGTGCTAACTAGCATTAGACGATGGGAGGATGTACTGTAGAAAGTGTTTTGAAAGTGAAACCGTTTTGAGTTCCTTGACTTCATTAATTGAAGTTTTGGTTGTGTTAACGGTATGTGTGTAAAAACATTTTTTTTTTTGAAAATAGAAGATGTAACCGTTTTGGGTACCTTGACCCCATTGATCGGGAGTCTTGGTGGTATTAACGGTACTTGTTGTTGATGGGTTTGCTTTGTCCAAGTGATGGCGCTAAAAAATATTTTCCTTTGAAAGTGGTGGGTGTAAAATTTGCCACGATGTTGGCATCTAAAAATGTTTTCCCTTTTTGAAAATTACAGTTTGACCGGAGTATCGGCATTCAAAAGGTCGTTTTGAAAAGAGGAGGTATTTTTCGAAAACGGAATTGGGTGCGGTTGAATATGTTGGCGTGGCTGAATCCAGATTTTTATTGTTTTATTTGGGTTGTTCAAACACGCTACACGTAACTAGGAATGCATACACTCATGCAGGATGCAGACACGGGTAGGTTAGGGCAAGCTACCGCCCACGAATAGTCTTCACTTCGGCATTGACAAATCATCTAGGGAGACGAGTGTCATACCATCCATTAGGAACTATCCTCTTATTATTCCCGCGGGGTGCGCGTTAGACGGCCGGAGCGTCAATCGAGAATCTCTCCGCGTGTCCCAAAGGATCTTACCGCGAAGAGGTCGATTAGTCCTGATACCCATTAGGGTGGGGTTTTTAGGGCCGAAACCTGTAGTGACCACAACTAGGGACTAGGAAATGAGCTTCACCGACCTTGTTCAAGTTACACCACCACTGGAAATTTGTTTCCAAATCCCCAGCAGAGTCGCCAAACTGTGGACGTCCGTCCGCACCGCCCGGCGCCCCGCGCGGGACGGACCCGATTTTTCAATGTGTGGCGGCGGCCACCCACGCGGCCCCCTCCCTGTCGAGGGCCGGTCCGATCTCGCGTACGGGGCGATGTCTCAGACCTCGATTTTGATGACGATCCGGACTTGTACTAGACGGGTACGGGCACCCGTGTTTCCGTTTGGTAATCGATCGAGACGTGGTTATAAATGTTTAAAGGCCGATTTATTTGGTAAGGCGACCTTTTTAGTGAACTGAATTCGTTGCCGATTTGTGGAGTCGCCACCGAGTCAATTATGGGGACTCGGAAACTGTTCAAGTCAACTTTGATCCCTAGCCGGCTCAAAGTTGAGGGGCACGGGACCTAAAGATAAAAACGTGTACCCTTAAGCACTCCATGCCTGGAATGACTCTCATTGTCAATGGTTTCGGACATCCGGAAACCGTTGATTCTGAGTAAGGGGTGTGGGTACGTATTGGGAAGTCAACGTCCGACAGATGTCAACACCCAATCTCGCCCGCACTATAGCGGCTTCTACTAATCAATCGGTGGGCTGATAACCTAGTTCTTTTGTTGTGGCAGAAATAATGTAGCATCCGTTGTGTTCACCCCATACCTTTTACTACGTCGGTTGTTTAAGGACAAGTAAGTTTTGTCGTCAAAGTAGTTGTATTTACATTCTTTGCATGTGATTTCACGTGAAAAGCAGGCCATGAAAAGATGCACGTAGGAGAGTAGAGAGTACTAATATTATACGTATTAGCAAATCAGTCGTAACGCGATAATACGGATACACTAGTAAAAAAAAATCTTATTTGCGGCTCCAAAAAACCTTCTATTTGCGGCGTCTTAGGCATGGCAGCAAATGGAGGGGCAGCAAATAAGAGGGTTATTTGCGGTATTTTTGAAACGCTTCTAATAGAGCGTTTTTTGCGGCGTTTCATAGAAAAAACGCCTCAAATAATCACCTTTTATTTGTGACTTTTGTATTTAAGACGCCTGAAATAATATTTTTAAAACATAAAAGAAATATGTTCGCCAGTTTTCAGTAATACCATTTGTATTTTCAATTAAACGAAATAGGGTACTACATAGTCCACCATTCAAATAAGTTTCCACAACATGTCAATTCAAATACACATAATGTAACCTACATTTCAAAGTAGGAGTATCTTCTAAATAAAATCGTCTGAAACAATTAGTTAGTATACGTTAACTAATACATACAACGACAATTGAAGTAGTCCACTTTTCACGCACTTCATTAATCTAATCTTTGGTATAGTTTTAGAGCTCCTTTTTGTATTAGATCCAAACCTAACAATTACACAAGATTGACCAATTAATATCAAGTGAAAAGGAATGACACACACTTAACAATGATACATAACTAACCATTTTCCTAAACCTGAAATCCACATCATTAGACCCAACTCTCCTCCAACTAATCAGCCTATATTCATTAAACATCAGCATCGCATCACTCTCACATAAATATAACAAGAGTATCATTTAGCATATATCTGTATTTAGTAGACATCGATAGAGACAATTATACCACATCATATTACCATTTAAAAAAACTTTAAATAGGTTCAGCAGACAGTTGTGCCACATCATATCATATTACCATATAAAAACCAAACTTTGAATAGGTTGATGAAGAGACAGTTGTGCCTTTTGCATCATGTCTCATCATGTTTATAAAGCACGAGGTTGACTTATCATTTGACCTAAATGTACTTGGACAAGTTACGACCTAAGAAGCTACACGACTTCGTTAACAAAGAGTGTATGATGATAGTGGTGCGGAATGGGAAAAACTCCGGAAAAAACAGTAGATTACCTGCAGGTGTTATTGGATTGAACTTGAAAGGATCGGAGCATCGGGTTATTACTGTTCAGGTTTGCGCAGTAGCTCGAGGAATGACGTTGGGATGAGCATCAATATAAAACAAAAAATTAAAATAAAAGGAAAATTCAGTTACTTAAATAACGAAAATCAAATTAAGATAATATCTTCAATTCTAGTGATGCAAATACTTGCCAATTTACCTTCAAGCTCGCAAAAACAAGGCGGCAGGTTCAGAATAATTTATCAAGTTTGTCTTTGTTTCATCACATCATAGCAGCATCTCCCTAACGATAAAAGATCTGGTTAACGACATACACCCAAACATAGACAATTTCTATAATTAGTATCACTTAAATCTACTTGGCCAAATAATCCGCAGCTTGACAAAAGAAGTTGCACAAAATATAATGCACGTAGATAAGCTGACAATACAGTTTATAATGCACAGCTCCCTGTTGTTGTCGGCCATGTTTGTCGGAGGGAAGTTGTTGGCCGACATTGAGTCATTTATTGATTCTCATATTAATGGCTCACTTATTCCTATTCTTAAGGATGCCAGCTTTGGATTTAGTTACCTTCATTAATACTACTATGAAGTTCTAATTTTAATTTAGAAGACTTATCAATTATTTAATTACGGAGTAATTAATTAATTAAGTGTACATACATAAATGTGGGTTGGTGGCTTAATTTGTTACTCAGTACAAAAGTAACTAAAATTTTAGTTAACCATAGAAGATACGTAGACATTATGTTATTAAGTTGCAATTTTAATCGTGATTTAGACAATTAGCTCGTCATCATCACTAATTCCAAGTCATGTGTTATGAACGGGTATTACTTACTTCATTTTATTACGAGTTGTTTATAACTAATTTTATTGTTGGTGTCTCATTCATGTTTTATTTTAGTTGTAAGTCTTGAGCAATCCTCATCTCTGACCTAACTATCTAAGTATGTTAATTTATCATCGACGTGTTGAATTACTAGATAATAATCCACTATAAATCGAGAAACTACACCACTAATTGCAATCGGTTTGGGATGATACTTCATAAAACCTATAAGTGAGACTCTTTTCCCATCCTTGCTGGCTGCGGCTCGGGCTATGTACGAGTTTAATAGATATACTTAAGAGGATGAAAACTAAAGAGCAAGGATGGTCGATATTTATGTCTTATTTCGATATCCAACTACACGGTATTACTTTCAGCCCAATATTTAAAATTAACGCATGATGAATAAAAAAAATTAGCACCCATTATCCCATTACCGTACACAATTCAAAGTTGGTTCATTCCTGCTATAAAAGAGTCATCTTCTGTCAAATAGAACGAAAAAAGAAGTTGTAACAATGACATCATCAAGTGTACTATGATCAGTATGATAATATGCATGACATGCCGTTGCAATTGATAAGCTCACAGTATGGTTTGAATATTATCACTTTACTTCCACATCAGAATTTTAGTCATGTCCTACAACTTGACTAACAAGTAAACAAAAAAGGTTAAAGAAGCATACTCATGGCATTAAACTTTTGAAGGTCACTTTCCTCATCGAAAAGATCAATGCCTTGTTTTTCTCTTTCAAGCACAACAACAGCATCCCTGTAAGCTTTAGCTTGCTCTTCTAAAGATTTTGTGTCGTGTAGCTTGGTCTCTTCGTTAATTTCCTGAAGAAAGAGTGGAAAAAAATATATGAGCATTAGAACTTTGAGAGATTCATTCACATCTCAAGGATCCACAAACATAGGATAAGAGCAGGTCGGTCAAAAATTACTGACCTCCTTTTGGAGACAAAACCTTAATTTAGAACTAGGAAACTCCACCAATAACCATGTACCAGACCAAAACACAATAGTATAACAAAGTAATAAACCTGAGTGTCGAGAACTGACCACAAAGATTACTCCAAGTCAGAAAATAGTAAGGAAATCCTAGTTCCCACTTATATCTGCCTTTTATTTTAAGAAGAAAAAAAACAAAAGCCAAGGGCAGAGAATGAAGGCGATAGAATGTCTTAAAGATTCTAGCAACAAATGCCTTCCTGGTGCATAACCTGCAAATGAGGGGTTCAAAGACAAGTACATAAGGTCTAATGGCGTGTTGGAAATCCAAAATTTGATACACATGAACAGTGAACTATGATTTTGCACCAAGTATTGAAATGCCTAATTGCACAGAGATCGCCCGATGAACCAAGCAATTAAGTGATGGATACCTTCTCTGGAGATTGTGTACCAATGCTATTATAACCAGTGCTCCAGAAGGAGGACTTGAAGAGACAGCCTAATCAACTTCATTCTGAATGAAGAAGCCAAATATACATGAAAATGAGGATATTTCAAATAGGCGTCAAATAGCTGCATGTGTAGATTCAATAATTAAAAGTAGTAAAGGTAATTGATCGTGAGGGAAAATGTAAATTAAATTCTAGAAAGTACTTAGCCTCACCTCAAAATGATGTTTTGCCATAAATATAGAATGCATTAGTAGCGTATAAAGCTGTTTATAAAAGTTAGGATATTCCAGAAAATACTTCAGTCATGAGGTATAGAAAAATAACTTGAGTGAATCAACTATCAAGTCCATAACACTACAAGCACAGCGCTAGAATACACATTTTTCAACACTATCAGATTCAGCTGCTGGAAGATCTTTCCATGTCAATGCTAAAAAATCAAAAAAGTATCGTAATACAACATCACTCTCACCTTGTATTCACCAATTGAGTCCTCTGACCTCCGTCCCACCCCATTCCTGCATTGGAGCACCGACGACACCACTAAGCTTAGCTTCTCTCCTCAGCCGCGCAACATGGAATATTGGGAGTCAAGTCAAAAAATGCTCTCCGGAGGAGGCAGATGTTGGATTATAGCTATTTAGATGTGGATGAGACGGTGTAGGAGGAGAGAGTTTCAATTGACCACCATGGCCTCCTCCACCTCGACCACAAAAACAATAGAGTTATTGGTGGACTGGATACTCTATCTCTCCAACCATTGGAATGAATTTAAGGCTTAACCTACAACTACAACAACAACAACACTATGATTATCAATAGATAACATCAAATAACAACTAAATGCTGTACCAATTAGCATAAATTTCAAATAAATCAAATAAATACCCAAAACCCTAATTAAGGAAATTGATTGAGAAATTATACCTATTCTAAATGGAGTGAATAAGAAGAATGACATATCCCAAACAACTCGTTATTTGACAAGGTCATCTCCAAGTAAACTGCAACCCGACCCGATACCATATTTTTCTCCGCCACCAGGCTAACTAGCCTCGTCAGGTTCGACAATTCCCGAGAAAGGAGTCTGCGCAGGTTATAGCCATTGAGGAGGTTGTCGGAGAGGTCGAGGAAGCAGAGCTAGTCGAGCGAGGTGAAGGCAGTGATGGGGCCACGTAAGTTGAGGGACGAAAACGAGACGGTGGTGAGCTGACTCGAATTGGAGCAGCGGATGCCGAGCCAAGAATGGGAATATGGGCTGGTGGTGGAAGTGCCTTCCCGGTCGGGAAGGAGTGCACAATTGAGCAGGCCACTGTTTTAAGCCGTCTCGGCCGAGAAGGTTTCCGTCCCGGGCGGGACCGCTTCGTCCCGAGCGGGACCGTTTCGTCTCGGTCGGAACGGGCATGCTGAAGCCGCGGGTCACTCTTTTCTCCTCCTTCACTTATGTAACCTTATAAATACTTCTCCCTTGTATTGTTTAGGCATCCTACACTACCCTAGATTATTTTAAGACCTCTCTTGAACATTCAAAACCCTACTTAGACTTTCTTCATCTCTAGTTTAGTTTCATATTAATCTTTTGTGAATCTTAGATTATTCTAGTTTATTAGTCTTGTATTAAGGAGATTCTTGAAGACTCATCCAAGATTGACAACCTTGGAGATTATTTTGGGTTTCTTATTAATGCAAGTTCTCATCTTTTTATCTCCTTTTTAGTTGGTATAATCTCTTTTCTCTTAATCTTTGTTAATCTCTCAAGTTTTAATCTTTACATCATGTTTATTGTTCTTAATTGTTCATGATGAATGTTTGGTTATTTATGTTGATTTCTCTTATCATTGTTATACTTAGTTTCATTATGAGTAAGTAGACTTCTTGTGGGGTTAGTAGGGGGATTAAGTGTGGATTATGGGTGATTAGGGTTTGATTGTGGGTAAAGGTGATTCCTTTGTTGCTAGTCACTTATTGGGCACACTATGTGTTTGTTGTATTGCTTGTATGGGTAGTAGTAGCCAATGCTTCTCATACTTGTTCTCATCTTCTCATTGTATATTCGATTTGTGGTTGAATGTTTGTGTTTTGAGTAGCATCTTGCATGAATGTTCGGGTCTAGTCTTAGACACGAGAGTGCGGACTTTGGCTTTGGTGCGAGAGCGCAAACCGACCTTAGTAACTAAGTGACACCTACACCCTTGATTACCCAATCATCCTACTACGCTTATGAACCCGACCTAACCCTACTCCTTCCCATATTTGATTTCTCTACCTCTTTAGCCTTCTTCTCTAGTTTGTTAGTGTTTCTAATCTTTAGTTGTTTTAATTAGCTTTTGTTTTATCTAGTTCATTGTTAGTCCTTTTCCTTACCTCTCAACCATCATAGTTTGTCAATTATTGCCTTCTTTGTGTTTGTTTGTGTAACTTAGCCTTGTTTCTAAGTAGACCTAGTCTAGACACCCATAACCGTCTCCGTGGACACGACCCAACTTACCCTAGCTACCGTTAGGATTAGTTGGACTATACTTGATCGGTGGGGACCCGCGGCATTTCCTACCAACAATTTGGCGCCGTTGCCGGGGACGGTGCATGTTTAGACTTAGTTTGCTTATTAGCTTGACTTAGTTACCCTTCTTGTGCTCTTCTTCTTTCTCTTGTGCATATTTTTGAGGTTTTTCTCGTCTTCATAGCTTTCTTTTTTTCTTTGTCTCCCGTTGTGTTCGTTTATTGTCTTTGTCCAGTGCCCATAAAGCACTAGGTGTTCTTACGTTTGTTTGAGTGTGTAGTGTATGCCTAGGAGGGGAGGTGATTTCTTTCTCTTCAATCCAGAGCCGGAAAGACTCTTTAGAGCCTTTCGCCAACGGACGATTGACCGGGTTAGAATCTCTCAACCAAGTGCTAGCAATACCAATCAAGAACAAGCTCAAGGATCCGACTTAGACGAAACACCTCGAGAGACGACCGAAGGGAATTTCATTAATCCTTTTGGTACTTCTCAGCCTAGTTCTCCCTCTACTTCTACATCAACACCATCAACACCGTCCTCTCCCGCATATCCAATAATGCCTAAATTCTCTTCTTATTCAACCTTTACGGAGGACGTTTTGCCCGGTCCAACCGCTTTACCGGAGGCATACACCAGCAATTTTGTGGCAAAAACGCAATTCATCCAATTGGTTGAAAGAAGTCAATTTAGTGGGTTACCAACCGAAGATTCTCATCAACACATGGAGACCTTTTTGGATTATTGTGATGCTATCTCACAAACGGGAATAACCCAAGACCAAATCCGTTGGGTATTATTTCCTTTCTCTTTGATCGGTAAAGCAAAGCAATGGTTCAAAGGGTTAGACAAGGCGACTCTTGGTATTGATACTTGGAAGAAGCTAGCCATAGCTTTTTACCAACAATTCTATCCCCCGGAGAAGACAAATCTATTGAGAGCCTCTATCACGGGATTCCAACAACGTGATGAAGAAAGCCTCTACGAATCGTGGGAAAGATTCAAAGCCTTGATCCGCTCTTGTCCTCACCATGGTCTATCACAGTGGTTCCTTGTTCAACAGTTTTGGAACGGGTTATATGATGACTCAAGGGCCATTCTCAACATGGGATCGAATGGAAGATTTACCGAGGTGGATGATGACCAAACTTGGTCAAGAATCGAGGAGATGGCGGTACACAACTCTCAATACTCAAGGCCTAGGAAGGCGAATCGAGGAGGAAGGCACGAGATCGATGCCATTACACAACTAAGCATTGATCTTGGAGCTCAACTAAAAACCCACATGGAATCTATTGACAAGAAGCTCCAAAGCCATTTTGATTAAGGTCAAAGTGGAAGTGCCTCCCACCAACATTCCATTCAACAAGTTAATGCTTTGGGAGTTGTATCTCCTACATCTTATTATTGGATATGCGATACTTGCGGGATAGTGGGACATGAGCCTTTACATTGTCGTGGTAGTATTGAGCAAGTGAACGCCTTTCAAGCGTTCAAGCAAGGTGCCCCCTATCCCCATATGTTTCAAGCTTCCCAACAAGTTCCCCAACAACAATCTCTACAACACCGTCCATATGTGCCACCTCCCTTAAGGGACAACAATCAAAGCTACCAAGGTTATGTAGGCAACCCAAGGCCATTCAACAATTTCAAGCAACATAACCAAGGTACCTTCAACAACAATCAAGGGTTCCAATAAGGGAACTTCAATCAAAGTGGTTTCCAAGGGAACCAACACTCCCAAGGACACCATAACTACAACCAAGGTAACAATCAAGGCCTTAATCAAGGTAACTCTCATGGGTTCCAGGGGAACCATCAACAACATCAAGGATCTCAAGGTACTCACCATGAAGGCAAGCAAAGGAGTCGATCTCCTATTCATGATTATGGCATTCCTCTAGCCATCACCAACACTCCTCATAACCAACAATCTCCCACTCGGGATTTCGACATGCAAAAATCAATGTTTGAAAAGCAAAGAAGTCAATTGGAGACACAAAGAACCCAACAAGAAATTATTGCTCAACTTCAAAGGGATAACTTAGCAAGAGATGCTCGAAACCCAAATAGCTCAACTTGCTTCGGGTAGCTCTTTAAGGCAAAAGGGGCAACTACCTCCTCAAGGTGAAACGGCGAAATTTGAGCATGTGAATGCTATTACCTTGAGGAGTGGTTCATCTTATAACTCCCCCTTACTCCCTAATGCGCAAGAACCAATGAAAGAAGTTGTATCTCCACTTCAAGATAATTCAAGATTGGGAAATCCAATGGAGGAACAAGTTTTGTGGGAGATTGATAAGTGTAGTTTGTAGTGCCTATTTCGTAGTATTTTGGTCCCATTTCCTTGTGGAATCGCTCCTTGGGAGCGATTTATGGGCTACTTATGCTTCCTTTAGCTCGTTTCAGGTTCCCGAGACCATTCGTGAAGAGTTGGAGTGATTCCGACTCAATACATACACTTTTCGGAGCCAACGAAGCGGAGGAACGATCACTCGATGCCTTGGATTCGACCCCGAGACCTTGGGACCCAATCCCGAGCCTCCGAGACCCGATCGCGAGTCCCGAGAATCGATGAGAAGTTCATGTGAAGCAAGGAGGAACCAAAAGGGTCATATTGGAGGCCTACAAGACTCATCCCCGACGGCTATGCACCTCATCCCGTCCGGGATGAAGTGCGCTTTTGAAGGGGTCACTGCCTGGCCGTCCCGGTCGGGACCAACCCGTCCCGGTCGGGATGACAGGCCGTCCCGGTCGGGATGATCCCGTCCCGGTCGGGACCAAGCACCTGTAGCCGCGCCTCTTATTTTCCTTCTCCTTCATTCTTGTACCCCTATAAATACTTCCCTCTTATATTGTTTATGGATCTGACCTTACATTAGACTCTCTTAAGCCTCTCTATAAGTTAAAAAACCCTAGATTTAGTTCCTCACATTAGTTTTAATTTCTCTTTAATCGTTAGTTAATCCTAGTTTAATCTAGTTGTAATTAGTTCTTGTATTAAGAAGACACTTGAAGATCTCTCCAAGCTTGACAACCTTGGGATTATTTTGGGTTTCTTATTTATACAAAATTGCATATTTTTCTTCATCTTGGGTTGGTATAACTTTCTTTTCTCTTGTTTATTGTTATTAATTCAAGTTTGAATCTTTACTTAGTGTTTATTGTTATTGTTCATATTGTTCTTGATAATAGATGTTAGGGTTGTGATGTTGTTTCCTCTTATTGTTGTTAGTTTATCATTGATTATGAGTGAGTAGTTTTCTTGTGGGTTAGTAGGGGGATTAAGGGTAGAATATGGGTGATTAGGGTTTGATTAGGGGTAAAGGGTGAATCTTTGTTGTTAGTCACATACTTGGCACACCATGTGTTTGTTGAAATGCTTGTTTGAGTTGTAGTGGCCATGCTTCTCATGCTAGTCTTCCTCTACTCATTGTTTGTCTAGTATGTGGTCATGTTGAGAATAGTCATTATACATACAATGTGGACTAGGGTTTAGACGTCATCAAGCGCGAACCCACCTTGGCATCGGTCTAAGTAGCGAGAGCCCGGACCGACTCTAGCAACTAGGAGACACCTACACCCTTGATTACCCATGTCACCCTACTACACTTATGAACCCGACCTAACCCACTTCTTTCCATATTTGATTCCACTTATTAGTTAGTCATCGGTTAGTCTAGTTTGCTTGCTAGTTTGATCTTAGTTATTCCGTTTTAGCATCATTTTAGTCTAGTCATTGTTAGCCCACTTCCTTCTTCTCTTCTCATCATAATTCACCAATTAATAGCTCTTTGTGTTTGTTTGGTAGCATAGTCTCGTTTTAGGCCGACCTAGTCTAAACCTTGCAACACCGTCTCCGTGGACACGACCCGACTTGCCCTAGCTACCGTTAGGTCTTAGCCGGTTATTTATTTGGCGGTGGGATCCACGACAATTCCCACCATCAATTTGGCGCCGTTGCCGGGGACGGTGCATTGTTTAGACTTAGTTTGCTTATAGATAGACTTAGTTACTCTTCTTTGTGCTCTTCTATCATTTCTTGTGCATATTCTCTAGATTTTTCTTGTTTCCTTAGTTTTATTTTTTCCTTTTCTCTTTGTCTCTCGATTGTGCTTGTTTATTGTCGTTACCTAGTGCCCATAAAGCACTAGGTGTTCTCACGTTTGTTCTAGTGTGTAGTGTATGCCTAGGCGGGGAGGCGAATTCTTTCTCTTTAATCCAGAGCCGGAAAGGCTTTTTCGAGCTTTTCGCCAACGGACGATTAACCGGGTTAGAATCTCTCAACCAAGTGCAAGCAATATTCATCAAGAGCAAGCTCAAGGAAACGATTTTGAGCAAGCATTTCAAGAGACGGCCGAAGGGAATTTCACAAATCCCTTTGGATATTCTAGTCCTAGTTCCCCCTCTACATCTACTTCAACTCCGTCTTCACCACCGTCTCCCTTACATCCAATAATGCCGAAGTTTTCCTCCCACTCTACGTTTACGGAAGATGTCTTGCCGGGACCTAATGCTCTACCGGCCGCTTATGCCGGAAATTTTACGGCCAAGACTCACTTCATCCAACTTGTGGAAAGGAATCAATTTAGTGGTTTGCCCACCGAAGACCCGCACCAACACATGGAGAATTTCTCCGATTATTGCGACGCTATCTCTCAACCCGGGGTTACTCAAGATCAAATCCGATGGGTTTTATTTCCATTCTCATTAATTGGAAAAGCGAAGCAATGGATCAAGAGTCTCGATAGGGCAACCATGGGCATCGATACTTGGAAAAAGCTTGCATTGGCGTTCTACCAAACATTTTACCCTCCGGAAAAGACAAATTTGCTTAGGGCCTCCATCACCGGTTTCCAACAAAGGGATGAAGAGAGCCTATATGAAGCTTGGGAGAGGTTTAAGTCTTTGGTTAGATCGTGCCCCCATCATGGACTTTCACAATGGTTCTTAGTCCAACAATTTTGGAACGGTCTTTATGAGGACTCAAGAACTATACTCAATATGGGCTCCAATGGTAGGTTTACCGAGGTCGATGACGACCAAACTTGGGCGAGAATCGAAGAGATGGCGGTGCATAATTCGCAATACTCTAGGCCTAGGAAGGCAAATCGAGGAGGTAGGCACGAGGTTGATGCTATTACTCAACTAAGCATTGACCTTGGAGCTCAATTGAAGACCCATATGGAAACCATTGACAAGAAGCTCCAAGGCCACCTCACTCAAGTTCAAAGCATTAGTTCCTCCAACCAACACTCAATTCATGAAGTGAATGCTTTGGGATTTGCACCTCCTTTGCCTTATTATGGGATGTGTGATACTTGTGGAATCGTTGGTCATGATCCTATGCATTGTCAAGGGAGTATTGAGCAAGTGAATGCCTTTCAAGCATTCAAGCAAGGTGACTCCTACTCTAATCAACAACAAGCTTCCAATCAAGTCCCTCAACAACAAGCCATTCAACACCAACAACAACATCGTCCCTATGTTCCACCTCCCTTAAGGGACAACAATCAAGGCTATCAAGGTTATGTGGGTAATCCAAGACCCTTCAACAATTTCAAGCAAAATGACCAAGGTACCTTCAACAACAACAATCAAGGGTTCCAACAAGGGAACTTCAATCAAGGTGGTTTCCAAGGAAACCAAAACTTCCAAAGACAACAAAACCACAACAATGGCCTTAATTAAGTAATTCTCATGGGTTCCAAGGGAACCATCAACAACAAGCGACTCAAGCTAACCGTCAAGAAAGCAAGCCTAGGAGCCGATCTCCTGTTCATGATTACGGTTCTCCATTAGCCCTCACCAATACTCCGCACAATCCACAATCTCCAACTCAGGATTTCGACATTCAAAAATCTATGTTGGAGATGCAAAGGGGTCAAATGGAGATGTCAAAAAACCAACAAGAGTTCTATGCTTTTATTCAAAGGGATAACATGGCGAGAGATGCCAATACGAAGATTCTTGAAACCCGAATAGCTCAACTTGCTTCGGGTAGCTCTTCAAGGCAACCGGGGCAATTACCTCCTCAAGGTGAAACACCGAAATTCGAGCATGTGAATGCTATTACCACGAGGAGAGGTACATCTTATAACCCTCCCCCACCCCCTAATGAGCAAGAACCAAGAAGAGAAGTTGTGCCTCCGATTCAAGAAAAGTCAAGCAAGGAACATCCAATGGAGGAGCAAGTCTTATGGGAGATCGAGAGACCCCAAGAAGACAAGCTTCCCTCACTTCAAGCAAAAGACAAGGGAAAAAGGAAAGTGTCATTTGAGGAGTCTACCCCGATTGAGCCAAATAAATTCCATATCAAGTTGCCTTTCCCAACAAGGCAAATGAAGACCAAGGTAGATTCTCAATATGAAAAGTTCCTTGACATAGTGAAGAAATTGGATGTTAGTGTCCCATTCACCGAGTTACTTACCCAAATCCCGGCATATGGAAAATTTATGAAAGAAATATTGGCTAGGAAGAGATCCGTCGACAAGGAAGAGACCATAGCGTTCACAAGGGTGGTGAGCGAGCTCATTCAAGGTTCTACGCTTCCAAAGTTGAAGGATCCGGGTAGATTCTCGATCCCTTGCACCATAGGCCACTACAAGATCGAAAGAGCATTATGTGATTTGGGTGCGAGTGTGAGCATCATCCCTTATTCTATTTGTTGCCGACGTGGGATGAAGGAGCTTAAAAGTACTTCTATTACACTCCAAATGGCCGATAGTTCATTCAACCGATCATTGGGGATGCTAGAGGATGTGCCGGTGAGAATCGGTAAGTTCTTCATTCCGTTGACTTCATCGTGCTCGATATGCGGGAAGATGCTATCACTCCCATTATCCTTGGGCGCCCATTTCTACACACCGCCGGTGCTATGATCGATGTGAAGAATGGTAGGATCACCTTCGAGCTAGGCGAAGAGAAGCTAGTGTTTGACCTTCAAGGTAACACTTCGCCTACTAATGATGAGTCTTGCAACATGATCCAAGCCACTAAAGACATCGATCTAGGGAGAGTCGGGACAAAGCTCGAACAAGAACGCTTGTGAACTTGAGGATGATGACTCCGATTTGGAGGAAGATGAGAGCCCATATCATGGGCTTGATGACAAGTTGAAAAGCAAGGAGAAGGATGAGCCTCCCTTGGGGCCACATGAAGACCGGTGGACGTTTGGGTATATTCCCAAAGACCAAAAGTACAAGTTCAAGTCGTTGAACTTGGAAGATCGAGATGCCCCGGGAACGTCAAGGCAAGGCCATGAAGAGCCTTGGTATGTGGTCGGTTATATCTCGAGCTTGATTGAAGACTTTGCTAGGGCCTTCGACTTGTTCCTTCGTGCCCTTGATGGAGATGGAACTAGTTCTTGTTGTTGAAAAAGAATGAAGAATTCACCACCTTGGTTTGACGGAGTTCCACAAGAACCGTCTCTTTGTATATATCTCTTTTTCTTGTAGTTTGTTTGGTTTTGTGAATTTCTTGATTATTTGGATGATTGATGAGCGTTGTGAGGGAGGGAATTTGACATGTATTTGAGTTCATTGTGATAGGTGTGAAGTGAAAGTGATTCCTAGGGAGGAGTGGTCATTGTTGGAGCTTGGATCGTGTGAAGGGAAGTCGGTTTTTGAAGCTTGGAACGAGCTTTTGGGAGCTATAGAGGGTTAAGAGATTCTTCCCGGCTTAGAATAGGTCATCCCGTCCGGGACGGAAGGCCCATCCCGACCGGGAAGGATGTCATCCCGTCCGGGATGAGGTGCACAAAAGATGGGTTTACTGACAGCTCATCCCGACCGGGACGAGGTCTTCCCGACCGGGACGAGACGGTCATCCCGACCGGGACCACCCATCCCGACCGGGATGGACCCTCTGTCCTTCTTTGGCCTTTTCTTCGTCATTTGAGTCCACCCAACCATTGTATACCCCCTCCCAACCTCCCTACATGTCCTTACCCTCATTATATGACCCCTACACCTCACATACACATTCACCTCACTTTCTCGTCACTTTAAACCGACTTTCACATCAAAACCCACCTCATTTTACCTTTGTACCTCAACCATGGAACCGGATCGCGATTGGAGAGGGATAATGACGACAAGGACAAGCTACGTGCCTATATTCACTTATGAGACGATGGAGCGAGTGAGTTGCTAACCGGTCGGTACGACAACTATCCTCTCTTTTCCGTTTTTTGTAGCTTGTCTTCATTTGTTTATTCCCTTCCCCTTATACACTTATGTGTCATGGTGGCCCTCGGGGCCTTGGTAGTTGTTGCTCCCGACTCTCGATGACGTAACTACATCGAGAGTCATTTCAAAATCCAAATTTTGAAGATTTTCGCCCTTTTTGTAGGATTTAGTCGGATTTGGGCGGAATCCGGGCTAGGTGACTTGATCACACCTAGTCCTCCCCTCCCATTTCCTTTTATTTCTTTCTTTTTATTTCTTCCCCCTTCCATATCTTTTTCTCTTCTCGGCCCATGGTGACTTGACTACACCCCGGCCGGACACATTCTACCATTTTCTCCACTTTATTTTTGATTTTTAGCTTTATTTTCGTACTTTCTTTTATTTTCTTTTGTGCTCCCATGCACTACGGTCGAGCATGAGGACATTACTCGGCTTAAGTGTGGGGGAGCGATATTCTATCGTAGTTAGTTTTATTTTGGTAGTTTTTCAAAAAATCTTTAAAAACCCTAAAAATTTGAAATTTTTTCGTAAAAATCAAAAAGATTTTATTTTGTGTGTTTTCCTTTTGGGTTGTTATATCGTGTATTTGTTGTGTTGTGCGTGTTTTGCCTCCCTTTTTCCTTATAGGTTGCTTGAATCACCGATAGCTTTGGAGAGCTTTCAAGACTTCCGGTAACATCTTCATCCCTTTTTCCCTCTTTGCTTCTTGTGAGTTTGGAGGAGATTTGTGATGATGTGGGCTCGGGAGGAGCTTTGTAAAGATTGTGGTGGATTTAGAGACTTGTTTGGAGATCGGGGTGGTGTTTGTTTTGTTTATGTGTTGTTTCTTCTTGTTTTGTTTTGTCTCTTTTTCTTTCATTTTCGTTGTGTCTTTGTTTTGTGTTTTGTTGTGTGTCGCGTGTGTAAACAGTTTTCGAAAACCCGGTTTAGAGGCTAGTGTGCGAGTGTTTACTTTCCCTTCCTAGTAGTATAAATCGAGTCTTGGACTTTAGTCTAGTAGAATGACCCTAAATCAATGATTTCGTTGGTTTCTTACCTTGAGTCCACCTAGCTTACTAGGAATTTACTACGGGATTTGCATTTTGACCATTTTGACCACCCACGGTGTGAAAAGGCCTTGGTTGCCGAGTCTCGTCCCTTAGGTGACCTTGCTTGACAGTGCTCGACTAGTCCAAGTTTTCCCCTTTTTGTGGGTTTGAAGGGAAGGGTCCGTCCCGACTCACCCATTCCCCTACCTCCTACACATTTCCACACAATAAAATTGCAAATTATTGAAGTCATCTTTCTTGTTGCAATAAGAAATGCCAAAAAGCCAAATCATGCCAAAAGGGCAAAGAAAAGAAAAAGAAAGAAAATGAAGGAAAAGATTGAAGAAAAAGAAAAGGCACAAAAGCCAAAAAGAAAATAGAAAAGAAGAAAAAGAAATGGCATGGCAAAACAAAGCAAAAATGCAAAAGAAGAAGAAAATGCCAAAAGAAAACCGGCTCACAAAAATAGTCCCCACATATCAAAATAAGCCTTTTTCCGATCATTACCGTGAAGAGCCTACCAAAGGACCGAGTCCCTAGGAAGGATGATAGCAGTAGTGGTCGGTCTTCCCTCACTTTGCAACTATTTCCACTTTTTACTTGGACTAGTTAGGCGGTTTTGGGCATGAGACGACCCTCTTGGCTCTTTGCTAAAGGGGGCGGGGTCTCACTTACCTACAGTGTCGACTAACACCGTGGTTCATCCTTTTTCCAACCCGCCGATCATCCCGTGGTACGTTCTTAGAAGGTTAGGAGGAACCGAGGTAGGTTACCAACGTTTTTGTTGCTTTGTCGTTATACTATTAGGGTTTTGTCCATTTTGGTTTGTATTGCTAGCTTGGGAACGTTGTCACTTGCCTTGAGTCCTAAACCGGTGCTTCTTTCACCGCTTGTTTGAGGGAAGCGATATTTGTTTTCCTTTGGGTGCAACCGATTTTTGTTTGTTTGTTTGTATGTTTGTTTGTCTATGTGTTTTTGTGTACGGTTGCATCCACGGTTTTGTCGCAAGACCCCACTTGCCTTGCGGAGTGCACTTTTCCTCTAAGTGCACTCGCGTAAGTTGAAAGGGCGTAGGGTGCACTAATACCCACTCGGCTAGTTTAGTAGTTAGTTTGTGCTTACTCGAGGGCGAGTAAGGGTTAAGTGTGGGGGAGTTGATAAGTGTAGTTTGTAGTGCCTATTTCGTAGTATTTTTGTCCCATTTCCTTGTGGAATCGCTCCTTGGGAGCGATTTATGGGCTACTTATGCTTCCTCTAGCTCGTTTCAGGTTCCCGAGACCATTCGTGAAGAGTTGGAGTGATTCCGACTCAATACATACACTTTTCGGAGCCAACGAAGCGGAGGAACGATCACTCGATGCCTTGGATTCGACCCCGAGACCTTGGGACCCAATCCCGAGCCTCCGAGACCCGATCCCGAGTCCCGAGAATCGATGAGAAGTTCATGTGAAGCAAGGAGGAACCAAAAGGGTCATATTGGAGGCCTACAAGACTCATCCCCGACGGGTATGCACCTCATCCCGTCCGGGATGAAGTGCGCTTTTGAAGGGGTCACTGCCAGGCCGTCCCGGTCGGGACCAACCCGTCCCGGTCGGGATGACAGGCCGTCCCGGTCGGGACCAAGCACCTGTAGCCGCGCCTCTTATTTTCCTTCTCCTTCATTCTTGTACCCCTATAAATACTTCCCTCTTGTATTGTTTATGGATCTGACCTTACATTAGACTCTCTTAAGCCTCTCTATAAGTTAAAAAACCCTAGATTTAGTTCCTCACATTAGTTTTAATTTCTCTTTAATCCTTAGTTAATCCTAGTTTAATCTAGTTGTAATTAGTTCTTGTATTAAGAAGACACTTGAAGATCTCTCCAAGCTTGACAACCTTGGGATTATTTTGGGTTTCTTATTTATACAAGATTGCATCTTTTTCTTCATCTTGTGTTGGTATAACTTTCTTTTCTCTTGTTTATTGTTATTAATTGAAGTTTGAATCTTTACTTAGTGTTTATTGTTATTGTTCATATTGTTCTTGATAATGGATGTTAGCTAGGGTTGTGATGTTGTTTCCTCTTATTGTTGTTAGTTTATCATTGATTATGAGTGAGTAGTTTTCTTGTGGGTTAGTAGGGGGATTAAGTGTAGAATATGGGTGATTAGGGTTTGATTAGGGGTAAAGGGTGAATCTTTGTTGTTAGTCACATACTTGGCACACCATGTGTTTGTTGAAATGCTTGTTTGAGTTGTAGTGGCCATGCTTCTCATGCTAGTCTTCCTCTACTCATTGTTTGTCTAGTATGTGGTCATGTTGAGAATAGTCATTATACATACAATGTGGACTAGGGTTTAGACGTCATCAAGCGCGAACCCACCTTGGCATCGGTCTAAGTAGCGAGAGCCCGGACCGACTCTAGCAACTAGGAGACACCTACACCCTTGATTACCCATGTCACCCTACTACACTTATGAACCCGACCTAACCCACTTCTTTCCATATTTGATTCCACTTATTAGTTAGTCATCGGTTAGTCTAGTTTGCTTGCTAGTTTGATCTTAGTTATTCCGTTTTAGCATCATTTTAGTTTAGTCATTGTTAGCCCACTTCCTTCTTCTCTTCTCATCATAATTCACCAATTAATAGCTCTTTGTGTTTGTTTGGTAGCATAGTCTCGTTTTAGGCCGACCTAGTCTAAACCTTGCAAAACCGTCTCCGTGGACACGACCCGACTTGCCCTAGCTACCGTTAGGTCTTAGCCTGTTATTTATTTGGCGGTGGGATCCACGACAATTCCCACCATCAGAGATTGAGAAACCCCATGAAGACAATTCCTTAACATTGTGAAGAAATTGGTTGTTAGTGTCCCATTCACCGAGCTACTTACCCAAATCCCGGCATATGGAAGATTCATGAAAGAAATCTTGGCTAGGAAGAGATCCGTCGACAAGGAAGAGATCATAGCGTTCACAAGAGTGGTGAGCAAACTTATTCAAGGTTCTACGCTTCCCAAGTTGAAGGATCCGGGTAGTTTCTCGATCCCGTGCACCATAGGCAACTTCAAGATAGAGAGAGCACTATGTGATTTAGGTGCGAGTGTAAGCATCATTCCCTATTACATATGTGAGCGACTTGGGATGAAGGAGCTCAAGTGTACATCCATTACACTCCAAATGGCCGATAGTTCCCTCAACCGACCTTTGGGGATGTTGGAAGATGTGCCAATAAGAATCGGGAAGTTTTTCATTTCGGTCGACTTCCTTGTACTTGACATGCCGGAAGATGCTATCACTCCCATTATTCTTGGGCGCCCATTTCTACATACCGCCGGTGCAATGATTGATGTAAAGAAAGGTAGGATCACATTTGAGCTAGGCGACAAGAAGCTCGCGTTTGACCTCCAAGGCAACACCTCGCCTACTAATGATGAGTCTTGTAAAATGATCACCGCCATGAAAGACATCGATATAGGGGATGAGTCGGGTAAAAGCTTGAAGAACAACTTCTATGGAATTGAGGATGATGATTCCGAGCTTGGGGCGGATGAATGCCAATATCGTGATATTGAGGACAAGTTGCAAAGTAAGAAGAAAGTTGAGCCTCCCTTGGGGCCACATGAAGATAGATGGACGTTTGGGTATATCCCGAAAGATCGCAAATACAAGTTCAAGCCATTGAACTTAGTAGATCGAGATGCCCAAGGAACGTCGAGGTTAGGATGTGATGATCCTTGGAGTGGAGGTTGGTATTCCACTAGCTTGATCGAAGACTTCTCGAGAGCCTTCGATTTGTTTCTTCGTGCCCTTGATGGAGATGGAATTGGCCAAGTGATTGTTAAAAAATGATTGAAGGATGCACCACCATTGGTTTGACGAAGGTCCAAAAGAACCGTCTTATTGTATATATCTCTTTCTTGTAATACTTTTAGGTTTTGTGAAATTCTTGTGATTTGGTATTTTGATGAGCGATGTGAAAGAGGGATTTTGATGAATGTGTTTGAGCTTATTTGATAGGTGAGAAGTGAAGATGAATCTTAGAGAGGAGTGGTTATTGATAGAGCTTGGATTGTGAGCAAGGGAGTCGGTTTTTGAAGCTTTGGACAAGCTTTTGGGGTTATAGAGGGTTAGAGGACTCTTCCCAGCCGAGAGGAGAGCATCACGAACGGGAAGGATGACCATCCCTACCAAGAAGGATGTCATCCCGATCGGGATGAGTGTACCAAAAATTGGGTTTTCTGGAGTGTCATCCCGACCGGGAGGGAAGCTTCCGGACCGGGACAGTTGTATCATCCTGACCGGGACCAGCCATCCCGACCGGGACGAGTCCTGCTCCTCTTTTGGCCTTTTCTTTGTCATTGGAGCCCACCCAACCATTTTATACCCCCTCCCAACCTCCCTACCTATCCTTGCTCATATCATATGACCCATATACTTCATGTACATATCCTCACCTCATTTTCTCTTCACTTTACACCGAGTTTCACCTCAAATCCGACCTCCTCGCACCATTGCAAGCTTACTACTTCAACCATGCGATATTATCAAGTTTGAAGTGGGATGACAATGAAGAAGACAAGCAAAAGTGCCTATATTGATCATTGAGACGATGGAGTTCGTGAGTTGCTAACCTATCGGTAAGCCAAATCTAATTTCTTTTCCGTCTTTTATTGCTTGTCTCCCTTTGGATACTCCCCTTCCCCCTTGTCATTGTGGCCCTCGGGGCCTTGGTAATTGTTGCTCCCGACTCTCGATGACGTGACTACATCGAGAGTCATTTGAAAAATCCAAATTTACAAGATTTTCACCCCTTTTTGGTAGGATTTAGTCGGATTTAGGCGGAATCCGGGCTAGGTGACTTGATTACACCTAGCCCTCCCCTCCCATTTCCTTTTATTTCCTTCTTTTTATTTCTTCCCCCATCCATATCTTTTCTCGTCTCGGCCCATGGTGACTTTACTACACCCCGGCCGGACACATTCTACCTTATTTCTCCTCTTTTCGTTTTGATTTTTAGCTTTATTTTCGTAGTTTCTTTTATTTTCTATAGTGTCTCCATACACTACGATCGAGCATGAGGACATTGCTCGGTTTAAGTGTGGGGGAGCGATATTCTAGTATAGTTTAGTTTTATTTTCGTAGTTTTTTCGAAAAATCTTTCAAAACCATAAAAATTTGAATTTTTTTCACAAAAATCAAAAAAGATTTTCTTTTGTGTGTTTTCCTCTTGTGTCGTTGTGTCGTACTTTTGTTGTGTTGTGCGTGTTGCCCCCTTTTTCCTTGTAGGTCGCTTATTCACCGTCAACTTTGGAGGGCTTTCAAGATATCTGGTAACATCTTTTATCCCTTTTTCTTCTTTGTCTCTTGTGGAGTGTGGAGGAGATTTGTGATGATGTGTGCTCGGGTGGAGCCTTGTGAAGATTTGTGGTTGATTTGGTGACTTGTTTGGAAATTCGGGGTGGTGTTTGTTCTCTTTGTGTGTTTGTTTTGTTTTGTTTTGTCTTGTTGCCTTTTGTCTCTTTTTCTTTCGTTTTTGTCATGTCTTTGTTTTGTGGTGTGTAGTTGTGTCTAGTGTATAAAAAGATTTTCGAAAACCCGGTTTTGAGGCTAGTGTGCAAGTGTTTACTTTCCCCTTCTAGTGGTATGAATCGAGTCTTGGACTTTAGTCTAGTAGAATGACCCTAAATCAATAGTTTCGTTGGTCCTTTACCTTGAGTCCACCTAGTCTACTAGGGATTTACTACGGGATTTGCATTTTGACCACTATGTCTACCCACGGAGTGAAAAAACTTTGGTTGCCGAGTCCCGTCTCTTAGGTGACCGTGTTCGGAATTGTTTGATTAGTCCAAGTTTTCCATCTTTTTGTGGGTTTGAAGGGAAGGACGCTCCCCGACTCACCCATTCCCCTACCTCCTACACACATCCACAAAATAAAGTTGCAAATTGTTGAAGTCTTTCTCTTAGTTGCAAAAAGAAATGCCTACAACTCAAATTTAGCCAAAAGGGCAAGCAAAGAAGAAGAAAGAAAATGAAAGAAAGAAAAGAATGAAGAAAAAGAAAAGGCACAAAAAGCCAAAAAGAAAATACAAAAGAAGAAAAAGAAGTGGCATAGCAATTTAAAAGCAAAAATGCAAAAGAAAGAAAAATGCCAAAAGAAAACCGTCTCACAAAAAAAAAAGTTTCTCACCCTCTCAAAATAAGCCTTTTTTCCGATCGTTACCGTGAAGAGCCTACCAAAGGACCGAGTCCCTAGGAAGGATGATAGCGGTAATGATCGGTCTTCCCTCATTTTGCAATCATATCCACCTTTTTACTTGGACTAGTTGGGCGATTTTGAGCATGGGATGACCCTCTTGGCTCATCGCTAAAGGGGGCGGGGTCTCACTTACCTATAGTGTCGACTAACTCCGTGGTTCATTCTTTTTCCATCCCGCCAATCATCCCGTAGTACGTTCTTAGAAGGTTAGGAGGAACCTAGGTAAGTTACCAACGTTTTTATTGCTTTGTCGTCATACTATTAGGGTTTTGTCCATTTCGGTTTGTGTTTCTAGCTTGGGAACGTTGTCACTTGCCTTGAGTCCCTAACCGGTGCTTCTTTCACCGTTTTTTAGAGGGAAGCGGTATTTATTTCATTTTGGGGGCAACCGATTACTTGTTTGTTTGTATGTTTGTTTGTTTGTGTGTTTTTGTGTCCGGTTGCATCCACAGTTTTGTCGCAAGACCTCACTTGCCTTGCGGAGTGCACTTTTCCTCTAGATGTACTCACGTGAGTTGAAAGGGCTTAGGGTGCGCTAATACCCGCTCGGCTAGTAAGCTAGTTTCTTTTAGCCTTTAGTTAGTTTGTGCTTACTCGAAGGCGAGTAAGGGTTAAGTGTGGGGGAGTTGATAAGTGTAGTTTGTAGTGCCTAATTTGTTGTGTTTGGTCCCGGTTTCTCTTGTGGAATCGCTCCTTGGGAGCGGTTTCTGGGCTACTTATGCTTCTTCTAGTTCGTTTTAGGTTCCCAAGACCGTTCATGGAGAATTGGAACGATTCCGACTCGTTTCATACACTTTTGGAGCCAACGAAGAGAAGGAACGATCACTCGGTGCCTTGGATTTGATCCCGAGACCTTGCTTGGGACCCATTCCCGAGCCACTTAGACTCAATCCCGAGCCCCGAGAATCGATGAGAAGCCCATGAGAAGCAAGGAGGGACCTTAGAGCTCTTATTGGAGGCCTACAGAACCTTCCCGACCGAGATCAAGTGCCTTCCCGGTCGGGAAGGAGTGCACAATTGAGCAGGCCACTAATTTAAGCCGTCTCGGCCGAGAAGGTTTCCGTCCCGGGAGAGACCGCTTCGTCCCGGGCGGGACCGTTTCGTCTCGGTCGGGACGGGCATGCTAAAGCCACGGGTCACTCTTTTCTTCTCCGTCACTTATGTAACCTTATAAATACTTCTCCCTTGTATTGTTTAAGCATCCAACACTACCCAAGATTATTTTAAGACCTCTCTTGAACATTCAAAACCCTACTTAGACTTTATTCATCTCTAGTTTAGTTTCATATTAATCTTTTGTGAATCTTAGATTATTCTAGTTTATTAGTCTTG
Source organism: Agrostemma githago (assembly GCA_958450325.1). Taxonomy (NCBI): domain Eukaryota; kingdom Viridiplantae; phylum Streptophyta; class Magnoliopsida; order Caryophyllales; family Caryophyllaceae; genus Agrostemma; species Agrostemma githago. The sequence goes on along the minus strand of OY288247.1, from coordinate 18,880,415 downwards.
TATTAAGGAGATTCTTGAAGACTCATCCAAGATTGACAACCTTGGAGATTATTTTGGGTTTCTTATTAATGCAAGTTCTCATCTTTTTATCTCCTTGTTAGTTGGTATAGTCTCTTTTCTCTTAATCTTTGTTAATCTCTCAAGTTTTAATCTTTACATATTATTTATTGTTCTTAATTGTTCGTGATGAATGTTTGGTTATTTATGTTGATTTCTCTTATCATTTTTATACTTAGTTTCATTATGAGTGATTAGACTCCTTGTGGGGTTAGTAGGGGGATTAAGTGTGGATTATGGGTGATTAGGGTTTGATTGTGGGTAAAGGTGATTCCTTTGTTGCTAGTCACTTATTTGGCACACTATGTGTTGTTGTATTGCTTGTGTGGGTAGTAGTGGCCAATGCTTCTCATACTTGTTCTCATCTTCTCATTGTGTATTCGATTTGTGGTTGAATGTTTGTGTTTTGAGTAGCATCTTGCATGAATGTTCGGGTCTAGTCTTAGACACGAGAGTGCGGACTTTGTCTTTGGCGCGAGAGCGCAAACCGACCTTAGTAACTAAGTGGCACCTACACCCTTGATTACCCAATCATCCTACTACGCTTATGAGCCCGACCTAACCCTACTCCTTCCCATATTTGATTTCTCTACCTCTTTAGCCTTCTTCTCTAGTTTGTTAGTGTTTCTAATCTTTAGTTGTTTTAATTAGCTTTTGTTTTATCTAGTTCACTAGGTTTTGGCCCGTGCAAAATTGCACGGTTGTATTAAAAATGATAATTATATTTAAATGAAAAAAAATTTAGTAGATGAGAATACATCCTATGATGAAAATCAATTGATATAAGAATCATGATATGTGAATTTAATAAATAGGAGGGAGTACATTTACATTAAAGTGTAAAGCTAACATATAAATAGATTAAAAATAGGAGTAATACATGCTTGTTGAAACTAACATATACATTAAAATGTAAAGCTGAAAATAGTAAGAACAGACAACTATACAAATCTACGCGAGCATACAAATCTAATTACAAATATTGGAAAAACTTCTTGATATACCACATTAGTGATGGTGTCAGAAGTTTGATGATTGCCATCGAAAATAAGGATTTTCAATCCTTTTTTGTTGGTGACCATCAATAAAGTAATATATAATTGACCATGTGTAAACACGGGCTTAGGGAGATATAGACCAACGTGTGACAACGACTGCCCTTGACTTTTGTTGATTGTCATGGCAAAGCATATGGAAACATGAAACTGCCGCCGAGTAAACCGAACAGGGAACTTGGCTGAGTCAGATGGTGAAAGGGCGGTCAAACGCGGGATATAAACTATATCATTTGCATGGCTACTCGTTAGCACCTTGCACCGAATGACTCGTTTCGCCAAGTGAGTCACAATTAAGCGCGTACCATTACACAACCCACGAAATTGATCAATATTCTGGATAAGCATAACCATACCACCAACTTTCAGTCGTAACTCATGATTAAATAAACCCAACTTTTTTTTGATTCACTTATGTTCTCCGTAGATTAAATAGATGGACTGGACGTGTGATAATTGGGTGACAACCCACTTCCCGTCTTTTTGTCATTGATTACGGAGTATATTATTTGTAGAAAATATATTATTTTGTGTAATTTGTGAAGAGTATTTTAATAAGATGTAAACAAATGACTGAGAGTGATGGTGTATATTTTATTTTCTTAAAAAAAATTAAATTAGCTAAGTTATTGAGTTAATTTCTAAATAATTATTTATTTTTGAGAGTAGAGAAATAATAATGATTGAAAGTAATGTATTCTACTATGTTTTCTTACTTAGAACGATCGTGTTTTTTTCAACCGAGGTGGACTACATTAAACTCAAATGAAATGAGCTGAAGTGGATTGAATTGAAGTGATTTAGATCGACAAATGAACCTAATTATTAGCATGCTTCAAATAAATGACAATTTATATAAATTCAACAACCATTACAATTCAACAACCTTATAAATCAAATGTTTTAAGCTTTAGAAGAAGAAGAAACAGACATTAACCAAAGAGTATATGTATTAGTTCCGGAACTCCCGTTCTCATTTTAATGTATGAAATCATGCTTCTTACTTATCCATCCATTGAAACAAATTAACACAATATCAACGTAACAATGGTATTAGAGAAACTAACCGACTCATTTGACCCGTGATTGATGGTATTGATGGTATTCAATATGAAGTGTCAAAGATTGACCCGTGACCCGACTCATATTTGACATGATTCGGTTGTTAGATCTAGTTGCTAAAGTTCGAAATGCCTCTTTCTTCCCCTGTTAACAGCTTTGTGAATCTCTAATGGCAGAAGAACTCCTCCGCCTTTCAAATTCTTCAATTCCAGCTTAAAAATAGATGCTTACGTATTAATGAAAAACATTCAATCTTTAAGAAAAAACATTGAAGAGACTGAAATTGAAGTACGCTAGGTAAAGTTAGGTATGAAGGTATAGTCGATTGAAATCTTCAAAGTCATCATAAATACGTTCAACTACACATGTATAGTCGACTCTGACTCTCTCGTGATAAAAATTCTCTAAACACCCACGCGACAAATGCCTTCATCGGTGTTGAATTCGGATGAGTCTGCGTCCTCAAAATAAGCAATTATTCAACATTTGCTCACAAAAATCACTCCTAAAACATTGAGCATTACCAATAGCTCATTTGATCCATTATCTTGGGTCAAAACTGGCATCAATTTCACAATCAACCACTCCGCCCTCCAAGGTCAATGACACATCACAACCATAAACAACATTTTCACAACAATATAACGATTCAAGTCAAATTGACAAATTATTACAAAATTCATTAGGTCATAGAGTCGAGTCCATCAATATTACCCTAAAAAACTATCTATGATGAGAATGATAAGGAATGCTTTTCCTGTGTCTGAAACATTGTGAATAATCTTTATACCCTGTGATTCTGTGAACCTGATTAGAGTCATCTGCAACAAATCAATAAACAGAACAATGTTTTATAGATAGAAGCACATTGTTTTATATCTTTGTGTTATTGATCAATCAATCAAAACAAAAAAATCAATCACCCATCAAATGAACATGGTCCTACAAATCCCGACTTACAAAAACCACTCTCATTCCAAGCAAACCCTAAGTCGGATTAAAATATCTAAATAAGGAAAACAATTGAATAAATTCAACCCATTTAGACAAACCAACACTCAAAACCTCTCAAGTGACAACTCCCACACCGATAATAATCCGTCACTAAATAATGTTAATATATAAACATGTAACTGTTAATATAATACTCCGTAACGCTTAAACATTTAACAGATATTGTATATGAATAAAACTCTAACTATATGTAACTTTCTTCCGTAGGCAAACCTTCTAGCCACCATAACTAAATGTAACCTTCTTCCTTCAACCCCAATTCCACACATCAAACCAAATCGGGTCGATTTTAAATAGAATTTGCTTTCTACTATATCTCATTTAGTTTCGAACCCATGACTCACAATGTTTGGGGATCCTCGTTGAAAAGCAATGCATCACAATCACTTTCATAACCTCCAATACAAACTGTGGAAGAATCAAATATGTCCAACCACACTGAGCCTAAATAAAATGAAAAAAAATAACAAAACAAAAATTATCGTAGAAAAGTTAACCGTGTAACGACAATCTTACCATTCACAAAGACCCGAGTTGAAGATGTAGTAATTGAGCATTCAATTTTTTGATTTGACCCGGATTTCTAATATGCAAACCACTAATGCAACAAAACTGAAATCTCACATATACTTCTACCATATAATTCAATGAGAAATAAGCCGGAAGAAACACGCGATTTCTCTTATTTCAAGTTATAGATGCAAATTTTGTTGAGACCATCACCAAATGAATGATCACTTGTTGAAGCTTTCAATTGATCCTTTAATTATTCTCCAAAAAAAAATCCATCAAAATTATGAAAAAGAAACCGTCATTTTTCTCTGAAAATAAATTTATTCAATCTAACCATCTAAATACATAAAATGGACAAACGAATAAATTGCAATGACCGAAGTTTCAATGCTACAATTGATTCATCAAATTTCCACATCACCAATATAAATTATAGCTAAACACCCTTAATGCCTTAATTAATCGGTCAGGTAAGAAATTAGAAAGAAAAAAGTGGATGAAAAAGATGAACATAAAAATGCATTTGCCAATACGTAATTGAAGCAACAAACCATCAGCGTCCAACACAATACAATAAATCAATAGTACAATAAAATCGAGATGTGCACATCAGCGCAAATCCATGAGTATTTGTAAAGGAAATACAGTAGAAGACGCAAGACTGACCTTTGATCGATAGACTGCACAACCATTTGTCCGTAACTTGTGACTCCTCCAAGAAAGTCGAGTAAAATGTTTCCCATGGTAAACCCTTCAATGCGTTTCCGGTAGAATTTCATGAATGCCTTCAGCCCCAAAATTATGTCGTAATGAATAAAATTTCCAGGTAGTTTCAGTTATATCGTAGAAGTCTTGTGGCTAAAATAATCGAGAAACGCAGGAGTTCATAAATAGAGGCGGTTCTAACCTGAGGAAGATATTTGACGACAGTCATCGCATGAACAATTCTGGAAGATTCCGAAAAGAAAACACCTTTAAATTTTTGAGAAAAAAATAATCACAGAGAATCAGACTGCATAATGTCCACTGAAGCAAGCACAACTAATAACAATCTTACTCCTGTGTCTTGAGTAATTTTAACACTTCTTCCTCTTTCACCTCTCTTCCCTAAACAAAATTAATCAAATTCTATCAAATACCCACATCATCAAATTACGAAAATCAAACTTATCAAACTAATTAATTAAAACTACAATTAATACGGAGTAAAAATTAATCACATAATCAGATAATAAAAATTAATCAAGTTTGTCCAATCCCCGCATCATCATAATTGAAACTAATACAGAAAATTAAGACCGACCTTCATTATTAATGCCTCCACGGCTCCACCTTTGTTTTCGGCTACGCATTCCACATCATTCGTACTCCAGGTAACCTAACACTTAATCTCAGTTTACTTAAGTTGCATAGAACTTTAGAAATACACTCCACCGCAAAAATATGGAGCACATATCTCTAAACCATCCAGCAATGATGAACGTCGGCTCTCAAGCAAGGAAATATTACTATATATGAGCAAAATAATTCAAATAGCATACATAGGTACATCTAGCAGTATGTCTAAAAACATGCAAAATCGTGATTCTCAAGGTTTTGAATGTCGCACCAAAAAGCGAAAAAAAAATTGTATCAACAAAAACACATGGGAATCACAATAAAAGAAACATAAATGGGATCAAAATATAAATCATGTAAAAGCATGCATTAATCCTACAACTTCAGGTTACAAAACAGAACTAATACTACCAAATACGGAGTACAAAACAGCTTAAAGAGAGAAGAAGCAAGGTTGTAGAGAAATTACTCATATGACGTTATATGTTAGACACATCAATGTCGCCCTACGATGATTAGGAAAAATGGACGGAAATAGCGAGCTCCTCTGCTATTGGTATGTTGCACGTGTCAATGTGAGAATATAAAATGTATACAAATATATGTATTCAGTCAATATAGTACAAACAACTTCTGCAGAAGAATAAATAGCGGAAAATGGTGTAAATTTTGAGCAAACAACTACAATGAAACTAAAGTATTTCTAGTAATCCATTTGTCGGCTTAGTACCCTTGAGAATTCATCATTCATTACATAAGCAGGTAAACTGTGTATAGCACGAACATAGGTCTTCACAAACCTTTGATGTATGTCTTCCATAAACGCTAAATGAGATTCTTCCTGCAAAACAGAGGTTTAGTGCATATAAGAATGCTAATTTCCAATTCCAATATTTCTAATTCAAATTCCTTATCTCCCTATAGAGGGATTCGAATTCCAAATAAAAGAAGATTTCCTTTTCGCATTAATCGTTCTGTTGAGTACTTGGTGGCGATCTGCACTTCATAGGTTAGAGGACTCCAACTTATAATTAGGCCGCGATGTGACCTCCAACTTATAATCCTTAACACTACCACTATTGTTACATGTAATTAATTGGAAATAAATCATGATGAGTTGCATTAAAAGAAATCATCATATTTCTTGTACCCTTTTTTTTCTTGTATTCTACTGAGCTTTATCAGGAACGACAAACAAAGGCGGATCACATCTCCAATTTAAACGCACAGTAAGAAAAAGTGGCTTCTTAAATGATTATCGAGAGAACAAATTAAATGTTACCTTAATTTGTAGCAAGTGATTTTTCTCTAGTCTCAAAATTGAAGAACGTGTAGTATGATTGATTGAACATATTACATAAAAGAAATAAACCAACAAAACAAATCCATAAGAAAAACATTACTTTGTTAGAAGATACAATCTAACGTCATAAACTCACATTACAAAAATATTAGATTCGACACAATAAACAACCATAAAATTTTCCCAAATTAAATGATTTACCCGTTAAAACTCTAATAGAGTTTATTTACCTAACAGTAACTATACAATTATACATCATGCTAATTGAGTTCCAGGTATTTGTTATACTCATTGCTTGTTCTAAGGTTATAAGGATTATAACCTTTGATTAAGTGTAGCTCATTAATATATTCATTATATGTGTAAATTGTTACGTTATAACGTACAATTCATAACATGAATTGCACAATCGCATCAACCCCCTCCATTTCTTTCCCGGTTAAGTTACCAATTGGTTAGAGATTCAATGGTTCGAGTGAGCTTGGTAAGTGTAGCTTGCATTTAATATTAGTACACCACTTTTTTCTTTCAATGTTCGACCGTTCCAACGACAGAAGTTTTAGTACTACAACTGTAATTCCTTTTCACTATTTGCCTATATCAGTCATGGTTAATTAAGATGGAAAAATGCAACCTTCTCTAATCAAATCAATTCGGATAACACAAATCACATCAATCAATCAACAAATCAATCAATAAAATTGGGCAAAAAATAAACCTCAAGCAAGGTCAACCCTCCTAAAAAGGGTAAAGTGATAAAGCCAATTACTTGAACACAAATATTACTCCCTCTGTATCTTAATCTTCTTCCCGAGAAGTATTTTATTGAAAGGGGAAGAACATTAAGATACGGAGGTTACCAATTTTGAACTCAACACCTCCTTTTGTTTTACCCTAGTTGTAAGCAACCTTCATTTAACAAAAGATAGTTCGTATTCTATCTCTAATGGTACAACGTATAATTAGCAAGAATCTTGAACTAATTGTAAGCAGCCTTCAATGTGTGTGCACATATATATTCCTGACTTACTTCCCCCTAAACTAAGATAATAATTGAAATTTATGAGGTTGTTAAAATTGACTTAAATTGGTAGAATAAAGGGAATAAGAGGATTCTAAACCTTTGATTTTTAGCGACTACTGCCGTCATTTCACTTGAGACCCGTAACTTTTAGGAACCTTTGCCTAGATTTTATCCTGCAGTGACTAAATAAATAACAATAAAATTAACATGTAGATGAAATTTATGGCTCACAGTTGCAGGTTCGTTGCTATTTCTTGTAGATAATAGGCAATTTGAAATACACATAGCAAACTCACGAATCATATATAATAAGTTGAATTTACTGTCACAAAGTGATCGACTGATATAATTGCGGTTTACGTATCTACAAACATCTTTTCAAACACAATGCCTTCATATCTTTATAAATTGTGACCCTGAAAATAGTGACCTAAGTAAGTTAATGTATGAATGTTAGACATAGGAAATTACATAAACCAACTTAGCTATACATAAAAAATGCAATGACAATATGATTCAATGACTCACTTTATATATCGTTGCTCAGGTTAAAAGAAAATATGATCCAAGGAATGTTAATTGGATTTCTAATTCTCCTGATGTAGCCTTTTTTTTGTAAGAAAAAGGATGAACATGTACTTATTTTGTTCTCGTAAACATACCTTGATGTAAATTGTATACACCTTCGTCTTTGGTGATCACGGATCGTTTGATAGACTGAAACAATAATTGAACCATGCCAAAGCGGCAATGTAGCCAACTAACTGATGTCGCTTATTTGCTTGCATCACAATCGGGTTTTTCTCTTCGACTGATTTTTGCTCATTCTGGAACCTAACAATGATGCGGAGCAAATGGGAAAAAAATCAATTATATTCAAAAAAAAATCCCGGGAAAAAGCCAATCAATAAAAAATGTAAACCAAAATTAAACATTGAAATAATGTATTAAGAAAAGCAATCGAAATCAAAAATATTTGGCAACAACAAATTAGAAACAAAAGCAATTGCAATCAAAAACTAGAAATTAGGAATTGAAATAATTTATTTGGCAATTTAAACTATCAATTCAGATATGTAACCGAAGTACTTTTTGTAGTTTTCTGCTCGATAAATCTTCTAGATCCTGCAGATGGTGGTGTTCTGCTGACAGATGACCTTGTCTGAAGGGATGAAGGTACATAGAAACAATTTTGTATGATTAAAAAATTGCACATTTCATCAGTGAATTTATATTTTAAAGAAGGTACAGAAGATGAGGACTGGTAATACTAATGACTGAACTATAAGCCTGATTGCATTTAAGGTACTGTATGAATTTATATTAATTAAGAAGATTAGCTTACCACTATGAGCCTGATTGCATCTTCACTTGCTGAAGGTAGAAGCGTTGCGATACATACCGCAGGAAACTGACAAAATTATACAAAATCACCCGTCAAGAAAGAAGAAATCTAATTCCAAGTGCAAAACACTAATTGCAAGCACATAGACCCTAAATACCTAAATAAAAACAAAACAAATACCATAAAAAAAAAATCAACCAAAATCTCTAGGATTCCAATCTTATATTACTTGCAATTATACTACTTGAAGAAAACAAAACCTTCTTGGTATCATCTTGTTACTACTTTATGTTCCAATCTTGTTAGTCACATTCAAAACATCTTGGTCTAGAGCAATCGGACATATGCCTTCTTTGTACCATAATCGACATCTTCTTGACGAAAACCTTAATGTTCTTCTTATCAGCACGAAGGTCAACAATGAAAACCAAGGTCTTGTTGTTCTTGATCTTCTTCATTGCCGATTCTGTGGTCAATTTTTCAGGAGAAGTTTTCGAGGAGAGTGACTGTGAGGTATGTACAACAATGGTGATGGATTTTAGGGAGAGTAAATTAAGGGAAAATTAACGGATAAAAATTATGTAGGATCTAAAGAGAGACGCTTTGAGTAATGGGAATCAATGGGAGAAGGGGTGTTCTATATTGTGAGAGTTGACGGTTTCTAAAATCTTACAAAACAGTCTGGGTGGTTCTGCACAGAATATGAGTTGAGGTAGTGGGATAGAAGTTAGGGAAATCAAGGGGAGGTTAATAACTTAATAAAGATAAAGAAACTGCCATCGGTTAACTGAAGTGGAAAGTTATTTGAAGTGGGGAGTTGAAGATAGATAAAGAATGAATTAACTGCTGTTGGTTTCTGGGTCGGTTACCATATTTTTTTTAAAAGTAACAGCCACGTCGGATCCAACGTGGCGCCAAATAGGACGGTGACTTGGAAGCTGACGTGGGTGAATGTGGTGCGAGTATTTTCTTCAGCATTAATATATAAGAGATTGTTAGTCCATTTCCTTACCTCTCAACCATCACAGTTTGTCAATTATTGCCTTCTTTGTGTTTGTTTGTGTAACTTAGCCTTGTTTCTAAGTAGACCTAGTCTAGACACCCATAACCGTCTCTGTAGACACGACCCGACTTACCCTAGCTACCATTAGGATTAGTTGGACTCTACTTGATCGGTGGGGACCCGCGGCATTTCCTACCATCAATTTGGCGCCGTTGCCGGGGACGGTGCATGTTTAGACTTAGTTTGCTTATTAGCTTGACTTAGTTACCCTTCTTGTGCTCTTCTTCTTTCTCTTGTGCATATTTTGTAGGTTTTTCTCGTTTTCATAGCTTTCTTTTTTTCTTTGTCTCTCGTTGTGTTCGTTTATTGTCTTTGTCTAGTGCCCATAAAGCACTAGGTGTTCTTACGTTTGTTTGAGTGTGTAGTGTATGCCTAGGAGGGGAGGTGATTTCTTTCTCTTCAATCCAGAGCCGGAAAGACTCTTTAGAGCCTTTCGCCAACGGACGATTGACCGGGTTAGAATCTCTTAACCAAGTGCTAGCAATACCATTCAAGAACAAGCTCATGGATCCGACTTAGACGAAACACCTCGAGAGACGGCCGAAGGGAATTTCATTAGTCCTTTTGGTACTTCTCAACCTACTTCTCCCTCTACTTCTACATCAACACCGTCTACACCGTCCTCTCCCGCATATCCAATAATGCCTAAATTCTCTTCTCATTCAACCTTTACGGAGGACGTTTTGCCTGGTCCAACCGCTTTACCGGAGGCATACACCGGCAATTTTGTGGCAAAAACGCAATTCATCCAATTGGTTGAAAGAAGTCAATTTAGTGGGTTACCAACCGAAGATCCTAATCAACACATGGAGACGTTTTCGGATTATTGTGATGCTATCTCACAAACGGGAATAACCCAAGACCAAATCCGGTGGGTATTATTTCCTTTCTCTTTGATCGGTAAAGCAAAGCAATGGTTCAAAGGGTTAGACAAGGCGACTCTTGGTATTGATACTTGGAAGAAGCTAGCCTTAGCTTTTTACCAACAATTCTATCCCCCGGAGAAGACAAATCTATTGAGAGCCTCTATCACGGGATTCCAACAACGTGATGAAGAAAGCCTTTACGAATCGTGGGAAAGATTCAAAGCCTTGATCCGCTCTTGTCCTCACCATGGTCTATCACAGTGGTTCCTTGTTCAACAGTTTTGGAACGGGTTATATGATGACTCAAGGGCCATTCTCAACATGGGATCGAATGGAAGATTTACCGAGGTGGATGATGACCAAACTTGGTCAAGAATCGAGGAGATGGCGGTACACAACTCTCAATACTCAAGGCCTAGGAAGGCGGATCGAGGAGGAAGACACGAGATCGATGCCATTACACAACTAAGCATTTATCTTGGAGCTCAACTAAAAACCCACATGGAATCTATTGACAAGAAGCTCCAAAGCCATTTTGATCAAGGTCAAAGTGCAAGTGCCTCCCACCAAGATTCCATTCAACAAGTTAATGCTTTGGGAGTTGTATCTCCTACATCTTATTATGGGATATGCGATACTTGCGGGATAGTGGGACATGAGCCTTTACATTGTCGTGGTAGTATTGAGCAAGTGAACGCCTTTCAAGAATTCACGCAAGGTGCCCCCTATCCCCATATGTTTCAAGCTTCCCAACAAGTTCCCCAACAACAATCTCTACAACACCGTCCATATGTGCCACCTCCCTTAAGGGACAACAATCAAAGCTACCAAGGTTATGTAGGCAACCCAAGGCCATTCAACAATTTCAAGCAACATAACCAAGGTGCCTTCAACAACAATCAAGGGTTCCAACAAGGGAACTTCAATCAAAGTGGTTTCCAAGGGAACCAACACTCCCAAGGACACCATGACTACAACCAAGGTAACAATCAAGGCCTTAATCAAGGTAACTCTCATGGGTTCCAAGGGAACCATCAACAACATCAAGGATCTCAAAGTACTCAACATGAAGGCAAGCAAAGGAGTCGATCTCCTATTCATGATTATGGCATTCCTCTAGCCATCACCAACACTCCTCATAACCAACAATCTCCCCCTCGGGATTTCGACATGCAAAAATCAATGTTTTAAATGCAAAGAAGTCAATTAGAGACACAAAGAACCCAACAAGAAATCATTGTTCAACTTCAAAGGGATAACTTGGCAAGAGATGCTCATATGAAGATGCTCGAAACCCAAATAGCTCAACTTGCTTCGGGTAGCTCTTCAAGGCAAAAGGGGCAACTACCTCCTCAAGGTGAAACGGCGAAATTTGAGCATGTGAATGCTATTACCTTGAGGAGTGGTTCATCTTATAACTCCCCCTTACTCCCTAATGAGCAAGAACCAATGAAAGAGGTTGTATCTCCACTTCAAGATAATTCAAGATTGGGAAATCCAATGGAGGAACAAGTTTTGTGGGAGATTGAGAAACCCCATGAAGACAAGCTTCCCCCACTTCAAGGAAAAGACAAAGGAAAAGGGAAAATGTCATTCAAAAAGTCCAACCTTAATGAGCAAGACAAGGTACATATCAAGTTGCCTTTCCCAACAAGGCAACTGAAGACTAAGGTGGATGTTCAATATGACAAGTTCGTAGTTCGTTTTAGGTTCCCAAGACCGTTCATGGAGAATTGGAACGATTCCGACTCGTTTCATACACTTTTGGAGCCAACGAAGAGAAGGAACGATCACTCGGTGCCTTGGATTTGATCCCGAGACCTTGGGACCCATTCCCGAGCCACTTAGAATCAATCCCGAGCCCCGAGAATCGATGAGAAGCCCATGAGAAGCAACGAGGGACCTTAGAGCTCTTATTGGAGGCCTACAGAACCTTCCCGACCGACATCAAGTGCCTTCCCGGTCGAGAAGGAGTGCACAATTGAGCAGGCCACTGTTTTAAGCCGTCTCGGCCGAGAAGGTTTCCGTCCCGGGCGGGACCGCTTCGTTCCGAGCGGGACCGTTTCGTCTCGGTCGGGACGGGCATGCTAAAGCCACGGGTCACTCTTTTCTCCTCCTTCACTTATGTAACCTTATAAATACTTCTCCCTTGTATTGTTTAAGCATCCTACACTACCCTAGATTATTTTAAGACCTCTCTTGAACATTCAAAACCCTACTTAGACTTTCTTCATCTCTACTTTAGTTTCATATTAATCTTTTGTGAATCTTACATTATTCTAGTTTATTAGTCTTGTATTAAGGAGATTTTTGAAGACTCATCCAAGATTGACAACCTTGGAGATTATTTTGGGTTTCTTATTAATGCAAGTTCTCATCTTTTTATCTCCTTGTTAATTGGTATAATCTCTTTTCTCTTAATCTTTGATAATCTCTCAAGTTTTAATCTTTACATATTGTTTATTGTTCTTAATTGTTCATGATGAATGTTTGGTTATTTATGTTGATTTCTCTTATTATTGTTATACTTAATTTCATTATGAGTGATTAGACTCCTTGTGGGGTTAGTAGGGGGATTAAGTGTGGATTATGGGTGATTAGGGTTTGATTGTGGGTAAAGGTGATTCCTTTGTTGCTAGTCACTTATTTGGCACACTATGTGTTTGTTGTATTGCTTGTGTGGGTAGTAGTGGCCAATGCTTCTCATACTTGTTCTCATCTTCTCATTGTGTATTCGATTTGTGGTCGAATGTTTGTGTTTTGAGTTGCATCTTGCATGAATGTTCGGGTCTAGTCTTAGACACGAGAGTGCGGACTTTGGCTTTGGCGCGAGAGCGCAAACCGACCTTAGTAACTAAGTGGCACCTACACCCTTCATTACCCAATCATCCTACTACGCTTATGAACCCGACCTAACCCTACTCCTTCCCATATTTGATTTCTCTACCTCTTTAGCCTTCTTCTCTAGTTTGTTAGTGTTTCTAATCTTTAGTTGTTTTAATTAGCTTTTGTTTTATCTAGTTCATTGTTAGTCCATTTCCTTACCTCTCAACCATCATAGTTTGTCAATTATTGCCTTCTTTGTGTTTGTTTGTGCAACTTAGCCTTGTTTCTAAGTAGACCTAGTCTAGACACCCATAACCGTCTCCGTGGACACGACCCGACTTACCCTAGCTACCGTTAGGATTAGTTGGACTCTACTTGATCGGTGGGGACCCGCGGCATTTCCTACCATCAGGCGTGGAGGAGGAAAAGTATAAAGAGCAGAAAGAGGGCGAGGGGGACTGGAGGAGAGAGTGAGTGATACTTTGGGTTTTGGTGGTTTCATTATTGAGATTTTCTTTTTCCTTTTTTCTGCCAACAAATGGGCATGCTTTATAAATTGCTGCTATTCGTGAAACACGCCGCAATTGTAGAGCCGCAATTGAACATTTTTCTACTAGTGATATTAGTAGTTCTCGTGATATACCTTACCTGGTATTATGCTTAAGATGCGTCGGCTCGGTATTAATAGAGATGCGTTGAACCTAATAAAGCGAGCACCCGGACTAATACGGAACCCGACCATCACTTTGTTTAGTTTAGTTGTTTTACGTTTTGAATTCCGTATTTAGGTGATTTAGTATGCGATTATAAGGTCATAAAAGCGGTAAATCATACGAAAAACTGTAAATGCGAATGTAAGTAAATCACATTATGAGGAGTTGCACCCTTGGAGTATACACTAAACGTGACACGATGCATAGATAAATGAGAACGGATCTCGGAATTACTCGGGTCTATTTTAGTGGGTTTTAGTATTTGTGGTTGAATTTGGGACGTTACGTGTTTTAGTAGATGTTTGTGGACCTAGTGTCCACATCTAGTGTTGTCGTAATGCATAATAAAGAAAATTACGAATATGGTAAGTTTTGTTTAGATGACAACCTAGTGACGATTCGACTTCAAAGGCGGATCCTCCTAGTGATTTCGGCAGAGCTCCGTTACCGTCGACCCTTCCTACGGCTACTCCGGCTGAGCTTCGTTACTATGGACCGATTCTGCGGCTAATCCGGCAGAGCTTCGCTACTAGACTTAAGCTAGTCGAACACAGGCACCTCGGTATTGAGTGGGGTGCTCGAAGGTGAGGAGTAGCATCGATGTCGCTTTTATCGGAACTAAGATCGAGTGGATCATTTGCCTCACGTGTCAGAGTGCGATCCCTTAGCGCGAGAAAAGAGAGGGAAGAACGAGTTGTGTAGAAGTAGGCACGAACTCGTGATTGTGTGTCGAGTGAATGAGGTGAGGGGGGTACTTATAGATGTTTTCGGTCCTCGTCACCCATATGGACGCCCGTGGTCAAGCGGTTCGATCTTCAGACGCCTGGAGTGAGGCAGTTTAGTCTTCAGGCGCCTGAGCTGAGGCTGTCGAAGTTTTGAAGATCCGATATCAAAACTTTCCAAAACGGAGGAGATGCACATCTTAGGTTATCTTGGAGGTTAAAGCTTCCCCATAACCCTAGTGTGTCAAGCGCCAGGTGGGCTTCGGGCGTCCCAAGGTTCGCTCGGCCCGACGGGTTGACTCGGGTTTGACTTTGCATATTTCGGGACCGATTCGGGGCCTCAGTGTCGGAATTGACTCTAATTAGTGTCGACGCGACCGTAATGACACGACTAAGCCTGCCTTGATGTTAATTTAATATTTCCGAGTAATTATTTGATTCGTTTTATAGAAAAACTATCTAAAACATCACGAAGTCGCGTCGCGTTGCAGTCCGATCGTCATCGGGTGTTTGTCGGGCACTCCTGCAGCCACCAGGTCCAATTCTGGGTGTCTACAGGAGTATGAAGAGTTTGGTCAATTCATCACAATAAATAAGAAGAAATAAAATATCGAAGGCTTAATTTATTTGTAAAATAAAATGTATAAAAAGTGGTAGTGTAAAAATGTGACATGGGTGTGTCACGGTCCAAAACATGGGGAAGAGGTCTCAAATAATTTGTAAGTTGATAAAAAGAAGAATCGTAAAATTATTAAAGGTATTTCAAAGCAGTTCGAGTAATCCGCGCGTTGGAAAATAATTATTTACGATATTCATAATAAAATCATTAAAGGTAAAATATTCTTAAATAAAAATATTTCTTAGTTGGAAATACCATATAAACTTGTTTTGATATTTTTAGGAAAAATAAATAACTCAATTCCAAGCTTAAAACGTTAGTTCGTTGAAAAATATAACTCCATGCGCAAAAATAAATAGTTCACAATGAAAATCAAATAAATAGGTTTAAAAGAATTAAAATATTTCAAAATAAAAATAAATATTATTTGACTCGAAAATAAAAATAAGGCTTGGAAAAATGATGAAATAGAAGGCGAAACGTGATAGAGTTATGACGACGTCATAACGAAAAATATAAAAACGTTTGGAAAATAGCGGGTGTTACAATCCTTCTCACTAAAAGAAAGTTTCGTCCTCGAAACTAAGGATAAGTAGAAAGAAATCAAAATTACCCCACTCGAAAAGAAGAGGATACAAATTTCGCATAAAAATAATTGGTTTAATAGAAAATTTTACAACTTTTAAAGTGATACGAAATCAAATACAAATATTTATTCAAAGAGGAATTGGGCTAAGCCACCCGAAGTTTAAAATCTTCTAAATTAATGAAATCATAAAGTAAAATTATTTGCTAAAATAACGACGTCAAATAACATTTGTAAACGAACTCGAAGAAAATTAGGTAATCAAATATTTTCAAAACAAAAGTAAAACAATTTTTGCTTAATAAATTCGATAATATTTCTTCTTATGATGAAACAAAATTTAGTTTGGAGAAATCATATTTTTTAATTAGTAAAAATCGAACCCGTCGTCAAATATTTTCAATAACAGATTCAAAAGTCGACCAACGATAAAATGAAAACTAGTTTCAAAATGTTAAAATTTTGAAAATGTTATCAAAGTAATTATGAAGGTTTTCAAAAATGTTACCAAACCTGAACATACAAAATAATTTCGACAATGTTAAAATATTTTTCATAATAATCCTATAGAAATTGAAGTATTTGGAAATATGAAAGTTAAATTTCATGATATCCAAAAAGTTCAAGTTAGTCAAACTTTTTACAAAACGAGCAATTTCACAATTAGAAATTATAACTCAAAATGTTAAAATTTTACGCTAGTCAAACTTTTTATAAAATTGGGAGTTCGAAAAAAGGTTAACAGGTAAATAGAACAGGGATAAATAAATTAAAAATAAGAGCTTTCAAAATCGATAAAGGTCGAAGGGATTAGCAGCAGCGGTAACAGAATTCAAGAGAAGCAGAAAGGAGGACGGAGTTGAGAGTCAAAAAGAGCTCTCAAGGACTATAGAAGAAATTAACCATCTGGAGATTCCTAGCACGACTCTCACAAACATGGGTTCGTAATTGGCCCATCAAATAACGCTAAGTTCAATATCAGTACAGGGTGGTCCTACTCAATCTACCACCTCCAAAATTATCGACTGTCACCTTCTAAAATAAGTCTTACATACTTATATAATTTTTCAATTAGTGTGGTAAGAATCCACAAATGATTTAGACTAATCTATTAATTAAGATTCCAACGGTCGTCAAAACGTACCCAAACTCGTAATCACTAAGGCTCATAAATTAAAAGCTCATAAGGTCTGAACTCAAGGTATACTTCAAATTTCTCGAGTAAGGAGCACTAAACTAAATCCACCAATTAACAATGTTCGGACACGAAATCTTCAAAAATGATCATCAACATATTATTAACATTATCAACAAACTGTGGTTAGGAAAGTACGTCGAACCTTAAACACACTCAGCCGACATGTAACTACAGATACTCACATTTTCAAACACGTCATTCGACTAAGGTTTCTGAGAATTCCATCAAATTTTATATCGTAACAGTGAAACCACTAAAATATTTGTTAACTCAACGAATCCACGATGTTGGACTAAGGGTTTTGAACTATAAATCCATCAAGATGATTGGCATAAATGCATGTCTCAAAAGAATATGATAAATCCAACCACTAATTGTGCAATATGTTTCTCTTCTTCAAGGTTAACAATGATATATCCAAAATTTAGGTCATTCAACTCCAAAGTTCGTAGGTTACAACCTTACATCAATGATCCACGATCTAATCCTTAAGAAACACGGGAAAACTATGTCCACCAAAATTTCTAATGACATTAATGAAAACCTTTAATGGTACCACAACACTCAGGCTAACATTTTAAACGATACTCTAAGTTCCCAAATATTCACGATGCATCCACCAAATAAGCATTAGGTAAGAATCCCAAAGTGATATTATTAGTTACACTTAGTTCGGTTCTAGGGTAGGTACTAGGTATGCATCAAATATGATATACTCTTACTACTCCAAAAAATATATTAAACTCTTAAGTACTCCAAAATGATCAAAGTAACCTAATAACCCAAGGTTCAGTGTCTAAAGTGTCATCCTAATTCCATCAATCAACAATTTGCCATTCAAATCAATCCTCAATAATTTCTTACCTGTTTAGAAGATAAGGTAAACTCACAATCCTCAAACCAGGTAACAAGGGTTTACTAAACCTCAACCTCTATAACTTTCAACGAGGTTCACTGAGACGGAATTCGATCAAACCAAAGAATCTCAAGAGGAAAGATGGTAAAGTAGGAGAATTAATCAAATATTTATCTCAAGAATGAAGACGAGAATTTATAAGAAGGGTTGGAAGAAGTAAAGGCAAGGACAAAAGAATCAATGGTTCTAGATGATTAAGACCTAAAACGAGAGGGGTATCTTTGGACCTCTACGGTTCCACGAAGAAATTCGCGGGATATCTTCTTCATCTCGTAGGGACACGAGCACACTAGTCTTGTGTTGCTTCGTCTAGATCCAAAGTGAAGTGAAGTCGCATCTAAGTCTACTGCACAATTATGGAACTTGAATCTACTCTTGATCATCTGGCCTGAAGCTTAAGTAAACTAAACCGGAGCTGAAAAGTCACCATCGGCATCTTTCTTGGAGCACCTAGTTGTCCACTTGAGTCAGCAGGCGTTGAGAGTGCTAAGTAGGTCTTGTCCCGATCTGGAGCAGCATCATGTTAGCATCTTGTCCACTTATCTTCTTCTTGGACATATAAAACAAATATTCAATGCTTATCATTGAGTTTAAGAAACAGGAAAGCTTAACGAATAAGTCATTAATTACTTCTTTCTACCCATCTCTAATATTATTTTTATTTACTGTTTAAATAATTTACTAGTACTTTCCCTAATTTCAGGTGTAAGCGTTGGGAGCAGAGATGCTCTGATACCAATTGTAATCCCCTAGAAATTCTAACGCAGTACAGTTGTGGAAACACTGTAGAAGTGGGTTTATAACACATTGTAGCTATGTCTTGATTAAATAAAAATGGTAAGTCAATACATAAGCCATAAAATAAAAATGGCTAAAAAAAATAGAATCCATAAATAGGGTTTTAACAATCCGTAATACAGTGATCTTATTAAAACAAGCAGGATCCATAACTGCTCGCTAGCCCACCCGAAGGGAAACACATATACCTGCCATGTTAAAAACATAACAGCCACAATCAGTGGGGAGCAACGTCAACGTTCTCCCAGCCGTATAACAGGATTTTAAAACTGTAATTACTATTATAGAAAAATAGTAAAAATGGAAAACAGTAAAACATTATTCATAAAAATAATCTTTCCGTGAAAACTTCACGTATCGAAAAAATAAAAATAAAAATGAGTTTTCCGGAGAAAACATAAATCATTTGTCAACCTGTGATGGTAGGATTTGTCGTGGATCCCACCGCCAAATAAATAACCGGCTAAAACCTAACTAGGGTAGCTAGGGTAAGTCGGGTCGAGTCCACGGGGACGGTAAGAGGCGTCTTAGACTAAGGTCGCCCAAATACGAGACTAGGTCAACGAGCTAAGCTAAAGAATGATAAAAGGGGAGAGAGCTAGACCAAGACTAAGGAAAACAAACAAGGAAAACGGGCTAGGATTAGGTCGGGGTCAAAGGGGTAACGGAATGGTCAAGGAGGAGTTAGAGTGAAGGAGGTAGTAGGGTAATCTAGGTAATCTAACTTAGATCGACCTAGAGGTTCCTCATGGAACCCATCCGGCGACACACACGACAAAGGAAAACAAGAAAAACAAGCATTCCAACCTACTTAGTCATTCAAGCATTCCAACAAACATGTAATGTGCATCACTCAAGAGGAAACCCAAATCTTCCACCAATTCCTCCAACAAACCCTTAATCATCCAATTAACACCCTAATCATCCTACTAACCCTAGCAAGAACACTACTCTAACATCATCAAACTAATTCTAACAAGAACAAGAGGAAACAACACAAGAATCAAAACATACATAATCAAACTAGTGATAACTATGAACTAAGAACAATCCAACAATCAAAGATGCAAACTTGGATAAATTAAACAAGATAAGGAGTAAAAAGGAAGAGGATTATACCATACTAGTGAAGGAGAAAGATTGAAACTTGCATTAATGAAGAAAACCCAAAACAAACCACCAAGGTTGTCAATCTTGGGAGGATCTTGAAGAATTCTCTTAATACAAGTACTAAACTAAGATTAACTACTAATTACCGATTAATCTACTCTAATCTAATATAATCTAACCTAAAGTAGTCTAGGGTTTAATGGGAAGTGAAGAACATAAGCTAAGATCGTGTCTTAATACAAGAGGGGGGTATATATAGGGTTACAAGTGGAAAGGAGAAGAGAAGAATGAAGCGCGGAGCAGCAGCAGCCCTTCCCGGCCGGGAGGAGGTGGTCCCGGTCGGGAGGGTGTCGGTCCCGGCCGGGAGGAGCTGGTCCCGGTCGGGGTGGACCCAAAACAGGAGCATCCTCTTTTGTGCACCTCATCCCGGACGGGTTGAGGTCATACCCGTCGGGGATGAGTCTTGTAGGCCTCCAATATGATCTTTAAGGTTCCTCCTTGCTTCACATGGACTTCTCATCGATTCTCGGGACTCGGGATCGGGTCTCGGAGGCTCGGGATTGGGTCCCAAGGTCTCGGGGTCGAATCCAAGGCATCGAGTGATCGTTCCTCCGCTTCATTGGCTCCGAAAAGTGTATGTATTGAGTCGGAATCGCTCCAACTCTTCATGAATGGTCTCGGGAACCTGAAACGAACTAGAGGAAGCATAAGTAGCCCATAAATCGCTCCCAAGGAGCGATTCCACAAGGAAAATGGGACCAAAACACTATGAAATAGGTACTACAAACTACACTTATCAACTCCCCCACACTTAACCCTTACTCGCCCTCGAGTAAGCACAAACTAACTACTAAACTAGCCGAGTGGGTATTAGCGCACCCTACGCCCTTTCAACTCACGCGAGTGCACTTAGAGGAAAAGTGAACTCCGCAAGGCAAGTCGGGTCTTGCGACAAAACTGTGGATGCAACCGGACACAAAACACAAAAACAAACAAACACACAAAAGGTTGCACCCAAAAGAAAAGAAATACCGCTTTCCTCATACAAGCGGTGAAAGAAGCGTCGGTTTAGGACTCAAGGCAAGTGACAACGTTCCCAAGTTAGCATTACAAACCAAGATGGACTAAACCCTAATAGTATGACGACAAAGCAACAAAAACGTTGGTAACTTACCTCGGTCCTCCTAACTTTCTAAAAACGTACTACGGGACGATCAGCGGAGTGGGAAGTGATGATCCACGGTGTTAGTCGACACTGTAGGTAAGTGAGACCCCGCCCCCTTTAGCGTGAGCCAAGAGGGTCGTCCCGTGTCCAAAACCGCCTAACTAGTCCAAGTAAAAAGGTGGAAAACATGCAAAATGAGGGAAGACCGACTAATGCCGCTATCATCCTTCCTAGGGACTCGGTCCTTTGGTAGGCTCTTCACGGCAAAAGTCGGAAAAAGGCTTATTTTGAGAGGTAGGGGTTATTTTTGTGAATCGGGTTTTCTTTTGGCATTTTCTCTTTTCTTTTGCATTTTTGCTCGTTTGTTGCCATGCCATTTCTTTTTCTTCTTTTCTATTTTCTTTTTGGCTTTTGTGCCTTTTCTTTTTCTTCATTCTTTTCTTTCTTTCATTTTCTTTCATTTTCTTTTCTTTGCCCTTTTGGCATGATTTGGCATTTTGGCATTTCTTTGTAACAAGAAAGAGAGGAATCAACAAGTTGCAATTTATTGGTGGATATGTGTAGGAGGTAGGTGAATGGGTGAGTTGGGAGCGCGCTTTCCCTTCAAACCCACAAAAAGTGGAGAACTTGGACTAATCAAACGATCCTAGACACGGTCACCTAAGGGACGGGACTCGGCAACCAAGGCCTTTTCGCACCGTGGGTGGTCATAATGGTCAAATGCAAATCCCGTAGTAAATCCCTAGTAAGCTAGGTGGACTCGAGGTAAAGGACCAACGAAATCATTGATTTAGGGTCATTCTACTAGAATAAAGTCCAAGACTCGATTTACACTACTAAAAAGGGAAAGTACACACGCACACACTAGCCTCTAAACCGGGTTTTCGAAAACGGTTTACACACATGACACACAACATAGCACAACATAAAATCAAAGACATGACGAAAATGAACGAAAGAAAAAAAAACAAAAAGCAACAAAACAAGATCAACACAAAACGAACACATACATAACACAAAAAGCACCCCGATCATCCGAACAAGCCACCAAATCATCCACACTTTACAAAGCTCCACCCGAGCACACAGCATCACAATCTCCTCCAAACTCCGCAAGAGGTAAAGAAGAAAAAGAGATAAGATGTTACCGGGAGTCTTGAAAGCCTTCCAAAGTTAACGGCGATTAAAGCAACCTATAAGGGAAAGGGAGGCAAAACACGCACACAAAACAAATATACGACACAATGACACAAGGAGAAAACACATAAAAAGGAAAATCTTTTTTGATTTTTGTGAAAATTTTCAAATTTTTAGGGTTTTTTAAAGATTTTTTTCAAAAAACTACAAAAATAAAGCTAACTATGCTAGAATACCACTCCCCCACACTTAAGTCGAGCCATGTCCTCATGCTCGACCGTAGTGCATGGGAGTAAAAAAGAAACTACGAAAATAAAGCTAGAAATCAACAAGAAAAGTGGAGAAAAGGGTAGAAAGCGTCCGGCCGGGGTGTAGTCAAGTCACCATGGGCCGAGACAAGAAAAGATATGGAAGGGGGAAGAAAAATGAAAAGAAGGAAATAAAAGGAAATGAGAGGGGAGGACTAGGTGTAATCAAGTCACCTAGCCCGGATTCCGCCTAAATCCGACTAAATCCAACAAAAAGGTGAAAATCTTGAAAATTTTGGATTTTGAAATGACTCTCGATGTAGTCACGTCATCGAGAGTCGGGAGCAAGCACACCAAGGCCTCGAAGGCCACCATGACACAAAGGATAATAGGGAAAGGGAATAGACAAATGAAGACACGCTATAAAAACGGAAAAGAGAGGATAGTTGCCGTACCATACGGTTACCAACTCACTCGCTCCATCGTCTCATAAGTCAGTATAGGCACTTAGCTTGTCCATGTCGTCGTTGTCATCCTTCTTCAAGCTTGAGAAAACCACATGGCTAAGGTAGTAATGGTGTGAGGGGGTTGGATTTGGTGTGAGTATCGGTCTAAAGTGAGGAGGAAATGAGGTTACGGTATGTAAATGAGGGACATGGGTGGTATGACACGAGCAAGGATGGGTAAGGAGGTTGGGTGGGGGTATACAATGGTTGGGTGGGCTTAAATGTCGAAGAAGAAGCACCAAAAAGGAGTAGGGGGTCATCCCGGTCGGGATGGGTGATCCCGATCGGGATGACATACCCGTCCCGGTCGGGAAGGCTCTTTCCCGATCGGGATGACACTCCAGTGAACTCGATTTTTGGCACCCTCATCCCGATCGGGACGGCCCCATCCCGGTCGGGACGACACACCCTTCCCGGTCGGGAAGGGTCCTCATGACTCCCATGACCCCAAAAACCGACTCCCTTACTCACGGTCCAAGCTCTACCACTAACCACTCCTTTCTAGGAGTCATCTTCACTTCACCTATCACAATAAACTCAAAGTACACATCAAATTCACTCCCTCACATCGCTCATCAAAATACCAAAACAATTACAAGAATCCCACAAAACTAACAAAGTCAAGAGATAAAACACACAAATACAAGCACAAGTACTCTAAAGAGGAGAGGAGAATATACAACATGACGGTTCTTTAGGAACTCCGTCAAACCTAGGATGGTGGACTCTTCTTCAACCGTAGCCCTCAAGAGCATGGAGGAGCAAGTCGAACGCGCTACCGACATCATAATGAAGGCCCAAGAAGCGCTCGAGCCTAGCCAACCTCCACGGCCTCCAAGGTGGAGGCAAGAAGTAGGATTTCCAAGACCCAAAATCATCATTCGTGTCATATCCGGGCTCTATCCATCCTATGAGCTTCACCGGTCTCTCCCTCCCTAGGCATCGCCTCCAATCATTAGCAAGCTTCATCTCCAAGAAACAAGGCACAAAAAACGGTTTTGGCCTTGCTTCCTCGTTGCACACCCCCACACTTTCCTCAAGTTGTGGTTCCCCATCTTCATCATTCGGCCCCACATCATCTTGGAGAGGAGGATCAAAACTTACTACCGACGGTTTCAATCTCCTCCAAGTCATTGCTTGGTTCACTAGCTAGGGGCTCTTGATGCTTAGTCGCATTATCGCACAAGGGCAACTCAAGGCTAACAATTTCACCCAACAACTCCACAAACTCCACCAAACCATCCAACTCACCATCCTCCTCCAATTCCTCACCAATGTTGCCTTCACTAAGGGTCACATCCTCATTCGTCTCTTTTTGGGTAGACGATTGAGGTTCTTCAAAGCAAATCTCTCCTCCAAAGGGAACTACATCGGCGGCTTCATGGTTAGGTTGCTCCTCTCTCTCCAGTGGGCACCCTTCATCTAATTGCGATGTTCGGGATAAATACATTACGGTTTGAACTGATAATGCATTTAATCGAGCATCAAGCGCCTCGTTTTCCTTCCTATATTGGGCCAAGAGTTCATCTTGATTCTTTTGCATTTGGATGGCCAATTTGATGGTAGGATTTGTCGTGGATCCCACCGTCAAATAAATAACCGGCTAAAACCTAACTAGGGTAGCTAGGGTAAGTCGGGTCGAATCCACGGGGACGGTAAGAGGCGTCTTAGACTAAGGTCGCCCAAATACGAGACTAGGTCAACGAGCTAAGCTAAAGAATGATAGAAGGGGAGAGAGCTAGACCAAGATTAAGGAAAACAAACAAGGAAAACGGGCTAGGATTAGGTCGGGGTCAAAGGGGTAACGGAATGGTCAAGGAGGAGTTAGAGTGAAGGAGGTAGTAGGGTAATCTAGGTAATCTAGCTTAGACCGACCTAGAGGTTCCTCATGGAACTCATCCGGCGACACACACGACAAAGGAAAACAAGAAAAACAAGCATTCCAACCTACTTAGTCATTCAAGCATTCCAACAAACATGTAATGTGCATCACTCAAGAGGAAACCCAAATCTTCCACCAATTCCTCCAACAAACCCTTAATCATCCAATTAACACCCTAATCACCCTACTAACCCTAGCAAGAACACTACTCTAACATCATCAAACTAATTCTAACAAGAACAAGAGGAAACAACACAAGAATCAAAACATACATAATCAAACTAGTGATAACTATGAACTAAGAACAATCCAACAATCAAAGATGCAAACTTGGATGAATTAAACAAGATAAGGAGTAAAAAGGAAGAGGATTATACCATACTAGTGAAGGAGAAAGATTGAAACTTGCATTAATGAAGAAAACCCAAAACAAACCACCAAGGTTGTCAATCTTGGGAGGATATTGAAGAATTCCCTTAATACAAGTACTAAACTAAGATTAACTACTAATTACCGACTAATCTACTCTAATCTAATCTAATATAACCTAAAGTAGTCTAGGGTTTAATGGGAAGTGAAGAACATAAACTAAGATCGTGTCTTAATACAAGAGGGGGGTATATATAGGGTTACAAGTGGAAAGGAGAAGAGAAGAATGAAGCGCGGAGCAGCAGCAGCCCTTCCCGGCCGGGAGGAGGTGGTCCCGGTCGGGAGGGTGTCGGTCCCGGCCGGGAGGAGCTGGTCCCGGTCGGGATGGACCCAAAACAGGAGCATCCTCTTTTGTGCACCTCATCCCGGACGGGTTGAGGTCATACCCGTCGGGGATGAGTCTTGTAGGCCTCCAATATGATCTTTAAGGTTCCTCCTTGCTTCACATGGACTTCTCATCGATTCTCGGGACTCAGGATCGGGTCTCGGAGGCTCGGGATTGGGTCCCAAGGTCTCGGGGTCGAATCCAAGGCATCGAGTGATCGTTCCTCTGCTTCGTTGGCTCCGAAAAGTGTATGTATTGAGTCGGGATCGCTCCAACTCTTCATGAATGGTCTCGGGAACCTGAAACGAACTAGAGGAAGCATAAGTAGCCCATAAATCGCTCCCAGGGAGCGATTCCACAAGGAAAATGGGACCAAAACACTACGAAATAGGCACTACAAACTACACTTATCAACCTGCAACCAAATTATATCGATAATAATAAAATAGTCAAAATGGCGTTATGGATAGGATTGGTGTAGACGGCTAGACTTTCACTAGGAGAATACTAAAAACTAGCTTCGAGAACTTAGTTCAAACAAATCAAACTTCGATCTCTAACTAGGCTACTCAACCATAATAGGGCGGCGACTTATAAATGCGTGGCCCTATTTTAAGATAATGCACAACTCTCCTGGGATTACCTGTCACCCAGTTCAAGTTACTGTGAGACCTAAGCTTAAGGTCAAAATGTACACAACTCGTGGGATACCTGTCACCCGGTTAAACAACTAATGTACCGATTCCTGATACACTAGCCTTATAGTTGATGGCAAAAACGTAAACCCCAGAATATATTACTCTAAACTCACACTTGTCCTTATTCCATAACTCCAAAACAAAGCCATTATCGATATTCAAAAGATATAATCATTATAATAATAACAGAACAAAAGGAGTAATCATTATATTCTAAAAGAGGAAACTTTCTATTTTAGGAAACTTCTATTTTTAGAAACTTTACTAAAAATAGCATCATATCAAAATATCGAAAATATTAGTTCATACTAATACAACATTTTTAGTAAACGATATAGATTTATAAAACTAATACTTTCGGCCTTAACGATATTAATTGTTAAATAAAGTAAGAGCATTTAGGTTTATGAAATTATTGAAATATCATACAAGTGTTTATAAAATGATTAAAAATGTCTTAAAAATTTTAATACTATTAAACAGGGTGTTTCAAAATTTACAAAACTAAAGTTTCGTAATTATTGTATTAGTTTCGACAATATAATTATAAATAAGATTTTACGGCAAATGTCAAATTAAATCTTTTAACATCTTTTATTTAATTAAACCATTGAATATATTTAGAGTATGTTAAGGGATGATTTAAATCTTAAAGTTTCAGATTTAAATATTCTCAAAATGGCTGGAAAAATAAATCATTTAGGTGAAACGGACCATTTTAACGACAAATCGTAATTTTGTCCAAAAATCATTACTATTAATTTAAGACTTTGATAAATAGTAAAAAAATTACGTAAAATAACTACTATATATTTTTGGACATTCTGTCCAAAAGAATAATTTTTTCCAGAATCCAAAACTCGGTTTTTAACGAGTTTTCTCGTTAATCGTCTAATCTCGACAATAACGATTAATAAAAATAGTAATTACAAAATGATTTAAGTATTAATATCCAAAAATTATTATTAAACTTAAAAATCATGATTTTCTATAATCTACCAACTTCTCCAGATTTCCAAAATTTCAGATTTAGCAAATTCCGTTAAAACGTTTTTTAAAACCCGTTTTCACAATTAACGATTCTCTTAATAAAACTTATCGTTCCTAACATTTTATTAACACACTAAAATCATAAAAATACATAATTTTTCGAGAAACATCAAGAACCCGTTATTTTCCAGATTTAAAACAAAGATCAGAAAAATCAGAAAATAAAACGGCAAACACGGTTTTAACGATAAACGATGATTTAAAGTGATTAATTAATTCACCCACTTAAACATTCAGAAAAATTATGAAAAAATTCAGAAAATTCTTTTTATCAGAAAGATTATCCATGTCCAATTTCAGATTTAAATAAAATGTTTAAGTGCTAGAAATAAAAATCGGCTTTTAATCCTTTTTGTCCGTAAACAGTAATAATTCAATAATCAATATCTAAAATATCAGAAAAATACCAAATTATCAAAAATCATCAAAAACTTCATTTTTACAGAATATAGTCATATATTACAAATTTAGACCGAATATTACGATTTTACGAATTAATATGACGATTTAATCGTTAATCTCGTAAAAGCGATAAAAATACCGAAACATGCAAATTTTTACGACTTTAAAATTTTCCATATTATATGATATACATATATTGTCAAAAATAAAATATAAAAATATACATGTAATTACACAATTAAAATCAAGTAATAACGAGTAACATCGACGTTACCTCCAATCCAAATTTGAGTCGATATATTCGTCGGCTTCGAGATCATCCACAAAACCTATGACACATGAAAAGTATGGTAGAAAAATACCATAAGAAAACTAGGAAAAAAATCACGGTGAATAACGACCGAAACCAACATCGAATATTACCGTAACGAAAGGATCAAAATAACGAATTATTTGACGATGAAAACGAGACGATTATGACTCGATTTTGAGACAAAAATGCTGCACTTGGCTGCTGATCAGAAGTGACAAATGAAGAAGAAAATGGATAGTTTTGCCTTGATTAATTTGGTGTATGAATGAATAAAAATGTGAAGGGTTTGTAGCATGAATGTATAGCCTCTTAAAGTTAATAAAATCAAGGCCAAATACACAAGGGGAATCAGCCAAATGAGGTGAATGTGGAGTATGAAGAGTTTGGTCAATTCATCACAATAAATAAGAAGAAATAAAATATCGAAGGCTTAATTTATTTGTAAAATAAAATGTATAAAAAATGATAGCGTAAAAATGTGACATAGGTGTTTCACGATCCAAAACATGAGGAAGAGGTCCCAAATAATTTGTAAGTTGATAAAAAGAAGAATCGTAAAATTATTAAATGTATTTCAAAGCACTTTGAGTAAACCGCGCGTTGGAAAATAATTATTTACGAAACTTCGTAATAAAATCATTAAAGGTCAAATATTCTTAAATAAAAATATTTCTTAGTTGGAAATATCATATAAACGTGTTTTGATATTTTTAGGAAAAATAAATAATTCAATTCCAAGCTTAAAACATTAGTTCGTAGAAAAATATAGCTCCACGCGCAAAAATAAATAGTTTACAATGAATATCAAATAAATAGGTTTAAAAGAATTAAAATCTTTTAAAATAAAAATAAATACTACTTGACTTGATAATAAAAATAAGGCTTGGAAAAATAATGAAACAGAAGGCCGAAACGTGATAGAGTTATGACGACGTCATAACGGAAAATATAAAAGCGTTTGGAAAATAGCGGGTGTTACACACACACACACACACACACACTCCCGAACACCATATATGCTCGGTTCAACAACCAATGTGGCCCATATAGACACACCAACCTTACAGTTGATGGCTGTAGACACCCGCATTTGACTGCTTGTGTCTATAGCAGTCTCCGACAAAACACCCGATGATGATTGGACGTAAACATGCTTTAAAGCGCTCGAATACTGATATGGGTTATGTCCTCTCACCAAATCAAGATAAACCTAATGCTACTAACTAGAAGATAGTGGCAAGTAAGGTAGCGTATCCACAGGGAAGCGGTTGAATTTTGTCTAATAGCTATGACGATTCTAAGATGCTCTAAAAGGTTGTTTGATAGAAATATATAAAAGATTACTAAAATGCGATAATAAATAATTGTAATATCCGTAATTTATATAGAAGTCAAACCCGAGTCAAGTCAAGTAGACCTGATCGTCCCGTTCTATATCAGACTGAACCCGTTCCTGGGCACATCTATTACGACCTTTAATGACAATAATATAATTGTAATATCCGTGTTTATAATGGGTCTGTAATACCTGAAATTTTATATAAAGGTCAAACAGAGTAAAGTCAAGGCAGACTATGATATCCATATAATAATACTGGTATTTTTACCAATAGTCGTATGATACCTATCCCTAATAATAAGAGTACCCGTATAATCCTTAGACTTATTAAACTAATATTGTATTCACACCTAATAACCTAATTGCCTATTCCTAATATTGTATTTACACCTATTATAGTCATATATTAACCTATTCTAATTTTGTAACATAGTTATTATTATAATAAGCAACCACCACCATCCCTAGTTACGTTTCACGCCGCATCAACCCCGCACACCTCCTTTATTCATTTGTATAACCTCCTTCACGCCGCGTCTGTTTCCCGACAACCACCGTCACCATTTTGGCAATTGATGTCAGACACCCCCTTTCTTGTCTCTAGGTCCTGGATACCTTGCCCGCGTTGTTATAATCGTGAGCGCGAGCATATCGATGTAAGGACTCATATGTTATTGTTGTTGATCTCGTATTGTCGTTATTGTTTTCTAGTGTCGTTATCATCGTTGTAGTTGTATTTCGTGAGGTTACAGTAGTCGGGTTGTAGATGTGTAGTGTGTTGTTGGTCGTGTGTTTGCGTGGCTATATTGTGGGTGTTGCGGATGTCGGGTCTGGTGTGTAGCGTTGTTATCAGGGTGTTATGGTTGTCGTCGGGTACAACCGTTGTTTCTTTCGGGTTGCTGTCGGTGCTTGATTTAGCGAGAGCCAAAGCGTCGAGATGGTCGACGTAGTGTTATACGGGAGGCTGGTGTTTTGTGAGACCATAACATTATTATGGTCATGCGTTGTAATAGTTTTATTATACGCTTGTCTTACGGACTTAAAGTCGGTGTTGCTGTCAGTGTCAGTATATTATGTAATTAGGTTGGGTCGGTTTCTGTTTATAATGTAGTCAGGTCGGGTATCATTTTACTACTTAGCTAGTCAGGTCGAATTTCATTTTATTACTTAGTTACGTTAGGGTCGATATTAACTTAAGTATATAATATTTTATTAGGATCGGATTTGGTAGAATTTCCATGGTGATTTGTACTACCGATGTGGTGGTGGCCTGCTGACTAGGTAAGGTTTTCCTTACTTAGAATACGTTAATTTTATGATGCATGTATGAGTTACGAATACGATGTGATATCGTGCTAATGAAAATAATGTTGAATAATGATGGGAGAATGATTGATGGATATTTATATATTGGAGTTGGTGAGGCTAGCTTTAGACCTAGCCGGGGCCCTTGATCACGGTCCCCTCCCTGATTTCTCCTTGCGGGTTGTTGAACCTGCGGGGGGTGTGCACACTCGGAATGAAAGGGCCTGCCAGAAGAGTTGAGATGAAATTATTGATATGGTACCGAGATGGTAATGAATGTTGGGATGAGATTATTGAATGGTACCGTGATAGTGCCAAAAATGTGGAGATGATATTATTGATTGGTACCGATGATGGTACTGAAACAATTGAGATTGGATGCTTTATATTATGTTTCTATGTTATAATGTTAACATGTTCTAACCGTTTTCTTTATCTATTTTGTCACCCTATTTTTATTGGTGGCCTGTGATGATCCAATTGATATTTCTGATCAACTGGGGAGCAGTCTATAATACAGGTTATGTATATTGTGATGTGTTTGGATGCGGGGATGCTTGTACGGGATTGGGGTGAACGCGATAATGATCCTGGTCGTAGCACGGGTTACTGCGTAGGCATTCCTGTTTATATAGATTGTATAGCTTCCGCTGTGTAACTAGAGTTGTAAAAGTTAATGAATTGTAATGTTTAAATCAGATGGCCGGCTTGGCAATCCATGTTGTATTGTAATGGGGTACTACCTCGGGAAATTGAGATGGTAACACCTTTATTTATTCGGGAATGTCTTGATAAGGCTTCTTGGTAAATGGGGGTGTTACAAAGTGGTATCAGAGCGATCGATTCTGGAGCCTGAATAAATGAACCTAGGAAAATAAAATGAACCCCAGTGATGGACCATAAGGAGCCCTTCTAAAACTCGGTTGAGGAAACGTCCTTATACCAACCACGGCCCTCCTGGTCTTGACCCGGTAACCGCGTGTGAGAAATGAGATGGGGTATATATTAGGAAGGGATACGTTGTGATGCAATGAATGTTTTGTGATGACTGCCTGTGATAATTGGTTGCCTTTTTTTGACGTATGTGATGTAGTGATCAAACTGTATAAGCTAAGATGTGACTAGTACGTACTTACGGTATTACCATGTTATAGTAATTAGTACGAGGTCATATGAGGAATATGTTACAACATGTAAGATTGGGGTAAGAGTCAACCACCCTGGGTGAGAGTAAGTTCATAGTCAGAGTTGGTAGTGACATGCATTAGATACGACGTCGAGGTGTTTGTACGTAGTAGTGTCGTAAGCGATAAACGAGTTCTAATTAGTCGATTTAGTGGTAATCGGTGTTTGTCTTGTTGAAGTAATATAATGGAGTCATTCACATTATTGGAGAGGGGTTTGTTCTCTGGTAATGGTATAGGTATCACGATATGTTTAGAGGGTCGATAATTTATGTGGTTTAAGTGTGTCGTAATGGGAATGTTATTTAAAAGTACTTGAATACTTGTGTTCCGTTTGTAGTGTTATGTGCTTCCTTGTCGATACAATTTATTAGCTGCCTTCCCGTTACTTAATGAGGATGTATAGTTAGAAGTATAATGGTTTGTAATGTGTCCATGAAGGGTGTCATATTGCGTATAAAGTACGAGCTAAGGAGCCTGATAGTCGAACAATGTAAGAATACTTGAGAACCGTTTCGAGTTAATGTGATTTACCTGCTTTATATTGATATGAGTGGTGTCATTATTGGTCCTCATTCTTCTCTCGTAATGGTTTAAATGAACTTGTCTATCAAATTGTTCTTGAAAATGTATGTGGTATCTGAAATTATGTCGATCTGTTTATATTATAGGGAGCAACAATGTATACATAAATGTATCATTTCTATTTCACCCTGATTAATACAATGTGTGATTGACTAGATAAAGTGTGAACTCAAAACCTGTTTATTACTTGAGTTTGAGTAATGATATATCTGTGGTGCCATATTCATTAATGTGCATTTCGGTCAAAGTCACTTGAATATTCGTATTTCGTTCCGAGTTTACATGCTTCCCCGCCAATGTGATAGGTTCTGAGTCATACCTTGTTATTAATTTCTATTCTTGATGGTTTAACTGAGCATTTATAAATACCCGTGTTGAGTTGATGACATACACATTTACACACTTTATCTAACCTGAATAATGTGTTTACTGAGGTCTATTTTGATGGCCTAAACAAACATGTTTGCTAACTGTATCGAGATAATGTCAAAATAGGTTAAAACACATTCGTTCACAGGAATAATGTGTTACTAAATTTTTTTTCACCTGTTTACCATGTCCCTTTCACAAAAGTTTGGAAAAAAAAACTCACATTTATTTTAAGTCTAGTTCTTCACTGCAAAATTTCGGTATTTAAACCCAAGTATTTCAACCTATTTGCTAGTGGTCACGTTTCCGTTACACACCTTACTTAGAGATTAAATTATCATTGGAAATTTTACCGAAATCACTTGAAGAGTTTGGATAATGTTGGAACTTGGTTGCTCGAAAATATGATTTGAAATAACTCATTTTATCAATCGAACCTTTTTCAAAGTAAAAATTTGTCAGTTCAGAAAAATGATTATGCAAATCACTGTTATGTTTGGAATTTAAAAACGGTACATGACTATCTTGAGAGTCTTAGACCACTAGTTTCACACTGTTTTGAGTTATAATGATTTAATTATGATTTTTCTATCATGACGACAATGTTCTGAAAATGTGTCTAAGTCCATTGAATGGTCATTGTTTCATCTTGTTCAAGTGATTGCACTAATTTGAAAATGTCTACCTTATCGTATGATGCAGTAGAATTAGACTTACATGTTAATGATGAATTCAGAGTAAATTCGGGTCATGAGAGGTCATATTGGTTCATGTTGCATAATTAACTTAACGTGGATCTTATGGAGCAAATGTGTTGTTGTCTGATAAATTTATCATGGTAATGAGTCGGTTATGTGATAAAGAACATCGGCGCGCGTATCCAATAAGTGGAGTCGTTCCAATGAGAAGTCAAGAAAGGTCGGGTCATCAAACAACGAATTGCGTGCTCAACTTATGTACCATTAAACTTGACATCAATTTTCATATTTCAGTCATAATAATATAAAGAATTTGGACATGTTTGGTGAACAAGTCGAATGATGGTTTAACCATGTACGTCCCTGATGAGTTTTCCATCCATACGTGTTGGTCGATGAGTAATGTATCCCTAGAGGAATGAACGTTTATAATGTCTACGGATTGATTGTTGGTCTTAAGTTGTGTGTTAGTGTCTAAATTTAAAACTTATACAAAGCTAAGACATGATGAACTACTTGACCTGATAAATATATGTCATCGTTGCCTGTCTCAAAGTTTGAGATTATTAATGTGGTCATCTAACAGTGTCCGGACGTGTTACTATTTTGCCTTGATGATTATATTACCTGCCTAAATGTTTTCTCACACGTATGTGTACATGTGAGTCTGATCTTGCTAACGATACAACTATGTCAATGAGCGAGTTACCATAAATTAGATTAGGAGTTCGTGTCCTAAAGGTAAACCGAGTCATGAGATATAATGACGAGATCGGATGTCATGAATAGAATAAAGTCTAAGGTATACCCGTGAATCCATTGTGTCATCATAGAAGTTTCGATGGCAGTAGGTCGGGTTATAGTACAAGGTAGTAAGTTAGTAACATCACCATCACGAGTCCAAGAAGCAAAGTAGAATGTCATTGATGAGTATCGGGTTCTAAACGTGGGCAAACTGTCTATATATGAACTAATTGTCTTTTCTGCGTGATAGTCTTGGTGTCCGTATATTTCAGAGTGTCTCAGAATGAGGGTTCACGCAAGTATGTAGAGTTACAAGTGTATTAGATGTGGCACACCACCTTGTGAATTGAGTCATGACAAGTATAATGAGTATAAACACAGCGGTACTAGTAAGTCGTCTGTTTATTAGCTTAAATTATTTGAAGTATGACATATGAGAATGGGTATGCAAATAGTCTGATGGTACTCATGTTGTACCATGAGAACAATCTATGTGATGATGTCTACACTTGTTAGTAAAAAGAACATTTATGTTGTGAAATGTGAATGAATGTTGGGTACAACCCCTCGCGTCTAGTTGATGGGTGAGTAAGTTGGAAATCTAGATAGAACATGAACGAACGGTTGCGTTAGGCTTGATGCCAAAAGAGTTTGAGGTCGTGAGATGACCAAGCGACGTTACGTATATGAGAAATGTGTTGAGAATCGTTATAATGAAACGCGTGAATTGATTATGAATAATTACAAACTTACTCACCTCTGGTCGGGGATTACAAGTATATATTAGTTTGCAAAGTTTACTATGGTGTCCTATGATAGCGTGTTATATGGTAAGATCGAGGAATGAACTTGTTAGTGTCTTGATGGTGTCGGCATATATAAGATGTGTTAGGTAACGTGAGTATAAGATCAGTGAACTTTGGGTCGAAGTTCCTTATAAGGAGGGTAGGATGTCATAACCATTATTTTCTATTGTATGTTTGCTCAGTGACCGTGTCATTCACTATGTGATAAGTTGGATTGGTTGTCATTAGTCTTAAGTGCACGTATATTGAAAGTCATTGTAGATGAGAGTTGACACATGCACAACAGTTGATCATGTAATGAGTCAAGTGAGGTAGTCGAATAGTGCAAATCATGTGAGGTGTCGGTGAGTCAAGAGATATTGTTATTGTTGGTCGAGAATCCTGAACTTCGGGACGGAGTTCTTATAAGGTGGGTAGACTGTAATACCCTGCCATGTTTAGCCACGTTATGTCACTTATGATAGTTTGGTCATCGGTTGATTGGTCAGGTTATTAGTATAGTTAGTCATTCCTTAGTGGGGAGGTGAACTTCGGGACGAAGTTCCTTATAAGGAGGGTAGATTGTAATACCCGTAATTTATATAGAAGTCAAACCCGAGTCAAGTCAAGTAGACCTGATCGTCCCGTTCTATATCAGACTGAACCCGTTCTATTACGACCTTTAATGACAATAATATAATTGTAATATCCGTGTTTATAATGGGTCTGTAATACCTGAAATTTTATATAAAGGTCAAACAGAGTAAAGTCAAGGCAGACTATGATATCCATATAATAATACTGGTATTTTTACCAATAGTCGTATGATACCTATCCCTAATAATAAGAGTACCCGTATAATCCTTAGACTTATTAAACTAATATTGTATTCACACCTAATAACCTAATTGCCTATTCCTAATATTGTATTCACACCTATTATAGTCATATATTAACCTATTCCTAATTTTGTAACATAGTATATTATTATAATAAGCAACCACCACCATCCCTAGTTACGTTTCACGCCGCATCAACCTCGCACACCTCCTTTATTCATTTGTAT
This sequence comes from Agrostemma githago, assembly GCA_958450325.1. NCBI lineage: Eukaryota > Viridiplantae > Streptophyta > Magnoliopsida > Caryophyllales > Caryophyllaceae > Agrostemma > Agrostemma githago. The sequence continues at coordinate 18,844,057 of OY288247.1, read as the reverse complement.
AACCTCCTTCACGCCACGTCTGTTTCCCGACAACCACCGTCACCATTTTGGCAATTGATGTCACGCACCCCCTTTCCTGTCTCTAGGTCCTGGATACCTTGCCCGTGTTGTCATAATCGTGAGCGCGAGCATATCGATGTAAGGACTCATATGTTATTGTTGTTGATCTCGTATTGTTGTTATTGTTTTCTAGTGTCGTTATCATCGTTGTAGTTGTATTTCGTGAGGTTACAGTAGTCGGGTTGTAGATGTGTAGTGTGTTGTTGGTCGTGTGTTTGCGTGGCTATATTGTGGGTGTTGCGGATGTCGGGTCTGGTGTGTAGCGTTGTTATCAGGGTGTTATGGTTATCGTCGGGTACAACCGTTGTTTCTTTCGGGTTGCTGTCGGTGCTTGATTTAGCGAGAGCCAAAGCGTCGAGATGGTCGACGTAGTGTTATACGGGAGGCTGGTGTTTTGTGAGACCATAACATTATTATGGTCATGCGTTGTAATAGTTTTATTATACGCTTGTCTTACGGACTTAAAGTCGGTGTTGCTGTCAGTGTCAGTATATTATGTAATTAGGTTGGGTCGGTTTCTGTTTAGAATGTAGTCAGGTCGGGTATCATTTTACTACTTAGCTAGTCAGGTCGAATTTCATTTTATTACTTAGTTACGTTAGGGTCGATATTAACTTAAGTATATAATATTTTATTAGGATCGGATTTGGTAGAATTTCCATGGTGATTTGTACTACCGATGTGGTGGTGGCCTGCTGACTAGGTAAGGTTTTCCTTACTTAGAATACGTTAATTTTATGATGCATGTATGAGTTACGAATACGATGTGATATCGTGCTAATGAAAATAATGTTGAATAATGATGGGAGAATGATTGATGGATATTTATATATTGGAGTTGGTGAGGCTAGCTTTAGACCTAGCCGGGGCCCTTGATCACGGTCCCCTCCCTGATTTCTCCTTGCGGGTTGTTGAACCTGCGGGGGGTGTGCACACTCGGAATGAAAGGGCCTGCCAGAAGAGTTGAGATGAAATTATTGATATGGTACCGAGATGGTACTGAATGTCGGGATGAGATTATTGAATGGTACCGTGATAGTGCCGAAAATGTGGAGATGATATTATTGATTGGTACCGATGATGGTACTGAAACAATTGAGATTGGATGCTTTATATTATGTTTCTATGTTATAATGTTAACGTGTTTTAACCGTTTTCTTTATCTATTTTGTCACCCTATTTTTATTGGGGGCCTGTGATGATCCAATTGATATTTCTGATCAACTGGGGAGCAGTCTATAATACAGGTTATGTATATTGTGATGTGTTTGGATGCGGGGATGCTTGTACGGGATTGGGGTGACCGCGATAATGATCCTGGTCGTAGCACGGGTTACTGCGTAGGCATTCCTGTTATATAGATTGTATAGCTTCCGCTGTGTAACTAGAGTTGTAAAAGTTAATGAATTGTAATGTTTAAATCAGATGGCCGGCTTGGCAATCCATGTTGTATTGTAATGAGCTACTACCTCGGGAAATCGAGATGGTAACACCTTTATTTATTCGGGAATGTCTTGATAAGGCTCCTTGGTAAATGGGGGTGTTACAATAATAGAATCTAACAATGAGATGAAAACTAAGGTCACGTGTTCACGATAGTTGTTCGACAATTATGAGACAATAATAATAAACACATAAACATGCTAGTTGGCTATAACACATCATCTCGAATCGTGTCAACCTAGGAAGGATCTAACGAGCTTTTGCAACTTATTAGAATCCCTACCAAATCGCGCGTGATCTAATCCTAATTCGGCTTTCGCATAAGAACTAGACTTTCACAAATATATTAAAATGTTGTGGCCTTTAACAAATTAATCGACAAATAAAACACGCGAGAATGACACTAGCATAATTATGAGTTTAGTATCGAAGTAACAAAATCGAGTAATAACCCATCGATCCCCCTCGACCCTAGCGAGAAAATTAGCTACTCATAATAATTACGAAACAACAATTCGCATACATAAAACTCATGATAAAAAGGCAAGTGAATCTAACGATAAACGAACGAGAATCTATTGAATTAAACGGAACAAAAATTTGTAAATAGAGAAAATTACAACGAACTAAGTAATTCACGATGAAGATTGAAACATAAAATTAAGAATTGCATAAACAAATTTACCGAAATCGAGTACGAGATTGAGATGGAGTACGGAATGCTAATAGTCACAAGTGTTTTTCTAATGAAAATTAGGCTAAGTTATGAAAAGTGATAAAACAAAAACCAAGTCTTCCCCTAGTAATACAAGGCGGAAAAAGCTAAGTGTGCGTGGTGGCCGGCCGGTAGGGGGCCGATCACATGCAGGGGCCGAGGTACAACTAAAATTGAAGCTTAAAATCCTCAAATCAAAGGCATTATATTATACACTCAGGCCGGCCCACAGGGGGCCTGTCCTCTATAGGGTGGCGCGCACATCGCCTTTGAAACATGGATTGGGCCGCTCTTGATGGCCCAATGAATTGACTCTTCTCAGGTTCTTCTTCACCTAAACGACTTGTGGCACGGGTCATGTTTCGAGATCGTTCTTCTAACCAGATATGAGTGTAAATGCACATAAAGACCTGAAATTGTGTAGAATCTACAAAAACACTCACTCAAGGCAAAATGTTAGAAGAAACGGCTCTAAAGAGCGCGTTCCGACCGGAAAAAACAACGAAATCGAGGGAATAAAGCTATATAAACACAGCACATCAAACTCTCCCGAACCAAACCCTTGCTTGTCCTCAACCAAGACTCGTAAGAGAACAACTAGTACAATACCGAAACAGCTCAAAGCAAATAGTAGGCTTCCAAAATGCTCAAGTCCATCATGTCAAACATCTAACCAAGTCTAAGAAACGAATTCCAAGACGGGGAAATAGGAAAAATAAATCATCAACAAGTACACAACTTCACCAAGCATAATAAATAGAAACCACATTTTTAACCCAAACCTTGCATAGGCTACTGACGGAGCCACTCAACGCTCAAATAGAAAGGGTAAGTATATGTGAAATATATATGAATACGCTCAACTACTCCAGCTCATGGAAATATGCCCGCAATCTAGTATGGTATCGACCTCTAAATTTTTACAAAACATGCCAAGATCACATAGGGAGGCAAAGATGGTGGTAACAAGGTAGAAGGTGGAAATCAATATGGTCATGTGAGGTTAAGGCCAAGCTAGTGAACTAACTAGTGCGATAATGCTTAACTCAAAATTTCTTCCACTTCCATAAACAAAACATACAAGTTACCGATCAATGAATAAAGATTCCGGGGTCAAAACAGGGTGCTCAAATTTCATAAAGTAAATGGAAAATAAAAGTAACGATTGTTGTTTTGATTTTTTTTCTTCTTTGCTTTTTTTTTTTTCCGGTTTTTTTTCTTTCGATTGAGTGTTTTTTTAAACATAGTTTGATGAAATTTGAGGCAAATATAAAATGACTCAAATTGATCCGGGAAAGATCCTGACACTCCCTCGAACAACATCAACCACATCCATACATCCATAAAAAATCTACATAATCACACAATAACGAGCATAGAACGCACTAGGTGACCTACTCCATCAAGCTTGTCTAGGTAGGCAAATTTGATTTTGTAGTTCATTTTGTGAATTCTCTAATTTATGGTCAAGGAGAGAAAAGAAAATGGACAGAAATGGATGAAAATGGGAATATCCCAAAAATGATCACTAGGCAAGTTAGTTAAAATAAAGGGGAAAACACCATACTAATGCGTATTGACATAGCATATTCCACGAAGAGACCTACACACATAACCTATGTGGTAGCCTGGTATGAATGCACTGGCTACAGGAGGATCTAAATCTCACCAATTTTGTAGCTAAAGCCTAGATGCAAGGTCAGTCTAAATGGGAACCACAAATTACAGCTTAGTTGGTTGAATACGTATCGATTAATTATCATTCCACATAACAAAGGTCAAATGAATGCCAATTAGGAACGAGTAAGTAGCCTAAAGAGTGCAAATTATCATCATTGCTGCATAATCGGTATCATAGACAAACACTAAGACTCAAGGAAATAAAACAAGAAATACTAAACTCCCCTACGCTAGACTCAAGATTGTCCTCAATGTCCATATCATACAGACTCAAAATTAGTGGGGGGACGAAAATAAAAACCGAGGATAGAGAGAAAACACACCAAGTATGTACACGGAGAGGTAGCGGAATCAGCAATCCGCTACTGATCATCATCATCATCATCACCGAAATCATCATCATCTCTGACAGCCCCTGAACCAGATGCACAACCCGTATACCAACCACCCCCCTGATACTCACTAGCGGCTCCAGAAGTATGGCCCGTCGAGGCACTGAAATAATCAGTGTTAAGGTGAAACCACCATGAACAGAAGGGTCAGAATAACCACCCACATGCCACGAAAAGTATGAAAGATAGGGGCCCTTTGGTGGCACAGCATCACGCCTAGCATAGTCATCATAAACGGGATACATCCCGAGACACTGATCTGCATATAATCTGTCTAGGCAAGCGTGAGTAGCAGCAGTGTCGACACGAGTCTCCATGCAAAAAGTATCGAAGTCAGAACGGGATGAACCGACACTCAACACCATGCGCTCCATCCATGAAACTAGGTTGGGATGGAGGGGAGTATACTGGGGTGGTGCAGGGGGTTGCTCAAGAGTAGTGGTGGTGGTGGGCTCGAAAGTAAACAGGGATGGACCGAACTCTGAGGTGGGTTGGGAGGTGCTAGGCTCCCTCGTAGGACGACGGGTGTAGGTAATAGCAGACAAAGAGGGGGAAGAGCTAGGGGTAGCAACGTGCAATAAATAATTAGGATGATCAGCCAAGTGACAAAACCGACCTGGCTTCCAAAATGATAGTCGCCCGCTCATTAATGAGCCAAGCCCAACGATTCTTATTCCTAGAAGGAATCCAATTAAGAGAAGCTAAATACCGAAGGCTCGGGGTAATCTCGCCCAGGACCGGGTTGTGATCCGCTTCGCGAAAAGCAGTCATCTGAATAGCTAAGTGCGTGACTAACCCGCCTATATAAATCGGAACATCGGCAAAGGCAGTAGCAATCCTCCTAATTTGGTGCACTAGGTGATAGGCAATATTAATGTGCCACACCTTCGGCTTACGCCGCAAATATGAGCCTAGAATAAACACTTCCACAGTACGTACATTGTGTGGCTCCTTTCTAGCAAAAATCGTCCAGCCCATAAACCTCTGCCAAACCTTAATAACTAGATTATGAATATGGTTTGAACTCATATGCCCCGAATTAGTGTACGGGGAATTAGCAATACACTCCTAGAAATCACTCACCCTGAAATTAGCATGCTCAGGTGGTGTATGGTCCTCATAGTCATTCGGGTCAAAATATTTTCCAAACTGCTTCAGACTTAATTCAAAACTAGTATTCAGAAGATGGAAACTCACAGAAATTACCCCAGACAGTCTATTCTTACTCATTTCAAATGAACTAAAAAATTCCAACGTAAGTTGAGTATACGTATTACGACGCATCGTAAATAACCTACTCATTCCAACACCTTTAAACAAAAGTTCTAAAGCAGAATCTAAGCCCAAAGTTCTCATAGCATCACGATCGATAAAACGAGTAGGAACAATAGACCTTTTTCTTAAATTCTGAAATCGTACCTTTTGTTCAATAGTGGAAAAAATTACGCCCGAAAAGACTGGGTCGGAAGGAACGTTGGGTTGAGCATGGTCCAATCTGGTGCGTTTATTCCGAGAACCCATCCCGAATCAACAAGTAGTAGTAATTTTTGGGGAAATATGGGGGAAATTTGAGGGGAGAGATTGGGAGAATGGGAAGGATGAAGCTGAAAATTGAGGACGGATGCGAGAGAGAGAAGGGGCAAAGGAATTAATGACTGGCAAAAAAAACTGAGTTTGGGGGGTCTTATGTGCTCAGGCCGGTAGGAACCGGCCCCCGGCTGGCCGGCCTGACGAACCCTTCAATTATTTTCAATTTTTTTAATATTAAACTTCCTCTCACACACACCCGGCAGGGCCCCGGGCCCCGGCTGGCCGGCCTGACCCGTCATTCTCCTCAATTTCGAGATTTTTCTTAAGTTTCCTCCCTTTTTCTTTGAACCTCGCCCCCTGAAGTCAATAGGGGTCCTGGGGCTAGGCTGAGGCACATAAATCACTCTCGTAGAATTCGAATTTATCTCGTACCTCGGCCCCTAGAATCAATAGGCCCCCTAGGCCTAGGCTAAGGTGACCTTCTATACAATCAAGAGCACAGTGAATTCTTTCTTTTTTTTTTCTTCTAATATCTTCATTTCAAGTCAATTCCAATGATTCTGCGCATCTCCAAAAACATTAGTCCCTCCTCTCTTCCTCACTAAGACAACAAAAGAGAAAGAAAATAAGTAAAAGGGAAAATTATTTACATACTCGGGCTGCCTCTCGGTAGCGCTGGTTTAGAGTCCCACACGACTTGGATGAATTTCAATCTTTAGTGAGATGAGGGAACGGGATGAAGTTGTATAACTTCAATCGCTCCAACGTGAGCACCTTCATGATATAATTTCAATCATTGACCATTCACCTTGAAACGTTCATCCGAATCATTCTCGACTTCAATCGGGCCAAATTTACCAACATGGGTGACGGAGAAAGGTCCGGTCCAACGAAATTTCAATTTTCCGGGAAACAACCGGAGTTTATAATTGAACAATAGTACCTTGTCCCCTACGTTGAATTCACGATGAAGGATATGCTTGTCATGCCACCGCTTGGTGCGCTCCTTGTAAACCCGAGCACTATCATAGGCACCAAGACGAAATTCTTCTAACTCATTCAGTTGCATGAGTCTTTTCTATCCACTTAACTGCGGGTTCAAGATAAGCTCCTTGATCTCCCACCAAGCCTTGTACTCAAGTTCGACGGGTAAATGGCACGACTTGCCATAGACCAATCGGTAAGGTGAAGTACCAATAGGGGTTTTAAAGGCGGTGCGATAAGCCCACAACGTATCATCTAGCTTAGAGATCCAATCTTTTCGAGCTTTTGACACGACCTTCTGGAGAATAGACTTAATTTCTCTATTGGACACCTCGACTTGCCCACTCGTTTGAGGGTGGTAGGCAAGACCGGTATGGTGAGAGACAACGTACTTAGCAACCAAAGCATCTAGTCGCTTTTCATGGAAATGGCTTCCACCATTACTGATTATAGCCCTTGGAACACCAAAGCAGAGAAAAATAGTCCTTTTAAACAGACATATTACCATTCTAGCATCATTAGCAGGAGATGCTACGACCTCAACCCACTTGGAAACATAATCAACCGCAACCAAAATATATCGGTTGCCCTTGGATGACGGAATTGGACCCTGATAATCTACACCCCAGACATCAAAAATTTCTACTTCAAGGATCCCATTTTGAGGCATTTCATGACTCCTAAAAATATTACCGGTTCTTTAACATGCGTCGCAGGACATAATAAAGGCTTTAGCATCCCTACATATGGTTGACCAATAAAAACCCGATTGGAGGACCTTGGCCGTGGTTCGGCTCGGTCCATGATGACCACCATATGGTGATGAATGACAACTCTCTAAAATTCCTCGAACATCCCATTAAGGGAAACATCGCCAGAAAATACCATCAGCACACTCCTTAAATAAATAAGAATCATCCCAGAAAAATTGTCGGACATCATGTAGAAATTTTTTTCTTTGTTGATAGGAAAGATCAAAAGGTAGTACCTTGCCAACTAAGTAATTTGCATAATCTGCATACCAAGGACCCTCGCTTTCACCGATTGTTAAGGCCATAAGAGAATCATCAAGAAAAGAGTCATCTATGGGGATGACAACTCCTTCCTCCTCAACTCTTAGCCTCGAGAAGTGGTCTGCAACGGCATTTTCCGCTCTTTTCTTATCCCGGATCGATAAATCAAACTCTTGGAGGAGGAGGATTCATCGAAGTAGTCGGTGTTTCGCTTCTTTCTTAGAAAGGAGGTACTTAAGAGCCGCATGATCGGTGAAAACAATGACTTCCGATCCAACCAAGTAGGTTCTGAAATTTTCCAAAGCCTACACTATAGTTAGCAATTCCTTCTCGGTGGTTGCATAATTTACTTGAGCATTGTCGAGTGTTTTACTAGCATAGTATATAGCAAGCAAGACCTTGTCCTTCCTTTGACCCAAAACCGCTCCCACAACATAATTGCTTGCGTCACACATTATCTCGAATGACTACATTCAATCCGGTGACTGAATAATTGGAGCTGAAATAAGGGCCTGCTTAATCCTGTTAAAAGCTTCCACACTCTCATCAGTAAAATCGAAAGGGACATCCTTTAGGAGCAATTGTGTAAGTGTCTTAGCAATTTTTGAAAAATCCTCGATAAAGCGGCGATAAAATCCCGCGTGACCAAGGGAACTCCTCACCGCTTTCACATTAACGGGTAAGGGCAATTGCTCAATCACTTGCACCTTTGCTTTATCCACTTGGATGCTCTTTTGGGAGACCACTTGACCCAAAACTACACCCTCAGTGACCATAAAGTGGCATTTTTCCCAGTTCAAGACCAACTTACATCGACACATCGATTTAAGATGGTATCTAAGTTAGCTAAACAAGCTGAAAAACTCATACCATACACACTAAAATCTTCCATAAACACTTCCATAATGGACTCGGTGTAGTCGGAAGAGATGCTTGGTGGCGGGATCCACGACAAATCCCACCATCAATTTGGCGCCGTTGCCGGGGACGGTGCATTGTTTAGACTTTGTTGGCTCATTTCTAGACTTAGTTACTCTTCTTTGTGCCCTTCTATCATCTCTTGTGAATATTCTCTAGTTTTCTTGCTTCCTTAGTTTTCTTTTCTCTTTGTCTCTAGTTGTGCTTGCTTATTGTCGTTACCTAGTGCCCATAAAGCACTAGGTATTCTCACGTTTGTTCTAGTGTGTAGTGTATGCCTAGGCGGGGAGGCGAATCCTTTCTCTTTAATCCAGAGCCGGAGAGGCTTTTTCGAGCTTTTCGCCAACGGACGATTAACCGGGTTAGGATCTCTCAACCAAGTGCAAGCAATACCCATCAAGAGCAAGCTCAAGGAAGCGATAGTGAGGAAGCATATCGAGAGACGGCCGAAGGGAATTTCACCAATCCCTTCGGAGATTCTAGTCCTAGTTCCCCATCTACATCTACATCAACTCCGTCTACACCATCTTCTCCCTTACATCCAATAATGCCGAAGTTTTCCTCCCACTCCACATTCACGGAAGACGTCTTGCCGGGACCCAATGCTCTACCGGCCGCTTATGCCGGAAATTTTACGGCCAAGAGCCATTTCATCCAACTTGTGGAAAGGAACCAATTTAGTGGTTTGCCCTCCGAAGACCCGCACCAACATATGGAGACCTTCTCCGATTATTGCGACGCTATCTCTCAACCCGGGGTTACACAAGATCAAATCCGATGGGTTTTATTTCCATTTTCTCTTATTGGAAAGGCGAAGCAATGGATTAAAGGTCTCGATAGGGCAACCATGGGCATCGACACTTGGAAGAAACTTGCATTGGCATTCTACCAAACTTTCTACCCTCCGGAGAAGACTAATTTGCTTAGAGCCTCCATCACCGGTTTCCAACAACGGGATGAAGAGAGCTTATATGAAGCTTGGGAGCGGTTCAAGTCTTTGGTTAGATCGTGCCCCCATCATGGACTTTCACAATGGTTCTTGGTCCAACAATTTTGGAACGGTCTTTATGAGGACTCAAGAACTATACTTAATATGGGCTCCAATGGTAGGTTCACCGAGGTCGATGATGACCAAACTTGGGCGAGAATCGAAGAGATGGCGGTGCATAATTCGCAATACTCTAGGCCTAGGAAGGCAAATCGAGGAGGTAGGCACGAGGTTGATGCTATAACTCAATTAAGCATTGACCTTGGGGCTCAATTGAAGACACACATGGAATCCATTGACAAGAAGCTTCAAGGTCACCTCACTCAAGTCCAAAGCATCGGTTCCTCCAACCAAGCCTCGATTTATGACGTGAATGCTTTAGGATTTGCACCTCCTTTGCCTTATTATGGGATGTGCGATAATTGTGGAATCGTTGGTCATGACCCTATGCATTGTAGAGGGAGTATTGAGCAAGTGAATGCCTTTCAAGCATTCAAGCAAGGTACTTCCTATTCTAATCAATACCAAGCTTCCAATCAAGTCCCTCAACAACAAGCTCTTCAACACCAACAACAACATCGTCCTTATGTTCCACCTCCCTTAAGGGACAACAACCAAGGTTACCAAGGCAACTCAAGACCTTTCAACAACTTCAAGCAAGGTAACCAAGGTTCATTCAACAACAATCAGGGGTTCCAACAAGGGAACTTCAACCAAGGCTATCAAAACCACAACCATGGCAACAACCAAGGCCTTAATCAAGGCAATTCTCATGGGTTCCGAGGGAACAATCATCAACAACAAGCAATTCAAGGAAATCAACAACAAAGCAAGCCTAGGAGCCGATCTCCTACTCATGACTATGGTACTCCCTTAGCCCTCACCAATACACCGCATAATCCATCATCACCACCACGGGATTTCGACATGCAAAAGCAAATGATGGATGCCTATAGGGATACTCATGAATTGCAAAAGAGGCAATTAGATGCACAAATGTCACAACAAGGATCCATTAATCAAATTTTAATGGAAAACAAGGAAATGAAAACCCACATGAAGATGATTGAGAATCAAGTGGCACAACTTGCATCGGGAAGTTCCTCAAGACAAAGAGGGCAATTACCCCCTCAAGGTGTAACTCCGACTTTTGAGCATGTAAATGCCATCACCACAAGGAGAGGTACATCCTATGACCCCCCTCCATTCCCGAGTGAGCAAGAGCCAATGCAAGAACCGACAAGAAAGATGACAACTCCAACTCAAGAGAGCTCGAGCTTTGATAATCCAACGGAGGAGCAAGTCTTGTGGGAGGTTGAGAAACCTCAACAAGATAAGCTTCCCCCACTTCAAGCGAAAGATAAGGGAAAAAGGAAAGTGTCAATTGAGGAGTCTACCCCGATTGAGCAAAATGAATACCAAGTCAAGTTGCCTTACCCAACAAGGCAAATGAAGACCAAGGTAGACTCTCAATATGACAAGTTCCTTAGTATTGTGAAGAAGTTGGATGTGAGTGTCCCATTTACCGAGCTACTTACCCAAATCCCGGCATATGGAAAATTTATGAGAGAAATATTGGCTAGGAAGAGATCCGTCGACAAGGAAGAGACCATTGCGTTCACAAGGGTGGTGAGCGAGCTTATTCAAGGTTCTACGCTTCCAAAGTTGAAGGATCCGGGTAGTTTCTCGATCCCGTGCACCATAGGCAACTACAAGATCGAGAGGGCATTATGTGACTTGGGTGAGAGTGTGAGCATCATCCCTTATTCCATTTGTTATCGGCTTAAGATGGAGGAACTCAAGCGTACATCCGTTACACTCCAAATGGCCGATAGTTCACTCAACCGACCATTGGGGGTGCTTGAGGATGTGCCGGTACAAATTGGGAAATTCTTCATTCCGGTTGACTTCATTGTTCTCGACATGCCGGAAAATGCTCTCACTCCTATTATTCTTGGGCGCCCATTTTTACATACCGCCGGTGCCATGATCGATGTGAAGAACGGTAGGATAACATTCGAGTTAGGCGAGGAGAAGCTAGTGTTTGACCTTCAAGGTAACACTTCGCCTACTAACGATGAGTCATGCAATATGATCCAAGCCAAGGAAAACATCGATCTAGGGGGAGAACCGAGACAAAGCTTGAAGAAGTACTCGTATGTACTTGAAGATGATGACTCCGATTTGGAGGAGGATGAGAGCCCATGTCATGGGTCCAATGACAAGTTGAAGAGCAAAAAGGATGAAGATGAGCCTCCCTTGGGGCCACATGAGGGTAGATGGACGTTTGGGTATATACCGAAGGATCGAAAGTACAAGTTCAAGCCATTGAACTTAGTAGATCGGGATGCCCCGGGAACGTCGAGACAAGATCATGAAGAACCTTGGTTTGTGGATGCTTATGTTACTAGCTTGATTGAGGACTTTGCTAGGGCCTTCGACTTGTTCCTTCGTAGGTAGCTAGGGTAAGTCGGGTCGTGTCCACGGAGACGGTTTTTGCAAGGTTTAGACTAAATCGGCCTAAAACAAGACTATGCTACCAAACAAACACAAAGAGCTAATAATTGATGAATTAAGATGAGGGGAGGAGAAAGTAGACTAATGATGAGCTATGATGAACTAGACTATCAAATACTAACTAAACACAAGCCATCTATCAAACTAAGAGAAATGCTAAACAATGCTAATGATCCAACTACCAACAACATAAAGAAATGATGATTAACTAACAAGATGAATCAAATATGGAAAAGAGGGTGTGGGTTAGGTCGGGTTCATAAGTGTAGTAGGGTGACTTGGGTTGATTAAGGGTGTAGGTGCCTCCTAATTGCTAGGTTCAGTCCGGGCAATCGCAACTTAAACCGATGTCGATGACTATGCTCAACATAACCACACACAAAGCAAACAATGAGTAGAAGAAGACTAGCATGAGAAGCATGGCCACTACAACCCATACAAGCATATCAACAAACACATGGTATGCCAAATGTGTGACTAACAATAAAGAATCACCCTTTACCCCCAATCAAACCCTAATCACCCATAATCTACCCTTAATCCCCCTACTAACCCACAAATAAACTACTCACTCATGATCAAACTAACTACAACAATAACAAGTGAAAACATCACCATAACCCTAACATTCATCATTAAGAATAATATGAGTAATAACAATCAACACTAAGTAAAGATTCAAACTTGGATTAATAATAAAGAACAAGAGTAAAGAAGGATTATACCAACACTAGGATGAAGAAAAGATGATATCTTGCATAAAAGAGAAACCCAAATAATCCCAAAGGTTGTCAATCTTGGAGAAATCTTCAAGTATCTTCTTAATACAAGACTAATTAACTAAGATTAACTAATAATTAAGAAGAGATTCAAACTAATATGAGGAACTAAATCTAGGGTTTATGTGATGTAAAGAGGCTTAAGAGAGGCTAAAACTAATGTAAGATCCCTAAACAATACAAGAGGTAAGTATTTATAGGGTTCCAAATGGAAGGGAGAAGAAAGAAAGAAATGCGGACTACAGCCCTCTGGTCCCGACCGGGACGGACCATCCCGACCGGGACGGACCCACCATCCCGACCGGGACGGGTTGGTCCCGACCGGGACGGCCTTGCAGTAGCTCCTTCCAAAGTGCACTTCATCCCCGACGGGATGAGGTGCATACCCGTCGGGGATGGGTCTTGTAGGCCTCCAATATGACACTTTTGGTTCCTCCTTGCCTCACATGGACTTCTCATCGATTCTCGGGACTCGGGATCGGGTCTCGGAGGCTCGGGATTGGGTCCCAAGGTCTCGGGGTCGATTCCAAAGCATCGAGTCATCGTTCCTTTATCTCGTTGGCTCCAAAATGTGTATGTATCGAGTCGGAATCGCTCCAACTCTTCCAAATCAGTCTCGGGAACCTGAAACGAACTAAAGGAAGCATAAGAAGCCCCTAAACCGCTCCCAAGGAGCGATTCTACAAGGAAAATGGGACCAAAACACTACAAAATAGGCACTACAAACCACACTTATCAATGCTCATCATGCATCTTTGGAAAGTGGCGGGTGCGTTACATAGCCTGAATGGCATCCTGCGATATATGAAAGTGTCATAGGGACTAGTAAACGTTGTTTTTTCTTGGTCAGCGGGGTGTATCGGGATTTGGAAGAATCCCGAGTAGCCATCTAAATAGCAAAAATATTTGTGAGAGGGTAACCTCTCACGCATTTAGTCGATAAAGGGTAATGGGAAATGGTCTTTAAGGGTCGTCGTGTTCAGCTTTCTATAGTCTATGCACATTCTCCATCCCGTCACAATTCGTGTAGGGATTAATTCGTTCTTCTCATTCGGGACAAAAGTAGTCCCTCCTTTCTTAGGTACAACTTGTACTGGACTCACCCACTTTGAATCGGGAACCGCATTCCCGCATCCAACAATTTCATAACTTCCATTTTAACAACCTCTTGCATATTTGGGTTCAACTTACGTTGACCCTGGACACAAGGACGATGACATTCCTCGAGATTAATCTTATGCATTATAGAAATCGGGACTAATTCCCCTCAAGTCATCAAGACTATACCCCAAAGCTTTATTATTTTTCGTTAAAACAACTAACAAATCAGTAAGTTGTTGCTCAGTTAAATTAGCACTTACAATCACGGGGAAGCTCTCGGTATCATCTAAAAGGGCATATTTTAGGTGAGACGGAAGTGGCTTACGCTCCGGAACGGTTATATCAATGGCAAATAAGGTGTGTATTATGTTGGTTACATCGACACCTTGCTCCTCCTTGAGCATCCTTCCTTCCAAAGCATCTTCAAAAGCATCAATGACAGTAGACTCTACAGAAGCATCACCTGCACACGCTTCCAAACATATCAAAGCCTCTAGTGGGTCCCGTATAAGAGACGCCTCCATAGAATCATAACTAAAACATCTACCACATCAATCATGCAACAAGAATCTGTTACCATCGGGTTCTTAAGTGTACTATCCAAACAAAAAACAATGGAGTCTCCACCCACTTCCAAAGTCAATTCACCGTTATTGACATCAATCACCACGCAGGCGGTGTGCAAAAATGGCCAACCCAAAATTATAGGAATTTGGGTGTCCTCGGCCACGTCAAGGACGATAAAATCAAACGGGATAAAAAATTCTGACTCTAACGGGTACGTCTTCTAAAACTCCCAAAGGGTGTTTTATGGAACGATCCGTCATCCGCAAAGTGACACTAGTACACTTAAGAGGACCCATATCAAGTTTTTCACAAACGAAATAAGGCATAACACTTACACTTGCGCCTAAATCACATAAAGCCTTATCGATCGATAAGGTGCAAATAGTGCGAGGAATCGAGAAACTACCGGGGTCCTTTAGCTTTGGTGGGGCTTTGTTCTGTAAAAATACACTACACTCTGCAGTAAGAGCGACGGTTTCTACCTCGCCAATGCTTCTCTTCCGAGTCAAGATGTCCTTCATAAACTTGGTATAAGACGGGACATGCATAACGAGCTCGGTAAATGGGACCGTAACCTACAAATTCTTCACAACCTCCATGAATTTGCCAAATTGGGTAGTCTCCTTTCGATTCTTCAAACGATCTGAGAATGGTACTTGGATTATTGGACTAGTCGGAGTAGGAATGGGAGTAGTGGAGGGCGGAACTTGATCTTCATTCGGAGTTTCCACAATGACACTCTCATCGACATCTTCCACTAAAACCCCCTCCTTCTCGGCTGGGTTATCATCCTTAGGCAACGATGGACCCTCATAGTGTGTGCCACTACGTAGAGTGATCGCATTGGATGTATCGTGTTGTTGATCACCTTGAGAAGGGAGTTTACCTTGTTGACGCGTTGCTTGTGACGCGGCAAGGTGTCCGATTTGGTTCTCCAAATTATTGATGGCATTATGTTTGGCCTAATCATTCTTTTGCATTTGAGCCATCATAGAGTCCTAGGTCTTAGCCATCATCTGGAACATATTTCTAAGCTCGGCCATCTCACTAGAACTCGAAGAGGAATTACCTTAAGCTTGTGTGGAGGATTGACCAAAGTTCTGCTGACTCGTGCCAAGATTCTGATGAGAATTCCTGAAGTTCTGGTTAGAATTACCAAAATTTTGTTGGTGTTGACCCGAGTGAGGTCGCTGCTGGTAATTTCCGTGATTATGGATGTTCCTTTGATTATTGAAATTTTGCTGATTCTGAAAATTCCCTTGATTATGGAATAGCTGCTTGTGTGTTGTACATAAGTGGAGTAGGCGGGTTCAACATATTAGTACTCCAAGAGGATAACAAAGATGCATCATAGACCGGTTGATTCATATACGGATAATGCGGGCGCATGGATTGGAATGCATTCACTTGTTCTATAGAGCCTAAACAATCTTGAGCTTGGTGGTCCGTGGCACCACAACGAACACATGCATATTCTTGCACCGCATGCACTTGATGCATGCCTCCTCCCCCTTGAGAATTCGATTTTTCAAAGGAATCGAACCTCTTAGCTAAAGCAGCTAATTGAATAGCCGCGACATTAGAAGACCCACTATCACCGAAATTGGATCGCGTATTACCACGTGGATTACCCCATCGGGAGTGGTGAGATGCCATTTCTTCAATGGTTTGCCAAGCTTTATCGTCATCTACATTACATTGCTGGAAACGCCCATTGCATGTCGAATCAAGAGTAATCCAGCAATCATCATATAGCCCATTATAAAATTGGTTGGAAAGAAACCAAACCTCAAAATCATGGTGCGGGCATTCCTTCACAAGCTTCTCGAACCGCTCCCACGATTCACAAATATTTTTGTTCGGAGTTTGACGAAATTTGGTAATTTGACTTTGGAGCATATTCGTCTTTTGGGGCGGATAATAATGCTTGTAGAAGGCAAGGGCAAGAGAATTCCAATCAGTGATCCCCTCGGTGACTTTATCAAGATCGGTAATCCACTCCCTAGCGGAATCCCGTAATGAGAACATGAAGAGCATCTCCATGACTTGTTCTTGAGTTACCCCGGCCGGAAATGGAATCGTGGAACAATAATCGGTAAAAATCCTCGTATGCTTGTGAGGATCGTCTTTAGGGTCACCACCAAATTGACTCTTCTCCACCAAATTAATAAAGGTGGGTCGAATCTCGAATGTACCCTGGGTGGCAGTTGGTCGTTTAACCAACTTAGGAAGAGCAGTTTGCTCGGGCTCCGAATGACTAGAAAGCTTCAGCATTTTTATGATCGGAGGTGGTAAAATGATCTCGGACTGAGATTGATTTCCTTCTTCAAAGGACTGATTCTCAGCTACAAATTCAGTATGAATAGCTTCCAAAGTCTCGAGATGGGGAGCTGCGAAAATCTCTCTCTAAAATTGTCGTCGCCTACGAAAGGTTTTCTCGGGTTCAGGATCGAACGGAGTAAGCTCTGATGACCGAAAAGACCTGGGCATAACCAAAAACCACAAGAAAAGAGTGAGATCAATCTCAAGGAGTTTTAATTCCTTGAGACGAAAGAAAGCAAAGAAGAAACAACCTAAAAAACAAGTAAAATCGTTTCCCCGGCAACTGCACCAAATTTGATATGGCTAAAGTCGTCTCACCATATCAAGATAAACCTAATGCTACTAACTAGAAGATAGTGGCAAGTAAGGTATCGTATCCACAAAGAAGCGGTTGAATTCGTCTAATAGCTATGGCGATTCTAAGATGCTCTAAACGGTTGTGTAGACACCCGCGTTTTGCCTGCCTGGTGTCTATAGCAGTTTCCGACAAACACCCGATGATGATCGAACGTAAACATGACTTAATACGCTCGATTTTGGACTCGGAATCAGTAGTATTTGGCGCGGGCTTTTAGCGAAGTAAAAATCTCACCAAACAGACCCCAAATCCAGGCCCAGTGAGTCATTTCCAATCAAATAAGACTAATTTGGGTCAAAACCGACACCAAGGGCAAAACCGTCTTTTAGCGACCGAGTCAAACCCCGGTCAAAGGCGTTTTCGAGACGGAAAAAATCTGTCACGCAGCTTTCGGAATCCTATTCCATCCAAACCGAGTGTTTCTTCCCCCCTAAGCAAGCTTTTCCTATCCGAAATAGAATACCTTTCCTATCCAAAAACCGGTATCTTCTATCCCAAGTCGGGGTATTTCTTCCTATAAATACCCCACCCCGCACATTCAAATAACACACAATAATTCCAATCCCGAAATACACAATTTACAACCCAAAATTTCAGCGATGCTAGGAGATACAATCCCACGCACAACTTTACAACCCCGATCTTTCCTTAAGAAATCCTTTAGGAAACCCGAGAGCAAAACTCGTCAAATCCCTTCCCAATTATACACACCATAACTCACCTATATACATCTTAACGCTCCAGCGTATAGGCCGCTACTACGAGTCTGTTTTTGAGATAATTTAGCATGTAGGTTGAGGGTGTTACAAATCCCGTTTTCTTCCGTTTTTCTCGTCTCCTTCACGTTTTTTATTTTATTTTTTTCCTACTTTTCGTTTATAATATCGATATTATCGTACTATAATCTAAAACGTTATTCCTAGGATGCGATATCGACTCTGTAGTCGAATATCAAATCTAACGGAATCAATCAAAAAAGTCGAAGCAGCCCTCCATGCGAGTCGCGCAAGGGTCATGCAAGTCGCGTGGGGGTCATGCGATTCGCGCGGATTTCATGTGGGTCGTGCGAAGTTTATGCAATTCGCGTGGTTTCCTGGAAATTGCGACACAAAAGGAATTATTTCGTCCTAGTTCAATTTTAAAACGACTTATAACATCTTTTCTAAAATTCACTCTAGATATTAGATATTGATTTCATAATCAAGTATCGAATATGACAAGTATCGAAAATTTAAGTCGGGTATAAATCGCATCATATTTTTACATGATTTAGAAATATATAAAAGATTACTAAAATGCGATAATAAATAAAAGAATTTAACAATGAGATGAAAACTAAGGTCACGGGTTCACGATAGTTGGTCGACAATTATGCGACAATAATAATAAATACATAAACATGCTAGTCGGCTATAACACATCATCTCGAATCGTATCAACCTAGGAAGGATATAACGGGCTCTCGCAACTTATTAGACTCCCATAATAATAAATACATAAAGATGCGTGATCTAATCCTAATTCGGCTTTCGCACAAGAACTAGAATTTCCCAAACAGATTAAAATGTTGTGGCCTTTAACAAATTAATCGAGAAATAAAACACGCGAAAATGGCACTAGCATAATTACGAGTTTAGTATCAAAGTAACAAAATCGAGTAATAACCTATCGATCCCCCTCGACCCTAGCGAGAAAATTAGCTACTCATAATAATTACGAAACAACAATTCGCATACATAAAATTCATGATAAAAAGGCAAGTGAATCTAACAATAAACAAACGAGAATCTAGTGAACTAAACGGAATAACAATTTGTAAATAGAGAAAATTACGACGAACTAAGTATTCACGATGAAGATTGAAACATAAAATTAAGAATTGCATAAACAAATTTACCGAAATCGAGTACGAGTTTGAGACGGAGTACGGAATGCTTAGAGTCACAAGTGTTTTTCTAATGAAAATTAAGCTAAGTTATGAAAAGTGATAAAACAAAAACCAAGTCTTCCCCTAGTAATACAAGGCGGAAAAAGCTGAGTGTGCGTGGCGGCCGACCGGTAGGGGGCAGGTCACATGCAGGGGCCGAGGTACAACTAAATTTGAAGCTTAAAATCCTCAAATCTAAGGCATTGTACACTCATCAGACCGGCCCACAGGGGGCCTGTCCTCTATAGGGTGGCGCGCACATCACCTTTAAAACATGGATTGGGCCGCTCTCGATGGCCCAACGAAACGATTTATGGCACGGTTCTTGTTCCGGGATCGTTCTTCTAACCAGAAATGAGTGTAAATGCACATAAAGACCTGAAATCGTGTAGAATCTACAAAAACACTTACTCAAGGCAAAATGTTAGAAGAACCGGCTCTAAAGAGCGCGTTTCGACCGCAAAAGACAACGAAATCGATGGAATAAAGCTATATAAACACAACACATCAAATACGGACTCAGAATCAATAGTATCTGACATGGGTACTTAGCGGAGTACAAATATCTGAAACCGACCTCAAATTCAGGCCCAGTGGGTCGTTTCCAATAAAATAAGACTAATTTGAGCCAAAACCATCGCCGGAAATAAAACTGTCTTTTTGCGACCAAGTCAAAACCCGGTCAAAGTCAAAACCCGAGACAAAACCAGCCATGTATGTGATGGTAAGGATTTGCCGTGGGTCCCCACAAACAAGTAGAGTCCAACTAATCCTAACGGGTAACTAGGGTAAGTCGGGTCGAGTCCACGGGGACGGTAGAAGGTGTCTAGACTATGGTCTACCTAAAACAAGCCTAAGCTACCAAAACAACACAAAGAGAAGAGAATTGATAAGGATGAACAAACTAGAATGATGACAAGAGAGTAGAAATATGACTAACAATGAACTAGGTATAATATGAACTAAACTAAAAGCAATCAACTAACTAGATAGAAAATAGCTAACAAGACGGAGAAATCAATATGGGAAGGAGTAGGGTTAGGTCGGTTCATAAGTGTAGTAAGATAGTTGGGAGATTGAGGGTGTAGGTTTCACCTAGTTACTAAGGTCGGTCCGCGCTCTCGCGTCAAAGACAAAGTCCGCACTCTCGTGTCAAAGACTAAACCCGAATACTCATGCAAGATGTTACCCAATACACATGGATTCAACCACAAATCAATCACACAATGAGAAGAGGACAACAAGCATGAGAAGCATGGCCACTACTACTCAAACAAGCAATTCAACAAACACATAGTGTGCTCAATATGTGACTAGCAACAAAGAATTCACCTTTACCCACAATCAAACCCTAATCATCCATAATCAACACTTAATCCCCCTACTAACCCCACAATAAATCTACTCACACATAATCAAACTAATACTAACACTAACAAGAGGAATCAACACAAACAACAAAACATTCATTATGAACTAGCAAGAACAAAGAACAATAATCAAAGATTAAAACTTAAAAGATAAACAATGATTAAAAGAGAAGAGAAGAAGAGGATTATACCAAACTAGCAAGGATGAAAGATGAAAACTTGTATTAATAAGAAAAACCCAAATAAATCTCCCAAGGTTTTCAATCTTGGTTGAGTCTTCAAGAATTCCCTTAATACAAGGATTACAAACTAGATTAATCTAAGTTTAACTAAAGATTAGGGAAAGATTAAGATAATGAGAGGAGGAACTCTATCTAGGGTTTAGTCTAATGTAAGATAATGTAAAAATCCTTAAACAATACAAAGGAAGGGTATTTATAAGGGTTCACGAGCAAAGGAATTGAAAAGAAGTGACGCGGGGCTTCAGGTGGCCAATCTCGGGCGAGATGAGATGGTCTCGGGCGAGATGAGACCCATCTCGGTCGAGATGAGATGATCTCGGTCGAGATCACTGATCAGTGGCCTGTCTTCCCTTGTACTCTTCATCCCGACCGAGATGGCCCTCATCTTGACCGAGATGTGTCTTGTAGGCCTCAAATATAATCTCAAGGGTCCCTAATTGCTTCTCATGGGCTTCTCATTGATTCTCGGTGCTCGGGATCGAGTATAAGGGGCTCGGAAATGGGCCCCAAGGTCTCGGGATCGATTCTAAGCCACCGAGTGATCGTTGCTTCTCTTCGTTGGCTCCAAATGTGCTCGAAACGACTCGGAATCGTTCCACCTCTCCAAGAATGGTCTTAGGAACCTAAAATGAACTAGAAGAAGCATAAGTAGCCAAGAAACCGCTCCAAAGAGCGATTCCACAAGAGAAACCGGGACCAAACACAACAAATAGGCACTACAAAACACACTTATCAACTCCCCCACACTTAACCCTTACTCCCCCTCGAGTAAGCACCTACTAACTAAAAACTAAAAGAAACTAGACTACTAAGCGAGCGGGTATAAGCGCACCCTACGCCCTTTCAACTCATATGAGAGCACTTAGAGGAAAAGTGTTCTCCGCGGCAAGTGAGGTCTTGCGACAAAACTGTGGATACAACCGAACACGAAAATACGTAAACAAACAAACACACAAACAAACAAACACCAAACGGTTGCATCCAAGACAAAACAAATACCGCTTTCCTCAATAAAGCGGTGAAATAGACACCGGTTAAGGACTCAATGCAAGTGACAACGTTCCCAAAATAATAACACAAACCGAAATGGATAAAACCCTAATAGTATGACGACAAAGCAACAAAAACGTTGTTAACTTACCTAGGTTCCTCCTAACCTTCTAAGAACGTACCACGGGACGATAGGCGGGATGGAAAAAGGATGAACCACGGAGTTAGTCGACACTATAGGTAAGTGAAGCCCCGCCCCCTTTAGCGATAAGCCAAGAGGGTCGTCCCATGTCCAAAATCGCCCAACTAGTCCAAGTAAAAAGGTGGTTAAGGTTGCAAAATCAGGGAAGTCTGACTATTTACCGCTATCATCCTTCCTAGGGACTCGGTCCTTTGGTAGGCTCTTCACGGTAATAGTTGGAAAAAGGCTTATTTTTTAGGGTGAGAGTTCTTTTTGTGAGATGATTTTTTTTGGCATTCTTTTCTTTTGCATTTGGCTTTTGAGTTGCTATGCCACTTCTTTTTCTTCTTTTGTATTTTGTTTTTCTTTTGTTGTGCCTTTTCTTTTTCTTCTTTCTTTTCTTTCTTTCTTTTTTTTTTCTTTCTTTTTTTTTTCTTTCTTGGTTTGCCCTTTTGGCCAAATTTTGTCTTGTAAGCATTTCTTGCAACCAAGTAAGGAGTTCAACAATTTGCAACTTATTGGTGGGAAATGTGTAGAAGGTAGGGAAATGGGTAAGTCGGGAGTCGCGATCCCCCTTCAAACCCACAAAAAGGTGGAGAACTTGGACTAATCAAATAATTTCGGATATGGTCACCTAAGAGACGAAACCCGGCAACCAAGGCCTTTTCACTCCGTGGGTGGCCATAATGGTCAAAATGCAAATCCTGCAGTAAATCCCTAGTAGACTAAAGTCCAAGACTCGATTCATATTGCTAGGAAGAGAAAGTAAACACTTGCGCACTAGCCTCAAAACCGAGCTTTCGAAAACCTTTTTACACACTAGACACAAACTACACAAGACAATACAAAGACACAACGAAAACGAAAGGAAAAACAAACGAACAAAACAAAACAAAACAAAACAAAACAAAACAAGAGAAAATAGAACAAGCACATAAAGAAAACAAACACCACCCCGAAACTTCCAAACAAGTCACCACATCAACCACAAATTTCACAAAGCTCTGCCCGAGCACACCATCACAAATCTTCTCTGAACTCCACAAAAAAAGGGAAAAAAGGGAAAGAATTGAAGGGGTATTACCGGATGTCTTGAGCCTTTTCGAAACTCACGGCGATCAAGGAACCTACAAGGAAATGGGGAGGCAAAACAAACAATACAACATAAAATACGACACAACGACACAAAAAGAAAAGACACAAAGGAATTTTTTTTGGTTTTTATGAAAATTTTCAAATTTTTAAGGATTTTTAAGATATTTCGAAAAAACTACGAAAATAAAACTAAACTATACTAGGATATCGCTCCTCCACACTTAAACCGAGCAATGTCCTCATGCTCGATCGATAGTGTGTGGAAGACACTAAAAAAGAAAGGAAAAAAGGAAAAAAAGGTAAAAATCAAAATGAAAGTGAATAAAGGGTCGAATGTGTCCGGCCGGGGTGTAGTCAAGTCACCAAGGGCCGAGACAAGAAAATATATGGATGGGAGAAGAAATAAAAAGAAGAAAATAAAACGAAATGGGAGGGGAGGGCTAGGTGTAATCAAGTCACCTAGCCCGGATTCTGCCTAAATCCAACTAATTCCTACTAAAAAGAAATTAAGTTGAATAAAAAGTGAAAGGACTTGTAAATTTGGAATTTTGAAATGACTCTCGATGTAGTCACGTCATCGAGAGTCGGGAGCAATGACTACCAAGGCCCCGAGGGCCACTAAGACACCAAATACATAAAGGGAAGGGGAACAAACGAATAAAGAGTAGTAATAAAAGACGGAAAGGAAGGAGAGTCGCCTACCAAACGGTTAGCAACTCACTAACTCCATCGTCTCAGTGATCAATAACGGCACAATGCTTGTCTTCCTCATCGATATTCCTCTTCATGCACAATGTAGTCGCACGGTTGAAGTTCTCTTGCATTGGTGTAATGAGGGTGGGTTTTGAGGTTAAACTCGGTGTATAGTGAAGAGAATATGAGATGAAGGTGTATATATGAAGTGTAGGGGTCACATGATAGTTGCATGGGTAGGTAGGGAGGTTGGGAGGGGGTATAAAGTGGTTGGGTGGGCTCAAGTGACGAAGAGGAGGCAAAAAGAGGAGGCTGAAACCCATCCCGGTCGAGATGGTCCCATCTTGGTCGGGATGGTCCCTTCCCGGCCGAGATGGTCCTCTTCCCGGTCGGGATGGGCAGTCAGTAGCTCCAGATTCCACGCACACTTCATCTCGGCCAAGATGAAATCCTTCCCGGCCGGGATGACTCTTCTAGGCCTTCAATCCTCTTGATACCTCCACCTACAAGTCAACTAATACCTCGGGATCTCGAATCCCGTCCCCAAAAGCTCACGAAAAGCTCAAAAACCGACTTCCTTGCCCAAGATCCAAGCTTCTATCATCAACCACTCCTCTCTAATCTTCATCTTCACTAAAAACCTATCAAATGAACTCAGTAAACACCATCAAATATTCCTCCCTCACATCGCTCATCAAAATATCAAATTACAAGAATTCCACAAACACACAAAAGAATACGAGGAGATATATACAACGAGACGGTTCTTTTGGAACTCCGTCAAACCAAGGATGGTGGGTTCTTCAATCATTTTTCAACAACATTGTAGACAACTCCATCACCATCAAGAGCACAGAGTAACAAATCAAAGGCTCGGGAGAAATCTTCAATCAAGCTCGTGGAGTACTAATCCATACTCCAAGGATCCTCATAACCTTGCCTAGAAGTTCCCGGGGCATCCCGATCTACAAAGTTCAACGACTTGAACTTGTACTTGCGATCCTTCGAGGTATACCCAAACTTCCACTCATCTTCACAAGGCCTCAAGGGAGGCTCAACTGTCTTCTTACCGACCGGCTTATCTTCAATCACATCACATGGGCATTCATCCGCCCCAAGCTCGGAATCATCATCATCAATTCCACACAAGTTGTCTTTCAAGCTTTCATCCGACTCATTCCCTAGCTCTATGTCATTCAAGGCATGAATCATATTACATGACTCTTCATATGTAGGCGAAGTGTTGCCTTGGAGGTCAAACACTAGCTTCTCATCGCCTAGCTCAAAGGTGATCCTACCCTTCTTGACATCGATCATTGCACCGGCGGTATGTAAGAATGGGCGCCCAAGGATAATGGGAGTGATAGCATCCTCCGGCATATCAAGTAAAAGGAAGTCGACCGGAATGAAGAATTTCCCTATTCTTAGTGGCACATCCTCTAGCATCCCTAATGGTCGGTTAAGCGAACGATCGGCCATTTGGAGTGTAATAGAGGTACACTTGAGCTCTTTTATCCCAAGTCGCTCACAAATAGAATAAGGGAGAATGCTCACACTCGCCCCCAAATCACAAAACGCCCTTTCAATCTTCAAGTTCCCTATGGTGCACGGGATTTATAAACTACCCGGATCCTTCAACTTAGGAAGTGTAGAGCCTTGAATGAGCTCGCTCACCTCTATTGTGAACGCTATGGTCTCTTCCTTGTCAACGGATCTCTTCCTAGCCAAGATTTTTCTCACGAACTTTCCATAGGCCGGGACTTGGGTAATTAACCGGTGAAAGGGATGCTCACATCCAACTTCTTCACAATATCAAGGAACTTGTCATATTGAACATCCACCTTGGTCTTCATTTGCCTTGTTGGGAAAGGCAACTTGATATGTATCTTGTCTTGCTCATTAGGTTAGGATTTTTCGATTGACACTTTCTTCTTTCCCTTGTCCTTCTCTTGGGGTGGGGGAAGCTTGTCTTCATTAGGTTTTCCAACCTCCCATAATACTTGCTCCTCCATGAGATTTCCCCAACTTTCATTGTCTTGAGATGGAGATACAAGTTCTTTCATGGCTTGTTGCTGACTAGGAAACATGGGAGAATCATAGGATGCACCGCTCCTCAAGGTGATGGCATTCACATGTTCAAACTTCGTCGATACACCTTGAGGAGGTAGTTGCCCCTTTTGTCTTGAAGAACTACCCGAAGCTACTTGAGCTAGTTGGGTTTCAAGCATTTTCACATGCGTATCTCTTGCCTTGTTTTCCATTTGAAGGTTAGTATAGAATTCATGTTGAGCTTTTTGCATCTCCAATTGGCTTCTTTGAATATCCAAAATTACCTTTTGCATCTCCGGATATCGAGGTGGGGATTGTTGATTGTGTGGGGTATTGGTAATGGCTAGGGTAATGCCATAATCATGAATTGGAGACCGGCTTCTTTGCTTGTTTTCTTGTTGAGTATTTTGGGACCCTTGTTGTTGTTGAAAGTTCCCTTGGAACCCTTGAGATTTTCCTTGACTTTGGCCTTGAGAGTTACCATGATTGTGACCTTGGTAACCTTGGTTGTTGTTATGAAATCCTTGAGAATGTTGGTTTCCTTGGAAACCACCTTGATGATTGAAGTTCCCTTGATTATGGCCTTGATTGTTGTTGAAGGTACCTTGGTTATGTTGTTGGAAGTTGTTGAAAGGCCTTGGATTGCCTTGATAACCTTGGTAGCCTTGGTTGTTGTCCCTTAAGGGAGGAGGAACATAGAGTGGACGGTGTTGTTGTTGAGCTTGTTGTTGGGAGGCTTGGAACATATATTGATTTGGCACATTTTGAGGCTTGTAAGGGAAATATGGAACACCTTGCTTGAATGCTTGAAAAGCATTCACTTGCTCAATACTACCTCGACAATGTAAAGGCTCATGTCCATATATTCCACAAATCTCACATATCCCATAATAAGATGTAGGTGTAACCGTTCCCAAAGCATTAATTTGATGGATCGATTGTTGATTGGAGGAACTAATGCTTTGACCTTGATAGAAATGATTTTGGAGCTTCTTGTCAATAGTATCCATGTGTGTCTTCAATTGTGCTCCAAGGTCGGCACTTAATTGTGTAATGGCATCAATTTCATGCCTTCCCCCTCTACTTTCCTTCCTTGGCCTAGAGTATTGAGAGTTATGGACCGCCATTTCTTCAATTCTTGACCAAGTTTGGTCATCATCCACTTCGGTGAACCTTCTATTGGAACCCATATTGAGTATGGCTCTCGAGTCCTCATATAGACCTTTCCAAAATTGTTGGACTAAGAACCATTGTGAAAGTCCATGGTAGGGGCACGATCTAACCAAAGCCTTGAACTGTTCCCATGCTTCATGAAGGCTCTCTTCATCCCGTTGTTGGAAACCGGTGATGGAGGCCCTTAACAAATTCGTCTTTTCCGGAGGGTAAAACTTTTGGTAGAACGCCAATGCAAGTTTCTTCCAAGTATCAATCCCCATGGTTGCCCTATCGATACTCTTGATCCATTGCTTCGCTTTTCCAATGAGAGAGAACGGGAAAAGTACCCAACGAATTTGATCTTGAGTAACCCCGGGATGAGATATAGCGTCACAATAATCGGAGAAGGTCTCCATGCGTTGATGCGGGTCTTCGGTGGGCAAACCACTAAATGGATTTCTTTCTACAAGTTGGATGAATTGTGTCTTTGCCACAAAATTTCATGCATAAGCGGCCGGTAAAGTGCTCGGTCCGGGCAAGACATCCTCCGTGAATGTAGAATGAGATGAGAACTTCGGCATTGTTGGATGTAAGGGAGATGATGGTGTAGATGGTGTTGATGTAGATGTTGATGGAGAACTAGGTTGAGAAGAGTGGTTAGAAGAAGTACCAAAGAGATTGATGAAGGTCCCTTCGGTATTGCCTTGAGGTTGTTCGTTAAAGTCAGATCCTTGGGCTTGTTTTTCAAGGGTATTGCTAGTACCCGGTTGAGAATTTCTAACCCGGTCAATCGTCCGTTGGCGAAAGGCTCTAAAGAGTCTCTCCGGCTCTGGATTGAAGAGAAAGAAGTCGTCTCTCCTCTTAGGTATGCACTACACACTTGGCACAAACGTGAGAACATCTAGTGCTTTATCGGCACTAGGTAAAGAAAATAAACGAACTTAACCCAAGACAAAGAGAGAAGAAAGCTAAAGAAACTAAGAAAAAGCCTACAAAATATGCACAATGAATGGAAAAAGAGCACAAGAGGGGTAACTAAGTCAAGCTAATAAGCAAACAAAGTCTAAACATGCACCGTCTCCGGCAACAGCGCCAAATTGATGGTAAGGATTTGCCGTGGGTCCCCACCAACAAGTAGAGTCCAACTAATCCTAACGGGTAGCTAGGGTAAGTCGGGTCGAGTCCACGGGGACGGTATAAGGTTTCTAGACTATGGTCTACCTAAAACAAGGCTAAGCTACCAAAACAACACAAAGAGAAGAGAATTGACAAGGATGAACAAACTAGAATGATGACAAGAGAGTAGAAATATGACTAACAATGAACTGGGTATAATACGAACTAAAATGATGAACTAAACTAAAATCAATCAACTAACTAGATAGATAATAGCTAACAAGATGGAGAAATCAATATGGGAAAGAGTAGGGTTAGGTCGGGTTCGTAAGTGTAGTAGGATAGTTGGGAGATTGAAGGTGTAGGTTTCACCTAGTTACTAAGGTCGATCCGCGCTCTCGCGTCTGAGACAAAGTCCGCACTCTCGTGTCAAAGACTAAACCCGAATACTCACGCAAGATGTTACCCAATACACAAGGATTCAACCACAAATAAATCACACAATGAGAAGAGGACAACAAGCATGAGAAGCATGGTCACTACTACTCAAACAAGCAATTCAACAAACACATAGTGTGCTCAATATGTGACTAGCAACAAAGAATTCACCTTTACCCACAATCAAACCCTAATCATCCATAATCAACACTTAATCCCCCTACTAACCCCACAATAAATCTACTCACACATAATCAAACTAATACTAACACTAACAAGAGGAATCAACACAAACAACAAAACATTCATTATGAACTAGCAAGAACAAAGAACAATAATCAAAGATTAAAACTTAAAAGATAAACAAAGATTAAAAGAGAAGAGAAGAAGAGGATTATACCAAACTAGCAAGGATGAAAGATGAAAACTTGTATTAATAAGAAAAACCCAAATAAATCTCCCAAGGTTTTCAATCTTGGTTGAGTCTTCAAGAATTCCCTTAATACAAGGATTACAAACTAGATTAATCTAAGTTTAACTAAATATTAGGGAAAGATTAAGATAATGAGAGGAGGAACTCTATCTAGGATTTAGTCTAATGTAAGATAATGTAAAAATCCTTAAACAATACAAAGGAAGGGTATTTATAAGGGTTCACGAGCAAAGGAATTGAAAAGAAGTAACGCGGCGCTTCAGGTGGCCAATCTCGGGCGAGATGAAATGGTCTCGGGCGAGATGAGACCCATCTCGGTCGAGATCACTGGTCATTGGCCTGTCTTCGCTTGTACTCTTCATCCCGACCGAGATGGCCCTCATCTCGACCGGGATGGGTCTTGTAGGCCTCAAATATGATCTCAAGGGTCCCTACTTGCTTCTCATGGGCTTCTCATCGATTCTTGGTGCTCGGGATCGAGTCTAAGGGGCTCGGAAATGGGCCCCAAGTTCTCGGGATTGATTCTAAGCCACCGAGTGATCGTTGCTTCTCTTCGTTGGCTCCAAATGTGCTGGAAACGACTCGGAATCGTTCCACCTCTCCAAGAATGGTCTTAGGAAACTAAAATGTACTAGAAGAAGCATAAGTAGACAAGAAACCGCTCCAAAGAGCGATTCCACAAGAGAAACCGGGACCAAACACAACAAATAGGCACTACAAAACACACTTATCAACATGCATCCAAATACAAAGTCAAAAGCAAATAAAAACTAACCAAGTCAACTAAATCAAAGTCAACCAAAAATATCTCAACTTTCCCTATTTTCCTAGCTCGGTTGTACATACTCAATCGAGTGCCATGAGCCCACTCGATCGAATGCACCCTCAAAAAACGCATAGGCACCCCCTCAAATAGGCTACTCGATCGAGTGCACTTAGGGCCACTCGATCGAGAACAATGGTAACTTTTAATTCTTTGCATACTAACATTTTAATTTTTTTGTTTACTAACATTTATTTTATGTCTACTAACACCTAACAATTTATTTATCGTACGCTAACTCCTAGCATTTAACTATCGTCTATTTACATTCTATCGTATAATACCACGTATATTAATAAAAACTATTTTCAAAATGATCCGAGCAACATCCGATGAGGCTAAATTAATGATCGTAGGCTTTAAAGGTCAAATTATGATGTTAAAATGCCGAGGATCTAAGTTTGTGACGACGGTCGAATTTTCAAAATCGAATATGTTTAATGACGAATTCTGTCCAAAGTCCATTTAATCCTTTCACAAGTCGTACTGGAGGTGGCGCCCTTCGAGGCGCACCGTCCTAGACACTTAAGGACGTAATGTGATCGCGGTGATTCGTCGTTATACATGTCCAACGCCATTGTTGAAAATATTATTCTAAAGGCGTGATATCGACTCCGTAGTCGAATATCATGTCTAAAAGAATTAATCGATAAATTGGATTAGTACGAAATCCGTTGATGCCGAATCGATCGTCACATGGTCCGAAAGGATTAATTACAACAACGTAACGCGGAGGGAATAGATATTCGTTCTAGTTGGACCAAATTTGATTTTACAAAAAATTCGCTCAAAATGCTAGATGTCGGTTCTATAACCGAGTACCGAGTATGGCGAGCCCCCGAGAAATAAACTAATATAAATCGGACAATATTTATATTTAGCATAATTACATCTTCATTCAAAACATAAAAATTACAAAATGGGTCGTCCCAAAGACGAGATGACACCCGTACAGAGGGCACTCGATCGAGTGACCCCCTCAAAAAGAGGCAAGGGGTCCTCACGAAGAGCACTCGATCAAGTCCCTTCCATGACTCGATCGAGTGACCTCCATATTGCTACTACGTGAGCCTCCTATATAATATAAGCCTCGTCCAATATTTTTCACAACTTTTAGTCGTTGCTTGTCAATTCAATCACGTGCCTTCTGTTTCAAAATCATGTATCGCATTATTATTCTAACCGTCTAACTCTTTTATATTATCGTTATGTTCGTTATATTGTAATTCCGGGTTGTATTCCGCCCGTGTAACTTGTATTCATTTACGAGCTTTCTATTTTGATTTTGCATTTATCGCATTAAATGAACATCGCATGCTAATTCAACTTTGACAATAATCCAAGATGCATTAAAATCACGTAGTTCAAACATATCTCACATGTTTAGCTAAAACGCTATTTGCATTTCATCTTACCGGATTACTAGCGCGCGTATTAAAAAACCGATCGATATCTTAGTAGTGGCCGCTATGTGCGGGCGGGGTTGGGTATCCTTTGTGGGCTTCCCAACACGTACCCTCACCCCTTACTTAGAACCTCGGTTTTCGGATGCCCGAAACCGTTACGCACGAGAGTCAATCGATATACGATATCCGATAACTCGACATCGGTATCGTAATGCAAAGGGACGAACCCCTCAAGCTCTAGTACCGAAGTGGGCCGTACTTTGTGCACGACCCACCAAAATATAGAGTGGGTTTGAACGGGCCCGAACTCCCACAATGTTCGGTGGCGGCTCCAACTTCGATTTAAATTTCGACCCGAGAATTATCTCACACGGGAAACATATTGCCGCCCAAACCCGCGCGTTGCCGCGTTGGGGTAGACCTATGTCATGTCCACAATTTGGCGACTCCACTGGGGATACCTGATGTACAACTTGTCATTGGGATCTTCAGGGTGAGACTCGAGGAGAAATCGATTGGTTAGTACAATACGCGTTTTAGTTTTACGGTTCATGCATAACCCCAATTTTACCCGGGCCGGTACTGGCGACCGACGTCCCACTATACCGCGATGTATTCCAAATTGGTTACGTCAAGGTGTTCATGTCTAATTTGTATGAGTTTCGCGGCATGTCCTTATACAAATTGGTAAGGGAGTCCGTCCCGATTATCGAAAAGGCCATGCGCACTGGTATATACCCTATTTCAACCAACTGAGACTTATTGTAAAGCATACATGTTGTCGTCATAATGCTTGCGTGACTATGTGCTACTTGGTTTCCGTGTCGTTTTAAAAAAAATGTCATTTCAAAAAATGCATCTTTTCAAAAATCCAATTTTCTAAAACCTGGAATGCTGCCAAAATTTAGACTTACGATTTGACTCAAACTAGCCTATTTTTAGCCGGTATGCTATCCATTTAAAAAATCGAAAATTTACAACTTTTCAAAAAAAACAAACTCGGTCCCGACGACTTTTTTGCCAATTTCAAAAGTCGAGACCGTCCTCCGATTTTCTCGGAATTCAAACCTTTTTTTTCGAAAAAAAAACCTTCCTTATTATAGGACCTACTGTTATCCCTGTGTCGGGTCTTTTCATAGTATGTGGAAGGTCTTTAGTGTCGAAACTCCGTCGATCTTAGATCACGGGTTTCTTCCCTATCTTAGTCCGCCTTATTTGTCAAAAGCATGACCAGCCTACGTAGGGCATACCCCTACAAAGGAAAGTCCATTTACACACTCGAGTCCAAAGTCTGGGGAAAATCTCACGTGGTCCTTCCTTCGAACGGAACTCGGCCCACATAGACTAATCCTAAGGAAGTCACGCCACCCACGAGTCACCCGTCTAGGTGTCTTTCTCGAGTCGTTTTCTCATTTAGTCTTTTCCTTGCTCGGGATGTACTATTTTGATTCCAAGGTCTGGGTTATTCAGTTTCTGATTACGCGGTGTTCTTACAGACAGGCCACCGTCAACCAGACTAAGAATAGAGCAAGCTCTGAACAACTTGAAGGCCTCTATGGACACCATGGTCTTCAAGTAAACTTAGATCGAGGCCCAACTAGCAGCAATGAGGGTTGACCAAGCAGCTGTCAATGCCCGTTTGGCTGTTATGGAGCAAGGGACTCCTAATACCGAAACCACTGGGCCCATAGTTGGACTGGTTAGCGCAGTGCGCCGACTAGAGGAACAGGACCACCTATCGTGGAGTAACAACATTCATCGGGAAAATTGCCGTGAGTACACCCCAGTGAACGACAAGTTGCCCGCAAACCTGAACCTCACGGGTTTGCCAATGTTTGAGGGAACTGAAGACCCGTTACTACATGTGCGGGCCTTCAAGGAATTTATGGCTATCAAGGGGGTAGATTCTTCTATGTTCAAGAATCTCTTTGCTACGTCCCTTGAGAAACACGCACGGGCCTGGTACTACAGGCTAGACCCGAAAAAAATACCCAACTTGGGATGATGTGGTTACGAAATTTGCTCGAAACTATGCTGATAACACCGAGATCCAAACCACAATGCGCTCCCTGGAGGTTATGGCCCAGGAGCCCAAAGAAGGTTTTACCAAATACCTTCAGCATTGGAGGGCCGAAAGCGTGAAACTGGTCGATAAGCCCAGTGAGAAAACTTTAGTGGAGGCCTTTGTCAAGAACCTCCACCCCTCCTACCGGGTCCATCTCCGGTACGCTGTCATACCCAATTTTACCACTCTTTCTGAAATGGGTATCAGAATCGAAGACGATCTGAGGCTAGAGGGCCTTACTAAGGCCTCTAGCAAGGGATGCCAAGGGGCTTCCTCTTCCACTGTTAAGGCCCCAGCTGTAACCCGCATCATTTTCGATGAGGTTAATCTACTAGATGCCTCGTCCAAGAAGAATACCCAACCTCGGGTATTCATCGATATAGGTACTACCTATACATATGCCTTACAAAGGCTATCTTCCAAGGGCCTATTCCAACCAATAGGCCTAACTCCTGAAGTTCTGGTCGAACGGCGCTCCGAAAGCTACAATGCCCAAGCCTATTGCCAATATCACCGAGGCAATGGGCACGATACAAAAGAATGCTGGAAGCTGAAGCATCTAATTCAGGATCTGATCTAGAGCAGTAAGATTTCGCTACCCGGGGACAAACCAAGCAATAAGGACAATCCTTTCAGTTCCAATGCTATCTTTACCGGGGAGGTGATCGACTGTTCTCACCTTATCTCTCCCTTCATCTCGCAAGTGGATGAGACCTGGTTTGACGATGAAGACGATGTGTATCTCGTCAAACGGGAGGCTGTCCCCATTACTAGGGAGGAAGTTCGAAGGGCTAAGTCCAAAGTCTTAGCCAGTTACCACCTCACCAAGTCTGGTCGTCCCTATCAAGCTACTAGCTCAAGGGACACCCCCATCCCGGCGACCGTCACTGAGCTCGTCAGGATGGATGTCGCTCCTGAAGAACCGACCACTGACACGGCTCTTGTGAAACAATTGAAGAAGACCTGAGTTGACCTCACCATATGGCAACTCCTAGTTAGCTCGCAAGAACATCGAGAGGCACTTACTAAGGCTCTCGATCAAATTAAGATCGATTCCCTGGTTACCCTTGCTGAAATGGTAGCCGCTGCCATGCCCCACCTAAAGGGCAAGGCTAAGGAAGAAGGTCTATTAATCACCTTCTCTGAGTCTGATCTGCCGCCGTTTGGGGCCTCCCATAACTTGGCTCTGTACAACACGATGTTATGCCAAGGAAAGTATCTTCCAATGAGCCTAATTGATGATGGGTCTGCATTGAACATTCTTTCTCTAAGGACTGCCAAGGCCCTCGGCATTACCGAGGCTGCACTACTACAAAATTAGTCATAGACATGACCTAATAGACATAGGTTTAAAGAAAAACACACATCTATTTTTAATAGACATGGGTTATTTAAGAAACCTATGTATATAAAAGAGAATATACATAGGTCAAAATTAAAACCCATGTCTATAAATTATGGACATAGGTCACATTAAAACCTATGTGTATAATATATGAATAGATGTAGGGCATACGAAAACCCATGTATATTGAAACATGTATATTGAAATAAGATTCATGGAGAAACATGTAAGTATGTAACAGGTTATATAACCCTAGGAAATTGAATTCCCATTATCTCTCGCAACGCCCATTTATTTTATTTTATTTTTTTCATTTTTCTGAAATGAAACTCACCCGTTACATCCTCCTCACCGTTGCCAACCCTAAACCCTCATCTCACCCTTCCCCTCCCCTCCTCACTGTCGCCTCCCTCCTCTGCCGCCGACCTACGCCCATCGGTTCTCCTCCTCCTCATTTTTTTCGATTTCTGTTCGCATCGGCGTCGAGATTAACAAGCAGGTATCCCTTTCGCTTCTTTTTACTCTTTCTTAGGTGCTGGGATGAACGATTGTGATGTTAATTTCTGTGTCGTGTTTGTTTGAATTTCTGTTGTTGTATCGAAATCGACGTGAATCGTGTTTGTTAATTAGGTTTTCTGTATGTCGTCTTCTTTGCAATCCGTTCGTTTTCAGTATCTCTAAGCCGAGTCTCCATCTCAATAACCACCTTCTGTCATCCGTTTTTCATCGCCGAAGTGCCATCTCTCTCATATTCTCAGGTAATAAATCGACTATTTCAACTATTCATCTCGCAAGTCTGTTTAGGTTTAGAAATAATAGAGATTCTCGAGTACTCTACTAATTTTGTTAATTCCCTTATTGAATCTCAATTTCTCAATTAGTAAATTGAATTTTTAGTCGTTTTTGTTTATGTATCTAAATATTTAGGGTATTAGTACTAAAAAAATTGACACATCTCGTCAGCTGATGTTTCTTTCTTTACTTGTGCTTCGAATATCTCGTCAGTTGATGTATCTGAATATTTAGGGTATTTGTTGAATCTTGTGATATTATGAGTATATATACAGGTATATATGTATGAATACTTCAGGACATGACATATGGCTTGATAAAATTCTAGGTTGTTGCGTAAACTGACTCAATGTTTGCACGACAAATGACTAGCTAGGCCTTGTATGAGTGAGGAAGTTCGATTTTCCAAAGAGCATTCGATAGTGTGTAGGATCAGCATATAATTCTTCCTCAGAATTTGAGAACTTGGTGTTGGTTGGTAGTGGTGTGGAGTGGTTAACAGTCGATTTCTTTTGATTCTTTTGTTTCATGTTTGTGGATTTTGTTCAGTGTTATTCCCTGTGCAAATATGTTCATTATGTCTCGGGGGCCTGCTTGCTCCTCAACCTCGAGGTGCCCTACTAATATGAGTTCAAAGACTTTGTTTCCAGCATTGATTAAGATAGCAGCCGACTTGCTAATCTCTTAATCTATTGAGCTTGTTGGGGCTCTAGAATGTTTTGGCGATGGGGATGGAGTAATGCTAACTTGCTACACCATTTTAGCACCTAATGAGTGTGACAGGTTTGTATTGTGTGCATTAAAGACCTCGTGGAATTCGCTGTCTGTGAAAGGGAAAGGGAAAAGGAAAGGGAAAGGGTAAAGGCCTGAGTGGAGTCGGAAATTTGCATTTAGCTTCACTTTGTAGACCCATTTAGATGTATGGCCTTTTTTCCTTGAGGAAAGTCAGTAAGATCCCAAGTGTCATTAGCGTGTAGTGCATCCACTTCTTTTTTTCACGGCATTGACCCAATTAGCGTCCAAACATGCCTCATCATAGATCAACATGAAATAATTCAAAAATACTCTTAGAATTAGAATGACTATTATGAAAAGGCAATCTATGAAATCTTGCTTTTGGACAGATTTAACATAAGGATAAAACTTCTTGTTTGCAATTGCTTATTACAGGAAGATGTTTCATATTAGCTAGAGGAATATGGCCTAGTCTACAGTGCCATCTATCTAAAGAAGGAGTAGCACTAGAAACAGCAGCACAAGTGTTAATGGAAGAGCTTTGCTTGATATCATCTTTGATTTTGTTGAAGGGCTTGAAGTCACCAAGGACCAAGGTAGAGGCCATGCTTTTGCTTTGGCTGAGTTTAACACTCTTAATTATATATATATCTTCCATTTCTTCTTATTGCCTTTTCGAAAATTTGTCAATTATTGCATTTGTAGTAGAATCGAGAATGTCGAGTAAAAAATTGTGTGTTGATTTTTTTAATGTTCTTCAGTTTTTTCAGCATTCAGTCAAATCATTCTGAGAAGATGATAGAAAACTGATGTTAATGTACTGTAACCCTGATGTGATGCAATTTAGGCGATGAAGAATTCAACATTTTTCTCAAATAGGCAACAAGAAAAATCCAAGTGTTTGAGTAATGCCTCAACTTTGTATGAATCGACAACTGGAAACGATAATTTGGTGATCAGAAACAGGAAATTATCGGTGAGTTCTCTTTTTGGCATGTTTAATACTTTTTGAGTTGAAATTCCCTTTCTTCTGAAGAGTTTTATGATATTTATCATCATGATTTAGCTGTGGCTGGGGTAATAGCCAAGGTCGCATATGGGCGACTGATGTAATGTCTTTACCCTAAGTTTGGTTAAGTCTGCTGTATTGAGATGTATTTAGTGTGATACTATGAGTGCTTGTACAAATAGTTAGTCCCGAATCCAAATCAACATGCATCTGCATTGCATCTCTTTATATTTTATCTTCCTAAAGAATAGGAGGCAATGTTAGAGATCAAAATTTCCTTGTTTGATAAAGGATCTCAGGAGTGAGGGATAGACATGGCTGCATAGCAGCATCATCATCCATCATCCTGAATTCGGTATCTTCTTTTTTGAGTGCAACTTCATTCCTTATCTTCAACCTACTAATACATACTTTACCCCTGATTACTGTGTATGTAGCTCATTCATCAACTACACGTAATTGTTATTTTTGTCTCACAACACTTTTTTCATTATTATCTAAGTTTTTCATATTCATCTACTAACCACTCTTTGTCTCATCACAAATCCTCTTCTTTCTTGACTCTCTGTTGGGAAAACTCCCTTGTTATAAATACGGAGTAATTCTCTTAAGTTTACGAACTCCATCATTTGCCTCTCTAATAACTTTAGGATTAATGGAGGCAAATTTGAGCAATATTGTATTTTCTTTCGCCATTATATTAATTACGATATGGGTATTGAAAGCAGCAGAGTGGGTGTGGTTCAAGCCCAAACGATGTATCTATGTTAAAGCAGCAGCATATTGACCCTTCAAAATATTACTCCTACTCCTAAATGCATGCATGTAATCATGTCATGTAAATAAAACTGAGAAGACCCAACTTATTTAGCACTCAATGGAATAATCTCACTCAACATATTATATAGGCTTACGTGATTTTTAAATTTAAGACGAGTCTAAATCAATTACACAAATAAATAGTCAAATATATACAGATTAATTATGTCAAATTGGTATTAACTTTTTAAAATGAACAAGTTAAGTCTGATTTTAGTCGCTAATTCGGATTGTAGCTAGCTGTAGGTATGACCTAAAGAAGTTAAAGCTCTTCCATCCTCTTTACGATATGCTATCGACACCAAGCAGCATATGATTATGGTATCTTTATATTCTAGCTACTTCTTTCACTTTATATGCTGCTAATTTAATAGATTCTCTTAGAAATGTAGCCGTGGTATTGACCGTCTCACATAAAAGTTATTTTGAGACACTAATAAACATATTTGCAAATAATGTGTCACATGTACGTGTCTTAAATTACAAAATTGTAAAATTGTAAAATTGTTGGTAAAGCCATAAATGATGAGGGAAATAATGATGAAGATTTATGAATTTGAAAAGCCAATCACACACCCACTTTTGATTAAACTTTCAAATGGGTTGTCAAGACTTGAAGGCCAAAAATGGGCTCAAGATAAAAAGTTAATCAATCCTGAATTTCATGCCAACAAACTCAAGGTATGTATGTACTGCTCGGAACCACAGTTACTCTCACACTTTGATCGACTAAGTAGCATTTACGTACTTTTTCACTTACGGGGGGTCGGTATTTGTTTGATGAATGTTGTTGTATGTATGTAGCACATGTTATCAGCCTTTGAAGTAAGTTGCAAAGATATGATAGATGAATGGGAGAAAAAAGCGGTTCATAGAACACATAAGAGACTTGTGGAGACGGAAATGGAAGTCGAGAAAAGAGAAAAGAAAGGTCGTAACTAGACGATGTGCGTCTAGGTTATGTGAAAATTAATGGTTTCAAGTCTCTAAGCCTCGTCTTGTTTCACTGTTTTCTCTAAACAAACATCACAGTGAGAAAATTTTCCGAAGTTACATGTTTCTGATTTTTGTAAGAATCTCTCCGAGATTTATCATAAAATTTTGCCTGAAACTGATCTTTTGGTGCTTGGTTCAACCTTTCTATATGAGTTCCTGTTTTTATCTTGTTACAGAGAGTGTTGGTGAAAGAGTCAAAACTACATCTGGCTGAAAAGGAACTAAAGAAGATAAAGGAACAGCTCAAGAATGCCGAAAATACCAAACCTGATTTTTACAAAGGGTATTGTCCGCTTGAGGGAATTTTTTTCACCTGGGAGGCTACAATTCTACAACACCAACTGCTCTGCAGGAGCTGGAATCCATCCACAAGGTAAGAATATGCTCATGATTCAATTTTGTATACTTCATGGAAGATTTTGTATGCAACACTTACTGCTCTGTTTATGTCTTCTCCTCATCCGATAATTCACATTTAATTACTACTCCGTAGTACTCCCCCTTCACTAAGATCTTCCACATTTCCTTTTTAGGAAACTTCACTAAGATGTTCCACTTTCCTTTTTAGTAAATATTTTGTGGTTCTTATTGATTGTGACCCCACTTCCTTTTCTCTATCTTCATTTTCCTCCACATATATCCATTTTCTTAATTTCTTCCCACAATCAAATGTGGAACATCATAGAGAAGCAGAGGGAGTAATTGTTTTACTTGCTGTTTCAATATCTACTTCATAATCATTTTTACGCCTTTTCTTTTTCATTCCTTTACTTCATATGGAGTATTGTCTATTTTACACAACTAGTCATATTAATGAACCTCAAATCAATTTAGAAATAAAACTTAGTTGTTAGTTGTCCATGTTTGTGACTATTTTGGACAACTAATCATATTAATCGACCTCAAGTAATTTTGGAAATAAAACCTAGTTGTTAGTTTTTAGTTGTCGTTGTTTGTGACAGAGGCTTCCTAAACGTTTTACTAACATGTGTGCATTTGGTTGAAGGTCTTGGAGCTGTATGTATGGCTAAGTTATCGCTTCGACGATTCATTCCCAGATCGTGAACTAGCAGCATCACAGAAGTCTATATGTAGAATGTAGTAACCAATTTCATATCTCGTATTTTTTCCTCGATTATATTTATGGATGTACAGCTGTGACTTGTGATATCGGTTTTGATTGAATAGTTTCTTCAGCAGCACGGTTAGGAGCAGCCTAACTTTACGAGAGTTCTAGACATGTCTTGTGGCTGTAATTAATTGTTTTGTTATTAATATAATTGAATTATTGTGAAAGTGGCGTGCCTATTTCGTAATTTTTTTGTAATTTAGCAGCTCAATAGACATAGGGCGTACAAAATAACCCATGTCTATACTATGACAATAAACATAGTGCAGACAAATAATCCATGTCTATATTTATAAATAGACAGGGCGTACAAAAACCCATGTCTATTATTTTTATAGACATGGGTTATTTCTGAAAACCTGTGTCTAATATAGAAATAGACATGGGTTATTAGAAAAACCTATGTCTAGATAGACATTGGTCGTACGACCTATGTCTAAGTATTTGACAATAGATGTCACTCAACTTAACATGGGTCGCAAAATCCATGTCTATTTGTGAAAACGACCCATGTCTATTTGATGTTTTGTAGTAGTGCTGACTACATCCCGACTGCTCAAACCATCCATGCTTTTTATGGGAGCCCAAAGTCGGTAGCTGGGGCCATTAAACTGACAATCATAACGGTCCCAATTGAAAATGCGTTGGAATTCCAGGTGATCTACGTCACCTCTTCTTTCAACTTACTCCTCGGAAGGCCATGGATCCACGCTCTCAAGGCAGTGTCCTCCACCCTCCACCGAAAAATCAAGCTCCCTGGAGGATAATGTTATTACTTTGGAGGAAACCCCCATAATCGTGGCTAGCTGCAACGTCACGGGCCGTACAAACCTTCGGAGGTTCGATTTTGTGGGAACCATTGAGGAGGAATACCTTTTCAGGTCTTATTTCAACACTAGCATCGATACGATGCTACAAAATTTAGGGTACTTTTCGGGGGCTACCTCAAGGCCATATCTTCCAGTTGGGAAGATTATTGATGTCTTGAACGATGGAGACTCACACTTCGGCCTAGGGTACGCTGTGACCCCGGGCAACGTTGTCCGAGCAGGCATTGAAAATGGTACATATAGCCCAAGAGTGGCTGATTACTTCATTACGCCGGTATTCGGGGCTGTCCAAGTTGATCTGTATCAACCAGCCCTTACATATCCCGGGACCAAATTGGCTCGGAATGCAACTACATTCCGGATGACATATTTGCCCTCATCCAGTCAGAATCCAAGGAGGATGCCGGTAATGCTGAGCCCGTGCTGGGGCTGCTGGTCAGGGAAGATAAGATCGTCCCGACCCCTAAGGAGGATTTAGTGAATTTGATCCTCCGAAGCAACAGGTTCGACCCCACGAAGCTGAGTCCAATACCGGAAATAGGGCATGGAGGAAGACCATCAAGTGGACCGATAGCCAGGGCTAAGTCTACAACCTGACCACCGATGAAGGGGACATGCCTGACATCGATTCCGAGTCTGAGTCAGAGTCTGAGGTCTAGTCTAGAGGGTCTGGTGCTAGAGTCCAATCTGTAACCCCTCCCCCTGTAGTTACTTCCACTAGAGCCTCGAGGTTTGTCTCGAGAGCACTCCCAATCCCGTCTCTGACCAATGATCAGATGGCTGCTCTCTTTGAGCTGGTTTCCAAAATATTCTATCAATAATAATGATAAACGTTCCGCTTATGACTTATCTTATTTTTAAAATGTTTTCGATTTCAAAATTATTATATGTAATGACATTGAGAAACTCGACGAACAAGTACTCCTACCTCCGCATCTGATCGAGCTGCTAGAACAATGGGAATTCCGGGATTCGGTAATCGAAGAAACCGAGTCCATCAATGTGGGAACCACTTTAGAGCCACAGATGCTTAAGTTAGGGTTATCTTTAGATCCCGATGAGAGACAACAGTTCACAAACCTCCTCTAAGAATTCAAAGACGTCTTCGCATGGTCCTACAAGGACATGCCGGGGATAGACCAGTAAATAGCTGAACACCGTATACCCATCAAAGACGGGTGTAAGTCGGTAAAACATCAGCTCCGCAGAATGAGACCCAAATGGTCTCTCAAGGTCAAAGAATAGGACAACAAACAATTCAAAGTCGGCTTCATACAAGTGTCCAAATATCCGGACTGGGTTGCGAATATCGTGCCGGTACCTAAAAAGGACGGTAAGGTGCGCGTATGTGTAGACTTTTGGGATCTTAACAAGGCAAGCCCGAAAGATAACATTCCATTTCCAGACATCGACATACTGTTGGACAATACTGCTGATCACGCCCTTCTATCCTTTATGGATGGATATGCCGGGTACAATCAGATTAAAATGGCAGAAGAAGATATGAGTAAGACCAACTTCACTACACCTTGGGGTACTTACTGCTATACTGTCATGTCGTTCGTTCTCATCAACGCCGTGGCCATTTATCAACGAACTGCCACGACCTTATAACATGACATGATGCATAAGGAAGTGGAAGTTTATGTAGACGACATGATCGTCAAATCCAAAAGCCGAGACGGGCACATCATTGCCCTAAGGAAGTTCTTTACTCGACTGCGCAAATACAACATGAAACTAAACCCTCAAAAGTGCAGTTTCGGAGTAACATCTGCCAAATTAATGGGTCATATCGTTAGCCAACGTGGTATTGAGGTCAATCCATCTAAAATCAAAGCCATCACCGAGATGAAGCCCCCTAAAACCGAAAAAGAA
Organism: Agrostemma githago; assembly: GCA_958450325.1. Classification (NCBI taxonomy): domain Eukaryota; kingdom Viridiplantae; phylum Streptophyta; class Magnoliopsida; order Caryophyllales; family Caryophyllaceae; genus Agrostemma; species Agrostemma githago. The sequence continues at coordinate 18,801,174 of OY288247.1, read as the reverse complement.
ATAAGGGGATTTCTCGGGAAAGTCCAATATATTAGCCGGTTCATATCCAAACTAACCATGGTATATGAACCAATCTTCAAAAAAACTGAAAGTAGGTAAACGGAAGCTATGGTACGATAAATGCCAAGCAGCTTTCGACAAAATTAAGAAGATCCTGTCTGCTCCGCTGGTTTTAATGCCACCTCAACCTGGATCGCCTCTGTCGTTATACCTAACAACAGCCGAGACAGCCTTGGGAGCTATGCTAGCACAGACAGTCGACTCGGAAGAACGAGCCATCTACTACATCAGAAAAAAAAATCTTGGAGTATGAATGCAAATATACCATGCTTGAGAAAACGTGCCTAGCCCTATTCTGAGCCACCAAGAAACTCTGGCACTATATGCTCAGTTGCGAGGTACATGTATTATCCAAATTGGATCCTATCAAGTACCTATTCGAGAAGCCCATCCTTAATGGCAAGATGTCTAGGTGGACTCTAATGTTTGCAGAGTTCGACCTCAAATTTGTGCCGTTAAAAGCTATTAAAGGCCGGGTAGTAGCCGAATTTCTCGCTGATAGTCCCATAACCGAAGAAGGACACACAGACACTTGGTACTTCCCAGACGAAGATATATTCCATACCGATACAGAAACATGGGATTTATATTTCGACGGAGCATCTAATTTCCGAGGATTTGGGGTCGGAATTCTTTTAATCTCACCAAAAGGGGAGCATACTCCGTTATCCATTAAACTGGATTTCTACGTGACTAATAACGCAGACGAATATGAAGCATGCATTCACGGGTTGCAAGCCGCCGCCGATTTAGGAGTCACAAATCTCCGGGTACACGGCAACTCATCTCTAGTCATCAACCAAGCTCTCCAAAAGTGGAAAACTTGAAACGCTAACCTCATGGCCTATCAGGCACGAGTAAGGGTTCTCGAAAAAAAATTCCAAAAGGTAGAATACATATATCTACCCCGGGAAGAAAACCAGTTCGCGGATGAACTTTCCAAATTATCATCCTTACTGAATATCCCGGATCACCTAACCAGCGTGCCAATTTGTGTTGAAAGATGGTCCGAGCCGGCATACATCCATGCTATTCAAGAGATCGAGATAGCCATTCCGAAACCTTGGTATCAAGCTATTCTAACCTACATGAGAACGGGAGAATATCCTCCGGGAACCGAAAATCGGGCCAAGATAGCCTTACGAAAGTTAGCCACCTAATTTATATGTACTGACGACGGACAATTATACATAAAGATGGCACAGAGGGTTCTCCTCATATGTGTCGACAAAATAAAGGCTGAGAAAGTTATGGCCGAGGTGCACGACAGTGAATACGGTCCACATATGAACGCCCAGATGTTGGTCCGGAAAATCATAAGACTCGGATACTACTGGAACAATATGGAAACCGAGTGCCAGTTATATGTCAAACACCGTCATAACTGCCAGATTTTTGCCAACGTACGACATATGTCGTCATCCCTATTATACACCATGACATCACCATGACCATTTTCGACATGGGGAATTGACTTATATAATCATGAAAGTAAAGCCTTCAGGGACGGGAGGTCACTGTTTTATCTTGGTAGCAATCGACTATTTCACCAAATAGGTCGAAGCCGAGTCATACCGAATCTTGAATGCTAAGCATGTTGTCAAGTTCATCCAAAAAAAATTATATGCCGGTATGGGATCCCGTACGAATTCATCAGTGATCACGGGATGCACTTCCAAGCCGAAACAACTACTCTGCTAACCAAATATAAAATCAAAAGGCATACATCTTCGCCTTACCGTCCCAAACAAATGGAGCGGTAGAGGTAGCTAATAAAACAATTGTTACCATACTTGAAAAGATGGCTGATAATTACCGAGACTGGCCCAACAAAATACCTTTTGCCCTGTGGGGATACTGAACGTCAATTCGCACCGCAACCGGTGCGACCCCTTATTATCTGACGTACAGGATGGAAGCAGTTCAACCGGTCGAGTTGGAGGTACCGTCTCTCAGGATTTTACTTGAAAGTCAAGAAGCTGAAGCTGATTGGGTCCAAGCACGATATGATTCGCTGGTTCTATTAGATAAACGGCGGTCCCGGGCCCTCAACAACATTCAAATATATATAAAAAAAATACAACGGGCCATCAACAAAAGGGTTAGGCCCAGAAATATCAAAGAAGGGGATTTGGTTCTTAAGTCCATCCGAGCTTTATTACCAGTTGACCCGAGGGGAAAATTCAAACTCATTTGGGCCGGGCCATATCTGGTAAAAAAAAAAGGTTCCATCAGGAGGAGCAGTGAAGCTGACAGACTTGGACGGGAATGAATTCGTCAACCTTACCAACCTAGACCAGCTGAAATGCTACTACCCTTAACCTTATCTCAATGTCATTTGTAAAACGTTTATTAATAGTTATCCTTTTAGAACATAAACTTTCAAAAATAATAAGCAAGTCAATAAGTTAGGATTATTCATCTTACTGTCGCGCACACCTCGAAATACTAGTCTTGGTGTATTTTGAAATTGCAAAATTCTTAAACTACGTCTGGTTTGATTCCACTAACTGTGGATACGTAGGCAGCCCCTCAAAAGGGCACAACCACCGCAATAACGAAAAAGACAGAAACGGTTTCACTAATAAAAATATCTTTTAATATTACTAAAATATCTGGTTACGAAAAACCTAGTAATGCTATCGACTTTGATGGGATGATCCTCCAAGCATCCTGCGGCGATTCCGGCAGAGTTTCACTACGGTAGGGCAAGTTGACGAGCCAACACAGGTGTCCTGAAGCCAAGTGTCCTAATTCTGTGTCGCACAAAGTGTGGCGCTTGAAATCTCGGATTGAACTACGAGAAAAACTATATATTCCCCCCTTCTCCGCTCAAAATCGACACACAATTCTCTCCTCTCAAAAGCTCCAAACAACTTGCAACTCTTTCTCTAGCGTCGCACTCCACAAAATCTGCCGAAATCGTCACAGTACCTTAAGAAGTTCATCCGTCCAAGTCGATATCGTCACTAGGTTGTCATCTCAAACCAACTTTACATATCGCATTTTTAGTTATGCATTTTGATATCGTCAAGTCCGACCTATGTGGATACTAATTCCACAACGCGTCCACCATTTGCACTCCAAATGACGTACTAGCCTTACTCATGTTTGGCTCAGTCAAGACCAACTAGTCTAAAATATGTAACGTCTACAACTTCAACCCCAATTACTAGAACACCTAAATTGAATCCGAGTAGTTGTTATAAGATCTGTTCTTTGTCGTCTACACATCGCACTTCGTTTAGTGTACACTCTGAGGGTGTAACTTCTTATACAATGTGATTTACTTATGTTTCGCATTTTACCACTTTCGTATGATTTACCGCTTTTATGACCATAATCAAATGCTAAATCACCAAACACGAAATCAAAACGTAAACAACTAATGCTAATCAAAATGAGTCGAGGTCCAGTCTCGTATTAATCTAGATGCTCACACCTCACGTGTGGTTCGACACATCTCAATTAATGTCGTACATACGCACTTTAAGCAGAATACCAGGTAAGGTATATCACGAGAATGACTAATATCCGTATTATCACGTTAAAACAGATTTGCTAATACTTATACTATCTACTACTCTCTACTCTCTTACGTGCATCTTTACATGGCCTGCTTGTCGCGTGAAATCGTATGCAAAGAATGTAAAACACTTACTTCGACGATAATTTACTTGTCCTTAAATCAACCGACTAGCTAAGATACTAAGCTTAACTAAAATAATGGTTGTTATCGCATTTAATTTACACCACATTGGAACAAAGTTATCTGGATGCCGATTGATTAGTAGAGGTCGCTACGTGCGGGCGGGATTGGGTGTTGACGTCTATCCAATGTTGACTTCTTTCCAATACGTACCCTCACCCCTTACTCAAAATCTACGGTTTCCGGATGTCCGAAACCATTGACAATGAGAGTCATTCTAGACACGGAATGCATAAGGGTACAAGTCTTTATTTTTAGGTCCCCTTGTCACTCATCTTTGAGCTAGCTAAAGATTAAAGTTGACTTGAACGGTTTCCGACCATCCCAAAATTTCTCGGTGGCGACTCCACAAATCGGCAACAAATTCGGTTCACTAAAACGCTCGTCAGATCAAATGATCCGGCTTTTATACATATAAAACCACATCTCGATCGATTCAACGGAAACATAAATGCGCCCGTACATCTATCTAGTACAATTCAAATCTTCAAGCAACTAAAGGCTCCTCAACTTAAAGTCAAGGTACCCGCCCCAGGAGCCCTCTACTCCCTACCAACTAAAGGCTCCTCAACAAGACGCTCCACATTATCTCCAGCTGAAAATAATGTAAAACAAATATTTCAGGTCAAGTCAGACTGCCTGAAACAGGTCAAAATAGACCCAAAATTTGCAAACGAGCTATCAAACTTCCGAAAATCACCCTTGCACACATTTTCGATCACGGTCACAATGAAAGCAGTTTCGTGAAAATCGGGCATCGTTACAGTCTCATTTGGTCCGTCGTAAGCCTCATGATCTCACACAAAATGACCTTGGTGCATTTCGGGTCACGAAAATCAACATACAAGCTACCCATAACGCCCTAAGCGAGGAATCAAAAAGTTTACAAGAATCAAAGATGGGACAATCGATAAATCGACCCTAAACCCTAGCATATTCAAATTTTGGCCATGGAAAGCCATTAAAGGACCTTTAAGCTTCTTACTTAAGATAATAATCACTTCTAAAAGTTTTATACGACCCCAATTCGTAAATGGGAGCAAAAAGAAGCATCAAAATCAAGCAAGAGCGAAACCAATAAATTGATTTCTTGGGTTATGCAATTTAAACCTAAGTGAAGCACAAATCAAGCATAAATCGACATAGGTGAGTAAAAAACACTTTGTAACACCCCGTGTTTTTTACCATTTTAGTTATTTCTAATAACGATTAATATTAATAAATCGAGTCTCGACAAACTATTTTAAATAGTAATATTCAATTCTTGTGCCTTTGGAACCTTTCTATTTCACTTCACTGTTTGCGAAACTGAAATTTCTATCATAATCACATTTCTGCGCGATTTCGTATAACGGCTCTTATTTTCTCATACGGACTCCGATTGAAGCTTTTCAAAAGCCCAAATTTATTATTTTTCCAATACCTACACAATGGTTATGAACAAAATTACAATTTCTAAGTGCATCATAAAAATATTGTACTGAACAGCTCCTTTGCAACGAAAATCGTCACCCGATTAATCGTTTCTCGACTTTCGATTTTCGTACTTATTTCCTATCCATTATGGAATAAAATCAACCCAAAATATCCTATTTTAAAGGCACTAGATGTGCCATATGTATCAGAAAGCTCAAGTATGCGATTCACATCAAAAACATCAATTTGGGTAATGTACTATCAATTTCATGACTAGCTATTTTGAGCATGATTTTATTCTTTGTCTATCCTTGTTCCCCTCATGCTCTTTGCTGCCAAAACTACCTTAAAATACATCCATTTAGCTTCATTATTCACCATGTAATCCCATAGAAATTCTAATGCGATACAGTGGCGGAAACACTGTAGAGTCGGGATTAAAACACACTGTAACTATGTCTTATTAAATTAAAATGGTAAAGTCAAACAATAGGCCATGAATAAAAATGGCCAAAATTTAAAACAATCCATAAAAGGGGTTTGAACAATCCATAAGACATAATTATTAAAATAAACAAGCAAGATCGGTTCGGTCTACGAGTCGGTAAAATGGTTACTTCTATTGGTGAGATGCAAGCCAATAGGGTGTAGCGGTGATACTAAGAGCCACGACTCGCGTGTTTTATCTGTTTACGTGAAAAATGATTTAAAAATCAATTGGCTGCCAATGTCCCATCTTTTAAACATTACCGTCTTCATCAACTCACATGTTGGTTAATTGAATTACAGGAAACTATATGTTACATGATATCCTTTAATATTTTTGTAAGCACATTATTTGTTATTCACATGGTTGTGAAGTTGTCAAGATGAAACATTATGGGTATTACTTTAGATGTGAAACTCTGCTCGCTAGCCCACACCCGGAAACACGTATACCTGCCATGTTAAAACACATAACAGCCACAATCAGTGGGGAGCAACGTCAACGTTCTCCCAGCCGTATAACGGGGTTTTAAAACTGAAATTACTACTATAAAAAAATAGTAAAGATGAAAATCAGTAAAACATTATAAGGCAAATAAGCTCTCAGTGAAAAACTTCACGTATCGAAACAAGATAATAAAAATTAGTTTTCCGGAGAAAACATAAAACATTTGCCAACCTGCAAATCAAATTATATCGATAATAATAAAAAATAGTCAAAATGGCGTTACTGATAGAATTAGTGTGCACAAGGCTAGACTTTCACTGGGGATATACTAAATACAAGCTTCGAGAACTCAGACACCAACTTAACTCTTACTTGCCCTCGAGTAAGCATGAACTAACTAACTAACTAGAAAATAGACTACTAGCCGAGTGGGTATTAGCGCATCCTGCGCCCTTTCAACTCACGCCGAAGTGTCACGTAGCGAAGATCCAAGGTCTCTAACTAGGCAACTCAACCATAATAGAACGGCGACTTATCAATGCGAGGTCCCAACTTAAGTAATACACACCCCTCCTGGATACCAAATGTATCCAGTTCAACTGACGGCGACTAACACGATGCGATATCTAGTTTAAGGGCACAATGCTCATATACTCCTAGACACCAAATGTGTCCAGTTCAACAACTAATGCATACCAAATGGATACACCAGCCTTATAGTTGATGGCAAAACAGTACATCCTAGACTGTATTACTCTAACCCCACACTTGTCCTTATTCCATAACTCCAAAACAAAGCCATTATCGATAATCAAAAGATATGATCATTATAATAATAATAAGAGAACAAAAGAAGAAATGATCACTTTCCAAAAGAGGAAACTTTCTATTTTAGGAAAATTTTATTTTTAGAAACTTTACTAAAAATAGCATCATATCAAAATAGCAAAAATATTAGTTTATACTAATACAACATTTTTAGTAAACGATATAGATTTATAAAACTAATACTTTCGACCTTAACGATATTAATTTCTAAAACGAGAACAATTGGGTTTATGAAATTATTAAAATATCATACAAGTGTTATAAAATAATTAAAAATTTCTTAAACACTTTAGTACTACTAATTAGGGTGTTTTCAAAATTTACAAAACTAAAATTCCATAATTATTATTAGTTTCGACAATACGATTAATAAAAATAGTAATTACCAAACGATTTACGCATTAATATCCAAAAATTATTATTAAATTTAAAAATCATGAATTTCCAAAATCTACCAAATTTTTCAGCTTTAAAAAATAGACCATAAATTCGGAAATTAAAGCGACAAACACGGTTTTAACGATAAATGATAATTTAAAGTGATTAATTAATTCACCCACTTAAAAATTTTTAAAACTTATGAAAAAATTCAGAAATATTATTCATGTCAAATTTCATATTAAAATAAAATGTTTAAGTACTAGAACTAAAAATCGGCTTTTAATCGTTTTTGTCCGTAAACGATACTAACTCAATAATCGATAACTAAAAAATCATAAAAATATCAAATTATTAAAAATCATCCAAAACCTCATTTTTACAGAATATAATCATATATTACAAGTTTAGGTCGAATATTACGATTTTACAAATTAATGTAACAATTCAATCGTTAATCTCGTAAAAGCGATAAAAATACTGAAACAAGCAAATTTTCAACTTTTAAAAATTTTCCAGATTATATGACATACATATATTGTCAAAAATGAAATATAAAAATATACATGCAATTACGAAATTAAAATCAAGTAATACCGAGTAACATCGACGTTACCTCTAGTCTAAATCAGAATCGATAAAATACTCCTCGGCCTCGGGATTGTCCACAAAACCTACATCACACGAAAATCATGGTAGAAAAATATCATGAGAAAAACTAAGAAAATCAAGGTAAATAACGATTGAAAACAACATCAATTATTACCTTAACGATAGAATCGGAATAAGGATTAATTTGACGATAAAGATGAGACAATTATGACTCGAATTGCAGCAAGAATCGCCCTTGAAAAGGCAGCAGGTACCACGGACAAAGAGGGAGAAAGAAATGATTTTTTTGTTTAAGAGTAACAATGAATGTATGAAAAATGAATGATTTCCGTTATGCTTGAATGATATTAAAAAGGGATGAAAACAAGGTAGGAAATGGGCTAAATAATCCGGCCGAATCAAGTGGGAAGGAATATGAAAAGTTTGTGCATTAATCATCCAATTAAATGGATGTAAAGAATTATCTAATTTCTTAAATTGTTTTTTTATAAAATGAAAGGTTATAAAAATGTCAAGAGTGTGACACAAGGGGGGTGCCGGTCCAAAACATGGGGAAAAGGTCTAAAATGATTTATAAGTTAATAAAAAGAAGGACCGTAAAATAGTTAAAAGTATTTCGAAGCAATTCGAGTAAACCTCGCGATAGAAAATAATTATTTACGAAACATCGTAACAAAATCATTAATGGCTAAATTTTCATAAGTAAAAATGTTTCTAAGTTGAAAATATTATATAAATATGTTTAGACACTTGTAGGAAAAGAAATAGCTTAAAACCGAGCTTAAAAATGTTAATTCGTAGAAAAAATAGAATTCCTCGCGGAAAATAAATAGTTTACGAAGAAAACCAAATAAATAGATTTAAAAGAATTAAAAAATTTTAAAATATAAATAAATATCATTAAACTCAAAAATGAAAATAAAGCTTGGAAAAATGAAGAAACATAAGGCCAAAATGTGACAGAGTTATGACGAAGTCATAACGGAAAGGATAAAGACGCTAGGAAAAATAGGGGGTGTTACACACCAGGTTCATTCACCTAATATCCTCTTTCAAAACCTCTCTAAAAACCAAAGAAAGTCCTAAGTACTCATAAGTTCCTAAAGGCTTTACACTACCATTTACAAGAGATCTCATACCTTTTTTCTCTTATGTTATATTAATTATTTTAAAAGTTATTAATAGTATAACTACTAACTTAGTTTGTTTTTGTGTTCTTCGACCTAATTTATGAAGAGGAGCAAGAGAAAAGGAGCATCGAACTTCGTTTTCATATATGTTGTTTAATCGATTATTAATGCTTAAGGTAACCTAACTTTTCTTCGCCCTCAAATCTTGTAGTATAGTTTTTAGACTCTAAATAACATATAACATCAGGGATAGTGAGAATCTGTTCCAAAGAATACAATATGCAAACGTCAAGATTAGTCATAATCTATTCCAAAGAATTCAATATGCAAAGTCCGGGGATAGTCATAATTTGTTCCAAAGATACAATATGCAAAGGCCAGGGATAGTCAGAATCTGTTCCAAAGAATACAATGTGCAAAGACCAGGGGTAGTCAGAATCTATTCCAAATAATACAATATACAAAGTCCAGGGATAGTCAGAATATGTTCGAAAGAATACAATACACAAAGGCCAGGGATAGACAGGATATGTTCCATAGAGTACAATATGCAAAGGCTAGGAGTAGTCAGAATCTATTCCAAAGAATACAATATGCAAAGGCCAGGAATAGTCGGAATCTGCTCCAAAGAGTAAGATATTCGAACACCAGGGATAGTCATAATTTGTTCCAAAGAGTAGAATATGCAAAGACAAGGGATAGTAAGAATCTTTTCCATGGAGTACATTTAAGTAAAGGCCAGGGACATACGGGATCCATTCCAAAGAATACAATTATAACAAGACTGAAGACAGGCTCAAGCATGGGGTCTATCTCAAATATTCAACTGATTATGCAAAGGCCAGGGGCAGACTTGAGCGTGCGGTCTATTCCGAAGATCAAGATACAAACCAACTATAGCAACTTCTCAAATCAAACCAAAAGCAAGCAAATCCAGATGAAAGCTACAACACCAATCGCAAGCACAGAGGCTCATGTATGATTCTAGCCTTGGCTGATGAGCCCTATGACATAGTCTAACAGTCTTAAAATGACTCGAGCGGATGGACACCAGGTTCTAATCCTCGATTGACCTGGGCGGCTATACTTTGACTTTCGGCTTGTCCAAGCTTCAGTCAAACTAGAGGCTTCTGTAGATACCCGGATTTGTATCTAGTGGCTACTGGAGTGTCCGACAAACACCCAATGATGATCGGACTGCAACGCGACATGATTTTACGATGGTTCGGATGATTTTTCTATAGAATAGATCAATTAATTAATCGGAAAAATTAATTCAACATCTAGGCGATCTTAGTCGAGTCGTTCCGATCACGTCAACACTAATTAGAGTCAATTCCGACTCCGGGGCCCCCAATCGGTTTTGAAATGCAAAGTCAAACCCGAGCCAGCAACACAAACCCAAGTCGAACCTTGAAACCCAAACCGAGCCCTAACCGGGCCCATATGCGCATTTCTAGGTTTCTTAGGAGCAAGATGTCACACAAATATCCTAAGATCTCGTATCTTCCCACTTTGGAAAGTTTTCCAAATCTCAACCTCGAAAACTCAGCCGCAGTAGGCGTCGCTCCTCAGAATTGTGTCGCACGAGGTGTCGCGCCTCAACATTGAGTCGCACGAGTCGTCGCGCCTATGTTCTCGAATCCAACCTCGACACAACTATATATATACCCCCTCCCTGCGCTCATAATTCACACAACATCGAACGAGCAATAACCCTTCCAAGCTTTCCCAAGTTCTTACGTGATGAAAGCAAAGAAGTGCACATGGCGTTCGAAGACCTACCGAGTTCATTAAACTCATTCGTCCGCAAACAAATTGTTCCCTTTGATTTCTCTCGGGTCCATAATCGGACACCAAATAACCAACCTACCTAGACTAGATAGTTAGGGCAAGTCGGGTCGAACCACAAGGACGGAAAACGGTTAGACTATAGTTCACCTAAAACAAGACTATATCACAAGAGAACAAGGGAGGAGAATTGTTGAGAATTGATTTAACTAAAACGATTATTAGACTAATAGGCAAAACTAAACAAACTAAAACAATGAAAGGAATCGAAGATATAACTATGAATGTGAAGAAATCATTAAGGAAAAGAGAAAGGTTAGGTCGGGTTCAAAGATGCAACGAGCTAGTAGGAAAATCGAGGGTATAAGTGTCATCTAGTTTCTAAGGTAAGCCCGCACTCTAGCGACAAGAACAAACCCGAAAACTGATGCAAGATGTTACCGAAACAAGAGAATTCAACCTCAAACTAAGCATCCAACAAGAAAGAAGAAACAAGTAAGAATAGCATAGCCATTACTATTCTGCTAACAAGCATTTCATCCAACTGTAGACACCCAGATTTGGACCTGGTGGCTATAGGAGTGCGCGAGAAACACCCGATGAAGATCGGGCCGCAACGCGACGCGAGATTACGATGCTTTAGATAGTTTTTCTATAGAACAAATCAAATAATTACTCGAAAAAATTAATTTAACATCAAGACATCCTAGGTCGTGTCATTACGGTCGCGTCGACATAAATTAGAGTCAATTCCGACACCGGGACCCCGAATCGGTCCCGAAATATGCAAAGTCAAACCCGAGTCAACGGGTCGGGCCGAGCAAACCTCGAGAAACGCGCCCGAGGCCTACCCATCACTCGACGCTCTAGGGTTACGAGAATGCTTAATCCCCTAACAACGCAATATACACTACAAGAATTTAAGTCTGGGGCGACTGATCTTAGCCACCGTCATCTGTCGCTAAAAGAGACGCGCGACAGATGACAGTCGCTAAGGAACAGTCGCAACAGATAGTCGCATCTAGCGACTGAAATCGGTTGCTAAATTATACGCGCGACCGATTTCAGTCGCTAAATTTAGCGAGCGAAATCAGTCGCTATGGCATCCCTTTAGCGACCGATGTCAGTCGCTGAGAGCATAAGATTAGCGACCGACATCGGTCGCTAAGGGGTGTGACGTGGCGTTCTCTGAGCGTCTTACAGCGACTGATGTTGGTCGCTAAATGACTAATTTAGCGACTGATATCAGTCGCTGCCTTAGCTGAAATAGGCCAATTTTATTTGTTTCTTTTCTAGCCAAAATCTGCATAATAAAACAAACCAACAACCACAATACGTCCCAAACATCATTCCAAACATTCCAAACGTTGTTCCAAACGTTACGCCAGCTTCACAATCCAGAATTGGCAACCAATTAAGCAAACGTCGTGAATACACTAAATTAAAAGTGTTGTTACAAATTGTTTTTAACAAACATTCACAAACTACAAACTGCTTTCAATCTACTCACCTAACAGTGAAACTAGCTGACGCACCACTACCACCGTCACCGAAGGGGTCTCCAAAATCTCGGGGTCGGGGAGTGGGGCCGGAGTTAAAGTTCTACTGCTGCATGCTCCTCAGGCGGTTTAGCCCTTCTAGATTTTGCAGGCTAACGGCATCCTGTCGCTGGATACGCTCATCCTGCATCTTCAGCCTCTCATCCTACTCCTTCATCTTCTCAGCCATAGCAGCCCGTAGCGCCCTCTTCTCTCGCAGTTCCGACCTTATCTCACCAACGACGAACGATACGTATTCCGTTCAGGTCGCATGCCCCCCCCCCCCGAGCGTTGGGTGGTGTCCAGTACTGGGTATGAGCGTTCCCCGTACCGTCACCGCTCCCTTGCGGTACCCTTGCACGACTCTGAACCATATCTCGGTCGGGTCCTCACCTTCAGCCTCGGGCGCTCTAGTGGCCTCCAAATACGAGCTCTGAAATAAATTGTGGTGATGATTAGGTGAGATGTAAAGAAAAAAAGTAAAGAAGCATTATGTTTGAAACTTACCCAAATGGCGGCATCCCTCTTCGTAACGAAGGTTCGACTGGTGTCGTCCCCCTTGCTCCTCGTGTCGAGAAATAGCTGCACAGGCGGGGGGGAGTTCTCATGTTTGCTTCTTCAACTATTTACAGTACATGTAGATTTCTCCTTTATATTTACAATGAAACATTAATTAAGAATCGAAAATAAAAATCAAAGGAAAGGAAATACTAACATTCATAGCCCGCTGGTGCATCGACTGAGACCCACAATAGTGAGTGGCATCCGCTTCCGCCTCGGGATCCCCTCCCCGCCTCTTGTTCTTTTTTGCCTGGACGGATCTCTTAAGGAACTTCGGGTCAGATCGGGCTTTTTCGAACTGTTGAATGGCGTCACCTACAATTTATATGAAGAGATCAATAAGCGTTTTGAAGATATATACAACTTTCTATTCAAGTACGAACACTAATTGAGTAATCAAACCTTTAAGATATTTGTGTGCCCCTCCCTCGCTCGCCAACTTCCACATGTTGTCCTTGTATCTTGGCTTCGTGACGTCCATGTATCTGTCTCTCGCACCCACCTCGAGACTATCGTGCCAATAGTGTTTCATCTGCAAGATCGTTTGTTGTTAGTGTATTAGTAATCCGTAAACAATAAAAGTTAATTAATAAAACAAAAAAATTGGTGCACCTTAAAGTTGGCGAACCACTTCTCTCGCTGCCATTGAGGCACCTTTGTCCAACTAGTGCAGTAAGTAGTCAAGTCTTTGAGAAAGCTGTCCGTCACACCAGTCAACACCGCAAAAGTCCGAAACCTACACCAAAGAATAAAATAAGATGATGTCTCACAAAAAAATGAAGTAAAATGAAGTTGCTAATATGATTAAAGTTTGAAACCAGTTAATGACGTTGCTAATAACGTAATGTCTCACCATGTGTTCTCGGGGCTCATAATTAGGCGCCTATCGTCTAGATATTCAAGCCCTCCAGGTCCCTGCTCTGGTTGTTCAGGTTACGGCTTATCCTCGTTCACCTCCTCCTCGTCCTGCTCCTCGAGCCGGTCCTCCTGTTGGTCCTCCTCCTGCTGCTGCTGGGACCCCCTGTTCCTGCTCCGACTCCCATACCGCATTCTTCTGCCCAACTTCATATCTGCAGACAAAGGAGGAAATTATAGTATCTAACGTTAGTGGGTTAGTAAGTAGTTGAAAGTTCTCAACTCTCGAACGGGTACATCCATCTAAATTGTACCGGTTCTTAATGTCCACACACCGATTAAAATCGGATGCGTACCCATCAGGGAACTTCAATTTCCCTACCCACTCTAACACGGCCTTTCTCTGAGCCTTATCAAGGCTAAACAAGGCCCTAGGCTTGGACCCATCCCGCTTGATATGCAATTTCGGACGGTCACAATTTTTTGCAAATATTTTTGGGATCCTACGGCGTCACATGTCTTACCCTCTACGTCCATGACGGTGTGAATCAGTTGCTCAAAGAAATTCTTCTCAATATGCATCACATCCAGATTATGTCGGAGTAATAAAGTACTCCAATATGGAAGGTCGATGAAGATGCTTCTTTTAAACCAACCATTTTTTAATTTCTTAAGATCCTTGAACTCTTGATCGGTCCCGTCAACAGTAAATGGGAACTCCGAAAGCACCTCCCAAATCTCATCTCCTTGGAGACGAGTCGGTGCCTCATCTAGCACCACCTCACCCTTCTTGAAAGCTCTCCTATTCTTCCTGTACATGTGACCCTCGGGTAGGAACTGTCTATGACAGTCAAACCAACTAATTTTGCTTGAATTACTTAGGTAAAACGCTTTACTGTCACTCATGCAACAAGCACAAGCTTTCTGCCCCGCCGTAGACCAACCACTCAGCATACCATACGCAGGGAAATCGCTTATAGTCCACAAAAGCGATGCTCTAAGCTGGAAATTTTGTTTCAACGACACATCATATGTCTCCACCTCTACTTCCCACAAGTATTTCAATTCCTCTACCATTGGTTGTAAGTAAACATCCAAGTGGTGTTTTGGATTTTTTGGGCCGGGAACAATGAAAGGAAGATGAACGGTGGTTTCAGACATAGCCATGAGGGTAAGTTGTATGGTGTGACCATGACAGGCCAGCATGAGTATGACTTACCGAACTGACCGAAAGGGGCAAACCCATCGGTACACAAACCAAGTCTCACGTTACGGGGTTCCTCAGCAAAATCATGGTAAATCCTATCAAAGCGTTTCCACTCCTCCCCGTAACTAGGATGACACATCTTCCCCTCTACACGAGTTTCTTCTTTATGCCACCTCATTTGTTCAGTAATGGTTCTGGTTGCATATAATTTTTGGAGTCTAGGGGCAATGGAAAAGTAAGTAAGTTGACTAAGTGGTATAGGTTTTTTATTCCTCGCAACACTCTTTCCCTTCCTACCCTTCAAAACAATATTCCCTTCTACACTTTTGTATCTACCCTCACCACATATCTTACATTCCTCAAACAGGACATTCTTCTTCCAAAAAAGCATACATCCATCGGGACAAGCATCGATCTTTTGATGCGAAACTTCAAGACCTTTAACTATTTTTCTGGTATTGTAGAATGTTTTTTCATAATGTTGTCTTTTGGGACGCGTCTCTCAATCAACGCAGCGACACCGTCTACGCACCCAAATGGTAGGTTATACTCACATTTAAGGGTCAGTACCATAGATGCGACTTCTAACAATGTCACATCACACCTTCCATATAATGGGTTCTCAGCAGCCTCTAACATATCAAAAAACGCTTTTGCTCGTGGGTTTTGCTCTTATGGGGTTGGTTGGTCATTGTCGTTAGTGTACATGCTCTCATCATTAAACACATTGCACTCAACCACATCAACATTCATTCCTCTCAACCCGCCCTCTTTCTGTTCAACCTCAGATTTCTCAACAACAGACGTCTCACCATGACAAATCCAACAATAATAATTTGGGCAAAATCCATTTGAGATAATATGTTCCTTAATCAAAATAATATCCAAGAATCTGAGGTTCTTACATTTCACACAAGAACATCTAAACCTACCCTCTGACGCGTATTCGGGGTGAGTTTTAGCAAACTCAAGAAAACTATTAACACCCTCTAAAAATTCCGTTGTGGGACGTCGTCTCTTATCCAATCTTTCCTCATACATCCATTTTCGTTCAGATCTCTTCATTTTTTTATCTAAAAAAATTGAGACAATAACCACATACAAATTATTTCCTCTAAAGTAATTTACTAATATATACACTAATCACATATTTTGTAAAATTTTCAATTCACCTAAACATAGTACTATTTGCACCTAATCCGTCCATAATTACATCACTAAATCGGCATAATTGTATTTTCACTTCCAATTTTCTAAGACATCAAAACAACCCAATTCATTCAAATACTCAATCATAAACCCTAAATTTAAACTAATAATCTACCTATTTCAAATTGGGGAACCTATGGGCATTTAACATGCTAACTACACTAAATATTCCGACAACAATAAGAGTACACTAAAAAAACTATGCAACCCAATAACTAATTTATTTAAATCAATAAAATCAAAAATTAACAAATAATTAAAACTAAATATAGATAGAAAAACATACCTTACTAAAGGAAAATGAGAGAAGAAGGAATGAATGAAGAGGAAAGGAGGAGGGGGCGAGTTTAGAGAGAAGGTGGACGAATTTGAGAGAGATAGTGAAATGTGAAGTGTGATCGGGGGAGGGGGGGTTGCTCGCTGCTTTAAAAAAGTTTCAGCCCCGTTAGCGACCGTTATCGGTCGCGCGGGTTTTATTTCGATCGCTACGTAGCAACCAATATCAGTTGCGCGGAATTTTTTTAGCGACCGACATCGGTCGCTACAGGGAATTAATTTTTTCCTTTTCGTCTCCTCACCCAGCGACTTCTATTGGTCGCGCGTATTACTTTCAGTCGCTAAATGAGCGACTGAAAGTTTCAGTCGCGCGTGTATGGTAGCTATGGGAAGTATTCCTTTTAGTGATACGCATCTTCTTCGTTTTGAAAAGTTTCGAAATCGGATCTTCCAAAATCCAGGCGCCTCACACCAAACGCCCCAAGACTGATGCGCATGCCACCAGGCAACTGAGTTCTGGTGCCCCAGAGCTCAAGCGTCCTAGAGGGCGATTTGAACTGCGTGAACAACTATAAATAACCCCTCACTTCATTCATTTTGACACACATCATTAACGAGTTCGTGACTTACTTCTCCCACAACTCGCTCTACCCCTCTTCTTCTCTAACTTAGTTCGCACTCCGACACTAAGTACGATCCACTCGATCGTTAAGCGAATCAACGCTACTCATCACTCTCTGTAGACACCCGCATTTTGACTACCAGGTGTCTATGGTAGTTTCCAAAAAAAACACCCGATGATGATCGGACGCTAACATGCTTCTATGCGCTCGGATACGGGCTCAAATCCATTAATCGCTTTCTAACACACTTACAGAGTACAAATCTCACAAAATCAACCTCAAATCCAGGCCCAGTGGGCCGTTTCCAATCAAATAAAGCTAATTTGGGCCAAAATCGACACCGGAAATAAAACCAACTTTTAGCGATTGGGTCAACCCTGGTCAAAGTCGTTTCCGAGACATACAAAACAACCATTCACAACATCAAAAGTCCAATTCAAACACAAAACCCATCGAGCATCCAAAGTCAAGGTCTAAAAAGACTGACCTGCGCGACCCAGCTGGGCCACTCGATCGAGTGACCCACCCACTCGATCGAGTAGGCCCTTATTCAAGCCCGACGGCTGGCGCACAAGGCCACTCGACCGAGTCTGCTGGCTACTCGGTCGAGTAACCCTAAACCGGTGCCCTAGCTTTTCCTATATAAGCAACCCTTTGCACACACTTCAAGACATCTTTTTGCACCTGGAATTCAACCTTTTTTCACACTTTTACAACCCTAATACACCCTAAGCAAACCATAAGCAAATCCTAAGCAATACATTAGCAAAAACCCTAAACCTAGTTTAGGAATCAACAACCCGAGCCACCGTAACTTAACCTCCATAAAACCTCGAAGACTCTTGTGTTAAAGCCACGGTTACGAGTTCTAATCCGAGACAAGAACATGTAGGTTGAGGGTGTCAAAAACCCGTTTCTTCTCTTTCTCCTTGTCGCGTCGTGTCTTCGTTATACGGGTCGTTTTTTATTTATTTATTCCATTTTATCGTTATTATCACATCATTAATATCGATAATACTAATATCAAAACATTAAAGTGCTTATCAATTTGTCTCGAGTATGAGTGATATCGGAATAAGGAAACACGAATAAACAAGTGTACTGCACACAGCGTTGACGGTCGCTTGTTCCGATATCCCGATTACTTGATTATTGAGATAGGTTAACTTCAACAATAATTTTCATATCGTTTGTATCATTATTGTTATTCGCGTATCGCATCGATTTTCTCAAAGAAACAAACATCGTATTTCAATAAGGGTCGAAACCCGTTGACGTGGATCCGACATCACCATCCTTAGGGATTTATTTCGATGTCGGAGAAGCCGAGGGAATCAAGTCTTTTTTTTTCCATGTAAAGCGTCGATTTTGTAGATTTGATACCAATCCAATAATTGGATGTAGAATCTAACAATCTAGTCAATTAATTCAATCAATTCGATTTTCTTGTTGATGCTAATGTAGATGTCACGTTATAATTATGACACCACAAACGCGGAGAGAAATTCATGTCGTTTTGATTGACTTAAAACGACTCAAATCAATTTTCTTTATTTTTTCCGCTCTAGTATTCCATATCGATTCAATAATCGAACATGGGATACGACGAGCATTCAAA
The DNA here is from genome assembly GCA_958450325.1 of Agrostemma githago. NCBI lineage: Eukaryota > Viridiplantae > Streptophyta > Magnoliopsida > Caryophyllales > Caryophyllaceae > Agrostemma > Agrostemma githago. The sequence continues at coordinate 18,782,429 of OY288247.1, read as the reverse complement.
TTTAGAATCGGGTATAAATTCAAACAATATTCATATTCGGTTCAATCAAATCTATGATTTACGAAAAACCCGAATCGAGCATAAGTCATGCAATATTTATGCTCAATCCGGTAAAACCATCGAATTATCGAAAATCAAAATGCAATCTCTAAATCAATACAAAATTGCAAACGAATTATGATTCGTACAGGGGGCACTCGACCGAGTGCCTAGCCCACTCGGTCGAGTGGTACCCCAAAATCAGATCAGAATGTCTATTACGACTTCCACTCGATCGAGTCTCGCAGTGACTCGGTCGAGTGGCCATGTACTCGACCGAGTTGGCCAATAACTCGGCCGAGTACGGTCTATAACGCGAAACAGAACCATCTTTTACAGGTCCACTCGATCGAGTCCATCGACCACTCGATCGAGTGACCTCGTAACGACCAAAACATGAGTCGTACATCCTTCTTTTCAAATTCGATAGTATTTTATGATTTAGGTCAACACGTGTCTAATTAATCACGTGTATACTATCTTTTCAAACCATGCATCATCACATTTGCATCTTCTCATCTCATTCAATATTCGCACAAACCGTTATTATTCGTTCTACCGTTACTAACAGTTTGTTTGCTCCTTTTGTCAACTTAATGTTTGTTCGTTTATTGTACTAAATGAACTCACATGCTAAAATTCCACTTTGACGTAGAATTAATTGCATTAAATTGATTTAGAAACCCTTTTCAATTCCATTCACATGTTTAGGGAAAATAATCTTTGCATATCATTTTCCCGTTTAACTAACGCACGTATTAGAAAGTCATTCGAATTCTTAGGAGAGGCCGCTAATGTGCGGGCGGGGTTGGGTGTCCTTTGTGGGCTTCCCAACACGTACCCTCACCTCTTACTCAGAACCTCGGTTTCCGGATGCCCGAAACCGTTGGCGCACAAGAGTCATTCAATACATAATATCCGATAAGGTCGGTATTGGTATCAAATGCAAAGGGACGAGCCCAATAAACTCTGACATCGGAAATGGGCCGTATTTTGTATACGGACTACTACGACAAAGAGTGGGCTCGAATGGTTCCGAATAACCACAAAATTCGGTGGCGACTCCACTTCGACCTAAATTTCAATTCGATTCGTTTCATATGGAGATTCATTCGCCTACCCAAACCCGCGCGTGGCCGCGTCGGGGTGGACCTATGTCATGTTCACAATTTGGCGACTCCGTTGGGGATTAACTGATGCGTGACTTACCATCGGCATCCTCAGGGTGAGACTCGAATAGAAATCGTTTGACACATACAATACGCGTGTTAGTTTTACGGTTCATGCATAACCCATATTTTCCCGGGCCGGTACTGGTGACCGACGTCCCACTATACCATTGATGTACTTCAATATGGATATGTCAAAAGGTGTCCATAGTCGATTCGAGTGGGTTTCGCGGCATGTTCTAAGCTCAATTCGACTTAGAGAGTCCGTCCCGATCAACGTCTAGACTATGTACACTGGTATAGACCCTCTCAGACCGACCGAGACTTAGTGTAGAGCATACATGGCGTCGTTATAATGCTTGTGTGACTACGTGCTACTTGGTTTCCGAGTCGTTTTCAAAAATATCAATTTTTCAAAAATTACATCCTCCTTTTCAAGATATTCAATTTTCAAAACCCGGCTCATACCGAATTTAGGACTTATGATTTTACTCAAAATAGCCTATTTTCTAGACGGTACGCTGCCCAATTCAAAACTCAAAAATACTTTCAAACTTTCAAAACCGACGCCCGATGCACTTTCCGATTTTTTTTCGAGAAATCGGGCCTCTCCACCGATTTATCTCGGAATTTTCAAATCAATCAATTTTCAAAACCTTTCTCTTCTTATGACTTCCTATATTTAGCATTGTCGGGTCATGTCTTAAGTTGTCAAGTTTCTCTAGCGTCGAAACTCTGTCGATCTTACATCACGAGTTTCTTCCCTATCCCAGTCCGCCTTATTAGACTAAGGCAAGGCCCACCTAAGTAGGACATACTCTTACGAAGGTGGGCCCGTCAACACAATCGAGTCAAAAGTCTGGGGATGTCCCACGTGAACCTTCCTTCGAACAGGACTAGGCCCACTTGCCGAATCCTAAGAAAGGCCCACACTTCACAAGTCACCCGTATAGGTGCCTTTTCTCGAGTCATTTCCTTCTTAGTCTCGTTCGGGATGTACTTTCTATTACGGGATTGCTGGGCTAGTTTCTGATTATGCGGTGTTCTTACAGACAGGCCACCCGCAACCCGACATTAACGCAAAATGGAAGAGTTGAAAGATGCCCTAACCAAGATCGAGACTCAACTAACCTCCATCCTTGCTAACCAAGCAATTTTGGACACTCGCCTGAGCACTGTAGAGAAGACGGTCCCAGTTGAAGGAGCTGAGTCCACTGGGCCCATAGCCGAATTGGTCAGTGTTGTTCGCAGGCTCGAGGAACAAGTTCACTTATCGACAAGCAACTCAATCCACTCCGAAAAATGCTCGCATTTATTCACCTTTGAATAACGAGCTACCGGCCAACCTCAACTTGACGGGAATTCCTATGTTTGAGGGTACCGAAGACCCGGTCCATCATATCCGGGCCTTCAAAGACTTCATGGCAGTCAAAGGGGTAAAGTCCGCCATGTTCAAGCACCTATTCCCTTCCTCCTTGGAGAAGCATCCCAGGGCTTGGTTCTACAGACTCAATCCCAAGAAATACAAGACTTGGGATGATGTGGCGACCGAATTTGCTCGGAACTACGCCGATAACACTGAAATCCAGACTACAATGCATACTCTGGAGGTCATGGCTCAAGAGCCCAAAGAAGGGTTCACAAAATACTTGCAAAGATGGAGGGCCGAGAGTGTGAAGCTGGTCGACAAGCCCGGCGAGAAGGCCCTAGTGGAAGCCTTCGTCAAAAATCTACTCCCATCCTACTGGGTCCATCTCCGGTATGCTATCATCCCAAACTTCGCTGTCCTTACTGAAATGGGCACGAGAATTGAGGATGACTTGAGACTAGAGAGCCTGACTAAGGCCTCTACCAAAGGCTATCAAGGGGCGAGTTCATCTACGATCAAGCCCACACCTGCAGTTGCAACTCGCAGCATCTTTGACGAGGTAAACCTTCTCGACACCTCATCTAAGAAGAATACACCAAATCGGGTATTCACAGATATAGGGACCACCTACTTACACCTTACAAAGGCTATCATCAAAGGGCCTGATCCAGCCGATAGGCCCCACTGCAGAACCTCCAGTAGAAAAGAGGCCCAAAACTTACAATGCCCAAGCCTACTGTCAGTATCACCGGGGTAACGGGCATGATACTGAAAAGTGTTGGAGGTTAAAGCACCTGATCCAAGATCTTATCGAGAGCAGGAAAATCCCGTTGCCCGGAGACAAGACGAGCAATAAAGAAAACCCGTTCAGCGCCCATGCTATATTCACAGGGGAAGTAGTCGACTGTTCTCACCTCATTTCTCCTCTTATCCCACAAATCAATGGGATACGGTTCGATGACGAGGAAGACGTGTATTTAACCAAAGGGGAGGCTGTCCCCATCACCCTTGAAGAGGTCCGAAAGGCTAAGTCCAAAGCCTTAGCCACCAATCACCTCGCCGCAGCCGGGCGCTCTACTCCTATATCCGTCACTGAACCTGCCAGGACGGAACCTACCCTTGAAGAACCGAGCGCTGACACGGCTCTGGTCCAACAAATGAAGAGGGTCCGAGCTGATCTAACCATATGGCAACTATTGGTTAGCTCGCAAGCTCATCGGGAAGCACTGACTAAGGCTCTCGATGAAATCAAGGTCGATTCACAAGCTACCCCTTCTGAAATGGTAGCCACTATTATGGCTTTTCTGAAGGGCAAGACAAAAGAAGAAGGCCCACTCGTAACCTTCTCTGAAGTTGATCTGCCACCATTTGGGCCCAATCACAACCTGGCCCTATACATCACGGTCATCTGCAAAGATAAATATCTCCCGATGACCCTTATCGACGATGGATCAGCCGTAAATGTCCTTCCTCTGCGGACCGCAAAGGCACTCGGCATCACCGATGCCGACTATCTCCCGACAGCGCAAACTATCCAGGCTTTCGACGGAAGCCCGAAACCAGTCGTCGGGGCCGTGAAATTGAAGATCATAACGGGCCCAATCGAAAAGAAGTTGGAATTTCAGGTGATAGATGTCACCTCATCATTCAATCTCTTACTAGGAAGGCCTTGGATCCACGCAGTCAAGGCCGTGTCATCTACCCTCCATCGAAAAGTCAAGATGCCCCTTAAAGACGGTATCATCACGCTGGAGGCGACCCCAATTACCGTAGCAAGCTGCAACGCTACGGGTCAGGCCGACCCACGAGGATTTGATTTCGTGGGCATGATCGAAGAAGAATATCTCTTTAGGCCCTACTTCACAACTAGCATCGACACGATGCTGCAAAATATGGGTTACCTACCCGTAATAACCTCAAGGCCATATCTTCCAGCTGGGAAGATCATCGAGGTCCTAAATGATGGCGAATCACATTTCGGATTAGGGTATGCTATAACCCCGAAAAACGTGGTTCAGGCCGGTATTCACATGGCCATCGACATTTTTAAGGGGACTTACATAAGCCCTTATAGCCCGAAGTTAACGGATTACTTCGTCACTCCAGTCTTCGGAGCCATCCAAGTGGGCCTCTACCAACCCACCGTCACATATCCTGAGACCAAAAAGGCCCGGGAATGCAATTTCATTCCTGAGGATATATTGACCATCGTCCAGGCCGAATCAAAGGAGGGCGAAGACAACTCCGAGCCCGTGATGGGGCTCTTATTCGGAGAAGACAAGGTTGTCCCCGCTCCGAAAGACGAGTTGGTCAACCTGATCCTTCGCAGTGATCGGTTTGACCCAACCAAGCTAATCACCGAGGTCGGTACCAACACCGAGACGAGGGCTTGGAGGAAGACCATAAAATGGACCGATGGTCAAGGACGGGTCTACAAGCTGACCACCGGCGAAGGAGACATGCCGGATACCGAGTCTGAGTCAGAGTCAGAGTCGGAGTCTGAGTCCGAGTATAGAGGGTCTGGTGCTAAAGTCGAGTCTGTAACCCCTCTTCCCTTATCCACTGAGGTCTCGGGGCCTGTCCCAAGACCTCTCCCTATCCCGCCACTGACCAATGATCAGATGGCAGCTCTATTCGAGCTATTTTCAAAATTTACCATCAATAATAATAACGAACACCGTTCTGCTTACGACTTGTCTTATTTCCAAAATTTTCTCAATTTCAAAAATTTTATATGCAATGATATTGAGAAACCCGACGAACAGGTACCCCTACCTCAACATCTTGTCGAGCAGCTCGAGCAAAGGGAATCCCGAGATCCGGTAATTGAAGAAACCGAGTCCATCAATGTGGGAACCACTTTAGAGCCCCAGATGCTTAAGTTGGGCCTATCTTTAGATCCAGAGGAGAGAAAACAATTCGCAGACCTCCTCCAGGAATTCAAAGTTGTCTTTGCATGGTCCTACAAGGACATGCCGGTATAGACCGGGAGATAGCCGAACACCGAATACCCATCAAAGATGGGTGCAAGCCGGTAAAGCAAAAACTCAGAAGAATGAAGCCCGAGTGGCCTCTTAAAGTCAAGGAAGAGGTCGATAAACAATTTAAAGCAGGCTTTATACAAGTGTCTGAATATCCAGACTGGGTTGCAAACATCGTGCCGGTACCCAAGAAGGACGGCAAGGTGCGGGTTTGCGTGGACTTCCGGGATCTTAACAAGGCAAGCCCAAAAGACGATTTTCCGTTACCACACATCGACATACTGGTGGATAACACGGCCGATCATGCCCTTCTATCGTTCATGGACGGGTATGCCGGGTACAATCAGATTAAAATGGCAGAAGAGGACATGGGTAAGACCATCTTCATTACACCTTGGGGTACTTACTGTTACACCGTCATGCCATTTGGGCTTATCAACGTCGGGGCCACTTATCAACGGACCGCCACTACTTTGCTCCACGACATGATGCATAAGGAAGTGGAGGTCTATGTGGACGACATGATCGTCAAATCCAAGGACCGAAGCGGGCACATTTCAGCCCTAAGAAAGTTCTTCACCCGGCTACGTAAATACAACATGAGACTGAACCCACAAAAATGCAGTTTTGGGGTAACGTCGGGCAAATTACTGAGCCATATCGTTAGCCAACGCGGCATCAAGGTCGACCCAGCTAAAATCAAAGCCATCACCGAGATGCAACCACCCAAGACCGAAAAGGAAATAAGGGGGTTTCTCGGGAAAGTCCAATACATCAGCCGGTTCATTTCGAAACTAACCATGGTATGCGAACCCATCTTCAAAAAGCTAAAAATCGGAGAACAGGTGCTATGGGACGGCAAATGTCAAGCGGCTTTCGACAAAATCAAGGAGATTCTGTCTGCTTCGCCGGTACTAATGCCACCTCAACACGGTCTGCCTTTGTCGTTATACCTAACGACGACGGAGACGGCCATGGGGGCTATGCTGGCCCAGACAGTCGATTCCGAAGAACGGGCTATTTACTACATCAGTAAAAATTTCCTCGAATATGAGTGCAAATATACAATGCTCGAAAAGACGTGCCTAGCATTGGTTTGGGCCACTAAAAAGCTCCGACATTACATGCTCAGTCACGAGGAACATGTGTTATCCAAAATGGATCCTATCAAGTACTTATTCGAGAAGCCCATCCTCAACGGCAGGATGTCAAGATGGACTTTAATGTTATCCGAGTTCGACCTCAAATTTGTACCATTAAAAGCCATCAAAGGCCGAGTAGTTGTCGAGTTCCTCGCAGACAGCCCAATATCCAAAGAAGGCCACACCGATACGTGGGCCTTTCCTGATGAAGACATATTCCATACCGATACGGAGGTGTGGGATCTATATTTCGATGGGGCATCCAACTTCCGAGCATTTGGGGTCAGAATCCTGTTAATTTCACCCCGAGGGGAACACACTCCATTATCCATCAAGTTGGACTTCGACGTGACCAACAACGCAGCCGAATACGAAGCATGCATTCACGGGTTGCAAGCCGCCGCTTATTTAGGGGTAACAAACCTCCGGGTCCACGGTGATTCATCATTGGTCATCAATCAAAAACTCCAAAAATGGAAAACTCGGAACGCCAATCTCGTGGCTTACCAAGCACGGGTAAGGGTTCTAGAGAAACAATTTCAAAAGGTAGAATACATTTATCTGCCCCGGAAAGAGAATCAGTTCGCAGATGCACTTTCCAAATTAGCATCTTTACTGAACATCCCGGATCACCTGACCAGCATGCCAATTTGTGTCGAAAGACGGTCCGAGCCAGCCTACATCCACGCTATTCAGGATATCGAGATAACTGACCCGGAACCATGGTATCAAACTGTCCTAACCTACTTGGCAACGGGAGAATATCCCCCGGGAACTGAAAACCGGGCCAAGAAAGCTCTGCGGAGATTGGCAACCCAATTCGTTCGCACGGACGACGGGCAACTGTACAAAAAGACGGCATAGAGGGCTCTACTCCTATGCATCGATAAAATACAGGCCGAAAAGGTAATGGCCGAAGTACACGATGGTGAAAACGGCCCGCATATGAACGCCCATATGCTAGCCCGAAAAATCATGAGTCTCGGGTGCTATTGGAACACCATGGAAACAGACTGTCAGGTGTATGTCAAACACTGCCATAACTGTCAGATCTTTGCCAATGTACTACATATGCCATCTTCCCTCTTATATACCATGACATCACCATGGCCATTTTCGACATGGGGTATAGACATAATTGGAAAGGTGCATCCTTCCGGGACGGGAGGTCATTGCTTCATTTTAGTGGACATCGACTACTTCACCAAATGGGTCGAAGCCGAGTCATACCGTGTCTTGAACGCCAAGCACGTGGCCAAATTTATCCAAAATAAAATAATATGCCGGTATGGGATCCCCCACGAGTTCATCAGCGATCACGGGACCCACTTTCAAGCCGAAACTGCCGCATTGCTGGCAAAATATAAAATTCAAAGGCATACATCTTCGCCTTACCGACCTCAAACAAATGGAGCGGTAGAAGCGGCCAATAAAAAAATTGTCACCATACTTAAAAAGATGGCTGAGAATTACCGGGACTGGCCCGACAAAATAACTTTTGCCCTGTGGGGATATCGAACGTCAATCCGCACCGCGACCGGAGCAACCCCGTATTACTTGACATACGGAATGGAAGCGGTCCAACCAGTCGAGCTAGAAGTGCCATCCCTCAGATTTACTTGAAAGCCAAGTACCTGAAGCAGATTGGGTCCAAGCCCGATACGATTCGCTGGTCCTTTTAGGTGAACGGCGATCACGGGCCCTCAACAATATCCAAATATATCAAAAGAGGATCCAACGGGCTTTCAACAAAAGGGTTAGGCCCCGAAACATCAAAGAAGGGGATCTTGTCCTAAAATCGGTTCGTGCCTTACTATCGGTTGACCCAAGGGGTAAATTCAAACCCAACTGGGCTGGGCCATACTTAGTCAAGAAGGTCCTATCAGGAGGAGCGGTGATGCTGACAGACTTGGACGGGAACGAATTTGTCAACCCAACCAACTTGGACCAGCTGAAGCGCTACTACCCATAAACCCCATCTCAATGTCATTTGCAAAAAAATATAAAAATTTGTCTTTTTATAAATTTTCAAAAATTATAGGCAAGTCAATAATCTAGAATTAATTATTCTACTGTCGCACATCTCGAATTAATAATCTTGATGTATTTCGAAAATTGCAAAAATCAATCAAATCAATTTTGAACTACGTTTGGTTTGATTCCGCTATTTGTGGATACGTAGGCAACCCGGCTCTCAAAAGGGTACAACCACTGCAATAAACGAAAGACGGGAACGGTGTTCAATAATATGTCTTTTATTAATATCTCGATAAAGTCGGGATTACAAAAAAAAACGCCAAAACGGCATACACACAAAAATCACACCACAAAAATAATAATAATATTCAAATAATAAAATAAGAAGACTAATATCCGGGCATCTTCCCCTTTCCCTTGTCCTTCGGATCACGTGGAGCCCGAGGTCGCCGAGGTGAAGGTGAGCGTTCCCTAATCACAAGGGGAATCTCCTTAACCCGAACCCGCTTCTTTGACGACGGGTCTTCAATCACGGTCTTCGGCCCAAGTCGGGCCCGCACATGCTCGGGTAGCCTATCCCGTGGGCCAAGTCGGTCCTGCACGGCTAGTCTAGGGCCTAGTCTTCTTTCCAAGTCCGTCTGGGGGCTCACTTTCCCCCAAGCACCTTTAGCACTAGACCCTTCAGCTTGAGTCTTAGTCTTCTTCTTGTGACCTGACATTAGACGAATTAGGGTAGCTGGAGTGTCTCCTTCATCAAAGAACCCCCTGTTGTCTTTGGCTTGCTCTCTTCTCAGCAGGTCGAAGGCTTCATCGACTTTCAAAGCGGCTCGGGCTTTGGCATCTCCTTCTTTGGTCCACTTCGTGTAAGAATCTGAAACCCAGATTGAGCGGCGAGATTTGACAATGGGCCAAGTATGCCGTGTGTACCATCTTTGCATCCAGGTATCACACATCACATCAGTCAGTTGGGTAGGGTCACTCACAACTGCTTCAACTTCAGGGATGCGCTGGGTCCATCCATACTGCCTTAGTATGCGATCAGGGTAGAGATGAACCGTCTGCCTGAAAGAAAGGATCACCTGATAGCGTGCTCTGTCCCTCGGGTCGAAGCCACTCCAAAGGAAGATGGGCCACCACGGAACTACCCATCGAATTAACGGACCACCATGAAAAGACAAAACCTCGTCCCAGTAATTTTGCGTAATCTGACGAGGAAAGTCAATGGCCCGCCTCCTCGTCATCACCTGGTTATGACGGTAGTTGCCCACATCAAGGGGAGGATCTATCACTGATAGCCTCTCATATAGCCAAATCTGCGAAAGGAAACAAAAGCATGAACTTCCAAGGCAAAATAGGCGTTCGCCTAAAGCCACTCGGTCGAGTGTTTGGGACACTCGATCGAGTAGTACCCCTGAAGGCAAACATGGGGCTCTTTACGAGGGCACTCGATCGAGTGCCAGGGTGACTCGATCGAGTGGCACCTCCGAAGACAGATCAGGAGGGTTTCATCGAGGGTACGCGACCGAGTGCCTGGGTGACTCGATCGAGTACCCCCTACAGTGAAAAAAAAAACCGCAAAAAAAAAAATCAAAAATCAAAAAATTGAAAAAAAAAGGCCAAGTGACATACTTGCAACAAGCGGGTGCTCCCGGTAAGACGAATGGATGAGTCCCTCTTACAATTGTCCAATCCTTGGATAATCTCGCCCGTGATCAGCCAAGCCGGGCTGTGTTCGGTCTCCATCAAATCTACTATGGTCAAAAGACGGGTGCTTCCCATGCAAGATAGCAAATCCATGTGACCCTCGAAAGCATATACATGAAGCATGCAAAAAGAAAGAGCCCTACGACCGTAAGCCGGTCTAACCCGAACATCAAGAGGATTCATAAATTTCTCATCCAAGTCGATCAGAGAAATATTATCACCCTCCATCATACGGGACACCTCATTGTGGGAGAGCCCTAAAAATTCTCTCAGCTTCCTCCTCGGGTCATAGATCGAGTACGGGACGGCGGGACGGAGTATCGGGTTCCATCCTCCTATAGCTGCAATCTCCTCAGGTAAAGGGCAGACTTCGCCTCGAGGGAAAGCAAAGACAGGATATATGTCATCCCAATAGGCCAAGCAAGCGTCCAGAAAATAGCGGTCAACCACCATCTGACGGAACGGGTACAATTGGGTTATACCCGTCTGGTTCAAGGCCACCCTATCCGTGTCCCGAAAGTGACGGGACCACTCCTGCAACATCACACTCAACCTATCGATTCCCATGGCTAAACTTCTTAAGAAGATAGAGAGACTTTCTTTTCGCCTTAAGGGAAATAAAGAGACTTTCTTTTAAGAAGAGATTTATTTGTGATGGGATTTATGAAGAAATCAAGAGCAAGAAGGGGCTATATATAGCATTAGCCTTGCAAACCGTTTAGGAAAATTTCCTAATCCTAATTGGAATCAAACCGCAAGCCTAGTCTCGATACTAGCACGGAAATCTCCATCCCGAACTTTCCTGATCTTTGTTAGGAGTCAAAAATCTCAAAGTTCCCAAAATTCAAAAACCTCAAATTTTCAAGATTTCAAAAATTCAAAAAACCATTTTTCCCCAGCGCGAGTCATTTTACTACCTACGTGTTGCATGCACTTTATGTGACTCATACAGGTGCGACTCAAACAGGGACATGCATACCACTACACCCCCAGCATTTTTGCGGGATGGGCCAACACACAGGCGCACCCAGGACTTACACGACAACTCCAAATGCCCCACGGAGTTATCGTCATCAGCTCAGGTATGACTTCTAGCCTATGGCTGGCGAGCCCTTCACGCAAGTCAAATGGACTATAAACGACCCGGCCAGAAGTCCGCCTGGTTTCGATCCTCGATTGGCCTGGTGGCTACTCTGACTTTCGCCTTGTCCAAGCCTCAGTCAGAGTGGGGACTCTGTAGACACCCGCATTTTGACTGCCAGGTGTCTATGGTAGTTTCCAAAAAAAACACCCGACGATGATCGGACGCTAACATGCTTCTATGCGCTCGGATACGGGCTCAAATCCATTAATCGCTGGCTAACACACTTACAGAGTACAAATCTCACAAAATCAACCTCAAATCCAGGCCCAGTGGGCCGTTTCCAATCAAATAAAGCTAATTTGGGCCAAAACCGACACCGGAAATAAAACCGACCTTTAACGATTGGGTCAACCCTGGTCAAAGTCGTTTCCGAGACATACAAAACAACCATTCACAACATCAAAAGTCCAATTCAAACACAAAACCCATCAAGCATCCAAAGTCAAGGTCCAAAAAGACTGATCTGCGCGACCCAGCTGGGCCACTCGATCGAGTGACCCACCCACTCGATCGAGTAGGCCCTTATTCAAGCCCGACGGCTGGCGCACAAGGCCACTCGACCGAGTCAACTGGCTACTCGGTCGAGTAACCCTAAACCGGTGCCCTAGCTTTTCCTATATAAGCAACCCTTTGCACACACTTCAAGACATCTTTTTGCACCTGGAATTCAACCTTTTTTTCACACTTTTACAACCCTAATACACCCTAAGCAAACCCTAAGCAAATCCTAAGCAATACATTAGCAAAAACCCTAAACCTAGTTTAGGAATCAACAACCCGAGCCACCATAACTTAACCTCCATAAAACCTCGAAGACTCTTGTGTTAAAGCCACGGTTACGAGTTCTAATCCGAGACAAGAACATGTAGGTTGAGGGTGTCAAAACCCCGTTTCTTCTCTTCCTCCTTCTCGCGTCGTGTCTTCATTATACGGGTCGTTTTTTTTTTATTTATTTCATTTTATCGTTATTATCACATCATTAATATCGATAATACGAATATCAAAACATTAAAGTACTTATCAATTTGTGTCGAGTATGAGTGATATCGGAATAAGGAAACACGAATAAACAAGTGTACTGCACACAGCGTTGACGGTCGCTTGTTCCGATATCCCGATTACTTGATTATTGAGATAGGTTAACTTCAACAATAATTTTCATATCGTTTGTATCATTATTGTTATTCGGGTATCGCATCGATTTTCTCAAAGAAACAAACATCGTATTTCAATAAGGGTCGAAACCCGTTGACGTGGATCCGACATCACCATCCTTAGGGATTTATTTCGATGTCGGAGAAGCCGAGGGAATCAAGTCTTTTTTTTTCCATGTAAAACGTCGATTTTGTAGATTCGATACCAATCCCAGAATTGGATGTCGAATCTAACAATCTAGTCAATTAATTCAATCAATTCGATTTTCTTGTTGATGCTAACGTAGATGTCACGTAATAATTATGACACCACAAACGCGGAGAGAAATTCATGTCGTTTTGATTGACTTAAAACGACTCAAATCAATTTTCTTTATTTTTTCCGCACTAGTATTCCATATCGATTCAATAATCGAATATGGGATACGATGAGAATTCAAATTTAGAATCGGGTATAAATTCAAACAATATTCATATTCGGTTCAATCAAATCTATGATTTACGAAAAACCCGAATCGAGCATAAGTCATGCAATATTTATGCTCAATCCGGTAAAACCATCGAATTATCGAAAATCAAAAAGCAATCTCTAAATCAATACAAAATTGCAAACAAATTATGATTCGTACAGGGGGCACTCGACCGAGTGCCTAGCCCACTCGGTCGAGTGGTACCCCAAAATCAGATCAGAATGTCTTTTACGACTTCCACTCGATCGAGTGTCACAGTGACTCGGTCGAGTGGCCATGTACTCGACCGAGTTGGCCAATAACTCGGCCGAGTACGGTCTATAACGCGAAACAGAACCATCTTTTACAGGTCCACTCGATCGAGTCCATCGACCACTCGATCGAGTGACCTCGTAACGACCAAAACATGAGTCGTACATCCTTCTTTTCAAATTCGATAGTATTTTATGATTTAGGTCAACACGTGTCTAATTAATCACGTGTATACTATCTTTTCAAACCATGCATCATCACATTTGCATCTTCTCATCTCATTCAATATTCGCACAAACCGTTATTATTCGTTCTACCGTTACTAACAGTTTGTTTGCTCCTTTTGTCAACTTAATGTTTGTTCGTTTATTGTATTAAATGAACCCACATGCTAAAATTCCACTTTGACGTAGAATTAATTGCATTAAATTGACTTAGAAACCCTTTTCAGTTCCATTCACATGTTTAGGGAAAATCATCTTTGCATATCATTTTCTCGTTTAACTAACGCGCGTATTAGAAAGTCATTCGAATTCTTAGTAGAGGCCGCTAATGTGCGGGCGGGGTTGGGTGTCCTTTGTGGGCTTCCCAACACGTACCTTCACCCCTTACTCAGAACCTCGGTTTCCGGATGTCCGAAACCGTTGGCGCACGAGATTCATTCAATACACAATATCCGATAAGGTCGGTATTGGTATCAAATGCAAAGGGACGAGCCCAATAAACTCTGACATCGGAAATGGGCCGTATTTTGTATACGGACCACTACGACATAGAGTGGGCTCGAATGGTTCCGAATAACCACAAAATTCGGTGGCGACTCCACTTCGACCTAAATTTCAATTCGATCCGTTTCATATGGAGATTCATTCGCCTACCCAAACCCGCGCGTGGCCGCGTCGGGGTGGACCTATGTCATGTCCACACTCTCGAGCACTCCACTCGACCCGAGGAGCACCTGCGTTCGACTAGCCAACCCCGGGTCTAGCAACGAAGCTCTGTTGGATTAACCGCAGAACTAGCCGTAGTAACGAAGCTCTGCCGAAATCACCGTAGGACGAGCTAGGAGCATCCGCCTCGAAGTCGAACCGTCACTAGGTTGTCGTCTTAACAAAACTTTACATTTATGTACTTTAATATTTCGATAATGTCAAACATGGACACTAGGTCCATGACACGTCCTAAAACACGTAACGTCCTAAACTTCAACCATAAGCACTAAAACACACTAACTAAACCCGAATAGTTCCGAGATCCGTTCTCAACTTTCTAAGCATCGTGTCTGGTTAAGTGTACATTCCGTGGGTCCAACTCCTCACTATGTGATTTACTTACATTTCGCATTTACCGCTTTCGTATGATTTACCGCTTTTATGACCATATAATTGCATGCTAAATCACCTAACACAGAATTCAAAACGTAAACAAGCTAAAACTGAACAAAGCTGTGGTCGGGTTCCATATTAACCCCGATGTTCACCACACATGGTTTGATGCATCCCTATTTATACCGAATCGACACACCTTAAGCAGAATACCAGGTAAGGTATACCACAAAAATGACTAATATCCGTATTATCACGTTAAATCTGGTTTGCTAACACGGTCCCTGCATCCGTCTAGTACTATATGAATCGTCATCCAAATCGAGGTCCGACAAATCACTCCGAACGCGAGATCGGACCGGCGCCCGACCGGGAGGAGGCCGCGTGGGTGGCCGCCGCGACAAACCGGGTCGGTCCCGCGCGGGGCGCCAGGCGGTGCGAACGGACTTCCAAAGTTTGTTGACTTCGCTGGGGATTCGGAAATAAGTTTCCAGCGGTGGTGTAACTCGAACGAGGTCGGTAAAGCTCATTTCCTAGTTCCTTGTTATGGTCACTACAGGTTTTGGCCCTAAAAAGCTCACCCTAACCGATATTAGGACCAATCAACCTCTTCGCGGTAAAATCCTTACAGACACGTGGAGAGATCCTCAGTTGACGCTCCGGCTGCCTAAGGTAGCCGCGCATTCCGCGAATATACCAAACGACTGGTTATAAGCAAACGGTGTGACACTCACCTCCTCAGACGACCAGTCGTCACCTAAGCAAAGACTATTCGTGGGCGGTAGCCTACCCTACCCTACCCGTGTCTGCATTCTGCATGAGTGTACGCATTCCTAGTTATGTGTAGCGTGTTTGACAACCCAAATAAAATACTAAAATCTGGATTCAACCACGACAACATAATCAACCGCACCCAACTTCGTTTTCGAAAAAGAACATCTTCTTTTCAAAACCGCCTTTTAAGCACCAATGCTTTGGCCAAATTAAAACGATTTTTTGTAAAACTTTCTAGCACCATCATCATGACGGACTTTAGACTCATCACTTTCAAAGGACACCTTTTTGAGCGCCATTGCGTTGGCCAAAATAAATCACGTCATTCTCAAACAACAACGACGACCGTTATTATCACCGAACTCCCAACTAATGGGATCAAGGTCCCTTATAAGGTTACATTTTGTTTTCAAAACATTCACACAAACACACCGTTACCACTGCCAAATTCCCAATCAAGGGGATTAAGGAATCTAAAACAGTCACATTTTATTTTTCATAACATCTTTTCGCACATACCGTTGACTTTACCGAAATTTCGAAATTCATAACATCTTTTCGCACATCACTCGCAATGAAGTCAAGGAACGTGAACACAGTTATACTAAAAAAATATTATACACACACCATCCCCATCGTCGAAATTCCAATTAGTGGAATCGACAAATATGGTCGCACATTCTCAAGTTTTCTAAAAACACCATCACCACCAAGATCTATAACAAAAACTTGGTAACATTTTCAAAAAAAAACGCCACAGACACCACGTCCTCTCACAAACACTGCCTACACCACAAACTTCGAGCTAGTAACTAATAGCAGTAACGATAAAAGCACAAGGACACTATTTTCGAAACCGATTCCTTCGCAACCGCGCTTCTTGTACAAAATCACACTTACACTGTTGCTATTGTCGAGTCCTCGATGCGCACGTAGCAACACCATTTGTGACACGTCACAAACGATGTCACTAAACCATCGTAATACCGGTTTTATAAGCTCTCACTTTTGGAAAAGTTTTCAAAACCCGTCCATTTTCGAAAATATTAAAACTCTTTGATTCCGAGCCGGGATCGAGATCAATTCCTCACGTCGTACAACCGTGTGATTAATTGTCTGTGTTAGTTACTAAGGTCGCCTCCACCCGAGGTCTTACATTTTGGGTCGTCTCGTCCTGAGAAGTCCTCTTCTTTAAATCTCACTTCCGAGATTTATGTCAAATCATCTTATTCTAGAGATAAAAGTCTGTTGGGAGCTCCGTCGAATACACCAACAGTATAAAGCACCCGAGTCCCTATTTCGATGACAGCAAACATGCACAAATAAAGGGTCTCGTTTCCGTGTCGCTCACCAACGAGCATCCCTCGAGTCTCTCACGTCATCTGGTGGATCCGTTCTGATCTTTCAACCCTTTTCCCGTAGAATCACTCCCCAACATGTCCGTGGATTCAAATGCCATCGAAAGTATCCGTAATGAAGTCAACACCCTAACTGAATTGGTTCGCAATGTCCATGCTTCGGTAACCCGCTGACCTCTTTCGTCTGTCACATCGATAGCCGCCTCAATTTCCTTGAGAGCAGAGACACGGAAAGCGAAACAAATGCCAATCCGGGCAATTACCATGCCCAAGAACTAAAAACCTCAAGACCTTATAAAACCATATCCAACAAACTAGAGACCTCACGAAAGGAATTTACCCTAATTGACTTATCTTACACCGAGACTCTCAAATATTTAGTCGATCAAGGACTACTCTCACCCATGGGCCTAACTCCGGACCCACCGGTCGACAAATGATCCAAAAAGTGGAGTCCTAATGCCTATTGCTTATATCACCAAGGCAACGGACACGATAACGAAGCGTGTTTTGCATTGAAGAACGCGAACCAAAACATGATTGAGGAAGGAACATTCCCTTCATCAAAACGACCAAAAGCAGATTTCACCTTTAGGAATACCGAGGGAGAGATAGGGACATCGGTGGTTGTCAGGAATTATTTCAAACCCTTTGACAGCCCATCGACCGAAACAAGTTTAGAACACCCATTACGGGCCGCATCTCCAGAAGACTTCATAAGGATCTAAGCCTAAGGAGAAGGCCCCGAGCCTAAGTCAATGTCTTATTAGGGTCAAGTTGTAGTTATTTACCTTCTAGCGTCATTGTTATGTTGAGTCAAAGGTACAGGGGCCTGTCCCGGCCTCCCCAAAAAGTCATGTCTCGGACACATCGTCCGCCTACTATTATCAACAAAAAGGAATAAACTTTTCCTCCTTTATAATGCGCCTCGACAATCGCTTGATTTAAAATAATGCACTTTCTTGCTTGCAATTCGGTACTTTGCCATTTATCGATAACAATCAAACAAGCCTCAAAACAATGAGGGAATGCAAGAACCGAGATCTTGTGTTCTCTTTTACCTATTCCATGTCTGGTATAGAAAGCCACATAATTATCCCTTAGAACGAGCATTGTTGAATCCTTTGACAAATCTACATAATGTCTTAGCTTGTGATCAAAGATGGAAGGCAAACACATTTCCCACAATAAACATCCCTCAAATAAAGACCAAACAATTCCTACCATAGATGCTAGTCTGACAAAAAGAAAAAGAAGTCTGAAATGGCCAAAAGGAGCCAGAGAATCCTTAAGACCTCGTGACACTTGTTAGGAGACAGTCCAAAATTTTGAGGATTCAAGCTCAATAGGATAATCCCAACCATTAAGGCTAGACATGGAAAACATATCCCACGTAATTTACCCCGCCGGATTATAGTCTGAGCCATTTTCACTCAACTTCCCCTTTCCTACCACATTACAAAACCGTAACCTCATAACCTTAACTCCACAAAAATAAGCTTCAGATTTTAAATCATCAAGCCACTTCCTACCTAGCTCCACATTCCAAAACTATCCAAACCAGTCATCCTGACCCAAACGCGGTATCTCGGTAATTGTCACTTCCAAGGGGTCACACCCAATCACTCCACCAGTCCACCTTAGTTCTTTAACAAGGGTTAAAACCCATGCAAAATGCTAAAAAAAATAATTCACATCGATAATTGTCATAACGAGTCTAAAGCAAAATCACTCACACATATTATGAACTACGAACATAGTTTGATTCCGTCTAAACATGGATACGTAGGCAACCCTTCCAAGGGTACAACCAACAAAAAATAACAAAATCGATTACTCGACTCACATGCAAATCGGAACCCCTCCCCTACATTCCGATGAAAGAGTGATTTCAATGATGAAGCACAAACAACGAGCCGAGGACGGGGTGAAAACCCGAAAGGATGCCCCGGGTAAAATGAAGAAACGAGTTGCGAACCGTCGTTTAAAAAAATAATAACAAAAACAAAAAAATCAAACAAAAAAAGAGCAAAAAAGGTGAGCCGAGGATGGACTGAAAACCCGAAAGGGCACTCCGGGCAAAATGAAGAATCGAGTTGCGAGCCACCATAAAAAAATGAAATAAAAAAAATGTGCTTCTCATTAATAAAAAAAATCAGTTAAATCAAGCCTTTGTCGAGGCCCTTTACATCGAGCATCCAAAACCAGCTACCCCGGAAAATGACAACGTATCAAACAAAACCATACAAAAAAAACTAGTTCAAATACGCCACATAATATCAATTAATTAAACACGGTACTAAACGGCTGGGCTCTACCGGTCCAACTTTTCCCCTTTCTTGCCATTCGGGTGCGCTTGTTCGGATCTCTCACCATCGACCCCTACGAACACAAGCTTCCACCACCCTAGCCAAAGGCGAGCCCAGCCAATCCCACTTCCCCTCCTCACTCACATTTTCAATATGGGTCTTGTCAGTCTTGGCCCATATAGATGAACGGACGGCACTAGGATCGGTAACACTTTCTTTGCTCAGGCACTTAGTGAAGTTGCCTTGAGTCGCCTCCTTATCCTCTAGCACCACAGTCTTCCTAACTTTCGACTTGCCCTATCCTGACGGGTATTCAGAAGCTCCCCGTCGGAAATAAGTAAGGTCGATCGGTCGAGCACTTTCTATAACAATGGAACGTGAAACCCTCTGTCTCCAAGACATCCTAAATTCCCCAAGAGAACTTTCCATCCACGGATCAGACTTAGGAGCACCCCTAGTAACCTCCGATACAGTTCGCCTTACACCCATTTGGCGCGTAAACTCGCCCGAGTAAACATAAACATGATCCTTTAAGGACAGTATCTGCATAGTATGAGCCGACAATGAGAACGGAAACCCAACCTTTCCATTAATATGCCACTACGGGATTATCCACCTAATATCAACCCGCCCATTAGCCTGCAAGTAGGAACACCATCCTTCTTCAGTATAACCGCTGTTCCATGGTTGCACCGTCTTACGACCCGTGAAACCTTTGAAGCTATAGCCCTTGACGGACCGAGGGGGGCTCGATCAAACAAAGCCTCTCTTGTAGCCAAACTTGCACGAACCACAAAACAATTTCAAACTTTCGAACTAAGGCAAGTTTCGAAAAAGGAAAGTAGTACTCCTGCATACCTGCAAAACGATCATAGAACCCCAAAAGGGAGCACGACGTATCTGCACACGAGCATCGAGACATGTGATAAGCTCACCTAGAATAAGCAAAGAGGGTGATCGCCCGTGTTCCATCCTTATCACAACAACCAAAACCCAAGGACTACCCCAACCTTCATGCACCAACGTGTCCTCAAAAAGGTAGTAACATGCCACTGCAATATTAAAAGCTCGTTTACAAGCCAAAGGCGAAACATCCAGAGAGCCTTTCTGTGAGAATGTCCTAACAAGCAACTTTTGGTCAATACCACCTTTCCCAAAGAAAACCTTAGCTTCCTCCAACAAAGTAATGTCCAAAAAAATGACGAAATCGTTCCACGAAAGTATCATCCCCAAGAATTATACAAGGTCGAACCGAACACCATCCACCTATAGCATCTAGCTCCTCGTAAAAGGGACAGACATTACCTCTCGGGAACGTAAAAACATGATTCTTGACATCCCAAAACCTAGAGCATGCCAACAAAAAGTCATCTTGCACCTTAACCTGCCTTAACGCGGTAACCGTAGACAAACCATCACCTGGACAAACCTCGAGATCACATTTCCTAAGACGACTCATCCACTCGGTTAAGGCACTTCTGAAACTCGACATGACTCAAAGTAATACAAGGAAGCTATAAAGACACTATGGGTAATCTAGTATGTCTAAAATGAGTACCCATAACCCGCATATATAGCCCTAATCCCACAATAGTTAGGAAACTACGGAAAATTTCCATAACCAAGAATCGGGCCGCCCGAGCCCAGGCGCTCAAATAACGAGCCGCCCGAACCCAGGCGACCCGGAATCCGGTCGCCCCGGCCCAAGCGTTCGAACCCTGGGTCATCATTCTCCCAAGCACCTGGACATTATGCCATCAACCATGCTTTACCCCATCAGTTACCGCCAGAGAACCCCGGACGTCGGGAACGACCTTCTGAAGTCATTAAAACCCTTTCTGAAAGCCGAAATACCCACACAAGATTGACGAGACCATACGGACAACACATTTCACCCGTCGGATCCACCAGACTTGGACGTTTTTTTTTCATTTTCTTTTTAGGGGAATAAGCTACCCCACCTAGGCGTGTTGTAGCCTTTAACGACATCGTCAACCCGCGTCTTTAGCCTAGTACGGCATTATCATGAATATACAAAAAAGTGGTCTAACTTTTTTTCAAGAAGTAGCCTAAGTAAGTGGTCTAACTTTTTTTCCAAAAGAGTAGTCTAACTTTTTTCTTTTATTTTTTTGCCTCATTTTAAACGTGAATGTTGAGACAACTACACTTGTCTCCCAACGAACTCAGAAACATTTTAATTGTAAGAGCGTTTCTCATATTTCTCACGTCTCGAGTCAAACATCTTAACCGACTTACTACTTGATCCAACTCCCGGCTTAAACTAACACATTCCAAAAAAGCATTTTCGTACTCTTGTACAATCCTAACGCATCTGAAACATCATAAGCTACGACGAAATCGCAAACAAACCAAACTCGAAGTGATTACTTGTCATCTAAGTCAATATTTCAAAAGCATAACAAAACGCAAGACTAACGAATCAATCCAAATACTAAAAGTCTAAAATATACAAATAGTACAAATCCAAACGTAAACCGAGTTCATAAACTAGGGAGGACCCCTAGAGGCTGCGCCTATAGCGATCACGAGCTCACCGATGTCGTCATCCAAACCTAATTCCTCCAGCTAAAAAAAGAGGAGATTTGGTGCCATCCATACCCGACTGCATATCTAGAGTAGCTGTCTCGGGAATCCCTCTGACATCCTCGGTAGAACCCGTGGCATGACCCTCAACCTCAGCCTCAGCCTCAACATCCCTCTCCACCTCAGCCACGAGCCTAGCCTCACCCTGCGCCGAGGTCTCGCCCTGAGTTCAAGACAACCGCTCCTTAGGCCGGGCAATCTCATCATCCCGAGATCGCAAGAGTTGCAGCAACTTGGCCTTTTCCGTCTCGAACTCGGTCACCCGAGTCTCCAGATGCCTCACCATATCCGGAATATCATGCAAATATACATGTACCTTTGGAAAGAGTACAACCGACCTAGGAAACCATCCTTGGGAAAAACATATTAATCGATCGAGGTCCTGAAGTATCACGGGAAGAGGCAGCAGCCGCCCTCGACGCGTAGGCCCGGAAGCAGTTGGCAGCCTGCCACAACCGCTGATGGGAGATCGAAGAATCCTGAAAGACAAAACCGAACAAATTAGTCAAATGAAACCTAGCCCTCTAGAACCAAGTTTGAAGCAAATCCCAAAACTTACCCGGTATACCCGATCACGCCACTCCATCTCAGCCCCCATCTCCTCAGGAGAACACGGAGGCAGAGGCTCTCTGAAAGCTACCCTAGTTGCATCGACCCTGAGCAGTGTCAAAGGAAAGTCTGGGGGCTGAATTACATCAGCCGGATCATCCAGCTAAAGGAAAGGCGAACCGATCAATATGCAAGCAAACACTTAACTATAGAACAAAACAAGCAATGAAACAAATAACCAAGTACTCACCACGACGCGGTGGCAAGCTAGCCTCTGGCAGACTTGGGATAGATAGGAGGCACCTGGCACTAGTAGCGCATCGCCTCCCTCTCCATCCCTACCATCTTGGACCTCTGCGGCGGTCGGTGGTCTAAACATGGTCCAGGAAGGATCAATCGGCACCCTGAAGTCATCATATAAGCACTGATGCACCAACCGTTCCCCTAGGTACCACACCGGGCAAAACAACGCAGGAAGAAGCATCCTCCTGTAGCTCCTGGGCCTCAACTCCGCCCCCATGTATTTGGGCAGACCCTCATAGTCGGCTCAAGGACGGGCCACAAACTACACAAACAAAATCGATACTTAAATAATCATAAACCTTGGGGGCTGCAAACCGAGATAATACAAGCATAAACAAGCCAAACCAACCCAAACCAAAGTTAAAACCTAAACTAATAAACACAATTTAAGATACTCACCAGGCCGTTCACGACACGGCTAGAGACGTGGAAATCAGGACGAAACAATAACTAATGCCCATCCCAATCCTGGGCCCATAGGGGATCCTCGTAACCAACCTCCTCACCTTCGTGTACCGGATCCAGGACATGAGCCCTCCTGGCAACCGTCACGAGCTGTCTATGCCTCGTGACCTTATCAAAATCAGCCTCATTTATGGCCCCTAGCTCACGAGCTTCATCGCCTCTTACGAACCCCTCGGGGAGTCAGCGAACTTGTCTCGGAGGCCTCACCACTAGTACTAGTCAAAGAAGCTCCCTCAGGATGCTCAGTATCATCTCTAGCTGCAAAACCAAATAAAAACACAAATGTGTGCCTCAGGTCAGGTCAAAGCTGCATAAACGGGTCGAAATAAGGTCAAACTTTTGGATAGAGATATCAACTTTTTGAAAAGTCCACTAGCACCCATTTTCGACCCCGGTCACAATAAAGTGGTTTCGGTAAAATCCGACATCATTACGGTACTATTTGATCCGTCGTAAGTCACACAAACCCTCACGGAACGCCTTAGAGTGCATTCTAACGCACAAAAGGTCGACATGGAAGTCGCCCATAACGTCACAAACAGTAGTCGAGCGAAGTTACGAAAATCAAGTACAGGAATAACCGGGAAAAGAGTCCCTTAACCCTAATATTTCGAACTTACCCCATGAGAAGCCATTGACGCACTTCAAAACCTCCTATCAAGCTTATAACTACTCCATCAAGCTCTATTCGGCCCTAATCTAACAATGGGACCAAGAATAAACATCGAAACCTAGCAAATTCAAAATGCCCAAATCAACCTAATTAATTCAAGAAAAATCGACCCACAATCAACCTAATTAAGCACAAATCGACTATAAGCAAGTAAGGAACAATTACCCGAGGTCGACATAATCGTGTATGACAAAAACCAGGACTGAAATAAGTTGAACAACTAGTGGAAGCGAGATTTAGTCGGGAGGGGTCGCGCGTTTTAGTTTTAAGGCGAATGAGCCATACCTCCTTTTCTTCGCTGACTTTAAACAAACTCGATCCTCGAAACCCCAGGCGCACCAAGTCAAGCGTCCTTATTTTGGATTGATGAGGGCTAGGCGTCTGAAGGTTAAGGTGCACAAGGTCGCACGTCTGACTATTCGGCTCAAAGCAAAAAAACGAGAACAAATGGGACACGGTATCCGATAACTGTAAGTGTAACAACCCGGTTCTTCTAATGACATTAATTAACAAGGCGAAAAATAATTAAGTCATAAAAAGTGGTGAAAATTAAAACCGTTAACTCCGAGTGAGTCTTTCATTAATACAAGAACCGATTGTCACTTACAACATCATAAAACGAATTACAATTTAAATACGAGGTTGATATTGTTTAGGGTTACATGTGGAGAGGTTAACAGAAAACTCAAAATTAAGCAAGACTACTCCTCGCTTGCACACGTTTCCCCTGAAAGCCCAGTAATTTGACATCCTGCAAAATTTACAAAAATACAAAACTATCCCACTTAGTGGGAGTAACCTAACCGTCCTTGTACACGGCCCCGAATAATCAATGTAGTACAATCTTTAGGTTATCTAATTAACAGATAAGCAGGCATGTCACATTACAAGTCGACATGTATACAATGTGATATACACATGAAGTGAGTTCAGTTTAACATGTGTACATAACGGCAAGTGAAACAAGCATGCGATATGAATTATGATAAAGCATACATTTTGTGAATAGCATGTGAAAAGCAAAACAGTAAAATATACATCATATGAGCACCATGTAAGAAGTAAAACAATAGTTCATACAACATGTGAATGACGTGGGACAAGTATACAGTAAAGCATACATCTTATGAATAACATATGAAACATAATGGATATATCATCATCGAGCATACTTCATGTGAATCAACTCATTAAACATGTAACTTGTGAAATACGACAAGTATATCTGATAAGTGTGTTTTGTAGTGTTTATTTCTCGTGTTTGGTCCCGGTTTCTTTTGTTGAATCGCTCTTTAGAGCAGTTTCGAGGCTACTTACGCTTCTTCTAGCTTTTTTTAGGTTCCTAAGGCCTATCTTGGAGAAATGGAACGATTCTTACTCGTTTCCGACGCATATGGAGCCAATGAAGAGAATCGACGACGACTCAGTAGCTTAGACTCGATCCCGAGTCCCATGGAGCCTACTTGATGATATCTCGAGCACCGAGCATCGATAAGAAGCCTAGGAAGAGCAAATAAGGACCCATCCCGGTCGGGACCATCATCCATCACGACCGGGATGAGAAGACGAGAAAGACAGCTTCCTGTGGGGCCATCCCGACCGGGACCGACAACATCCCAATCGGGACCGACATCTTCCCGACCGGAAAGAGCATAATCCCGCCCGGTATTATGCATAATCCCGACCGGGATCATCTCCTTCCCGGCCGGGAAGGGCCCAGTTCTACCCGTCTTAACTTTTCCGCCTCCCTTATTCTTGGAACCCTATATATACCCCTCTCTTGTATTGTTTTAAGGACATTACCTTACATCACCCTACATCCACGAAACCCTAGACTACTTTAGGTTAGATTAGCTTAGATAAGTGTAGATTAGCTTAATCCCTCCTTAATCTTAGTTTAATCCTTGTTGAATCTTTGTATTATTGAAGACCTATTGGGGGATTTCTCTATTGACAACATTGAATTCCATTTTTTTGGGTTGGATTAAATCAAAGATCCTTTCTTTTCCTTCTACTTTCTACCTGTTGGTATAATTCTCTTCTCCCTTATCTTTTTCTAGCTTAATCTTGTTCATTTAGTTATAGTCATTGTTTATGCCAAGTTCTCTTCATCCTTTCACTATGAATGAATTCATCATGTTGTTTGTTGTGATTGTGAATGTGGATTGCATTGGGATGAGTAGTGAGTAGTCTCTTTCTAGGGTTAGTAGAGGGATTGGGTGTCTTCATGGGTGATTAAGGGTTTGTTTAGATTGTTGGTGGAAGTTTTGGTTGCTTCTTAGTTGTATGCATAGATCATGTTTGATGAAATGCTTGAATGACTTGTAGTTGCAAATGCATGTTTTCTTGTCTTCCTCTTTTGACCTTGTATGTCGCTAGGATGGGTTCTTGCGCGAGAGCGGGGAACCTCTAGGTCGGTTTTGGAGCGAGAGCCCGGATTATGCCTAGATAGCTTGACTACCCCTTCACCTTAGCTCTCCCTTGATCATCTCATCACCCTTGAACCCGACCTAATCCTAGTTCTTATATTATTGAATTCTCCATCTTCTTAGTCATTGTGTTCTCTAGTTTGTTGCTTTAGTTTAGCTTTAGTTGAATCATTTAGTTTATGTTATACTTAGTTCCTTCATAGTCATAGTTTTCTCCCCCTTCATTGTTTTAGGTTGTTTAGCTTTGTTGACATAGTCTTGTGTTTAGGTGAACCTTAGTCTAGACCCTATTTTCCATCTCCGTGGATCGATCCGACTTGCCCCAGCTACCTAGATTAGGATTAGTTGGTTTTATTTGGTGTCGGGATCCGCGACAAATCCCTGCCATCAATTTGGCGCCGTTGCCGGGGACGGTGCTAGTTTAGACTTTGTTTGCCTATTTACTTGACTTTGTCTTTGTTTTTATGTTTTTCTTTGTTTTCCTTTGCTTCTTGTGTGTGTGAAGTTTATTTCCTTCTTGTATAGTGCTCAAAAAGCACTAGACTTCTCACATTGGCTCCTAGTCTACAGTTTATGCCTAGAGGTGGTGATCATCCTCTTCTTTACAACTCAGAGCCGGAAGGGTTTTTTCGAAGCCTTCGTCAACGGACGGTTGTAAGTTTGAGAGGTTCTCAACCGGGTACAAGCAAGGATTTTGAGCAAAACTTGAAGATTGATCTAAATTCCCCACCTATAGAAGCCACCATAAATTCCTCTTTTCCCTCTATGAATCGAGACTATGCCATGATGTCTCCTAACTACTATCAAGCTTCATGGGGTAATCAAGAAACTCGTGGGTACGAGTTTCAAGGACATGGAAACGGCTTCCAACAAGTGAATGCTTATCAATTCTATGATCATGGTGGGTACTACTCAAGTTATCATGGTGAACCCACCATGTTTCATCATGTTTCTTCACATGGAAGCCAAACTCCCCAAAACCCACCATATTACCCTTCAGCTCAACCATATTATAAGCCCCAAAACTCACAATACTACCAATCATCTCAACCTCATTACCAACTATATGATGCCCCACCCCTTGGGCATCATCAAGATTTTCAAGGAGCATTACAAAACCCCAATGACCACCAAATGCCCAACATGGAGTTATATCAATCGATTCTTCAAATCCAAAAGAGTCAACAAGAAATGCAAAAGGAAAAATATAAATCATGGCCCACTATCAAAGGGAAAACGAGGCATGTAAAGCTAGATTAAATGGTATAGCAGCTAAAACATTAAGGTTTTTAACTCGAACTTCACAACTTGATGAAGGATGTTCATTTGGGAAAGGGGAACAACCCAACGATGAAGCCGATAATGAATTCTCTTTGAGAAGTGAAACTTGCTATGAAGAACCTCGATTGTCTACCCAAGATGAGATGAATGAGGAAATAACCATGATGAAAGCATTGTTGGTGAAGAATTGGATGAGGTTAGTGGGAATTTGAAGAGTTTCATTTATGAAAATATCGATAAAATAGAGGAAATTCAAGATCTATCCCCTCCATACTTGTTAAACCTTCAATCCCCTTCGCTTGCCCTCCTCTTGACCTTCATGATGCTTCTAATGAGCCTATCGTTGAGGATATGGAGCTTTGGGATGAGTTGAATGAGGTGGTAGGAGTTGTGAAGTCATGGGGTGGAAATGATGAACTCAAGTTACCCTTGTGCGAAAATGTGGAAAAGCATCATGAGCCTCTTGCAAGAAAGCGAAGCTTTGGTTTAGAAGAAATTTAAACCGCCGGTAGAAGTTTCAATTCTCTCCTTCAAGATGATATGAGAACAAGTGATGCTTTGAGACTTGAAGATGGGAACCCACAACTTGAGGAAGATATGAAGGTGTGCAATAGGGAAATGAGGTCGAAACCGCTTTTTGTGCCTCGTGTTAAATATTTGAAGCTTGCTTGTGGTTGGAAAGACCCCGAAGATCACATGAAACATGACAATGGGTCTTTAGGTGACTAATTCTTGCTTCCAACTTGGAGGCTTTGGAGGATAGTTTGGCTCGGATACTCAATGAGCCCTCATTATGATGTGGCTCGAGCATTTGACTTGCTCCTCCGAGCCCTTGAGGGCTATGGACAAGAATGAAGAGTCCACCATCCTTGGTTTGACGGAGTTCCTCAAGAATCGTCATGTTGTATATTCCCCTTTCCTCTTCTTTTGAGCTTTTGTGTTTGTATTTATGTGATTTGTTTGTTTCTAGGCTTTGTATGTTTTGTGGAGTTCTTGTGATTTGGAATAATTTTCTTGAGTAATGTGAGGGAGGGATCTTTGATGGAAGTTTTTGAGCTTGATTGATAGGTGTGAAGTGAAGATGAAGAACTAGAAAGGGATATGGATGATAGAAGCTTTAAAGCTTGGTGGAGGAAGTCGTTTTTGAGCTTTTGACAAGCTTTTGGGGACGGGATTCTAGATCCCGATGCATTAGTTGCCTTGTGGGTGAAACTATCAAGGGGAATGAAGAACCATAGAGGCCATCCCGCCCGGGATGAGCATAATCCCGCCCGGGACGAGTTGCATTGCAAAAGATTGGCTTCTGACTAGCCATCCTGCCCGGGATCATAGTCTTCCCGACTGGGAAGGACTACTTCCCGACCGTGATGGTCCTTCCCGACTGGGATGGGCTCCTGCAAGCTTCATTTGCCTTCTCTTCTTCATTTAAGCCCGACCCCACCACTTTATACCCCCACCCAACCTCCCAACACACCTTTGCCACTATCATTTCATCCCTACGCTTCAATTATACACCTTCATCTCATCTTCTCATCAATATACACCGAGTTTCCCATTAAATCTCAACCTCATTACACCATTGCAAGCCCGATGCTCCAACAATGAGACTACATTAAGGAAAAAGAGGAATAACGATGATGAAGACAAGCAAAGTGCCGATAACGATCATTGAGACGATGAAGTTGGTTGAGTTGCTAACTATTTGGTAAGGCGACTCTCCTTCCTTTTCCGTCTTTTGTTGCTTACTCTTTGTTCATTCCCCTTCCTTGTATCCTTTTAGTGTCGTGGTGGCCCTCGGGGCCTTTGTGGTTATTGCTCCCGATTCTCGATGACGTGATTACATCGAGAATCATTTGAAAAATCCAAATTTACAAGTTCTTTTCACTTTTTCTTTATTTTTATTCCCTTTTTTGGTAGAATTTAGTCGGATTTGGGCGGAATCGGGGCTAGGTGACTTGATTACACCTAGCCCTCCCCTCCCATTTCCTTTTATTTTATTCTTTTCATTTCTTCCCCCATCCATATCTTTTCTCGTCTCGGCCCTTGGTGACTTGATTACACCCCAACCGGACACATTCTACCCTTACTTCACTTTCATTTTTTTTAGCTTTATTTTCATAGTTTTTTCTCTTCTTTTTAGTGTCTTTCACACACTACCGATCGAGCATGAGGACATTGCTCGGTTTAAGTGTGGGGGAGCGATATCTTAGTCTAGTTTAGCTTTATTTTCATAGTTTTTTCGAAAAATTTTAAAATTCCTAAAAATTTGAAAAATTTCACAAAAAAACCAAAAAGATTTTCTTTTGTGTCTTTTTCTTTTGAGTCTTTGTGTCGTATATTTGTTGTGTTGTGTGTTTTGCTCCCCCCGATTTCCTTGTAGGTTGCGTGATAGTCGATAAATTTTGGAAAGCTCAAGACATCCGGTATTATCCTTCTATTTCTTTCTCCTTTTTCTTTTTTGTGGAGTTTGGAGGATGTTTTGTGATGGTGTGTGCTCGGGTGGAGCTTTTTACAGTTTGTGGTTGATGTGGTTGCTTGTTTGGAAAGTTTCGGGGTGGTGTTTGTTTATTTCTTTGTGTGTTTATTTTGTTTTGTCTTGTTTCGTTTCATTTTCTTTCGTCTTTGTTTTGTCTTGTTTAGTTGTGTCTAGTGTAGAAAAGGTTTTCGAAAACCCAGTTTTGAGGCTAGTGCGCAAGTGTTTACTTTCCCTTTTCTAGTGATATGAATCGAGTCTTGGACTTTAGTCTAGGAGAATGACTTTAAATCAATAGTTTCGTTGGTTTCTTACCTTGAGTCCACCTAGTCTACTAGGGATTTACTACGGGATTTGCATTTTGACCACTTTGACCACCCACGGAGTGAAAAAGCCTTGGTTCCCGAGTACCGTCTCTTAGGTGACTGATGGTAGGATTTGCCGTGGTTCCCAACCGTCAATAATTAACCAACTAATCCTAGTGGGTAGCAAGGGTAAGTCGGGTCGAATCCACGGGGACGGTAAAGAGGGTTTGGACCAAGTTCCACCTAAAGACTTGACTAAGTCTCGACGCTAAACTAAACTAGAACGATAAGAAGGGAATGAACTAAGACTATGACTAAGCTAGGGGTAACAACTAAGGCTAAACGAATCTATTGAACTAAAGAAATCGAACGAGGAAAGAGTAGGGTTAGGTCGGGTTCATAAGCATAGTAGGATGATTTGGGTAATCAAGGGTGTAGGTGTCTCCTAGTTGCTAGAGTCGATCCGGGCTCTCAGTACGTAGACCGATGTCAAGGTGGGTTCGCGCTCTCGCATCTAAACCCTAGTCCACACTCTTGTGTCTAGGACTATTCTCAACATAATCACATACTAGACAAACAATGAGTAGAGGAAGACTAGCATGAGAAGCATGGCCACTACAACTCAAACAAGCAATTCAACAAACACATAGTGTGCCCAACATGTGACTAACAACAAAGATTCACCCTTTACCCATAATCAAGCCCTAATCACCCATAATCCACACTTAATCCTCCTACTAACCCCACAAGGAATCTAATCACTCATAATCAAACTAAGATTAACATAAACAAGAGGAAACATCACAAACATAAAAACATCCATGAAGAACAATCAAGAACAATAAACAATAATCAAAGATTGAAACTTGAAGGAACAAACAAGATTAAGAGTAAAAAGGGTGAGAAGGATTATACCAACTACAAAGGATGCAAAGAAGAACACTTGCATAGAAGAAAACTCAAACAACTCCACGAAGGTTGTCAAGCTTGATAGATTCTTCAAGAGATCCAATAATACAAGAGTAATCACTAGATTAACGAGTAATTAAGGACTAATCTATACTAATCTAAGCTAATCTAACCTAAAGTAGTCTAGGGTTTAGTGGGTAATGTCTCACATCCCATAGGAATACAAGAGGAGGGGTATATATAGGGTTACAATGAGTAGGGAGATGAAACAAGTGACGCGGGTCTGTATTTGACCCTTCCCGGTCGGGAAGGATTGGTCTCGGTCGGGAAGGATCCCTTCCTGGTCGGGAAGGTCCCCTTCTCGGTCGGGAAGGCCTCAAAACAGAACCATCTTCGATTGTGCACTCTTTCCCGATCGGGAAGGCATCATCCCGCCCGGGAAGGACATTGTAGGCCTCCATTATGATCTTTTTGGTCCCTCCTTGGTTCTCATGGGTTTCTCATCGATTCTCGGGACTCGAGATCGGGTCTCGGAGGCTCGGGATTGGGTCCCAAGGTCTCGGGGTCGAATCCAAGGCATCGAGTGATCGTTCCTTCACTTCGTTGGCTCCAAAAGGTGTATGTATTTAGTCGGAATCGCTCCATCTCTTCATGAGTGGTCTCGGGAACCTGAAACGAGCCAAAGGAAGCATAAGTAGCCCATAAACCGCTCCCAAGGAGCGATTCCACAAGGAAAATGGGACCAAAATACAGTAAATTAGGCACTACAAACTACACTTATCAACTTCCCCACACTTAACCCTTACTCGCCCTCGAGTAAGCACATGCTAACTACTAAACTAGCCGAGTGGGTATTAGCGCACCCTACGCCCTTTCAACTTACGCGAGAACACCTAGAGGATAAGTGCTCTCCGCAAGGCAAGTGAGGTCTTGCGACAAAACTGTTGATGCAACCGGACACAAAAACACATAAACAAACAAACATACAAACAAACACCCAAAAGGTTGCACCCAAAAAAAGAAACAAATACCGCTTCCCTCTAAAAAGCGGTAAAAGAAGCACCGGTTTTGAACTCAAGGCAAGTGACAACGTTCCCTAGCTAGCAATACAAACCAAAATGGACAAAACCCTAATAGTATGACGACAAAGCAATAAAAACGTTGGTAACTTACCTCGGTTCCTCCTAACCTTCTAAGAACGTACCACGGGACGATCGGCGGGATGGAAAAAGGATGAACCACGGTGTTAGTCGACACTGTACGTAAGTGAGACCCCGCACCCTTTAGCATTGAGCCAAGAGGGTCGTCCCATGACCGAAACCGCCCAACTAGTCCAAGTAAAAAGGTGGATATGATTGCAAAATGAGGGAAGATCGACCACTACCGCTATCATCCTTCCTAGGGACTCGGTCCTTTGGTAGGTTCTTCACGGTAATGATTGGAAAAAGGCTTATTTTTGAGATGTGGGGATTATTTTTGTGAGACGGTTTTCTTTGACATTTTTCTTTCTTTTGCATTTTCGCTTTGTGTGTTGCTATGCCAATTCTTTTTCATCTTTTGTATTTTGTTTTTGGCATTTTGTGCCTTTTCTTTTTCTTCAATTCCTTCTTTCTTTCATTTTCTTTCTTTTTCATTGTTTGCCCTTTTTGGCTTGATATGAGTTGTAGGCATTTCTTTGCAACAAGAAAGGGAGATTTCAACAAATTTGCAAATTTATTTGGTGGATATGTGTAGGAGGTAGGTGAATGGGTAAGTCGGAACGGGCCCTTCCCTTCAAACCCACAAAAAGAGGAAAACTTGGACTAGTCGAGCAATGTCAAACAAGGTCACATAAGGGACGGGACTCGGCAACCAAGGCCTTTTCACACCGTGGTGGTTAAAATGGTCAAAATGCAAATCCCGTAGTAAATCCCTAGTAAGCTAGGTGGACTCAAGGTAAGAAACCAACGAAATCATTGATTTAGGGTCATTCTACTAGACTAAAGTCCAAGACTCGATTTATACTACTAGAAAGGGAAAGTAAACACTTGAACACTAGCCTCTAAACCGGGTTTTCGAAAACCTTTTCACACACAAGACACAACTACACACACAAAACAAAGACACGACAAAAAACGAAAGAAAAAGAAGCAAAAGCAACAAAACAAAACGAACACATAACCAACACAAACACCACCCCAAGCTTCCAAACAAGCCACCAAATCGACCACAAGCATTACAAAGCTCCACCCGAGCACACCACATCACAAACCTTCTCCAAACTTCACAAGAAATAAAGAGGGAAAAGGGATAGAAGATGTTACCGGATGTCTTGAAAGATTTCCAAAACTAAAGGTGATTCATGCAACCTATAAGGAAAAGGGAGGCAAAACACACACAACGAAACAAATATACGACACAACGACACAAAAGGAAAACACACAAAAGAAAATCTTTTTGATTTTTGTGAATTTTTTTCAAATTTTTAGGGTTTTCAAAGATTTTTTTCGAAAAACTAAGAAAATAAAACTAACTATGATAGAATATCGCTCCCCCACACTTAAGTCGAGCAATGTCCTCGTGCTCGACCGTAGTGTATGGAGACGGAAAAGAAAAGAAAAGAAATTACGAAAATAAAGCTAAAAATCAAAAAGAAAAGTGGAGAAAATGGTAGAATGTGTCCGGCCGGGGTGTAGTCAAGTCACCATGGGCCGAGACGAGAAAAGATATGGATGGGGGAAGAAATAAAAAGAAGGAAATAAAAGGAAATGGGAGGGGAGGACTAGGTGTAATCAAGTCACCTAGCCCGGATTCCGCCCGAATCCGACTAAATCCTACAAAAAAGGTGAAAATCTTGTAAAATTTGGACTTAGAAATGACTCTCGATGTAGTCACGTCATCGAGAGTCGGGAGCAACAAATACCAAGGCCCCGAGGGCCACCATGACACAAAAGTGTATAAGGGAAGGGGAACTAACAAGAAGACAAGCTATCAAAGACGGAAAAGAAAGGATAGGTGTCGTACCATGCGGTTTGTAGCTCACTCGCTCCATCATCTCATTGGTCAATATAAGCACTTTGCTTATCGTCATCATTGTCATCTCGCTTTGAACTTGAAAGTATCGCATGGTTGAGGTAGTAATGGTGTGAGGGGGTGAGATTTGATGTGGGGCTCGGTGTAAAGTGAAGAGGAAATGAAGTGATGGCATGTAAATAAAGTGTAAGTGTCGTATGATAGGAACTAGGAGAAGAAGGGAGGTTGGGAGGGGGTGTACAATGGTTGGATGGACTTAAATGACGAAGAAGAGGCACAAGGGGGAGTAGGGGGCCATCCCGGTTGGGATGGGTGGTCCCGGTCGGGATGACATACCCGTCCCGATCGGGATGGCACTCTAGTAAACCCAAAATATGGTACCCTCATCCCGATCGGGATGGATCCTTCCCGGTCGGGATGCTTCACCCTTCCTGGTCGGGATGACTTCTTCCCGGTCGGGACGCTCTCTTTGTGGCTTCCAAAACCCCAAAAGCTATTCAAAGCTTCAAAAACCCGTTCCCTTGCTCACAATCCATGCTCTATCGATAACCATTCCTCTCTAGGAGTCATCTTCACTTCACTTATCACAATAAACTCAAACACAACATCAAATTCTCTCCCTCACAACGCTCATCAACAATCCAAATAACAAGAATATCACAAAACAAAGAGTCCTAGGAACAAAATCACAATAAACATAATTACAAACACAAAGCTAAAGAGAAGAGAGGTAGGGGAATGTACAACATGACGGTTCTTAAGGAACTCCGTCAAACCGAGGATGGTGGACTCTCATTCTTCAACCATAGCCCTCAAGGGCATGGAGGAGCAAGTCGAACGCACTACCAACATCATAGAGACGGCCCAAAGAGTGCTCGAGCCAAGCAATCCTCCACGGCCTCCAAGGTGGAGGCAAGGAGTAGTCCTCAAAAGACCCAATATCATCTTTCGTGTGATCTCCGGGGTCTATCCATCCTACGAGCTTTACCGACCTCTTCCTCCCTAGGCATCGCCTCCAATCACTATCAAGCTTCAAGTCTTCATCATGAGGCACAAAAAACGGCTTTGGCCTCACTTCCTCGTTGCACACCCCCACACTTTCCTCAAGTTGTGGTTCCCTATCTTCATCGCTTGTCTTCACGTCATCTTGGAGAGGAGAATTGAAACTTCTACCGGCGGTTTCAATCTCTTCCAAATCATTGCTTGGTTCACTTACAAGGGGCTCTTGATGTTTTTCTACATTCTCGGACAAGGGCAACTTGGGCTTGTCAATTTCACCCAACAACTTCACAAATTCTACCAACCCATCCAACTCACTAACCTCCTCCAATTCTTCACCAACAATGCCTTCACTAAGGCTCATATCCTCATTCATCTCTTTTTGGGTAGACGATTGAGGTTCTTCAAAGCAAAGGTCGCTCCTCATAGGGAATTCGTTAACGGCTTCGTCATTGGGTAGTTCCCCTTCCCTAAATGAACATCCCTCATCAAGTTGTGAAGATCGAGTTAAGAACATTAGGGTTTGAGCCGTTAAAGCATTCAATCTAGCTTTAAGTTCCTTTCTTTCCCTTTGGAGCTCGGCCAAGAGTTCATAAGTCTTTTGCGATTGGATGGCCATTTCATGTTGGTTGCTCCTTTGCATTTGAAGAATCGATTGATACAAATCCAAGTTTGAGGATTGGTGGTCATTGGGGTCTTGTAGAGCTCCTTGAAAATCTTGATGATACCCAAGGGGTGGGGCATCATATTGTTGGTAGTGAGGTTGAGGTGATTGGTAGTATTGTGGGTCATGGGGTTCATATTGTGGTTGGGGTGGAGGGTAATGTGGTGGTTTTTGGGGAAATTGGCTTCCATACGGTGAGTGATGATGAAACATGGTGGGTTCACAATGATTGCTCGATTAATAGCCACCATGATCATATGGTTGATAAGCGCTCACTTGTTGGTAGCCATTTCCATAACCTTGAAGCTCATACCCACTAGTGTCTTGATTACCCCAAGAAGCTTGATTATGGTAGGGGGACGTCATGTCATACCCTTGATCCATGGAGGGAGAGGAGTAGCTCATGGTGGCTTCCATGGGTGCGGAGTTTAGATCAAACCTCATGCTCGCTCGAAATCTAGGCTTGTACCCGGTTGGAAACCTCTCAATCTAGAAACCGTCCGTTTATGCGGCTCTGAGTCGTAAGAAGAAGATGGTGACCACCTCTAGGCAAAAACTGCGGACTAGGAGCAAACGTGAGAAGCCTAGTGCTTTTTGGGCACTAGACAAGAGGGAAATATACCTCACACACACAAGAAGCAAAGAAACAAAAATAAAAACACAAAACAAAAGACAAACCCAAGTAACTAGGAAAACAAATTCTAAACTAGCACCGTTCCCCGGCAACGGCGCCAAATTGATGGTAGGATTTTCCGTGGTTCCCAACCGTCAATAATTAACCAACTAATCCTAGTGGGTATCTAGGGTAAGTCGGGTCGAATCCACGGGGACGGTAAAGAGGGTTTGGACCAAGTTCCACCTAAAGACTTGATTAAGTCTCGACGCTAAACTAAACTAGAACGATAAGAAGGGAATGAACTAAGACTATGACTAAGCTAGGGGTAACAACTAAGGCTAAACGAATCTATTGAACTAAAGAAATCGAACGAGGAAAGAGTAGGGTTAGGTCGGGTTCATAAGCATAGTATGATGATTTGGGTAATCAAGGGTGTAGGTGTCTCCTAGTTGCTAGAGTCGATCCGGGCTCTCGCTACGTAGACCGATGTCAAGGTGGGTTCGCGCTCTCGCGTCTAAACCTTAGTCCATACTCTTGTGTCTAGGACTATTCTCAACATAATCACATACTAGACAAACAATGAGTAGAGGAAGACTAGCATGAGAAGCATGGCCACTACAACTCAAACAAGCAATTCAACAAACACATAGTGTGCCCAACATGTGACTAACAACAAAGATTCACCCTTTACCCATAATCAAGCCCTAATCACCCATAATCCACACTTAATCCTCCTACTAACCCCACAAGGAATCTAATCACTCATAATCAAACTAAGATTAACATAAACAAGAGGAAACATCACAAACATAAAAACGTCCATGAAGAACAATCAAGAACAATAAACAATAATCAATGATTGAAACTTGAAGGAACAAACAAGATTAAGAGTAAAAAGGGTGAGAAAGATTATACCAACAATAAAGGATGCAAAGAAGAACACTTGCATAGAAGAAAACTCAAACAACTCCACCAGGGTTGTCAAGCTTGATAGATTCTTCAAGAGATCCAATAATACAAGAGTAATCACTAGATTAACGAGTAATTAAGGACTAATCTATACTAATCTAAGCTAATCTAACCTAAAGTAGTCTAGGGTTTAGTGGATAATGTCTCACATCCCATAGGAATACAAGAGGAGGGGTATATATAGGGTTACAATGAGTAGGGAGATGAAACAAGTGACGCGGGTTTGTATCTGACCCTTCCCGAACGGGAAGGACCCCTTCCCAGTCGGGAAGGCCTCAAAACATAACCATCTTCAATTGTGCACTCCTTCCCGATCGGGAAGGCATCATCCCGCCCGGGAAGGACATTGTAGGCCTCCATTATGATCTTTTGGGTCCCTCCTTGGTTCTCATGGGTTTCTCATCGATTCTCGGAACTCGGGATCGGGTCTCGGAGGCTCGGGATTGGGTCTCAAGGTCTCGGGGTCGAATCCAAGGCATCGAGTGATCGTTTCTTCACTTCGTTGGCTCCAAAAGGTGTATGTATTGAGTCGGAATCGCTCCATCTCTTCATGAGTGGTCTCGGGAACTTGAAACGAGCTAAAGAAAGCATAAGTAGCCCATAAACCGCTCCCACGGAGCGATTCCACAAGGAAAATGGGACCAAAATACAGTAAATTAGGCACTACAAACTACACTTATCAGTGACCATGTTTGAAGTTGTTTGGTTAGTCCAAGTTTCCACCTTTTTGTGGGTTTGAAGGGAAAGCGCGCTCCCGACATACCCATTTCCCTACCTTCTACACATTTCCACAAATATGTTGCATCGCCGAGGTTTCTATACTTACTTGGTTGCAAGAATTGTCTATGAAACAAAATTTGGCCAAAAAGGAAAAACCAACAAAAAGAAAAAAAAAAGAAAGAAAGAAAAGAAAGAAGAAAAAGAAAAGGCACAACAAATCAAAAACAAAATACAAAAGAAGAAAAAGAAATGGCATAACAACTCAAAAGCAAAATACAAAAGAAAAATGTCAAAGAAAATCATTTCAAAAAAAAATTCTTACCCCCTCAAAAATAAGCCTTTTACCGATTGTTATCATGAAGAGCCTACCAAAGGACCGAGTCCCTAGGAAGGATGATAGCGGTAATGGTCGGTATTTCCTCACTTTGCAACCATATCCACCTTTTTACTTGGACTAGTTAGGCTATTTTGAGCATGGGACGACCCTCTTGTCTTATCGCTAAAGGAGGCGGGGCTTCACTTTACCTACAGTGTCGACTAACTTCGTGGTTCATCCTTTTTCCATCCCGCCTATCGTCCCGTAGTACGTTCTTAGAAGGTTAGGAGGACCTAGGTAAGTTACCAACATTTTTTTATTGCTTTGTCGTCATACTATTAGGATTTTGTCCATTTCGGTTTGTATTATTACCTTTGGAACGTTGTCACTTGCCTTGAGTCCTTAACTGGTGTTTCTTTCAACGCTTTGTTGAGGGAAGCGGTATTTTTTTCTTCTTGGATGCAACTGATTGTTTGCTTGTTTGTATGTTTGTTTGTTTGTATGTTTTCTTAGTCGGTTGTATCCATAGTTTTGTCGCAAGACCTCACTTGCCTTGCTGAGAGCACTTTTCCTGTAAGTGTTCTCGCGTGAGTTGAAAAGGCGTAGGGTGCGCTAATACCCGCTCGGCTAGTAGTTTAATTCGTCGTAATTAGTTAGTTAGTTCGTGCTTACTCGAGGGCGAGTAAGGGTTAAGTGTGGGGGAGTTGATAAGTGTGTTTTGTAGTGTTTATTTCTCGTGTTTGGTCCCGGTTTCACTTGTGGAATCGCTCTTTAGAGCGGTTTCGAGGCTACTTACGCTTCTTCTAGCTTGTTTTAGGTTCCTAAGGCCTATCTTGAAGAAATGGAACGATTCCGACTCGTTTCCGACGCATATGGAGCCAATGAAGAGAAGCGACGACGACTCGGTAGCTTAGACTCGATCCCGAGTCCCATGGAGCCCACTTGATGATATCTCGAGCACCGAGCATCGATAAGAAGCCTAGGAAGAGCAAAGAAGGACCCATCCTGGTCGGGACCATCATCCATCACGACAGGGATGCGAAGACGAGAAAGACAGCTTCCTGTGGGGCCATTCCGACCGGGACCAACACCATCCCGACCGGGACCGATATCTTCCCAACCGGGACCGACATCTTCCCGCCCGGGAAGAGCATAATCCCGCCTGGTATTATGCATGATCCCGACCAGGATCATCTCCTTTCCGGTCGGGAAGGGCCCAGTTCTACCCGTCTTCGCTTTTCCGTCTCCCTTATTCTTTGGAACCCTATATATACCCCCTCTTGTATTGTTTTAAGGACATTACCTTACATCACCCTACATCCACGAAACCCTAGACTACTTTAGGTTAGATTAGCTTAGATTAGTGTAGATTAGCTTAATCCCTCCTCAATTACTCCTTAATCTTAGTTTAATCCTTGTTGAATTTTTGTATTATTGAAGACCTATTGGGGGATTTCTCTATTGACAACATTGAATTCCATTTCTTTCGGTTGGATTTAATCAAAGATCCTTTTTTTTCCTTCTACTTTCTACTTGTTGGTATAATTCTCTTCTTCCTTATCTTTTTTGAGCTTAAACTTGTTCATTTAGTTATAGTCATTGTTTATGCCAAGTTCTCTTCATCCTTTCACTATGAATGCATTCATCGTGTTGTTTGTTTTGATTGTGAATGTGGATTGCATTGGGATGAGTAGTGAGTAGTCTCTTGCTAGGGTTGGTAGGGGGATTGGTTGTCTTCATGGGTGATTAAGGGTTTGTTTAGATTGTTGGTGGAAGTTTTGGTTGTTTCTTAGTTGTATGCATAGATCATGTTTGATGAAATGCTTGAATGACTTGTAGTTGCAAATGCATGTTTTCTTGTCATCCTCTTGTGACCTTGTATGTCGCTAGGATGGGTTCTTGCGCGAGAGCGGGGAACCTCTAGGTCGGTTTTGGAGCGAGAGCCCGGATTTTGCCTAGATAGCTTGACTACCCCTTCACCTTAGCTCTCCCTTGATCATCTCATCACCCTTGAACCCGACCTAATCCTAGTTCTTATATTATTGAATTCTCCATCTTCTTAGTCATTGTTTCTCTAGTTTGTTGCTTTAGTTTAGCTTTAGTTGAATCATTTAGTTTATGTTATACTTAGTTCCCTCATATTCATAGTTTTCTCCCCCTTCATTATTTTAGGTTGTTTAGCTTTGTTGACATAGTCTTGTGTTTAGGTGAACCTTAGTCTAGACCCTCTTTTCCGTCTCCGTGGATCGACCCAACTTGCCCTAGCTACCTAGCTTAAGATTAGTTGGTTTTATTTGGTGTCAAGATCCGCGACAAATCCCCGCCATCAATATCACTTTTGAACATATGTGTTCATTCAAACTAATTTATCAAGTGAATTTGGAACAATAAGAAGCCATACCGAAGCATGTAATTTAGAAAATTGTAGTCCTTTAGTTTAAAAACCAAGGTTTCCTTCACACACAACGCACGGGACGTGACTACTAATGTCGCATGCGTACTTAAGGCTTGCATCTCACCATAAGTGCGGATAAGATCATCAATCCCGCCAATCATATCGATACTAGGAGGTTTACATCTCACCCCTAGTGCTCAATAGGATCGAACACCTAAATTGACTCGGTTTAGTCGACTGACATACGGAGAAGAAGGACTGCAAGTGCATGGACTCAGAGGTCCCGCTAAACCGAACATGTCCCATACACTGCTAAGGCAAAGGTCAGAAGGTATTCCGCCCCCAAAGATATCTGATATGAGAGCTGATCAATGCCCTTGTCTATGTATGCGCACACACCCAATCCATACTCTTGTTCTTGGGAAAGAGAACCTTTACACAATCAAGCACCTCAATGGCAACTGGACGACTACTACTCTACCGACTAACTAATAAAGGGATGGCTGCCCATTTACTTCTTAGCATTTTCTCGCACCGACAGGATGCATCATGACCTCCCATGAGCAGTGACTCCGAGTGTCGTAGTCTACTTTCGAAGTTGTCTTCTATCGCATCACCTTCTAAACTTTACCAAGATAGCGCCCAACAGAAAATGTAGGCTGAATTTGGGTGTCTTATAAAGACAGAGTCTCCGGAATATCGAGCTCAGCGATCATCGTGGGGCACATGTCTGATGACCAGAGGGATGAAACAATACCGAGTTCCATAAGGATGACCGGTCTGTGGGCTATGTATTGACTCGGAACAAGTCATTACAATCTGGAATGGTGAAGACAACTCAGAGGCTACTGCCAGGGCACATGTTTATTTTCACCATGATTGGTGTCGATAACATCGTTCGTGAAAAACGTGTCTGATCACCGGCTTAGGTAACACACCGACTAGAAGTACGGTTGTTCCTATGGAATTTAAGTATGTCGATTTTAAGATTAACAAACATTATCAATCGTCGTAAAATTTATCTTCACTGATAGTTTTTAGTATACTGATATAAGAGATTTGGAACATTTTATTTGAGATATATTATTTGAAGCGTTCATTAGTTGAGATTTGATTAAAGATTCAATTATTTCTAAGTACATTATTTAAGATGAGTTCCTTTATCTTGACTTGGTCTGTGTTGACTTAAAAAGCCAAAGTTTAACCAAGATGGACTAGTCAATCCTTAGTTTTGACTTAGTCACTAATTAGTCCTTAAGTGCTTATTATAAAGTTAAGTGTTGTTTTGCACATTTAAGCATTGTTTAACTTAGTACTTTTGGATTATTCGTCTTTTAGTACTCGATACTTTTTGGGCACAGGTATTTAGTACATTTATTGTTCAAGTGTACGTTTTTAGTATTTTTATAAGGTTCGTATTTGTACAAGTATATTTATCTCTTAAAGCCTATTCATACTTAGTAAAATATTTCAACAATCAAATAAATCTATAAAAATTATAAAAATTATTTTTAACCTTATTATGTATCATATTTCTCAAAACTTAGAGTTTTACAAAAAATAACTTTAAGTAATAACGGAATTGATAATATTATTAAGGATACTAAATGAGTCATTTTTCAAATGTTATTTTTAACTTTCGATTTTCTTACTCAATATACTTTAATGAGTTAGGTTCCAGATATAAAGTCA
This sequence comes from Agrostemma githago, assembly GCA_958450325.1. Lineage (NCBI taxonomy): Eukaryota > Viridiplantae > Streptophyta > Magnoliopsida > Caryophyllales > Caryophyllaceae > Agrostemma > Agrostemma githago. The sequence goes on along the minus strand of OY288247.1, from coordinate 18,739,888 downwards.
TTTTTCAAAAATAATAAGGTTTATTATTTTTCACAAATTAAAAACGAAAACAGTACGGTTTTCAATACTTTTTTTAAAATTGTTTAAAATACTTCAACACCATAAAAGTGAACCAAATTTATATATTTTATACCTATATTTGTACATAACTTATCCCCAGAAATTTAAATTAAAATATTTTATAAATGTTCTTGAATAAAATCTTCTTTCCAGATATGACCCATTTTAGTAAAAATTTTATAAATGAAAATATATATGATGGATTTATATAAAATTTGACGTACACCTAATAGACATCATCAGGAACATAACATAAGGTTTCCAAGTCGAAAAGAAATGTTTAACATCACGAAACATATTATTTTCTCAGACAGTACATAAAATCATACAGTACTAGTTTACAGAATAAATCATTATTAAATATATATTTTCATAAAAACTTACTTTTCATATTTTTATCGTATTCTAGACATTCAGATATACAACATTCATGAAGAAACCTAAGGCTAATTCGAAACATATTTTACACAGAAAAATCGTGAACATACGTCATACATCACAGAATCCATTTTACAGCATGTATTGTTAAGTGATAAATCAACAAATAGTTAACTTTAAACTTGGTGATCTAATGATTTAGTCTTAAACATGATGTTATATGTTAGTTAGAGTCTAAACCCTATACTACGAGATTTGAGGGCGAAGAAAAGGTAGGTTACCTACTAGCAATTCTCCGGATCAACTATGAAATCAAATATACTAAGATCGAAGCCCCCTTCCTCTTGCTCCGCTTCGTGAATAAGTTAGAAGGACACACAAACAAAGTAAGTTAGTAAATATAATACGAATAAGACTTAAAAATAAAGAGTATAAGGTAAGGAAAAGAAAGAGTATGTGCTCTTGAGATATGGTGGTGTAAACACCTTAGAACTTAGAAAAACTTGTATGATTTTCTTTGGTTTTTAGATGGATTTTTGAAGGAGTATTTAAGTGAGTGAATGGATGAGTAAATGAAGAGGAAATGGCTGGTTATAAGCACCCAAGTCGTGCATTATATGGGGGAGCAAAGAGTGGACAAGAACTTGACAATTACTCAAAGTAGCTAATCATACTTTAAGAAGTACATTACTAGAATTGGTGTTTTTGATTAATTAAGCATATTTTGAGGCTAGGGATTCGGTTTGGCATGCCTTAGGATTATATTTATGAGTTTATTTGGTCACACAATGATTAAGAAAGATGTACGGAAATCAAAAGTCGAGAAACGAATAATCGGATGACAATTTTCGTTGCAAAGGAGCTGTCTAGTACAATTTTCTTTCAATGCACTTTGAAAATGAAATAAATTTTCTCAAGAGCACCATACTCTTTCTAAATATCAATATTTAAATAGTTAAAATATTAATATCAATACGAGATGTATTTTGTCGAGACTCGATTTATATTTAAAATATTTTGTCGAGACTCGATTTATTAATATTAATCGTTATTAGAAATAACTAAAATAGTCAAAAATACGAGATGTTACAGTAAGACACGCACTCCTATATCAAGCAAAATAAACAATGACAAGACAATTCACTAACCGTGACTGGTAAAGCAAACCTAGAAACCCCCTCTAGTCGAAATCTGCCCCCAACAAAAAAAACGAACATAAAAACCTATAACTAACAAGACTACTCATTTTCAAGCACGTGACAAATCAAGCAAAACAAATTTGAACAAAAAAATTCAAGTGAACATCCGCGAACCTAAAAACGAATCTGACCGAAGCAAATTCAAGTGAACATCCACGAACCGAAAAATGAATCTGACCGAAGCAAATTCAAGTGAACATCGAACCTAAAAACAAATTCGACCGAAGCGAATTCAAATGAACATCCGCAAACCTAAAAACGAATCTGAACGAAGCAAATTCAAGTGAACATCCGCGAACCTAAAAAAACGAATCTGACTGAAGCAAATTCAAGTGAACATCCGCGAACCTAAAAAACGAATCTGACCGAAGCAAATTCAAGTTAACATCCGCGAATCTTTAACCTTTAAGCCTAACGAGTCACTAAGCACTTATACATTTGAAATTTTTTTAAGCCTAACGAGTCACTAAGCATTCTGAAGGCAAATCAAGTCCGAATGGATCCTTACACATTTGATTTCGAATGGATTCTTACACATTCAAAAATTTTAACCCGTGAGCCTAACGAGTCACTAAGCATTCTGAAGGCAATTCAAGTTTGAATGGATTCTTACACATTCAAAACATTTATAGGCAATTCAAGTTCGAGTAGATTCTTACACATTCAAAAAATTTAAAGGCAATTCAAGTTCGAATGGATTCTTACACATTCGAAAATTTCAAAGGCAATTCAAGTTCGAGTGGATTCTTAAACATTCGAAAATTTTAAAGGCAAATCAAGTTCGAGTGGATTCTTACACATTCAAAAATTTTAAAGGCAATTCAAGTTTGAGTGGATTCTTACACATTCGAAAAAAAAAATTAAAAAAACCGGTGAGCCTAACGAACCCCAAAGCATTTTGAGGGACATTCAAGTCAAGTCAAGATAACAAACCCGATTGAATCCTGAAACAATCGAAAAGGCAAATCTTTAAAATCCGTGAATATAACGAGTCCTTAACAATCCCGGAGGAATACCCGAAACAAAAGGCAAAGCGTAATCAACATAACCATCCGCCAAGGATATCAAAACCACGACTAAAATACTTAAGCAAAAGGTCTATGTCAAGACCGAAATACTAGTCAGTATTAAGCAACCCAAAGCAAAACGAGCAATCCCAAGACCCGAGCTTTAACAGGCAACTGTAGGTGAGGAGGTCAGGTATGATTTCTAAGCCTTGGCTGACAAGCCTCAAATACGTAGTCCAATGGACTCAAAACGATCCGACCGGACAGCCACTAGGTTGTAATCCTCGATTGACCTGGGCAGCTATACTTTGACTTTCGCCTTGTCCAAGCCTCAGTCAAAGTGGTGGCTTCTGCAGACACCCAGATTTGGACCTGATGGCTACTGGAGCGTCCGACAAACACCCGATGTTGATTAGACTGCAACGCGATGCAAGATTACGATGTTTTAGATAGTTTTTCTATAGAACGGATTAAATAATTACTCGGAAAAATTAATTTAACATCAAGATAGCCTTAGTCGTGTCATTACGGTCGCGTCGACACTAATTAGAGTCAATTTCGACACCGGGACCCCGAATCGGTCCCGAAATATGCAAAGTCAAACCCAAGTCAACGCGTCGGGCCGAGCAAACCTCGAGACACGCACTCGTGGTCCACCCGGCGCTCAAGGCACTAGGGTTACGGGAATGGTTAATCCCCTAGACAACGCAATATACTCATCTTCTTCGTTTTGGAATGTTTCGAAATCGGATCTTCAAAAATCCAGGCGCCTCACACCAGGCGTCCCAAGACTGATGCGCATGCAACCAGGCGAGTGAGTTCTGGTGCGCTGGAGCTCAAGCGTCCTAGAGGGCAATTTGAACTACGCGAGCAACAATAAATACCCCCTCACTTCATTCATTTCGACACACATCATTAACGAGTTTGTGACTTTCTTCTCCCACCACTCGCTCTCTCCCCTCTTCTTCTCTAACTTAGGTCGCACTCCGACACTAAGTACGATCCACTCAATCGTTAAGTGAATCAACGCTACTCCTCACTCTTGAGCACTTCACTCGACCCGAGGAGCACCTGCGTTCGACTAGCCAACTCCAGGTTTAACAACGAAGCTCTACTGGATTAACCACAGAACTAGCCGTAGTAACGAAGCTCTGCCGAAATCACCGTAGGACGAGCTATGAGGATCTGCCTCAAAGTTGAACCGTCACTAGGTTGTCGTCTAAACAAAAGTTTACATTTTTGTAATTTTATTATGCATTTCGATAACGTAAAATTTGGACACTGGGTCCATGACACGTCCTAAAACACATAACGTCCTCAACTTCAACCATAAGCACTAAAACACCCAAACTAAACCCGAGTAGTTCCGAGATACGTTCTCAACTTTCTACGTATCGTGTTTGGTTTAGTGTACATTTCGTGGGTGCAACTCCTCACTATGTGATTTACTTACATTTCACATTTACCGCTTTCGTATGATTTACCGCTTTTATGACCTTATGATCGCATGCTAAATCACCTAACACGAAATCCAAAACGTAAACAAGCTAAAATTGAACAAAGCGGTGGTCGGGTTCCATACTAATCCCGATGCTCACCACGCATGGTTCGATGCATCCCTATTAATACCGAATCGATGCACCTTAAGCAGAATACGAGGTAAGGTATACAATGACTAATATCCGTCTTATCACGTTAAATCTGATTTACTAATATGTATAGTACTTAGTACCCTCTACTCTCCTATGTGCATCTTTTCATGGCCTGCTTGTCACGTGAAATCGCATGCAAAGAATGTAAACACAACTACTTCAATTACAAAACTTACTTGTCCTTAAACAATCGACATAGCAAAGACATAGGGTTAAAACAATGGATGTTACCGTCCTTCCGCCACAATAAAGGAACAAAGTTATCAGCCCACCGATTGATTAGTAGAGGCCGCTATGTGCGGGCGCGATTGGGTGTCACGTCTAACGGACGTTGGCTTCTCAATATGTACCCGCACCCCTTACTCAGAATTGACGGTTTCCGGATGTCCAAAACCATTAGCAATGAGAGTCATTCCAGTCATGGAGTGCTTAAGGATACAAATCTTTATCTTTAGGTCTCGTGCCACTCAACTTTGAGCCGGCTAAGGATCAAAGTTGACTTGAACGGTTTACTAGTCCCCATAATTGACTCGGTGGCGACTTCACAAATCGGCAACGAATTCGGTTCACTAAAAAGATCGTCTTACCAAACATATCGGCCTTTAAACATTTGCAACCACGACTCGATTGATTCTAAGGGAAACACGGGTGCCTGCATCCGTCTAGTACTATCCGAATCGTCATCCAAATCGAGGTCCGACACATCGCCCCGAACGCGAGATCGGACTGCCCCCGACCGGGAGGGGCCGCGTGGGTGGCCGCCAAGACAAACCGGGTCGGTCCCGCTCGGGACGCCGGGCTGTGCTGACGGACGTCCACACCAACACATAGCATGCATAACAAGATATTAGCAACAAAGATTCAACCTTTACTCACAATCAACCCTAATCACCTAAGATTAGAATCTAATCACCCTACTAATCCCACAAGAATATACTCACACATGGTTAAGTAGAAACTAATATGAACAAGAGAAACAAACATAAGAACAACTACATTCATTATGCAAACTAAACAAGGAATAACAATAATCAAAAGATAAAGATTGACACTTTAATAACTATGAAGGATTAAGAGAAGAGAGACAGGAAAGATTAACCAAATAAAGGGAGAAATGAAAAGATTGAAACTTGTATATAAGCATCCACCAATGTTGTCAATATTGATAGATTCTTCAAGAGATCTAAAAATACACAACTAACTACTGTGATTAAGCTATAATTAAGGAGAGATTAAGCTAAGAATATCAAATTTCTATCTAGGGTTTCCGCCCTTAAAATATTACAAGAGGGGGGTATATATATGGTTGCACAAAGTAGGGGGAGTGGAGCGACGAAGCCCACAAAGAACAGGGGCGTGACATGGCCATGTATCTTCACGGGTCAATCTTCCTTTACTCCTAAGCAATGTCGTGACTCGGGATCGGTTCGTATGACGATGAAAAAGACTCCAAAATCCGAGTTTCGCGCCAAATGAACCTACAAGTACAATCATAGCTACAAGATACATTAATAGCACAAAATCGCTACTAAAAGTGGTTAAATCAAAGGAAAAGCAAGAAAAGCAAGAAGGAAAGATGTTATAATTAAATCAAGCATATCAGCAAACAAATCGTTCCCTTCGATTTCTCTCGGGTTCATAATCCGCACGAGATTGACAAGGGCTTCGAACAAACAAAGAACCCTTGTTCTTTGTAGTCTAATATTTTCTCGAGCATACTACTCGAAACTTCACTACCGCACACCACGATATTCGAGACAGAAGGGTTTAATTAATCAGGTTCCTATCAGAGACAATTCAAGCGAATTTCCTAGCTATGCTTTTATTATTTCTGTCATGACTCCGTCATAACTCTGCTACGAATTTTAACATCTTTTCACTCCGTTTTTGAGTTCCTATTATTTTATCGAGCCAAACATTTAATATTTTTGTTAAAAAAAGGCTTAATTATTTTTATTTTTCTATCACGAAACTATTTAAATATATGTCGCCACAAACTATTTATTTATTCGCGAGGAATTTCATTTTTCGAACGAACCATTGTTTTAAGGTAAAACTTTAGACACTTAATTTTTCTAAAGACGCTCAAATGCGTTTATATATTACTTCTAACTCGATAAGTATTTTTATTACGAAAGATAATTATTTAAGGGTTCTACTTCGATGTTTTGTAAGTAATTATTTTCTAACGCGAGGTTTACTCGATTATTTTAAAATGGCCCAAATAATTTTACGACCCTTATTTTATGAACCTACAATTATTTTTGGACCTATTTGGAGTCTCGTGTGTCGTGACACACAATTGTTGTTAATACAACTATTCCTTCTATGCTTCGAGTCTCATTTTGAGTCTACGTTCAACCCGGGATTTCACTCATACATTCTATCAACTTATGTATTTGGACTAAGGTTTTTCCTCCTCCTTAGCCTTGTATTTGGCCGGTTCTAGAGTGTACACACACCCTTCTGCCTTGTTTACACCCTTTAATCACCCATTTGCATTGTTTATCCTTGAGCATTCACACCCTTGTGGCCGGTTTAGTGTGCGTGTTTGTGAACACTTTTGCATCAATTTAAGGCTTCATTCATCCTCCAATTATTCACGTACCCATCATTTTAACGTAGATGCACCCTTGAAATCAAGCAAAAAGCTCATCATTTCCCTCTCATTTTCCCACGTGAAACAGCAGCAACAACAGCCCCATTTCTGCACAAAAAAAAATTGCACTAACCTCTATTCAATCCCCAGTTCTCGCTTGCTTCGATCCTTTAATCGTCTCCTTCGTAAAGGTATTAATCAAGCGTGTTACTACTTCTTTTCGTCACACTTTTTTCAGCCATCTTATGGTCTTTTTGTACCATGAATTAATTGTGTTGTAGGCTTCCAAGACGACCCTGAGGCGGACGAATATCACATCGATTCAGAGTTAGACGAGTGAAGGTAACGTCGATGTCACTCGGTATTGCATGGTTTTAATTTATGTAGTTGCATGTATATATTTATAAATTTTGTTTTGACAGCATAGTATGTCTCATGAAGACTGCTTTAACTTTTAAAAATCGTAAAATTTGCATGTTTCAATATTTCTATCGTTCTTCGAGATTAACGATTAAATTGTTGCTTTATTCGTAAATTTTTATTATTTGGCCTAAACATCTAAAATACATATATATTATGTAAAATTAATGTTTTCGATGTTTTGTGATAACTTTATATTTTTCTGATAGTTTAAATACTGTTTATTGAATTATTACCGATATTGGACAAAAACGATTAAAAACCGATTTTTAGTTCAAGCACATAAATATTTTATTTTAATCTGAAATTCGACGTGGACGACTTTCTGATGAAAAATAATTTCCTTAATTTTTTCATAATTTTTCGAAATTTTTAAGTCGCTGAATTAATTAATCGTTTTAAAACATCGTTTATCGTTAAAATCGTGTTTGCTATTTTGAATTCTGATTTTTGGGTTCTGTTTTAAATCTGTAAAAAAATGTTCCTGTTATTTTCTTGATAAAAATGTATTTTAATGATTTTCATGTCTTAATAAAATAATTAGGAGCGACAAATTACGAAAACGGGTTTTAAAAGATGGTTTTATTGAATTTTACGAAATCTGGAATTTTGAAATTCTGGAAAAATATTAATTTTCTGGAAAATCCCAAATTTTAAGGATGATCATAATTTTTGGTTATTTATACCTAGATTATTTTGTAGTTACTATTTTTATTAATCATTATCGTCGAGATTAGACGATTAACGTAAAAACCCTTTAAAACCGAGTTTACCGATTCTGGAAAATTTATTTTTCTGGACAAAATGTCAAAATATGTCTTTTAAATAATTTACGTAATTTTTACACTATTTATTGAAGTCTTTAAATGGTATTACCGATTTTTGAGCAAAGTTACGAATTACCGATAAAATATTCTCTTTTTGTGGAAATGTGAGGTATATTATATCAAAAAAAATAGTCACAATTACAAGGCAATATACAATCAAAGAAAAACATCCTATAGTAGAATGCTGATCCTTGGACAAAAGAGCGTTAATAGTATCTATTTCAGCTTGCTTTATGTGATGACTCTGCAGCACTCCATTTAGCCTTGCTTTTATCTCTATCTTCACTGAACTAATTACTCTCCCAGAGTCTAGGAGGTATCCCTCAAGGCGTGCTTTATTCCTCATCATCCATATGCTATGATGGTAAGCATTCATAGTCATGGCTAAAGTTCTGCCAGCAGGATCATCTGGCACTTTGTAGTCTGGTGGGAAGGGGCTCTGCAGCCAATGTTCCAGCTTGGATTTGATTATTGTGCTGTAAACACAATCACAGAATAAATATTCAGGGGCCGCATTGCACAAGCAGCAGCTGTTATCAGGGCAGCATCCAAACCTCATCAGTTTATCTTTAGTATATAATCTTTTGTTGAGCATAATCCGTGTAAGCATGGCATGCTTGGGAACATTACGGTGATTCCAGACTAGTTGAAACCAATCCAGTTTAGGGTGAGTTACAGAGAGCCATATGTACCCCCTTGCAATTGAGTACCCTTGAGCATCTGTTACCCAAGTATCCTCCTCGTATCCATCTTTCAGTTTCTCCTTTGCTTTGCATATCGACCTCCAGGTTCGAGGTAGTTCTGTTGAATCCATCTCACCCAAAGTCTGTCTTCCTTATCATATAGCCAGTTTACTAGCTTCCCCACAGCTGCAATGTTCCATATTCCTACCTGTTTAATGCCAAGGCCTCCTTCCATCTTCGGTCTAGCTAGTGTCAGTATCCTAGGATACAAGAGGGACACGTCAATATTCAGCAAACCCCTCCCATAGGAAATTCCTACAGACGGCCTTGATTCTACTTATAACTCCCTTACGTATCAAGAAAATGGTGGCCCAATAATTGTACAAAAAGTTCAGGGCTGAGTTAATAAGCACAAAGCTTCTTATTCTTGTTAAAATCTTTTCAGCTAGTCTAGAGCACTCTTGTTTGTTTAGTTTCTTAGTTTTAACTGGTATACCCAGGTAAGTAAAGAGAATCTCACCTTCAGTAAACCCAGTTGCACTAAGAATCTCCTCTTTAGTCTCCTGCCTCATCCCATTGAAATATATGGCTGATTTTGAAGTGTTTAGGGTTAATCCAGAAGCTTTAGAGAAGGAGGACAAGGTCCTTACCAGAAGCAAATGGACTGAGGCTCTCCCTTGCAAAACATCATCAGATCATCTACAAACACTAAGTGTGTAAGCTTGAGCTACTTGCACATTGGATGATATTTGAAAGGCCATTTTTCTGTTGCAAACTTCAGCATTCTACTAAGGTGATCCATACAAAGGGTGAAGAGAAAGGGGGGAGATAGGGTCCCCTTGCCTCAGTCCTCTTTTTCTATGAAAATAGCCAAAATTGCTCCCATTCAGGCTAAAAGTAAATTGAGGAGTAGTGATACAAGTCATGATTAGGCCCCTAAAATGATTAGGGAAATGTAGCATTTTTAAGAGCTCATCCACAAACCTCCATTCAACAGAATCATAAGCTTTTTGGAGTTCAATTTTGAATAAGCATCCAGGGGAAGCATTCTTCCTGTTATAATGCTGCATAATGTCTTGACAAATCAGTATGTTTTCAATTATGGACCTCTCCTGAACAAAAGCCCCTTGAGCCTCATTCACCAGATCAGGAAGGATGTTTGCAAGCCTATTGCACAGCACATTAGATATGACTTTATAAACTAAGTTACAACAGGCTATAGGCCTAAAATGTTTCACTGAATCAGGCCTATCACACTTAGGAATCAAGGTCAGTGTGGTTGCATTTATCTGTTTCAGAAATTTACCAGTTCTGAAAAAATCTTTGACTGAATAACATACTCCTTCCCCAGTTATATTAAAAATTTGCTAATAAAATCCACTTGTATAACGGTCTGGTCCCGGGACTTTTTCATTAGGAATCGAGAAGATAATGTCCCTAATCTCCTTATCAGTGATAGGGGACTCCATAATAGATATGTGATTAGCAGTACAGACGCTCCCCTGATTAATGACCTCCTGTCTCACCCTCTCATTTTTATTGCAGCAACCTAGCAGATTCACATAATATGATATAAAAGCCTGTTGAATACCCATATGATCAGTCTGTAGGTTCCCGTCCATCTACTTAATTTGCAGGACCTTATTTTGCTCAGTTCTAAGTTTGATGGCCCTATGAAAATGCGCAGTGTTTGCATCCCCATCTTTGATCCAGGAGGCCTTAGCTTTTTGGCTCTGAAAACTTTGCTGAGCCTCCATCAGTCCTCTCAATTGTTCAGAAACTTGCCTCTCTTCAGTAAATAATGCCTCATTCAGATTATCGTGCATCAATCTCAACTGAATTAAGGTAAGTTCTCCAGTTGCTTTTGTATTTGTGAGCTCAATATCTGAAAAAGCTGCTCTATTTAGTTCCTTAAGCTTGATTTTAAGAGCTTTCAGTTTCTTTACCACTTGGAAAATAGGAATTCCTGCAATGACCTCCCCCCAGCTCTCATGCACTATATTCATAAAATCAGGATGCTTTGTCCACATGTCAAAGAATTTGAATGAAGACCCCCTCTTGTTCATCATATCCTTCCTTTCAACCACACAAGGAGTGTGATCAAAAAGCCCCTCTGGATGAAAATGCGCAGATATATCAGGGAACTTATTACTCTATTCAGAGTTAATCAAAAATCTATCAAGCCTACTATACACCCTGTGACTAGGATCTTGTTTGTTGTTCCATGTAAAGTAAGCTCCAGCAGCAATCATGTCTGTCATATCACAATCATTAAGATAGTGAACAAAGTCATCTATATCTTCCTGCTTAGAAATTCCTCCCAATCTTTCCGTGGGATTGATAATAGTATTAAAATTTCCCGAAAGTGCCCAAGGACCCTGTATTTTCACTGCAAAACCCCTCAGCTGTTCCCATAACTCCTTCCTGTCTACACCATCATTGTGAGCATAGACAAAGGTGATAGCAAAACTAGCCCATGTACCCCTAACAGTTACCTTGGCATGGATATATTGGGCATGAGAGCGCAAAATCCACACATCATAATGAACTGGCCTCCATAACACCCACACTTTAACCCCCTTGTGTTGATGGGAGTTAGTAGCCACACTCCATCCATTACACAAGGTAGTCATCACATATTGATATTTGTTGACTTTATTTTAGTCTCTAGTAACCCAAATAGACTAATATCATTATTATGCAAGAAACATTTTATTACCTTTTGTTTATTTACATTGTTCATACCCCTCACATTCCAAAAGCCTAATTTATGCATCATCATGGAAAACATTTGAAGTTGATCCTTCTATCCCATTGTCCTCATTCCTTTCCTTTTCCCGCACTATATCAGCATAAGTAGGAGTACCTCCTCTTAAGTCACTCTGAGCACCCTTATTCTGTGTCTCCACTCCAGTTGTTCAAATTGGGATGGGAGGTACAACCACAGGCTGCACTCTTTGTCTTTCTGTCACTGGCTTTGCTTTCGGGTGAGCAGGAATCCAAACCTTTGTGACTTCCTTTCTCTTCTGCAGGCCTGGATTTTTTCTGCAAAGAGTCGTAGCATGTCCTAATCACTTTCATTTCTGGCATAGGATAGGTTTCCATTCATAGTCCACCCTTACTGTAATAACATCTCCTTTTCCATCCTTGAACTTCACACTATCAGGCAGTGTCTGGTCTACATGGGGTTCTACCAATCCTCTAGCAAACCCCAGTCTTCTTTTTTTCATCGTTGGCTGATCGATCTGCTTTGAGAAACTTCCCAACAATTTCAGCAACTCTAGGAAGGCATTTACCCCAGTAGGGCAAAGGCAGTTCATGGAGTCTAATCCAGGAAGGCACCACCTTAACATCTTCTTTCAACAGGTTTGTGTCAGGTGTCTAGTTCTTCACTATCAGAGGCTTACTATCAAACATATGATAATCTAACTGCAGTACAGCCTTCTTATCCTTCAACTATTTAAATCTCACCAAGAAAATTCTATTGGAAAGGAACGAAATATTGTCTATTCCATACTTACCCCAAACTCGATGAACATATCCTTGGACAACTTCCCATGGTGGACTAGCCCCTAGGATATAGCAGTATACAACATTATGCCAATACTGTAACTCTTCTTGAATGTCCTCATCTTGGAACTGTATCAACTTCTCCTTCTTCTCTTGTGTAGGAGTTTCTAAAGCAACACCTACATCATCTGTATTATCCTTAGTATCAATATTCTTTGTTTCAGAATTCTTCTTTCCCCTCTACGTGATCCATATGCTGCTTTCAACAATCTCATCATCATCGAAATCAAGGCCAGGGATGCCCATGATTTCATGCATAGGTTTAGTACGTAGAACATTATTCTCATCAGGCCCCGACTTCTTCCCTTCATATAGTTTCTCCTTGTTAAATTTCTCCTTCAACGATTGCAATGAACTTTTCCTCTTGCTCTTTGTCTTGCTTGCTGAATTTCGTGCCATTGATAAGGACTTAGTCAAGTTTTTGATCGTCCCTTCGTCGCCTAAAAATCGCCTTACAGGGCAATAGGGCATTTCTAGGGTCAATACAGATAAAATATTTTGTTTCACCTAAATAAATTATTTCTCCAGCTATTTTGAAAGTTTTGAAATCTAAAAGTTTATAAGTCAAATCACCCCTTAGGATGTTCTAAGTTTGTTTAAGTTTTTAATCAATAAAATACGTTAAATGATTTGTTTCGGTATTCGCCGTAAAATCATATTTTTGCTTGTTTGGTCGAAACCATTAATAATTAGGGAATTTTAGTTTTATAAATTTTGAAAACACCCTTATCATTAGTATTAAAAATTTTAAGGCAATTTTAATCATTTTATAAACACTTGTATGATGTTTAAATAATTTCATAAAATCAATTATTCTCATTTTAACAATTAATATCGTTAAGGGCGAAAGTATTAGTTTTTTAAATTTATATTGTTTATTAAAAATGTTGTGATAGTATGAACTAGTATTTTTGATACTTTGATATGATTTTATTTTTAGTAAGTTTCCTATTTTAGAATATCATGATTACTTCATTTATCCTCACGTTATTTACAATGTTTGTATCTTTGAATATCAATAATGCCTATGTTTTGGAGTTATGGAATAAGGACAAGTGTAAGGTTTAAAGTATTAAATTCTGAGGTTTACGTTTTTGCCATCAACTATAAGGTTGGTGTATCCATTTACTTAAGCTAGAACCTCGCATATATAAGTCGTCGTCCTATTATGGTTGAGTTGCCTTGATTAGAGACTGAAGTCCGATATGTGTTAAGACTAAAGTTCTCGAAGCTAGTTTTAATATTCTCCTAGTGAAAGTCTAGCCTTCGACACTGATTCTATCCATAACGCCATTTTGATAATTATTATTATTATCGATAAATTTTATTTGCAGGTTGGCAAAAATTTTCTTTTATGTTTTCTTTGAAAGCTTATTTTATTATAATATTTCACCATTTTTTTTTTACTATTTTCATCTTATAGTAATTACATTATTTAAAATCTTGTAATATGGCTGGGAGAGCATAGACGTTACTCCTCACTGATTGTGGCTGTTATGTTTTTAACAATGACAAGTATATATGACTCTCGAGGGTGGGCTAGCGAGCAGTAGTGAATCCTAGTATGCTTAAATAATTTTTCTGTACTATGGATTGTTTACCCAATTATGGATTGTTTTTATTTTTAATCAATTTTATTTATGGCTTATGCACCGACTGTACCATTTATTTTTTTTAAGACATAGTTACATAGTGTTTTAATCCCACATCTACAGTGTTTCTGCCAATGTATTGCGTTAGTATTATTAGGGGATTACATTACATCTCATGCGGTGGACTCTTGATAAGAAAAAAGAATGGGGTAAGAGTTGGGATGATTTTGATGAGGATTTAACAAGTTATTTGGAAAAAATCTTTAATGGGAGTCGAGAGTACGATTACGACAGGACAAATGAACGGGTGAAGGAATTTGCCAAGGCGTCGGCTTTGTATTGGAGGCAAAGGGCAAAAATAAAATGGGCAACGGAAGGTGACGCCTGTATGAGGTATTTTCTCAATTGTGTTAAAGGGAGACAGAGTCGCAATTATATTTTAAATATTAAACGACACGACAATATCTGGACACCATATGCTGCGATTATAGGGGATACCTTCAAGGAATGTTTTAAGTCAATTTTTCGAGTTAACGAGCAACAATAGAATTTTCACAGATATTACCAACAAAATCGAGATTTCATCGATCCCGTGAAAAGTAGTATTGCGGAGGAGGAGGGGGATAAGCTGTCTAAGAATTTTTTAGCTAAAGAAGTTAGGACTATTGTTTTTCAATTATTGGGAGATTTCAAGTCCCCGGGACTTGAATTTCAGCATAATTTTTCAAAAAGTGCTCGAAATTTATTAATAATGATATTACAGAAGCTATGTGTGCGTGTTTTAACTCTGACTTCGTGCTTAAAGAAATGAACCAAACATTCATTACACTTATTCCAAAGTTGGAATGTCCTAAAAAGGTGGAGCACTATAGACCTATCATTCTATGTAATGTTATTATGAAGATCATTATGAAGTGTGTTGCTAATCGTATGAAAAATTTGATGCCCAAAATTATAGGCGAATTCCAAAATGCGTTTGTGCCTAACTGGTCGATAATGGACAATATCTTGATAGCAGATGAATGCTTGCACAGTTTAAATAGACAGAAGACCTGTAAGGTTGTGGACATGACGTAGGTCCACCCCGACGCGGCCACGCGCGGGTTTGGGTAGGCGAATGAATCTCGTGGTGAGATTGTTCTCGGGTTCGAAATTTAAGTCAAAATGGAGTCGCCACCGAATTTTGTGGTTATTCGGAACCATACGAGCCCACTCTATGTCGTCATGGGCTCTACACAAAGTAAGCCCACTTCGATTTCAGAGTTCATTGGGCTCGTCCCTTTGCATTGCAATACCGATACCGTATAAACAGACTTTCGTATATAGAATGACTCTCGTGCGCCAAGGGTTTCGGACATCCGGAAACCAAAGGTTCTGAGTAAGGGGTGAGGGTACGTGTTGGGAAGCCCACTGAGGACACCCAACCCCGCCCGCACATGGCGGCCTCTACTAAGACATCGTTCGTGTTCGTGTGAGCGCGCTAGTAAAATGACTAAATGATATGTAAACAGCGTTTTCGGGCTAAGCATATGAGTTATTGGTTAACTACGTCATTTAATGCATCTTGGTTATAGTCGAAATGATTTAGCATGCGAGGTTCATTTATAAAGCGATAAGCAAGTAAATAAATGAAACTCAAACGTAAATAACGTACAAGTTACACGGGCGGAAATACAACCCGGCCAATACAAAAGTTATATAAGCGATATGGAAATGGTATAATAAATAAAAGTTAGGGACGGACCCATATGTAAGCTTGACCGCGAAATGTGTAAGTGGACTAACCCCGCTCAAATGCACATTATGTTGTACATCAAACGAAGGACGGAGACATAGGACCTAGGCGTGATGCTAGCCCGATCCTATGCCTCGATGCCTTGTCCCGACTTATCACGTCGAAAAAATCGATCAAAGTCGTTAAGGTGTCGAGATGTGCATGGTTTTGAAAATAGAATAGTCACGTGATAGTCTTTACACGTGATGACTAATGTCGATAAAAAGGACGAGGCTTGAAAGTGTGTGTCAAGGCCCTCGGTTTTCTGGGTTACAGGACCCACTCGGTCGAGTCATGGTCTGACTCGGTCGAGTGCGTCCTCAAAAAGTTTCTGCCCAGTATTATGGACGCTACTCGATCGAGTGGCCTAAGCACTCGGTCGAGTAGCCCCTCGAAAAAGGGTCTGCCCAGCCCGATGGACGCTACTCGATCGAGTGGCCTATGCACTCGGTCGAGTAGTTCCTGTACGAGTGTCAACTCGTCTCGTTTTTGGGGTTGAAAACGACGGTCGGTCGAGTTAAATACAAATATCGCATGATTTGAATTTAACTCGACCTCTGGTACTATAATCGTGTACATGTACGATTATAATACCGTTGTCGGGACTTTATGAAAACGTTTACGTGAAGAAAATTTGAATTAGCAACGGAATGCCTCCCTCTACGTCACGACATCGAAACTAACCCTTTCGGGTTATGTGATGTCGGTTTTCGTGTCAACGGGTTCCGCACCAATTAAAATGGGATCGATTGCGTTCAACTATGATTAGTCGCGATCACGTCACGCCCTTGAGTACATTGGGGCGGGGCTCCTCGAAAGGGCTCCACCTCCGTCGTTGCTCGTAAAGGGATTAGACGGACTTTAGGCGACAATTATAGTCAAACGCATCCGAAACCAAATTTTCGGTATTAATATATATATATACGCGGTATGATAGTAATATGTTAGTAACGTGAATAAAAAAGTTAGTATGCGAAAATGTAAAAGTTAGGATGTTAGAGTTAGTATGTTAGCGTTGCAATACTAGTATAAATATAATATTAACGATACAAAAAACGTAAATAAAAGAGGACAAAGATCGAAATGGGGTTTAGGACACCCTCAACATACATACTTAGTAAGGACCTCGGAAATGGACTCGCGAATAGTGACGGGACTATGGAGTATTGAGGATGTATGTGAGTTATGGTGTATGTGTGTGTGGATGAAAATGTCGGTTTATCGAGGGACAAGGGACTCGGTTTTTGTGTGTGCTTGCTTAGGGTTGTAGAGTGTAGGGTGTAGAAGGATTAGGGTGATAGTTTAGTGTAATTTTGCATTAGGTAAAACCTTTTAAATGCAAAGGGTTTGAGGGGGTATTTATAGAGTTTACCCCACGACCTAGGGTCACTCGATCGAGTGGCCCTAGTGCACTCGGTCGAGTGCCCTAGAAAATGGGCCTGATCCGATTTTTGACGCTCCACTCGACCGAGTGGGTCAATCCACTCGATCGAGTGGGTTAGGTAAATCGAGATAAAAGAGGAAAGGGTTGACTTGATTGATTGTGTAATCTTTTTTGAAAATAGAAATGGGCGCCATCTTCTAGAAGGTGTACTTGGGCTGTTTTTGTGACGGGTTCGTCTTTGACCGGGTTTTGACCCGGTCGCCAAAAGACGGGATTTATTTTTGGTGTCGGTTTTGGCCCAAATTAGTCTTATTTTGCTCGGAATGACCCACTGGGCCTGAATTTGATGTCTGTTTTGTGAGATTATTACTCCGCTAAAAGTCCATGTCAGATATTATTGATTTCGGGTCCAAATCCGAGTATACTAAGTCACGTTTGCGTCCGATCATCATCGGGTGTTTGTCGGGAACTGCTATAGACACTAGCAGGCAAAATGCGGGTGTCTACAAAGGTCGGGGAGATTGCTATAAGGCCGATATGAGCATGGCGTATGACAAGATTGATTGGAATTTTTTACAAAGTGCTTTAACAAGTTTTGGCTTCCCAGGTCAATTTATTGACCTTATCATGCAATGTGTTACTACTGTGTTTTACGCTATTTTGATTAATTGAGTTCCTTTACGATTCTTTAAACCTTCATGTGGTCTACGACTAGGTGATCCTCCTTCCCCATACTTATTTGTCATCTGCGCGGAGGTTTTATCTAGGAACCTTGTTCAGAGTGGATATAAGGAGGTTGTCGGTATGCGAGTGGCCAAAGCAACTCCGAATATCTCACACCTTTTCTTTGCGGACGATTCTCTTTTCTTCTTAAAAGGAATTCGGGATAATATTGTCAATTTTCATAAATTACTGGCTAAATACTGTGTTCTCTCAGGGCGGGAAATTAATAAGAAGAAGTCATCTATGGTATTTAGCCTAAACTGTAATCTTGGAATTATAAGGGATAGCTTGAATTTATTTAAACTAAAACCGTGCAGAAAGTTGGGCAAGTATCTTGGAGTACCAGATATGAGTGATACGAGATCAATAAGTATTTCACAAAGGATTTGTGATCAAATTCTTAGAAGAATTGGCTCATGGAATGGTTCTTTTCTGTCTCCGGCAAGACGTCTAACGTTAATCCATTCGGTTCTTGCTAACCTCTCAAGTTTCTTTCTATCGGTTTTCTCAATTCCGATAAGTATGTGTACACACCCGCATTTTGCCTGCTAGTGTCTATAGTAGCTTCCAACAAAACACCCGATGATGATCGGACGTAAACATGACTTAATGCGCTTAAATACGGACTCGGAATCAATAGTATCTGGCATGGGCTTTTACTGGAGTACAAATCTCACAAAACTGACCTCAAATCCAGGCCCAGTGGGTCGTTTCCAATCAAATAAGATTAATTTGGGTCAAAACCGACACCGGAAATAAAATCGAAAATTTTGAAAAAGAGATTTTTTTTTTATCAGGATTCTTAGAAAATTTTAGGAAAGCTCGGGACAACTATATTCCTATTCTGGGTTGAAGTCAGGCCTGCACATGCTGGGGCCCAGTTTGCTGAGGAGGCAGGGTTAGTCAGGGTTACTGCCAGGCTTCCCTATTATAAATACAGGTCTTCCTGCTTCAACTTACTGCACCTCAAATCAAAACTCTTCTTCTCTTAAAAAATCTCTCAGTCTTTCAAGAGAAATCAAGTTCCTGCCATGGGTATCGAGCATCTCACTTCAATGCTTTTTGCCTGGTCCCAGCACTTTCGGGACGAGGATAGGATTCAGCTGACCCAAATGGGGATTATCAGCCTGTTTCCTCTTAGGCGTCTGGTGCCTGATTCACACTTTTTGGATGCTTGTTTGGCGCTTTGGGATACTACCCACCACGTCTTTGCGTTCCCGCGGGGAGAAATATGCCCTCTCCCCGAGGAGATCGCAGCTATCGGGGGTTGGAGCCCTGTTGCTCGTCCCGCCATCCCTCCGTTCTACCCGGACCCGAGGAGAAGACTGAGGGACTTCCTAGGTCTGTCTCATGCTGAGACAGATCGAATGGTGCGGGGAGATACTGTCTCCCTCTTTGATTTGGCTGACAAGTTCATGAACAGCCAGGATGTAAGGGCTACGCCTTCTCACAGGCGTAGGGCTTTCGCGTTCTGCATGCTGCACCGCTATGTTTTCGAGGGGTTGATGGATGCTGACTCATGCGTGGGTCAAATTAGGCTGATTGGAGTGGTTGACCAGATGGAGACTGGTCATAGCCCTGCCTGGCTAGCCACTGGGGAACTCATCATGGGTCTGGATGCTAGGCGACTTGACCCAACCCGGCAACTGATGGGGAGCACCCTTATTCTGCAGGTATACATCTTTCGATTTTTCAATTTTGCTTTTCTCTCTTTTTTGTTTCGCGGCTTCTTGAGGTCCGTAAGTCACTCGATCGAGTGGACCTATCACTCGATCGAGTGATGTCTGTAAAGTGTTTCTGCCGGTCTGTGAAGGGCTTACTCGATCGAGTAAGATGGTGTACTCGATCGAGTGTCATACCTGACGAGCTTCTGGTTGTCTTGGGGAGCCTTACTCGATCGAGTCAGATGGTGTACTCGATCGAGTGGGCTGTAGCGAACCATTCCGTTGCTCATAAATTCTGCGTATACTTTTTGCAGGTTTGGCTGTCGGAGCGCTTATCGATCATAGAGCCTCCTCCGAGCGTTCCCAACTACCGTAGCAGCCAAATCAGTTCTAGGGGGCGCCGGATAAGCTCAAATCACCATATAAATCGAGCTTACTGGGACGAGGAATTGGTGTTCCATGGTGGCCCATTGATTAGATGGACGGTTGCTTGGTGGTTCCTTTCCAAGCAGACGGGGTTGGCCAAGAGGGACCAAGCTCGTTACCTTGTGATCCTGTCCCTTGACTGGACAGTTCACATCTACCCGGACCGCATTCTGAGGCAGTTCGGTTCGTCTCAGCGCATTCCTGAGACTGAAGCTATTATTAGCGTCTCGCTCCAACTGACGGACGCTATGTGCGACACCTGGTTGCAGAGATGGTTTACTCGTCCTACATGGACTATTCCCAACCCTTGCCAATCCGCTTGGGTTTCTCGAGCCTATGAGAAATGGACTTCTGAGGAGTCCGAGGAGGCTCGCAAAGCTCTGAAGGTCGATGAGGCCTTCGAACTGGTCCGCCGGGAGACGGCAAAGGACAATAGGGGATTCTACGATGAGGGAGAGACTCCTGCTACCTTAGTCCGATTAGAGTCGGGTCTTAAGTCACATACTAAGACTCGAGCTAAAGATGCCGGTGCTAGTGGCACGCGGGGGCGGCAAAGCCCCCAGACTGACTTGGAGCGGCGACTTGGGCCAAGGCTGGCGGCCCGGGACCGATTAGGTCCGCGTGACCGGCTCCCTGAGCCCGTGAGGGCCCGACTTGGGCCTGTCGAGGTGGATGAGGACTCGAGTTCCAAGAAACGAGTCCGGGCTAAAGAGGTTCCTGTGGTGATTCGGGAACGCTCTCCTCCGCGTCGTCGTCAGTGGACGGCCAAGGAGGCCAAGGACAAAGGGAAGGGCAAGATGTCCTAAATACCGAGTCCTTAGTTTTATTATTTAAATATTATTACTATTTTTGTCGTGTGTTTTTTTTGTAGTTTTTTTTTGAATTCCTGCGCTTGTACTTTTCCCAAGTTCGTTGGGGCTTTTTTTGTGATAATTAATAAAAGGAAGTTTATTATTAAACCGTTCCTGTCTTTTCTCGATTGCGTTGGTTGTGCCCTTTTGAGGGGCTGCCTACGTATCCGCAATTAGCAGAATCAAACCAGACGTAGTTCAGGCTTAGGAAATTTGCAATCTCGAATTACACCAAGACTAATGGTTCAAGGTGTTTTGCGACAGTAGAATAAATAATTCTAGCTCATTGACTTGCTTTTTGTAAAATAAACGATTTTGATAAAAAAAAATGCTAATGACATTGAGAAATGGCTAAGGGTAGTAACGCTTCAGCTGGTCCAGGTTGGTTGGGTTAACAAACTCATTCCCGTCCAGGTCCGTCAGTGTTACTGCTCCCCCTGATAGGATCCTCTTCACCAGGTATGGCCCAGCCCAGTTGGGTTTGAATTTTCCCCTTGGATCAACTGGTAGCAAAGCTCGAACAGACTTAAGGACTAGGTCCCCTTCTTTAATGTTTCTGGGCCTTACTCGCTTGTTGAAGGCCCGTTGGATCCGTTTCTGGTAAATTTGGATGTTGTTGAGAGCGCGGGACCGTCGTTCGTCTAGTAGAACCAACGAATCGTACCGTGCTCGAACCCAGTCAACTTCGGGTACTTGACTTTCTAGCAGAATTCTGAGGGACGGTACCTCTAGCTCCACTGGTTGGACTGCCTCCATCCCATAGGTTAGGTAGTATGGTGTCGCTCCGGTTGCGGTGCGAATTGACGTCCGGTACCCCCATAGGGCAAAAGGTATTTTGTCGGGCCAGTCCCGGTAATTATCAGCCATCTTTTTGAGTATGGTGACAATCGTTTTATTAGCTGCCTCTACTGCTCCGTTCGTTTGGGGACGGTATGGCGAGGACGTGTGCCTTTGAATCTTGTATTTAGCCAGTAAGGCCGCAGTCTCAGCTTGGAAATGGGTTCCATGATCACTGATAAATTCATGCGGGATTCCATACCGACATATTATCTTGTTTTGGATAAATTTGGCGACATGTTTAGCATTGAGGATGCGATATGATTCAGCTTCGACCCATTTGGTGAAATTGTCAATAGCTACCAAAATGAAGCAGTGCCCACCAGTACCGGAGGGATTCACCTTCCCGATTATGTCGATACCCCATGTTGAGAATGGCCAAGGTGACGTCATGGTATAAAGCAGAGACGGCGGCATATGTTGCACATTGCCAAAGATTTGACAGTTATGGTAATGTTTGACATATAACTGGCAGTCGGCCTCCATGGTGTTCCAGTAATACCCGAGCCTCATGATTTTTCGGACCAGCATGTGAGCATTCATGTGTGGACCGTTTTCGCCATCATGTACTTCGGCCATTACTTTCTCGGCCTTATATTTGTCAACACAAAGGAGAAGAGCCCCCTGTGCTGTCTTTTTGTACAGCTGCCCGTCATCAGTACGGATGAACTGGGTGGCTAGCCTTCGCAAGGCCTTTTTGGCTCGACCTTCCGTCCCGGGAGGATACTCTCCGTTTGTCAGGTACTTTAACACAGCCTGGTACCATGGTTCGGGATCGGTGATCTCGATATCTTCGATGTCATGGATGTACGCCGGCTCAGATCGTCTTTCGACACAAATTGGCATACTGGTCACGTGGTCGGGAATGTTCAGTAGAGACGCCAATTTTGAGAGTGCATCTGCAAACAGATTTTCTTCTCGAGGCAGGTATATGTACTCTACCTTTTGGAATTGTTTCTCGAGATCCCTTACTCGTGCCTGGTAGGCCACGAGATTAGCATTCCGAGTCTTCCATTTTTGAAGCGCTTGGTTAATGACCAAGGATGAGTCTCCATGTACCCGGAGATTTGTGATCCCTAGGTTGGCGGCGGCTTGTAGCCCATAAATGCATGCTTCGTACTCTGCTGCATTATTGGTAACGTCAAAGTCCAGTTTGATGGAGACGGGAGTATGCTCCCCTCTTGGTGAAATTAGGAGGATCCCGACTCAGAACCCCCGAAAATTAGATGCTCCATCGAAGTATAAATCCCATGTTTCGGCATCGGTATGGAAAATATCTTCGTCTGGGAAGGACCAAGTGTCGGTGTGTCCTTCCTCGGTTACCGGGCTATCAGCGAGGAATTCAGCTACTATCCGTCCCTTAATAGCTTTTAACGGTACAAATTTCAGGTCGAACTCGGCCAGCATGAGAGTCCATCTTGAAATCCGGCCGTTAAGGATAGGCTTTTCGAAGAGGTACTTGATCGGGTCCATCTTGGATAGGACATGAACCTCATAGCTGAGCATATAGTGTCGAAGCTTCTTAGTGGCCCAGACTAGAGCCAAGCACGTCTTTTCGAGCATTGTATATTTGCACTCATACTCTAAAAACTTCTTGCTGATATAATAAATGGCTCGTTCTTCAGAGTCAACTGTCTGAGCCAGCATAGCCCCCATGGCGGTCTCGGTTGTTGTTAGGTATAACGACAGAGGCAAGCCGGGTTGAGGTGGCATCAAAACTGGTGGAGCAGACAGAATTTCCTTGATTTTGTCGAAAGCAGCTTGACACTTGTCATCCCATAGTATCCGTTCCCCTATTTTCAGTTTCTTGAAAATTGGTTCACACACCATGGTTAGCTTGGAAATGAATCGACTAATGTACTGGACTTTCCCGAGAAACCCCCTTATTTCTTTTTCGGTTTTAGGAGCTTGCATCTCGGTAATGGCTTTGATTTTAGCTGGGTCGACCTCGATACCTCGTTGGCTAACGATATGACCCAGTAATTTGCCTGATGTTACCCCGAAACTGCACTTTTGAGGGTTTAGCCTCATGTTGTATTTGCGCAATCGGGTGAAAAATTTCCTTAGGGCGGTGATGTGACCGTCCCGTTCTTTGGATTTGACGATCATGTCGTCTACATAGACCTCTACCTCTTTATGCATCATGTCGTGTAGTAAGGTGGTAGCGGTCCTTTGGTATGTGGCCCCGGCATTAATGAGACCAAATGGCATGACGGTGTAGCAGTAAGTACCCCAAGGTGTAGTGAAGGTAGTCTTACTCATGTCTTCTTCCGCCATCTTGATTTGATTATATCCGGCATACCCGTCCATGAATGACAGAAGGGCATGATCGGCCGTGTTATCCACCAGTATATCGATGTGTGGCAACGGAAAATCATCCTTCGGGCTTGCTTTGTTAAGATCTCGAAAATCTACGCATACCCGCACCTTACCGTCCTTTTTAGGAACCGGCACGATGTTTGCAACCCAGTCCGGATACTCGGACACTTGTATGAAGCCGGCTTTGAACTGTTTGTCGACTTCTTCTTTTACTTTGAGAGACCACTCGGGCCTCATTCGACGAAGCTTCTGTTTGACCGGTTTGCACCCGTCTTTAATAGGTATGTGGTGCTCGGCTATTTCCCGGTCTATCCCCGGCATGTCCTTGTAGGACCACGCGAAGACGTCTTTGAACTCTTGGAGAAGGTTTATAAACTGTTGTTTCTCCTCGGGATCTAAGGATAACCCTATCTTAAGTATCTGAGGCTCTAAGGTTGTTCCCACGTTTATGGACTCGGTCTCTTCAATTACCGGATTCCGGGATTCCCTTTGCTCTAGTTGCTCGATCAGATGTGGAGGTAAGGGTACCTGTTCGTCGGATTTCTCAATGTCATAGCATAAATCATTTTTGAAAGTAGAATTTAAAGGAGACAAGTCGTAAGCAGAACGGTTGTTATTATTGATTGAAAACTTGGAAAACAACTCAAAGAGAGCAGCCATCTGATCATTGGTCAGTGGCGGGATTGGTAAAGCACTCGGGACAGACCCCGAAGTGCCAGCAGCAGGAATGATAGAAGGGAGGGGGGTTACAGGAGTGACTCTAGCACCGACTTCCCTAGACTCGACCTCAGACTCTGACTCAGACTCCGACTCGGACTCGGAGTCAGACTCAGGCATGTCTCCCTCTCCGGCGACCAGCTTGTAGATCCTTCCTTGACTGTCAGTCCACTTGACAGTCTTCCTCCAGGCCCTTTTTCCCGTCTCGGAATCAACATCCGAGATCAGCTTGGTCGGGTCAAACCTGTTGCTGCGGAGAATCAGGTTGACCAGGTCTTCCTTTGGGGTCGGGGCTATGGTATCTTCCCCGAAGAGCAGCCCTAGCGCGGGCTCGGCATCACCGCTCCGTCGGACTGGATGAGGGCGAATACCTCATCCGGGATGTAGTTGCAATCCCGGGCCAAGTGGGTCCCGAGGTGCGTAGCATTGGGTTGGTAGAGTCCAACCTGGACAGCCCCGAATACGGGTGTGACAAAGTAGTCAGACAACCGTGGGCTATAAGGGCTCAAGTGGATACCCATCATGATGTTGCAGGCTTTTTCGATTCCTGCTCGGACAACGTTGTCCGGGGTGATGGCATAGCCAAGGCCGAAGTGAGAGTCTTCGTCCTTGAGGACCTCGATGATCTTCCCAGGTGGAAGGTCGGGTCGAGAGGTAGCCCCCGGAAGGTACCCTAAGTTCTGGAGCATTGTGTCAATGCTCGTGGTGAAGTAAGGTCGGAAAAGGTACTCTTCCTCGATCATCCCCACAAAGTCGAACCCCCAGAGGTCTGTGCGGCCCGTGGCGTTACAGCTAGCCACGGTCATCGGGGTTGCCTCTAAAGTAATAACATCGTTAAGCAGAGGCATCTTGATCTTACGGTGGAGGGTGGAGGACACAGCTTTCACCGCGTGAATCCACGGCCTTCCTAGGAGCAAGTTGAATGATGAGGTGACATCAATCACTTGAAATTCAAGCTCCTTTTCTATCGGGCCCGTGATGATGGTCAGCCTTATGGCCCCAGCTACCGACTTTGGACTCCCATCAAAGGCTTGGATGGTTTGAGCAGTCGGGATATAGTCAGCCTCGGTAATGCCGAGGGCTTTGGCGGTCCTTAGAGGAAGGACATTCACGGCTGACCCGTCGTTGACTAGGGTCATCGGGAGGAATTTTCCTCGGCAAATCACCGTGATGTAAAGGGCCAGGTTGTGGGAGGTCCCGAATGGCGGCAGATCGGCTTCGGAAAATGTGATCATTGGGCCTCCTTCTTTGGCCTTACCCTTTAGGTGGGGTAGGACCGTGGCTACCATTTCAGCGGGGGTAGCCAGAGAGACGATCTTGACTTGATCGAGAGCCTTTGTAAGTGCTTCTCGATGTTCTTGTGAGCTAACAAGGAGTTGCCATATAGTGAGGTCAACTCGGGTTCTCTTCAGTTGCTTCACAATGGCCGTTTTAGCGGTCGGCTCTTCAGGGGCGACTTCCATCCCGAGTGGATCGGTGATGGTGTCGGGAAAGGGGTGTCCCTAGTGCTTGTGGCTAGATAGGGACGACCAAGGTTGTTGCTGGCTAGGACTCGAGTTTTGACCTCTCGAATCTGTTCAGGGGTGATGGGAACGGTTTCCCCTTTAGCGAGGTAGATATCATCCTCGTCGTCGAACCAGATCCCGTTCACTTGCGGGATAAAAGGAGAGATAAGGTGAGAACAGTCAATCACCTCCCCGGCAAAGATGGCATGGGAGCTGAAAGGGTTCTCCTTGTTGCTGGGCTTATCTCCGGGTAGCGGGATTTTACCGTTTTCAATCAGGTCCTGAATCAAGTGCTTCAGCTTCCAACATTTTTCGGTGTCATGCCCATTGCCCCGGTGGTATTGGCAATAGGCCTGAGCATTGTAGTTCTTGGAGCGTCGCTCGACCGGAACTTCAGGAGTTGGGCCTATCGGTTGGATTAGGCCTTTGGAGGATAGCCTTTGTAAGGCATAGGTATAGGTAGTACCTATATCAGTGAAGACCCGAGGTGGGGTGTTCTTCTTGGACGGGGCATCTAGTAGATTAACCGCGTCAAAAATGCTGCGAGTTGCAGCCTGGGGCTTAGTGGTGGAGGAAGAGGCCCCTTGGTACCCTTTGCTAGTGGCCTTAGTGAGGCCTTCTAGTCTTAGGTCGTCTTCGATCCTCATACCCATTTCAGTAAGGGTGGTGAAATTGGGTATGACAGCATATCGGAGGTGAACCCGGTAGGAAGGGAGGAGGTTCTTGACAAAAGCCTCCACCAAAGTCTTCTCATTGGGCTTATCAACCAGTTTCACGCTCTCGGCCCTCCAGCGTTGAAGGTATTTGGTGAAACCTTCCTTTGGCTCTTGGGCCATGACCTCCAGAGATCGCATTGTGGTTTGGATCTCGGTGTTGTCAGCATAGTTCCGAGCGAACTCGGTAGCCACATCATCCCATGTAGGGTATTTTTTCGGGTCTAGCCTATAGTACCAGGCCCGTGGGTGCTTCTCAAGGGATGCAGCAAAGAGATTCTTGAACATGGATGAGTCCACTCCCTTGATGGCCATGAATTCCTTGAAGGCCCGCACATGTAGTAACGGGTCTTCGGTTCCCTCGAACATGGGCAAGCCTGTGAGATTCAGGTTTGCGGGCAGCTTGTCACTCACCGTGGAGTACTCTCGGCTATTCTCCCGGTGGATATTGTTACTCCCAGTCAAATGGACTTGTTCTTCTAGTCGACGCACTGCGCTAACCAGTTCAGTTATGGGCCCAGCAGTCTCGACATTAGGAGCCCTTTGCTCCACCGTAGCTAGGCGAGCAACAATGGCCACCTGGCCAGCCCTCATTTCGGTCAGTTGGGCTTTGATGTCGGTCTGCTTTGCGACCATGGCGTCCAAAGCGGTTTGTAGGCTGTTCAAAGTAGCCATCCTTCGAGCGTGTCTGGATGCCGGTGGCCTGTCTGTAAGAACACCGCGTAATCAGAAACCGAACCCAGATCTTGGAAAGAAGGAAAAGTACATCCCGAGCGACACTAGGAAAGAAGACACAAGATTTGAGAAAGACATCTAGACGGATGACTCGATGGGTGGTATAACTTCCTTAGGATTTTGGCTTTGTGGGCCTAATCCCGTTCGAAGGAAGGTCCACGTGAGACTTTTTCCCCAGACTTTTGACTCGAGTGTATGGACAGACTTTCCTTTGTAGGGGTATGCCCTACGCGGGTCGGTCGTGCCTTGACAGATAAGGCGGACTCGGGAAAGGGGGGAAACTCGTGATATAGGATCAGCGGAGTTTCGACGCTATAGACCTTCGACATACTATGCAAAGACCCGACACACGGCTAGACGGTAGGTCCTATAATAAGGAAGGTTTACTAGGATAGTTGGATGTTTGAAATTTGAATATAAAATGAATGGATGAATTTCCGAGAGTTCGAAAGTTAAAAACGGAATTTCGAAAACCAAGATTAGAATTTTGAAAATTCAGAAAATCGAGATGGTGTTGGAAATTCATGAATTAAAACGGGCAGCATGCCGACTAGAGAAAAAGGATGTTTTGAGTCAAATCATTTGATCCTAAATTTCGGCGGCATTCCGAGTTTTGAAAATTGGATATTTTGAAAAGACGAGTCCCGAAACGGACAGCATTTCGGGTTTTTTTTTTCAAAATTTGGGTGTTTTGGAAAGATGCATTTTTTGAAATGACGGTTTTTGAAAAATGACACGGAAACCAAGCAGCACATAGTCAAGCAAGCATTATAACGACGCTTATGTATGCTTTACACTAAGTTTCGGTCGGTCGAATAGGGTCTATACCAACGACGATCGCATTCTCACGAAACGGGACGGACTTCCTAGCCGATTTGGAACTAGGACCTGCCGTAAAACCCCGGTGAGTTCCGCCATCGAAGGCTTTAGTGCACCCATGTGGGAATGCACCGTGGTATAGTGGGACGTCGGTCACAAGTAACCGGCCCGGGCAAAATTTGGGTTATGCATGAACCATTAAACTAATGCACGCACACTAATATTCGAACGATTTCTCTTCGAGTCTCACCCTAGGAACCCCGATGACATGTGGTACATCAGGTGTCCCTAGCGGAGTCGCCAAATTGTGGACATGACGTAGGTCCACCCCGACGCGGCCACGCGCGGGTTTGGGTAGGCGAATGAATCTCGTGGTGAGATTGTTCTCGGGTTCGAAATTTAAGTCAAAATGGAGTCGCCACCGAATTTTGTGGTTATTCGAAACCATACGAGCCCACTCTATGTCGTCATGGGCTCTACACAAAGTAAGCCCACTT
Source organism: Agrostemma githago (assembly GCA_958450325.1). Taxonomy (NCBI): domain Eukaryota; kingdom Viridiplantae; phylum Streptophyta; class Magnoliopsida; order Caryophyllales; family Caryophyllaceae; genus Agrostemma; species Agrostemma githago. Next base: position 18,710,937 of record OY288247.1, on the reverse strand, counting down.
CGATTTCAGAGTTCATTGGGCTCGTCCCTTTGCATTGCAATACCGATACCGTATAAACCGGCTTACGTATATAGAATGACTCTCGTGCGCCAAGGGTTTCGGACATCCGGAAACCAAAGGTTCTGAGTAAGGGGTGAGGGTACGTGTTGGGAAGCCCACTGAGGACACCCAACCCCGCCCGCACATGGCGGCCTCTACTAAGACATCGTTCGTGTTCGTGTGAGCACGCTAGTAAAATGACTAAATGATATGCAAACAGCGTTTTCGGGCTAAGCATATGAGTTATTGGTTAACTACGTCATTTAATGCATCTTGGTTATAGTCGAAATGATTTAGCATGCTAGGTTCATTTATAAAGCGATAAGCAAGTAAATAAATGAAACTCAAACGTAAATAACGTACAAGTTACACGGGCGGAAATACAACCCGGCCAATACAAAAGTTATATAAGCGATATGGAAATGGTATAATAAATAAAAGTTAGGGACGGACCCATATGTAAGCTTGACCGCGAAATGTGTAAGTGGACTAACCCCGCTCAAATGCACATTATGTTGTACATCAAACGAAGGACGGAGACATAGGACCTAGGCGTGATGCTAGCCCGATCCTATGCCTCGATGCCTTGTCCCGACTTATCACGTCGAAAAAATCGATCAAAGTCGTTAAGGTGTCGAGATGTGCATGGTTTTGAAAATAGAATAGTCACGTGATAGTCTTTACACGTGATGACTAATGTCGATAAAAAGGACGAGGCTTGAAAGTGTGTGTCAAGGCCCTCGGTTTTCTGGGTTACAGGACCCACTCGGTCGAGTCATGGTCTGACTCGGTCGAGTGCGTCCTCAAAAAGTTTCTGCCCAGTATTATGGACGCTACTCGATCGAGTGGCCTAAGCACTCGGTCGAGTAGCCCCTCGAAAAAGGGTCTGCCCAGCCTGATGGACGCTACTCGATCGAGTGGCCTATGCACTCGGTCGAGTAGTTCCTGTACGAGTGTCAACTCGTCTCGTTTTTGGGGTTGAAAACGACGGTCGGTCGAGTTAAATACAAATATCGCATGATTTGAATTTAACTCGACCTCCGGTACTATAATCGTGTACATGTACGATTATAATACCGTTGTCGGGACTTTATGAAAACGTTTACGTGAAGAAAATTTGAATTAGCAACGGAATGCCTCCCTCTACGTCACGACATCGAAACTAACCCTTTCGGGTTATGTGATGTCGGTTTTCATGTCAACGGGTTCCGCACCAATTAAAATGGGATCGATTGCGTTCAACTATGATTAGTCGCGATCACGTCACGCCCTTGAGTACATTGGGGCGGGGCTCCTCGAAAGGGCTCCACCTCCGTCGTTGCTCGTAAAGGGATTAGACGGACTTTAGGCGACAATTATAGTCAAACGCATCCGAAACCGAATTTTCGGTATTAATATATATATATACGCGGTATGATAGTAATATGTTAGTAACGTGAATAAAAAAGTTAGTATGCGAAAATGTAAAAGTTAGGATGTTAGAGTTAGTATGTTAGCGTTGCAATACTAGTATAAATATAATATTAACGATACAAAAAACGTAAATAAAAGAGGACAAAGATCGAAATGGGGTTTAGGACACCCTCAACATACATGGTTAGTAAGGACCTCGGAAATGGACTCGCGAATAGTGACGGGACTATGGAGTATTGAGGATGTATGTGAGTTATGGTGTATGTGTGTGTGTGGATGAAAATGTCGGTTTATCGAGGGACAAGGGACTCGGTTTTTGTGTGTGCTTGCTTAGGGTTGTAGAGTGTAGGGTGTAGAAGGATTAGGGTGATAGTTTAGTGTAATTTTGCATTAGGTAAAACCTTTTAAATGCAAAGGGTTTGAGGGGGTATTTATAGAGTTTACCCCACGACCTAGGGTCACTCGATCGAGTGGCCCTAGTGCACTCGGTCGAGTGCCCTAGAAAATGGGCCTGATCCGATTTTTGACGCTCCACTCGACCGAGTGGGTCAATCCACTCGATCGAGTGGGTTAGGTAAATCGAGATAAAAGAGGAAAGGGTTGACTTGATTGATTGTGTAATCTTTTTTGAAAATAGAAATGGGCGCCATCTTCTAGAAGGTGTACTTGGGCTGTTTTTGTGACGGGTTCGTCTTTGACCGGGTTTTGACCCGGTCGCCAAAAGACGGGATTTATTTTTGGTGTCGGTTTTGGCCCAAATTAGTCTTATTTTGCTCGGAATGACCCACTGGGCCTGAATTTGATGTCTGTTTTGTGAGATTATTACTCCGCTAAAAGTCCATGTCAGATATTATTGATTTCGGGTCCAAATCCGAGTATACTAAGTCACGTTTGCGTCCGATCATCATCGGGTGTTTGTCGGGAACTGCTATAGACACTAGCAGGCAAAATGCGGGTGTCTACAAAGGTCGGGGAGATTGCTATAAGGCCGATATGAGCATGGCGTATGACAAGATTGATTGGAATTTTTTACAAAGTGCTTTAACAAGTTTTGGCTTCCCAGGTCAATTTATTGACCTTATCATGCAATGTGTTACTACTGTGTTTTACGCTATTTTGATTAATTGAGTTCCTTTACGATTCTTTAAACCTTCATGTGGTCTACGACTAGGTGATCCTCCTTCCCCATACTTATTTGTCATCTGCGCGGAGGTTTTATCTAGGAACCTTGTTCAGAGTGGATATAAGGAGGTTGTCGGTATGCGAGTGGCCAAAGCAACTCCGAATATCTCACACCTTTTCTTTGCGGACGATTCTCTTTTCTTCTTAAAAGGAATTCGGGATAATATTGTCAATTTTCATAAATTACTGGCTAAATACTGTGTTCTCTCAGGGCGGGAAATTAATAAGAAGAAGTCATCTATGGTATTTAGCCTAAACTGTAATCTTGGAATTATAAGGGATAGCTTGAATTTATTTAAACTAAAACCGTGCAGAAAGTTGGGCAAGTATCTTGGAGTACCAGATATGAGTGATACGAGATCAATAAGTATTTCACAAAGGATTTGTGATCAAATTCTTAGAAGAATTGGCTCATGGAATGGTTCTTTTCTGTCTCCGGCAAGACGTCTAACGTTAATCCATTCGGTTCTTGCTAACCTCTCAAGTTTCTTTCTATCGGTTTTCTCAATTCCGATAAGTATGTGTACACACCCGCATTTTGCCTGCTAGTGTCTATAGTAGCTTCCAACAAAACACCCGATGATGATCGGACGTAAACATGACTTAATGCGCTTAAATACGGACTCGGAATCAATAGTATCTGGCATGGGCTTTTACTGGAGTACAAATCTCACAAAACTGACCTCAAATCCAGGCCCAGTGGGTCGTTTCCAATCAAATAAGATTAATTTGGGTCAAAACCGACACCGGAAATAAAATCGTTTTTTAGCGACCGGGTCAAACCCCGGTCAAAATCATTTCCGAGATACAAATCAGCCACACGAAGCTTCAAGAATTCGACTCAAAGTCAAAAACTCAAAATATCTCGCTCCAGCTGACCCACTCGATCGAGTGGGCCTCCAAAAAGCCCGTTGTTGCCTTTTAGTTGGGCCACTCGATCGAGTCAGCAGGGGCACTCGATCGAGTCAGCAGGGGCACTCGATCGAGTGACCCTAGGTCGAGGGGGGCTGAGTTTTCCTATAAATACACCCCCTTTGCAACCTTCATTCATTCAACACAATTCTTCACACAATTTTTCAGCAACCCTAAGCAACCTATACACCTTCCAACCCCGACATCCCCTCTAGGCATAAACTAGCAAACCTGAGATCAAAACTCGTCAAAGACCCGAGAGCAAAACTCGTCAAATCCCCTCCCTAACCATACACACCATAACTCATCCTATATTCTCCACACTCCTGCGCCCTTGCCGCTACTACCAGTCTGTTTCCGAGATAATTAAGCATGTAAGTTGAGGGTGTTAATTCTAATCCCGATTCTCTTCTTTCTCTCTTCTCCATCTCATTTTTTTTATTCTTTTTTTGTCTTTTTTATTTTATTTCATCACTAACATCACATATAATTACATGAACTTCAAAACAATTTCGTATCGAGTATATCTAAAGACAAATCCCGTTCTAAGATCCTCTTAATCCCTTTACGAGTCGTAACAGAGGTGACACCCTTTCGAGGAGCGCCGCCCTAAACACTCAAGGGCTCAGTGTGATCGCGAATATTTGTCGTTAGGTGTACTCGATTTCGTTTTTCAAGGCTAGTACGGAACCTGTTGATACCGAATCGAATATCACATAATCCGAAAGGAATAATACGATAGCGTGACGCGGAGGGAATAAATTTCGTTCTAACCAAATCCAAATCGATTTTACATCACTTTTTACAAAACTTCCGATGTCGGTCTTATAATCATACAGTGCATATTATGAGCACCGTAAAACCGAGTTTATTTTAAATCATACAATATTTCTCATAAGCTCGGTTTGTCATCGATTTTCAAAGCAATAAAATCGGATTCATCATCTTCCGAAAACGAGCCGTAGCTCGTACAGGAGGCACTCGATCGAGTGCCATAGCCCACTCGATCGAGTGGTACTCCAAAAAACCGGCAGAAGGTTTGTAACAGGACCACTCGATCGAGTCTAGTCTGTGACTCGATCGAGTGGCCGCTTTACGCAAAGTACACGAGTTCCCTACATCATGTAAGCACTATCAAATGTTTTTTTACGACTTCCAGTCGTCACGTGTCAAGACTATCACGTGCCTAGATTTTCAAAACCATGCATAACGTCGTCTTATATCATCAATCTATTTACAATCCATTATTATCGTTACTAATTCAATTATTTCGACTTTTGCGTTTGTTGTATTGTATTTCCGGGCTGTATTCCGCCTGTGCATTTGTAATCTACTTTCGCGCCTTTATTTTCGTTGTTTCTTTTATTGTACTAAAATGAACCTCGCATGCTAAAATAACTTCAACGTTATTTTAGATGCATTAAATCAACGTAGAAACTTATCCAATTTCTATATCTCGTAAAACACTGTTTGCATAACATTCAACCGTCAAACTAGCGCGCGTACACGAAAAACGAACGATATATAAGTAGAGGCCGCTAACAAGAGCGGACGGGGTTGGGTGTCCTTTGTGGGCTTCCCAACACGTACCATTACCCCTTACTCAGAACCATGGTTTCCGGATGTCCGAAGTCGTTGGCATACGAGAGTCATTCAATACACGATTCCCGATAACTCGGCATCGGTATCGTAATGCAAAGGGACAAACCCCTAAACTCTAGCATTAAAAGCGGGCCGTGCTTTGTGCACAAAATGCCTAAATGTAGAGTGGGTTCGAACGGGTCCGAATTCTCACAAAATTCGGTGGCGACTCCTGAATAGATTTAAATTTCGACCCGAGATCAATCTTACCACAAGATTCATTCACCTCTCCAAACCCGCGCGTGACCGCGTCGTGGTGGACCTATGTCAAGTCCACAATTTGGCGACTCCGCTGGGGATACCTGATGTACCACTAGTCATTGAGGTTCCTAGGGTGAGACTCGAAACAAAATCGTTCGAATATTAATGTGCAAGTTTTAGTTCGATGGTTCATGCATAACCCATTTTTACCCGGGCCGGTTACTTGTGACCGACGTCCCACTGTACCGCGGTGCATTCTAAATGGGTGCGCTAAAGACATCTATGGTCGAACTCAAATGGGTTTTGCGGCATGTTCTAAGACCAACTCGGCTTAGGAAGTCCGTCCTGATTTACGAGAGAGGCATCGGTGTTGATATAGACCCGATTTCGACCGACCGAGACTTAGCATAAAGCATACATGGTGTCATCATAATCCTTGTTTGACTATGTGCTACTTGGTCTCCGTGAAATTTTACAAAAACCGTCATTCATCTTTCCAAAATACCAGATTTTGAAAAACCCAAAATACCGTCCGTTTCGGGTCCCGTCCTTTCAAAATATCCAATTTTCAAAAACTCGGAATACTGCCGAAAATTAGACTTAAGATTTGACTCAAAATAAGCCTAATTTCTACCCGGCAAGCTGCCCATTTCAAATTTCGAATTTCCGATTGCCTTTCGATTTTCAAATTTTCAAATTTTCGAAATTCAATTTCGGTTTTCAAATTTTCGAGAAGCCATTCTTGATTTTCAAATCTCCGAGATGCCGTTTTTGATTTTCAAAACTTTGGGATCATAGTTTCGATTTTGAAAATTTTCGAAAATTTATTTTTGATATTCAAATTTTCAAAATTCCAAATATTCAACTTTTCAAAAAAAATCGGTACTGTCGGCACGCTCCCAATTTCAAAAGCCGGTGTAGACACCCAGACTTGGACCGGGTGGCTGCAGAAGTGGCCAACAAACACCCGACGACGATAGGACTGCAACACGACACGGGTTCGCGATGTTATAGGTAGTTTTTCTATAGAACGAATCAAATAATTACTCGAAAAAATTAAAAACTAACATGATGGCAGCCTTAGTCGTGTCGTTACGGTCGCATAGACACTAATTAGAGTCAATTCCGACACCGGGACCCCGAGTCGGCCCCGAAACCCGAACCGAGTCAACACCGTATCAGGCGAACCTCGGGATGAACACCCGAGGCCCACTAAACCCACGGCGCTAGGTCAAGCCGTCGGAAGCCTTAACGTCCAAGAAACATATCATACACCCGCTTCACAATTTGGAAAGAATCAAAACCGTATCCTCAAAATCTCAACCGCCCCACCCAACGCGCCTGGGTCTCACCACGCCTTAGCCCAGGCGCCTGAGTCTTGGTGCACCCCAGTTCACGCGTCCATATGGGCGATGAGGGCCGAAAACACCTATAAATACCCCCCTCCGCCTCATTCATTCGACACACAAAAATTCATTCTCCTCTTCTCCCTTTAAATTCTCGTTAAGGGCTCGCACTCCGACACCCGAGGCAAATGATCCACTCGATCGTAGTTCCGATAAAAAAGCGACATCGACGCTACTCCTCACCTTCGAGCACCCCACTCGATACCGAGGTGGCTGTGATCGACTCGCTCAAAACCAGTCACGAAGTTCTGCCGGATTAGCCGCAGAACTAGTCCTTAGCAAACGAAGCTCTGCCGGAGTAGCCGTGGGAAGGTCAAACGGTAACGGAGTTCTGCCGGAGTCACTGGTCAAGCTAGGAGGATCCGCCTGTTGATCGAGTCGTCACTAGGTTGCCATCTAAACAAAACTTTCCATATTTGTACTTTCTATTATTATGCACTACGACAACTCTAGATATGGGCGCTAGGCCCGCAAGCATCTACTAAAATCCGTAACGTCCCAACTTCAACCACAAATACTAAAACCCACTAAAATAGACCCGAGTAATTCCGAGATCCGTTCTCAAAACTATCTATGCATCGAGTCCCATTTAGTGTGTACTCCGAGGGTGAAACTCTTAACAATGTGATTTACTTACATTCGGATTTACAGTTTTTCGTATGATTTATCGCTTTTACGACCTTATAATCGCATGCTAAATCACTTAACACGGAATTCAAAACGTAAAATAACTTAAAACTGAACAAAGTGATGGTCGGGTTCCGTATTTGTCCAGGTGCTCACCGTATTAGGTCCGAGGCATCTTTATTAATACTGAACCGACGCATCTTCAGCAGAATACCAGGTAACGTATACCACAAGAACGACTAATATCCGTATGTGGACATAACGTAGGTCCACCCCGACGCGGCCACGCGCGGGTTTGGGTAGGCGAATGAATCTCATGGTGAGATTGTTCTCGGGTTCGAAATTCAAGTCAAAATGGAGTCGCCACCGAATTTTGTGGTTATTCGGAACCATACGAGCCCACTCTATGTCGTCATGGGCTGTACACAAAGTACGGCCCGCTTCGATTTCAGAGTTTATGGGGCTCGTCCCTTTGCATTGCAATATCGATACCGTTTAAACCGACTTTCGTATATAGAATGACTCTCGTGTGCCAATGGTTTCGGGCATCCGGAAACCAAGGTTCTGAGTAAGGGGTGAAGGTACGTGTTGGGAAGCCCACTAAGGACACCCAACCCAGCCCGCACATGGCGGCCTCTACTAAGACATCGTTCGTGTTCGTGTGCGCGCGCTAGTAAAATGATTAAATGATATGCAATCAACGTTTTCGGCTAAGCATGCGAATTAAATGTGAGATACGTCATTTTAATGCATCTTGATTCACGTCAAAGTGATTTAGCATGTGATGTTCATTTGAAAAAATAAATGGCAAACATCAAATAATAGGAAGCTCGTAAATAAATTACAAATTACACGGGCGGAATACAACCCGGAATTCACAATGCAACGAGCAATAAAATAGAATAATTGAATTATAAGCAGCAAATGTTAACTAGAAACGGACCCGTATATAATAAATATAAACTAGACCGTAAGTTGTGCAAATGGACGAACTTCGCTTAATTACGCATTATATTGCGTATTAAGCGAAGGACGGAGATATGGAACCTAGACGTGGTGCTAGCCCGATCCCGAATCTCGATGCCTTGTCCCGACTTATCACATCGAGGAATAGAGTCTAAATTAATCATGTGTCGGATACGACTAAAGAGTCGTCGACACAAGATTAATAGTGCGAGACCGTCGATCAAAGTCGTTTTAAGTGATATGATATGCATGAGTTTTGAAAAATAGGATCACGTGATTGACTTTACACGTGTCGACTAAAAGTCGTAAAAAAAGACGAGCCTCAAAATATGGAAACATGTCGCGAAAGTCACCTATTAATGTAAGAATCGAAGAGGATAGAAAGGCGAGAAAACAAGAAAGAGGAAATGCCAATCAGGCCTCCCCGCGAGTCGCCTGACCGGCGCGCGACTCGCATGGGGGTCTGGCCGCTTTTTTTATTTGTTTGAGTTCGATAATTGACCGAGTTAAATAAAAATATTGCATTATTTAAATTCAACTCGGTTCTCGATGTCATAAACGTGTATTATACGATTATGAGACCGTTATCGGGATTTTATGAAATATGCTATTATGTGATTGAAAATTTTGATTAGTGACGAAATTATAGTCCTCCGCATCACGACATCGATACTAATCCTAAAGGATTATGTGATGTCGGTTTTCGCCTCAACGGATCTCGTACTAATCTTAGAAATGGAGTCTTACGCGTTCAACTATGAGCAATCACGATCGCGTTATGCCCTTGAGTACATTGGGGCGGCGCTCCTCGAAAGGGTGCCACCTCCGTCGTGACTCGTAAAGGGATTAAACGGACTTTGGATGATCGTCGTAGTCAAACGTGTTAATATCCGAATTTTAATGTTATATAAATATATACATACACGGTATTAATATGTTAATGACGAAAGGATAATAATTAGTAAACGATAAAATTAAATGTTAGGTGTTAGATACAATAAATAAAAAGGTGTTAGATTGCGATAAATAAAAGTGTTAGATTAGAGAGTTAGTATACACGAAATTAAAATGTTAGTGTTACCGGTTAGTAATAATAATAATAATAATAATAGTAATAGTAATAGTAATAGTAATAGTAATAGTAATAGTAATAGTAATAGTAATAGTAATAGTAATAGTAATAGTAACAGTAATAGTAACAGTAACAGTAACAGTAACAGTAACAGTAACAGTAACAGTAACAGTAACAGTAACAGTAACAGTAACAGTAACAGTAACAGTAACAGTAACAGTAACAGTAACAGTAACAGTAACAGTAACAGTAACAGTAACAGTAACAGTAACAGTAACAGTAACAGTAACAGTAACAGTAACAGTAACAGTAACAGTAACAGTAACAGTAACAGTAACAGTAACAGTAACAGTAACAGTAACAGTAACAGTAACAGTAACAGTAACAGTAACAGTAACAGTAACAGTAACAGTAACAGTAACAGTAACAGTAACAGTAACAGTAATAGTAATAGTAATAATAATAATAATAATAATAATAATAATAATAATAAACATCGCGGTTTCCTGTGGGGATTAAACATCGCCATAACCTTGTCCGTGACACACTGTTGGATATTTGCTTCCGGACGGGGATCTCTGCTGGCAAGGAGGTGGAGATTGGCCTCAGCGATGATGACGACAAGCCCTTGCGACCTGCCGATCTCCTGCTCTACTCGTGGGACAGGGGGCGCGATGTTTGTGTTGACCTGACCGGGTCCTCTCCTTTGACCCAGTCCGGCTTGACTTCTTTTGAGCCCGGACGGGTCGTTGCTGATGCTGCTCGTCGTAAGTGTGCCAAGTATCAGGCACGTTGCACGGCGATTGGGTATGGCTTCCTTCCTTTCTCCTTCTCCTCTCTCGGCGAGCTCGACACGGAGGCTGTCTCTCTGCTCCAGCGGATTCGTAAATTTGCTATGTCACAGGATGCTGGAGCGCGTGCCGCAGTTCATATTTTCACTAGAATTAGTTTCGCGATTGCTAAGGGAGTGGGGGCCCAGATAGTATCTAGGCTCCCCTCTAACTTCTTGTAATTTGTTCTGGTGTTAATGCAAGATCCGTTTTATAAAAAAAAAAAAAAAAAATAATAATAATAATAATAATAATAATAATAATAATAATAATAGTAATAATAATAATAGTAATAGTAATAGTAATAGTAATAGTAATAGTAATAGTAATAGTAATAGTAATAGTAATAGTAATAGTAATAATAATAGTAATAATAATAATAATAATAATAATAATAATAATAATAATAATAATAATAATAATAATAATAATAATAATAATAATAATAATAATAATAATAAAAATAATAATAATAATAATAATAATAGTAATAATAATAATAATTATAATAATAATAATAATAATAATAATACATATATATATATATAAAAACGGTAAAAAGATAAGGGAGAAAAAGATGTCGGGATTTAATGACACCCTCAACCTACATGCTTAATCGATCTCGGAAACGGACTCGTAGTAGCGACGGGAGCGCGGGAGTGTCGAGATATGTGGGTAGAGTTATGGTGTAGTCTTTGACGAGTTTTGATCTCGGGATTTTGAATGTATTTGTGTGTGTGTGTGTGTGTGTGAGTGCCTAGAACTCAAGGGTGATGAATGTTTGAAGGTTGAAGATGTGTAGGGTTGAATCGGTTAGAAAAAGATGTTGTGTGATTAGGGTTGCAAAAAAACTTGTGAAATGAATTGATGTGATGGGGTATTTATAAGGAGGACCCCGGTTTAGGGTCGTGGCCTTACTCGACCGAGTGAATGTGAACCACTCGATCAAGTGTGTGTGAACGGAGGGAGTGTAAATAGGGAATGATTGTTGACCATTTTTGAAAAGATTTGGTTGTTGTGACCTGATTCATGTTGTGTATTTGGACATAATATGAGGCTGGTTCGTCTCGGGATTCGACCTTGACCGGGTTTTGACTCGGTCGCTAAAAGACGATTTTATTTTCGGTGACGGTTTTGGCCCAAATTAGTCTCATTTTATTGGAAACGACCCACTAGGCCTGGATTTGAGGTCAGTTTTGAGAGATTTGCACTCCGCTAAATGCCCACGTCGGATACTATTGATTCCGAGTCCGTATTCGAGCGTATTAAGTCACGTTTACGTCCGATCATCATCGGGTGTTTTGTCGGGAACTGCTATAGACACTAGCAGGCAAAATGCGGGTGTCTACACCGTATTATCGCGTTAAACTGATTTGCTAATACGTATAATACATAGTACTCTTTACTCTCCAACGTGCATCTTTTCATGGTCTGCTTGTCACGTGAAATCGCATGCAAAGAATGTAAACACTACTATTTTGACGATAAAACTTATCCGTCCTTAAAACAACTGACATAGTAAAAGACATAGGGTTAAAACAACGGATGTTACAATACTTCCACCATGACAAAAGAACTAGGAAATCAGCCCACCGATTGATTACTAGAGGCCGCTATAGTGCGGGCGGGATTGGGTGTTGACATCTATCGGATGTTGGCTTCCCAATACGTATCCTAACCCCTTGCTCAGAATTGACGGTTTTCGGATGTCCGAAACCATTGGCAATGAGAGTCAATTCAGGCGTGGAGTGCTTAAGGTTACAAGTCTCTATCTTTAGGTCCCGTGCCACTCAACTTTGACCCGGTAAGGGATCAAAGTTGACTTGAACGGATTCAGAGTCCCCATAATTGACTCGGTGGCGACTCCACAAATTGGCAACGAATTAAGTTCACTAAAAAGGTCGCCTTACCAAATGAATCGGTCTTTAAAGATTTACAACCACGTCTCGATCGATTCCCAAACGGAAACACGGGTGCCCGCACTCGTCAAGTACAAGTCCGGATCGTCATCCAAATCGAGGTCCGACACTTCGCCCCGTATGCGAGATCGGACCGGCCCCCGGTTGGGAGGGGGCCGCGTGGGTGGCCGCCGCCACACGATGATAACCGGGTCGGTCCCGCGCGGGCACCCGCGGGGCATCGGGCGGTCGGACGGACGTCCACAGTTTGGCGACTCCGCTGGGGATTTGGAAACAAGTTTCCAGTGGTGGTGTAACTTGAACGAGGTCGGTGAAGCTCATTTCTTAGTTCCTAGTTGTGATCACTACAGGTTTTGGCCCTAAAAAGCCCACCCTAACCGATATCAGGACCAATCGACCTCTTCGCGGTAAGATCCCTAGGGACACACGGAGAGATCCTCGGGTGACGCTCCGGCCGCCTAACGCGAAACCCGCGGGATTAATAAGCGGATAGTCCAAACAGACGGTACGACACTCATCTCCCCAGATCATTGTCAATACCTAAGTAAAGACTATTCGTGGGCGGTAGCCTACCCTAACCTACCCGTGTCTGCATCCTGCATGAGTGTATGCATTCCTAGTTACGTGTAGCGTGTTTGAACAATACAACCCAAATAAAACACTAAAAATCTGGATTCAACCACACCAACATATTCAACCGCACCCAATTTCGTTTTTTGAAAATACTCCATCCTTCCAAAACGACCGTTCAAACGTCAATACTCCGACCAAATCATGGTTTCTAAAAAAGGAATTTTAATGCCATTCCCATGGCGAAATTCACACTCACTGATTCCAAAAAAAAAGCTTTTAGTGCCATCACCTTGGCCAAATTAAAACCTATTAACAACAATGATTACTGATAAGTGTAGTTTGTAGTGCCTAATTTGTTGTGTTTTGGTCCCATTTTCCTTGTGGAATCGCTCCTTGGGAGCGGTTTACGGGTTACTTATGCTTCCTTTAGTTCGTCTTAGGTTCCCGAGACCATTCATGAAGAGTTGGAGCGATTCTGACTCAATACATACACTTTTCGGAGCCAACGAAGCGAAGGAACGATCACTGGATGCCTTGGATTCGACCCCTAGACCTTGAGACCCGATCCCGAGCCCCTTAGACTCGATCCCAAGACCCGAGAGTCGATGAGAAGCCCATGTGAAGCAAGGAGGAACCTTAAAGATCATATTGGAGGCCTACAAGACTCATCCCCGACGGGAAGGACCTCATCCCGTCCGGGATGAGGTGTACTAAAAGCACCGCTCCTGTTTTGGGTCCGTCCCGGGCGGGACCAATCCGTCCCGGTCGGGACCACTCCGTCCCGGGCGGGACCATCTCGTCACGGACGGGATGGCCCAGCTACAGGCCCGCGTCACTTCTTTTCATCTCCTTATTCATTGTAACCCTATATATACCCTTCCTCTTGTATTCCTTTGGTATGTTAGACATTACCCACTAAACCCTAGACTACTTTAGACTAGATTAGCTTAGATTAGTTTAGATTAGTATTTACTTAATCGTTAATCTTAGTTTAATCCTTGTATTAAGGGAATTCTTGAAGAATCCAACCAAGATTGACAACCTTGGTTGATGTATTTGGGTTTTCTTATAATTACAAGTTTCAATCTTTCATCCTCTTGTTAGTAGGTATAATCTTCCTTCTTCTTTACTCTTATCTTTTTTTATTCATTCAAGTTTTAATCTTTGTTCATTGTATTGTTCTTTGTTCATAATTTTCACTAGTTTCATTATGTATGTTTTGTTGTTTGTGTTGATTTCTCTCGTTTATGTTAATGTTTGTTTAGATATGTGTGAGTAGACTTTTTGTGGGGTTAGTAGGGTGATTAAGTGTTGATTATGGATGATTAGGGTTTGATTGAGGGTAAAGGTTGATTCTTTGTTACTAGTCACATATTATGCACACCATGTGTTTATTGAAATGCTTGTTAGAGTAATAGTTGCAAATACTCCTCTTGCTTGTCTTCCTCTTCTCATTGTGTGATTGATTTGTGGTTGAATCCTTGTGTATTGGGTAACATCTTGCATAAGTATTCGGGTTTTGTCTTTGACACGAGAGTGCGGACATTGGCTTTGACGCGAGAGCGCGGACCAACCTTAGTAACTAGGTGAACCTTGCACCATCGATCTCCCAATTATCCTACTACACTTATGAACCCGACCTAACCCTACTCTTTCCTTATTCGATTTATTCGTCATCTTAGTTAGTCATTGTTCCTTAGTTGACCTAGTCTTGTATTAGGGTGACCTTAGTCTAGACACCTCATACCGTCCCCGTGGATTCGACCCGACTTGCCCTATCTACCCAGTTAGGATTAATTGGTTTTTTATTGATCGATGGGGATCCACGACAAATCCTTCCCATCAATTACCGTCAACACAACCGAAACTCCCAATTAATGGAGTTAAGGCCACCACGCGGTCACATTTTGTTTCAAAAAAAAAAACTTTTACACACATACCGTTACCACAACCGAAGCTTCAATTAATGAAGTCAAGAAACTCAAAAAACGGTTACATTTTCAAAACACTTTTTTTACAATGCACACCCCCACTGTCTAATGTTAATTAGTAACAACCGACGAACGTGGGGAACTAACTTTAAAAGTTTTTTTTCAAAAAAAAACGAAAGTTTCTAAGAGACATTGTTCACCACCTAAGTCCCTCACTAAGGATTTAGTCACACCCTTAAGGATACTGTCATCAGACTTCACGCTCCATCATGAGCGTCACGCACCCTGCAAGTATCGAACTAGCTAATTAATAGTAGTTTCGGTAGAAGCATCACGGAATTATTGTCAAAAAAACGTTTCCCCTAAAAGAAATGCACTCCTTTTAAAAAGAAACATATTTACATTTTGTCATCATTTCCGATGCACCCACAGAGCAACGCACCTGCACGCCACGGACGATATCGTCACACCATCACTATTTTCACAAACCATCCTTTTCAAAATTTGCAAAAATGGTCGTTTTCGAAAGAAACATACATCCAAATTCTTTGATCCTGAGCCGGGATCGTGATCAAACTCTTACGTCGTACAACCGTGTGTTTAACTGTCTATGTTAGCTACTAGGATCACCTCTACTCAGGGTCTTACATTTTCGGGTCGTCTCATTTTGAGAAGTCCTCTTTAAACCTCACCACCGAGGTTTGCGTCAGATCGTCTCGTTACAGAGACAGAAAATTCCGTAGGTATTCCGTCAGATACACTAAGAGTCTAAAGCACATGAATCCCTAAACTAATGACCACACACATGGGTCAAGGGTCTCAGTTCCGTGTCGCTCAATCATGAGCATCCTCTGAGTCCCTAAAACGTCCGGCCGATCCAGTCTCACCTTTGACCCCTGCTTTGCAGATTTAGAAATGTCTTCCAACGACAATACCGAACCACTCAGCGCGATGCTAGAGCTCGTTAAGGAACTCCAGAACAACCTAGCCCAAATAAACGACGCCCATAATAACATCCTACTCCAGCTTGGCAGGCTGGAGGACACTGTCAACGGGACACGAAACATCCCCCGGGAGGCACCAGAAGAAAGACCTTTCATCCCTAAAGAAAAGATGAGGCTAGGGCCAGCTAGGTTTGTCCCAGCCCTCGGAGAGCGTCCCTTTAGAAGCCTCACTAACCTGGGCATGACCTATGCGGAAGCCCTTAGGATTGGCAATGAGGACTGGCAATTATCCCAGCTCGTCCCTACTCCGAATCCACCCCGTGAGGCCCGAGGGGCAGATTGGGACCCCAGTGCCTATTGTCTGTATCATCAGGGTAGGGGTCACGATATGGAGGATTGTGATCGCCTCAAACACGACATCCAGGACCTGGTGGATGCCGGAAGCTTTCCCCTAATAAAGAAACAAGCACCACAGCCCGCTGGGACTGACAGCGAAACGACCACGTCGGTGGTAGTGAAGACCAGCGACACCATCAGGGTGCTATTCCCAGGGGGAAGCCTCGATGGTTAGATACATGACCAGTCCTAGTCAAAGTCTAGTTCATCGTAGGGCCTAGACTAGAATAGTAATAAATGTCCTATTCCGTGGAGTCAGGGGAGGTGCGAGGGAACATGTCCTCCACCCCCCCTCCCCCCCCCCCCAAACAAAATCGCGGGCGTCTAGCCCGTCTACTACTATCAATAAAACAGTCATCCATATCTCTTTTTTTTACGAACATGCCTCGACAATCGCTTAACTTTCTTTCAACGATCTACTTTAAACGCTTAAAACTCGACTTTATGCCAATTATTGATAACAACTGACTAAAAAGCAAGGGCTACCGCAAGCAGCCCACTAAACTTCACCCTACGAAGGAAATCGGGAATAACAACCTTAAACTCAAACAGCCACCGACCAAACAACAATAAACTTGGAAGCAAACAAACCGCCACCCGACCAGACTTACCAACAACGCAACCAAATACGAAGCCCGTCTAACCGGTCCAACAACAACCATATCCCTAGGAGTCAAAAACCTTAGAGTCCACGGAGATTCATCCTTAGTAGTCAACCAAGCCACGGGTAATGGAAGGTTTATAGCAAAAGCCTAACCCAGTACGAAACTAAAGAAGCAATGTCTAAGGAATAAACCGAAATTGACTTCATACACATACCCCGTGAAGAGAACCAATTCGCCGATGCATTATCCAAACTAGCCTCACTAATAAACATGCCCGATCACCTCTTCCCATGCCTATCTGTGTAGAAAGAAGCGAACAACCAACCTACATCCACAACCTCCAAACTGACGACATCACCAAAGAACCTTGGTACAAAGCAATCCTAGACTTTAAAACCCACGGGTCGTATCCACTCGACGCTAATAGCAAAAACAAGAGCCCTACGAACACAAGCCACCCATTACGTCCTAAATCAAGGCCTACTGTACAAATGAACCCCACAAGGAGTCCACCTTAGATGCATAAACAAAGACCAATCCAAGAGAGTCATAGAAGAGGTACACGACGGAGAGTGCGGACCCCACATGAGTGCACACCTACTGGCCCGAAAAATAATGAGACTGGGTTATTACTGGATTACCTTAGAGGCAGACTGTCGACATCACGTTCGGCACTGCCATAATTGCCGAATATTCGCCAACATCTAACACCTACCTCGTTATCCTCTACACACTATAGTCACACCCTGGCCCTTCCCTACTTGGGGAATAGACATCATAGGAAAAGTACACCCATCCGGGACCAGCGGACATTGCTTTATTTTAGTAGCCATGGATTATTTCACCAAATCGGTAGAAGCCGCCTCTTACACCGTACTTACCTCAAAACAAGTAGTCAAATTCCTGCAAAACAACATCATCTGCCGTTACGGTATACCTTATGAAATCATTAGCGACCAAGGAGCTCACTTCAGGGCCGACACCCAGAAACTCCTAGACAAATACAAAATCCAAAGACACAAATCCTCACCCTACAGACCACAAACCAACGGGGCCGTAGAAGCAGCCAACAAAACCATCACCACAATCCTTAAGAAAATGATAGACAACTACCGGGATTGGCCAAACAAAATCCCCTTCGCCTTATGAGGATACCGAACATCGTATAGAACACCCACCGGACCCACACCATATTACCTAACCTACGGCTCCGAAGCCGTCCAACCAATAGAGCTAGAAATACCATCACTAAGAATATTAGCCGAAAGTGGTATCCCTGAGGAAGAATGGAACCAAAAACGGTACGACGAGCTAGTACTCCTAGATGAACATAGGATACATGCCCTATCCAACGTACAAGTCTACCAACAATGCATCCAACTAGCCTTTAACAAGCGAGTAAAATCCCGAAACATACACAAGGGAGATTTAGTAATCAAATCCATTAGAGCACCCCTTCCCGTCGACCCTAGAGGGAAATTCAAACCATACTGGGAGGGCCCCTACCTCGTTAAGAAAATACTCTCGGGGGGCGCCGTGATCCTTACTGACCTAGATGGTCAAGAGTTCTCAACCCCGACCAATATGGATCAACTCAAACGATACTACCCATAAACACCCTCGATACCACGTCCTAACCTCCGACTTAGGGGGAAACAAAAAAAACAACAACAATAACAACACAAAAAAAAAAAAAATCAAGTTCGCATCGATAAATGGCATAAACGAGTCTAAAGCAAAATCACTCACACTTTTCTAAAGAACTACGAACATGGTTTGATTCCGTCTAAAAGTGGATACGTAGGCAACTCGTTCCCCGGGTACAACCAAACAACCGAAAAAAAACTAGGATCGATTAATCGATCCATGTATAAACCGGGACTCCTTTTACGACCCGATCCCCGAGTGATTTAAAATGACAAAGCACAAACGAGGAGCCGAGGACGGGGTGTAAACCCAAAAGGGCGCCCCGGGCAAAATGAAGAAACGAGTTGCAGGTCGTCGTCAAAAAAAGAGCAAAAAGAAAAAAAACAAACAAAAAATGGGTGAGCCGAGGACGGAGTGTGTAATCCCCTAGAAATTCTAACGCGATACAGTGGCGGAAACACTGTAGAGTCGGGATTAAAAAACACACAGTAACTATGTCTTATTAAATTAGATTGGTAAAGTCAAACGTATGCCATACATAAAAATGGCTAAAAATTAAAACAATCCACAATGAGGTTAAACAATCCTTAAGACAAATATTAAAAAGATCAAGCAGGATCCAAGACTTCTCGTTAGCCCATACCCACCGGAAAATAAACACGTATACCTGCCATGCTAAAACATAACAGCCACAATCAGTGAGGAGCAACGTCAACGTTCTCCCAGCCGTATAACAGGATTTTAAAACAGTAATTACTAATATAGGAAAAATAGTAAAAATGGAAAACAGTAAAACAGCATATTAAAATAAGCTTTAGCGTAAAACAAATTAATCAAAAGGATTTCCAAAGAAACACAAACATGTTTGCCAACCTGCAAACCAATTTATATCGATAATAAATAAAATAATCAAAATAGCGTTATGGATAGGAGTAGTGATGAATGCTAGACTTTCACTAGGAGAATACTAAAAACTAGCTTCGAGAACTTAGTTCAAACAAATCAAACTTCGGTCTCTAACTAGGCTACTCAACCATAATAGAGCGGCGACTTATAAATGCGTGGCCCTAGTTTAAGATAATGCACACCCCTCCTGGGATTACCTGTCACCCAGTTCAACTTATGACGGCGACTTACTGCGAGGCCTAAGCTTAAGGTCAAAATGTACAAAACTCCCGGGATACCTGTCACCCGGTTCAACAACCAATTTACCGATTCCTGATACACTAGCCTTATAGTTGATGGCAAAACCGTAAACCCTAGAATATATTACTCTAACCTCACACTTGTCCTTATTCCATAACTCCAAAACAAAGCCATTATCGATATTCAAAGATATAATCATTATAAACAATATGAGGATAAAAGAAGTAAACATTTATATTCTAAAAGAGGAAACTTTCTATTTTAGGAAACTTCTATTTTTAGAAACTTTACTAAAAATAGCATTATATCAAAGTAGTGAAAATATTAGTTCATACTAATACCACATTTTTAGTAAACGATATAGATTTATAAAACTAATACTTTCAGCCTTAACGATATTAATTACTATTAAAGTAAGATCAGTTGATTTTATGAAATCATTAAAATATCGTATAAGTGTTATAAGATAATTAAAAATATCTTAAACATTTTAATACTACTAATTAGGGTGTTTTCAAAAGTTAAAAACTAAAATTCCCTAACTATTATTAGTTTCGACGATAAAATTATAAATAGGATTTTACGGCAAACATCAAATTAAATATTTGAACGTCTTTATTTAATCAAACCAACAAATATATTTAGAGTATGTTAAGGGATGATTTAACTCTTAAAGTTTCAGATTTAAATACTTTCAAAATTGCTGGAAAAATAATTCTTTTGGGTAAGACGAAACATTTTAACGATAAATCACAATTTGTCCGAAAATCAATATTTATTAACTAAAGACTTTAATAAATAGTACAAAAATTACGTAAAATAGTTAAAATATATTTATGGACATTCTGTCCAGAAAAGAAAATTTTCCAAAATACTTAGACTCGGTTTTTAAAGGGTTTTCTCGTTAATCGTCCAATTTCGACAATAACGATAAATAAAATAGTAATTACAAAATTATTTAAGTACTAATATTCAAAAATTATTATTAAACCTAAAAATCATGATTTTCCAGAATCTACCATTTTTCCAGATTTCAAAAAATTCCGGATTTAATAAATCCCGTCAAAACCGTCTCTAAAACCCGTTTTCACAATTAACGATTTCATTAATAAAACTTATCATTCTTATCATTTTATTAAGGCACTAAAAATCATAAAATTATATTTTAACATGAAATCATCAGAATCATAATTTTTCCAGATTTAAACCAAAGACCAGAAATCGAGAATTTAAACAACAAACACGGTTTTAACGATAAACGATGATTTAAAGTGATTAATTAATTCATCCACTTAACAATTCCAAAAAATTATGAAACAAATTCAGAAAATTCTATTTCACCAGAAAGTTTCGCCACGTCATAAATCAGATTAATATAAAATGTTTAAGTACTAGAACTAAAAATCGGCTTTTAATCGTTTTTGTCCGAAAACGGTAATAATTCAATAATCGATATCAAAAATATCAGAAAAATACTAAATTATTAAAAATCATCAAAAAAAACATTTTTCCAGAATATAAACATATATTACATGTTTAGGCCGATTATTACGATTTTACAAATTAATATAACAATTTAATCGTTAATCTCGTAAAAGCGATAAAAATACCGAAACATGCAAATTTTCAACTTTAAAATTTTTTCCAGAATTCGTGACATACATATATTGCCAAAATAAAACATAAAAATATATACAAGCAAATACTCAATTAAAATCATGAAATACCGAGTAACATCGACGTTACCTATACTCCAAGTCTGAGTCGATAATATATTCGTCGGCTTCGGGATCGTCCAAAAATCCTACCAACCACGTAAATCATGGCAGAAAAATACCATGAGAAAACTAATAAAAATCAAGGTAAAAATTGATCGAAAACGACGTCGATTAATACCTTAACGAAGAGAACGGAAAGAGAATTATTATGACGATAAAAATGATGCGATTGGAACTCGAAACGGAGCAAAAATCTGCCTAAGATGGAGGAGGAGTACACGGCCAAATGATAGGGAGAAAGGTTGAATATTTTTTTTATGACAAGAATGAATAAGGTGTAGTATGGAAATGGATGGTTTTTCAAAAATATAAATGAGATTAATAGTGTTGATGAAAACTATGTGCACCTTATGAAAATGGCCGGCCAAAATGTGATGACAAGGAGCATGAAAAGTTTTGATACTAATGCCACAATGAATGAAAATAATTTATCTTATGTTTACGTTTTAACGTGATAAAATGAAACGTTTAAATAAAATGTAATAAAACTTGTGACCAAGGACTTAGTTGGTCCAAAATGTGAGTAAATGGTCTCAAACAATTTATAAGTTGATAAAAAGTATAATCGTAAAATAGTTAAAGACATTTCAAAGTAATTCGAGTAAACGTCGCGTAAGAAAATAATTATTCGCGAAGCTTCGTAATAAAAATCATTAACAACTAATTTTTTTGTAAATAAAAATATTTACTAGTTGAAAATATTATAGAAACGTATTCAAACATTTTTAGGAAAAGGAATAACTTAAATCCAAGCTTAAAATGTCAATTCGAAGAGAAATAGAATTCCTTGCGGAAAAATTAATTAGTTTACGAAGAAACCAAATAAATGAATTTAAAAGGATTTAAATCTTTGAAATTAAAAATAAAAATTATTAAACTCAAAAATTAAAATAGAGCTTAGTAAAATGATAAAATATGAGGCCAAAAAGTGACAGAGTTAAGACGGAGTCCTAACGGAAAGAATAAAAATGCTTAGGAAAAATAGCGGGTGTTACAGAGTGAAAACCCGAAAGGGCGCTCCGGGTCAAATGAAGAATCGAGTTGCGAGCCACCACGAAAATAAAAATGTGCATCTCATTCATAACAAAATTCGGTTAAATACAGCTTTTGTCGAGGCATCTACATCAAAAATCAGAGTCCGGACATCCCGGAGGTTAACAACGTGTCAAAACCCCACAAAAAACTGGTACTAATACGCCGCATATTATCAACTAGTAATACGTAATATAAATGGCTGGGCTCTACCAGTCCAACTCTTCCTCACCCTTACCGTTCGGGTGTGATCGCTTGCGTTCTTCCTCCGCGATTTTCTGAAAGCAAGCTTCTAACACCCTATCCAAACGTGAGTCCAGCAAATCCCACTTTCTCTGCTCCTTCGCAGCTTTAATATGGGTCTCGTCAGTCTTGGCCCGTTCGGATGAACTGACTAGGCTAGGATCGGTCCCACTGTCTTTGGTTAGGTACTTAGTCTCTCGAGTCACCTCCACGCCTCTTAGTGGTACTGTCTTCCTAACTTTCGAGTTGGTCTGCCCTGACGAGTGTTCACGAACCTTTCGCCGGATAGGAGTATTGTCAGTCGGTAGAACACCCTCGATAACAACGGGACGCAAGAATTTCTGCTCCCAAGAAATCCTGAACTCCCTAAGCGAATTCCCCGTCCATGAGTCAGAAATAGAGACAATTTCAGCATCCTTCGGAATAGAAAGCTGGACACCCATTTGACGTGACAATAGGCCCGGGTAAACACGAACTTGATCCCTCATGGATAGTATTAGCAAAACCCATGACGAAGACGAAAATGGAAAACCAATACGCCCGCTAGTGTTCCACCAAGGAATAGACAACCTGATGACCACATCCCCTTCAGCCAAATAGGAAAGCCAATCCTTCTCCTCGAGAATTTTACCCCACAACTGCACCATATTCCGGCCCGTGAAACCCCTGTAATTATAATCTTTGAAACACCGGGGAGGGACCACTAAACCAAGTCGCTCCTGCAGCCAAACCTGTACAAACCACTACAAAACATCACAACCATAAAATAAAACCAAAAAAAGGGAGGGAAACGATACAAAAAAAACACACACCCATGTAAGATGATCCTAGAACCCCGAGAAGGTGTCCCTTGTAACCGGACAGTATCATCAAGACCCAGAACGAGCTCACCTAAAATAAGCAAAGAGGGTGACCGTCCATGTTCCATTGCCATCACCACATCCAAAACCCTAGAATTACCCCAGCCTTCACGTGACCTTGCATCCTCAAAGGGATAATAACAAGCAATAGCAATGTTAAAAGCACGCCTACACGCCAAGGTCGAAAGGTGACGAGAGCCAACCTGTGAGAACGTCCTAGAAAGTAACTCTAGGTTAAGACCGTCCGTACCAAAATAACCCTTAGCCTCCTCTAGCGAAGAAAGGTCCAAAAAATGGTAAAGCGGCACCACATAAGCATCATCTCCATAAGGCACACAAGGTCGAACCGAGCTCCACCCACCTATAGCATCTATCTCTTTAGGCAAAGGACAAATTTTACCCCCGGGAAAGACAAAAGCATGGTATTTCGGATCTCAAAACTTAGAACATGCCCGCAAGAAGTTATCCTGCACGTTGACTCGACTAAGCGCGATAACCACTGATAAACCATCATTTGAATTAACCTCGAGGTCACATTTCTTAAAAGAACTAACCCACTCGGCAAGGATTTTCCCAAAACCCGACATAACGCTAAGTATAGACGTGCTAGACCCCATGGGTACCCCAGTATGTCTAAAACAAACACCCATAACCCGTATATATAGACCTAAGCCCACAAGAATTAGGAAACAACGAAAATTACCATAACCCGGGGCCCCGACCGCACCAGCCCACGCGCCCGAATTTCCGGCCGCCCAAGTCCAGGCAGCCCGGAGTCCAGTTGCCTCAGCCCAAGCGCCTGTAGTCATGCAGGAGACGTCCCGAGAAACCCAAGGATAGAAACTCAAACCTCCATCGTCACCGGACATCGGGAACGACCTCCCGAAGTCGTTAAAACCCGCCCGGAAAACCGAAATACCCGCGCAAGAGCTGCGAGAACGTGGATATACCCGTCAGACGAACAAGACTTAGACGTTTTTATTATTTTTTTAGGGGGATAAGCTACCCCACCTAGGCGTGTCGTAGCTTTTTAACGATTACCGTCGAGTCACGTCTGTAGCCTAACAAGGCAATATTATGAGTATGTAAAAACTGGTCTAACTTTTTTTTCAAAAAGTGCTCGGATTTTTAATTCCGATTTCATACTAAAGCTCATTTCCTAATATATGCGGTCAAAACGCGTTAATGTTTTACTTTAACATTTTACGTCTCGTCCATCTCAAGTCAAAACATTTTAATCGATGATAAGTGTAGTTTGTAGTGCCTATTTCGTAGTATTTTGGTGCCTTTTTCCTTGTGGAATCGCTCCTTGGGAGCGGTTTAGGGGCTTCTTATGCTTCCTTTAGTTCGTTTCGGGTTCCCGAGAACGATTTGGAAGAGTTGGAGCGATTCCGACTCTATACATACACATTTTGGAGCCAACGGAGTAAAGGAACGATGACTCGATGCTTCGGAATCGACCCCGAGACCTTGGGACCCAATCTCGAGCCTCCGAGACCCGATCCCGAGTCCCGAGAATCGATGAGAAGTCCATGTAAAGCAAGAAGAGACCAAAAGGATCATATTGGAGGCCTACAAGACTCATCCCCGACGGGTATGCACCTCATCCCGTCGGGGATGAAGTGCGCTTTTAGAGGAGCCACTGCCAGGCCGTCCCGGTCGGGACCAACCCGTCCCGGTCGGGACCACCGGCCGTCCCGGTCGGGACCGGCGAGCTGTAGCCGAACTTTATTTTTCCTCCCTCCTTCATTCTTGTACCCCTATAAATACTTCCCTCTTGTATTGTTTATGTATCTTACCTTAGTTTAGACTCTCTTAAGCCTCTCTACAAATTATAAACCCTAGATTTAGTTCCTCACATTAGCAAAAACCTCTCTTTAATCTTTAGTTAATTCTAGTTAATCTTAGTTAATTAGTTCTTGTATTAAGAAGTTACTTGAAGATTTCTCCAGGCTTGACAACCTTGGGATTATTTTGGGGTTTCTTATTTATACAAGATTGCATCTTTTCTTCATCCTAGTGTTGGTATAATTTTCTTTACTCTTGTTCTTTGTTATTATTTCAAGTTTGAATCTTTACTTAGTGTTGATTGTTAGTGTTCTTGATAATGAATGTTAGGGTTATGATGTTGTGTTCTCTTCTTATTATTGTTAGTTTATTCTTTGATTATGAGTGAGTAGATTACATGTGGGTTAGTAGGGGGATTAAGGGTAGATTATGGGTGATTAAGGTTTGATTGGGGGTAAAGGGTGAATCTTTATTGTTAGTCACATACTTGGCACACCATGTGTTTGTTGAATTGCTTGTTTGAGTTGTAGTGGCCATGCTTCTCATGCTAGTCTTCTCCTATTCATTGTTTGTCTTGTATGTGGTTTTGTTGAGGATTGTTGAGGATAGTCTAAGTTGCGAGAGCCCGGACATACCTCGATTAGAGTCTAAGTTGCGAGAGCCCGGACTCACCTTGACATCGGTTTAAGTTGCGAGAGCCCGGACCGAATCTAGCAATTAGAAGACACCTAAACCCCTTGATTACCCAAGTCACCCTACTACACTTATGAACCCGACCTAACCCACTCCTTCTTCATATTTGATTCATCTCATTAGTTAGTGATCATTTCCTTAGTTTGCTAGTTAGTTTGGTTATAAGCATTGTTTAGCATTGTTATAGTCTAGTTCATCATTAGTCTAGTTCTTGCCTCTCCTCCATCATAGTTTTCCATTTATCGCTTCTTTGTGTTTGTTTGGTGATTTAGTCTCGTTTTAGGCCGATTTAGTCTAAACCTTGCAACACCATCTCCGTGGACACGACCCGACTTACCCTAACTACCGTTAGGTGCTAGTTGGTTATTTATTTGGCGGTGGGATCCACGACAAATCCCACCATCAATTTGGCGCCGTTGCCGGGGACGGTGCATTGTTTAGACTTTGTTTGCTTATTTCTAGACTTAGTTACCCTTCTTTGTGCCCTTATACCCACTCTTGTGCATATTCTCTAGTTTTTCTTGATTTCTTAGCCTTCTTTTCTCTTTGTCTCTAGTGGTGCTTGTTTATTGTCGTTACCTAGTGCCTATAAAGCACTAGGTATTCTCACGTTTGTTCTAGTGTGTAGTGTATGCCTAGGCGGGGAGGCGAATCCTTTCTCTTTAATCCAGAGCCGAAGAGGCTTTTTCGAGCTTTTCGCCAACGGACGATTAATCGGGTTAGGATCTCTCAACCAAGTGCAAGCAATACCCATCAAGAGCAAGCTCAAGGAAGCGATATTGAGGAAGCATTTCGAGAGACGGCCGAAGGGAATTTCACCAATCCCTTTGGAGATTATAGTCCTAGCTCCCCTTCTACATCTACTTCAACTCCATCTACACCATCTTCTCCCTTACATCCAATAATGCCGAAGTTTTCCTCCCACTCTACATTTACGGAAGATGTCTTGCCGGGACCCAATGCTCTACCGGCCGCTTATGCCGGAAATTTTACGGCCAAGACTCACTTCATTCAACTTGTGGAAAGGAATCAATTTAGTGGTTTGCCCACCGAAGACCCGCACCAACATATGGAGACCTTCTCCGATTATTGTGACGCTATATCTCAACCCGGGGTTACTCAAGATCAAATTCGTTGGGTACTCTTCCCGTTTTCTCTTATTGGAAAAGGGAATCAATGGATTAAAGGTCTTGATAGGGCAACCATGGGCATCGACACTTGGAAGAAGCTTGCATTGGCGTTCTACCAAACTTTCTACCCTCCGGAGAAGACTAATTTGCTTAGGGCCTCCATCACCGGTTTCCAACAACGGGATGAAGAGAGCCTATATAAAGCTTGGGAGCGGTTTAAGTCTTTGGTTAGATCATGCCCTCATCATGGACTCTCACAAAGGTTCTTGGTCCAACAATTTTGGAATGGTCTTTATGAGGACTCAAGAACTATACTCAACATGGGCTCCAATGGTAGGTTCACCGAGGTCGATGATGACCAAACTTGGGCGAGAATCGAAGAGATGGCGGTGCATAATTCGCAATATTCAAGGCCTAGGAAGGCAAATCGAGGAGGTAGGCATGAGGTTGATGCTATAACTCAATTAAGCATTGACCTTGGAGCCCAATTGAAGACACATATGGAAACCATTGACAAGAAGCTCCAAGGCCACCTCACTCAAGTTCAAAGCATTGGTTCCTCTCATCAACACTCATTTCAAGAAGTGAATGCTTTGAATTTTGCACCTCCTTTGCCTTATTATGGCATGTGTGACACTTGTGGAATCGTTGGTCATGACCCTATGAATTGTAGAGGAAGTATTGAGCAAGTGAATGCTTTTCAAGCATTCAAGCAAGGTGCCTCCCACTCTAATCAATACCAAGCTTCCAATCAAGTCCCTCAACAACAAGCTTTTCAACACCAACAACAACATCGTCCTTATGTTCCACCTCCCTTAAGGGACAACAACCAAGGTTACCAAGGCAACTCAAGGCCTTTCAACAACTTCAAGCAAAGTAACCAAGGTTCATTAGACAACAATCAAGGGTTCCAACAAGGGAACTTCAATCAAGGCGGTTTCCAAGGAAACTAAAATTTCCAAAGACAACAAAACCACAACAATGGCCTTAATCAAGGCAATTCTCATGGGTTCCAAGGGAACCATCAACAACAAGCAACTCAAGCTAACCGTCAAGAAAGCAAGCCTAGGAGTCGATCTCCTATTCATGATTACGGTTCTCCATTAGCCCTCACCAATACTCCGCACAACCCACAATCTCCAACTCATGATTTTGACATTCAAAAATATATGTTGGAGATGCAAAGGGGTCAAATGGAGATGTAAAAGAATCAACATGATTTCTATGCTTATTTTCAAGGGGAAAACGCGACAAGAGATGCCCGTATGAAGATGCTTGAAACTCAAGTATCTCAACTTGCTTCGGGAGCTCCTCAAGGCAAAAAGGACAACTACCTTCTCAAGGCGAAACACCGAAATTTGAGCATGTCAATGCCATCACCACAAGGAGAGGTACATCTTATGAATCCCCTCAACTTCCTAGTGAGCAAGAGCCAATGCAAGAACCGACAAGGAAAATGACACCTCCAACTCAAGAGAGCTCAAGCTTTGATAATCCAACGGAGGAGCAAGTCTTATGGGAGGTTGAGAAACCTCAACAAGACAAGCTTCCCCCACTTCAAGCTAAAGATAAGGGTAAAAAGAAAGTGTCATTTGAAGAGTCCACCCCGATTGAGCAAAATAAATACCAAGTCAAGTTGCCTTACCCAACAAGGCAAATGAAGACTAAGGTGGACACTCAATACGACAAGTTCCTTAACATCGTGAAGAAGTTGGATGTTAGTGTCCCATTTACCGAACTACTTACCCAAATCCCGGCATATGGAAAATTTATGAGAGAAATATTGGCTAGGAAGAGATCCGTCGACAAGGAAGAGACCATTGCGTTCACAAGAGTGGTGAGCGAGCTCATTCAAGGTTCTACGCTTCCAAAGTTGAAGGATCCGGGTAGATTCTCGATCCCTTGCACCATAGGGCACTACAAGATCGAAAGAGCATTATGCGATTTGGGTGCGAGTGTGAGCATCATCTCTTATTCTATTTGTTGCCGACTTGGGATGAAGGAGCTTAAAAGTACTTCTATCACGCTACAAATGGCCGATAGTTCATTCAACCGACCATTGGGGATGCTAGAGGATGTGCCGGTGAGAATCGGTAAGTTCTTCATTCCTGTTGACTTCATCGTGCTCGATATGCGGGAAGATGCTATCACTCCCATTATTCTTGGGCGCCCATTTCTACACACCGCCGGTGCTATGATTGATGTGAAGAATGGTAGGATCACATTCGAGTTAGGCGAAGAGAAGTTAGTGTTTGACCTTCAAGGTAACAATTCGCCTACTAATGATGAGTCTTGCAACATGATCCAAGCCACTAAAGACATCGATCTAGGGGGAGAGCCGGGACAAAGCTTGAACAAGAACTCCGATGTACTTGAGGATGATGACTCCGATTTGGAGGAAGATGAGAGCCCATATCATGGGCTTGATGACAAGATGAAAAGCAAGGAGAAGGATGAGCCTCCCTTGGGGCCACATGAGGACCGGTGGACGTTTGGGTATGTCCCCAAAGACCAAAAGTACAAGTTCAAATCGTTGAACTTGGAAGCCAGGGATGCGCCGGGAACGTCGAGGCAAGGCCATGAAGAGCCTTGGTATGTGGTTGGTTATATCTCGAGCTTGATTGAAGACTTTGCTAGGGCCTTCGACTTGTTTCTTCGTGCCCTCGATGGAGATGGAAGTAATCTTGGTTGTTGAAAAAGAATGAAGAATGTACTACCTTGGTTTGACGGAGTTCCACAAGAACCGTCTTTTTGTATATATCTCTTTCTCTTATAGTTTGATTGGTTTTGTGAATTTCTTGATTATATGGATGATTGATGAGCGTTGTGAGGGAGGGAATTTAATGTGTTATTTGAGTCTATTGTGATAGGTGTGAAGTGGAAGTGATTCCTAGGGAAGAGCGATCATTGTTGGATCTTGGATTGTGTGAAGGGAAGTCGGTTTTTGAAGCTTGGAACGAGCTTTTGGGAGCTATAGAGGGTTTGGAGACTCTTCCCGGCCTAGAAGAGGTCATCCCGTCCGGGATAGAAGGCCCATCCCGATCGGGAAGGATGCCATCCCGTCCGGGATGAGGTGCACAAAAGATGGGTCTACTGACAGGTCATCCCGACCGGGACGAAGCCTTCCCGACCGGGACAAGCCGGTCATCCCGACCAGGACCACCCATCCCGACCGGGATGGACCCCCTGTCCTCCTTTGGCTCTTTTCTTCGTTGTTTGAGACCACCCAACCGCTTTATACCCCCTCCCAACCTTCCTACATGTCCTTACTCTCATTATATGACCCTTACACCTCACATGCACGTTTTCACCTCACTTTCTCTTCACTTTAAACCGACTTTCGCATCAAAAACCCCCTCCTTTTACCTTTGTGCCTCAACCATGGAACCGAATCGCGATTGGAAAAGGATAATGACGACAAGGACAAAGCTACGTGCCTATTCTCACTTATGAGATGATGGAGCGAGTGAGTTGGTAACCGTATGGTACGGCAACTATCCTCTGTTTTCCGTTTTTATAGCTTGTCTTCATTTGTTTATTCCCTTTCCCTCTTATCCTTTGTGTCATGGTGGCCTTCGAGGCCTTTGTGTGCTTGCTCCCGACTCTCGATGACGTGACTACATCGAGAGTCATTTCAAAATCCAAATTTTTCAAGATTTTCACCTTTTTGTAGGATTTAGTCGGATTTAGGCGGAATCCGGGCTAGGTGACTTGATTACACCTAGCCCTCCCCTCCCATTTCCTTTTATTTCCTTCTTTTTATTTTCTTCCCCCATTCATATCTTTTTCTTGTCTCGGCCCATGGTGACTTGACTACACCCCGGCCGGACACATTCTACTCTTTTCTCCATTTTACTTTTTGATTTTTAGCTTTATTTTCGTAGTTTCTTTTCTTTTTCTTTTGTCTCTCCGCACACTACGATTAAGCATATGAGGACATTGCTCGGTTTAAGTGTGGGGGAGCGATATTCTAGCGTAGTTAGTTTTACTTTCTTAGTTTTTGAAAAAATCTTTAAAATCCATAAAAATTTGAAATTTTTTCACAAAAATCAAAAAGATTTTCCTTTTGTGTGTTTTTCTTTTGTGTCGTATATTTGTTTTGTTGTGTGTTTTGCCTCCCTTTTCCTTATAGGTGGCTTAATCATCATTAGTTTTGGAAAGCTTTCAAGACATCCGGTAACATCTTCTATCCCTTTCCCGCTTTATTTCTTGTGAAGTTTGGAGAAGGATTGTGATGTGGTGTGCTCGGGAGGAGCTTTGTAAAGTTTGATGTTGGTTGGTTGCTCATTTGGAAGATAAGGGTGGTGTTTGTGTTGTTCTTGTGTTCGTTTTATGTTGTTTTTGTTTTGTCGCTTTTGTTTCTTTTTCTTTCGTTTTCGTTGAGTCTTTGTTTTGTGTTTTGTTGTGTGTCTTGTGTGTAAATGGTTTTCGAAAACCCGGTTTAGAGGCTAGTGTGTGAGTGTGTACTTTCCCTTCCTAGTAGTGTAAATCGAGTCTTGGACTTTAATCTAGTAGAATGACCCTAAATCAATGATTTCGTTGGTCCTTTACCGTGAGTCCACCTAGCTTACTAGGGATTTCCTATGGGATTTGCATTTTGACCATTATGACCACCCACGGTGTGAAAAGGCCTTGGTTACCGAGTCCCGTTCCTTAGGTGACCATGTTAGGATTGTTTGATTAACCAAGTTCTCCACTTTTTGTGGGTTTGAAGGGGGATCGCGACCCCCGACTTACCCATTTACCTACCTCCCACACATTTCCACACAATAAAATTGCAAATTGTTGAATTCGTCTTTCTTTGCAATAAGAAATGCCAAAAAGCCAAATCTTGCCAAGAAAGGGCAAAGAAAAGAAAATGAAAGAAAATGAAAGAAAGAAAAGAATGAAGAAAAAGAAAAGGCACAAAAGCCAAAAAGAAAATAGAAAAGAAGAAAAAGAAATGGCATGGCAAAACAAAGTAAAAATGCAAAAGAAGAAGAAAATGCCAAAAGAAAATCGTCTCACAAAAATAGAAACCTCACCCCACAAAAATAAGCCTTTTTCCGACTTTTGCCGTCAAGAGCCTACCAAAGGACCGAGTCCCGAGGAAGGATGATAGCGGCATTAGTCGGTCTTCCCTCATTTTGCAATTATTTCCACCTTTTTACTTGGACTGGTTAGGCGGTTTCGGACATGGGACGACCCTCTTCGCTCTTTGCTAAAGGGGGCGGGGTCTCACTTACCTACAGTGTCGACTAACAACGTGGATCATCACTTCCCACTACGCCGATCGTCCCGTAGTACGTTTTTAGAAGGTTAGGAGGAACCGAGATAAGTTACCAACGTTTTTATTGCTTTGTCGTCATACTATTAGGTTTTAGTCCATCTTGGTTTGTATTGCTAGCTTGGGAACGTTGTCATTGCCTTGAGTCCTAAACCGGTGCTTCCTTCACTGCTTGTTTGAGGGAAGCGGTATTTCTTTTCTTTTGGGTGCAACAGATTATGTGTTCGTTTGTGTGTTTGTTTGTTTTTGTGTCTTGTGTCCGGTTGCATCCACAGTTTTGTCGCAAGACCCGACTTGCCTTGCGGAGTGCACTTTTCCTCTAAGTGCACTCGCGTGAGTTGAAAGGGCGTAGGGTGCGCTAATACCCATTCGGCTAGTATAGTAGTTAGTA
This sequence comes from Agrostemma githago, assembly GCA_958450325.1. Taxonomy (NCBI): domain Eukaryota; kingdom Viridiplantae; phylum Streptophyta; class Magnoliopsida; order Caryophyllales; family Caryophyllaceae; genus Agrostemma; species Agrostemma githago. Next base: position 18,678,306 of record OY288247.1, on the reverse strand, counting down.
TGTGCTTACTCGAGGGCGAGTAAGGGTTAAGTGTGGGGGAGTTGATAAGTGTAGTTTGTAGTGCCTATTTCGTAGTATTTTGGTCCCTTTTTCCTTGTGGAATCGCTCCTTGGGAGCGGTTTAGGGGCTTCTTATGCTTCCTTTAGTTCGTTTCAGGTTCCCGAGACCGATTTGGAAGAGTTGGAGCGATTCCGACTCTATACATACACATTTTGGAGCCAACGAAGTAAAGGAACGATGACTCGAGGCTTCGGAATCGACCCCGAGACCTTGGGACCCAATCCCGAGCCTCCGAGACCCGATCCCGAGTCCCGAGAATCGATGAGAAGTCCATGTGAAGCAAGGAGGGACCAAAAGGATCATATTGGAGGCCTACAAGACTCATCCCCGACGGGTATGCACCTCATCCCGTCGGGGATGAAGTGCGCTTTTAGAGGAGCCACTGCCATGCCGTCCCGGTCGGGACCACCAGCCGTCCCGGTCGGGAAGGTCCCGTCCCGGTCGGGACCGGCGAGCTGTAGCCGAACTTTATTTTTCCTCCCTCCTTCATTCTTGTACCCCTATAAATACTTCCCTCTTGTATTGTTTATGTATCTTACCTTAGTTTAGACTCTCTTAAGCCTCTCTACAAATTATAAACCCTAGATTTAGTTCCTCACATTAGCAAAAACCTCTCTTTAATCTTTAGTTAATTCTAGTTAATCTTAGTTAATTAGTTCTTGTATTAAGAAGTTACTTGAAGATTTCTCCAAGCTTGACAACCTTGGGATTATTTTGGGGTTTCTTATTTATACAAGATTGCATCTTTTCTTCATCCTAGTGTTGGTATAATTTTCTTTACTCTTGTTCTTTGTTATTATTTCAAGTTTGAATCTTTACTTAGTGTTGATTGTTAGTGTTCTTGATAATGAATGTTAGGGTTATGATGTTGTGTTCTCTTCTTGTTATTGTTAGTTTATTCTTTGATTATGTGTGAGTAGATTACATGTGGGTTAGTAGGGGGATTAAGGGTAGATTATGGGTGATTAAGGTTTGATTGGGGGTAAAGGGTGAATCTTTATTGTTAGTCACATACTTGGCACACCATGTGTTTGTTGAATTGCTTGTTTGAGTTGTAGTGGCCATGCTTCTCATGCTAGTCTTCTCCTATTCATTGTTTGTCTTGTATGTGGTTTTGTTGAGGATTGTTGAGGATAGTCTAAGTTGCGAGAGCCCGGACATACCTCGATTAGAGTCTAAGTTGCGAGAGCCCAGACTCACCTTGACATCGGTTTAAGTTGCGAGAGCCCGGACCGAATCTAGCAATTAGGAGACACCTAAACCCCTTGATTACCCAAGTCACCCTACTACACTTATGAACCCGACCTAACCCACTCCTTCTTCATATTTGATTCATCTCATTAGTTAGTGATCATTTCCTTAGTTTGCTAGTTAGTTTGGTTATAAGCATTGTTTAGCATTGTTATAGTCTAGTTCATCATTAGTCTAGTTCTTGCCTCTCCTCCATCATAGTTTTCCATTTATCGCTTCTTTGTGTTTGTTTGGTGATTTAGTCTCGTTTTAGGCCGATTTAGTCTAAACCTTGCAACACCATCTCCGTGGACACGACCCGACTTACCCTAACTACCGTTAGGTGCTAGTTGGTTATTTATTTGGCGGTGGGATCCACGACAAATCCTACCATCAGGCGACTTAAAACATTTTAATCGACGTAGTATTCGATCCGATTCCCGGCTCAGGCAAGCGAATTTCAAAATCCCCGAAAGAAACCATTTTTGTACTCTCATGCAACGCTAACGCACCATAAACCGAGTCACAATGCAAAATGAATGAACGCAAAAGTGATTACTTGCCAATCTAGGAAAACAATTCGCCAAATGAAAACGCAAGAAATAATCCAACCAATTCAAATACTAAAAATCTAAAACGAGTGTACAAAATATACAAATCCTCATACGAATCAAGGCTTGGAAGGACCCCTAGAAGCCGCGCCGATGGCAATCACGATCTCACAATGCTGGTCATCCAACCCTAGGTCCTCCAAGTCTATAAGAGGAGACGCACTACCGTTCATCCCTGACAGCATATCTAGAGCAGCTGTCTCGGGAATCCCTCCAACGTCCTCCGCAGCACCCGTAGCCTCATCTTCAGCCTCAGCCTACCTTTCGATCTGATGCCTAGCCTCACCCAGTGCTGAGGTCTCGCCCCGGGACCGAGCCAGCTGCTCCTTTAGGAAAGCGATCTCGTTAGCTCGAGATTGCAGGAGTCGTTGTGCCTCAACCTCTCACGCCTCGACCTCGGTCACCCGAGTCTCCAATTGCCCCACCATATCCGGAAGATCCTGCAAAAACACTTAAGCGTTAGGGGAGTACACCAACAGCCTAGAAAGCCACCTTAGTCACATAAACTCACCGATCGAGGCCCTGAAGTGTCACGGGAAATCCTCGAGGCATAGGCCCGGAAGCGGTTGGCAGCCTGCCACAACCGCTGATGGCAAGCCGAGGAAACCTGAGAGTGCAACCATAGAAGTTAGGCAAACCGACCCTAATTTTTAGAACCCAAACGAAGAATACAAAAAAAAATCACCCGGTCACGCCACTCAATCCCGGCATCCATCTCCTCAGCAGAACACGGGGGAAGTGGCTCAGTAAAAGGTATCCCAGCCGCATCCACCCTAAGTAATGTCAGGGGAAAATCTGGGGGCTGGATTTCATCAGCCGGATCGGCCAGCTGAGAAGACAACAGATTGGTCGGTCAAAGGGCAAGTAAACAATAAACCGTAAAGCAAATCTATAAAACAAAATTAGAACCTTACCACGAGGCGGTACCAAGCTAACCACCGGGTGACGTGAGATAAGTAGGAGGAACCTGGCACCAAGAGTGTGTCGCCTCCCTCTCCGTCCCTATCCTCGAGGACCTCTGCGGCAGTCGGTGGTCTGAACATGGTCCGAGGAGGATCAACGGGCACCCCGAAATCGTCATACAGACACTGACGCACCAGCCGCTCGCCCAGATACCAGACCGGGCGAAACAACGCTGGAAGGAGCATCCTCCTATAACTTCTAGGCTTCAGCTCCATAGTCACATACTCCGGCATGCCCTCGTAATCAGCCCAAGGGCGGGCCACAAACTACACAAACAAAACCAACATCTTAGTAAAACCCGAACCTTGGGGTGTATTGAAAGTTATAAGCCATAAAAAGGAATAAAGGAAACTCACATTTTCAATGCGTAGCTTGTTCACTAACGCATTCTCCAACGGGTAATGGCTGATTGTGCTCTTAGGCTGAGCAAACCTCCACTCGATCCCCACCGGAAATCTCTTTGGGTGCACCCGCACCGTCTTAGGTGCAAAACACGGGAAGTAGGAGTAGATCCAAGCCTGAATTAATCCCAAAATAACCTTAGCGAAATCAAGTTGAAACTAAGTAGAACCTCAAATATAAGAATGAGCACAATAACTAACCTCCAGTATAAGGCCCGGACCTACAATGGGCACAGCCGAGGCCGACTCTATCACCAGCGACCTCACCATGACTTGCAGGCAGCGAGTCATCTCCGCAAAGGCCGCAGTCACCCAGTCGTAGCGCCCTAGCTGGGTCAGCTCAGCCAGGAAGGGCAAGATCCTAGTGCTGAACTTCTCGCCCTTGTCCTAGAAATGGGTCGACCCTAGAAAATACCACAACCACAACCGGGCATCCTGCTCCGACGTGTTGGGCTCCCGACCTTCCAACACCGCCACTCGCTCAAAGTGGTCGGTGATATAAGAACTCACTATAGCGTGAGGCGCACTATATGGCTCACGCGGTAAACAGTCCCCGATAAGGCCCCGCACCTCATCACTATCTATACTAGGGCCCTCGGCGGCCCACCTAATCCTATCCGGGCCCTAGGGCAGACCGCTAATCATCCTAAAGTCCTCTAGGGTCATCCCGACCTCCCCAAAAGCCATGTGGAAGGTCGAGGTAGTATCATGAAAGCGATCTATCATCGCCCTAATCACCATAAGGTTGCACTTGGTCTTGCAACTCACCAACCTAGCCCACTGTCCAACCACGGGACCCAGAGCAGTCCTCTCGATAACCCCTTTACCGTAGGGGTCAACTTCTGAAAATAGATATCGAGACACGTAGTAAATCCCGAGAAAGTCCTCATCGGACCTGGGGGCTGCAAACCAAAACAATGCAAGGATAAACAAAACAAACCTTACTTAACCTGAGAAAATAATAATAATAATAATAATAATAATAATAATAATAGCGATAATAAATCTGAGGCACAGACCAATAAGCACGAATAGAACACTCACCAGTCCCCGCACAATACGGTTAGAAATGTAAAGGTCGAGGTGAAACGTCAGCTGATGACCGTCTCAATCCTGAGCCCATTCAGGATCCTCATAGACAGTCTCCTCATCCTCCGGTACAGGAACCGGAACGTGAACCCTCCTAGCAACCGTCTCTGGAAGCTTACGCTTCTTCATTCTGTCAAACTCAGCCTAGTTAATAGTCTCGGGATCGCGACGCTGGGACGAGATGCTCCTTTGTCTTCTGCGGATCCCTCGGGGAGTCTGCGAACTAGCCCCGGCAGCCTCCACACTAACACTAGCCCTAGCACTAGCACCAAACGAGGAAGTTCCCTCAGGACGCTCGGTATCATCTCTAGCTGTAAACAAAAACAAAAAAAAAGAAAACATAACCCTAGTCAGGCTAAATCAGCTTAATAAGCTCAAAATTTCGGATAAGAATATCAAAATTCCAAGAAAGCCTTTAGCACACATTTTCGATCCCAGTCACAATGAAAGTGGTTTTTGAAAAATCCGGCATCGTTACGGCACCTTTTAGTCCGTCTTAAGACACACAAAACCCAAAGGAAGATCCTAAAAGTCATCTTAGCCTATAAGAACCGACAAGAAAGTTACCCACATCCTCATAAATACTATTTGAGCAAAATTATGCAAAACAAATACGGGAATAATCGAGAAACGATCCTTAAACCCTAGCATTCCAAACACATTCCCATAAAAGGTCATTCTCGCACCTCGAGCATCCTTATCAAGATTATAACTAACCTAACAAGCTCTAATCGACCCTAATTCAACAATGGAACCAAGCACGCATCAAAACTTAGTAAATAAAAAACGCCCAAATCGAATTTCTAGGATTTTCAACAAAACCAACTCATAATCAATCAAATCAAACAAAACCGACATTAAGCGAGCAAGGAATACTAAGCCGGAGTCGACATTGTCGTAAATAGTGGAAACCGAAACAAAATTTGGCGGAAAAAGTCGAAAAGTCAATGCTTGGGGCGAAGCGTGTGACGCGTTCAAGTTGTGTGGATGAATGAACGAGTGCCCCAACTTTCGCATTACTTAAACAGACCCGAATCACAAAAACCCGACCGCACCAGCTGACGCGCTTGAATCCTGGCTCGCTGGGGGCTAGGCGCCCAAAGACTGAGCCGCAGACAGACGCGCGCCTAAATAGCCTGGCACAGATTAAAATAAAGCAAAGTAAACGAACTCAAGGTCGATAAATATAAAACATGCACCTAGTAAGACAAAGCAAAACAACGATAATGGGACAACTACTAATCAACGTCGATAATACACTCTCGACAATAAAATAAGCATAAGAAACGCACTTAACCTAAACGCTACACCCGGACGCGTAACAAAGCAAATCTAAACCAAACTAATCTAAATAGACTATAAACAAGTCCCGAATGCATAAACAAACCGAAACGAAAGCAATAACATACCCAAACAAAATAAGACAAACTGCAAAACAAGATTAACTAAGACAAACTCACAAAACAAGCATTTAACTAAAACGAATAAACAAACAGCATTTTGCTCGAGGGTCAGAGTTATCCCGGAGGCACACCATTTTGCCTGAGGGTCAGAGTTATCCCGGAGGCACAACATTTTGCCCGAGGATCAGAGTTATCCCGGAGGCACAGTTTTTTTGCCCGAGGGTCAGAGTTGTCCCGAGGCACAGCATTTTTGCCCGAGGGTCGAGTTATCCCGGAGGCACAGCATTTTTGCCCGAGGGTCAGAGTTATCCCGAAGGCACAGCAACAACATTTTTGCCCGAGGGTCAGAGTTATCCCGGAGGCATAGCAATTTTAGTCCTAGGGGTCGTAAGCATCCCGAAGACGACCGCTCGAGTGGAGACTAACGCCCTCGAATGGTTCCTTTGTTTTGTCCTAGGGGTCAAAAGCATCCCGAAAGACGGCTATTCGAGTGGAGACTAACGCCCTCGAATGGTTTTATATCCCTTTATTTTGTCCTAGGGGTCATAAGCATCCCGAAAGACAGCTATTCGAGTGGAGACTAACGCCCTCGAATGGTTTCATATATCATTTTGTTTTAGTCCTAGGGGTCATAAGCATCCCGAAGACGACCGCTCGAGTGGAGACTAACGCCCTCGAACGTTTTGTTTCATCAAGGGTTCACAAATAAAGGCCAACTTAATGCGTTGCTAGCGCGCAGAAACACTTAAAAATTAAACAAAACCCCTAAATAAACCGAAGAAGACAAAGCGCGCGCGCACAAAGAGTCAAAAACAAGATTTCAAGCAACGGCCCGAGCCCAAGCAAGAAACCGCAAGCGAAGACGTCAGGTATGATTTCTAAGATATGGCTGACGAGCCTCAACACGTAGTCTACTGGACTTAAAACGACCCGACCGGACAGCCACCAGGTCGTAATCTTCAATTGACCTGGGCGGCTATATTTTGACTTTCGTCTTGTCCAAGCCTCAGTCAATGTGGGGGCTTCTGTAGACACCAGATTTGGACCTGGTGGCTGCAGAAGTGCCCAACAAACACTGATGACGATAGGACTGCAACGCGACACGGGTTCGCGATGTTATAGGTAGTTTTCCTATAGAACGGATCAAATAATTACTCGAAAAAATTAAAAACTAACATGATGGCAGCCTTAGTCGTGTCGTTACGGTCGCATACGCACTAATTAGAGTCAATTCCGACACCGGGATCCCGAGTCGGCCCCGAAACTCGAACCGAGTCAACACCGTGTCAGGCGAACCTCGGGATGAACACCCGAGGCCCACTAAACCCATGGCGCTAGGTCAAGCCGTGAGAAGCCTTAACGTCAAAGAAACATATCATACACCCGCTTCACGGTTTTGGAAAGTATCAAAACCGTATCCTCAAAATCCCAACCGCCCCACCCAACGCGCCTAGGTCTCACCACGCCTTAGCCCAGGCGCCTGAGTCTTGGTGCGCGCCAACTCACGCGTCCATATGGGCGATGAGGGCCGAAAACACCTATAAATACTCCCCTCCGCCTCATTCATTCGACGCACAAAAATTCATTCTCCACTTCTACCTCTAAATTCTCGCTAAGGGCTAGCACTCTGACACCCGAGGCAAACGATCCACTCGATCGTAGATCCGATAAAAAAGCGACATCGACGCTACTCCTCACCTTCGAGTACCCCACTCGATACTGAGGTGCCTGTGATCGACTAGCTCAAAACCAGTAACGAAGTTCTGCCGGATTAGCCGCAGAACTAATCCTTGACAAAAGAAGCTCTGCCGGAGTAGCCATGGGAAGGTCAAACAGTAACGGAGTTCTGCCGGAGTCACTGGTCAAGCTAGGAGGATCCGCCTATTGATCGAGTCGTCACTAGGTTGCCATCTAAACAAAACTTTCCATATTTGTACTTTCTATTATTATGCACTACGACAACTCTAGATGTGGGCGCTAGGCCCGCAAGCATCTACTAAAATCCGTAACGTCCCAACTTCAACCACAAATACTAAAACCCACTAAAATAGACCCGAGTAATTTCGAGATCCGTTCTAAAAACTATCTATGCATCGAGTCCCGTTTAGTGTATACTTCGAGGGTGCAACTCCTCACAATGTGATTTACTTACATTCGCATTTACGGTTTTTCGTATGATTTATCGCTTTTATGACCTTTTAATCGCAAGCTAAATCACCTAACACGGAATTCAAAATGTAAAATAACTTAAAACTGAACAAAGTGATGGTCGGGTTCCGTATTAGTCCAGGTGCTCATCGTATTAGGTTCGACGCATCTTTATTAATACCGAGCCGACGCATCTTAAGCAGAATACCTTGTAAGGTATACCACAAGAACGACTAATATCCGTATTATCGCGTTAAATCTGATTTGCTAATACGTACTCCCTCCGTTTCATTGAAAGCTTCCACTTTTCCTTTTTCGGAAATTTCTTTGATAGCTTCCACTTTCTTTTTTATTATAACTTTTTCCCTCTTACCTAGGTGGCCCACCTACTTTATTCTCTCTCTACTTTTGAATATTTTATTATTATCCTTAAAAAATGTGCCCTTTTTTAGGTGGAATCTTTCATTGAAACGGAGGGAGTATAATACATAGTACTCTTTACTCTCCAACGTGCATCTTTTCATGGCCTGCTTGTCACGTGAAATCGCATGCAAAGAATGTAAACACTACTATTTTGACGATAAAACTTATCCGTCCTTACAACTACCGACATAGTAAAAGACATAGGGTTTAAACAACAGATGTTACAGTACTTCCACCACAACAAAAGAACTAGGAAATCAGCCCACCGATTGATTAGTAGAGGCCGCTATAGTGCGGGCGGGAATGGGTGTTGACATCTATCGGATGTTGGCTTCCCAATACGTACCCTCACCCCTTATTCAGAATCGACGATTTTCGGATGTCTGAAACCATTGGCAATGAGAGTTGATGGGGGTCGGTTACCTGTCATGGGCCGCCTGCCAAACAGGCCCCAAGGCGGCCAAGTCCCAAAAGGGGGGAAAGGTCTGTCTAGAAGCTTTCTCCCATCTATCACTGGGATCTCCAAAGGTGGCCCCAATTTCTCGGGCCATCCGCCAAACGAGGTAAACCAAGCCTGCCGCCTGCTTCCAGGGCGTTCCCGCCTGAATGAAGCCGAAGGAAAACCGAGGACCCATCCGTCTTTTTATCTAAGGTAAGGGGAAATGGGTGGACAAGGTAAGTCCACGTGTCGCGCCAACATCCACACATTTCCCTCCTCTTCTTTCTCTTTTCCTCTCTCTTGTGGGAAGGTATAAATACCTACCCATTTCCCACATGAGAGGGGTTGGATTTTTTCTCTCTCTGGACTCTTACTCTTAAAACGCCACCTAGTTCCTCACGAGCTAGGTTCGTAAAGGCACTTCACGGACTGACTTAGGCATCGGAGAGGGTTTCCTCGGACAACCTCCGAGGCCCTGTGCGTTTATTTGTGCAGGGAGCAGGCCATTTTCCGCCGGGAAAGTCCGACTCTAAGAGTGAGAGAAAAGGGAGATCAAGGGAATCAAGCAATTAATCATCCATCCTCAATTCAATTACACTACCCGGATTCTAGGCCGGGTAAATTGTTTCCGTAACCGGAACAATTTGGCGCCGTCTGTGGGGAACTTACGGTTGTGCTCACGAGTTACCCACTAAAATCAACCACTCATAACCACAAAATTAAACACAATCATGCCAGAAATCGTTGATGACAGTGCAGGAGCGGGTCCGACGGTCCCTCCGGTGACCCCCCTGTACGGAATGCCGCTGCTGGAGAGGGTCCCTCCTGCCACAATCCTTGGGGTTGAGGGAACCAATCCCTTCGGTGGACCTAACACTGTTGTGACACCCGAGCTGGGGGCACGCCCTGGACGTGCTCTGAATCTGACCCCAGCTCAGATGGCACAGGCAGCCGCGTTCTTCTCTGCGATGCTGGATCAGGAGTTCACACCTGAGGATCTGGTGGGCAGGGTCGCATCGGCTCCTAGGCAACCGTCCCCAGGCAGCAGGGACGAGGCCGGGGGCACGAGGCGGACCGCCGCCAGAAACGCTCAGAGAAAGGCGAGAAGAACAGCCCAAGTGTATACGCATGTGCAGAGGCGCATTACCACTGACAAACCAGGATCACCTGCCCAGCAGGCGGTCTCTATTCACACGACAGAATCGGCGTCTGGAGGGCAGGGAGGCTTATCTCAAGGATTACAGGAGCGCATGAGGCCCAGGGAGCCTGTGTCAAAACGCCTAGGAGAGAGGCCAGGCGGAGTTTTCTCCAGGCTAACACCTGCGGCCAAGGAACAGTCAGCCCCCGGCTCATCACAAAGCTTGCAATCCAGACTCAACCGAGGACAACCGCTCGAATCCAGGTACCATCAGGGTGAAAACCTCTGCCACTCCCAGAGGAAGAGGCCCAGGCAGACCTCCTCGGGAACAGAGGACGAGGCAGCTAGCAGACCGCCACCGAGGCACCGCTCCCCCAGTACGAGGAAACCAACCCATAGACAATGGGAATCTCATGGTAACCAGTCTGGGGAAAGCAGGTCACGACTGGTAGGCAGGCCTACGAAAACCCCGTTGCACCCTGAGGTACAAGAGTACCCCATTCCAAAAATCAAAATGCCCACCATCAAATTTGACGGGACGACGGACCCTGAGGACCACCTGGCAGCCTTTGAGAGCCACATGGGCATGTATGATGTAGATGATGCCATCTGGTGCAAAGTTTTCCCTACCACCCTGGTGGGACTTGCGCAGGGGTGGTTCAGAGATCTCCGCCAGAGGTCAATCAGATTCTTCATAGAGTTGGCTGAAATTTTCCTTGAACAGTATGCCGGAAATAAGAGAAGACGACTTACTCGTTTCGATCTCATGACCCTGAAACAAAAGAAGGGTGAGAGTGTGAGAGAATACATGAGAAGATTCGATCTATCCTACCAGCAGGTTAGGGAGATCGACGATTCCACCGCCGCCTACGCCCTGACAATCTCCCTACTTCCAGGGGAAATGAAAAACCAGATGATCAGGGCCCAGCCCGAAACCTTGGCCATGGCCAGGAAGATCGCTGAGGGGTTCATTCTGCAGGAGGAGTTCCACGGCCTGACGGACACCCCTGCAGGCCAAACAAAGCCTCAAGGGGGACCGCAGGGTGGAAGGGGCAGAGGTGAACCAGGGAAGCAGAAAGAAGAAGGAGACACTCCCAAGAAAGAACGCCCAGTCTACCAACCCAGATTCGATAGTTACACCGCTCTGAACAAATCCAGGGCGGAAATCTTCGAACTAGAAAAAGAAACTGCCAAATGGAACCGTCCAAGCAAACCTCGCAGCCCAAAAGGCGACCCAAAGAAATTCTGCACTTTCCACGACTGCATTGGCCACACCACCGAAGAGTGCCGTCACCTGAAAGATGAAATTGAGAAATTAATCAGGAACGGATGGCTGGCCAACTACGCAGCTAAAAACAAGTCTCAGAAAGAAATGTCTGAAAAACCCGAAGGGCCGGTGCAGAACCGGATGGTAATCCACGTGATTTCAGGGGGCACTGAGGGCCAGCTCAGTCGAAGAAGTAAAAAAAGGCAAATGCGCGAGCTGAGAAACCAGATCTGCTACGCTGAGAAAGAAGGGAGCCCAAAGGGGGTGACACTAAGTATCACCCCTGATGATGCAGGACGGGTGGTGTATCCGCACAGTGATCCTCTGGTGCTGTCCCTAGAAATCAGCAACCACATTGTGCGAAGATGTATGGTAGACACAGGCGCATATACAAATCTTTTATACAAGGATGCTTTCGAAAAAATGGGCCTGGAAAAAAGGCATCTACGGCCTGCTCCCGGATCCCTGTTCGGATTCAGTGGGGCCGGCGTACTGCCCATGGGCGTCATCGACTTGCCTGTAACCTTCGGGGAAGGTTCCGCAGCCCGGAATGTCAGGGCAACCTTTGTTGTTGTGGACGCAAGGTCTGCCTATAATGCCCTGATTGGCAGGGCCACGCTGGATGAAATTGAGGCCGCAATCTCCATCAGAGCTCTCACCATTGCGTATGTCACGGACTTCGGGCTGGAAGGAAAGATACGTGGGGACCAGGAGTCAGCCAGACAATGCTACTCCGTGGCCCTACAAGAGCACGAAAGGGACAGAAAAGGAAAAAGAAAAGCTGACAGTTCCCCCTGCAGGGAAGGCGAAGTCCCAGTCGAGCACCCGACGCCCGACCGCCTGGAACCAGGAGGCGAAAGCATGCTGGTAGACTTAGAACCAGGAAGACAGGTCCTGGTGGGAACAGGTTTGGAGGAATCCTACCAGGCCGAACTGGTCAAACTTCTGAGAAAAAACAAAGACGTGTTTGCCTATTCTGCAGACGAGATGCCCGGCGTTGATCCCTCATGCATCGTTCACAAGCTGAACGTAAGCATGGATGCTCGCCCTGTAAAGCAAAAGAAACGAAACATATCTGCAGAAAAAGACGCAGCAATCAAGGAAGAAATCGACAAACTCTTGAAAGCAGACTTCATTGAAGTCTGCGACTACCCAGAATGGCTGGCAAATGTTGTCATGGTCAAAAAGTCGTCTGGAGCATGGAGAATGTGCGTCGACTTTACGAACCTGAACAAAGCCTGCCCGAAAGACTGCTATCCGCTCCCTCGGATCGATCAATTGGTAGACGCCACCAGTGGCTACACCATGCTAAGCTTCTTAGACGCCTTTTCAGGCTACCACCAAGTGTACTTGTGGCAGCCAGACAGGGTGAAGTGTGCGTTCATCACTAGTTCGGGCACTTACATGTATAAGATGATGCCCTTCGGGCTCAAAAATGCGGGAGCTACGTACCAGCGTCTGGTTGACAAAGTGTTTGAAAAACAAAAAGGCAGAAACATTGAGGCTTACGTTGATGATGCCATCGTAAAAAGCAGGGAAGACAGGGAGCACCTGACAGACTTGCAGGAAACCTTCAATTCCCTGCGCGCTTACAAAATGAAACTAAATCCGAAAAAATGCACGTTTGGAGTACGCTCCGGAAAATTCCTAGGGTTCTTGGTCAGTTCTCGGGGTATAGATGCCAACCCTGAAAAAATTCAGGCAGTCCTAAACCTCCCTGAGCCCAAGACCATCAGGGACATCCAGCGCCTGACGGGACGAATGGCCGCCTTGGCACGATTCATAGCCCGATCAGCAGACAGAGCCACTCCTTTTTTCAAAATTCTGAAAGGAAACAAACAGTTCAAATGGGAAAGCGAGCAGAAAGAGGCCTTCGAGCAACTGAAAGACCACCTTAAAAGGCTCCCTACCCTAGCAAGACCAGTAGCAGGAGAGAAACTCTTCCTCTACATTGCAATAACTAATATAACTATCAGCGCGGTCATCCTACGGGAAGAGGCAGGCACCCAGCAACCTATATACTTTGTGAGTCATGCGCTGGGGGCAGCTGAGAAGAATTATCCGATGGTTGAAAAAGCCGCCTACGCGGTCATAATTGCAGCCAGGAAGCTCAGACCTTATTTTGACGCGCATCTAGTCATAGTCCTCACCGACCAACCCCTGGAAAAGGTGTTGGAAAAATTCGAAAAATCGGGAAGACTGTTGAAATGGGCCATTGAGCTAAGTGGGCTAGGTATCTCTTACCAGCCAAGAACAGCCATCAAAGCCCAAGCTCTGGCAGACTTTTTGGCTGAGTGCTCCCACTCAGGGGAAGAGGAAGCCCCCGCCCAAGAATGGGTCGTATACATTGATGGGTCCTCAACGGCCAACGGCGCAGGCGCAGGCGTCGTATTAACCAGCCCAGAAGGGACCGACTTTGAGCATGCTCTCAGATTCGTTTTCCCAGCATCAAACAATGAAGCAGAATATGAAGCAGTACTCGCAGGCGTCAGGCTGGCTAAAGCCGCAGGGGCGGAACGAATTGTTTTAGCAACAGACTCCCAGCTCATCGCCAACCAAATCAATGGGGAATACGAGGCAAGGGACCAAGCAATGGCCACATACCTAGAGATGGTAAAGAGAGAATTGTCCAGCCTGAAATCATACGAGGTCAAACAAATTCCCCGATCCCAGAACAACAGAGCAGATGCCCTGTCAAAACTGGCAAGCTCCAGTCTGCAGGACATCCGAAGATCAGTATGGGTCGACGTTTTACACGAGAAGTCAACTGATCCCTGTCAAACGATTAATGCCGTGGAAGAGGAGCTGGAAAGCTGGATGACCCCTTTCATCCAGTACAAGAGGCACGGCATCTTACCGTCAGACACGTTACAAAAAAGGAAGGTACAGGCTAAAGCGGCCTGGTTCATATTCATTAATGGAGAACTCTACAAAAAATCTTTTACTTATCCCCTGCTTAAATGCCTACGTGCGGATCAGGCTGCTGAGGTATTGGATGATATCCACTCAGGGATTTGTGGGCATCACATTGGCGGGAGGTCGCTGGCCCACAAGGCCCTCAGGGCAGGCTACTTCTGGCCTACCATGCTGGCAGATGCCAAGAGCCTGACCCAGAAATGCAGAAAATGTCAACTTTTTGCCCCATCGATCCATGCCCCAGCTCAGGAGCTCAGGCCAATCCTATCTCCCATCCCTTTTGCTCAATGGGGGATGGACATCCTAGGACCCTTCACGGTGGCCACGGGGGCAGAAAATTCTTAATTGTCGCCATAGACTACTTCACCAAATGGGTGGAGGCTGAAGCTGTGCCTAACATCACTGAGCCGGCAGTCAGGAAGGTAATCTGGCGAAATGTCATCACCCGGTTCGGTGTACCAAAAATGCTGGTATTTGACCACGGAAGGCAGTTCGATAATGACCCACTAAGAAACTGGCTGGAAAGCCACAACATCCTGGTCGCCTACTCAGCCGTCTGCCATCCTCAAACCAATGGACAGGCGGAAGCAGCCAACAAACAAATTCTGAACGGCCTGAAGAAAATGGTGGATGACTGCAAAGGCAGGTGGGCTGATGAACTCCCCAGTATACTCTGGTCCATCCGAACTACCAGAAAGGAGTCAACAGGCCAGACCCCATTTGGCCTAGTATATGGAGCAGAGGCTTTATTGCCAATTGAGACAAGGATTCCCTCTTTACGTTCCCTGCAGTACAACCAGGCTGAGAATGAAGCCGCAATGGTTGAGGCCCTGGACCTGGTAAATGAGCTAAGAGAGGAAGCCAGTACCAATATCGCTGCCTACCAGCAGCGAATGAGGAAAGCTTTCAATAGCAAAGTCCGACAGAGGAGCTTCCAGGTGGGCGAATTAGTTCTGAGAAAAACACAGGCGATTGGAAAGTCAAGAGAGCATGGGAAGCTAAGTGCCAATTGGGAAGGCCCATACCAAATAACTCAGGTTCTGAGTCCAGGCACGTACAGGATAGCCAATCTGGAGGGACAAGAGTTAGGCGCTCATTGGAATGCAGATACACTAAAGAAATATTACGTCTAAGCAAAAGTGTAGGCAATTTCTACTTTTACTAGAGTAAAAAGGCGGAGGACGATCAGAAATGTCGACGGCTCCGACCACCCCTATGTCAAGAAGAAAATTTTAAGAGGAATGAGAAAATGCAGATTTATACTCGTTGTCTGTTCACACTCGCGTCTTTCACACACAAACGAGCAGGGGGCAATAGGGGGAGGCCCCCCTGTTGCCAAAATTGGGAAAAGTGAACCCCCCAACGCAAAACCAGAGAAAGCTACTCTGCCTACCTCTGGGCAGGCAGGGGGCAGGCCCCCTGGACTTTGAACGAAAAGCCAGGAGCAGGCCATACCAACAAGGACTGGGGGCAGGCCCCCCAGCCTTGTATAAAAAACGCAAAAAGCTACCCTGCCCACCTCTGGGTAGGCAGGGGGCAGGCCCCCTGGACTTTGAACGAAAAGCCAGGAGCAGGCCAAACCAACAAGGACTGGGGGCAGGCCCCCCAGCCTTGTATAAAAAACGCAAAAAGCTACCCTGCCCACCTCTGGGTAGGCAGGGGGCAGGCCCCCTAGACTTTGAACGAAAAGCCAGGAGCAGGCCAAACCAACAAGGACTGGGGGCAGGCCCCCCAGCCTTGTATAAAAAACGCAAAAAGCTACCCTGCCCACCTCTGGGTAGGCAGGGGGCAGGCCCCCTGGACTTTGAACGAAAAGCCAGGAGCAGGCCAACCCAACAAGGACTGGGGGCAGGCCCCCCAGCCTTGTATAAAAAACGCAAAAAGCTACCCTGCCCACCTCTGGGTAGGCAGGGGGCAGGCCTTCTGGACTTTGAACGAAAAGCCAGGAGCAGGCCATACCAACAAGGACTGGGGGCAGGCCCCTCAGCCTTGTATAAAAAACGCAAAAAAGCTACCCTGCCTACCTCTGGGCAGGCAGGGGGCAGGCCCCCTGGATTTTGAACGAAAAGCCAGGAGCAGGCCATACCAACAAAGACTGGGGGCAGGCCCCCCAGCCTTGTAGAAAAAACGCTGAGGAATCTCCCTTCCTACCCCTGGGCAGGCAGGGGGCAGGCTCCCTGGATTTTAAACAAAAATCAGGGACGGGCCAAGCAAACAAAAACCCTCCTACCTACAGGCGGGTGGGTTGCAAATCAAACTCATGAAGAATCAAATAACACAAGCAAACAGAAAATTCACATATAAAAAAAAAGTAGCGTCGAGGAAATACAAGACAAGTTTTCAAGACAAATAGTTTCAACCAGGGGAACGGCAGCCGGCCACCAAAGGGCTCGGCGCGCAAAAAGGCAAGGAAATTAAAGCGTTAGCACAGGCGCAGCAGGAGACGAGCAAGAGCCCTCTGAGGAAGACTGCCCTCCATGTTAAGCAGGGGGAGCGTCTGGACCGGAAGCGTCTCCCTCAGACAGCCTACGCATTTGAGCTTCATCCTTGGCTGTGTAAAGGGCACGGAAAGCATCTTCGTCAAAACCCGGGAACATCTCCCTGACAGCTTCCATCACAACCTTCAGGCAGGAGTTAGCACCATTAACGAATCCCGCCGACACCGCCACTTCCACCTCCTGGAGAATCTCACCCCTCTCTTTCTCCCAGTCTTCGGTCTTCGTCGCCAGATCCTCGGTCTTCGCCGCCAGATCGCCAAGGGCCGTCTGCAGATCAGAGTTTGCCTTAGAAAGGCGCTCACCAAGGTCAACAACGCTCTTCTTAGCATGATCCAGTTCAGCCAGAGCTTTTCTGGCACGCTCCAATTCAGCAAAGGCCTGCTGCGCTCTCTTGGACTCCTCCCCCAGGCGAGACACCTCCCGTGTAGCTTTCTCGCTCTCAGACTTCCAGTAGATAGCCCGACCCCTGGCCTCTTCTAGCTCAATCTCCTTTTTCGCCAGCTGATCCTTCAGGCTGGCAATGAGAGCAACGTCCCTCTCCACTGCAGAAAGGCGGTCTGGGTTGGCTAGTTCCTCGTCACTCAGGCGACCAAGGGCAGCCAGCTCCGCGGAAGCCTGCATAATTCGGGAGGTGCGCTTAATATACTGGGTCACTTGACAGGCAGCGGTCTTGACGGTCTTGAGAAGATGGTCAGTTAAAACCGCCCCTGAGTCGGAGAGTAGGGCAGAGATATCCTGGCTGTCACCCGCATTGTAGTGGAACTCAACGTTCTCCTCAGATAAAAGGGTGGCGGGAATCTCCGGAGCAAAACGCTTGGGTTCAGGCGTGGCAGTCTCCAAATCCACCACCTGGTCAACGTTAGGGGCCTCCCGACTCCTCTTTCTGATCAATGCCCGGGGGGTACTCTCCCCAGTCTCCTCGGAACCTGCGGCCCGCGGCTGCGAGGGAATCTGAATCCCTGCTGAAAGGCCCTCTTGCCTGCCAACGGGCGAAGGAGTAGCCTCAAAAGCAATCGCCCTCGCAGCTGGCGAGGGGGTAGCCTCAGAAACCGCCGTCTTGGCGGGCGTAACTCGAGGAGGAGGGGGAAGCCTTGGCCTACTGAATGACAGGCCCTTCAAATGCTTCATCAGATTTTTCTCGCCTCTCCTAAAACCAGGGGGAAGAGAAGGGCGACTCTGGATGACAGTAAGGTTCTCGTCCAGGCCCAGGCGTCTCACCTCTCCTTTCCTCCAGATGAAAGTGGCAAGAGCTGCAAAGCAAACAAACAAGCCGTTAAAGCATTTAAAAAAAATACACAAGAGTTAGAAGGAATCACCAGCACTCCTGAACTACCTTTATCCAGACCCGGATTCATGCCCAGCCGGGTCAAATAATTGTCAGTCGCTAAAAGCTCCGCATGAGGGAGCCATAAGGTGGGGCCATACACCCCGTACTTGTTGGTATGGCCTGCAAAGTAGGCCGTCAACTCTTTCTCCTTCTCACTTAGCTTAACCTCCAAAGCCTTTCCGCCCACGCCAGGGTGGTACTCCTCAGGGGTCTCCATCCTAGTGTGGACGTGATTCCTGAAGTGACGAGGAATCCTCCACCCATGGGTGCTGTGTACGTAAATGAAGTTGTTCTTCCAATCCCTCAAGCTGTCCATACCAGGCCACACCAAACAATGTCCCTTCTGCCTCAAAAGGGACCAGTAACCAGGGGAGCCCGTACTCCCAGATGAAACCATCTGCAAACCCACCATGAACCGCAGGGCGTCGATGGAAGGCTCCATGCGGTGGAAAAGGCAGGTCCAGACGTATGAAATCAACGCCCTGACAGCTGTGGCTGTCAGCTGGGCGACGGCGACGTTCATGCGCCTGAAGATCTCCTCTAAGACAGGATGAAGGGGAAAGCGAAGGCCAAACTCTAAACATTTATGAAAGACCGCTATACACCCATCTGGGGGGTTGCATACGGTATCCTTTTCGCCGGGGACAACAACTGTGTACCCCTCCCCAAAGTTATACAGCCGCTCAATCACGACGGCGGCGTTCTTAGCAAGGATTACATCCCGATTTTTCGGGTCAGGAAACGTGCTCAGAGGGATGCGATACTTAGCCTTGTCCAGATAATAAACCCTCCCCTTCTCCCGACGAACGAGGGGGCCGGAAGTTCGGGAAGGGTCAACCTCCAACGCCTCGTCGTCCGAATCGATAGCGTCGAACGAGGGAGGTTCAGGAGAATTACCGCCCCCACTATCAGCCAAATGTTCCTCCTCAAAATCAACCTCCCTAGAGGAGGAGGCAAAGTCCGCCCCTTCCCCCCTCCTTGATGGGTCGGTAAAGGGCAAAATCCTTTCACGGGTTCCCGACATGATTACTCTAAAAAAGGAAAAAGATGCAGAAAAAAGAAAACCGAAGAAAGAAAAAGAGCGGAGGATGGAAATCTGACCTAAGGATCGCCCGACAGCACGCCACAAGCCCAAAGAGGGAGTTTCAGGGAAATGGGAGTGCAAGGAAGAAGTGATCCGTCAATACCCAAAGGTTTTTGGCGAAAAGAAGAGAGTGAAGAAATATCGAAAGAAAACAGAGATTGGAAAAGAGGAAGGTGATGGACAATGAATCACTTTTATAGAGGAGGGCATGCCAAGAGTCACTCAGCCCTCTGGAATTCGCCCAAGGGCAGCTGTCCACGTGTCACCCCTGGGGAGGCCTGCCCTAGGCAGCTTCCCAAGAAAAACCTTGGGAGGACCAAAAGGTGTCAGCAGGCTGATCACTCTATGACGTCCCCCCTGAAGTGGTTTCATTAAAAAAAAAAAAAAAAAAAAAAAAAAAAAAAAGGCAAAATAGTCATTTCATTGAAAACCCCGCAAGGGAAAGATACATCGCAAGACGAGCATAAAAGAAAATTACATAAGGCTTGAAAAAATTCCAGCCTGACAGAAGTTAAAAGGCCCTGCCACGCAGGCCTAGTCGTCCCCCAAATCCGGGGAATAATCTCCAGGACTGCCCGGACTCCCGAGAGTCGAACCCCAGTCCCAACTTGGGGAACCCTGAAAGGGGTCACTTGAAGCACCATCATCATCTCTGTCGCTCAAGCAGCCGAGACCTTCACTGTCGCCAAAATCATGACTGCTGTCTTCCCAATCCCTTCCAAAAGGGACAGCACGGGACTCATCGCAAGTGCGACAGCCTGTCTTCTTCACAGGCGAAGAAGAGCCCGACTCCAAGGAAGAATCGGTGCCAGAGTTGGGGCCGAATTGTTCAGGGTGCAGCCATGGAAAACATTCATGGCACCCCCTATCATAACAGCCCCCCCCTTGGGAGCAACGCCTGAACCTAGGCGCAGCAGGAGGAGGGGACCTCCTAGGGCGTTTGCCCATCCTGATAGAGGCCTTCCGACCCCTCCGGCGAAGGCGAAGCTGAGAGCAGCGACTCCGACGAACAGCTAAATAAGCCGTCCGCGCATATCTGAGCCTCCAAAACCCCCTGAAGATGAAGGAAACATGTTTGACTCCACGGTGAACCACACTTTTCTTGATCCAAGCCATGTTTAAAATGAGGAAAACGGAAAGATTGAAGGTGGAATGAAGCACAAATGATCAAGAAAGCCAAAGGTTTTATACCAAGGAAAATCCCGCATTAATGGTGTCCCAACCATCTCTGCAAGGGAGAGGGCCAATCAGCGGAGCGGCACGCTGCCCAAAAATTCTTTATGCAAAGGGGGGTAATCATAACGAAAGACGTTTGAACTCCCTGAGTGCTCAGAGAAATTAAAGCATGTTCCCTCGGGAACATGCGACGCATTAAATGCAAAGTGTCCAAAGAAGCAACCTCCCGCTGCCCCGGAACAAGACATCGCCTGCCGAGCTGGAACCCCGTTCCTCCTCAGCCGGCGAGGGCCAATTGATGGGGGTCGGTTACCTGTCATGGGCCGCCTGCCAAACAGGCCCCGAGGCGGCCAAGTCCCAAAAGGGGGGAAAGGTCTGTCTAGAAGCTTTCTCCCATCTATCACTGGGATCTCCAAAGGTGGCCCCAATTTCTCGGGCCATCCGCCAAACGAGGTAAACCAAGCCTGCCGCCTGCTTCCAGGGCGTTCCCGCCTGAATGAAGCCGAAGGAAAACCGAGGACCCATCCGTCTTTTTATCTAAGGTAAGGGGAAATGGGTGGACAAGGTAAGTCAACGTGTCGCGCCAACATCCACACATTTCCCTCCTCTTCTTTCTCTTTTCCTCTCTCTTGTGGGAAGGTATAAATACCTACCCATTTCCCACATGAGAGGGGTTGGATTTTTTCTCTCTCTGGACTCTTACTCTTAAAACGCCACCTAGTTCCTCACGAGCTAGGTTCGTAAAGGCACTTCACGGACTGACTTAGGCATCGGAGAGGGTTTCCTCGGACAACCTCCGAGGCCCTGTGCGTTTATTTGTGCAGGGAGCAGGCCATTTTCCGCCGGGAAAGTCCGACTCTAAGAGTGAGAGAAAAGGGAGATCAAGGGAATCAAGCAATTAATCATCCATCCTCAATTCAATTACACTACCCGGATTCTAGGCCGGGTAAATTGTTTCCGTAACCGGAACAAGAGTCATTCCGGGCATGGAATGCTTAAGGGTACAAGTCTCTATCTTTAGGTCCCGTGCCACTCAACTTTGAGCCGGTAAGGGATCAAAGTTGAGTTGAACGGTTTCCAAGTCCCCATAATTGACTCGGTTGCGACTCCACAAATCGGCAACGAATTCAGTTCACTAAAAAGGTCGCCTTACCAAATGAATCGGCCTTTAAACATTTACAACCACGTCTCGATCGATTCCCAAAAGGAAACATGGGTGCCCGCACCCGTCTAGTACAAGTCCGGATCGTCATCCAAATCGAGGTCCGATACTTCGCCCTGTATGCGAGATCGGACCGGCCCCCGGTTGGGAGGGGGCGCATGGGTGGCCGCCGCCACACGATGAAAACCGGGTCGGTCCCGCGCGGGCACGCACGGGGCGCCGGGCGGTGCGGACGGACGTCCACAGCCGTTATCACCTCCCAAATTTTCAAAATGCAAAATTACTTGCAACTATTCCAATATTTCAAAATGCTCGGTCCTATTGGCCTACCACCAATTTCAAGACCGTCCTCCCTATTTTCAAAATTCAATCATTTTTCAAAAACCTTCCTTATTATAGAACCTACCGTTATCCGTGTGTCGGGTCTTTTCATAATTCGTCGAAGGTCTTTAACGTCGAAACTCCATCGATCCTACATCACGGGTTTCTTCCCCATCCCAGTCCGCCATTTTCTAAAAGGCATAACCGACCAACACGAGTCATACACTCGTAAATGGAAGGTTCGTCCAAACACTTGATGTTCTAACTAGAAAATCCACGCGATCTTTCTCTTTAACAGGACGGTCCCCACGACCTTTCGTAAGGGATTTTCGCCCATCTTTCAATCCGTTAGCCGAGTCATCTAACTTAAGGGTCTGCCCTAATCACAGGGTCATCCTTATTCAAGTCAAGTCGAGGGTCTCTAGCGTCGAAACTCTGCCGATCTCACATCACAAGTTTCTTCCCTTACCCCGTCTGCCTTTCCTTGAGGCTGAGTCAACCTTTTACAAGGCATAGCCCTATAACAAAAGGTTCGTGATCCTTACATCTAAGGGTCACTCGTCCGACACTTGATTCTTAACCAAGTCTTCAATCCCACTCGGGGGCTACCCTTCAGCGGAGCGATCAATCATGTTTGCTCTACGGGTCATGTCCTACACGTGTTGTCTCACGTACCCCACTTTCGAGTCACTTAGATGTCACACCATCTGAGTTCTATCAGAGTCCTTAGTCTCACTTGGGGGCTATTCTCCGATGGAGCGATTAATCACAGTCACTCCAAGAATCGTACCCTACACATTTGTCTTAGGAGAGTCTAACCCGAGTCAAACCGGAGTCGTTTCTCCTCCTGCGCTATTTCCTATGCCTTGGTGTATTTGAGTTCCGAAGCACTTTTCTGATTAGGTGGGTATTCTCGCAGACTATGACGTCCGCATCCGGGAATAAGGGCATTGAAAACACCACTGATGAACTGAAAGCTTTGCTAGAGACAATTGTCAGTAAGCAGGCCATGTTTGAAACCCAACTAGGATTCATAAGAGCCGACCTAGAAGCCACGAATGCTCGTTTAACTGTCATTGAACGACAAGACCACAATTATGGGCCGGTAAATACTGGGCCATTTGCCAAACTGATCAGCACAATGCGTGAGCTCGAACAACAGTTCCACGCCCTTCAAGGGAATAACATTCGTGTTGAAAACTCCCGAGACTATACACCCATTAGTGAGAAACTGCCAAAGGATCTCAACTTAGAGGGGTTACCCATATTCGAAGGGATGGAGGATCCATTATTACACCTCCGAGCTTTCAAACAATTCATGGCAATCAAGCGGATCAAAGCCGACATGTTCATCAATTTGTTCGGCGCATCCCTCGGAAAATACCCAAAAGCCTGGTTCTATAGGCTCAATAAAAAAAGATTCCCAACTTGGGAAGATGTGGCTACCGAGTTCGCTAAAAACTATTCTGATAATACTGAACTTCAGACTACCATGCGGACCTTAGAAATCATGGCCCAAGATCCAACAGAGGGTTTCACCAAATATCTTCAACGTTGGCGGGCTGAGAAAGTTAAGCTGGTAGACAAGCCCAGCGAGAAGACACTAGTGGAGGCATTCATCAATAACCTCCTACCCTCCTACCGCGTCCATCTTAGGTATGCCGACATTTCAAACTTTGTGGTGCTTACCGAAATGGGCACTACGATTGAAGACGATCTTCGACACAATGAAGATCTGGGTGAAGTTTGTACTGAAGGCTATACTGGACATCCACTTGAGTCCTTAGAAGCCGAAGATTACTGACAACATCATCCAAGAGTCCGGATTTGATCTAAGTCCGAGTCCGAGTCCGAGTCTAGGATGTTCTATTTCTTTCAATATCCGAATCAGAGTCAGAGTCATTTGTATTCAGGCCTCTTTTCAAAATTCAATAGAATCAGCTTTCTATTCCTTGTATATTATTTCCTTGTGTGTTTCCGAGGACAAGATGAACACCATCATATACTGTGAGCACATGCACGTGACTATTATAGGCACATCTATAATGACTGAAGGAAACCGAGACCCGTGCTTTCTTTTACCTATTCCGTGTCGGGCATAGAAAGCCAACTACCCTTAGCAGGAGCGGTATCGAATCCTATGACAAATCTAGGTAGTCTCCTAGTTTGGGTTCAAGACGGGAGGCAAGCCATTTTCCACAATAAACACCCCTCCAATAAGAACGACCAATCCCTACCTTAGGTGTTAGTCTGACCAGCAGAAAAAAAGAAAAAAAAAAAAAAAATAGTTGGACAAAAAAATCAAAAGTCCAAGGAAAAAGCAAAAGGCCAAAACAAAAGAGCTGGCCATTATCAAAAAGAAATCTCAACATTCCCCGACCAGATACTGTCAATCCTTGACCGGGGCACGGTCAACTCAAATGAAGAATCCCATGACCGGGGCTAAGAGGTCAACCAAAAAAAATCAAAAACCCATGACCGTGATCAACGGTCAACCCAAGTGAAAGTCCCTTGACCGGGGTACGGTCAATTCAAAACTTATCAATGCGCATACCATCCAATAGGGGAGAGATAATCAGGCTGGTCAGCTAGCACAACGTTTAGCCTTCCCACATTACAACCCTTCAGACCTTCTCGAGACCTAGGCTAAGAGACAGCCCAGGATTTTGAGGATTTAAGCTCCATAGGATACACCCTAACCATTAGGGCCAGACATGGAAATCAGATCCCACATTATCAACCTACCCCGATCAAAGTTCGAGTCATTTTTACTCGACTTCCCCCTTTCCTACCACATTACAATACCTTACCCTCGAAACCTTAGCTCCACAAAATCAAGCTCCAGATTTCGAATCATCAAAGCCACTTACAACCTAGCACCACATTTCCAAAATTATCCAAACCAGTTACCAGCCCCAAACACGGGAACTGAACCTGCGGTCGGCATAGAACATGCCCAAATAGTTCACACCACCTCTGGGGGCTACCCCTAAGAACGCTCACAGTCACAAGATTAACATCCTAACCATTCTAGCCCTTTGATCAAGACATCATTGGGAATGCACCTAGCCTACACCATCGCAATGGTTAGTTACACACAAAGCCCTAATAAACTAGGCACCATAACATATCTTCCATTCAGTGAACTACGGCTTGGTTTGATTTCACTACACGTGAATACATAGGCAGCCTTTCAACAAGGGCACAACCATCCACATTGACACAAATTCAAAAAAGCGTCGTCACTCCTATCACGACACTGTCATGTTCTAAGCAGCTAGCTTTGTCGTCCTGGGGGCTTCTCTTAGGCAGAAGACCTCCATCAAATCAAATAATCCTAATACTTTCAAAATCTAGCCACTTTTCTACAGTGTGTCCTTGTACTCGGCTCAGTCGAAGGCAAAAATCTGTCAGGATTTGAAACAACACCTACCTTGGGAATATACCCCGAAACCCAAAGATCCAAAAGAACACCAGTCTACAGCATTGCTACTGTAATCCCCTAGAAATTCTAACGCAATACAGTGGCGGAAACACTGTAGAGTTGGGATTAAAACACACTGACAAACTATATCTTATTAAAAGAAATGGTAAGTCAATACAAAGGCCTCTTTTTACAAAAGGGCTAAAAGTAAAATCCTCAAACGGGTCTATACAGATCCATAAAATTACAAGAATGAAGAGAGAGTAGGATCCACGCTACTCGCTAGCTCACACCCAAAGCCCAGCAGCAAATACCTGTCATGTTAAAAACATAACAGCCACGTCAGTGGGGAGTAACTCGGACGTTCTCCCAGCCAAAATATATCATATGGAAAAAAATAGTGTTACTATATCAAAATAATTAAAATGAGAAAACATTAAAACGATATAATAAAAATAAGTTTTCAGCGAAACTTAAAGCATTTGCAAACCTGCAAGTCAATATCAATCGATAATAATAATATTCAAGAATGGCGTTATGGAAATCAATCAGTGCAACGGAATAGACTTTCACTAGGATAATACTCAAACTAGCTTCGAGAACTTAGTCAAAACAAATTAGACTTCGGTCTCTAACTAGGCAACTCAACTATAACAGGACTGCGTGCAGCGTGGTCCTGGCTTAAGTAATGTACACCCCTCCTGGACACCAACTGTAATCCAGTTCAACCCGACGACGACTTACACGATGCGATATCTAAGTTTAAGGTCAAAATATACACACTCCTGAACACAAACCATGCTCAGTTCAACGACCAATGCGTCTCAACATAGACACACCAGCTTTATAGTTGATGGCAAAACGTATACCCTAGACTGTATTACTCTACCCATACACTTGTCCTCATTCCATAACTCCAAAACAGCCATTATCGATATTCAAAAGTAAATATAATCAATATAAATGATATGGATAAAAGGAATAACCATTTTATATAAAAAGGGAACGTTTCTATAAATAGAAACTTACTAATTTTAGAAACTTACTTAAAATAGAAACTCTTACAGAAAATACGTAAGTTATTAAAATAAGTGAAATGTATAAAAATAGCATTTCTAACAAAATTAACATTTTATTATTGTCGTCGTTATCGTAACTTTAATATATTTCTAAATTCGTTACTCAAAATATAATTAAAATATAATAAGTCAATATATAATATTTTAATAAATAATTAGGAAATTGAGTTAAAACAATAAATTTTAGAAAAGAGATATTTTAAGAAAAACGATATCACAATTAATTGAATCAACGAGTTTTATAAATGAAATGAATTTTAGAAAGGTTTCAAATTATTTTTAGCAAACAACTTTTATTAATAAATAATACGAATTTTAATAAAAATAGTCAATTGTAAACAAATAAGAAATTATTAGTGAAAATAATCTCGACTAAAAATATATTTAAAACGAAATCGACTATTTTCTCATTTATTAGTATAAATCGTAAAACGAAAATTAATTTATTAAACAAGTATACAAATTTCGATTATGATATAAAAATATGATTTTTAAGTGAAAATTATAAATTAACGAAATATGACGAAATATGAAATCGACATTATTTAGTTACTAGTGTTACGATAACCAACAAAATACTATAACGATCGTAAATAATAAAATTACTAACGATTTATAAAACGATATTGAAAACTCGTAAAATATTTATAAGGCACAAGATTTATAAAAGAAAATAATATTTTTAGCAAATAATAAATAGCTAAATTAGAAAACCGAAGTTAAAGTATTTACTACATACTACTACTCAAACATACGATATAAAATCGAGTAACGTCCTAAAGTTACCTCGAGTCGACACCCGAGACGAACTCGTACTCGTCCATCTTAATCAACTCAGGCTTCCAATCGTTAGAAATGTCGTCCTTAAGCTCCAAGTTGTAGAATCGCTAGCCTTCCTTTCGACGATTCACCACGACAATCGAGAAGATAAAATAAAAGAATGAGACGTATACGACACAGAACAAAAAGAGAAACTATGTGACAAAAATAGAAGCATGAAGACCGGACTGAATCGAATTGACAAAAACGATAGAAGAAGGGCAGCAGCAGATGCAACGAAAAAATAATACAAGAGAAGAAGATGAAGAAAACGGAGAAGATGAACAAATAGGCACAGCAACAAAGACAAACAAGATACCGAACTGAGAAAACATGGATGCTCATAAGTGTGGTTTGATCGAAAAAGAGGGCCGGAACAAAATCGACACTCACGCACAAAACAACGACAACAACAAACGAAAAAGAAACGAAGAAGGAGAAGAAAAGGTAACAAACGGAACATACACCAGCAATAACGAACGCAACAGCAGCAGTACGACGAGGACAGTAGCAGCAGAATCAGCGTCCCACGCACAAACGCAGCAACACAACAATGGCAGCAGCAGCAGCCTAACGGACAATAGCAGCACCGCAACGACAAAGTACAGCAGAAATGGCAGCAGTAGCGGAGGCATACGACAGCAGCAAAAACCACGTGCAGCGACTGGAAAACAGAGGAAAAACAGGGGAAGGAACAACCGGGTTCAACGAAAGGGACCGGAACGGTGATTGGAAGTTGATCGACGATGTAGAAAAAACGAAACGGGGTTCCTGCGTTGATCGATGATGATCGGGTAGGCAACAGCAAATGATGAAGAACACCGACCATTGAAAAGGATGGAGCGGTGGAAGAATACAAACAAAAATGAAAAGAAGGGGAGATGAAGAGGGGTTGAACGTAAAAGTGGGGAAATTAAAAAGATTAGGGGGAGTGAATATGTGAAGCGCTGGAAACCCAAAACAAGGAGTAAGGGGCTGAATGTTATAAGAAGTTGGAAAGAATTCAACTTAAATTAGGTGGGTTAAAAATACGGATTAATTCCGTAACGATAATTGACTGACTCACAAATTAAATCAAAATGATTTAACAAATTTAATAAATAATCGGACTGGGAAATAAAATGAGTAAATAGAGCACTCGAGACTAAAATGAAGTTAACAGGAATAGATGATTAGACGACGAAATAGTATTTCCCGAAAAATAAAATTTTCGCTAAAGTGAATTAAATTGATTTCTCGAGGAAATAAAATAAATATTTTGACGAAACTTAAAATAATTGATCTTCGAACCGAAAATAGAAATTCAAGCTTAAATATAAATAAACAAAAAGAATTTAGAATTAAAAATTTTTGGAATAGGTTTTCGATAAGAATTAAATTAATTGTATAAAATAAATCAAAACAAAATTAAAAATATGTTTTATATATAAGAAGTGTTTCCAAGTCAAATAGAATTTTAGGAGTTTGAAACGATTACATGAGAACTTTATTTTATAATAATTTTAAGAATTACGAGTTAAATCGTAAAAATAACAATACGAACAAAATTTTAATTTGATATAATTTATAAAATCAGGGGTGTTACAATCTTCCCCACTAAAAAGAAGTTTCGTCCTCGAAACTAACAACAACATAATAATAGAATGAAAAACAAGGTTACATCACTTGAACAAAAGGAGAATGCTTAACTCGTATCACAATCTCGGTTTTAAAGTGTTTACAATTTCAAAAGTGATATGAAATCGAAATCGAAGACAAAATTTATTTCAAGAAAATTTGGCTCGGTTCCCAAAGTTTAAAATCATTAAAACAATAGAATTGCAATTTTAAAAAAAAAAATTATTTTATAAAATAATGACGATAAATAATATTTGTAAACGAACTCGAGAGGGAAGAGTACCCAAAATTTTTCAAAACAACAATAAAACGTTTTAATTAAGAAATTTGACAATAATTTGTTTTAAGACCAAACAAAAATTTGAGAAATCAAGTTTTGTAATTAGTAAATAATAATAGAACCAGTCGTCAAACATTTTCAATAACAGATTTAAAGTCTAATGACAATAGAACAAAAATTTAGACGTACGAAGTTTTTCGAAAATTTTGAATCGTTTTACATAATAATCTTATAAAAATTAAAAATATTTGCAATTATGAAAGTTTTCATAAAATTTTGATCACACGAAAATCAAAATCAAAATTTTAAATAATTTCAAAATACTTTAAAGTAAATTATTTAGACCCTCTGAAACGGAACCAAAAATAAAACAACGACGAAATACAAAGTTTTGAAATTTATAACTCAAAATGTTAAAATTTCATGAAAATCAAGATTTTTAAATTAGTCAAACTTTTCATAAAATAGGTTCGGGAAAAGGTAAATAGATAAATAGAGTCAAGGTCAACGACAAATCAAAAATGAACTTTTCAAACCCGAAAAAGAAGTCGAAGAGCTTCACCGAAGAAGAAGTAGCAGGATTTAAGAAAAGCTAAGAGGATGGACGAAATTGAGAGTCAAACGGAGCTCTCATGGAATTATAGAAGAAGTTAATCATCTCGAGATTCCCGGACTTACTCCCACAACACTGGTCCCTAATTTCCATCAAATACGTTAAGTCCAAAATTAGGTACTAGGTGGTATTACTCAGTCACAAACTCCAAAAATGTCTCACGTGACTATCCAATCGTTCAAACGACACGATACTAATCCTCAAATGTTTTAGAATCAAATCTCATCAATTGAAATTTCAATAGTCAACAGTCAAACCCAAACTCGCAACTGTTAAGGCTCATACATTCAAAGCTCATATGGTCTGAACTCGAGGTATACTCTAAATTCCTCGAGTAAGGAACACTAAACAAAATCCACTATTTAATAATGTTTGGGTAGGAAATCCTCAAAAATGTTCGCCAACATGTTTATAATACCACAAGTAAAGAAGTTGGGAAAGTACAAATAATCCTCGAACACGCTCAAACCTATAGGTAATGGCGCAAACACTCACATCTTCAAACACGTCATTCGACTAAGGTTTCTGAGAATCCCATCAAATTTCATATCGTACCATCAAATCCACCAAAATATTTATTAACTCAACGAAGCCACAATCTTGTTGGTCTAAGGGTTCTGAACTATAAATCCATCAAGAAGATTCACATAAAGTATTCCTCAGAACAACGCGATAGATTCAACCTTTAATTGTACAATATGTTCTCTTTTTCAATGTTAACAACAATTTATCCAAGTTAGATCACTCAACTTCAAAGTTCGTAGGTTACAACCTTCAACAACGATCAACGATCTAATCCACAAGAAATACGGGTAATCTATGTCAACCAAAATTTCTAAAAACATTAATGAAAACCTTTAGTGGCACCACAACACTCAGGCAAACACTTTATACAATACTCTATGATCCTGAATATTCGTGATGTATCCATCCAATAAGCATCAGGTAAGAATCCCAAAGTAGTATTATCAGTTACACTTAGTTCGGTTCTAGGTTATGTACTAGGTATCCATAAAAAAATGACATACTCTTACTACTCCAAAATATATTCAACACTAAGTACTCCAAAATAATCAAAGTAACCTATAACCCAAGGTTCAAGGTCTAAAGTATCGTCCTAACTCCATCAATCAACAATTTGCTATTCAAATAAATCCTTAAGAATTTCTTACTTGCTTAGAAGATAGGGTAGACTCACAATCTTCAAATCAGGTAACAAGGGTTTACTAAACCTCAAACATCTATAACTTAGCTCTCACGAGGTTTACAGAATTCGGTCAAACCAAGAATCTCAAGAGGAAAGATGGTAAAATAGAAGAATAAATCAAAGATTGATCACAAGAATGAAGACGAGGATATATAAGAGAAGAATTATAAGAAGCAGAATGATTCTAGAAGATAAAGACCTAAACCGAGAAGGGAAAGTATGGACCTCTAAGGTTCACGAGGGAAGTAAATGGATTACTTCATCTTCTTGCAGAGAAACGAGAACGCAAGTCTTGGGTCACTCAATCTGGATCTACTGCAACATCATGGAACAGGAATCTACTCTCGATCGTCTGGTCTGTAGCTGGAGCGAACTAAATCTGAGCTGAAAGGCCACCATCGGCATCTTTCTTGGAGCGCCAAGTAGTCCACTCGAGTCGGTAGGCGTTGAGAGTTCTAAGCAGGTCTTGTTCCGATCTGGAGCAGCATATCAGCATCCTGTTCTTTCACCTTCTTCTCGACACAAACGGAACAAATATTCAATGCTAGTCATTGAGTTACAAAAACATGTAAGCCTAACAATTAAGTCCTTACTTTGTTTCTACCCATCTCTCACTAATATTTCCTTAATATTCAAATCATTTACTGGTATTTTTCCTAGAATCAGGTGTAAGCGTCGGGAGCAACAATGCTCTGATACCAACTGTAATCCCCTAGAAATTCTAACGCAATACAGTGGCGGAAACACTGAAGAGTTGGGATTAAAACACACTGACAAACTATATCTTATTAAAAGAAATGGTAAGTCAATACAAAGGCCTCTTTTTACAAAAGGGCTAAAAGTAAAATCCTCAAACGGGTCTATACAGATCCATAAAATTACAAGAATGAAGAGAGAGTAGGATCCACGCTACTCGCTAGCTCACACCCAAAGCCCAGCAGCAAATACCTGTCATGTTAAAAACATAACAGCCACGTCAGTGGGGAGTAACTCGAATATATCATATGGAAAAAAAATAGTGTTACTATATCAAAATAATTAAAATGAGAAAACATTAAAACGATATAATAAAAATAAGTTTTCAGCGAACTTAAAGCATTTGCAAACCTGCAAGTCAATATCAATCGATAATAATAATATTCAAGAATGGCGTTATGGAAATCAATCAGTGCAACGGAATAGACTTTCACTAGGATAATACTCAAACTAGCTTCGAGAACTTAGTCAAAACAAATTAGACTTCGGTTTCTAACTAGGCAACTCAACTATAACAGGACTGCGTGCAGGGAGGTCCTGGCTTAAGTAATGTACACCCCTCCTGGACACCAACCGTAATCCAGTTCAACCCGACGGCGACTTACACGATGCGATATCTAAGTTTAAGGTCAAAATATACACACTCCTGAACACAAACCATGCTCAGTTCAACGACCAATGCGTCTCAACATAGACACACCAGCTTTATAGTTGATGGCAAAACGTATACCCTAGACTGTATTACTCTACCCATACACTTGTCCTCATTCCATAACTCCAAAACAGCCATTATCGATATTCAAAAGTAAATATAATCAATATAAATGATATGGATAAAAGGAATAACCATTTTATATAAAAAGGGAAACTTTCTATAAATAGAAAATATGATATAAAAACGAAAATTAATTTATTAAACAAGTATACAAATTTCGATTATGATATAAAAATATGATTTTTAAGTGAAAATTATAAATTAACGAAATATGACGAAATATGAAATCGACATTATTTAGTTACTAGTGTTACGATAACCAACAAAATACTATAACGATCGTAAATAATAAAATTACTAACGATTTATAAAACGATGTTGAAAACTCGTAAAATATTTATAAGGCACAAGATTTATAAAAGAAAATAATATTTTTAGCAAATAATAAATAGCTAAATTAGAAAACCGAAGTTAAAGTATTTACTACATACTACTACTCAAACATACGATATAAAATCGAGTAACGTCCTAAAGTTACCTCGAGTCGACACCCGAGACGAACTCGTACTCGTCCATCTTAATCAACTCAGGCTTCCAATCGTTAGAAATGTCGTCCTTAAGCTCCAAGTTGTAGAATCGCTAGCCTTCCTTTCGACGATTCACCACGACAATCGAGAAGATAAAATAAAAGAATGAGACGTATACGACACAGGACAAAAAGAGAAACTATGTGACAAAAATAGAAGCATGAAGACCGGACTGAATCTAATTGACAAAAACGATAGAAGAAGGGCAGCAGCAGATGCAACGAAAAAATAATACAAGAGAAGAAGATGAAGAAAACGGAGAAGATGAACAAATAGGCACAGCAACAAAGACAAACCCGATACCGACCTGAGAAAACATGGATGCTCATAAGTGTGGTTTGATCGAAAAAGAGGGCCGGAACAAAATCGACACTCACGCACAAAACAACGACAACAACAAATGAAAAAGAAACGAAGAAGGAGAAGAAAAGGTAACAAACGGAACATACACCAGCAATAACGAACGCAACAGCAGCAGTACGACGAGGACAGTAGCAGCAGAATCAGCGTCCCACGCACAAACGCAGCAACACAACAATGGCAGCAGCAGCAGCCTAACGGACAGTAGCAGCACCGCAACGACAAAGTACAGCAGAAATGGCAGCAGTAGCGGAGGCATATGACAGCAGCAAAAACCACGCGCAGCGACTGGGAAACAGAGGAAAAACAGGGGAAGGAACAACCGGGTTCAACGAAAGGGACCGGAACGGTGATTGGAAGTTGATCGACGATGTAGGAGAAACGAAACGGGGTTCCTGCGTTGATCGATGATGATCGGGTAGGCAACAGCAAATGATGAAGAACACCGACCATTGAAAAGGATGGAGCGGTGGAAGAATACAAACAAAAATGAAAAGAAGGGGAGATGAAGAGGGGTTGAACGTAAAAGTGGGGAAAACAAAAAGATTAGGGGGAGTGAATATGTGAAGCGCTGGAAACCCAAAACAAGGAGTAAGGGGCTGAATGTTATAAGAAGTTGGAAAGAATTCAACTTAAATTAGGTGGGTTAAAAATACGGATTAATTCCGTAACGATAATTGACTGACTCACAAATTAAATCAAAATGATTTAACAAAATTAATAAATAATCGGACTGGCAAATAAAATGAGTAAATAGAGCACTCGAGACTAAATGAAGTTAATAGGAATAGATGATTAGACGACGAAATAGTATTTCCCGAAAAATAAAATTTTCGCTAAAGTGAATTAAATTGATTTCTCGAGGAAATAAAATAAATATTTTGACGAAACTTAAAATAATTGATCTTCGAACCGAAAATAGAAATTCAAGCTTAAATATAAATAAATAAAAAGAATTTAGAATTAAAAATTTTTGGAATAGGTTTTCGATAAGAATTAAATTAATTGTATAAAATAAATCGAAACAAAATTAAAAATATGTTTTATATATAAGAAGTGTTTCCAAGTCAAATAAAATTTTAGGAGTTTGAAACGATTAAATGAGAACTTTATTTTATAATAATTTTAAGA
The DNA here is from genome assembly GCA_958450325.1 of Agrostemma githago. Lineage (NCBI taxonomy): Eukaryota > Viridiplantae > Streptophyta > Magnoliopsida > Caryophyllales > Caryophyllaceae > Agrostemma > Agrostemma githago. Next base: position 18,644,062 of record OY288247.1, on the reverse strand, counting down.
ATTACTAGTTAAATCGTAAAAATAACAATACGAACAAAATTTTAATTTGATATAATTTATAAAATCAGGGGTGTTACAGCTACTGCTAAGCCCTGTCATTACAGACTACTGCAATCCCCTATAGCATAACTATACCATTTCGATGTTCGACCGTGTTCTCACTCGCCTAAGCTACGAAATAGCGCAGCTTAAGAGTCTTGTCATCTTTTGTAGCGCACCCCCTTCCGAGTCACGGTCCAACCCTCGAGAGTCCAAGTCGTGTCTGTCAACTCGTCCTCTTGCGTCAAGAGTCGAGTCTGTCGATAAACCTCTCTCTTCAATTTCTTGCTTTGAAATTTGCAAAACTTAGCCATTTGAGAAAAATCTTCGAAATAACTCATCCGCCTCATCCACTCGATCGAGTGTCAGCTCACTCGATCGAGTGGGCCTCCAACAGGCCAACTGCCTTCTTTTAGCTGGGCCACTCGATCGAGTGCCCTCGATCAAGTAACCCTAGGTCGGGTGATGGGGGAATTCCTATATATACCTCCCTTTTGCAACACAACACACAACTTTTGACAACCCTAAATTTTTCATATACTCTATACACATACCAATTTCCAGCCATACAACCTCTCTTCTCTACCTAAAACCACTATAAATTTTTCCTCCACAATCTCGAAACTCCCATGCCTAAGCCGCGACTAGACGAGTCCCATACCGAGAATAAAAAGCTTGTAGGTTGAGGGTGCAAATATAATCCCGATCTCTTCCCTTCTCTCGCGTCGTCTTTCCCGTCTCTTCTCTCGTTTTTTATTTTTTTTCTTTAGTTTCTAATATCAATAATATTACTACTATCAAAATACTAAATATTCGCCTATTCGTGTCGAATACAAAGGATGATGGGATAAGGAAATCCGAATACAATGGTCTCGCACCCGACGTGGTCGGTCGCTTATCCCGACACCCCAAGTATTTGATTGTTGAAGCGGATCAACATCAACAAGATCGTTTCTTTTTTATCGCGTTGCTAATATCGTTTTAGTATCAACATAATCGTCATCATCAACATCACGCATACATCGAATTTAAAAAATTATCTTGAATCAGATACGTTTAACGTCGAAATTCGCATAAGACCTTCTAATCCTTTTACGAGTCGTAACAGTGGTGGAGCTCTTTCGAGGAGCCCCACCCTAAACACTCAAAGGCGTGATGGGATCGCGAATATTCCGCGTTAAACATATCCGATTTCCCATTTTCAAAAGGTTAAGACGAAACCTTTTGATGCAAATCCAGCATCACATAATCCGCAAGGGTTAATTACGATGTCATGACGCGGAGGGAATCAATTTTCGTTATAATCAAACCAATAAAAACGTTATTCTTAAGACGCGATGTCAACTCTATAGTCGAATATCGTGTCTAAGCGAATTAGTCAATAAATTAAACTAGCACGAACTCGTTGATGCTAAAATAATTGTCACATCGTCCGAAAGGACTAATTATGACATTATAACGCGGAGAGAATTATTTCCCCTTGGTTCAATTTAAAAACGACTTATAATGTCTTTCTCTAAAATTCACACTAAATACTAGATGTTGATTCTGTAATCAAGTATAGAGTATGACGAGTATCGAAAATTCAAGTCGAGTATAAACCGTATCATATTTCTACACGACTTGGCAAAATTATCGATTTTCAAAAAAACAAAAGCAATTTCGAATTCAATGCAAAATTGCAAAACGACATAGTTCGTACAAGGGGCACTCGATCGAGTGGCACCTCAAAAACTGGGCAGAAGGGTTTTTCGAGGACCACTCGGTCGAGTCCCTCCATGACTCGATCGAGTAGCCTCCCTTACGCATCAAACGTGAGCCCTTCGACATATTTCAAGCCTTATCAAATCTTTTTATGACTTCGGTCAACACGTGTCAAGTCAATCACGTGTCTTACTCTTTTCAAAATCATGTATCATGTCTTTTATGTCATTTTATTCTATCTTGCAAACCGTTATTATCGTTACTAACTCGTTTGTTTCCATTCTTATGCTTTATTTTCCTTTGTTTGTTTTATTGTACTAAAACGAACCTCGCATGCTAAATATAACTTTGACGTTAGTTTAAGATGCATTAAATCGACATAGCAACTTATTCAAATTTTCACATATAGTCAAAATACTTTTTGCATAACATTTCACCAAATTACTAACGCACGTATTCTAACATTGAACGATATCTTAGTAGAGGTCGCTAAGTGCGGGCGGGGTTGGGTGTTCTTTGTGAACTTCCCAACACGTACCCTCACCCCTTACTCAGAACCATGGTTTTCGGATGTCCGAAACCATTGGCGCACGAGAGTCATTCAATACACGGTAACCGATAATATCGGTATCGGTATCACAATGCAAAGGGACGAACTCAATAAACTCTGAAATCCAAATGGGCCGTGCTTTGTTCGCGGCCCACTAAGATATAGAGTGGGTTCGAATGGGCTCGAACTCCCACAAAGTTCGGTGGCGACTCCAACTTTGATTTAAATATCAATTCGAGATTCATCTCACATGAGATTCATTCGCCTCCCCAAACCCGCGCGTGGCCGCGTCGGGGTGGACCTATGTCAAGTCCACAATTTGGCGACTCCGCTGGGGATAACTGATGTGTGACTTACCGTCGGCATCCTCAGGGTGAGACTCGAGTAGAAATCGTTCAATTAGTACAATACGCGTTTTAGTTTTGCGGTTCATGCATAACCCCATTTTTACTCGGGCCGGTATTGGTGACCGACGTCCCACTATACCGTGATATATTCCAAATTGGTTATGTCAAAGGTGTTCGTAGCCGATTCCTATGGGTTTCGCGGCATGTTCTAAGATCAATTCGACTTAGAAAGTCCGTCCCGATTCTCGGAAAGGCTATGCACACTGGTATAGACCCTATTCAGACTGACCGAGACTTAGAGTAAAGCATACATGGTGTCATTATAACGCTTGCGTGACTATGTACTACTTGGTTTTTAAAGTCGTTTTCAAAAACCGTCATTTTCAAAAAGCATCTTTTCAAAAAACATCCAATTTCAAAACCCGGAAAGCTACCGAATTTAGGACTTGTGATTTTACTCAAAATAGCCTATTTTTAGCCGGTATGCTGCCCATTTCAAAATTCAAAAAAAAATTTCGAACCTTCAAAATTGCGGCCCGACGGCATTTTGCCGGTTTAAAAAGGTCGGCCCGTCCCCCGATTTTCTCAGATCTTTCAAACTTCCTTTTAAAAACTTTCCTCCTCTTAGAACTTCCCGTATTTAGTAGTGTCGGGTCTTGTCATAAGTCGTCGAAGGTCCTTAGCGTCGAAACTCCGTCGATCTTACATCGCGGGTTTCCCCCCTATTCCAGTCCGCCTTATTTGTAAAGGCATGGCCCACCTACCTAAGGACATACCCCTACAAAGGAGGGCCCAATTACACATTCGAGTCCAAAAGTCTGGGGAATATCTCACGTGAACCGTCCTTCAAACAGGACTCGGCCCACATACCGAGTCCTAAGGAAGGCCCACCTATCACGAGTCACCCATCTAGGTGTCCTTTTCGAGTCATTTCCTTTCCTTGCTTGAGATGTACTTTTATTCCAAGATCTGGGTTTAGTTTCTGATTACGCGGTATTCTTACAGACAGGCCACCGGTAACCAGACACCAACACAAGATGCAAGAAGCTTTGGACAAGTTGACGGCCTCGTTGGCTCAGATTGAAACCCAACTGACAGCTATCAAATCCGAGCAGATAGCTATTGTTACCCGTGTAAGCGCCGTGAAACAGGGGACTCCTAGCGGTGGGGTCGATACTACTGGGCCCTTAGATGAACTGGTCAGCGCGGTCCGCAAGCTGGAAGAACAGGTCCACTTATCGACCAACAACACCATCCACACGGAAAATGCCCATGCCTATTCACCCTTAAAGGATGAACTGCCCGCCAACCTCAACCTTACGGGCCTACCAATATTTGATGGGACCGAAGATCCGGTGCTTCACACCCAGGCCTTCAAGGAGTTCATGGCCGTCAAAGGAGTGAAGTCCACCATGTTCAAGCACCTGTTTGCTTCCTCCCTTGAGAAGCACCCGAAAGCCTGGTACTACAGGCTTGACTTCAAGAAGTACAAGACTTGGGATGACGTGGCGACGGAGTTCGCTCGGAATTACGCTGATAATACCGAAATCCAGACCACGATGCGTACTTTGGAGGTCATGGCCAAGGAGCCCAAAGAAAGTTTCACCAAATACCTTCAACGCTGGAGGGCCGAGAGTGTGAAGTTGGTCGACAAGCCCAACGAAAAGGTTTTAGTGGAGGCCTTCGTCAAAAACCTCCTCCCTTCCTACCGGGTCCACCTCCGATATGCTGTTATTCCTAACTTCGCCACTCTGACTGAAATGGGGACGAGGATCGAGGACGACTTGAGGGTAGAAGGCCTTACTAAGGCCTTTACCAAGGGGTATCAAGGGGCCAGCTCATCCACCAGCAAGCCCACATCTGCAGCATCTTCGACGAGGTTAATCTACTAGATGCCTCATCCAAATAAGAATACACCAACTCGGGTATTCACTGATATAGGGACCACCTATACATACGCCTTACAAAGGCTATCTTCGAAGGGTCTAATCCAACCGATAGGCCCAACTCCAGAAGTCCCGTTAGAGAAGCGATCCAAAAGCTACAATGTCCAGGCCTATTGCCAATATCACCGAGGTAATGGGCACGATACTGAAAAGTGCTGGAAATTGAAGCATTTGATCCAAGACTTAATCGAAAGCGGGAAGATACCGTTGCCCGGGGACAAACCGACCAACAAAGAAAACCCCTTTAGTGCTCATGCCATCTTCACCGGAGAAGCAATCGATTGTTCTCATCTTATTTCCCCTTTTATCCCACAAATCAATGGGATTTGGTTCGATGATGAAGATGACGTGTACCTGCCTAAAGAGGAAGCTGTCCCCATCACCCCTGAGGAGGTCCGAAAGGTTAAGTCCAAAGCCTTAGCCAGCAACCACCTTGCCACCGTCGAACGTCCTATCCCAACAACCGTCACTGAACCTGCCAGGACGGAGGATACCCTTGAAGAGTCGAGCACTGACACAGCTCTAGTCAAGCAACTGAAGAGGGCTCGAGTTGATCTTACCATATGGCAGCTTTTGGTTAGCTCGCAAGTACATCGAGAAGCACTTACTAAGGCTCTCGATCAAATCAAGGTCGACTCACTGGTTACCCCTACTGAAATGGTAGCCACTATCATGCCCCATCTCAAGGGCAAATCCTAGGAACAAGGCCCACTTATTACCTTCTCCGAGTCCGACCTACCACCATTCGGAGCCGCCCACAACCTGGCCCTATACATCACGCTGATCTGTCGAGGGAAGTATCTCCCCATGACCCTAATTGATGACGGGTCCGCTGTGAATGTCCTTCTTCTAAGGACCGCTAAAGCCATCGGCATTACCGAGGCCGACTATCTTCCAACCGCACAAACTATCCAGGCTTTTGACGGAAGCCCAAAATCGGTTGCTGGGGCCGTTAAACTAACAATTATAACGGGCCCGATTGAAAAAGATCTAGAGTTCCAAGTGATCGACGTCACTTCTTCTTTCAACCTCACTTGGAAGGCCCTGGATCCATGCGGTCAAAGTCGTATCATCCACTCTCCACCGAAAGGTTAAAATGCCTCTACAAGACGATATCATCACTTTAGAGGCAACCCCCATTACCGTGGCCAGCTGCAATGCCACGGGCCGGGCCGACCCACGAGGGTTCCACTTCGTGGGAATGATCGAAGAAGAATAACTCTTCAGACCTTACTTCACTAGCATCGACATGATGCTACAAAACTTGGGGTATCTACCGGGGGCTACTTCGAGGCCATATCTTCCAGCTGGGAAGATCATCGAGGTCCTAAATGACATAGAATCGCGGTTTGGCCTCGGGTACGTTGTAACCCCAGGAAACATGGTCCGGGCCGGTATCCAGAAGGCCCAGAACATCGTCAAGGGTACCTACTTGGGCTCTTATAGCCCAAGACTAACCGACTACTTTGTCACACCAGTATTCGGGGCTATTCAAGTGGGCCTCTACCAGCCCACCATCTCATATCCCGAGAGCAAATTGGCTCAGGAATGCAATTTCATCCCAAGTGATATATTCGCCCTCGTCCAGGCTGAATCCAAGGAGAATACCGACAATGTTGGGCCCGTACTGGGGCTTCTATTTGGGGAAGACAAGGCTGTCCCGACCCCAAAAGAAGACTTGGTGAACCCGATCCTCCGTAGGAATAGGTTCGATCCAACGAAGCTGATTTCTAAAGTCGGTTCTGACACCGGGAAAAGGGCATGGAGAAAGACCATTAAGTGGACTGACAGCCAGGGTCGAGTCTACAAGCTGACCACCGGTGAAGTAGACATGCCGGATACCGAGTCTGAGTCTGAGTTAGAGTCAAAGGTCGAGTCCGAGTCTAGAGGGTCTGGTGCTAGAGTTCAGCCTGTAACCCCTCTTCCTATAGTCACTTCCACTAGAACCTCGGGGTCTGTCCCGAGGGCACTCCCTATCCCGTCTCTGACCAACGATCAGATGGCCGCTCTCTTCGAGCTGTTTTCTAAATTTACTATCAATAATAACGATAATTGTTCTGCTTACGACTTGTCTTATTTTCAAAATGCTTTCACACTCAAAAATTTTATATGCAATGACATTGAGAAACCCGACGAACAGGTACCTCTACCTCTGCATCTGATCGAGCAACTCGAGCAAAGGAAATCCCGAGATCCGGTAATCGAGGAAACCGAATCCATCAATGTGGGAACCACCTTCGAGCCTCAGATACTTAAGTTAGGTTTATCCTTAGATCCCGAGGAGTAACAACAATTCACGAGCCTCCTCCAAGAGTTCAAGGATGTCTTCGCATGGTCCTACAAGGACATGCCCGGGATAGATCGAGTGATAGATGAACACTGTATACCCATCAGAAACGGGTGCAAATCGGTAAAACAGAAGCTCCACAGAATGAGGCACGAATGGTCTCTCAAAGTCAAAGAAGAGGTCGACAAACAATTCAAAGTCGGCTTCATACAAGTGTCTGAATATCCAGACTGGGTTGCGAACATCGAGCCGGTACCTAAAAAGGACGGTAAGATGCGGGTATGTGTAGACTTTCGGGACCTTAATAAGGCAAGCCCGAAAGACGATTTTTCATTACGACACATCAATATGCTGGTGGACAACACGGCTGATCATGCCCTTCTATCATTTATGGACGGTATGCCGGGTATAATCAAATCAAAATGGCAGAAGAAGATATGAGTAAGACCACCTTCATCACACCTTGCGGTACTTACTGTTACACCGTTATGCCATCTGGTCTCATCAATGCGGGGGCCACTTATTAACGAACCGCCTCGACCTTATTACACGGTATGATGCATAAGGAAGTGGAGGTCTATGGGGACAACTTGATTGTCAAGTCCAAAGACCGAAGCGGGCACATCGCAGCCCTAAGGAAATTCTTTACCCGACTGCGCAAATACAACATGAGATTAAACCCTCAAAAGTGCAGCTTCGGAGTAACATCAGGCAAATTACTGGGCCATATCGTTAGCCAACGCGGCATTGAGGTTGACCCAGCTAAAATCAAAGCCATTACCGAAATGCAACCACCTAAAACCGAAAAAGAAATAAGGGGGTTTCTCGGAAAAGTCTAGTACATCAGCCGGTTTATTTCAAAGCTAACCATGGTATGTGAACCAATTTTCAAAAAACTGAAGATAGGAGAACGAACACTGTGGGATGAAAAATGCCAAGCGGCTTTCGATAAAATCAAGGAGATCCTGTCTGCTCCGCCGGTATTAATGCCACCTCAACCCAGTCTGCCTTTATCGTTATACCTAACAACGACTGAGACAGCCATGGGGGCTATGCTGGCCCAGACAGTCAATTCGGAAGAACGGGCTATTTGTTACATCAGCAAAAAGTTTTTAGAGTATGAATGAAAATAGACCATGCTCGAGAAGACGTGCCTAGATTTTGTTTGGGCCACTAAAAAGCTTCGACATTACATGCTCAGTTATGAGGTACATGTATTATCCAAAATGGATCCTATCAGGTACCTATTCGAAAAGCCCATCCTCAATGGTAGGATGTCTAGATGGACTTTAATGCTAGCAGAGTTCGATCTCAGGTTTGTACCATTAAAAGCCATCAAGGGCCGGGTAGTAGCCGAGTTCCTCGCAGATAATCCCGTAACCGAAGAAGGGCACACCAATACTTGGTCCTTCCCAGATGAATATATATTCCATACCGACACGGAGACATGGGATCTATATTTCGACGGGGCATCCAACTTCCAAGGGTTTGGGGTTGGAATTCTCCTAATATCACCAAAAGAGGAGAATACTCCGTTATCCATTAAATTGGACTTCGACGTGACTAACAATGCAGCCGAATATGAAGCATGCATTCATGGGTTGTAGGCCGCCACTGATTTAGGAGTCACAAACCTCCAGGTCCACGGTGATTCATCTCTAGTCATCAATCAAGCTCTCCAAAAATGGAAGACTCGTAACGCCAATCTTGTGGCCTATCAGGCGCGAGTAAGGGTTCTCGAAAAACAATTCAAAAGGGTATAATACATCTATTTACCCCGGGAAGAAAACCAATTTGCAGATGCACTTTCCAAATTAGCATCCTTATTGAATATCCCGGAGCATCTGACCAGCATGCCGATTTGCATCAAAAGGCGGTCCGAGCCGGCATATATCCACGTCATCCAGGACATTGAAATAACTTATCCGGAACCTTGGTATCAGGCCGTTCAAACCTACTTGACAACAGGGAAATATCCTTCGGGAACTGAAAACCGGGCCAAAAAAGCCCTACGGAGATTGGCAACCCAATTCCTCTGTACGGATGACGGGCAGTTATACAAAAAGACTGCACAGGGGGCTCTCCTCTTATGCATTGACAAAATACAAGCTGAGAAGGTTATGGCCGAGGTACACGATGGTGAATGCGGTCCACACATGAATGCCCAGATGCTGGTCCGCAAGATTATGAGGCTCGGATATTACTGGAATAGCAAGGAAACCGACTGCCAGTTATATGTCAAACATTGTCATAGCTGTCAAATTTTCGCCAACGTGCAACATATGCCGTCACCCCTACTATACACCATGACATCACCTTGGCCATTTTCAACGTGGGGAATTGATATAATCGGGAAGGTAAACCCTTCCGGGATGGGAGGTCATTGCTTCATTTTGATGGCTATCGACTATTTTACCAAATGGGTCGAAGCCGAGTCATACCAGATTTTGAACGCTAAGCATGTTTCTAAGTTTATTCAAAACAAGATTATATGCCGATACGGGGTCCCGCACGAGTTCATCAGTGATCACGGGACGCATTTCCAAGCTGAAACCGCTACTCTGCTAGCAAAATATAAAATCCAAAGGCATACATCTTCGCCTTACCGTCCCCAAACAAATGGAGCGGTAGAGGCAGCTAAGAAAACAATTGTCACCATACTTAAAAAGATAGATGAGAATTACCGGGACTGGCCCGACAAAATGCCTTTCGCCCTGTGGGGATACCGAACGTCGATTCGTACCGCAACCGGAGCAACTCCATATTATTTGACGTACGGAATGGAAGCAGTCCAACCGGTCGAGCTTGAAGTGCCATCTCTCAGGATTTTGCTTGAAAGCCAAGTGCATGAAGCGGATTGGGTCCAAGCCCGATATGAATCGTTAGTTCTTTTAGACGAACGGCGGTCCCGGGCCCTCGACAATATTCAGATATACCAGAAAATGATACAACGGGCCTTCAACAAAAGAGTAAGGCCCAGAAATATCAAAGAAGGGGATCTGGTTCTCAAATCAGTCCGTGGATTATTACCAGTTGACCCAAGAGGAAAGTTCAAACCCAATTGGGCTGGGCCGTATCTGGTAAAAAAGCCTATCGGGAGGAGCGGTGATGCTAACAGACTTAGACGGGAATGAATTCATCAACCCAACCAACTTGGACCAGTTGAAGCGTTACTACCCTTAAAACCTTATCTCAATGTCATTCGCAAAAAGTTTATAAAAAAATTTCTTTTTATAAATCTTCAAAATTATAAGCAAGTCAATAAGCTAGGATTATTTATCCTACTGTCGCGCGCATCTCAAACTAATAGTCATGGTGTATTTCGAAACTGCAAAAATCTAAGCCCGAACTACGTTTGGTTTGATTCCGCTAATTGTGGATACGTAGGCAACCCCTTAAAAGGGTACAACCACTGCAATAACGAAAAGACAGGAACGGTATTCACTAATAAATATGTCTTTTATTACCTAAAAACTCGATAAACTCGGGAATTTCAAAATTACATCACACAAAAAAAAACAAAAAAAAAAGCACACCACAAAAAATAATAGTAATATTCAAATAATTAAACTAAGGAGACTAGTATTTAGGGCATCTTGCCCTTTCCCTTGTCTTTTGGGTCGCGTGGAGCCCGATGTCGCCGGGGCGGGGGCGAGAGTTCCCGAATCACAAGAGGAACTTCTTTTGCTCGAACCCGTTTCTTCGACAACGGGTCTTCTGCCATTGTCACCGGTCCAAGACGAGCCCGCACGTGCTCAGGAAGCCTGTCTCGAGGACCAAGTTGGTCCTGAACTGCCAGCTTCGAACCAAGTCTCCTTTCTAAGTCTGTCTGGGGGCTCACTCTCTCCCGCGCACCTCTAGCACTGGACCCTTCAGCTTGAGTCCTAGTTCTCCCTCTCTGACCTGACATTAGACGAACCAGGGCAGCCGGAGTGTCGCCTTCGTCAAAGAAGCCTCTGTTGTCTTTAGCTTGCTCTCTCTGAAACAGGTCAAAAGCCTCATCAACTTTTAAAGCAGCTCGGGCCTTGGCAGAATCTGCTTTCATCCATTTTACGTAAGAGTTTGATACCCAAATTGAATGAAGAGACTTTGGAATAGACCAAGTGACCCGGGTGTACCAGTGTTGCATCCAGGTATCGCACATAACATCAGTCAGTTGGGTAGATTCACTCACAACTGCTTCAACTTCTGGGATTCTTTGAGACCAACCATACTGCCTAAGTATGCGGTCGGGATAAAGATGGATTGTCTGCCTAAAAGACAAGATTACCTGATAGCGAGCCTTATCCCTCGGTGCCAAACTCGTCCAAACATAAATAAACCACCATGGAAGCACCCATCGGATCAATGGACCGCTATGAAAAGGCAGCACTTCATCCCAATATTTCTGAGTGATATGGCGAGAAAAGTCAATGGCCCGTCTCCTTGTCATCACCTGATTAGGTCAGGATCGACTTGGGTCAAGAGGAGGATCTATGATCGATAGCTTCTCGAATAACGAAAGCTGGAAAAAGAAACAATGTCGGCCTCCGCCTAGAGGTCACTCGATCGAGTGGCACCCCTGAAATCGGGCAGGGGGCTTTAAATGAGGACACTCGATCGAGTGCCAGGGTGACTCGATCGAGTGCCTGCTGTAGCAGAAAATCGCAAAAAAAATCAAAAAATTAAAAGATAAAAAAATTAGAAAAAAAAACCCGAAGCGATATACCTGCAGTAAACGGGTGCTCCCGGTCAGGCGAACAGACGAATCTCTTTTACGATTATCCAAACCTTGGATAATTTCCCCTGTAATCAGCCTGGTCGGACTGTGCTCCGTCTTCATCAGGTCAACCACCGTAAGAAGTCGAACGTTGCCCATGCACGACAACCAATCCATGTGACCTTCAAAGTCATAAACATGGAGCATACAGACAGCAAAAGCCCTACGGTTGTGGGCCGGCCTGACCCGGACATCATGCGGGTTCATAAATTTTTCAGCCAAATCAAGCAAAGAAATATTATCCTCTTCCGTCATACGGGATACCTCCATATGGGAAAGTCCTAACAAATCTCGTAGCTTCCTCCTAGGATCGTCAACTGAAAACGGGACAACAGGACGAAGTGTAGGGTTTCATCCTCCCACAGCAGCAATTTCCTTGGGTAAAGGACAGATCTCGCCCCGAGGAAGGGCAAAAACATGGTATGTGTCGTCCCAGTAGGACAGACATGCATCAAGAAAATAACGATCCACTTGCATCTAACGAATCGGGAACAACTGAGAAATACACGTCTGGTTCAGAGCTACTTTATCTGTGTCTTTAAAGTGTCGGGACCATTCTTGCAGCATCGCGGTCAAGCGTTCAATGCCCATAGCTAAATTCCTCGGAAAATATAAAGAGTTTTCTTAGAAAAGGAAAAGGAGTTGTGGGAGTTGTGAGAAAATTAAAACAAGGGATGGGTATTTATAGTACTAAACCCTGACATTTCTCTTTCCATAATGATTCCTAGTCCAAGTGGGCTTAGGTATACATACCCAATCTCCTATCTCTCATGTCGACACAAGGATTAGTCATCCCGAGCATTCCTAATTTTCATAAGAATCAATTTTTTATTCAAAAATATAAAAAAAAAAAAAAAAATTCAAAAAGTTCAAAAATTCAAAATTTTTATTCCCCGGCGTGAGTCGTGTTTTACTTAAATGTTGCATGCAAGACTATATGTAACTGTATACAGGTACGACTCAAGGCTTCCGAAGCAGACCCGCGCAACTCACTAAACTCCCCAGCAGAAAGCCCAGAACGGCATTTCTCCCGGAACAGCACGGGATGGGCCTACACACAGGCGCACGCGGGACTTATATAACAAGTCCAACATCCTAGAGAACAGAACTCAAGTATGATTTCTATCTTATGGATGGCGAGCCCTTCACGCGAGTCTAACGGACTATAAACGACCCGACCAGAAGTCTGCCAGGTCTTAATCCTCGATTAGCCTGGTAGCTACTATGACTTTCGCCCTATCCAAGCCTCAATCTGAGTGGGGGATCAGTAGACACCCACATTTGGCTGCTAGGTGTCTATAGTAGTTTCCAAAAAAACACCCGATGATGATTGAACGCAAACGTGCTTAAACATACTCGAATATGGGCTCAAAATCGTTAGTATTTGGCTTGGGCTTTTTAAGGAGTACAAATCTCACAAAACTGACCTCGAATTCAGGCCCAGTGGGTCGTTTCCAGTCAAATCAGACTAATTTGGGTCAAAACCGACACCGGAAATAAAATCGTCTTTTAGCGACCGGGTCAAACCCCGGTCAAGGTTGTTTCCGAGACACAAAACGGCCATGCAAATATCGAGAAACCTACCCTAAGTCAAAATCTTCAAAATATCTCATCCACCTCATCCACTCGATTGAGTGTCAGCTCACTCGATCGAGTGGGCCTCCAACAGGCCCGCTGCCTTGTTTTAGCTGGGCCACTCGATCAAGTCCATCAGGGCACTCGATCGAGTAACCCTAGGTCGGGTTATGGGGGAATTCCTATATATACCTCCCTTTTTCAACACAACACACAACTTTTAACAACCCTAGCTCTTTCATATACTCTATACACATACCAATTTCCAGCCATACAACCTCCCTTCTCTACCTAAAACCACCATAACTTTTCCTACATAATCTCGAAACTCCCATGCCTAAGCCGCGACTAGACGAGTCCCATACCGAGAATACAAAGCTTGTAGGTTGAGGGTGCAAATATAATCCCGATCTCCTCCCTTTTTTCTCTTCCCTTCTCTCGCGTCGTCTTTCCCGTCTCTTCTCTCATTTTTTATTTTTTTTCTTTCGTTTCTAATATCATTAATATTACTACTATCAAATTACTAAAATATTCGCCTATTCGCGTCGAATACAAAGGATGACGGGATAAGGAAATCCGAATACAAGGGTCTCGCACCCGATGTGATCGGTCGCTTATCCCGACACCCCAAGTATTTGATTGTTGAAGCGGATCAACATCAACAAGATCGTTTCTTTTTTATCGCGTCGCTAATATCATTTTAGTATCTACATAATCGTCATCATCAACATCACGCATACATCGAATTCACAAAATTATCTTGAATCGGATACGTTTAACGTCGAAATTCGCATAAGACCCTTCTAATCCTTTTACGAGTCGTAACAGTGGTGGAACCCTTTCGAGGAGCCTCACCCTAAACACTCAAAGGCGTGATGGGATCGCGAATATTCCGCGTTGTAAACACCCGCATTTTGCCTGCTAGTGTCTATAGCAGTTCTCGACAAAACACCCGATGATGATCGGACGCAAACGTGACTTAGTATACTCGAATATGGGCTCGGAATCAATAATATCCGACATGGACTTTTAGCGAAGTACAAATCTCTCAAAACCAACCTCAAATTGAGGCCCAGTGGGTCGTCCCGAGTAAAATAAGACTAATTTGGGCCAAAACCGACACCAAAAATAAAAACCGCCTTTTGGCGACCGGGTCAAAACCCGGTCAAAGACGAATCCGTTCTCAAAATCAGCCAAGTCCGCTTCTTGAAACTTGCGCCCAAACACAATTTTCCAAAAATCAAAAAAGTCAACCATTTCCTAAAATGTCTCGCCAACCCTATCCACTCGATCGAGTGGATTGACCTCACTCGATCGAGTGGAGCCACAAAAACGCAACAGGCCTGTTTTGCAGGGCACTCGATTGAGTGCACTAGGGCCACTCGATCGAGTGACCCGAGGTCGAGGGGTAAACTCTATAAATACCCCTCCTTGTGCTCTTCATTTTCAAGTTTGGCCAATGCTAATTTACCCTACATTTCTACCTTGATCCACCCATACTCGCTACACTACAACCCTAGGCAACACTAAGCAAAAAACCGAGTCATTGTCCCTCAAAAAAACTGACAAAACCGTCCACACACACACACACCATAACTTTACATACATCCTCGATACTCCCGCGTTCTCGTCGCTATTACGAGTCCATTGCTGAGGCCATTCTAAGCATGTATGTTGAGGGTGTCATCAACCCCGTCTGAACCTTTACTATCTCTATTTATATTTTACATTTTTATGCTTTATATTATAATCGTATTATTATACTAACACTAACATTCAATTTTATCGTTTACTAACATTTTAATTCTTTCTTACTAACTTTTTTATTCTTTCGCATTCTAACATTTAACATTTATACCGCGTATACGTACATAGTATTAAAACTCGGGTTGAACACGTTTAACTATGATCACTGCACCAAGTCCGTTTAATCCCTTTACGAGTCACGACGGAGGTGGCATCCTTTCGAGGAGCGCCGCCCCAAGTACTCAAGGGCGTAACGTGATCGTGGTCGATCATAGTTGAACGCATTTGATTCCATTTCTAAGATTATCACGGAATCCGTTGATGCGAAAACCGACATCACATAATCCATTAGGATTAGTATCGATATCGTGACGCGGAGGGACACAATATCGTCACTAATCAAAATTTTCAATCCCATAATGACACTTTTCATAAATTTCCGATGACGGTACTATAATTGTATATTACACGATTATAGAACCAGAAGCCGAGTCAAATTTAAATCATGCCATATTTCTATTTAACTCGGCCAACCATCGAATTTAAAATGAATAAATAGGAATAGCCACCTTTTCCGAAACGAGTTATAACTCGTACAGGGGGCACTCGACCGAGTGCCATGGGCCACTCGATCGAGTAGCACCCCAAAAACCGGGCAGTAGCTACCTCGAAGGCACACTCGATCGATTCCAGGCCATGACTCGATCGAGTGGGTCCTTTAGCCCAAATAAACCGAGAGCCTCAAAGCATTCTTTGAGCCTCATTTTTTTTACGGTTTCAATCCACGCATGTAAAGACAATCACGTGATCTTCATATTCAAAAATCATATATTCTTATTTCACTCTCGCGACTTTGATCGGTGTCTTTCACAATTAGTTTCGTGTCGACGACTCTTTAGTCGTATCCGATACATGGCTAATTTAGACATCGATTTTTTCGATGTGATAAGTCGGGACAAGGCATCGAGACTTGGGATCGGGCTAGCACCACGTCTAGGTCCCATATCTCCGTCCTTCGGTCAATACACAAAATAATGTGTATTTAATCGAAGTTCGTCCATGTGCACAACTTACGGTCTAGTTTGCATTTATTGTATACGGGTCCGTTTCAAGTTATTATTTATCGTTTTTCTATACTTTCCGTTTATGCTTTTTTTTATTGATCATTATTTTGTATTGGTCGGGTTGTATTTCCGCCCGTGTATTTTGTACGTATTTACGAGCTTTGTTTATTTTGGTGTTTATCGCTTTATAAATGAACCTCGCATGCTAAACTACTCCGACAATAATTTTGATGCATTAAAATGACGTAGCCAACATATAACTCGCATGCTTAGCCAAAAAACGCTGTTTGCATATCATTTAGTCATTTTACTAGCGCGCGTACACGAACACGAACAATGTCTTAGTAGAGGCCGCTAAGTGCGGGCGGGGTTGGGTGTCCTTAGTGGGCTTCCCAACACGTACCCTCACCCCTTACTCAGAACCTTGGTTTCCGGATGCCCGAAACCGTTGGCGCACGAGAGTCATTCTATACACGATAACCGGTAGAGACGGTATCGGTATCGCAATGCAAAGGGACGAGCCCCATAAACTCTGAAATCGAAATGGGCCGTACTTTGTGTACGGCCCACAACGACATAGAGTGGGCTCGAATGGGTCCGAATTCCCACAAAATTCGGTGGCGACTCCAACTTTGACTTAAATTTCGAACCCGAGATCAATCTTACCACGAGATTCATTCGTCTACCCAAACCCGCGCGTGGCCGCGTCGGGGTGGACCTACATCATGTCCACAATTTGGCGACTCCGCTGGGGATACCTGATGTACCACATGTCATCGGGATTCCTAGGGTGAGTCTCGAAGAGAAATCGTTCGTATATTAGTGTGCGCGCATTAGTTTAATGATTCATGCATAACCGATTTTTGCCCGGGCCGGTTACTTGTGACCGACGTCCCACTATACCGCGGTGCATTCCTAAATGGGTGCGCTAAAGACTTCTATGGCCAAACTCGTATGGATTTTGCGGCATGTCCTAAGACCAACTCGACTTAGGGAGTCCGTCCTGATTTACGAGAGAGCCATCGTTGTTGGTATGGACCCTATCTCGACCGACCGAGACTTAGTGTAAAGCATACATAAGCGTCGTTATAATGCTTGTTTGACTACATGCTACTTGGTTTCCGTGTCATTTTTTTCAAAAAAATCGTCATTTAAAAAAAAAGTGCATCTTTCCAAAAACACCAAATTTTGAAAATCCTGAAATACTGTCCGTTTTGGGACCCGTCTTTTCAAAAAAATATCCAATTTTCAAAATTCGGAATGCCGCCGAGACTTAGGATTAACGATTTGACTCAAAATATCCTTTTCTTTAGCCGGCGTGCTGTCCCTTTTGACTATCGAATTTCCAACACTATCTCGATTTTCTGAATTTTCAAAATTTTAATCTCGTTTTTCAAAATTCCGTTTTCAGTTTTCAAACTCTCAGAAATTCGCTCATTCTATAAATAAATTTCGAAATTTCAAACATCCGACTTTCCAAATAAATCTTCCCTATTATAGGACCTACCGTTTATCCGTGTGTCGGGTCTTTGCATAGTATGTAAAAGGTTTATAGCGTCGAAACTCTGTCGATCTTACATCACGAGTTTCTTCCCTTTCCCGAGTCCGCCTTATTTGTCAAGGCACGACCAACCCGCGTAGGGCATACCCCCTACAAAGGAAAGTCCGTTTTTACACTCGAGTCAAAAGTCTGGGGAAAAGTCTCACGTGGACCTTCCTTCGAACGGAATTAGGCCCACAAAGCCAAAGTCTTAAGGAAGTCACACCACCCACGAGTCATCCGTCTAGGTGTCCTTCTTGAGTCTTTAGTCCTTTTCTTTTTGTCTCTCGGGATGTACTTTTTTATGATTCCAAGATTAGGGTTCGGATTCTGATTGCGCAGTGTTCTTACAGACAGGCCACTGTCCACCAGACACAGCCGCAAAATGGAAGCAGCTCTGAACAATCTGAAGGCCTCCGTGGATGCCATGGCCGACAAACAAACCGACATTGATGCCCAAATGACAGAAATGAGGGCTGGTCAAGTGGCTATCGTTGCTCGTATGGCTGCAGTGGAGCAAAGGACTCCTAATGCCGAGGCTACTGGGCCTCTAGCTGAACTAGTTAGCGCAGTGCGCCGACTAGAGGAACAAGTTCATTTGGCTGGGAGTAACAACATCCGTCGGGAGAATAGCCGTGAGTACTCCTCGGTGAGTGACAAGCTGCCCGCAAACCTGAATCTCACGGGCTTACCCATGTTCGAGGAGACCGAAGACCCGTTACTACATGTACGGGCCTTCAAAGAATTCATGGCTATCAAAGGGGTAGAGTCTTCGATGTTCAAGAATCTTTTTGCTGCATCCCTTGAGAAGCACCCACGGGCTTGGTACTATAGGCTAGACCCGAAAAAATACCCTACCTGAGATGATGTGGCCACGGAGTTTGCTCGGAACTATGCTGACAACACCGAGATCCAAACCACAATGCGATCTTTGGAGGTTATGGCCCAAGAGCCAAAAGAAGGTTTTACTAAGTACCTTCAACGCTGGAGGGCCGAGAGCGTGAAACTGGTCGATAAGCCCAGTGAGAAGACTTTGGTGGAGGCTTTCGTCAAGAATGTCCTCCCCTCCAACCGGGTTCATCTCCGGTACGCTGTCATACCCAATTTCACCACTCTTACTGAAATGGGTATGAGAATTGAAGACGACCTGAGACTGGAGGGCCTTACTAAGGCCTCTAGCTAAGGATACCAAGGGGCTTCCTCTTCCACTACTAAGCCCCAAGCTGCAACCTGCAGCATTTTTGACGCGGTTAATCTACTAGATGCCTCGTCCAAGAAGAACACCCCACCTTGGGTTTTCACTGATATAGGTACCACCTATACATATGCCTTACAAGGGCTATCCTCGAAGGGCCTGATCCAACCGATAGGCCCAACTCCTGATGTTCCAGTCGAGCGACGCTCCAAGAACTACAATGCCCAAGCTTATTGCCAATACCACCGAGGCAATGGGCATGATACCGAAAAGTGCTGGAAGCTAAAGCATTTGATCCAGGACTTGATCGAGAGCGGTAAAATCCCGCTGCCTGGAGATAAGCCGAGTAACAAGGAGAACCCTTTCAGCTCCCATGCCATCTTTGTCGGGGAGGTGATTGATTGCTCTCATCTTATTTCTCCATTTATCCCGCAAGTGAACGGGATCTGGTTCGACGACGAGGACGATGTTTACCTCGTTAAAGGGGAAGTTGTCCCCATTACCCCCGAGGAGATTCGCAAGACCAAATCCAGAGTCTTAGCCAGTAACCACCTCGGTCGGCCCTATCAAGCCACTAGCTCTAGGGACACCCATATCCCGACAACCGTCACCGAGCCACTCGGGACGGAAGTCGCCCCTGAAAAGCCGACTGCTGAAACGGCCCTCGTGAAGCAACTGAAGAAGACCCGAGTTGACCTCACCATATGGCAACTCCTAGTTAGCTCACAAGAACGTCGAGAAGCACTCACTAAGGCTCTCGATCAAGTTAAGATCGACTCTTTGGCTACCCCTACTGAAATGGTAGCCACGGTCCTGCCTCACTTGAAGGGCAAAACCAAGGAAGGAGGCCCAATGATCACTTTCTCTGAGGCCGACCTACCGCCGTTCGGGGCCTCCCATAATCTGGCCCTCTACATTACGGTGATCTGCCGAGGGAAATAGCTCCCGATGACCCTAGTTGATGATGGGTCTGCTGTGAATGTCCTCCCCTTGAGGACCGCCAAAGCCCTCGGGATCACCGAGGCCGATTATATTCCGACTGCTCAGACCATCCAGGCATTTGATGGAAGCCCAAAGTCGGTAGCTGCGCCGTAAAACTGATTGTTATAACGGGCCCAATGGAAAAGGAGCTGGAATTCCAGGTGATCGATGTCACATCATCCTTCAACCTGCTCCTAGGAAGGCCGTGGATTCACGCGGTCAAGGCGGTATCCTCCACCCTCCACCGAAAGATCAAGTTGCCTTTGCTCAACAACGTTATTACCTTAGAGGCAACTCCAATGACTGTGGCTAGCTGCAATGCCATGGGACGCGCAGACCTCTGGGGGTTCGACTTTGTGGGGATGATCGAGGAAGAGTACCTTTTTTGGCCCTACTTCACAACTAGCATCGACACGATGCTACAGAACCTAGGGTACTTACCGGGGGCTACTTCTCGACCCGATCTTTCAGCTGGGAAGATCATTGAGGTCCTTAAGGACGAAGATTCTCACTTCGGCCTTGGCTATGCCGCCACCCCGGGCAACGTTGTCCGAGCAGGAGTCGAAAAGGCCTGCAACATTATTAAGGGTATCCACTTGAGCCCTTACAACCCACGGTTGACTGACTACTTTGTCACACCGGTATTCGGGGTTGTTCACGTTGGTCTGTACCAACCCAATGTTGTGCACCTCGGGACCCAATTGGCCCGAGACTGCAACTATATCCCGGATGATGTGTTCGCCCTCATCCATTCTGATGGAGCTGACGATGTTAAGCCCGCGCTGGGGCTACTTTTCGGGGAAGACACCATAGCCCCGACTCCAAAGGAAGATCTGGTCAACTTGATTCTCCGCAGCAACAGGTTTGACCCGACATAGCTGATCTCGGATGTTGGTTCCGAGACGGGAAACAGGGCCTGGAGGAAGACTGTCAGGTGGACTGACAGTCAAGGAAAGATCTACAAGCTGGTCACTGGAGAGGGAGACATGCCTGAGTCTGAGTCCGAGTCTGAGTCAGAGTCTGAGGTCGAGTCTAGGGAGTCCTGTGCTAGAGTCACTCCTGTAACCCCTCTCCCACTTGTCATACCTGCAGCTGGCACTTCGGGGTCTGTCCCGCGTGCCTTACCAATTCCGCCACTGACCAATGATCAGATGGCTGCTCTTTTCGAGCTGTTTTCAAAGTTTTTAATCAATAATAACCGTTCTACTTACGACTTGTCTCTTTTAAATTTCGCTTTGAAAAATATTTTATGCAATGACATTGAGAAACCAGACGAACAGGTATCCTTACCTCCACACCTGATCGAGCAGCTAGAGCAAAGGGAATCTCGGAATCCGGTAATTGAAGAGACCAAATCCATTAATGTGGGAACAACCTTAGAGCCCCAGATACTTAAGATAGGGTTATCCTTAGATCCCGAGGAGAAACAACAATTCACGAACCTCCTCCAAGAGTTCAAAGATGTCTTCGCATGGTCCTACAAGGACATGCCGGGGATAGACCGGGAAATAGCCGAGCACCACATACCGATCAAAGACGGGTGCAAACCGGTTAAGCAGAAGCTCCGCCGAATGAGGCCCGAGTGGTCTCTCAAGGTAAAAGAAGAATTCGATAAACAGTTCAAAGCCGGCTTCATACAGGTGTCCGAATATCCGGACTGGGTCGCAAACATCGTGTCGGTTCCTAAAAAGGACGGTAAGGTGCGGGTATGCGTGGATTTTCGGGATCTTAACAAGGCGAGCCCGAAAGATGATTTTTTGTTACCACACATCGACATACTGGTAGATAACACAGCCGATCATGCCTTTCTATCGTTCATGGACGGGTATGCTGGGTATAATCAGATCAAGATGGCGGAAGAAGATATGAGTAAGACTACCTTCACTACACCTTGGGGTACTTACTGGTACACCGTCATGTCATTCGGTCTCATCAATGCGGGGGCCACGTACCAAAGAACCGCTACCACCTTACTGCATGACATGATGCATAAAGAGGTAGAAGTTTATGTAGACAACATGATCGTCAAATCCAAAGAACGGGACGTTCACATCACAGCCCTAAGAAAATTCTTCACCCGATTGCGCAAGTACAACATGAGGCTGAACCCTCAAAAGTGCAGTTTCGGGTAACGGGCAAATTACTGGGTCATATCGTTAGCCAACAAGGTATCGAGGTCGACCCAGCTAAAATTAAAGCCATTACCGAGATGCAACCTCCTAAAACCGAAAAAGAAATAAGGGGATTTCTCGGGAAAGTCCAGTATATCAGTCGGTTCATTTCCAAACTAACCATGGTGTGTGAACCAATTTTCAAGAAACTGAAAGTAGAGGAACGGGTACTATGGGATGACAAGTGCCAAGCTGCTTTCGACAAGATCAAGGAAATCATGTCTGCTCCGCCAGTCTTAATGCCACCTCAACCCGGTTTGACTCTGTCGTTATACCTAACGACGACCGACATAGCCATGGGGGGCTATGCTGGCTCAGACAGTTAACTCCAAAGAACGAGCTATCTATTACATCAGCAAAAAGTTTTTAGAGTATGAGTGCAAATATACCATGCTCGAAAAGACATGTTTGGCTCTAGTTTGGGCCACTAAGAAGCTCCGACATTATATGCTCAGCTACGAGGTCCATGTGCTATCCAAGATGGACCCGATCAAATACCTCTTCGAAAAGCCCGTTCTCAATGGCCGAATTTCTAGATGGACTCTAATGCTGGCAGAGTTCGACCAAAAATTTGTACCGTTGAAGGCCATTAAGGGGCGAGTAGTAGCTGAATTTCTCGCCGATAGCCCGGTAACCGAAGAAGGACACACCGACACCTGGTCCTTCCCAGATGAAGATATCTTCTGATAAGTGTGTTTTGTAGTGCTTATTTGTTGTGTTTGGTCCCGGTTTCTCTTGTGAAATCGCTCTTTGGAGAGGTTTCTTGGATACTTACGCTTCTCCTAGTTCATTTTAGGTTCCTAAGACCATTCTCGGAGAGGTGGAATGATTCCGAGTCATTTCCGACACATTTGGAGCCAACTAAGAGAAGCAACGATCACCCGGTAGCTTAGACTCGATCCCGAGACCTTGGGACCCATTCCCGAGCCCCTTAGACTCGATCCCGAGCACCGAGAATCGATGAGAAGCCCATGATAAGCAAGTAGGGACCCTTGAGATCATATTTGAGGCCTACAAGACCCATCTCGGTCGAGATAAGGGCCATCTCGGCCGAGATGAGGAGTACAGGCAAAGACGAGCCACTGTCGCCCATTCTCGCCCGAAATCACATCATATCGGCCGAGAAGAGTCTCATCTCACCCGAGACCATCCCATCTCGGCTGAGAAGGAGCAGCAGCAGCCCCGTGTTCTTCTTTTATTCTCCTTTGCTCTTGAACCCTTATAAATACCCTTCCTTTGTATTGTTTAAACACTTTTACATTATCTTACATTAGACTAAACCCTAGATAGAATTCCTCCTCTCATTAGCTTAATCTTTTCTTAATCTTTAATTAAACTTAGCTTAATCTAGCTTGTAATCCTTGTATTAAGGGAATTCTTGAAGATTCATCCAAGATTGACAACCTTGGGAGATTTATTTGGGTTTTTCTTATTAATACAAGTTCTTATCTTTTCATCCTCTTGTTAGTAGGTATAATCTTCCTAATCTCTTTACTCTTAATCCTTGTTTAATCTTTCAAGTTTTAATCTTTGATTATTATTCTT
The DNA here is from genome assembly GCA_958450325.1 of Agrostemma githago. Taxonomy (NCBI): domain Eukaryota; kingdom Viridiplantae; phylum Streptophyta; class Magnoliopsida; order Caryophyllales; family Caryophyllaceae; genus Agrostemma; species Agrostemma githago. The sequence continues at coordinate 18,620,613 of OY288247.1, read as the reverse complement.
GTTCTTGCTAGTTCCATTATGAATGTTAGGGTTATTATGTTGATTTCTCTTGTTAGTGTTAGTATTAGTTTGATTATGTGTGAGTAGACTTTTTGTGGGGTTAGTAGGGGGATTAAGTGTGGATTATGGGTAATTAGGGTTTGATTAAGGGTAAAGGTGGATTCTTTGTTACTAGTCACATGTTAAGAGCTCTATGTGTTTGTTGAATTGCTTGTTTGAGTTGTAGTGGCTATGCTTCTCATACTTGTTTTCATCTTCTCATTGTGTGATTGATTTGTGGTTGAATTCTAGTGTATTGGGTAATATCTTTCATGAGCATTCTGGTCTTGTCTTAGACATGAGAGTGCGGACATTGGCTTTGACGTGAGACGCGAGGGCCATACTCAATATGGGGTCTAATGGAAGGTTTACCGAGGTCGATGATGATCAAACATGGTCAAGGATCGAAAAAAAATGGCGGTCCATAACTCTCAATACTCAAGGCCAAGAAAGGAAAGTATAGGGGGAAGGCATGAGATTGATGCCATTACACAATTAAGTGTCGACCTTGGAGCACAATTAAAGACACACATGGATACTATTGACAAGAAGCTCCAACAGCATTTTAATCAAGGTCAAAGCACTAGTTCCGCCAATCAACAATCAATCCATCAAATTAATGCTTTGGGAACGGTTACACCTACATCTTATTATGGGATATGTGAGATTTGTGGTATACATGGACATGAGCCTTCATATTGTCGAAGTAGCATTGAGCAAATGAATGCTTTCCAAGCATTCAAGCAAGGTGCCCCATATTCTAACTTCAAGGCTCGAATTGTGCCAAATCAACATATGTTCCAAGCTTCCCAACAACAAGCCCAACAACAATACCGTGTACCCTATGTTCCTCCTCCCTTAAGGGACAACAACCAAGGCTTCCAAGGTTATCAAGGCAATCAAAGGCCTTTTAACAACTTCCAACATAACCAAGGTGCCTTCAACAATCAAGGATTCCATCAAGGGAACTTCAATCATCAAGGTGGTTTCCAAGGAAACCAACATTCTCAAGGATACCAAAGCAACAACCAAGGTTACCACAATCACAATCAAGGCAATACTCAAGGGTTCCAAGGGAACTTTCAACAACAACAAGGGTCCCAAAATCAACAACAAGAGAACAAGCAAAGGAGCCGGTCACCAACTCATGACTATGGCATTCCCCTAGCCATTACCAATACCCCACACAATCAACAATCTCCACCTAGAGAACCGGAGATACAAAAGACAATCTTGGAGATACAAAGAAGCCAATTGGAGATGAAAAAAGCTCAACATGAATTCTTCACTAACCTTCAAATGGAAAACAAGGCAAGAGATACGCATGTGAAAATGCTTGAAACCCAACTAGCTCAAGTAGCTTCGAGTAGTTCTTCAAGACAAAAGGGGTAACTACCTCCTCAAGGTGTACCGACGAAGTTTGAACATTGTGAATGCCATCACCTTAAGGAGCGGTGCATCCTATGATTCTCCCTTGTTTCCTAGTGAGCAAGAAGCTATGAAGGAAGTGCAATCTCCACCTCAAGACGATGAAAATTGGGGAAACCTTGTGGAGGAGCAAGTCTTGTGGGAGGTTGAGAAACCCCATGGAGACAAGCTTCCCCCACCCCAAGAAGAAGACAAAGGAAAAAGGAAAATGTCAATTGAAAAGTCCAAACCTAATGAGCAAGACAAGATGCATATCAAGTTGCCTTTTCCAACAAGGCAAATGAAGACCAAGGTGGATGTTCAATATGACAAGTTCCTTGATATTGTGAAGAAGTTGGATGTGAGCATCCCTTTCACCGAGTTAATTACCGAAGTTCCGGCCTATGGAAAGTTTATGAGAGAAATCTTGGCTAGGAAGAGATCCGTCGACAAGGAAGAGACCATAGCGTTCACAAGAGAGGTGAGCAAGCTCATTGAAGGCTCTACACTTCCTAAGTTGAAGGATCCGGGTAGTTTCTCAATCCCGTGCACCATAGGGAGCTTAAAGATTGATAGGACATTATGTGATTTGGGAGCAAGTGTGAGCATTCTTCCTTATTCTATTTGTGAGAGACTTGGGATGAGAGAGCTTAAGTGTACCTCTATCACTCTTCAAATGGCCGATCGTTCCATAAATCGACCATTAGGAATGTTAGAGGATGTGCCTTTAAGAATAGGGAAATTCTTCATCCCGGTTGACTTCCTCGTACTTGATATGCCGGAGGATGCCATCACTCCCATTATCCTAGGCCGCCTATTTCTACATACCGCCGGTGCAATGATTGATGTGAAGAATGGTAGGATCACTTTTGAGCTAGGCGACGAGAAGCTCGTGTTTGACCTCCAAGGCAACACCTCGCCTACAAATGAATAATCGTGTAATATGATCCACGCCATGAAGGACATCGATCTAGGGGATGAGTCGAGTGAAAGCTTGAAAGATGACAACTTGTGGGGAATTGAAGATAGTGATTCCGAGCTTGGGGCGGATGAATGCCCATGTGATGTGTTTGATGACAAGTCGATTGGCAAGAAGAAAGTTGAGCCTCCCTTGAGGCCTTGTGAAGATGAGTGGACGTTTGGGTATATACCGAAGGATCGAAAGTACAAGTTCAAGCCGTTGAACTTAGTAGATCGGGATGCCCCAGGAACGCCAAGGCAAGGTTGCAATGACCCTTGGAGTGGAGGTTGGTATTCCACGAGCTCGATCGAAGATTTCTCGAGAGCCTTAGATTTGTTTCTTCGTGCCCTTGAAGGCGATGGAATGATCTATGATGTTGTTGAAAAATGATTGAAGAATGCACCATCCTTGGTTTGACGGAGTTCCAAAAGAACCGTCTTATTGTATATATCTCTTTCTTATTCTTTTGTGTGTTTGTGGAATTCTTGTTATTTGGTTGTTTGATGAGCGATGTGAGGTAGGGATTGTGATAGATGTTTTGAGCGTATTTGATAGGTGTGAAGTGAAGATGAAGTTTAGAGATGAGTGGTTGATGATAGAAGCTCGGATCTTGGGCAAGGAAGTCGGTTTTTGAGCTTTTCGTGAGCTTTTGGGGACGGGATTCGAGATCCCGAGGTATTAGTTGCCTTGTGGGTGGAGCTATCAAGAGGATTGAAGGCCTAGAAGAGTCATCCCGGCCGGGAAGGATTTCATCTCGGCCGAGATGAAGTGTGTGCGGAATCTAGAGCTACTGACTGCCCATCTCGACCGAGAAGAGGACCATCTCGGCCGAGAAGGGACCATTCCGACCGAGAAGGGACCATCTCGTCCGGGATGGGTTTCAGCCTCCCCTTTTTGCCTTCTCGTCGTCATTTGAGCCCACCCAACCACTTTATACCCCCTACCAACCTCCCTACCTACCCTTGCAACTATCATATAACCCCTACATTTCATATATACACATTCATCTCATCTTCTCTTCACTATACACCGAGTTTAACCTCAAATCCCACCTCATTTACACCAATGCAAGGTTAGAACTTCAACCCTGCGGCTATATTGAGCTTGAAGAGGAATAATGACAAGCATTATTCTGTTATTGATCTTTAAGACGATGGATTTAGTAAGTTCCTAACCGGTTGGTAGGCGACTTTCCTTCTTTTCCGTCTTTTGTTGCTAGTCTTTGTTCGTTTGTTCCCCTTCCCTTTATGTATTTGTTGTCTTAGTGGCCCTCGGGGCCTTGGTAGTCTTTGATCCCTGTGGACACCCGCATTTGGCCGTTAATTGTCTATAGCAATTTCCAAAAAACACCCGATGATGATCGGACGTAAACCTGACTTAATACGCTCGAATATGGACTCGAAATCCATAGTATCCGACGTGGGCATTTAGCGGAGTGCAAATCTCTCAAAACCCACCTCAAATCCAGGCCCAGTGGGTCGTTTCCAATAAAATGAGAATAATTTGGGCCAAAACCGTCACCGGAAATAAAACCGTCTTTTAGCGACCGGGTCAAAACCCGGTCAAGGTCGAATCCCGAGACGAACCAGCCTCACATTATGTCCAAATACACAAAATGAATCAAGTCACAACAACCAAATCCTTTCAAAAAAAGTCAACAAATCTTTCCTTATTTACACTCCCTCCATTCACACCCACTCGATCGAGTGGTTCACACCCACTCGGTTAAGTAAGGCAGTGAACCGGGCGAACCGTTCCTGAACCGGGCACTCGATCGAGTGCACTTACACCACTCGATCGAGTGACCTTAACCCGGGGCATTCTCTATATATACTCCCCCATACTCATTCATTTACCAACTTTTTTTACACAATATTTTGCCAACCATAATCACCACAACATTCATCAACTTTTACCCATCATTCAACATTATTTTCACAACACATACAAACCCTTTGAACTAGGCTTCAAACTCGCAATTCACATATCTTCTCTACACACACATACACACCCTCGAGATCAACACTCGTCAAAGACCCGAGAGCATCCTCTCCCTAACCATATACACCCTAACTCATCCTACATATCTCGACACTCCCGCGCTCACGCCGCCACTACGAGTCCGTCTCCGAGAAAGCATGTAGGTTGAGGGTGTCATTAAATCCCATCATCTCTTTCTCCCTTCTTTTCTGGTTACATATATATATATATATATATATATATATATATATATATATATATATACTATTATTACTATTATTATTAGTCGATATTAACGACGCTAACATTTTATTTCCTTATTACTAACACACTAACTTTTAATTTCGTGTATACTAGCTCTCTAATCTAACACTTTTATTTATCGCAATCTAACATATTTTTATTTATTGTATCTAACACCTAACATTTTAATTATCGCTCATTTACATTTTGTTGTATAAATAGTACCGTGTATACTTACCAACAAAACTATTTTAAAAACGATCCGAGCAACGTCCGTTGAGGCTAAATTAATGATCGTAGGCCTTAAAGGCCAAATTACGATATTAAAATGCCGAGGACTTAAGTTTGCGACGATGGTCGAATTTTCGGGTCGAATATGTTTAATTACGAATTCCGCCTAAAGTCTATTTAATCCCTTTACAGGTCGTATTGGAGGTGGCGCCCTTCGAGGTGCGCCGCCCTAAACACTTAAGGGCGTAATAGATCGTGGAGATTCGTCGTTAAATATGTCCGACCACATCTCTTAAAAAATATTATTCTAAAAGAATCATCGACAAATCGGATTAGGACGAAACCCATTGACGCCGAATTAATTGTCACACGATCCGAAAGGATTGATTACAACATTATGACGCGGAGGGAATCGATATTTGTTCTAGCCCGATCAAACTCGATTTTGCAAATACGCTCCCAATACTAGATGTCGGTTCTATAACCGAATGTCGAGTGTGACGAGCCATCGAGATTTAAACTAATATGAATTGGACAATATTTATATTTAGCGTAATTGCATCTCGATTCAAAAACATAAAAGCTACAAAATAGGTCGTTTCAAAGCACAAATTAAGCACCCGTACAGAGGGCACTCGATCGAGTGGAACACTCCAAAAATCAGGCAGAAGGTCTTCACGAGGGGCACTCGATCGAGTCTCCCTCATGATTCGATCGAGTGTCTTGTATCATGCCTAACCGTGAGCCTTCTAAATACCGTAAGCCTCGTCAAATATTTTACGACTTCGGTCGTCACGTGTAAAGTCAATCACGCGATCCTATTTTCCAAAAACTCATGCATTTTAATTCACCTCTACAACTTTGATCGACGTATTTTCACAATTAGTTTTGTGTCGACGACTCTTTAGTCGTATACGATACATGACTAATTTAGACGCCAATTTTTCAATGTGATAAGTCGGGACAAGGCATCGAGATTCGGGATCGGGCTCGCACCACGTCTAGGTTCCATATCTCCGTCCTCCGTTTAATGCACGACATAATGTGCATTTAATCGGAGTTCGTCCATTTATTCAATTTACGGTCTAGCTTATATTTACTATTTACAGGTCCGTTTATAGTTAATATTTACCGTTTCCTGATTCGGTTATTCTATTTTATTGCTCGTTGTATTGTGAATTCCGGGTTGTATTCCGCCCGTGTAATTTGTAATTTATTTACGAGTTTTCTATTTTCGATGTTTGCCGTTTATTTATTCAAATGAACATAACATGCTAAACTACTCCGACAATAATTTAGATGCCTTAAAATGACGTAGTTCACATATAACTCGCATGCTTAGCCGAAAACACTGTTTGCATATCATTTAGTCATTTTACTAGCGCGCGTACACGAACACGAATGATGTCTTAGTAGAGGCCGCTAAGTGCAGGCGGGCTTGGGTGTCATTAGTGGGCTTCCCAACACGTACCCTCATCCCTTACTCAGAACCTCGGTTTCCGGATGTCCGAAACCGTTGGCGCACGAGAGTCATTCTATACACGATAATCGGTAGAGACGGTATCGGTATCGCAATGCAAATGGGACGAGCCCCATAAACTTTGAAATCGAAATGGGCCGTACTTTGTGTACGGTCCACGACGACATAGAGTGGGCTCGAACGGGTCCGAATTCCCACAAAATTCGGTGGCGACTCCAACTTTGACTTAAATTTCAACCCGAGATCAATCTCACCACGAGATTCATTCGCCTACCCAAACTCGCGCGTGGCCGCGTCGGGGTGGACCTACGTCATGTCCACACTCCCGACTCTCGATGACGTGACTACATTGAGAGTCATTTCAAAAATCCAAATTGACAAGTAATTTCACTTTTTCTTTATTTTATTTTCTTTTGGTAGGATTTAGTCGGATTTAGGCGGAATCCGGGCTAGGTGACTTGATTACACCTAGCCCTCCCCTCCTATTTCCTTTTATTTTCTTCTTTTTATTTCTTCCCCCATCCATATCTTTTCTTGTTTCGGCCCTTGGTGACTTGACTACACCCTGGCCGGACACATTCTATCCTTTCTTCACCTTTATTTTTGATTTTTAGCTTCATTTTCGTAGTTTCCCTTCTTTTTAGTGTCTCCGAACACACTACAGATCGAGCATGAGGACATTGCTCGGTTTAAGTGTGGGGGAGCGATATCTTAGGCTATTTTAGTCATATTTTCGTAGTTTTTTCGAAAAAATCTTAAAAACCCCTAAAATTTTGAAAAATTTCATAAAAATCAAAAAGATTTTCCTTTGTGTCGATGTGTCGTATTTTTGTTGTATTATGCGTGTTTTGTCTCCCCATTTCCTTGTAGGTTCCTTGATCGTCGTGAGTTTCAAAAGGCTCAAGACATTCGGTAATACCCCTTCAACTCTTTCCCTTTTTTGTAGAGTTTGGAGAAGATTTGTGATGGTGTGCTTGGGTGGAGCTTTGTGGAGATTTGTGGTTGATTGGTTGCTTACTTGGATGTTTCGGAGTGGTGTTTGTTTTGTTTGTATGTTTGTTTTCTTTTCTCTTATTTTATTTGATTTTGTTGTGTTTATCTCTTTTCCTTTCGTTTCATTATGTCTTTGTGTTGTCTTGTGTAGGTTGTGTTTAGTGTGTAAAAAGGTTTTTGAAAACCCGGTTTTGAGGCTAGTGTGCAAGGATTTACTTTCCCTTTCTATTGATATGAGTCGAGTCTTGGACTTTAGTCTAGTAGAATGACTTTAAATCAATGATTTCGTTGGTTTCTTACCTTGAGTCCACCTAGTCTACTAGGGATTTACTACGGGATTTGCATTTTGACCACCATGACCACCCACGGAGTGAAAAGTCCTTGGTTGTCGGGTCCCGTCTCTTAGCTGACCTTGTTCGAAATTGTTTGATTAGCCCAAGTTTCCCCCTTTTTGTGGGTTTGAAGGGAAGGCGTCGTCTCGACTTACCCATTTTCCTACCTCATACACGTTTCCACAAATAAGTTGCAAATTGTCTTACTTGGTTCCAAGAAATGCCTACAAAACAAAACATATCAAAAAGGCAAGCCAAGGAAAGAAAGAAAATGAAAGAAAAAGAAAGAAGAAAAAGAAAAGGCACAACGAATCAAAAAGAAAATACAAAAGAAGAAAAAAAAAAAAAAAATGTCATAGCAAATCAAAAGCCAAATGCAAAAGAAAAGAATGCCAAAGAAAATCATCTCACAAAAAGAGTTCTCACCTCTCAAAAATAAGCCTTTTACCGACTATTACCGTGAAGAGCCTATCAAAGGACCGAGTCCTTAGGAAGGATGATAGCGGTAAATAGTTGGTCTTGCCTCATTTTACAACCATATCCACCTTTTTACTTGGACTAGTTGGGCAATTTTTGAGCATGGGACGACCCTCTAGGCTTGTCGCTAAAGGGGGCGGGGCTTCACTTACCTACAGTGTCGACTAACTCCGTGGTTCATCCTTTTTCCATCCCACCTATCGTCCCGTGGTACGTTCTTAGAAGGTTAGGAGGAACCTAGGTAAGTTACCAACGTTTTTATTGCTTTGTTGTCATACTATTAGGGTTTTGTCCATTTTGGTTTGTATCACTAGCTTGGGAATGTTGTCACTTGCCTTAAGTCCTTAACCGGTGTCTATTTCACCGCTTTGTTAAGGGAAGCGGTATTTGTTTTGTCTTGGATGCAACCGTTTGGTGTTTGTTTGTATGTATGTTTGTTTGTTTGTGTGTTTTCGTGTCCGGTTGCATCCACAGTTTTGTCGCAAGACCTCACTTGCCTTGCGGAGTGCACTTTTTCTCTAAGTGTACTCGCGTGAGTTGAAAGGGCGTAGGGTGCGCTAATACCCACTCGGTTAGTAGTCTAGTTTTCTTTTTGTTTTTAGTTAGTAGGTGCTTACTCGAGGGCGAATAAGGGTTAAGTGTGGGGGAATTGATAAGTGTGTTTTGTAGTGCTTATTTGTTGTGTTTGGTCCTGGTTTCTCTTGTGAAATCGCTCTTTGGAGGGGTTTCTTGGCTACTTACGCTTCTCCTAGTTCATTTTGGGTTCCTAAGACCATTCTTGGAGAGGTGGAACGATTTCGAGTCGTTTCCGACACATTTGGAGCCAACGAAGAGAAGCAACGATCACCCGGTAGCTTAGACTCGATTCCGAGACCTTGGGACCCATTCCCGAGCGTCTTAGACTCGATCCCGAGCACGGAGAATCGATGAGAAGCCCATGATAAGTAAATAGGGACCCTTGAGATCATATTTGAGGCCTACAAGACCCATCTCGATCGAGATAAGGGCCATCTCGGCCGAGATGAGGAGTACAGGCAAAGACAAGCCACTGATGCCCATTCTCGCCCGAGATCACATCATCTCGGCCGAGAAGAGTCTCATCTCGCCCGAGACCATCCCTTCTCGGCCGAGAAGGAGCAGCAGCAGCCCCGTGTTCTTCTTTTCTTCTCCTTTGCTCTTGAACCCTTATAAATACCCTTCCTTTGTATTGTTTAAACACTTTTACATATCTTACATTAGACTAAACCCTAGATAGATTTCCTCCTCTCATTAGCTTAATCTTTTCTTAATATTTAATTAAACTTAGCTTAATCTAGCTTGTAATCCTTGTATTAAGGGAATTCTTGAAGATTCATCCAAGATTGACAACCCTGGGAGATTTATTTGGGTTTTTCTTATTAATACAAGTTCTTATCTTTTCATCCTCTTTTTAGTAGGTATAATATTCCTAATCTCTTTACTCTTAATCCTTGTTTAATCTTTCAAGTTTTAATCTTTGATTATTATTCTTGTTCTTCCTAGTTCCATTATGAATGCTAGGGTTATTATGTTGATTTCTCTTGTTAGTGTTAGTATTAGTTTGATTATGTGTGAGTAGAATTTTTGTGGGGTTAGTAGGGGGATTAAGTGTGGATTATGGGTAATTAGGGTTTGATTAAGGGTAAAGGTGGATTCTTTGTTACTAGTCACATGTTAAGAGCTCTATGTGCACTACTACAAAATCATTAGTTTCTCGACGCTTTAAGCTGGACGCTTTTATAAGTGTCCACCCTTTTCCTTATCCAAATTTTCTTGTCTACCCTTTAATGTGTCGAGAGTTATATTTTTATTATAATTCATTAAAAAAACCTCTAAACTAATGATGAAATGAGCGGTGAATGAATATTTTGTATCCCGCTTTTACCAAAAACCAAATTATCGCCCTCATCTCGCTCTAATTTGGAAATCCCCAAATTAAACCTAATCAATCCTCTTAATTAACTGCGCTGCTGCTCCTTCATCAATCACAATCGTATCATATGATCAATCCATTATTTCCTAAATCTTCTAATTTCATCACCGTTCTGCTTCTGATTTCGCTTCACCATTCTGCTTTTGATTTCGCGTTGCTGTTTTGCTATTGATTTCACGATTATTCATCATCGCTACTGCCGATTATTGATTTCAGGCACGAATTTAATTTCATGTTTGATTGATTTCACATAGCGTGCACTACTAAATAGGACACTTATCCACGTAACCATCCTCTATATCTTGTTAAGATTTGGCGCCCAATTAGATTGATTAAATAACACAGTTCAGTAGAAGAACCGTCCTATTATTTTACTATTAGCGCGGTTGGTGAACGTAACCGTCCACGTTAATATGAAAGCACAGTTATAGATTATACCTAGAATCTCACCTCCTCCATAGACCGCGAGCTCGAGAACTTCATCAACTCAACTGCCACGCCCTTCAGCGAATCCCCGACTCCTTCTCTGCCGGAAATCGACTTCGTCAAGCGCCTCCAGCCAAGTATTCTGAGTTCCACCGGGTCGGAGTTCAGCCGAAAGGTTCTGGAGAAGTACTAGGCACCGGAGACTCGGCCGAGGATTTGTATCGATTTATCGTCGATACAGAATGCGATGATTATGATGATTATGATTATGATGAATTAGGGTTTACTAATTGGGAGCAAAATCTCAATTATTGACATTGGTGCACCCGTTTTTCGTATGTCTTATAGTCCTACCAGTGGCCATGTTGTGATTGCTATTCTTGAGGTAATTTTTTTTAAAATTATTATTAGATTTGTTCGTTTGGTGGAGTGCATTAGCATTGTATACGGAGTACAACATTTTGCAGTGTGTGCGTCGAATTTGTTTCCCATTCTGGCTGAAAGTGAACTACAATAGGATTGAATACGAGTAATTTGTGGATTAAATTAGGGTTTGAATATGAGTTGAGTTGAGATGAGATGATTTGGGGATAAAAACATTGTTATAATCAGAATCAAAAGCATATTTCAGCGCCATATCGTTATTCAATCATGATAATTGGAAAGAAGAAGGGGAACCTACTGGCAAGAGATGTAATCAGCTTTGATGGAGGAAATAGAGTGAAGAAGGTCAGGGACAAGGAGGAGTTTCGCCACCTCGCGGACTGCCGCCTCCTTCGTCTCCACGCCCAGGTCTTCCGCAATCAACCTTGACCAGAAACCCAACGCAGACGACGCAGTGATTAATTAATTCGCATATTCAGACAGAAAACTGCCTCTCCTTTCTATTTCTTACTACGTAGGGAGGGAGTACTAACAATTTCGGTGTCTTTTCTTCTCTTCTCTTCTCCGGGATTAGTTTAATTTTCTCTGGCTAGTTTGTTCTGTGAATTGGCTGCTTTTCCATTGATTTTGCATATTAGTTTGGCGTAGCCTTTGTACTTTCACATCTTCTGGACTTTTTAATACTGCTAGTCAAATTGACATAACCCATGAGCATATTAGTCAAATATGAGCACCAAGATGTTTCCGGCTTTATTTGCAGAACTTATGTATACTTTCCAGTCTGTGGTTTGGATCCCTTTTTAGTAAAGACTCAGAGGTTCTCTGGATTTGAGCAGCGTTTAAGTCATGTATTGGTTGCATGGGTATTCTTGATTTCAAATGTAAGTCTTTGCCTTTTACTTGATTGTACCATCCGTTTAACTCTTATCAATTTTTGTTGAATTTTGGGGGATATTTGATGAAGAAGAGTAAGATGATGCTTATATTGTATTTGATGATTACGTTGCTGAAATTTCTCATTTTTTTTGTTTTTCCATAAAGTATTTGAGGTTATGCATTCATTGTTAATTTGTTGGTATGAATGTTAAGGGATAATTGGAGTTCAACACTTGATAGTGTTAAAAAGGAATTGGTTTTCAAATATACTCCGTATGTTCTCAGTGTTGAAAAACGGACAGCTAAGTGCATTCTTTCTTGATATACGCACCAGCAGCCTGTTTCACAAAATCACCTTATGGGGTCTTTGATTCATTCTTTGCGAGTTTATGTGTGATCCTCATCAGTGAGGTTTGCCCTCTTGAGTATCTTCTACGTTTTGTTTGAATTTCACTATTTACATTGTGCAGTTGAATATAGTTGAACACGTGTTTTCTTACTTTTGCAATTTTCTTAACCATGTGATTTGGTGACTAGATCTAGTTCCTGTTGAAGTCTTATTAATGTAACTTATGGGTTTTTGATAGATTGGAGATGAAACATTCATCATAGCCGCTTTGATGGCGATGCAACATCCAAAATCTATTGTTTTATCTAGTGCTCTAAGTTCCTTGTTTATGGTGATGGTAAGTTCTTTAGAATGTCTTAAAAAGCTACATTTACTTTTGTGATTGCCAACACCCATAATTATTTTTATATCTTTCTATCTCGTTTGATAATTTCTAAAGGCATTCCTCTGCCGTCAGAGATGACACAACTATTTCAGTAGTGTCTTTGCTTTGACAATATTTGTGGTATTTCTGAAGGCATTTTGTTTATGCAAAACCGCCTCTGACCTCCATTTTCCTTCCCGTTTCACTCCGTCTTTCTGTTGTTATGGTGCACTACTGTGGTCACTGTCAAAATTGATGAACAAGGATCGATGCAAGGTGGTCTTGAGTTCAAAACTGAGATCGAGCTTCCTGTCAAGAGTACATAAAAATCTCATGAGTTTATTGGGTTTCTGTTTGAAGAAAGAAGAACTCATACCGATATATGACTTTGTTCCCAATGGTACATTGAGTTATTCTAGTGAGTTGTTACAATTACAGTTGATGATCATATTGATCAATTACAGCAATATTATGCTAACTGCAGTTATTTGGCAGACCTTCATTGCCTGTGACGAAGAAGGGAAAAAAATGAAATGGATAGATTCCTGCAGATAGTCTGGATTACATTTAAATTGTCACTTTTGTTTAATTTTGTTACTCGTATTAGTTTATGATTGCTCAAACTTACTATGCCAATCTCACTGGGTATTTGGTGGGTGTCAATTGATACTATCTGCTTTAACAAAAGTTTGTCGTATATTTTGCAGATACTTGTAGATGACTTATGCGAACTAGTTGTCATCCAATATGTCTTGAATTATACTCTATATGGTAGGACAGTTTTCTTAGACTTTGATTAACCCTTATCCTATTTAATCTTAATTGTAGTAGTGGTGATTTCGTTATTTAGTATTAATCGATTATTGATTTCAATTGATTTTGTTATTTCGTATTAATCGATTATTGATTTCATTATTTCGTATTAATTGATTATTGATTTCAATAATAATCGAATAATATTGATGTTTGCTGCAGGTCAGACATTATTTCATTATTTCGATGAATGTTACCTATGTTCACATGAAATTTCTTTTCAGGCACGTTATTTCTGCTATTGATTTCGCGTCAGTGTTCTGTTTCTTGTGTTGTTCAATTTATCAACTTTGTTGGTTTGAATCACTTTAACTTCATCGTGATTATGATACTAGTTGTTTATTTTGTTGATTTTTCTGTGAATTTTTAGTTGATTGTTTTTTTAATTAATCGACTTGTTCATGATACATGTGGGTCGATTATTGGAACCTTTCACTTTCGTTCAGAAGTTTCTCACTGATTATCAGGCACGAATTTAGTTTCATGTCTGATATTGATTTCGCGTCATTGTTCTGCTATTGATTTTGCATCACCATTCTTCTGATTTCATCACAGTTTGTTTAGATACACTGCCGATTATTCATCATCACTACTAGCTTCATCATCGCTGCTCATCTTACCACAATCTTCAGCTTATCTCGCTGATTAACATCAGGTAACATTCATCGATTAATTTTTTAAATTTTTTGCTCAATTTATGAACTTTGTCGGTTTGAATCGATTTAACTTCATCGTGATTTTGATACTAGTTGTGCTCCATATATGTTACATCCTAAACCATATATGTTCATGATATTCAGTTCATTGTGCTCCATATTCAAAGTACATTCTCAAAAATGTTACGGAGTGTCTAAGAAAACATAAAATAATATAATCTGCATCTGTTTCATTTCATCCTAGCTTCAAGTACATAACAAATGTATGTTTCTGTTGACCATTCTCGCAAGCTTAGTGTCTAAATCATCTTCCTACCATAAGTTTCTTTTCCACTAACAAATAGGTGGCGACATCTACACATAGGAGGTATACACAGGTTACAAAATTATTAGTGAATAGGCCGCCTTTGTAACAAAGTAAAATCCAAAGAAATTAACCAAACTCCAAAATATATATATATTGAACCATAAAAGAAGGCCAAGTATGTTGGGCTGGATATACGTTACACAATTATTATGTTTCTGCACATGCTCAGGCCATGGGCCTCTTTCAAAATCTCTAAATGGTGTATTCTCTCTTGAAAGACATTTTGAAGCAAAATCATGCTTAGATAGGACATGTAAAGTCCATCAACTCTGTTGCTTAGTGTGTAAAAATTCCTGACTAATAATAATCTATATAATTTCATTATGTTTTCACTTTGTTGCTATGGCAACAATTTCCCCGTTCCAAGACAGCACTTAGTGTGTGGAGGAGATCATCGACTTATATTTTCACATCAAAGACGACTTTTCCTTTAGCCGCGTGTTTATTCAATGTGCCTCACATTGTTATAAAGATCCTGTGGAACAACCAGTTTTAACAGGGTGTTACGAGTAACATTTAACAGCAATGTGTTGTGTGTCTAATCTCTCCATATTCTTCACTGTTATTCTTTGTAACTCTGATCCTTCATGTTGTTTCATTTACCCGTATCAGTATGACTGTTGGCTACTTTTTTAGGCAAAAACAAAACGGTTTTTGGGTAAAATAGTCAAGTCCTATAATTGGAGACGCATAAGTTTGTGGCACACTTCTAACCACTCTTAAGTAATGTTGGTATTATGTGTGTGAAAGGAATAGACGTAAGCATCGCTTGGTTTGATGGATTTAAAAGGAGAGACTTTCCACTTTCTAATGTTGATATGATGATTAGACTATCATGTGATTCAAGTTCATCTACTCTTGATTGTATTATAAAGACGTTATGCTGATGTAGTGATGTGTGCATATTGTTATAGCTGGTTATTTCCTACAGTTTGGACCTAGCACGATGGAGCAGAATACAGGGACTGGAGGAGCAAACAAGGTGCTGTCACCGTGTGGCGTCGAAGCTTTGAAGAAATGCTTGGACAAAAACAAAGGCGACTGTCAAGTGCCAGTCACAAATTGAAGCATTTAAGTCCTCTTGTTCTTTGAAACAAAATTCTTCTCCAACACCAAAAAATGATCCCAGATGACTATGTATGTTTTTTTTGGTTCAACGAAGCGCGCTGACTGTGTATGTTTTCTTGCTTCCAACAACTATTAGACTATATACGACATTCTTTTGTTGATCATAGACATTCTGTTCATCTACATCAAGCCACAAGTTTCAGGGTTTTTGTCAGACTCAAGCTTATGGAGTATTATTTTTCTTAGTGTTGGTTGCGACTCTGGGTCTCTTTTAATGGGAATGATATTTAGCCGGAATCAAGCTTCAAATTTTGGGTCTGTATGCTTTAAATGATGCACAACTGAGACAACTAGGGGATTGAAGCCTACCTTGGTATTTTATTAAAAGAGATTAAAGCCTTCATATGTTAGAGCTACAATTGAAGTATGCTGAGACTAATTTGTTACTAAAAAAATTGAATGTAATGAGTAGTGGGGGAACATCAGATGAGAATGCAAATATGGCAAAGACTATCTTCCTGAGGTAATTTATTTCTCTAATATGCATTTATACTTTCTAGCTATTTATGGTTCATTATATGGTCTATTCAGTTTTCCTTATTATATTATTTTTACCATTACAGGATGTTCTACAACACAAAAAGGGAGATGATGACGGAATTGATGGATGACAAAATCGGCTCACTTTTTTGAACTTGGACATTAAATTTAATGCTTTTTCGGAGGAAGACAAGTACCTTTTAAAATAATACTGTAGTTTTTTAGTAATATTTTTTATTTCACTTTAGATTGCGGAATATATGATTGGATGGAGATTATTCTAGGTGTTCGTCTTATGAAACTCTATTAGATTGCGAAATATATATATATATGATGGAGATTATTCTAATTAAGTGTTTGTTTTCTGAACGACCAACTCGATCTTCGTGTGTTATTGATACCCATTCATTAAATGTGGAGTCACGCTTTTTAGACAACAAAAATATGTAATCGCAAGCAGTACTCAGTTGTTGGAAATATATAATTATTATTATTATATTCTTTATGATAAGATTCCCCACATTTTTACAATATCAAAGTGTCGATAACTGAATTTTATATTATTATTTCTCGACTCTTTTAATAGTAGAAAGTCTCACGCTGTGAAAAAATTTGGCCGGGAAAAAATATCGTGACATAGAAAAGCGTCGAGGTTGCATATTTTAGTGCACCACGTAGTGACGCAAAAAAGCATCTTGAATAAAATATTCAAGGTTTTAATGCGTCGAGAATGGCGACATAAAAATGCGTCAAGAATTCCTGACGCCCAAAATCTCCACGCTTTCTGGAAGCGTCGAGAATTAAATTTGTGACACTTTAAAACGTCGAGAACCCACCTTTAAAGTGTCAAGAAACCAGGGGTTTTGTAGTAGTGGTGTTTGTTGAATTGCTTGTTTGAGTTGTAGTGGCCATGCTTCTCATACTTGTTTTCATCTTCTCATTGTGTGATTGATTTGTGGTTGAATTCTTGTGTATTGGGTAATATCTTGCATGAGCATTCGGGTCTTGTCTTAGACACGAGAGTGCGTACATTGGCTTTGACGCGAGAGCGCGGACCGACCTTAGTAACTAGGTGACACCTACACCCCTTGATTACCCAACTATCCTACTACACTTATGAACCCAAACTAACCCTACTCCTTTCCATATTTGATTTTCTCCATCTTGTTAGTATTGTTTCTCTAGCTTACTTGTTTCATTTAGCTCTAGTGTTCTTATTAGTTCCTGTTATATCTAGTCCATTGTTAGTCCACTTTCATCATCTCCAGTCATCATAGTTAATCAATTCTTGGTAGTTAGTCTCCCTTTGTGTTGTGTTGGTAATTTAGTCTTGTTTGTGAGTTGACCATAGTCTAGACGCCTTCTACCGTCCCCGTGGACTCGACCCGACTTACCCTAGCTACCCGTTAGGATTAGTTGGACTGTACTTGTTGGTGGGAACCCACGGCAAATTCCAACCATCATCTTCCATACCGATACCGAAACATGGAATTTATACTTCGATGGAGCGTCCAATTTTCGAGGGTTCGAAGTCGGGATCCTCCTAATCTCACCAAAAGGGGAGCATTCTCCCGTGTCCATCAAACTGGACTTTGATGTTACCAATAACGCAGCTGAATACAAAGCATGCATTTACGGGCTACAAGCTGCCGCCGATCTGGGGATCACAAATCTCTGAGTACATGGTGACTCATCCTAGGTCATTAACCAAGCACTTCAAAAATGGAAAACTCGGAACGCTAATCTCGTGGCCTACCAGGCACGAGTAAGGGATCTCGATAAACAAATCCAAAAGGTGGAGTACATATACCTGCCTCGGGAAGAGAATCAGTTTGCAGATGCACTCTCCAAATTGGCATCTTTGCTCTTTTAGAAGAGATAGTGAGACTCTTTTAGAAGAGATTGTTTTGGCTCTTGGTTGCTCGTTTGATGGTCGTCTTCTTGAGAGCATTGAAGATGGTGATAATTATAACTCCTTCGAGGGAGTTGAAGAATATAAGTTTGATGCTTTGAGTAGTTTTGAGTTATTTGACTCTTCTCCTGTGCAATTTGAGTCAAATGATAAGACTTGGGATAATTTTGAGATATTCGGTATTTATGTCTTTTCTCATAAACTGCTCATTAGTGTTCTTACTTATCATGTTTATTATTGGTCATGCTTGTTGATGTTGATTTCCTATGACCACTTTGCTGACGATTGGTCTAGCTTGTTTGACAAGCTAATGCGATCATTGACCTATTTTTTAGGCGATTCATATAAGTTACTAAGATGTGTTCTATATATTTTCTTTGTTTCCCTTGTGTTTTTTTTTTGTGTAGGTACCGTTTTTGCGACGGAGACATCGACAATTTTGATTATGAAGAGGATGCTTCGATGCGGTTTGAGGATGTCTCCTTTATATGTATCTTGTAAGTAGTCTCATTTTTTTCCCTTTTGCACTTTCATCGTCTTTCATATCTTCCCCCATATTTTTTTATGCCTCTTATTATTTGTTGTACACAATGAGGGCATTGTGTGGTTTGGTTTGGGGAGGGTATGCATATGTTGTTTTCATCCATCTGCATATTTCTTGCATTTTCGCATGCATAAAAAAATAAAAAAAAATCAAAAATATGTTTTTGCATATAGTCGAGTCGGAATGGTTATATAATGATGATGATATTGCTTTTATGTCTTCATTAGCTTGCTTACGCCTTGCATTGTTATCGTTTTTGTATATAATTACATGCATCATTCTCTTGTCATTGATTGACTTTACTGAACGAATAAACTTGACTCATTGTTGGCAAACTACTCAGAATTGTAAGGAATTAGAGCCTTAAACTGATGACATTCATGATCAGTTTCTTTAAAGATTGAGAGTAGTACTCCTTATGAGACATGTAACATCAAACTGCATAAGCATGACATTCGTCTCTTAGGTACCTATACGTTTTTGACTCGTGGTTTTTACATGTGCAAAAAAGGCAAAACCTTTCTTTTAATTAATTCCCATGAGCCTCACATAGCCAAATTGACTTGTTTGACCCGTTTATTAACTACATGCCATAATTTGCCTACCCTAGTCAAGCTAGTAGATTAGTTGAACGGAATTGTTTTTTTCGGGTTAACTTTGGTACCATGATGATTGGAAAAGAAAAAAGGGAATTGAGAAAAAAATGAAAAAAAGAAAAAGAAAAAATTCAATGAAAAAAAAAAATTGAATGAAAAAAAAGAAGAAAGGAAAGGAAAGAAGAAGAAAAGAAAAAATGAAGTTAAACTAGAAGAAGAATGTGTTTTTGCTATGAGAAAAGAATTGATCTCTCTAATTTCATAGTTATTAGTGGGAAGCGATTTTGATAAGGCGCTTGTTGCTATGCCTAATTTCTTCGACTAGAGTTTGGTGAGAACGGAATATTTATTATTGATGGGTGTAGGAAATACTAGCTTGGCTTTTAACTCCTCATATCCATATCGTTTTGCCTCTTCTTATCCGATTAGCCTCACTTTATACCATATGTAAGTCCTTGGCACATGTCTTTTTCCGATAAAATGCGTATGTACGGTTATTAGAGATTAATTTCATGTTAGATTGCATGCATGTTCTTGTAGGTCGCAGTTTAGGTGAATGCTTTGTCTTTCCGTTTTTACACAAACTCACAATATCACCCGTTTTGTGTGATGAGCAATCTGTGAGAGTCCGACATAGACGAGTCTTGCAAGGTTGAAGGTTCAGTATTGTTGTCATTGGTTAAGCTTGTTGTATGTGGTTGTTTACATTGACTTTAATCGTTGCGCATTGGTTTGGGTAACTTTGAAGCATACTCCGCTATGAGTTATATACATTCCATTAGGATTGAGTTCATCGTTTTGTGCTTGCTTGAGGACAAGCAAGGGTTCGGTTTGGGGAGTTTTGATGCGTGCGATTTATATATGATTATTACGTCTTTTACGCACGCATTTTCATGCATATCGAGTAGCATTGTCTACTATTTTTCCCCGAATTTGATACTTTGTGGTCATGTTGCATCTTATGCAGGTTTGAACCCGTGGACGCATAAACCAGGCAAAAATCATGCTTAAAGATGAAATCTTTTGCAAAATAAGAAAAGAGAATGATCGTTTTCAAACGGGTCTACTTAAAACGTGAATATCTTGAGTTTTACAACTCCAATTGAGCTGATTTTAGTTGAGTTAGAAAGATCTTTCTCTTAGCTTTCCAACGGTATATTACACGTCTGATTTGAAGGAGTAACGAAGAAATGGCAAGCGTTTGAAGTTGAGCGCGCAGTGCTGAAAACGGATCAATAATAGTCGACCGACTATACAAATAGTCGACCGACTATTCAAAATTCTCGACCGACTATTCTCGAGACTGGACGAAGACCGAGACTTTCTTAATTTGATTTTTAGGGTTAACAAGACTTTTAGGCTTTTGTTTTAACTTAGTATTTAAGAAACTATTAGACTAGATTTTATATACCACTTCTCCATTATTCTCTTTTACTTCTCCTAGACTCTTATTTAGATTTCTTCTCCTTAATCTCTTAACTTCTCCCTTATTCTCTTTTACTTCTCTTTAGATTTCTTTTAGACTTCTTCTCTACTTTTACACTTTACACCTAGACTTTCATCTCTTTCATTATTCTCTCTAGTATAATTTCTTCCCAAAACTCGGTTATTGTAAGAATTTCGGATTCGAATCGCCTTCATTCCTTTTGGTAATTTTATTTAATCCCTCTTCCTTATTCTTTGTTCTTGATTGATTCTTCTTCTTCATACTTAATTATCGTTTTATGCTTGTCGTAAATTTATTATTATTCGTCATGTTTAATTTAGTAAATTCTTTTATTAATCTTGTTATTATTGAATTAATCATGAGTAGCTAATTTCCTTCGCTAGGATTTAGGGGATCTGCGAATTGAATGTGGTCGCTAAATAATTTATAGATCTGTCAATGATATTGTGTCTGAGTTGTCAATTTTAGCATATAATCGCGATTAGTCAGTTAATGCGCATGATTGATTAATTGAATCTGGTAAACTTGAACCTAAGATCGGAAGCCTGGTAAAAGTTAGACCTGCTACAACACATTAGTATGACCTAATAAGATCGGAAGCCTTTAGACGCATGCTAGGGTGAATAGCGGACCGGAAGGACCTTTTCAATACCCCTTAGACCAATATCTGCGACAGACCTGTGACTTAGACCGTGACCATATGAGATTCATAGTGAACCGACAATCCTAGTTTTTCTCTCCATATATTTATTCATCTTCATTCGTCTTTTTTTATTTTAGTTATTTCTTTTCTCTTAATTCTCTTTCTTTCATTACTTTAGTTTAGATAAAAACAAAACACAAAAACCCCCAATTTGGTTACTTAGATAGACTTCAATTGCAAGTAGAATTTATTTGTCTCCTTGTGGATTCGACCTGACTTCCCTAGCTATATTTTTAGTTAGACCTAAGTTGGTTATCTTTGATAGGTATACCACTAGCTTATCAAGCAGCGATCTCCTCAGGTAGAGGGCATATTTCTCCTCGCGGGAACGCAAAAATGTGATGGGTAGTATCCCAAAACGTTAGGCAGGCGTCCAAAAAGTGTGAGTCGATTATCAGACGTTGAAGTGGGAATAAATTGACAATTCCCATCTGTAGACACCCGCATTTTGACCGCCAGGTGTCTATAGTAGTTTCCGACAATCACCCGATGATGATCGGACGCTAACGTGCCTTGACGTGCTCGGAAATGGGCTCGAAATGATGGATATTTGGCCTAGGCATTTTAGGGAGTACAAATCTCACAAAACTAACCTCAAATTCAGGCCCAGTGGGTCGTTTCGAGTCAAATAACACCAATTTGGGTCGAAACCGTCACCAGGGGTAAAACCGTCTTTTAGCGACCGAGTCAAAACCCGGTCAAAGATATTTCCCGAAACCCGTGAGTCTACCGTGACATGTCACACGTTTCGTTCACACTCCAACTCTACAAAAATCATCCATTCACAAAATAATAAACAATTCCGTTTAAGGTAGAATTCGATCCCAAGTAGGAATCCTATCCGAGAACCGACTCAGACACTCAACCGAGTGCAACCACTCGGCCAATTAGTACAAGTCAGCCGGTTTTTTTCCTCTTTTCTTCTCTTACAAGAAAACGGAATTCTCGTTCTCCTCAGCTTCTTACTCAAGCGGTAATTCTAGCTCAAACAGGAGTCCTATTCAAAATTCGATTCGAGCGTCCGACCGAGTGTAAAACACTCGGCCAAAACAGCCCAAAATAAGAGCAAATCCACCGGTTTGCCTTTCTTCCTCCACAAGAAAGCGGAATTCTTATTTCCCTCAAATTCCTACGTTTTCTATCCTAAGCGGTAGTCAAACTCTCCTAAGTCAAGGTCGGGAATTTCCTATAAATAGCCCCTTGCATCCAACACAAAAAAGACCTTCGATTTTTTCCTAACTTTCATCGATATCAATCAGCAATCGATTATCAATTTCACACATACACACACGACTTTTCAGCAATAGTTATCTAGCATCCCGACACATATAAATCCTTAACATCGAGAAACCGATATTTCGTTACAAACCCGAAGGAAAAACCGGCCCCATACCCGAACCTTCACCCATCCAAACCGACCTCCTAGCCGAACCGAAACTCGACGCTCCCGTGCCTAGCCGCATTCCGACGAGCCCCGATCCGAGTCAGCAAGAGCATGTAGGTTGAGGGTGCAACAAAACCCGATTTCTTCCCTTCTCCTCTTCTCTTCTCTTCGTCCTTTTTTATTATGGGTCAAGAGTCGTTTTTTTAGCTAATATCGTTATTAACGAAAAACTATTTTCATAACGAATATTCTTAAACATACGATATCGATTTTTCTATAATCAAATATCGTATCGAAAAGAATTATATTAAGATTTCGACGATATCAAAAATCGTTACATCGTTTTCGTTCAAAAATTCTTTTCTTTTACTTTCGTTCAAAACAAACTATTTTCTTTCCAAAACCTTTTTTTATTCATTCCGAATATTCGATATCGATTTCATAATCGAATATTGGATACGACGAATATCGAAAACGTAGATCGAATACAAGTTAAATCATAATTTGTACGCGATTCATCAAAAATAACAATTTTCGAACAAAAATAAAAACCCGGACAGACCCGCATGCGAGTCGCGCCAAGCCCGAGCGACTCGCGCGCAGGCCTGGAAACCCGAGTCCCTTTTTTCCGATTTTTTCGTTCGTTTTTATTCTTCGATCGATTTCTAAAAATTTACATCTTTTCTAAAACTATTCCAAGTATTTGATATTGATTTCGTAGTCAACTATCGAATATAAGGAATATCGAAAATATTAAGTCGAGTACGAATCATGCAATATTCATACGCGATTTAATACGAACTTCGAGTTTTCGAAAACCGGACCCGAAACAGGCCACCACGCGACCCGCCGGCGTCCCGGGCGAGTCGCGCGGCTGGCTGTTTGCCGCGGCCCTTTTCCGTATTTTTATTTATTTTTTCGAACTTCATTTTTTATACAAAACAACGTTCTTTTCAACGATATTTTTCAGATTTCGATTAATTTATTTTCTCGATTTCGCATATTTATTTCTTGCTATTATTATTTACAAATCGATACTAACTCGTTTGTTTGTTTTGTAGCAAATTCATCTTTTATTTCATTTGTTTTATTATACTAAAACGAATCTCACATGCTAAATACAAATTTGACGTTAATTAATTTTGCATGCATTAAAATCACATAGCAACTCATTCAATTCCTCACATGCTTAGGAAAACAATGTTTGCATATCATTCATCGTATTACTAACGCGCGCATTAAAACGTCATTCGATATCCTAGTAGAGGCCGCTAATGTGCGGGCGGGGTTGGGTGTTCTTAGTGAACTTCCCAACACGTACCCTCACCCCTTACTCAGAACCGTGGTTTCCGGATGTCCGAAACCATTGGCAACGAGAGTCATTCAATATACGATTAACCGCTCTAGTCGGCATCTATATCGATATGCAAAAGGGACGAGCCCAATAAACTCTCACATCGGAAATGGGCCGTATTTTGTACACGGCCCACTACGACATAGAGTGGGCTCGAACGGTTCCGAATAACCATAAAATTCGGTGGCGACTCCGACTTCGATTTAAATTTCCATTTGACCATCTCATGGAGATTCATTCGCCTCCCCAAACCCGCGCGTGGCCGCGTCGGGGTGGACCTATGTCATGTCCACAATTTGGCGACTCCGCTGGGGATTTTCTGATGAGTTAATAACCTTCAGTGTCCTCAGGGTGAGACTCGAATAGAAATCGTTTGACTAGTACAATGCGCGTTTTAGTTTTACGGTTCATGCATAACCCCATTTTTCCCGGGCCGGTACTCGTGACCGACGTCCCACTATACCGTTGATATAGTCCAAATTGGTTATGTCAAAGGTGTCCATTAGCCGATTCATATGGGTTTTACGGCATGTCCTAATCTCAACTCGAGTTAGGGAGTCCGCCCCGATTCTTGATAGGCTGTGTACACTGGTATAGACCCTTATAGACTGACCGAGACTTAGACTAAGAGCATACATGGCGTCATTATACTGTTTCCATGACTACGTGCTACTTGATCCACATTTTTCAAAACCGTCATCTTTTCAAAATTTGCATCCTTTTTCAAATATCCAATTTTCAAAACCCAGGTCATATACCGAACTTAGGACTTATGATTTTACTCAAAATAGCCTTTTTCTAGCCGGTATTATGCCCAATTCAAAACTCGAAAATATTTTCGAAACTTTCAAAACCCGTCATTCGGCCCACTCCTCTTTTCTTTTTTTCGAAAAAAGGGCCGAATTTCTCCACCCGATTCATTTCGGGCTTTTCAAAAATTCATATTTCAAAACTTCCTCTTCTTAGACTTCCCGTATTTATCAGTGTCGGGTCGTGTTATAAGTCGTTGAAGTCTCTAGCGTCGAAACTCCGTCGATCTTACATCACGGGTTTCCCCCCATCCTAGTCCGCCTTACCTAACTAAGGCAAGGCCCACCTATGTAGGACATACTCCTACAAAGGTTGGCCCGTTTACACAATCGAGTCTAAAAGTCTGGGAATGTCTCACGTGAACCTTCTTCCGGACAGGGCCCAACCCACAGCGTTGGATCCTGAGGAAGGCCCACCTCTTCACAAGTCACCCGTCTAGGTGTCTTTTCCGAGTCATTTACCGTCTTTTTTTTAGTCTCCTTCTTTTTTCCCTTGCTCGGGATGTACTTTCCTTAGGATTCGGGTCAAGTTGCTAATTACGTGGTGCTCTTACAGACAGGCCACCCTTCACTCGAACCATGACGCAAAAAGCCATCGACGAATTGAACACCACGTTGGCCCAAATCCAGGACCAATTGAGGCAAATGCGGGAAGACCAGATCGCTATCGTCACTCGGGTTAGTGCCGTAGAACAGGGAACTCCTAACGCCTCGATCGATGACGATGGGCCCTTAGCCGTGCTAGCCGGCGCAGTCCAAAAGCTGCAGGAACAGGTCCACTCGACCACCAGAAACACCATTCTCACGGAAAATGCCCGTACCTATTCGACCCTAACTGATGAATTGCCCGCTAACCTTAACTTAACGGGCTTACCGATGTTCGATGGGACTGAAGACCCGGTACTTCATATTCGGGCTTTTAAGGACTTTATGGCTGTCAAGGGGGTCAAATCGACCATGTTCAAGCATCTCTTTGCTTCCTCTCTGGAGAAACACCCAAAAGCCTGGTACTACAGGCTCGACCCCAAGAAATTCAAAACTTGGGACGATGTTGCCATGGAATTCGCACGGAACTACGCGGATAATGCTGAAATCCAGACTACCATGCGTACTCTGGAAGTTATGGCCCAAGAACCAAAGGAGGGTTTCACCAAATACCTCCAAAGGTGGCGGACCGAAAGTGTGAAGCTGGTTGACAAGCCCGGCGAAAAAGTTCTAGTGGAGGCCTTTGTCAAAAACCTCCTCCCTGCTTACCGAGTCCATCTCAGGTACGCTATTATACCCGACTTCGCAACTTTGACCGAAATGGGTACCAGAATCGAAGACGATTTAAGGCAAGAGAGCCTTACTAAGGCCTCTACTAAGGGGTATCAAGGAGCTAGTTCATCCTCCAGTAAGCCCGCCAACACAACGGAGGCCCGAAGCATCTTCGACGAGGTAAACTCACTTGACACCTCAACCAAAAAGAATACTCCAAATCGGGTATTCACTGACATTGGGACAACTTATGCTAATGCCTTACAAAGGCTATCTTCAAAAGGCCTAATCCAACCGATAGGCCCAACTCCAGAAGTTCCCGTAGAAAAACGGTCCAAAAGCTACAACATTCAGGCCTATTGCCACTACCACCAAGGCAATGGGCATGATACGGAGAAATGCTGGAAATTAAAGCATCTTATCCAAGATCTGATCGAAAATGGGAAGATACCACTGCCTAGTGACAAGCCAAGTAACAAAAACAATCCTCTTGCTACTCATGCCATTTTCATTGGAGAGGTAGTTGACTGTACTCATCTCATTTCCCCTTTTATTTCCCAAATCAACGGGATATGGAACGACGATGAAGACGACGTTTACCTGGCTAAAGGGGAGGCCGTCCCCGTCACTATCGAGGAAGTCCGGAGGGCCAAAGCCAGAGCTCTGGCCGGTACACACACCATCACAGCCACCCCGGAAACCGTCACTGAACCTTCCAGGACGGAATTCACTCCTGAAGAACCAAACGCCGACACGGCCCTAGTCAGACAATTGAAGAGGGTCCGAACCGATATTACCATATGGCAGCTTTTGGTTAGTTCACAAGAGCATCGAGCGGCACTTACTAAGGCCCTCGATGAAATCAAGGTCGACCCCTCGGTTACCCCCGCTGAAATGGTAGCCACGGTCTTGCCATATCTCAAGGACAAGCCCAAAGGAGAAGGCCCACTCATCACCTTCTCCGAGTCCGACCTTCCACCATTTGGGACCACCCATAACTTGGCCCTGTACATTACGGTGATTTGTCGAAACAAATATCTCCCGATGACCCTAATTGATGACGGGTCCGCAGTTAACGTCCTTCCTTTAAGGACAGCCAAGGCCCTCGGCATTACCGAGGCTGACTACCTTCCGACTGCAAAGACTATCCAGGCTTTTGATGGAAGCCCAAAATCAGTTGCTGGGGCCGTTAAACTAACCATCATAACAGGCCCGTTCGAGAAGGAGTTAGAATTCCAAGTGATCGATGTTACTTCATCTTTCAACCTGCTACTTGGAAGACCATGGATTCACGCGGTCAAGGTTGTATTCTCTACTCTTCACAGGAAGGTCAAACTACCTCTGCAAGACGGGATCATCACCCTCGAAGCCACTCCCATAACCGTGTCCAGCTGCAACACGGCGGGCTTAGCCGACCCACGAGGATTCAACTTTGTGGGAATGATCGAAGAAGAGCACCTTTTTCAGCCATACTTCACCATTAGCATCTATACGATGCTACAGAACCTGGGTTGCCTACCGGGAGTCACATCAAGGCCATATCTACCACCGGGAAAGATCATCGAAACCCTGAACAACGGGCAATCTCACCTCGGTCTAGGCTATACTATGGCATCCGGCTACACGAACCAAACCGAGACGGTCACGTTCGTCACCCCGGTATTCGAAACCGTGCAAACAGGCCTCTATCGGCCCACCATCTCATATCCCGGGACCAAACTGGCTCGGGAATGCAATTTCATTCCAGACGACATATTCGCCCTTATCCAGGCCGAATCAAAGGAGGGCCCAAGCAACACTGAGCCCATCTTAGGACTACTCTTTGGGGAAGACAAGGTCATCCCGACCCCTAAACAGGAGCTGGTCAGCCTTATCCTTCGCAGCAGCAGGTTCGATCCAACTAAGCTGATCTCTGAAGTTGGTGCCGACACTGGGAAGAGAGCTTGGAGGAAGACAACCAAATGGACCGACGGTCAGGGTCGAGTCTACAAGCTAACTACTGGCGAAGGAGATATGCATGCTATCGAGTCTGAATCTGAGTCTGAGTCCGAGTCAGAGTCAGAGTCGGAGTCTGAGTCAAAGTCTAGAGGGTCCAGTACTAGGATCGAGTCTGTAACCCCTCTCCCTTCTCTAGCCTCACCATCGGGAGCCCCGGAGTCTGTCCCGAGGGCTCTCCCTATCCCGCCTCTGACCAACGATCAGATGGCAGCTCTCTTCGAGCTCTTTTCAAAATTTACTATCAATAATAACGATAACCGTTCTGCTTACGACTTGGCTTATTTTCAAAATGTTTTCAAAAATCTTACTTGCAATGACATTGAGAAACCCGACGAACAGGTACCATTGCCCCCGCATCTAATTGAGCAACTCGAACAAAGGGAGTCCCGAAATCCGGTAATCGAAGAAACCGATTCCATCAACGTAGGAACCCCTTTAGAGCCTCAGATACTTAGGTTGGGCCTATCTTTAGATCCCGAGGAGAAACAACAATTCGCGGACCTCCTCCAGGAGTTCAAAGACGTCTTTGCATGGTCCTACAAGGACATGCCGGGAATAGATCGGGAGATAGCTGAACACCGAATACCCATCAAAGACGGGTACAAGCCGGTAAAACAGAAACTCCGAAGAATGAGGCCCGAATGGTCTCTCAAAGTCAAAGAAGAAGTTGATAAACAATTCAAAGCGGGCTTTATCCAAGTGTCTGAATATCCAGACTGGGTTGCAAACATAGTACCGGTACCCAAAAAGGATGGTAAAGTCCGAGTATGTGTAGATTTCCGGGACCTTAATAAGGCCAGCCCAAAAGACGATTTTCCGTTGCCACACATCGACATACTAGTGGATAACACGGCCGATCATGCCCTTCTGTCATTTATGGACGGGTATGCCGGATACATTCAGATCAAAATGGCGGAAGAAGACATGAGTAAGACCACCTTCATCACACCTTGGGGGACTTACTGCTATACCGTGATGCCATTTGGGCTTATTAACGCTGGTGCCACTTATCAACGGACCGCTACTACTTTATTACATGACATGATGCATAAGGAAGTAGAGGTCTACGTCGACGATATGATTGTCAAGTCCAAGGACCGAAGCGGGCACATTGCAGCCCTAAGGAAGTTCTTTACCCGACTACGCAAGTACAACATGAGGTTAAACCCTCAAAAATGCAGTTTCGGGGTAACATCGGGCAAGTTGCTGGGCCATATTGTTAGCCAACGCGGCATCGAAGTCGACCCAGCAAAGATCAAGGCGATAACCGAAATGCAACCACCTAAGACCGAAAAGGAGATAAGAGGGTTTCTCGGGAAAGTCCAATACATAAGCCGATTCATTTCAAAGCTAACCATGGTATGTGAACTCATTTTCAAGAAACTGAAGATAGGAGAACGAACACTATGGGACGACAAATGTCAAATGGCTTTCGACAAGATCAAGGAGATTCTATCCTCTCCACCGGTGCTAATGCCACCTCAGCATGGTTTGCCTCTATCACTATACTTGACAACAACCGAGACCGCCATGGGTGCTATGCTAGCCCAGACAGTCGACTCTGAAGAACGGGCTATTTACTACATCAGTAAGAAGTTCTTAGAATACGAATGCAAATACACCATGCTTGAGAAGACGTGTCTAGCATTAGTATGGGCCACTAAAAAGCTCCGACACTACATGCTTAGTCACGAGGTACATGTGTTATCAAAAATGGATCCAATCAAGTATCTATTTGAGAAGCCCATCCTCAACGGTCGTATATCCAGATGGACTTTAATGCTAGCTGAGTTTGACCTCAAGTTCGTACCTCTAAAAGCCATCAAGGGCCGAGTAGTAGCAGAATTCCTCGCCGATAGCCCAATATCCGAGGAAGGTCACACCGATACTTGGGCTTTCCCAGACGAAGACATATTCCATACCGACACTGACACATGGGATCTGTACTTTGATGGAGCATCCAACTTTCGAGGATTTGGTGTCGGGATCTTGCTAATCTCACCACAAGGTGAGCATACCCCATTATCCATTAAGCTAGATTTTGACGTGACCAATAACGCAGCCGAATACGAAGCATGCATTCACGGGTTGCAAGCCGCTGCCGATTTAGGAGTAACGAACCTCCGGGTCCACGGCGACTCATCATTAGTCATAAACCAAACCCTACAAAAATGGAAAACTCGGAACGCAAATCTCGTGGCTTACCAAGCGCGAGTAAGGGTTCTCGAAAAACAATTCCAAAAGGTGGAGTACATTTATCTGCCTCGGGAAGAAAACCAGTTTGCAGATGCTCTCTCAAAACTAGCGTCTTTACTGAATATCCCAGCACATTTAACCAGCATGCCCATTTGTGTCGAAAGACGGTCAGAGCCAGCATACG
The DNA here is from genome assembly GCA_958450325.1 of Agrostemma githago. Lineage (NCBI taxonomy): Eukaryota > Viridiplantae > Streptophyta > Magnoliopsida > Caryophyllales > Caryophyllaceae > Agrostemma > Agrostemma githago. Next base: position 18,590,292 of record OY288247.1, on the reverse strand, counting down.
TCAACGTTATTCAAGATATCGAAATAACTGATCCAGAACCTTGGTATCAGGCTATTCTAACCTACTTGACGTCAGGGGAATATCCTCCGGGAGCTGAAAACCGGGCCAAGAAAGCTCTGCGAAGATGGGCAACCCAGTTCATCCGCACAGACGATGGACAGCTATACAAAAAGACAGCACAGGGGGCTTTACTCCTATGCATTGACAAAACTCGGGCCGAAAGAGTTATGGCCGAGGTGCACGATGGCGAAAACGGACCACACATGAATGCCCATATGTTGGCCCAGAAAATTGCGAGACTCGGTTACTATTGGAATAGCATGGAAACTGACTGTCAGATGTATGTCAAACACTGCCATAACTGTCAGATTTTCGCCAACGTCAGCATATGCCTTCATCCCTGCTATATACAATGACATCACCATGGCCATTCTCGACATGGGGGATTGATATAATCGGGAAAGTAAATCCTTCCGGGACAGGAGGTCACTGCTTCATCCTAGTGGCTATTGACTATTTCACCAAATGGGTCGAAGCCGAATCATACCGGATCTTGAATGCCAAACATGTGGCTAAGTTCATCCAAAACAAAATTATATGTCGATATGGGATTCCACACGAGTTCATCAGCGATCACGGGACCCATTTCCAAGCTGAAACCGCCACTCTATTGGAAAAGTACAAGATCCAAAGGCATACGTCATCACCCTACCGTCCTCAAACAAATGGAGCGGTGGAGGCAGCTAACAAGACAATTGTCACCATTCTTAAAAAGATGGCTGAGAATTACCGGGATTGGCCCGACAAGATACCCTTTGCTTTATGGGGATATCGGACATCGATCCGAACTGCAACTGGAGCAACTCCGTACTATCTGACATATGGAATGGAAGCAGTCCAGCCGGTCGAGCTAGAAGTACCATCACTTAGGATTTTGCTCGAAAGTCAAGTGCCTGAAGCGGATTGGGTCCAAGCCCGATATGACTCGCTAGTCCTCTTAGACGAACGACGATCCCGGGCTCTGAATAATATTCAGATATATCAGAAAAGGATCCAACGGGCTTTTAACAAAAGGGTTAGGCCCAGGAACATCAAAGAGGGCGATCTAGTCCTAAAATTTGTTCGAGCTTTGCTACCAGTCGACCCAAGGGGAAAATTCAAACCTAATTGGGCCGGGCCATATTTAGTGAAGAAGATTCTTTCAGGAGGAGCAGTAATGCTAACGGACTTGGACGGAAACGAGTTCGTCAATCCAACAAACTTGGACCAACTGAAGCGTTACTACCCATAAACCCTATCTCAATGTCATTTGCAAAATTTATAAAATGTCTTTTTATGAATTTTCAAAATTTTAAAGCAAGTCAATAAGTTAGGATCATTTATCCTACCGTTGCACATCTCGAATTAATAATCTTGATGTATTTCGAAAATTGCAAAAAATGCTTCTGAACTACGGAAGGTTTGATTCCATTAATTTTGGATACGTAGGCAACCCCTCAAAAGGGCACAACCATTGCAATAACGAAAAGACGGGAACGGTATTCACTAATATGTCTTTTTATTATTTCGAAAAAATACATCACAAAAAAAAAGCAACAAAATCACACCACAAAAAATAGTAGTAATACTTAAATAATAAATTTAGGAGACTACTCGTATATTTTCCCCTTTCCCTTATCTTTCGGGTCACGTGGAGCCCGAGGCCGACGGGGTGGGGGCGAACGTTCCCTAATCACAAGGGGAACTTCCTTTGCTCGAACCCGCTTCTTCGATTTTGGGTTTTCCACCCTTTGCACCGGTTCCAGCCGAGCCCTAACCGGCTCGGGGAGTCTTTCTCGAGGACCAAGTCGATCCTTAGCAGCCAGTCTTGGCCCTAGTCTCCTTTCTAAGTCCATCTGGGGGCTCACTCTCCCCGTGCACCCTTATTACTGGACCCTTCAGTCTGAGTCTTAGATCTTCTTTTCTGACCTGTCGAAGTATCTCCCTCAGTAAAGAAGCTCCTGTTGTCCTTAGCATGCTCCCGGCGTAACAGGTCGTAGGCCTCGTCAATTCTCAGGGCAGCCCGGGTCTTATCTGAGTCAGCCCGGGTCCATCTTACGTAAGAATCGGTTACCCAGATCGAATGAGAATTTTTAAGAACGGGCCAAGTAGCTCGTGTATACCACCTTTGCATCCAGGTGTCACACATCACATCCGTCAGCTGAGTAGATTCACTCACAACGGCCTCGATTTCTGGGATTCTTTGTGCCCGACCATATTGCCTAAGTATGCGATCGGGAAAGAGATGAATTGTTTGCCTAAAAGATAGGATTACCTGATATCTAGCCCTATCTCGAGACTCTAGACCAGTCCAAAGGTAAATAGGCCACCATGGCACGGCCCAACGGATTAACAGGCCCCCATGGAAAGATAGCACCTCATCCCAATATTGTTGGGTATTGAAGCGAGAAAAGGCAATAGCTCGTCTCCTTGACATAACTTGCCTGGGTTGATATCGGCTCACATTTAAGGGAGGATCCAAGATCAATAACCTCTCGAATAGCCACAGCTGAAAAAATCCGGAAAAAAAAAAAAAAAAAAAAAAATCAAAATTGCAAAAATCGTCAAAATCACGTAAAAAAAAACGTGAAAAGGCGTGAAAACCGAGAAAACCGCAGAAGCCGGAAAATCGGGAAAAAACCTTGCAAAACCGGAAAAATGGGAGAAGCCGGAAATTCAAAAAAAATTCAAAAAATCAGCATACCTGTAGAAGCCGAGTACTCCCAGTTAGCCGAATTGACGGATCTCTCTTACGATTATCCAAGCCTTGAATAATCTCCCCTGTAATCAGCCAAGCCGGGCTGTGCTCCGTCTCCATCAGGTCAGCCACGGTGAAAAGCTTAACATGGCCCATGCAAGATAACAAGTCCATATGCCCTTCGAAGGCATAAACATGGAGCATACAAAAAGTGAAGGCCCTACGGCTATGAACTGGCCTGACCCGGACATCATCTGGATTCATGAATTTTTCAGCCAGGTCGATCAGGGAAACGGTATCTCCTTCTAGCATACGGGATACCTCCATATGGGAAAGCCCTAAAAATTCCCTTAACTTCCTCCTTGGGTCAGAAACCGAAAAAGGGATAGCAGGGCGAAGTATAGGATTCCATCCTCCTGCAGCAGCAATTTCCTCAAGAATAGGGCAAATCTCTCCTCGAGGAAAACTAAATACATGATATGTGTCATCCCAATAGGATAGGCAAGCATCCAAGAAGTGGCGGTCTACTTGCATCTGACGGATCACGGACAATTGGGTAACGCCATTCTGATTTAGGATAGCCCTATCGGCATCCTTAAAATATTTGGACCACTCGTGCAACATTCCGACTAATCGATCGATTCCCATATTTGATTTGCTAAAAGAAAGAATAAATTTTTCAGGGCTTATTCTTTTCTTTAATTAAGGAATTGGGAGGATTATGAAAATTTATGAAGCAAGAAGGGGTATTTATAGCATGAAAATAAATTCTCCTCCTCACCTTAGGATTCCCAATCCTAGAGCATTTAGCATACAAGCCATTGTCCTAAGGTTTAGCTAAGTCATCCCGAGCATTCCTATTCCTTTTCAAAGTCAAAACAAAAATTCCCTAATTTTTCAAAGATTTTTTCAAACTCAAAAATTCAAACCTTTTCTCAAATTTTTATTCCCCAGCACGAGTCATTTTTCCTACAAATATTACATGCAAAATTTTGCAGCTTTGCATAAATATGTACAGGACGACTCAAGCAGGACCATGCAATTTGCATAACTCCCCAGCGGCATTTAACAAGATGAGTCGACATACAGGCCCATTTTAAGTCTCATGCGACGAATTCCCCCACGGAGTTATCATCAATTCAGGTACATTTCTAGCCCATGGCCGGCGGGCCCTTCACGTAGGTCTAATGGACCTTAAACGACCCGACCGGAAGCTGCCAGGTTTTAATCCTTGATTGACCTGGTAGCTACTCTGACTTTCGCCCTGTCCAAGCCTCAGCCAGAGTGGGGGCTCTGTAGACACCCGCATTTTGACCGCCAGGTGTCTATAGTAGTTTCCGACAATCACCCGATGATGATCGGACGCTAACGTGCCTTGACGTGCTCGAAAATGGGCTCGAAATGATGGATATTTGGCCTAGGCATTTTAGGGAGTACAAATCTCACAAAACTAACCTCAAATTCAGGCCCAGTGGGTCGTTTCGAGTCAAATAACACCAATTTGGGTCGAAACCGTCACCAGGGGTAAAACCGTCTTTTAGCGACCGAGTCAAAACCCGGTCAAAGATATTTCCCGAAACCCGTGAGTCTACCGTGACATGTCACACGTTTCGTTCACACTCCAACTCTACAAAAATCATCCATTCACAAAATAATAAACAATTCCGTTTAAGGTAGAATTCGATCCCAAGTAGGAATCCTATCCGAGAACCGACTCAGACACTCAACCGAGTGCAACCACTCGGCCAATTAGTACAAGTCAGCCGGTTTTTTTCCTCTTTTCTTCTCTTACAAGAAAACGGAATTCTCGTTCTCCTCAGCTTCTTACTCAAGCGGTAATTCTAGCTCAAACAGGAGTCCTATTCAAAATTCGATTCGAGCGTCCGACCGAGTGTAAAACACTCGGCCGAAACAGCCCAAAATAAGAGCAAATCCACCGGTTTGCCTTTCTTCCTCCACAAGAAAGCGGAATTCTTATTTCCCTCAAATTCCTACGTTTTCTATCCTAAGCGGTAGTCAAACTCTCTTAAGTCAAGGTCGGGAATTTCCTATAAATAGCCCCTTGCATCCAACACAAAAAAGACCTTCGATTTTTTCCTAACTTTCATCGATATCAATCAGCAATCGATTATCAATTTCACACATACACACACGACTTTTCAGCAATAGTTATCTAGCATCCCGACACATATAAATCCTTAACATCGAGAAACCGATATTTCGTTACAAACCCGAAGGAAAAACCGGCCCCATACCCGAACCTTCACCCATCCAAACCGACCTCCTAGCCGAACCGAAACTCGACGCTCCCGTGCCTAGCCGCATTCCGACGAGCCCCGATCCGAGTCAGCAAGAGCATGTAGGTTGAGGGTGCAACAAAACCCGATTTCTTCCCTTCTCTTCTCTTCTCTTCGTCCTTTTTTATTATGGGTCAAGAGTCGTTTTTTTAGCTAATATCGTTATTAACGAAAAACTATTTTCATAACGAATATTCTTAAACATACGATATCGATTTTTCTATAATCAAATATCGTATCGAAAAGAATTATATTAAGATTTCGACGATATCAAAAATCGTTACATCGTTTTCGTTCAAAAATTCTTTTCTTTTACTTTTCGTTCAAAACAAACTATTTTCTTTCCAAAACCTTTTTTTATTCATTCCGAATATTCGATATCGATTTCATAATCGAATATCGGATACGACGAATATCGAAAACGTAGATCGAATACAAGTTAAATCATAATTTGTACGCGATTCATCAAAAATAACAATTTTCGAACAAAAATAAAAAACCCGGACAGACCCGCATGCGAGTCGCGCCAAGCCCGAGCGACTCGCGCGCAGGCCTGGAAACCCGAGTCCCTTTTTTCCGATTTTTTCGTTCGTTTTTATTCTTCGATCGATTTCTAAAAATTTACATCTTTTCTAAAACTATTCCAAGTATTTGATATTGATTTCGTAGTCAACTATCGAATATAAGGAATATCGAAAATATTAAGTCGAGTACGAATCATGCAATATTCATACGCGATTTAATACGAACTTCGAGTTTTCGAAAACCGGACCCGAAACAGGCCACCACGCGACCCGCCGGCGTCCCGGGCGAGTCGCGCGGCTGGCTGTTTGCCGCGGCCCTTTTCCGTATTTTTATTTATTTTTTCGAACTTCGTTTTTTATACAAAACAACGTTCTTTTCAACGATATTTTTCAGATTTCGATTAATTTATTTTCTCGATTTCGCATATTTATTTCTTGCTATTATTATTTACAAATCGATACTAACTCGTTTGTTTGTTTTGTAGCAAATTCATCTTTTATTTCATTTGTTTTATTATACTAAAACGAATCTCACATGCTAAATACAACTTTGACGTTAATTAATTTTGCATGCATTAAAATCACATAGCAACCCATTCAATTCCTCACATGCTTAGGAAAACAATGTTTGCATATCATTCATCGTATTACTAACGCGCGCATTAAAACGTCATTCGATATCCTAGTAGAGGCCGCTAATGTGCGGGAGGGGTTGGGTGTTCTTAGTGAACTTCCCAACACGTACCCTCACCCCTTACTCAGAACCGTGGTTTCCGGATGTCCGAAACCATTGGCAACGAGAGTCATTCAATATACGATTAACCGCTCTAGTCGGCATCTATATCGATATGCAAAAGGGACGAGCCCAATAAACTCTCACATCGGAAATAGGCCGTATTTTGTACACGGCCCACTACGACATAGAGTGGGCTCGAACGGTTCCGAATAACCATAAAATTCGGTGGCGACTCCGACTTCGATTTAAATTTCCATTTGACCATCTCATGGAGATTCATTTGCCTCCCCAAACCCGCGCGTGGCCGCGTCGGGGTGGACCTATGTCATGTCCACACCATCTGGGACAGTTGAACCTTTTCCTCGTCCCGGAAATGTTGGGACCAAGTAAAAAGCAGTGCAGTCAGGTGATCGATACCCATGACAGATATTTGAGTCTTCTTTGAAAATCTAAGAGATTTTGAGGAGAAGAAGGAGTTTGTGATATAGTAAGTTGAAGCAGGGATTCTTATATTTATAATAGGAAAACCTAACTGAACCCTAACTGCCATGCCTCCTCAGCAAATATGGGCCCTATACACGCGCGCAGGCCCGATCCTAAATTTCAAGCTGGAATCCAGTATAGGAATCAAGTCATCCCGAGCTTTCCTAAAATTTTAAAAAAAAATCCTTCCAAGATTCTGATTTTCAAAAATTCATTATTTTATTTTCCCCAGCATGAGTCGGTGTTTTGCCAATGTGTTACATGCATGTTGTTATGTGTCAGCATGCAGGTACACCCCAGACTTCAGAAGCAAGTCTCCGCGAAACTGGTTTACTCCCCAGCGTGAGTCAGTGTTTCTCCCGGAATGCTACATCCAAGATGTGATGTATCGGCATACGAGTACACCTAGGACTTCAAAGGCAAGTTCGACTCCCCACGGAGCTACCATCATCAGGACAGGTATGACCCTCTGCTTATGGCTGGCGAGCCCTTCACGCAAGTCTACTGGACTATAAACGACCCGACCGGAAGGCTGCCAGGTCGTAATCTGCGATTGGCCTAGTAGCTACTCTGACTTTTGCCTTGTACAAGCTTTAGTCAGAGTGGGGGCTCTGTAGACACCCGCATTTTGTCTGCTAGTGTCTATAGCAGTTCCCGACAAAACACCCGATGATGATCGGATGCAAACGTGACTTAGTATACTCGAATATGGGCTCGGAATCAATAATATCCGACATGGACTTTTAACGGAGTACAAATCTCTCAAAACCAACCTCAAATTCAGGCCCAATGGGTCGTCCCGAGTAAAATAAGGCTAATTTGGGCCAAAACCGACACCAAAAATAAAAACCGTCTTTTGGCGACCGGGTCAAAACCCGGTCAAAGACGAATCCGTCCTCAAAATTAGCCAAGTCCGCTTCTAGAAACTTGCGCCCAAACACAATTTTCAAAAAATCAAAAAAGTCAACCATTTCCTAAAATGGCTCGCCAACCCTATCCACTCGATCGAGTGGATTGACCTCACTCGATCGAGTGAAGCCACAAAAACGCAACAGACCTGTTTTGCAGGGCACTCGATCGAGTGCACTAGGGCCACTCGATCGAGTGACCCTAGGTCGAGGGGTAAACTCTATAAATACCCCTCCTTGTGCTCTTCATTTTCAAGTTTGGCCAATGCTAATTTACCCTACATTTCTACCCTAATCCACCCATACTCTCTACACTACAACCCTAAGCAACACTAAGCAAAAAACCGAGTCATTGTCCCTCGAAAAAACCGACAAAACCGTCCACACACACACACACCATAACTTTACATACATCCTCGATACTCCCGCGTTCTCGTCGCTATTACGAGTCCATTGCCGAGGCCATTCTAAGCATGTATGTTGAGGGTGTCATCAACCCCGTCTCAACCTTTACTATCTCTATTTATATTTTACATTTTTATGCTTTATATTATAATCGTATTAGTATACTAACACTAACATTCAATTTTATCGTTTACTAACATTTTAATTCTTTGTTACTTACTTTTTTATTCTTTCGCATTCTAACATTTAACATTTATACCGCGTATACGTACATAGTATTAAAACTCGGGTTGAACACGTTTAACTATGATCACCGCACCAAGTCCATTTAATCCCTTTACGAGTCACGACGGAGGTGGCACCCTTTCGAGGAGCGCCGCCCCAAGTACTCAAGGGCGTAACGTGATCGTGTTCGATCATAGTTGAACGCATTTGATTCCATTTCTAAGATTAGCACGGAATCCGTTGATGCGAAAACCGACATCACATAATGCATTAGGATTAGTATCGATGTCGTGACGCGGAGGGACACAATTTCGTCACTAATCAAAATTTTCAATCCCATAATGACACTTTTCATAAATTTCCGATGACGGTACTATAATCATAAATTTCCGATGACGGTACACGATTATAGCACCGGAAGCCGAGTCAAATTTAAATCATGCCATATTTCTATTTAACTCGGCCAACCATCGATTTTAAAATGAATAAATCGGAATAGCCACCATTTCCAAAACGAGTTATAACTCGTACAAGGGTCACTCGACCGAGTGCCATGGGCCACTCGATCGAGTAGCACCCCAAAAACCGGGCAGTAGCTACCTCGAAGGCACACTCGATCGAGTCCAGGCCATGACTCGATCGAGTGGGTCCTTTAGCCCAAATAAACCGAGAGCCTCAAAGCATCCTTTGAGCCTCATTTTTTTTAACGGTTTCGATCCACGCGTGTAAAGACAATCACGTGATCTTCATTTTCAAAACTCATATATTCTTATTTCACTCTCGCGACTTTGATCGATGTCTTTCACAATTAGTTTCGTGTCGACGACTCTTTAGTCGTATCCGATACATGACTAATTTAGACGCCGATTTTTTCGATGTGATAAGTCGGGACATACAAGGCATCGAGACTTGGGATCGGGCTAGCACCACGTCTAGGTCCCATATCTCCGTCCTATGGTCAATACACAAAATAATGTGTATTTAATCGAAGTTCGTCCATGTGCACAACTTACTGTCTAGTTTGCATTTATTGTATACGAGTCCGTTTCAAGTTATTATTTATCGTTTTTCTATACTTTCCCTTTATGCTTTTTTTTATTGATCGTTATTTTGTATTGGCCGGGTTGTATTTCCGCCCGTGTATTTTGTATGTATTTACGAGCTTTGTTTATTTTGGTGCTTATCACTTTATAAATGAACCTCGCATGCTAAACTACTCCGACAATAATTTTGATGCATTAAAATGACGTAGCCAACATATAACTCACATGCTTAGCCAAAAAACGTTGTTTGCATATCATTAAGACATTTTACTAGCGCGCGTACACGAACACGAACGATGTCTTAGTAGAGGCCGCTAAGTACGGGCGGGGTTGGGTGTCCTTAGTGGGCTTCCCAACACGTACCCTCACCCCTTACTCAGAACCTCGGTTTCCGGATGCCCAAAACCGTTGGCGCACGAGAGTCATTCTATACACGATAACCGGTAGAGACGGTATCGGTATCGCAATGCAAAGGGGCGAGCCCCATAAACTCTGAAATCGAAATGGGCCGTACTTTGTGTACGGCCCACAACGACATAGAGTGGGCTCGAATGGGTCCGAATTCCCACAAAATTCGGTGGCTACTCCAACTTTGACTTAAATTTCGAACCCGAGATCAATCTTACCACGAGATTCATTCGCCTACCCAAACCCGCGCGTGGCCGCGTCAGGGTGGACCTACGTCATGTCCACACGCGTTAAACATATCCGATTCCCCGTTTTCCAAAGGTTAAGACGAAACCCTTTGATGCAAATCGAGCATCACATAATCCGCAAGGATTAATTACGATGTCGTGACGCGGAGGGAATCATTTTTCGTTCTAATCAAACCAATAAAAACGTTATTCTTAAGACGCGATGTCAACTCTATAGTCGAATATCGTGTCTAAGTGAATTAGTCAATAAATTAAACCAGCACGAACTCGTTGATGCTGAGATAATTGTCACATCGTCCGAAAGGACTAATTATGACATTATAACGCGGAGAGAATTATTTTGTCTTGGTTCAATTTAAAAATGACTTATAACATCTTTCTCTAAAATTCACTCTAAATACTAGATGTTGATTCTGTAATCAAGTATCGAGTATGATGGGTATCGAAAATTCAAGTTGAGTATAAATCGTATCATATTTCTACACGACTTGGCAAAATTATCGATTTTCAAAAAAACAAAAGAAATTTCGAAATCAATGCAAAATTGCAAAACGAACATAGTTCGTACAAGGGGCACTCGATCGAGTGCCTAGCCCACTCGATTGAGTGGCACCCCAAAAACTGGGCAGAAGGTTTTTCCGAGGACCACTCGGTCGAGTCCCTCCATGACTCGATCGAGTGGCCTCCCTTACGCATCAAACGTGAGCCCTTCGACATATTTCAAGCCTTATCAAATCTTTTTATGACTTCGGTCAACACGTGTCAAGTCAATCACGTGTCTTACTCTTTCCAAAATCATGCATCATGTCTTTTATGTCATTTTATTCTATCTTGCAAACCGTTATTATCGTTACTAACTCGTTTGTTTCCATGCTTGTGCTTTATTTTCCTTTGTTTGTTTTATTGTACTAAAACGAACCTCGCATGCTAAATATAATTTTAACGTTAGTTTAAGATGCATTAAATCGACATAGCAACTTATTCAAATTTTCACATATTAGTCAAAATACTGTTTGCATAACATTTCACCGAATTACTAACGCGCGTATTCTAACATTGAACGATATCTTAGTAGAGACCGCTAAGTGCGGACGGAGTTGGGTGTTCTTTGTCAACTTCCCAACACGTACCCTCACCCCTTACTCAGAATCGTGGTTTCCTGATGTCCGAAATCATTGGCTCACGAGAGTCATTCAATACACGGTAACCGATAATGTCGGTATCTATCACAATGCAAAGGGACGAACCCAATAAACTCTTAAATCCAAATGGGCCGAACTTTGTGTGCGGCCCACTAAGATATACACTACTACAATTTTGATTATACAAGACGCCTCAAATAAGACGGTTATATAAGGAACCGTCCTCTATATCATGATAAATTTTGCCGCCCACGACCTTGTTTAAATAGCGCGGTTCAATAAAAGAATCATCCTTTTATTTATATTATTAGCACGGTTGGTCAATATAACCGTCCTCATAAAGAAAATAGCACACTTGTAGGTTTAACCCGTGCTATTAATGTATTTTAAAAGCACGGTTATACTCTAAATCCATCCTATTAAAATGTAACACCCGTCCTATTCAATCTTAATCAATCTTAGAGAGGTTTACTCTATATCAAAATCCCTCAGAAACAATATACTGCATTCTCGTCTTCCCTCTTCCTTCTTAAAATAATAAAATACCAAATTGAAAAAAAAAAACGAAATATATAATCGGATTAACACGAACAAGGGACAGCACAAGAGAATTTATTCAATCAAGTTTCGTTTGAACTCCGAAGAATTCGTGACCCATTCATATGTGACTTAAATCCAAATCCAAACTCCGACCTGACCCGATATGTTTGGCGGGTACATATGATATATGGAGAAATTCGATATTAGTTGATCTCGAAAGCAAGCAAAACTAGAGAAAAGATGAAGGCAGAATATGGTGAGAAGAATCAAAATCAAAAGCAGCAACAAAAGAAGAAGATGAAGACGAAGGAGGAATACGAATACTGCAAAATCTACAGAATCAACCATAACCATGACCGCTGCCATAACTTCTTCCCTTGCCATACTTCATCCCTCTCCTCTCTCCTCTCTCCTCTTTCGCTTCCTCCACAAACTCTCCCTCTTCAATTCCCCTCTTTCTAACCCTAACTTCTTCCTTCCTAATCACGCTTCTTCGTCTTCCTCCGCTTTCTGGTGCATTTTCTGCGAATTCGATGTCCACGATGTCGGCGCTTCCTTCGCTAGGTATGTACGTTTTGATTCGCGATTGTTTGGTTAGTTTCAATTGATTTGAGGAGAAGATGATTTGATTGTGTTTTTGGCATGTGGATTGAATTGAAGTGGTAATCTGATTAAGCATTTGGCGAGTGAGGATCATTTGAAGAATGTCAAGCAGTTTCTGTGGAAGTAAGCCGGCGGTGGTGGTGGTGGGAGTAACAAGGTGGATTCGTTTCGAGTTACGGAGGCGAATTCCGCTGAGGTATTGTTTTCGTTGTTGTTCTTATTGTTGTTGATGATTTTACGAGGTCGATTTTTATCGCTGTGAATTCAGCTCTATATTTTGTTGAAATTGTAGTATGTTAATCTTCTGATTGAAGACAGTGCTGCTAGAATCTCTACAGATTCTAGATTAATTCTGACATTCTTTCGAGTTTAAAACAGCAGGGGGAAAATTTGACATATTGTGATCAAATTAGGTGATGTTAAACATTACGGTGTTGTTTTACCTCAGTGCGATTTGATTTTGCTTGAATTTATCTCAAGATTTCCTCGTTATTTTCAGTAAAATGTACTGTGTAAGCTTATATTCAGTAGGAAATTCAACTTTTTTTCAATCTGTTTGAGTTCATTTGCTAATACAATTTCAATTTGATTCATGATTCTATTTCGTTTAGATTCAATTCAGTTTTGTGACATTATTTCTGTGAGATTTCAATCGAGCTTTAATAAAATCCACTTTGCTTCGTTTGGTTCGATTTGATTGACTCACTTTGCTAAAGTTCATTTCCATTTCGTCTCGTTTTTAGTAGTGAGTATTCAATTAAGGAACCATCTTCTATATAAAAAACGGACAGTATTTGGACCATACGGTTCTATAATCTATACTGATCTATATATACCTCTCTTTTACTACTTTCTGTTAATTTGGTAAGCTGACATCCGTCTTCATCCGCTGTTCGTCTCATCTCTTCGCCGGAAGTTTCATCTCGTTTTCTCTCGCCGGAAGTTTCATCTCTACGCGTCTTCACCGGAAGTTCGCTTGTCAGTTAAGTCTTCGCCGAAAGTTCCTCATCTCGATTGTAAGTTTATAATTCATCCTCACTTGAAATGAAACTTCATAATTCGTCCTCTGTTTATAATTCATCCTCACCTTATTCTAACTTCGTAACTCCACCTTATAATTGTCGCGTTTGCCTTAATTTTGCGTTCGTCGGGTTTAGGGTTAGGTTTGGGTTTAGTTTCTACCTTCACAACCTCTGTTGAACGATTGTTTTGTACTCCGTATTATTATCCAAGACGGACTTGTAAAAAGGTGTTAAACGACTCCGGATCTGACCAGAACTGGTCTGGCAAAACCCAAATTTCATTTTCAGAATAGAAACAAAACTTGTTTATACTATAGCTAGTGAATTTAGTAACTTGTGCACAAATTTCCTGATATTATGTCCTCATTTCTATGCGTATGTTTATATGCTGGGTTGTATGAAGGGTTTGAATGTGGTGGGTTAACCAGAATCATCTTAGGTTACAATGGGGATTTGAATGTGGTGGGTTACATTGGTGTAGGTTGATAGTTTGTCTTTGAGTTTACATAATTGCAAATTGGATATAGATTCTGTTGATTTAGGCTTGAATTGATTGTTATGGTGCAAGATGGATGATAATTTGCGATGATTGAATGACTGATTAGTGACAATAAAGCTTTAGTTCCATTTTGATTCTATGACGCTTGAATCCCTTTGGAAAATATGGTGAACTCTTTCATGCTGCATGATTGGAATTTACTGATTTCGGAGGCGGAGAGTTCTTGATTTAGCTGTATTGATTCGATTATCGCTTTGTTGACATGATCGAATCAAGCTATATGACCTCACATACACCGTGTCGGATACTTGACACGGACCAAATTCTTGACGATTTCTCGCAAATAGCTGAGTCCGAAGCTTGAGTACTCACACGTTCACTGAAAATGTAGAGATTAGGCTTTGTTTTACGTGGACGATATGTTGGAACTGTGTTATGCTGCTGGATTTTCATGTGTCTGTTTATAGGTTTTGAGGTTGATCACGACTTTATAACTCAATTTATTCACGAGATTCTGGTGACATTAATGTTAGACGATTGAAATACTGGTTTACGTGTTGATATGTTCATCAATTTATACTCTCTAAGAGCACCAATCGATGTTATCACAAAAAATGCACAGAAAGAGAAGGATTTCGGGTATAGGTAGTTTATATATGGTGACCGAAACTAGATGTAGGAAGTTTATAGGTGGTTAGAATGTTAGAGGAAGTATGCATGTCGGTAAGTCTGTTTGTTGTTGTTTTTTTGGTCCTGCGGGGTTATCTTAAGATTTTCCCCTTCATTTTTTTTGTTAAGCCTCGTGTGATGATCAATAGTCACGATTTGATCTAGTAGGTTATCAGCATCATATAGCCAAGTTGAAAGGCGCTTGAGAGTGTCAGAGTGTTCATCTCGTTGAGCAGGCACAATCTCATGGTTACCCTGCAGTAGATTGTGCCTATCTAGGGCTGCCACCCCCGTTTGAGCCGTCTTCACCGTGACTAGCAACCTATCGAGCTTCTTTTTCAGTGGAAGTAGCAATTCTACTTCCGGACTGCCCAACTTTATTTTAAGGTTGTCCCATATTACCATTTCTGCTGCCATTTTTGGTACAAATTATTATGCTTTGAGAGTTGGAGCGGGTTGTAATGAGATGTTTGTTTGTCAGGAAATTGAAATGGGAATCTTGTTGGTGGTCAGGTCAGTCTTTAAGACGTTCGGGGGCTCATGATGTGCAACCCTTGTTTTGTGGATCACAAGAATGAAGAGCCGAACAGCACAGCGCAACACATTTTGTACGATTTTCTTATTCATACTCTGTTTTCTTTTACTAAATGTGACTGGAAAACAGGACCACCGAGCAAAGAGAATATTGTCAGGTGTATAGAATAGTGCATACAATATGGTTTTAAGACGTGCAAAATCCTGCCATTTAGTCTATACATCTCTCTTTTTACCCAAATTAGAATACACTTACTATAAGTTACTCGAATATCTGTTCAGCTGTTCCTGAATGATTGCTTAAATCATTCCCATCCCATCCCATGATTATCCAATTCATCATTCCAATCATATTTGGCCAGTAGTGAACAACAAGGTACTAGCTAATCATTTTCCCCCAACTTCTCTTTCGCCAGCATGAACCACATGGTTCAATGATAGAGTGGCCGATGAGAATTGTGAGGGTAAAGCTGACCAATATGGCGAGCTAGCTTGACCTGACCCAATCTGTTACATTGAGCGCAGACATGGCCAGGCACAACCCGTCTCCAACCCACTGCCTGACCTGGCATCTCGATTAATCTACAGCTTCCTTAGATCTAAAATCTAATCCTCTAGCCTTTAATTTTGTTCGTGAATATGTTAGAAATAATAAGCTATATAAATTATGTGGTGGTGGTGAATCTGTGGGTGCAAGAAAGTGGCCAACTGTACAGATAAGCTTAATTAAATGCTGGAATATAAAGCTATATGTTGCCGCTTTTCAGTTTTGAATACGAAAAAATGCACGTCTCATGGGGCCAACTAATAACCTTCTCATTTGGTCTATAAAGCTCTTAACTTACATGTATCTGCTTCATTTGGCTCAAACTGATCATGAGAGTCACATTTTGGCATATGTAACACCTAGAGTGAGGTATAATAACAATCTGTTTTATGGCTTTGAAAATGGCAGGATTAATTGCATTCTGCCTTCTTATGCTCAAACAGTCTCCCGCTTTTAGCAGCCCGAGCCAAGTAAGTTTCTCTCGTTTTTTCAACCCATTTTCCTCGTTGTTGATTTATAGGTGTTTTTTGTTGATTGGTTTCTGGGCTCTAAATCATTCTATTGGGTGTAACAATAGCTTCTTACTGTTACTAGTTCATATTGGAAGTAAAACTTTGGGTGTTACGGTTGTTGACGTACATGGATGAAATTTGGAAGTGTGTATGTGTACTGTGCAGGTTTGGGACTTGTGTACGATCTATTATTCCTTGTCTCGCTATTTGCAGAAGCTTTTTGACAATTGAAAGATGGACGTCAACTGTGTGAGAGTGGTGTTACTGGAGTTTATACACGGAAGACTGAATCATAGAAGAAACATCCCTAGACATTGTTATTATAACTCAATCACAACTATTGAGACCATATTTATTGATTCGTAATTTTTGGTAAAGAATTGGTACATGTGATGCAATTGTCGGGTTTTCGAATGTTGATTTAATGTTTTAATGTAAATATTGGACTTTTGGATTGGCGTACAATTATATCGAAATATTTTTTTAAAAAAAAATTATGTAACACAAACAGGACGGTTATCATAAGCGTATTATTTAATGGATGATATTTTGTTTTTATTCAAAAGAATTAACAGGATGGTTCGTATGCCAACCATCCTATTTATATCAGTAGATAATAGGACGGTTTGGATGGAACTATGATGTTTAAAATGGATTTAATAGCACGCTTCAGTGAACCGCGCTTTTAAATAACACATTAAAGAGGACGGTTCCTCCTTGAACCGTTCTATTAATGTTGAATTTAATATCACGGTTTGACTTTTTGGGAACCGCGCTATTTTATTTAATAGGACGTCGACCTAAGGGACGGTTCCTTATCCAATATAGGATGGTTAGGAACCATCCTATTTAATCTTAATTGTAGTAGTGATAGAGTGGGTTCGAATGGGCCCGAACTCCCACAAAGTTCGGTGGCGACTCCAACTTCGATTTAAATTTCAATTCGAGATCCTTCTCACATGAGATTCATTCGCCTCCCCAAACCCGCGCGTGGCCGCATCGGGGTGGTCCTATATCATGTCCACAACACTCAATGGCCCAGTGCGATCGCGGATATTTGTCGTTAGGTGTACTCGATTTCGTTTTTCAAGGCTAGTACAGAACCTATTGATGTCGAATCGAATATCACATAATCCAAAAGGATTAATACGATAGCGTGACGCGGAGGGAATCAATTTTGCTCTAACCAAATCCAAATCGATTTTACATCACTTTTTACAAAACTGCCGATGTCGGTCTTATAATCATACAATGCATATTATGAGCATCGTAAAACCGAGTTCATTTTAAATCATACAATATTTTCTCATAAGCTCGGTTTGTCATCGATTTTCAAAGCAATAAAATCGGATTCATCATCTTCCGAAAATGAGCCGTAGCTCGTATAGGAGGCACTCGATCGAGTGGTACTCCAAAAACCGGCAGAAGGTTTGTAACAGGATCACTCGATCGAGTCTAGTCTGTGACTCAATCGTGTGGCCCCTTTACGCAAAGTACACGAGTTCCCTACATCGTGTAAGCAGTATCAAATGTTTTTTTACGACCTTTAGTCGTTACGTGTCAAGACTATCACGTGCCTAGATTTTCAAAACCGTGCATCACGTCGTCTTATATCATCTAATCTATTTACAATCCATTATTATCGTTACTAATTCAATTATTTCGACTTTCGCGTTTGTCGTATTGTATTTCCGGGTTGTATTCCGCCCGTGCATTTGTAATCTACTTTCGCGTCTTTATTTTCGTTGTTTGTTTTATTGTACTAAAATGAACCTCCCATGCTAAAATAACTTCAACGTTAGTTTAGATGCATTAAATTGACGTAGCAACTTATCCAATTTCTATATCTCGTAAAACACTGTTTGCATAACATTCAACCATCAAACTAGCGCGCGTACACGAAAAACGAACGATATCTAAATAGAGGCCGCTAAGAGCGGGCGGGGTTGGGTGTCCTTTGTGCGCTTCCCAACACGTACCCTCACCCCTTACTCAGAACCATGGTTTCCGGATGTCCAAAGCCGTTGGCATACGATAGTCATTCAATACACGATTCCCAATAACTCGGCGTCAGTATCGTAATGCAAAGAAACGAACCCCTAAACTCTAGCATAGAAAGCGGGCCGTGCTTTGTGCACAAAACGCCTAAATGTAGAGTGGGTTCGAACGGGTCTGAATTCCCACAAAATTCGGTGGCGACTCCTAAATAGATTTAAATTTTGACCCGAGATCAATCTTACCACGAGATTCATTCGCCTCACCAAACTCGCGCGTGGCCGCGTCGGGGTGGACCTATGTCATGTCCACAGTATGGCTAAGAAAGTTAATGTTTTATTAGCACATTTTTTGTGGCTGGCAATAAATTGAGAAGAACGTTACATTGGAGATCGATTAAGTTTCTCAGCCTTCCTAAGCACCTAGGAGGTTTAGGGATTACAAGCATTGCTTTTACATACTAACCAGACTCTATTAAGTAAGAATGCTTGGAGAATCATTCAGAATAAAGAGTTGCTTATCAATAAGGTGTTCACATGGAAGTATGGCCAAATCAGGAACTTTGAGGAATTACGACTTAGTAAAAAGAGGGGACCTAAATCAAGAGGAGGTATGGGAATTATTAAGGGGAGAGAAACTTTGGAGGGAGGGTTGGGATGGAAGGTGGGGATTGATAAGGTGGTTGAGGATAATGTCATCAATTCTATCAAGATAAATGGGTTAATGGTTGCATTTCGATTATTAAAACTGGAGTCAATATTGATGATCCAACTTTTGGAGCGGTGAAGTGGAAGATTCGGGATCTTATCACGGGTGGAAGACAGTGGAATAAGGTTAAGCTTGAATCGGTTTTCTTTGACGAGTGGTGTCTTAAAATTCAAGTTATCCCATTATCTACAGTTACACAGGAAAATCGTTGTTATTGGACAAGAACTGGTTCATCTATCTATAGTGTCAAAAGTAGATATTATGAATTGATTCAGAAGGACCCGATGATGATTGTCAGTAACCAGAGGGCCAAGAAAATTGTAAAAACCATGCCCATGATTTATAAAAAAATTGTGGAAGCTCCCAGGACCGTCTTCGTGGAAGATCTTTTATTGGAAGATAGTGACAGATTCGCTCCTTGTAGGGTTTGAAAGGGAAAAGAGGCATTTGATGGAACCATATCACTGTGTCCTCTGCTATACTGAAGGGGATGACAATTCTTCTCCTAGCACTGAAACATTAGGTCGCCTACTTAGAGACTACCAGATCAATAGAATGCTCTGGAATGGTACTCAATTTGATGAAATGATGAAGGATAGTGAAAGTATGGATTTTTGGGAATGGTTGATGAAACAAACTACGGAATTATTTCACCATGATGATTATTGGTTCGGATTATTATTTAACTTCAGCAATGTTCTATACAACATCTGGCTTTTCAGGAATGGAGTACTTTTTAAGGAAACCACTTGTCTTTTTTCTTGGTTACTTGCTAGATATCAAGCCTCACTTAACACATTGAATTTTTCATGGGAGGATTCAAAGAAGAAGAAAGACATGTTGATTGTTAACTACAACGAAGATTTAGATAAGGAACGCCAGAGATCGAGTATTCGCAACTCAAATGTAGTATGGTTAATCTCCCCGATACAAAATAATTGTCAATGTTCTGCCATAGTGATTAACGTGGATGCAGGATGGCTTCCTTTAGGAAGAGCTTCACCTTGCTGGATTTCCAAGGATGTCTCTCGATTCAAGCGGAGGCTATAGCTGCAATAAAGGCCCTTAGGTGGGCAAGAAAGTCTGGATAATCCACATTACACTTCAAATGGACTGTATTCAGCTGGTTTGGTAGTTGGCCAATGTTCAAGTTCAACACCATTGCATTCGAGACTTTATCTCTATTTTCCATGTTGAATCGGCTTACTTTCATTGTTTAGCTATAAAATTTGTACCTCAAAACTTTAATACCGGTGCTCATGCTTTGGCTGCTAAGGCTGTACATAGGGATTACCGCGGTTTTTACTTTGTTGGCAAAAAAATTGGTGTTTCTAGAGTAAGAACCCACGTCATATTGTGGGCGTGCTTTGTAAGTCATAGTAGGTGAGCGTCATTTGTTCTCAATTTGCACAAAATTCACCCCATTCTATTGTGACTTGTGAGTGACGATATAAAACCGTGAGGACACTTGGATTTCTAGGTCCTCTTAATCTATTACTCGGTTAGAACAGTGTTTAACTGATCTGATTCTTCCTTTCTCTTAGCTTTGAGTATTATGCATTGACCTGTTTTAGAGCATTGATGTACGGTTTAAACCCTAATCACCTCCTGTCATACTTCTTTTGATAAAACTTCAACTTTGTACAGAGTAGTTACTAAGCCATAATGTTTCACTTTTGTATATAATTTTCGCATTGCCATTTAATAATTTCACTTGGCGCAAGCTCACAGCTTATTTTATTTAAATGTGCCCACGCATATTGAAAATGTTACTCCCTCCGTTTCTTTAGAATCGCAACAATTATTTTTTGTACAAGGAACAAGGTTGTGAGTATCTCAAAGAAAATAACCATTTAGCACAGTTGGACCTCCCCTGTAAATATTAAGATTGGATGGACTTTAAGGTGAGCAAGTGTAAGTAGAATCTATCTTACAAGAGTTTTTAAGGTGCTCTCAATGGTTTTTAGATAAGAGTATCAAATTGAGTACTAATCCATAATTTTATATTACTCCTATGTTACGATTCTCTTCACCCAATCTATCATTTATTTCCCTATTCCATTTTAAGATATCTCCCATTTGATAGTCTTCCTATTTTGGGAATGCTCTTTATACCATTCTACTCAAAATGTTCTTTATGTGTTTTTTTATCAACCATCTACATTTTGATGACATATCGTCCAATAAGACGACAAACAATCCCCGGGATACTCATGCCCAAAACAAAAATAAACCCAACAGTTTATGCTTAAAAAAAAATGACCACCAACTACCCCCCCTCAAATCTCAGCAGTCAGTTTAGCCAGATATGAGACCTCGTTCTTGAGGTAATGACTGATACGGAATACTTTGGTTAACATGTTAAATGCATCAGAAGTGAAGAGTACGTGAAAAGTAAAGGGCCTCGGTTGGAAATGCTAAGAAAATCATCAGACCCCAAGGCGACACAGGAATACATTCATCACAACGTAGGCATGTTGGGCAACTAGTGTACATACATCATACATGCAATACTACTACTGAGTACTAACAAGAGAACCTTAGTCCCAAAAAAACTGACAAACATGAATCATCATCTGAAATTGTGACGATTGTCAAGTAGCCACCAAACATCATACATGAGATGATACCCAAATTTCCATAAACGAAAAACTATTCGAGTTTTCGAAGTATGAATAAATCCAATGAATATAATTGACTTACTAATTAGTAATTACAGACTGACACGATAAAACTGAACTAACCCAAAAAGCATTCTAATGAGATTAGTGACTTCTCTCTTTTTGTTTTTTTTTTTTCTGAAGAATATCTTGTTCACTTTTTTTCAGTTTTTTCAAAACCACTTTCCAAATACTCCGTATAATTTATCACAAAGAGGGAAGAAAAACAGAAAGCAAACAAATAGAAATGGAAAGCGATACGAGTAAAAAGAAGGGCCATGACCAGCCAATTAGCTCACCACGAACGACCTTGGCCCTATGTGAGACGGGCTCAGAAGTTGAGCCTTTCAACAATATGCATAGCAGAGATATGAATAATCTCACAAGTGAAAACCTTTAACGTCCGGTTTTGGCACGCTTCATTCCACTAGTATTGAAAGGGGACACACTCCCACTGGGTCCGGGACTGTCTTCTCTGATACTGGAGTTCAGCAAAGCTAGCTCCCTCAGCTGCTGTCTTTTGTAAAAGTCTTGTGATTCATCCTGAGAAATGAGAATGACACATCAGGTCATTATTGTGTCGTTTCTAGGATTGTGGTTATAATTTTGTTTTAGTTAGTTATTTCAAGTCGCTTAGGCTTGTAGGCTCTAGATCAAATCACACAAAAGGCCACTTCGGGCCAAGTGCTGTTCGAATATGGTCAATTTGGTTCAGGTGTGCCTTCGGATGTTCTTTAAGAGTTTTGATCGGGTCATCTTTAACTTATTTTTAGATCTAGCGACCTACATCACATACCAAAGATTGATTTATGTTTTAAGAATAAAAAGGGCATTCAACACTATGACTATACAACAGATTTCGGTCATTTCAAACAAAATACAAATACAGAAATTACCACTAATGCATCATAGACAATGCAATTTGCTGATGAAAGAAATAGCCTCTACAGATGATTTTATACATCTTTTCTATCACGACTAGTATGAACAACGAAAAAAAATATAAAAGAGACGTACCACAGGTTTCAGCAGTTCTTCTAAAATTTCTTTAGCCTGCCTCAATTTTATATCAACCACAGTGGGTGCCAAATCGGCCTCAACCAAAATGTGGAGTGGCTCATTAAGGTGCTCATAACCAGGTCTTCCCCGCAACTTTTCTTCCTGAATATAACAAATAAAATCCTAATTGCTTAGCTATCAATAATCACATTTACCGAGAAACGCAACCTCGCTTTAACAAAGGGATAAGAACATGCAAATTAGTGTCAAGTGTTTGAGACAACAAATGAGAGTTAATGACCAATAACCAAATGCATCAAATGTTACCTTCTCTGGATCTTTTATTGATCCTTTTCCCCTAATGAACACACGACAACCAGTCGATAATTCTACACGTCTCAACGAATTACCTCTCGGGCCCAACAGACGACCAACAAAGTTAAACTGAGATACATACAAGCAAAGTTAGCTCTCGAGTTAGATCCCATGGTAAATGTCTTGAGTTGTAGACATAACAAACGAAAAGAAGGAGAAGTTAGAATTAAGCTTCCAACAGCTTTAAAGTTCACAGATGACTTACATTGGGATATGCATCTACTGGTATTTCCAAACGCATAATTCGTTTCACAGTATACGAACTAGGACTCAGGGGTGCCCCTTGCCAATCCATAGACATTCCATGTGGATTACCCAACCTCTGAAATATATAAATAATAAAACACATCATAAGGGCATGTCGGTAATCAAGATAATAATGTACAAGACTAGACCCGTTCAAGTCAACTGGCACTGATATCAAGTCATTTCTTCTATTTGGTCAGTATGCTCAGGGCATATTTGGGTCATCGCTCACGAATTGGGTCATTTCCAACTTTCAAGTCTGATTATCAAGGTCATTGTTTGAGGTTAGTCATTTCAGGTCATTCTTGAAACAGTTTACACTTTATTTTTAGTGCAGGGTTGATAATTTGTTATGGATGAGCAAATTTGACGGATTATTCTTTCCGGGTTTGGTGGAGTCGGCTTCGGCAGGTCCAAATGTAGCCGATTCAATAAATAGCTAATATTCATTAGGATCCGAGGTTAAAAAGCTCATCGACAAGTCAAGAAATGCAAGGCAGCCCCACAGTTTGCTCCTACTACAAAGAGAACGTTTTGCTGAAGAACCATTCAAGTAATAGTCTGAGAAACTCTCATTGAGAAGCACCCCTAATAGAGATTAATTTCATCTACAGAATTATCAAAAGCCCTGCCAGCGACATTCTGTGGTTCCACTAATTGACAAACACAGTTGCACAAATAGATTCGGTAGGCCAATCGAAGCAAATTGTCTATACTAGAACTGAGCTTTCTGGTGAACTACTTTCCAAGAGTTTTTTAAACGTTAATCCCAATCCAACGTTTTCAAAACTCAAACCCATTCCTCGGAGATTGAACACAGAACCATCCATACTGGTCACTAGTACTCTGTGAGCATACAGAAGTTCTAAAGTGAGAGCTCTCTTTCTGGCTTTCACAATAACACTACATCACAGCCCAAGTAACATTAAGTTGAGAATTGAGATTGCAGCTCCAGAATGCATTCCCAAATTTCCCATAACCCTAGACTCTAGCGCTGGTGTTTAATTGACTCTGCCAACTTTTTCGGGTTGTGCAAGCCTCGCCCTTTGGTAGCTTTACTCCAAGATCTAGATTAATAGATTCATAGTTTCACCTTCACTTAAAGGCAACCTCACCTCTTACATTTCATATTTCCTCTTTCAGGGTCTTTGGAGTCCAAGCTTCCTCCTCTTTTCTTTCATAGACAAAGCACTCATCTTAGACAGTCGGGTGAAGCGAACTATGACGCTTCAGTTTTTTAGCCAATTCAATGGGATGACTTCGCAAGAGAAAATTCTCCCACTACAGCTCCAAGAAGTATACTTGACCATTCATTCATGAATGAGAATTCTATAAAGGGACAACCATTTGCACAAATTAAAATGTCCACAATCAACAGGCTTACTGCTTCTGCAGCTTGGCTTAATGTACGTTCCAATCGATACATGCTATAACATTTACGAAGACACATCATCCTAACATCTAGCTGGTTCTTCTAAAAGATGGCAGATATACAAATTCTTGCATAAAAGTTTAGGAAGGAGACAATCCTCAAGAGACTATGATACAAAATGCATTTGTTCCCAGCAATATACCAGCACAAGTAAAATCATATCCAGAATCCAACATAGAAGTCGTATCACCTACTGGCATACTGCAATATTAAACACCCAGATTACTCCTCCATTTCTACAAAAACCTCCAAAACAACCGATTCTATTTGCGTACGCTTCCAAATTTCAACCTAATCGTGTTCGGAATTTAAGAAGTGGTTCATATAACATACAAGAAATGAAACATGACGAGTGACGAAAAAAGATGAGAACAATATGTGTTAACAAGCAGCATCAGGATACACCTCATATACAGCCACCAAGAAAATAAATAAAAAATAAAAAAATACCTCCTGATGTATGCCATTCCACCCACCATATCCGCCCCCATGTGGACTTGAGCCCAAATTTCCGGATGCCATTGGACTGGGGCTTCTATACTGACGTCTATCAAAGTCACCAAGACCTTGGTTGGGCAACATACCAGAAACCCTCAGAATTTCTGTAGCAGATAAAGTAGTTCAAAATTCGGTCAAAGCTGGATAGCAAAATATACTAGGAGAGGGCCAATGATATTGACACTCTTGTTCAATTATTGAGTATAGATGAGAGGGAAAACAAAATCCTCTTTCCCCATTCATGTTACTCATACTCAACTTCAACAAAAAAATGAAACAGACAAAACACTCTAACAGTTGTAGGACTAACAAAGTGATGCCATTGGCAAATGACATAAATGTGGAACATGTACAATCCATAGCCAATTAAAAGCTAGTGACACTCAATGGCACACACCTCAAAGTGAGGCCAAGTGCAAGTTGATGAGCAACATTTTCCACTTGTAGGAACATAGTGTGCTCACTCAAACACCAACTTACTAGTACAAACATACATCCCGAAAATGGCATTTCCATTACTTTTGGACACTTGAGAAAGGTGTGACTCAGATCCATAGCTGTACAAAGGCAGCAGAAATACAAAAACTACTGCAGCAGCAGCAGTGAAAATCACATGAAAGGAATGGGAAAAGAAAGAAAAGGTGAGACCTTGATTCAAGAGACGGCTGCATATGGGGAGAAGTTGCAGAAAAGGCCCCAATTTCTGATGCTCAGCTAACAACTCCGTCAAGTACTGACTGCCACTACAGCACCACCACATCAACACACCCAACAAAAACACCTACCCGTGTAAGTCTACATTTCATCATCATTATACTATGATATAACTCTGGTGCCTCGAGGGCTCTCTCAAATCAAGGGGTGAGTTGTCAGGACATGTGGTTTCCAGAGTGACCCAAAAGTAATCAAAAAAGCACAGCCAGTTTAAGAAGGCATTTTATTTTATTCGCTTCACACAAAACAGCACGTAAGTCCATATTCTACCACCATTATCCTACAACAATGTCATTACCTATCCCTTCAAGCAGTCAAGTGAAACAAGTGATCGTGGTCGGATGTACCAGTTAGTCTCCTTGTGACCGAGGTATCCGCCGTATTGTTGTAACGGATCAAATATAACCCATTGACGACAAAGCATTGTTAATCATACGATGGATATCTTTGTCACAAACAAGAATTTGTGCGGATGTATGCAGCCTTACACTGGGATAGCAAAACAACAATAAAAAAACATTTAAAAGTTCCAAGCTTGCATCAAAGAACCACAACTTGGCATAAAAAATACAAACAAAAAAAAGCACAGTCTACTCAGTAGTCAGTACTCAGTTCAAAGAGTCATTCTATGCTAGAACACCCTAACCCCCGCACAAAGTTAAGTTAAACAGTAACAACAAACCCCATCAACGGAAACACAATAAAAACAAAATCAAAACAACAAAAAGGGCATATAGAATTAACCAAACCAAAAAAAAGTGGAGTTTAAGAGTAAAAAGGGAAAGCAACCTATCATCAAAAGTAGAAGCAGTGGTTCGAATCTGAGGAGAAACAACTCTTGCTGGTGAGAAATTTGAGTTGTATATTCCTGACATGATTTTTTTTATGATGGGATGTTTTTTTTTTAATTTTTGATTTTTTTAATTTAGTATTATTTGGTGGTAGCAGAGATAGGAGGAAGAAGAGAGAAAAGTCAGTGACGGTGGTGGAAATTGGAGTGGAAGAAGAAAGAGAAGAAATGTTGGGGAGGGGAGGCGGAGAGAAAAAGATGGAAGGCTTTTTAATGTTGCCAGATAAAAAGGAGTGTGACAGTAGACAAATTATTATAGAAGGACTTACGGAGTAAGGTCCTGGTCTCTTGGACTTGTATTCAGATAGTTTCAGTTCAATTCAGACACATTCAGTTCAGTTCAGACACATTCAGTTCAGTTCAGACACATTTAGTTCAGTTCAATTCAAACACATTAATAATAATATTATTATTACTACTATTAAATATAATGGTAGTAAAAATAATAATAATAATAATATTATTATTATTATTATTAATACTTACTCCGTAATATAATAATATTAATATTATTCAGATAGTTTCAGTTCAATTCAGACATATTCAGTTCAGTTCAGACACATTCAGTTCAGTTCAGACAGTTTCAGTTCAGTTCAGACACACTCAGTTCAGACTCATTTAGTTCGGTTCAATTCAAACACATTAATAATAATATTATTATTACTACTATTAAATATAATAGTAGTAAAAATAATAATAATAATAATAATAATATTATTATTATTATTAATACTTACTCCGTAATAAAATAATATTAATATTATTAATATTATACGGAGTAATTAATAATAATTAATAATAATAATAATAATAATAGTATTATTATTATTATTATTATTAATACTTACTCCGTCATATTTATAATAATATTAATATTAATATTAATTATTATTAATAAATTATTTATTTAATTAATTTTATTATTATTATTGTTATTATAATTAATAATAATAATAATATTAATATTAATAATACTTCACATATATAATAATATTAATATTATTAAATATTATTAATAATATTGTTATTATTATTAATTATTATTAATAATTAATATTAATTTTAATATTAAAATTAATATTAATTTATTTATTTTTCTTATTCTTATTATTAATAATAATAATATTATTATTATTATTATTAATATTAATATTAACAATACTTAATATTTATAATAATATTAATATTATTATTATTATTAATTAATTAATTAATTAGTTAATTAATTTTATTATTATTATCATTATTATTATAATTAATAATATTATTATTATTACTAATAAATAATAATATTATTAATAATATTAATTAATAATAATAATTATTATTATTATTATTATTAATTATTAGTATTAGTATTATTATTATTATTAATTATTAATTAATATTAATATTATTTAATTAATTAATTTTATTATTTTTATTATTTTTATTTTTATTATTTTATTTTTATTATTATTATTTGTCATTAATAATAATATTTAGTATTATTATAATAATAATAATAATAACAATTATTGTTTATTATTATTATTATTTATTCATTTTAGTTAAGTTAAGTTAAGTTAAGTTCAGTTCAGTTCAGTTCAGACTCATTCAGTTCAGTTCAGTTCAGTTCAGTTCAGTTCAGTTCAGACTCATTCAGTTCAGTTCAGACTCATTCAGTTCAGTTCAGTTCAGACTCGTTCGGTTCAGTTCAGTTCAGTTCAGACCCATTCAGTTCAGTTCAGTTCAGTTCAGACTCATTCAGTTCAGTTCAGTTCAGTTCAGTTAAGTTCAGTCATTTTAAGTCCAGGAGAACAGGGCCTAATCCGTATATCATAAGAAATTTATACCAATGGATAAAAAAAAGTCATCGATGGACCTAACTCATTTCTCCATCCTATAAACTAAAAAAAAACATCTTTATCCATGAATAACTAATTTTTACGCATACAAATTGCGTCAATGTTAAAAAGATAGATAAAGGATTGGACAAAAATATGTTGTTTACTAAATACTCGTAAATAATGCAACCAGATGAAATGTACTCGACAATTTTACTAAAATTTGGCAGACAACATAACACGCGTGACCATTATCACCTATTTAACAGCATAAGCATGAGGATAACAAATAAGGATAACATCATCAGGTGTGTTGTCGGAGATTTGTTATACAGTTGTGAATAAAGTAATTTAAAGTTGAAGTGACCTTGAAGCAACTTAAATGCAACCAATAACGTCGTAACTGTACATTTTAGTACAACAACAAAAAAATCATTACAATTAATGGAACACTTCTTGATAAATAACAACATTAATTAGTAGTAGTGTTTGAAGTGCGCTTCTCTCTATCGTAAATAAGAATCTTCAAGTCGTGCTTGCTAATGACCCTTGATATTGGAACATATAGCTGACCATTGGTAAAAATAGGTTAGGGGAGGTAAAGACCAACATGAGACAGCGACTGGTCTTGACTCTTGTTAATGGTCATGACGAAGCGCGCGGAAATGGGGAATTGTCGCCTAGTAAACTGAACTGGAAATTTGCTTAAGTCAGATGGAGAAAGAGAAAATTGAGGAATCTAGACTTTATCACCTCTGTGGAAACCCGTTAGCATGGTACAATAAATGACTATTTTCCCTAGGTTAGAAACAACTAAACGCATTCCATTGCATAACCCATGGAATTGATTAATGTTCCTGATGAGCATGACCATATCACCCACCTTTAATCGCAGATAATGATTAAGGACCCCAGAGCACTTAATTCTATTTAGAAATTCAGTTGAGTGAAGATCAGGAACGACTACAGGGCTACAGGTGATTCATCCATACGTTACAACAGACAGTTCAGCTAGCATCACATTTTAGCCTTCACACGTTACAACCCTTAAGACCTTCTCGAGACACTTGTTAGGAGATTGTGGACATGACTTAGGTCCACACCGACGCTGTCAGGCGCGGGTTTTGGTAGGCGAATGAATCTCGTGATGAGATTGTTTCTCAAATTGAAATTTACATCAAAGTGGAGTCGCCACCGAACTTTATGGGAGTTCGAACCCGTTCGAACCCACTCTATACCTAGGTCGTATCGCGTACAAAACACGGTTTGCCTTATAGTACTAGAATTTATGGGGTTCGTCTCTTTGCAAAAGATATCGATGTCAAATTATCGGATATCGTATATCGAATGACTCTGGTAACCAATTGTTTCGGGCATCCGGGAACCAAAGATTCTAAGTAATGGGTGAAGGTACATGTTGGGAAGCCCACAAAAAACACCCAACCCCGCCCGCACATAACGGCCTCTACTAAGATATCAATTGGTGTTATAATACGCGTGTTAGTAAGATGGTGGAATGTATGGCATACAACATTTTGATCTAGACATGCAAATTGAAAGTTGTACTACGTCGTTTAATGCATCTTTCGGATTGTCGAAGTTGTTTTACCATGTGGGTTCATTTAGAAAGCGATAAATGCCAAACAATGAAGTAAATAACTTGAAATGTAAATTACCATGTGGGTTCGTTTAATGTAACTTCCTCGGCAGCGACCTCAGTTGTACCCTTGATCCCCTATGTCGATATCAGCTCCTTATATACTCCTAGCCCGTGTTGCCCTCTCTACCTCCTTAGGCTCGAGCCTAGCCTCAACCCGCCTCGAGGACTCGCCCTTGAATCCCGTCAACTACTCCTTTAGCCTCTCGATTTCCCGCTCTGGAAAACAATCAACCCCTGCAGGTCCCTCTTGACCTTATCGAGATTAGTCACCTGAGTCTCTAGCTGAAGCACCATATAGGGAACATTCTACAAAAGAAATCTCGACATAATAAACTAACCAAAACAAGGTCCTATCAACAAAGGGTAAACTAAAACAATCCGAGCTAGTCCCAGCAGCGTTACGTGACGAGGTAGGAGCCCTCCTGGACGCATAAGCTCGGAAGCAGTTGGCTGCATGCCACAAGCGCTAGTGATTGACCGACGACATCTGAAACCAACAAAGAACATTAGCCTCAAACATGTCAAAAGCAAACAAAATGAAACAAGTAAGCGATACTTACCCTGTATCGTAACACCCCTGATTTTTATAAATTATAATCGTAAAACGGATTCATTTTTCAATCGTTTGAACCCCTAAAATTCTATTTGTCTCAAAAAGTCTTTATATATTTAAAATATTTTTATTTTCGATTCAATTTGTTCATTTAATACTTATCGAAGTCCTATTTGGGCGATTTAAATTGTAAATTCTTTTTATTTAAGCTCGAACTTCTATTTTCAGCTCGAAGCTCATTTTAATTAAGCTTCGTCAAAGTATTTGATATTTTTTCTCGAGAAAACAATGTAATTCATTTTCTTCGTAAATTGTTTATTATTTCTTCGCTAACATTTAATTTAATCTTAGGATACATTTTATACATGTTCCCGATCTAATTATTCATTTTTCCTACCTTTAACCTTGTCTCGATTAAATATCATATTTACAAGACTATTTTATTTGGTTAAATTATTTATTTTCTCAAGCCGATTTTAATTTGATTGCTCGGGATTCGACTTATGACTCGATATCACTTCTCGAGACTTGTTATATACCTGCTCATTTACTTAAACCTAATTGAAACCCTAATCTTCGTCTTCCAGTCTGCCTCTTTCTTTGTCGTTCCATCTTCGCATCCATCACCTATCTCTCGTTCACCTTCATCGTCCCTACCCTCACTAGTTTCGCCTCCTTTGTCCGTGTGTTACTGATTCGTGAAGGTAGTTCTTCTTCCTTGCTATTTCGTTCCCTTGCTGTTATTACGTATTGCTTTCTCTCCTACTATTCTGTGATTCGTTTCCCTCTGTTCTTTCTCTTCGTTCTTCTTCTCCTTCCTTCTATCATTTTGTTGCTGCGACTGTTGTAGTCATTGATGTTGATGTTGTGCACTTGTTACTTTCTACTGTTGTTGTGATGTCTGTACTGTTGCTGCTCGCTTTATCGAATTTCGTTCGCTGTTTAGTTGTCTTCCTTTTCCTTGGTATCCATTCACTATTGTCTTCTGCTTGCTCCTTCCTCTTCCATCAGTCCTGTTTCTCATCTTCTATTCCTCTGTCTTCTCTTGTATTCTGTTTCGGCTTTGCTACTGTTATCGAGTTCCACTGTCACTGCTGGTTTGTTGTCGTATGTTGTTACTGGTGATATCGTTGTTGTTTCATTATTGGTTGCTACTATTATCTTTGCTGCCATTTCTATTGTCGATTTCTCCTATTGTTCGTTTCGCATCCTCGATTTCGTTGTGGTTTTATGTCTCGCTGTTGTTGGTTGCTGATATCCGCCGTGAGCTGCTGCTGTGTGTTTAAATTTATTCTTGATGTTTATTGCGCAGGTGTTCTACATCTTTCTTTGTTGTTCATCGTTGTTTCTGCTGGGTTCAATGTTGAATTGATTGACCTTTGCTCTCTTCCTTCTCCTTTGTTTTCCGCTCCATTTATGATCAACTTTGTTGTCTCGCTACTGCTGTCGTTAAGTTAAGTTTTGTAGTAGCTGGTTGACAGGGTTAGTCGTATCCCTAATCATAGATACCTAAGGTCCACTAACTAATGTAGATAGTGAAGTAGGGGTCGAACCACAAGGAGACGGGACTTAAATACTTATTCTAGGGTCTAGGCTTAAGACTACAGGTCACTATTTTTCTGTTGTTCTGTTGTTTAGTTTAAGTGGACTGACAACTAATTGCTATAAGGTAAATCAATAATAAAAGAGTCTAGGGTCTCAGGTTCACAATGAATATCAATCGGGTCAGAGAGTCAACTAACAGGTCAATAATCGAACTGTCTAAGGTGTAGGTCCGGTCGGTACTTCAACAAACTTTAGAACTAAATTTAACCTGCGAGAAATAGAATAATGTGTAAGATCCAGATATCCGATTCATGCGAAAGACGCTAGATGGCTACATAATTTGATGTAGCTTATATATATATATATGGTGTTGCTCTTTGCAGTACGCATTTTACTCGACGTAGTACCGTTTTTCCTATTTTGTCCCTCTCATTTCTCCCTCCCTCAAATTCATTCTTTTGTTTTTCCTCTCTTTTCTTTCTCTTTTCTCCATGTCTACTTTACTTAACGCAGTACGTTATTTTTTACTTTTACGCAGTATATTTTTTTTTTTTTTACTTTTACGCAGTACATTTTCGCAGTACATTTATTTTAAAATTTCATGAAATACATTTACTTTAATCTTTGAATAAAATATTTTTTAAAAATTTATCAATGCATGCGGTACGTTTCTTTTATCACGAAATACACATGTTTTTTTTCAATTTTGACACGGTATATACTCAGTTCATAACTGTACTACACTATCCGATTGCATACTTCCAATTTAATACCCAATATTAAAGTATTAAATCCAAGAATTGAGTTTCTAAACCAAAAAAATTGAAAATATAATGTTTGCTAGAAAAATTCATTTGTATTCGGCCACAACTTTAAATTTATGTTTAAAGTCATGCGAGACATCCGAACCAAAATAAAAAAGACTTCGTAAAAAAGAGGAACAAGGTCGTACGTAAGGTAATTAATGGTTGAAAATCGATAATTGAAACCAATACTTACTGATAAACAAAAAACAAAAATCATAATTAATGATATATAACCATAAACAAAAAAAATCGATTATTTTGAACTTTGAAACAAAAACCCTAATTTCAATAATCAATGATAACTGATTATTGATACCTGTTCTTCAATCAAAATCTTCAATAATTAATGATAAACAAAAAACAATAATCATAATTAATGATATATAACAATAAACAAAAAAATCAATTATTTTGAACTTTGAAACAAAAAACCCCAATTTCAATAATTAATTATTGATACCTGTTCTTCAATCAAAATTGTATTCATGATCTATTAAATTTAGTAAATTGAATGAATGTATAGTTAAATTTGGAGGTAGTTAATAATAATTGAAGATGATTTTTAGGGTTAGGGTAGAGAGGGTGGGAGAGGAATAAAATTAGGTTTTTTTTATAAGGGCATGCAATGGAAAAATATGGGTAAAAAGTACTGCGTCGAGTAAAATGTGTACTGCAAAGAATAACTCCGTATATATATATATATATATACATATACATATATATATAAGTGAGATCTTTTACCCACTTTATTTTTTTTGTACATTTTACCTTGAATTTGCAGCCATTCAGATCTATTTACATCAAGGGTCAAGATTAAATATTAAACTTAAGAAGTGAAGCCCCAAACACAACCCATCATTATACACAATCCACGTTCAAGCCCTATACCCAAACTGAAACGAAAATTCCTATATCGAAACTGAAACAAAAGGCTCAAACCCTCTCGCATCTCACGAAAAACCGTCCCGAAATCGCATCTGACCAATATCTACATACAATTTTGCATCCAAATAAGGTATTTTAATCTTTAGTTTGATCAATTTTTTATGTATTTCAATTTATTTGTACTGTTTGATCAATTTCAATCGTATTGCTTAATTTCAATTTTAGAATTTTTGTACTGTATCAATTTCAATCGTTTTTTCAGGAAGAATCTACTGCGTTTAATCTACTGTGTTTTTTCAATTTCGTATAAACATGTTTATGCGTTTATCAATCGTACTGTGACTGCGTTCATTTCAATTTTTATCAATTGTACTGTGCGTTTATCAATCTACTGCCTTTTTTCAAAAAAAAAAATCAATCGTACCGTGTTTTGTCAATTTTTTTCAATCTAAAGTTTGAACCCTAAAAATTCAGAATTTTGGGTGAAAGATTGAGCACAATAATTGAACTTCATACCAACCCAAAATTCAGAATTTTTCATAATTTTGATTTCGTGACAACAGGAAAGTCCATCAATTTTGTGATCAATTTCTGGATTTTTGATTACATGATTAAACATTGAAATTATGAATATTGCAATATTTGAATATGAATAATGAAATACTTGAATATGCACATTGAAATAACTACATATTATTTCATAGCATGAATTTCTGGTTTTGTACATTATTATTACTATAAAATATCCAATTATTTTATTATGTTATTCTAATTATTCTATACTATTATTGCGGTTATTCTATATTATTTTTGAACTTATTTCATTATATTAGTTACTATGTTTTATAACCAGGGTTATTTAATCGTGTTTTTATAATTATTCTATAGCACATATGTGATTATTGTACTTCAATTTTTTTATTTTTTTTCTACTGTAACTAATACCCTCTTTGTTTTTGCCTTTCAGTTAAGTGTCTTTCGCTGGGTGCACCCTCAATGACACGCCAGATGTTTCATCCCAATACAATAACACGAGTCATTCATTACAATAACTGAGTATACATTGGACTAATAACTACGTAAAATGAGATAACATTATTTTAAAACTGATTATATTTTAGTGTCGGCCCAATATAATAACATGAGATATTCATTACAATAACTAAGTTTCTTCTTTAGAATAACTACGTAAAATCGAATAACATTATTATAAAGTTAATTATATTTGAATTTCATCTCAATACAATACCACGAGTTATAATAACTGAGTTTCTACATTGGAATAACACAAGTTATTCAATACAATAAATATCTTTCTACATTGAAATCATTACGTATCTATATTGAAATAACCTGATAACATTATTCTCAGTAAACAATTGAGTTAACTATAAAATAATTATTCTTTTTCATTAAAATAATCTTGTTTGTACATTGAAGTAACTATAAAAATCTGAGAAAAAAATACTTTGGGATTTGGGGAGTTTTAATCTCAACCCTTGATCATGGAGATCTAATGGTCACAATTAAGAGGTAAATTGTAGCATATATGACAAATGTACCAGATCTTGCCTATATATATGTACATACATACATATACACACACACACACACACACACACACACACACACACATATATATATATACATATATATATATATATGTGTGTGTATACATACATATGTATATGTATACTTATATAGAGTAAAGCTCTTATGAGTCCTTACTCTATATTAGTCCATAAGTCCTCATCCCATCCATTGGATGGGATGAAGATGGATGGACAAGATGCATCCATTTAAAAAAAAAAAAGAGATTTACGTTTCTAAAATAGCTCCCAAGAATTTAGGAAACAATAACTCCCTTGATCACGTTCATTCATCACTTATCACGTTCGTTCATTCATTCAAACGTGAGAAAAAAAAACCTTTCTTCATCACGTCCATTCATTCAATCAATTCTGTGCTCGATTCAATGGATTCAATGACCGCATCATCTTCTTCAACTGTTGATAAGCAATTGACCGAGTATAACAATGGTGAGTTTCAATATTTCTTTCACGTCAATTTTCATTGTTACTATTGCTTTCATTGTTGCGTTATTTTTTAACGTCAATTTTAATGTTGATATTGCTTTCATTGTTATTTCATTCATCATAGTTTCCTATCAATGATTAGTTACTCTCTCGATCTGTATAGATTCCAGGATTTTATGTTTCTTATTTAGGTTTTCCATGATATACACTGATACTATTGCATTGTTTTATATTAACGCAGAAACGTCATTGAAATAACATACCTTCTGAGTTACAGTAACACTTAATTGCAATTACAGTAACACACTGAACGTTTAGAAAAAGGGTTTTGATGATGATGTTAAAGTAACGTAGTGTACTAGTTAGAGTAACACAATTTATGAATTGATATAACACATTTGTTGCACGTCAATTTTAATGTTGATATTGCTTTCATTGTTATTTCATTCATCATAGTTTCCTATCAATGGTTAGTTGCTCTATCGATCTTTATAGATTCTAGAGTTTTATGTTTCTTATTTAGGTTTTCCATGATATACACTGATACTATTGTTGTGTTTTATATTAACGCAGAAACGTCATTGAAATAACATACCTTCTGAGTTACAGTAACACTTAATTGCAATTACAGTAACACACTGAATGTTTAGAAAAAGGGTTTTGATGATGATGTTAAAAGTAACGTAGTGTACTAGTTAGAGTAACACAAGTTATGAATTGATATAACACATCTGTTGCATGGGTGTAACGTTGTTTAATTTTGTGCAGGTCATATTGGCAAAGAAGCGAACGCACATGACAGTAGTGGAAAATGTGGAATTTTACTCATTTGATAAATCATGGATTAATAACAGTGGTTCATTGCTCTCATTTTAGTATAGATCCCAGATTTAACGTATGCTTTACTGATATTATTGTTTTGTTTTATGTTGAAGTAGACACGGTGTTGAAGTAACATACGTTATGAATTACAGTAACACCTAATTTTAATTAGAGTAACACAAAACGAGTATGATTTTGTAACGAGTTTTAATTTTTTGCAGGTAGCATTTGCCAAGAACCGAATGCACAGGAATGGTGAGTTTTTTTTCGTCATCACGTTCCGTCATTCATTCAATCAAATCTGAGTTCGAAATCCCGTTACCATGGATTCAATGAGCGCGACATCTTCATCAACTGTTGATAAACAATTAATCGAGTATAACAATGGTGGGTTTTGATATTTTTTTCACGTTTTGCTTCAATTTTTATTCATGATCGTCCGTCAATTTGCGTTCTTTTTTTCCTTCAATTTTCATGTTGATATTGCTTTCATTGTCATTTCATTCATCATAGATTCATATCAATGGTTAATTATTATAGATTCCAGAGTTTTATGTTTGTTATTTAAGTTTTCCATGATATACACTGATACTATAGATCCCAGATTTAACGTAAGCTTCACTGATATTATTGTTTTGTTTTCTGTTGAAGCAGACACGGCATTGAAGCTTCACTGATACGGACTTCTAAGGGCAGAAGACAAGGCAAATGTGGAAAGCTTGTGCGGATTAATTCGGGAGTTCAGGTTGCAGAGACAGCCGGTTTCTTGGGGGGGGGGGGAGAATATTGGCAAAACACAGGAACTGGATTTTGTACACATTTTTTACACATAGCGCTGTGCTACGTTGCAATTAATTATATATTTATTTAATACATGTGTATTTGGTTAGAGTAACATCTCATGTCTATTGGAGTAACACCATTCGTTAGTTACAGTAACAGACATAATGCATGAAAGTAACTGAGGACAACAACGTTGTTTAAACAATTCAATACCAAAGTAATTGAGGATAACTTGGATTAGAACCATTCATTACCAAAGTAACAACATTCGCTTTTTAAAGAACCATATATAATGCGTCAGAGTAATTGATGATAATAGCATTGTTTAACCATGGGACAAAGAATAATACCATTAATCACTTAGAGTAACATCATTTGTTCATTAAAGTAACAGTTATAATGCGTCAATGTAACACAATGATTATGAGACCACATTTGTATATTGGGTAAACTTCATTCATTTGCATAGTAACAACACCAGTCGTTAATTAGAGTGACAGGAACAATTAGTCAGGGTAACAGAGTTTAACAGCGTTGTTCCATTGGTGATAATCAAAATACTAATGTACATAACAAGTTTCGAAAACGATACAAAGCATTATTCGTAATTAGAAAAAGATGACATAATTCATTAGACACGTTATTTTTTTCGACCCTTTGTTGGCTTGCTCTTGGGACCATCAATGATCTTTTGCCTCGTCCACATACTTATCTACGTTATCCAACAACCGCGATCGCACCTTGATTTGTCTCCTCCTTTTGCCATCTGAAAAGTACAATAATTATGTACAACTATTGTTACAGTTTAATCTGGTATATAAAATTAAAGTACAACTGATACGAGTGAAAGTAACACCATATGTACAGCTGATACGCGTTAAAGTAACACAAAGAAAGTGTTAGAGTAACATAGAGTGAAAATTAGAGTAACACGTCTACACAATTAAATGTACCAGATTACTAGCATTCAAAGTAACGCAAAGATGAGATTAAAAGTAACATGTCTTGTACATTACAGTAACACATGATCGTCTTTAAAATAACATCATACATGTGTAACACTAACTGAACAACCCCTTACAGTAACACCTCAAGTTTATTACAGTAACTGAATATGCGCATTAGAGTAACATTCAATATATGTTAGACTAAGTATGAAGAGTAGAAGCATAGTATGAAGTAGGTGAATTCAATTAAACTCTACAGATGCATACCCAGATACCGCAACAATCTTTAGTGAAACCAATTAATTATACGGCACAAACGCAGCAAAGTAAATCAATCAATAATTAGCGAGAAAATTAATGAAATCAGATACGAATATAAACTAAACCTAGTTCTTTAGTACAACAATCGAGTATTAGTGAGTTACCTTGTATTATGCCGTCTGAAGATTATCTTTGCTGAAGTTAGAGAGCTGCTTCAATGTAGCCTTGCTTGAGTTGAAGACGAGAGGATGCGCGGGTGTGTTTTGAAAAGAAACGGAAGTCAAGCGATTGTGTTTGGGATGATGAAGGTGAAGGGTTTCAGTTAGGCGGGTGAGTTTGAATGAAAAAATTGAATGTAAGGAAGTAACGTGTATCAGTGGTTGAAGATAATTAAGGGAGGAGAGAGAATTTGATTTTATTTTTACCAAAATATGTTAGTTATTGCCTTAATTACTAGAATCAATCACCACCATCCATCCCACTCTAGATCAATGGTTGTAGATAGGACTAAAAAAAAAAGACTCACTTGATCTTTACTCTACTTATATACATATATATATACATACGTATATACATATATACATATAGAGCAGGCATTTAGGGCCGGGCCGCCGCCGCCGGCCCGAGCCGGCCCGAAATTTGGCACGACCGGCCCGGCACGAGGGCAAATTCGGGCCTGGCACGGGCACGGCCCGTCGGGCCTCGGGTCGGGCCTCGGCGAAGAAAAGGCTGAAAAGCCCGTGCCAGGCACGGGCACGACGGGCCCGATCCGACACGGCCCGCTGACAGCCCGCTGACAGGCACGCGGGCTGGCCCGACCAGGCACGCGGGCTGGCCCGACCCGGCACGGCCTCAACGGCTCTCTGCTGCGCGCCTGCTCTGCTGCTCTGCCTTCCCTTTTTACCTTCCTTCCTTACTCCAACAGCTCTCTCCAACGGCTCTCTCCCATTCCTCTATATTTTTTTTTCATTTCTTTTCCTATAAATTACCCACTTTCATCCATCTTCATTTCACAAATCATTATATTCTTCTTCTAATCTTATAATCATTCTTATCAATTTTTTGAAAAGTTCAATACTCTATAAGTCTACATTTCTAAATTCTAATCGTCTAATCTTATAAAATTATTATTAATATATATAAAAATTATTAATTATAAAAATTATTACTAATCTTATAAATAATATATAAATAATATTATAATCTTAATATAACAAGTATTATATATTAATCTTGAAATTTGAAGAATTGAAGGTTTTGGTTGCGTTTTTTGGTGCTAATCTACTATATTGAAGAATTGATCGTATCGGGTTTACGGGTTTTTTTATTATAGTCTGTCGATTCTCGATATTCGACCGCATCTCCGGATCTCTACAAGCTTTGTTTGCATTTTCTTACTTAATCTCTTTTACTTTAATTTTGTTAATTATTTTTGTTTATTACTTAATTAGTTAATTATAATCTTCACTTATTAATTTATTATAATTAAGTTACCTTCTAAATAATTTTTTACATATTAACTTGTCAATTGAACTAAAATACTAAATTGGTAATTGTTATTAAATTTGTTAGTTAAATTGTTAATTAATTTGGTAATTAATTTGATAATTTAATTGTTAATCCGTTAAAATATTTAAATCATGTCTGAATCACACAACACCGAGTCAGGGTCAAAAAGGAGTCGATCACAACAACGTCAAGGTAGCGTCGAACGACCCTCCGGTTCACAAACACCACAATCGGAGGCACATGGTCAATTTACGACCCCACAATTTAATCAATGGTCCGGTGTCACGCCTTCGTTCATGAACTTTGGCAATCCGAGCGGGTCGACCCCTTACGGTTACGATTTAACCGGGGCACAAACGGGACAAGGGTCCCAACAACCTTTTCCCATGACACCCTACTTATTTAATTTTGATATGTCGACATATCAGGCAATGTCGGGGAGACCACCTTTACCACCGTATTCATTTACACAAACGGGTCAACAATTTACACAACGAGGTCCAGAAGGACCACAATCGTTTACAGAGTCTGCACAACACGACACATCGGCACAAACCGTGTCACAATTCACAAATGTAAATGTACAAACAAGAACGAGCGAATCGTCCGATGACGGTATAGTTTGGGAGACTAAAGAAGAAATGGCTAAATTGTGTGCGATGGGTAGAACAAGTAGAGTATGGCTAAATTTCACTATGAGTGTAGATAAAAAATATGCTAAGTGTAATAATTGTGGAAGTAAATTTAGTGGTAAAAGTGCAAATGGTACCGGTCACCTAGGACGACATGCTAAAAAATGTGTTCCCAAAGAGGTCGGTCAAACATCCCTTGACCAATTTGTGACCCGACCCAAATCAGAAGAAGAGTATAAGTACGATTATAACACATGCACTGAGGAATTATCTAGAATGATAATTCAAACGGAAAAACCTTTCGCTTTATCTGAACACCCAGCGTTTAACAGATACGTAAAAGCAAACCAACCGGCTCATCTACAAACGAGCCGTAAAACTGTAAAAAGTAAAGCAATGAAACAATATATGGAGGCTAAAATGGAGCTTATAGAATGCTTCAAAAATATGAGGTCTAAAATATCGTTAACATCCGATGGCTGGGACTCTCGCATCGATTACTCTTACCTATGTTTAACAACTCACTGGATAGATGAGAATTGAGTTTTACAAAAAAGAATAATTGAATTTGCAAGATTAGAAAGTCCGCATACCGCTGCTAATATCCACGACGTTATTGTGAGAGCGATATGCGAGTATGAAATTAGAGATAAAATTTTGACAGTTACTTTTGATAATGCAACGTCTATGACTTCTTGTGCTAACATGTTGAAGACCAGTTTACAAAATATTTTTTTAGATGGTGAATTGTTACATGTTCGATGTGGTTGTCACATTTTAAACCTGTGTGTTAAGGACGGTTTAGTGGGTCTACGACACTATCACACCAAGTTTTAAAAAATAGTTATGCACTTGAACACGTGTCAAATGAGGCGCCAAGATTGGCGTCACTTTTGTAAATTAAATAAAATTAAATACAGAAAATTTCCCGCAGAAAACAACACGAGGTGGAATTCAATGTACACAATGTTGCAGTCATGTTTAGAATACAAGGATCCGCTAACTACTTTTTGGAACACTCGTTTTCCCGATCAACAATTACTTGAAGATGATTGGGAGAAAATAGAAATGTATATCGACTTGTTGTCAGCCTTTGAGGAGGCGACCAATGCATTTTCTCATGCATATAAGCCCACGGTCCCTTTCTTCATTGCTCACATTGACAATATTGCCACTATTTTCCAAAAATATCGAGGCCTACCTGATTACGCTACGTTTCTACCCGACATGGAGGCAAAATGGTTAAAATATTGGGACGATATTCCTCTTGTCTATGTATTTGCAGTGATTTTAGACCCTAGGTGGAAATTTGAGGGTGCCATTAACGTTGTTGAAAGTTATAAAAAAACAATGAACCTAGAATTCGACAGGGAGGCCTATGCGGCCTCGGTTAGACACGACTTTGGTGTAGTATTTGGTGAATACGAGCGGATTTATGGTCAAACTAACCCCACCACTACTTCTCGATCAGGTGCAGGTGCTAGCAGTAGCCGATCGACGATCGCTACAGGATTGGGCAAGGCCATGTCACGAATGTCTCGACTGATGCCATCTCCTCAACAAACACGGGCGTCCGATCTTGCTGAATTTCATATGTACCTGCGATATGATTATTTCAACAATATTTCCGAATTCGATACACTAACCACTGATCTTCTATCATGGTGGCGAGAACATGAAAAAGGTCTTCCGATGATGTCAGCAATGGCACGAGACTTCTACGCCGTTCAAGTTTCATCTGTAGCGTCCGAACGTTGCTTCAGTGCCTCTAAAAGGGTGTTGGACGAAAAACGTACGTCTTTGTCTTGCGACACCCTCCGCATGTGTGTCTGCTACAAAGATTGGATGGATGCAAGAGACCGAAAACAAGGTCAGGAACCAAGAGATAGTGATGTCGACACCGACGATACCCCTTCGAGTGGCAGTGTCGAATCGTAGAGTAATAGACATAATTATTTTTTTCAATTACAATTTCACAAGTCGACTTTAATTATTTTTTAGTTTCTTTTACATCCTACGAAGATTTAATTTATAATTTTTAGTTTGTATAATTACTATTATTTTTAGTAATTGTAATTTTTAGTAATTGTGTTTTTTTACAATTTCAATTTTTTTTAATAAAGAGTATTAACTATTTCCAAAGTGGGACTTGTGGAGTGATAGCTACAAGGCTACAAATATTATAATATATAATTACCTACAAGGCTACAAATATTCGGGTCGCACACAAACGCGTCTTGTTTTTGCTGGAAAAAATATGAAATAGATTGAGGCACGACCCGAAACCCGAAAACCGGCACGAAAACCGAAACACGGGCACGAGCACGAAACTAGCACGACGGGCCGGGCACGACCGAGCACGAGACCCGACCCGAGCACGGCACGACCGGGCCCGGGCCTCGGGCCGTGCCTCGGCGGCAAGGTCGGCTAGAGCTCCGTGCCGGGCACGGCACGAGCCCGGGTCTAGGCACGACCGGGCCGGCCCACCCAGGCACGAAGCCCGCCGGGCACGGCACGAAGCCCAGCCCGGCCCGACTAAGTGCCACCTCTATATACATATATACATACATACATATATACATATATACATATATACATATATATATATATATACATATATACATATATATATATATACATATACATATATATATATATATATATATATATATTTATATATATAGAGGTAGGTTCAAATAAGGGTAACAATATTTTAAGGGCATAAGGTCAAGTGTTAAAGTTACACAAAAAGTGCTTAAAGTTACACGAGATGAGTGATAAAGTTGCACTTTATCACTTGAAGTGATAAAAGAGCCGAATGTTATAGTTACATATCAATTTTAAACAAATGCAACTTTATCGTATGTCATCTGTAACTTTAA
Source organism: Agrostemma githago (assembly GCA_958450325.1). Lineage (NCBI taxonomy): Eukaryota > Viridiplantae > Streptophyta > Magnoliopsida > Caryophyllales > Caryophyllaceae > Agrostemma > Agrostemma githago. Next base: position 18,546,586 of record OY288247.1, on the reverse strand, counting down.
TACTCCCTCCATTCCAACCAATAGTATACATATTCCTTTTAGGTCCGTTCCAACCAATTGTATACATTTCCTTATTTGTACATTTATTTAGTTATTAAATTACCTAAATAACCTTCATACTCCCCACCCCATCCAACTCCCAAACCCTATTTTCATCCGCCACTTTCACTATCTCTATCCATCTCCCTATCTCTCTCATTCACTCTCACTCTCACGCTCTCCTATCCTCCTCAAACCCACCTTAATCCATTAATTCTTTTACCTCACCAACTCGTCTTTCTTAATAAAAAATGGAGTCTACAAAGTCTGGCTCGTCAAAGGGCTCTGCGAAGTCTGGTTCATCAAAGGTCTCTACGAAATCTGGTTCATCAAAGGTCTCTACGAAAGTTGTTGATGCGGTGGCTGATGTGGTTAAGGAGGAGATCAGGATAGGTGAGAAACGATGGAAGGGGTTGAAAGTTGAAGACATTGATCCTGATGAGTTTTTTAAGACGTCGGAGGACGAGGGCAAGGGCGAATACGACGATGAGAGTGATGATGTCGACATTTCTTTTGTGTCCTCTGAGTCGGTTTTTACTTACTCTAGGCCGGGTTTCAGAGGGTACAAGTACTGCAACTTGAATGAAGATGGAGATTATGTGAGATACGATGATGGCAGGGAGGTTGTGTATAATGGATCTCTTGATACGGACTCGGGTTGGAATAGACGGGTTTACAAAAATTGGAAAAGAGAAAGAAAGGGGTTGAAAAAAAAATCTTACTCCGAAGACGAGGTTTCGTCTCGTTCTCCTGCTAAGAAACCCGTCTAGGATGGTATATTTCTGAAACTGACATATTTTTCGTTTACTATTGCTAATTTCGTTTAGGGTTCATATGGTTTTATGTTGATTTGTTTAGCGTTTAGGCTTGATTTGGTTTTATGTTCATTTCGTTGACACTATTAATTCACATTGTTGCTATTAATTGAAGCGAATTATCGATTTGGAGTTTGCTGAATTGTTGCCATTAAGTTTTATGTTGATTTGCTATTAATTTCGTTGACACTATTTCGTTTTCTATCCGTTAACTTTGGAGTTTGGGCATCTAGTTAGTCTAATTATGCAATGTATATGATGATGAAGTTGTACGTCTTAAATTTAATTTTTTTTTTCCGGTTAATGACCATCAGGATGTGTGAGGCATTAACCCATAATTGAATTCAATTATTGTCTTAAATTCTTAAATGACAATAACTAGATGCCGTCACTAAGTTGTAGTCTTAAAATTCAATTATGTATTGTAGATGATGGTGATTGTCTTAACCCATAATCTACCCACAAGAATGCATTGTATATGATGGTAATTGCTTAAATTATGGGTTAATGATGGCTGGTTTTTGTGTGTATGTTGGTGTGAATGGTGGGGGCAGAATTGTGGGTAAATTTGGGGCTGTATGGGGCTGTTTGGGGGCAGATTTACGGGGCTGTAAGTGTTGGTTTGACCTTTTATATGTCGATCTTTTTTCTTCTTCTTTCATGTTATTAATTCCCCGTCTATTGGTTGAGTGTTAATAATTGCTAAAGTGATATGCATGCTTCCCAATTTTTTGATTGAGAGCCTATAATGTGCAACATAAAATCGATTAAGCATTACCATGATGAGCTTTACATACTTAATTGTTTCAAAATACATGAAACTAACAAAATACTAATGGGGTAGTACTTACAAAAAATTACAATCGTAATTTGCTTTGCTTTCATATGCATGTGTTACTCACAAAATGTGCTTCAACTTGCTCTTCATTTCCGTTGTAGCTCCTAAACCCCCACTTAACCAAAAAGTAGCTCATTCTTGAAACATGTCTTTCTCATGCATTCTCATGTTGTTGGATGTTGTTGTTCACATTCTCTAATGCATGGAGTGCGCTTTCTAGACATTCAATGTTTGGTTTTACTTTTGTTTCATCAACTTGAGAATTTTGAAGCCTCTTTTTTCCAATGTGTGGTATTTTGTATGAATTGCAACCTTGAACCCTCAAAATTTCATTCATGCATGCAAGTAGAGAAATCCACACAAATTTCAATTTTTCATTATCCACTTCATCAAATGCCCTACTAACCGCATCCACTAATTGGATTATAGACTTAGGTGATTTCTTATGGTGAAGTGTTTGAATGGATCTAAAAAATCCTAAGTCCAAAATGTTTAAATCGGGACTATTTGGTGGTTGACAAACTAGCTCCATATCAAACCCATCCGATTTTCCAACCTTTAGAAAGTCTATGTCCTTTGGTGATATGTGTGGTTTAGCATTGTCTTGTTGAATGTAAATCTTCCCACTTGCATCTAGTGGCCACTTAACTTTGATTGCCGGAATGACTTTCTCAAGTAGGCATTGTTTAATCACTTCCTTTGTTATGCTTTCAATGGGCCTCACTTCTAAAGTTCCCTTCTCCCTATTCTTGCTTGACCTCAATGCTTCCGCTTCATAAATAAAGGGGAAAATGCCAATTTTTCCATCAAATAAGACAACACCATCCTCATCGTATCTAGGCCTAGCAACGGCCGCCATGAACATTATTTTAGCTATGTATCTCTTCGATTGACATGTTCTATGTGGTTGTTCTTCATTAGGCAACAAGTAGTACTTTTGATTTGTTCTAGTCATGCAAAAGAACTTTTCATCAATGTGGACAACATTGTACATTTCATCATAGATTAGATTTCCACCTAATGAACTTGCACTTATCTTTCCTAAAACCCAATGTAATCTAAGCAATTTGTTTTGTTGGGTGAGTGTTGGTCTAATGGCACTAGAATGACTTTTCATTTCACCCTTAGCAACTAATCTCCAAACCGTGGTGATAGGCAAGTCTAAACCCTTAGCTAAATCTCTAATACACATTCTATCACTTAAATCGATAGATTTTACCTTTTCGGGGTCGATGAATCTAGACAATTTGCCTCCTTTGTATTTTCGATCAACATTCACCACTTGTCCATCTTTGATTTGTACATGAACTTCCTTCCATATTCGACCAATGATGAGTCTTGTTACACCAAAATCGTTGCTAAGTTGTTTAATGCACCCATGTTGAAGCTTTCCATTGTTGTAGCTCAAGCTCATTAGTTGACTAATCTCTCTTTTTTCCACATTTGTCAACCTTTTATGCTTAACTATTGGTGGTGTTACTTGGGTGTTGACTACTTGGTTGGTGCTTGTTTCACTCCCTTGAACCCACGCCCTTAGTGTCACCGCAAGCTCTCGACTTTGATTTGAAATTGACATGTTTATTGCCTGTCTTGCATTTGTTACCCTTCTTTGGGGATGTTGATTTGGGACTGTTGATGACGATTGTGTGGCTGCTGTTTGGGGCTGTTGTTGATGCTGATTTGGGGCTGAAAATGGCTGATCTTGCTGCTCAATTGGGGCTGAATTTTGAAGCAGGTTGCTGCTCGTTTGATACGGATTTGAAGGCTGATTTTGGGGCTGATTTTGGACTAACAGGTGGACATTTGTGGGTAACTCTTGACGGTTTATGCCTTCATTTTGTTGATGGCTAGTATTGAATGTAAAGTTAGACATGGTAAAGAACACTTTGGTTAGTTAAGTTTGTGGTGAGAATTTAGATGTGATTTTAAGTGTATTTATAATGGTGAATGCACCATGTTCAAGTTGTGGAGGGAAATTCAAAGTCATTCATTTATCAATGAAATTTTCATTTCGAAGGGAAAAATTTTCTTCTTCATTTTCATTTTGCTGCACTCAAATTCAAGGGTCCTAAATTAAAATATGGAGCCAAAATGATAATTTTGGAGGCAATTCAAAAATTTGGTGAAATAAAATGTGGGTAAAAAAAAGATGCCAAAAATAAAGTGTAAGGAACTATTCCCAACATCCAGACGTTGATGCCAAATAATTAACCCATAAGTGACAAATAATTGGGAAATTAACAAGGGTAAAATAGTAACTTCAATACCAAATTATCTCTTTCCCATACCACCTAAAATCTTGTGCAAAAAGCAAACGGATACTATTGGTTGGAACGGAGGGAGTATACACTTACTGAAACATGTTGCCCTTATTTGAACCTACCTCTATATACACACACACACACACACACACACACACACACACACACACTTACCCTTTACCAAAAAAAAATTTAACCTGCGGTCGCTAGAATTAAGCTAGTCTACCCAAAATATCGTGACCTAATTAGTCCTTAACCCGGTCAGCAAAAAGTCGTAATTGTGATACTAATTAATTAATCCTGGCCAGTAATCAATCAATCAGAATTAAAACAATATTTTGGCGACAGTTCATACGATTAGAAACAGGTCAGTTTACTATAACCCAATTAACATGCATCGATCCCCATAAACCTTAGATAAAATTTAGCTACACATGATGATTGTAATCGAACTAACACAAGACAAATTGCAAAAAAATATGATGAATACTAATCGAATTAAATTACGAGAAACAATAACAATTCTACGCTAGAAAACAATAGACGAAAACTGAAATTAAAATTACTACGAAAACAAAAGATGAATTAAGACAAGAATTAAACTAGCAAACTGAAATTGAAATTAAATTAAAAGTATTGCTACCGAATAATTCAAGATCTAAAAAGAGATGAACGGAGTTCGATGTATCTCGCGAATTGAAGGAAAGCGGAAAAGAACGTAAACTTCGAAATTAAGAAAAATAGAGTTGTACGTGAATTCTAAGGTAGAATGAATGTGTCTGACAACGAAGTGAAAAGACAGATTTAAAAGAAATCAGTTGGACTTCGAGACAGGCCCAATATCTAAGTATATTAGAAATCTAATCCGCGGCTCGGGTAAGACGCACTCGATCGAGTGCGCTGCACGCATTGCCACTCGATCGAGTGGATCCGTAATTGCTTCAATTCTTCTTTCTTTTGGTCCAAAGGGGAGAAATCAGCCCAGTACTTTAATGCGATCCAGTTAGGCGCTGAAGTGAGGCACTCGATCGAGTGCTATAGCACCACTCGATTGAGTGGGCCTGCTGGAACTCGTAGCAAGAGTTCTTCTTTGCTTCTCGGCTTTTCGTTTTCTTCCTCGACCTTCGTTCTCGTCTCGGCTATCTAGGTTATTACTCCTAAATATGCTCGAAATTGCACCTAACCTGCAAAATAACATGAGAATCGGCAGTATCGACTTTCTAATAAAAATCGACATTAAATATATAATTGAAGAAGAAAAGCTTAAAAACGGTTGTCGGGGGACAATAAAATACGATATAAAATATGTTGATCAAACTCCCCCAAACCAAACATTTGCTTGTTCTCAAGCAAACAACTGATATATACATACGAGGACAAGTGATGTGAAACACGACTCAGAGCTGAATTACAAATATTCTCCTAAAATCAACGAGAAAACACGTAATGCTCAAGAATGCAGCGAGATCAATAATCATGCCATAGTCAAACAATTGCCTTCCAAATTTTCAATCTTGCAAGACCAATAATATCGGACTTCCTTACGGTTGTCGCTCGACACTCATAAGTACGGGTAAGTAAATATGTGAAGATAAGGAAGAATAAAGACACTCACTCGACTTATGAAATATGCATGCAATCGAATATGAAATCAACCTCTCCAATCAAATACGTGTTCCTCCAATCAAGACCATAGTACATGCCAAGGACTTACAAAGGATGGCTAATATGTGAGGAAATAAAGTGGATTGTGCTTAATGCACGTATGGAAATGTGGGGCTAAGACCAATAGTCGCAGCTACATAATAAAAACTATCCTTTCAAAATCCTCATCTATGGATTCCGGCCACTAGCTAGAATTAAAACTCAAAAATGCTTAAGAGAGAATTTTGTCATCCTCCTAATTACAATTCAATTTTAGTTATAGCATCTCGACCGTTCCCCAAAAATTACAAGAAACATATATGTAATTTTTTTTTCTTTTTTTTTTCTTTTCTTTTTTCTTCTTTTTCTAATTCCATTTTTCTTTTTCTTTCTTTCTTTTCTTGCTTCTATATATTTTTTTTTCCTGTTCCGATAAGGGGAAGGCGAATACAAAGTCACATAACAATATTACACACTAAGATCCAAAAGATGTAAACATCCCAAATTATGATCTATTAGTGAAGTAATTCCAATAATGTTCGCTGCGACTGTCCTGGTAAGGTAGGTTATTCTGGGTTGTAGCTAATTGATATAAATATCATGAAAACATGCTTACAACAGCTGAAATGGGCTAAACATAGGAAAAATGACCTAAATCTACAAGGTAGTAAAAATGGGTCATTTTGGCTATGTGGAGCTCATCAAAAACAGAAATGCCTTTCCTCATGTACCTCCTCCTCAAACCAAACACGTATTCAATATCAAGAACGGATGTCATATTTATGCAATTTTATGTTACACATTCCATAAGGAGAAACCACTCAATTCCTAATTATAAATGAGACCAGTTACGGATGTTACTGGCCTAAGAAGCTCAAAATTCTCAAAATTTTTGTGGTTTGCCCACAAAATGATCAAATTTACTCATTTGCCAATTAACAGTTTAATAGGCAATCATGTCAAAATCATCTCATCTCAAGTATTACATGCATTCAGGTACGGAGTCAGCTGTCAATTAGGAGAAATCATGTAAAATGCAGTGTCATCATCGCCGTTTTGCATGTTTCACAAAAGACACAAAACAGACAGAAAGCACACAAAAAATAAAATCTTTTTGGATTTTTCTAATTTTTCAATTTTTTTTTTTTTCGATTTTTAAACTTTTTGAAAGCAGTAAAAACACACAACGAAAAATGAAAACACAGAAAAACACACAAACTCTCCCCCCAAACCTAAATGTCACAGTGTCCTCAATGTCACTCTACAACATATAAGACAGGAAATTCCACAGCCAATCCTAAGGACAACTCGACCTTAAGGGAAGAAAAAATCTAAGAAAGCAATAAAAAGAAAAATAAAAAGAAAAGAAAGTACCGTATATACAGTGGTAGCTCCCCCAGACCTGCTAATCAGCCATATCATCCTCTCCACCGGTCCCAGATGGACCGGCTCTAGTACCGCCCTGACCTGAACCGCTAGTACCGCTCTTATGACCTGGCTGTCTCAGGTCTCTCAACCACTGTGCTCCTAAGCCGCCGTAGGTGTGTCCGTAGTCCGGACCCCAAGCAGTTGGATCGACGCCATAATCGTGGAATGTACCGCTAGTGTCACTCGGGCCTCTCCAGTAAGTCGGGTGGTGAGGGATCGAGATCCCTAGAGTAGTCATATACTCGTGGATCTCGCAGTTTACGAGGCTCTGATTAATCCCCTCGTGAATCCGCCGCTGGTGCTCGTAAACTGGGTCATACATAAGCAGGTACGGGTGCGGAAACTCGTCACCCGGAGTGTGGAAAGGGAAGGTCAGGGTAGGTGTAGGTGTGTGCCTAGGGGGCTCGGTCTCGTCGGGTTTGGTCTCTACGCGAGCCCTACGTCGAGGGGGTTGAACGTCCTCGTCGAAAATGAAGAGCTCCTCAGGAATGAGGTAGCTCGGTGGGTCGAGTGTGTCCTCACCTGCGGGAGTGGGTTGCAAAGCAAGGAGTGGTGGTAGGATTGTCTCTTCGGCAATCAGGAGTTTCATCCAAACCTTGTCTTGGATGCGCCACAGAAAGTTCGGGGGATCGCCCCGAATCCACTTCAACGTGGAGGTGAGGTAGCTACGTCCTAGCAAAGGGACATGCTCAGTGAGACTCTCAAATATGGTCGTTTCCCCAAAACCCGTAATATAGCGCTTTGCTAGCGCAGTGACAATGGCGCCACAAGCGAGCGGTCCAGATCAACTGATCTGCCGCTCGATACCGACACAGATCATACCCGGTGCACTTAATGCCTTCACGGATCACCTAAAGAGGTTGAGGTAGTGTCCCAAAATCAACACCTCCAATGAGTGAAGTTTACTCATGTCAGAGCGTGGAAAGACCAAATGAGGATGGTGGGGTGTGGGATGGCGCTAAGTGCCATAGCGGTGACACTTACAATACGACCAGAAAATAACTTAAAATAAGGAGGGGCTTTGACATTGTCGGGTATGTCGCAGATGTCGGAATACCGGTCATAGGTGAGCCTTAAGCATTCGGACAGGGCACTAAGGGGTATGCATCGCTCTTCATTATTTAAACGGAAGGATATCGTGCTATCTTGTCTATTGTACTCAAATGAACTAAGGAATTCTAAAGTGAGTATTCGGTAAGATAACTCACGGAGTGTCCATAGTCCACCGAATCCGGTCATGGACAAGAGCTGCAGCAATTGCTCGTTCAAACCGAGCTCGATCGCGAACTGCGACGAGCAACATCAAATGGCCTCCATTGTTCTCGGTATCAAGGTGTAGACACCCACATTTTGACCACCAGGTGTCTATAGCAGTGTCCGACAAACACCCGATGATGATCGGACGCAAACGTGCTTTAACGTACTCGGAAATGGGCTCGAAATCATGGATATTTAGCTTGGGCTTTTTAAGGAGTACAAATCTCACAAAACCAACCTCAAATTCAGGCCCAGAGGGGTCGTTTCGAGTCAAATAAGACTAATTTGGGTCAAATCCGACACCGGGGGTAAAACCGTCTTTTAGCGACCTCGTCAAAAACCCGGTCAGAGATATGTTCGAGACACGTGAGCAGGCCGTGTCACCTCATGAGTCCGGCCTAGAGTCGAATACTAAAAAAATCAGCTACACAAATATTAAACAATTCCGTTAAAGGTAGAATTCGATCTCAAGTAGAAATCCTATCCGAATACCGAATCAAGAATTCGACCGAGCATGGAATACCCGGCCGAGCAGGCTGTTTTCAGCCGGTTCCCTTTTCTTCCTTGACAAGAAAGCGGAATTCTCATTTCTCTCAAATTCCTACGTTTCCTATCCTAAGCGGTAGTTCTACCTCTCCTAGCCAAGGTCGGGAACTCCCCTATAAATAGCCCCTTGCACAACTCGAAATAAAAGAAAATTCGCATCGACATTCATTCATTCATGAGCATTCACATACCATCTATCAAATACACATCAATTATCATCAAGACAAAAATACATACACCCTTAGCATCGAGAAACCGATACAACCCGAGACTACGCCGAACTCACCCGACGAAACCGGCCACCTCGCCCCACCTCACACGTCCAAACCGAACCACCATAACTCACCGACATTCACTCGACGCTCCCGTGCCCTAACCACATTCCGACGAGCCCCGATCCGAGTAAACGAAGCATGTAGGTTGAGAGTGTAAAATCAAACCCGACTTCTCTTTTCTTCTCTACTTCTCCTTCTCGTCTCTTCCTCGTTTTTTTCCTTTTTACCTCGTGTCTTTTTTTCAGGGTCATGTGTCGTCCTTTTTACGGGTCGTTCATCACTTTTTATTATTTCTAATATCGATATTACTAAAAACTATTTTTTTATATAACGTTCTTAAAATACGATATCGATTCTCTAATCGAATATCATATCTAACAAGAACAAAATTAACTAATTCTCGTTGATGCTAAATAAATCGTCACATCTTTTTTTTAAAACAAAATTCAACGATTTTATACGCGGAGAGAATTAACATCTTTCTCGTTCAAAATTCTTTTTTTTACTTTTCATTCGAAACAAACCTTTTTACAAAACTTTTTTTAAATTCATTCCGAATATTCGATATCGATTTCATAATCGAATATCGGGTACGACGAATATCGAAAACATAAATCGAGTATAAATTAGTTCGTATTTATACGCGATTTACCAGTTTTCGAACAACAAGCGCGACCGGGACAGACCCGCACGCGAGTCGCACCCATTCCAGGCGACTCGCGCACGGGCATGAAACCCGAATCTTTATTTAGTTTTTTCGTCTGTTTTTTTATTTATTCTACGAAACGATTTCTAAAATTTACATCTTTTCTAAAACTATTCCGAGTATTTGATATTGATTTCGTAGTCAATTATCGAATATAACGAATATCGAAAATATTAAATCAAGTACGAATCATACAATATTTGTACGCGATTTAATAAAAGCATCGAATTTTCAAAAAACCGCTTTCGGAATCAGCCTGCCACGCGACCCGCCGGCATCCCGGGCGAGCCGCGCGGCCGGCTGTCACGCAACACGTCTTTCTTTTTTTATTTTTTATTTTATTTTTCGAGCTTCGTTTTTTATACAAAACAACGTCTTTTTAACAATATTTTTCAGATTTCGTCTAATATTTTCTCGATCTTGCATATTCATCGTGTTTGCTATATTATTTCTTCACAAATCGATACTAACTCGTTTGTTTATTTTGTAGCAAATTCATCCTTTTTTTATTTCGTTTGTTTTATTATACTAAAACGAATCTCACATGCTAAATTCAACTTTGACGTTAATTTTCATGCATTAAACCGACTTAGAAACCCATTCAATTCCTCACATGCTTAGGAAAACAATGTTTGCATATCATTCACCGTTCAACTAACGCGCGTATTAAAAAATCATTCGATATCCTAGTAGAGGCCGCTAATGTGCGGGCGGGGTTGGGTGTTCTTAGTGAACTTCTCAACACGTACCCTCACCCCTTACTCAGAACCGTGGTTTCCGGATGTCCGAAACCATTGGCAACGAGAGTCATTCAATATACGATAAACCGATCAATTCGGCATCGGTATCGAACTGCAAAGGGACGAGCCCAATAAACTCTGACATCGGAACTGGGCCGTATTTTGTATACGGCCCACTACGACATAGAGTGGGCTCGAACGGTTCCGAATAACCATAAAATTCGGTGGCGACTCCAACTTCGATTTAAATTTCAATTTGACCATCTTATATGGAGATTCATTCGCCTCCCCAAACCCGCGCGTGGCCGCGTCGGGGTGGACCTATGTCATGTCCACAATTTGGCGACTCCGCTGGGGATTTACTGATGCGTTACTAACCTTCGGTGTCCTCAGGGTGAGACTCGAATAGAAATCGTTTGACTAGTACAATACGCATTTTAGTTTTACGGTTCATGCATAACCCCATCTTTCCCGGGCCGGTACTGGTGACCGACGTCCCACTATACCATTGATGTAGTCCAAATTGGATATGTCAAAGGTGTCCATTAGCCGATTCGTATGGGTTTTACGGCATGTCCTAAGCTCAACTCGACTTAGGGAGTCCGCCCCGATTCTCGATAGGCTATGTACACTGGTATAGACCCTTATAGACTGACCGAGACTTAGCTTAAGAGCATACATGGTGTCATTATACTGTTTCCATGACTACGTGCTACTTGATTAACATCATCTTTTTCAAAAACCGTCATTTTTCAAAAAATTTGCATCCTTTTCAAAACATCCAATTTCAAAACCCCGGGCATATACCCAATTTAGGACTTACGATTTTACTCAAAATAACCCTTTCTCTAGCCGGTACTATGCCCAATTTAAAACTCGAAACTATTTTCGAACTTGCAAAACCGTCGCCCGGTTCGATGTCCGTTTTTTTTTCTTTCGAACAAAACCGGGCCATCAACCGAATTTCTCTTCGGGCTTTCAAAAATTCAAAATTTCTGACTTTTCAAAAAAATTCAATCCCGATGACTTTTTTGCCGATTTTAAAAGTCGCGATCCTGTTTTCGATTTTCAAATTTTCGGAAATTCATCTTCAATTCCGAAATTCCAAAAATGCATCTTTTAAAAAATATTCAAATTTTAAAAAATCGGAAAGCTGCCGAAATTTAGACTTAAGATTTGACTCAAAACACGCTTATTTTCTAGCCGGCATGCTGCCCATTTCAAAATTCGAATTTCCGATCCACCATTCGATTTTCGAATTTTCAAAATTCAATTTCGATTTTAAAATGTTCGAGATGCCAGTTTCGATTTTCAAAATTTTTGAGATACCAGTTTCGATTTTCAAAATCTTCGAGATGCCATTTTTAATTTTCAAATCTTCGAGAGGCCGTTTTTCGATCTTCAAATCTTCGGGATCTCATCTTCAATTTTCAAATTGTCGGAAATTCCTTTTTTCGATACTCAAGTTTCAAAATTCCAAATATTCAACTTTTCAAAACCCCGGAATGCTACCGAAATTAGGATTTACGATTTGACTCAATGTAGCCTATTTTCCAGCCGGTATTCTGCCCATTTCAAAACTCGATTTTTTTTCTAACTTTCAAAATTATGGCCCGATGCACTTTTCCGTTTTTTCGAAAAAATTGGGCCATCCACCGTGACTTCTCGGATTTTCCAAAAGAATCCATTTTTCAAAACCTTCCTCTTCTTAGGACTTCCCGTATTTAGCAGTGTCGGGTCGTGTCATAAGTCGTCAAAGTCTTTAGCGTCGAAACTCCATCGATCTTATATCACGAGTTTCCTCCCTATCCCAGTCCGCCTTATTTGACTAAGGCAAAGCCCACCTACGTAGGACATACTCCTACGAAGGTTGGCCCGTCTACACAATTATCGAGTCCAAAGTCTGGGGAATGTCTCACGTAAACCTCCTTCGAACAGGACTCGACCCACACGCCGAATCCTAAGGGAGGCCCACCTTTCACGAGTCACCCGTCTAGGTGTCCTTTCCGAGTCATTTCCTTTTCAGGCTTTTCCCCACTCGGGGGCTACCCTTCAGCAGAGCGATCAATCACGGTTGCTCTAAGGGTCATGTCTTACACATGTTGTCTCACGTATCCCACTTTCGAGTCACTTAGATGTCACACCATCTGAGTCTCTAGCCTTACTCAGGGGGCTGTCCTTGATAAGTGTGGTTTGTAGTGCCTATTTTGTAGTATTTTGGTCCCATTTCCTTGTGGAATCGCTCCTTGGGAGCGATTTATGGGCTTCTTATGCTTCCTTTAGTTCGTTTCAGGTTCCCGAGACCAATTTGGAAGAGTTGGAGCGATTCCGACTCGATACATACACATTTTGGAGCCAACGAGATAAAGGAACGATGACTCGATGCTTTGGAATCGACCCCGAGACCTTGGGACCCAATCCCGAGTCCCGAGTCCCGATCCCGAGTCCCGAGAATCGGTGAGAAGTCCATATGAAGCAAGGAGGAACCTTAAAGATCATAATGGAGGCCTACAAGACTCATCCCCGACGGGTATGACCTCATCCCGTCCGGGATGAAGTGCACAAAAGAGAGAGCTACTGTTTTGGGTCCATCCCGACCGGGACCAGTTCCTCCCGGCCGGGACCGACACCCTCCGGACCGGGACCACCTCCCCCCGGCCGGGAAGGTCTGCTGCTACCCCGCGCTTCATTCTTCTCTTCTCCCTTCCATTTGTAACCCTATAAATACCCCCCCTCTTGTATTAAGGCAACATCTTAGCTTATGTTCTTCAAACCCTAGACTACTTTAGGTTAGATTAGTGTAGATTAGTGTAGATTAGTCGGTAATTAGTGGTTAATCTTAGTTTAGTACTTGTATTAAGGGAATTCTTCAAGATCTTCACCAAGCTTGACAACCTTGGTGGTTTGTTTTGGGTTTTCTTCATTAATGCAAGTTTCAATCTTTCTCCTTCACTAGTATGGTATAATCCTCTTCCTTTTTACTCCTTATCTTGTTTAATTCATCCTAGTTTGCATCTTTGATTGTTGGATTGTTCTTAGTTCATAGTTTTCACTAGTTTGATTATGTATGTTTTGATTCTTGTGTTGTTTCCTCTTGTTCTTGTTAGTATTAGTTTGATTATGTTAGAGTAGTGTTCTTGCTAGGGTTAGTAAGGTGATTAGGGTGTTAATTGGATGATTAAGGGTTTGTTGGAGATGTTGGTGGAAGATTTGAGGTTTCTTCTTGAGTGATGCATATTACATGTTTGATGGAATGCTTGAATGACTAAGTAGGTTGGAATGCTTGTTTTTCTTGTCTTCCTTTGTCGTGTGTGTCGCCGGATGGGTTCCATGAGGAACCTCTAGGTCGTGTGTCCTAGATTACCCTACTACCGCTTTCACTCTAACTCCTCCTTAGCCATTCCGTTACCCCTTTGACCCCGACCTAATCCTAGCCCGTTTTCCTTGTTTGTTTCTCCGGTACTTTAGTCTTAGTCTAGCCTTCTCTCCCTCTTATCATTCTCTAGCTTAGCCCGTTGACTTGGTCTCGTATTTGGGCCGACCTAGTCTAGACGCCTCTTACCGTCCCCGTGGATTCGACCCGACTTACCCTAGCTACCCTAGTTAGGTTTCGCCGGTTTTATTTGACGGTTGGGATCCACGACAAATCCCTACCATCAAATTGGCGTCGTTGCCGGGGACGGTGTTAGTTTAGACTTCGTTTTCCTAGTTACTTGACTTTGTCTTTGTATTTGTGTTTTTCTTTTTCTTTTTGGTTACCTTGCTTCTTGTGTGTGTGGTTTATTTCTCTCTTGTCTAGTGCCCAAAAAGCACTAGACTTCTCACGTTTGTTCCTAGTCAACAGTTTATGCTTAGAGGTGGTGACTATCTTCTTCTTGCGATTAAGAGCCGCTTTAACGGACGGTTGCTAGGATGAGTGGTTTCCAACCGGGTATGGACTACGATTTTCGAGCAAGCATGGGGTTTGATCTAAACTCCACACACTCGGGAGCCGATATGAGCTACTCCTCTTCTTCCATGAACCAAGGGTATGACATGACGTCCCCCTACCATAATCAAGCTTCTTGGGGTAATCAAGATGGGTATGATCCTCAAGAGTATGGAAATGGCTACCAACAAGTGAACGATTACCAATCCTACGATCATGGTGACTATTACTCGAGTTATCAATGTGAACCCACCATGTTCAATCAAGATTCACCTTATGGAAGCCAATACCACCAAGACCCACCATATTAGCCTCCACCCCAACCACAATATGAACCCCATGACCCACAATACTACCAACCACACCAACCTTGCTACCAACAATATGATGCCCCACCCCTTGGGCATCATCAAGACACCATGTTTAATCAAGATTATCAAGATTATCATCAAGATTATCAAGATTATCATGGAGCTTTACAAGACCTCAAGGACCATCATTCGTCAAACACGGAGTTGTTTCATTCTATGCTTCAAATGCAAAAAGAACAAGATGAATTAATGGCCCAAATTCGAAGGGAAAACGAGGCGATGGATGCTCGATTAAATGCAATAGCGGTTCAAACCGTAATGTATTTATCCCGAACATCGCAACTAGATGAAGGGTGCCCACTTGAGCAAGAGGAGCAACCTAACCATGAAGCCGCCGATGTAGTTCCCTTTGGAGGAGAGATTTGCTTTGAAGAACCTCAATTGTCTACCCAAAAAGAGATGAATGAGGAGATGACCCTCGGTGAAGACAACATTGGTGAGGAATTGGAGGAGGATGGTGAGTGGGATGGTTTGGTAGAGTTTGTGAAGTTGTTGGGTGAAATTGTTAGCCTCGAGTTGCCCTTGTGCGAGAATGTGGATAAGCATCAAGAGCCCCTTGTATGTGAACCAAGCAAGGACTTGGAAGAGATTGAAACCGCCGGTAGAAGTTTCGATCCTCTTCTCCAAGATGATATGGGGCCTAGTGATGAAGATGGGGAACCACAACTTGAGGAAAGCGTGGGGGTGTGCATTGAGGAGATGAGGCCAAAACCGCTTTTTGTGCCTTGTTTCTTGGAGATGAAGCTTGCTAATGATTGGAGGCGATGCCTAGGGAGGAAGAGGCCGGTGAAGCTCGTAGGATGGATAGACCCCGGAGACAACGTGCAAGATGATGATTTTGGGTCTTGGGATTCCTACTTCTTGCCTCCTCCTTGGAGGCCGTGGAGGTTGGCAAAGCTCGAGCGCTTCTTGGGCCTCCACTATGATGTCGGTAGCGCGTTCGACTTGCTCCTCCATGCCCTTGAGGGCTATGGTTGAAGAATGAAGTCCACCATCCTAGGTTTGACGGAGTTCCTAAAGAACCGTCATGTTGTATATTCTCCTCTCCTCTTTAGAGTACTTGTGTTTGTATTTGTGTGATTTTTCTCTTGATTTTGGTTAGTTTTGTGATATTCTTGTAATTTTGGATTTTTGATGAGCGATGTGAGGGAGTGAATTTGATGTGTACTTTGAGTTTATTGCGATAGGTGAAGTGAAGGTGACTCCTAGAAAGGAGTGGTTAGTGATAGAGCTTGGATCGTGAGCAAGGAAGTCGGTTTTTGGGGTCATGGGAGCCGTGATGACCCTTCCCCACCGGGAAGGGTGTGTCGTCCCGACCGGGATGGGGCCGTCCCGATCGGGATGAGGGTGCCAAAAACCGAGTCCACTGGAGTGTCATCCCGATCGGGAAGGAGGCTTCCCGACCGGGACGGGTATGTCATCCCGACCGGGACCACCCATCCCGACCGGGATGACCCCCTACTCCTTTTTGGTGCCTCTTCTTCGAAATTTAAGCCCACCCAACCATTGTATACCCCCACCCAACCTCCCTACCTTCCTTGCTAACATCATACCACCCACATACTTCATTTTCATATCCTCACTTCATCCTCTATCCACTTTAAACCGAGTTTCACATCAAATCCCACCCCCTCACACCATTGCTACCTCTACCTTGCGGTTCTATCAAGCTTGAAGCGGGATAGCAATGACGACAACAAGCGAGTGCCTTTATTGATAATTGAGACGATGGAGAGAGTGAGTTGCTAACCGGTCGATATGGCAACTATCCTTTCTTTTCCGTTTTTTTTTATTGCTTGTTATCCCATTGTTTCTCCCCTCCCCCTTTGTCATGGTGGCCTTCGAGGCCTTGGTTTTGGTTGCTCCCGACTCTCGATGATGTGACTACATCGAGAGTCATTTTCAAAATCCAAATTTTACAAGTTTTTCACCCCTTTTTGTCGGATTTAGTCGGATTTAGGCGGAATCCGGGCTAGGTGACTTGATTACACCTAGCCCTCCCCTCCCATTTCCTTTTATTTCCTTCCTCTTATTTTTCTTCCCCCATCCATATCTTTTTCTTGTCTCGGCCCATGGTGACTTGATTACACCCCGGCCGGACGCCTTCTACCCTTTTCTCCACTTTTTGATTTTTAGCTTTATTTTCGTAGTTTCTTTTCTTTTGTGCTCCATGCACTACGGTCGAGCATGAGGACATGGCTCGACTTAAGTGTGGGGGAGCGATATTCTATCGTAGTTAGTTCTATTTTCGTAGTTTTTGGAAAAAAATCTTTAAAAACCCTAAAAATTTGAAAATTTTTCACAAAAATCAAAAATATTTTTCTTTTGTGTGTTTTCCTCTTGTGTCATTGTGTTGTATATTTGTTTTGTGTGCGTGTTTTGCCTCCCTTTCCCTTATAGGTTGCTTTAATCGCCGTTAACTTTGGAAGGCTTTCAAGACTCCCGGTAACATCTTATCTCTTTTTCTTCTTTCCCTCTTTGCTTCTTGTGAGTTTGGAGGAGTTTTGTGATGATGTGTGCTCGGGAGGAGCTTTGTAAAGATTGTGGTGGATTTGGAGACTCGTTTGATGATAGGGGTGGTGTTTGTGTTCTTTATGTGTTTGTTTTGTGTTGTTCTTGTTTTGTTGCTTTTGTTTCTTGTTTTCTTTTGTTTTTGTCGAGTCTTTGTTTTGTGTTTTGTTGTGTGTCTTGTGTGTAAATGGTTTTTGAAAACCCGGTTTAGAGGTTAGTGTGTGAGTGCATATTTTCCCTTCCTAGTAGTGTAAATCGAGTCTTGGACTCTATTCTAGTAGAATGACCCTAAATCAATGATTTCGTTGGTCCTTTACCTTGAGTCCACCTAGCTTACTATGGATTTACTACGGGATTTGCATTTTGACCATTATGACCACCCACGGTGTGAAAAGGCCTTGGTTGCCGAGTCCCGTCCCCTAGGTGACCGTGTCTAGGATTGTTTAATTAGTCCAAGTTCTCCACTTTTTGTGGGTTTGAAGGGAATGCGCAGTCCCGACTCACCCATTTACCTACCTCCCACACATTTCCACACAATAAAATTGCAAATTGTTGATTCCTCTCTTTCTTGTCATACAAAGAAATGCCAAAAAGCCAAATCAAGACCAAAAGGGCAAAGAAAAGAAAAGAAACAAAATTGAAAGAAAGAAAAGAATGAAGAAAAAGAAAAGGCACAAAAGCCAAAAAGAAAATAGAAAAGAAGAAAAAGAATGGCATGGCAAAACAAGGCAAAAATGCAAAAGAAAAGAGAAAATGCCAAAAGAAAATCGTCTCACAAAAAGATCTTAACCCCACAAAAATAAGACTTTTTCCGACTTTTGCCGTGAAGAGCCTACCAAAGGACCGAGTCCGGAGGAAGGATGATAGCGACATTAGTCGGTCTTCCCTCATTTTGCATGTTTTTCACTTTTTACTTGGACTAGTTAGGCGGTTTCGGACATGGGACGACCCTCTTGGCTCTTTGCTAAAGGGGGCGGGGCCTCACTTACCTACAGTGTCGACTAACACCGTGGTTCTTCACTTCCCACTCCGCCGATCGTCCTGTAGTACGTTCTTAGAAGGTTAGGAGGAACCGAGGTAAGTTACCAACGTTTTTGTTGCTTTGTCGTCATACTATTAGGGTTTAGTCCATCTTGGTTTGTATTGCTAGCTTGGGAACGTTGTCGCTTGCCTCGAGTCCTAAACCGGTGTTTCTTTCACCGCTTGTTTGAGGGAAGCGGTATTTCTTTTCTTTTGGGTGCAACCTTTTGTGTGTTTGTTTGTTTATGTGTTTTGTGTCCGGTTGCATCCACAGTTTTGTCGCAAGACCCCACTTGCCTTGCGGGGTGCACTTTTCCTCTAAGTGCACTCGCGTGAGTTGAAAGGGCGTAGGGTGCGCTAATATCCATTCGGCTAGTATAGTAGTTAGTATGTGCTTACTCGAGGGCGAGTAAGGGTTAAGTGTGGGGGAGTTGATAAGTGTGGTTTGTAGTGCCTATTTTGTAGTATTTTGGTCCCATTTCCTTGTGGAATCGCTCCTTGGGAGCGATTTATGGGCTTCTTATGCTTCCTTTAGTTCGTTTCAGGTTCCCGAGACCAATTTGGAAGAGTTGGAGCGATTCCGACTCGATACATACACATTTTGGAGCCAACGAGATAAAGGAACGATGACTCGATGCTTTGGAATCGACCCCGAGACCTTGGGACCCAATCCCGAGTCCCGAGACCCGATCCCGAGTCCCGAGAATCGGTGAGAAGTCCATATGAAGCAAGGAGGAACCTTAAAGATCATAATGGAGGCCTACAAGACTCATCCCCGACGGGTATGACCTCATCCCGTCCGGGATGAAGTGCACAAAAGAGAAAGCTACTGTTTTGGGTCCATCCCGACCGGGACCAGTTCCTCCCGGCCGGGACCGACACCCTCCCGACCGGGACCACCTCCCCCCGGCCGGGAAGGTCTGCTGCTACCCCGCGCTTCATTCTTCTCTTCTCCCTTCCATTTGTAACCCTATAAATACCCCCCCTCTTGTATTAAGGCAACATCTTAGCTTATGTTCTTCAAACCCTAGACTACTTTAGGTTAGATTAGTGTAGATTAGTGTAGATTAGTCGGTAATTAGTGGTTAATCTTAGTTTAGTACTTGTATTAAAGGAATTCTTCAAGATCTTCACCAAGCTTGACAACCTTGGTGGTTTGTTTTGGGTTTTCTTCATTAATGCAAGTTTCAATCTTTCTCCTTCACTAGTATGGTATAATCCTCTTCCTTTTTACTCCTTATCTTGTTTAATTCATCCTAGTTTGCATCTTTGATTGTTGGATTGTTCTTAGTTCATAGTTTTCACTAGTTTGATTATGTATGTTTTGATTCTTGTGTTGTTTCCTCTTGTTCTTGTTAGTATTAGTTTGATTATGTTAGAGTAGTGTTCTTGCTAGGGTTAGTAAGGTGATTAGGGTGTTAATTGGATGATTAAGGGTTTGTTGGAGATGTTGGTGGAAGATTTGAGGTTTCTTCTTGAGTGATGCATATTACATGTTTGATGGAATGCTTGAATGACTAAGTAGGTTGGAATGCTTGTTTTTCTTGTCTTCCTTTGTCGTGTGTGTCGCCGGATGGGTTCCATGAGGAACCTCTAGGTCGTGTGTCCTAGATTACCCTACTACCGCTTTCACTCTAACTCCTCCTTAGCCATTCCGTTACCCCTTTGACCCCGACCTAATCCTAGCCCGTTTTCCTTGTTTGTTTCTCCGGTACTTTAGTCTTAGTCTAGCCTTCTCTCCCTCTTATCATTCTCTAGCTTAGCCCGTTGACTTGGTCTCGTATTTGGGCCGACCTAGTCTAGACGCCTCTTACCGTCCCCGTGGATTCGACCCGACTTACCCTAGCTACCCTAGTTAGGTTTCGCCGGTTTTATTTGACGGTTGGGATCCACGACAAATCCCTACCATCACCACCCGAGCAGTCAGCCACGATTACCCTAGAGAGTACCCTACGTTCATCCTACACCGGCGTCCTTATGATGCCTTCTTCGAGTCGTACCCTCGCTACGAATACTCGGGTCACCTAGGGTTAGGTCACCACGGTTGGTCCAACCACGCGGCACGGTCAAATACGGTCGCCCCATTTTCGGACTTATCCTTGTACAGCTCGAGTCTCGTGGTCGAGTCTAGGTCACAGTCGTTACTTTGTCTGGATTAACATTTAAGTAGCCCGGTCATAGAATCTTAGTCATTCCCGCCCCCGGGCCGTACCTAGTTTAACTCTCTCTCTTGCATTTGCGCAAAACCGAGTTTAGGCGAGTTCTAACATCTGTCGTTTCTTCCGATCAGGGACCCTATGAACGAGACACTACCAAACCACAACAAATCCCGCGCCATCGAGAAAGGCGATATCCAAGGAAGCATGCTTATGCTATCTTGCTCCATTAACAATATCTTTTCGAAAATCAATACCGCCCTAGATAACCTAAATGCCAGGGTGACCATCATCAAAGAAGACCTTGTAAGAACCCAAGCCCGTCTAACACAACTTGAGCGGGTAAGACAGCCTATCACCCAACTGAGCCATTTGAAAGGTGAACACTCTTACAAAACTATCCGATACCCTCAAGATGGCAAGACCGAGAGAGGTAACCCTCAAGTCACCTCTCCAAAAATCAAGAACCAGTCAAAGGAAAGGACATTTACCCACTTGGATATGTCCTACACCGTCGCTTTCCAGAGGTTGGTTCCAAAGGGCCTAATACTACCTATAGGCCCAACAGCCGACCCACCTTTGGAAAAACGCTCCAAAGCATGGAACGACGAGCATTACTGCAAATTCCACAGAGGGAGGGGACACGATACAGAACAGTGCTGGAAACTGAAACACCTCATTCAAGACTTCCTCGATGCCGGGAAGACTCCCGTTTTGGAAACATTGTCACTTGCAAAGCCCCTCATGGACTATACAGGGCCCGATGACCAAAGCATCCAATCTACCTCTTATGCATCCAAGAGTCCGGATTTGATTTAAGTCCAAGTCTGAGTCCGAGTGTAGGATATACTATTTATTTCAACTTCAAAGTCAGAGTCAGAGTCAGTTGTATTCTTTCCTCTTTTTTTTCAAAATTCAATAAAATCAGCTTTTCTATTTCTCATATATACTTTCCTTATGTGTTTCCGAGAACATGATGAACACCATCATACACTGTGAGCACACGCACGTGACTATTATAGGCACATCTATAATGACTGCAGGAAATGAGACCCGTGTTTTCCTTTACCTGTTTCATGTCTGGTATAGAAAGCCACATAACTACCCTTAGCAGGAGCGATATCGAATCCTATGACAAATCTAGGTAATCTCCTAGTTTGGGTTAAAGACAGGAGGCAAGCCCATTTCCCACAATAAAACACCCATCCAATAAGACTAACCGATCCCTACCTTAGGTGTTAGTCTGACCAGCCGAAAAAAAAGCAAAAGGCCAAAATAAAAGAGCTGGCCATGATAAAAAACTCGACAAAAAAAAAACGAAAGTCCAAAAGAAAAAAAAGCAAAAGGCCAAAATAAAAGAGCTGGCCATGATATAAAAAAAAACCCATGACCATGATCAACGGTCAATTCAAGTGAAAGCCCCATGACCAGGGTACGGTCAAAATTCATACTATCAAATAAGGGAGAGATAATCGAGCTGGTCAACTAACACCACATCTAGCCTTCCCACATTACAACCCTCAAGACCTTCCCGAGGCCCAGGCCAGAGACAGCCCGGAATTTTGAGGATTCAAGCTCCATAGGATACCTCTAACCATTAGGGCCAGACATGGAAATCAGATCTCGCATTATCAAAACTTATCCCGATCAAAGTTCGAGCCATTTTACTCGACTTCCCCTTTTACATAACAAAATTCACAATCACCATACGCAAACCCGAGAGAAAAACTCGTCAAATCCCCCCGAGAGCAAAACTCGTCAAATCCTCCGAGAGCAAAACTCGTCAAATCCCCCCGAGAGCAAAACTCGTCAAATCCCCCCGAGAGCAAAACTCGTCAAATCCCCCGAGAGCAAAATTCGTCAAATCTCCCGAGAGCAAAACTCGTCAAATCCCCCCGAGAGCAAAACTCGTCAAATCCCCCCAAGAGCAAAACTCGTCAAAATCCCCGAGAGCAAAACTCGTTAAAATCCCCGAGAACAGAGCTCGTTAAAACCCCCGAGAGCAGAACTCGTTAAAATCCCATCCCAATTCTCCTCATTTACCAACCCCGAACACGGGAACTCAAACTGCGGTCGGCATAGAACATGCCCAAATAGTGCACACCACCTCTGGGGGCTACCCCGGAGAACGCTCACAGTCACAGGATCAACATCCTAACTATTCTAGCCCTTTGATCAAGGCATCATTGGGAATGCACCTAGCTTATACCATCACCATGGCTAGTTACACACAAAGCCCTAATAAACTAGGCATCATAATCCACTGAACTACGGCTTGGTTTGATTTCACCACACGTGAATATGTAGGCAGCCTTTCAACAGAGGCACAACCACCCACATTGACACACATTCAAAAAGCACCATCATTCCGGTCACGAAACTGTCATGTTCTCGACAGTTAGCTTTGTCATTCTGGGGGCTTCTCCTAGGCAGAAGTTCTCCATCCACTCACATAATCCAAATACTTTCAAAATCTAGCCTCCTTTCTATAGTGTGTCCTAGTGCTCGACTCAGTCGAAGACAGGAATCTATCAGGACTCGAGGCAATGCCCACTTTGGAAATGTACCCTAAAATAAAAAAGGATTCAAAAGAGCACTAGTCTACAGCATTCCACTGCTAAGTCCTGCAAAAACAGTCCTATTACGGACTACTGCAACCCCGTATAGCATATCTTTCCCATTTTGACTTCGACCGTGTTGCCACTCGCCTAGGCTACAGAATAGCGCAGCTTAAGAGTCTTGTCATCTTAGGTAGCCCACCTTCTTACCAAGTCACGGTCCAACCCTTAGAGAGTCCAAGTCGTGTCTGTCAACTCGTCCTGTCGCGTCCAGAGTCGAGTCTGTCAGTAGGCCTCTCTTTTCAAAGTCTCATTTTAAAATTTGCAAAAACTTAGCCATTTGAAAAAATAATTTTCGACAAGGTCAAATTTCAGTCTATTTAAACGGCAAATTTCTTTTTCCACCTCTTTCAATTTTGGAAACCTATCTCCTAGCACGTGAGTTGCTTTCAGGACTTCGATTTCAAAATGCAGCAAAAATCATTTTTATTCCCCAACGCGAGTCATATTTGTTTCGACTACGTGTTGCATGCAAAATTTTATGTAACTTATACAGGTACAAATCACGACAGCGCTATTCACATAATTCCCCAGCGGAGTCGCCAAATCGTGGCCGCGTCGGGGTGGACCTATGTCATGTCCACACAAGGCAAGTAAACGAGTTCGTTGAGCCTCGTTCTTGCAGACAATCTCCTCATAGCCTGGTACAGGCTGAACAACTGGGACGACCGGGACAACTGGTTCCACTGTGCCTTGCTCAACGTTCCTGTTCCTATTGCGATTCCGGGGTGGATTTCTTCTTCCTGCCATGACTATAGCATAATAACAAAACAAAATTACACAAAAATCCCACAAAAAACACCTAATCTCGGCCAAAATCAGTCATCATACACAAAAATTGATTGTTTTAGCACAAAGGGGTGAAATTAACATAAAATTAAGCATGCAATGGGATTAATATGGAACTAAGGATGAAATTAAACTATAAAATCAAGGAAAGAAGAAATAAATTCAAAAACCCGGATTGTACCTCAAGGGTGCTCGAAAATGACGAAAAATGGGGAAGAGTGGACGAAAATTTCACAAAACAACACCAAGGAACACAAGTAGATACTACTAATTGCAAATTAGAAGCAAAATTCATGAATTTTGGTGAAGATTTGATGATTTGGGAGTGATTTGGGTGAATTGGGGGTTAGGGTTCTTAAGATTTGTGAGGGGAGAGGGGTTTTAAGCTAGAAAAACTAGTTTAAAATAAGAGGAGGAAACAAATAAAATGGGACGGAAAAACCGATAGTGAACCCGGTTCAGGGGCACTCAACCGAGTGCGCTAGGGCACTCGATCGAGTGACCCCACTAAAAACTGGCAGACGCTTCTTCGTCAGGGCACTCGATTGAGTGCTTGAGCCACTCGACCGAGTGACCGCTGTAGCTGTCACCTTATGTCTTTTTCCTCATTTGTTTCCTAAATTCATGAAATTAAATCAATTAAACCGTAAAGTTCCCTCGACCTCACTCTATAATTAGTACTAACTCCCAAATTAGAGCTACCAAGCTAACTAACTAAAAAAAATGCGGAAAGAGAAATTACAAATGTATACAAGTGGTGCCGGGTTGCCTCCCGGTTAGCGCTGGTTTATACAGTCCCGCTCGACCGGTTTACCTCAAATAGGTTAGGTGGAATCGAGGATGTCGTTGAGGTCCGTGGCCTCTACGACACCGACGTGTGCACCCTCGTGATAAAGCTTGAGGTGTTGACCGTTCACCTTGAATATTTCGCTTTTGTCGGTAGTGAGTGTAACCAACCCGAATTTATTCACTTCAGTCACCGTGAACGGTCCAGACCATCGGGATTTAATTTTCCCGGGAAAGAGTCGAAGTTGAGAATTAAATAAGAGTACCTTATCGCCGACATTGAACTCTCGGGGGATAATGCGCTTGTCATGCCATCTTTTGGTCCGCTCCTTATAAATTCTTGCGTTATCATAAGCGTGGAGACGGAATTCATCAAGTTCATTCAATTGCATGAGGCGCTTTTCTCCGGCTAGCTTTGGATCAAGATTGAGCTCCTTTAAGGCCCACATTGCCTTAAATTCGAGCTCCACCGGTAAATGGCAAGCTTTGCCATAAACAAGCCTATAATGAGATGTCCAGATAGGAGTCTTGAATGCGGTCCGGTAAGCCCAAAGAGAATCATCGAGCTTCGAACTCCAATCTTTCCTCGAAGTATGGACAACCTTCTCGAGAATAGATTTAATCTCGCGATTCGAGATCTCGAGTTGGCCACTAGTTTGTGGGTGATAGGATAGCCCGGTACGGTGGTGAACCGCCATGAAAGTGTGAACCGCCATCACAAATAATAGCCCGTGGGACCCCGAAACGAGGAAATATGGTCTTCTTGAAGAGTCGGATCACCACGTTAGCATCATTAGTAGGTGAAGCGATGGCTTCCACCCACTTCGAAACATAATCGACGGCAACTAAAATATACCGATTCCCATAAGAAGAAGGGAACGGTCCTTGATAATTTATTCCCCAAACGTCAAATAATTCTACTTCAAGAATCCCTGTTTGGGGCATTTCGTGCCGTCGAGAAATATTTCCCGTTCGTTGGCATGCATCGCAAGAATGGATAAAAGTGGTGGCATCTTTTAGAATAGTGGGCCAGTAAAAGCCCGATTGCATTACCTTCGCGAAAGTCTTTGAAGGACCGTGATGTCCACCATAAGGGGAGGAGTGGCATCTAGTGAGGATAGAATGTACCTCACTTTCGGGAATACACCTCCTAAATAGGCCATCTGCACTTTCTCGGAAAAGATACGGGTCATCCCAGAAATATCGCTTCACATCTGTAAGAATCTCTTCTTCTGCTGATACTGAAGGTTGGGAAGTAGAGTACCTCCAACTACGAAGTTAGCATAATCAGCGAACCATGGAGTATCCATGGTAATAGTGAGCGAATGATCATCCGGGAACGAATCATCAATTGGGGCAAGATCCCCACCATCATATCTTAGCTGGGATAGGTGATCGGCTACAACATTCTCGGCCCCGGACTTATCACGGATCTCCAAATCGAATTCTTGCAATAATAGGATCCATCTAATAAGCCTCAGTTTGGCCTCCTTCTTGGCTAAAAGGTACTTCAAAGCTGCGTGATCTGTATACACTATCACCTTCGAACCAATGAGATACGCTCGAAACTTGTCTATAGCATAGATAATGTCCAATAACTCCTTCTCCGTGGTAGCATAATTAATCTTCGCCATATCTAACGTCCGACTAGCATAATAGATCGCATGTAAAGCTTTGTCCTTTCTTTGCCCGAGCACAATTCCCACAGCGTAATTGCTAGCATCGCACATAACCTGGAAAGGCAAATTCTAGTCGGGCAATTGAATAATCGGTGCGGAAATAAGAGCTTGTTTGATTCTGTCAAAAGCTCGAGCACATTCGTCAGTAAATGCGAACGGGGTGTCCATGAGGAGCAACTGAGTCAGAGGTTTGACAATCTTGGAGAAATCTTGGATGAAGAGGCGGTAAAAACCCGCGTGACCAAGAAAACTCCATACACCCTTAACATTAACGGGGTATGATAATTGCTCAATCACCTCGACTTTTGCTTTATCCACTTGGATGCCGCGTTCGGACACTAAATGACCCAAAACGACTCCCTCGGTCACCATGAAGTGACATTTCTCCCAGTTTAAGACCAAATTGGTCTCCTCACAACGTTGCAGGACCCGTGAAAGGTTAAGTAAACATGCATTATAATCAGTGCCATATACACTGAAGTCATCCATGAAGACTTCCATGACAGACTCGATAAGGTCCAAAAATATGGACATCATACAACGTTGAAAAGTGGTTTGGTCATTACAAAGGCCAAATGGCATCCTTCGGTATGGGAAGGTGCCGTAGGGACAGGTGAATGTTGTTTTTTCCTGGTCGTCAGGGTGAATTGGGATTTGAAAGAATCCTGAGTAGCCGTCTAAGTAGCAAAAGTACTTATGGCAAGCGAGACGCTCTAGCATCTGGTCAATGAAGGGGAGTGGGAAATGGTCTTTCTTTGTAGCTACATTTAGCTTACGGTAATCAATGCACATTCTCCATCCAGTCACTAATCGAGTAGAAATAAGCTCATTCTTCTCGTTCGTGATAACCGTGGTCCCTCCCTTCTTAGGGACCACTTTTACTGGACTAACCCATTTAGAGTCGGAAATGGGATAGATGATGCCAGCATCAAGGAGTTTCATAACCTCTTTTCTAACCACATTCTGCATATTCGGGTTCAACCTACGTTGTCCCTTAATGGACGGTCTATAGTCTCCCTCTAGATGAATACGGTGCATGAAAAATTCGGGACTAATGCCTCGTAGGTCATCAATACTGTACCCAATAGCCTTCTTATGTCGTCATAGGATGACCAACAACTCCGAAAGTTGGCTATCTGTGAGTACAACATTGACAATTACGGGGTTTAGATCCTTATCATCTAGGAATGCATATTTCAGATTAGAGGGGAGGGGTTTTAGTTCAGGTTTACTTACCTCGGCCTCATTTTTAGGGGTGCCGAGACTGTATACCTTTTCATTAGCGCTCTCCTTCCCGTTTAGCATGCGTTCTAGCTCATCCACTTCCGCGCTCCATGATCTCTTCTCGGCATCAGCATCGCCGGATGTTAGCAATTTCTCCAAAGGGTCCCTGCCAAGATAATCGTCAATATAGTTTTCAATTTCCAAATCAATGACATCTTACTATAGCATGATTCTTCTATCATGGGCTTCTTAAGAGCTTGATCAAGACTGAAAGTCATGATGTCATCTCCTACGAAGAGTGTGAGCTTCCCATTTTTGACATCGATGATTGCCCCTGTCGTGTGTAAGAAAGGGAGACCAAGGATGATAGGAATTATGGCATCCTCAGCCATGTCTAAGACTACAAAGTCAACGGGAATGAAGAATTTCCCTACTTGGACCGGAACATCCTCTAAGACACCTAGAGGATATTTGACCGATCTATCAGCCATCTGCAGAGTCATATTAGTACATTTTAAAACACCCATATTCAATTTTTGGTAAATAGAATACGGCATGACACTGATGCTAGCTCCTAGATCACACAGGGCTTTATCAATGGCTAATGTCCTTATAGTACAAGGGATAGAAAAACTCCCTGGATCCTTGAGCTTGGGCGGGGTACGACTCTGTAGCAGCGCGCTGTATTCCTCTGTGAAAGCAACTGTCTCAGTTTCACTAAAGATCGCTTACGAGTTAGTATTACTTTCAGAAATTTTGCGTAAACAGGAACTTGAGTGATTAAATCAGTGAAAGGAACACTTACCTGCAGATTCTTGACGACTTCCATAAACTTACCGAACTGTTGATCAAGCTTTGTCTTACGTTGTCGGTGGGGAAATGGAAGTATGATTGGAATCGAAGGTTCCTTGACTTGAGACGGGGATGTTTGATGCGCGTCCGATTGTCGCCTATCAAACGCGATTAAACAATATTTATAAACTCCGAAATACTACTACGTAGTAGCGGCAAGTCGGGGATCGATCCACAGGGACGGTCGAGGGGTAGTCGGTCAAGTCTAAGTTTCAAAGTGATTGGGGTAGAGAAGGGGAGGGGGGCGTTTTGGTCGAGAGAAACTAGAGTAACTAAACGAGCTATAGAACTAAGGCAAGAATCTATTAATGGGAAAGGTGTTAGGGAGAGTCGGGGAGTCGGAAAACAAGATAAAAGTATAACGTTGCAAGAATTATCACAAGGTGTATAAGGGAGGTTCCACCTTTCGGTTTCCTTAATGGCCAAGTCTAAGCCCGCTTTCGCGACGAATAAACTAAGGTCTCTAGACGAAATTACCCAAACCCCGAGTTTCCCCATATTGGTCCGAGTGAGTCAAGTCAACCTAGGTGATCAAGCTAAGTCAAACAAAACACAACAATACCATCAAGACAATATCACCCTCAAATGCAATAATTTCACAAGACAAAACCTTTTCCTAGAATTCCTCCTCCCCTAGCCCCCTAACTAAAATCTACTCACTACCCATAATAAAACTAACACTAAGGAGGCTAGGAGAAAGACTAAACATGATTAAACTAGAGGAGAAATAACTAATCTAACACAATAAAGGAAACTACACTAACAAAACAACACTAAAGAGGAAAATAAAAAAACACACAAACTATGGAGAAATAAACTAAGGAGAGAGATAAACAAACAAACAAACAAACAAACAAAGGAAAACTATACTAACATAAAGATTAACAAGAAACTAAAGATTAAACTAATTAATGAAGAAAAGGAGAAGAAAGAAACTACCAACAATGGAGAAAACTAAGGAGGAAGATGAAGATTAACATAAATAAGAATCTTCAAGAAATAATACAAAGATCTTGTCACTAAACCCTTGCAAAACCCTTGAATCTTCAATATAAACACAATCTTCAACCAAAGATGGAAGCTTTGACTAGGAATTGTTTATTAGAATTAATCTAATACTAATACTAATAAGAGCTACTAATTTTATGGAGATTTTCTATGGAAGCTTACTACTACTACTATGGAGATTCACTACACTACTCCTAAGGAGGCACAAATTAGGACACACTTTGCTCAAAACCCTAGGATAAGTATTTATAGAGTTCCTTAATGGGTCTCACAAGCTTAAGCCCATAATCCAATCCTTCTTCATTAAGATAGACCTTCACCCTTTGCATCTTCATGGGATAAAACTTCACCCTGCGGTTGACGACGTTGGCACCACCGGGTGAAATTTCACCCGGTGAGATTTTCTTCTCGAATCGTCATTTTTGGCGTTTTTCTCCATCGGGCGAAATTTCACCCGGTCGTGTCTCACCATGAAAATCTTCGAGAATGGAAAATGTCGTCGGGCGAAATTTCGCCTGGTGATGACTTACCGGGTGAAATTTCACCCGGTGATACTCTGCCTCAATTCCGGTCTCTTTCTTCGTCGATCAATTAGATTACTTGAACTTTCGGTTGTGTGCTTTGCTCTTTGGACCGTATCTCTCTCATGCTCGTAGAAGCTCAAACACGTTTTCGGTCGAAAATCCTATCAAAATAGACAAAAAACTACCAAAAACACGTAAATGCAAAAGAGAGACACTAATGCGAGAATTACTCAAAATAAGGCGATAATCGCGCTCAAGTCTCGCAAAACGTAGGAAAAAAAGGTCTAAAAGGGAGGAAAAACGGTCCAAATTTGGCACACAACATTGTTTCAGAAGAACTAGCATCCTTGGTTGAAGGCGGGAGAGGAACGATAGGCGAATCGCGTGTTACAGGTCTCACTCGATCGAGTCTGGGTTTACTCGGTCGAGTGCCATCATACTCGATCGAGTCACTTGGAGGCACTCGATCAAGAGGTATCGTTGAAGAGCTTCTGGTCGATTTTGGAGGGTCTACTCGACCGAGTGGGCTGACTGTACTCGATCGAGTGACCTCTAACTCGATCGAGTCTGGTGTGACTCGGTCGAGTGGATTACTCGATTGCTCTCTTCTAGATTTTAGGGGGTCCACTCGATCGAGTGATGTGATGTTACTCGATCGAGTAGCCTCAATCCGTGGCCTACTCAATGCTTCCTCGGCTAACTCCTATTTCTCTAGCTCGATTTCATCAACCACAACATACTCCTCGGGCATTTTTGGACCATCATAATGCGTTCCGCTTCTCAATGTTATCGCGTTGGCTTGCTCGTGCGATTGTTCGCCTTGAGGAGGTAGAGTACCCGGTGGCCTAGCTTGCTTTTGGGCGGCAAGTTGGGCAACTTGGGTATCTAGGGTCTTGTTATGGGCAAGTATTTGGTTGATCTGGGTTTATTACTTTTGGTGAGCTTGAATACCTTGCATCAATAATGCCTTGATCTCCGCATACTCGGTGTTGGTTGGAGCTTGAGCTTTGGTTTGGCTTTGTGGGATCGGTTGGAATTGTTGTTGGTTCCCCCACCCTTGTTGGTTACCCTAAGGTTGGTTTCCCCATTGTTGGTTGCCCCACTGTTGGTTACCCCAATTTTGTTGTTGCCCTCCTTGGAATTGTTGTCGGTTATTGTTTTGGGAGGGTCGGTTATGGGGTGCTACATATGGGACGGTTTTGTTACCACCGGGTGGTGGTGGGTTAAGCACATTCTGGCTCCTATAAGACAAAAAGGACTCGTCATAGCCCGGTTTATTCATGTATGGGAGGTGTGGTCTCATGGATTGGAAAGCATTTGTCGTTTCTAAACTTGCACACTCTTGTGCATAATGACCCGTATTCCCACAATTCTCACAAACTACCTCGGACATTGCATTCACTTGGTACATACCTCCTTATTGTTGTTGTTGGGTCCTAGCAAGCTCCATAGAATCAAGTCGCTTAGTTAAAGCGGCTAGGTGGCTAACTATGGCATTTGATGACTCGGAATCACCACTATTACCTCAGGTGTTTCCCCGTGGATTTCGCCAACGTGAGTGATGAGTTGCCATATCTTTGATAAGTGTAGTTTGTAGTGCCTAGTTTGTTGTGTTTTGGTCCCATTTTCCTTGCGGAATCGCTCCTTGGGAGCGGTTCATGGGTTACTTATGCTTCCTTTAGTTCGTTTTAGGTTCCCGAGACCATTCATGAAGAGTTGGAGCGATTCCGACTCAATACATACACTTTTTGGAGCCAACGAAGCGAAGGAACGATCACTCGATGCCTTGGATTCGACCCCGAGACCTTGGGACCCGATCCCGAGCCCCTTAGACTCGATCCCGAGACCCGAGAGTCGATGAGAAGCCCATGTGAAGCAAGGAGGAACCTTAAAGATCATATTGGAGGCCTACAAGACCCATCCCCGACGGGAAGGACCTCATCCCGTCTGGGATGAGGTGCACTAAAAGCGATGGTTCTGTTTTGGGTCCGTCCCGGGCGGGACTAATCCGTCCCGGTCGGGACCAATCCGTCCCGGACGGGACCATCTCGTCCCGGACGGGATGGCTCAGCTATAGCAGCGTGACTCTTTTATCTTCCTCCTTCATTCTTGTAACCCTATAAATACTCCTCCCTTGTAATGTTTAAGCACCTTACCTTACCCTAGATTATTTTAGACCTCTCTTAAGAATTCAAAACCCTAATTAGCCTCCTTTCATCTCTAGTTAATCTTTAATTAATCTTTGTTTAATCTAGTATTTAGTCTTGTATTAAGGAGATTCTTGAAGATTACTTCCAAGCTTGACAACCTTGCAGTTTTATTTGGGTTTCTTATTAATTCAAGTTCATATCTTGTTCATCCTATTGTAGTAGGTATAATTTCTTTTCTCTTAATCTTTGTTTTATCATCAAGTTTTAATCTTTGCTTATTACTTATTGTTATTGTTTGTTCTTAATGGATGTTTTGATTAGTATGATTGTTTCTCTTGTTAGTCTTAGTTTTGACTTCATTATGAGTGAGTATATTCCTTGGGGGTTAGTAGGGGGATTAAGTGTGG
The DNA here is from genome assembly GCA_958450325.1 of Agrostemma githago. NCBI lineage: Eukaryota > Viridiplantae > Streptophyta > Magnoliopsida > Caryophyllales > Caryophyllaceae > Agrostemma > Agrostemma githago. Next base: position 18,514,014 of record OY288247.1, on the reverse strand, counting down.
ATTATGGGTGATTAGGGCTTGATTGTGGGTAAAGGTGATTCATTTGTTGCTAGTCACTTATTGGGCACACCATGTGTTTGTTGTATTGCTTGTGTGGGTAGTAGTGGCCAATGCTTCTCATGCTTGTTCTCTCCTTCTCATTGTGTATTCAATTTGTGGTTGAATGTTTGTGTTTTGAGTAGCATCTTGCATGAATGTTCGGGTCTAGTCTTAGACACGAGAGTGCGGACTTTGGCTTTGGTGCGAGAGCGCAAACTGACCTTAGTGACTAAGTGGCACCTACACCCTTGATTACCCAATCATCCTACTATGCTTATGAACCCGACCTAACCCTACTCTTTTCCATATTTGAATTCTCTATCTCTTTAGTCGATCATCTTCTCTAGTTTATTCGCTTAGTTAATCTTTAGTTGTTCATTAGTTTTTGTTATAGCTTATTCATTGTTAGTCTTGTTCATACCTCTTCTCCCATCATAATTTATCAATTATCATTTCTTTGTGTTTGTTTGTGACTTAGCCTTGTTTGTGAGTAGACCATAGTCTAGACATTACATTACCGTCTCCGTGGACATGACCCGACTTACCCTAGCTACCGTTAGGATTAGTTGGTTTTATATTGATCGGTAGGACCCGCGGCAAATCCTCACCATCAATCTTCAATTAGCTTCCATGCTTTATCATCATCAATGTTGTTTTGAAACCCGCCATTAGCTGCAGAATCGAGCGTTGCTCGGCAATCGTCATATAAACCATTATAGAATTGATTGCACAAAAACCATACCTCGAATCCGTGATGTGGGCACTCCTTGACTAGCTTTTTAAACCTTACCCACGCCTCGTAGATATTCTCGTGAGATGTTTGTCGGAAGTTAGTAATCTGACTCCTCAACATATTAGTCTTCTGCGGTGTGTAGTAATGCTTGTAAAAAGCTAAGGCTAGGGAGTTCCAGTCTATGATTCCCTCGGCTACTCGGTCTAGATCCGTGATCCAGTCTCTTGTGTTATCGCGTAAGGAGAACATGAATAGCATCTCCATCACTTCTTCTTGTGTTATTCCCGCAGGGAGTGGAATAGTAGAGCAATAGTTGGTGAAGAGCTTCATGTGATTTGCCGAGTTTTCATCAGGACCTCCACCGAATTGATTTCGCTCCACCAACGTGATAAAGGCGGGGCGAATCTCAAATGTACCTGTAGTGGCCGTGGGCCTCTTCAATGGTTTCGGTAAGGAACTTTGCTCCGGCTCGGAATGGCTAGCAAGTTTGGGAGGCATCTTGACTAGCGGTGTCTCGGGGGCAGTAGTGGAATTATCCTCTTTAAAGGACAGCGATTCGGATATGTGCTCGTCGTCCGAATGTTCCACTGATTCTGATCTTTCTGTCTTAGAAATCTCCTTGTAGAATTTTCTAGACCTGCGAGAGTTCTCTCTAGTTCAGGATCGTATGGTGGTACGTAGCCTGAGATTCGAGAGGACCTGGGCATACAAGGAAACTACAGGAAAAATGTGAGAAACGGTCTCAAGGAACTGAAGTTCCTCGAGAGAAGGTAATCAAAAGACTAAAACACAAAACAAGCAATTAAATAACACCGTCTCCCCGACAACGGCGCCAAAATTTGATAGGGGTAGTCGTATCCCTAATCAAAGATACCCTAAGGTCCACTAACTAATGTAGATAGTGAAGTAGAGGTCGAACCACAAGGAGACGGGACTTAAATACTTATTCTACGGTCTAGGCTTAAGACTACAGGTCACTATTTTTCTGTTGTTTAAGTGGACTAACAGGTAATTGCTATAAGGTAAATCAATACGGAGTAATAAAAGAGTCTAGGGTCTCAGGTTCACAATAAATATCAATCGGGTCAGGGAGTCAACTAACAGGTCAATAATCGAATTGTCTAAGGTGTAGGTCCGGTCGGTACTTCTACAAACTTTAGAACTAAACTTAACCTGTGGTCGCTAGAATTAAGCTAGTCTACCCAAAATATCGTGACCTAATTAGTCCTTAACCCGGTCAGCGAAAAGTCCTAATTGTGATACTAATTAATTAATCCTGGCCAGTAATCAATCAATCAGAATTAAAACAATATTTAGGCGACAATTCATACGATTAGAAACAGGTCAGTTTACTATAACCCAATTAACATGCATCGATCCCCATAAACCCTAGATAAAATTTAGCTACACATGATGATTGTAATCGAACTAACACAAGACAATTGCAAACAAACATGATGAATATTAATCGAATTAAATTACGAAAAACAATAACAATTCTACGCTAGAAAACAATAGACGAAAACTGAAATTAAAATTACTACGAAAACAAAAGATGAATTAAGACAAGATTTAAACTAGCAAACTGAAATTGAAATTAAATTAAAAGTATTGATACCGAATAGTTCAAGATCAGAAAAGGGAAGAACGGAGTTCGATGTATCTCGCGAATTGAAGGAAAGCGGAAAAGAACGTAAACTTCGAAATTAAGTAAAATAGAGTTGTACGTGAATTCTAAGGTAGAATGAATGTGTCTGACAACGAAGTGAAAAGATTGATTTAAAAGAAATCAGTTGGACTTCGAGACATGCCCAATATCTAATTAAATTAGAAATCTAATCCGCAGCCCGGGTAAGACACACTCGATCGAGTGCGCTGCACGCATTGCCACTCGATCGAGTGGATCCGTAATTGCTTCAATTCTTCTTTCTTTTGGGCCAAAGGGGAGGAATCAACCCAATACTTTAATGCGATCCAGTTGGGCGCTGAAGTGAGGCACTCGATCGAGTGCTATAGCACCACTCGATCGAGTGGGCCTGCTGGAACTCGTAGCAAGAGTTCTTCTTTGCTTCTCGGCTTTTCGTTTTCTTCCTCGACCTCCGTTCTCGTCTCGGCTATCTGGGTTATTACTCCTAAATATGCTCGAAATTGCACCTAACCTGCAAAATAACATGAGAATCGGCAGTATCGACTTTCTAATAAAAATCAACATTAAATATATAATTGAAGAAGAAAAGCTTAAAAACGGTTGTCGGGGGACAATAAAATACAATATAAAATATGTTGATCACTGATTCGTGAAGTTGTTGTTCGTGGGTTGCTCTTTGAAGACACCGAGTCTGTGTTCTTTGTCCCTCTAATTTTCATGTTCCGTACTCACGATAATCCTCCGCTCTTCTCCAATTCTCTGGGATTTCTTGAAGACCCCCTTTGAGGATGAGTACGTGATCGAGCGGGTATCGACTGAAGGTAACTTTAGGGTGTTACTCGGTATTATATCGTATGTTGAGTAGTAGTATGTAGTAGATACTTTACTTTTGGTTTTCTAATTTTTAGCTACGTATTATTTGCTAAAATTTTAATTTCAAATCGTGTGCCTTATACATGTTTTATAACTATTCGATATTGTTTTATAAATCGTTAGTAATTTTATTATTTATGATCGTTATTATATTTTGTTGGTTATCGTGACACTAGTAACAAAATTATATCAATTTCATATTTTCGTCATGTTTCGTTAAATTAAATTTGTTTGTGACTTTTATTAATAAATGAGGAAATAGTCCTTTTTGTTTGAAATACATTTTTAGTCGAAACTATTTTCACTAATAATTTCTCATTCGTTTACGATTGATTATTTATAGTACAATTGTATTATTTATTAATGGAATTTATTTGCTAAAAAATAATTTGAGAGTTTTTATAAAATCTTGTTTTGTTTATAAAGCTTGTCGACTTATTGGATTTTGATATCATTTTCTTAAGACATTTCTTTTCAAAAATTTATTGTTTTAACTCGATTTTCCCAAATATTTGTAAATACTATATTTTGACTTATTATATTTGATTTATATTTTAGTGATGAGCTTAGAAATGTATTAAGTTACGATAACAACGATATTAATAAAATGTCTACTTTGTTAGAAATGCTATTTTGGTACATTTCACATATTTTAAATATTTACGTATTTTTCCTAAAAATATTTCTATTTTAAGCAAGTTGCTAAAATTAGTAAATTTCTAAGTATAGAAATTTTCCTTTTAATATAAAATGTTTATCTCTTTCATCTTCATATTATTTACAATGATTATCTCATTTGAAAATCGATAATGGCTTGGTTTTGGCGTTATGGAATGAGAACAAGCGTATGGGTAGAGTAATACAGTCTAGGGTATACGTTTTGCCATCAATTATAAAGTTGGTGTGTCTATGTGAGGTCGTTGAACTGAGCATAGTTTATGTTCAGGAGTGTGTATATTTTGACCTTAAACTTAGATAACGCATCGTGTAAGTCGCCCTCGGGTTGAACTGGATTACGGTTGGTGTCCAGGGGGGTGTATATTACATAAGCCAGGACCTCGCTGCACGCAGTCTTGTTATAGTTGAGTTGCCTAGTTAGAGACCGAAGTCTGATTTGTTTTGACTAAGTTCTCGAAGCTAGTTTGAGTATTATCCTAGTGAAAGTCTATTCCGTTGCACCGATTGATTTCCATAACACCTTTTTTGAATATTATTATTATTATTATTATCGATTGGTTTTGACTTGCAGGTTGACAGTCGCTTTAATTTATCTGAAAGCTTATTTTTATTATATCATTTTTAATGTTTTCCATTTTACTATTTTGATATAGTAATACTATTATTTTTCATATGATATAATATGGCTGGGAGAACGTCCGAGTTACTCCCCACTGATGTGGCTGTTATGTTTATAACATGACAAGTATATGCTGCTTTGCGGTTTTGGGTTTGAGCTAGCAAGTAGCATGAATCATACTCTATATTTTATTATGTTACTTCTGGATTTTGGTAAACCCTTTTAAGGATGTTTATTTTATCCCTTTTGTAAAAAGTGGTCTTTCTATCAACCGACCATTTCTTTTAAATAGAATATAGGTTGTCAGTGTGTTTTAATCTCAAATCTACAGTGTTTCCGCCACTGTACTGCGTTAGAATTTATAGGGGATTAAAGGTATACCCGGTCATGCCACTCCATCCAATGTCCAACAGCTCTAAAGGACGAGGAGGTAGAGGCTCGATATACTCGAAGCCAGAGGCATCGACCCTGAGGAGAGTCAACGGAAAGCCTAGGGCCTAAATAGCATCAGCTGGGTCCGCCAGCTGACAAAAAAACAAGATCGACTCAAAATCGAGTTTCTTCATAATGAATATCAAAATCAAAATAGTAGAAATAAACCATTATTGACCACAATACGGTATCAAGATAGCCTCTGACAGACGTGAGACACATACCAGGCATTAGGCACCAGCAACTCCTCTCCTCCCTTACCGTCTTAACTTGGATATATCCAGACTTTCTTGCCCACCTAAGGGCCTTTATTGCAGCTATAGCCTTCGCTTGTAAAGCCGACTCAGCCAAGAAGACTGCATTTTCAGATCTCCCATGAATCGAGAACACATCCTTGGAAATCCAGCAAGCTGAAGCTCTTCCTAAAGGAAGCCATCTTGCATCCATGTTAATCACTATGGTAGAACATTGACAATTATTTTGTACCGGGGAGATTAACCATACAAAATTTGAGTTACGAATACTCAATCTCTGACATTCCTTATTTGAATCTTCGTTGTAGTTAACAATCAACATGCCTTTCTTCTTCTTTGAATCTTCCCATAAATCATTCAATGTGTTAAGTGAGGCTTGATATCTAGCAAGTAACCCAGAAAAAATACAGGTGGTCTCTTTAAAAAGTACCCAATTCCTGAAAAGCCAGATGTTGTATAGAACATTAATGAAGTTAAACAATCCGAACCAATTCATAATCATCACAGTGAAATAATTTCGTAGTTTGTTTCATCAACCATTCCCGAAAATTCATACTTTCACTATCCTTCATAATTCCACCAAATTGAGTGCCATTTCAGAGCATTCTACTGATCTGGCAGTCTCTAAGCAGGCGACTGATCGCCTCCCAATCGGATCGGTCGTTAACGAAGGACGGGGGATCAAATGATATTTATAAGACTCGAGATCACACAAAAACAAGAAATCAAGTATTCGTGGTAAGTCGAGTTCGGTCCACAGGGAACGGATGTGTTGACGAATTTAAAGCGACGTGTTTGATGTCTAGAGGGGGGGGGGGGTTTCAAAAGGTCGAGTCTATGGTCGAGTCTACGCTAGAGGAATCACTACGAGAATGGCTTGGGGTAATTAATCTAGGGAAAGGGGTTAGGAGGAAGTCGGGATTCGGAACATGGAACCTAAGAAGGTCGGGATCGAGTTTTTGTTGCAACGTTAATAAAGGGAGAATGCCACCTTTCGGTTTCTTCACCCAACCCACCTAAAAACCCGCTTTCACGGCGAAGAAGGGTAAGTCTCTTGTTATGGTAATTTCTATCCCGAGTTTCCCCATATTGATAGAAACGAGTCAAGGTCGGTCTAGTTGGCCGGACTAAAACAACAATGACACAACAACCACAAGCAAGGTAAACCAACATGCAAGCAACCCACCAATACCCCTAAATTCAAATAATCCAAGTCTTCATCCCTAAACCCCCAGCAAGAAATATACTCACTAATCATAATGAAAGACAACAAAACATTAACTATGGAAAAACTAACTACAACATGCATATTAATTAGATCTAAGAAAACTAACAACAATATGATGAGAAAACTATAATCTAACAATTACCCAGTAAACTATGAAACTACCAAATTAATCTAGAGAATAATCTAGAACAACATGAACAAGATCTAGAGAAACTAACTACACTAAGATGATCTAAACAAAACAATAATGAGAAAACTAAATTAAATCTAAACTAGAGATAAGAGAGTGGAAGGAAATGTACCAACTATGAAGATCTACAAGAAATAAGAAGATTGCATAGATAAATGTTGAATCTTTGATGGAGAGAATGAAGAACTTGTCACTAATCCTTCAATAAACCCAACAAATCTTCAATGAAACTTGAATAATCTTCTTACAAACTTGTAATCTAGAGAATTGTTGATGTGAACTAAGTAGATCTACTGCCAATTACTATGTAAACTACTAGATTTTTAGAGAATTACTATTAGAATACTACTAGATTGTTCTACTAGTGGGATGTTGTAACTACACTAATGAAAGCCTTCCTACACTAACGGTGGGATCTAATGGATTGTTATGCGGATGCCTTGGGCAACAAACTAGGGTAACATATATATAGTAATCTTCTTAATGGGTATTTAACCTAAACCCCAAATCCACTTTATGCTCCATTAGTGAGACAATCTCCCTAAGCATCTTCATGGGGTGAAACTTTGCCCTGCGATCTTGACGATAATTCCCACCGGGTGAAATTTCACCCGGTCTGATTTTTTTTTTTTTTTGCATTTTTGGCACTTCTTTCCATCGGGCAAAATTTCGCCCGGTGGGAAGTCTCTGAAAATCTTCAGGGAGACATTTTTATCGTCGGGTGAAATTTCGCCCGGTGGTTTCTCACCGGGTGAAATTTTGCCCGGTCATTCTGCTGGCCTCTTTCCTTGTCTCATTCTTCGTTAATTGATTGGATGGCTTTAAACTTTAAGTTGTGTGCTTTACTCTTAGGACGGTATTCCCTTCTCTTGTGCTCGTGGAAGCTCGATCGTGATTTTGGTGCCAAATCCTATCAAAATCGATAGAAAAACTACCAAAAACACGTAAAACGCACAAGAGGGACGCTAATGCGAGAAGTACACAAAATATGGCGATAATCGCACTCTAAACTCGCAAAATGATGGGAAAAACGGTCTAAATTTAGCACACAACAATTCCCCCACACTAAACCGTTGCTCATCCGAGCAAAGACCCAAAAAGAAATTACATACTACTACTACTAGCTAGATTATGCTAAGCCGATACGGGGCAATTAACGGGCCCGCTCCATCCCTTCAACTCACATCGAAATACCCATGAGGTAGAGTACTCCCATGCAAGGCAAGTTGGGGCTTGCTCAAAACGGTGGATGCGACTAAACACACAAAAACATAGAACACGAAAGAATAGGCGCATCCAAAGCAAAAATAAAACACCGAATCCCTCATCAAGACGGCGGGGAAGACACCGATTACTTACCTAAAACAACAATAAACTTCCAAGATAAATGACCCATGTAAATAAGGACCAAAGCCTAATACTATGACAATTAAGCAATATAGATGTTGATAACTTAGCCTAGGTCCTCCTAGTCTTCTAAAGGGGTACGACGGGGCGTATAACTGAGTGGAAAAAGTGAACCATAGATTCGTTCGACATTGTAGGTAGGTGCAGTCCCGCTCTCTTTGACTAAGCCAAGAGGGTCGTTCCAAACTCAAATTTCCTAAATTATCCCAAACAAAAAGTGGAGTGTTTACAATTATTGGGGTGGATCGACTAATCACCGCTATCTTCCTACCTCGGGACTCGGTCCTCTAGTTGGTACTTCACGGCGACGAATCGATCAAAGGGCTTTTTTTTGAAGGAGATGTTTTTGATGATATGATTTCATTTGAAACTCTTATTCTCTCCCTGTTTTTCATATTTTTGTGCCCTTTTCTCTTGCTTTCGTTTGCCCTTTTTTGGCTTTTCGATTTTGATGTGGTTCATAACCAAGCTTGGAGGTTATTTTTGTGTAAAATTATTGTGGTGATGTATAGGTGAAGGAAAATAGGTAAACGAGAACACGCGTCATTACCGGATAACCCACAAAAAGGTGGAAAGAATTTGGACTAAAGGTGCAATGGTCATTCGAGCAAGGTCACCTAGAAAACGGGATGCGGGAACCAAGGCCTAACTCCTTCATGGGTGGTCAAGGTGGTCAAATGCAAACCCCAAAGTAAACCTCTAGTAGAAAAGGTGAACTCAAGCTAAAGGATCAACAAATTCATTGATTAAGAGTCATTCTACTAGATTAAGGTCCAAAATCTACAATGGGTTATCTACAATGGAATGTAAACTCTTGTAATAAGCTTGTAATCGAGTTTTCGAAAACATTTAGTCCTAGACACGCTATACAAAACAAAAGGAACACACGAAAAAGGAAAAAGGCAATAAAAGAAAACACAAGTAAAGTCATGTACTCCATACTCCATCGACATACAAGCACACAATCAACCACAGCACCCAAAATGCTCAACTTCGAGAGCCTCCAATAGCAACAACCTAACTCCTCTACAAAATTAAAGAAAGAAGGAAAGAAGTTACCAAGCGGAGTGCTTTCATAATCTCTTCAATTCGCGCTTCAAGGTGGTGGTTACCTGTAAGAGTGGAGAACAAGACCGTACGCGGAACACGAAAATATAACGAGAAACAAGAAAAGAAAAGGGAAAGAAAGTAGAAAAATGCTTTTGATTTTTTGAATTTTTCAAATTTTTATGGATTTTGACAAGATTTTTGAAAAACAAAAGGATAGTAGACTCCTCCCCCACACTAAAACTGTACATTGTCCTCAATGGACAAGTAGGGAAAGAACGAAAAAGACGAAAAAGAAAAATGAAAAAAATCTTTTTGGATTTTTAGGATTTTTCAAATGTTTTTGGATTTTTCAAAATTTTTGAGAAAAGAAAAAGAAAATAAAGAAAAGCGATAAAATAGTGGCGGACCTAGGTGCAATCACATCACCTAGACCCTAGCCAAGTGGCTAAGAAGTTGAAAAAAAAGTAAAAGAAAAGAAAAGAAATTAAAACGAAAGGGTGAAAAATTGGGCGTAGGTGTAGTCACGTCACCTAGCCCGGATTAAGAAAAATTGAGAAAAGTTGATTAAAATTTGGATTTTTCAAAAGGGTCAATGGCGTAATCACATTGCCTAAAGACCGGGAGCAAAACCAAGGCTGCTACGGCCGCAAAAATACCGATGGGACAGTGGGACAGCTTGCAAATTTTGTTCGAGATAAAGCAATCACAATGATTATAATGATGGGACAAGGAACAAGGAACAATATTAACTCAAAGACATACAATCGTAGATGATTAGAGACTCACTGACACAATCCACACAAATACCCACAACACACACAAACCATACTGTTTACCGACTCTTATAGGGGTGTTTAGTTCGAATAGTCATTTGACGCAAAAGAAGCCGTCGGAGTGCCCTCTCCGGCGTACTCCCAAAATCCTATTTCCCCTGATTCGGTCAATCGGAATTCACCGAGACCTAGAGGTAGGTCCCAATTATGACAGTAATAAATATTGGTTCGGTTTCTGCTGGGGACTATTAAAGCACGGTCATGGCAAAGAGAGACGAGGCGATGGTCAGGTACTTTAAAGATCCAGATGGGGAAGTAGGCCTCGTCAAGCCAGACACGGTTATCATGTGGGATAAGATGGTCGGTCGCATAACCCAAATTTCTTGCTATTAAAGTCACAAGATCACCACAGTCGACAGAGGGGCATTGGGCAACTATGATTTGATGAAAGTGTAACGCCACGACAATAGGTCAAGGGGGTTAGGGTTACCGAGCAAAGAGTCACTAATTAATTGCAAGACACACACATTGAGGTTGATAATATTGTCGGTAGATGGCAAAAGACAGTGGGAAAGAATTTCAGCAAAATAACGGACGACAGGGTTACGGATTTCGGCGATAAAGCTAGAATTGGGTTCGAAATCACGTTGACCCGGCGCTATGTGCCTCCACAAGTCTCTCCTAGTCGCACTACTTTGCGAATCACTTAAGAGTTTACTTAGTCCGGTACCCGATGAGGGTAAACCTAGAGCTAAGCTAAAGTCGGAAATATTTAAACAGTGATTTCTACCGAACAGTCTAAATTTGAACTCTCTTGGTGTGGTCGGGTTATCGATGGTAAAGGTACCTAAGAATTCACAAGTCAAGTCTTTATTTGTGCAAGGCACAAAATTAAGTAGCTTACTAGTACCAATCCTAGACGATAACTCTCTAATATTGTCCTCAATTCCTAAAAGTTCCATTGTGAATGGACAAGCCCACCCTGTACTCTGAAAAGCCTTTTCAGAAAAGGTTTGAGCTAAGGATGTATTAGGACAAGGTGAAAGTTTAGGCTTACAAGAAGTAGAATGTTTAGAAGTATTAGAAGGCGAAACCATACCTTGTTTACGCGCGGCTCGTTGGGCTCTTGTCTCCATAATAATAATTGCAAGAAAAATCCCGAAACTTTAGCTTTTCCCTCTTCAAAAACCCAAGAAAATAATCACCAAGTTGAAATGGAATTGTGAATGGATATGGAAGGTGGTTTGATGTGTTTATGATGGGTGAAAATGTGGAGTGAATTATGAGGTAAAAAGGGTGATATAAATAAGGGTGGTTGGGAGGGAAAGTGAAAGTTTTAAAGTTGGTGTAAAAATTTTTTGGAGGGAAAGTTATAGGTGGTAAATATGAAGGAGGGAATTGAAATTGTAGTGAGGAGGTGTGTTATAGGTGATCCATTCAAGCTCATGCCGCCGGGTGAAATTTCACCCGGTCAAGCACCACCGGGTGAAATTTCACCCGACGGACTTTTCGTCGTGAAAATCGTTTTCTGCCATTTTTCCCACCGGGTGAAATTTCACCCGGTCAAAATCTCACCGGGCAAAAACTTCTTCAATCTCGGCAATTCTGGCAACTTTCCGTAGGGCGAAGTTTTGCCCGGTCAGGCCTCACCGGGCGAAATTTCGCCCGGCGGTCTTGTTTTCTTCGTTTTTCCGCCTTGCCATTTCATGGCTCTTCAACAATCACCTAAGGATTCAAATATTAACTCGACTCACATTACATAATCAATATCTCCCACAAACAGGCTTGTGGTCTTCAATTTGGCTCCATAACTTCTCCAAAAAGCGTGATCTTCATCCAAATTAAGTGCTCCATGGTGAAATCCAAGTTCAACCATTCTTCTCAAGCTAAAAACTAATAACAAAAAGAAATATAATACATATGTACAAGGTGGTTGTTGAGGATACCACCAAACCTACATCAATTTCGAGAGGGGGTTAAACAATGCTCCCCAATGGGAGCTCACCAAGCTTCATGGTAGCAAAGGTCTCACGAACGTAACCGGGGTGATAAATCTTCATACGTTGTCCATTAACCATAAACTTCCCGGTTTCCGGGCTAGATATCTCTATTGATCCATATAGTTGCACCTTGGTCACTTTGAATGGCCCCGACCACTTTGATTTCAACTTACCGGGGAAGAGCTTAAAGCGAGAGTTGAAGAGTAATACCTTATCACCAACGGAGAAGTCCTTACGAAGTATCCAAGAATCGTGCCATTGGCGAGTTCGTTCCTTGTAAATCTTCGAATTTTCGTAGGCTTCTAGTCTTTGTTCTTCCAATTCTTGTAGTTGGAGAAGGCGGTTATCTCCTACAACACTCTCATCGAAGTTTAGCTCTTTGATTGCCCATTCGGCTTTGTGTTCTAATTCCACCGGTAAATGACAAGCTTTACCATACACAAGATGATAAGGAGTGGTTCCAATCGGCGCTTTGTAAGTCGTTCTCAATGCCCAAAGGGCGTCATTTAACTTCAATGACCAATCCTTTCGGTGTGTATTTACAACTTTCTCTAAAATTCCCTTGATTTGACGGTTGGAGATCTCGGCTTTCCCATTTGATTGAGGGTGGTAGGCTAGGGACATCTTGTGAGTGATACCATATTTCCTAAGAAGGTGTTCAAAGGTATCCTTCCTAAAATGAGAGCCTCCATCACTAATTATGGCTCTAGGCATACCGAATCTCGTGAAGATTACATCCTTGAAAAGCTTAATTACAACCTTGGAGTCATTGGTGGGGGAAGCTACGGCCTCGATCCATTTTGAGACATAATCAACCGCTACTAAGATATACTTGTTACTAAAAGAGGATGTGAACAGACCCATGAAATCAATGCCCCAAACATCGAACAATTCAATCTCTAAGATGGGTTGAAGGGGCATCTCATTTCTTCTTGTAATATTCCCACTTCTTTGACAAGCATCGCACGTGAGAATGAAAGCTCGAATGTCCTTAAACATGGAAGGCCACCAAAACCCGCTTTGGAGAACCTTGGCAATTGTCTTTTGGTTGGCCAAGTGTCCACCATAAGATGTCGAGTGAAGGTGCTTCACAATATTATATCCTTCATCGGCCGTAACACATCGTCGGTAAATTCCATCTACACAACGGCGGAATAAATATGGCTCGTCCCAATAATAGCGTCGGGCTTCATAACGTAGTTTCTTCCTCTCTTGCTTGGAATAATCGTCCAGAATAAAATGAGATACTAAGAAATTGACGATATCGGCATACCAAGGTGTAATAGTTTCAATGACCATCAAGGCCTCATCTCTCATAGCTTCATTGATGGGGACCACATTTTCTTCATTGTTCTCTTTACTAACCGTTAGTCTACTAAGATGATCCGCTACCAAGTTCTCCGATCCGGCTTTGTCTTTAATCTCAATATCTAATTCTTGTAAAAGGAGGACCCACCGAAAGAGTCGGGACTTGGTCTCCTTCTTAGACATGATGTATCGAATTGCCCCATGATCGGTATGAATTATGACTTTGGAACCGGTAACATAATTTCGGAATTTCTCCATGGCATAGACAACGACAAGCATTTCTTTCTCGGTTGTTGTATACCTCGATTGGACTTCATCTAATGTCTTGCTTGCGTAATAAATCACATGTAGCTTCTTATCTACCCGTTGACCTAGAACGGTACCAACGGCGAAATCGGATGCATCGCACATGATCTCAAATGGAAGATTCCAATCGGGAGCTTTGATAATCGGAGTGGTAGTGAGAGCGGTCTTTATCCTGCAAAAGGCCTCAAGACACGAGTCATCAAAAACAAAAGGCGCATCTTTCATAAGCAAAGAAGTCAAAGGCTTAGCAATCTTGGAAAAGTCTTTAATAAATCGTCTATAAAAACCGGCGTGACCTAGAAAACTCCTCACTCCTTTGACATTTGTAGGTAGTGGCAAGTTTTCGATCACGGAGACTTTCGTCTTATCAACTTTGAATCCTCTATTAGAAACAATATGACCTAGGACAACACCTTGTTCAACCATAAAATGACACTTTTCCCAATTTAAAACAAGTCTATACTCTTCACATCGAGCTAACACTTGATCAAGATTTTCAAGACAAGAATAAAAAGATGTACCATGGACACTAAAATCATCCATAAAAACTTCCATAGATTTTTCAATAAAATCGGAAAAAATAGCCGTCATACATCTTTGAAACGTTTCCGGCGCATTACACAATCCAAATGGCATCCTTCTATAAGCATAGGTGCCATAGGGACATGTAAAGGTGGTTTTCTCTTGGTCATCGGGATGAATGGGAATTTGAAGAAATCTGGAATGACCATCAAGGAAACAAAAATAAGAATGATGCGCCAATCTTTCAAGCATTTGATCAATTAAGGGAAGAGGGAAATGGTCTTTTATGGTGGCCGTGTTCAATTTTCGATAGTCTACACACATGCGCCAACCGGTAATAGTCCTAGTAGAAATTGACTCACCCTTTTCTCCTTTAACAACCGTCATTCCTCCTTTTTTCGGCACAACTTGGACGGGGCTAACCCATTTACTTCCGGTTATTGGGTATATAATGTTAGCCTCATACAACTTGAGGACTTCCTTCTTGACAACCTCTTTCATGGTGGGGTTCAACCTACGTTGACCCTCAACCGAAGGATGGTGGTCATCATCAAGGATGATTCTATGCATACAAACGTTTGGACTTATACCTTGGAGGTCGGCAATGCTATACCCGATGACCTTTTTGTGCTTTCTCAAAACAATCAAAAGTTTTTCCAATTGAGGTCCATCAAGGGTAGCATTGACGAAAACGGGATAATTAGTTCCTTCAAGAAAAGCATATATCAGGGAAGAGGGGAGTGGTTTAAGTTCAAGATTAGGTGGAGAAGATACCATACTCTTACCCACCGGTAGTGGTTCTACCTTTTCATCATGCAAACATTCATCTTCAAGGGGTGGAGAGTCAAATGGCTCATCTTCTTGCTTATCATCATCTATCAAGCTATACTCAACCAAACTGTTAATAACTTCAATGGAATTCATTTGTTCAATCATTGGTTGTTTAAGAGCTTGAGAAAGGGAAAATTCTACCGACTCGTTCCCTATGTTAAAAGACAACTTACCATTATTGACATCAACTATAGTACCTCCGGTAGCCATAAAAGGTTGACCTAGAATAATGGGGGTAATAGTGTCTTCGGGCATATCCATGACAACAAAGTCGGAGGGGATGAAAAACTTACCAACTTGAACGGGTACATCCTCAAGTATCCCAAGTGGGTACTTGACGGACCTATCCGCAAGTTGAATCGACATGCTAGTGGGTCTCATCTCCCCCACACTAAGTCTCTTGGCAATAGAATAAGGTAACAAACTAACACTAGCTCCTAGGTCACATAAAGCTTGACTAACAACAACGTTTCCAACCCGACAAGGGATAGAAAAACTACCGGGGTCCTCAAGTTTCTTTGGTAGTTGATTCATAAGAATGGCACTACATTGTTCCGTGAGAGAGATACATTCTTTATCCTCTATCGTTCTCTTTTTAGTCAAGACATCTTTCAAAAACTTAGAATAGAGGGGCATTTGAGAAATTACCTCGGTGAAGGGTAAAGCTACCTCCACCTTCTTCAACATATCCACGAAGCGGCTAAATTGGGCATTCTCTTTGCCTGGCTTAGCTCGTTCGAGAAAAGGCAATGGAGGGACAAAAGTGGGAGGCGGTGGAACATTGAGTTCTTCTTCTTCTTCGGCTAATCGCTCCGCCTCTTTTCTTTTTGCTTCTTTCGCTTCCATTTTCACCTTCTTCTTTCTTTGTTCTCTTTGTTCATTTTCCGCATTTTGAAGGATATCGAACTCCGCTTGTATTCCCCGGTTTTGTTTGGGAGAAGTATGAGATGATTCTTGTGATGCACTTGCTTGATTGACTTTGGATGGAGTGCTTTTGGTGTTCAAGTTCAAATTCTTGTATGGGTCCTCAAGTTCTTTGCCACCTCTCAAAATAACGGCATTTGCATGGTGCGAAGGGTCTATTAGGTTTTGGGGTTGCCCGGGCAAACCATGGGGTGGATGGATTGGGGCGGCTAAGGCTTTTGTTGCTTCTTGTGATTCCCAAACCTTTAGCCTTGCCTTGGTGTCTTGATGTTCATTCCATAGTTGCCCAACGGTTCTTTGCAAATCATTATAGTTATCCCATGGGACTCCTCCTTGACCAAATTGAAAATTGCTTGATTGGTCATAAGATTGAGAGGGTTGATTAAATGGTTGTTGATTGTAACCTTGATTTCCTTGAAAATTGCCTTGGAACCCTTGATTGTATTGATGATTAAAATGATTACCATGTTGATTTTGGTAATTGTTGTAATTGTTAGGAACATGGAAGTTACTACTTTGTTGATTGAAGTTACTCCTTTGATGAGGAGGCATATATGGGGGCATCCTTGGAGGACCTTGGTTAAAGGGCCTTTGTTGACTTTGATTGAATGACCTCAATTGATTCCCTTGGGCACGTGGCATCGGATTTTGAACATTTTGATTGCCATAAGAAAAATTAGGATGAAATCTTGTGCCGGCATTGTAAGTATTGGAAAAGGGATCAAATTGGGGTCTTTGCCCATACACTTGTATAGCTTGGACTTCATTTGGCTCTTCAATATAAACTTCTTCATTAGGAATGCAAGAGCTAGAATCATGGCCATAATTGCCACAATGATCACATTGAACTTCCCATGTTAATTGCTTTGGAGGAGATGGTTGCCTTGGTGGAACACTCCCTTGAATTTGGTACTTACCTCGAGGAGTAGGCCTTGAACTCATGGCATCCATTCTCTTTTTTAATTCTTCAACTTCCGCTTGAAGTTTCAATTCATTAGAACTCGTAGATGAGTTCACTTCAACTTTCTTTCTAGAATCCCTCGATTGACCCATTCTAGAGTCACTCCTTGCCATCTTCTCAATAAGACTCTTAGATGCTTCATCGGTGAGAGAAGAGAAATCTCCTCCGGCAGCCGAATTGAGGTTTTCTTTAGTTCTCGATGAAAGGGTGTTGTAAAATGTTTGGGTAGTTAGCCAATCGGGTATTCCATGGTGTGTACATTTGCGCAACAAATCTCTAAATCTTTTCCAAGCCTCACTTAGGCTTTCAAATTTATCTTGCTTGAATGTTTGTATCTCCATGCGATATTGGTTAGTCTTTGACGGCGGGAAATATTTTTCCAAGAAGGCATTAGATAATTGAGCCCATGTTGTAAATGTATTAGCGGGATGGCCTTGAAGCCATCTACGAGCTCCATCTCTCAAGGTCTTCGGGAATAATAAACGATGCAATTGGCATGAAGTTAATCCATTGAGACGGGCTCCTACTAATTTCTCTTTAAATGAAGCAATGTGCTCTTGAGCATCTTCTTGAGAAAAACCGTGAAAAGTATCTTGTTGAACCGCATTTGTCAAAGAAGCTTTTAATTCATAGTTCTCGGGAATCTCTCCGAAATCGACGGGAGAAGGTGTTTCTTCATGTGTGAGTTGGGAATGAGAGCCTAGGGTTGCCATTTGATGGATTGGTGGTGATGATGGATTTGAATTTGGATGGTTTGGAGGGGATGGATTTTGATTTTGTGGTGGAGTTTTCGGTGATGGTGGTGAATTTTGCGAAGTGGAAGGTATGGAAGGGTTATTTGGAGTGGGATTACGTGATGTAAGAGGTGTAGAGAGTGTATGTGGTAGGATGGGATTAAGGTTAGAAGGTGATAATGAAGGATGTGGAATGATAGTGGTTGAGTTATTTCCCCGAAAACGTAATGCTCTAGAAGTCTTTTCCGGCTCCGGATCGAACCACAAGGGCGATGACGTGTTCCTGGGCATAAAACTCAATTTAAACGGTAAGACTCCTAGCACCTTGCGGCACTAGGGAAAACAGAGAAGGGAAAAGAATCAAACACAACAACTAAAGACAACACAATTACTACTCGCCGTTCCCCGGCAACGACGCCACTTTGATCGCCTCCCAATCGGATCGGTCGTTAACGAAGGACGGGGGATCAAACGATATTTATAAGACTCGAGATCACACAAAAACAAGCAAGCAATTATTCGTGGTAAGTCGAGGTCGGTCCACAGGGAACAGATGTGTTGAGGAATTTAAAGCGATGTGTTTGATGTCTAGAGGGGGAGTTTCTAAAGGTCGAGTCTATGGTCGAGTCTATGGTCGAGTCTATGCTAGAGGAATCACTACGAGAATGGCTAGGGGTAATTAATCTAGGGAAAGGCGTTAGGGGGAAGTCGGGATTCGGAACATGGAATCTAAGAAGGTCGGGATCGAGTTTTTGTTGCAACGTTGATAAAGGGAGAGTGCCACCTTTTCGGTTTCTTCACCCAACCCACCTAAAAACCCGCTTTTGCGGCGAAGAAGGGTAAGTCTCTTGTTGTGGTAATTTCTACCCCGAGTTTCCCCATATTGATAGAAACGAGTCAAGGTCGGTCTAGTTGGCCGGACTAAAACAACAATGACACAACAACCACAAGCAAGGTAAACCAACATGCAAGCAACCCACCAATACCCCTAAATTCAAATAATCCAAGTCTTCATCCCTAAACCTCCAACAAGAAATATACTCACTAATCATAATGAAAGACAATAAACATTAACTATGGAAAAACTAACTACAACATGCATATTAATTAGATCTAAGAAAACTAACAACAATATGATGAGAAAACTACAATCTAACAATTACCCACTAAACTATGAAACTACCAAATTAATCTAGAGAATAATCTAGAACAACATGAACAAGATCTAGAGAAACTAACTACACTAAGATGATCTAAACAAAACAATAATGAGAAAACTAAATTAAATCTAAACTAGAGATAAGAGAGTGGAAAGAAATGTACCAACTATGAAGATTTACAAGAAATAAGAAGATTGCATAGATAAAGGTTGAATCTTTGATGGAGAGAATGAAGAACTTGTCACTAATCCATCAATAAACCCAACAAATCTTCAATGAAACTTGAATAATCTTCTTACAAACTTGTAATCTAGAGAATTGTTGATGTAAACTAAGTAGATCTACTGCTAATTACTATGTAAACTACTAGATTTTTATAGAATTACTACTAGAATACTACTAGATTGTTCTACTAATGGGATGTTGTAACTACACTAATGAAAGCCTTCCTACACTAATGGTGGGATCTAATGGATTGTTATGAGGATGCCTTGGGCAACAAACTAGGGTAACATATATATAGTAATCTTCTTAATGGGTATTTAACCTAAAGCCCAAATCCACTTTATGCTCCATTAGTGAGACAATCTCCCTAAGCATCTTCATGGGGTGAAACTTTGCCCTGTGGTCTTGACGATAATTCCCACCGGGTGAAATTTCACCCGGTCAGATTTTCTTCCTTTTTTTGCATTTCTGGCACTTCTTTCCATCGGGCAAAATTTCACCCGGTGGACGAAATTTCGCCCGGTCAGTTTCGCCCGGTGGGAAGTCTCGGAAAATCTTCAGGTAGACATTTTTACCGTCGGATGAAATTTCGTCCGGTGGTGTCTCACCGGGTGAAATTTCGCCCGGTCATTCTGCTGGCCTCTTTCCTTGTCTCATTCTTCGTTGATTGATTGGATGGCTTTAAACTTTAAGTTGTGTGCTTTACTCTTAGGACGGTATTCCCTTCTCTTGTGCTCGTGGAAGCTCGATCGTGATTTCGGTGCCAAATCCTATCAAAATCGATAGAAAAACTACCAAAAACATGTAAAACGCACAAGAGGGACGCTAATGCGAGAAGTACACAAAATATGGCGATAATCGCACTCTAAACTCGCAAAACGAGGGAAAAAAGGTCTAAATTTAGCACACAACATCGACCTAATGTTTTAGTGCTAGGAGAAGAATTGTCATCCCCTTCAGTGCAGCAGAGGACACACTGATATGGTCCCGTCAAATTCCTCTTTTCCCTTTCAAACCCTACAAGAAGCGAATCTGTCACTATCTTGCAATAAAAGATCTTCCACGAAGACGGTCCTGGGAGCTTCCACAATTTTTTTTATAAAACATGGGAATGGTACAATTTTCTTAGCCCTCTGGTTATTGACAATCATCACCGGGTCCTTCTGAATTAATTCATAATATCCACTTTTGACACTATAGATACCTGAACCAGTTCTTGTCCAATAACAATGATTTTCCCATGTAACTGTAGATAATGGGATAACTTGAATTTTAAGACACCACTCGTCAACGAAACCCGATTCAAGCTTAACCTTATTCCACTGTCTTCCACCTGTGATAAGATCCTGAATCTTCCACTTCGCCGCTCCAAAAGTTGGATCATCAATATCGACTCCAGTTTTAATAATCAAACTACAACCATTAACCCATTTATCTTGATAGAATTGATGACATTATCCTCAACCGCCTCATCAATCCCCACCTTCCATCCCAACCCTCCCTCCAAAGTTTCTCTCCCCTTAATAATTCCCATACCTCCTCTTGATTTAGGTCCCCTCTTTTTACTAAGTCGTAATTCCTCAAAGTTCCAGATTTGGCCATACTTCCCTGTGAACACCTTATTGATAAGCAACTCTTTATTCTAAATGATTCTCCAAGCATTCTTACCTAATAGAGTCTGGTTAGTGAAAGCAATGCTTCTAATCCCTAAACCTCCTAAGTGCTTAGAAAGGCTGAGAAACTTAATCGATCTCCAATGTAACGTTCTTCTCGATTTATTGCCAGCCACAAAAAATGTGCTAATAAAGCATTAACTTTCTTAGCCATACTTATCGGAATTGAGAAAACCGATAGAAAGAAACTTGAGAGGTTAGCGAGAACCGAGTGGATTAACGTTAGACGTCTTGACGGAGACAAAAAAGAACCATTCCATGAGCCAATTCTTCAAAGAATTTGATCACAAATCCTTTGTGAAATACTTATTGATCTCGTATCACTAATATCCGGTACTCCAAGATACTTGCCCAGCTTTCTGCATGGTTTTAGTTTAAATAAATTCAAGCTATCCCTTATAATTCCAAGATTACAGTTTAGGCTAAATATCATAGCTGACTTCTTCTTATTAATTTCCTGCCCTGAGAGAACACAGTATTTAGCCAGTAATTTATGAAAGATGACAATATTATCCTGAATTCCTTTTAAGAAGAAAAGAGAATCGTCCGCAAAGGAAAGGTGTGAGATATTCAGAGTTGCTTTGGTCACTCGCATACCAACAACCTCCTTCTTATATCCACTTTGAACAAGGTTCCTGGATAAAACCTCCGTGCAGATGACAAATAAGTATGGGGAAAAAGGATCACCTTGCCGTAGACCACATGAAGGTTTAAAGAATCGTAAAGGAACTCAATTAATCAAAATAACATAAAACACAGTAGTAACACACTGCATGATAAGGTCAATAAATTGACATGGGAAGCCAAAACTTGTTAAAGCACTTTGCAAAAAGTTCCAATCAATCCTGTCATACGCCTTGATCATATCGGCCTTAAAAGCAATCTCCCGATATTACCTATCTTGTGTCTATTTAAACTGTGCAAGCATTCATCTGCTATCAAGATATTGTCCATTATCGAGCTGTTAGGCACAAACGCATTTTGGAATTCGCCTATAATTTTGGGCATCAAATTTTTCATACGATTTCCAACACACTTCATAATGATTTTCATAATAACATTACATGGAATGATAGGGCTATAGTGCTCCACCTTTTTAGGACATTCCAACTTTGGAATAAGTGTAATGAATGTTTGGTTCATTTCTTTAAGCACGAAGTCAGAGTTAAAACACGCACACACAGCTTCTGTAATATCATTCTTAATAAATTTCGAGCACTTTTTGAAAAATTATGCAGAAATTCCATCAAGTCCCAGGGACTTGAAATCTCCCAATTGAAAAACAGTAGTCCTAACTTCTTTAACTAAAAAGTTCTTAGACAGCTTATCCCTCTCCTCCTCCACAATACTACTTTTCACGGGATTGACGAAATCTCGATTTTGTTGGTAATATCTGTGAAAATTCTATTGTTGCTCGTTAACTCAAAAAATTGACTTAAAATATTCCTTGAAGGTATCCCCAATATTTGCAGCATCTTGTGTCCAGGTATTGTCGTGTCGTTTAATACTTAAAATATAATTGCGACTCCGTCTCCCTTTAACACAATTGAAAAAATACCTCGTACAGGCGTCACCTTCCGCTGCCCATTTTATTTTTGCCCCTTGCCTCCAATACAAAGCCGACGCCTTAGCAAATTCCTTCACCCATTCATTTGTCCTGTCATAATCATACTCTCAACCCCCATTAAATATTTTTTCCAAATCACTTGTTAATTCCGCGTCATAATCATCCCAACTCTTACCCCATTCTTTTTTCTTATCAAGAGTCCACCGCATGATATGTAATGTAATCCTTTAATCTTTCTAACGCAATACAGTGACGGAAACATTGTAGATGTGGGATTAAAACACTTTGTAACTATGTCTTAAAAAAATAAATGGTAAAGTCGGTGCATAAGTCATAAATAAAATTGACTAAAAATAAAAATAATCCGTAATTGGGTAAACAATCCATAGTACAGATAAATTATTTAAGCATACCAGGATTCACCACTGCTCGCTAGCCCACCCTCGAGACTCATATATACCTATCATTGTTAAAATCATAACAACCACAATCAGTGAGGAGCAACGTCAACGCTCTTCCAGCCATATTACAAGATTTTAAAAAAATGTAATTACTATTATATGAAAATAGTAAAAACGGAAAACGGTGAAATATTATAATAAAACAAGCTTTCGGAGAAAACATAAAAGAAAATATTTGTCAACCTGCAAATAAAATTTATCGATGATAATAATAATAATAATAATAAGAATAAGAATAATAAGAATAAGAATAAGAATAAGAATAATATGAATAAGAATGAATAAGAATAATAGTAGTAGTAGTAGTAATAATAATAATAATAATAATAATAATAATAATAATAATAATAATAATAATAATAATAATAATAATAATAATAATAATAATAATAATAATAATAATAATAATAATAATAATAGGCGGTACCTCAGTAACGCACCAGCTTTGTTCCCTCCTGTTTCTGCTGTAACGCACTCTGGACCCCATGAGAGAGAGCCCGCTGGAGGTCGATTCACTGGCTCTGGACCCCAAATGCTAGGCGGTACCTCAGCAGGTGGAGAGCTCAGTGTTGGACAGCAGAATGCACATGTTGACTCAGAATGCTTGAGGCTAGGTCAAGCTGCATCTGTTGATCCTCACTCTGATTTTACCCCTGCTGTAAAGCGTCCAGGATGCATTGAGAGAGGTCTTAAGGTGCTAGATTCCAGTAGGTGCTTTAAGGAAGGGGAAACTGATCAGCGCTCGCTTGAAAAATTACATTCTCCAAACAGATTTGAGTTGCTGCAACTGGATGGCACTGATTCACAGGAAATTCAATCAGAGCATGATTATGTAGAGGATTTCCCTCTAATAGTGGAACCACTCCCTCCTGATCTTGCAAGATGATTGTGAGTTCATGGAATATAAGAGGAGGTAACGAAGTCCTTAAACAAAATGAAATTTTACATCTCATTAAGGATAGTGGTTTGGATTTTCTAGGTGTGATGGAAACAAGAATAAAAGAGAAGAAAGCAAAAGCTATTATAAGAGGAAAATTCAGTTCTTTTTCAGTCTATTGTAATTACAACAGTCATTATAATGGACGTATTTGGGTCATATGGAATCCTAGTACAATTCGGGTAGATATAATGGAGAAAAATAAGCAGTTTATTCATTGTAAGCTGCATCATTTCGCTACTGGTAAAGAAAGTTTCATCACAGTGGTTTATGGTGTTAATGATGCAAGAGGAAGAGATGAGTTATGGAACCATTTATGCAGGCTTTGCTCGGCTTCTAGCTGGCTAGTCTTAGGTGATTTCAACATCATTAGGCATGCTGGTGAAAAAATGGGAGGATCTATGCCTATTATAGCGGATATGGATGACTTCAACACCTGTATTTCTCAGTGTAAACTTCAGGAATTGGTTGGCCAAGGTGATGAATTTACATGGACCAACAAACAAGATTCAAGTACTCGAGTATGGACAAAACTTGACAGAGCATTCACCAATATAAATTGGGTTAATGAGTTTCCTAATTCGTATGTCAACTATGCTAATTCGGGAATTTCTGATCACTCTCCAGTGATTGTGCACATGTTCAAATAGGAAAAGATGAGAAAATTGTTCAATTTTCTTAATTGTTGGACTACTCACCCTGACTATCAGACCATAGTTTATAATGCTTGGAAGAAGCGAGTTTATGGTACTGCAGGTTATCAACTGTTTCAGAAACTGAAGAATGTTAAATTGTCTCTAAAAGAACTTCATAAGAAGTACTTCTCAAGTATAGGGACAAGAATTAAGGAATTGGAGGGGAAGATTGAAGAATGTCAGCATGCTTTGCAAATCAAACCGTTCTCCCCTGAATTAATCCAAGAAGAGAGAGACCTGCTTCTTTTGTGTAGACAGCTAAAACAGGCTGAACTTAGCATCTTGCAGCAGCGGGCGAAAATGGAAAATCTGGCGCTTAATGATGATGCAACCTCCTATTTTTACTCCAGAATAAAGGAACGACGACACCAGCAAGTCGTTGGCTCTATTGAAGATGCAAGTGGTTGCTTAAGAAAAGGGGTAAATGCAGTAGCAGGGGGTTTCATAGAGTATTACCAAGAACTTTTGGGTACTGAAAAACAAATTCAGCCTATTGATCCGCACATTTTTCAGCAAGGGGCTGTTGTTCAGGAAGATGATTGGAGTAATTTGCTTTCGCTACCTGATGAGAAGGAAATTAGGAGCACTCTATTTTCCATGGGGACGGAAAAGAGTCCAGGTCCAGACGGATTCTCTGTAGGCTTTTTCAGGGCATCGTGGCAGGTTGTAAAGCATGATTTTTGTGCTGCAGTAATTGAGTTTTTCACCACTAGCAAAATGGTTAAACAAGCAAACACTACATTGGTAACACTTATTCCTAAGAAACAAGTATGCAAGTCAGTTCTTGACTATAGACCGATCTCATGTTGCTCAGTTTTGTACAAGACGGTCACAAAACTGCTGATGTGTAGGCTGCAAAGAGTGCTTCATGGGGTAATAGGACCCGAACAAGCGGCATTTTTGCAGGATAGGAATATTCATGAAAACATTGCATTATCTCAGTCTCTTATTAAGAGCTATGGACGAAAATTCCTCACCCCAAGATGCCTAATGAAAATCGATCTAAGGAAAGCTTTCGATTCCTTACATTGGGGATTTATTGAGAATATGCTTAAGGGTTTTAAGTTTCCTGCTCAATTCATTAATTGGATACTCTCTTGTATTAAAGGGTCTTGGTTTTCTTTTAAAATCAATGGGGCCTCTCACGGATTATTTAAAGGAAAGAGTGGTATTCGACAAGGAGATCCCTTATCTCCATATATCTCTGTGTTAAGTATGGAGGTATTATCGAGGAGGCTAAGGATGATAAATAATCAAGCTCACGTCTCTTACCATCCAAAGTGCAGAAAACTCAGATTAAATCATCTGATTTTTGCGGACGACTTGATGGTGTTTATGAGGGGAGATACTCCCTCTGTTAAAGCTGTGCTTACAGTTCTGGAGGCATTTGTTGCGGAATCTGGACTGCAAGTAAATAGAGAAAAGACAAATATATATTTTGGTGGAATTAAGGAGAACATTAGGAAGGAAATTTTGGATGCTACTGGATTTACTCAAGGAAGCTTTCCATGTAAATATTTAGGGATCCCTCTGAATGACATTAATAATAGACTTGAGCATTACATGGTTCTGATCCATAAGATACAAGAAGCTATGTCCAATTGGTCTGCCACTTGCTTGTCATACGCAGGACGACTTCAGCTCATAAACTCAGTGGTATTCGGCATTATGAACTATTGGTGTGCAAATGCTCTACTCCCTTTGAATGCTTTGAATAAAATAAAGCAGCTTTGTCGGAATTACTTTTGGACAGGTACTTTAGCAAACAGGTCACTTATATTCAAAAGTTGGGACAACATTTGCTCACCATGGGAAGAGGGGGGTTTCAATGTAAAGAACTTACAAGCATGGAATAAAGCATTGATTTGTCATTGGTTATGGAAGCTAAGCAATAAAGATGAAGGGCTATGGAGCAATTGGAATCTATTATACATTCTCGATAAACAAAATATTTGGAATATTCAATCAAAGGAGTGGTTTACTGCTACTTTGAAAAGCATTATTCGAGTTAGAGAGGAAATTCTTCTGAAGGAAGGAAGTGAGGATATGGCAAGTAAGTTACTGAACAGCTGGACTCAATATGGTAAGTTCAAGGTTGCACTAGCCTATGAATGGTTCAGGGAGAAGCACACAGTGAAGAGGTGGTTGAAGTTGATGAAACGGAAAGAGGTAATTCCTAAACATGGCATAATTGGTTCCTTGGCAGCTCAAAGATGTCTGGCTACCATCGACAAGTTGCAGATGAGAGGGCAGTACATCGTCAACAGATGCGTTTTGTGCAAAGAGAAGGCTGAATCTCATAAGCATCTCTTCTTCCATTGCACTTATGCTTCTACTATCTGGCAAGATCTGCTTCTATGGATGAAGATAGAGGGCAGAAGTAATGACCTTATTACAGAATTGTACTGGGCTAGGTCTAGACGAGTTAACCGACATTGGAAACAGGCTTGGTTTACTGCTACATTAGCCGCTGCTATCCATCACATATGGAGTGAACGAAACTCGAGAATTTTCAATGACATTGAGAGGCCTTGCAAATATTTGATTCAATGCATTAAATTTGAGGTTTTTACCCGGTTAAGAAGTAGAAACATAGCATTACGATTTCTTTTGTAAGTACATGTCTAATACATGTTATAGGGGATATTATTTTTGTAAGGCTAGTCTCTTATATTTGCCTTATATGGATGAATAAAAGAGTCATAAAATTCTTGCAAAAAAAAAAATAATAATAATAATAATAATAATAGCCAAGGGGGTGGGGCCCAGATAGTATCTCGGCTGCCCACCAATTTTTTGTAAACTTTGCTCTGAGTCATCAATAAAATTCTCCATTTCAAAAAAAAATATATAATAATAATTGACATGGTCTTGGTGGATTTTCAGAACGCTTTTAACATGGTCGATCGGGAAATCATGTTACGAGAGGTTCGTAATCATTGCCCTCTTCTCTCCCGGTGGGTGAAATTTTGTTATTCTAGTCCTGCTCGGTTATATTATGGTGAGCACAGCCCGTGGTCTTTGGTGATCCTTTGGGTCCTCTGCTCTTTTCTTTGGTGTTACATCCCTTGATTTGTAAGATCCGGGACTCATTTGATTTGAGGCTGCAGGCTTGGTACTTGGATGATGGCACTATCGTTGGGGATACCTTGATTTTCGAGGAGGTTTTGGAGCTGATTTTGGATGATGGTCCTCGTTCGGGACTTCATCTTAATGTCATTAAGACCGAGGTTTTTTGGCCTACGGAAGATCCTAGGAGCAGGCTCCCTGGTGTCTTCCCCTCTACTATCGCCACTACAACAAATTGACACTTGCGCCACGAATTATGCCACGAAAATTTGTTATTTGTGGCTAAATTTTACCTAGCCACGGGAAAAATTTGATTCACTACTTGGGAAATAAAATATGCCACGGGAACAATTTTTTCCGTGGCAAAAATTCACTTGCGCCATGAATTTTATTAAAGTCGTGGCCAATAATCACTCTTGCCACGAAAGATGCCACACCTATGGCAAAAATATATTTAGCCACGAATTTGTTCAGTGGCAAATATTATTTAGGCACGACATAATTAACTTCCGTGGCAAAATTATTTTTTAGCCACAGATGTAATAAACGCATGTGGCTAATGGTTCTCCAAATTTTAATCAAATTACTTTCAAGTTAAGCCGAGTGTCAATTATTGATCTTAAAAATTCATTAAAATTCAAAGCTAAAGATAATATGAAGAAAAAAAATATTAAATTTGAAAATATTTTATTAATAAAAAAAATTCGTATTATTTTATTTAGTTTTAAGAAAAAAAATAGATTTTTTGGAAAATGAAATACAAGAAAACTTTGGTTGTCTAATTTGTTGATTTTTTTATTAATCATCATTTGTGAAGCAATTGATTTCTCTTAATTCGACAAGATGTTTTATTAAAATTTTATAATCTTAAGTATGACTTTTGAAAGACAACTAACATTTACATAGTGTAATATATGCTAGCTAAAATGCGGCGTACATAGCATATCAAGTAAAATTAGTATGTGATTGATCATCCATCATTAAGACATCTAATATTATTTAAGACTCTTTCATTTTTACCGCTTAATTAATTAATTTTTTCACATGTAATACACTTCTTTTTAAGACAAAAAAACTTAAAAAAAAAGTGACTGAGCATGATTCTTGTCCAAATTATTGATTTTCTTACAATATTTTCAGTGTGAAAAAAACAGCTTTATTAAACTCGTATTTAAGAATTCTAATCGGTCTATATTTTTTTATGGAATTAACTTTGACTGCGAAAACAATAATTATTTTTGTAATTAATTGTCTTTCAAGTTTTTTGGTTTGGAAGAAAGATTAACGTATTAGATCGTCGTGCCTAAGTTCAATAACAAGTTAAAATAATTTTTCAAAAAAGGAGAGGTATAAGTGATAAAATCAAATAATTAACAAATACAAGTAAGAAAATCTAATAATTAAGTACTAATAGTGTGAAAATCAAAAATTAATTTATCGTTAATTGTTTAATTCGGTAGTTGTTCTGTAATATTATTTGGAAGATATTTTAAAAAATGAATTTAAAATAAAATATACTTAATAAAAAAATAAAATTCGGGTAAAACTTGAAGTAGGCTAGAGGAAACTCAATGAGGATAAAAAAAATGATGATATAAAATAACGACCGATAACGAAAAGAAAAAAATATATCGAAAGAACTAGCAATAAAAGAACGTGGAAAATAGAAACTAAAATAAAAATATCGATAAATGAATGGAATCATGAGTCCGAAAATCAACTTCGAATTTTTTTTCCCGGAATAATAATTTTTTAATCATAATATGTAAATCATAAGGGAAAAAAAATTAATTACTCAAAAGAAAATGTAGTTTGAAAAAAACATCACTTTAAAAGAATTCAAACCAATGATTAGGTCAATAAAGTTCAATTTCATTTCTGGTAGCTGTCCATAAGAACTCCACAGTTAAGCGTGCTTGAGTGAGAGTAGTGCTCAGCTTGACTCAGCTATAAAGCTAGTAACCGGTCCAGATGTGACTACTATAGGGTAGAGAATTCTTACGGTTATTAATTTATTTAATTTATTATATATTTTGTCACCGGAATAAATATTTCGCCACAAAAATAATTAGCCACGGGATAATCCGTGGCAAAAAATTAATTCTAGCCACGGAAGACTCTGTGGCAATAAAATCAATACTTGCCACACTTTTTTTTTCCCGTGGCTATTTGTTTGCCACGACCACTTACGCCACTGATGGTTTTTCCGTGGCAAAGTACTTTAGCCACGAAAATTTAGCACTTTTCCCACGAATTCAATCGTGGCCCAAGTGCTCATTTGTAGTGGTGCGCCAGACCGATGCGTGGTGTCAAAGTCCTTGGTGGGCTTGTTAGTGCATGTCATGATTTCAACAGTGAGCTCGTGATGAGTAGAGTGACCAGAACTATCGCACTTATGGGTTTCGTCGCTCTGCTTGATGGTCCGCAATGTGAGTTTTTGTTGCTCCGGACTTGTACTGGTATCTCCAAACTTTATTTTGCTTTGCGTACTTGCCCACCGACCGTTTTTGAGTCGGCTCAGCTTGCTTTTGATGCGGCTTTGTTCTCATTTAGAACGTATTGTTATTGCGTCTGGGTTAGGGTTTGGCGATTTGCAGTGGCGGCTTGCCACCCTTCCTTTTTCTTTTGGGGAGCTTGGGGTGTATGCCGATGGAGATGTGCTTTTGTGGCATCTCGACTGCAATTTGCGGGTTTGCAGGCTACGATGCTTCATGCTGCGGGCGTCTTGACCCCTAGCCCGACTTTCGATGCGGCCTTGTGTAAGCTTAAGGAGGTTCTGGGTTTTGTTGTGTGTAATCCTAGTGAGATCGCTGCCGCCAAACTTATGAAGTCTTTGGCAGATATATATTTCACGAGGGTTACGGCTACTGCGGAATCAGATTTCTCTTTGACCTCCCGTCAGGTTGTATTATGGAAGTCTCAGCAAGGTCGTCATGCTTTTGATTGGCTCCGAGCTGTCCCTATTTCTGGGCTGGGCCAGACTATGAATGGTTGGACGTACCGATGTGTGTTTAGCTATCGGTTGGGCGTTCCTTTGTTTTCTGTGCCTGGACCGTGTTCTGCCTGCTCTCGGGTTTTTGGCGATGATATTTATGGAGATCATGCTGTGTCATGTGTGGGGGTTATCGGTATTAAACATCGGCATAACCTCGTTCGTGACACTCTTTTGGATATTTGTTTCTCTTCCGGGGTCTCGGCAGGTAAGGAGATCGATATTGGCTTGATTGATGATCATGACAGATCCTTGCGTCCTGCAGATTTGCTTCTTTTTTCTTGAGACATGGGGCGTGACGTTTGTGTAGATCTTACCGGGTCTTCTCCTTTGACTCAATCCGGGCTCTCTGAATTCGCGCCAAGCCGTGTCGTGGAGGACGTTGCTCGGCACAAATGCGCTAACTACAGGGGCCTGTGCACGGGGCATAGTTATGGGTTCTTGCCCTTTTCCTTTTCTTCGCTGGGGGAATTGGAGGCGGATGTTATTGGTTTGCTCAAGAGGATTCAAAAATTTTCGATAGCGCAGGATGTCGGAGCACGCGCTACTCCTTTCATTTTTACTAGACTTAACTTTGCTATAGCTAAGGGGGTGGGGGCCTAAATTGTATCTCGACTACCCACCAATTTTTTGTAAACTGCATTTTGATTCTTCAATAAAATTCTCCTTTATAAATAATAATAATAATAATAATAATAATAATAATAATAATCAAAATCAAAATGACGTTATGGGTAGAATCAGTGTCGAAGGCTAGACTTTCACTAGGAGAATACAAAAACTAGCTTCGAGAACTTCAGTCTTAACACATATCAGACTTCAGTCTCTAATCTAGGCAACTCAACCATAATAGGACGGCGACTTATATATGCGAGGTCCTAGCTTAAGTAAATATACACACCCCTCCTGGAACACCAAATGTGTCGAGTTCAATCCGACGGCGTCTTACATGCGAGGTACGAGCTTAAGTAAATATGTACACACTCCTGAACACCAAGTGTGTCCAGTTTAACAACCAATGCATCCCAAATGGATACATCAGACTTATAGTTGATGGCAAAAACCTAAACCCTAGTGTTCCGGTCACGGAAACAATTAACCCGGCTCTGGATCCGGGTTGTGTAATCGGATTGTTGGTGAGTAACAGATCGTCTGATTTCCTTGTACCTCTCCTTTATCCCTCTCCTTTGATCAGACCTTCCCGGCGGAGTTGGCCTGCTCCCTGCACAATGAACGCACAGGGCCCCGGAGGTTGTCCGAGGGAACCCTCTCCGATGCCTAAGTTAGTCCGTGAAATGCCTTGATCAACCTAGCTCGAGAGGAACTAGGTGGCTTTTTTAGGAGTGAGAGTCTAGAGAGAGAAAAACCAACCCCTTTCTTGTGGGAAAGGGTTGAGTATTTATACCTTCCCACAAGAGAGAGAAGTGGGAGGGGAATGGATGGATAAGGAAGTGACAAGTGGCGGCTTCCCATCCACCCATTCTTAATTACCTTAGGCAAAATGACGGGAGGGCCCCTGGGGGTCTTGGCCCTGTCAATCAGGGACTTCCCCAGGGCAGGCGGATTTTGAACCGTGGTCGCTGGGCTCCAGCAGGCTGTGTTGGCTTGATGGCCCGGCGGTCGATTGCTATCCTTAGCGTTTATGCTTCTATTTTGGCTTCTTGCCAGGGACTGGCCTTTGAGCTTGATAGGGGTCCTCCTGGGGCCTGCTCAGCAGGCGATCATTGACAGGCTCCCGACCCCAATCAATTGGCCCTCGTCAGTAGGGGGAAAGTAAGGCTTTCCTTCTGCTGGCGACTCTTGCTTGGAGGGAGGTTGACTTATTTCCATGTCTGCTACCGCATTTAATGCTTCGCGCCTTCCCAAGGAACGAAGCGCAGCTCACGTCAGGTATACAAAGAGTTGAGAATGCTTTTGCAATGATTACACTTCTCCTCTAGGTGGATTTTTGGGAACCGTGAAGAATTCCTGATTGGTGGTTCTCCTTCCAGGGTGGTTGGAAAATTATTAATGTCGTGCTTTCTCCTGTATAAAATCCTAGCTTTCCTCATCATTTCTGCTTTAGCCCATCTTCAATCTTTCCACTTTCTTTGTCTTAATCATGGTTTGGATCAAAAAATTCGTGACTCGCCGTGGAGTTCGCCATGTTACTTTCCTTTTTAGAGGGTTCTGGAGGCTCATGTACGCTCGAGCTGCTTATCGAGCCATTCGTCGTAGCCGTCGTTCCCGGCTTCATTCTCGTCGGGGCGGCAGGAAAGTCCCCACCAGGTTGGGCAAGCGTCTCAGGAGATCCTCGACCCCTGCTGCTCCCGGATTCAGGCGTTGCCTTCAGGGAGGGGGTTGCTTTGACCGGGGGTGCCACGAATGCTTTCCGTGGCTGCATCCTGAACAGTTTGACCCTAACTTTTTTGATGCTGACTCCTCCCTGGCGTCAGGCCCCTCCTCCCCTGTGAGGAGAACAGGTTGTCGCACCTGCGATGAGTCCCAGGCTGTTCCCTTTGGCAGGGACTGGGAGGACAGTAGCCGAGACTCTGATGATAGTGAGGGTCTTGGTTGCTTGAGTGACAAGGATGGGGATGGACTCCCCGATGGTCCTTTCAAGGATTCCCCAGACTGGGACTGGGGCTCGGATTTTGGGAGCCCAGGCAGCCCTGGGGACCATTCCCCAGATCTGGATGATGATTAGGCCTGCGTAGCAGGGTGTTGATTTTGTCGGGCCGGAATTTTTGGGCCTTATGTATTTTCCTTTCTTATTCGACACAAGATGTAATTTTCCCCCTTTTAAGGCTAATGAAATGAAATTTAATCAGCTTCGCTCGTTTTTTTTTTTTTTGATGCGGGGATGACGTCGTCGGTCGATCTTTCCCTTTGCCACTTTAGTCTTTCGAGGCCCTTCTTGGGAAGGGGTGAACAGCCCGTGTTCAGTGCGCGACACGTGGGTGACTGTTGGGGGTCTTGTCAGGGAAGTCGCCTCTTGGGCTTCTTGGGCTTTATATAAACCCTTCTCCCCCTTCATTTTCTTCTTTTACTTTTCCTGAGACTTCAAACTCCTTACACTCTCGAACTACTTTTGTTGCTGAGCATTCTTCGAGGAGCAAGGAGTACCCTCTGTCACTGTTTCCGGCGACTTTATCGGCGTCTTTAGGTTAGAACTTCTTTAAACCTTTTCCCCCTCTTTTTTCCCTTCCATAGCCAATATGTCGCGAGTTCGTCCTCTTTCTTTTAATTCTTTGCTCGGGGGAACTGGGGACGGCGACGGTGGCCGGCGTGACATAGCCTCTTCCTCCGGGGTCGGCCCTAGGGAAGAGGATGATCATCACAGGGGGGAAGGGTGCTGAATCACCCGAACCGGCCCCCTTTGATGTAGTCGACTCCGATGACGAGGCCCTGGAGGTGGACCCTTCCAGGGTTGCCGGCCCCCTCATCCGCAGGGAGAGGGGGAGGACCTATTACTTGGACAAGAAAAAGTATTTGATCCCCCTAAAGACCTACCCTGAGGCCAAGAACAGGGACCTGATCTTGGAGAGTAATGCTGCTAGGGCAATTGAACAGTTTTATAACTTCGGGGAAGGGTACACAGTTGTAATTCCGGGGGAAAGGGACACAGTATGCTGTCCTCCGGAGGGGTGTGTGGCCGTCTATCACAAGGCCTTGGAATTTGGCCTGCGATTCCCACTACATCCTTTCCTGGAGGAAACCTTCAGGAGGATGAACGTCGCTATTGCCCAGCTGACTGCCACTGCCATTAGATCCTTAGTAGCTTACACCTGGACCTGCCTTTTCCATGGCGAGGGGCCTTATATTGACGCCCTTCGTTTTATGGTCGGTCTTCAAATGGTGTCCTCGTCCGGGGGGGATGGCTCCCCTGGTTATTGGTCTCTACAGAGGCAGAAAAAGTATGCCTTGGTCTGGCCGGCTCTGAGCAGCCTGAAAGACTGGAAGAATAACTTTATATACATCCGTAGCGCGTCAGGGTGGAAGATTCCTAGACATTTTAGGAATCATGTCCACACCCGTATGGAGACGCGCGAGGAGTACCATCCGGGCGTCGGGGGGAAGGCCCTGGAGGTCAAGCTGAGCGAGAAAGAGGAGATTTTGATTAAAAAGTTTGAGATTGTTGCGGACAAACATGGGAACTTTGGCCCTGCCTCTGGCTCCCTCACGCGGAGCTTATTACGACAGACGAGTACTTGCTTCCCTTGGGCCTGATTCCTGGCCTTGAAGGTAGTTCTAGGGAGTTTTTGCTGTTACGATTTTCCAGAGACTTTATTTCTCCCTGCTTTTTAGATGACCGCCTTTCCCTTTCTGCAGATTCCTACACTTGGCGCTGGACAAAGCAGCAAGTCAGGAGACTGGGCCTGAGTGAGGAATTAGTCGTTCTTTCAAAGCGTCCTTCTCTCCCTGTGAATTTCAGGAAAGGGAGCAAAGCCTAATGAAGCTTGTAAAAGACTTTGCTGCTGGTCGAAGATTGCCTCTCCCTCCCCGGCTGCCTTCGTCGAAGCCGGCGACTCCCACCCCCAGCATCCATGAGGGGGAGGCTGAGGTTACCTCTGGAGCTACCCCCTCCCCTGGTCAGAAGCAGGGTGCTTCTCCGGCTGAACCTCGGGCTTCGCAGGGAACGCAGCCTGGGAATTCCGAGGGAACTGGGGAAAGTGTTCCTTTGGAGTTGAGGAGGAAAAGAGACAGTGAACCTCCTAGTGCTGATGTGGTGGATCTGGAGGCGGATGTTACCACCCCTGAGGCGAAGCGCCCTGCCCGTGAGCCTCCAAGTACCCCCTTCCCGGAGGAAAATGCAGAGTTCCACTACACTGCTGATGACAGCGTGGACGTGTCAGGCCTGCTTTCTGATTCTGGAGCCGTCTTGGCTGACCGCCTCACCAAAACTGTGGCTTCAACTTCTCATCAAGTGCTTCAGTACATCCAGCGTACCTCTAAGGTTCTGCTGGCGTCTGCCGAGCTGGCGGCTCTCAGCCGCCTGAGTGATGAAGAGCTGACGATCACACCCGGGGCTCCTCCTCCTGACCGCCTGGCCATGATAGAGAGGGATATCTCCTTGATAAGCTCTTTGAAGGATAAGCTGGCAAGGCAAGAGGGCGAGCTAGAGGAGGCAAAGAAGCAGGCTGGTCAGTGGAGGCTGCAGGGAGAGATGGCTGTGAAGGAAGTAGCCAAGCTGGAGGCTGATCTAAAGGAGAGCCGCCTGTCGATGGACCGAGCTAACCTCTCTTTGGCTGAGATGGGGCACTTAAAGGGGAGAGTGGCTGACTTGGAGGAGCAACTGTCAAGAGCTAAGTCAACTTTTGAACAGGCTAAAGGGGAATGGACGAAGGAGAAAGAGACCCTGGCAGAGGAGACTGAAGCTGCGGTGGATGCCAGCTTCGCGAGCGGTGCCAACTCTTCTCTGGAGTTGGTGATGGAGGTGATAGGGGAGATGTTCCCTACCTTTGATGAGGAAACCTTCCGGAATCTTTATACCGCCAAGAATGAAGCTCGGGCGGCCAGTCAGCCTGAGGCAGATGCCGGCCCTCGCCAGGATGCTCCGTGACGCTCTTTTCTTGTACTAGTCTTACTTTTCTGTGTTGAGCCTGTGTTATGGCCAGCTTGCTTGTAATATTTATCACTTTGGTTTCTTCGCCTTAACTTTGTAAAGACCTTCTACCCTTCACGGGTTTTGTGGAATATTTTTCTTTGCTTTTTTATGGTAAGTTTTGATTTAGAACTTGGGGAATCTTTCCTTGACGTTAGTCGTGCCTGGCACAGCTTGTCCTTGGCTTTTGTTCAAAGTCCAGGAGGTCTGCCCCCTGCCTGCCTAGAGGTAAGCAGGGGGGCTGTTTTTGTTTTTTATACAAGGTTGGGGGGCTTGCCCCCAGTCCTTGTTGATCCGGCCTGTCCCTGGCTTTTGCTCAAAGTCCAGGGGGCCTGCCCCCTGCCTGCCCAGAGGTAAGCAGGGGGGCTGTTTGCGATTTTTATACAAGGTTGGGGGGCTTGCCCCCAGTCCTTGTCGATTCGGCCTGTCCCTGGCTTTTGCTCAAAGTCCAGGGGGCCTGCCCCCTGCCTGCCCAGAGGTAAGCAGGGGGGATGTTTGCGTTTTTTATACAAGGTTGGGGGGCTTGCCCCCAGTCCTTGTCGATTCGGCCTGTCCCTGGCTTTTGCTCAAAGTCCAGGGGGCTTGCCCCCTGCCTGCCCAGAGGTAAGCAGGGGGGCTGTTTGCGTTTTTTATACAAGGTTGGGGGGCTTGCCCCCAGTCCTTGTTGATTCGGCCTGTCTCTGGCTTTTGTTCAAAGTCTAGGGGGCCTGCCCCCTGCCTGCCCAGAGGCAAGCAGAGGGGCTGTTTGCGTTTTTTATACAAGGTTGGGGGGCTTGCCCCCTGTCCTTGTTGATTCGGCCTGTCTCTGGCTTTTGTTCCAAGTCCAGCGGGCCTGCCCCCTGCCTGCCCAGAGGTAAGCAGGGAGGTTTGGAATTTTTTGCTGGGGTGTTCATTTTCTTTATCTTTGGCAACATGGGGGCCTCCCCCTATTGCCACCTGCTCGTTTGTGTGTGAAAACTCGAGTTTAAACAGGCAACGAGTATGAATCTGAAGCTCTCATTTCTTTATAAAACTTTGATATAAGGGTGGTCGGAGCCGTCGACATTCTTTGACCGTCCTCCGCCATTGTTTTCAGCAAAATAAAAACTATCTTTGGATTTGGTTTAGACATAATATTTCTTCAGGGTGTCCACGTTCCAGTGAGCCTTCAACTCTTGTCCTTCAAGGTTGGCGATTTTATACGTGCCTGGTCCCAGGATTTGAGTTACTTTGTATGGACCTTCCCAGTTGGCACTTAGTTTCCCGTGCTCCCTGGATTTTCCAACAGCCTGCGTTTTTCTGAGAACCAGATCACCCATCTGGATATTTCTCTGGTGTACTCTTCTGTTGTAGGCTTTCCTCATTCGTTGCTGGTAGGCAATGATGTTGGTACTGGCCTCCTCCGTTAGCTCGTTGACCAGATCTAAGGCCTCGACCATCGCAGCTTCATTCTCAGTCCGGTCGTATTGCAGGGAACGCAGAGATGGGATCCTGGCCTCAATTGGTAGTAGAGCCTCTGCTCCATATACTAGACTGAACGGGGTCTGGCCTGTAGATTCTTTTTGGGTGGTCCGGATTGACCAGAGTATGCTGGGAAGTTCGTCAGCCCATCTGCTCTTGAGGTCATCTACCATTTTCTTAAGGCCATTTAAGATCTGCTTGTTGGCTGCCTCTGCCTGTCCGTTGGTTTGGGGGTGGCAGACGGCCGAGTAGGCAACTGCGATGCTATGGCTTTCTAGCCAGATTCTCAGGGGATCATTGTCAAATTGCCTGCCATGATCAAACACCAACATTTTTGGCAGGCCGAACCTAGTGATAATATTCCGCCATATCACCTTTCTGACTGCCGGCTCAGTAATGTTGGGCACTGCTTCAGCTTCTATCCATTTGGTGAAGTAGTCTATAGCCACAATCAAGAACTTCCTTCCCCCAGTGGCCATCGTGAATGGTCCTAGTATGTCCATCCCCCACTGAGCGAAAGGGATGGGTGATAGGATTGGCCTGAGTTCCTGGGCCGGGACATGGATGGACGGAGCGAAGAGTTGGCATTTTCTGCACTTCTGTGTCAGGCTTCTGGCATCTCTTAGCATGGTAGGCCAGTAGTAGCCTGCCCTCAGGGCCTTGTGGGCCAACGATCTTCCTTCGATGTGATGTCCACAGATTCCTGAGTGGATGTCCTCTAGGACTTCGGCAGCCTGGTCTGCCCCCAGGCATTTTAGCAGGGGGTAGGTAAAAGATTTCTTATAGAGTTCTTCACCAATGATTATGAACCAGGCTGCTTTGGCCTGTACCTTCCTCTTTTGCACCGTGTCTGATGGTAGGATACCATGTTTTTTGAACTGGATGAAAGGGGTCATCCAACTTTCCGGCCCTTCCTCGACGGTGCTAATCGCCTGACAGGCGCTGGTAGATTTTTCATGCAAAACATCAACCCACACCGACCTCCGTATGTCTTGTAGGCTGGAGCTGGCCAGCTTTGACAGAGCGTCGGCTCGGTTGTTCTGCGATCGAGGTATTTGCTGGATTTCATAGGACTTCAGGCCCGATAGCTCTTGCTTTACTTTTTCAAGGTATGTGGCCATGGTCTGAACTCTGGCCTCATATTCTCCGTTAATTTGATTTGCAATGAGCTGAGAATCGGTAGCTAGTGTGACTCGCTCTGCCCCTGCGGCTTTAGCCAGTCTTATCCCTGTGAGTACAGCCTCGTATTCCGCCTCGTTGTTTGACGCCGGGAAGGTGAATCTGAGTGCATGCTCGAAATCCACTCCCTCAGGGCTGGTTAACACGACGCCTGCGCCTGCACCATTGGCTGTTGAGGATCCATCAGTGTGCACGATCCATTCCTCGGCAGGGGCTCCTCTTCCCCTGAATGGGAGCATTCAGCCAGAAAATCGGCCAAGGCTTGGGCTTTGATGGCTGTCCTTGGCTGATATGATATCCCCAGCCCACTTAACTCGATTGCCCATTTCAGCAGTCTCCCTGATTTCTCAAACTTTTCCAACACTTTTTCCAGTGGTTGGTCGGTGAGGACCACAACAGGATGTGCGTCAAAGTAGGGTCTGAGTTTTCTGGCTGCAACGATGACTGCGTAGGCGGCTTTTTCTATCAAGGGGTAATTTCTTTCTGCTGTTCCCAGGGCGTGACTCACAAAGTAGATGGGTTGCTGTGAGTTTGCTTCTTCTCTTAGGATGACGGCACTTACCGTTGTGTTTGTGACAGCAATGTATAGGTACAACTTCTACCCGGCTACCGGTCTTGCCAGGGTAGGGAGTTTCTTAAGGTGCTCCTTCAATTGCTCGAAGGCTTTCCTTTGTTCATCCTCCCACTTGAATTGCTTGTTGCCTTTTAATATTTTGAAGAAGGGGGTGGACTTGTCTGCTGACCTGGCGATAAACCGGGCCAGGGCGGCCATTCTGCCTGTGAGCCGCTGAATATCCCTGATGGTTTTAGACTCCGGGAGGTCTAGGACCGCCTGAACCTTCTCGGGGTTGGCGTCTATCCCCCTGGAGCTGACCAAAAAACCCAGGAATTTCCCGGATCGGACCCCGAATGTGCATTTTTTCGGGTTCAGCTTCATCTTGTATGACCGCAGGGAAGTGAAGGTCTCTTGAAGGTCTGTCAGATGCTCCTTGTCCCCCTTACTTTTGACGATCGCGTCGTCAACATAGGCTTCTAAGTTTCTTCCCTTATGACTTTCGAAGACTCTGTCTACCAACCGCTGATAGGTGGCGCCGGCATTCTTCAGCCCAAATGGCATCATTTTGTACTTGTAGGTGCCATGGCTGGTTATGAAGGCGCGCCTTACTCTGTCTGGCTGCCAGAGGTACACTTGATGGTACCCTGAGAACGCATCCAGAAAACTTAGCGTGGTGTATTCACTAGTGGCGTCCACTAGTTGATCTATCCTGGGCAGAGGGTAGCAGTCCTTAGGGCAAGCCTTGTTGAGATTGGTAAAATCTACGCACATTCTCCATGCGCCTGATGATTTTTTTACCATGACAACGTTTTCCAACCATTCAGGGTAGTCACAGACTTCGATGAAGTCTGCCTTCAGGAGTTTGTCTATTTCTTCTTTTATTGCCGCATCTTTTTCTACGGACATGTTCCTTTTCTTCTGCTTCATAGGGCGAGCCTCCGGATTAATGTTCAGCTTGTGAACAATAAAGGCCGGGTCGACCCCTGGCATCTCGTCTGCAGAGTAGGCGAATACGTCCCTATTCTCTCTTAGGACTGCAATTAGTTCCTTTTGATAGGACTCCTCCAGGTCGGCCCCTATAAGGACCTGCCTCCCTGTCTCTAAGTCCACTAGCATGCTTTCCCCCTCAGGCTCTAGGTGGACTGATTCTTGCTGGGCAGTCGGGATCTCACCTTCCCTGTTGGGAGAGCATTGGGCTTTTCGCTTCCCTTTTCTTTCTGTCTCATGGGCTTGCAGGGCCACGGAATAACAGTGTCTGGCCGACTCCTGATCCATGTGGACCTTCCCCTCCATGCCAAAGTCTGTTACATAGGCTATGGTGAGGGCCCTAATTGATACAGCAGCTTCTATTTCATCTAGGGTGGCTCGGCCTATCAGGGCGTTGTACGCGGATTTGGCATCCACCACAACAAATGACGCCCTGATATTTCTTGCTGAGGTCCCCTCCCCAAATGTAACAGGCAGATCGATAACTCCCATGGGTAGCATGCCTGCTCCATTGAATCCATACAAAGATCCGGGGGCTGGCTTCAGGTGCCTTTTTTCAAGGTTCATCTTCTCAAAAGCATCTTTGTATAAGAGATTTGTGTAGGCGCCAGTATCCACCATACATCTCTTGACAATGTGATTGCTAATTTCCAGGGTCAAGACCAGAGGGTCACTATGCGGATACACGACTCTCCCTGCATCTTCAGGGGTAATGCTTAGGGTAGTGCCCCTTAGGCTGCCTGCCTTCTCGGCGTAGCAAATTTGGTTCCGCAGCTCGCGGATCTGCCTTTTCTGGCTACGCCTGCTGGTCCGCCCCTCAGCATCACCTGATACTACATGGATGACCATGCGGTTTTGGGCTGAGCCCTCAGGTTTGTCTGCCGCCTCTTTCTGGGGTTTGTTCCTTGCTGCATAGTTACTCAGCCAGCCGTTTCTTATTAGTTTCTCTATTTCGTCTTTCAAGTGGCGGCATTCCTCCGTGGTATGGCCTATGCAATCGTGGAACGTGCAGAATTTTTTGGGATCCCCTTTTGGGCTGCGAGGCTTGTTTGGTCGAGACCACTTTGCCGTTTCTTTTTCCAACTCGAAGATTTCTGCTCTCGGCCTGTTGAGGGCCGTATAGCTGTCAAATCTTGGCTGGTATGTTGTGCGTTATTTCTTGGGAGTGTCTCCCTCTTCTCTCTGCTTGCCTGGCTCATTTCTGCCGCGTCCACCCTGCGGTCCCCCTTGCGGCCTTGCTTGGCCTGCAGGGGTATCCGGCAGGCTGTGAAACTCTTCCTGCAGAATGAACCCTTCAGCGATTTTCCTGGCCATGGCCAAGGTTTCTGGCTGGGCCCTGATCATCTGATTTTTCATTTCTCCTGGGAGCAGGGAGATAGTCAGAGCGTAGGCAGCGGTGGAGTCATCGATCTCCCTGACTTGCTGGTAGGATAGGTCAAACCTCCTTAGGTACTCCCTTACACTTTCACCCTTTTTCTGTTTTAGGGTCATAAAATCGAAGCGAGTGAGGCGTCTCCTTTTGTTCCCAGCATACTGTTCGAGGAAGATCTCGGCCAATTCTATGAAGAACTTAATTGATCCTTGGCGGAGATCCCTGAACCATCCTTGTGCGAGCCCTACCAGGGTGGTTGGGAAAACTTTGCACCAG
Organism: Agrostemma githago; assembly: GCA_958450325.1. Taxonomy (NCBI): domain Eukaryota; kingdom Viridiplantae; phylum Streptophyta; class Magnoliopsida; order Caryophyllales; family Caryophyllaceae; genus Agrostemma; species Agrostemma githago. Next base: position 18,472,331 of record OY288247.1, on the reverse strand, counting down.
ATGGCGTCATCCACGTCGTACATGCCCATGTGGTTCTCGAACGCCGCCAAGTGGTCCTCTGGGTCTGTTGTCCCGTCAAACTTAATGGTGGGCATTTTAATTTTCGGGATGGGGTATTCTTGTACCTCAGGATGAAGTGGGGTTTTTGTAGGCCTGCCTACCATTCGTGACCTGCTTTCCCCAGACTGGTTACCGTGAATATCCCATTGTTTATGGATCGGTTTCCTCGTACTGGGGGAGCGGTGCCTTGGAGGCGGCCTGCTTGCTGCTTCGTCTTCTGTTTCAGGGGAGATTTGCCTGGGCCTCTTTCTCTGAGAGTGGCAGAGGTTCTCACCCTGGTGGTATCTAGATTCAAGCGGTTGCCCCCGGTTGAGCCTAGACTGTAGGCTTTGGGACAAATCCGGGGCTGACTGCTCCTTGACCGCCGGCGTTAACCTGGAGAAGACCCCGCCTTGCTTTTCTCCCAGGCGTTTTGACATGGGCTCCCTGGGCCTCATTCTCTCCTGCAATTCCCGGGATAAACCTCTCTGTTCTCCAGACGCGGATTCTGTTGTGTGAATGGAGAATGCCTGCTGTTGGGCAGGTGGCTCTGGGCTGCCTATTGTGATACGCCTTTGCACCTGCGCGTATACTTGTGCCGTCCTTCTTGCTTTCCTCTGATCGTTTCTGGCGGCGGTCCACTTCGTGCCCCCATCTCCATCCCTGCTTATTGAGGGTGGCTGCCTGGGGGCCGATGCGACCCTGCCTACCAGGTCCTCAGGAGTGAACTCCTGGTTTAGCATTGCAGAGAAGAAGGCGGCTGTCTGCGCCATCTGAGCTGGGGTCAGATTTAGAGTGTGCCCTGGGTGTGTCCCCAACTCAGGTGCTACAGCAGCGCTTGGTACGCCTAGGAGACTGGCTCCCCCCCACCCCCCAGGATCGTGGCGGGAGGAATCCTCTCTGGCTGTGGCATACCATACAGGGGGGTCACCGGTGGGACCATCGGACCCGCCCCTGTACTGGCGTCAACGATTTATGGCATGATTACTTTGATTGTTTTAGTTTTTTTGTGATTAGGAATGGTTGATTTTTGTGGGTAATTCGTGAGCACAACCGTTTTCCTCCCCACAGACGGCGCCAAATTGTTCCGGTCACGGAAACATTAACCCGGCTCTGGATCCGGGTTGTGTAATCGGATTGTTGGTGAGTAACAGATCGTCTGATTTCCTTGTACCTCTCCTTTATCCCTCTCCTTTGATCGGACCTTCCCGGCGGAGTTGGCCTGCTCCCTGCACAATGAACGCATAGGGCCCCGGAGGTTGTCCGAGGGAACCCTCTCCGATGCCTAAGTTAGTCCGTGAAATGCCTTGATCAACCTAGCTCGAGAGGAACTAGGTGGTTTTTTTAGGAGTGAGAGTCTAGAGAGAGAAAATCCAACCCCTTTCTTGTGGGAAAGGGTTGAGTATTTATACCTTCCCACAAGAGAGAGAAGTGGGAGGGGAATGGATGGATAAGGAAGTGACAAGTGGCGGCTTCCCATCCACCCATTCTTAATTACCTTAGGCGAAATGACAGGAGGGCCCCTGGGGGTCTTGGCCCTGTCAATTAGGGACTTCCCCAGGGCAGGCGGATTTTGAACCGTGGTCGTTGGGCTCCAGCAGGTTGTGTTGGCTTGCTGGCCCGGCGGTCGATTGTTATCCTTAGCGTTTATGCTTCTATTTTGGCTTCTTGCCAGGGACTGGCCTTTGAGCTTGATAGGGGTCCTCCTGGGGCCTGCTCAGCAGGCGATCATTGACAGGCTGTCGACCCCAATCACCTAGAATTTATTACTCTAAACCCCACATTTGTCCTTATTCCATAACTCCAAAACATAGTCATTATCGATATTCAAAGATATAATCATTGTAAATAACATGAGGATAAAAGAAGTAATCATGATATTCGAAAAGAGGAAACTTCCTAAAAATAAATCGTATCAAAGTATCAAAAATAATAGTTCATACTATCAAAACAATTTTAATAAACAGTATAGATTTATAAAACTAATGCTTTCGGCTTTAACGCTATTAATTGTTAAAATGAGATTAATTGGGTTAATGAAATTATTGAAACATCATACAAGTGTTTATAAACAGATTAAAAATGCCTTAAACATTTTAATACTACTAATTAGGGTGTTTGCAAAATTTATAAAACTAAAATTCCCTAATTATTAATAGTTTTGACAAAACAAGCAAAAATAGGATTTTACGGCGAATACTGAAACAAATCATTTAACGTCTTTTATTGATTAAACACTTAAAAAAATTTAGAACATCGTAAGGAGTGATTTAACTTATAAACTTTCAGATTTCAAAACTTTCAAAATAGCTGGAAAAATAATTTATTTAGCTGAAACATAATATTTTATCGGTAATTCGTAACTTCGCTAAAAATTCGGTACTACCAATTAAAGACTTCAATAAATAGTGTAAAAAATACTTAAATTATTTAAAAGACATATTTCAACATTCTGTCCAGAAAAATATAATCCCAAAATCTGTAAACTCGGTTTTAAAAGGGTTTTTACGTTAATCGTCTAATCTCGACGATAACGATTAATAAAAATAGTAACTACAAAACGATTTAGGTATAAATAATAACCAAAAATTATGATTATACTAAAAATTTGGGATTTTCCAGAAACTTAATATTTTTCCAGAACTTCAAAATTCCATATTTCATAAAATTCAATAAAACTGTCTTTTAAAACTCGTTTTCGTAATTAATGATTCCCTTAATAAATTTTGTCGTTTCTAATTATTTTATTAAGATACTAAAATCATTAAAATACATTTTTATCAAGAAAATATCAGGACCATTTTTTTCCAGATTTAAAACATTAGCCAAAAATCAGAATTCAAAATAGCAAACACGGTTTTAACGATAAACGATGTTTTAAAACGATTGATTAATTCACCCACTTAAAAGTTCCGAAAATTTATGAAAACATTCAGGAAATTATTTTTCATCAGAAAAGTCATCAACGTCGAATCTCAGATTAAATTAAAATGTTTACGTGCTAGAACCAAAAATCGGTGTTTAATCATTTTTGTCCGAAATCGGTAATAATTCATTAAACGGTATTTAAAATATCATAAAAATATGAAATTATTACAAATCATCCAAAACATTAATTTTACAGAATATATATGTATTTTAGGTGTTTAGGCCGAATAATATAAATTTATGAATAAAACAACAATCTTTAATCTCGAAGAACGATAAAAATATTGTAACATGCAAGTTTTACAATTTTTAAAAGTTAAAACAGTTTTCATGAGACATACTATGCTGTCAAAACAAAATTTATAAATATATACATGCAACTACATAAATATATACATGCAACTACATAAATTAAAACCATGCAATACCGAGTAACATCGACGTTACCTTCACTCGTCTAACTCCGAATCGATGTTATATTCGTCCGCCTCGGGGTTGTCTTGGAAGCCTACAACACAATTAATTCATGGTATCAAAAGACCATAAGATGGCTGAAAAAAGTCTGACGAAAAGTAGTAACACGCTTGATTAATACCTTTACGAAGGAGACGATTAAATGATCGAAGCAAGCGAGAATTGGAGATTGAATAGAGGTTAGTGCACATGTTTTTTTTTTGTGCAGAAATGGGGTTGTTGTTGCTGCTGTTTAACGTGGGAAAATGAGAGGGAAATGATGAGATTTTGCTTGATTTCAAGGGTGAATGTATGTTAAAATGATGAGTACGTGAATAATGGGAGGATGAATGAAGCCTTAAATTGATACAAAAGTGTCCACAAACATGCACGTTAAAGCCGACCACAAGGGTGTGAATGCTCAAGGAATAAACAAGGCAAATGAGTGATTGAAGGGAGTAAACCAAGCAAGGATCGAAGGGTGTGTGTACTCTAAAAACCGGCCGAATATAAGGCTCAGGAGGAGGAAAAACCTTGATCCAAATACATAAGTTGGTAGAATGTATGAATGAAATCCCGGTTTGAACGTAGACTTAAAATGAGGCTCGAGTTTAAACGCGTTGAGGGTTTGAAATAATATATAAACGCGTTTGAACGTCTTTAGAAAAATTAAGCGACTCAAGTTTAGCTTAAAACAGTGGTTCGTTCGAAAATGAAATTCTTCGCGAATAAATAAATAGTTTGTGACGAAATTTATTTAAATAGTTTTGTGACAGAAAAATAAAATAATTAAACCTTTTTTAAACGAAAATATCAAATGTTTGGCTCGATAAAATACTAGGGACTCAAAAATGGAGTGGAAAGATGCTAAAATTAATAGTAGAGTTATGAGGGAGTCGCGACAGAAATAAAAGCAGAGCTAGGAAATTCGCGGGTATTACAATCCTCCCCACTAAAAGAAAGTTTCGTCTTTGAAACTAGGAATAAGCAGAAAGGGAACTCGAGAAGAGTAGAAGGAAGGTTAGTACCAGCGAAGAGAATAGGTGCATCCTGATAAGCCTTGGAACAATCGACAATTTCTCTAGAAGGAAGAGATATAGATATAGGTTCAACTTGATAGGGGGTTAGGATAATTTCGATGCCAGGATAGAAGATATAAAAAATGTGGAAGCGCCAATATCAAATAATATATAAGCACTAACACTAGAAACTGAAAACGTACCCGTAACCACGTCAGGGTTAGCCTCAGCATCGGCACGACTCATCACAAAGATACGCCCATTACGAGGGGCGGTGGTAGCAACAGCACCAGCTGCAGTAGCGGTGGTCATAGTTGGCTTCTTCGGGCATTGGGGCGAGCGATGACCTAGTTCTCCACAAGTGAAACAGACGAAGGGGGGACCGTCACAATTCTTGCATGGGTGGAAGGGTTGACGACATTTGTAGCAAACAGAATCCTTCCTGTTGTTTTTACTTAGAAGTAGAGTTATTCTTCTTGAAACCGCTATGTGGAATCATACAGTAGAGTTAAAAATTTTAGAAGGAAGAAGTAACAAAGAAGAGAAAGGAAAAGTAATCCAGACCTCCAGAGTTGAACTTCTTCGAAGAAGATGAAGAGTTATTCCCAGAATGGGAGAATGGTCTTTTATAACCAGAGGAAGGGTTCATCGTCTTCACTCATTCGATTGAAGTCTCTGCGAACAGCGCAGCATCGTAGAACAGCGAACAGCGAACCATTGTGAGACTCCGGGGAAGGTTCTGAGCAATATCGGCTCGGAGTCCACCAGATGTGTGCCTTTCCTATACAGTTTTTCACCTCCTTTGGCATGCATTTCCGTGTCAATTTACTATTTTTAGGAGTCGGCTTGTGTCATTTTCTCCCATTTGTGCTACTCGGGTGTGCGTTTCGTATTTTTTTGCAGATATTTGAAACCGAGGAATCAAAAGAGCTTGAAAAGCGTCAAAGTCAAACCAAAAGTTAAGCACTAAACCGATAACCCAAGACTCGAGTTATTAATGAAGGATGAAGAGTTAAAGGCTTGGATAATATGTAAGTCAATTGACCCATTAGCAATGAAGTAGCTGGGCAGCCCAATTTCTAAGAGAGCTAATCAACCCAAAGTGAAGCTAACTTACCAGACTAGCAATAGGCCCAACTTATGAATTGTTGATAACAGCTTATGGGCTGAATTTGTTGCTGAATGCATGATGGGCTGTGAGTATCAAGCCAATCTATCGGCCCAAATTGAAAGACAACAGTTAACAAATAAGCCAAATCAAGATAAAGCCTTCAGTCGACCCAATTGTTTTATAAGTCGATCGGTTTAGTCGACTTGGCCCAATTTCGTCATTAGAAGACAAGACTAGTCAATTCCTACCCCACTATCCCCTCCTTATCACGCTTCTCTCAACCCACTACCTATTTACGTAAATTGTGAAAGTTAGTGGTGATCAGGGAATAATGGTACTTAGTGGGGTAGTTTAAGTTACTCTTAAATCCTCTTACTACTAAGAGGATCGTAATTGATGAGGTGTCAAATTCTCATGAAAAGTTTTCCCTCCAAACGCAATTAATCAAATAAGGGAGCAAATAAAACATTAAAGTCAAATAATTATAATATCTAAATTTACAACAAAGTAAATATTGATGTAAAATCAGAAGAAAAATTCTTCAATAAGACAATAAATAAAATTATTATGTATGGGCTATTAAGAAAATAGACATTTATGAGACATTTTTTAAAATATAAATACAAGTGTTACAAACTACAGCAATCATATATTGACGTAAACAAATATAAAATATTTGATGATGAAAAAATATACTTATAAAATACTTTCAATTTTTGATTTTAATATATATATAAATTTTTTTAATCTGATAATATTTGGAGTATTATGTTATCTTCTAATTTGTTGGAAAAAGTTTTAACAAATCTGAATATATAAATAAAAAATATATATTTATTCGAGACACTTTGTTTCATGATGAGAAAACTAAACTTTTAATTAAATAATGAGGTTAAAAATTATAAACTATCATCATTAGCTTTGTAACAAAAAAAAACATAGGAGTATTTATTTAAGTATACATTAAATGTGATTACTCGATTATCTTGATTATCTTTGGAATTTTAAATTATTTTCTCAAATCAAAAGGTAAAACTTAAAAATGTGGAAAGCTAATATGTTGCAAATTAGATATTTATAAGTAATAACTAAATAAGAAATCCTAAATGTATCGTGCATTACTGCGCGGGATCTACACTAGTTAGCATGAATAGGTCATTAGTTCTCATCCTTCGGGACATCTTTCATTCATTCAATCATTCACACATCATGTAAATAGTTAGATTTAATTTTATTTAAGTTATCAGATATTTCAATATTTGTTATTTTCAGTCAAAACCCGAGTTTTATTATTCTAGTCTTTATTCTCCGTCTCCGTTCTAATTAGCTACTCCGACTTCGGTACTCCTTCCCTAATCTCCCTCTTCCTAGTTACTGTAATTATTATTTTTCCTTTCTTTCTGTAAATCATATCTTTTCTTAATTCTTTCATGTTTCCTGTAAACTTCTAATCATCATATTCATCATGTTTCTTTATTTTTCTTTAATCTTTACTCTTCATTCATTTTGTCATGTCTTTTAATCATCTTTAGCTATTTTATTCATCATGTCGTATTCTGCTAGTATCATTATTACTGTAAATATGAGTAGCTAATTTTTCGTCACTAGAGTTTAGGTGAACTACGAATTGAATCGAGTAATCATGTGATAACTAAATAATCGATTTTTACTAGTAAAATCGCTCTTGCAACATTATAATGACGCCTAATTAATTATAGGCTGTAATTGATTTCTTGTATCTCATAAATCCCGACTTAAGATCGAAAGCCTGGAACAGATTTGACTCGTTGTAATCGATAGAATTCCCTAATACGTAGCAAAAGCCTGTTAGGTGATTTCTAGGATGACTAGTGATCCGAGAGGACCGTGTCGATATTCTTTAACTCATCTTAACTGATTATTTGAAAATCGTATCTATGCTTGTTTTAATCGTAGTGATCCAACGACTCTGGTGTTTTTCTTAATTTATTAATTCATACTTTTATTAATTCTGTTTTACCATCAGTTCATTCCAAATCATTATAAAATCGTGACCTGATAATTTAATTGACTAGCTTATAATTTTCACCCTGCCTCCCTATGGAATCGATCATACTTACCGCTAGCTACTTGTTAGTAGTAATCTAGGTTTATTTTGATATCGGTGACGCGAGTTATCCGTATCAATTTTGGCGCCGTTGCCGGGGAGGCGACGCAATTTTATTAGTTAGTTGATTAATTTGTCTCTCGTCTTAGGGAACGACAGTTCCTTGAGACTGATGTCATTGTTTACTTGTAGCTGTTTATATGCCCAGGTCTTCTCGCTCGGAGCTCCATCCCTTTGATCCCGAGCCAAAACGCACTTTGCGACGACAGTTACATTTCCTTAGAGAAAGCAGTCGGGTTGAATCTATCGAAGAGCTTGATAATCTTTACGAGGACCTTCAGCTTGACTTAGAGAGTGTCAACAACGAAGTTCTGCCTGCCGAGGAACCCTTTATCCCTACTATTCCACAATCAGACCAAAAACGCATAGGAAGATTAACATGTAACATCATCGCACGAGCCGTTTCTAAAAGATGCTTATGTTTCCTTTCTATGCGGCCATTTTGTTGTGGTCTAGGTACAACACTACGCTGGTGAATTATGCCTTTTTCATTGAATAATTGAATGCATTCACCCTGAATAAACTATGTTTCATTGTCCGTTCTAAAAATTTTAACATCAGTATGAAACTAATTACGAACATACGCAAGAAAATTCTTTATAATAGCATATACTTGAAATTTGTTTTGAAACATATATGTCCAAGTTATTCTAGAATAATCATCTAGAATCGTAAGAAAATATTTAGATCCAGAAATACTTGGGGTTTTGTAAGGACCCCACAAATCCATATGAACAAGAGCAAACGGAGTAGAAGCATGAGATTGACTACGAGGAAAAGAAAGAACATGATGTTTCACTAAAACACAAGTATCACAAGAAAGATCTTTTATTTCTTTGGGAAAATGAGAAATTACATGTTTTAGTTTGTCTAAAGAAGTATGACCTAACCTAGCATGAAAAATATCTATAATACAAGAATTGTGGCAATTATTGGAATGTAAAGTATTTATATCAGCGACATCAATATTCCGGGAGATGTGACTCCATCTACCCTTGTGTGAACATGAAGCTAGAAACCAATACAACCGGCCCTTCTTAACGACAGTCTCTAGTGGTTTTTTTATTTGAATAATCCTGGAACACACAAAGATTTTTGTCAAACACTGCAACTAATGAATTATGCTGAACTAATTTGCCAACAGAAAGCAAATTTTGCTTAAAATCAGGAATATATAGCACATCCTGCAAAATTATAGTATCGGTTAATGTGGCTTTACCAACCTTTTGTACTGCCTTAAGAGATCCATCAGGTAAACCCACCATGACAGACTTAGGAAGTAACTTAACATTATGTAATAGACTCATATTGCCTATCATGTGATTGGACGCACCAGTATCTACAATCCATGCATTATTGATTATACTGAGCATCAAGATTTACCTGAGAACAAACTACTGTAACTGCAAAGTTAGTCGTGGGATGTGCAGACGCCTTGTCACCAAAAAACTTGTAAAAATTCTTCATGACATTACTCATCACCCTTTCCATGAAAACTGGGTCTATTACAGGTGAACCAACAACTATAGGTTGTGACAGCTATAGGTTGTGTAGTACCAGTAGCTAAATCTCCAAGACGATTACACTCTACACCTAGCATTATATCAGTGAGGATATCAGCATTATTTGCATTACCAGTGTTGTTATTGTACTTGTTACTGGACTGTGCCCTCTCCTGCTTCTTGTGATAACAGCGACTGATGATATGACCTTTCTTGGAACAAAATTCACAAGTTTTTAATGACCAACAATCGTCTCTAACATGACCAGGCTTGTTACAAGCAGTGCAAACCTTACCCTCCTGGTCTGAACCATCCTTACTCTCTTATTTGCCCTGTACTGCCCCTGATCTGATTGTACGATGCCTGACAAACCACATAAGCATTAGCTTCAGGAAGGGCCAATTGATGCTCTGAAATTTGTCTTTGTCGCTCAATCTTCTGGAGTAACCCTAAAGCTTTGTTGATAGGAAGCAATGGATCCATGAATAAGACAGTAGTTTTAACATGTTCATACCCAAAATTTAATCCCATCAGAAATTATATTAACTTGGATTGAGACTCCCTGTCAAGCATGCGTCTAAGTAGAAAACATGTACATCTCTCTAATGCTCCACAAGAGCAATCAGGAATGGGGTCTAACTCATCTAATCCTTCCCAAGAACTTTTAATTTTACTGTAATATTCCATTAAGGATGTATTTTCTTGAGAAATTTGTGAAAGTTCTTTCTTTAATTGATAGATTTCTAACCCGTTTGTTTGACCATAAGTCTCAAGAATGTCATACCAAAGTTCCTTGGATGACTTAGAATACTGAAAGTTTAATACTAAGTCAGGTTCCATGGAATTTAGTATCCATATTCTGACAAGCAGATCGCACCTTAGCCACTAGTGGTGATTTTTCTCATTTTTGGCTGGCTCTCTACAAGTTTCATCTATGAATACTTCCTTGTTTTTAGCCATTAGAGCCATCAACACATCACGTTTCCATTGCAGAAAATTATCACCTTTAAATCTATATCCTACTAACGGTAGTGTAGGTTGATCAGAAGGCGTGATGTACAAAGGATCATCTAGTAAATCATAAGAAGTAACTGAGTTTTGAACAATATATTCCCCCATGTTTAAAGTATGAGTCAAGAACGGTTACATCTCAACAAGAACGAAGAGGATTTTAGCAGACAAATCACGAAAAAAATTGTGAAGAAAGGTAAAACTGAAGTGCGGAGGCTAGAAAAGCATGCCAAGTAAAAATTAATCCAAGATTGTTGTCGGATGCTCTAATACCATGTGAAACCTTAAGTTCTTCACCATTAATGCAAGTATGTAAGCTTGATATGTTGTGTTTGTGTGAGAGAGAAGAGAGGAAAGAAGATGAATTTGAAATTATTATTCCGTCAAATTAGTTATGTAACACCCCGTGTTTTTGACCATTTTAGTTATTTCCAATAACGATTAATATTAATAAATCGAGTCTCGACAAACTATTTTAAATATTAATATTCAATTCTTGTGCCTTTGGAACCTTTCTATTTCACTTCACTGTTTGCAAAACTGAAATTTCTATCGTTATCGCATTTCTACGCGATTTCGTAAAATGGTTCCTATTTTCTCATACGGACTCCGATTGTGGCGTTTCAAAAGCGTAAATTTATTAATTTTCCAAGACCTAAACAATGGTCATATTCAAAATTATAATTTATAAGTGAATCATAAAAATATTGTACTGGACAGCTCCTTTGCATCGAAAATCGTCACCCGACGAATCGTTTCTCGACTTTCAATTTCCGTACTTCTTTCCTAACCATTGAGTGGTCAAATAAACTCACATGTATCACCCTAGGTCATGCAAAACCGTCACTTTGAAGTCCAATCCTCAAAATATGTCTAACTAATCAAAAGCACAATTTGTAGTAATGTACCTCTTAAAGTATGATTAGCTACTTTGAGTAATTGTCAAATTTTTGTCCACCCTTTGCTCCCCCATCAAATGCACGACTTGAGTGCTATTAAGTCTTCCTCTCTTCATTTACTCACTCATTCACTCACTTAAACACTCCTTCAAAGATCCATAAAAAAAACAAAGAAAATCACACAAGTTTTCCTAAGTTATTAAGGTGTTTACACCACCATATCTCAAGAGTACATACTCTTCCTTTTCCTTACCTTATAATCTTTATTTTCAAGTTTTATTCCTAGTATAATTACTAAATTACTTTGTTTGTGTCTCCTTTTAACTTATTCTTGAAGAGGAGCAAGAGGAAGGGGGTTTCGATCTTAGTATATTTGATTTTATAGTTGATCTGGAGAATTGCTAATAGGTAACCTAACTTTTCTTCGCCCTCAAATCTCGTAGTATAGTGTTTAGACTCTAACTAACATGTAACATCATGTTTAGGACTAAATCATTAGATCACCAAGTTTGAAGTTAATTATTTGTTGATTTATCACTTAAAAAATACATGCTGTAAAATGAATTCTGTGATGTACGATGTATGTTTACAATTTTTTGTTTAAAATATGTTTCGAATTAGCCTTAGTTCCTTCGTGAAAGTTGTATATCTGAATGTATAGATGTAGACACCCGCATTTTGCCTGCTAGTGTCTATAGCAGTTCCCGACAAAACACCCGATGATGATCGGACGCTAACGTGACTTAATATGCTCGAATACGGACTCGTAATCAATAGTATCCGACGTGGGCATTTAGCGGAGTGCAAATCTCTCAAAACCAACCTCAAATCCAGGCCCAGTGGGTCGTTTCCAATAAAATGAGACTAATTTGGGTCAAAACCGACACCGGAAATAAAACCGTCTTTTGGCGACCGGGTCAAAACCCGGTCAAAGACGAATCCGACACAAAAAACAGCCAAGTTCGCTTCTAGAAGCTTGTCCAACAAACAAATCTCATTCAAAAAAAGTTAACAAATCATTCCCTAAATATACTCCCTCTATTTTGACCCACTCGGTCGAGTGGTTCACATCCACTCGGTCGAGTAAGGCCACGAACCGGCCACCGGACTCGAACCAGACACTTGATCGAGTACACACGCTCCACTCGATCGAGTGGCCCTAAACCGGGGTATTTGTTCTATAAATACCCCGTCACCCTAAGCCATTTCACAAGGTTTTCTTCAACCCTAATCATCCCATTTTGCATCTTTACACTACAACTTCACCACCTTTCAATCATCCATCTACATACACATATATACATTCAAATTCCCGAGATCAAAACTCGTCAAAGACACATACACCATAACTCTACTTACATATCTCGACACTCCCGCGCTCCCGTCGCTATTACGAGTTCGTTTCCGAGGCCATTTAAGCATGTAGATTGAGGGTGATTCAAATCCCGACATCTCTTTTCTCCTTTCTCTTTTTCGATTATATATGTATATTATTATTATTATTATTATTATTATTATTATTATTATTATTACTAGCACTAACATTTTAATTCCGTTACTAACATTATTTTAATTTTTCTACTAACATTTTATTTATCGCAACCTAACATTTTATTTATGTACTCTAACACCTAACATTTTATTTATGTACTCTAACCACTAACATTATTTATTTATTTATTTACATTTCGTCATTAACAATTAATACCGTGTATGTGTATATGTACATAATAATATTAAAATTCGGGTCCTAACACGTTTGACTATGACGACCATCCAAAGTCCGTTTAATCCCTTTACGAGCAACGACGGAGGTGGCACCCTTTCGAGGAGCGCCGCCCCAACGTACTCAAGGGCATAACGTGATCGTGGTCGATCATAGTTGAACGCGTTTGACTCCATTTCTAAGATAAGTGGGAAATCCGTTGATGCGAATATCAACATCACATAATCCGTTAGGATTAGTTTCGATGTTGTGACGCGGAGGGACACCATTTCGTCACTAATCAAATCTTTTCAATCCAATAACAACTTTTCCTATAAAATTCCGATGACGGTATTATAATCGTAATAGTACACGATTATAGCAACGAAAACTAAGTTAAATTTAAATCATGCAATATTTCTATTTAACTCGGCCAACCATCGACTTTGAACAAATAAAACAAAACGAGCCATGCCTCGTACAGGGGGCACTCGACCGAGTGCCATAGACCACTCGATCGAGTAGCACCCCAAAAACCGGGCAGTAGCCACCTTAAAGGCACACTCGACCGAGTCCGTGCCATGACTCGATCGAGTGGACCCTGTAGCTTGGAAAACCGAGTGCTTTGATCATCATTTGAGCCTCGTCATTTTTTTTACGACTTTTAGTCGATACGTGTAAAGTCAATCACGTGATCCTATTTTTCAAAACTCATGCATATCATATCACTTAAAACGACTTTGATCGACGGTCTCGCACTATTAATCTTGTGTCGACGACTCTTTAGTCGTATCCGACTGTAGACACCCACATTTTGACCGCCAGGTGTCTATAGTAGTTCCCGCCAAACACCCGATGATGATTGGACGTAAACGTGCTTTGATAGACTCGGATATGGGCTTGTAATCATGGACATTTGGTTTAGACTTTTTAAGGAGTACAAATTTCATAAAACCAACCTCAAATTCAGGCCCAGTGGGTCGTTTCGAGTCAAATAACACTAATTTGGGTCGAATCCAACACCAGGGGTAAAACCATCTTTTAGCGACCGAGTCAAAACCCGGTCAAAGATATTTCCCGAGACTTGTGGACCGACCGTGATAACTCACGTGTCCAATTCGGACCCCAACTCCACAAAAATCAGCCATACAAAATAATAAACAATTCCGTTTAAGGTAGAATTCGATCTCGAGTGGGAATCCCATCCGAGAACCGACTCAGACACTCAACCGAGTGCAAACACTCGGCCGAGTAATACACAACCAGCCGGTTTCCCCTTTTCTTCCCTCACAAGAAAGCGGAATTCTCGTTCTCCTCAGCTTCTTACTCAAGCGGTAATTCTAGCTCAAACGGGAATCCTATTCAAAAACCGATTCAAACACCCGACCGAGTGTAAAACACTCGGCCAAAACAGCCCAAATCTGCCGTGTTTCCCTTTCTTCCTTCACAAGAAAGCGGAATGCTTATTTCCCTCAAATTCCTTCGTTTCCTATCCTAAGCGGTATTCAAACTCTCCTAAACCAAGGTCGGAAACTCCCTATAAATAGGACCTCCCATCCAACACTTTCAAGGACGAAAAATCACACACACACACACACGCATTATCGACATCCATCATACATCAGAAATACCGAAACCCCCTCCACACACGGTTCATACACAAACTCGATAGTTAGCAAATACCGACACGTTATCCGAAATCTCGAAGTCTTGACCGCACGTCAAACCCGGCGTCCCAAACCACCCAAACCGATACACCTTAACTCATCCTCATCATCTCGACGCTCCCAAGTCTAAGCCACTTCCCGACGAGCCTTATCCCGAGAAAACAAAGCATGTAGGTTGAGGGTGTAAATCAAACCCGACTCTTCTCTTTTCTCTTCTCTTCTTCTCGTTTTTTTATGGGTCTTTCGTCGGTCTTTTTTATTTTCTTTTCTAATATCGATATTATTAAAAACTATTTTCATATATCGAATATTCTTAAAATATGATATCGATTCTATATAATCGAATATCATATCAAAAAGAATTATATTAAGTTTTCGACGATTTCGTTACATTTTTTGTTCGTTCAAAATCTTTTTTTTACTTTTCGTTCAAAACAAACTTTTTTTTCAAAACCTTTTCTAAAGTCATTCCGACTATTCGATATCGATTTCATAATCGCATGTCGAATACGACGAATATCGAAAATATAAACCAAGTATAAATTAATCCATATTTGTACGCGATTTATAAAATTAACGATTTTCGAACACAAAATAAAAAGTGGACAGACCCGTACGCGAGTCGCGCCCGGTCCAGGCGACTCGCGCACGAGTCTGTGACCCGGCCCTTTTTTAGTTTTTTTCGATCATTTTATTTTTTATTATTCTACGAAACGATTTCTAAATTTATATCTTTTCCAAAACGATTCCAAATATTTGATATTGATTTCATAGTCAACTATCGAATATAACGAATATCAAGAATATTAAGTCGAGTACGAATTATGCGATATTCGTACGCGATTCAATCCAGATTTTTTCCGAAAACCGTCGTCGAAATCAGGCCACCACGCGACCCGCCTGAGTCTCAAGCGAGTCGCGCGGCAGACTGCCCACATGTGTCTTTCTTGTTTTTTTATTGTTTTTTCGAACTTCGTTTTTTTTACAAAACCGCGTTTTAACAATATTTTTCAGATCTCGATTAATATTTATTTTCTCGATCTCGTATATTTATTTGCTATATTATTTCAATCGTTACTAACTCGTTTTCCCGTGTTTGTAGCAATTTATTTTTCTCATATTCTTTTTATCGTTTTATTAGACTAAAACAAATTCACATGCTAAAATAACTTTGACGTTATTAGCTTAATATGCATTAAACGACTTAGCAACCCATTTATTTATTTTTCCTCACATGCCTTAGGAAAATAATCTCTGCATATCATTCAATCATCGAACTAACGCGTGTACACAAAACCGAACGATATCTTAGTAAAGGCCGCTAAGTGCGGGCGGGGTTGGGTGTTCTCACTGAACTTCCCAACACGTACCCTCACCCCTTACTCAGAACCGTGGTTTCCGGATGTCCGAAACCATTGGCAACGAGAGTCATTAAATATACGATTAACCGCTCAAGTCGGCATCGGTATCGTAATGCTAAGGGACGAACCCAATAAACTCTGACATCGGAAATGGGCCAGGCTTTATGTATGGCCCACTACGACATAGAGTGGGTTCGAATGGTTCCGAATAACCATAAAATTCGGTGGCGACTCCTACTTCGATTTAAAATTCTATTCGATCCATCTCATATGGAAATTTTATCGCCTCCCCAAAACCCGCGCTTCGCCGCGTCGGGGTGGACCTATGTCATGTCCACACCGACACATGATTAATTTAGACTCTATTCCTCGATGTGATAAGTCGGGACAAGGCATCGAGATTCGGGATCGGGCTAGCACCACGTCTAGGTTCCATATCTCCGTCCTCCGTTTAATACACAATATAATGTGTATTTAATCGAAGTTCTTCCGTTTGCACAACTTACGGTCTAGTTTATATTTATTATATACGGGTCCGTTTCTAGTTAACGTTTACCATTTCCTATTCGATTATTCTATTTTATTGCTCGTTGTATTGTGAATTCCGGGTTGTATTCCGCCCGTGTAATTTGTAACTTATTTACGAGTTTTCTATTTTCGATGTTTGCCATTTATTGTCTTAAATGAACATCACATGCTAAATCACTTTGACGTGAATCAAGATGCATTAAAATGACGTAGTTAACCAATAATTCGCATGCTTAGCCGAAAACGTTGTTTGCATATCATTTAGTCGTTTTACTAGCGCGCGTACACGAACAAGAACGATGTCTTAGTAGAGGCCGCCATTGTGCGGGCGGGGTTGGGTGTCCTTAGTGGGCTTCCCAACACGTACCCTCACCCCTTACTCAGAACCTCGGTTTCCGGATGCCCGAAACCGTTGGCGCACGAGAGTCATTCTTTACACGATACCGGTGTAGATGGTATCGGTATCGCAATGCAAAGGGACGGGCCCCATAAACTCTGAAATCGAAGTGGGCCGTACTTTGTGTATAGCCCATGACGACATAGAGTGGGCTCGAATGGTTCCGAATAACCACAAAATTCGGTGGTGACTCCAACTTTGACTTAAATTTCGAACCCGAGAACAATCTTACCACGAGATTCATTCGCCTACCCAAACCCGCGCGTGGCCGCGTCGGGGTGGACCTACGTCATCTCCACAATTTGGCGACTCCGCTGGGGATACCTGATGTGCCACATGTCATCGGGGTTCCTAGGGTGAGACTCGAAGAGAAATCGTTCGTATATTAGTGTGCGCGCATTAGTTTAATGATTCATGCATAACCCAAATTTTGTCCGGGCCGGTTACTTGTGACCGACGTCCCACTATACCGCGGTGCATTCCTAAATGGGTGCGCTAAAGACTTCTATGGCCGAACTCGTATGGGTTTTGCGGCATGTCCTAAGACCAACTCGGCTTAGGGAGTCCGTCCTGATTTACGAGAGAGCCATCGTTGTTGGTATAGACCCTATTTTGACCGACCGAGACTTAGTGTAAAGCGTACATAAGCGTCATTATAATGCTTGTTTGACTACGTGCTACTTGGTTTCCGTGTCATTTTTCAAAAACCGTCATTTCAAAAAATGCATATTTCCAAAAATACCAAATTTTGAAAAACACGAAATACTGTCCGTTTCGGGACCCGTCTTTTCAAAATATCCAATTTCAAAAACTCGGAATGCTGTCAAATTTTAGACTTACGATTTGACTCAAAATAGCCTATTTTCTAGCCGACATGCTATCCATTTCAAAATTCAAATTTCCGATCCACCATTCGATTTTCGAATTTTCAAATTCCATTTCGATTTTCAAATTTCAAAATTCTATTTCGTTTTTTTTAAATCCTCGAGATGCGATTCTCGATTTTCAAATCTCCGAGATGCTGTTTTCGATTTTCAAATCTTCGGGATCTTATTTTCGATTTTCAAATTTTCGGAAATTTATTTTTCGATATTCAAATTTTCAAAATTCCAAATATTCAACTTATCAAAAAAAAAAACTCGGTCCTGTCGGCATGCTGCCAATTTCAAAAGACTGGACCGTCCCCCATTTTTTTTTTTCAGAATGCGAATTTACTCGCAACCATTCTAACCTTTCAAAATGCCCGATCCTATTGGCCCACTACCAATTTCAGGACCGTTCTCTCAATTTTCAAAATTCAATCATTTTTCAAAAATCTTCCTTATTATAGGACCTACCGTAATCCGTGTATCGGGTCTTTTCATGATTTGTCGAAAGTCTGTAGCGTCGAAACTCCGTCGATCCTACATCACGGGTTTCTTCCCCATCCTAGTCCGCCTTATCCTAAAGGCATAACCAACCAACACGAGTCATACACTTGTAAGTGGAAAGTTCGTAAACACTCGAGTCCTAACTAGAAAGTCACACGCGATCTTTCCCTCCGACAGGACGGTCCCCACGACCTTTCCTAGGGGAATTTCGCCCGTCTTTCAATCTGTTAGTCGAGTCATCTCAATTCAAGTCCTTTAACTTAAGGGCCTACCCTAATCACAGGGTCTATCCTTATTCAAGTCAAGTCAAGAGTCTCTAGCGTCGAAACTCTGCCGATCTTACATCGCGAGTTTCTTCCCTTACCCCGTCTGCCTTTCCTCGAGGCCGAGTCAACCTTTTACAAGGCATAACCCTATAACAAAAGGTTTGTGGTCCTTACATCTAAGGGTCACTCGTCCGACACTCGAGTCTTAGAAAAACCTACAATCTCACTCGGGGGCTACCCTTCAGCAGAACGATCAATCACGGTTGCTCTAAGGGTCGCATCTTACACGTGTTGTCTCACGTACCCCACTTCCGAGTCACTTAGATGCCATATCATCTGAGTCCTGTCAAACTCTTTAGCCTCATCTGGGGGCTATTCTCCGACGGAGCGATTAATCACAGTCACTCCGAGAATCGCATCCAACATATTTGTCTTAGGAGAGTCTAACCCGCGTCAAACCGGAGTCGTCTTTCCTCCCACGCTATTTCCTATGCCTTGGTGTATTTGGGTTTCGAAGCGACATTTCTGATTACGTGGGTATTCTCGCAGAGTATGGCAACCACAACCGGGAATAGGGACATGGAAAACACCCATTAATGAACTGAAGGCTTTGCTAGAAACAATGGTTAGTAAGCAGGCCATGTTTGAAACCCAACTAGGGTTCATAAGAGCCGACCAAGAGGCCTTGAACGCTCGTTTAACTGTCGTTGAAGAACAAGACTTCAATTATGGGTCGGTAAATACTTGGCCATTTGCTAAACTGATCAGCACGGTGCGTGAGCTCGAACAACAGTTCCATGCCTCCCAAGAGAACAACATTCGTGCTGAAAACTCCAGAGACTATGCACCCATTAGTGAGAAACTACCAACATATCTCAATCTAGAAGGGTTGCCCATTTTCGAAGGGACGGAGGATCCATTACTACACCTCCGAGCTTTCAAGGCATTCATGGCAATCAAGGGGGTCAAAGTCGAAATGTTCATCAATCTGTTCGGCACATCCCTCGGGAAATATCCAAAAGCATGGCTCTATAGGCTAGACACAAAAAGGTTCCCCACTTGGGAAGATGTGGCTACCGAGTTCGCTAAAAACTATTCTGATAATACTGAACTTCAGACTACCATGCGGACTTTAGAAGTCATGGCCCAAGATCCAACAGAGGGTTTCACCAAATACCTTCAACGTTGGCGGGCTGAGAGTGTTACGCTGGTAGACAAGCCCAGCGAGAAGACACTAGTAGATGCATTCATCAACAACCTCCTACCCTCCTACCGCGTCCATCTTAGGTATGCCGACATTTCAAACTTTGTTGTGCTTACCAAAACGGGCACTAGGATTGAAGACGATCTTCGACATAATGAAGATTTGGGTGAAGCTTCTACCGAAGGCTATACTGGACATCCACTTGAGTCCTTAGAAGCTGAAGACTACTAACAACCTCATCCAAGAGTCCAGATTTGATTTAAATCCGAGTCTGAGTCCGAGTCTAGGATGTTCTATCTCTCTCAATTTCAAAGTCAGAGTCAGAGTCAACTGTATTTTGTCCTCTTTTCAAAATTCAATAAAATCAACTTTTCTATTTCTCATATAAGCTTCCCTTATGTGTTTCCGAGAACCTGATGAACACCATCATACACTTTGAGCACATGCACGTGACTATTATAGGCACATCTATAATGACTGCAGGAACTGAGACCCGCGTTTTCCTTTACCTGTTCCATGTCTGGTATAGAAAGCCACAAAACCACCCTTAGCAGGAGCGGTCTCGAATCCTACGACAAATCTAGGTAGTCTCCTAATTTGGGTTCAAGACGGAAGGCAAGCCCATCTCCCCACAATAAACACCCCTCCAATAAAACTGACCAATCCCTACCTTAGGCGTTAGTCTGACCAGAAGCAAAAAAAAAAAAGCATCGTGACTCTATAGACTTGATGCCAAAAATACCCAACTCGGAACGATGCTCCCACTAAGCCTGCTCGGAATTATGATGACAATACCGAGATCCAAATCACCATGTTTACTGTAGAGTACTCCATCGCGAGTTGCACTCACATAAACACCAACTAGGCTTACACCTTACAAAGGTTTAGCTCCACAAGCCTAATCCAACCGATGGGCCCACCCCCATATCCACCCACAACACCATAGGAGGGGATTACCGTGAAAAAAAAAAAGAAAAAAACAGAGAGAGAGTTGGACAAAAAAATTAAAAGTCCAAGGAAAAAAGCAAAGGGCCAAAACAAAAGAGCTGGCCATGATTATCAAAGAGAACCCTCAACATCCCCGACCAGATACGGTCAATCCCTCGACCGGGGCACGGTCAACTCAAATGAAGAATCCCACGACCGGGGCTAAGAGGTCAACCAAAAAAAACACAAAAAAATTCAAAAACCCATGACCATGTTTAACGGTCAATTCAAGTGAAAGCTCCTTGACCGGGGTACGGTCAATTCAAAAATTATCGATACCTATACCATCAAAAAGGGGAGAGACAACAAGTTGGTTAGCTAACACCACATTTAGCCTTCCCACATTACAACCCTCAAGACTTTCCCGAGACCTAGGCTAAGAGACAGCCCGGAATTTTGAGGATTCAAGCTCCATAGGATACCCCTAACCATTAGGGCCAGACATGGAAATCAGATCCCGATTATCAACCTACCGCGATTGAAGTTCGAGTCATTTTTACTCGACTTCCCCCTTTCCTACCACATTACAATACCTTACCCTCGAAGCTTTAGCTCCACAAAATCGAGCTCCAGATTTCAAAACATCAAAGCCACTTTCTACCTGGCACCACATTTCTAAAAACATCCAAACCAGTTACCAACCGCAAACACGGGAACTCAACCTGCGGTCGACATAGAACATGCCCAAATAGTTCACACCACCTCTGGGGGCTACCTCGGAGAACGCTCACAGTCACGGGATCAACATTCTAACTGTTCTAGCCCTTTGATCAAGACATCATTGGGAATTCACCTAGCCCACACCATCGTTATGGCTAGTTACACACAAAACCCTAATAAACTAGGCACCATAATATATCTTCCAATCCACTGAACTACGGCTTGGTTTGATTTCACTACACGTGAATACGTAGGCAGCCTTTCAACAAGGGCACAACCACCCACATTGACACAAGTTCAAAAAGCACCATCATTCCGGTCACGACACTGTCATGTTCTCAACAGTTAGCTTTGTCGTCTAGGAGGCTTCTCTTAGACAGAAGATCTCCATCCACTCACAAAATCCAAAGACTTTCAAAATCTAGCCTCTTTTCTATAGAGTGTCCTAGTACTCGGCTCAGTCGAAGACGAGAATCCGTCAGGGACTCGAAGCGACAACCAATTTGGGAATGTACCCCAAAACTAAACATTCAAAGAACACTAGACTACAACATTACCACTGCTGAGTCCTGCAGAAGCAGTCTCATTACAGACTATGACACATCCTTGCCTTTTCGATGTTTGATCGTGTTGCCACTCGCCTAGGCTATGGAATAGCTCAGCTTAAGAGTCTTGTCATCTTAGGTGACCCACCCCCCTACCGAGTCACAGTCCAACCCCTTCAAGAGTCCAAGTCGCGTTTGTCAACTCGTCGTCCTGTCGCGTCCAGAGTCGAGTCTGTCGGTATGTCTCTCTCTTCAAATTCTTGCTTTGAAATTTGCAAAAACTTAGCCATTTGAGAAAATCCTTTTCGACAAGGTCAAATTTCAGTCTATTTAAACTGCTAATTTCTTTTCTACCCCTTTCAATTTTGAAAACCTATCTCCTAGCACGTGAGTTGCTTTCATGACTTCGATTTCAAAATGAAGCAAAAATCATTTTCCCCAGCGCAAGTCAGTCTATAGATGCTAACTGCATTTCCTATGTGCTATCTTGCTATCTGCTATGCCTGTCATTTTCTGCCTATGTATCTTACATTTCAGGTACCAGCTAGTACTTCCCAACCGAACATCAAAGGCGGTGTTTCTCCTGGAATGCTACATGCAAGTTGTCATGTGTCAGCGTACGGGTACACCCAAGACTTCAGAAGTAAGTCCCTGCGCAGCTACTTTACTCCCCAGCATGAGTCGGTGTTTCTCCTGGAATGCTACATCCAAAATGTGATGTGTCGGCATACGGGTACACCTATGACTTCAAAGGCAAGTTCGACTCCCCACGGAGCTATCATCATCAGGACAGGTATGACCCTCTGCTTATGGCTGGCGAGCCCTTCACGCGAGTCTAATGGACTATAAACGACCCGACCGGAAGTCTGTCAGGTCGTAATCCTCGATTGGCCTGGTAGCTAGCTACTTTGACTTTCGCCTTGTCCAAGCCTCAGTCAGAGTGGAGGCTCTGTAGACACCCGCATTTTGCCTGCTAGTGTCTATAGCAGTTCCCGACAAAACACCCGATGATGATCGGACGCTAACGTGACTTAATACGCTCGAATACGGACTCGGAATCAATAGTATCCGACGTGGGCATTTAGCGGAGTGCAAATCTCTCAAAACCGACCTCAAATCCAGGCCCATTGGGTCGTTTCCAATAAAATGAGACTAATTTGGGTCAAAACCGACATCGGAAATAAAACCGTCTTTTGGCAACCGGGTCAAAACCCGGTCAAAGACGAATCCGACACAAAAAACAGCCTAGTTCGCTTCTAGAAGCTTGTCCAACAAATAAATCTCATTCAAAAAAGTCAACAAATCATTCCCTAAATATACTCCCTCTATTTTGACCCACTCGGTCGAGTGGTTCACATCCACTCGGTCAAGTAAGGCCACGAACCGGCCGAACCGGACTCGAACCGGGCACTTGATCGAGTACACACGCTCCACTCGATCGAGTGACCCTAAACCGGGGTATTTGTTCTATAAATACCCCGTCACCCTAAGCCATTTCACAAGGTTTTCTTCAACCCTAATCATCCCATTTTGCAACTTTACACTACAACTTCACCACCTTTCAATCATCCATCTACATACACATATATACATTCAAATTCCCGAGATCAAAACTCGTCAAAGACACATACACCATAACTCTACTTACATATCTCGACACTCCCGCGCTCCCGTCGCTATTACGAGTTCGTTTCCGAGGCCATTTAAGCATGTAGGTTGAGGGTGATTCAAATCCCGACATCTCTTTTCTCCTTTCTCTTTTTTGATTATATATGTATATTATTATTATTATTATTACTAGCACTAACATTTTAATTCCGTTACTAACATTATTTTAATTTTGCTACTAACATTTTATTTATCGCAACCTAACATTTTATTTATGTACTCTAACACCTAACATTTTATTTATGTACTCTAACCACTAACATTATTTATTTATTTATTTACATTTCGTCATTAACAATTAATACCGTGTATGTGTATATGTACATAATAATATTAAAATTCGGGTCCTAACACGTTTGACTATGACGACCATCCAAAGTCCGTTTAATCCCTTTACGAGCAACGACGGAGGTGGCACCCTTTCGAGGAGCGCCGCCCCAACGTACTCAAGGGCATAACGTGATCGTGGTCGATCATAGTTGAACGCGTTTGACTCCATTTCTAAGATAAGTGGGAAATCCGTTGATGCGAATATCAACATCACATAATCCGTTAGGATTAGTTTCGATGTTGTGACGCGGAGGGACACCATTTCGTCACTAATCAAATCTTTTCAATCCAATAACAACTTTTCCTATAAAATTCCGATGACGGTATTATAATCGTAATAGTACACGATTATAGCAACGAAAACTAAGTTAAATTTAAATCATGCAATACTCGGCCAACCATCGACTTTGAACAAATAAAACAAAACGAGTCATGCCTCGTACAGGGGGCACTCGACCGAGTGCCATAGGCCACTCGATCGAGTAGCACCCCAATAACCGGGCAGTAGCCACCTTAAAGGCACACTCGACCGAGTCCGTGCCATGACTCGATCGAGTGGACTCTATAGCCTAGAAAACCGAGCGCTTTGATCATCATTTGAGCCTCGTCATTTTTTTTACGACTTTTAGTCGACACGTGTAAAGTCAAGCACGTGATCCTATTTTTCAAAACTCATGCATATCATATCACTTAAAACGACTTTGATCGACGGTCTCGCACTATTAATCTTGTGTCGACGACTCTTTAGTCGTATCCGACACATGATTAATTTAGACTCTATTCCTCGATGTGATAAGTCGGGACAAGGCATCGAGATTCGGGATCGGGCTAGCACCACGTCTAGGTTCCATATCTCCGTCCTCCGTTTAATACACAATATAATGTGTATTTAATCGAAGTTCTTCCGTTTGCACAACTTACGGTCTAGTTTATATTTATTATATACGGGTCCGTTTCTAGTTAACGTTTACCATTTCCTATTCGATTATTCTATTTTATTGCTCGTTGTATTGTGAATTCCGGGTTGTATTCCGCCCGTGTAATTTGTAACTTATTTACGAGTTTTCTATTTTCGATGTTTGCCATTTATTGCCTTAAATGAACATCACATGCTAAATCACTTTGACGTGAATCAAGATGCATTAAAATGATGTAGTTAACCAATAATTCGCATGCTTAGCCGAAAACGCTGTTTGCATATCATTTAGTCGTTTTACTAGCGCGCGTTCACGAACACGAACGATGTCTTAGTAGAGGCCGCCATTGTGCGGGCGGCGTTGGGTGTCCTTAGTGGGCTTCCCAACACGTACCCTCACCCCTTACTCAGAACCTCGGTTTCCGGATGCCCGAAACCGTTGGCGCACGAGAGTCATTCTTTACACGATACCGGTGTAGATGGTATCGGTATCGCAATGCAAAGGGACGGGCCCCATAAACTCTGAAATCGAAGTGGGCCGTACTTTGTGTATAGCTCATGATGACATAGAGTGGGCTCGAATGGTTCCGAATAACCACAAAATTCGGTGGCGACTCCAACTTTGACTTAAATTTCGAACCCGAGAACAACCACGAGATTCATTCTCCTACCCAAACCCGCGCGTGGCCGCGTCGGGGTGGACCTACGTCATGTCCACACTAGAATATATGAAAAATATAAGAAGTAAGTTTTTATGAATAAATGTATTTAATAATGATTTATTTAGTAAAATGGTACTGTATGATTTTATATACTATCTAGGTAAATAATATATTTCTTGATGTTAAACATTTTGTTTGGACTTACAAAACATATATTATGTTCCTGATGATGTGTAGTATATGTGCGCAAAATTTCATGTAAATCCATCATATATATTTTCATTTATAAAATTTGTACTAAACTGGGTCAGATCTAGAAAGATGATTTTATTTAAGACATTTATAAAGTATTTAATCTAAATTTCTGGGGCTAAGTTATGTACGAATATAGGTATCTAAAATAAATATTTGGTTAAATTTTATGGTTTTTAAGCATTTTAAAAGATTTAAAAGAAAGTATTGAAAATCGTATCATTTTCGTTTTAATTTCTTAAAATTAATATAACTTCTTATTTCTGAAAAATGAGTTTATATATGGAAACCTAACTCATAAAATTAGATTTACTATGAAAACTGTGATTTAAAAATGACATTTAAAAAATTATTTATTTTGTATCCTTAATAATGTTACCGATTTCGTTATTACTTAAATTTATTTTTGTAAAACTCTAAGTTTTGAGAAATATAATGCTTGATAAGGTTAAAAATGATTTTTGTAATTATTATAAATTTATTTTATTTTTGGAATATTTTACTAACTACAAAAGGTTTTAAAAGATAAGTATACTTGTACAAATACGAAACCGTATAAAAATACTAAATACGTACACTTGAAGTATAAATGTATTAAATATTTATGCCTAAAAAGTATAAAGTACTAAAATACGAATAACCTAAAAGTACTAAGTTAAACATACATGCTTAAATGAGTTAAACATCACTTAAACTTATTAATAACCACATAAGGATAATTAGTGACTATGTCAAAACTAAGGGTTGACTAGTCCATCTTGGTCAAACTTTGACGTTTTATGTCAACATAGACCAAGTCATGATAAAGAAACCCTTAAATAATGTACTTAGAAATAATTGAATTTTTAATCAAATCTCAACTAATGAACGCTTCAAATAATATACATCAAATTAAATAAAACGTTCCAAATTTCTAACATCAAATATACTTAAGATATTCAGTCAAGTAAAATAAACTTAAAATAATTGTGATGATCATTTAGCAAATCGTTCCTAAATTAGCTTATCAAATTAAAATGGCAGAAGAGGATATGAGTAAGACCACCTTCATCACACCTTGGGGTACTTACTGCTACACCGTTATGCCATTTGGGCTTATCAATGCCGGGGCAACTTATCAACGAACCGCCACTACTTTACTACACGATATGATGCATAAATAAGTGGAGGTTTATGTGGACGACATGATCGTCAAGTCCAAAGACCGAAGTGGGCACATTGCGGCCCTAAGAAAATTCTTTACCCGACTACAAAAATACAACATGAGGCTAAACCCTCAAAAATGCAGTTTCGGGGTAACATCAGGCAAATTACTGGGCCATATTGTTACCCAACGCGGCATCGAGGTCGACCCAGCTAAAATCAAAGCCATTACCGAGATGCAACCACCCAAAACCAAAAAAGAAATAAGGGGGTTTCTCGGAAAGTCCAATACATTAGCCGGTTTATTTCAAAATTAACCATGGTATGTGAGCCCATTTTCAAGAAACTGAAGATAGGAGAGCGAACACTATGGGACGATAAATGTCAGACGGCTTTCGATAAAATCAAAGAGATTCTATTTGCACCGCCGGTATTAATGTCACCTCAACCCGGTTTGCCTTTGTCGTTATACCTAACAACAACCGAGACAGCCATGGGGGCTATGCTGGCCCAGACAGTGGATTCAGAAGAACGTGCTATTTACTACATCAGTAAAAAGTTCCTGGAATATGAATGCAAATATACAATGCTCGAGAAAACGTGCCTAGCTTTGGTTTGGGCCACTAAAAAGCTCCGATACTATATGCTCAGTCACGAGGTACATGTCTTATCCAAAATGGATCCTATCAAATACCTATTCGAAAAGCCCATCCTTAACGGTAGGATGTCCAGATGGACTTTAATGCTAGCAGAGTTCGACCTCAAGTTCGTACCATTAAAAGCCATCAAAAGCCGGGTAGTAGCTGAATTCCTCGCCGACAGTCCCGTATCTGAAGAAGGACACGCCGATACTTGGGCTTTTCCAGATGAGGACATATTCCACACCGATACCGAAACGTGGGATTAGTATTTTGATGGGGCGTCCAACTTTCGAGGATTCGGAGTCGGGATTTTATTAATATCACCGAAAGGAGAACATACACCGTTATCCATTAAATTGGACTTCGATGTGACTAACAACGCAGCCGAGTATGAAGCATGCATTCACGGGTTGCAAGCCGCCGCTGATTTAGGAGTAACAAACCTCCGGGTCCACGGTGACTTATCCTTAGTCATCAATCAAGCTCTCCAAAAATGGAAAACTTGGAACGCCAATCTCGTGGCTTACCAAGCGCGAGTAAGGGTTCTCGAGAAACAATTCCAAAAGGTGGAATATATCTATCTACCTCGGGAAGAAAATCAATTTGTAGATGCACTTTCCAAATTAGCATCCCTGCTGAATATCCTGGAGCATCTAACCAGCATGCCGATCTGCGTTGAAAGACGGTCCGAGCCGGCCTATATCCACGCCATCCAGGATATCGAGATAACTGATCCAGAACCTTGGTATCAGGCTGTCCTAACCTACTTGACAATAGACCTGGCAAAGTAAACCCGGACCCGAAAAACCGATCGAAAATAATTGAATTGAAACCGATCGAACACCCGATAGGATTAACCTGGAATAATACCCAAAACCCGATTCAATCCGAATCGAATCGAAATTGTACCGAATTTAATATAACCGAATGATACCCGAACCCGAATATAACCGAACCAATAATAACCGAATCGATTGACCCGATTAATAAACACTTATTTTTTCATAAAAACACCCAAATTTAGAATTTTCTTTCTTGATTCTTTATTTATTAATAGTTTTATAAACTATTACCTACCATTTGAAGGTATAACAAACTCAAAATCAAATTATTTATTTTTTTTGTTCAAGAAATTTATGACCCGAGACTCACCTGACCTGCTATTGACCCAACCCGAACCGTACCCGACTCAAAATAACATAAACCGATAAAAGTGGCTAACCAAAATGAACCCGATCGAAATCGAACTGAAACTGAAAGTTATGCTAACCCGATTATAATCGAACCGATTTAACCCGATCCGAAATCGAATCGAATGACCCGTTTGCCAGGTCTACTTGACAACGGGTGAGTATCCCCCAGGAACTGAAAACCGGGCCAAGAAGGCCTTGCGAAGGTTGGCGACCCAATTTGTTCGTACGGACGACGGACAGTTATACAAAAAGACGGCATAGGGGGCTCTCCTCCTGTGTGTCGATAAAATACAGGCCGAAAAGGTTATGTCCGAGGTACACGATGGTGAAAATGGTCCGCATATGAACGCCCATATGCTAGCCCGAAAAATCATGAGGCTCGGGTATTATTGGAACACCATGGAAACGGACTGTCAATTATACGTCAAACACTGCCATAATTGCCAGATTTTTGCTAATATACAACATATGCCATCTTCCCTATTATATACCATGACATCACCATGGCCATTTTCGACGTGGGGTATTGACATAATTGGAAAGGTGCACCCTTCCGGGACGGGAGGTCATTGCTTCATTTTGGTGGCCATCGACTATTTCACCAAATGGGTCGAAGTCGAGTCATACCGGATCTTGATTGCCAAGCATGTTGCCAAGTTCATCCAAAACAAGATTATATGCCGATACGGGATCCCCCACGAATTTATTAGTGATCACGGGACCCATTTCCAAGCTGAAACCGCTGCATTGTTAGCAAAATACAAAATCCAAAGGCATACATCTTCGCCTTACCGTCCTCAAACAAATGGAGCGGTAGAGGCGGTTAATAAAACGATTGTCACCATACTTAAAAAGATGGCTGAGAATTACCGGGACTGACCCGATAAAATACCTTTTGCCCTTTAGGGGTATTGGACGTCAATTCGCACCGCAACCGGAGCAACTCCATACTATTTGACATATGGAATGGAAGCGGTCCAACCGGTCGAGCTAGAAGTGACATCCCTCAGGATCCTACTTGAGAGCCAAGTGCCGGAAGCAGATTGGGTCCAAGCCCGATATGACTCGTTAGTACTCTTAGACGAACGACGGTCCCAAGCCCTTAACAATATCCAAATATATCAAAAGAGGATCCAACGGGCTTTCAACAAAAGAGTTAGGCCCAGAAATATCAAAGAAGGAGATCTAGTTCTAAAATCTGTCTGGGCCTTACTACCGGTCGACCCAAGAGGAAAATTCAAACCTAATTGGGCTGGGCCGTATTTAGTAAAGAAGGTCTTATCAGGAGGAGCGGTGATGCTGACAGACTTGGACGGGAATGAATTCGTCAACCCAACCAACTTGGACCAGTTGAAGCGCTACTATCCATAAACCCTATCTCAATGTCATTTGCAAAAAAAAAGTTTATAAAAATTCGTCTTTTTATAAATTTTCAAAAATTATAAGCAAGTCAATAAGTTAGGATTATTCATCCTACTGTCGCACATCTTGAACTAATAGTCTTGGTGTATTTCGAAAATTGCAACAAAATCTAGCTTGAACTACGTTTGGTTTGATTCCGCTAATTGTGGATACGTAGGCAACCCTTCAAAAGGGTACAACCACTGCAATAACGAAAAGACGAGAACGGTATTCACTAATATGTCTTTTATTAAAAAAACCCGATAAACTCGGGAAATCCAAAATTACACACAAAAAAAACGCCAAAAAACGGCAATCACACAAAAAAAACACACCACAAAAATAGTAATAATACTTGAATAATAAGACTAAGGGGACTAGTGTTCATGCATTTTGCCCTTTCTCTTATCCTTAGGGTCGCGCAGAGCCCGAGGTCGCCGGGGCGGGGGCGAGCGTTCCCGAATCACGAGGGGAACCTCCTTAGCTCGAAACCGTTTCTTCGACAACGGGTCTTCTGTCATTGTCACCGGTCCAAGTCGAGCCCGCACGTGCTCAGGTAGCCTGTCTCGTGGGCCAAGTCGGTCCTGCACTGCCAGTCTTGGGCCAAGTCTCCTTTCCAAGTCAGTCTGGGGGCTTACTTTCCCCCGTGCACCTCTAGCATTAGACCCTTCGCCTTGAGTCCTAGTCTTCTTTCTTTGACCTGACATCAGGCGGACCAATGTAGTCGGAGTATCGCCTTCGTCGAAGAAGCCCCTATTATCTTTAACTTGCTCCCTTCGCAGCAGGTCGAAAGCTTCATCAACCTTCAAGGCAGCTCGGGCTTTAGCAGTATCTACTTTGGTCCACTTCACGTAAGAATCTGAAACCCAGATTGAATGGAGAGATTTGGGAATGGGCCAAGTGTGCCGGGTATACCATCTTTGCATCCAAGTATCGCACATCACATCAGTCAGTTGGGTAGATTCACTCACAACTGCTTCAGCCTCCGGGATTCTTTTGGTCCAACCATACTGCCTCAGTATGCGGTCCGGGAAGAGATGAATCGTCTGCCTGAAAGACAAAATTACTTGGTAATGAGCCTTATCCCTTGGATCCAACCCCGTCCAAACATATATGGGCCACCATGGTACTACCCATCGAATCAACGGACCACTATGGAATGATAACACCTCGTCCCAATACTTCTGAGTAATCTGGCGAGAAAAATCAATAGCCCATCTCCTCGTCATCACCTGGTTGTGGCGGTATTTACTCGAGTCAAAGGGAGGATCTATGACTGATAACCTCTCAAATAACCAAATCTGAAAAAGAAAAAGGAAATATAAGTTCTCGAGAAAAAATAGATGTCCGCCTGAGGGCACTCGATCGAGTGCCTGGGGGTCACTCGATCGAGTGGTACCTCTGAAACCGAAACATGAGACTTTTACGAGGGCACTCGATCGAGTGCCCACTGCAGCAGGAAAATCGCGGAAAAATCAAAAATCAAAAATTGAGAAATTGAAAAATCAGAAAAATCAGAAATACCTGCAATAAACGGGTACTTCCAGTCAGACGAACCGATGAATCTCTCTTACGGTTATCTAAGCCCTGGATAATCTCACCCGTAATCAGCCAAGTCGGACTGTGCTCCGTCTCCATTAGATCAACCACGGTTAAAAGACGGGCATTACACATGCATGACAATAAGTCCATGTGACCTTCAAAAGCATAAACATGAAGCATACAAAAGGAGAAGGCCCTACGGCTGTGAACCGGTCTGACCCGGACATCATGAGGATTCATAAATTTCTCGGCCAAGTCGATCAAGGAAATATTACCATCCTCCATCATGCGAGATACTTCATTGTGGGAAAATCCTAAAAATTCTCGGAGCTTTCTTCTTGGGTCATAGACCGAAAACGGGACAGCAGGCCGAAGTATCGGGTTCCATCCTCCCACAGCAGCAATCTCCTCGGGTAAAGGACAGATTTCGCCTCGAGGAAAGGCAAAGACATGATATGTATCGTCCCAATAGGACAAGCAAGCATCAAGAAAGTAACGATCAACTTGCATCTGACGGAATGGATACAGCTGAGTAATACTCGTCTGATTGAGAGCCACCCTATCCGTGTCCTTAAAGCATCGGGACCATTCTTGCAGCATCGTGATCAATCGATCGATCCCCATGACTAAAATTCTGAAAGAAATAAAGAGCTTTCTTTTTTAGGAAGAGTGAATTGTGAGAAAGTTGTGAAGAAAAATAAAAGACCAGGGAGGGGTATTTATAGCATTAACCTCACAACCCTCTTTCCATATCTTCCTTAAACAAAAGTTTCCTAATTCTAGTGGGATCAACATACAGGCCTCGTCTCAGATTCCCCAACCTTAGCCCGGGAATTAGTCATCCCGAGCGTTCCTAATTTCAAAAAATTCAAAAATTCAAAAATTCAAAGATTCAAAAATTCAAATTTGTATTCCCCAGAGCGGGTCATATTTTCACCTACGTGTTGCATGTGCAAGATTTATGTAACTACTACAGGTACGACTCAAGGCTTCAGAGGCAAGCTCGCACAACTCATATAACTCCCCAGCGGAAAGCCCAAGGCGGCATTTTTTACGGGATGAGCCCATATATAGGCGCACCCAGGACTTACGCGACAAGTCCAATTTCCCCACGGAGTTACCACCATCAACTCAGGTATGATTTCTGTCTTATGGCTGGCGAGCCCTTCACGCAAGTCCAATGGACTATAAATGACCCGACCGGAAGTCTGCCATGTCTTAATCCTTGATTGGCCTGGTAGCTACTCCGACTTTCGCCTAGTCCATGCCTCAGTCAGAGTGGGGGGCTCTGTAGACACCCACATTTGGCTGCTAGGTGTCTATAGCAGTTTCCAAAAAACACCCGATGATGATCGGACGCAAACGTGTTTCTACGCGCTCGGATATGAGCTCGAAACCATTGATTGTTGGCTTAGGCCCTTTATGGGGTACAAATCTCACAAAACTGACCTCAAATTCAGGCTTAGTGGGTCGTTTCCAATCAAATAAGACTAATTTGGGTCAAAACCGAGACCGGAGACAAAACCGACTTTTAACGACCGGGTCAAACCCCGGTCAAAGCCGCCTCTGAGATACAAAAATAACCATTCAAACACTAAAAGTCCAACAGAAATACTAGACCCACAAAAATACCCAACCCAAGGTCCAAAAAACCGGGCCTTACGTTTCAGCTGACCCACTCGATCGAGTGTCAGCCCACTCGATCGAGTGGGCCCTCAAGCAGGCCCGACTGCGGGTGCTTAGGCCACTCGACCGAGTCGGGGGGCTACTCGGTCGAGTAACCCTAGACGGGGAGGGGAAGCTTTTCCTATATATACACCCCTTCTTGCATACAATTTTTACAACTTTACAAACCCTAAGACAACCCTAATCAACTCTACATCTTAATTACTACCTTCAAACCCTAACCCTAGTACTTAGGAAACAAACCCTAAACCACCATAACTTAACTTACATCCACCTCGATACTCCCGTGCAAAAGCCACGATCAAGCGAGTCACGTCCGAGACTAAGAAACATGTAGGTTGAGGGTGCAAAATCCCGTTCTTTTCTCTTCCTCTCTCCTTCTCGCGTCGTCTGTCCCGTGTCGTCGTTTTTTTTTCATTTTTTTTTCGTCGCGTCTATAATATCGATAATATTATTAGTATAAGACATTAAAATACTTGCTAATTTGTGTCGAATACGAGGGATGACGGGATAAGAAAATCCGAATATTACGAGGGTATCGCACCCGATGTTGACGGTCGTTTATCCCGACACCCCGAGTGTTTGATTGTTGAAGCAAGTCAACATCAATAATCGTTTTTTATTTCGTTGCATCGTTAGTCACATTTTTTTATTATTCGCGTCGTTATCATCATCATTCATCGCATCTTCATCAATTTCAAAGCTATTTTTTTTAAAAACACTTTTTTTTAATTAGAGTCGAAACCCGTTGATGCGGATCCGACATCACACAATCCACAAGGATTTGTTACGATGTCGGAATGCGGAGGGAATCAGGTCGAGTTTTAAATAGAAAGCGTCAATCTATTATATTCGATACCAACTCAATAGTCGGATGTCGAATTTAAATGATCTAGTCAACAAATCCAACTAATACGATTTTCGTTGATGCTAAAATAGTTGTCACCTAATTCAATATAATTAATACGACACTATAAAACGCGGGGATTATTCATATTGTTTTACTCCGATTTAAAACGACTTACAAAATCATATTTTCAAAACTTACTCTAAATATTCGGTATTGGTCCTATAACCAAGCACCGGGTACAATGAGTAACGCGAAATCAGGACCGAGAACAGTCCGCCACGCAAGTCGCACGTGCCTCGTGCGAATCGCGTGGTGGCGCGAATCGCGCCCTTCTTGCGCGGGTCGCGTGGTTCCCTGAAAATCGTGACGTAAAATCAATTATTTTGTCTTAATCCAATTAAGCAACTATTCTTCCAACATCTTTTTCTTAAAGTACACTCTAAAATATTCGATGTCGATCTCATAATCAAGCATAGAATATGGTGAGTATCGAAAGATTACGGTCGAGTATAAATCTCATTATATTTCTATGCGGCCTAACGAATCGGTAATTTTCAAACACAAGCAATTTTCAAAAGCAAAACCGAAACGAATAATTATAGTTCGTACAGGTGTCACTCGACCGAGTGCCATAGGCCACTCGATCGAGTGACATCCCGAGACAAAAGGGTTTTTTAGACCACCACTCGGTCGAGTCTCACAATGACTCGGTCGAGTGGCTTCCCACTCGGTCGAGTTCTTCAATAACTCGATCGAGTGACATCTAGAAAACAGGACAGAACCTCTTTCCGAGGACCACTCGGTCGAGTCCTTCAATGACTCGATCGAGTGGCCTTATCACGTCAAAACCGTGAGTTCCCCAACGCTTTTCTAGGTCTCGATAAAATACTTTTATGACTTCGGTCAACACGTGTCAAGTCTATCACGTGATTTATTACTTTCCAAAACCATGCATCGTGTTGTTTACCTCATTCAATATTATTCTATATTTCTTGCGAACCGTTATTATCGTTATACCGTTACTAACATGTTTGCTTCCTTCTTTGTCGATTTATTTCTGTTGTTTATTTTATTGTACTAAAATGAACCCGCATGCTAAATATAACTTTGACGCTAGTATTAGACGCATTAAATCGACTTAGCAACCCATTCCATTATTCACATGTTTAGGCAAAATACTGTTTGCATATCATTTTACCGTCTACTAACGTGCGTATTAGAGAGTCAAACGATATCTTAGTAGAGGCCGCTAATGTGCGGGCGGGGTTGGGTGTTCTTTGTGAACTTCCCAAAACGTACCCTCACCCCTTACTCAGAACCTCGGTTTCCGGATGCCCGAAACTGTTGGCGCACGAGAGTCATTCAATACACGGTATCCGATAATTTCGGTATCGGTATCAAATGCAAAGGGACGTGCCCAATAAAGTTTGACATCCGAATGGGTCATACTTTTTGCATGGCCCACTAAGATATATAGTGAGTTCGAACGGGCCTGAACTCCCATAAAGTTCGGTGACGACTCCATTTCGATTTAAATTTCAATTCGACCCATCTCATATGGAAATTCATTCGCCTCTCCAAACCCGCGCGTGGCCGCGTCGGGTGGACCTATGTCATGTCCACAGGCACGAGCACGAAACAAGCACGACGGGCCGGGCACGAGACCCGGTCCGAGCACGGCACGACCGGACCCGGGCCTCGACGGCGATGTTGGGCGGAGCTCCGTGCCGGGCACGGCACGAGCCCGGGTCTAGGCACGACCGGATCGGCCCACCCAGGAACGAAGCCCCGCCCGACCCGCCAAAGTGCCACCTCTATCGGTGGTTTATAAATTATAACCCTAACCCTATGACTCTATGGGCAGAGTTGGTGACAGCCTGCAGTGCTACATCTTTCATCTTCCTCCACCTAATCAACCTAAAAAAAATTGAAAAAATTGAAATCAACCTATTCCTCCTAATATATCATCTTTATTTCCTCCTCGCTTATCCTCCTCCTCCTCCTCATCTTCCTCGAGAAAATTGAAAAGTTTCGTGGTGTTCGAAAGTCGAAAGTCGAAACTCTGAAGATTTTTCTCCTACTTCTGGTTCATTTCATGGGCTCATCAGGTAATAGTATTTGTTCCGGATTGATTTTTGTTGTTTTCATTTCATGCTTGATTGATTGAGCATTTTCTATTTCAAATTCAGTTCGTTGGTGATGGTGAATTAGTTCGCGGACGAACTAATTCGTAAATCGGGCGAACTAGTTCGGAAATCGTGCCAATCTGGTAACACTGGTTCGTCATCTCATTTCTGCTGAAAGGGGGGGTTATTTGCCATTGTATCATGAACCTGTGAAGTGAGGAATAAGGTTTATAAGAGGATTTGAAAAAAGGATGAGATCAATGTTGAAGCAGGTCCTCTTACTGTGTTTTATTTCTATAGCCCTTGGTTGTTGTGCGGAAACCGAGTCTGACATAGTTGGTAATCAGAGAGTGAGAGTTGCACCATTGAAGGATCTTAGAAATGATGTTACAGAAAGCACAGGAGCTAATGATGTCTTTAGTACAGAGAGCACTTTTAGTGATCTTGATGAGGAAAAAAGTAGCAATAGTAGAGTCTCGGTCACCACTGTTGCATTGTTTACTCTAGCAATGGCAGCTGCCAGTGGTTTTGGGGCTATACCTTTCTTTTTTGTGGATCTTGAACCTCAATGGGCTGGGTTATGCAATGGTATGGCTGCTGGTGTGATGCTAGCTGCAAGCTTTGATCTTATACAGGAAGGACAAGAGCATGGCCATGGAAGTTGGGTTGTGATTGGGATTTTGGCTGGCGGAATTTTCATTGCTTTTTGTAAAAAGGTGAGCACATTCATCCTCCTTGTGAGCTTATTGGTTTAAATGTTAAAATATAATACCTCCTTTTTTTCGTTTCTTGTGTGAATTCACCATACTTACGCGTAATTAGTACTACCTGGTTGCACTTGTAATTTTGTTTAGGAATCGCACAGCATGAAATATTTTGATAGAATCTCAGAAACTCTTGAAGTTTAATTATAATCTTACATTACATAAATACAGGTGCTTGATCAGTATGGCGAAGTAAGTATGCTGGACATTAAAGGCGCTGACGCTGCAAAAGTTGTTCTTGTGGTCGGGATAATGACATTGCATGCCTTTGGAGAAGGAGCTGGTGTTGGAGTTTCATTTGCTGGCTCAAAGGGTCTGTCTCAAGGTCTGTTAGTGACTTTAGCCATTGCTGTTCATAACATACCTGAAGGATTGGCTGTTAGTATGATGCTTGCCTCAAGGGGAGTCTCTCCTCAAAATGCAATGCTTTGGAGCATTATCACTTCTTTACCCCAGGTAAACTTTATCAGTTTGCTCTGTTGTTGAAAACTTGATTTATGAATTACAAGTTTAATCGTAGATGAGAATAAATGAGATAGAATAGCGACAGTATATGTTTTGAAGAATCCCTTTCTTACCTTGATAATTCCTTAATTATCAACCTCTTGTTTTAGCACTATGTCTGGGCGGGTTGGATAGGGAAAATAATTTATTCAGTATATTAGATAGAATAACGAGAGGTTATGATCAGATGATAAGCTTTTCATTGATAAAGAAAAAAATGCAAGGGGAAAAGCTAAAGGTATTTTTTTTTGTTAACTTCCTCAGTATCATTTCCTTTCTAGGAATTGACTCTTGAATTCTTGATGTGACTAAAAGTTTTAGCTTCCTCAATTTTAGATTTCAAGCAAATGTAAAGGTTGACTTGTTGATAAAAACTTGACTTGTTTGTAAATGAACAATTTAAAACAGATCCAAAAGGAAGCATGAGA
This sequence comes from Agrostemma githago, assembly GCA_958450325.1. Classification (NCBI taxonomy): domain Eukaryota; kingdom Viridiplantae; phylum Streptophyta; class Magnoliopsida; order Caryophyllales; family Caryophyllaceae; genus Agrostemma; species Agrostemma githago. The sequence goes on along the minus strand of OY288247.1, from coordinate 18,434,427 downwards.
GCATTAACTAGAATGCAGACAAGAGGTTCGACTTTTGATTAAAAAGGACTGTTGATGTAGGCTTTAGAACCTGAGGGTATTGTATGGATTAAATACTTCAAGAGTAAACGCTTACATAACTGGGGAAGTTTGGATGCAGGAGGCTGAGTAATTTATATATAGGAAAAGAACTATTTCTACAATATTACCTAAGTGTCTCAGTGACCCTTGTGTGTGGCTGATTAAGGAGGGTCAAATGTAAGAGTTGTTAAATTGAGATTACCCATGATGAAAAGCGTGTTTAATAGTGCATAATATATTCCAGTTTTCTATATACAAGAAGCATACAAAGCTTGAGTCATTTTAGCTTATTCTGTCATATTCAAAAGCTGAAGAATAGCAGTTTTCTTAACCAGGTTAAAAATGTTAAGATTCTTTGTTAGAAAAGCAGATTGAAAGCTAGAGCGATATGATTACCTAAGGTTCCATTCTCTGGACCTAATTGAGTAAACAATCCTTAATAGCAGGGATTTTTGGCTTTTTGCTAGTCGATAGAAGATAAATCAAAAGTTCATTCAAATGCCCCCAGGCTGCCCTTTCCCCAGTAACAGGAAACTGTGTCTGCCATATGGTTGTGGCCAGTGTGTGCCTGTAGATCGATCATAAGATGTTTACCTCTCGTATTGATTTAACATATTTGGTTGTTCAGTTATAACATGTGTCGTATTTCAGCCAATAGTTGCAATACCAGCATTCATGTGTGCTGATGCATTCAACAAATTCTTGCCTTTCTGCACGGGGTTTGCTGCTGGCTGTATGATTTGGATGGTTATGGTCGAGGTTCTTCCAGAGGCATTTAAGGTACTCCATACATGTCATCTTTCTTTTATGGCTTTGCTTCCACTCCTGATATTTAAGATATGTTTAGTAAGTTGTCTAATGCGTGTCTTCTTGTGGTTGCAGGAAGCCTCTCCGAGTCACGTGGCATCAGCAGCTACACTCTCTGTGGCATTTATGGAAGCCCTGGGCACTGTCTTTCAGAATTATAGTAACAGTTACAGGTGATTGCTTCCTTCATTTCTTACTTTGCTTCATTGTTTTGAAGCGTACTGTTTTGTTCACGTCTGTCGTTTAATAGTGAATTATGACTAAATGGCATGTGGTTCTCGTTGCACATTAACAATCTTCTTGTGCTCACTAACGTCTAAAGGCACTAAACGGAGACTGTCTCCTCCTAATGTGCCTCGGCTCTCATTTCCCAACTTGTTCTACTCGGACTAGGGTACATATCCAATTATCGACCTCATCTGACTTAACTTCTAGATACGGGGTTTTTGTCTGAAAATTAAGGATACGAGTGACGCAACACGTCTTTAATACAAAAAATTTACTCCTTTTCATTTATTTCTTTCAATTCTTCTGTGGCAATTTTCTTTGATTAATAATCTCTCCCATGCAATTGATCCACCCTCTTTTTCTGTTCACTACTTTTGAACTCCCTCTGATTTGGAGTGTTGTTCCTTTTTTTCCTTATTGGTTTGAATCGGCTTTTGTTAGTGTCCTAGTTTATTTTCATTATTTACACTAATTGACACTGAACTGAATTCATATACTGTCCAATTTGAAATTTAAGTTTCTCCATCAACACCCATCAGGCCATCAGCACCTCTTTTACCAGCCACAAACTCCGCTGAACCTCAATTTTCAGTATTTAAGTCATAAGTGCATGTTCAATGGTAAGCTAGTTTGCTACTAGCTCAATTTTCCACATTAGATTAATTGGACCCACATGCCAACAAACTTTCTAACCCATATTTCTAACAAAAAATTGTGTCCGTTTAAGCTTACAAGCTTCATTAAGCTAGTAGCATGAACTATTGCTAATCCAAAAGGAGAGGAACAATGGTTGGACTATTAGCTTGTAATTTTGCATATTTTCAAGCAAGTCCACAATTTTCACTATTTCAGCTCTACCACTAACACCTTCCCTTCCACTCCTCACCTATGTTACTTGGACTCGTTTAGAGGTTTCCGACATGATCACGTGTCCAAGTGTCCGACTCGGCTATTTTTATGAAAAATATGCATGTTTTGGCTTAAAATGAGGTGTCAGAGTGTCATACCCTTATCCGAGCGTCTTGTGTTGAACAGAAGTAGAGTCGGAGCAGTATAGTTCCTCACTACAGCCACCACCGACATTGGCACAACGGTATATGATATCAAAGGTGGTAGACTAGGGTTGAGAAGTCGAGGACGAATTAGGTGGCGTCAGGCTAGGCGCCGGCTATGGCGGGCTAGGCAGGTGCTTCGATGGTGATGGGCTTGTTGTGGTTAGGGTGAGTGGAATGTAAGGAGTATATTTATATTTTGTAAAGGGTCGAGTGAGTGGACTTATGGGAAGCGTAGAAAAGGTAAATTAACGAGAAATTTGGTCTTTTGGGAGCCACACTGACGCTGGACTGGACGCGGCTCAAACTAATAGGAAACAACACTCTAATTCAGAGGGAGTATTGTTTACTACTCCCTCCTTGAATTAGCCCCATGGGCCCACTTTCCCCCTCACAAAAAAGAAGAAGATATTGGGCTAATTCAAGAAGATGGAGGGAGTATTTTTCATAATTGTATTGCTCAAACTAGAAGGAAGCAACACTCTAATTGAGAGGGACTTTTATTTACCTCGTATTAATATTTCTCAAGTAATGTGTCAATTTAGAAATGGAAGAAATCATAGATATGGAGGGAGTAGTTATACGTAGATATAATTAGAATTTTGAAAGTGCGTTCATCAAGACACTACACATATCATGAGTGTCCTCAAAGATGAAAAGTTGAAGCAATTTCGGTTCACTTTTGTATTTGTGAGATGCTAACCCTGTCGTTTCTAATTATGATTTCTACATCATTTCAGACCAGAAGACTTTTCCGGCTTCATGATTTCTTTACTTTTTGGTTTGGGCCCGTTGCTTGGTGGTCTCGTCCTGGTTGCATTTGCTCTTGCCTTACATCTCCGGCATGCACTTTTAACTGGCATAGCCTGTGGGATCGCCTTTGTCCTTGGTGCCTGGAGACCCATACAGCTACTTATATATTCAAAAATGGGGTTGTTTCCCCTGTTATTGCTCCTCTCATTTGGAGCCATCTCTGTACATATACTAACCTCGACCCTCTTGAATGTTGTAAAACAAAAGAGAACCTCGACAAACTCTTTGTTTTCTGTTGCGAGCAGCTCACTGAGTGCGCTCACACTCCAGTCATTTCTATCATGCACTGCAATCGCATTCCATGCACTGGCAGAAGGGTTAGCACTGGGAGTTGCTGCACCTAAAGCTTATGGGATCGGCCAATATATAGTCCTCCCCGTGTCATTGCATGGGCTAACTCGAGGGGCTGCTGCAGCCAGCTGCATTTTTGGTGCCACTGACAGTTGGCATGGGTCTATTGCAGCGGCCTCCCTTATCGGGTTAGTGGGACCCTTGTCGGCTATCGGAGCAATTGTAACCAGAATAGACTACAGAGGACTGGACCACTTGATGGTGTTTGCTTGTGGGGGTTTACTCCCTATTTTTGGAAGCATAGTTACAAGGGCGATGAAAGTGGATCGACAAAAGGGGAGTTTAGGATTGATGATTGGGTTAGGGTTTGCGACCGTGTGTCTTATGTTTACCAAGTTGGTGTGCTTGAATACACCCTACTGCAACTCTGCCCCTGAAGCTGTGAGATGATATTTGACACGATTCTCAGGGGTAAATATGTACACTTTCTTATATTATGAACCGGGGTATTAGTGATTTGACTATACGGAGTATTTGCGACACAATTTTCACTTCCTGAGGTCTGTGTTTTGAATTCTGGCGCAAGGCTCTCCTGATTCCGAAATTTGCTTCATTGTACAGCACAATGACACGGGTAGAGCTGCCTGAAAAAGATTGCATGCATGTCTATCAAAAACTCTGCAGGGGCTCTCTTTTTACTCTCTTGTATAACTGGTCTTCTAACTCTTTGGCACAAATTTATTCATACTTGAGTTGAAAGATATTAGTCATCGGATATTGTCAGGAGTTTGTTAATTGCTCTTTTTACCTGTTCAGTATCTTATTCCGGAGAACCCAAAAACTCAATATTTGAATGCTTGAAAAAAACTAGTCCGTCATTAGTAAAGTTAAGTGTTGGGAGTGATTGAAGTTAATACAAGTCGGTTGGTGTTTCTGTTTCCAACAACAATTCCAATTCTAATAGAGGTAGAGACTCTTAATTCGTTGGTTTTGGATGAGGATATTGTAAAATGCTTCGCTAAATTAATGGTCCTTTTTTCAAATTGTGAAATACTCCCTCAATCATCTTAAATTAGTCTCATGGATCCATTTTTCCTCTCACAAAAAAAGAGTGGGTTAATTCAAGAAGATGGAGGGGTGATAATCATTTGATGTAGTTCTTGCATGTAATTTTTATCTCGAGTTGTTTGCAAACAACCTTGTTATTACCTCACAATTGTGGACTCCATGTTGGGTCTGAATGAAGTTGCATAGTTTAAATGATAATAGTTGTCGAGGCATGCATTGTTTTGATTCGCTATCCTGGGTGTTTGCAGTTATATTACTCCCTCGATCTCACTACGATGTTACAATTTATATTCATTTGTGAGGATTATAATATAATCAAATAACCCCTCTGTTCTAATGAATTGTTGGCACCAAGGAGAAGAGATCCAATGAGGGAGTGCCATTTGGAGCTAAAGTCATAAGAAAGGTCAAATTACATATAAAAATATTCATAAAATAGAAAGACAAACAATTCATTGAGACGTCTCAATATGACATAGACAAACAATTCATTGGACGAAGGAAGTAAGAAATATAATAATCAAATGAGAAATTGTAAGAAACTTGCGAGCAGAGCAGAAGTGGGCCTGACAAAGTATCTAATTGAATACGTTAAGGAGTTGATAATAATATGGTTCAAATGTGCATGCAGCTCCAATTAGGTGGACCAGTCACAATAAAAGTTAAAACAACTTCATCTAACGCAGTCGGTTGAAGAACAACAAAACCCAAGAAAGCTTCACAGTTCACACTCGGCAGAGACTCATTGGATCAGTTGTTTGGTTTTTTTTCCTTAGACCACTCCCCCAAGGTGGCAATCCGGGCCGTGCTTAGATGGACGGCACGAATCAGCTCGGCCCATGATGGAGCCGAGGAAGCGTGCCGGTATGAACCTGGCCAGGCACGCCCATCATTGGGCTTCAACACTGATTGGGGAAAAACGTCGTGGCTTGGCACGGCTAGGGCCGGTCTAACATTTTGGAGGTCCTATGCGAAATTGAAATTGAGACCCTGAGAGCTGAGACGCTTTGCCTTATGTTCTATTCACTCGAACTAACAAAAACAATTTTTACTACATAAACACGTAGAATACGATTCATAAATTTCAACGTAACTGTAACCACAAATTTTGTATCGCAGCTAACTGAAATACAAAATAAGGAAAACAAATAAATTTTATTAATTATTTATCAAAAGTTCGTGTACAACCTCTAATGTATCCTCTGATTCTAATACGCCGTTTAGGGAACACGTGTACGCGGTACACGTGAGGGACGCGTGCGTAGCTGACTTGTACTGCCTTGCGCGCGTTGTAATTTGATGTTCTCGAGAGGGTCGCGATGACTTGAATCTCCCTTGAGTGTTTGAATTTGTCTTGAATCTTCTGAGCAGGCGGCGCGATTTATCATGCTTAGCGACTTGTGTCGTTTTCTCTCTGGATCCTTTGCTTCAGAATTTTCCAATCTCCTTCAAATGAATGAGAATGACTCTATTTATAGAACTTTGGTTCTCCTTGGTGGACTTTGTAGTCACAGGCCCGTTTATGGGCTTATGAGTGACATTTGCCCAATTTGTCTTCTTTTCGGGTTTAATGATCCAAATAAGTCAATTTGTAATTCAGATCAACCCATATTTCATTTACTCGGGACAAAATAATTAAATTGAGTTAAAATTTCGTATTAACTCAAAATAATTAATTAATTTAATTTATTCGGCATTTTAATAAATTTTTAGTGCCTACAAATTGCCCCCTCATGACCTTGTCACGTGCACCGCCCAGGTGTTTTGGAGTGGCGAGGTCTCGAACTTTTTTTTTTTACTTTGACTTGGAAGTCGAAGAGTACTAGACTTGTTAGCTCTACTTTTTTTGGTAGTCCTGTCATTATCTGACTTGGCGGACGTGAATTTACTTGACTTGCATTGTCTACCTTCACTTTGTATTTATTGTGAGTCGAACCACGTTTTTACGTCACCTTGTCTTTATCTGTCTCGGTGAATATTGACCGAAATTTTGGAGTGCCGCTTTCATGCCTAGATCTTCTCCATTTTAAGGAAAACATACAACTACCATAATCAATTGTTTTCCTTATTAAGTCTTCTAGCTTCGTTATAGAATTATTAGGGTTGAGGTCCACCCCTACCTATATATACCTAGGCATGTCTTCCTCTGTCTATTTGTTTTGCGTTCAATATCTTTAGAACCAAGGTACATAATGTTTCTTCCTCCTCTTTTCTCTTGCTTTCACTTCATATCATATACATGCATGGAACAAACTAATTTTTTTTCCTCGAGCAGTTGTATAATTGCTCTGAATAATCCTGCATTTTTTTTTGTCTCTCGTGAAATTGGAGAGCCTTCTTCTCCTTTGACTTCAAGTAAAGTGGAAGCCAATAGCTTTTTCATTCTTTCTTTGTGAATGTGGCAAGAGTGTTGACCAAGCAATCAATTCCTTTATTTTTATCCATACTAACACACGGCTTTGGACTAGTTTTGGACTCACAGGTTCGCTCCGAGTTTCTGTCGTCAGTCTATTAAACAAAGAATTGCCCCCTTTTAGAAGATGTGATCCACATGATTATTAATTTGCTGTTTTAGATTGCCCGCTTGCTAGTAGTTTGTTTGTCCCAATCTTTTTGGATCCGTTGTCTTGACAAGGTAGAATTCGAATGGTAAGTATCTTCCCCGTACAATTTGTTTGTGTAGTTGCATGCTTGTTTGTGGGTATGTGTACAGGTACTATACGTCTTTCAGTCTTTGTCCCTCGATTCTTGGAGATTTTACTATTATTCCAGCGACTCTTATGGAAGAAGCCCAACTGATGATTTTTCGTCTTAAACTGAGTTGCATGCCATGAGATGAACCCATTCGGGTCATCGCGACTCATTTGTGAGGAGCCACGGAGAGAGCATCCAGAGTTGAGGAGTCACGGAGGAGCACTTGGAGTCGTTATGAGGTGAACCCGTTTGGGTCATCACGACGCTCCTACGAAGGAAGCCACGGAGCTGAGGAGTAGCCACGGAGGGAGCACACGGAGTTGAGGAGCCACAGAGGGAGCACCCGGAGTTGTTATGAGGTGAACCCATTTGGGGCATCACGACGCTCCGACGGAGGACGCCTCGTCTGAAGATTGCCCTCACCTGAGTGGGCGTGAGGGGACCCGTTTGGGACATCACGACGCTCTTGTGAGGAGTCATGGAGGAGGCACACGAGTTGTTACGAGGTGAGCCAGTTCGGGTCATCACGACGCTCGCATGGAGGAGGCACCCGAGTTGTTACGAGGTGAATCGTCATCACGACGCTCGCATGGAGGAAGCCACGGAGGGAGCACGCGGAGATGAAGAGCTACGGAGGGAGCACTCGGAGCTGAGAAGCCACGGAGGGAGCACTAGAAGCTGAGGAGCCACTGAGGGATCACTCGGAGCTGAAGAACCACGAAGGGATCACTCGGGGCTGAGGTGAACCCGTTCGGGTCATCACGACGCTCCTACGAAGGAAGCCTTTCTCGGTGACTGGTGTGGACTACTTTGAAGATACTCCAAGTTGCATCACTTCGTCCTACTTGAGTTGTTATGAGGGGACCCGTTTGGGCCATCATGTCTTTCTAGTAGAGAAGCTCCGCTTGATGAAGAATTTTATGAAGCGTCGTTCAGTGAAACTTCGTTTGATGATGATTTTTTTTCTTTAGTCATTCACAGTTTACGCTCTTGCGGGTCTGGAGCAATTTTATTTTTAATTTGGAGGGACGGCTGCACTCAAGCTACATGTTCACTCGAGCTGCCTATGTACTCGCAAAACATGGATGTTTTACAAGATCAAGCCAACGTAGTTCATGGAATAAATTTTTGTGGTTTTTGTTTTTTGTGTGTTTTTTTTTGTTTGTGTTTTTTTTTGTGAGTGCAGTTTAACCTCTTGCTTAGGAGTTTTACTTGCAGTTTATCCTCTTGCTTAGGAGCTTTTCTTGCAGTTTAACCTCTTGCTTAGGAGAGTGCTTGCAGTTTATCCTCTTGCTTAGGAGCATTACTTGCAGTTTATCCTCTTGCTTAGGAGCAGGCTTGCAGTTTATCCTCTTGCTTAGGAGAGTTTGCATTTTAGCCTCTTGCTTAGGAGGGTTTGCAGTTTAGCCTCTTGCTTAGGAGGGTGCTTGCAGTTTATCCTCTTGCTTAGGAGCATGCTTGCAGTTTAGCCTCTTGCTTAGGAGGGTTTGCAGTTTAGTCTCTTGCTTAGGAGAGCTTGCAGTTTATCCTCTTGCTTAGGAGAGTTTGCAGTTTAGCCTCTTGCTTAGGAGGGTTTGCAGTTTAGCCTCTTGCTTAGGAGGGTTCTTGCTTTTCAAAAGGTAGAAGATGTTTCGCCCTCGTCCCCCCTCACATTGGCGCTTGATGGAGACGAGATGTTTTCTACCATTTCACTTTCATGAGATTTTGAAGATTTTTGTTGATTTGTGAGAATTACAACACGCCTTTTTGCTTTCAGGGGTTGCACCTGAGTGATGTCTACTATCTCCACACGCTTCATGTTAGAAGGGACGAGACTTTGTATATTATTTCTACCTTTCACTTGTTTGACATCTTCATCTGAGGGAGGCACATTACTTGTCCTTGTGGATACCCCTAGGCGACTAAAGACTCCACTTTTAGGCGGATCTAAGCGCTTGAGCATTGATGTTTCTCCACTTAAATTTGATGGATTGACGAACTTACTATTGCCCCCTTCACATGTGCCCAGCCGATTGAAGATGGACAGACGATTCTTCAGAGCAAGTTAATGTCTTTCTTTGGTTGCAGCTCTTCCCAACCGATGGAACACAGAAGAATGCGATCTCTTCATGGGTGGGTGTGTCCTATCAAAGACTGATGAGAGTTTTGATTGATGTGCATTACTTTCATTTCCATTCTCTTTGCTTTCCAGGACGAAGATTGTGTTGACACTGACGTGATTGATAGTATTTACAGGAAAGAACTTCATTTCTTTTGGAGGATACGTTCTGTTTCTCCTTCCTTGTTTTCTTTGATGATGGACATGCTGTGATTTGAGCTTCTTTTGCCCCCTTGATTTCTTGTGCATTGCCGTCTCCCAGGTCGCAGTAGTTTGATTGGTTGTTACTGTTTTTTCAAGATCAAGGATGATTTTTCCTTCTTTAACAAACTGCATGATCTTTTCTTTAAGAGTTATGCATTTCTCAAGAGGATGACTGATCAATCTGTGATAGCGACAGTAATTCTGATTGCTTGTCATGTTAGCCTCTTCAGGTCTTTTTGAGTCTGGTAGCTGTATCACGTTCTTCCTGAGAAGGTCATCCAACATATTTGACAGGTCAGAATCATCAAACAAATACTTTTTGCCTAACAGCTCTTTTAAAGTAGATCCATTCTTCTTGTTGTCTGTACTAGGATTTTTTGATGTAATCGTAGGTACATTGCTGACATTGATGACCATGGACTCCTTAGATGTCATGTTGATGGCTTCACTAATCACCTCAGGTTCTTGTCTTTGGGAACGAGTCGCCTTATTTTGCTTGTGGTCGTTGATTGTGATTTCCATGTTATGAGCTCGCGTTGCTAACTCCTGGAAGCTTTTTGGTTTGATCCCATTCAAGATGTAAAGGAGATCCCAGTTCATCCCGTTGATGCACGTTTCAACCGCTGAAGTTTCATTTAAACGCTCCTTGCATTCAAGACTGAGGGCATGCCAACGGTTGATGTAGTCAATCACGGGCTCATCATCCCACTGGGAAGTGTTTGTCAGCTCGCTCATGCTAACGATGCGCCTGGTGCTGTAAAACCTGTTCAGAAATTCGTCTTCCATACGGGCCCAACTGTCGATTGATTCGGCCTCCAAATCCGTGTACCAGTCAAAAGCGGTTCCCTTGAGAGAGCGCACGAACTGTTTGACTAGGCGATCACCATTGGTTCTAGCGTTGTTGCATGTTTCCACAAAGTGCGCGATGTGCTGCTTCGGGTGCCCCTTCCCATCGAACTGTTGCAACTTGGGGGGTTGATATCCGGAAGGCATACGCAGGTCATCAATTCTTTTGGTGTAAGGCTTGATATATCTTCCAGTGGAGGGGCCTTCACCAAGTTGGACCTTGATTGCGTTAGCTATCAGACTCTGCAACTGCTCCGCGGAGTACGTACCGATCTTGTTCTTTGGAGGCTTCTCACCATCCTTTTTCTCGTTTGGAGGCTTCTCATCATCCTTTTTCTCGTCATCTTCATCCTCCTTTTTGATGTCGCTTTCATGAACGGTGTCCTTGTCGGTGTCACTGTGCTCATTGGAGTTTTTCTTCTCGCGGAGCTCGCTCACTTCTTTTTGAAGATCCTCGATCTTCTTGTTCTTCTCTTCATTCTCCTCTTGCATTTTTTCAACAAGCTTGGTCAGATTCAAGACTTGATCTTCAATGCTGGAACCACTAGCCATCATCACCGAAGCGCTGATAGGGGTGGCGGCTTCCTTCTTCTTTGGAGACACCTTGGGCTTGCGAGGGGAGGCGGTGCTGCTCTTTGAGATTTCATCCTTGCGTGAAGGAGAAGAGGCCGCAATTATGGCTTCGGCAGCGGCAGCAATGAGGCAGCAGAGATCTTACGCGGCCTAGTAGGGACGTGGGCAGCACGTATGCTGGCAACAACGGCGTCAAGGGTAGCCTTCTTCGCCTTCGCCCTGGTGACCATGCCAACAGATTGTTGAAGAATGTCAGCGTAGGCCTTCCTAGAGGTGTTGAAGGTGTTGCTTTGGTTAGTAGACATCTTCTTGAGAAGTAGTCTTGGTTGCTTCGGCGCTAGAGATGAGAGGTAGAGATTTTCACGCCGGGTTCACCAAAATTTGTAACCACAAATTTTGTATCGCAGCTAACTGAAATACAAAACAAGGAAAACAAATAAATTTTATTAATTATTTATCAAAAGTTCGTGTACAACCTCTAATGTATCCTCTGATTCTAATACGCCGTTTAGGGAACACGTGTACGCGGTACACGTGAGGGACGCGTGTGTAGCTGACTTGTACTGCCTTGTGCGCGTTGTAATTTGATGTTCTCGAGAGGGACGCGATGACTTGAATCTCCCTTGAGTGTTTGAATTTGTCTTGAATCTTCTGAGCAGGCGGCGCGATTTATCGTTCTTGTTGACTGCTTGCGACGGATTTGATGGAGAGACTTGTAGCGACTTGTGTCTTTTTATCTCTGGTTCCTTTGCTTCAGAATTCTCCAATCTCCTTCAAATGAATGAGAAAGACTCTGTTTATAGAATTTTGGTTCTCCTTGGTGGACTTTGTAGTCACAGGCCCGTTTATGGGCTTATGAGTGACATTGGCCCAATTTGTCTTCTTTTCGGGTTTAATGATCCAAATAAGTCAATTTGTAATTCAGATCGACCCATATTTCATTTACTCGGGACAAAATAATTAAATTGAGTTAAAATTTCGTATTAACTCAAAATAATTAATTAATTTAATTTATTCGGCACTTTAATAAATTTTTAGTGCCTACAGTAACATGCAAAAACCTCAATTAAATGAACACCTACTTAACTAGACTAGTACACTATCATCATTCGAATCTACCCAACTAGTCATCATCGTCGTCCTCATCATCTTTATTAATCAAGGATGCTAGCAATGTCAAAAACCAAGACATTCTTCAAGTCGACTGATTGCTACTACTACTAGTACTAGGCAAAGGCAACCCCTCCAGCAGTACTTGGCCCTTGTGTTTATCGACGCTCTGGGAGCCGGTCAACCTAGCGAGCGTAACAAATGACATTCCACCAAGCACATTGTTCCCACACCTCAACACCACGACTGCAGACTTGAACACGGGCTCAGGGAATGACTTGACCAACACAAACTCCACCCCGTTCAAGGCCTGGTACCTGAAATTACTACTCAGCCCCATGTGCAGCGCCCAGGTCACCGCATTCAGCAATGTAGCCGGGGGCTTGTCGGGGGTTTCAAACTCCGGCTCCATCTTCTTCCTGACCGCAATCAGACCGTTGGACACGACCGTGCCCACCAGCTCCACCGCGAACCCCACCGCGGAAAACACCGCGCCCTTGTAGACGAAGGTGCCGAGGCGGGGGAGGAGGGCGAAGTCACTGGGCTGGAACATGTGGCTAGGGGGGCAGGCCGCGAATACCCCGGGCAACAGACCGGACGAGGTGGCGGAGATTGAGGGGGCCAGGAGGTACATGAGGGTGAAGTTGAGGATGGATCCGACCACGAGGGTGGAGAAGACGAAGTCTAGTTCGTTGAGACCGAAGTTGGGTCGGGAGGCCATGTCGCCCAGCGTGCAGGAGTTTACCCTGACCATCTCTTCCATTAGGACCTTGAAGGGGAACTGCGGGTCCGCCGCCACCCGCTCTCTCCACCCCTTCAGGAACATTCCGATCAACACTAGATTCTCGTACCATGGCGAATTGGAATCGGAATCGCCGCCGCCGTTGTTGCCTCCTGCTCCTTCTCCGCCGCCGCTATTGTCGCCTCCCTGACCGCCACCGTCGATAATGACATTCCCGGAGCCGCAGAGGGCAGAGAGGCGGAGGAGAGGGAAAGGGTGGGGAGTGGAAGGGAGAGTGAGGTTAGATCGGCGAGGGGAATTGGAGTGAAGACGGGAAGATGAGGATGGGGAGGAGAGAGGAGTGAAGCGGAGTTGGGAGGCGGCGAACGTGGCGGCGGAAATGGGGATCAAGGAAGAGAATATTACTCTACTTTCAGTATGTAGTACTGTAGATACTAAGGCAATTGGGAGAGTGATTTAGGTTTAGGTCAAGAGAGAAGTGGGGAGTGCAGGTGTTTCTGTTTGATGAAAAAAAACATCACAAATTTGCAGATATCGTTAGTCCACCACCTCTTTGGATTTTTTAATTAATCTGCTTAATCCACCTTTATTTATTGTTAATCATGGACGGATGGATGAATTAGCCCACTTTTTATACTACATACATGGCTTACTTGTATTCTCTTGGGTTTCTAATTTTTGTCTCAGTACCGTAAAACCCGTTATTTGACGTCACTAATAAGAATATTATAATTTCATGTTACTTCTTTTGTCTCGATCATTTGCTGTCCTATTTTATTTTGGGGCGTTTCAATCAATTGATGTCTTTTCTATTTTAGTATTGCATTTGATAAGCAATTTGATCCCTTCCACACGTAATTTAATCCACTTGTCATCTTCTAATTGGCTCCCTCCTCTTACCTTATTCTTTGTGCCAAAATCAACGGATAACAATTGAGCGAGACAGAGGGAGTAGTTGTTCGAAATTAAATTTGGTTTGGTACAAATTCGTGGTGCATACACACATAATGAAGGGATATATAGTAAAGAAGTTTAATGTAAATATCAAAACTAATTTTTACCGTCGACGTTTTTCTTCGTACCGTTGACATATCTTTTATATATAAAGATGAAACCAAGCAATCCTACATGGCACAACACTAGCTCTCAATCACTATCAGCCGCGTCCTCTCATCAATTCAGCACAAGTTGTCTTAAATTTACATATTATTGCATTATAGCCCTACAAAATCTCCATATTTCCAATAGACCCCCCAAGTTGTTCCAACAATCCCCAATTCCCAGGAGTTCTCAATCACTCCCTCAATTCCCAAGTTCTTCCGCCATTAATCCCTAATTACTTCTCCCACCATCTCCCTAGGCACTCTCATCCTAGGAATTCGTTGAGCAACTCTTCGATCCCCCACTCAATTCATCATCAATAATCTGAAATCTCATCAGCCATTCACAATTATCCGGCGAGACACCACTATAAAATGGATTTCGATTCCATTCAATCATCCACCACCTTCTTCTTCAATCTCTTTAAAACTCAGGCAAACATGTCTTCCGAAAAGTTTGTTACCATACCTGAATTGAAATAAGGCGAAAGGCTACAAAACATGAACGTCAGGGTAGTTCATCGATGGACACGTCCTGGATTCAAAGATAGGAACAAGACAGACTCCATCGAAGTTCTGCTTCTTGATGATGAGGGGAAGTTACCATTATTTTAGTTTTAGTATTTCAATTAATCCTCATCTTTTCGTTGCTGATCTACTACTGCGTTGAAGTTTCTTTTTTCATTGAATTCATTCATTCTGATTTCGTATTTATTTATTTTGTAGAGCCAAATAATCCAAGGCACTGTGCGCAAGCATCTTCTGTCAAAATTTTCTAAGTCACTAGATGTTGGAATAGTGTACACAATTAAAAACGTAAGTGTTAGTAACAACACTGGGTACGATAAGGCTACTCTTGGACCTTTTCGCCTGCTTTTTGAATACTCCAGTAAGGCCATTCCTTTCACCGGTGAGCATTCTATACCGGAGTATGGATTCCGTTTTGCGAAGTTTGAGGATATCATAAATGGTCGCGTTGCCACAACTCATTACATAGGTATTTTTAAAGATCGTTTAATAGTTTCATGCTTATAATACTACTCTTTTACTTACATACATTCATTGTCTCCTCTCATTCTATAAAGCAGACGTGGTTGGGAAATTATTTGAGATCGGTCCCCTGATCGAAACTAAGAATGGGTTCAAATGTCGCACCATACGGGGGCCGGTCCGATCTCGCATACTGGGCGAAGTGTCGGACCTCGATTTGGATGACGATCCGGACTTGTACTAGACGGGTGCGGGCACCCGTGTTTCCGTTTGGGAATCGATCGAGACGTGGTTGTAAATGTTTAAAGGCCGATTCATTTGGTAAAGCGACCTTTTTAGTGAACTGAATTCGTTGCCGATTTGTGGAGTCGCCACCAAGTCAATTATGGTGACTCGGAAACCGTTCAAGTAAACTTTGATACCTTACCGGCTCAAAGTTGTGTTGCACGGGACCTAAAGATAATGACTTGTACCCTTAAGCACTCCATGCCTGGAATGACTCTCATTGCCAATGGTTTCGGACATCGGGAAACTATCGATTCTGAGTAAGGGGTGAGGGTACGTATTGGGAAGCCAACACCCGATAGATGTCAACACCCAATCCCGCCCGCACTATAGCGGCCTCTACTAATCAATCGGTGGCCTGATTTCCTAGTTCTTTTGTTGTGGTGGAAGTACTGTAACATCCGTTGTTTTAACCCTATGTCTTTTACTATGACGGTTGTTTTAAGGACAGATAAGCTTTATCGTCAAAATAGTAGTGTTTACATTCTTTGCATGCGGTTTCACGTGACAAGCAGGCCATGAAAAGATGCACGTTGGGGAGTAGATAGTACTATGTATTATACGTATTAGCAAATCAGATTTAACGCGATAATACGGATATTAGTCGTTCTTGTGGTATACCTTACCTGGTATTCTGCTTAAGATGCATCGGTTCGGTATTAATAAAGATGCGTCGAACCTAATACGGTGAGCACCTAGACTAATACGGAACCCGACCATCACTTTGTTCAGGTTTAAGTTATTTTATGTTTTAAATTCGGTGTTAGGTGATTTAGTATGCGATTATAAGGTCATAAAAGCGGTAAATCATACGAAAAACTGTAAATGTGAATGTAAGTAAATCACATTGTGAGGAGTTGCACCCTCAGAGTATACACTAAACGGGACTCGATGCATAGATAGTTTTGAGAACGGATCTCAGAATTACTCGAGTTTATTTTAGTGGGTTTTAGTATTTGTGGTTGAAGTTGGGACGTTACGTGTTTTAGTAGATGCTTGTGGGCCTAGCGCCCACATCTAGAGTTGTCGTAGTGCATAATAATAGAAAGTACAAATATGGAAAGTTTTGTTCAGATGGCAACCTAGTGACGACTCGATCAATAGGCGGATCCTCCTAGCTTGACCAGTGACTCCGGCAGAACTCCGTTACCGTTTGGACCTTCCCGCGGCTAAGGACTAGTTCTACGGCTAATCCGGCAGAACTTCGTTACTAGTTTTGAGCTAGTCGAGCACGGGCACCTCGGTATTGAGTGCGGTGCTCGAAGGTGAGGAGTAGCGTCAATGTCGCTTTGTTATAGGAACTACGATCGAGTGAATCGTTTGCCTCGGGTGTCGGAGTGCGAGCCCTTAGCGAGAATTTAGAGGGAGAAGAGGAGAATGAATTTTTGCGTGTCGAATGAATGAGGCGGAGGGGGGTATTTATAGGTGTTTTCGGCCCTCATTGCCCATATGGACGCGTGAGCTGGGGCGCACCAAGACTCAGGCGCCTGGGTTAAGGCGTGGTGAGACCCAGGCGCATCGGGTGGGGCGGTTGGGATTTTGAGGATACGGTTTTGATACTTTCCAAAACCGTGAAGCGGGTGTATGATATGTTTCTTGGACGTTAAGGCTTCCCACGGCTTGACCTAGTGTCGTGGTTTTAGTGGGCCTCGGGTGTTCATCCCAAGGCTCGCCTGACACGGTGTTGACTCGGTTCGAGTTTCAGGGCCGACTCGGGGTCCCGGTGTCAGAATTAACTCTAATTAGTGTCTATGTGACCGCAACGACACGACTAAGGCTGCCATCATGTTAGTTTTTAATTTTTTTCCGAGTAATTATTTGATCCGTTCTATAGGAAAACTACCTATAACATCGCGAACCCGTGTCGCGTTGCAGTTCTATCGTCATCGGGTGTTTGCTGGGCACTTCTGCAGCCACCAGGTCCAAATTTGGGTGTCTATAGAAGCCCCCACTTTGACTGAGGCTTGGACAAGGCGAAAGTCAAAGTATAGCCACCCAGGTCAATCGAGGATTACGACCTGGTGGCTGTCTGGTCGGGTCGTTTTAAGTCCGTTGGACTACGTGGTGAGGCTCGCCAGCCAAGTCTGAGAAGTCATACCTGACGTCTTTGCTTGTGGTTGATCGCTTGGGGCCCGGGCCGTTGCTTGACATCTTGTTCTTGATTCTTTGTGCGCGCGCTTTGTCTTCTTCGGTTTATTTAGAGGTTTTCTTTAATTTTAAGTGTTTTTGCACGCTAGCAACGCATTAAGTTGGCTTTTACTTGTACAAGTATATTTTGGGCTGCTTGTGAACCCTTGATGAAACAAAACGTTCGAGGGCGTTAGTCTCCACTCAAGCGGTTGTCTTTGGGATGCTTATGACCCCTAGGACTAAACAAGAGATATAAAACTATTCGAGGGCGTTGGTCTCCACTCGAATAGCTGTCTTTCGGGATGCTTTTGACCCTTAGGACCAAAATAAAGTGATATAAAACCATTCGAGGGCGTTAGTCTCCACTCGAGCGGTCATCTTCGGGATTATTATGACCCCCAGGACTAAAATTGCTGTGCCTTCGGGATAACTCTGACCCTCGGGCAAAAATGCTGTTGCTGTGCCTTCGGGATAACTCTGACCCTCGGGCAAAAATGTTGGGCCTCCGGGATAACTCTGACCCTCGGGCAAAAATGCTGTGCCTCCGGGATAACTCTGACCCCCGGACAAAAATGCTGTGCCTCCGGAATAACTCTGACCCTCGGGCAAAAATGCTGTTTGTTTATTCGTTTTAGTTAAATGCTTGTTTTGTGAGTTTGTCTTAGTTAATCTTGTTTTGCAATTTGTCTTATTTTGTTTGGGTTTGTTATTGCTTTCATTTCGGTTTGTTTATGCGTTTGGGACTTGTTTAGAGTCTATTTGGATTAGTTTGGTTTAGATTTACTTTGTTACGCGTCCGGGTGTAGCGTTTAGGTTTAGTGCGTTTCTTATGCTTGTTTTATTGTCGAGAGTGTATTATCGATGTTGATTAGTAGTTGTCCCATTATTGTTGTTTTGCTTTGTCTTAGTAGGTGCATATTTTATATTTATTGACCTTGAGTTCGTTTGCTTTGCTTCATTTTAATCTGTGCCAGGCTATTTAGGCGCGCGTCTGTCTGCGGCTCAGTCTTCGGGCGCCTAGCCCCCAGCGAGCCAGGACTCAAGCGCGTGCGGTCGGATTTTTGTGATTCGGGTCTGTTTAAGTAATGCGAAAGTTGGGGCGCTCGTTCATTCATCCACACAACTTGAACGCGTCACACGCTTCGCCCCAAGCATCAACTTTTCGACTTTTTCCGCCAAATTTCGTTTTGGTTTCCGCTATTTACGACAATGACGACTCCGGGTTAGTATTCTTTGCTCGTTTAATGTCGGTTTTGTTTGATTTGATTGATTATGAGTTGGTTTTGTTGAAAAACCCTAGAAAATCGATTTGGGCGTTTTTTATTTACTAAGTTTCGATGCTTGTGCTTGGTTCCATTGTTGAATTAGGGTCCATTAGATCTTGTTAGGTTAGTTATAATCTTGATAAGGATGCTCGAGGTGCGAGAATGGCCTTTTATGGGAATGTGTTTGGAATGCTAGGGTTTAAGGATCGTTTATCGATTATTCCCGTATTTGTTTTGCATAATTTTGCTCAAATAGTATTTATGAGGATGTGGGTAGCTTTCTTGTCGGTTCTTATAGGCTAGGATGACTTTTAGAACCTTCCGTAGGGTTTTGTGTATCTTAAGACGGACCAAAAGGTGCCGTAACGATGCCGGATTTTCCCAAAACCACTTCTATCGTGACCGGGATCGAAAATGTGTACTAGAGGCTTTCTTAGAATTTTGATATTCTTATCCGAAATTTTGAGCTTATTTTGACCTGTTTAAGCCGATTTAGCCTGACTAGGGTTATGTTTTCTTTTTTGTTTGTTTTTGTTTACAACTAGAGATGATACCAAGCGTTCCGAGGGAACTTCCTTGGTTGGTGCTAGTTCTAGGGCTAGTGTTAGTGTGGAGGCTGCCGGGGCTAGTTTGCAGACTCCCCGAGGGATCCGCAGAAGACAAAGGAGCATGTCGTCCCAGTGTCACGATCCCGAGACTTTTAACGAGACTGAGTTTGACAGAGTGAAGAAGCGTAAGCTTCCAGAGACGGTTTCTAGGAGGGTTCACGTTCCGGTTCCTGTACCGGAGGATGAGGAGACTGTCTATGAGGATCCTGAATGGGCTCAGGATTGGGACGGTCATCAGCTGACGTTTCATCTTGACCTTCACATTTCTAACCGCATTGTGCGGGGCCTGGTGAGTGTTCTATTCGTGCTTATTGGCTTGTGTCTCAGATCTGTTATTGCTATTATTATCTTTTGGCTCGGGTTAGGTTAGGTTTGTTTTATCCTTGCATTGTTTTGGTTTGCAGCCCCTAGGTCCGATGAGGACTTTCTCGGGCTTTACTACGTGTCTCTATATCTATTTTCAGAAGTTGACCCCCATGGTAAAGGGGATTATCGAGAGGACTGCTCTGGGTCCCGTGGTTGGACAGTGGGCTAGGTTGGTGGGTTGCAAGACCAAGTGCAACCTTATGGTGATTAGGGCGATGATAGATCGCTTTCATGATACTACCTCGACCTTCCACATGGCTTTTGGGGAGGTCGGGATGACCCTAAAGGACTTTGGGATGATTAGCGGTCTGCCCTGGGGCCCGGATAGGATTAGGTGGGCCACCGAGGGCCCTAGTCTAGATAGTGATGAGGTGCGGGGACTTATCGGGGACTGTTTACCGTGTGAGGCATATAGTGCGCCTCACGCTATAGTGAGTTCTTATATCACCGACCACTTTGAGTGAGTGGCGGTGTTGGAGGGTCGGGAGCCCAACACGCCGGAGCAGGATGCCCGGTTGTGGTTGTGGTATTTCCTAGGGTCGACCCATTTCTCGGACAAGGGCGAGAGGTTCAGCACTAGGATCTTACCCATCCTGGCTGAGTTGACCCAGCTAGGGCGCTACGACTGGGTGACTGCGGCCTTTGCGGAGATAACTCGCTGCCTGCGAGTCATGGTGAGGCCGCTGGTGATAGAGTCGGCCTCGGCTGTGCCCATTGTGGGTCCGGGTCTTGTACTGGAGGTTAGTTATTGTGCTCATTCTTGTATTTGAGGTTCTACTTAGTTTCAGCTTGATTTCGCTAAGGTTATTTTGGGATTAATTCAGGCTTGGATCTACTCCTACTTCCCGTGTTTGGCACCTAAGACGGTGCGGGTGCACCCAAAGAGATTTCGGCGGGAATCGAGTGGAGGCTTGCTCAGCCTAAGAGCACAATCAGCCATTACCCGTCGGAGAATGCGTTAGTGAACAAGCTACGCATTGAAGATGTGAGTTTTCTTTTTTCTTTTTATGGCTTACAATTCTCAATAGCCCGCAAGATTTGGGTTTTACTAGGATGTTGGTTTTGTTTGTGTAGTTTGTGGCCCGCCCTTGGGCTGATTACGAGGGCGTGCCGGAGTATGTGACTACGGAGCTGAGGCCTAGAAGTAATAGGAGGATGCTCATTCCTGCGTTGTTTCGCACAGTCTGGTATCTGGGCGAGCGGCTGGTGCGTCAGTGTCTGTACGACGATTTTCGGGTGCCGGTTGATCCTCCCGGGACCATGTTCAGACCACCGACCGCCGCAGAGGTCCTCGAGGATAGGGACGGAGAGGGAGGCGACACACTCTTGGTGCCAGGTGCCTCCTACCTATCTCACGTCACCCAGCGGTTAGCTTGGTACCGCCTTGTGATAAGGTTCTAATTTTGGTTTCTAGATTTGCTTAACGGTTTATTGTTTACTTGCCCTTTGACCGACCAATCTGTTGTCTTCTCAGCTGGCCGATCCGACTGATGAAATCCAGCTCCCAGATTTTTCCCTGACATTACTTAGGGCGGATGCGGCTGGGATACCTTTTACTGAGCCACTTCCCCCGTGTTCTGCTGAGGAGATGGATGCCGAGATTAAGTGGCGTGACCGGGTGTACCGGGTGAGTTTTTTTTTTGTGTTCTTCGTTTGGATTTTAAAAATTAGGGTCGGTTTGCCTAACTTCTATGGTTGCACTCTCAGGTTTCCTCGGCTTGCCATCAGCGGTTGTGGCAGGCTGCCAACCGCTTCCGGGCCTATGCCTCGAGGATCTCCCGGGACACTTCGGGGCCTCGATAAGTGATTTTACGTGACTAAAGTGGCTTTCTAGGCTGTTGGTGTACTCCTCTAACGCTTAAGTGTTTTTGCAGGATGTTCCGGATATGGTGGAAGAGTTGGAGACTCGGGTGACCGAGCTCGAGGCGAGAGAGGTTAGGGCACAACGGCTCCTGCAATCTCGAGCTGATGAGATCGCTTTCCTAAAGGAGCAGCTGGCTCGGTCCCGGGGAGAGACCTCAGCACAGGGTGAGGCTAGGCATCAAATCGAAAGGGAGGCTGAGGCTGAAGATGAGGCTACGGGTGCTGCGGAGGAGGTTGGAGGGATTCCCGAGACAGCTACTCTAGATATGCTGTCAGGGATGGACGGTAGTGAGTCTCGTCTTATAGACTTGGAGGACCTATGGTTGGATGACCAGCTTTGTGAGATCGTGATTGCCGTCGGCGCGGCTTTTAGGGGTCCTTCCTAGCCTTGATTCGTATGAGGATTTGTATATTTTGTACACTCGTTTTAGATTTTTAGTATTTGAATTGGTTGGATTATTTCTTGCGTTTTCGTTTAGCGAATTATTTTCCTAGATTGGCAAGTAATCACTTTTGCGTTCATTCGATTTGCAATGTGACTCGGTTTATGGTGCGTTAGCGTTGTATGAGAGTACGAAAATGGTTTCTTTCGGGGGTTTTTAAATTCGTTAGCTTGAGCCGGGAATTGGATCGGATACTACGTTGATTAAAATGTTTTGAGTCGATTAAAATGTTTTGACTTGAGATGGACGAGACGTAAAATGTTAAAGTAAAACATTAACGCGTTTTGATCGCATATATTAGGAGATGAGCTTTAGTATGAAATCGGAATTTAAAATCCGAGCACTTTTCGAAAAAAAAGTTAGACCACTTTTTACATACTCATAATATTGCCTTGTTAGGCTACAGTCGTGACTCGACGGTAATCGTTAAAAAGCTACGACACGCCTAGGTGGGGTAGCTTATCCCCCTAAAAAAATAAAAACGTCTAAGTCTTGTTCGTCCGATGGGTAGATCCACGTTCTCGCAGCTCTTGCACGGTATTTCGGTTTTCCGGGCGGGTTTTAGCGACTTCGGGAGGTTGTTCCCGATGTCCGGTGACGATGGAGGTTTGAATTTCTATCCTTGGGTTGCTCGGGACGTCTTCTGCATGACTACAGACGCTTGGGCTGAGGCAACTGGACTCCGGGCCGCCTGGGCTTGGGCGGCCGGAAATTCGGGTGCGTGGGCCGGTGCGGTCGGGCCCTCGGGTTATGGAAATTTTTGTTGTTTCCTAATTCTTGTGGGTTTAGGGCTATATATATGGGTTGTGGGTGTTTGTTTTAGAGATACTGGGGTATCCATAGGGTCTAGCACGTCTATACTTAGCGTTATGTCGGGTTTTGGGAAAATCCTTGCCGAGTGGGTTAGTTCTTTTAAGAAATGTGATCTCGAGGTTAGTTCAAATGATGGTTTATCAGTGGTTATCGCGCTTAGTCGAGTCAAAGTGCAAGATAACTTCTTGCGGGCATGTTCTAGGTTTTGGGATCCGAAATACCATGCTTTTGTCTTTCCCGGGGGTAAAATTTGTCCTTTGCCCGAAGAGATAGATGCTGTAGGTGGGTGGAGCATGGTTCGACCTTGTGTGCCTTATGGGGATGATGCTTATGTGAAGCAGTTTTACCATTTTTTGGACCTTTCTTCGCTAGAGGAGGCTAAGGGTTATTTTGGTACAGACGGCCTTAACTTAGAGTTACTTTCTAGGACGTTCTCACAGGTTGGCTCTCGTCACCTTTCGACCTTGGCGTGTAGGCGTGCTTTTAACATTGCTATTGCTTGTTATTATCTTTTTGAGGATGCGATGTCACGTGAAGGCTGGGGTAATCCTCGGGTTTTGGATGTGGTGATGGCAATGGAACACGGATGGTCACCCTCTTTGCTTATCTTGGGTGAGCTCGTTCTGGGTCTTGATGCTACTGTCCGGCTACAAGGAACACCTTCTCGGGGTTCTAGGATCATCTTCCAAGTGTGTGTTTTTTTGTATTGTTTTCCCTCCTTTTTTGTTGTTTTATTTTACGGTTGTGATGTTTTGTAGTGTTTGTACAGGTTTGGTTGCAAGAACGACTTGGTTTGGTGGACCCTCCCCGGTGTTTCAAAGATTATAATTACAAGGGCTTCACGGGCCGGAAAATGGTGCAGTTGTGGGGTAGAATTCTCGAGGAAAAGGGTTGGCTTTCCTATTTGGCTGAAGGGGATGTGCTCATCAGGTTGCCTATTCCATGGTGGAACACTAGTGGGCGTATCGGGTTTCCATTTTCGTCTTCGTCATGGGTTTTGCTAATACTATCCATGAGGGATCAAGTTCGTGTTTACCCGGGCCTATTGTCACGTCAAATGGGAGTCCAGCTTTCTATTCCAAAGGATGCTGAAATTGTCTCTATCTCTGACTCATGGATGGGGAATTCGCTTAGGGAGTTCAGGATTTCTTGGGAGCAGAAATTCTTGCGTCCCGTTATTATTGAGGGTGTTCAACCGGCTGACAAGGCTCCTATCTGGCAAAGGGTTTGTGAATGCTCGTCGGGGCAGATTGGCTCAAAAGCTAGGAAGACAGTACCACTAAGAGGCCAGGAGATGACTCGAGAGACCGTTACCAAATGCCTACCCAGAGACAGCGGGACCGATCCTAGTTTAGTCAGTTCATCTGAACGGGCCTAGACCGACAAGACTCATATTAAGGTTGTGAAAGAGCAAAGAAAGTGAGATTTGCTGGACTCATGCTTGGATAGGGCGTTAGAAGCTTGCTTTTAGAAAATCGCGGAGGAAGAACGCAAGCGATCACACCTGAACGGTAAGGGTGAGGAAGAGTTGGACCGGTAGAGCCCAGCCATTTATATTATGTATTACTAGTTGATAATATGTGGCGTATTAGTACTAGTTTTTTGTGGGGTTTTGACACATTGTTAACATCCGGGATGTCCGGACTCGGATTTTTGAAGTAGATGCCTCGACAAAGGCTCGATTTAACCGAATTTTGTTATTAATGAGAAGCACATTTTTATTTTTTATTCTTTTTTTTTGTGGTGGCTCGCAACTCGATTCTTCATTTTGTCCGGGGTGCCCTTTCGGGTTTTCACCCCGTCCTCGGCTCACCCATTTTCGTATATTTTTTCCTTGTTTTTTTTGTTTTCTTTTTTTTTTGACGGCTCGCAACTCGATTCTTCATTTTGCCCGGGGGGCCTTTTGGGTTTTCACCCCGTCCTCGGCTCGTTTTTTTTTTTTTTTTCCATTTTTTTGACGACGACTCGCAACTCGTTTCTTCATTTTGCCTGGGGCGTCCTTTCGGGTTTTCACCCCGTCCTCGGCTCGTCGTTTGTGCTTCGTCATTTAAATCACTCGGGGTCCGGGTCGTAAAAGGAGTCCCGGTTTATACATGGATCGATTAATCGATCTTTGTTTTTTTTTCGGTTGTTTGGTTGTACCCGGGGAACGGGTCGCCTACGTATCCGTTTTTAGACGGAATCAAACCATGTTCGTAGTTCTTTAGAAAAGTGTGAGTGATTTTGCTTTAGACTCGTTTATGTCATTTATCGATGCGAACTTGATTTTTTTTTGTTTTGTGTTGTTATTGTTGTTGTTTTTTGTCTCCCCCTAAGTCGGAGGTCGGGACGTGGTTTCTAGGGTGTTTATGGGTAGTATCGTTTGAGTTGATCCATATTGGTCGGGGTTGAGAACTCTTGACCATCTAGGTCAGTAAGGATCACGGCGCCTCCCGAGAGTATTTTCTTAACGAGGTAGGGGCCCGCTCAGTTTGGTTTGAATTTCCCTCTAGGGTCGACAGGAAGGGGTGCTCTAATGGATTTGATTACTAAATCTCCCTCGTGTATGTTTCGGGATTTTACTCGCTTGTTAAAGTCTCGTTGGATGCGTTGTTGGTAGGCTTGTACGTTGGATATGGCATGTATCCTACGTTCATCTAGGAGTACTAGCTCGTCGTACCGTTTTTGGTTCCATTCTTCCTCAGGGATACCACTTTCGGCTAATATTCTTAGTGATGGTATTTCTAGTTCTATTGGTTGGACGGCTTCGGAGCCGTAGGTTAGGTAATATGGCGTGGCTCCGGTGGGTGTTCTATACGATGTTCGGTATCCCCATAAGGCGAAGGGGATTTTGTTTGGCCAATCCCAGTAGTTGTTTATCATTTTCTTAAGGATTGATGGTGTCTATCATTTTGTTTGGACATTCTGGTGGGAGGTAAGTGTCGTAGGAGTCGTCTTGGTCATTCCTGTTTTGTTCGCTATCGATAATGGCATTGCATGTTAAGTGCGACGAGTCATAAGCGAAAGTATTTTTATTATTAGCTAAATCGAGCATGTCGAAGGCTTTAAATAAGGAGACTCTCTGTTCATTTGAGAGTGACAACATTATTGGGACTTCCAGGACAGACACCGGTTCGTCCTGGACAGACACTGATGTAGATGGGAGACAAACAATACTAGATTCTTGACTCGCTTCAGACTCGGACTCAGACTCGGACTCTGTTTCGGATTCGGACTCAGACTCCTCGAACATCCTTCCTTCTCTTGTGGTTAGCTTGAACCTCCTACCATTCTCGTTGGTCCACGTGACGGACTTCCTCCACCCTCTACTCTCTTGGTTTTTGTCAGTGCTGATAATAAGGAAGATGGGGTCAAACTTCTTGTCAGTCATAACCATACTGACTAGCTCACTGGGATCTATGGGAATGAAACGCTCTTCCCCGAACAAGAGGCTATTGGCTAGGCCGTCTATACAAGACGGTCGTTTGGGTTGGAGGGTGTTTGGTTTGGTTTCTGGGATGAAGTAGCAGTCCTGGAATACCTCTATTCCAGGGTGCCGGATGCCCTTGATGTAGGTTGGTTCGGAGAATCCCATATAAGGTTCATTATCCCCTTCTTTTACGAAAGGTCCATTCAGGGTGAGGTCATACGACGGGATTTAGATGCCACCGATTTTATGTGTGCGCATGATAGTCATGCGTTCACGGATTTCGCCCTCGGTTGCGAGGTACCCGAGGCCTATTGTGTGGGTTTGTCCGATGGGATCACGGAGTTTACTTGCGGTGCCATGCTTTTTTCTTAATGACAATCCCGGAAAATGCCTCTGCTGTCTCATCATAAAGTGGATGGCTAGGTTTGAGTTTTGATCAAAGTCGAACGGAGCTAGGTCTTGTTCTAAGAGGCTTACTACGTGAAATCCCCTTAACTTGGTATCGATATCTTCTGTGACTTGCGAGGTGGTGGCATTTTCTACAAAGGCTCTCATGGGGGAGACATGGATGGTGACTATTTCACCGTTGATGGGAATTTTCACCTTTTGGTGTAGGGTGGATGGTACGGCTTTAAGGGCATGGAGCCAAGGGCGTCCCAGGATCATATTGTAAGATCCGGTTTTAACGTCTAAGACCTGAAAATCCATTTCCCTCTCTATAGGCCCTACAATGGTGTTAAGGATGGCGACCCCCGCGACCGGACGCCTTGTGCCATCGTAGGCGCGCACTCCAGATTCGGTGGGTATGAAGTCAGTGTCTGACATTCCTAGGGCACGGGCGGTTTTGAGAGGGATTACGTTTACGGCGGAACCGTCATCCACAAGGGTCATGGGCACCTTCTTGCCTAAACAGGTTACCATGACGTAAAGGGCTAGAATGTGTTTCGGTACAAAGGGTGGGAGGTCTTCGTCGGAGAAGGTTATAGGATCTTTTAGTCCATTGGCTTCTTGAAGGATGTGTCCTATCATGTCTCCAGGGGTAACGGCTGAGGAT
Source organism: Agrostemma githago (assembly GCA_958450325.1). Lineage (NCBI taxonomy): Eukaryota > Viridiplantae > Streptophyta > Magnoliopsida > Caryophyllales > Caryophyllaceae > Agrostemma > Agrostemma githago. The sequence continues at coordinate 18,407,515 of OY288247.1, read as the reverse complement.
ATGTTCATTCTTCTTAAGGCTTGGACTAGGGCCATGCGGTGATTATAGGAGTTGGCTATGAGTTGCCATATGGAAAGGTCGGTTTTGGCTTTCTGTAGTTGTTTTACTATCTATACCTCGGGGGTGGTAATCGGGACTTCGTCGGTGGTTGGGATGTTTTCAGGAGCGTGGTTGGTGTTTGGTATGTCGATCGTGACATTTTGGTAGGGTCGTCCGGATCTAGCGACGTGGCTTATGTCCTTGGTTCGGGTGGTTATTGGGGGGGGGGGGGTAGAGGTTATTGGTTCGTGAATATAAACATCATCATTGTCATCCGCCCATACCCCATGTATGGTGTGATCGCGCTGGTATTGTTCATAATCGATTGTGCCAAACTGAATGTGTGACGGCTTTTTGGGAGGGGGGAAGGTTCCTTCTTCGAATAGATTTTGGATGGTATGTCTTAGTTTCATGTCCCGGTCCCTGGTGAAAGGAGCATAAGGCTTTAGGATCCCATGATTTGCTTCTTTGTCCTAGAGGGATTTCGAGTACATGTTCTAGAGGGGATAGTAGACCGTGTTGAATGGCGGTTGCCAAGGCTTCATCGTAGGGGATGTCTAAGTTGGCAAATTTTCTTGGGGTTTTCTTCTTTTGGGGAGGATCGCCCTTGTTTACCCGGATTGACAGGTTGTTTTGGGTTTTGATCGCGAGGGAGTCCATCCGCTCGTGAAGGTTATGAATAGAGGTTTCTATAGAAGTTATGGAGGTGGCGAGGTTGTAAACCATATGGGTTAGATCTTTGATACTGAAATTTGGGACTGTAGTCATGGCGGAGGATGATTTCTGCAAGATAACGTCGAGAGTCAGGGGAATTTCGTCGGGCGTCTTAGGGACTCGAAGGATGCTCATGATTGGGCGACACGGAGCTGAGTCCCTTGACCTGTGCGCGCGTGTGGCCATTGGCTTAGGGATTCAGGTGCTTTAGACTCTTAGTGTATCTGGCGAACACCTACGGAGTTTTCTGTCTCTGTAACGAGATGATTTGACACAAACCTCGGTGGTGAGGTTTAAGGAGGACTTCCCGAGGTGAGACGACCCAAAACGTAAAATCTCGAGTAGAGGTGATCCTTGTAGCTATCACGGACAGTTAAACACACAGTTGTACGACGTAAGAGGTTGATCACGATCCCGACTCAGGATCAAAGAATCAAGATGTATGTTTCTTTCGAAAATGCCCAGTTTTGCAAATTTTGAAAAGGATGGTTTGCGAAAATAGTGATGGTGTGACGATATCGTCTGGGGCGTGTAGGTGCACCGGAAATGATGACGAAATATAAATATGTTTTTTTAAAGGAGCGCATTTCTTTTAGGGGAAACGTTTTTTTTGAAAATAATTACGTGATGCGTCTACCGAAACTACTATTAATTAGCTAGTTCGATACTCGCAGGGTGCGTGACGCTTGTGATGGAGCGTGAAGTATGACGACAGTCTCCTTAAAGGTGCGACTAAATCCTTGGTGAGGGACTCAGGTGGTGAATAGAGTTTCTTATAAAATCTTTTTTGCTTTTTGAAAAAGAACTTTTAAAATTAGTGACCCACGTTCGTCGGTGTACTAACATTAGACGGTGGGGGTGTGTATTAAAAAAAGTGTTTTGAAAGTGTAACCATTTTTTTGAGTTCCTTTGACTTCATTAATTGAAGCTTTGGTTGTGCTAACGGTATATGTGTAAAAAGTTTTTTTTTTGAAATAAAATGTGACCGTGTGGTGGCCTTAACCCCATTAATTTGGGAGTTTCGGCTATGTTGACGGTAAACATTGTTGCTAATAGGTTTTAATTTGGCCAAGGTGATGGCACTAAAAGCTCTTTTTTTTGGGATCAGTGATTGTGAATTTCGCCATGGTAACGGCATAAAAAAACGTTTTCCTTTTTTTAGAAACCATGATTTGGTCGGAGTATTGACGTTTAAACGGTCGTTTTGGAAAGATGGAGTATTTTCGAAAAACGGAATTGGGTGCGGTTGAATATGTTGGCGTGGTTGAATCCAGATTTTTAGTGTTTTATTTGGGTTGTATTGTTCAAACACGCTACACATAACTAGGAATGCGTACACTCATGCAGGATGCAGACACAGGTAGGTTAGGGTAGGCTACTGCCCACGAATAGTCTTTACTTAGGTATTGACAATGATCTCGGGAGATGAGTGTCATACCGTTCGTTTGGACTATCCGCTTATTAATCCCGCGGGTTTCGCGTTAGGCGGCCGGAGCGTCAACCGAGGATCTCTCCGCGTGTCCCTAAGGATCTTACCGCGAAGAGGTCGATTGGTCCTGATATCGGTTAGGGTGGGTTTTTTTAGGGCCAAAACCTGTAGTGACCACAACTAGGAACTAAGAAATGAGATTCACCGACCTCGTTCAAGTTACACCACCACTGGAAACTTGTTTCCAAATCCCCAGCGGAGTCGCCAAACTGTGGACGTCCGTCCGCACCGCCCGGCGCCTCGCGCGGGACCGACCCGGTTTTCATCGTGTGGCGACGGCCACCCACGCGGCCCCCTCCCAACCGGGGGCCCGTCCGATCTCGCATACGGGGCGAAGTGTCAGACCTCGATTTGGATGACGATCCTGACTTGTACTAGACGGGTGCGGGCACCCGTGTTTCTGTTCGGGAATCGATCGAGACGTGGTTGTAAATGTTTAAAGGTTTTTAGTGACGTGGTCGTAAGGCGACCTTTTTAGTGAACTGAATTCGTTGCCGATTTATGGAATCGCCACCGAGTCAATTATGGGGACTCAGAAACCGTTCAAGTCAACTTTGATCCCTTACCGGCTCAAAGTTGAGTGACACAGGACCTAAAGATAAAGACTTGTACCCTTAAGCACTCCATGCCTGGAATGACTCTCATTGCCAATGGTTTCGGACATCGGGAAACCGTCGATTCTGAGTAAGGGGTGAGGGTACGTAGTGGGAAGCCAACACCCGATAGATGTCAACACCCAATCCCGCCCGCACTATAGCGGCCTCTACTAATCAATCGGTGGGCTGATTTCCTAGTTCTTTTGTTGTGGTGGAAGTACTGTAACATCCGTTGTTTTAACCCTATGTCTTTTACTATGTCAGTTGTTTTAAGGACAGATAAGTTTTATCGTCAAAATAGTAGTGTTTACATTCTTTGCATGCGGTTTCACGTGACAAGCAGGCCATGAAAAGATGCACGTTGGAGAGTAGAGATTACTATGTATTATATGTATTAGCAAATCAGATTTAACGCGATAATACGGATATTAGTCGTTCTTGTGGTATACCTTACCTGGTATTCTGCTTAAGATGCGTCGGTTCGGTATTAATAAAGATGCGTCAAACCTAATACGGTGAGCACCTAGACTAATACGGAACCCGACCATCAATTTGTTCAGTTTTAAGTTATTTTACGTTTTGAATTCCGTGTTAGGTGATTTAGCATGCGATTATAAGGTCATAAAAGCGATAAATCATACGAAAAACTGTAAATGTGAATGTAAGTAAATCACATTGTGAGAAGTTGCACCCTCGAAGTATACACTAAACGGGACTCGATGCATAGATAGTTTTGAGAACGGATCTCGGAATTACTCGGGTCTATTTTAGTGGGTTTTAGTATTTGTAGTTGAAGTTGGGACGTTACGTGTTTTAGTAGATGCTTGTGAGTCTAGCGCCCACATCTAGAGTTGTCGTAGTGCATAATAATAGAAAGTACAAATATGGAAAGTTTTATTTAGATGGCAACCTAGTGACAACTCGATTAATAGGCAGATCCTCCTAGCTTGACTGGTGACTCCGGCAGAACTCCGTTACCGTTTGGACCTTCCCGCGGCTACTCCGACAGAGCTTCGTTTGCTAAGGACTAGTTCTACGGCCAATCCGGCAGAACTTCGTTACTAGTTTTGAGCTAGTCGAACACAGACACCTCGGTATCGAGTGGGGTGCTCGAAGGTGAGGAGTAACGTCGATGTCGCTTTTTTATCGAAACTACGATCGAGTGGATCGTTTGCCTCGGGTGTCGGAGTGCGAGCCCTCAGCGAGAATTTAGAGGGAGAAGATGAGAATGAATTTTTGTGTGTCGAATGAATGAGGCGGAGGGGGGTATTTATAGGTGTTTTCAGCCCTCATTGCCCATATGGACGCATGAGCTGGGGCGCACCAAGACTCAGGCGCTTGGGTTAAGGCGTGGTGAGACCCAGGCGCATCGGGTGGGGCGGTTGGGATTTTGAGGATACAGTTTTGATACTTTCTAAAATCGTGAAGCAGGTGTATGATATGTTTCTTGGACGTTAAGGCTTCCCACGGCTTGACCTAGCGCCGTGGGTTTAGTGGGACTCGGGTGTTCATCCCGAGGCTCGCCTGACACGGTGTTGACTCGGTTCGAGTTTCGGGGCCAACTCGGGGTCCCGGTGTCGGAATTAACTCTAATTAGTGTCTATGTGACCGTAACGACACGACTAAGGCTGCCATCATGTTAGTTTTTAATTTTTCCAAGTAATTATTTGATCCGTTCTATAGTCAAACTACCTATAACATCGCGAACCCGTGTCGCGTTGCAGTCCTATCGTCATCGGGTGTTTGCTGGGCACTTCTGCAGCCACCAGGTCCAAATTTGGGTGTCTACAGACATATCAGAGGTCGCGACGTTCTGCACCAGGTTTGCATTCACCTTACTTCATTATTTCTATAACCATGTTTCAATGCGTCTTACATTGAAATCAGTTAACAACGTGTAATCCCCGTAACGTCAACGCAGTATCTCAACTTCGACACCTAGCAACTCCCTTCATATAATAGACAAGGTCGACGAAGAGGAGGAGACAGAAATCCTGACGCTGAACAATATCAAAACAATTAACGAGATTAAGGAGAATGAGAAGGTACTAAAACTATCTTTTGTTTATAATATTTTTTAGACATATGAACGTTTTTAAACAAAGATATTTTTTCGTTTATAAAAGATGTGAACGATATCATATCATTTTCCCTTACTCATTTGTCACAATGATACAGCCTAGGTACTTTTACACTTATGGTCGAATTATCGACCTAGAGTGCTCAAGTGGGTGGTACTAAAACAGTTGCAATAAGTGTTGTTCCAAGGCACTGAAGAATGAGCAGGGTCGTTGGATGTGCACTAGGACTGGCTATGACGAAAACATTAACGGTTACAACTCCAGTGAACCAAGGTTAGCTTCCCATTACCATATTCCCCCATTCGTGGCTTATCCATATCTTTTATGTTCAGTCCACTAACTACGTAGTATTCATTGCCATCCATGAGATTGCAGGTTCCAAGTCAAGTTTTTGGTTTCAGACTTTGGTGATAAGAAGAATCATTTCGTTGGTTTCGATACCCATATTGGGGAGTTCATTGAGCCATCTGCCAAGCAGCTGAGAGATAGGATTGAACAGGTAACGAATTTCGCTCAATTAAGTTCGTATAGTTAGGTTTCCCAGATTGCAATAATTACACACTGATATATATGAAATTAAATTTAGTTTCCATTTTGTTCACTGCTTTCTTCCACAATTGTTAAAGGAAGGGGAGCTGGACGTGATACTAGATGAATTTGAGATTTTCATCAACAAAAATTTCGTCTTCAAAGTTCATAGCAGCAAAAGGTACAACGTCGAACAGGGCTCACAGTCCTACACCACAACAAAGATGAGTGACAACCCTGATATGATGGATAGCTGGATGGCGAAGTGCAATTAGAGGGTGAAGGTAACTTTTCCCAACAAAGTTGATTACCAACTTTAACTTCCCTTGATTGTCCATCTTACTTAATCAACTTTTTCTAATACAGCGTGATATGGCAATGCTAAGAAATAGTACTTAACAAATTGCAACTATCACACAGTCTGCACAGGTACATTGCTTACCTCTCTTGATGTTACTCTTGACATAAGCACCTTGCCAATACTACTTACAGCTTGGTGACACGGTCTTACAAATTGGATTGGCTTGTAATAATATAATAATGAAACTGTAGAAACAGCTGGAACAATTGAGGGCATCCGCTACCAAAGACGACGATGAAGGTGCTCTGTCAAACATCTTTACACCGAATAATGAGGTCATTACCCAAAATCATGGGGTTGCACTACTCGCACATGTATCCACTTAATGTACAACATGCACTCATTCTTAAACTTTTCATCAAGTACAGGTTGCTGATATTATTTCCCATGCTTTGACATCCAAAGCTACTCCTAAGAAGAGGACTATTCTTGCTATTAGTTTCAACTTGGAGGACGCGTTGTCTGTTGACGCAGAGTCATCCACAAAGGCCATCGAAAACAACAAGAAGGAGAAGCGAAGCTGATCTACGTCCTGCCCATTGTAAAACTGCAGATGAATTTATGTTTTGTTGTTACCAGATTTCATTTTATTGTTCATTTTTTTATTGGAGAATTTTAATGTTCACTTCAGACAATGTCGTTTAGATTTCTCATGTTACCGAATCAAGATGAAATCATTTCGTATTTGGATATGCACCTTCTCCATTTTCTTTTTACCCTAATACCATCCTCCACAAGACGAATAATGTCTAAGTTCCAGTGATCATTTTTTCACAAATATTAAAACACTTACTCCTCGAATTCATAACCTAGGTAATTCTAAACCAGCTACATATCTTACTGATCTACTGCATACACTATAGTAACTGATGGGGTCAGCTGCTCATTCCGTGTCGCCCACCAGTTAGGTCTGGGTCTGACGCGCTCCTGATAAAAGTACAAGCTCTGAGATAGCCCGCCACGTGGATGGCCGGTTGGACCCGACCGGTCAGCCCTCTGAAGCATCCCTAAAAAGTCCCACCAAGTCCAGGATCCGAGGCCCAACCCTCGGTCAGCCGATCGAGCCCTCCTGCGTCCCCCTTATTAGGGAGGGAGACCCTCTGCTTTCCTGAACGCGGAGCAGGTTACCCGGCCGACCCCAGGCCGGGTGGGGCAGACCCTCCTGATTAAGCCTAAGGTAAAGGGGCATGTCTGGGGCACACGCCTTCACGTGTCTCCCTCTCTTTTTCTCTTTCTTGTCAAAACCTATAAATACCTCCTTATTTTCTTTCATTGGGGGGTAATTGATTTTCTATCACTAGACTCTACCTCTCTAAAAACGCCACCTTGTTCCTCACGAATAAGGTTCATCAAGCGCATACACAGAAAGACTTAGGCATCAGAGAGGGCTTCCTCGGACATCTCCGAGGCCCTGTGCGCTCCCTGTGCAGGTTACAGGCCCCCTCCGCCGGGAAAGTCCGACTGCTAGAGGAAAGGAAAAGTGAGGCGTGAGGATCAAGCTAGATCCAAGGAGAACCTAAATCTAATCTAAGATCCGAATCCGATTCGTGTGTGATTGTTTCCTAACCGGAAAAATTCGGCGCCATCTGTGGGGATCGCGAGTTAAAATTCCTCAAAGAACGAAAAAGCCATCAGAAGATGCACGAAGTTGGAGAAACTGAAATGGGTGCCGATCCGAGGGGACAGATGATCGCCCCCCGGTATGGCATGCCCATCACTTCACGGGAAGTGACGCCCGCCGCCACTCTCCGAGGAGGTGGGCAGGCTACTCTCCGCGTTACCTCGAGTAAGGGAATCGTAGTCGCAGGTAGGGGTGAGCAGAAAAATCCGATACGGTCTTATTATCCGTATAAGATACGGTATACGGTTGCAATTATACGGATTTCCGTATATCCGATACAAAAACCCGGATATCCGATACGGTTTTTCATAAAATCGTATCGGATACGGATCAACAAAATTGAAACTGGATATCCGGTATCTGATCTGGTTTTCAAAAATACAAAAAAAAATAATATTGGATTGAAAATAGTAAAACAGTAAAACTCAATAACTCAATTGGATTGAAAACTAAAAAGCCCATTTCATTCACTCATCCGCCCCATTCACTCATCCCGTCATCCATCTCATTCTCTTTTCAGAAACTCAAAAATCTGAAAACCATAACTCTCTCTCTTTCAGACTATTCCGCCCCAAATCCTCACACTTTCATCTCTAACAATCATTCTCGTTTCAACAGGTAATTCTCCCTCTCATTTTTTGTTGTTTTTGTCTCGTTTTCTTTCTCTTTGTCCAGCTATCAGGCCGTCGTTTTCTTTTCAGTTGTTTTAACTCGTCTTTGTTTGATTGTTCACTTCTGTCAATTGTTGCTGTTTTGGTGTTTTGGGATGATTTGTGTATAACTCGTCTTTGTTTGATTGTTTCCTTCTGTCAATGGATTTTGATGTTTTTACTAGCTGAAGAATTGAAACGGAGACAACGTCTTGAAAATCCATTGTTATATTGTTTTGGCATGATGTTTCCTTCTGTCAATGCTACCTCGTCTTTTGTTTAATTATGGTTTGATTGTTTATGTTTATGTTTTTTAGTTTTAGTTTCTTAATTGTTGTCATTTCATTTCTTTTCCATGTAGATGTCTTCAAGTTTCGATGAAAATGTCTACAACGTCATTGACGAAAGAGTTGCAGATCTAGATTATGGTACAAATGAAGGAGAGCCTATAGACATTGATAAGGAAGTTTCAACTAAGAGAACAAAGACAAACCATCCAGATTCCTCGAGTCAAAAGAGATCTAGACCACCAAAAATCCCGAATGAAAGCAATGTAAGAAAACTTTGGTGCCCTGGTCAACCATTTGTTAGAAATAGAAAAAATGCATCTCCACATTGGTCTCATTTTGTGCAAGGTGATGAAGTAGATTTTGCAAAATGCTTATATTGTGGTGATGTTCTTAGTTGCAAGTCTAGTCAAGGGACAGGCCCAATCTCGAATCATGTTGCACGTTGTAAAAAACACCCTTCAAATGTGGATAAGAAGCAAAAATTGATAAGTTTAGAAACCACTACTATTGTTAATGAAGATGGAACGACTGAGACTATTACGGTTCCTTCACTATGGAAGTTTGATCAAGAGAAAACTAGAAAATCACTTGCTAAAATGATAGTAGTTGATGAATTGTCTTTCTCATTTGTGGAAGGTGAGGGATTTCATGGCTTTTGTGTAAACATGAACCCACAATTTTCCATTCCTTCACGATTTACTGTTGCTAGAGATGTTTATAAGCTTTTCATTGAGGAAAGAGGACTATTTTGAAAGATTTTTTTGGAAGCATGACATCTAGAGTGTGCCTCACCACTGATTGTTGGACTTCGGGTCAAAATTTAGGATACATGTGCTTAACTGCTCATCTTATAGACGCTGATTGGAATTTACATAAGAGAATCATTAATTTTTGTCAAATTGCCGGTCACTCGGGGGCGATAATTGGTAAAACGGTTGAGAAATGTTTGAGTGAATGGAATTTGAAGAATGTCTTGACAGTAACGGTAGACAATGCAAGTTTTAATGATCTTGCCGTTGACTACTTGAGAAGGAAGCTTAATAATTCTGAATGTGATGTTTTAGAGGGCAAATTTTTGCATATGAGATGTGCCGCACATATCTTGAATTTGGTGGTTAGAGATGGCTTAACCGATCTTGCTAAGTCAGTTGTCAAAATCCGAGCCCTTTTAAAATTTGTAAGGGCTTCACTGGGTAGGTTCCAAAAGTTTAAAGCTTGTGCTTTAGAAGAAAAAATTGAATCTAAGAGTCATTTAAGTTTGGATGTTGAAACAAGATGGAACTCCACTTACTTGATGCTTGAATCTGCCTTGAAGTATAAAAAGGCCTTTGGTTGCATGTATGTTAATGATTTGGCGCTTAAAAAAGAAATGAGGAAGTTTGGTAATGAACCTACAAATGAGGAATGGAGGCAAGTGTCGTACTTTTTGTCTTTTTTGAAAATTTTCTATGATGCCACTTTGAAAATGTCTGCATCTCTTTATGTCACCAGTAACATTTATGTGGAAGTGATATTTGGTGTTGGTGAGGTACTTGCACAACATATGAATGATGAGGATGAAGGTGTTAGAAAGATGGCATCTCAAATGAAGGTGAAGTATGACAAGTATTGGGGTAAAATTGATAATCTAAACTTATTTTTATTTGTGTCTTTAATCCTTGATCCAAGATGGAAGATGGTGCGTGTGGAGTGGATGGTGAAATCCGCTTATGGCATTGTGAATGGTAGTTATTGTAACCACTGCCTATCTTCTTCTAGTTCCACTTCCACCAATTCTTCGACTATACCCTCCAAAGACAAAAGTCGAGATAAATTGTTTAATTTTGGTGCTATTTTGAGTAAGAAATTTGACATGGAGAATGGTGGTAAGGAACTTGAGAATAAATCCGAATTAGATAAGTACTTAAAGGATGCTCGAGAAAGTACAGAATTATCCTTGAATCTCTTACAATGGTGGAAGGATAACCAAAAGAGATATCCCATACTTTCTAAGATGGCTAGAGATGTACTCGCGATCCCGGTTTCAACAGTGGCTTCGGAGTCGGCATTTAGTACGAGAGGTCGTATTCTTGACTCTTTCCGTACATGTTTGGTTCCTTATATGGGCAAGATTGGCTTCGGACAAGTCACACTCCATTAATCATCGAGGATCATTTATTTGAAATGGCGAAAACAAAAGAAGGCGAGTTTAATTAATCATAGTCTTTAATCTCTTTTTATATTGAAAAGTAGTTATTGTATTTTTATTTGAATTTATATTTTTTGGTAATTGTGAAATGGTAGGTATAGAACACTTGATGTTGCAACAAGCGGTTATTGTGATCGATGACTCTCACGACACGGATGATTGAAGGTTTGTTATATTCCTTTACTTTTGATTCTTTCTTGCGTAAACAACCGTTTGATGACATTGTTTGATTTGATGTTTCCTCAGTGCTGTGTATTTTATTGTTTTGACGTCTTATAACACTTTTGCTTCATGTTGAAGGATGGCTCCTTGAAGCTTGGTTAGGCAATTTGGAAAAAACATGCTGTTTGGAGAAGAGAACAAAGCATGATTGTTTCTTGTTTGAAGAAAGTAGACGGTTTGCTATGACTATTATCGGAGAATATTTGTCGTATTAGACTATTCGGGATGATTGTAATAATTAAATTATTTTTAGATATTTTATTTATTTATTTACGACTTTACGTATTATTTTTGTATAACAATTAACGCAACGTTCGTTAAGGCCTTAAAATCAAAAATCGGATTATGTGTACTTAAAGGAAAATTAAAAATAAAAGAAACATCAAAACCGGATACCGGATATCCGGAAAAACTGGATATCCGGTTTTTTTGGGATCGGATCAGGATAGTAAAATTTTAGGATTTTAAAACCGGATATCCGATCCGGTTTGCAAAACCAGATCGGATATCCGGTTTTGCTCACCCCTAGCCGCGGGGGGGCCGGAGCCAGAGCAGGGCTTGAACCTAGAGCTCACTCCCGCCCAGGCCACACAGGCTGCCACCTTCTTTTCAGCCATGCTCAATAAGCAAGTCTCGCCGGAGGACCTGGTAGGCGGAATAGCCACGACCCCCAGGCGCCTACAGTACAAAGATACTGTGGATGCCGAAGGAACTAAGCGAACCGCCGCTAGAAGAATCCAGAGGAAGGCGAAGATAGTCGCTAAGGGATATGTCCAGGCCTAGAAACGTCTGGTGGCCGACACCCAGGAGCAGGAGCCTCAACAGAAGGATGAGTCTGTCCACACTATTGAGTCAACAGCGTCAGCAGAGAAAGGATCTCTGTCTCAGGGAATACGGGAACAACTGAAGCCAAAAGAGCCCATCTCAACGTGCTTAGGCCCAAAGCAGGTCGGGGTGTTTGACAGGCTCACTCCAGCCGAGAAGCGGCAGAAGGCGTCGGTGCTGTCGAAAAGCATGCAGGCAAGGCTTAACCAAGGCCAGCCAATTGAGCCAAGGCATCATCAAACCAGAGATCCGGAGGTCGAGCCCCCTCTGTCGCCTCGAGAAAAGCGACCCCATTCCCAACATCACTCCCCTATAAGGGAAAATGAAGCAATGAGTCGGCACACGCCAAGGCATCGCTCCCCAAGTGCCAAGATACCGACCTCTAGCAAATGGGATAACTACGGTTATCACTCGATGGGGAGTCGATCTAAGATACTAGGCAGGCCTACCAGAACGCCACTTCATCTGCACGTTCGAAGCTGCTCCATTCCAAAGAAAAAGATGCCCACAGTCAAGTTCGACGGAACCACAGACCCTGAGGATCATCTGGCTGCTTATGAGAGCCACATGGGAATGTATAACGCCGACGATGCCGCTTGGTGCAAAATCTTCCCGACGACCTTGGTAGGGTTGGCTCAGGGGTAGTTCCGAGACTTGCCTAAGAGATCAATTTATGCCTTTGAAGAATTGGCAGAAATCTTCCAAGACCAGTATGCTGGGAACAAGAGGCGCAGGCTCACCCGCTTTGATCTGATGACACTAAAGCAAAAGAAAGGTGAGTCCATTAGAGAGTATCTCAAGAGGTTTGACCTGGCCTTCCAGCAGGTGAGGGAGATTGACGACCCCACCGCAACGTTTGCCCTGACTAACTCTCTGTTGCCTCTAGAGATGAAGAACCAGCTCATACGACCCAGCCGGAGTCCTTGGCTAAGGCTCGCAAAATAGCCGAGGGTTTCATGCTCCAGGAGGAGTACCGTAGCCTGCCGGACATCCCAACGATGTCTAACCGACCCCAGGGGGCACCGTAGGGTGGTCGCGGTAGAGGAGAGTCGGCCGGTAAGCCGAGGACAGAGGAAGTTGGTGCCACAAGAAACGAACGTATTCCATACCAGCCAAAGTTTGACAGTTACGTCACTCTCAACAAGTCGAGGGTTGAGATATTCTAGCTTGAGAAAGAGGTGGCAAAGTAGAACTGCCCTAATAAGCCGCGTAACCCAAAGGGCGACACAAAGAAGTTCTGCACTTTCCACGACAGCATCGGCCATACAACCAAAGAATATCGGCATCTGAAAGATGAGATAGAAAATCTTATCAGAAACGGCTGGCTGACTAACTATGCTGCCAAAGCTAAGAGTCAAAAGGCACTGGCTGAGAAGCCAGAAGGGTCACAACAGGATCGGATGATCATTCATGTGGTATCGGGGGATGCCGGCTGTCAGACAAGTCATAGGGGCCGGAAGCGACAGCTCCGTGAGTTGCGTAATCAGATCTGCTATGCAGAAAGGGCTAGGAGCCCAACCGCCCTAACCCTCAGCATAACCCCGAAAGACGCATGTCGAGTAGTGTACCCACACAGGGACCCACTGGTCCTATCATTGGTTATCAACAACCACATAGTTAAAAGGTGTATGGTCGACACGGGCGCTTACACTAATCTTCTGTATAGAGAAGCATTTGTGAAAATGAACTTGGAGAAAAGACATCTGAAGCCTGCCCCTGGATCCCTATACGGGTTCAGCGGTGCGGGGATTGTTCGAATGAGTGTAATCGAATTACCTGTCACGTTCGGAGAAGTAGGCTCGGCCAGAAACATCCGGGCATCTTTTGTGGTAGTCGACGCTAAATCAGCCTATAATGCCTTGATTGGCCGAGCCACTCTTGACGAGGTCGAAGCAGCTATTTCCATCCGAGCATTAACAGTGGCATACGTGACCGACTTTGGAATGGAAGGAAAGGTACATGGTGATCAAGAGTCCGCACGCCAATGCTACTCAGTAGCACTGCGGACCCATGAGGCTGAGCGGAAAGGAAGGAGAAAGGCATATGGCTCCCCCACCAAGGAAGGGGAGATTCAGGCCGATCAATTGGCTAATGAGAAACCAGCCGACCGTCTGATAAGCTAGTCGTACACCTATCAAAGATAACCAACTTAGGTCTAACTAAAAATATAGCCGGGGAAGTCAGGATCGTATCCACAAGGAGACAAATAAATTCTACTCGTAATTAAAGTTTATCTTAAGTAACCAAATCTGGGGGTTTTGTTTTTGTGTTTAACTAATCTAAAAGTAGTGAAGGAAGAGAAGTAAAAAGAAGAATAACTAAAATAAATAAGATGAATAAGGATGAATAAATATAGAGAGAAAACTAGGATTGCTGGTTCACTACGAATTTCATATGGTCGCGGTCTAAGTCACAGGTCTATCGCAGATATTGGTCTAAGGGGTAATGAAAAGGTCCTTCCGGTCCGCTATTCACCCTAGCATGTGTCTAAAGGCTTCCGATCTTATTAGGGCATACCCATGTGTTGTAGCAGGTCTAACTTTTACTAGGCTTCCGATCTTAGGTTCAAGTTTACCTGTTCAATTAACCAATTACGTCGACTTAATCAATCAATCAATCTCAATTAAATGCTACAATTGACAACTCAGACACAATATCATTGACAGATCTATAAATTATTTAGCGACCACATTCAATTCGCAGATCCCCTAAATCCTAGCAAAGGAAATTAGCTACTCATAATTAAATCAAGAACAACAATATTAATAAACGATTTACTAGATTAAACATGATGAATAATAATAAAATTGCGACAAGTATAAATAAAGATTAAGAATAATCAAGAACGAAGAAGAAGGAAGAAAGAATGAAGGCGATTCGAATCTTGAAATCTTACAATAACCGAGTTTTTAAGAAAGAAATTAAACTAGAAGCAAAAGTAATTCTAGGAGAGATTAAGAGTAAAATTCTAAGGAGAAGAAGTAAAAGAGAATAAGGAAGAAGTGATTTCTAATGTGGCTGAAACTCCCTATTTATACAATTTAGAAAGACTTAAAACTGAATAAGGAAACTGCTTGCACGACACGGAATCTGTCTGCGGCCCAGAAAATAGTCGACCAACTATTTTAGTAGTCGGTCGACTAATATTGACTCATTTGATCTTCTGCAGGCTCCCAAATGGTCGGCCGACAATTAAAACTGTCGGTCGACAATCTTCATCGTCGGCCGACTATTCTGATAGTCGGTCGACTAATATACCCATTTCAGCGATCAACTCTTTCCAGCTTTGTTTTGGCTCGGTTTTGGTTCGTTTTAGCTCCTATGGCTTCCGTTCCTGCAAAAAGACAAGACACACCACAAAGTAGCCAATTCGGGACAAAATAATAGCTTTCACTACTCGATAAGTACGGGAATGCGCGTAATAAAAGGCATAAAAAGTGTATATAAAATACGCGCATCAAATCTCCCCAAACCAAACCCTTGCTCGTTCTCAAGCAAGCACAAAACGATAGACTCAAACCTAATGGAATGCATATAACTCATAGCGGAGTATGCTCCAAAGTTACCCAAACCAATGCGCAACGATTAGAATTAATGTAAACAACCATATACAACAAGCTTGACCAATGACAACAATACTGAACCTTCAACCTTGCAAGACCCGTCTATGTCGGACTCTCACGGATCGCTCATTACGCAACGGGTGATATTTTGAGTTTATGTAAAAACGGAAAGACAAAACACTCACCTAAACTGCGACCTACAACAACATGCATGCAATCTAACATGAAATCAATCTCTACTAACCGTACATACGCATTCTATCGGGAAAACACAAGTGTCAAGGACTTACATATGGTATAAAGTGAGGCTAATCGAGTAAGAAGGGGCAAAACAATATGGATATGAGGAGGTAAAAGCCAAGCTAGTATTCCTTACACCCATCAATAATAAACATTCTGTTCTTACCAAACTCCAGTTGAAGAAATTAAGCATAGTAACAAGTGCCTTATCGAGATCACTTCCCACTAATAACTATGAAATTAGAGAGATCAATTCTTTTCTCATAGCAAAAACACATTCTTCTTCTAGTTTCACTTTTTTTTTTCCATTCAATTTTTTTCTTTCATTGATTTTTTTCTTTTTCATTTTCCTTCTCAATTCCCCATTTTTTTCTTTTTCAATCATCATGGTACCAAAATTAACCAAAAAAAAAATTCCGTCCAATTCATCTACTAGTTTGACTAGGGTAGGCAATATATGACATGTAGTTGATAAACGGGTCAAACAGGTCAATTTGGCTATGTGAGGCTTATGGGAATTAGATAAAAGAAATGATTTGCCTTTTTCGCACATGTCAAAACCACGAGTAAAAAACGTACAGGTACCTAAGAGACAATTGTCATGCTTATGCAATTTGATGTTACATGTCTCATAAGGAGTACTACTCTCAACCTAAATGAAACTGATCATGAATGTCATCAGTTTAAGGCTCTAATTCCTTACAATTCTGAGTAGTTTGCCGACAATGAGTCAAGTTTATTCGTTCAGTACAGTTAACCAAAGATGCAAGAATGCCGCAGGTGATTGTGGACAAAACCTCTAATGGCGCACGAGCATAAGCAACTAAATGAAGCCATAGAAGCATTATCATCTTCGCTACATAGCATTCCGACTCAACTAAGACTCGACTAAATGCAAAACATATTTTTGGATTTTTTTTCTTATGCATGCGGAAATGCAAGAAATATGCAAAATGCCCTTCCCAAACCAAATCGCACAATGCCCTCATTGTGTAAAGTAAACAATAAGAGGTAACACTAAATATGGGGAAGGAATGCAAAACAATGAAAGTGCAATAAGAAAAAGAAGAACTACTTAAAATATATATATATTATAAGCGGAGTCCTCCCCAAACCGTCCTAATCAGAGCTCTCGAAATCCTTGTAGACCGTCAGCACTTCCACTATCGTCATCCCCATCGTCGTCATCTCCCTCCTCGTCGACCATATCCTCATTACGGTCATTGTTATCATAACCTCCCTCGGGATAGGTGTAGTAAGTCGGGTGCCAAGCTATAGGAGAGGTCGGACCGAACTCCATGGAATTGTCATAAGTTAAGAAGTCGTACAGGGCATGATTAAGCTGTACCGTGGCTACCCGGTGGCACAACTCATTAAGCATTGCAGGGACCGTCGCTTGGTCGATGATCGGAGGTGGAACATATGGTGGAGGAGGCACCGAAGTGGGCCGGTAATGCAGGCACATTAGAATAATCAGTATATGGAAATGCATAAAGAGGCCGTGGTGGTGTCGAAGGCCCAGCCGCAAAAGATGGTGTATGTGATGTGCGGCTCCTCGATCGACTGTCGAGGTGGCCGAGAGGGAACGCCTGTCTCAGGTGTGAAGTGTGTGGCAGTCTGAAGATCCCTCCTAAGTGGTAGCAAATAAGAGGGATACGGTGGACTGTCCGTGTCAAGACTAAATGGGAGCTGGGTTAAAGGAGTGAGAGGTGGTAGATTGGAAGGGAGGATAACCGAGTCATCCTTCACAATGCGCCAACGCAAATCTGGACCTATCCAATGAAGACCCCTAAGGATAGAAAAGTTCAAAAGGCGACTATTGAGTCGCGCGGCAGGTGGCAGGTCGTGTCCTATAGGATCTTTCCTGCACGGGAAGTCCTGAAATAGCTGACGACCGATGTGGGAAATAAGACCCCCACAATGAATAACAGCTAGACGCCCATTTCTGATATGCTGGAAATGGTGGGCAACGAGAGCGGCCACGTTCATGACATATGGCCGTTGCTATCGATGTTAAGATAGCCCGCTAGACTCTCTAACTCATCGGCATTAATGTTGTTCGGCTCTGTACGTTCGTAAATGGTGCACCGGTGCACCCTAACAAACGAAGCCAGTATCGGATGGCCAGGTGGTGGACTTCGTTATCCCGGTTCCGACCCGTATTACGGTCAGAAATATAAGACCAGATTTCGTTGGCTAGACGGCGAGGAGGATGCATCAAGTCCCCTTCGCTAGTGACACCCAAAAGCTGACCGAACTCGCGAGCGGTCCTAGAAAAACTCTGATTAAAGAGTCTAAAACATATGCAAGGTGTGTCCCAATCCGTGTCACTAAAGAAGTTGAAACTACTAAAAAACTCTAGAGTCAGACTCTTATATGTAAATTCAAGCATTGCTTGTAAATTAGTCCGCTCATACCAGTACCATTCAGTAAGTCAACAACAGTCGGATAAATGCCCAACATGGTCAAGACCTCTCGGTCTAAAAACTGTGTCGGGAGTACCTTAGTAGCTGCCAACCGTACGAAGCACTGCCTCTGATTTTCCGACGTGAACCAAACGTCGGGGTACTCCGGTACGTTCTGCTTAGAATATGGAACGAGAGCCTGAGTTGGTGTTGACTCCCGGCTATGATCGACCCGACGCGTCGTGCTTCCCCGACGTTGTCTTTTCCTTGCATCCATTTTGACCTGAAATAGCAGAAATCAAACTAGTGTACTACTCAAACAAAAATCTCAAATTGATTGAAATCAAAACCCTAATTCCATAACTGAAATTTAGGTAAAAACATTATAATGTGAAAGAAATCAATTAATTTGGGTAGAGAAATGAGCAATAACAGAAATCTGGAACAAAACTAAGTCAGAATCTGAAATCAAAAACCGAAAACAAGACTCGACAAGTCGCGTCAGGTGCCCAGAAAATCGCCTGAAAATCGCCATAGTCGCCCGACAAAAACGATAGTCGTCCGACAATCAGAATAGTCGTCCGACTATTCTGATGGTCGGTGAATCCTCCGACGGACAGCAGATAATACAGACGGAAGAAAACTAAGAGGGAACTTACTTGAATGGCCGGAAAGTAGTAGTAACTTCAAATAGAGACAAGAAAATAGCAAAAGATGACAAGGTTAGAGAATAGGGATGGAGAAAAGGAGTTGTGTAAGGAGGTTGAAGATGAAGATTTGAAGGTAGAAGATGAATGTTAAGAATGCAGGTAGGTGGGGGAGTGAGAGAGAGAATAGGGTTTAAGGGTTAAAATTTTCAAATTAAACTAACTGAAATAATAGAGCAAGGGAGAGAGAAATAGCCTTATGTCACGAAAGTTATCAGCCAAAGTTCACAGATAGTTGTCCGACTATCAAAATAGTCGTTCGACTATAATTATAGTCGGTCGACTATAAAAATAGTCCATCGACTATTGTTGACCCATTCCAGTTTTCCGTAATCTGGCAGCTGTTTCTCTGCAAAAACTCAAATTCAGCCTTTAGACCCTCGTTCTCACCCGCACAAAATTTACAATGCAGAAAATTAAATATGCTCTAACTAATTAAATGCAGGTACAAATGTTTTACAACCCGGGTTGCCTCCCGGTCAGTGCGGGTTTAAGGTCCCGCATGACCGTAGTCACCTTGCTCAGTTGGTGACTGTGTTGAGGTACAAAACCTCGATTTCTCCTCCTGTCTTACCTTTCTCGTGGTAGTGCTTTATTTGGTGACCATTTACCTTAAAGTGATTTCCCGTGGTGGAGTTTTCAAGCTCAACCGACCCAAATTTAGAGACCGAAATCACCGTATAGAGGCCAGACCATCTTGATTTTAATTTTCCAGGGAAAAGGCGAAGACGAGAATTAAATAATAATACCTTTTCGCCTGCTTTAAACTCCCTTGGAATGATACGCTTATCGTGCCACCTTTTCGTCTTCTCTTTATAGATACGGGCACTATTGTAGGCATTCATCCAAAACTCCTCGAGTTCGTCTAGCTGTAAAAGACGATTTTTGCCACACAATTTTGGATCGAAGTTCAGCTCTTTAACGGCCCACCAAGCTTTATGCTCCAACTCTACGGGTAAGTGACAGGACTTTCCATAAACCAACCGATAAGGCGATGTACCAATCGGTGTCTTATAGGCGGTCCTATACGCCCATAGAGTGTCATCCAGTTTCAGGCTCCAATCTTTTCTAGACTTCGAGACAACTTTCGCCAAAATGTCCTTAAGCTCCTGGTTGGAAACTTCGACCTGTCCACTAGTTTGGGGGTGATACCCCAAACCTCTGGGATGCATAACACCATATTTAGACAATAAGGCAATAAGTTGTTTTTCTTTAAAGTGCATACCTCCATCACTAATGACGATTCGGGGAACGCCAAAACGTGGAAATATAATCTTCTTGAAAAGTTGGATGACGGTTTTAGCATCACAATGTACCGAGGCAACGACTTCTACCCACTTAGATACGTAGTCCACAGCTACTAAAATGTACCTATTACCTTGATGTTTTGGGAAGGGACCTTGATAGTCGATGCCCCAAACATCGAAAATCTCTACCTCCAAAATACCGACCTTAGGCATCTCATGCCTCCGGGAGATATTTCTTGTCCTCTGACAAGCATCACATCCTGAAACAAATAACTTAGCATCAGAAAACAAAGATGGCCAATAAAAACCCGATTGAGGTAACTTAGCCACGGTCCTAGCGGGACCATGGTGACCACCATAAGACGAGGAGTGACAAGCTTCCAAGATGGCAATGGTTTCCCACTGCGTTATGCATCGCCTGAAAAGTCCGTCAGCACACTCCTTGAAAAGATATGGGTCGTCCCAGAAGTATTGTCGAACATCATGTATGAACCGCTTCTTCTATTGATATGACAAATCAGGCGGCTTTATTTTACCTAAAAGAAAATTTGCATAGTCAGCATACCACGTAGTATCCATTATACCAATAACCATCAAAATGTCATCAGGAAAAGAATCATCTATAGGTAAAGTATTGCCTTTGTCCTGCAATGAAAATCGAGAAAGGTGGTCCGCTACATAATTTTCGGCGCCCTTTTTGTCTTTTATTTCCAGGTCAAACTCCTGAAGTAGGAGGATCCATCGCAGTAATCTTGGTTTGGCTTCCTGCTTCGCGAGAAGATACTTCAAAGCCGCATGATCGATATAAATTGTCACTTTCGATCCTATTAAATAAGATCGAAACTTCTCTAATGCACAGACCACAGCTAGAAGTTCCTTCTCCGTCGTAGAATACTTCACCTGAGCCTCATCCAGAGTTCGGCTCACATAATAGATGACATTCACTGCCTTTTCCTTCCTTTGACCCAGCACCGCACCGACCGCATAGTCACTAGCGTCGCACATAACTTCAAATGGCAATTCCCAATATGGGGCCTGAATAATAGGTGTTGTGACTAAGGCCTGCTTCAACCTGTTAAAAGCAGATAAAAATTCATCAGAAAAAATGAATGGGGCATCCTTAAGGAGCAATTGTGTAAGTGGTTTAGCAATTTTAGAGAAATCTTTGATAAACCGGCGATAAAATCCGGCGTGTCCAAGAAAACTCCTAACTCCCTTCACGTTTACGGGAGGAGGCAATTGCTCAACCACTTGCACCTTTGCTTTGTCTACTTGGATGCCTTGATTTGATACTAAGTGCCCAAGAACAACTCCCTCGTTGACCATAAAATGGCACTTCTCCCAATTCAGCACTAGATTGACCTCGATACATCGTTGCATCACTTTATCAAGGTTAGTTAAACAGTCAGTGAAACTACTACCGTAGACACTGAAATCATCCATGAATACCTCCATAATAGACTCGATATACTCGGAGAATATCCCCATCATACACCTTTGAAAGGTGGCAGGGGCATTACATAACCCGAAAGGCATCCTGCGATAAGCAAAAACACCGTGGGAACAAGTAAAGGTCGTCTTTTCCTGATCATCAGGATGGATCGGGATCTGAAAGAACCCTGAATAGCCATCTAAATAACAAAAAAACTTATGTGAGGCTAACCTTTCTAGCATTTTATCGATAAATTGAAGAGGGAAGTGATCTTTTTTTTGTGGCGGCATTTAATTGTCTATAGTCAATGCACATCCGCCATCCCGTTACAATTCTAGTAGGTATTAATTCATTTTTATCATTTTTTACCACGGTAGTCCCGCCTTTCTTCGGGACGACCTGAACAGGACTCACCCATTTAGAGTGACCGACAGAATAAATTATACCTGCATCTGACAACTTCATCACTTCTTTCATTACCACTTCCTGCATTTTCGGGTTCAACTTACGTTGACCCTGTCTAACAGGTCGGCGATCCTCCTCAAGTTCAATTCAATGCATGCAAATATCGGGACTAATTCCCTTAAGGTTATCTACACTGTATCCTAATGCATTCTTGTTCTTTTAAGAATGACCAACAAAGCAGAAAGTTGGTTCTCATCTAATTTATTACTCATGATGACGGGATAAGACTCAGAGTCGTCTAGAAATACATACTTAAGATGAGACGGAAGAGGTTTATGGTCGGGTTTGGTTACCTCTACAGCATAAGAAGTATCTACCAACCTATTCACCACTTCTCCGTTGATGCTCGTTAATTTATGTGTATCTCCTAAAATATCCCACACAGCATCATCGTTAGTCCTATTACCTGCACAAGTGTCTAAACACGTCAAAGCCTCGAGTGGGTCCCTACTCTGGGAACCCGTCCAAACATCAAGAATAACATAATCAATAATATCAAGTGCATAACAAGTATCCTTGATCATAGGCGTAGCTAATGTGTTAGCCAAGTTAAAGGTCACCTCATCGTCCCCCACCTCTAGAGTCAAGCGTCCGTGCTTGACATCTATAATGGCCCCCGTAGTATGTAGAAATGGCCTACCCAAAATTATAGGAATCTGGGTATCCTCAGCCATGTCTAGAACAATAAAATCGACAAGTATAAAGAATTTACCTATCCTAACATGGACATCCTCTAAGACTCCTAGGGGACGTTTAACTGACCTGTCAGCCATCCAAAGAGTCACACTTGTGACTTTAAGCTGACCCATATTCAGTTTCTCGCAAACTGAATAGGGCATGACACTGACACTCGCACCCAAATCGCATAGAGCTTTATCAATCACATGGGTGCCTATGGTGCATGGTATGGAAAAACTACCCGGGTCTTTAAGTTTGGATGGAGACTTACTTTGAATTAGAGCTCTACACTCAGCAGTAAAAGCAATTGTCTCATGTTCATTAAAGTTCCTCTTACGGGTCAAAATATCTTTCATAAATTTCGCATAAGAAGGTACCTGGGTAATTAATTCCGTGAAGGGAATGGTTACCTGGAGATTTTTGACGACCTCCATAAACTTACTGAACTGATTCTCGATCTTCTTATTCTTCAACCGGCTAGGAAAAGGAACTTGAATTTTGACCTGTTCAGCAGCTTTATCTTGTAGAACACCTGTTTCCACTTCAGCAGCGACCGTCTCGGATCTGGATTCCGTCTCTGAAATAGTCGGCCGACTATTAATAATAGTCGGTCGACCATTATAAATAGTCGATCGACTGTTTTTCTCCTCCCCTGCACTTTCTGATAATGCGTCAATGATAGTCGGTCGACTATTATTGACCAGTTCGTCATTCACAGCAGTTTCAGCAGTTTTTAACGATACATTATCAATTACATCCTCCACAATAACAGAATCATCGTAACTAGGCATCTTAGGCTTGTCATAAGTAAGGCTGCTACGAAGCTGAATCGCGTTGGCCGTATCGTACGGTTTTTCTGGCTGTGATGGTAGTGTGCTCGGTTGCCTAGTAGACTGATTTGTGGCAAGCTGCGCCACCTGCGTTTCCAACATCTTAATTTGTGCATCTTTAGATTGGTCACTTTTCTGCATCTGGATAATAAGAGATTGCATCATACTCTTCAATTCCTGATATTTGCTAGGAACCAGAGTCGGAGTCACAGGCGGTGGAGAAAGAATAGCAAGAGGTTGAGTCGGCGGTGGAAGAGCTAGAGGCTTTTGGAAGCCTTGTTGTTGTCCGCGATGAGGCGGAACATACCATTGTTGCTTCGGCTGAGGAACGGGGTTCAACACATTCTGACTCGTCCAACTGAAGTTTGGATGTTCCCTAGTCCTCTCATTATAATAATTAGAATAGGGATTACCTTGCTTGTAATGTTGAAAAGCTAGAACTTGCTCCATTCCGTTCATACATTCCCCCACACGATGGCCTTCGGTTATAGAGTTAGTGCACAAGAAGTCCACCAAACGAGGTGCATAGCTACAGAGCCCCTGACTACCTTTGAGACGAGCAAGGTTCAACTCTACTGGGGTTAAAAACTCGTCAGTAACTATGAGCTCTGCAGGAGGGAGCCAGTGAGCGAGGGCAACGCCACTGCCCAGCTTATGATAGGCAAACAGCTCAACCCAGAGCCTCTCCACTGCGTTCAGTTTCACATTCAGGGCTTTCCCGCCGACCCCTGGATGATACTCCTCAAGAGTCTCCAGGCGAGTATGTACATGGTTCCTAAAATTCCGAGGGATGGACCACCCCCCTCATGGTGAATATACAAGAAATTGTTTTTCCAGTTTTTGACACTGGTCAACGCCGGCCAAACTAGCGAATAATCCTTCATCCTATGCATAGAAATGTAGCTCGAGGGCCCCTCCGCTGAAGAGATCATCTGTAAGCCCATCATATACCTAAAGACGTTGATGGAAGGCTCATACCCCGTAAAATTACAAACCCAGGCATAAGACACCAGGGTCCTGATGGATACCGCCGTCAGCTGGGCGATAGCCACATTCATGCGTTTGAAAGCTGTTTCAAGAAAGGGGTGAAGAGGGAACCGAAGGCCAAACTCTAGACATTTATGATAAACAACTATGCAACCTTCCGGAGGGTTGCAAATAGTATCTTTCTCTCCAGGGATGATGACTGTGTAATCCGGCCCAAAATCATAAAAATTAGCAATAGCCTCAGCAACATCGTTGGCTAGTATCTCCCTCCGTGCCTCTGGCTCTGGGTACATATGCAAGGGAACCTTGTACTTCTCCTTGTCCAGGAGGTAGACGCGCCCAGGCACCCTCGGTTTTAGGGGGCCAGCAACTGAAAAAGGGTCAAGCTCTAGGGCCTTGGTATCCGAGTCTAGGATATCAGTGGGGGCAGGGTCGGGGGAATTGGCGCCCCACTGTCTTTTGAGGGTGGCCCCCGAGCCACGGTGACTACGAGACCAGTGGAGGAGGAGGGGCGACTGATAATGGCCTCCTCATCATCCCCCGTTGGAATTCCAGTAGATGGATCGGAGAATGACAGTATCCGGCGGCGATTTTGTGTCATACTTCTTTCCGGAAAAAAGTAAAACAGACAAGAATGAAAGGAAAGTGAAGAACTGGGGTTAACCTAATCAAGCCTTCAAGATCGCCGGAAGCAGGCGCCGAAATAGTCTTCAGCAAAATCGCCCAACGAAGAAGATGAAGTTCTGAGGGAGTTGGAATTTTTGAGTATTGAGAGTGTGAAAAAGGGGAATGGAGAAAGAGAGTGTCTTTTATAGTGGAAGGAAACTGGAGAGTCCCTCCTTTATGTTGTACTGTCAGGCCTCTCCCCCATAAAACCCCCTGACGGGGGGATTTGTCGTGGATCCCACCGATCAAGATAAACCAACTAACCTAGGCTAGGTAGCTAGGGCAAGTCGGGTCGAATTCTGAGGGACGGGGAGTTGGACTAGGGTGTGCTACGGTCCTAGACTAGGTCCAAGACAAACTAAGCTAGGTTGATAGCTAAGGTTGACTAAAGACTAAGCTAAACAGTTAACTAATGATAATTGGAAGCAAATAAAACAATAAGAAGAAACTAGGGCTTGGTCGGGTTCATGGATGCCAAGGAGATCAAAAGAGGAAAAACGGGGTCACTAGCAAGCTCTCGTAGCCTAGGTTCCGATCGGGCTCTCGCTACTTAAACGGCCTGGGGGTCTCTTCACCACGCTCTTGCTACTAATGGGAGAACCAAACCAACCAACCAAACACACACATACAAGAGAAGAGGCAAGAAAAACAAGGATTGATCGTCTCAAGTCTCACAAGCATTTCATCAAACATGTTGAGTGCAAGGTAAGAAGGAAACAACAAAAACGACATCTAGTGCCACCCATCTCACCCTAATCATCCCTAATCAACACCCAATCCCCCTACTCACCCTAGAAGATGACTACTCACACATATCTACACTAAAACAAGCACAAACAAGAGAAACAAACACAATGACCAAAACATTCATAATGGAAATGAAACTAGCAAGAACAATGAACAATGAACAAAGATGAAAACTTGAATAACAATAAAGATTAAAGGAAAAGAGAAGAGAAAAGGATTATACCATACTACAAAGGATGAAAAGATGAAAACTTGTATAGAAAGAACAGCCAAAACCTCCACCAATGTTGTCAAGATTGAATGGATTCTTCAAAAGATCCTTTAATACAAGAGTAACTAACTAGACTAATGCTAATTAAGGACTAATGAAATAGGGATTAAGCTAATCTACCCTAATCTAAACTAATCTAACCTAAAATAGTCTAGGGTTACATAAGATAGTCTAACAATACAAGAGGGGGGGTATATATAGGGTTACAAGAGTAGAGGAATGAAAGAAAGCAAAACAGCCCCGATCTGGGCCCTTCCCGGCCGGGAAGGTGGTGGTCCCGACCGGGAAGGTGGTGATCCCGGCCGGGATCAACCTCCAGTAGCCGGGTTCTTCTTTGCTCTTCATCCCGATCGATATGGGGTCCTTCCCGACCGAGATGGGTCTTGTAGGCTTCAAATATGATCCCATAGGTCCCTCCTTGCTCTTGTTAGGCTTCTCATCGATTCTCGGTGCTCGGGAAAGGGTCCCGAGGACTCGGGAACAGGTCCCAAGGGCTCGGGATCGAGTCTAAGCCACCGGGTGATCGTCGCTTCTCCTCGTTGGCTCCAAATGTGTCTGAAACGAGTCAGAATCGTTCCGTATCTCCAATAATGGTCCTAGGAACCTAACACAAGCTAGAAGAAGCGTAAGTAGCCTCTAGAACCGCTCCGAAGAGCGATTCCACAAGAGAAACCGGGACCAAACACAGCAATTAAGCACTACAAACCACACTTATCAACTCCCCCACAGTTAACCCTTACTCGCCCTCAAGTAAGCACGAACTAACTACTAAACTAATAAACACTAAAATACTAGCCGAGCGGGTATTAGCGCACCCTACGCCTTTCAACTCACGCGAGAACACTTAGAGGACAAGTGTTCTCCGGAAGGCAAGTGGGGTCTTGAGACAAAACTGCAGATACAACCGAACACGAAAACACATAAACGAACAAACATACAAACAAACAAAGAATCGGTTGCATCCAAAAAGAAACAAATACCGCTTCCCTCAACAAAGCGGTGAAAGAGACACCGGTTAAGGACTCAAGGCAAGTGACAACGTTCCCAAGCTAACAACACAAATCGATATGGACAAAACCCTAATAGTATGACGACAAAGCAATAAAAATGTTGGTAACTTACCTAGGTTCCTCCTAACCTTCTAAGAACGTACCACGGGACGATAGGCGGGATGGAAAAAGGATGACCACGGAGTTAGTCGACACTGTAGGTAAGTGAAGCCTCACCCCCTTTAGCGATAAGCCAAGAGGGTCGTCCCATGTTCAAAATAGCCTAACTAGTCCAAGTAAAAAGGTGGATATGGTTTGCAAAATGTGGGAAGACCGACCATTACCGCTATCATCCTTCCTAGGGACTCGGTCCTTTGGTAGGCTCTTCACGGTAATAGTCGGTAAAAAGCTTATTTTTGAGGGGGTAAGATTTTTTTGTGAAACGATTTTCTTTGACATTTTTCTTTTCTTGTATTTTGCTTTTGAGTTGCTATGCCATTTCTTCTTTTGTATTTTGTTTTTCATTTGTTGTGCCTTTTCTTTTTTTTTTTTTTTTTTTTTCTTTCTATCTTTTTTTTATTTCTTTTCTTGGCTTGCCTTTTTGGCTAGATTTTTGTTTTGTAGGCATTCATCGCAACCAAGTAAGAAGTTCGACAATTTGCAACTCAATTGTGGAAAATGTGTAG
Organism: Agrostemma githago; assembly: GCA_958450325.1. NCBI lineage: Eukaryota > Viridiplantae > Streptophyta > Magnoliopsida > Caryophyllales > Caryophyllaceae > Agrostemma > Agrostemma githago. The sequence continues at coordinate 18,379,998 of OY288247.1, read as the reverse complement.
AAGGTAGGGAAATGGGCAAGTCGGGAGTCGCGATCTCCCTTCAAACCCACAAAAAGGAGGAAATCTTGGACTAATCACACAATTTCGAACATGGTCACCTAAGGAACGGGACTCGGGAACCAAGGTCTTTTCACTCCGTTGGTGGTCATAATGGTCAAAATGCAAATCCCGTAGTAAATCCCTAGTAGACTAGGTGGACTCAAGGTAAGAAACCAACGAAATCATTGATTTAAAGTCATTCTACTAGACTAAAGTCCGAGACTCGACTCATATCAATAGAAAGGGAAAGTAAACACTTGCGCACTAGCCTCAAAACCGGGTTTTCGAAAACCTTTTATTACACACTAGACACGACTAAACAAGACAAAACAAAGACACAAAAAAAATGAAAGGAAAAGAGACAAACAAAACAAAACAAAACAAAACAAACAAACAAACAACAACACAAAATAAACAATCACCACTCCGAAATATCCAAACAAGCCACCACATCAACCACAAACTCCAAAAAGCTCCACTCGAACACACACCATCACACAACAACCTCCAAACTCCACAAAATGTAAAAAAGGAGAAAGAAATGAAGGGATATTATCGGATGTCCTGAGCTTTTCGAAACTTGCCGACGATCGCGCAACCTACAAGGAATTCGGGGGAGCAAAACACACAACACAACAAATATACGGCACAAGGACACAAAAGAAAAAGACACAAAAAGAAAATCTTTTTGGTTTTTATGAAAGTTTTCAAATTTTTAAGGATTTGTATGATTTTTTTTCGAAAAAACTACAAAAATTAAGCCAAACTAGACTAATATATCACTCCCCCACACTTAAACCGAGCAATGTCCTCGTGCTCGATCGGTAGTGTGTGCGGAGACACTAAAAAGAAAAGAAAAGGGAAAATAAAGCTAAAAAAAGAAAAATGAAAGTGAAGAGAGGGTAGAATGTGTCCGGCCGGGGTGTAATCAAGTCACCAAGGGCCGAGACGAGAAAAGATATGGATGGGGGAAGAAATAAAAAAAGAAAATAAAAGGAAATGAGAGGGGAGGGCTAGGTGTAATCAAGTCACCTAGCCCGGATTCTGCCGAAATCCGACTAAATCCAAACAAAAAAAGAGAAACAAGGAAAAAGTGAAAGAACTTGTTAATTTGGATTTTTCAAGTGACTCTCGATGTAATCACATCATCGAGAATCGGGAGCAATAACCACCAAGGCCCCGAGGGCCACCATGACACCAAATATATAAGAGGGAAGAGGGACAAACGAATAAAGACTAGCAATAAAAGACGGAAAAGAAGGAGAGTTGCCTACCAAATGGTTAGGAACTCACTAACTCCATTGTTTCAATGATCAATTTAGGCTTCTTGTCTTTAGCATCGATATTCCTCCTCTTCCTCCATGTAGTCTCAAGTATCGGGCTTGCATAGGTGTAATGAAGGTGGGATTTGAGGTTAAACTCGGTGCAAAGTGATGATAAAGGTGTACATATGAAGTGTAAGGGTGAGATGATAGAGGCGAGGATGAGTAGGGAGGTTGGGAGGGGGTATAAAGCGGTGGGATGGGGCTTAAATGAAGAAACCAAGGCAAAGGGGGCTACAGGAGCTCTTCCCGGTCGAGATCACACTAGTAGAAAAAAGTCCAATTGCTGCTCCTTATTTGAGGCGTTTTTGTTAAATAGTAGCTAATAATTTTCCTTTTCTTCACATAAAAATACTTAAAGGAGTCATTTTTAGAAATAAAATTCATAAAAAATGTTGGTGTGGCGTCTATCCGAGAGGACACCTCACTTAGTTAAAATCAAATAAATAATGCGGCGTCTATGTGCACAAAGTTGACGCCTCACCTCACCTTATTATTATTATTATTATAATTAATTAATTAATAACTAATTCTCTCACCCAGGCCAAACACCAAACCCTCCCCCGTCTTCTTGTTCGCGCAATAGACACTGACAACACTAGCTCCATTTAAATCTCCGAGAAACACTCTCCCGACCATTACAAACCCTAGCTCCATCCTTCACTCTTCCTCCCGCCCCCTTCACCTATTTTTGTTCCGGCCTCCTTCGCTCATCTCAGTTACGCCTGTCTCCGTTCCTCATTTCGGTTGTTTTGCCTGTGGTTCGCTCCTCCTTCACCTGTTTTCGCTCCTCCTTATTTCCCACCAAATGTGGCCTTCTCAAGTAGTTCTCCTTCGCCTCATTTCACCCAGTTTCATTTCGGTTTCTGGTTGTTGCTTTACTCGTTAAAGTGTAGAGTACTTGACAAAGATTGAAACTTTACTCATTCCAATTGAATTTCTTCTTTTTGTTATTACATATTTTCTAGACTTGAGGTTTACTAGTTTTTGTCACTAATTTAGGATTTTTGTTACTAATTTTGGGTTTTAAGTTTATTTGTTCCAAGATGAAAAACGGATTGAAACTTAAGGTTATATTAATTTGATATGGTTTTTTGTTTCTAATTACTTTGAAAAGATTGAAACTTTAATGTGTAGAGTACTTGAGAATGATTGAAACTTATTAGGAATATTTTAAAGTGGCTTGTTAGTGAATAACAACTTTAGTGGTGACATGAGAGGAGGCGACAAAGAGAAAATAACAAGGGTTGTTGGTTTTGTTAGGAGTGGAGTATAAACAACGAGGGTTGTCCAAGTTGGTGGTGTTGAAACAGCGAAAAGCAAGCTTAGTCTTAAATGTGGAGAACAGACGGTTTAGGGAAGTTTTTGGCCAAGTTCTTCATCTGGAGGTAGAAATGGTGGTGGTGGAGTGGGTTTTACTGTTTTAATGGAGGTCAAAATGATGGGTGTGCAGGGGCCATAGATCAAGACTTATATCATATGTGATTATTCTGTTTCAAAGAAAGGAATGAACGAAGACTCTATTGCCTTGAGGACATTGATCAGAGTATTGTACCACAATGTAACCTGCTCATTCTTTGTTCATCTTCGTCGTCCATGTGTCGATCATAGCAGCAAATAGTTTAGTTTCTTTCCATTTGGTAAGCTATTTGGCTTTCATCCCTGTATTTTTTACCTCATTGTTTTAGGCTATCCGAAAGCATTGTGTGCTAATAGAGTGATTTATGACGCCTTGTTTCTTGTCGAAATTGAGGAAATGCGTTCGCAAAACAAGTTGGAATGTGCGCAACTTGATGCTTCTAAAGTGTAATTAAGCTGTGTAATAGGAGTATATGATGTGATATAAGTCCAATATAGGTTAATTTTATTTCGGTTATACATGCATCGTAATGTTATACTCCTTTGTTGATGGTGTTTGCAATAATTTTTTTTGAATTTGATGTTAATTTTAATGTCATTTGTTGTTGCTCACATAATCTCGGTGTCAAATTTGTCCAATTCAGTGTGTTTTTATAATTTGCTTCGGCGTGGGAAGCAAGTGTATCAGCTATGTGTCTTTACAGATGAGTTAGGTCTTCGCGTAGGATGACTTGAAGTAGTTTTCTTACTCTTTTTTGCTATGTGACTTTTCAGGTTCGTTTCAAGGCAGCCTTCAATAAGCAGTTGAAAACCCGATTAATTGGTCCAAATTGTCCATGTATTATTAAACCTGGAGAATTCAAGATAGGTGTTATGCTTGGCTACATCCACAAACCTGGGCGCATTGGAATTATTTCTCGGTCTGGTACTCTGACATATGAAGCGGTAATAATCACTTTGAAGAGTGTTTGTATTCCTTCCATTGTTCGTTTTACAATACAGTTAAAATTTTCAAATTTGGGATTTGACATGCTTCGAAAATTTGTGTTACTTACTACCGAGTTATGTTCAAGTACTTTTGAGATTTGACATGCTTAGATTACTTTTCTAACTTTGGGAGTTAGAAGGGGCTAGTAATAGATTAGTGTCAGTGCATGGTAATAATTGAGTTTTCTAAGTGTAGCTAATTTGATCGTTGCAGGTGAAGGTTAAAGGTCCTAAAAACTGATGCTCAATGGGAAGGTTCTCTAGGAATGTGGGATCATGAAAGGAGTAATGTTTTCTTACTTGAGGTTTAACACCATCGTATTCCGGGTGTCAAACTCAGAGTTCTTTAGTTTTCTGCTTCCTTTAATTCAATTATTTGATATGCAAAATGGGTTGCTTGAAATCTCATGATAACGTGCCATATAAAATTATAAACCAAGAGATGGTAGTTTGGTTCTCATGTGCAGTTGAATTTGGTTTTTTTTGTCTAGATGAGTGATAAGTGTAGTTTGTAGTGCCTATTTCGTAGTGTTTTGGTCCCATTTTCCTTGTGGAATCGCTCCTTGGGAGCGATTTATGGGCTTCTTATGCTTCCTTTAGTTCGTTTCAGGTTCCCGAGACCCATTTGGAAGAGTTGGAGCGTTTCCGACTCGATTCATACACATTTTGGAGCCAACGAGATAAAGGAACGATGACTCGATGCTTTGGAATCGACCCCGAGACCTCGAGACCCAATCCCGAGTCTATGAGACCCGATCCCGAGTCCCGAGAATCGATGAGAAGTCCATGTGAGGCAAGGAGGAACCAAAAGGGTCATATTGGAGGCCTACAAGACTCATCCCCGACGGGTATGCACTTCATCCCGTCGGGGATGAAGTGCGCTTTTGAAGGTGTCACTGCCAGGCCGTCCCGGTCGGGATGACAGAACCGTCCCGGTCGGGATGATCCCGTCCCGGTCGGGACCACCCAGCTACAGCCGCGTCACTTTGTTTCTTCCTCTTTTACATTGTAACCCTATAAATACCCCTCCTCTTGTAATCTTAGGTTATGTTCTTCATTACCCAAAAACCCTAGCCTAGTTTTAGCATAGATTAGATTAGATTAGTGTAGATTAGTCTTTAGTTTATCGTTAATCTTAGCAATTAGTCTTGTATTAAGGGAATTCTTCAAGATTCATCCAAGATTGACAACCTTGGGAGAATGTTTTGGGTTTTTCTCATTAATGCAAGTTCCTATCTTTTCATCCTCTTCTAGTATGGTATAATCTCTCTTTTTCCTTCTCTTAATCTTGTGTTTATCATCCAAGTTCCAATCTTTGTTCAATGTCATGTTTATTGTTCATTGTTTACACTAGTTTGTTTATGAAAGTTTTGTTGTTTGTGTTGATTCACCTTGTTCTTGTTAGTTTTAGTATAGATATGTTAGAGTAGTATCTTGCTAGGGTTAGTAAGGTGATTAGGGTGTTAATTGGATGATTAAGGGATTGTTGGAGATGTTGGTGGAAGATCTGGGTTTCCTCTTGGTTTGATGCATGGTACATCTTTGTTGAAATGCTTGAATGACTTGTATGCATATGCTTGTTTTTCTTGACTTTCTCTTGTGGGTGATAGTTTGTTTGTGGGTTTGGTTCCCTCACTAAGTTGCGAGAGCCCGGTGAGGACGACCTCTAGGTCGGTCTAAGTTGCGAGAGCCCGGATGCGACCTAGGCCCCGATATCACGCTAGTAACCCCGTTTGTCGTTTGTGTCGCCAAGGAGGGTTTTAGGTGGAACCTCTAGGTGAGTCTAAGTTGCGAGAGCCCGGACTATACCTAGATTACCCTACTACCTCCTTCACTCTAGCTCTTCCTCGACCATTCCGTTACCCCTTTGACCCCAACCTAATCCTAGCCCGTTTCCTTTGATTGTTTTCTTGCTTTAGACCTAGCTTAGTCCTAGTCTCCCCCTCCTTAGATTAGCTCGTCTCGAACCTAGTCCTAGACCGTAGCATACCTTAGTCCGACACCCCGTCCCTGTGGATTCGACCCGACTTACCCTAGCTACCCTAGTTAGGTTAGTTGGTTTTTATTTGACGGTTGGGATCCACGACAAATCCCTCCCATCAAATTGGCGCCGTTGCCGGGGACGGCGTAGTTTAGACTTTTGTTTGCTTAGTTTTGGACTTTGTTCTTGATTTTTGTGTTCTTTTCTCCTTTTGTATCTCCGTTTTTCTTCTTGTGTGTTACTCTCCCTTCCTAGTGCCTCAAAAGCACTAGGCTACTAACGTTTGCTCAGGTGCTTCTAGCTCATCCTAGGTACCAAAGCAACGTTATGGACATGGCGCGTCCAAGCTACCATCAATCATCACGGGACAACTATGGGGCAAATTACCAAAACCCACAACTTTACCAACCATATCAACCTCATCAACAATCTTATGAACCCTCTTCTTATGGTTACCAAGAAAGATGTCTAGGATCGTTCCCACATCCTAACAACTACCAAACACCCTCACATAACCCACAACCACAAGATCCCAACTTTGAGACTTTTCAAATGATGTCTCAATTGCTTAAGAGTCAACATGATGCGATAGCTCTATTGCAAAAGACTCAACAAGCGATGGTGGCTCAAATAATAGGGGTTAGAGAGGAGCTCGAGGCCCAAATAGAGGTGCAAGATGCTCGCATCAATGCACTCATGGCCCATATCACGATGTCGGCCACTCGAGCTCCACAACATGTTGAGGAAGGTTCATTTGGGCAAGAAGGTCGGGTGTCTCCACAAGAAAGTCAACCCAACCTTGAAGCTACAAATGAAGAAGAGAGGGTCGATCAAGAGACCATTGTTGAGTGTTGCTTGGGTGGTGAAGATAGGGAGAGAATAGAGGAAGTTGAAGCTTCAAGGGCCAAGATTGAGGAGGGGAGTGAACATGATTCTCGAGATAACTCTTGGGGAGCCGATGTATTGGCGATCAAATTGGATTTGTTCGATTTTCTTCGTGATGAACCACTAGACAATCCAAAGCGAAGTGAAGACATACCTCCTCTAGGCCATATAGACAAGGTGAGTGAAAAGGAGCGCAATACTTGGGAAAAAGAAGTAGATGCCTTGGAACTTGCCTTGTATGGGAAATTGGAGGATCCTAAAGCCCCCAATGAAGAAAACTTGATGCCTTCTCCTCCTCTACCGCACTCGATGCCTAGTCCCTTGTCTTGTGAGACGGTTGGTGAAGAGGATCCTTGTCGGGCGGTGGAAAAGAGTTCCACTCTCGACCCCGTAGAAGAAGCGACACCCCTAGGGTGTGATCTCCCACATCATGATATCGAGCTTGACTCTAGACCACTATACCTACCGGATGGTCATAAGAGTCGCAGCTATGTTGGTTTCGAAGACCCGGAAGATCACGAGAACCCCGAGCTTAATGAAGATGATCGCTTCTCACCTCCGACTTGGAAACTTTTGAAAGTGGCTAGGCTTGGCCATGTGAGCTTAAATGAAGATGTTGCTAGGGCATTTGACTTACTCCTTCGAGCTCTTGATGGCTATGGAGGTGTAGTTGGTGAGAGTACCTTATTGTATATATCTCTTTTTCTTTCCCTTTTTGCTTTTGTGTGTGTATATATGTTTGTTTGGTACCTTGGTTTCTAGGATTGTTAGTTTTGTGGAATTCTTGGAATTTGCTATTTTGATGAGCGATGTGAGGGAGGGAATTTGATGTTGTATTTGAGCTTATTGTCATAGGTGTGAAGTGAAGATGATTCCTAGAGAGGAATGGTTAATGATAGAGCTTGGTTCGTGAGTATGGAAGTCGGTTTTTGAAGCTTCGGTGAAGCTTTTGGGGTTTTGGAGGTCAAGAAGACCCATCCCGGGCGGGAAGGGAGCTTCCCGACCGGGAAAGTTATGCCATCCCGACCGGGAAGGAGCCGTCCCGATCGGGATGGAGGTGCAAAAATTGGAGCTTGCTGGAGTGCCGTCCCGACTGGGAAGGTGGCTTCCCGACCGGGACGAGTGTGTCCTACCTACCGGGACCATCCATCCCGACCGGGATGGTCCCCTTTCTCCTCTTTTGGCCTCTTCTTCGACATTTGGGCCCACCCAACCATCGTATACCCCCACCCAACCTCCCTACCCATCCTTGTTCATGTCATATGACCATTACACTTCATTTACATACCCTCACCTCATTTCTCTTCCCTTTACACCGAGTTTCACATCAATTTCCACCTCCTCACACCATTACTACCTCACCATGCGGTTTGATCGAGAATGAAGAGGAATTGCAATGACGAAGACAAGTTTTGTGCCTATATTGATCTATGAGACGATGGAGCGAGTGAGTTTCTAACCTATTGGTACGACAACTATCCTTTCTTTCCCGTCTTTTATAGCTTGTTTTCTTTTGTGTTTATTCCCTTCCCCTTGTACACTTTTGTGTCTTGGTGTCATGGTGACCTTCGAGGCCTTGGTTTTGGTTGCTCCCTACTCTCGATGATGTGATTATATCGAGAGTCCTTTTCAAAATCCAAATTTTACAAGTTTTTCACCCTTTTTTTGTAGGATTTAGTCGGATTTAGGCGGAATCCGGGCTAGGTGACTTGATTACACCTAGCCCTCCCCTCCCATTTCCTTTTATTTCCTTCTTTTTATTTTATTCCCCCTTCCATATCTTTTCTTGTCTCGGCCCATGGTGACTTGACTACACCCCGGCCGGACGCCTTCTACCCTTTTCTCCACTTTATTTTTAATTTTTAGCTTTATTTTCCTAGTTTCTTTTCTTTTTCTTTTGTCTCTCCGCACACTACGATCGAGCATGAGGACAAGGCTCGGTTTAAGTGTGGGGGGAGCGATATTCTATCGTAGCTAGTTCTATTTTCGTAGTTTTTCCAAAAAAATCTTTAAAAACCATAAAAATTTGAAATTTTTTCACAAAAATCAAAAAGATTTTCTTTTTGTGTGTTTTTCTTTTGTGTCATTGTCTCGTATATTTGTTTTGTTGTGTGTTTGCCCCCCTTTTCCTGATAGGTTGCTTAAACCACCGATGGCTTTGGAAAGCTTTCAAGATGTCCGGTAACATCTTCTATCCCTTTTTCCTTTTTGTCTCTTGCGGAATTTGGAGGAGAATGTGATGTGGTGTGCTCGGGAGGAGCTTTGTAAAGTTTGATGTTGGTTGGTTGCTCATTTGGAAGCTAGGGGTGGTGTTTGTGTTATGTATGTGTTCGTTTTGTGTTGTTCTTGTTTTGTTGCTTGTTTCCTTTTCTTTCGTTTTCGTTGAGTCTTTGTTTTGCGTTTTGTTGTGTGTTTTGTGTGTAAATGGTTTTCGAAAACCCGGTTTAGAGGCTAGTGTGTGAGTGCTTACTTTCCCTTCCTAGTGGTATAAATCGAGTCTTGGACTTTAGTCTAGTAGAATGACCCTAAATCAATGATTTCGTTGGTCCTTTACCTTGAGTCCACCTAGCTTACTAGGGATTTACTACGGGATTTGCATTTCGACCATTTTGACCACCCACGGTGTGAAAAGGCCTTGGTTGCCGAGTCCCATCCCTCAGGTGACCATGTTTGGGATTGTTTGATTAGTCCAAGTTCTCCACTTTTTGTGGGTTTGAAGGGAAGGACGCTCCCCGACTCTCCCATTTACCTACCTCCTACACATTTCCACACAATAAAATTGCAAATTGTTGAAGTCATCTTTCTTGTTGCAATAAGAAATGCCAAAAAGCCAAATCAAGCCAAAAGGGCAAAAAAAAGAAAAAGAAATAAAATGAAAGAAAGAAGAAAAAGAAAAGGCACAAAAGCCAAAAAGAAAATAGAAAACAAGAAAAAGAAATGGCATGGCAAAACAAAGCAAAAATGCAAAAGAAGAAGAAAATGCCAAAAGAAAACCGTCTCACAAAAATAGAAACCTCACACCTCACAAAATACGCCTTTTACCGACTATTACCGTGAAGAGCCTACCAAAGGACCGAGTCCCTAGGAAGGATGATAGCGGTAGTGGTCGGTCTTCCCTCATTTTGCAATCATTTCCACTTTTTACTTGGACTAGTTAGGCGGTTTCGGACATGGGACGACCCTCTTGGCTCTTTGCTAAAGGGGGCGGGGTCTCACTTACCTACAGTGTCGACTAACACCGTTGTTCAACCTTTTTCCATCCCGCCGATCGTCCCGTGGTACGTTCTTAGAAGGTTAGGAGGAACCGAGGTAAGTTACCAACGTTTTTATTGCTTTGTCGTCATACTATTAGGGTTTTGTCCATTTTGGTTTGTATTGATAGCTTGGGAACGTTGTCACTTGCCTTGAGTCCTAAACCGGTGCTTCTTTCACCGCTTGTTTGAGGGAAGCGGTATTTCTTTTCTTTTGGGTGCAACCTGTTCCGGTCACGGAAACAATTCACCCGGCCTTTGATCCGGGCTGTATGATTGAATCACTGGTGAACAATTGATCGATTGACTTCTTTGAACCTCTCCTTCGTCTCACTCCCTGGATCGGACCTTCCCGGCGGAGTTGGCCTGCTCCCTGCACAATGAACGCACAGGGCCTCGGAGGTTGTCCGAGGGAACCCTCTCCGATGCCTAAGTCAGCCCGTGAAATGCCTTGAGAGACCTAGTTCGTGAGGAGCTAGGTGGCGTTTTTTGGGAGTAAGGGTCTAGAGAGAGAAAATCCAACCCCTCTCATGTGGGAAATGGGAAAGTATTTATACCTTTCCCACAAGAGAGAGGAAAAGAGAAAGAAGAAGAGGGAAATGAGTGGATGCTTGTGCGACACGTGGACTCACCTGGTCCACTCATTTCCCCTTGCCTTAGGCAAAATGACGGATGGGTCCTCGGTCCTCGTCTAGTCCTGCTTGGACGGGGGCGTCCTGGAAGCAGGCAGTAGACCTGGTTCGCCCTGCTTGGCAGGCGGCCAGGCTGGGCCAGGCGGCCAAGGGATTAAGGCCACTCACTTGGGGGTTTCAATGATGTTGATGAAAAGTCTGCTGGGCAGGCCTTTCCTCTCTCTGGGTTTGGTCGCCCCGGGGCCTGGCTGGCAGGCGGCCGGAGGTAGTCAACCGACCCCCATCAATTGGCCCTCGCCAGCTGAGTGGGAGCGGGGCTCCTGCTCGGCGGGCGACGTCTTGTTTTGGGACGAAGGGAGGTTGACTCCTTGGACACTCTTTCATTAAATGCGCCGCGTATTCCCGAGGGAACATGCTTTAATTTCTCTGGGTATGCAGGGAGTTCAAACGTCTTCTTTTATGATTATTCTTCTTTGCACAGTGGATTTTCGAGCAGTGTGCCAGTTTGATCATTGGCTCTCTTCTTTGCAGAAGTGGTTGGGGCGCCATTAATGCCCTGCTTCTGCTGTTTGTATAAATTGTATCCTCCTTCACTATTTTCACGATCCATTTCCAACCTTCCTTTCTTTGTCTTTAGTCATGGTTTGGATCAGAGAATCCGCTACTCGCCGTGGAATTCGATATGTTACTTTTGTTTTTAGAGGGTTTTGGAGGCTTCAGTATGCTCGAGCTGCTTATCGAGCTGTTCGCCGTAGTCGCCGTTCACGGCGTCGTTCTCGCCGGAAAGGTAAGAAGGCTCCTACCAGGGCGAACAAGCGTCTCAAAAGGTCCTCACCCCCTGCTGCGCCTAGATTCAGGCGTTGCCCCCAGGGAGGAGGCTGCTTTGATAGGGGATGCCACGAGTGTTTTCCGTGGCTGCACCCTGAACAATTTGATGCCAACCTCTCTGATATTGACTCCTCTTTGGCGTCGGGCCCCTCCTCGCCTGTGAAGAAGACAGGTTGTCGCACCTGCGACGAATCCCAGGCCGTTCCCTTTGGCAGGGACTGGGAGGATAGCAGCCAAGATTCTGGCGATAGTGGAGGTCTTGGTTGTTTAAGTGACAGGGATGAGGATGGGATCCCTGATGACCCTTTCCAAGACTCCCCAGACTAGGACTGGGGTTCGGACTTTGAGGGTCCAGGCAGCCCTGGGGACCCTTCTCCTGACTTGGGTGATGATTAGGCCTGCTTAGCAGGGCGTTTGCTTGTTGTGCCGGAATTTCTGGGCCCTTGTATATTTTCTTTCTTTGTTGGGCACTGAATGTAATTTTTCCCTTTTAAGGTTTAATGAAATGAAATTCAGGCGATGTGTTTGTGTATTGTATTTTTAATATGTGTTTATTACTTTTTGTTTGAAGTGGAGATGGGGCGTCATAGGGTGATTAATCCCTTGACACTTTTTGGTCCTTTCGAGGTTATTCCTGGGAAACCGCACAGGGCTGACTTCTTAGGAAGTGACGCGTGGGTAGTGGTCTTTGGGTGGCCTCCTGAGATTTTGGCGACTCTTTACCTGCCCTTCTTCCTATAAAAGCAATCAGTTGCACATTCCTCTTCTTTTCCCTTCTTCAATCTTTCTTTTCTTGAAATTTTCCTGTCCTTCTCTTTCTGCAAAACCCTTGGGTGTTTGAAGAATCGTTCCTCACTTTGTACTCCCCTTTCTCCGGGAGATTTCTTCTTCGGGCTTTTACCGCACTGGCAGGCGATCTTAGGTCAGACCTTTGCCCTCCATTTCTTGCTTTTCCTTTTTGATTTCCTATTTTCCACTTCCGCTAGAGTAAAATGTCTAGAACACGTGAGCGGATTCTACCCTTTACTGACCCCTCAAAGAGGGGGGAAGGGACGAATTTTGCTTCCTCCTCTATGGAGGTGGGTTTTGAGGAAGAGCACTCGGCGGACAGCGGGGGTGGTAACTCTCCTGACCCCCCCTCGTTTGACGTCATCGACTCGGACGACGAGGCGTTGGAAGTTGACCCTTCCAGAACCTCTGGTCCTCTTGTTCGGCGGGAAAAGGGTAGGGTATACTATTTAGATAAAGTTAAATACCGCATCCCTTTGAGTACCTTCCCTGACCCGAAAAATCGGGAGCTGATCCTTGCAAAGGACGCCGCTGGTGCGATTGAGCGGCTTTACAACTTCGGGGAGGGGTACACAGTTGTTGTCCCCGGCGAAAAGGATACCGTATGCAATCCTCCCGACGGGTGCATAGCGGTCTACCATAAATGTTTGGAGTTCGGCCTTCGCTTTCCCCTCCATCATTCCTTGGAAGAGATCTTCAGGCGCATGAACGTCGCCATCGCCCAGCTGACAGCCACAGCTGTCAGGGCGTTGATTTCATATGTCTGGACTTGTCTGTTCCACCACACCGAGCCTTCCATTGACGCCCTGCGGTTTATGGTGGGCTTGCAAATGGTTTCTTCTGGGAGTGCGGGCTCCCCTGGTTATTGGTCCCTTTTGAGGCAGAAGGGACATTGTTTGGTGTGGCCTGGCATGGATAGCTTGAGAGATTGGAAGAACAACTTCCTTTATGTACACAGCATCCATGGGTGGAGGATTCCCCGTCATTTCAGGAATCATGTCCACACCAGGCTTGAGACCCCTGAGGAGTATCACCCTGGCGGGGGTGGAAAAGCCTTGGAGGTGAAGCTGGGCGAGAAAGACAAGGAGTTGACGGGCTTTTTTGCTGCCCACACTGATAAGTATGGGGTGTACGGCCCTACATTATGGCTCCCCCATGCGGAGCTTATTGCGTCTGATAAATACTTGACCCGGTTGGGCATGAACCCGGGTCTAGATAAAGGTAGTTTCAGGAGTGTTGATGGTTCCTTCTTACTCTTTTCCTTTTAAAGTGCCCTGACAACTTGTATGTTTGCCTTGCAGATCTTGCTACCTTTATTTGGAGGAAAGGGGAGGTGAGACGCCTGGGCTTGGACGAGAATCTCGTTGTTGTCCAAAGCCGCCCTTCTCTTCCCCCTGATTTTAAGAGAGGTGTGAAGAATCTGATGAAGCATTTGAAGGGTCTGTCGTTCAGTAGGCCAAGGCTTCCCCCCCCTCCTAGAGCAACGCCTGCAAAGACGGCGGTTTCTGAGGCCACCCCCTCTCCAGTTGCGAAGGCGATTGCTTTCGAGGCTACCCCTTCGCCTGTTGGCAGGCAAGAGGGCCTTTCAGCAGGGGTCCAGATTCCCCCGGGGCCGCGGGCTGCAGGTTCTGAAGAGACTGGGGAGAGCACTCCCCGGGCGCTGCTTAGAAAGAGGAGCAGGGAGGCTCCAAGCGCTGACCAGGTGGTGGACCTGGAGACTTCCACGCCTGAACCTAAACGTTTTGCTCAGGGGATTCCTGCCACCCTCTTCTCCGAGGAGAACGCTGAATTCCACTAAACCGCCGGAGACAGCCAAGATGTTTCCGCCCTACTTTCCGACTCAGAGGCAGTTCTAGCGGATCATCTCCTCAAAACTGTCAAATCTGCCACAAACCAAGTGACCCAGTACATCCAGCGCACTGCCCGGATCATGCAAGCTTCTGCAGAGCTGGCGGCCCTTAACCGCCTGAGTGATGAGGAACTGTCCAACTCTGACCGCCTTTCTGCAGTCGAGAGGGACGTTGCTCTCATTGCCAGCCTGAAGGATCAGTTGGCAAAAAGGGAGACCGAGCTGGAAGAGGCCAAAGGTCAGGCGATCCACTGGAAGTCTGAAAATGAGAAAGCTAACAGGGAGGTGTCCCGCCTGGGGGAGGAGTCAAAGAGAGCTCAGCAGGCCTTTGTGGAATTGGAGCAGGCCAGGAAAGCTTTGACTGAGCTGGATCACGCCAAGAAGAGCGTCATCGACCTTGGGGAGCGCCTTTCCAAGGTGAATTCTGATCTGCAGGCGGCTCTTGGCGATCTGGCGGCGAAGACCAAGGATTGGGAGAAGGAGAGGGACGAAATACTCCAGGAGGTGGACACGGCTGTGTCGGCGGGTTTCGTTAATGGTGCTAATTCTTGCCTAGGGGTCGTCATGGAGACTGTCAGGGAGATGTTCCCTGGTTTTGACGAAGATGCTTTCCGAGCCCTCTACACTGCTAAGGATGAAGCTCTAATGCGCAGACTGTCTGAAGGGGCTGCTACTTCCGGCCCAGACGCTCCCCCTGCTTAACATGGAGGGCAGTCTTCCTCAGAGGGTTCTTGGTCGTCTCCTGCTGCGCCTGTGCCAACGTTTTAATCTTCCTTACTTCTTTGCGCACCGAGCCCTTTGGTGGCCGGCTGCCGTGTTTAATTGTAATCATTTGTTTTAAAAACTCTTATCCTGTGTTCCTTTGACACTATTCCTTTTTATGTAGACTTTCTGTTTGCTTTTGTCTGTTTCGTTTTTACATGATTTTTTGTACAAGTTTGGGGGCCTGCCTCCAGTCTTTGTTGATCCGGCCTGTCCCTGGCTTTTGTTCAAAGTCCAGGGGGCTTGCCCCCTGCCTTCCCAGAGGCAAGCAGGGGGGTTTTTGCGTTTTTTATACAAGGTTGGGGGGCCTGCCCCCAGTCCTTGTTAGTCTGACCTGTCCCTGGCTTTTGTTCAAAGTCCAGGGGGCCTGCCCCCTGCCTGCCCAGAGGGGTAAGCAGGGTGGCTTTCGCGTTTTTTATATAAGGTTGGGGGGCCTGCCCCCAGTCCTTGTTAGTCTGGCCTGTCCCTGGCTTTTGTTCAAAGTCCAGGGGGCCTGCCCCCTGCCTGCCCAGAGGTAAGCATGGTGGCTTTTGCGTTTTTTATACAAGGTTGGGGGGCCTGCCCCCAGTCCTTGTTAGTCTGACCTGTCCCTGGCTTTTGCTCAAAGTCCAGGGGGCCTGCCCCCTGCCTGCCCAGAGGTAAGCAGGGTGGCTTTTGCGTTTTTTATACAAGGTTGGGGGGCCTGCCCCCAGTCCTTGTTAGTCTGGCCTGTCCCTGGCTTTTGTTCAAAGTCTAGGGGGCCTGCCCCCTGCCTGCCCAGAGGTAAGCAGGGTGGCTTTTGCGTTTTTTATACAAGGTTGGGGGGCCTGCCCCCAGTCCTTGTTAGTCCGGCCTGTCCCTGGCTTTTGTTCAAAGTCCAGGGGGCCTGCCCCCTGCCTGCCCAGAGGTAAGCAGGGTGGCGCTCGGATTTTTTGCTGGGGGGTCATTTTTCCCGATTTTGGCAACAGTGGGGCCTCCCCCTATTACCCCCTGCTCGTTTGTGTGTGAAGAACGCGAGTGTGAACAGGCAACGAGTATAAATCTGAATATTCTTCATTTCTTTATAAAACTGTAACATTTTCGGGTGGTCGGAGCCGTCGACATTCTTTTGACCGTCCTCCGCCATTTGTTTTTTAGTAAAAAATCAAAATCTATCCTCGAACTTTGTTTAGACGTAATATTTCTTCAAAGTGTCTGCATTCAGTGAGCATGCAGCTCTTGCCCTTCAAGGTTGGCGATTTTGTATGTGCCTGGTCCCAGGACTCGAGTCACTTGGTATGGACCCTCCCAGTTGGCACTCAGCTTTCCATGTTCTCTTGACTTTCCAACCGCCTGCGTCTTTCTCAGAACTAGCTCACCCATCTGAAAGTTTCTCTGTCGGACTTTGGCGTTGAAGGCCTTCCTCATTCGTTGCTGGTAGGCAACGATGTTGGTGCTAGCTTCCTCCCTTAACTCATTTACCAGGTACAAGGCTTCGACCATTGCAGCTTCGTTTTCAGCCCGGTCGTACTGCAGGGAGCGTAGAGAAGGGATCCTTGCCTCAATTGGTAATAATGCCTCTGCTCCATATACCAGACCGAACGGGGTCTGGCCTGTAGACTCTTTTCTGGTAGTTCGGATTGACCAGAGTATACTGGGAAGTTCGTCAGCCCACCTACCCTTGCAGTCATCCACCATTTTCTTTAGGCCGTTCAAGATTTGTTTGTTGGCTGCTTCCGCCTGCCCGTTGGTTTGAGGATTACAGACGGCTGAATAGGCGACTGCGATGTTGTGGCTTTCCTGCCAGACTCTTAGAGGATCATTATCAAATTGTCTGCCATGGTCAAATACCAACATCTTCGGCAGACCGAACCTGGTGATAATATTTCGCCAGACCACTTTCCTGACCGCCGGCTCAGTAATGTTGGGCACTGCTTCGGCTTCCACCCATTTGGTGAAGTAGTCTATGGCGACAATCAAGAATTTCCTGCCCCCTGTGGCCACCGTGAAGGGTCCTAGAATGTCCATCCCCCATTGAGCGAAAGGGATGGGGGATAGGATTGGCCTGAGTTCCTGGGCCGGGGCATGGATTGATGGGGCAAAGAGTTGGCATTTTCTGCATTTCTGGGTCAGGCTCTTGGCGTCCGCCAGCATGGTGGGCCAGTAGTAGCCTGCCCTTAGGGCTTTGTGGGCCAGGGATCTCCCCCCGATGTGATGCCCACAAATCCCTGAGTGGATGTCGTCCAACACTTCAGCAGCTTGATCTGCCCGTAGGCATTTGAGCAGGGGATAAGTAAAAGACTTCTTATAAAGTTTCCCCTCGATGAGTATGAACCAGGCTGCTTTAGCCTGTACTTTCCTTTTTTGTGCTGCGTCTGATGGCAGGGCACCATGTTTCTTGAATTGGATGAAGGGAGTCATCCAACTTTCCGGTCCTTCTTCTACGGTGTTAATTGCCTGACAGGGGTTTGTGGATTTCTCATTCAAGACGTCGACCCATACTGACCTCCGTATGTCTTGTAGACTGGAACTTGCCAGTTTCGAAAGGGCGTCTGCTCGATTGTTCTGGGAGCGGGGGATCTGTTTGATCTCATACGATTTCAGGCCTGACAACTCTTCTTTTACCATTTCCAGGTATGTGGCCATTGCTTGGTCCCTTGCTTCGTATTCACCATTGATCTGGTTGGCGATGAGCTGGGAGTCTGTCGCCAGGACAATCCGCTCTGCCCCTGCGGCTTTAGCTAGCCTGACGCCTGCGAGTACTGCTTCATACTCTGCTTCGTTGTTTGATGCTGGGAAGACAAACCTGAGGGCACGCTCAAAGTCAGCCCCCCCCGGGCTGGTCAGTACGACGCCTGCGCCAGCGCCATTGGTAGTCGAGGACTGATAAGTGTGGTTTGTAGTGCCTATTTTGTAGTGTTTTGATCCCATTTTCCTTGTAGAATCGCTCCTTGGGAGCGGTTTAGGGGCTTCTTATGCTTGCTTTAGTTCGTTTCAGGTTCCCGAGACCGATTTGGAAGAGTTGGAGCGATTCCGACTCGATACATACACATTTTGGAGCCAACGAGATAAAGGAACGATGACTCGATGCTTTGGAATCGACCCCGAGACCTTGGGACCCGATCCCGAGTCCCGAGACCCGATCCCGAGTCCCGAGAATCGATGAGAAGTCCACGTGAGGCAAGGAGAGACCAAAAGGATCATAATGGAGGCCTACAAGACCCATCCCCGACGGGTATGCACCTCATCCCGTCGGGGATGAAGTGCACGATTGGAGATGCTACTGCAGGTCCGTCCCGGTCGGGACCAACCCGTCCCGGTCGGGATGGTGGGTCCGTCCCGGTCGGGATGGTCCGTCCCGGTCGGGACCACCCAGCTTCACCCGCATTTCAATTCTTTCTTCTCCCTTTCATTTGTAACCCTATAAATACCCCCTCTTGTATTAAGACACTATCTTATCTTAGCTTATGTTCTTAAAACCCTAGACTACTTTAGGTTAGATTAGATTAGATTAGTGTAGATTAGTCGGTAATTAGTAGTTAATCTTAGTTTAATCTTGTATTATTGGATCTCTTGAAGAATCCATCCAAGATTGACAACCTTGGAGGAATTATTTGGGTTTTCTTCTATACAAGTGTTCATCTTTGCATCCTTCACTAGTTTGGTATAACCTTCTTCTCCTTTTACTCTTAATCCTTGTTTGTTCATCCAAGTTTTAATCTTTGTTCATTTTATTGTTCATATTTCATTGTTTTCACTAGTTTCATTATGGATGTTTTGTTGTTTGTGTTGGTCCATCTTGTTAGTGTTAGAATTAGTTTGATGATGTTAGAGTAGTGTTCTTGCTAGGGTTAGTAAGGTGATTAGGGTGTTAATTGGGTGATTAAGGGTTTGTTGGAGATGTGGATGGAAGATTTGGGTTTCCTCTTGGTTAATGCATATGACATGTTTGATGAATTGCTTGAATGACTAAGTAAGTTAGATTGCTTGTTTTTCTTGCCTTTCCCTTGTGGGTGTTAGTTGTTATGGGTTCGGTTCCCTCATTAAGTTGCGAGAGCCCGGTGAGGCGACCCCTAGGTTGGTCTAAGTTGCGACCGCCCGGATTTGATCTAGGCCATAGCGCGCTAGAACCCCGTTTGTCATGTGTGTCGCCAAAATGGGTTCCATGAGGAACCTCTAGGTCGGTTTAAGTTGCGACTGCCCGGACCGACCTAGATTACCCTACTACCTACTTCGCTCTAGCCCTCCCTGACCATTCCGTTACCCCTTTGACCCCGACCTAATCCTAGCCCGTTTTCCTTAGTGTTCTCCTTAGTCTTAGTCTAGCTCTCTCTCCCTCTATCATAGCTTAGCTTAGCTCGTTGACCTAGTCAAGTACTTGGGCCGACCTAGTCTAGACGCCTCTTACCGTCCCCGTGGATTCGACCCGACTTACCCTATCTACCCAAGTTAGGATTAGCCGGTTTTATTTGACGGTTGGGATTCCGCGACAAATCCTTCCCATCAAATTGGCGCCGTTGCCGGGGACGGTGCTAGTTTAGACTTTGTTTTCCTAGTTACTTGGCTTTGTCTTGTGTTTTGTGTTTTTCTTTTTTCTTTGGTTACCTTGCTTCTTGTGTGTGTGTGTGGTTTATTTCTCTCTTGTCTAGTGCCCAAAAAGCACTAGACTCTCACGTTTGTTCCTAGTCTACAGTTTATGCTTAGAGGTGGTGACTATCTTCTTCTTGGAATTAAGAGCCGCTTTAACGGACGGTTGCTAGAATGAGTGGTTTCCAACCGGGTATGGACTACGATTTTCGAGCAAGCATGGGGTTTGATCTAAACTCCACACACTCGGGAGCCGTTATGAGCTACTCCTCTTCTTCCATGAACCAAGGGTATGACATGACGTCCCCCTACCATAATCAAGCTTCTTGGGGTAATCAAGATGGGTATGATCCTCAAGGCTATGAAAACGGCTACCAACAAGTGAACGATTACCAATCCTACGATCATGGTGACTATTACTCGAGTTATCAATGTGAACCCACCATGTTCAATCAAGATTCACTATATGGAAGCCAATACCCCCAAAACCCACAATATTACCCTCCACCCCAACCACAATATGAACCCCATGACCCACAATACTACCAACCACCCCAACCTTGCTACCAACATTATGATGCCCCACCCCTTGGGCATCATCAAGACACCATGTTTAATCAAGATTATCAAGATTGTCATCAAGATTATCAAGATTATCATGGAGATTATCAAGACCCCAATGATCACCAATTGCCCGACATGGAGGAGTTTCAATCACTTCTTCAAATGCAAAGGAGCCTTCAAGAATCGGCCATTCAATTGCGAAAACAACAAGATGAATTAATGGCCCAAATTCGAAGAGAAAACGAGGCGAGGGATGCTCATTTAAATGCATTAGCGGTTCAAACCGTAATGTCTTTATCCCGGGCATCACATTTAGATGGAGGGTGCCCACTTGAAAGAGAGAGGAGCAACCTAATCACGAAGCCGCCGATGTAGTTCCCTTTGATAGAGAAATTTGCATTGAAGAACCTCAATCATCTACCCAAAAAGAGACGAATGAGGAGATGACCCTTGGTGAAAGCAACATTGGTGAGGAATTGGAGGAGGATGGTGAGTTGGATGGTTTGGTGGAATTTGTGAGGATGTTGGGTGAAGTTGTTAGCCTCGAGTTGCCCTTGTGCGATAATTTGGACAAGCATCAAGAGCCCCTTGCTAGTACACCGAAAGATGACTTGGAAGAGATTGAAACCGCCGGTAGAAGTTTCGATCCTCTTCTCCAAGATGATGTGGGGCCTAATGATGAAGATGGGGAACCACAACTTGAGGAAAGTGTGGGGGTGTGCAACAAGGAAGTGAGGCCAAAACCGCTTTTTGTGCCTTGTTTCTTGGAGATGAAGCTTGCTTGTGATTGGAGGAGATGCCTAGGGAGGAAGAGGTCGGTGAAGCCCATAGGATGGATAGGCCCCGGATATAACACTTATGATGATTTTGGGTCTTGGAAATCCTACTTCTTGCCTCCACCTTGGAGGCCGTGGAGGTTAGCTAGGCTCGAGCGCTTCTTGGGCCTACATTATGATGTCGGTAGCGCGTTCGACTTGCTCCTCCATGCCCTTGAGGGCTACGGTTGAAGAAGAGTCCACCATCCTAGGTTTGACGGAGTTCCTAAAGAACCGTCATGTTGTATATTCCCCTCCTCTCTTCTTTAGAGTACTTGTGCTTGTATTTGTGTGTTCTATCTCTTGATTTTGTTAGTTTTGTGAGATTCTTGTAAGTAATTTGGTATTTTGATGAGCGATGTGAGGGAGTGAATTTGATGTGTACTTTGAGTTTATTGCGATAGGTGAAGTGAAGGTGACTCCTAGTAAGGAGTGGTTAGTGATAGAGCTTGGATCGTGAGTAAGGAAGTCGGTTTTTTTGGGGTCATGGGAGTCGTGAAGACCCTTCCCGACCGGGAAGGGTGTGTCGTCCCGACCGGGATGGGGCCGTCCCGATCGGGATGAGGGTGCCAAAAATCGAGTTCACTGGAGTGCCATCCCGACCGGGAAGGGAGCTTCCCGATCGGGACGGGTATGTCATCCCGACCGGGACCACCCATCCCGACCGGGATGACCCCCTACTCCTTTTTGGTGCCTCTTCTTCGACATTTAAGCCCACCCAACCATTTTATACCCCCACCCAACCTCCCTACCTTCCTTGCTAACATCATACCACCCACATACTTCATTTTCATATCCTCATTTCATCTTCTATCCACTTTAAACCAAGTTTCACATCAAATCTCAACCCCTCACACCATTACTACCTTAGCCATGCGGTTTTCTTAAGCTTGAAGAGGGATGACAATGGCGACAACAAGCAAGTACCTATATTGATCATTGAGACGATGGAGAGAGTGAGTTGCTAACCGGTCGGTATGGCAACTATCCTTTCTTTTCCGTTTTTTTTATTGCTTGTTATCCCCTTGTTTCTCCCCTTCCCCTTTGTCATGGTGGCCTTCGAGGCCTTGGTTTTGGTTGCTCCCGACTCTCGATGATGTGACTACATCGAGAGTCATTTTCAAAATCCAAATTTTACAAGTTTTTCACTCTTTCTTTTTGAGGATTTAGTCGGATTTAGGCGGAATCCGGGCTAGGTGACTTGATTACACCTAGTCCTCCCCTCCCATTTCCTTTTATTTCCTTCTTTTTATTTCTTCCCCCATCCATATCTTTTTCTTGTCCCGGCCCATGGTGACTTGACTACACCCCGGCCGGACACATTCTACCATTTTCTCCACTTTATTTTTGATTTTTAGCTTTATTTTCGTAGTTTCTTTTCTTTTCTTTTGTGCTCCATGCACTACGGTCGAGCATGAGGACATGGCTCGACTTAAGTGTGGGGGAGCGATATTCTAGCATAGTTAGTCTTATTTTCGTAGTTTTTCCAAAAAATCTTTAAAAACCCTAAAAATTTGAAAAAATTTCACAAAAATCAAAAAGATTTTCCTTTTGTGTGTTTTCCTTTTGTGTCATTGTGTCGTATATTTGTTTTGTTGTGTGTTTTGCCCCCCTCTTTTCCTTATAGGTTGCCTAATCGCCATTAGCTTTGGAGAGCTTTCAAGACTTCCGGTATCATCTTTATCCCTTTTTCTTCTTTACCTCTCGCGGAGTTTGGAGGAGTTTTGTGATGAAGTGTGCTCGGGAGGAGCTTTGTAAAGATTGTGGTGGATTTGGAGACTTGTTTGATGATAGGGGTGGTGTTTGTGTTCTTTATGTGTTTGTTTTGTGTTGTTCTTGTTTTGTTGCTTTTGCTTCTTGTTTTCTTTTGTTTTTGTCGAGTCTTTGTTTTGTGTTTGGTCGTGTGTCTTGTGTGTAAATGGTTTTCAAAAACCCGGTTTAGAGGCTAGTGTGTGAGTGTTTACTTTCTCTTCCTAGTAGTATAGATCGAGTCTTGGACTTTAATCTAGTAGAATGACCCTAAATCAATGAATTCGTTGGTCCTTTACCTTGAGTCCACCTAGCTTACTAGGGATTTACTACGGGATTTGCATTTTGACCATTATGACCACCCATGGTGTGAAAAGGCCTTGGTTACCGAGTCTCGTCCCTTAGGTGACCGTGTCTAGGATCGTGTGATTAATCCAAGTTCTCCACTTTTTGTGGGTTTGAAGGGAAGGGCCCGTCCCGACTCACCCATTACCCTACCTCCCACTCATTTCCACTCAATAAAATTGCAAATTGTTGAATTCGTCTTTCTTTGCAATAAGAAATGCCAAAAAAGCCAAATCTTGCCAAGAAAGGGCAAAGAAAAGAAAAAAAAAAAGAAAAGAAAATGAAAGAAAGAAAAGAATGAAGAAAAAGAAAAGCCAAAAGCCAAAAAGAAAATAGAAAAGAAGAAAAAGAAATGGCATGGCAAAGCAAAACAAGAATGCAAAAATGTCAAAAGAAAATCGTCTCACAAAAAGATTATATCCCCACAAAAATAAGCCTTTTTCCGACTTTTGCCGTGAAGAGCCTACCAAAGGACCGAGTCCCGAGGAAGGATGATAGCGGCATTAGTCGGTCTTCCCTCATTTTGCATATTTCCACCTTTTTACTTGGACTAGTTAGGCGGTTTCGGACACGGGACGACCCTCTTGGCTCACGCTAAAGGGGGCGGGGTCTCACTTACCTACAGTGTCGACTAACACCGTGGTTCTTCACTTCCCACTCCGCCGATCGTCCCGTAGTACGTTCTTAGAAGGTTAGGAGGAACCTAGGTAAGTTACCAACGTTTTTGTTGCTTTATCGTCATACTATTAGGGTTTAGTCCACCTCGGTTTGTATTGCTAGCTTGGGAACGTTGTCACTTACCTCAAGTCCTAAACCGGTGCTTCTTTCACCGCTTGTTGAGGGAAGCGGTATTTCTTTTGTTTTGGGTGCAACCTTTTTGTGTGTTTGTTTGTATGTTTGTTTGTTTATGTGTTTTATGTCCGGTTGCATCCACAGTTTTGTCGCAAGACCCGACTTGCCTTGCGGGGTGCACTTTTCCTCTAAGTGCACTCGCGTGAGTTGAAAGGGCGTAGGGTGCGCTAATACCCATTCGGCTAGTATAGTAGTTAGTTAGTGCTTACTCGAGGGCGAGTAAGGGTTAAGTGTGGGGGAGTTGATAAGTGTGGTTTGTAGTGCCTATTTTGTAGTGTTTTGGTCCCATTTTCCTTGTAGAATCGCTCCTTGGGAGCGGTTTAGGGGCTTCTTATGCTTGCTTTAGTTCGTTTCAGGTTCCCGAGACCGATTTGGAAGAGTTGGAGCGATTCCGACTCGATACATACACATTTTGGAGCCAACGAGATAAAGGAACGATGACTCGATGCTTTGGAATCGACCCCGAGACCTTGGGACCCGATCGCGAGTCCCGAGACCCGATCCCGAGTCCCGAGAATCGATGAGAAGTACACGTGAGGCAAGGAGAGACCAAAAGGATCATAATGGAGGCCTACAAGACCCATCCCCGACGGGTATGCACCTCATCCCGTCGGGGATGAAGTGCACGATTGGAGATGCTACTGCAGGTCCGTCCCGGTCGGGACCAACCCGTCCCGGTCGGGATGGTGGGTCCGTCCCGGTCGGGATGGTCCGTCCCGGTCGGGACCACCCAGCTTCACCCGCATTTCAATTCTTTCTTCTCCCTTTCATTTGTAACCCTATAAATACCCCCTCTTGTATTAAGACACTATCTTATCTTAGCTTATGTTCTTAAAACCCTAGACTACTTTAGGTTAGATTAGATTAGATTAGTGTAGATTAGTCGGTAATTAGTAGTTAATCTTAGTTTAATCTTGTATTATTGGATCTCTTGAAGAATCCATCCAAGATTGACAACCTTGGCGGAATTATTTGGGTTTTCTTCTATACAAGTGTTCATCTTTGCATCCTTCACTAGTTTGGTATAACCTTCTTCTCCTTTTACTCTTAATCCTTGTTTGTTCATCCAAGTTTTAATCTTTGTTCATTTTATTGTTCATATTTCATTGTTTTCACTAGTTTCATTATGGATGTTTTGTTGTTTGTGTTGGTCCGTCTTGTTAGTGTTAGAATTAGTTTGATGATGTTAGAGTAGTGTTCTTGCTAGGGTTAGTAAGGTGATTAGGGTGTTAATTGGGTGATTAAGGGTTTGTTGGAGATGTGGATGGAAGATTTGGGTTTCCTCTTGGTTAATGCATATGACATGTTTGATGAATTGCTTGAATGACTAAGTAAGTTAGATTGCTTGTTTTTCTTGCCTTTCCCTTGTGGGTGTTAGTTGTTATGGGTTCGGTTCCCTCATTAAGTTGCGAGAGCCCGGTGAGGACGACCCCTAGGTCGGTCTAAGTTGCGACCGCCCGGATTTGATCTAGGCCATAGCGCGCTAGAACCCCGTTTGTCATGTGTGTCGCCAAAATGGGTTCCATGAGGAACCTCTAGGTCGGTCTAAGTTGCGACCGCCCGGACCGACCTAGATCACCCTACTACCTCCTTCGCTCTAGCTTCCTCCTTGACCATTCCGTTACCCCTTTGACCCCGACCTAATCCTAGCCCGTTTTCCTTAGTGTTCTCCTTAGTCTTAGTCTAGCCTTTCTCCCCTTCTATCATTCTATAGTTTAGCTCGTTGACTTAGTCTAGTATTTAGGTTGACCTAGTCTAGACGCCTCTTACCGTCCCCGTGGATTCGACCCGACTTACCCTAGCTACCCAAGTTAGGATTAGCCGGTTTTATTTGACGGTTGGGATTCACGGCAAATCCTTCCCATCAAGGACCCATCAGTATGCACGACCCATTCCTCGGCAGGGGTCTCTTCTTCCCCTGAATGGGAGCACTCAGCCAGAAAATCTGCTAAGGGTTGGGCCTTGATGGCTGTTCTCGGCTGGTAAGATATACCTAGCCCACTCAGCTCAATCGCCCACTTCAATAGTCTCCCTGATTTTTCAAATTTTTCCAAAACCTTCTCCAATGGTTGGTCGGTGAGGACTACGACTGGATGCGCGTCAAAGTAAGGCCTGAGCTTCCTGGCGGCAATTATGACCGGGTAGGCGGCTTTTTCGACCATCGGGTAATTCTTCTCGGCTGCCCCAGCGCATGACTTACGAAGTATATAGGTTGCTGGGTGCCTGCCTCCTCCCGTAGGATAACCGCGCTTACAGTTATATTGGTTACTGCAATGTAGAGAAAAAGTTTTTCCCCTGCTACTGGTCTTGCCAAGGTGGGGAGCCTCTTAAGATGATCCTTCAACTGCTCAAAGGCCTCTTTCTGCTCGTTTTCCCACTTGAACTGTTTGTTTCCTTTCAGTATCTTGAAGAAAGGGGTGGCCTTGTCTGCTGATCGGGCGACGAACCGTGCCAAGGCAGCCATGCGGCCCGTCAGGTGCTGGATGTCTCTAATGGTCTTAGGCTCAGGAAGGTCTAGAACTGCCTGAATTTTCTCAGGGTTGGCGTCTATTCCCCGAGAGCTGACCAGGAACCCCTGAAATTTGCCGGAGCGGACCCCAAACGTGCACTTTTTCGGATTGAGTTTCATTTTGTAGGCACGCAGCGAGCAGAAGGTCTCCTGCAGGTCTATCAGGTGCTCTCTGTCTTCTTTTCTTTTTACGATGGCGTCATCAACGTAAGCCTCGATGTTTCTGCCTTTTTGTTTTTCAAACACTTTATCAACTAACCGCTGGTATGTAGCCCCTGCGTTTTTAAGCCCGAACGGCATCATCTTGTACATGTAGGTGCCTGAACTGGTGGCATCTACCAGTTGGTCGATTCTGGGGAGCGGATAGCAGTCTTTCGGGCAGGCCTTCTTGAGGTTTGTAAAATCCACGCACATTCTCCATGCGCCTGACGATTTTTTAACCATGACTACATTCGCCAGCCACTCTGGGTAGTCACAAACCTCAATAAAATCGGCTTTCAAGAGTTTGTCAATTTCTTCCTTGATTGCGGCGTCTTTTTCCGCGGACATATTTCGCTTTTTCTGCTTTACAGGGCGAGCGTCCATGCTTACGTTCAGCTTGTGAACGATGCATGATGGATCAACGCCGGGCATCTCGTCTGCCGAGTAGGCGAATACGTCTTTGTTTTCTTTCAGCAGCTTGACCAGTTCAGCCTGGTAGGACTCCTCCAGGTCAGCTCCTATTAGGACCTGCCTCCCTGGTTCCAAGTCTACTAGCATGCTTTCACCCCCTGGCTCCAGGTGGTCGGACGCCGGGTGTTCGGCTGGTATTTCGCCTTCCCTGCTGGGGGAACTGTCAGCCTTTCTTTTTCCTTTTCTTTCTTTTTCGTGTTCTTGCAGGGCCACGGAGTAGCATTGTCTGGCTGACTCTTGGTCCCCGCGCACTTTTCCTTCTAGTCCGAAGTCGGTGACATATGCTATGGTGAGGGCCCTGATGGAGATGGCCGCCTCGATTTCGTCCAGGGTGGCTCTGCCAATTAGGGCGTTGTAGGCGGATCTCGCATCCACAACAACAAAGGTTGCCCTGACGTTTCTGGCAGTAGAGCCTTCCCCAAAGGTTACAGGCAGGTCTATGACTCCCATGGGCAGCACGCCTGCCCCACTGAATCCGTACAGCGATCCGGGAGCAGGTCTAGGTGCCTTTTTTCCAGGCCCATCTTCTCGAAGGCGTCCTTGTACAGTAGATTTGTGTATGCGCCAGTGTCTACCATACACCTCCGCACAATGTGGTTGCTGATCTCTAGGGACAGCACCAAAGGGTCACTGTGTGGGTATATCACGCGCCCTGCATCATCAGGGGTGATGCTTAATGTCACTCCCCCTGGACTCCCCGCTTTCTCAGCGTAGCAGATCTGGTTCCTTAGCTCACGCATTTGTCTTTTTTGGCCTCTTCGACTGAGCTGGCCCTCAGTGCCCCCTGAAATTACGTGGATCACCATGCGGTTCTACACTGACCCTTCGGGTTTTTCAGATACTTCCTTTTGAGACTTATTCTTGGCTGCGTAGTTGGCTAACCATCCGTTCCTGATTAACTTCTCGATTTCGTCCTTCAGGTGCCGGCATTCCTCGGTGGTATGGCCTATGCAGTCGTGGAAAGTGCAGAATTTCTTGGGGTCTCCTTTCGGGCTGCGAGGCTTGTTCGGGCGATTCCACTTAGCAGTTTCTTTTTCCAGTTCGAAGATCTCCGCCCTGGATTTGTTCAGGGCAGTGTAACTGTCGAACCTGGGCTGGTAGACAGTGCGCTCCTTCTTGGGAGTGTCTCCCTCTTCCCTCTGCTTGCCTGGCTCACTTCTGCCGCGTCCACCCTGCGGTCCCCCTTGAGGCCTTATTTGGCCTGCAGGGGTATCCGTCAGGCCGTGGAACTCCTCCTGCAGAATGAACCCTTCCGCAATTTTCCTGGCCATGGCCAAGGTTTCTGGCTGGGCCCTGATCATCTGGTTTTTCATTTCCCCTGGAAGCAGGGAGATTGTCAGGGCATAGGCGGCGGTGGAATCATCGATCTCCCTGACCTGCTGGTAGGATAGATCAAACCTTCTCAGATATTCCCTCACACTTTCGCCCTTTTTTCTGCTTCAGGGTCATAAGATCGAAACGAGTGAGGCGTCTTCTTTTATTCCCAGCATACTGTTCGAGGAAGATCTCGGCCAACTCTATGAAGAATCTGACTGACCCCTGGCGGAGGTCCCTGAACCATCCTTGTGCGAGCCCTACCAGGGTGGTTGGGAAAACTTTGCACCAGATGGCATCATCTACGTCATACATGCCCATGTGGCTCTCAAATGCTGCCAGGTGGTCTTCAGGGTCCGTTGTCCCATCAAATTTAATGGTAGGCATTTTAATTTTTGGAATGGGGTATTCTTGTACCTCAGAATGAAGTGGGGTTTTTGTGGGCCTGCCCACCAATCGTGACCTGCTTTCCCCAGACTGGTTACCATGAGTATCCCATTGTTTATGGGCTGGTTTCCTCGTGCTGGGGGAGCGGTGCCTTGGGGGCGGCCTGCTCGCCGCTTCATCTTCTGTCTCAGGGGAGACTTGTCTAGGTCTCTTCCTCTGAGAGTGACAGAATCTCTCACCCTAGTGGTACTTAGACTCGAGCGGTTGCCCCCGATTGAGCCTTGATTGCAGGCTTTGGGATAAACCGGGGGCTGACTGCTCTCTGGCTGCCGGTGTTAGCCTGGAGAAAACCCCGCCTGGTTTCTCTCCCAAGCGTTTTGACATGGGCTCCCTGGGCCTCATTCGCTCCTGTAATCTTCGGGATAAGCCTCTCTGCCCTCCAGACGCTGATTCTGTTGTGTGAATGGAGAACGCCTGCTGGACAGGTGGCTCTGGATTGCCGGTAGTAATGCGCCTTTGCACGTGCGCGTACACTTGTGCCGTCCTTTTCGCTTTCCTCTGAGCATTTCTGGCGGCGGTTCGCCTCGTGCCCCAGGCTTCATCCCTGCTGATTGGGGATGGTTGCCTGGGAGCCGACGCGACCCTGCCTACCAAGTCCTCAGGAGTGAACTCCTGGTTCAGCATCGCAGAGAAGAACGCGGCTGTCTGCGCCATCTGAGCTGGGGTCAGATTAAGAGCGTGTCCTGGGTGTGTCCCCAACTCAGGTGTCACAGCAGTGTTAGATCCGCCGAGGAGACTGGTTCCCCCTACCCCTAGGATCGTGGCAGGAGGAACCCTCTCCGACTGCGGCATACCATACAGGGGGGTCACCGGTGGGACCGTCGGACCCGTTCCTGCACTGGCATCAATGATTTCTGGCATGATTGTTTTAGTTTTGTGATTATGAGTGGTTGATTTTAGTGGGTAACTCGTGAGCACAACCGTAAGTTCCCCACAGACGGCGCCAAATTGTTCCGGTCACGGAAACAATTCACCCGGCCTTTGATCCGGGCTGTATGATTGAATCACTGGTGAACAATTGATCGATTGACTTCTTTGAACCTCTCCTTCGTCTCACTCCCTGGATCGGACCTTCCCGGCGGAGTTGGCCTGCTCCCTGCACAATGAACGCACAGGGCCTCAGAGGTTGTCCGAGGGAACCCTCTCCGATGCCTAAGTCAGCCCGTGAAATGCCTTGAGAGACCTAGTTCGTGAGGAGCTAGGTGGCGTTTTTTGGGAGTAAGGGTCTAGAGAGAGAAAATCCAACCCCTCTCATGTGGGAAATGGGAAAGTATTTATACCTTCCCACAAGAGAGAGGAAAAGAGAAAGAAGAAGAGGGAAATGAGTGGATGCTTGTGCGACACGTGGACTCACCTGGTCCACTCATTTCCCCTTACCTTAGGCAAAATGACGGATGGGTCCTCGGTCCTCCTCTAGTCCTGCTTGGACGGGGGCGTCCTGGAAGCAGGCAGTAGACCTGGTTCGCCCTGCTTGGCAGGCGGCCAGGCTGGGCCAGGCGGCCAAGGGATTAAGGCCACTCACTTGGGGGTTTCAATGATGTTGATGGAAAGTCTGCTGGGCAGGCCTTTCCTCTCTCTGGGTTTGGTCGCCCCGGGGCCTGGCTGGCAGGCGGCCGGAGGTAGTCAACCGACCCCATCACAACCTTTTGTTTGTTTGTTTGTGTGTTTGTTGTTTATGTGTTTTGTGTCCGGTTGCATCCACAGTTTTGTCGCAAGACCCCACTTGCCTTGCGGAGTGCACTTTTCCTCTAAGTGCACTCGCGTGAGTTGAAAGGGCGTAGGGTGTGCTAATACCCACTCGGCTAGTTTAGTAGTTAGTATGTGCTTACTCGAGGGCGAGTAAGGGTTAAGTGTGGGGGAGTTGATAAGTGTAGTTTGTAGTGCCTATTTCATAGTGTTTTGGTCCCATTTTCCTTGTGGAATCGCTCCTTGGGAGCGATTTATGGGCTTCTTATGCTTCCTTTAGTTTGTTTCAGGTTCCCGAGACCCATTTGGAAGAGTTGGAGCGTTTCCGACTCGATTCATACACATTTTGGAGCCAACAAGATAAAGGAACGATGACTCGATACTTTGGAATCGACCCCGAGACCTCGAGACTCAATCCCGAGTCTCCGAGACCCGATCCCGAGTCCCGAGAATCGATGAGAAGTCCATGTGAGGCAAGGAGGAACCAAAAGGGTCATATTGGAGGCCTTCAAGACTCATCCCCGACGGGTATGCACCTCATCCCGTCGGGGATGAAGTGCGCTTTTGAAGGTGTCACTGCCAGGCCGTCTCGGTCGGGACCAACCCGTCCCGGTCGGAATGACAGGACTGTCCCGGTCGGGATGATCCCGTCCCGGTCGGGACCACCCAGCTACAGCCGCGTCACTTTGGTTCTTCCTCCTTTCCATTGTAACCCTATAAATACCCCTCCTCTTGTAATCTTAGGTTATGTTCTTCATTACCCAAAAACCCTAGCCTAGTTTTAGCATAGATTAGATTAGATTAGTGTAGATTAGTCTTTAGTTTATCGTTAATCTTAGCAATTAGTCTTGTATTAAGGGAATTCTTCAAGATTCATCCAAGATTGACAACCTTGGGAGATTGTTTTGGGTTTTTCTCATTAGTGCAAGTTCCTATCTTTTCATCCTCTTCTAGTATGGTATAATCTTTCTTTTTCCTTCTCTTAATCTTGTTTTATCATCTAAGTTCCAATCTTTGTTCATTGTCATGTTTATTGTTCATTGTTTACACTAGTTTGCTTATGAAAGTTTTGTTGTTTGTGTTGATTCATCTTGTTCTTGTTAGTTTTAGTATAGATATGTTAGAGTAGTATCTTGCTAGGGTTAGTAAGGTGATTAGGGTGTTAATTGGATGATTAAGAGATTGTTGGAGATGTTGGTGGAAGATCTGGGTTTCCTCTTGGTTTGATGCATGGTACATGTTTGTTGAAATGCTTGAATGACTTGTATGCATATGCTGGTTTTTCTTGACTTTCTCATGTGGGTGATAGTTTGTTTGTGGGTTTGGTTCCCTCACTAAGTTGCGAGAGCCCGGTGAGGACGACCCCTAGGTCGGTCTAAGTTGCGAGAGCCCGGATGCGACCTAGGCCCCGATATCACGCTAGTAACCCCGTTTGTCGTTTGTATCGCCAAGGTGGGTTTTAGGTGGAACCTCTAGGTGAGTCTAAGTTGCGAGAGCCCGGACTATACCTAGATTACCCTACTACCTCCTTCACTCTAGCTCTTCCTCGACCATTCCGTTACCCCTTTGACCCCGACCTAATCCTAGCCCGTTTCCTTTGATTGTTTTCTTGCTTTAGACCTAGCTTAGTCCTAGTCTCCCCCTCCTTAGATTAGCTCGTCTCGAACCTAGTCCTAGACCGTAGCATACCTTAGTCCGACACCCCGTCCTTGTGGATTCGACCCGACTTACCCTAGCTACCCTAGTTAGGTTAGTTGGTTTTTATTTGGCGGTTGGGATCCACGACAAATCCCTCCCATCAATGAGTTATTATTTAATTGTTAGGTTTGGCTGTTGATCTGAAGAAGGCCAGGAAGGATGGTAAACCAATTATAATTGAGGTTCTATTTATCTCCTAATTGGGTTAAGTGCAGCAAGTACGGAAGGTAAGGGAAGCCTGATTTGAAGACAAATATTTCTAATCAACGAATTAGAGCCCTATTGAATTCGAGCATTACATTCCCCGATAGTGCAGAAGGTATAGCTTTTGTATCAGGTCTAACAAAGGTTGACTCTTATGCCGCTTGTGTTATTTCATAAAATATAATCACCTGTAGGCGTTGTTAATTATTCTCATTCAATTCAAGTTAAGTTCACTCAAGTTTAGGCACATTTATTTAAGCCCAACTTATTTTAACCTCACTTCAATTGAGTTAAGTTCAGTTGAGTTAAGTTCTCGTTTCATGTAGTTCACTTCAGTTTAGTCCATTTCAGTCAACTTCTCAGCAAGTATCTTAGAGATGTCTACTGTATAGC
Organism: Agrostemma githago; assembly: GCA_958450325.1. Taxonomy (NCBI): domain Eukaryota; kingdom Viridiplantae; phylum Streptophyta; class Magnoliopsida; order Caryophyllales; family Caryophyllaceae; genus Agrostemma; species Agrostemma githago. The sequence continues at coordinate 18,347,521 of OY288247.1, read as the reverse complement.
ACAAGAAATTGAGAGCTTTTTCTACTGCTTCTGTTGTGTTGCAGGTGAGATTTCTAAAGAGCAAAAAACAGATGCAAATCCTCCGACAAAGAAAGAGACATCAAGACATGAACCAATTATGGTGCCTACTGTTGTGAATATGGCGGAATTTGACCATGAGGTATTGTTAAGTCTTTTATCTCGCTATTTTGTTGTGTTTGATCAAATTTATGTATTTAACTCTTGTCAATATGTCTCCATTTGAGGTGTGCCTTTTCGATCAGATTGATTTGTTATCTCAAACAAATGTATAACCCTAGTTGCTTGTGCTCTACCTATAAAAAATTCAAAAAACGTGTTCAAATTACAAGACATAATGACATCAAATCGAGCAGCATTTTGCTTCATTTTTCATTACTCGTGTTTGATGAAAATACTTTGATCATCTAAAGTCAATTTAGATTCCGATAGTTTAGACCCTATTTTAAGGGTTTGTATGGTAATTTAAGGGAGAAGGTGGTCAGGAATCAACATTGGGGCTTTTATTTCGATAGGATTCCTTCGGGGGCTTGGTATTGTATAATCTTGAATAAACAGAATTACCTGCCCGTTGATGAACCACAGAATTGTATTTTATCTCCTCCATTTTTTTTGTTGTTTTAAAGTTCTATAGAATGGTAATTTGTTGATCTTGTGTATTTTTAAAGTTCGGATCTCACAGAAGAGCAACCCTACAACCACGATGAAAATGAGATGAAAGAATTACGGAATAAGAGGGGCTACATACTTTACGAAGCGTTGTAGTACGTGAACGAGACTAGCTAATTAGAAGATTTCAGGTTTTTGATTTGTTTAATGTTAGAAATGTATCTGTGCCACTTTTTAGACTTGTAGAATATTATGCATGCTGACCTTAAGAAGGATTTGTAATGTTAGAAATGTGTAATATTATTTTGAATAATGTAAGAAGCATATCTGGTTTTATTGAAATAATGTAAGAAGCATATTTGGTTTTATTGAAATGCGAGAGGTTTTCGTCAAAAATGCTAGATTTTTTTGGATTTAATTACACACTATTTGCGGCGTCAAACTTGGGCTGAGGCGTCAAATAAGTGACTATTTGAGGCATTTTTCAGAGGAGACGCCGCTAATAGTCCACCCTATTTGCGGCGTTTTTCAGAAATGACGCCGCAAATGCTCATTTATTGGAGGCATCTAAAACACGCCGCAGCAGAATTTCCTATGTGCGGCCCCGCCATATGAGGCTTCAGGAAAAACGCCTCAACTGTGAGATTTTCTGGAGCCGCAAATCCACTTTTTTCTACTAGTGAACTAATACACCGGGATTTAGAATCCCCGGAAACGACGCCAATTTGGCGTGGGGATTTGTCGTGGATCCCACCGATCAAGATAAACCAACTAACCTAGGCTAGGTAGCTAGGGCAAGTCGAGTCGAATCCTGAGGGACGGGGAGTCGGACTAGGGTGTGCTACGGTCCTAAACTAGGTCCAAGACAAACTAAGCTAGGGTGATAGCTAAGGTTGACTAAAGACTAAGCTAAACAAATAACTAATGATAATTGGAAGCAAATAAAACAATAAGAAGAAACTAGGGCTAGGTCGGGTTCATGGATGCCAAGGAGATCAAAAGAGGAAAAATGGGGTCACTAGCAAGCTCTCGTAGCCTAGGTTCCGATCGGGCTCTCGCTACTTAAACGGCCTAGGGGTCTTGATGGTGGGAATTGCCGTGGTTTACAACCAACAAATAGAGTCCAACTAATCCTAACGGGTAGCTAGGGTAAGTCGGGTCGAGTCCACGGGGACGGTTATGAGGCGTCTAGACTATGGTCTACCTAAAAACAAGGCTAGGCTACCAAAACAACACAAAGAGGAAGAGAATTGACAAGGAAGAACAAACAAGAATGATGACAAGAGAAAGGAACTATGACTATCAATAGACTAGGTATAACATGAACTAATGAAAAAGCTAAATTGAAAGAATAAACTAGAAGAATGATTACTAACAAGATGGGTAAATCAAATATGGAAAGGAGTAGGATTAGTTTGGGTTCATAAGTGTAGTAGGATAGTTGGGTAATAAAGGGGTGTAGGTTTCACCTAGTAACAAAGGTCGGTCCGCGCTCTCGCGTCAAAGCCAATGTCCGCACTCTCGTGTCTAAGACAAAACCCAAATACTCATGCAAGATATCACCCAATACACAAGAATTCAACCACAAATCAATCAAACAATGAGAAGATGAAAACAAGTATGAGAAGCATGGCCATTTTAACTCAAACAAGCAATTCAATAAACACATAGAGTGCTCAATATGTGACTAGTAACAAAGGATTCATCTTTACCCTCAATCAAACCCTAATTACCCATAATCCACACTTAATCCCCCTACTAACCCCACAATAAGTCTACTCACACATAATGAAACTAACCCTAACCACAACAAGAGGAATCAACACAAACAACAAAACATTCATAATGGAACTAGCAAGAACAAGAACAATAATCAAAGATTAAAACTTGAAGAATTAAACAAGGATTAAGAGTAAAGAGAGTAAGAAGATTATACCTACTAACAAGAAGATGAAAAGATAAGAACTTGTATTAATAAGAAAAACCTAAATCAATCTCCCAAGGTTGTCAATCTTGGATGAATCTTGAAGAATTCTCTTAATACAAGACTAATTACTAAGATTAAGCTAAGATTAACAAAAGATTCATGAAAGATTAAGCTAGGGATGAAGAGAGTCTATCTAGGGTTTAGAATAATGTAGAGTAGTCTAATTTACTTAAACAATACAAAGGAAAGGTATTTATAAGGTTACAAGAGTGGAGGAGAATGAAAGAAGAGTCACGAGCTGCAGCTGCTACTTCCCGGCCGGGAAGGTGGTGGTCCCGATCGGGATGGAGTGGTCCCAACCGGGAAGGATCTGGTCCCGATTGGGATCATGCATAACACCGAGCGGTGTTATGCATAACACCAGGCGGTGTTATTCCTCTTCCCGGTCTGGATGGGTCATCCTTCCCGGTCGGGATGGCCCATCAGTGGGTGTTGTTTTCGCGCACTCCTTCCCGGTCGGGATGGCTACTCTTCCCGCCCGGGAAGGGTCTTGTAGGCCTCCCTTATGGTCCCAAAGGTCTTGTAGGCTTCTCATCGATTCTCGGGTCTCGGGATCGAGTCTAAGGGGCTCGGGAATGGGTCCCAAAGTCTCGGGATCGAATCTAAGGCACCGAGTGATCGTTCCTTCTCTTCGTTGGCTCCAAATGTGTAGGAAACGAGTCGGAAACCTTCCAATTCTCCATGAATGGTCTTGGAAACTTAAAACAAACTAGAAGAAGCATAAGTAGCCCAGAAACCGCTCCAAAGAGCGATTTCACAAGAGAAACCGGGACCAAACACAACAAATGGGCACTAAAAACTACACTTATCAACTCCCCCACACTTAACCCTTACTCGCCCTCGAGTAAGCACCTACTAACTAAAACTAAAAGAAACTAGACTACTAACCGAGCGGGTATTAGCGCACCCTACGCCCTTTCAACTCACGCGAGTACACTTAGAAGAAAAGTGCACTCCGCAAGGCAAGTAAGGTCTTGCGACAAAACTGTGGAGGCAACCAGACACAAAAGCACGTAAACAAACAAACAAACAAACAAACAAACACCAAACGGTTTCATCCAAGACAAAACAAATACTGCTTCCCTCAACAAAGCGGTGAAAGATACACCGGTTAGGGACTCAAGGCAAGTGACAACGTTCCCAAACTAATAATACAAACCGATATGAACTAAACCCTAATAGTATGACGACAAAGCAGTAAAAACGTTGGTAACTTACCTAGATTCCTCCTAACCTTCTAAGAACGTACCACGGGACGATAGGCGGGATGGAAAAAGGATGAACCACGGAGTTAGTCGACACTGTAGATAAGTGAAGCCCCGCCCCCTTTAGCGACAAGCCAAGAGGGTCGTCCCATGTCCAAAATCGCCCAACTAGTCCAAGTAAAAAGGTGGTTAAGGTTGCAAAGTGAGGGAAGTCCAACTATTTACCGCTATCATCCTTCCTAGGGACTCGGTCCTTTGGTAGGCTCTTCACGGTAATATCCGGAAGAAGGCTTATTTTTGAGGGATGAGTATTCTTATTGTGAGGGGATTTTCATTGGCATTCTTTTCTTTTGCATTTGGCTTTTGATTTTCTATGCCACTTCTTTTTCTTCTTTTGTATTTTGTTTTTCTTTTGTTGTGCCTTTTCTTTTTCTTCTTTCTTTTCTTTCTCTTTTTCTTACTTTTGACTTGGTTTGCCTTTTTGATATAATTTGTATTGTAGGCAATTCTTGCAACCAAGTGAGAATTTAAACGATTTTGCAACTTATTTGTGGAAAAATGTGTATGAGGTAGGGAAATGGGTGAGTCGGGACGGCGCCTTCCCTTCAAACCCACAAAAAGGGGAGAAACTTGGACTAGTCAAAGCAATTCCGAACATGGTCACCTAGCGGATGGAACTCGGCAACCAAGGCCTTTTCACTCCGTGGGTGGTCATAATGGTCAAAATGCAAATCTCGTGGTAAATCCCTAGTAGACTAGGTGGACTCAAGGTAAGGAACCAACGAAATCATTGATTTAAAGTCATTCTACTAGACTAAAGTCCAAGACTCGATTCATACAACTAGAAAGGGAAAGTAAACACTTGCTCACTAGCCTCAAAACCGGGTTTTCGAAAACCTTTTTCCTACACTAGACACAAACCACACAACACAAAACGAAGACAAAATAAAATGAAACGAAACGAGACAAAACAGAACAAAATGAAAGAAAGAAAAGAAAACACACAAGGAAAACAAACACCACCCCGAAATATCCACATAAGCATCCAAATCAACCACAAACTCTACAAAGCTCCACCCGAGCACACGTCATCACACAATCTCCTCCAAGCTCCACAAGAGACAAAGAGGGAAAAGGGATAAAAAGATGTTACCGGATGTCTTGAAAGACCCGCAAAGTTAGCGGTGATTAAGCTACCTACAAGGAAAAGGGAGGCCAAACACACACAACACAACAAATATACGAGATAACGACACAAAAGGAAAAGACACAAAAGAAAATCTTTTTTGATTTTATGAAAATTTTCAAATTTTTAGAGGTTTTTAAGAGTTTTCGGAAAAAACTACGAAAATAAAACTAACTAGGCTAGGATATCGCTCCCCCACACTTAAACCGAGCAATGTCCTCATGCTCGATCAGTAGTGTGTGCGGAGACACTAAAAGGAAAAGAAACTACGAAAATAAAGCTAAAAATCAAAAATAAAAGCGGAGAAAAGGTAGGATGTGTCTGGCCGGGGTGTAATCAAGTCACCATGGGCCGAGACGAGAAAAGATATGAATGGGGGAAGAAATAAAAAGAAGAAAATAAAAGGAAATGGGAGGGGAGGGCTAGGTGTAATCAAGTCACCTAGCCCGGATTCCGCCGAAATCCGACTAAATCTAAACAAAAAAAAGAGAAATCAAAGAAAAAGTGAAAATACTTGCCAATTTGGATTTTGAAATGACCCTCGATGTAGTCACATCATCGGGACTCGGGAGCAAAGACTACCAAGGCCCCGAGGGCCACCATGACACAAATATGATAATGGGAAGGGGAACAAACGAGTAAAGACTAGCAATAAAAGACGGAAAAGAATGAAAGTCGCCCACCAACCGGTTAGCAACTCACGAACTCCATCGTCTCAATGATCAATAACAGCACAATGCTTGTCTTCATAATCGATATTCCTCTTCATGCTCAATATAATCACGCGGTAGAAGCTCTTGGTTTGCAATGGTAAAATGAGGTGGGATTTGGAGTGAAACTCGGTGTATAGTGAAGAGAAGATGAGATGAATGTATGTATATGAAGTGTAGGGGTCACATGATAGGTGCAAGGGTAGGTAGGGAGGTTGGGAGGGGGTATAAAGTGGTTGGGTGGGCTCCAATGTCGAAGAAGAGGCAAAAGGAGGAGCTGGGGACCGTCCCGGTCGGGAAGGCCCCTTCCCGGCCGGGACGAACTTGGTCCCGGTCGGGATCACACTCCAGAGAACTCACTTTTTATCATACTCATCCCGATCGGGATGACATCCTTCCCGGTCGGGATGGTTCCTTCTTCCCGGTCGGGATGGTTCCTTCTTCCCGGTCGGGATGGTTCCTTCTTCCCGGCCGGGACTGTTCTTTCCCGGTCGGGAAGGGCTTCTAACCCTTCATATCCTTGATAGCTTCACCCATGGCCACCAATACATCGAGATATAAAATCTCGTCCCCAAAAGCTTGTCAAAAGCTTCAAAAACCGACTCCCATACCCAAGTCCAAGCTTCTATCATCAACTACTCACTCAAGACTTCATCTTCACTATAACCTATCAAATATGCTCAATAAACATCATCAAATTCCCTCCCTCACATCGCTCATCAAACATCCAAATAACAAGAATTTCACAAAACTCAAAAGAATAAGAAAGAGATATATACAATAAGACGGTTCTTTTGGAACTCCGTCAAACCAAGGATGGTGCATTCTTCAATCATTTTTCAACAACACTATAGATAACTCCATCGCCATCAAGAGCAAGAAGTAACAAATCAAAGGCTCGAGAGAAATCTTCCATCAAGCTTGTGGAATACCAATCCACACTCCAAGGTTCTTCACAACCTTGTCTAGAAGTCCCTGGGGCATCCCGATCTACTAATTTCAATAGCTTGAACTTGTACTTTCGATCCTTCGGTATATACCCAAACTTCCACTCATCTTCACAAGGCCCCAAGGGAGGCTCAACTCTCTTCTTAATAACCGACTCATCTTCAATAATGTCACATGGGCATTCACCCGCCCCTAGCTCGGAATCATCGTCTTCACTTCCACACAAGTTCATGTCTTCTTTCAAGCTTTCACCCAACTCATTCCCTAGATCGAAGTCTTTCATGGCACAGATCATATTGCACGATTCTTCATTTTTAGGCGAGGTGTTGCCTTGGAGGTCAAACATGAGCTTCTCGTCGCCTAGCTCAAAAGTGATCCTACCATTCTTCACATCAATCATTGCACCGGCGGTATGTAGGAATGGGCGGACAAGGATAATAGGAGTGATGGCATCCTCCGGCATGTCAAGCACAAGAAAGTCGACTGAAATGAAGAATTTCCCTATTCTTAACGGCACATCCTCTAACATTCCTAATGGTCGATTAAGTGAACGATCGGCCATTTGGAGTGTGATCGAGGTACACTTGAGCTCTCTCATTCCAAGTCGCTCACAAATAGAGTAGGGGATAATGCTTACACTCGCACCCAAGTCACATAGTGCCCTTCCAATCTTTAAGCTCCCTATGGTGCACAGGATTGAGAAACTACCCGGATCCTTCAACTTATTAGGAAGTGTAGAGCCTTGAATGAGTTCGCTCACCTCTCTTGTGAACGCTATGGTCTCTTCCTTGTTCATGGACCTCTTCCTAGCCAAAATTTCTCTCATGAATTTTCCATAGGCCGGGACTTGTGTAATTAACTCGGTGAAAGGGATGCTCACATCCAACTTCTTCACAATATCAAGAAACTTGTTATATTGAACATCCACCTTGGTCTTCATTTGCCTTATTGGAAATGGCAACTTGATGTGTACCTTATCTTGCTCATTAAGGTTGGACTTTTCAATTAACATTTTCTTCTTTCCTTTGTCTTCTCCTTGGGGTGGGGGAAGCTTATCTTCTTGGGGTTTCTCAATCTCCCACAAGACTTGCTCCTCTATGAGGTTTCCCCAACCTTCATTGCTTTGAGATGGAGATACAACTTCTTCCATGATTTGTTGTTCACTAGGAAACAGGGGAGAATCATAGGATGCACCGCTCCTTAAGGTGATGGCATTCACATGTTCAAATTTTGATAGTACACCTTGAGGGGGTAGTTGACCCTTTTGTCTTGAAGAACTACCCGAAGCAACTTGAGCTAGTTGGGTTTCGAGCATCTTGAGATGAGTTTTTGTTTCCTTGTTATCCATTAGAAGTTGGGCAATAAGTTCCAATTGACTTCTTTGCGTCTCCAACATTTTCTTTTGTGTATCGAAATCCCGAGATGGAGATTGTTGATTGTGTGGAGTATTGGTGATGGCTAGAGGAATACCATAATCATGAGTTGGAGACCGGCTCCTTTGCTTGTTCTCTTGTTGTTGATTTTGGGACCCTTGTTGTTGAAAGTTCCCTTAGAACCCTTGAGTATTGCCTTGATTGTGATTGTGGTAACCTTGGTTGTTGCTTTGGTATCCTTGAGAATGTTGGTTTCCTTGGGAACCACCTTGATGATTAAAGTTACCTTGATGGAACCCTTGATTGTTGAAGGCACCTTGGTTATGTTGTTGAAACTTGTTAAAAGGTCGTTGATTGCCTTGACAACCTTGGAAACCTTGGTTGTTGTCCCTTAAGGGAGGAGAAACATACGGACGGTGTTGTTGTTAGGCATGTTGTTGGGAAGCTTGATGGGAAGCTTGGAACATATGTTGATTTGGCACATTTTGTAACACCCCTGATTTTATAAATTAAATTAAATTAAAGTTATATTCGTATTTTATTTTATTTACGATTTAACTCGTAATTCTTAAAATTATTATTAAAACAAGTTTATCGTTTAATCGTTTCAAACTCCTAAAATTCTATTTGACTCGGAAACTCTTCTTATATTTAAAACATATTTTTATTTCTGTTTCAATTTATTTTATACATTTATTTAATTCTTATCGAAAATATATTTCAACGATTTAAATTCTAAATTCTTTTTATTTATCTATTTATATTTAAAATCGAATTTCTATTTTCGGCTGGAACTTCATTTATTTTAAAGTTTCGTCAAAACATTTATTAAATTTTCCTCGAGAAATCAATAATTTAATTCACTTTATCGAAAATTTATCATTTATCAGGAAATACTATTTGATCGTCTAATTATTTATAAATTTCATTTTCGTCTCGAATACTTTTTTTTCACTCATTTTGTTAGTCGGCCCGATTAATTATTAATTTTATTGACTCGATTTTAATTTGATTTCGTGGGTCAGTCAACTTATCGTTACGAAATTTGTTTAATTTGTATTTCTGAACCGATTCATTTAATTAATCCGTATCCTATGTTTATCCTACTTGTCTGGCATTAACCTCCACCTTTTTGTTTTCCCCTCACTTTACGTACACCTCTTTACTCCTCCACCGTTTCACTCCACCTTTTTCACCCTCCTTGCTCCTCGTTTTTAACGTATTCCTTCCTCTTCATTCAACTGCTTCAACCCCTCCTTTTTGGCTACTTTTTGTTCAGCCGTCTTCAGCAATCGAACCTTGATGATTTTCGCTTTTCTTCCTCTGTTTTCTCTCTGTTCTGTTCCTGCGCTGCTGCCGCTGTTCCTCTCGGCTCCGATGTCAGTTCCGGGTCATCTGATTCGGGTAGGTAATTCCGCCCCTTCTCCTTTTCCCGTGTTTGTTGCTGCGTGATGCTGTTGCTGCTACTTTTGTTAGCCGTTTTTCTTCCTCGATTTTGGCATTGTTTCAGTCCAGTTCGGTCATCTCCTGTTGCTTGTCGACGCTGCCTTGTTGTTGTCATTTTGGGTTCTCGTTGATGTATGATGCTGTACTGTCGGTGTTAGTTGCTTTTGTTCTGCCGCTGCTACTGTATTTTCGTTCGGCTGCTGCTGTCATTTTGCTGTAGTTGTTGCTGCTGTTGTCGGTTGTAGTTTGCTGCTGCGGTTTGTTGTTGTTTTCGTGTTCCTGCTGTTACTTTTCAATCTCACGTTCTTCTTCCTCTTCGTTCTATGTTTTTCTTCTCTTCTCTTCATTTGCTGATGCTACTCTCCTTTCCTCTTCTTCCTCATTCGTTTTTGCTGTCGTTAATTGCTGTTATCGATTCCACTGTCGCTGCTTTATGTCGCGTTCTTGTTTGCCTGTTCTGCTGGTTTCCGTTTCCTCGTCTTCTTCTTGGACTGCTGCTACTGTCCATTTTGTCGCTGTTATTGCTGTCCGTAGTGCTGCTGCTTTCTTCTCTTTATCTTATTCTTCATCATTCTGGTTGTTGTTTGTTGTTTCGGTTTAATTGCGTTGCTACTGCTGCCTGTTTCTTCTTCTTTTCTCTCCTGTCGTTGCCATTTCTGCTGTTGTTTGATTCTACGGTACGAGTACTGTAGTGTTATCGTTGTTTGCACTGCTGCTATCATCTCGTATCCTTGTTTCACTTCGTTTCGATGCCGTTTTTTGCTGCTACTGTTATTGCTGCTCTTTCTTTTTGGTTGTCGCTGCTACTGTCATCACGTTACTGCTATTGTTGTTTCTCGGGAACTTTTGTTCATATGCTGTTCGTATTCATCTTCTACTCGTTCTTCCCCTCTGTTTGTGTCGTCCATATAATAGTCCTATCAAATTCCTCACAAACTGTTCCTTCTTTTATTTGGTTCCCTTCAGCTTATTTTCCATAGATTTCCCTATGTTCCTCCTCCGTTCTCATTTTACGCTCCGTTCATCTTCGAGTTTTCTTGGTTTTCGCGAAGACGCATCTGGGGACAAGTACATGATCATTTTGGATTTTCGACTCAAGGTAACTTTAGGACGTTACTCGATTTTATATCTTATGTTTGAGTAGTAGTATGTAGTAAATATTTTAACTTCGGTTTTCTAATTTTAGCTATTTATTATTGCTAATACTATTAATTTTAAATCATATGTTTCATAAATATTTTTACAACTTTCGATATCGTTTTATAAATCGTTAGTAATTTTATTATTTATGATCGTTATAATACCTTGTTGGTTATCGTGACACTAGTAACTAAATAACATCGATTTCATATTTTCGTCATATTTCGTTAATTTCTAATTTTTTATACTCAAAATCATATTTTCATATTATAATTGAGATTTTTATACTTGTTTAATAAATTAATTATCGTTTTACGATTTATACTAATAAATGAGAAAATAGTTTATTTAGTTTTAAATACATTTTAGTCGAGACTATTTTCACTAATAATTTCCTATTTGTTTCCGATTGACTATTTTTATTAAAATTTGTATTATTTATAAATCAAAGCTATTTCTTAAAAATAATTTGAAACCTTTATAAAATTCATTTCATTTATAAAACTCGTTGACTCAATTAATTTTGATATCGTTTTTCTTAAAATGTCTCTTTTCTAAAATTTATAGTTTTAATTCGATTTCCTAATTATTTATAAAATGCTATATATTGACTTATTATATTTTATTTATATTTTGAGTAACGAATTTAGAAATATATTAAAGTTACGATAACGACGATAATAATAAAATGTTAATTTCGTTAGAAATGCTATTTTTATTACATTTCACTTATTTCAATAACTTACGTATTTTCTATAAGACTTTTTATTTTAAGTAAGTTTCTAAAATTAGTAAGTTCTATTTATAGAAAGTTTCCCTTTTAATATAAAATGTTTATTCCTTTTATCCATATAATTTATATTGATTATATTTACTTTTGAATATCAATAATGACTGTTTTGGAGTTATGAAATAAGGAAAAGTGTGGGTTTAGATTAATATAGTCTGGGATGTACGTTTTTGCCATCAACTGTAAGGCTGGTGTGTCTTTGTGGGGCACATTGGTTGTTGAACTGAGCATGGTTTGTGTTCAGGAGAGTGTATGTTTACCTTAAACTTAGATATCGCATCGTGTAAGTCGCGTCGGGTTGAACTGGATATGGTTTGTATCCAGGAGGGGTGTGCACTACTTAAACCAGGACCACGCTGCACGCAATCCTGTTATAGTTGAGTTGCCTAGTTAGAGACCGAAGTCTAATTTGTTTTTGACTAAGTTTTCGAAGCTAGTTTAGTATTGTCCTAGTGAAAGTCTAGATTCTGCATTAATTCTTTCCTTAACGCCAGTTTTGAATATTTATATTATCGATTGATTTTGACTTGCAGGTTGGCAAGTGCTTTAAGTTTCGTTGAAAACTTATTTTTATTATATCGTTTTAATGTTTTTCTCTTTTTAAATATTTTGATATAATAATACTATTATTTTTCCATATGATATAATGTGGCTGGGAGAACGTCCGAGTTACTCCCCACTGACGTGGCTGTTATGTTTATAACATGAAAGGTATTTGCTGCTGGGTTTTGGGTGTGAGCTAGCGAGTAGCGAGGATCCTACTCTTCTTCATTTATGTTATTTATGGATTTTTGTAACCCTATTTGAAGAATTTTTATTTTAGCCCTTTTGTAAAAAGAGTCTTTTGTATTGACTTACCATTTCTTTTAATAAGATATAGTTTGTCAGTGTGTTTTAATCCCACTCTACAGTGTTTCCGCCACTGTATTGCGTTAAAATTTCTAGGGGATTACAGTTGGTATCAGAGCATTGTTGCTCCCGACGCTTACACCTGATTCTAGGAAAAATACCAGTAAATGATTTAAATATTAAAGAAATGTAAGTGAGAGATGTGTTGAAATCAAATTAAGGACTTAACTGTTAGCTTTATATGTTCTTGTAACTCAATGATTAGCATTGAATAATTGTTGCTTTTGTCTAGAAGAAGATGAAAGAACAAGGTGTTGATATGCTACTCCGGATCAGGATAAGACCTGCTTAGAACTCTCAACGCCTGCTGACTCGAGTGGACAACTTGGTGCTCCAAGAAGAATGTTGTTGGTGACCTTTCAACACAGACCCAGTTTGCTCAAGCTACATGCCGCCAGATGATTGATAGTAGATTTCGGTTCCCCGCTGGTGTAGTAGATCTAAATCTGACTTAGCTCTTTGTTGGATCCATATGAAGTAACACAAGACCAGTGTGCTCGTGTCCCTACGAGAAGATGTAGATATCCTGCAAATTCCTTTGTAGAACCTTTGAGGTCCTAACTTTCCCTTCTCGTTTTTAGGTCTTTATCATCTAGAATCATTGATTCTTTTCTATCTGCTTTTGCCTTTCCCAATTCTTCTCTTATAAATTCTCGTCTATATTCTTGGGATAAATCTTCGATTAATTCTCCTACTTTACCATCTTTCCTCTTGAGATTCTTGGTTTGACCGAATTCCGTTCGAGTGAACCCCGTGGAAAGTTATAGATGTTGAGGTTTAGTAAACCCTTGTTACCTGGTTTGAGGGTTGTGAGTCTACCCTATCTTCTAAGCAGATAAGAAATTATTGAGGATTGATTTGAGTGGCAAATTGTTGATTGATGGAATAAGGATGATACTTTAGACACTGAACCTTGGGTTATAGGTTATTTTTATTATTCTAGAGTACTTAGAGTTGAATATATTTTGGAGTAGTAAGAGTATATTATATTTGATGGATACCTAGTATCTAGCCTAGAACCAAATTAAAGGTAACTGATAATATTACCTTGAGATTCTTACCTAATGCTTATTTGAAGGATGCATCGTGAATATTTGGGATCATAGAGTATTGTTTAAAGTGTTAGCCTGAGTGTTGTGGTACCATCAAAGGTTTTCATTAATATCGTTAGAAATTTTGGTTGACGTAGATTACCCGTGTTTCTTAAGGATTGGATCGTTGATCGTTGATTAAGGTTGTAACCTATGAACTTTGTAGTTGAGTGATCTAACTTGGATAAATTGTTGTTAACCTTGAAGAAGAGAAACATATTGCACAATTAAAGGTTTGATTTATCGCGTTGTTTTGAGGAATACTTAATGTGAATCATCTTGATGGATTTATAGTTCAGAACCCTTAGACCAACAGGATTGTGGCTTCGTTGAGTTAATAAAAAATTTGGTGGTTTCGCTGATACAATATAAAGTTTGATGAAATTTTGAGAAACCTTAGTCAAATGACGTATTTGAAAACGTGAGTGTATACAGTTACCTATAGGATTGAGCGCTTTTGAGAATTTGTGGTACTTTTCCAATCCTTGTCTATTGGTGACGTTTTATACGTGTTGGTGAAATCATTTTTGAGAATTCTGTATCCGAATGCTGTTAAAGTTGGTGGATCTTGTTTAGTGTTCCTTACTCGAGAAATTTGGAGTACACCTCGAGTTCAAACCTTATAAACTTTGGAATTAGGAGCCTTATCGATTGCGTGTTTGGGTATATTTTGATAATTGTTGGAATTTTAATCGAGGAGATTAGATTGTAAAACATTTGTGGATTAGTATCGTGTCGATTGAACGATTGGATAATCACGTAAGACATTTTTAGAGTTTGTGACTGAGTAATACCACCTAGTGCCTAATATTGGACTTAACATTAGTCGATGGAAATTAGGAACCCGTGTTGTGGGAGTCGTACCGGGAATCTCGAGATGGTTAACTTCTTCTGTATTTCCTTGAGAGCTCTGTTTGACTCTCAATTTCGTTTCTCCCCTTAGCTTTTCTTAAATCTTGCTACTTCTCTTCGGCTAATCCTTTTGACTTCTTTATCGGGTTTGAAAATTTCTGTTTCGATTGTCGTGATTCTGACTCTGGTTATCCGTTTACCTTTTTCCCGTACCTTTGTTATGAAAAGTTTGACTAATTTAAAATTTTGATTTTCATGAAATTTTAACATTTTGAGTTATAAATTTCAAAACTTTGTACTTCGATTTTATTTTATTTTTGGTTGATAACATCTATTTAATCCTGTTCAAAAGGGTCTTAATAATTTATTTTAAAGTATTTCGAAATTTTTAAAATTTTAATTTTGATTTTTAAGTAATTAAGATATTTGTGAAAATTTTCGTAGTTGCAAATATTTTGATAGGATTATTTTTTTAAAAATGGTTTAACATTTTCGAAAAACTTGGTATGTCAAATTTTTATTTTATTGTCGATAAACTTCAAACCTATTATTGAAAATGTTTGACGAATGGTTCGATTTTCATTTACTAGCTACGAAATTTGATTTCTCAAAATTTTGTTTGATTTTAAAGCAAAGTAATTTCGAATTTCTTCATTAAAATGTTTTACTGTTATTTTGAAAATATTTGGGTACTCTACCTCGAGTTCGCTTACAAATATTATTTATCGTCATTATATTTTTAACTTACGATTTTATTAATTTAAATGATTCTAAACTTCGGGTAACTGAGCCCAACTTATCTTGAAATAATTTTGTCTTCGATTTGTTCAAATGATATAACCTTGTTTTCCATTTTATTATTATGTTTTTGTTAGTTTCGAGGACGAAATTTCTTTTTAGTGGGGATGATTATAACACCCCTGATTTTATAAATTAAATTAAATTAAAGTTATATTCGTATTTTATTTTATTTACGATTTAACTCGTAATTCTTAAAATTATTATTAAAACAAGTTTATCGTTTAATCGTTTCAAACTCCTAAAATTCTATTTGACTCGGAAACTCTTCTTATATTTAAAACATATTTTTATTTCTGTTTCGATTTATTTTATACATTTATTTAATTATTATCGAAAATATATTTCAACGAATTAAATTCTAAATTCTTTTTATTTATCTATTTATATTTAAAATCGAAATTCTACTTTCGGCTGGAACTTCATTTATTTTAAAGTTTCGTCAAAACATTTATTAAATTTTCCTCGAGAAATCAATTTAATTCACTTTATCGAAAATTTATCATTTATCGGGAAATACTATTTGATCGTCTAATTATTTATAAATTTCATTTTCGTCTCGAATACTTTTTTTTCACTCATTTTGTTTGTCGGCCCGATTAATTATTAATTTTATTGACTCGATTTTAACTCGATTTCGTGGGTCAGTCAACTTATCGTTACGAAATTCGTTTAATTTGTATTTCTGAACGGATTCATTTAATTAATCTGTATCCTATGTTTATCCAACTTGTCTGGCATTAACCCCCACCTTTTTGTTTTCCCCTCACTTTACGTACACCTCTTTACCCCTCCACCGTTTCACTCCACCTTTTTCACCCTCCTTGCTCCTCGTTTTTAAGGTATTCCTTCCTCTTCATTCAACTGCTTCAATCCCTCCTTTTCGGCTCCTTTTCGTTCAGCCGTCTTCAGCAATCGAACCTTGATGATTTTCGCTTTTCTTCCTCTGTTTTTCCTCTGTTCTGTTCCTGCGCTGCTGCCGCTGTTCCTCTCGGCTCCGATGTCAGTTCCGGGTCATCTGATTCGGGTAGGTAATTCCGCCCCTTCTCCTCCTCTCGTGTTTATTGCTGCGTGATGCTGCTGCTGCTACTTTTGTTAGCCGTTTTTCTTCCTTTTCTTTTCCTTCTTCTTCCTCGATTTTGGCATTGTTTCAGTCCAGTTCGGTCATCTCCTGTTGCTTGTTGACGCTGCCTTGTTGTTGTCATTTTGGGTTCTCGTTGATGTATGATGCTGTACTGTCGGTGTTAGTTGCTTTTGTTCTGCCGCTGCTACTGTATTTTCGTTCGGCTCCTGCTGTCATTTTGCTGTAGTTGTTGCTGCTGTTGTCGGTTGTAGTTTGCTGCTGCGGTTTGTTGTTGTTTTCGTGTTCCTGCTGTTACTTTTCAATCTCATGTTCTTCTTCCTCTTCGTTCTATGTTTTTCTTCTCTTCTCTTCATTTGCTGATGCTACTTTCCTTTCCTCTTCTTCCTCATTCGTCTTTGCTGTCGTTAATTGCTGTTATCGATTCCACTGTCGCTGCTTGATGTCGCGTTCTTGTTGGCCTGTTATGCTGGTTTCCGTTTCCTCGTCTTCTTCTTGGACTGCTGCTACTGTCCGTTTTGTCGCTGTTATCGCTGTCCGTAGTGTTACTGCTTTCTTCTCTTTATCTTATTCTTCATCATTCTGGTTGTTGTTTGTTGTTTCGGTTTAATTGCGTTGCTGCTGCTGCCTGTTTCTTCTTCTTTTCTCTCCTGTCATTGCCATTTCTGCTGTTGTTCAATTCTACGGTACGAGTACTGTAGTGTTATCGTTGTTTGCACTGCTGCTATCATCTCGTATCCTTGTTTCACTTCGTTTCGATGTCGTTGTTCGCTGCTACTGTTATTGCTGCTCTTTCTTTTTGGTTGTCGCTGCTACTGTCATCACGTTACTGCTATTGTTGTTTCTCGGGAACTTTTGTTCATATGCTGTTCGTATTCATCTTCTACTCGTTCTTCCCCTCTGTTTGTGTCGTCCATATAATTGTCCTATCAAATTCCTCACAAACTGTTCCTTTTTTTATTTGGTTCCCTTCAGCTTATTTTCCACAGATTTCCCTATGTTCCTCCTCCGTTCTCATTTTACGCTCCGTTCATCTTCGAGTTTTCTTGGTTTTCGCGAAGACGCATCTGGGGACAAGTACATGATCATTTTGGATTTTCGACTCAAGGTAACTTTAGGACGTTACTCGATTTTATATCGTATGTTTGAGTAGTAGTATGTAGTAAATATTTTAACTTCGGTTTTCTAATTTTAGCTATTTATTATTGCTAATACTATTAATTTTAAATCATATGTTTTATAAATATTTTTACAACTTTCGATATCTTTATAAATCGTTAGTAATTTTATTATTTATGATCGTTATAATACCTTGTTGGTTATCGTGACACTAGTAACTAAATAATATCGATTTCATATTTTCGTCATATTTAGTTAATTTCTAATTTTTTATACTCAAAATCATATTTTCATATTATAATTGAGATTTTTATACTTGTTTAATAAATTAATTATCGTTTTACGATTTATACTAATAAATGAGAAAATAGTTTATTTAGTTTTAAATACATTTTAGTCGAGACTATTTTCACTAATAATTTCCTATTTGTTTCCGATTGACTATTTTTATTAAAATTTGTATTATTTATAAATCAAAGCTATTTCTTAAAAATAATTTGAAACCTTTATAAAATTCATTTCATTTATAAAACTCGTTGACTCAATTAATTTTGATATCGTTTTTCTTAAATTGTCTCTTTTCTAAAATTTATAGTTTTTATTCGATTTCCTAATTATTTATAAAATGCTATATATTGACTTATTATATTTTATTTATATTTTGAGTAACGAATTTAGAAATATCTTAAAGTTACGATAACGACGATAATAATAAAATGTTAATTTCGTTAGAAATGCTATTTTTATTACATTTCACTTATTTCAATAACTTACGTATTTTCTATAAGACTTTTTATTTTAAGTAAGTTTCTAAAATTAGTAAGTTCTATTTATAGAAAGTTTCCCTTTTAATATAAAATGTTTATTCCTTTTATCCATATAATTTATATTGATTATATTTACTTTTGAATATCGATAATGACTGTTTTGGAGTTATTAAATAAGGAAAAGTGTGGGTTTAGAGTAATATAGTCTGGGATGTACGTTTTTGCCATCAACTGTAAGGCTGGTGTGTCTTTGTGGGGCACATTGGTTGTTGAACTGAGCATGGTTTGTGTTCAGGAGAGTGTATGTTTACCTTAAACTTAGATATCGCATCGTGTAAGTCGCGTCGGGTTGAACTGGATATGGTTTGTATCCAGGAGGGGTGTGCACTACTTAAACCAGGACCACGCTGCACGCAGTCCTGTTATAGTTGAGTTGCCTAGTTAGAGACCGAAGTCTGATTTGTTTTTGACTAAGTTTTCGAAGCTAGTTTAGTATTGTCCTAGTGAAAGTCTAGATTCTGCATTAATCCTTTCCTTAACGCCAGTTTTGAATATTTATATTATCGATTGATTTTGACTTGCAGGTTGGCAAGTGCTTTAAGTTTCGTTGAAACTTATTTTTATTATATCGTTTTAATGTTTTTCTCTTTTTAAATATTTTGTATAATAATACTATTATTTTTCCATATGATATAATGTGGCTGGGAGAACGTCCGAGTTACTCCCCACTGACGTGGCTGTTATGTTTATAACATGACAGGTATTTGCTGCTGGGTTTTGGGTGTGAGCTAGCGAGTAGCGAGGATCCTACTCTTCTTCATTTATGTTATTTATGGATTTTTGTAACCCTATTTGAAGAATTTTTATTTTAGCCCTTTTGTAAAAAGAGTCTTTTGTATTGACTTACCATTTCTTTTAATAAGATATAGTTTGTCAGTGTGTTTTAATCCCACTCTACAGTGTTTCCGCCACTGTATTGCGTTAAAATTTCTAGGGGATTACACATTTTGAGGCTTAGAATATGGAACACCTTGCTTGTATGCTTGAAAAGCATTCACTTGCTCAATACTACCTCGACAATGTAGAGGCTCATGTCCATATATCCCACAAAGCTCACATATCCCATAATAAGATGTAGGAGGAACCACTCCTATAGCATTAACTTCTTGAATTGCATGTTGGTGGGAAGAAATTGTGCCTTGAACTTGATTGAGGTGACTTTGGAGCTTCTTATCAATAGTATCCATGTGGGTCTTCAATTGTGCTTCAAGATCGGCACTAAGTTGTGTTATGGCATCGATCTCGTGCCTTCCTCCTCGATTCGCCTTCCTAGGCCTACTATATTGGGAATTGTGAACTGTCATTTCTTCAATTTTAGCCCATGTTTGATCGTCATCGACTTCGGTAAACCTTCCATTGGAACCCATTTTGAGTATAGCCCTAGAATCTTCATATAAACCATTCCAAAATTGTTGTACAAGGAACCATTGGGCCAACCCATGATGGGGACAAGAACGGATCAAGGCTTTAAACCTTTCCCATGACTCATAAAGACTTTCTTCGTCACGTTGTTGAAACCCCATGATTGAAGCTCTCAAAATATTGGTCTTCTCCGGTGGATAAAATTGTTGGTAGAATGCTAAGGCTAGCTTCTTCCAAGTGTCAATACCGAGAGCCGTCTTGTCTAAACCTTTGAGCAATTGCTTTGCCTTGCCAACTAAAGAGAGGGGAAATAATACCCGCCGGATTTGGTCTTGGGTTACTCCCGGTTGTGAGATGGCATCGCAATAATCCGAGAAGGTTTCCATGTGTTGATTAGGATCTTCGGTTGGTAACCCACTAAATTGACTTCTTTCAACCAATTGAATAAATTGCATTTTTGCCAAAACATTTCCGGCATAGGTGGCCGGTAAAGCGGTGGGACCGGGCAAAACGTCTTTCGTGAAGGTTGAATGAGAAGAGAACTTAGGCATGATTGGATGCAAGGGAGATGATGGTGTAGATGGTGTTGATGTAGAATTTGAAGGAGAACTAGGTTGAGAAGAGTGACTTGAAGAAGTACCAAAAGTATTTATGAAGATCCCTTCGGTATTGCCTTGAGGTTGTTCGCTAAAGTCGGATCCTTGGGCTTGCTCTTCAATGGTATTGCTAGTACCTGGTTGAGAATTTCTAACCCGATCAATCGTCCGTTGGCGAAAGGCTCTAAAGAGTCTCTCCGGCTCTGGATTGAAGAGAAAGAAGTCGTCTCTCCTCCTAGGCATGCACTACACATTTGGAACAAACGTGAGAACACCTAGTGCTTTATGGGCACTAGGCAAAGACAATAAACGAACACAACCCAAGACAAAGAGAGAAGAAAGCCAAATGAACTAAGAAAAAGTCTACAAAATATGCACAAGGGATAGAAAAAAAACACAAGAGGGGTAACTAAGTCAAGTTATAAAGCAAACTAAGTCTAAACATGCGCCGTCCCCGGCAACGGCGCCAAATTGATGGTGGGAATTGCCGTGGTTCCCAACCAACAAATAGAGTCCAACTAATCCTAACGGGTAGCTAGGGTAAGTCGGGTCGAGTCCACGGGGACGGTTATGAAGCGTCTAGACTATCGTCTACCTAAAAACAAGGCTAAGCTACCAAAACAACACAAAGAGGAAGAGAATTGACAAGGAAGAACAAACAAGAATGATGACAAGAGAAAGGAACTATGACTATGAATAGACTAGGTATAACATGAACTAATGAATTAACTAATGCTAAATTGAAACAATAAACTAGAAGAATGATTACTAACAAGATGGGTAAATCAAATATGGAAAGGAGTAGGGTTAGTTTGGGTTCATAAGTGTAGTAGGATAGTTGGGTAACCAAGGGGTGTAGGTTTAACCTAGTTACTAAGGTCGGTCCGCGCTCTCGCGTCAAAGCCAATGTCCGCACTCTCGTGTCTAAGACAAAACCCGAATACTCATGCAAGATATCACCCAATACAGAAGAATTCAACCACAAATCAATCACACAATGAGAAGATGAAAACAAGTATGAGAAGCATGGCCACTACAATTCAAACAAGCAATTCAACAAACACATAGAGTGCTCAATATGTGACTAGTAACAAAGGATTCATCTTTACCCTCAATCAAACCCTAATTACCCATAATCCACACTTAATCCCCCTACTAACTCCACAATAAGTCTACTCACACATAATGAAACTAACCCTAAACATAACAAGAGGAATCAACACAAACAACAAAACATTCATAATGGAACTAGCAAGAACAAGAACAATAATCAAAGATTAAAACTTGAAGAATTAAACAAGGATTAAGAGTAAAGAGAGTAAGAAGATTATACCTACTAATAAGAAGATGAAAAGATAAGAACTTGTATTAATAAGAAAAACCCAAATCAATCTCCAAGGTTGTCAATCTTGGATGAATCTTGAAGAATTCTCTTAATATAATACTAATTACTAAGATTAAGCTAAGATTAACAAAAGATTCATGAAATATTAAGCTAGGGATGAAGAGAGTCTATCTAGGGTTTAGAATAATGTAGAGTAGTCTAATGTACATAAACAATACAAAGGAAGGGTATTTATAAGGTTACAAGAGTGGAGGAGAATGAAAGAAGAGTCACGAGCTGCAGCTGCTCCTTCCCGGCCGGGAAGGTGGTGGTCCTGATCGGGATGGAGTGGTCCCGACCGGGAAGGATCTGGTCCCGATAGGGATCATGCATAACACCGGGCGGTGTTATGCATGTAATCCCCTATAAATTCTAATGCGAAACAGTGGCGGAATCACTGTTTAGTTGGGATTAACACACTGATAACTAAAATTTTAATAATGAAAAGGTAAGTCAGTACAACTGCCACTTTTTATAAAAAGGACAAAAATTAAAATCCTCAAAAATGTTTAACATACAAACCATAATATGAAAATAAATTCAACGGCGCAAGACTAAATGCCGCTCGCTAGCTCACACAACCCGAACAGATAATACCTGCCATGTTATAAACATAACAGCCACAATTCAGTGGGGAGTAACGACGACGTTCTTCCAGCCATATTACATGATATTAATGCACAATTACTACCATATCAAAATAGTTGAAAAATGGAAAACATTTAAAATGATACGGTAAAATAATTCGAAATGACTGTCAACCTGCAAATCCATGTCAATCAATAAAAATAACGGCGCTATGGAAGTCAATCTGTGTAACGGAATAGACTTTCACTAGGATCATACTAAATTAGGTTCGAGAATTTAGTCGAAACAAATTAGACTTCAGTCTTTAACTAGGCAACTCAACTATAACAGGACTGCGTGCAGCGAGGTCCTGGCTTAAGTAATGTACACCCCTCCTGGACACCAACCGTAATCCAGTTCAACCCGACGGCGACTTACACGATGCGATATCTAAGTTTAAGGTCAAAATATACACACTCCTGAACATAAACCATGCTCAGTTCAACGACCAATGTGTCTCTAACTAGACACACCAACTTTATAGATGATGGCAAAACGTATACCCTAGAGTGTATTACTCTACCCGTACACTTATTCTTATTCCATAACTCCAAAACAAGCCGTTGACAAAACGTTCTTAAAAGGAAACTTTCTAATTTGGGAAACTTTCTAATATAGGAAACTTTCTGATTTAGGAAACTTTCTATTTTAGGAAATTTTCTATTTAGGAAATTTTCTCGGAATAACAATACGATGAAAATAGCGTTATAGAAAAAATATCGAGAATAGTAATTTACTCTAACTATAAAGTAAATATTATTAATTTCGCAAATGACTACTTTCGGCCTTAACAATTTTTAAGTTCTAAATCGAGTATAAATTATTTATAAGAATTGTCGAAATACTTCACAAACGTATTATCATTATGAATTAGGGTGTTTTGAAAATATATAAAACTAAAATTCCCTAATTATTATTAGTTTCGACGGAACAAGTATAAAATAATGTTTTACGACAATCATCTTTATAAAAGTAATTTATTTAACCTTCTTTATTTTATTAAACATTTAAATTATTTTCGAATAACATAAAGGGTGACTTAAGATGAAACGGTTAAATTTTTAGAAGGTTCGAAATTGCTGGAAAATTAAATAAGTTGTTGTAAAATCGTGTTTTAACGATTATTCACGATTTCGCTTAAAAATTGATTCTAACATTTAAAAGCTTCGAAAAATAGTGTAAAAATTACGATAAATAATTAAAACTAATATTTAGACAATCTGTCCAGAAAATATTTTTTTTCAAAATCTGGAAACTTGGTTTTAAAGGCTTTTACGGAAAACGCGTTAATTAAACGTTAACGATTAAAAATAAAAGCTAAATTCAAAATGATTTGTGCATGGTTGTTAAAAATCATAACATCAAGGAAATAAAAATTTTCCAGAAACTTTTCAAAAAAAAAATAAATGAAAATTTCAGAATTAAAAAAAAATAGGAAAAACCGTCTTTTAATCATCGGTTTCGTTTTAAATGGTTAAATAACGATTTATCGCTCTTTTTATTTTATTAAATCTCGAATGTCACTAAAATAATTATTTTTTTAGAAAATATCAGAAACTTTATTTTGAATCGAGAATTAAAAATAAAAATAAGAAATTAAAAGGAATATTCGGTTTTAACGATAAACGGTGTTTTAGGACTATTAATTTTTTTTACCCACTTATAAAATTCAAAAAATACGAAAATTTCCAGAAAATTAATTTTGGTCAGAATGTACGCACACAAAAAATTTCATATTTAAATACGTAATTTAGGCAGTTGAACATTAAATCGGTTTTAAATCGATTTTGTACGAAATCGGTTAAAAATCCATTAAACGACTCAAAAAAAACTCAAAATCTGTAAAATTTATTTTTTTTGACAGGAACTTTAAAATTATATTAGTGTATCGGCCAAATATTATGATTTAATAACTATTATAACGATTTATTCACTAATCTCGTAAAAACGAACACAACAACGAAATAATTGAAAATTAACGATTCTAAAACTTTTAAATAAAAAATTAATGACATACTATAATAGCCAAACAAAAACTTAAATTCTATACATGTAACTACGACAAAAAAAATCAAGCAATACCGAGATCGTCGTGTTACCTTAATCGAGATCTGAGTCAATAATGTACTCGTCCTCCTCGGGGTTGTCTCGAAAACCTATAAAAAAAATTATAAAAAAAGGTACAAGACCCTTATTAGCGTCGTAAATCGAGAAGTAGGAAGGAGGAATAGGGGTTTCGATGATTACCCTTGAACTAAGATGAACACGGAATGAAGAGAATGATCGAAAACGGGAAAAAAAATGAAGAACAGTGCACTATTGTTGTTTACGTTCTTCTTCTTTTTTTTTGGAGAAGAGGAGAGGAGAACGTACATTGGAAAGGGGATATGGTTGAAGTTTAAAGGGAGTTGGGGTAACTGCCATCCAAAAGACGGTTAAGGGGAAACCGTCAACAGGATAAAGAAGGAAATAGAGATGTCGGTTTTGACTTTCTCAACCGACTACGAAAATATCTCAGTCCGCTGAGGGAAACAGTCGGGTCTGCTACAATCTGAGCCCGATTCGCGATTAAAATCATCACTTTTAAAAACAATAATAAGACGGAAATCATATGAGAACGTGTTTATGAAAAAGAAGTATTAAAATCATGTTTCAAAAATAATTATATACGAAATCGCGTAGAAAAATATTAAATAGCAATTTCTCGAGATTAATTAAAATTCTCGCGGACAAGGAAATTAAAATTGGTTTTGAACGAAAATTTATTAAAGTGTTATACGAAGATCGAAGTTAAGCTGGATGAAAAATAAATCGACTAGATAAGAGTCGATTTAATCACAACGGGACGGATATCAAAGTTGTAAATTTTACGGGTGTTACAATGCATAACACCAGGCGGTGTTATTGCTCTTCCCGGTCGGGATGGATGGTCCCGGTCGGGATGGGTCATCCTTCCCGGTCGGGATGGCCCATCAGTGCGTGTTGTTTTCGCGCACTCTTTCCCGGTCGAGATGACTACTCTTCTCGCCCGGGAAGGGTCTTGTAGGCCTCCCTTATGGTCCCAAAGGTCCCTAGTTGCTCTTGTTAGGCTTCTCATCGATTCTCGGGTCTCGGGTCTTGGGATCGAGTCTAAGGGGCTCGGGAATGGGTCCCAAAGTCTCGGGATCGAATCTAAGGCACCGAGTGATTGTTCCTTCTCTTTGTCGGCTCAAAATGTGTAGGAAACGAGTCAGAAACGTTCCAATTCTCCATGAATGGTCTCGGGAACCTAAAATAAACTAAAAGAAGCATAAGTAGCCCAGAAACCGCTCCAAAGAGCGATTTCACAAGAGAAACCGGGACCAAACACAACAAAGAGGCACTACAAACTACACTTATCAGGTCTCCTCACCACGCTCTCGCTACTAATGGGAGAACCAAACCAACCAACCAAACACACACATACAAGAGAAGAGGCAAAAAAAATAAGGATTGATCGTCTCAAGTCTCACAAGCATTTCATCAAACATGTGGAGTGCAAGGTAAGAAGGAAACAACAAAAACAACATCTAGTACCACCCATCTCACCCTAATCATCCCTAATCAACACCCAATCACCCTACTAACCCTAGAAGATGACTACTCACACATATCTAAACTAAAACAAGCACAAACAAGAGAAACAAACACAAGGACCAAAACATTCATAATGGAAATGAAACTAGCAAGAACAATGAACAATGAACAAAGATGAAAACTTGAATAACAATAAAGATTAAAGGAAAAGAGAAGAGAAAAGGATTATACCAAACTACAAAGGATGAAAAGAGGAAAACTTGTATAGAAAGAACACCCAAAACCTCCACCAATGTTGTCAAGATTGAATGGATTCTTCAAAAGATCCATTAATACAAGAGTAACTAACTAGACTAATGCTAATTAAGGACTAATCAAAGAGGGATTAAGCTAATCTACCCTAATCTAAACTAATCTAACCTAAAAATAGTCTAGGGTTACATAAGATAGTCTAACAATACAAGAGGGGGGGTATATATAGGGTTACAAGAGTAGAGGAATGAAAGGAAGCGAAACAACCTCGATCTGGGCCCTTCCCGGCCGGGAAGGTGGTGGTCCCGACCGGGAAGGTGGTGATCCCGGCCGGGATCAACCTCCAGTAGCCGGGTTCTTCTTTTCTCTTCATCCCGGTCAAGATGGGGTCCTTCCCGACCGGGATGGGTCTTGTAGGCTTCAAATATGATCCCATTGGTCCCTCCTTGCTCTTGTTAGGCTTCTCATCGATTCTCGGTGCTCGGGAATAGGTCCCGAGGGCTCGGGAATGGGTCCCAAGGGCTCGGGATCGAGTCTAAGCCACCGGGTGATCGTCGCTTCTCCTCGTTGGCTCCAAATGTGTCTGAAACGAGTCGGAATCGTTCCGTATCTCCAATAATGGTCCTAGGAACCTAACACAAGCTAGAAGAAGCGTAAGTAGCCTCTAGAACCGCTCCGAAGAGCGATTCCACAAGAGAAACCGGGACTAAACACAACAATTAAGCACTACAAACCACACTTATCACCCCTTACACGTGTCACACCCTCAACTAACCCATCCATCACATCCCAAAGCCTCGAAAACACAAAAAGGCGGGAAGAGGAAGAGTCATATTGCGCCATCCAAGAAGCATTAAAAAAACACACATGCAATAATAAGTTATATTACTTCTTCATTAAGAAAGGGACCTGGAGGTCGGAATTACAAGGACAAGCAAACATTTCAAAATCAATTACAAGCAAAATAGGCCTGGAGCCCAGCTCAGCCAAACAAGAGGTGTAGGGAGCTACGTCTATCGGAGGTATTTATGTTCTAGATAATGTTAATGATGTATATCACGTAGAAAACAAGAAGCTCAAAACGGGTGAACCTAATCAATCCTACCTTTGGCATTGTCATTTAGGACACATAAACGAACGACGCATAAAGAGGCTTGTTTCAACGAAACTTCTCAAACCATTTGATTACGAATCTTATGGTGTATGCGAGTCTTGCCTATTAGGCAAGATGACTCGTGCTCCTTTCTCAAGTAAAGGAACACGAGCAAGTGAGGTATTGGGCCTTATACATACCAATGTGTGTGGCCCAATGACTATCACCGCTAGGGGTGGTTACAACTACTTCATCACTTTTACCGACGACTTAAGTAGATATGGGTATGTCTACTTAATGAGGCACAAGAGTGATGCTTTTGAAAAGTTCAAGAGTTTCAAAGTGAAGTAGAGAACCAATTGGATAAAAGGATTAAAGTACTACGATCCGATCGTGGTGGTGAATACCTATATAATGAATTTGATTCACACCTAAAAGATTGTGGCATAGTATCACAATGGACTCCTCCTGGCACACCACAATTGAATGGTGTGGCCGAAAGGAGAAACCGAACTTTATTAGATATGGTTCGGTCCATGATGAGTCTCACTGAGCTTCCTGATTCATTTTGGGGATTTGCCATTTTGTCCGCAATATTTTCAGTAAATCGAAGCCCGACTAAAGCAGCCAATAAGACTCCATATGAGATATGGAAGGGAAGGGTTCCTTATTTGTCATTTATGAGAATATGGGGTTGTGAGGCATATGTTCAGAATAAGTCTGACAACAAACTCGCACCCAGATCCGACAAATGTCTTTTTGTAGGGTATCCAAAGGAAACACAAGGTTATTACTTCTACAATCGTCACGAAAACAAAGTGTTTGTGGCTCGTGACGCTGTCTTTCTAGAAAATGACTTCATTTCTAGAAGACAGAGTGGGAGAAAATTTGAACTTGATGAAGTCCAAGAGCCACAAACCGAGAATGAAGTGGAGGAAAGCGTTCCCTCCTCCTCGGACACGGTTGTTGTTCCCTTTGAACCTAGGAAATCCACGAGGGTTAGTTATCCTCCTGATCGATACCTTGGTATTGTCGAGGAAGATGCGTTAGATATGTTGCTTTGCGAAAGTGACGAACCTACAACCTACAAGGCTGCCATATCTAGTCGTGAGTCCATTCAATGGCTTGAAGCCATGCGATCCGAAATGGACTCTATGCACGAAAACCAAGTATGGGATTTGGTTGATTTACCTGAAAAGGTGAGACCTCTTCAGTGTAAATGGATCTTTAAGATCAAGAATGGCATAGATGGACATAAAGATGTCTACAAAGCTAGATTGATGGCAAAGGGTTTTACTCAAGTTCATGGTCTTCACTATGACAAAACCTTTGCTCCAGTCGCAATGCTTCGCTCCATTAGGATTATCTTAGCGATTGCAGCATTTCATGATTATGAGATTTGGCAAATGGATGTCAAAACTGCCTTCTTGAATGGGATTCTAGAAGAGGAAGTGTATATGACACAACCAGAAGGTTTTGTAGTTACATCTAATCCTAAGAAGGTATGCAAGCTTAAGAGATCCATTTATGGTCTTAATCAAGCATCCAGAAGTTGGAATCATCGCTTTGATCATGTTATCAAACAGTATGGTTTTGTTCGAAGTGTCGAGGAACCTTGTTTGTAGATGAAGTTTAGTGGGAGTAAGGTAACCTTTCTTGTCTTGTATGTGGATGACATACTTCTTATCGGGAATGACGTTCCGATGCTTGCTTCTGTAAAGAAGTGGCTAGGAAAACACTTCCAAAGGAAAGATTTGGGAAATGCACAATGCATTTTGGGTATTCGAATCCATAGAGATAGGTCCAAAAGGATGTTGGTATTAAGTCAAGAAGCTTATATAGATAAGATTCTTGATAGATTCAAAATGAAAGACTCTAAGAGAGGCTTTCTTCCCATGAGTCAAGGTACCATTTTGTGCAAGTCACAGTGTCCTACCACACCCGAAGAGATTGAACGCATGAAGTTGATCCCATATGCTTCCGCTGTTGGATCAATCATGTATGCCATGACGTGCACTCGTCCCGATGTTTCGTATGCTTTGAGCATGACGAGTCGTTATCAAGCCAACCCAGGTGAAAGTCACTGGATAGCCGTAAAGAACATCCTTGACTAAGCATTCGTTCTTAGTGTTTGGAGGGGACACTGAATTACGTGTAAGAGGTTACACGGATGCCAGTTTCCAATCCGATCGGGATGATTTGAAATCCCAATCCGGCTATGTTTATATGTTGAATGGAGGAGCCGTTAGCGGGAAGAGCTCCAAGCAAAGTGTCACCGCGGATTCTACAACAGAAGCTGAGTACATCGCGCCTTCGGAAGCTGTTTGGATTCGTCAGTTTTTGGAAGGACTAGGAGTAGTCCACTACGTCAAAGATCCTATCACCATATATTGTGATAACAGCGGGGCTATTTTTCAAGCAAAAGAGCCCAAGTCTAGCAATAAGTCTAGACATGTACTTAGGAAATACCACGTGATAAGAGATCTCGAGGAAAGGAAGGAAATCGATATATATAAGGTTGGGAAAGACGAGAACATCGCTGATCCTTTAACCAAGCCTCTTTCAAAGGCTAAACATGATGGTCATGTTGTTGCAATGGGATTGAGAAAAGTCCAAGATTTTCTTTAAGTTATCTAAGATGTAATAATTGGATATTGTAAGCAATTTTTACATTTCTGATAATAGCATTCATTGTTCGAGTTTCAATATAAACTCTTTTATTTAGTTTGACTAAAACTTATACTTTGTTCATTCGAATGGATTGTGAGACAATCTTGAACCCTATTCAAGTGAACATTTGAACATAGTATTTTTGCCCCTTGTCACTTAATGAGGTGAGGAATCAGAGTGACGAGATTGTAAGTTGATCGATGGTTAGTTCAAGACCATGGGGTCATGGAGATGACTGGTCATTTACATAGGCAGACTGATTGTCACTCTGCCGGGCAGTGACCACAATATAGTCCCTTATCAAAATAGTTGAGGCCTGGTCGTGGCGGGGATTTCTATTTTATTCCTATGAGTCGATTCTTTAGACTGACGACCATTTATCTGAGTCGGTGCAGTTTTCGATTGGCTTTGGTTGTTGTCCTACGTCGTACCGTGAAAGGAGGCTGATGGACATCTTCTGGGTCATGGTGATCTGCATTATACAGTATAAGATGGGTCAACATGAATTGTCCACCCACGTTGGGTACAAACATCCTTGGGCCACTCGAGGAGAAGTAACTGGAAATGCGTGGCCACGCTCGGAAATAGATCTATGGTAGATTTTTCGGTCAGACAGTTATTTTCCAGATAGAGAAAACCACTCTAATTATACTTAAATCACAAGTGCGACCTGAAAGACACCTTGTGATGAGTGGGAGGATGTGACATCAAAGAGACAAGAGAATCGGTAGCACACAACTTGTGTAGACAAGTGGGAGATATTGATG
This sequence comes from Agrostemma githago, assembly GCA_958450325.1. Taxonomy (NCBI): domain Eukaryota; kingdom Viridiplantae; phylum Streptophyta; class Magnoliopsida; order Caryophyllales; family Caryophyllaceae; genus Agrostemma; species Agrostemma githago. The sequence goes on along the minus strand of OY288247.1, from coordinate 18,317,126 downwards.
GAGTAGGAGTCCTCCGCAATATAGTGGCTACATGCACAACTTGTATCGGACAAGTGGGAGATTGTTGGAGCAAGTGTCCTCCACAATAGTGCATTTATATATATTAAATCTCATGGACGGAATATACTTGGGATAATTAGTACATTGATATTCCACGTCAGTTGATTAATGTAAATCGATAACGCTCAGCTGACTAGAGTTAGACGTTATTGTCGTATGACGGCGGTGATCAACTGATCCCTTTCAGTCACACCTATAGGATGAGACCCAAATAGAAAACTAATTATTTGTATTTGATACAGTTAATTAGTTCCTTGCGTATATATTTGATATATGCTTGGTAATGAGAGTTATTTTTTGGAGATAGAGTTTTGAACTCAGTCCAATTAAGTTTATTAGTCTATTATACGATAATTGACTGAATAAATTTTACGTCTTATTTTAATACGATTAAATAAGACATAATTTAGTATTTAAAAGTTAATTACTAAATTAGTTGAGGTTTTGTATGCTTTTATGGGTAGTGTTAATTAGCTATTAATATTTACAAGGAGTTGTAAATTTAGCTAAATGATTATTATTATTATGGGACCTATTATATATACATATAATAGTAATGTACTACTTAAAGAGTTAAGAGTATATTATTTATTTGATGTGATCAATTATATAAGATTATTAATCATGTCACACATAAGCATTTGTAAGGCAAATGACAAAAATTAAATGGACCCATTTTATGTACATGTACACCGCACACTAGAAAAATAAGGGCAATGATGGTTGTTCTTATTTATGTGCATGCATGAATAATAGTCATAATTACACTAGACCCTAGACCTTTAAGCATGCAATTAAAATAAAGCAATTTTGTCTTCCCTAGGGTGGGGTAGCCGGTTTTGGGGCTCATTATAAGGGAACATTTTGTTCTCATTTGACCTCCATCCTTTTATTAGTGAATGCTTTTCCTCTTCTCCAAAATACTCTCATATACTAATATTCATCCTTATTACTAAAGTAGTAATATTCATAATATTAGTATAGGTTCATCAGTACTATTATATAGTTAATAATAATAGTGATTTTTGGGTTGAATCTTGGTGCAACTAGAAGGAGATCTTCTACTTTGGAGATTCAAGTTTTGGAGGATCATCCACACTAATATAAGCTCAAGAACAATAAGAAAATGAGTTTTCTTATTATGCCCATTATTTCCTCATTGTTTTATGTAAGGAAATTTCTTCTTGTATCTAGTTTTGGCTTTTTATCTCATGCATTTAACTAGATCTTTATATACTAAATTAACAAGTAATTTAGTAACTAATTAGAGGAGTCTAATTAGAGGGTTATGAACCCATCAGTAACAAATGTTCTACTTCACAAAAAAAAGAAACTCGCAAACGTTTGAATATAAATAATATGACACTACGATAAGTGGAAACGCTGTCGTAACATAATATAAACATCGGGTGCTAAAATGGTCACAACATAGTAAGTGCAAAAGTTGACATTTCTAACCGACCTTACCAATTTTTTTCCCCCATAATATTCTGAAAACTGTCCTGCCCGTCATATCAATACGCCGATCTAGCCGAAATTGTATAAATTACAAACTGCCTCACAAAACACCAATGCATTGATCGTTGTATACGTATAACCGCTCATCTAACTTTGGGAATAATTCAACAACATTTACTTATTATTAAACGTGATCTCTCACAAAGCAGCAAAAATCTATAATCTTAAATGACAAAATACCCAACTTCCAATTATTTTTCCTATGCCACCTATGATAAATCAAATGAAATGTTCGTTACAATTCCTAGCTCCACCACATCTTTCATACATATATACATACACTATGCATTGTATGTTCGAGCACTAAGTTTTGTATACTTTCTCATCGACATTTCTACTCAAAGCAATGCTACGTTCTTCCACCAACATTCATTCCAAGTATAGCATCTTAGATAACGTACAACACCATGACCATGGTAAGACCTCTTTCAACTTACCGTACACCCCACACTCTCTTCTTCCCGTTTTTTTCGCATAACAAATTTGTCGTCCATATGATATATACATGTCGAAATAACTCACATATTTTCATGGAAAAGAAAACATTGCTCCCACTGAGAACGCAAATACTGTACATTATCACCACAATGGAGATGCGGAGAATTCCAACCGATCCAAGGGAAAACGAAAGCTCGAACCGTCCTTGGTAAACCGCACCTCAAGTAAGTGTTACTTTGGAACAGTTCATCTTCTACGAAAAACTTACCTCTACTCAGTTCGTGAAACCAATCGTCGTTTCCTCACAGTTAATCGTCGTACACTCGTACTACTCTTGGCGACATAACAAACTCAAATCGGTGCCGTGGACTTGGCACCAGCAGTGGAAACGTCATATCGCAACATCCACAACAAAGTATGTTCTTCTCCTCTACCTCCAAATTTAATTACTCGGAAGTACTTGACCAATTTTTTTTGGGCACACTCACATAAAATTACGTTTAGCAGAACCACGTCCTGTGCCTGAGACTGATCGTTCGGACTCTAGCAACCAAAATGGAGTCAAATATTTTTTTTATCTTCTTCACGCGAAGGTGCTATATGATTCTCTCTTAGGCACTTTCATCGGGTGAATATCAGTGCCTCCTAACCGTATCGGTTACTGATACGTGTTTGGAGTACCCATTACGCCTTCACTCAGTCTCCTATGCATTGACAGGTAGTGAAGTTCCAGTCTCTCAACAAAATTGTTTCCCTGATACTCAACCGCTTAGCGTCACCCGCCAAAATTCCCCGCATAGTGTCCTTTCATCGTATGAGTCTTGACCATGTGATATGCCTACCTACCCTTACTTTCTTCCGACCCGGTAAGTTAAACTTTTTCAAATGATATCACGTTTTTTATGTCAACTCTCTTTTATGGTACAAGAGGTCTCAACCTTCGCATACATAAGTACGTCAATGGTTACTACACCGCACAGATTGCGAGGCATGATCGCAAACGTATTATCAACGAGCGTAGGAAAATTAGGAATGGTCATCCACCACGCAGTACACCACATCGTATTTTTGGACTACAAGTTGACCCAAAATGGAGGGCGAAGCTCGCTAGACATAGGAGGCGCATTATTCGCGCAGAGACGACTCTAAATCGACCCGCAACTCCGACCATTGATTTCCCGAATTCGACACCTTCACCCAACCAGAACATTGTTTGCGCCTTTTAATCTCGGACCTATTTGCTAAAATGGCGTACATACACTTAATTACCAACCGAATACATTGTTTACGTTTTTTCCGTTGTTTTTTTGTTGTCTTTACAGCCACATTTAACAGTGCGCAGTCTCCGACAGCTCCCAACACTTTCCAGAGTTGCGTAACTGCAGCAACCATATTATCTCCCTCTTCCGTAGCAAGGCCTTTTGATAGAGAAAGTGTGATCCATAGACTCGCGCGAGATATTTTTGGTTTGGGTTCCTCATCTTCGTCCACTACAGCAGATGAATTATTAGCCGATGGTCAGTTTTATGTTTTACAGTCAATTATCATGTTACTATAAATCAAGTTATATCTCCATCAGTAACTTCAAATTTGTGGGTACACACAAATTCATTTGACACACTCAATGTTATGTTGTCTCTGAATGGGTAGGTTACTTAGCCATTGGTGATCCCGAATAATCCTGCAGAAAGTGTGTCGTATAGTTGTGGTACGACGAAAGGGATCGGATGGACCGCAGACCGTTGGTTCCTACCTTCATAATTTGCTGTAAAGATGGTATTGTGGAGATGCCCTTTCTCCAGCAACCGCCACAACCCGCTTATGGACTTGCTCTTCGATGCCCATCCAAAAAGTTGTCATTTCAAAGACAATATTCGATCGTACAATAATGGGTTCACAATGACGTCAATTGGTGGCAAGATTGACTACTCCGTTAGCGCGAGCAGAGGTCCATATACTTTCAGATTGAGCGGGCAGAACAACCACCGTATTGGCAGCCTGCTGCCCGTCGATGACAGTGAGCCTAAATTTTACCAATTGTAAATTTACGACACGGAGGATTAAATTTCAAACAGGACAAAGGCACTTAGGTATGTCGACAATAGTATGACCGATTTTTTTATTCATTTTTATATCCGTGTTTACTACAGTATAATGTTTGGAATACCATTTTTTTTTAACATGCAGTAAGTACACGACAAATAAGTTAGATGGGAGGCTTATATCTGTTCTCAAGAAGATGCTCGATGAACACAATCCCTTGGTCAAGTCGTTCAGGTTGGCTCAAGACCACCTTGTCGCTGCTACTAATCTTAAAGAAATTAGGTTGCGTCTTATTAGCGGTAGACATGTGGATGGCAGGATTTACAACATGCCATCAGTGTCTGAAGTCGCTGCACTAATTGTTAGCGACATGGAGGATACGATAGATAGTCGGGACATTATTGTCAAGGAGAAATCTGGTAAACTACAACGCATATCAGAACTTCATTCATCGTACCTCTCTCTCCAATACCCAATTCTTTTTCCACGCAGATGATGTGTGCTAAATTTAGACCGTTTTTCCTCCCATTTAGACTTGTTTTTCCTCCGTTTTGGGAGACTAGAGTGCAATTATCACCCTATTTTAAGTCTTTCTCACATTAGCGTCCCTCTTGTTCATTTTACGTGTTTTTGGTAGTTTTTCTATCTATTTTGATAGGATTCGACACCGAAAGCGTGATCGAGCTTTCACGAGCACAAGAGAGGGGAATGTCGTCCAAAAAGCAACACACAAAACTTAAAGTTCAAGTCATCCCATCAAAACAACGAAGAGTGAGACCAGAAAAGAGGTCATGGAAACCATCGGGCAAAGTTTCGCCCGACGACAATTCGACCTCCCTGAATATCTTCAGAAAACTTTCTCTAACGGGCGAAATGACCGGGCGAAACTTTCACCCATCAGGTGAAGTTTCACCCGACGGTAAAAAGGACCCAAAAACGCAAATCTGGAAGAAAGTCCACCGAGTGAAGGTTCACCCAGCGGTATTGGCTGATTTCTCAAGGTGAAGTTTCACCATATGAAGACTCATTGGACAAAAGTCTCATTAATGGAGCAAAGGTTGGATTTGGGCTTCAGTTTAAGGATTCATTAAGCCATTACTATATATATAGATAACCTAGTTAGATGCACATGATCACTTCATTATCACTAGATCATTTTATTAGCTTAGATATAAAGCTAGTAGTTCTTCATAGTTTTCATCAAATCTTCATCATTCCTCTAGATTTATATTCAAGCTTTGTAAGAATTCAAGTGTTTTTATTGAAGATTCTTGGAGATTATCAAAGGATCAGTGATAAATCTCTTATCCTCTTCATCAAGCTTCATCTTATTTTATGCAATCTTCATCTTTATTATTGTCATTTTCCTCCATAGTTGGTATATTTATCTTCTTCTCCCTCATCTCTAGATTAGATTCAATATCATTCTTTCATTATTGCACCGTTTTCATTGATTTTACTTGCATCGTTTTTAGATCGCCTTGTAGTTTATTTTATTGATCGCAATTTCCTTCATTGTCTTGTTGTTATTTCCTCCAGATTTAATCATTATGCATGTTATTGTTGCTTTCTCTATTGTTAATGTTTTTGTAGTTTCCATCATGAATTGCGAGTGAATTTCTTGTTTGAGGGTTTAGGGAGGAGGATCTTGGGTTATTTGAATTAATGAATTTTGATTTATTTGCTTGCTTGTTGGTTTATCTTGCTTGAGGTTGTTGTGTAATTGTTGACTTAGTCCGGCCAACTAGATCGACCTTGACTCATTTCTACCAATATGGGGAAACTCGGGGTAGAAATTATCTTGACTTGAGACTTACCCTTCTTCGCCGCGAAAGCGGGATTTTAGGTGAGTTGGGTGAAAAAACCGAAAGGTGACATTCTCCCTCCACCGATGTTGTGACCGACCCGAGTTTCGAGATTTCTAGACCCCAATTTCGATTCCCGACTTCCCCAACACCTTTTCTCTATTTGATCATTTCTTGTTATTTATCGCATTTTAGCATAGACTCGACCTTACAAACCCCCCATTAGACCCCATGCACATTGCTCTTACTCGATTACACATCGTTCCCTGTGGACCGACCTCGACTTAACATGATTACATTTAATTGTTTTTGTGTTAATTGCGAGTCTTATAAGTATTGTTTGATCCTCTGTCCTTCGTTAAACGACCGATCTGATTGGGCGAAGATCAAAATGGCGCCGTTGCCGGGGACGGCGAGTTAATTGAGTTTTAGTCTATTGTGTTTGGTTAATTGCTTTAATTTTATTTTCCCTTTTCCATAGTACCGATAGGTGCTAAGAGACTTACAGTTTATTGAGTTTATGCCCAGGAAACTTTCATCGCCCTTGTGGTTCGATCCAGAGCCAGAGAGGACATTTAGAACTTTGCGATTTTTGGGTAATAACTCAACTACTATTATTCCACATCCTTCACTATCACCTCCTAATCTTAATCCCTTTTTATCACATACACCACTTACACCAAATAACCCTTCCACATCTTGTACATCACAAAATTCACCACGAACCCCACCATCACCAAGAACTTCACCACAAAATCAAAATCAAACCCCTCCAAATCTACCACCACCATCAATCCAACCAATAGCGACCTTAGGATCCCATTCCCAACTTACACAAGAAGAAATCCCTTCACCGGTTGATTTTGGGGAAACTCCCGAGAATTATGAATTGAAAGCTTCTTTAACAAATGCGGTTCAACAAGACACCGTCCATGGTTTTTCCAAAGAAGATGCCCAAGAGCATATTGCATCATTCAAAGAAATTAGTCGGGGCCCGTCTAAATGGGCTAACATCATGTCAATTACACCGATTATTATTCCCTAAGACATTGAGAGATGAAGCTCGAAGATGGCTTCATGGCCATCCCGATAATACATTCACATCATGGGCTCAATTATCCAATGCCTTCTTGGAGAAATACTATCCACCGTCAAAGACTAATCAATATCGCATAGAAATACAAACTTTTAAGAAAGATGAATTTGAAAGCCTAAGTGAGGCTTGGGAGAGATTTAGATATTTATTGTGTAAATGCTCTCACCAGGGAATACCCAATTGGCTAACAACCCAAAAATTTTATAACACCCTTTCATTGAGAACCAAGGAAAATCTCAACTTGACCGCCGGAGGAGATTTCTCTTCCCTTACCGATGAGGCATCTAAAAGTCTTATTGAAAAGATGGCAAGGAGTGATTTTAAAGTGGGTCAATCGAGGGATTCTAGAAAGAAAGTTGAAGTGAACTCATCTAAGAGTTCTAATGAATTGAAACTTGAAGCAAAAGTTGAAGAATTGACAAAAAGAATGGATGCCATGAATTCCAAACCAACTCCTAGAGCTATGTACCAAATTCAAGGGAGTGGTCAAACAAGGCAACCATCACCTTCTAAGCAAGAAATAACATGGGAGGTTCAATGTGAACATTGTGGCAATTACGGTCATGATTCTAGCTCTTGTATTCCAAATGAAGAAACTTATTTTGAAGAGGCAAATGAAGTGCAAGTTATTCAAGTGTATGGGCAAAGACCTCAATTTGATCCTTATTCTAATACTTACAATGCCGGCACAAGGTTTCATCCCAACTTTTCTTATGGGAATCAAAATATTCAAAACGCGATGCCACGTGCCCAAGGGAATCAACCGAGGCCTTTCAATCAAAGTCAATAAAGGCCCTTTAATCAAGGTCCTCCAAAGATGCCCCCATATTTGCCTCCTCATCAAAGGAGTAATTTCAATCAACAAGGAAGTAACTTCCATGTTCCCAACAATTACAACAATTACCATAATCAACAAAATCAACATGGTAACAATTTCAATAGGGATACAATCAAGGGTTCGAAGGTAATTTCCAAGGAAATCAAGGTTACAACCAACAATCATACTATCAACCCTCTCAATCTTATGGCCAGTCTAGTAATTTTCAATATGGTCAAGGAGGAGTTCCATGGGATAATACAAATGATTTGCAAAGAGCCATTGGGCACTTATGGAGTGAGATTCTAGACATCAAAGCAAGGCTAAAGGTTTGGGAATCAAAAGAAGCAACAAAAGCCTTAGCCGCTCCAATTCATCCACCCCATGGTTTGCCCGGGCAACCCCTAAACCCAAGAGACCCTCCACACCAAGCAAATGCCATGATACTGAGAGGTGGCAAAGAACTTGAGGACCCATACAATAATTTGAACTTGAACACCAAAAGCACCACAACCAAAGTGAATCAACAAAGTGCACCACAAACCACATCTCCTACTTCCCCCAAACAAAACCGGGGAATACAAGCGAAGTTTGATATTCTTCAAAATGTGGAGATTGAACAAAGAGAATTAAGAGAACTTAGAAGGAAGAAAAAGGAGCAAATGGAAGCGGAAGAAGCAAAAAGGAAAGAGTTGGAGCGTTTAGCGAAGAAGAAGAAGAGTCTAAAGTTCCATCGCCTCCCGCTTTCGTCCCATCGTTGCCTTTTCCCGAACAAGCTAAGCCACATAAGGAGAATGCTCAATTTAGCCGTTTCGTGGATATGTTGAAGAAAGTGGAGGTAGCTTTACCCTTCACCGAAGTAATTTCGCAAATGCCCCTTTATTCTAAGTTTTTGAAAGAAGTCTTGTCTAAAAAGAGAACCATAGAAGACAAAGAATGTGTCCCTCTTACGGCACAATGTAGTGTCATTCTTATGAATCAAATGCCAAAGAAACTAGATGACCCCGGTAGTTTTTCCATCCCTTGTCGGGTTGTAAATATCGTTGTTAACCGAGCTTTGTGTGACCTAGGGGCTAGTGTTAGTTTGTTATCTTATTCTATTGCCAAGAGACTTAGTGTGGGGGAGATGAGACCCACTAGTATGTTGATTCAACTTGTAAATAGGTCCGTCAAGTACCCACTTGGGATACTTGAGGATGTACCCGTGCATGTTGGTAAGTTTTTCATCCCCTCCGACTTTGTTGTCACGGACATGCCCGAAGACACTATTCCCCCCCATTATCTTAGGTCGACCATTCCTGGCTACCGGTGGTACTATAGTTGATGTTAAGAATGAAAAGTTATCTTTTAACATAGGGAACGAGTCGGTAGAGTTTTCCCTTTCTCAAGCTCTTAAACAACCAATGATTGAACAAATGTATTCCATTGAAGTTATTGATAGTTTGGTTGAGTATAGCCTGATAGATGATGATAAGAAAGAAGATGAACCACTTGATTCCCCATCTCTTGAAGAAGAGATCATGCATGAAGAAGAGGTAGAACCACTACCGGTGGGCAAAAGGATGGTACCCTCTACTCTTAATTTTGAACTCAAGTCACTTCCCTCTTCCCTCAAATATGCCTTCCTTGAAGGAACTAGTTATCCCGTTATCGTCAATGCCACACTTGATGGTCCTCAATTGGAAAAACTTTTGGTTGTTTTGAGAAAACACAAAAAGGCCATCGAGTATAGCATTGACGATCTCCAAGGCATAAGCTGTAACACCCGCTATTTTTCCTAAGCATTTTTATTCTTTTCGTTGGGACTCCGTCTTAACTCTGTCACTTTTCGGCCTCATATTCCAAAATTTTACTAAGCTCTATTTTAATTTTTGAGTTTAATAATTTTTATTATTAATTTTAAAGATTTTAATCCTTTTTAAATCCATTTATTTGGTTTCTTCGTAAACTAATTAATTTTTCCGCAAGGAATTCTATTTCTCTTCGAGTTGACGTTTTTAAACTCGGATTTAAGTTATTCCTTCTCCTAAAAATGTTTGAATACATTTATATAATATTTTCAACTAGTAAATATTTTTAATTACAAAAATTAGTCGTTAATGATTTTATTACGAAGCTTCGCGAATAATTATTTTCTTACGCGAGGTTTACTCGAATTACTTTGAAATGCCTTTAACTATTTTACGATTACACTTTTTATCAACTTATAAATTATTTGAGGCCATTCCTTCACATTTTGGACCGACTAAGCTTTTGGTCACAAATTTTACTACGTTTTATTTATACGTTTCATTTTATCACGTTAAAACGTAAATTACGTAATGCTTATCTTTCCATTTATTGGATGCTTTATCATCAAACTTTTCATTCCCTTGCTCTATATGTTGACCGGCCACTTTGGTGATAAGGGAGCCTTGTTTTCATCAATCTTTAATCCCATTTAAACTAGGAAACCATCCATTTCCTTACATCATTTTATTCATTTATCAAAAGTTAAAAAAATCCTACTTTCATCCTCATTAGGCCGTGGAACTCTCTCTCTCTCTAGGATTATTTTTGCTTCAATTCTAGACTTAATCAACTCTAATTCATCTTCAATTAATCCTCTTTCCGATTCCTTCGTTAAGGTAATAATCGACGTCGTTTTCGATCACTATTTACCTTGTTTTTTTATTAGTTTTCTCATGATATTTTTTTGCCATGATTTTCGTGTTTGGTAGGATTTTTGGACGATCCCGAGGCCGACGAATATATAATCGATTCAGACTTGGAGTAGAGGTAACGTCGATGTTACTCGGTATTTCATGATTTTAATTGAGTATTTGCATGTATATATTTTTATGTTTTATTTTGGCAATATATGTATGTCATAAAATCTGGAAAATTTTTAAAAGTTGAAAATTTGCAAGTTTCGGTATTTTTATCGCTTTTACGAGATTAACGATTAAATCGTCATATTAATTTCTAAAATCGTAATATTCGGCCTAAACATTTAATATATGTTTATATTCTGTAAAAATGTTTTTTTTGATGAGTTTTAATAATTTAGTATTTTTCTGATATTTTAGTTATCGATTATTGAATTATTACCGTTTACGAACAAAACGATTAAAAGCCGATTTTTAGTTCTAGTACCTAAACATTTTATTTTAATCTGATTTTTGACGTGGTGAAACTTTCTGATGAAATAGAATTTTCTGAATATTTTCATAATTGTTCGGAATTGTTAAGTGGATGAATTAATTAATCATTTTAAATCATCGTTTGTCGTTAAAACCTTGTTTGTCGTTTAAATTCTCGATTTCTGGTCCTATGATTAAATCTGAAAAAAAATGTGATTCTGATGATTTCATATTAAAATGTAATTTTATGATTTTTAGTGTCTTAATAAAATGTTAGGAACAATAAGTTTTATTATTGGAATCGTTAATTGTGAAAACGGGTTTTAAAGATGGTTTTGACGGGATTTCGTAAATCTGGAACTTTGGAAAATCTGGAAAAGTAGTATATTCTGGAAAATGATGATTTTTAGGTTTAATAATAATTTTTGGATATTAATACTTAAATCGTTTTGCAATTACTATTTTTGTTAATCGTTATTGTCGAGATTGGACGATTAACGAGAAAACGCTTTAAAACCCGAGTTTTAGGGTTCTGGAAAATTTTCTTTTCTGGACAGAATGTCCATAAATATATTTTAACTATTTTATGTAATTTTTGTACTATTTATTAAAGTCTTTAATTAATAAGTATTGAGTTTCGGACAAATTGTGATTTATCGTTAAAATGCTTCGTCTTACCTAAAAGAATTATTTTTCCAGCAATTTTGAAAGTATTTAAATCTGAAACTTTAAGAGTTAAATCATCCCTTAACATACTCTAAATATATTCATTGGTTTAATTAAATAAAAGATGTTAAAAGATTTAATCTGACATTTGCCGTAAAATCCTATTTATGATCGTATTGTCGAAACTAATAATAATTAGGGAATTTTAATTTTTGTAAATTTTGGAAACACCCTAATTAGTACTCCCTCCGGTTCTTTGGAATTGCAACATATTCCGTTTAGGGCAAGTTCACTAGAATTGCCACATTTCCTCTTTACTCATCCTTTTGACATTATTTTGTTATTTTATTTGTACTCTTTTAATTAATCAAAGACTAAAGTACTTTTTTCATCTCTACTTGCTTTAAGGAAAGTATTATTTAATTGGTGTACCCCACTTGTCATAATATTGGTGCCCATATCAAATGTGGCGATTCCGAAGAACCGGAAGGAGTAGTATTTAAAATGTTTAAGACATTTCTAACTTGTATGACCTTTCAATAATTTCATTAACTCAAATGTTCTCGTTTCAAGAATTAATATCGTTAAGGCCGAAAGTACTAGTTTTATAAATCCACATCGTTTACTCAAAATGTGTTATTAGTATGAACTAATATTTTTGCTATTTTGATATAATGCTTTTTTTGATAAAGTTTCTAAAAATTAAAGTTTCCTAAAAAAGAAAGTTTCCACTTTTGGAAAATGATCCTTTTCTTTTTGTTCTCTTATTATTTATAATGATTATATCTTTTGAATATCGATAATGGCTTTGTTTTGGAGTTATGGAATAAGGACAAGTGTGGGGTTAGAGTAATATATTCTGGGGTTTACATTTTTGTCATCAACTATAAGGCTGGTGTGTCTTTATGGGGCACACTGATTGTTGAACCGAGCATATATGGTGTTCGGGAGTGTGTGTATATTTTCTTAGACTCGTGCCTCGCAGTGTAAGACGCTGTCGAGTTGAACTGAGTATTTATGGTGCTCAGGAGGGGTGTACATATCATCTTAAACTAGGGTCACGCATTTATAAGTCGCCGTCCTATTGTGGTTGAGTAGCCTAGTTAGAGACCGAAGTTTGATTTGTTTGAACTAAGTTCTCGAAGCTAGTTTAGTATTCTCCTAGTGAAAGTCTAGCCGTCGACACTAAATCTATCCATAATGCCATTTTGATTATTTTATTTATTATCGATATAAATTGGTTTGCAGGTTGGCAAATATTTTTATGTTTCTTCGGAAACCCTTTTGATTAATTTGTTTTACGCTAAAGCTTATTTTAATATGCTGTTTTACTGTTTTCCATTTTTACTATTTTTCCTATATTCGTAATTACTGTTTTAAAATCCTGTTATACGGCTGGGAGAACGCTGGCGTTGCTCCTCAGTGATTGTGGCTGTTATGTTTTTAACATGACAGGTATGCATGTTTCTGGGTGTGGGCTAGTGGGCATTGTGGATCCTGCTATTTTTATTTCTTTTACAATTTTGTCTTGTGGATTGTTAAACCCCTTTGTGGATCGTTTTAATTTTGGCCATTTTATTTAAGGCCTAATGTTTGACTTTACCATTTAAATTTTATCAAGACATAGTTACAGTGTGTTATAATCCCACTTCTATAGTGTTTCCGCCACTGTACTGCGTTAAAATTTCTAGGGGATTACAGTTGGTATCAGAGCATCACTGCTCCCGACGCTTACACCTGAATTAGGGAAAAATACCCGTAAATTATTTACACAGTAAATAAAAATATTATTAGAAATGGGTAGAAACAGATAAGGACTTAACTTTTAAGATTATCTGTTCCTGAACTCGATGATTAGCATTGATTATATGTTGTTATTTGTGAACTTCTAGATGGCCGGAAGAGGCAACCGAAACAACAACAACAACAACAATGATCAGGGAGGTATCGAAGCACTGGCTGACACGCTACGCAACATAGCGTAGGCCGTGAACGAGATGAACAATCGGAACCACCAGAGACCCTTTAGCTTCTCTCATGCACCTGAAGGAATGGCTAAAAGCAGACTGGATTTCTATGATGGCTCCGTGGACCCCGAAGTCATGAACCGTTGGTTTCGACTGATGAAACGGCAGTTTGGAATTTACTCCGCCCCCGAGGATCAGAAGGTGGGCTTAGCTGTGCTGTACCTGTTAGACGATGCAGACCGATGGTGGCCTTAGGTTGGCCCGACTGCACTTCAAACTCCAGGATTCAACTGGACTCAGTTCAAGGCTCTCTTAGAACAGAGATTCTATCCCGAGGAGCTGAGGCATCAGAGGATGACTGAATTCACTGCTCTGCGCCAGAATACCATGTCTGTAGAAGCTTACACTACTCGGTTCCATTTCCTGGCGAATTATGCTGGAGATCTGTTACCCAATGAGAATTCCCGATCTTTCTTTTATCGAGGAGGACTTCGAGCCGATATCACCCTCAACATGCCGCGGAGTTTCGCAATTGTTAAAGAGCTCTATAATGCCGCGCTTTACGCAGAGTCTTCAATCGAGCGGGTGAAATCTACGAACCCATCATCTGGTTATAAACGACCTTTCACCCATTCCGGGAATAACTCTTCATCTTCTTCTAAGAAGTTCAACTCTGGAGGTCTGGATTATTTTTTTTCCTTTCTCTTCTTTCTTTACCTTCTTTCTTCTAAATTTATGACTCTACTATATGCTATTACAGGTAGTGGTTTCAAGAAAAATAGTTTCAACTCGAAGCCCAACAACAAGAAGGATTCAGCATGTTTCAAATGCAGACAACCCGTGCATCCTAACAAGAATTGTGACGGCACCCCTGTTGTTTGCTACACCTGTGGAGAAGTCGGGCATCGTTCTACCTACTGCCCAAAGAAGCCAACTGCCAACACCGCTACTGCAGCTGGCGCTGTCACTACCACCGCTCCTCGTAAGGGACGTATCTTCGTGATGATCCGTGCTGACGCTGAGGCTAATCCTGATGTGGTTACGGGTACGTTTTTGATTTCTGGTGTTAGTGCTTATATATTATTTGATACTGGCGCTTCCACATCTGTCATATCTTCTATTCTGGCTTCAAAACTATCCTTAACCCCCTGTCTAGCTAAACCAATAGCTATTTCCCTTTCTTCTGGTGAATTTGTTGACTGTTCTAAAGCTTATCAGAATGTACCCGTTCTCTTTGCTGGTACTATTCCTCCTTCTACTCTCCTTGAGTTCCCTCTCGCTGAGTTCGACGTTATTTTGGAATGGTCTGGTTAGCTCAGTATGATGCAAGGTTTCAGTGTCGAGATCAGAAGATTCTCTGAAGACCCCCGAAAGTGTTCGAGTGTCTTACCGTGGTGATCGAAGACAGAAGGGTATCACAATTATTTCTGCCATGAAGGCTATCAGAATGCAGAGAAAAGGTTGCCAAGCATTTTTATGTACGGTAACTGTAACTTCTGAACTCCCTAAACTCGAGGAAGTGCGCATAGTGTGCGATTATGCAGATGTATTTCCCGAGGAGTTACCAGGTATTCCACCCGAACGAGATGTGGAATTCACTATTGAACCCGTGCCTGGTACTGGCCCGATCGCCAAAGCACCTTACAGAATGGCTCCTGCTGAGTTGCAAGATTTGCGCAAGCAATTGGATGAAATGATTGAGAAGGATTTCATTCGTCCAAGTTCTTCCCCTTGGGGCGCTCCTGTACTCTTTGTCAAGAAGAACGACGGTTCGATGCGCCTGTGTATTGATTATCGTGATCTCAACAAGGTTATGATCAAGAACAAGTATCCTTTGCCCAGAATTGATGATCTCTTTGATCAACTTAAGGGTGCTTCAGTGTTTTCCAAGATCGATCTAAGGTCTGGATATCACCAAATCCCTGTCCGTGAATTAGACATTCCGAAGACGGCTTTCAGTTCGAGGTATGGACATTATGAATTCAAAGTCATGCCTTTTGGACTAACTAATGCTCCTGCTGTTTTTATGGATCAAATGAACAGAACTTTCAGGGAGTATTTGGATCAGTGTGTTGTTGTCTTTATTGATGACATCCTGACTTATTCCAAGTTGGAGGCTGAACATGCAGAACACCTCAAGATTATTCTTGCCATTCTATGAGATCAAAAGTGGTATGCTAAGTTTTCCAAGTGTGAATTCTGGCTTTCCGAGGTAGCTTTTCTGGGTCATGTTATCGCAAAGGAAGGTATTAAAGTTGACCCTACTAAGATTTCAGCTATCGAGAGCTGGGCAAGTCCCAAAGATGTTGGCAAAATCCGAAGTTTCCTGGGTCTTGCTGGCTATTATCGAAGATTTGTGCAAGACTTTTCTAAGTTAGCACGACCTATGACTCAATTACTCAAGAAAGAATAAATTTCTGTGGAGTCAAGCCTGTGAAGATGCTTTTTCTGAGCTCAAGAGAAAGCTCACTTCTGCTCCTATTCTGACCCTACCTGAAGAAGGCGTTTGTTTCGATGTATATTGTGACGCTTCTAAGAATGGTTTGGGTTGTGTCCTTATGCAGAACGGTAAGGTGATCGCTTATGCCTCTAGACAGTTGAAAGTTCATGCGGTGAATTACCCTACCCACGACTTGGAGTTAGCAGCTGTAGTGCATGCCTTGAAAGTTTGGAGACACTATCTATATGGAGTAAGATGCAAGGTTCACACTGATCATAAGAGCCTGCGATATCTCTTCACGCAGAAAGATCTGAATGCGAGACAGAGACCCTGGATCGAGTTAGTGAACGACTATGACCTGGAATTGGTGTATTGTGAGGGAAAAGCTAACGTGGTTGCTGATGCCCTTAGCAGAAAGACCCTCCATTCCTTAACTCTGTGTTCTAGCTTGTCTGTGGAGTTGGCCCGAGATTTTGCCAACATGTCTATTGATGTTGTTGATGAGGGTAATGATGGTCACCTCAATGCCCTAGTTGCTGAACCAACTCTTTTCCGTGACATTCGTGAGAAGCAGTTGGAAGACCCTTTTGTAGCCGGTATCCGAGAAAAGATGAATCTTGGTAAGGCTCTAGATTTTTCTGTGGATTCCAGTGGAGCACTGAAATTTAAGAACCGCTGGGTTGTCCCTAGTGATGCTGAGGTAAGGAAGCAAGTTCTAACCGAGGCACATAAGACGAGGTACTCTATCCATCCTGGAGGTGACAAGATGTATCGGGATTTGAAGCTCCATTTCTGGTGGCCTCATATGAGAGAGGACATTGCAGAGTTTGTAAGTAAGTGTTTGACATGTCAGCAGGTGAAGTTCGAGCACAAGAAGCCTGGAGGTTTGCTTCAACCACTCCCTATTACGGAATGGAAGTGGCAGTGCATATCGATGGATTTTGTGATGGCATTACCAAGAACCGTGAATGGAAGAAACGTTATTTGGGTTATTGTGGACCGCTTGACCAAGTGTGCACGATTCGTCCCTATTCGCGACACTTGGAGGCTGGAGAAGCTCGCAGAGGTGAATGTTGCCGAGATCGTCCGTCATCATGGCGTACCGCTCTAGATTGTTTCAGATAGGGATCCGAGATTCTGCCCTAAATTCTGGAAGGCTTTGCAAGATGCTTTGGGAAGCAAATTATTGAAGAGTACCGCTTTCCATGCTGCTACAGATGGACAGTCCGAGAGAACAATCCAAACTTTAGAGGATATGTTGCGGGCTTGTACCTTGGATTTTCAACAGAGTTGGATTCGACATCTTCCGCTGGTAGAGTTTTCCTATAACAACAGCTACCATGCTTCAATTAAGATGTCTCCGTTCGAGGCATTTTATGGTCGAAAATGCCGTAGTCTCGTCTGTTGGGATGTCCCCGGTGAGGTGAAGATTTTGGGTCCGGATTTGTTGGCTCAGACTATTGATGTGGTGAATGTGGTCCGATCTAGGATGAAGTCTGCCCAGGATCGACAGAAGTCGTATGCCGATGTCCGTCGCCGACCTTTGGAGTTTTCGGTTGGTGAACTTGTGTTCCTGAAGGTATCACCTAAGAAAGGGGTGAAACGGTTTGGGATTAAGGGCAAGCTTAGCCCTAAGTTCGTTGGCCCGTACCCTGTGATCGAGAGAGTGGGCGAAGTTGCTTATAAGCTGGAATTGCCTGCATCTATGGGTAAGGTTCACGATGTTTTTCATGTTTCTCAGTTAAGGAAATATGTTAGTGATCCCGAGCAAGTGTTGGAACCCGAGATTGTGGATCTCGAACCAGATTTGACTTATGATGAAAGGCCGGTGAAGATCACTGATCGCCGTGAGAAGCGTTTAAGGAACAAGGTTGTACCTCTGGTAAAAGTATTGTGGCGCTGTAATCGGTTTGAGGAAGAAACGTGGGAAACCGAGTCTTCGATGCGAGCTAAGCATCCTCATTTCATCGAGTAATGTAAACCTCGATTTCCTATTTGCTTATTCTTAGTTTCGAGGACGAAACTTTCTTTTAGTGGGGAGGATTGTAACACCCGCTATTTTTCCTAAGCATTTTTATTCTTTCCGTTGGGACACCGTCTTAACTCTGTCACTTTTCGGCCTCATATTCCATCATTTTACTAAGCTCTATTTTAATTTTTGAGTTTAATAATTTTTATTTTTAATTTTAAAGATTTTAATCCTTTTTAAATCCATTTATTTTGTTTCTTCGTAAACTAATTAATTTTTCCGCAAGGAATTCTATTTCTCTTCGAGCTGACGTTTTTAAACTCGGATTTAAGTTATTTCTTTTCCTAAAAATGTTTGAATATGTTTATATAATTTTTTCAACTAGTAAATATTTTTATTTACAAAAATTAGTCGTTTAGGATTTTATTACGAAGCTTCGCGAATAATTATTTTCTTACGCGAGGTTCACTCGAATTACTTTGAAATGCCTTTAATTATTTTACGATTATACTTTTTATCAACTTATAAATTATTTGAGGCCATTCCCTCACATTTTGGACCGACTAAGCGTTTGGTCACAAATTTTACTACGTTTTATTTATACGTTTCATTTTATCACGTTAAAACGTAAATTATGTAATGCTTATCTTTCCATTTATTGGATGCTTTATCATCAAACTTTTCATTCCCTTGCTCTTTATGTTGGCCGGCCACTTTGGTGATAAGGGAGCCTTGTTTTCATCAATCTCTAATCCCATTTAAAACTAAGAAACCATCCATTTCCTTACATCATTTTATTCATTTATCAAAAGTTAAAAAAATCCTACTTTCATCCTCATTTGGCCGTGGAACTCTCTCTCTCTCTAGGATTATTTTTGCTTCAATTCTAGTCTTAATCAACTCTAATTCATCTTCAATTAATCCTCTTTCCGATTCCTTCGTTAAGGTAATAATCGACGTCGTTTTCGATCACTATTTACCTTGTTTTTTTATTAGTTTTCTCATGATATTTTTTTGCCATGATTTTCGTGTTTGGTAGGATTTTTGGACGATCCCGAGGCCGACGAATATATAATCGATTCAGACTTGGAGTAGAGGTAACGTCGATGTTACTCGGTATTTCATGATTTTAATTGAGTATTTGCATGTATATATTTTTATGTTTTATTTTGGCAATATATGTATGTCATAAAATCTGGAAAAATTTTAAAAGTTGAAAATTTGCATGTTTCGGTATTTTTATCGCTTTTACGAGATTAACGATTAAATCGTCATATTAATTTGTAAAATCGTAATATTCGGCCTAAACATTTAATATATGTTTATATTCTGGAAAAATGTTGTTTTCGATGAGTTTTAGTAATTTAGTAATTCTCTGATATTTTAGTTATCGGTTATTGAATTATTACCGTTTACGGACAAAACGATTAAAAGCTGATTTTTAGTTCTAGTACCTAAACATTTTATTTTAATCTGATTTTGGACGTGGTGAAACTTTCTGATGAAATAGAATTTTCTGAATCTTTTCATAATTTTTCGGAATTGTTAAGTGGATGAATTAATTAATCACTTTAAATCATCGTTTGTCGTTAAAACCATGTTTGTCGTTTAAATTCTCGATTTCTGGTCCTATGATTAAATCTGAAAAAAATGTGATTATGATGATTTCATATTAAAATATAATTTTATTATTTTTAGTGTCTTAATAAAATGTTAGGAACGGTAAGTTTTATTAATGGAATCGTTAATTGTGAAAACGGGTTTTAAAGACGGTTTTGACGGAATTTGGTAAATCTGGAACTTTGGAAAATCTGGAAAATTAGTATATTCTGGAAAATTATGATTTTTAGGTTTAATAAAAAATTTTGGATATTAATACTTAAATCGTTTTGCAATTACTATTTTTGTTTATCATTATTGTCGAGATTGGACGATTAACGAGAAAACGCTTTAAAAACCGAGTTTTAGGGTTTTGGAAAATTTTCTTTTCTGGACAGAATGTCCATAAAGATATTTTAACTATTTTACGTAATTTTTGTACTATTTATTAAAGTCTTTAATTAATAAGTATTGAGTTTCGGACAAATTGTGATTTATCGTTAAAATGCTTCGTCTTACCTAAAAGAATTATTTTTCCAGCAATTTTGAAAGTATTTAAATCTGAAACTCTAAGAGTTAAATCATCCCTTAACATACTCTAAATATATTCATTGGTTTAATTAAATAAAAGATGTTAAAAGATTTAATCTGACATTTGCCGTAAAATCCTATTTATGATCGTATTGTCGAAACTAATAATAATTAAGGAATTTTAATTTTTGTAAATTTTGGAAACACCCTAATTAGTAGTATTTAAAATGTTTAGGACATTTCTAACTTGTATGACCTTTCAATAATTTCATTAAGTCAAATGTTCTCGTTTCAAGAATTAATATCGTTAAGGCCGAAAGTACTAGTTTTATAAATCTACTTCGTTTACTAAAAATGTGTTATTAGTATGAACTAAAACTTTTGCTATTTTGATATAATGCTATTTTTGGTATGTTTTTTTAAAAATAGAAGTTTCCTAAAAATAGAAAGTTTCCTCTTTTGGAAAGTGATACTTTTCTTTTTGTTCTCTTATTATTTATAATGATTATATCTTTTGAATATTGATAATGGCTTTGTTTTGGAGTTGTGGAATAAGGACAAGTGTGGGGTTAGAGTAATATATTCTTGGGTTTACGTTTTTGCCATCAACTATAAGGCTGGTGTGTCTTTATGGGGCACACTGGTTGTTGAACCGAGCATACATATATGGTGTTCGGGAGTGTGTGTATATTTTCTTAGACTCGTGCCTCGCAGTGTAAGACGCCGTCGGGTTGAACTGAGTATTTATGGTGCTCGGGAGGGGTGTACATATCATCTTAAACTAGATTCACGCATTTATAAGTCGTCGTTCTATTATGGTTGAGTAGCCTAGTTAGAGACCGAAGTTTGATTAGTTTGAACTAAGTTCTCGAAGCTAGTTTAGTATTCTCCTAGTGAAAGTCTAGCCGTCGACACTAATTCTATCCATAACGCCATTTTGATTATTTTATTTATTATCGATATAAGTTGGTTTGCAGGTTGGCAAATATTTTTATGTTTCTTCTGAAACCCTTTTGATTAATTTGTTTTACGCTAAATCTTATTTTATTATGCTGTTTTACTGTTTTCCATTTTTACTATTTTTCCTATATTAGTAATTACTGTTTTAAAATCCAGTTATACGGCTGGGAGAACGTTGACGTTGCTCCTCACTGATTGTGGCTGTTATGTTTTTAACATGACAGATATGCATGTTTCCGGGTGTGGGCTAGCGGGCATTGTGGATCCTGCTATTTTTATTTCTTTTACAATTTTGTCTTGTGGATTGTTAAACCCCTTTGTGGATCGTTTTAATTTTGGCCATTTTATTTAAGTCCTAATGTTTGACTTTACCATTTAAATTTTATCAAGACATAGTTTCAGTGTGTTATAATCCCACTTCTACAGTGATTCCGCCACTTACTGCGTTAAAATTTCTAGGGGATTATTGTTGGTATCAGAGCATCACTGCTCCCGACGCTTACACCTGAATTAGGGAAAAATACCAGTAAATTATTTAAACAGTAAATAAAAATATTATTAGAAATGGGTAGAAACAGATAAGAACTTAACTGTTAAGATTATCTGTTCCTGAACTCTATGATTAGCATTGATTATATGTTGTTATTTGTGAACTTCAAGATGGCCGGAAAAGGCAACCGAAACAACAACAACAACAACAACAACAATGATCAGGGAGGTATCGAAGCACTGGGTGACACGCTACGCAACATAGCGCAGGCCATGAACGAGATGAACAATCGGAACCACCAGAGACCCTTTAGCTTCTCTCATGCAGCTGAAGGAATGGCTAAAAGCAGACTCGATTTCTATGATGGCTCCGTGGACCCCGAAGTCATGAACCGTTGGTTTCGACTGATGGAACGGAAGTTTGGAATTTACTCCGCCCCCGAGGATCAGAAGGTGGGTTTAGCTGTGCTGTACCTGTCAGACGATGCAGACCGATGGTGGACCCAGGTTGGCCCGACTGCACTTCAAACTCCAGGATTCAATTGGACTCAGTTCAAGGCTTTCTTAGAACAGAGATTCTATCCCGAGGAGCTGAGGCATCAGAGGATGACTGAATTCTACGCTCTGCGCCAGAATACCATGTCTGTAGAAGCTTACACTACTCGGTTCCATTTCCTGGCGAATTATGCTGGAGATCTGTTACCCAATGAGAATTCCCGAGCTTTCTTTTATCGAGGAGGACTTCGAGCCGATATCACCCTCAACATGCCCCGGAGTCTCGCAACTGTTAATGAGCTCTATAATGCCGCGTTTTAAGCAGAGTCTTTAATCGAGCGGGTGAAATCTATGAACCCATCATCTGGTTATAAACGACCTTTCACCCATTCCGGGAATAACTCTCCATCTTCTTCTAAGAAGTTCAACTCCGGAGGTCTGGATTATTTTTTTCCTTTCTCTTCTTTCTTTACCTTCTTTCTTCTAAATTTCTGACTCTACTGTATGCTATTACAGGTAGTGGTTTCAAGAAAAACAATTTCAACTCGAAGCCCAACAACAAGAAGGATTCAGCATGTTTCAAATGCAGACAACCCGTGCATCCTAACAAGAATTGTGACGGCACCCCTGTTGTTTGCTACACCTGTGGAGAAGTCGGGCATCGTTCTACCTACTGCCCAAAGAAGCCAACTGCCAACACCGCTACTGCAGCTGGCGCTGCACTACCACCGCTCCTCGTAAGGGACGTATCTTCGTGATGACCGTGCTGATGCTGAGGCTAATCCTGATGTGGTTACGGGTACGCTTTTTTATTTCTGGTGTTAGTGCTTATATATTATTTGATACTGGCGCTTCCACATCTGTCATATCTTCTATTCTGGCTTCAAAACTATCCTTAACCCTCTGTCTAGCTGAATCAATAGCTATTTCCCTTCCTTCTGGTGAAGTTGTTGACTGTTCTAAAGCTTATCAGAATGTACCTATTCTCTTTGCTGGTACTATTCCTCCTTCTACTCTCCTTGAGTTCTCTCTCGCTGAGTTCGACGTTATTTTGGGAATGGACTGGTTAGCTCAGTATGATGCAAGGTTTCAGTGTCGAGATCAGAAGATTCTCTGAAGACCCCCGAAGGTGTTCGAGTGTCTTACCGTGGTGGTCGAAGACAGAAGGGTATCAAAATTATTTTTGCCATAAAGGCTATCAGAATGCAGAGAAAAGGTTGCCAAGCATTTTTATGTACGGTAACTGTAACTGCTGAACTCCCTAAACTCGAGGAAGTGCGCATAGTGTGCGATTATGCAGATGTATTTTCCGAGGAGTTACCAGGTATTCCACCCGAACGAGATGTGGAATTCAATATTGAACTCGTGCCTGGTACTGGCCCGATCGCCAAAGCACCTTACAGAATGGCTCCTGCTGAGTTGCAAGAGTTGCGCAATCAATTGGATGAAATGATTGAGAAGGATTTCATTCGTCCAAGTTCTTCCCCTAGGGGCGCTCCTGTACTCTTTGTCAAGAAGAAAGACGGTTCGATGCGCCTGTGTATTGATTATCGTGATCTCAACAAGGTTACGATCAAGAACAAGTATCCTTTGCCCAGAATTGATGATCTCTTTGATCAACTTAAGGGTGCTTCAGTGTTTTCCAAGATCGATCTAAGGTCTGGATATCACCAAATCCCTGTCCGTGAATCAGACATTCCGAAGACGGCTTTCAGTTCGAGGTATGGACATTATGAATTCAAAGTCACGCCTTTTGGACTAACCAATGCTCCTACTGTTTTTATGGATCAAATGAACAGAACTTTCAGGGAGTATTTGGATCAGTGTGTTGTTGTCTTTATTGATGACATCCTGATTTATTCCAAGTCGGAGGCTGAACATGCAGAACACCTCAAGATTATTCTTGCCATTCTACGAGATCAAAAGTGGTATGCTAAGTTTTCCAAGTGTGAATTCTGGCTTTCCGAGGTAGCTTTTCTGGGTCATGTTATCGCAAAGGAAGGTATTAAAGTTGACCCTGCTAAGATTTCAGCTATCGAGAGCTGGGCAAGTCCCAAAGATGTTGGCGAGATCCGAAGTTTCCTGGGTCTTGCTGGCTATTATCGAAGATTTGTGCAAGACTTTTCTAAGTTAGCACGACCTATGACTCAATTACTCAAGAAAGAGAATAAATTTCTGTGGAGTCAAGCCTGTGAAGATGCTTTTTCTGAGCTCAAGAGAAAGCTAACTTCTGCTCCTATTCTGACCCTACCTGAAGAAGGCGTTGGTTTCGATGTATATTGTGACGCTTCTAAGAATGGTTTGGGTTGTGTCCTTATGCAGAACGGTAAGGTGATCGCTTATGCCTCTAGACAGTTGAAAGTTCATGAGGTGAATTACCCTACCCACGACTTGGAGTTAGCAGCTGTAGTGCATGCCTTGAAAGTTTGGAGACACTATCAATATGGAGTAAGATGCAAGGTTCACACTGACCATAAGAGCCTGCGATATCTCTTCACGCAGAAAGATCTGAATGCGAGACAGAGACGCTGGATCGAGTTAGTGAACGACTATGACCTGGAATTGGTGTATTGTGAAGGAAAAGCTAACGTGGTTGCTGATGCCCTCAGCAGAAAGACCCTCCATTCCTTAACTCTGTGTTCTGGCTTGTCTGTGGAGTTGGCCCGAGATTTTGCCAAGATGTCTATTGATGTTGTTGATGAGGGTTATGATGGTCACCTCAATGCCCTAGTTGCTGAACCAACTCTTTTCCGTGACATTCGTGAGAAGCAGTTGGAAGACCCTTTTGTAGCCGGTGTCCGAGAAAAGATGAATCTTTGTAAGGCTCTAGATTTTTCTGTGGATTCCAGTGGAGCACTGAAATTTAAGAACCGCTGGGTTGTCCCTAGTGATGCTGAGGTAAGGAAGCAAGTTCTAACCGAGGCACATAAGACGAGGTACTCTATCCATCCTGGAGGTGACAAGATGTATCGGGATTTGAAGCTCCATATCTGGTGGCCTCATATGAGAGAGGACATTGCAGAGTTTGTAAGTAAGTGCTTGACATGTCAGCAGGTGAAGTTCGAGCACAAGAAGCCTGGAGGTTTGTTTCAACCACTCCCTATTTCGGAATGGAAGTGGCAGTGCATATCGATGGATTTTGTGATGGCATTACCAAGAACCGTGAATGGAAGAAACGGTATTTTTGTTATTGTGGACCGCTTGACCAAGTGTGCACGATTCGTCCCTATTCGCGACACTTGGAGTCTGGAGAAGCTCGCAGAGGTGAATGTTGCCGAGATCGTCCGTCATCATGGCGTACCGCTCGAGATTGTTTCAGATAGGGATCCGAGATTCTGCTCTAAATTCTGGAAGGCTTTGCAAGATGCTTTGGGAAGCAAATTATTGATGAGTAACGCTTTCCATGCTGCTACAGATGGACAGTCCGAGAGAACAATCCAAACTTTGGAGGATATGTTGCGGGCTTGTACCTTGGATTTCCAAGAGAGTTGGATTCGACATCTTCCGCTGGTAGAGTTTTCCTATAACAACAGCTACCATGCTTCTATTAAGATGTCTCCGTTCGAGGCACTTTATGGTCGAAAATGTCGTAGTCCCGTCTGTTGGGATGTCGCCGGTGAGGTGAAGATTTTGGGTCCGGATTTGTTGGCTCAGACTATTGATGTGGTGAATGTGGTCCGATCTAGGATGAAGTCTGCCCAGGATCGACAAAAGTCGTATGCCGATGTCCGTCGCCGACCTTTGGAGTTTTCGGTTGGTGAACTTGTGTTCCTGAAGGTATCACCTATGAAAAGGGTGAAACGATTGAGATTAAGGGCAAGCTCAGCCCTAAGTTCGTTGGCCCGTACCCTGTGATCGAGAGAGTGGGCGAAGTTGCTTATAAGCTGGAATTGTCTGCATCTATGGGTAAGGTTCACGATGTTTTTCATGTTTCTCAGTTAAGGATATATGTTAGTGATCCCGAGCAAGTGTTGGAGCCCGAGATTGTGGATCTCGAACCAGATTTGACTTATGAAGAGAGGCCGGTGAAGATCACTGATCGCCGTGAGAAGCGTTTAAGGAACAAGGTTGTACCTCTGGTAAAAGTATTGTGGCGCTGTAATCGGTTTGAGGAAGAAACGTGGGAAACCGAGTCTTCGATGCGAGCTAAGTGTGGACATGACGTAGGTCCACCCCGACGCGGCCACGCGCGGGTTTGGGTAGGCGGATGAATCTCGTGGTAAGATTGTTCTCGGGTTCGAAATTTAAGTCAAAATGGAGTCGCCACCGAATTTTGTGGTTATTCGGAACCATACGAGCCCACTCTATGTCGTCATGGGCTATGCACAAAGTAAGCCCACTTCGATTTCAGAGTTCATTGGGCTCGTCCCTTTGCATTGCAATATCGATACCGTATAAACCGGTTTCGTATATAGAATGACTCTCGTGCGCCAAGGGTTTCGGACATCCGGAAACCAAAGGTTCTGAGTAAGGGGTGAGGGTACGTGTTGGGAAGCCCACTAAGGACACCCAACCACGCCCGCACATGGCGGCCTCTACTAAGACATCGTTCGTGTTCGTGTGCGCGCGCTAGTAAAACGATTAAATGATATGCAAACAGCGTTTTCGGGCTAAGCATGTGAATAGTATGTGAACTACGTCATTTAATGCATCTTAATTATGGTCGAAGTGGTTTAGCATGCGAGGTTCATTTACAAAGCAATAAGCAAGCAAATAAATAAAACTCAGACGTAAATAACGTACAGGTTACACGGGCGGAAATACAACCCGGCCAAAACAAAAATTACGTAAGCGATATAGAAATGGAATAATAAATAATGAAATGTTAGGAACGGACCCGTATATAAACTTGACCGCAAAACGTGTAAGGGGACTAACCCCGTTTAAATGCACATTATGTTGCGCATCAAACGAAGGACGGAGACATAGGACCTAGGCGTGATGCTAGCCCGACCCCATGCCTCGATGCCTTGTCCCAACTTATCACATCGAAAAATCGATCAAAGTTGTTTACCCGCGACGAAACGCATGTGTTTTGAAAAGGAGATCACGTGATTGACTTTACACGCGTCGACTAAGTCGCTTTTAAAAGGACGAGGCTCGAATGCTAAAAAAAGAGCCCTCGGGTTTCTGGGCTACAGGACCCACTCGATCGAGTCGGGGCTGACTCGGTCGAGTGTGTCCTAAAAAAGGTTTCTGCCCACGATTTGGGGTGTTACTCGGTCGAGTAGCAGGTGTACTCGGCCGAGTGGCACCTGTACGAGTCATGACTCGTGATTTTATGCGTTTTAAATCGAGAGTTGGCCGAATTAAATAGAAGTATTGACGAATTTAGATTTAGTTCGGCTTTCCGGTACTATGATCATGTCTTATATGATTATAGTACCGTTGTCGGATTTTGTAAAAGGAGTTGTCACGATAAACGTGAGTTTTGGAAAATGGATTCACGTGATTGGCTTTACACGTGTCGACTAAAAAGCCGTGAAAAGGACGAGGCTTAAATGTTGCATTTAAGCTCTCGGTTTTCTGGGTTACAGGACCCACTCGGTCGAGTCATGGTCTGACTCGGTCGAGTGTGTCCTCGGAGAGTATTCTGCCCAGTTTTATGGACGCTACTCGATCGAGTAGCCTACGCACTCGGTCGAGTAGCCCCTGTACGAGCGTTAACTCGTCTCGTTTTTGAGTTGTAAAATCGACGGTCGGTCAAATTAAATACAAATATCGCATGATTTGGATTTAACTCGACCTCCGGTACTATAATCGTGTACATGTACGATTATAATACCGTTGTCGGGGTTTTATGAGAACGTTTACGTAAGAAAGTTTGAATTAGCGACGGAATGCCTCCCTCCACGTCACGACATCGAAACTAACCCTTTCGGGTTATGTGATGTCGGTTTTCGTGTCAACGGGTTCCGCACTAATTAAAATGGGATCGAATGCGTTCAACTATGATTAGTCGCGATCACGTCACGCCCTTGAGTACATTGGGGCGGGGCTCCTCGAAAGGGCTCCACCTCCGTCGTTGCTCGAAAAGGGATTAGACGGACTTTGGGCGACAATTATAGTCAAACGAATCCGAAACCGAATTTTGATACTAATATATATATACGCGGTATGATAATAAAATGTTAGCAACAACATGAATAAAAAGTTAGTATTGCGAAAATGTAAAGTGTTAGGATGTTAGAGTTAGTGTTAGGATTACAATACTAGTATAGGCATAAAATCAACGATACAAAACATAAACAAAAGTAACAAAGATTGAAATGGGGTTTAGGACACCCTCAACATACATGCTTAGTAGGGACCTCGGAAATGGACTCGCGAATAGTGACGGGACTATAGAGTATCGAGGATGTATGTAAGTTATGGTGTATGTGTGTGTGTGGATGAAATGTCGGTTTTTCGAGGGACAAGGGACTCGGTTTTTGATGTGTGTTTGCTTGGGGTTGTAGGGTAGAGAATGTGGCTGAAATGTGAAGTGAATGTAGGTAAAAGTGGATGGGTAAAAGTTGGTGAAAAGTTGTGAAATGAGTGAGGGTCATGGGGTATTTATAGAGTTTACCCCACGACCTAGGGTCACTCGATCGAGTGGCCCTAGTGCACTCGGTCGAGTGCCCTAGAAAATGGGCCTGATCCGGTTTTTGACGCTCCACTCGACCGAGTGGGTCAATCCACTCGATCGAGTGGATCAGGTAATCCGAGATAAAAAAGGAAAGGGTTGACTTGGTTGATTATGTGATCTTTTTTGAATTTAGGAATGGGCGCCAGTTTCTAGAAGGTGTACTTGGGCTGTTTTTGTGACGGGTTCGTCTTTGACCGAGTTTTGACCCGGTCGCCAAAAGACGGGATTTATTTTTGGTGTCGGTTTTGGCCCAAATTAGTCTTATTTTGCTCGGAACAACCCACTGGGCCTGAATTTGAGGTCTATTTTGTGAGATTATTACTCCGCTAAAAGTCCACGTCAGATATTATTGATTTCGGGTCCAAATCCGAGTATACTAAGTCACGTTTGCGTCCGATCATCATCGGGTGTTTGTCGGGAATTGCTATAGACACTAGCAGGCAAAATGCGGGTGTCTACAGAGCCCCCACTCTGACTGAGGCTTGGACAAGGCGAAAGTCAGAGTAGCTACCAGGCCAATCGCAGATTACGACCTGGCAGCCTTCCGGTCGGGTCGTTTATAGTCCAGTAGACTAGCGTGAAGGGCTCGCCAGCCATAAGCAGAGGGTCATACCTGTCCTGCCGGTGGTAGCTCCGTGGGGAGTAAAACTTGCTTTTGAAGGTATAGGTGCGCCCGTATGCTGATACATCATGGCTTTGACTGTGGCATTCTGGGATAAATATTGGCTCACGTTGGGGAGTGAAGTAGTTGCGCGGGGACTTGCTTCTGAAGTCTTTGGGTGTACCTGTATGCTGACACATGATAAATTGCACGTAACACATAGGCAAAACACCGACTTGTGCTGGGGAAAATGTACTGGATTTTGAAAAAAAGCTGAAATTTTCGAAAAAGATTTTTTTTGAACTTAAGGAATTTTTAGAAAAAAAAAAATTTAGGAAAGCTCGGGATAACTAGATTCCTATTCTGGGTTGAAGTCAGGCCTGCACATGCTGGGGCCCAGTTTGCTGAGGAGGCAGGGTTAGCTAGGGTTACAGTCAGGCTTCCCTATTATAAATACAGGTCTCCATGCTTCAGCTTACTGCACCTCAAACCAAAACCCTTCTTCTCTTAACAAAAATCTCTTAGTCTTTCAAGAGAAATCAAGTTCCTGCCATGGGTATTGAGCATCTCACTTCAATGCTTTTCGCCTGGTCCCAACACTTTCGGGACGAGGACAGAATTCAGCTGACCCAAATGGGGATTGTCAGCCTGTTTCCTCTTCGGCGTCTAGTGCCTGATTCACACTTCTTGGACGCTTGTCTGGCGTTTTGGGATACTACCCATCACGTCTTCGCATTCCCGCGGGGAGAGATATGCCCTCTTCCCGAGGAGATCGCAGCCATCGGAGGTTGGAGCCCTGTGGCTCGTCCTGCTATCCCTCCGTTCTACCCGGACCCGAGGAGAAGGCTGAGGGATTTCTCGGGTCTGTCTCATGCTCAGACGGATCGAATGGTGCGGGGAGATACGGTTTCCCTCTTCGACTTGGCTGACAAGTTTATGAACAGTCAGGACGTAAGGGCTACGCCTTCTCATAGGCGTAGGGCTTTCGCGTTCTGCATGCTGCACCGCTACGTGTTCGAGGGGTTTATGGATGCTGACTCATGCGTGGGTCAAATTAGGCTGCTTGGAGTGGTTGACCAGATAGAGACTGGTCATAGCCCTGCTTGGCTAGCCACTGGGGAACTCATCATGGGTCTGGATGCTAGGCGACTTGACCCAACCCGGCAACTGACGGGTAGCACCCTCATTCTGCAGGTATACGTCTCGCGATTTTTTCAATTTTTCTTTTCTCTTTTTTCTGTTTCGCGGTTTCTTGAGGTCCGTAAGTCACTCGATCGAGTGGACCTATCACTCGATCGAGTGATATCTGCAAAATGCTTCTGTCTATCTGTGAAGAGCCTACTCGATCGAGTGAGATGCTTTACTCGATCGAGTGTCACACCTGACGAGCTTCTGGTTGTCTTAGGGAGCCTTACTCGATCGAGTCAGATGGTGTACTCGATCGAGTGGGCTGTAGCGAACCATTCCGTTGCTCATAAATTCTGTGTATACTTTTCGCAGGTTTGGTTGTCGGAGCGCTTATCGATCATAGAGCCTCCTCCGAGCGTTCCCAACTACCGCAGCAGCCAGATCAGTTCAAGGGGGCGCCGGATAAGCTCGAATCACCATATAAATCGAGCTTACTGGGACGAGGAATTGGTGTTCCACGATGGCCCATTGATTAGGTGGACGGTTGCTTGGTGGTTCCTTTCTAAGCTGACGGGATTGGCCAAGAGGGACCAGGCTCGTTACCTTGTAATCCTGTCCCTTGACTGGACAGTTCATATTTACCCGGACCGCATTCTGAGGCAGTTCGGTTCGTCTCAGCGCATTCCTGAGACTGAAGCCATTATTAGTGTCTCGCTCCAACTGACGGACGCTATGTGCGACACCTGGTTGCAAAGATGGTTTACTCGTCCTACATGGACTATTCCCAACCCTTGCCAATCCGCTTGGGTTTCTCCAGCCTATGAGAAGTGGACTTCTGAGAAGTCCGAGGAGGCTCGCAAAGCTCTGAAGGTCGATGAGGCCTTCGAACTGGTCCGTCGGGAGACGGCAAAGGACAATAGGGGATTCTACGATGAGGGAGAGACCCCTGCTACCTTAGTCCGATTAGAAACGGGTCTTAAGTCACATACTATGACTCGAGCTAAAGATGTCGGTGCTAGTGGCACTCGGGGGCGGCAAAGCCCCCAGACTGACTTGGAGCGGCGACTTGGGCCAAGGCTGGCGGCCCGGGACCGACTAGGTCCGCGCGACCGACTCCCGGAGCCCGTGAGGGCCCGACTCGGGCCTATCGAGGTGGATGAGGACTCGAGTTCCAAGAAACGAGTCCGGGCTAAAGAGGTTCCTGTGGTGATTCGGGAACGCTCTCCTCCGCGTCGTCGTCAGTGGACGGCCAAGGAGGCCAAGGACAAGGGGAAGGGCAAGATGCCCTAAATACCGAGTCCTTAGTTTTTATTATTATTTACATATTACTACTATTTTGTCGTGTGTTTGTTTTTTTGTATTTTTTTTGAATTCCTGCACTTGTAATTTTCCAAAGTTTATTGGGACCTTTTTTTTTGTGATTAATAAAAGAAAGTTTAATATTAAACTGTTCCTGTCTTTTCTCGATTGCATTGGTTGTGCCCTTTTGAGGGGCTGCCTACGTATCCGCGGTTAGCAGAATCAAACCAAACGTAGTTCAGGCTTAGGAAATTGCAATCTCGAATTACACCAAGACTAGTGGTTCAAGATGTTTTGTGACAGTAGAATCAGTAATTCTAGCTCATCGACTTGCTTTTTGTAAAATATGATTTTGATAAAAATTGCTAATGACATTGAGAAATGGCTAAGGGTAGTAACGCTTCAGTTGGTCCAGGTTGGTTGGGTTGACGAACTCATTCCCGTCCAGGTCCGTCAGCATTACTGCTCCCCCTGATAGGATCTTCTTCACCAGGTATGGCCCCGCCCAGTTGGGTTTGAATTTTCCCCTTGGGTCCAGTGGTAGTAGAGCTCGAACAGACTTAAGGACTAGATCCCTTTCTTTAATGTTTCTGGGCCTTACTCGCTTGTTGAAGGCCCGTTGGATCCGTTTCTGGTAGATTTGGATGTTGTTGAGAGCGCGGGACCGTCGTTCGTCTAGTAGAACCAACGAATCGTACCGTGCTCGAACCCAGTCAGCTTCGGGTACTTGGCTTTCTAGCAGAATTCTGAGGGACGGTACCTCTAGCTCAACTGGTTGGACTGCCTCCATCCCATAGGTTAGGTAATATGGCGTTGCTCCGGTTGCGGTGCGAATTGATGTCCGGTACCCCCATAGGGCAAAAGGTATTTTGTCGGGCCAGTCCCGATAATTATCAGCCGTCTTTTTGAGTATGGTGACGATTGTTTTATTGGCCGCCTCTACCGCTCCATTGGTTTGGGGACGGTAGGGCGAGGACGTATGCCTTTGAATTTTGTACTTAGTCAGCAGGGCTGCGGTCTCAGCTTGGAAATGGGTTCCATGATCACTGATAAATTCATGTGGGATCCCATACCGACATATTATCTTGTTTTGGATAAATTTGGCGACATGCTTGGCATTGAGGATGCGATATGATTCAGCTTTGACCCACTTGGTGAAGTAGTCGATAGCCACCAAAATGAAGCAATGTCCACCAGTACCGGAGGGATTC
Organism: Agrostemma githago; assembly: GCA_958450325.1. NCBI lineage: Eukaryota > Viridiplantae > Streptophyta > Magnoliopsida > Caryophyllales > Caryophyllaceae > Agrostemma > Agrostemma githago. Next base: position 18,284,244 of record OY288247.1, on the reverse strand, counting down.
ACCTTCCCGATTATGTCGATACCCCATGTCGAGAATGGCCAAGGTGACATCATGGTATAGAGCAGAGATGGCGGCATATGTTGCACATTGCCAAAGATTTGACAGTTATGGCAATGTTTGACATATAACTGGCAGTCGGCCTCCATGGTGTTCCAGTAATACCCGAGCCTCATGATTTTTCGGACCAACATGTGAGCATTCATATGTGGTCCGTTTTCACCATCATGTACTTCGGCCATTACTTTCTCGGCCTTATATTTGTCAACACAAAGGAGAAGAGCCCCCTGTGCCGTTTTTTTGTATAGTTGCCCGTCATCAGTACGGATGAACTGAGTGGCTTGTCTTCGCAAGGCCTTTTTGGCTCGGCCCTCAGTCCCGGGAGGATACTCTCCGTTGGTCAGGTATGTTAACACAGCCTGGTACCAAGGTTTGGGATCAGTGATCTCGATGTCTTCAATGTCATGGATGTATGCCGGCTCAGACCGTCTTTCGACACAAATTGGCATACTGATCACGTGGTCGGGAATGTTCAGTAAAGACGCCAATTTTGAGAGTGCGTCCGCAAACTGATTTTCCTCCCGAGGCAGATATATGTATTCTACCTTCTGGAACTGTTTCTCGAGATCCCTTACTCGTGCCTGGTAGGCCACGAGATTAGCATTCCGAGTCTTCCATTTTTGGAGTGCTTGGTTAATGACCAAGGATGAGTCGCCATGTACCCGGAGATTTGTGATCCCCAGGTTGGCGGCGGCTTATAGCCCATAAATGCATGCTTCGTACTCTGCTGCATTATTGGTAACATCAAAGTCCAGCTTGATGGAGACGGGAGTATGTTCCCCTCTTGGTGAAATTAGAAGGATCCTGACTCCGAACCCTCAAAAATTAGATGCTCCATCGAAGTATAAATCCCATGTTTCGGCATCGGTATGGAAGATATCTTCGTCTGGGAAGGACCAGGTATCGGTGTGTCCTTCTTCGGTTACCGGGCTGTCAGCGAGGAATTCAGCTACTATTCGCCCCTTAATAGCTTTTAACGGTACAAATTTCAGGTCGAACTCTGCCAGCATTAGAGTCCATCTTGAAATCCGGCCATTGAGGATGGGCTTTTCGAAGAGGTACTTGATCGGGTCCATCTTGGATAGAACATGGACCTCATAGCTAAGCATATAGTGTCGAAGCTTCTTAGTGGCCCAAACTAGAGCCAAACACGTCTTTTCGAGCATGGTGTATTTGCACTCAAACTCTAAAAACTTCTTGCTGATATAATAAATGGCTCGTTCTTCGGAGTCGACTGTCTGAGCCAGCATAGCCCCCATGGCTATCTCGGTCGTTCTTAGGTATAACGACAGAGGCAAGTCGGGTTGAGGTGGCATCAAAACTGGCGGAGCAGACAGAAATTCCTTGATTTTGTCGAAAGCGGCTTGGCACTTGTCGTCCCATAGTATCCGTTCCCCTATTTTCAGTTTCTTGAAAATTGGTTCACACACCATGGTTAGCTTGGAAATGAATCGACTAATATACTGGACTTTCCCGAGAAATCCCCTTATTTTTTTTTCGGTTTTAGGAGCTTGCATCTCGGTAATGGCTTTGATTTTAGATGGGTCGACCTCGATACCTCGTTGGCTAACGATATGACCCAGTAAATGACGTTACCCCGAAACTGCACTTTTGAGGGTTTAGCCTCATGTTGTATTTGCGCAATCGGGTGAAAAATTTCCTTAGGGCGGTGATGTGACCGTCCCATTCTTTGGATTTGACGATCATGTCGTCTACATAAACCTCCACCTCTTTATGCATCATGTCGTGTAGTAAGGTGGTAGCGGTCCTTTGGTATGTGGCCCCGGCATTAATGAGACCAAATGGCATGACGGTGTAACAATAAGTACCCCAAGGTGTAGTGAAGGTAGTCTTACTCATGTCTTCTCCCGCCATCTTGATTTGATTATATCCGGCATACCCGTCCATGAATGATAGAAGGGCATGATCGGCCGTGTTATCCACCAGTATATCGATGTGTGGTAACGGAAAATCATCCTTCGGGCTTGCTTTGTTAAGGTCCCAAAAATCTACGCATACCCGCACCTTACCGTCCTTTTTAGGAACCGGCACGATGTTTGCAACCCAGTCCGGATACTCGGACACTTGTATGAAGCCAGCTTTGAACTGTTTGTCGACTTCTTCTTTTACTTTGAGAGACCACTCGGGCCTCATTCGACGAAGCTTCTGTTTGACCGGTTTGCACCCGTCTTTGATAGGTATGCGGTGCTCGGCTATTTCCCGGTCTATCCCCGGCATGTCCTTGTAGGACCATGCGAAGACATCTTTGAACTCTTGGAGGAGTTTTATGAACTGTTGTTTCTCCTTGGGATCTAAGGATAACCCTATCTTAAGTATCTGAGGCTCTGAGGTTGTTCCCACGTTCATGGACTCGGTCTCTTCAATTACCGGATTCCGGGATTCCCTTTGCTCTAGTTGCTCAATCAGATGTGGAGGTAAGGGTACCTGTTCGTCGGATTTCTCAATGTCATAGCACAAAACATTTTTGAAAGCAGAATTTAAAAGAGACAAGTCGTAAGCAGAACGGTTGTTATTATTAATTGAAAATTTGGAAAACAGCTCAAAGAGAGCAGCCATCTGATCATTGGTCAGTGGCGGGATTGGTAAAGCACTCGGGACAGACCCCGAAGTGCCAGCAGCAGGAATGATAGAAGGGAGGGGGGTTACAGGAGTGACTCTAGCACCGACTTCTCTAGACTCGACCTCAGATTCTGACTCAGACTCCGACTCAGACTCGGACTCAGACTCAGACATGTCTCCCTCTCTGGCGACCAGCTTGTAGATCCTTCCTTGACTGTCAGTCCACTTGACAGTCTTCCTCCAGGCCCTTTTTCCCGTCTCGGAGCCAACATCCGAGATCAGCTTGGTCGGGTCAAACCTGTTGCTGCGGAGGATCAGGTTGACCAGGTCTTCTTTTGAAGTCGGGGCTATGGTGTCTTCCCCGAAGAGTAGCCCCAGCGCGGGCTCAACATCATCCGCTCCATCGGACTGGATGAGGGCGAACACCTCATCCGGGATTTAGTTGCAGTCCCGGGCCAAGTGGGTCCCGAGGTGCGTGGCACTAGGTTGGTATAGTCCAACCTGGACAGCCCCGAATACGGGTGTGACAAAGTAGTCAGACAACCGTGGGCTATAAGGGCTCAAGTGGATACCCTTCATGATGTTGCAGGCTTTTTCGATTCCTGCTCGGACAACGTTGTCCGGGGTGATGGCATAGCCAAGGCCGAAGTGAGAGTCTTCGTCCTTGAGAACCTCGATGATCTTCCCAGTTGGAAGGTCGGGTCGAGAGATAGCCCCCGGAAGGTACCCTAGGTTTTGGAGCATCATATCAATGCTCGTGGTGAAGTAAGGCCTAAAGAGGTACTCTTCCTCGTTCATCCCCACAAAGTCGAACCCCCAGAGGTCCGTGCGGCCCGTGGCGTTACAGCTAGCCACGGTCATCGGGGTTGCCTCTAAAGTAATAACATCGTTAAGCAGAGGCATCTTGATCTTACGGTGGAGGGTGGAGGACACGACTTTCACTGCGTGAATCCACGGCCTTCCTAGGAGCAAGTTGAATGATGAGGTGACATCAATCACCTGGAACCCAAGCTCCTTTTCTATTGGGCCCGTGATGATGGTCAGCTTTATGGCCCCAGCTACCGACTTTGGACTCCCATCAAAGGCTTGGATGGTTTGAGCAGTCGGGATATAGTCAGCCTCGGTAATGCCGAGGGCTTTGGCGGTCCTTAGAGGAAGGACATTCACGGCTGACCCGTCATCGACTAGGGTCATCGGGAGGTATTTGCCCCGGCAAATCACCGTGATGTAAAGGGCCAGGTTGTGGGAGGCCCCAAATGGCGGTAGATCGGCTTCGGAAAAGGTGATCATTCGGCCTTCTTCTTTGGCCTTACCCTTTAGGTGGGGTAGGACCGTGGCTACCATTTCAGCAGGGGTAGCCAGAGAGTCGATCTTGACTTGATCGAGAGCCTTTGTAAGCGCTTCTCGATGTTCCTATGAGCTAACAAGGAGTTGCCATATAGTGAGGTCAACTCGGGTTCTCTTCAGTTGCTTCACAATAGTTGTTTCAGCGGTCGGCTCTTCGGGGGCGACTTCCATCCCGAGTGGATCGGTGATGGTTGTCGGGATGGGGGTGTCCCTAGTGCTTGTGGCTAAATAGGAACGACCAAGGTTGTTGCTGGCTAGGACTCGAGTCTTGGCCTCGCGAATCTGTTCAGGGGTGATGGGAACGGTTTCCCCCTTAGCGAGGTAGATATCATCCTCGTCGTCGAACCAGATCCCGTTCACTTGCGGGATAAAAGGAGAGATAAGGTGAGAACAGTCAATAACCTCCCCGGCAAAGATGGCATGGGAGCTGAAAGGATTCTCCTTGTTGTTTGGCTTATCTCCGGGTAGCAGGATTTTACCGCTCTCGATCAGGTCCTGGATCAAGTGTTTCAGCTTCCAACACTTTTCGGTATCATGCCCATTGCCCCGGTGGTATTGGCAATAGGCCTGAGCATTGTAGTTCTTGGAGCGTCGCTCGACCGGAACTTCAGGGGTTGGGCCTATCGGTTGGATTAGGCCCTTGGAGGACAGCCTTTGTAAGGCATAGGTATAGGTGGTACCTATATCAGTGAAGACCCGAGGTGGGGTGTTCTTCTTGGACGGGGCATCTAGTAGATTAACCGCATCAAAAATGCTGCGAGTTGCAGCCTGGGGCTTAGTAGTGGAGGAAGAGGCCCCTTGGTACCCTTTGCTAGCGGCCTTAGTGAGGCCTTCTAGTCTCAAGTCGTCTTCGATCCTCATACCCATTTCAGTAAGGGTGGTGAAATTGGGTATGACAGCATATCGGAGGTGAGCCCGGTAGGAAGGGAGGAGGTTCTTGACAAAAGCCTCCACCAAAGTCTTCTCATTGGGCTTATCAACCAGTTTCACGCTCTCGGCCCTCCAGCGTTGAAGGTATTTAGTAAAACCTTCCTTCGGCTCTTGGGCCATAACCTCCAGAGATCGCATTGTGGTTTGGATCTCGGTGTTGTCAGCATAGTTCCGAGCGAACTCGGTGGCCACATCATCCCATGTAGGGTATTTTTTCGGGTCTAGTCTATAGTACCAGGCCCATGGGTGCTTCTTAAGGGTTGCAGCGAAGAGGTTCTTGAACATGGATGAATCCACTCCCTTGATGGCCATGAATTCCTTGAAGGCCCGCACATGTAGTAACGGGTCCTCAGTTCCCTCAAACATAGGCAAACCTGTGAGGTTCAGGTTTGCGGGCAGCTGGTCACTCACCGTGGAGTATTCTCGGCTATTCTCCCGGTGGATATCGTTATTCCCAGTCAAATGGGCTTGTTCTTCTAGTCGACGCACTGCGCTAACCAGTTCAGTTATGGTCCCGGTAGTCTCGACATTAGGAGCCCTTTGTTCCACCGTAGCTAGGCGAGCAACAATGGCCACTTGGGCAGCCCTCATTTCGGTCAGTTGGGCTTCGATGTCGGTCTGCTTTGCGACTATGGCGTCCAAGGCGGTTTGTAGGCTGTTCAAAGTAGCCATCCTTCGAGCGTGTCTAGTTGCCGGCGGCCTGTGCGTTATCAGAAACCGAACCCAGATCTTCGGAAAAAGAAAGGAAAAGTACATCCCGAGCGGCGCTAGGAAAAAAAGACCAAAGACTCGAGAAAGACATCTAGACGGATGACTCGATGGGTGGTATAGCTTCCTTAGGATTTTGGCCTTGTGGGCCCAATCCCGTTCGAAGGAAGGTCCACGTGAGACTTTTCCCCAGACTTTTGACTCGAGTGTATGGACGGACTTTCCTTTGTAGGGGTATGCCCTACGCGGGTCGGTCGTGCCTTGACTGATAAGGCGGACTCGGGAAAGGGGGGAAACTTGCGATATAGGATCAGCAGAGTTTCGACACTATAGACCTTCGACATACTAAGCAAAGACCCGACACACGGCTAGACGGTAGGTCCTATAATAAGGAAGGTTTACTAGGAAAGTTGGAGGTTGGAAATTTGAATATTAAGTGGATGAATTTCCGAGAGTTCGAAAATTGAACATGGGATTTTGAAAACCGAGATTAGAATTTTGAAAAATTCAGAAAACCGAGATGGTGTTGGAAATTCGAGAATTAAAACGGGCAGCATGCCGACTAGAGAAAAAGGATATTTTGAGTCAAATCGTTTGATCCTAAATTTCGGCGGCATTCCGAATTTTGAAAATGGATATTTCGAAAAGACGGGTCCCGAAATGGACAGCATTTCGGGTTTTTGAAAACTTGGTATTTTGGAAAGATGCATTTTTCGAAATGACGGTTTTTTGAAAAAAAAATGACACGGAAACCAAGTAGCACGTAGTCAAACAAGCATTATAACGACGCTTATGTATGCTTTACACTATGTCTCGGTCGGTCAAAGTAGGGTCTATACCAACAACGATCGCATTCTCACGAAACGGGACGGACTTCCTAGCCGATTTGGATCTAGGACCTGCCGTAAAACCCCGGTGAGTTCCGCCATCGAAGTCTTTAGTGCACCCATGTAGGAATGCACCGTGGTATAGTGGGACGTCGGTCACAAGTAACTGGCCCGGGCAAAATTTGGGTTATGCATGAACCATTAAACTAATGCGCGCACACTAATATTCGAACGATTTCTCTTCGAGTCTCACCCTAGGAACCCCGATGACATGAGGTACATCATGTATCCCCAGCGGAGTCGCTAAATTGTGGACATGACGTAGGTCCACCCCGACGCGGCCACGCGCGGGTTTGGGTAGACGAATGAATCTCGTGGTAAGATTGTTCTCGGGTTCGAAATTTAAGTCAAAATGGAGTCGCCACCGAATTTTTCGGTTATTCGGAACCATACGAGCCCACTCTATGTCGTCATGGGCTATGCTTAAAGTAAGCCCACTTCGATTTCAGAGTTCATTGGGCTCGTCCCTTTGCATTGCAATATCGATACCGTATAAACCGGCTTTCGTATATAGAATGACTCTCGTGCGCCAAGGGTTTCGGACATCCGGAAACCAAAGGTTCTGAGTAAGGGGTGAGGGTACGTGTTGGGAAGCCCACTAAGGACACCCAACCCCGCCCGCACATGGCGGCCTCTACTAAGACATCGTTCGTGTTCGTGTGCGCGCGCTAGTAAAACGATTAAATGATATGCAAACAGCGTTTTCGGGCTAAGCATGTGAATAGTATGTGAACTACGTCATTTAATGCATCTTAATTATGGTCAAAGTGGTTTAGCATGCGAGGTTCATTTACAAAGCAATAAGCAAGCAAATAAATAAAACTCAGACGTAAATAACGTACAGATTACACGGGCGGAAATACAACCCGGCCAAAACAAAAATTACGTAAGCGATATAGAAATGGAATAATAAATAATGAAATGTTAGGAACGGACCCGTATATAAACTTGACCGCAAAACGTGTAAGTGGACTAACCCCGTTTAAATGCACATTATGTTGCGCATCAAACGAAGGACGAAGACATAGGACCTAGGCGTGATGCTAGCCCGACCCCATGCCTCGATGCCTTGTCCCAACTTATCACATCGAAAAATCGATCAAAGTTGTTTACCCGCGACGAAACGCATGTGTTTTGAAAAGGAGATCACGTGATTGACTTTACACGCGTCGACTAAGTCGCTTTTAAAAGGACGAGGCTCGAATGCTAAAAAAAGAGCCCTCGGGTTTCTGGGCTACAGGACCCACTCGATCGAGTCGGGGCTGACTCGGTCGAGTGTGTCCTAAAAAAGGTTTCTGCCCACGATTTGGGGTGTTACTCGGTCGAGTAGCAGGTGTACTCGGCCGAGTGGCACCTGTACGAGTCATGACTCGTGATTTTATGCGTTTTAAATCGAGAGTTGGCCGAATTAAATAGAAGTATTGACGAATTTAGATTTAGTTCGGCTTTCCGGTACTATGATCATGTCTAATATGATTATAGTACCGTTGTCGGATTTTGTAAAAGGAGTTGTCACGATAAACGTGAGTTTTGGAAAATGGATTCACGTGATTGGCTTTACACGTGTCGACTAAAAAGCCGTGAAAAGGACGAGGCTTAAATGTTGCATTTAAGCTCTCGGTTTTCTGGGTTACAGGACCCACTCGGTCGAGTCATGGTCTGACGCGGTCGAGTGTGTCCTCGGAGAGTAGTCTGCCCAGTTTTATGGACGCTACTCGATCGAGTAGCCTACGCACTCGGTCGAGTAGCCCCTGTACGAGCGTTAACTCGTCTCGTTTTTTAGTTGTAAAATCGACGGTCGGTCAAATTAAATACAAATATCGCATGATTTGGATTTAACTCGATCTCCGGTACTATAATCGTGTACATGTACGATTATAATACCGTTGTCGGGGTTTTATGAGAACGTTTACGTAAGAAAGTTTGAATTAGCGACGGAATGCCTCCCTCTACGTCATGACATCGAAACTAACCCTTTCGGGTTATGTGATGTCGGTTTTCGTGTCAACGGGTTCCGCACTAATTAAAATGGGATCGAATGCGTTCAACTATGATTAGTCGCGATCACGTCACGCCCTTGAGTACATTGGGGCGGGGCTCCTCGAAAGGGCTCCACCTCCGTCGTTGCTCGAAAAGGGATTAGACGGACTTTGGGCGACAATTATAGTCAAACGAATCCGAAACCGAATTTTGATACTAATATATATATACGCGGTATGATAATAAAATGTTAGCAACAACGTGAATAAAAAGTTAGTATTGCGAAAATGTAAAGTGTTAGGATGTTAGAGTTAGTGTTAGGATTACAATACTAGTATAGGCATAAAATCAACGATACAAAACATAAACAAAAGTAACAAAGATTGAAATGGGGTTTAGGACACCCTCAACATACATGCTTAGTAGGGACCTCGGAAATGGACTCGCGAATAGTGACGGGACTATAGAGTATCGAGGATGTATGTAAGTTATGGTGTATGTGTGTGTGTGGATGAAATGTCGGTTTTTCGAGGGACAAGGGACTCGGTTTTTTATGTGTGTTTGCTTGGGGTTGTAGGGTAGAGAATGTGGCTGAAATGTGAAGTGAATGTAGGTAAAAGTGGATGGGTAAAAGTTGGTGAAAAGTTGTGAAATGAGTGAGGGTCATGGGATATTTATAGAGTTTACCCCACGACCTAGGGTCACTCGATCGAGTGGCCCTAGTGCACTCGGTCGAGTGCCCTAGAAAATGGGCCTGATCCGGTTTTTGACGCTCCACTCGACCGAGTGGGTCAATCCACTCGATCGAGTGGATCAGGTAATCCGAGATAAAAAAGGAAAGGGTTGACTTGGTTGATTATGTGATCTTTTTTGAATTTAGGAATGGGCGCCAGTTTCTAGAAGGTGTACTTGGGCTATTTTTGTGACGGGTTCGTCTTTGACCGGGTTTTAACCCGGTCGCCAAAAGACGGGATTTATTTTTGGTGTCGGTTTTGGCCCAAATTAGTCTTATTTTGCTCGGAACGACCCACTAGGCCAAAATTTGAGGTCTGTTTTGTGAGATTATTACTCCGCTAAAAGTCCACGTCAGATATTATTGATTTCGAGTCCAAATCCAAGTATACTAAGTCACGTTTGCGTCCGATCATCATCGGGTGTTTGTCGGGAATTGCTATAGACACTAGCAGGCAAAATGCGGGTGTCTACACTAAGCATCCTCATCTTTTCGAGTAAGGTAAACCTCGATTTCCCATCTGTTTATTCTTAGTTTCGAGGACGAAACTTTCTTTTAGTGGGGAGGATTGTAACACCCGCTATTTTTCCTAAGCATTTTTATTCTTTCCGTTTGGACTCCGTCTTAACTCTGTCACTTTTCGGCCTCATATTCCATCATTTTACTAAGCTCTATTTTAATTTTGAGTTTAATAATTTTTATTTTTAATTTTAAAGATTTTAATCCTTTTTAAATCCATTTATTTTGTTTCTTCGTAAACTAATTAATTTTTCCGCAAGGAATTCTATTTCTCTTCGAGCTGACGTTTTTAAACTCGGATTTAAGTTAGTTGATAAGTGTGGTTTGTAGTGCCTATTTTGTAGTGTTTTGGTCCCATTTTCCTTGTAGAATCGCTCCTTGGGAGCGGTTTAGGGGCTTCTTATGCTTGCTTTAGTTTGTTTCAGGTTCCCGAGACCGATTTGGAAGAGTTGGAGCGATTCCGACTCGATACATACACATTTTGGAGCCAACGAGATAAAGGAACGATGACTCGATGCTTTGGAATCGACCCCGAGACCTCGAGACCCAATCCCGAGTCCCGAGACCCGATCCCGAGTCCCGAGAATCGATGAGAAGTCCATGTGAGGCAAGGAGAGACCAAAAGGATCATAATGGAGGCCTACAAGACCCATCCCCGACGGGTATGCACCTCATCCCGTCGGGGATGAAGTGCGAGTTTGATGGAGCTACTGCAAGGCCGTCCCGGTCGGGACCAACCCGTCCCGGTCGGGATGGTGGGTCCGTCCCGGTCGGGATGGTGGGTCCGTCCCGGTCGGGATGGTCCGTCCCGGTCGGGACCAAGCAGCTGTAGCCCGTGTTTGCTTCTTCTCTTCTCCCTTCCATTTGTAACCCTATAAATACCCCCCCCCCCCTCTTGTATTAAGACCATCTTAGCTTATGTTCTTCAAACCCTAGACTACTTTAGGTTAGATTAGATTAGGTTAGTGTAGATTAGTCGGTAATTAGTCTTTAATCTTAGTTTAATCTTGTATTAAGAGATCTCTTGAAGAATCCATTCAATCTTGACAACATTGGTGGATGAATTTGGGTTTTCTTCATTAATACAAGTGTTCATCTTTTCATCCTTCACTAGTATGGTATAATCCTCTTCCTTTTTACTCTTTATCTTGTTTAATTCATCCAAGTTTACATCTTTGATTGTTGTTCATCATTTTCACTAGTTTGTTAGTTCATAGTTCTTGTTAGTTTCACTCATATATGTTTTGATGTTTGGGTTGATTCTTCTTGTTCTTGTTAGTATTAGTTTGATTATGTTAGAGTAGTGTTCTTGCTAGGGTTAGTAGGGTGATTAGGGTGTTAATTGGGTGATTAAGGGTTTGTTGGAGATGTGGGTGGAAGATTTGGGTTTCCTCTTGGTTGATGCATATGACATGTTTGATGAATTGCTTGAATGACTAAGTAAGTTAGATTGCTTGTTTTTCTTGCCTTTCCCTTGTGGGTGTTAGTTGTTATGGGTTCGGTTCCCTCATTAAGTTGCGAGAGCCCGGTGAGGGCGACCCCTAGGTTAGTCTAAGTTGCGACCGCCCGGATGCGATCTAGGCCATAACACGCTAGAACCCCGTTTGTCATGTGTGTCGCCAAAATGGGTTCCATGAGGAACCTCTAGGTCGGTTTAAGTTGCGACCGCCCGGACCGACCTAGATTACCCTACTACCTCCTTCACTCCAGCTCTCCCTTGACCATTTCGTTACCCCTTTGACCCTGACCTAATCCTAGCCCGTTTTCCTTGTTTGTTCTCTTGCTTTAGACCTAGCTTAGTCCTAGTCTCCCCCTCCTTAGATTAGCTCGTCTCGAACCTAGTCCTAGACCGTAGCATACCTTAGTCCGACCTCCCGTCCCTGTGGATTCGACCCGACTTACCCTAGCTACCCCAGTTAGGTTAGTTGGTTTTTATTTGACGGTTGGGATCCACGACAAATCCCTCCCATCATTATTCCTTTTCCTAAAATGTTTGAATATGTTTATATAAAATTTTCAACTAGTAAATATTTTTATTTACAAAAATTAGTCGTTAATGATTTTATTACGAAGCTTCGCGAATAATTATTTTCTTACGCGAGGTTTACTCGAATTACTTTGAAATGCCTTTAACTATTTTACGATTATGCTTTTTATCAACTTATAAATTATTTGAGGCCATTCCCTCACATTTTGGACCGACTAAGCTTTTGGTCACAAATTTTACTACATTTTATTTATACGTTTCATTTTATCACGTTAAAACGTAAATTACGTAATGCTTATCTTTCCATTTATTGGATGCTTTATCATCAAACTTTTCATTCCCTTGCTCTTTATGTTGGCCGGCCACTTTGGTGATAAGGGAGCCTTGTTTTCATCAATCTTTAATCCCATTTAAAATTAGGAAACCATCCATTTCCTTCATTTTATTCATTTATCAAAAGTTAAAAAAATCCTACTTTCATCCTCATTTGGCCGTGGAACTCTCTCTCTCTCTAGGATTATTTTTGCTTCAATTCTAGTCTTAATCAACTCTTATTCATCTTCAATTAATCATATTTCCGATTCTTTCGTTAAGGTAATAATCGACGTCCTTTTCGATCACTATTTACCTTGTTTTTTTTATTAGTTTTCTCATGGTATTTTTCTGCCATGATTTTTTTGTTTGGTAGGATTTGTGGACGATCCCGAGGCCGACGAATATATAATCGATTCAGACTTGGAGTAGAGGTAACGTCGATGTTACTCGGTATTTCATGATTTTAATTGAGTATTTGCATGTATATATTTTTATGTTTTATTTTGGCAATATATGTATGTCAGAAAATCTGGAAAAATTTTAAAAGTTGAAAATTTGCATGTTTCGGTAGTTTTATTGCTTTTACGAGATTAACGATTAAATCGTCATATTAATTTGTAAAATCGTAATATTCGGCCTAAACATTTAATATATGTTTATATTCTGGAAAAATGTTGTTTTTGATGAGTTTTAATAATTTAGTAATTTTTTGATATTTTAGTTATCGGTTATTGAATTATTACCGTTTACGGACAAAACGATTAAAAGCTGAATTTTAGTTCTAGTACCTAAACATTTTATTTTAATCTGATTTTTGACGTGGTGAAACTTTCTGATGAAATAGAATTTTCTGAATTGTTTCATAATTTTTCGGAATTGTTAAGTGGATGAAATAATTAATCACTTTAAATCATCGTTTGTCGTTAAAACCGTGTTTGTCGTTTAAATTTTCGATTTCTGGTCCTATGATTAAATCTGAAAAAAAATGTGATTATGATGATTTCATATTAAAATGTAATTTTATGATTTTTAGTGTCTTAATAAAATGTTAGGAACGATAAGTTTTATTAATGGAATCGTTAATTGTGAAAACGGGTTTTAAACACGGTTTTGACCGAATTTCGAAAATCTGGAACTTTGGAAAATCTGGAAAATTAGTATATTCTGGAAAATGATGATTTTTAGGTTTAATAATAATTTTTGGATATTAATACTTAAATCGTTTTGCAATTACTATTTTTGTTAATCGTTATTGTCGAGATTGGACGATTAACGAGAAAACGCTTAAAAACCGAGTTTTAGGGTTCTGGAAAATTTTCTTTTCTGGACAGAATGTCCATAATTATATTTTAACTATTTTACGTAATTTTTGTACTATTTATTAAAGTCTTTAATTAATAAATATTGAGTTTCGGACAAATTGTGATTCATCGTTAAAATGCTTCGTCTTACCTAAAAGAATTATTTTTCCAGCAATTTTGAAAGTATTTAAATCTGAAACTTTAAGAGTTAAATCATCCCTTAACATACTCTAAATATATTCATTTGTTTAATTAAATAAAAGATGTTAAAAGATTTAATCTGACATTTCCCGTAAAATCCTATTTATGATCGTATTGTCGAAACTAATAATAATTAGGGAATTTTAATTTTTGTAAATTTTGGAAACACCCTAATTAGTAGTATTTAAAATTTTTAGGACATTTCTAACTTGTATGACCTTTCAATAATTTCATTAACTCAAATGTTCTCGTTTCAAGAATTAATATCGTTAAGGCCGAAAGTACTAGTTTTATACATCTACATCGTTTACTAAAAATGTGTTATTAGTATGAACTAATATTTTTGCTATTTTGATATAATGTTATTTTTGATAATTTTATAAAAATAGAAGTTTCCTAAAATAGAAAGTTTCCTCTTTTGGAAAGTGATACTTTTCTTTTTGTTCTCTTATTATTTATAATGATTATATCTTTTGAATATTGATAATGGCTTTGTTTTGGAGTTGTGAAATAAGGACAAGTGTGGGGTTAGAGTAATATATTCTGGGGTTTACGTTTTTGCCATCAACTATAATGCTGGTGTGTCTTTATGGGGCACACTGGTTGTTGAACCGAGAATATATATGGTGTTCGGGAGTGTGTGTATATTTTCTTAGACTCGTGCCTCGGAGTTTAAGACGCCGTCGGGTTGAACTGAGTATTTATGGTGCTCGGGAGGGATGTACATATCATCTTAAACTATGGTCACGCATTTATAAGTCGTCGTCCTATTATGGTTGAGTAGCCTAGTTAGAGACCGAAGTTTGATTTGTTTGAACTAAGTTCTCGAAGCTAGTTTAGTATTCTCCTAGTGAATGTCTAGCCGTCGACACTAATTATATCCATAACGCCATTTTGATTATTTTATTTATATCGATATAAATCGGTTTGCAGGTTGGCAAATATTTTTCTGTTTCTTCTGAAACCCTTTTGTTTAATTTGTTTTACGCTAAAGCTTATTTTAATATGTTGTTTTACTGTTTTCCATTTTTACTATTTTTCCTATATTAGTAATTACTATTTTAAAATCCTGTTATACGGCTGGGAAAACGTTGACGTTGCTCCTCACTGATTGTGGCTGTTATGTTTTTAACATAACAGGTATGCATGTTTCCGGGTGTGGGCTAGCGGGCATTGTGGATCCTGCTATTTTTATTTCTTTTAGAATTTTTTCTTGTGGATTGTTAAACCCCTTTGTGGATCGTTTTAATTTTGGCCATTTTATTTAAGGCCTAATGTTTGACTTTACCATTTAAATTTTATCAAGACATAGTTACAGTGTGTTATAATCCCACTTCTACAGTGTTTCCGCCACTGTACTGCGTTAAAATTTCTAGGGGATTACTGTCGGTATCAGAGCATCACTGCTCCCGACGCTTACACCTGAATTAGGGAAAAATACCAGTAAATTATTTAAACAGTAAATAAAAATATTATTAGAAATGGGTAGAAACAGATAAGGACTTAACTGTTAAGATTATCTGTTCCTGAACTCGATGATTAGCATTGATTATATGTTGTTATTTGTGAACTTCAAGATGGCCGGAAGAGGCAACCGAAACAACAACAACAACAACAACAATGATAAGGGAGGTATCAAAGCACTGGCTAACACGCTACGCAACATAGCGCAGGCCATGAACGAGATGAAAAATCGGAACCACCACAGACCATTTAGCTTCTCTCATGCAGCTGAAGGAATGGCTAAACGCAGACTGGATTTCTATGATGGCTCCGTGGACCCCGAAGTCATGAACCGTTGGTTTCGACTGATGGAACGGCAGTTTGGAATTTACTCCGCCCCCGAGGATCAGAAGGTGGGCTTAGCTGTGCTGTACCTGTCAGACGATGCAGACCGATGGTGGACCCAGGTTGGCCCGAATGCACTTCAAACTCCAGTATTCAACTGGACTCAGTTCAAGGCTCTCTTAGAACAGAGATTCTATCCCGAGGAGCTGAGGCATCAGAGGATGACTGAATTCAACGCTCTACGCCAGAATACCATGTCTGTAGAAGCTTACACTACTCGGTTCCATTTCCTGGCGAATTATGCTGGAGATCTGTTACCCAATGAGAATTCCCGAGCTTTCTTTTATCGAGGAGGACTTCGAGCCGATATCACCCTCAACATGCACCGGAGTCTCGCAACTGTTAATGAGCTCTATAACGCCGCGCTTTACGCAGAGTCTTCAATCGAGCGGGTGAAATCTATGAACCCATCATCTGGTTATAAACAACCTTTCACCCATTCCGGGAATAACTCTTCATCTTCTTCTAAGAAGTTCAACTCTGGAGGTCTGGATTATTTTTTTCCTTTATCTTCTTTCTTTACCTTCTTTCTTCTAAATTTCTGACTCTACTATATGCTATTACAGGTAGTGGTTTCAAGAAAAACAATTTCAACTCGAAGCCCAACAAAAAGAAGGATTCAGCATGTTTCAAATGCAGACAACCCGTGCATCCTAACAAGAATTGTGACGGCACCCCTGTTGTTTGCTACACCTGTGGAGAAGTCGGGCATCGTTCTACCTACTGCCCAAAGAAGCCAACTGCCAACACCGCTACTGCAGCTGGCGCTGTCACTACCACCGCTCCTCGTAAGGGACGTATCTTCGTGATGAGCCGTGCTGATGCTGAGGTTAATCCTTATGTGGTTACGGGTACATTTTTGATTTCTGGTGTTAGTGCTTATATATTATTTGATACTGGCGCTTCCACGTCTGTCATATCTTGTATTCTGGCTTCAAAACTATCCTTAACCCTCTGTCTAGCTGAACCAATAGCTATTTCCCTTCCTTCTGGTGAAGTTTTTGACTGTTCTAAAGCTTATCAGAATGTACCTATTCTCTTTGCTGGTACTATTCCTCCTTCTACTCTACTTGAGTTCCCTCTCGCTGAGTTCGACATTATTTTGGGAATGGACTGGTTAGCTCAGTATGATGCAAGGTTTCAGTGTCGAGATTAGAAGATTCTCTGAAGACCCTCGAAGGTGTTCGAGTGTCTTACCGTGGTGGTCGAAGACAGAAGGGTATCAAAATTATTTCTGCCATGAAGGCTATCAGAATGCAGAGAAAAGGTTGCCAAGCATTTTTATGTACGGTAACTGTAACTGCTGAACTCCCTAAACTCGAGGAAGTGCGCATAGTGTGCGATTATGCAGATGTATTTCCCGAGGAGTTACAAGGTATTCCACCCGAACGAGATGTGGATTTCACTATTGAACTCGTGCCTGGTACTGGCCCGATCGCCAAAGCACCTTACGTAATGGCTCCTGCTGAGTTGCAAGAGTTGCGCAAGCAATTGGATGAAATGATTGAGAAGGATTTCATTCGTCCAAGTTCTTCCCCTTGGGGCGCTCCTGTACTCTTTGTCAAGAAGAAAGACGGTTCGATGCGCCTGTGTATTGATTATCGTGATCTCAACAAGGTTACGATCAAGAACAAGTATCCTTTGCCCAGAATTGATGATCTCTTTGATCAACTTAAGGGTGCTTCAGTGTTTTCCAAGATCGATCTAAGGTCTGGATATCATCAAATCCCTGTCCGTGAATCAGACATTTCGAAGACGGCTTTCAGTTCGAGGTATGGACATTATGAATTCAAAGTCATGCCTTTTGGACTAACCAATGCTCCGGCTGTTTTTATGGATCAAATGAACAGAACTTTCAGGGAGTATTTGGATCAGTGTGTTGTTGTCTTTATTGATGACATCCTGACTTATTCCAAGTCGGAGGCTGAACATGCAGAACACCTCAAGATTATTCTTGCCATTCTACGAGATCAAAAGTGGTATACTAAGTTTTCCAAGTGTGAATTCTGGCTTTCCGAGGTAGCTTTTCTGGGTCATGTTATCGCAAAGGAAGGTATTAAAGTTGACCCTACTAAGATTTCAGCTATCGAGAGCTGGGCAAGTCCCAAAGATGTTGGCGAGATCCGAAGTTTCCTGGGTCTTCCTGGCTATTATCGATGATTTGTGCAAGACTTTTCTAAGTTAGCACGACCTATGACTCAATTACTCAAGAAAGAGATTAAATTTCTGTGGAGTCAAGCCTGTGAAGATGCTTTTTCTGAGCTCAAGAGAAAGCTCACTTCTGCTCCTATTCTGACCCTACCTGAAGAAGGCGTTGGTTTCGATGTATATCGTGACGCTTCTAAGAATGGTTTGGGTTGTATCCTTATGCAAAACGGTAAGGTGATCGCTTATGCCTCTAGACAGTTCAAAGTTCATGAGGTGAATTACCCTACCCACGAGTTGGAGTTAGCAGCTGTAGTGCATGCCTTGAAAGTTTGGAGACACTATCTATATGGAGTAAGATGCAAGGTTCACACTGACCATAAGAGCCTGCGATATCTCTTCACGCTGAAAGATCTTAATGCGAGACAAAGATGCTGGATCGAGTTAGTGAATGACTATGACCTGTAATTGGTGTATTGTGAGGGAAAAGCTAACGTGGTTGCTAATGCCCTTAGCAGAAAGACCCTCCATTCCTTAACTCCGTGTTCTGGCTTGTCTGTGGAGTTGGCCCGAGATTTTGCCAAGATGTCTATTGATGTTGTTGATGAGGGTTATGATGGTCACCTCAATGCCCCAGTTGCTGAACCAACTCTTTTCTGTGACATTCGTGAGAAGCAGTTGGAAGACCCTTTTGTAGCCGGTATCCGAGAAAAGATGAATCTTGGTAAGGCTCTAGATTTTTCTGTGGATTCCAGTGGAGCACTGAAATTTAAGAACCGCTGGGTTGTCCCTAGTGATGCTGAGGTAAGGAAGCAAGTTCTAACCGAGGCACATAAGACGAGGTACTCTATCCATCCTGGAGGTGACAAGATGTATCGGGATTTGAAGCTCCATTTCTGGTGGCCTCATATGAGAGAGGACATTGCAGAGTTTGTAAGTAAATGCTTGACATGTCAGCAGGTGAAGTTTGAGCACAAGAAGCCTGGAGGTTTGCTTCAACCACTCCCTATTCCGGAATGGAAGTGGCAGTGCATATCGATGGATTTTGTGATGACATTACCAAGAACCGTGAATGGAAGAAACGGTATTTGGGTTATTGTGGACCGCTTGACCAAGTGTGCACGATTCGTCCCTATTCGCGACACTTGGAGTCTGGAGAAGCTCGCAGAGGTGAATGTTGCCGAGATCGTCTGTCATCATGGCGTACCGCTCGAGATTGTTTCATATTCTGCTCTAAATTCTGCAAGGCTTTGCAAGATGCTTTGGGAAGCAAATTATTGATGAGTACCGCTTTCCATGCTGCTACAGATGGACAGTCCGAGAGAACAATCCAAACTTTGGAGGATATGTTGCGGGCTTGTACCTTGGATTTTCAAGAGAGTTGGATTCGACATCTTACGCTGGTAGAGTTTTCCTATAACAACAGCTACCATGCTTCTATTAAGATGTCTCCGTTCGAGGCACTTTATGGTCGAAAATGCCGTAGTCCCGTCTGTTGGGATGTCCCCGGTGAGGTGAAGATTTTGGGTCCGGAATTGTTGGCTCAGACTATTGATGTGGTGAATGTGGTCCGATCTAGGATGAAGTCTGCCCAGGATCGACAGAAGTCGTATGCCGATGTCCGTCGCCGACCTTTGGAGTTTTCGGTTGGTGAACTTATGTTCCTGAAGGTATCACCTATGAAAGGGGTGAAACGGTTTGGGATTAAGGGCAAGCTCAGCCCTAAGTTCGTTGGCCCGTACCCTGTGATCGAGAGAGTGGGCGAAGTTGCTTATAAGCTGGAATTGCCTGCATCTATGGGTAAGGTTCATGATGTTTTTCATGTTTCTCAGTTAAGGAAATATGTTAGTGATCCCGAGCACGTGTTGGAGCCCGAGATTGTGGATCTCGAACCAGATTTGACTTATGAAGAAAGGCCGGTGAAGATCATTGATCGCCGTGAGAAGCGTTTAAGGAACAAGGTTGTACCTCTGGTAAAAGTATTGTGGCGCTGTAATCGGTTTGAGGAAGAAACGTGGGAAACCGAGTCTTCGATGCGAGCTAAGCATCCTCATCTCTTCCAGTAAGGTAAACCTCGATTTCCTATCTGCTTATTCTTAGTTTCGAGGATGAAACTTTCTTTTAGTGGGGAGGATTGTAACACCCGCTATTTTTCCTAAGCATTTTTATTCTTTCCGTTGGGACTCCGTCTTAACTCTGTCACTTTTTGGCCTCATATTCCATCATTTTACTAAGCTCTATTTTAATTTTTGAGTTTAATAATTTTTATTTTTAATTTTAAAGATTTTAATCCTTTTTAAATCCATTTATTTTGTTTCTTCGTAAACTAACTAATTTTTCCGCAAGGAATTCTATTTCTCTTCGAGTTGACGTTTTGAAACTCGGATTTAAGTTATTCCTTTTCCTAAAAATGTTTGAATACGTTTATATAATATTTTCAACTAGTAAATATTTTTATTTACAAAAATAAGTCGTTAATGATTTTATTACGAAGCTTCGCGAATAATTATTTTCTTACACGAGGTTTACTCGAATTACTTTGAAATGCCTTTAAGTATTTTACGATTATACTTTTTATCAACTTATAAATTATTTGAGGCCATTCCCTCACATTTTGGACCGACTAAGCTTTTGGTCACAAATTTTACTACGTTTTATTTATACGTTTCATTTTATCACGTTAAAACGTAAATTACGTAATGCTTATCTTTCCATTTATTGGATGCTTTATCATCAAACTTTTCATTCCCTCGCTCTTTATGTTGGCCGGCCACTTTGGTGATAAGGGAGCCTTGTTTTCATCAATCTTTAATCCCATTTAAAACTAGGAAACCATCCATTTCCTTACATCATTTTATTCATTTATCAAAAGTAAAAAAAATCCTACTTTCTTCCTCATTTGGCCTTGGAACTCTCTCTCTCTCTAGGATTATTTTTGCTTCAATTATAGTCTTAATCAACTCTTATTCATCGTTAATTAATCCTCTTTCCGATTCCTTCGTTAAGGTAATAATCGACGTCGTTTTCGATCACTATTTACCTTGTTTTTTTTGTTAGTTTTCTCATGGTATTTTTCTGCCATGATTTTCGTGTTTGGTAGGATTTGTGGACGATCCCGAGGCCGACGAATATATAATCGATTCAGACTTGGAGTAGAGGTAACGTCGATGTTACTCGGTATTGCATGATTTTATATGTGTAATTGCATGTATATTATTATAATTTTATTTTTGACAATATATGTATGTCATAAAATCTGGAAAATTTTTAAAAGTTAAAAATTTGCATGTTTCGGTATTTTTAACACTTTTACGAGATTAACGATTAAATCGTCATATTAATTTGTAAAATCGTAATATTCGGCCTAAACCTGTAATATATGTTTATATTCTGGAAAAATGTTGTTTTAGATGAGTTTTAATAATTTAGTATTTTTCAGATATTTTAGTTATCGATTATTGAATTATTACCGTTTACGGACAAAACGATTAAAAGCCAATTTTTAGTTCTAGTACCAAAACATTTTATTTTAATCTGATTTTTGACTTGGTGAAACTTTCTGATGAAATAGAATTTTCTGAATATTTTCATAATTCTTCGGAATTTTTAAGTGGATGAATTAATTAATCACTTTAAATCATCGTTTGTCGTTAAAACCGTGTTTGTCGTTTAAAATCTCGATTTCTGGTCCTATGATTAAATCTGGAAAAAATGTGATTCTGATGATTTCATATCAAAATGTAATTTTATGATTTTTAGTGTCTTAATAAAATGTTAGGAACGATAAGTTTTATTAATGGAATCGTTAATTGTGAAAACGGGTTTTAAAGACGGTTTTGACGGAATTTGGTAAATCTGGAACTTTGGAAAATCTCGAAAATTATTATATTCTAGAAAATGATGATTTTTAGGTTGAATAATAATTTTTGGATATTAATACAAAAATCGTTTTGCAATTACTATTTTTGTTAATCGTTATTGTCGAGATTGGACGATTAACAAGAAAACGCTTTAAAAACCGAGTTTTAGGGTTCTTGAAAATTTTATTATCTGGACAGAATGTCCATAATTATATTTTAACTATTTTATGTAATTTTTGTACTATTTATTAAAATCTTTAATTAATAAGTATTGAGTTTCGGACAAATTGTGATTTATCGTTAAAATGCTTCGTCTTACCTAAAAGAATTATTTTTCCAGCAATTTTGAAAGTATTTAAATCTGAAACTTTAAGAATTAAATCATCCCTTAACATACTCTAAATATATTCATTGGTTTAATTAAATAAAAGATGTTAAAAGATTTAATCTGACATTTGCCGTAAAATCCTATTTATGATCGTATTGTCGAAACTAATAATAATTATGGAATTTTAATTTTTGTAAATATTGGAAACACCGTAATTAGTAGTATTTAAAATGATTAAGACATTTCTAACTTGTATGACCATTCAATAATTTCATTAACTCAAATGTTCTCGTTTCAAGAATTAATATCGTTAAGGCCGAAAGTACTAGTTTTATACATCTACATCGTTTACTAAAAATGTGTTATTATTATGAACTAATATTTTTGCTATTTTGATATAATGCTATTTTTGGTAAAGTTTCTAAAAATAGAAGTTTCCTAAAATAGAAAGTTTCCTCTTTTGGAAAGCGATTCTATTCTTTTTGTTCTCTTATTATTTATAATGATTATATCTTTTGAATATCAATAATGGCTTTGTTATGGAGTTATGGAATAAGGACAAGAGTGGGGTTAGAGTAATATATTCTGGGGTTTACGTTTTTGCCATCAACTATAAGGCCGGTGTGTCTTTATGGGGCACACTGGTTGTTGAACCGAGCATATATGGTGTTTGGGAGTGTGTGTATATTTTCTTAGGCTCGTGCCTCGCAGTGTAAGACGCCGTCGGGTTGAACTGAGTATTTATGGTGCTCGGGAGGGGTGTACATAACATCTTAAACTAGGGCCAAGCATTTATAAGTCGTCGTCCTATTATGGTTGAGTAGCCTAGTTAGAGACCGAAGTTTGATTTGTTTGAACTAAGTTCTCGAAGCTAGTTTAGTATTCTCCTAGTGAAAGTCTAGCCGTCGACACTAATTCTATCCATAACGCCATTTTGATTATTTTATTTATTATCGATATAAATTGGTTTGCAGGTTAGCAAATATTTTTATGTTTTTTTCGGAAACCCTTTTGATTAATTTGTTTTACGCTAAAGCTTATTTTAATATGCTATTTTACTATTTTTCATTTTTACTATTTTTCCTATATTAGTAATTACTGTTTTAAAATCTTGTTATACGGCTGGGAGAACGTTGACGTTGCTCCGCACTGATTGTGGCTCTTTTATTTTTAACATGACAGGTATGCATGTTTCCGGGTGTGGGCTAGCGGGCATTGTGGATCCTGCTATTTTTATTTCTTTTACAATTTTGTCTTGTGGATTGTTAAACCCCTTTGTGGATCATTTTAATTTTGGCCATTTTATTTAAGGCCTAATGTTTGACTTTACCATTTAAATTTTATCAAGACATAGTTACAGTGTGTTATAATCCCACTTCTACAGTGTTTCCGCCACTGTACTGCGTTAATATTTCTAGGGGATTACATAAGCCCAAATGTTTGCATGCATAAGATCATCCTTAATGATGACCACTGTCCTTTGGTTGAGGGTCAACGTCGGTTGAACTCCACCATGAAAGAGGTTGTCATGAAAGAAGTCCTCAAATTGTATGAGGCTAACATCATATACCCTATAATCGGAAGTAAATGGGTTAGCCCCGTACAAGTGTGTCAAAAAAAGGAGGAATACGGTTGTAAAAGGAGAAAGGGAGAGTTAATTTCTACTATGACTATTACCGGTTGGCGCATGTGTATAGACTTTCGAAAGTTGAACATGGCCACCACCAAAGACCATTTCCCCCTTCCCTTTATTGATCAAATGCTTGAACGATTAACGCATCATTCTTATTTTTGCTTCCTCGATGGTCATTCGGGATTTCTTCAAATTCCAATTCACCCAGATGACCAAGAGAAAACCACCTTCACATGTCCTTATGGCATCTATGCTCACCGAACGATGCCATTCGGATTGTGTAATGCGCCGAAAACGTTTCAAAGATGTATGATGACAATTTTCTCCGATTTTATTGAAAAATCAATGGAAGTTTTTATGGATGACTTTAGTGTCCATGATACATCTTTTGATTCTTGCCTTAAACATCTTGATCAAGTGTTGGCTCGTTGTGAAGATTATATAGTTGTTTTAAATTGAGAGAAATGTCACTTTATGGTCGAACAAGGTGTAGTCCTCGGTCATATTGTTTCTAATAAAGGAGTCGAAGTTGATAAGACCAAAGTCTCCGTGATTGAGAACTTGCCACCCCCAAATAATGTCAAAGGGGTGAGGAGTTTTCTAGGTCACGCCGGCTTTTATAGGCGGTTCATTAATGATTTTTCTAAGATTGCCAAGCCTTTAACTTCTTTACTTATAAAAGATGCACCTTTTGTATTTGATGACTTGTGTCTTGAGGCCTTTTACAGGATAAAGACCGCTCTCACCACCGCTCCAATTATCAAAGCACCCGATTGGAATCTTCCATTTGATATCATGTGCGATGCATCCGATTTCGCCGTTAGTGCCGTTCTAGGCCAACGGATGGACAAGAAGCTACATGTGATTTATTATGCAAGTAAGACCCTTGATGAAGCCCAATCGAGATATGCTACTATCGAAAAGGAAATGCTAGTCGTTGTCTATGCCATGGAGAAATTTCGAACATATGTTACCGGTTCCAAAGTCATTATTCATACCGACCATGTGGCGATTCGTTATTAGTGTCTCATTATTCATACCCGTCAATTTCTTAGTGTCTCATTATATTTTGGACGATTATTCAAAGCAAGAGAGGAAGAAACTACGTTATGAAGCCCGACGCTATTATTGGGATGAGCCTTATTTGTTCCGCCGATGCGTAGATGGAATTTACCGACGATGTGTTACGGCCAACGAAGGATTTAATATTGTGAAGCACCTCCACTCAACATCTTATGGTGAACACTAGGCCAACCAAAAGACCATTGCCAAGGTCCTCCAAAGCGGGTTTTGGTGGCCTTCCATGTTTAAGGACATTAGAACTTTCATTCTCACATGCAATGCTTGCCAAACATGTGGCAATATAACAAGAAGAAATGAAATGCCCCTTCAACCTATCCTAGAGATCGAATTGTTCGACGTTTGGGGAATTGACTTCATGGGTCCGTTCACATTTTCTTTTGACAACAAATACATCCTAGTCGCGGTGGACTATGTCTCAAAGTGGATCGAGGCCGTAGCTTCCCCTACCAATGATTCCAAGGTAGTAATCAATCTTTTCAAGAATGTAATTTTCTCGAGATTCGGTATGCCTAGAGCCATAATTAGCGATGGAGTCTCTCATTTTAGGATGGATACCTTTGAACAACTTTTTCGGAAGTATGGTATCACTCACTAGATGTCCTTACCCTATCACCCTCAATCAAATGGGCAAACCGAGATCTCCAACCGTCAAATCAAAGGAATTTTGGAAAAAGTTGTAAATACACGCCAAAAGGATTGGTCATTGAAGTTGAATGACGCCCTTTGGGCATTGAGAACGGCTTACAAAGCGCCAATCGGAACCACTCCTTATCGTCTTGTGTATGGCAAAGCTTGTCATTTACCGGTGGAATTAGAACACGAAGAAAAATGGGCTATTAAAGAGCTATACTTTGACGAGAATGTTGTCGGAGATAATCGCCTTCTCCAACTACAAGAATTGGAAGAGTTAGGACTTGAAGCTTACGAAAATTCAAAGATCTACAAGGAGCGAACTCGCAAATGGCACGATTTTAGAATACTTCGTAAGGACTTCTCCGTTGGTGATAAGGTATTACTCTTCAACTCTCGTTTTAAGCTTTTCCCAGGTAAGTTGAAATCGAAATGGTCGGGTCCATTTAAAGTGACCAAGGTGCAACCATATGGATCAATTGAGATCTCAAGCCCGAAAACCGGGAAATTTATGGTTAATGAGCGTTTGAAGATTTATCATGCCGGTCACGTTCGTGAGACCTTTGCTTCTGTGAAAGTTGGTGAGCTCCCATTGAGGAGCATTGTTTAATCCCCTCCTCAAATTGATGTAGCTTTGGTGGTATCCTCAACAACCACCTTGTAAATATCTACCATATTCTTTTTGTTTTTAGCTTTGTTAGCTTGAGTTGAATGGATGAACATGGATTTCATCTTGGAGCAATTGTTTGGATGAAGATCAAGCTTTTTGGAGAAGTTATGGAGCTTAATTTGAAGACCACAAGCATGTTTGTGGGAGAAATTGATTATGTAATGTGAGTCATGTCGTTATTTGAAACTTTAGGTGATTATTGAAGACCCATGAAGTGGCAAGGCGGAAAAATGGAGTATACAAGACCGTCGGGCGAAACTTCCCCCGGTGAAATTATTGAAGGTTTTTCGTCGGGTAAAACTTCACCCGATGGGATTTTTGCCACGCCAAGGGATTTGCTGAAGATTTTCCGTCGTGTGAAACTTCACCCGATAAGAGTATGACCGAACGAAACTTCACCCTACGAAAAAAATCCCAGAATTTGCCAAAACTGCCAGATTTATCCAGGAACCGTCGGGCGAAACTTCGCCCGATGAGAATTTCACCGGGTGAAACTTCACCCGGCGATAAAAATTTTGCAGAATGGATTTTCACGAAGAAAACCCGTCGGGTGAAACATCACCCGATGATGCACGACCGGGTGAAACTTCACCCGGTGACAATTGGCCGGATCACCTACTCACTATTTACTCACTACAAATTCAATTCCCTCCTTTCCAAATATCCTATATAACTTTCCTTCCAAAACACAAACACCAAAAATTCACAATCAACCTTTAAAACTTTCCTTTCCCTCCTCAACTACCTTTATTTATATCATCTTCACCTCACTTTCCTTTCGCATTATCACTCCTCATATCATTAAAACACCACCTTCCATACCCCAACCATATTCATACCTCCATTCCATATCATCTTGGGTGATTATTTTTGGGTTTTTGAAGAAGTAAGGTTAAAGTTTTTGGAGCAATCTTGCAATCTATCATTATGGAGACAAGAGCAAGACGAGCCGCTCGCAAGCAAGGTATAGCTTCAGCTTCCAAATCTTCTAAGTCTACAAATTTGCCTTGTCTTAATACATCTTTGTCTCGTACCTTCTCTGAAAAGATCTTTCAGAGTAATAGGTGGCCTTGTCCCCACACAATGACCAATTTGGGTATCGTAGACGATATTAAAGAGTTATCGTCACGAACCGGAACTAGTGAACTCCTTAGCCTTGCGATTTTTACCTACAAAGACTTAACTTGTGAGTTCTTAGGAACATTTGCCCGTGACAACTTGACCACACCTAGAGTAATCAAATTTAGACTATTTGGCAAACCTCGTCGTTTGACCATTCCTGAGTTCGGCCTTATGTTATGCCGACCTTCATCGAGTACCGGACTTAGTGAACCCTCGAGCAATATCCAAGGTTGTGTGTCTTTTGGAAGCGCATATCACGCTGTAAAGCGGGTTACTCGGCGAATTCATCTTTTGCCTCCAAATTTGTAACCCCGCAATTCGCTACTTTTGCGAAATTCTCTCCCATTGCTTGGTACCCTCAGCCGATAATATTTATTCTCTTAATGTGTGAGTCTTTTAATTGCTTTTAGACTCTTTGAACGGTAACTCAAATCCCTTAGACCTACCCATTGTTGTGGCGTTGCACTTCCAACGTACCATTGATACCCAACGCCCCTCCTTATATTGTGGAGGTCTCGTGACCATAATAGCTAACAAATTGGGATATTCTGTTGGTTGATGGCAAGAGGTGGTGTTTTTTTGTTTGTCCCACATAGTTAGGAGCTTAGGTTATACTTATAAGGCTTCTTCTTGTGTGGGTTAGTAAGTGTGAGTGGAAGTGGGCCTTTTATGGTGAGGAGTTGTGTTGGGCTGGTTTAGCCAACACGCACGCGCGCGTGCGGCCCGGCCCGGCTCGGTCTTGGGATCGGGTTTGGGTTTGGGTAGAGCACCTGCGGTGCGGGCTGTGCCCGACTTTTACCTTTTTGGGCCTTCGTTGTGTTTGTCTAGGTTCATTGGGCTTGTGTATGTTGTCTAGGTGCATGTTTGTCCAGGTGCAGAATCTGACTATTACGGGAGTAATTAAGGATGATTACAACCTTAATTGATGGAGATTTTTTGCAGGCTCCTCCTGTTCATGCACTATAAATACCAAGCTTTCTGTCTTCTTCCAATACACAACATCCACCTTCCCTTCTCTTCTCTCAAACACACTCTACTGTTTTTCTCTCATTCTGTTTTTGGGTTCGTTATTTGATCGTTCCAAAGTTCACACACTCGAGTGGTCGAGCCTGTGAGCTGCAGTGTTAACCTTGGGAAGCTACCGGCATTGTAGACGATAACCACCTTAGTCGTGCCGATATAGTTTTCAAGTCAGTGGCTTTATATACCACGACAGTGCTTTCCAATTCTGTCCCAAAATTGCTGTTGTTGTTGCCTTACTGTCGCTATTGCCTGTCCGTTCAGTGTTGCCTTCGGTCTGCTGCTGTCGCTGTTGCCTTCTAGATTGATTACTGCCTTTGTCTGGTTTTGTTTCCACTTCTTACAATTTGAAAACTATATTATAATTGTGTGTCACGAAACCGGAAAAATAAAATATGGCTGTTGTTTCGACCAAATTTGCTGCCAATTTATCAAAATTAGAACCTCTGGATGGGTTAAATTATAAGAGATGGTCTCAAAAACATTTAATGTTTTTCGAGCAATTGGAAATCGATTATGTTCTGTTTGAAGATGCACCTATTTTAAGTGTCGCGTCTATCACGACCGAGGCCACACAACCTTCCGTTGCCACGGTTAAGTCCAATGAGGAAAAAGTTAAGAAATATGATAAAGATAATAAGGCTGTTAGATATCATCTTCTTAATCACATGCCAACACCCTTTTTGATTTATTCATGGTCCATAAATCAGCTAAAACCATTTGGGAGTCTTTAGAGAAAAAGTATGGGGCCGATGATGCTGGAAAAAAGAAATACGTGGTGGGTCAGTGGCTTGAGTTTTATATGGTAGACGATAAACCTATTAAGGAGCAAGTTCATGTTTACGAAAATTTGTGTGCTGATGTTGTCAATGAAGGAATGAAACTGGATGAGGTCTTTTTATCCAATGTTTTGTTAGAAAAGTTTCCTGCGTCTTGGAGTGACTATAGGAATCATTTAAAACATAAGAAAAAAGATATTTAACTTCAAGAGCTGATAAGTCACATGAGAACTGAGGAAGCAAATCGCTTAAAAGATAGGTCTGTCCTTTTGTCTTCTGTCTCTAGCAAAGCTAACCTTGTTGAAGCTGGGGGTTCGTCTCATGGCAATAATAAGGGTAAGAATAAACTGGGTCAGATTCAGGGTCAAGGCAAGGGTCATAAGGGGAAAGGTGCCAAGAGAAAGAATCAAGGAAACTCCACAAAACCAGTTCCCAAGATCCACAAACCGAATCCAAACCTGGAATGCTATGTGTGTGGGCAGACAAGTCACAAAGCTTTTCAGTGCCCTCAAAAGAATGGTGGCCAAGCCGCTCAAGCCAACATTGCTGAATCATATGATGATATCATTGTTGCGGTGGTAGTTGAGGCAAACCTTGTGGCAAATGCAATTTTGGACACAGGAGCATCAACACATCTTTGTGCCAACAAGGAGCTGTTTGCTGAGTTTGAAGATGTAGCTGATGGTTAAAAGGTCTACATGGGTAACTCTTCCTCTGCGCTGATCACAAAAAAAGGCAAGGTCTTTCTTAAACTAACCTCTGGGAAAACTCTTGCCCTTCATAATGTTTTGTATGTCCCAACCTTGCGCAGAAACCTAGTGTCTGGTGCCTTGTTAAACAAAGTTGGTGTGAAACTTGTTTTTGAGGCTGACAAGGTCGTAATGTCTCGCAAAGGGGATTCTGTGGGCAAGGGTTATCTCACTGGGGGCTTGTTTATTCTGAACGTTGATTCTTATGCTATTAATAATAATTCCTCTACTTCTGCTTATATCGCTGAGTCTATTGATGTTTGGCATGCTAGATTAGGTCACGTGAATGTTGAATCGGTTAAAAAGTTGAAATCAATGTCGCTTATTCCTTCTTTAACCACCGAAGTCTTCAATAAATGTCCTAGTTGTGTAGAAGCTAAGTTTACTAAGAAGCCTAGTAAACCGGTTAAAACTAGACATACGAGTCTTCTCGAGTTAATTCACACCGACCTAGCTGATTTCAAGAGTACGATGAGTAGAGGTGGTAAATTTTATTATGTCACTTTTATTGACGATTACTCTAGGTACACTAAAGTGTATTTACTTAAGAATAAAAGTGAAGCTGAAGAGATGTTTATTAAATACAAAGCTGGGGTTGAAAATCAACTTGGTAGAAAGATTAAAAGAGTCAGGTCCGATAGAGGTGGTGAGTACAGCTCTAATTATTTAATAGATGTCTGCGAGAAAAATTAATTCATGAGACTAGTCCACCTTACCAACCTCAGTCCAATGGAGTAGCTGAACGTAAAAATAGAACTTTAAAAGAAATGATGAATGCTATGCTTTTAAGTTCTGGCCTTTCTGACGATATGTGGGGGGAAGCAGTGCTTTCAGCTTATCACATTCTTAACAGGGTACCTCATAAGAAATTAGACAAGACACCCTATGAATTCTGGAAGGGTTATGCCCCTAACTTAAGCTTTCTTAAAGTGTGGGGGTGTTTGGCTAAAGTTGGTTTACCGAGTTTTAAGAGACCTACCATAGGGTCTAAGACTTATGATTGCATTTTCATTGGTTATGCTCAAAATAGTGCTGCTTATAGATTCATGTCATTGAATGATCGTTCTATTTCTGAAGCAAGAGATGCTGAGTTTTTTGAGCATGTTTTTCCTTTAAAGAAAATTGTTGATTCACCTTCTGAATTATCTGTTGTGCCTGTTAATCCTGTTGGTAGTTCTTTACATGCTAGTAGTAGTACTAGTGATGATCATGCTAGTGAACCTAGAAGGAGTAAAAGGCCTAGAATTGAAAATAATTTCGGAGATGAGTTTATCACAACGTTCTTAACTGAAAATGCCTGTGGTGATTGTGCTTGCTTTGAATTCGTTTCTGCGTTTTTAATGGAAGATGACCCAAAAACATATGATGAAGCTATGAGATCCATATATGCTATATTTTGGGAAGAAGAGATTAAAAACGAATTAGATTCTATTGCGTTTAATCAGACCTGGGAATTGACAGATTTACCTAAGGGTAGTAAACCCATTAGTAGTAAATGGATTTTCAAAAGGAAACTGAGACCTGACGGAACAATAGAAAGATTCAAAGCTAGACTTGTGGTGAAGGGATTTACACAAAAGAAAGATATTGATTATTTTGACACTTACTCACCTGTGACTAAGATATCCACCATTAGAACTCTTATTGCTCTGGCTGCTATTCATGATCTTGTTGTTCATCAGATGGATGTTAAAACTACTTTCTTGAATGGTGACCTAAAAGAAGAGATCTATATGTCACAACCCGAGGGACTTGTGGTAAAGGGTCAAGAGAGTAAGGTGTGTAAATTGAGAAAATCACTATATGGTCTGAAACAAGCACCTAAACAGTGGTATGAGAAATTTCACAACACTTTGACTAAAGATGGCTACATAACTAACAATTCTGATTCATGTGTGTACTCCAAAATGTTTGGATCAGACTGTGTGATTATTTGCCTATATGTTGATGACATGCTAATTCTTGGTAGTAATTTATTTGTTGTAAATAAAACCAAACAATTTCTGTCATCACGATTTGAGATGAAAGACTTAGGAGAAGCTGATGTTATTCTTGAAGTCAAATTGATTAAAAACTCATCTGGAATATCCTTAAGTCAATCTCATTATTTGAGAAAGTGTTGAAGAAATTTGATAGTTTTGATGTTGAACCTGCTAGAACTCCTTATGATGCTAGTATACCTCTGCGCAAAAACCTGGGTGAGAGTGTATCCCAAAAAGAGTATGCTAAAATTATAGGAAGTGTGATGTTTCTCATGAACTGTATTCGACCTGACATTGCTTCTGTTGTTAGTAGGCTAAGCCGGTACACACACAACCCTGATGGTGAACATTGGAATGCCCTCCGACGTTTACTAAGATACTTGAAAGGAACAGTTAATTCATGTCTGCATTTCGGTAGATATCCTGCTGTATTAGAAGGATATACTGATCCGAACTGGATTGCAGGTAATGATGAAACAAGTTCCACAAGTGGTTTTGTGTTCACTTTGGGAGTAGGAGCTATATCGTGGAAGTCTGGGAAACAGACTTGTATAGCAACCTCCACCATGGAGTCCGAGTTCATTGCTCTTGAGCTGGCAAGTCAAGAAGCAGATTGGTTGAGAAACTTACTAGCTGACATAACAGTGTGGGGGGGACAGGTTCCACCAGTCTCCTTACACAGTGACTGTCAAGCAGCCAGGCCCGGCCCTAGCGATTCGAAGGCCCAGTGCAAAACATAAAAAATGGGCCCTTTTCGAAAGGAAAAAAAACATCTAAATTCTGAATTTTTCCATTAATACCAAAATAGTTACTCATACAAAATACGGAAGGTGAAATCTATACGTACAAAACGAAACAAAATACAACTACAAAAATAAAGCATTATTCTTGCATCCTCTTTTGCTCCAAAATTTTCAACTACAAACACCAATTTATTTAAAATGACTTCTTCTTGCATTTTTAGACGCAAAATCATCAATTATATCGTCGACATTAAGAGTTTCCAACACATTTTTTTCAATGCTTAAAATTGCTAAACCATTTAATCTGTCTTGAGTCATAGTCGTTCGCAAATATGATTTAATCAGTGTTAACTTTGAAAAACTTCTTTCGGCGGACGCGACAGTAACTGATATTATCAATAATATTCTATAAGATACCAAAATATTTGGAAATATATTCATCTTCTTCACAAACTCCATAATTTTGATGGAGTTCCAAGGAACATTACTCTCATATGCTTCAGATGGCAGCATTTCATTCAATATTTGTAATTCTGAAAAAAGACAATGTCCATCAATATCATAATTAGCACCAAAACTTAAAGCCTTTTCAAGTTCTAGGCAACGAGTTTTCATATTTTCATCATCTAATGAAACCAAACGTTTTGCATCAAATAAAAAACCAAATAATGATTCAAAAAGTGCAAGTTGTTCAAATCTTACTTTTAATTGGGAAATTGCCATATCAACTAACACAAGAAAGTAATCGGTTCTAAAATTTTCTTGGGCGGTTTGTTGTTCTCTTTCAATATTACGATTTTCATCAAACTTCGAATTTCTTTTACCTCGGCGCTTTTCTTGAAACACTTGTTCAATATCCATTTTATCAGCTATCTCTTTAGCATCGATCATCGCAGAAATAAATCCATTTTCTCTATATTTTTCGAAAAACAAAATCAAGCCTTTCAAAATTTGTGTAGCTACATCAAGGTGCATATCTTGGGATTGTAAGGTTTTACTTACCAAATTAATCTTGCTCAATATTTCATACCAAATAACCAAACTTAATATGAATTCAAAACTACAAAGTTCATTAGATGCTAATTTCTCGGCATCCCAACAAGTCTTTGGATCATCGGAAAATTCAGCTATTTTAAGTAAAGCATCCTTTATTTTGTGAGCCTGAAATTTGATCGCTTTTACACTTTCTAGACGACTTTCCCATCTGGTCACACACAAAGATTTCAATGTTAATTCATCCACATATTCAAGTAAAATATCCCATCTCTTTGTAGAACTTGAAAACACATTATACAATGCTTGACAAGCACCAAAAAATGACTTTGCTTTCACACATGAGTTAGCCATATCCGAAAGTACCAAATTAAGTGAATGACAACCACAAGGCATATAAAAAGCTCTAGGATTTATATCAAGTAATCTTTTTTGAACACCTTGATGTTTTCCCCTCATATTAGAACCATTGTCATACCCTTGTCCTCTAATGTCATTAACATTTAAACCGAGAGAATCAAGAGCATTTTGTAATTCATTAAAGAGACCCAAGCCGGTTGTGTTTTCCACATTTAAAAATTCTAAAAAATATTCTTCAATTTTTATCGGGGAACTTGCAACATTGACACATCTAATTACTAAAGTCATTTGTTCAACATGACTAGCATCCGGGGTGCAATCCAAAATAACAGAAAAGTATTTAGCCTCTTTAATTTCTTTTATTATTTCTCGTTTAACACTTGACGCCAATGTTTCTATCAATTCATTTTGAATTTTATGACTAAGATAATGATAGTGAATTTTTTTGTCTTTGATGAGGCTAAAATGATGTTTCATTGTTGGATCAAACTCGGCTATCGATTCAAGAAAGCCTAAAAAATTTCCATTTGATGCTTCATAAATTTTTTCTTTGGATCCCCGAAATGCTAAATTGTTCATCGCAGGACGTTTTACAACGGAAACAATTCTAATCAATACTTGCTTCCAATGTTCAGTATCTTTTTTAATCTGCTCTTGTAATTGTTTATCAATGGTCTCGTTTGATCTCAATCGAACCCGAAGCTCAACCCAAGCTTTATGATTTATGAGATGTTCTCGACTATCCTCGTGAAGTTTAAGTTTTTCACTTAAATGTATCCAATCTTTAACTCCGACCGAGGCTAGAAAACTTTTAGAACATATTTTATTTACTACCTTACAACAAAAACAAAAAACTTTATTCAATTCTTTCGAATAAACCAACCATTTTCTATCAATCATTTCACCATTTCGCAACTTTTGTTCATAGTAAAACGTAGAGAAGCCTCTATTTTTTTCATCCTTCGGATATAATATATTTACTTCTCTGATCGGACCTTTTTCAACCAGAAGATCTTTCATTTGACGACTTAAGTTATCCCACGACCTAGGATCATATATATTCACATTTGACGATCATATGACTTCATTTCCGTCATTGTCATTTCCCATATTGTCATTTACCTCATTATTAATTTCCTGGTTATTCTCAGACGCATCTACGATATCATCACCAAACTCATTTTCGTTTTCAGCCAAATTTGAGGTTTCGGGCAAAACAGTGTCATTTTAATTTACAACTTGATTATCAGTAGCAGGTCTAATTTTTTTCCAAAGTTTTTCAATAGAACCTCTCATTGGTTTTATTCTTTCTTCTTCTTCTTTTTTTCTTTTCTTTTTCTCATATCCAGATGCATACTTTTTTGAAAACATATTATCAAATAAAATTATCAAACAAAAATAATTCTATGAAATTAAGGAATAATACAACCTGACACAATTCATTAGCAAAACTGAAAGCCGGCACTGCGACGGATGAGAATAAATCGACAGCGACGAGCCGACGATCGACGACGGCACCTCAACAATAACAAGTCGACAACTTTCAATCTTCAAATCACTTTTTTTCTCAACTGCAAAATATAACAATCGATATTATATTTTTGATTTATGAAATTAGGATTAGAAACTAAAAATTTATACTAGAGATGTAGATTAGAACGTTAGTCACATACCATCAGAGATATTGATTGTGTATTGGGAAAGATCCTCCAAACGTTCAAATTGACTCTTCATTTTTTGGTGATGAATGATGTATTTGGGGAAGATGAAATAGAGGAAGATATTGATTGCTTAGTTATACCCAGATCTTTGATTTTGGGGGTTGATTAGAATAATTTTTTATTTATTCAAGAAAGGTATTAATTGGCATAAAGTTTTAGGGATAAATTAATGCAATTAATTTTTGGTAAGTATTGAAATACTGACTAATTGATTCTAATTAATAAATTGAGCATCTTTTTTATTTAGTTAGTGTATTTTGAGATTTGAATAATGGGCCTTCTAGCAAGAATCAATTAAGATGGACCGATTACTCTAGCAAGAAGCAACATGATTAGAATAAACAAGTTTTTGGGTTGGGCCCAGTGCAAGGGCACAGGCCGCACTGGGTCTGGGCCGGGCCTTCAAGCAGCCATCGGCGTTGCTAAGAATGATGTCTATAATGGTAAGAAAAGACACATTCGGATCAGGCACGCTGTGGTAAAACAATTCCTGAAAAATGGAGTGATTGTTATAGACTTTGTGAGGTCTGAACGCAATCTTGCAGATCCTTTCACAAAAGGATTACCGAGAAGAGTAGTTCTCGAATCGTCGAGGGGAATAGGGCTAAGGTCCTTAAGTCAAGATTAGAGTATGAATCTTGATGGGCTTTTAAACTCATATTCCTATGGCGATACATAATCCATAGCCAGTATCTGGTGGTGCTTTGAGACGCACTTGATGGATTGTGTGAGCAAACAAAGGTTGGACCCATGTCCTTAATGGCTTACAAGAGATGTGCTATTGAGAAGCACCAAGCCACCTACGTGTGTGTGATGGTTGAGCCGAACACTCACTAGAACCAGGGTAAACGCATGACCTAAAAAGCATTGCACTTTGAATTTGTGGAACGATCAATTCTTGAAGGTGATATGTGTTGTGGGGGTCTCAGCCGAAGGTCAACTAGGAATTCAAATCGAAAGATATTGACTAGTTGTAAGTAAGTTTTTGCCTCACCTCATTAATACGTCAATTCAAGTCAATAGACATTGAACGTCTAAGTATCAATACCTTCCGTACCCAGGAACCCTTCCCTTCCTCATTTGTCCTTGTTTTCCCTTTGCCATATGTGGGGGATTGTTGGTTGATGGCAAGAGGTGGTGTTCTTTTGTTTGTCCCACATAGAAACTTTTAGGAGCTTAGGTTATCCTTATAAGGCTTCTTCTTGTGTGGGTTAGTAAGTGTGAGTGGAAGTGGGCCTTTTATGGTGAGGAATTGTGTTGGGCTGGTTTAGCCAACACGCACGCACGCGTGCGGCCCGGCCCGGCTCGGTCTTGGGCTCGGGTGTGGGTTTGGGTAGATCACCTGCGGTGCGGGCTGTGCCCGACTTTTACCTTTTTGGGCCTTCGTTGTGTTTGTCCAGGTTCATTGGGCTTGTGTATGTTGTCTAGGTGCATGTTTGTCCAGGTGCAGAATCTGACTATTACGGGAGTAATTAAGGATGCTAATCTTCGTGATTACAGCCTTAATTGATGTAGATTTTTTGCAGGCTCCTCCTGTTCATGCACTATAAATACCGAGCTTTCTGTCTTCTTCCAATACACAACATCCACCTTCCCTTCTCTTCTCTTAAACACACTCTACTGTTTTTCTCTCATTCTGTTTCTGGGTTCGTTATTTGATCGTTCCAAAGTTCACACACTCGAGTGGTCGAGCCTGTGAGCTGCAGTGTTAATCTTGGGAAGCTACCGGCGTTGTAGACGATAACCACCTTAGTCGTGCCGATATAGTTTTCAAGTCAGTGGCTTTATATACCATGACACTGCTTTCCAATTCTGTCCCGAAATTGTTGTTGTTGCTGCCTTACTGTCGCTATTATCTGTCCGTTCAATGTTGCCTTTGGTCTGCTGCTGTCGCTGTTGCCTTCTGGTTTGATTACTGCCTTTGTCCGGTTTTGTTTCCACTTCTTACATATTCGACCGACCACCTCACCCCGCTAGACAATTCCATTTGGTTTGACGATGCCTATTTCCCTACTTGGATTTTTCATGTACCCCATCAGCGCCTCGTCTATATTAGCCGTGGACAAGCTTTAATCGTCACCAACACATACCGAAACACCATCCTCGTTCACCA
Organism: Agrostemma githago; assembly: GCA_958450325.1. Lineage (NCBI taxonomy): Eukaryota > Viridiplantae > Streptophyta > Magnoliopsida > Caryophyllales > Caryophyllaceae > Agrostemma > Agrostemma githago. Next base: position 18,246,920 of record OY288247.1, on the reverse strand, counting down.
CAATTGGGACCTACCTTTGGGACGCGGTGAATTTCGACTGACTAAGACTGAGTGGGAGGAAGGGGGAGTATGCGCACTACACATTACCCGAAGGTCGTACAATCTACGACCTTTGTGAGATTGAGTCTGACTATGCCCTCTCGCTTAGAGACGGTCCTGAGGAGTTTTCTCCCTAGCCATCCTCCGAGGGTATGCCCTTTTACTATGGGTCTCCTAGCCCATTGTATGGCAATGACCCTTCAGACTAGACCCTCTCCCGGAGTCGGTAGGTAGTGTGGTGAGTGTGTGTGTTGCGTGTGAGAGTGCAGGTTTGGTAGGTGAGTCTTCATGAGTCTATAATTGCTTGTCCTTAGGTTATATCCAGTTCCTGTTCCTAAATCATTATCATTGTGATTGATTTATATATCTAACAAAAATATTGTAAGTTGTCTCATTGTCCGATTATTGCGGCCGAAGCGGCCTTGGTATTGCTCCCGGTCTTAGGCGATGTGATTACGCCATTGACCTTTTTAAAATCCAAATTCTTTTCATTTTTCTCAATTGTTTCTCAATCCAAGCTAGGTGACGTGATTGCACCTACGCCCATTTTGCACTTGGCTAGGGTTTAGGTGATGTGATTACACCCTTTTATCGCTTTCTTTTTGTTTATTTTCTTTTTCAGAAATTTCGAAAAATCCAAAAACATTTGAAAATTATAAAAATCCAAAAAGATTTTTCTTATTTTTCTTTTTCCGTCTTTTTTTAATCTTCCCCCTACTTGTTCATTGAGAACAATGTACATTTTTAGTTTGGGGGAGGGATCTAGTATCTTTTATTTCTCAAAAATCTTTCCAAAAAAACCATAAAAATTTGCAAAATTCCAAAAACCAAAAATATTTTCCTTTCTCCTTTTTCTTTTCTCATTTCGTCATGTTTTCGTGTCCTTTGTACTCTACTCTTACAGGATAACCACCACCCCGATAGCACAAGTTGAAGAGATTATGGAAGCAACCCGCTAGGTAACTTCTTTCCTCTTCGCTTTCTTCTTTACTCTTGTAGAGGAGTTAGGTTGTAGCTATTGGGAGGCTCTCGAAGAAATGAAGATATGGAGTATGGAGTGCATGACTGTGGACATGACATAGGTCCATCCCGACGCGGCCACGCGCGGGTTTGGGGAGGTGAATGAATCTCATATGAGACGGATCTCGAGTTGAAATTTAAATCGAAGTTGGAGTCGCCACCAAACTTTGTGGGAGTTCGGGCCCGTTCGAACCCACTCTATGTCGTAGTGGGCCATGCACAAAGTATGGTCCATTCGGATGTCAGAGTTTATTGGGTTCGTCCCTTAGTATTTGATACCGATACCGACATTATCGGATACCGTGTATTGAATGACTCTCGTGTGCCAATGGATTCAGACATCCGGAAACCATGGTCCTGAGTAAGGGGTGAGGGTACGTGTTGGGAAGTTCACAAAGAACCCCCAACCCCGCCCGCACATTAGCGGCTCTACTAAGATATCGTTTGATTTTTGAATACGCGCGTTAGTAATACGATGAATGATATGCAAACATTGTTTTGCCTAAACATGTGAATATTTGAATAAGTTGCTATGTCGATTTAATGCATCTAAAGTTAACGTCAAAATTGTTTTAGCATGCGAAATTTGTTTTAATATAATAAGACAAACGATGAATAAAATACAAAGACAAAGAACAAACGGGTTAGTAACGGTTTGTAAATTGAATAAAAGATGTAAATATGATATGATGCATGGTTTTGAAAAGATTTGACACATGATGGATTAAGCACGCGTTGACCGAGGTCAAGAAAATTTCTTTCGAAACATGAAATATGTCGAAAAGCCCGTCGTTTTGTTAAAGAAAAGATGTTTGATGAAATAAGACGGAATAGCTTTTTTTATATTACGACTTTCCGGGACCTACGCAACCCGCGCGAGAGTGGCGCGACTCGCGTGGCCATGCGACTCGCACGGAACGCGTGCAACTCGCATGGCGGCCTGTTCTCGAGACTATTTCTAGCAAATCGACACTTTTGTTAAATCGCGTACAAATAAGGCATAATTTATACTCGATTTAAATTTGCGATATTCGTTATATTCGATATTCGATTATGAAATCGATATCAAATATTCAGAATGATTTTCAGAAAAGATGTTTTGTAAATTGTTTTGAAAATCGAACTTAAAAAAAGCAATGTTAATTCTCTCCGCGTTAAATCGTCGTATTTTGTTTTTAAGATCATGTGACGATTTTTTAGCATCAATGAGATTAATTTAATTCTTTTTAGATATGATATTCGACTATGGAATCGATATCGTATTTTTAAGAAAGTTTGTTTTGTATAAAAAAAATTATATTATAGTATTAATATTAGAAAAGAAAAAAACGTGATGAAGACCCATATGAAACGGACCGACGACGCAAAAGGAAGAAAAAAACGAGAGAAAGAGAGAGAGAAAGGAGAAGACGGGATTTTGATTTACACCCTCAACCTACATGCTTTACTTTCTCGGAACGGGGCTCGTCTAGTTGTGGCTTAGGCACGGGAGCTTCGAGATTATATAGGAAGAGTTATGGTGGTTTATAGTTGGGAATGAATTTGACGAGTTTTGCTCTCGGGTCTTTGACGAGTTTTGCTCTCGGGTCTTTGACGAGTTTTGATCTCGGGATTGTGTATAATTAGGGAAGAGATTCGACGAGTTTTGCTCTCGGGTTTCCTAAAGGATATCTAGAGGAACGGGATTGTATGAGATTGTATCGCCTAGGATGTTTTGTGTGTTGTGTCTAGATATGTGTTGTTGATTGTAATTGTCGTGGATGTTGTAATTGTGTGTGCAAGGGAGTGTATTTATAGGAGAGGTTTCCGGCTTTGTCTAGAAAACGAAACCCGGCTTGGATGGGAAGAAACACCCACTTCGGATAGGAAAAGGTTGCTTGGAGGGGAAGAAACACCGGTTGGGGTGAAGTAGGATTCCGGTTTTTGGATGGAAAAAAGGAATCCGGTTTTGGATAGGAAAAACTTGCTTAATTCTTCTTCATTGCTGATTTTTTGTAGTATTTGACTCCGAATCAGATTCATGAAAGCTGCGTGACAGATATTTCCGCCTCGGAAATGTCTTTGACCGGGGTTTGACCCGGTCGCTAAACGACGGTTTTGCCGCTGTTGTAGGTTTTGACCCAAATTAGTCTTATTTGACTGGAAATGACCCACTGGGCCTGGATTTGAGGTCGGTTTTGTGATATTTGTACTCCGTAAAAAGTTCAAGCCAAATACTAACAATTTTGAGCCCATATTCGAGTATGCTAAAGCTTGTTTGCGTCCGATCATCATCGGGTGTTTATTAGAAACTGCTATAGACACCTAACGGCCAAATGTGGGTGTCTACAGAGCCCCCACTCTGACTGAGGCTTGGACAAGGCGAAAGTCAAAGTAGCTACCAGGCCAATCAAGGATTAAGACCTGGCAGACTTTCGATCGGGTCGTTTATAGTCCATTAGACTTGTGTGAAAGGGCTCGCCAGCCATAAGATAGAAATCATACCTAAGTTCTGTTGTCGGCAGTAGCTCCGTGGGACTTGTTTTTTTTAAGCCTTGGGTGTATCTGTATGTGGGTACATCCCATCTTGGAGCTGTGCGGGAGCTTGCCTAAGAAGCTCTGGGTGTGTCCGTTCGCAGACACATCCCGATCCGAAATTACGCTGGAGCCTGCCTAAGAAGCCCTGGGTGCGTCCGTTCGCAGACACATCCCAATCCGAAATTACGCGTGAGCCTGCCTAAGAAGCCCTGGGTGTGCCTGTTTGGAGACACATCCCGATTCAAATTTACGCGGGAGCCTGGCTAAGAAGCCCTGGGTGTGTCCGTTTGCAGACACATCCCAACTCAGAATTACGCGGGGAATCGGATTTGTCGTATAAGTCCTGGGTGTGCCTATATATGGGCCCTTCCCGTGATATCTCGGGAAAATGCCGCCCTGGGCTTTCCGCTGGGGAGATATGTGAGTTACGTAGGCGCTGGGGAATAAAAAACTTGATGTTCCTTTGGGAAGCCAAGCTGGTACCTGAAATGTTAGATATACAAGAAGAAATAGCAAACATAGCAGATACGTACACGTGCTAGGAAAAATGATTTTTGCTTAGTTTCTTTTTTGAAATCGAAGTCCCGAAAGCAACTCACGTGCTAGGAAATAGGTTTTCAAAATTGAAAGGAGTAGAAAAAAAATTTGCAGTTTAAATAGACTGAAATTTGACCTTGTCGAAAAGGATTTTCTCAAATGGCTAAGTTTTGCAAATTTTAAAACAGACTCGACTCTGGACGCGACCGGACGAGTTGACAGACACGACTGGACTTTCGAGGGGTTGGACCGTGACTCGGTAGGGGGTGGGCCGCCTATTATGACAAGACTCTTAAGTCGCGTTATTCCGTAGCCTAGGCGAGTGGCAACACGATCGAACGTCGAAATGGGATAGATATGCTATACGGGTTGCAGTAGTCTGTAATGAGACTGTTCTTGTACGACAGAACTTAGCAGTAGACTTGTGTTCTTTTGGATCTTCTTTGGTTTCGGGGTATATTCCCAAGGTAGGTGCTTATTTGAGTCCCTGACAAATTCTTGTCTTCGACTGAGCCGAGTACTTGGACACTCTATAGAAAGGAGGCTAGTGTTTTGACAGTATTTGGATTATGTGAGTGGATGGAGAACTTTTGCCTTGGAGAAGCCCCCAGGATGACAAAGCTAGCTGCTGAGAACATGACCGTGTCGTGACCGAAATGATGGTGCTTTTTGAATGTGTGTCGATGTGGGTGGTTGTGCCTCTGTTGAAAGGCTGCCTACGTATCCACGTGTAGTGCAATCAAACCAAGTCGTAGTTCAGTGTATTGGAAGATATGTTATGGTGCCTAGTCTAATAGGGCTTTGTGTGTAACTAGCCATATCGATGGTGTAGGCTAGGTGCATTCCCAATGATGGCTAGATCAAAGGGCTAGAATAGTTAGGGTGTTGATCCTGTGACTGTGAGCGTTCTCCGGGGTAGCCCCCAGAGGTGGTGTGACCTATTTGGGCATGTTCTATGCCGACTGCAAATTGAGTTCCCGTATTTGGGGCTGGTAACTGGTTTGGATATTTTTGGAAATGTGGTGCTAGGTCGTAAGTGGCTTTGATGTTTTTGAAATCTGGAGCTCGATTTTGTGGAGCTATGGCTTCGAGGGTAAGGTATTGCAATGTGGTAGGAAAGGGGGAAGTCGAATAAAAATGACTCGAACTTCGATCGGGGTAGGTTTGATAATGTGCGGGATTTGATTTCCATGTCCGGCCCTAATGGTTAGGGTATCTTATGGAGCTTGAATCCTCAAAATTCTGGGCTGTCACTAGCCTAGGTCTCGAGAAGGTCTTGAGGGTTTTAATGTGGGAAGGATAGATGTGGTGTTATCTGACCAGGTTGATTGTTTCTCCCCAATTGGATGCATGGTATGAGTATTGATAATTTTGAATTGACCATTTTCACTACAGTCATGGGTTTTTGAATATTTTTTGGTTGACCTCTTAGCCCCGGTCTTGGGATTCTTCACTTGAATTGACCATTTAACCTTGGTCATGGATGCCTCTGTTTTGATCATGGCCAGCTCTTTTTGTTTTGGCCTTCTGCTTTTTCTTGGACTTTTGCTTTTTTTTGTCCAGCTTTTTTTCTTCTTTGTTCTATTGGTCAGACTAACACCTAAGGTAGGGATTGGTCGATCGTATTGGATGAGTTTTTATTGTGGGAAATGGGCTTGCCTCCCGTCTTAAACCCAAACTAGGAGACTACCTAGATTTGTCATAGGATTCGATACTGCTCCTGCTAAGGGTAGTTATGTGGCTTTCTATACCAGACATGGAACAGGTAAAGGAAAACACGGGTCCCAGTTTCCTGCAGTCATTATAGATGTGCCTATAATAGTCACGTGCATGTGCTCACAGTGTATGATGTTGTTCATCATGTTCTCGGAAACACATAGGGAAAGCATATAGTGGAAATAGAATATTGAAAGCTGATTTTTTTGATTTTTTTGAAAAGAGGACAAAATACAAATGACTCTGATTTTGACTCTGAAATTGAAAGAAATAGTACATCCTACACCCGGACTCAAACTAGGACTCAAATCAAATCCGGACTCCTGGATATATGGGAGGTAGACTGGATGCTTTGGTCGTTGGGCCCTGTATAGTCCATGAGGGGCCTTGCAAGTGACAATGTTTCCGTGACAGGTGTTCTCCCGGCATCGAGGGAATCTTGGATGAGGTGTTTCAGTTTTCAGCACTGCTCTGTATCGTGTCCCCTCCCTCTTTGGAATTTGCAGTAATGCTCGGCGTTCCATGCTTTGGAGCGTTTTTCCAAAGGTACGTCGGCTGTTGGGCCTATGGGTAATATTAGGCCCTTTGAAACCAACCTTTGGAAAGCGACGGTGTAGAACATATCCAAGTTGGTAAATGTTCTTACCTTTGACTGGTTCTTGATTTTCGGAGAGGTGACTTGTGGATTACCTCTCTCGGTCTTGCCATCTTGGGGGTATCGGATGGTTTCATAAGAGTCCTCACCCTTTAAATGGCCCGGTTGGATGATTGGCTGCCTTACCCGTTCTAGTTGTGTTAGACGGGATTGGGTTCTTGCAAGATCCTCTTCGATGATGGCTACCCTGGAACCTAGGTTATCTAGGGCAGTATTGATTTTTGAGAAGACATTGTTAATTGAGCAAGATAACATAAGCATGCTTCCCTGGATATCCCCTTTCTCGATGGTGCAGGCTTTGTCGTGGTTAGGTAGTGTCCCGCTCATTGGGTCCCTGGTAGAAAGAAGTGACAGGTGTTAGAACTCGCCTAAGCTCGGTTTTGCGCAAGTGCAAGAGAGAGAGAGTCAAACTAGACATGGCCCGAAGGGACGGAAATGACTAAGATTCTTGGACCGGGATACCCGAATGTTGACCTAGACAAAGTAATGACCGCGAATTAGACTCGAGCTGCAGAAGGGTGGGTCCGAAAATGGGGCGACTGTGTTTGACTGCACCACGTGCTCAGACCAACCGTGGTAACCTAAACCCTAGGTGACTCGAGTGTTCGTAGCATGGGTTCGATTCGAAGAAGGCATCATAAGGACGTCGTAGGGTACTCTCTAGGGTAACCGTGGTTGACTACTCTGGTAGAGGACAACCCCCGAGTGAGACTAAAGACTCTGATAGGACCCAGATGGTGTGACATCTAAGTGACTCGAAAGTGGGGTACGTGAGACACGTGTAAGACATGACCCTTAAAGCAATTGTGGTTGATCGCTCTGCTGAAGGGTAGCCCCCAAGTGGGAAAAGCCTGAAAAGGAAATGACTCGGAAAGGACACCTAGACAGGTGACTCGTGAAAGGTGGGCCTCCCTTAGGATTCGGCTATGTGGGCCGAGTCCCGCTCGAAGGAAGGTCCACGTGAGATACTCCCTAGACTTTGGACTTGAATGTGTAAACGGGCCTTCCTTTGTAGGAGTATGTCCTACGCAGGTGGGCCGTGCCTTGACAAATAAGGCGGACTGGGATAGGGAGGAAACCCATGATATAGGATCGGCGGAGTTTTGACGCTAAAGACTTGGACAACTTATGGCAAGACCCGACACTACTAAATACGGGAAGTCCTAAGAAGAGGAAAGTTTTGAAAAGGGAAATTTGGATTTCGAGAAAATCGATGGATGGCCCGACTTTTGTGAAAATCGGCAAAGGGCTATCGGGCCGAATTTTTGAAAGTTCGAAAATAATTTTTGAATTTTGAGATGGACAGCATACCGGCTAGAAATAGGCTATTTTGAGTCAAATCTTAAGTCCTAATTTCGGTAGCATTCCGGTTTTTTGAAAAGTCGAATATTTGAAATTTTGAAATTTGAATATCGAAAAATGAAATTCCGAAAAATTTGAAAAGCGAAGACAGGATCCCGAATATTTGAAAATCGAAAACGGCGTCTTGAAGATTTGAAAATTGATATGGAACCTCAAAGATTTGAAAATTGAAATAGAATTTTGAAAATTCAAAAAATCGAATAGTGATCGAAAATTTGAATATTGAAATGGACAGCATGCCGGCTAGAAAAATAGGCTTGTTTTGAGTCAAATCTTAAGTCTAAATTTCGGCAGCTTTCCGAGTTTTGAAATTGGATAATTTTGAAAAGATGCATTTTTGAAATAATGGTTTTTGAAAAAGATGACATGTAAATCAAGTAGCATGAAGTCAAGGAAGCAGTATAACGACACCATGTATGCTCTTAATCTAAGTCTCGGTCGGTCGAAATAGGGTCTATACCAACGACGATGACTTTCTCGCAAATCAGGACGAACTTCCTAAGCCGAATTGGACTTAGAACATGCCGTAAGACCCATGCGAGTTCCGCCACCGAAGTCTTTAGTGCGCCCATTTAGAAATGCACCGCGGTATAGTCGGACGTCGGTCACAAGTAACCGGCCCGGGAAAAAAATTGGGTTATGCATGAACCATTGAACTAAAACGCGTACATTACTAATCGAACGATTTCTTTTCGAGTCTCACCCTAGGAACCCCGATGACTAGTGGTACATCAGGAATCCCCAGCGGAGTCGCCAAATTGTGGACATGACATAGATCCACCCCGACGCGGCCACGCGTGGGTTTGGGGAGGCGAATGAATCTCGTGTGAGACGGATCTCGAGTTGAAATTTAAATCGAAGTTGGAGTCGCCACCAAACTTTGTGGGAGTTCGGGCCCGTTCGAACCCACTCTATGTCGTAGTGGACCATGCACAAAGTATGGCCCATTCGGATGTCAGAGTTTATTGGATTCGTCCCTTAGTATTTGATACCAATACCGACATTATCGGATACCGTGTATTGAATGACTCTCGTGTGCCAATGGATTCGGACATCCGAAAACCATGGTTCTGAGTAAGGGGTGAGGGTACGTGTTGGGAAGTTCACAAAGAACACCCAACCCCGGCCGCACATTAGCGGCCTCTGCTAAGATATCGTTTGATGTTTGAATACGCGCGTTAGTAATACGATGAATGATATGCAAACATTGCTTTGCCTAAACATGTGAATATTTGAATAAGTTGCTATGTCGATTTAATGCATCTAAAATTAACGTCAAAGTTGTTTTAGCATGCGAAATTTGTTTTAGTATAATAAGACAAACGATGAATAAAATACAAAGACAAAGAACAAACGGGTTAGTAACGGTTTGTAAATTGAATAAAAGATGTAAATATGATATGATGCATGGTTTTGAAAAGATTTGACACGTGATGGATTAAGCACGCGTTGACCGAGGTCAAGAAAATTTCTATCGAAACCTAAAATATGTCGAAAAGCCCGTCGTTTTGTTAAAGAAAAGATGTTTGATAAAATAAGACGGAATAGCTTTTTTTATATTACGAATTTCAGGGACCTACGCGACCCGCGCGAGAGTGGCGCGACTCGCGTGGCCATGCGACTCGCACGGAACGCGTGCGACTCGCATGGCGGCCTGTTCTCGAGACTATTTTTAGCAAATCGACACTTTTGTTAAATCGCGTACAAATATGGCATAATTTATACTCGATTTAAATTTGCGATATTCGTTATATTCGATATTCGATTATGAAATCGATATCAAATATTCGGAATGATTTTTAGAAAATATGTTTTGTAAATTGTTTTGAAAATCGAACTTAAAAAAAGCAATGTTAATTCTCTCCGCGTTAAATCATCGTATTTTCTTTTTAAGATCATGTGACGATTTTTTAGCATCAATGAGATTAATTTAGTTCTTTTTAGATACGATATTCGACTATGGAATCGATATCGTATTTTTAAGAACGTTTGTTTTGTATAAAAAAAAATTATATTATAGTATTGATATTAGAAAAGAAAAAAACTTGATGAAGACCCATATGAAACGGACCGACGACACAAAAGGAAGAAAAAAACGAGAGGAAGAGAGAGAGAAAGGAGAAGACGGGATTTTGATTTACACCCTCAACCTACATGCTTTACTTTCTCGGAACGGGGCTCTTCTAGTTGTGGCTTTGGCACGGGAGCTTCGAGATTATATAGGAAGAGTTATGGTGGTTTATAATTGGGAATGGATTTGACGAGTTTTGCTCTCGTGTCTTTGACGAGTTTTGATCTCGGGATTGTGTATAATTAGGGAAGGGATTTGACGAGTTTTGCTCTCGGGTTTCCTAAAGGATATCTAGAGGAACGGGATTGTATGGGATTGTATCGCCTAGGATGTTTTGTGTGTTGTGTCTAGATGTGTGTTGTTGATTGTAATTGTCGTGGATGTTGTAATTGTGTGTGCAAGGGAGTGTATTTATAGGAGAGGTTTCCGGCTTTGTCTAGGAAACGAAACCCGGCTTGGATGGGAAGAAACACCCACTTTGGATAGGAAAAGGTTGCTTGGAGGGGAAGAAACACCAGTTGGGGTGAAGTAGGATTCCAGTTTTGTGATGGAAAAAAGGAATCTGGTTTTGGATAGGAAAAACTTGTTTAATTCTTCTTCATTGCTGATTTTTTGTAGTATTTGACTCCGAATCAGATTTGTGAAAGCTGTGTGACAGATTTTTACGCCTCGGAAATGTCTTTGACCGGGGTTTGACCCGGTCGCTAAAAGACGGTTTTGCCCTTGGTGTCGGTTTTGACCCAAATTAGTCTTATTTGACTGGAAACGTCCGGTTTCGTGAGATTTGTACTCCGTAAAAAGCCCAAGCTAAATACTAACGATTTTGAGCTCATATTCGAGTATGTTAAAGCATGTTTGCGTCCGATCATCATCGGGTGTTTTTTGGAAACTGCTATAGACACCTAACGGCCAAATGTGGGTGTCTGCAATGACTTTATTTGTGTTTCCTTTTCTTTGTCTTTTCTTTTTCTTGTGTTCTTTGTCTTTTGTATAGTGTGTCTAGGACTAAGTGTTTTCGAAAACTCGATTACAAACTTATTACAAGAGTTTACATTCCATTGTAGATAACCCATTGTAAATTTTGGAGCTTAATCTAGTAGAATGACTCTAAATCAATGAACTTGTTGATCCTTTAGCTTGAGTCCACCTTTTCTACTTGCATTTGACCACCTTGACCACCCATGGAGGAGTTAGGCCTTGGTTTCCGCATCCCGTTTTCTAGGTGACCTTGCTCGAATGACCATTGCACCGTTAGTCCAAATTCTTTCCGCCTTTTTATGGGTTATCCGGGGATGGCGCGCGTTCTTGGTTACCTATTTTTCCTCCACCTATACATCACCACAATAAGTTTACACAAAAATAACCTCCAAGCTTGATTTCAAACCACATCAAAAAATCAAAAAAGGGCAAACCAAAGCAAAAGAAAAGGGCACAAAAATATGAAAGCCAAGGAAGAGAAAAGGATCTTCAAATCAAAATTGTATCATCAAAAGCATCTCCTATAAAAATAAAGCCCTTTGATCGATTTGTCACCGTGAAGTGCCTACTAAAGGACTGAGTCCCGAGGAAGGAAGATAGCGGTGATTAGTCGATCCACCACAAAATTGTAAACACTCCACTTTTTGTTTGGGCCAATTTAAGAAATTCGAGTTTGGAACGACCCTCTTAGCCTTAGCCAAGGAGATCGGGACTGCACCTACCTACAGTGTCGAACAACTCTGTGGTTCGCTTATTCCACTCCGTTTAACACTCCGTCGCACCCCTTTAGAAGATTAGGAGGACCTAGCTAAGTCATCAACATCTTTATTGCTTTAATGTCATAGTATTAGGTTTTGGTCCTTGTCTATGTGGGTGATTTATCTTGGAAAGTTTATGATTGTTTTAGGTAAGTAATCGGTGTCTTCCCCGCTGTCTCGATGAGGGATTCAGTGTTTTATTTTTGCTTTGGATGCGTCTATTTTTTCGTGTTATTTGTTTTTGTGTGATTAGTCGCATCCACCATTTTAAGCAAGCCCCAACTTGCCTTGCATTGAAGTACATTACCTCATAGGTATTCCAATGTGAGTTGAAGGGACGGAGTGGGCCCGTTAATTGTCCCGTGTCGGGTTAGCATAGTCTAGCTAGCAGTACTAGTTTGTAATTTCTTTTTGGGTCTTTGCTCGAGAACAAGCAACGATTTAGTGCAGGGGATTTGATGTGTGCTAAATTTAGACCGTTTTTCCTCCCATTTAGACTCGTTTTTCCTCCGTTTTGCGAGACTTGAGTGCGATTATCGCCCTATTTTAAGTTTTTCTCGCATTAGCGTCCCTCTTGTGCATTTTACGTATTTTTGGTAGTTTTTCTATCTATTTTGATAGGATTTTACGCCGAAAGCATGATCGAGCTTTCACGAGCACAAGATATGGGAATGCCGACCAAAAAGCAACACACAAAACTTAAAGTTCAAGTCATCCAATAAAAAAAATGAAGAGCGAGACCAGAAAAGAGGTCAAGGAAACCATCGGGTAAAGTTTCACCCAATGATATACCACCGGGCAAAGTTTCGTCCGACAACAATTCGACCTCCTCGAAGATCTTTAGAAAACTTTCTTCACCGGGCGAAATGACTGGGCAAAACTTTCACCCATTGGGTGAAGTTTCGCCCGACTGTAAAGAGGCCCCAAAAACACAAATCTGGAAGAAAGTCCACCGGGTGAAACCACCAGGTGAAGTTTCACCTAGCGGTATTGGCTCGTGATTGGCTGATTTTGCAGGGTGAAGTTTCACCATATGAACACTCATTGGACAATGTCTCAATAATGGAGCAAAAGTTGGATTTGGGCTTGAGTTTAAGGATCCATTAAGCAATTACTATATATATAGATAACCTAGTTAGATGCACATGATCACTTCATTATCACTTGATCATTTCATTAGCTTAGATAGAAAGCTAGTAGTTCTTCATAGTTTTCATCAAATCTTCATCATTCCTCTAGATTTATATTAAAGCTTTGTAAGAATTCTAATGTTTTTATTGAAGATTCGTGGAGATTATCAAAGGATCAGTAACAAATTCCTTGTCCTCTTCATCAAGCTTCATCTTATTTTATGCAATCTTTATCTTTATTATTGTCATTTTCCTCCATAGTTGGTATATTTCTCTTCTTATCCTTGTCTCTAGATTAGATTCAATATTGTTCTTTCATTATTGCACCGTTTTCATTGATTTTACTTGCATTGTTTTTAGATCGCCTTGTAGTTTATTTTATTGATCACAATTTTCTTCATTGTCTTGTTGTTATTTCCTCTAGATTTAATCATTATGCATGTTATTGTTGCTTTCTCTATTGTTAATGTTTTTGTAGTTTCCATCATGAATTGTGAATAGATTTCTTGTTGGGGGGGTTTAGGGAGGAGGATATTGGGTTATTTGAATTGAGGAATTTTGGTTTGGTTGCTTGCTTGTTGGTTTATCTTGGTTGAGTTGTTTTGTCATTGTTAACTTAGTCCGGCCAGCTAGATCGACCTTGACTCATTTCTACTAATATGGGGAAACTCGGGGTAGAAATTATCTTGACTTGAGACTTACCCTGCTTCGCCGCGAAAGCGGGATTTTAGGTGAGTTGGGTGAAGAAACCGAAAGGTGGCATTCTCCCTCTACCGATGTTGTGACCGACCCGAGTTCCAAGATTTGTAGACCCCAATTTCCGGGTCCCAACTTCCCCTAACACTTTTTCCCTATTTGATCATCTCTTGTTATTTATTGCATTTTAGCATAGACTCGACCTTACAAACTGATAAGTGTGTTTTGTAGTGCTTATTTGTTGTGTTTGGTCCCAGTTTCTCTTGTGGAATCGCTCTTTGGAGTGGTTTTCGAGGCTACTTACGCTTCTTCTAGCTTGTGTTAGGTTCCTAGGACCATTATTGGAGATATGGAACGATTCCGACTCGTTTCCGACACATTTGGAGCCATCGTAGAGAAGCGACGATCACTCGGTGCCTTAGACTCGATCCGAGCACCGAGATTCGATGAGAAGCCTATGAAGAGCAAATAGGGACCTATGAGATCATATTGGAGGCCTACAAGACCCATCCCGGTCGGGATGAGTAGCCATCCTGGTCGGGATGAAGAGCGAACAAAGCAGCGTCTCTGACGGGCCATCCCGGTCGGGACGAAGTCCATCCCGGTCGGGACCAACCCGTCCCGATCGGGACGACCTTCATCTCGGTCGGGACCAAGTGAAAACATAGAACACCTTCTGAGGAGCCATCCCGGTCGGGACGAAGTCCATCCCGGTCGGGACCAGCCCAGTTCAGGCCCGCGTCAATCTTTTCTTCTCCTTATTCATTGTAACCCTATATATACCCCCCTCCTGTAATCGGATGCTTATGTTCTGGATTACCCACAAAACCCTAGACTACTTTAGCATAGATTAGCTTAGATTAGAGTAGATTAGTCATTAATTAGTCCTTAATCTAGTTAGCTAATCTTGTATTAAGGGATCTCTTGAAGAATCCATCCAATCTTGACAACATTGGTGGATGTTTTGGGTGTTCTTTATATACAAGTTCTCATCTTTTCATTCTCTTGTTAGTTGGTATAATCTTCTCATCCTTTTACTCTTATTCTTTGTTTATGTTATTCAAGTTTCAATCTTTAGCTCTTGTTTATTGTTTTGTTCATCATCCTTGTTAGTTTTACATATGTATGCTCTTGTTTTTGTGTTAGTTTCTCTTGTTCTTGTTAGCTTTCCTTTAGATATGTTTGAGTAGACTCTTGCTAGGGTTATTAGGGGGATTGGATTTGATTAGGGATGATTAGGGTGAGATGGGTGGTATTAGATGTTGTTTTTGTTGTTTTCCATTTACCTTGCACTCCACATGTTTGATGAAATGCTTGTGAGACTAGAGATGATCAATCCTTTTTTTCTTGCCTCTTCTCTTGTATGTGTGTGTTTGGTTGTAGGTTTGGTTCCCTCATTAGTAGCGAGAGCGTGGTGAGGATGACTCCTAGGCCGTTTAAGTAGCGAGAGCCCGAACGTGACCTAGGCTACGAAAGCACGCTAGTAACCCCGTTTTTCCCCTTCTTATGCCCTTGACATCCATGAACCCGACCTAGCCCTAGTTTCTTCCTATCGATTTATTAGCTTTCTTTTGTCTTTAGTTATTCGTTTAGCCTTGTTTGTTCGTGTTTTAGACCTTAGCTTAGTCATTAGTCTATCCCCTAGATTAGCTTGTCTTAAACCTAGTCTTTGACCGTAACATACCTTAGTCCGACACCCCGTCCCTGTGGATTCGACCCGACTTGCCCTAGCTACCCAGTTAGGTTAGTTGGTTATTATTTGACTGGTAGGATAGACGACAAACTCTACCCATCAGAAACCTTCCATTAGACCCAATGCACATTGCTCTTACTCGATTACACACCGTTCCCTGTGGACCGACCTCGACTTACCACGATTACATTTAATTGTTTTTGTGTTAATTGCGAGTCTTATAAGTATTGTTTGATCTGAACCCCTGTCCTTCATTAAACGACCGATCCGATTGGGCGAAGATCAGCAGTGAAGATGGTCACACTTGGGTATTTTTCACAGCCAGCAGTCTATCCAGTCTTCCAAACATCCCGAAACAGGGAGGAACAAACTCACAATTCCTGAGTGGTTTGCGTTTCGTTTAATGGACAGACCCCCTGAAGTTGAACAATCCACCATCCTAAACGGCGTTAATCTCTTCCAGCAGTTCATTGTCGACGAATACACCATGGTAGAGGCACAGAGGCTCCTCTATTTTAGGTTAAACCAACCTAAGCTCAGGTCAGAAAACTACAAACAACTTGCGGCGTCGGTTGAAAACAGTGTCACTGAACCTGGATCATCGGATGCGCGTTACATTGTTCCGTCCAGTTTCCTTGGTGGGAAAGGCTATATGAGTGAGAACTACCAGGACACTATGGCAATTTGTAGGTGGTGCGGTTACCCCAATTTGTTAATCACTTTCACTTGCAATCCTAAATGGCCGGAAATTTTGAGGTTTACGAAGGCCAAGGGTGTTAAACCAGAGCACAGGCCTGATATTCTTACTAGGGTGTTCAAAATGAAACTCGAGCAGCTATGTAACACCCCTGATTATATAAATTAAACTAAATTAAAATTATGTTCGTATTTTTATTTTTACGATTTAACTCAAAATTCTTCAAATTATTATGAAATGAATCTATCGTTTAATCGTTTCAAACTCCTAAAATTCTAATTGTCTCGGAAACTCTTCTTATACTTAAAACAAATTTTTTATTTATGTCTCGATTCATTTTATACATTTAATTTAATTCTTATCGAAAGTCTATTTCGACGATTTAAATTCTAAATTCTTTTTATTTAATTATATTTAAGCTCGAATTTTTATTTTCGGCTCGAAGTTCATTTATTTTAAGTTTCGTCAAAACATCTATTGTTTTTTTTCTCGAGAAATCAATTTAATTCACTTTATCGAAAATTTATTATTTATCGGGAAATTCTATTTCACCGTCTAATTATTTAATTCTATAAGCTTCGTTTTTGTCTCGAGTAACTCATTTTATTTGACGACCCGATTATTTTGTAATTTTGTTGACTCAATTTTAATTCAATTTAGTGGGTTAGTCAACTTATCGTTACGAAATTTGTTTCTCACCCGATTCATGTAATTAACCCGTATTGTTTTTAAACTCACTTTTGTGCTGATTCATTCCCCACTCACGTACACCCCCCCCCCCCCTTCATTTTTCCTCCACCGTTTCATCATTCACTCACATTCACTTCCCCTTTCTCTCCACCGCTTCATTCCCTTATCGATTCATACTTCCCCTCTTTCTTCTCATTCATTTTTTTAATGCTGATTCAGCTGCGTGTGTATGCTCGTCCGCTAGCATTCCCTTTTCTCTTTTTTTCTTTGTTCTTCAAACACTCTCAAACGCACTCCTTTTCCCGTCTCCTTCTCGTTTTGACGCTGCTGCTGGTGCTATGTTACTGCTGTTGCTGATGCTACGTTACTGCTGCTGCTTACGCTGTTGTTGCTGCTGCTACGCCTGTGTTGCTGCCTTTTGTCGCCTGATGCTGTCTTGGTAGCCTCCCGTTCTTCTTCTATTTCTCGTCGTTCCGTTGATTCTCTGTCCTGTTTTGCGTTTTATTTTGTTCGTGGTCTGTATGTCGTCTCTGCTGCCCTTTTACTCCTCTTTTGGCCTGCATCGTTCTCTGTACCTGTGAGGAATTATACTATTCCTATTCTCCTTCGTGTTATTCTTCGTTCTTACGCTGATTCTGTTCTTTTGACTTCGTTTCGGTAGTTAATCGATGTTATTACTTCATTTTGTATCGTTGCTGTTGTCAGTTAATTCGTGCCCGGTTTCTCTCGGTTCCATATTGCTTTTGCTACTGTTCTCATCCTTTCTGTTTCTTCCTCGTTCTACATCTACTGCTGCACGATTCTCCTGCCACATTAGTACAAGTTTTGGATGTTGTACTGTCGTTTTGCCTTGTCGTACTCCTCCTACTTGCTCGTGTTCTTCTCCTTCTTCTTTTCTTTTTATTCTTCGTTCTTTTCGTCTTCAATCTGATTTCTCTGCAGCTGTTCCGTCTCTCTTTGTCATGTCTGATTAGTGCTATTTGTGTCATAGTTGCTGATGCCTGCTGTTGTTTGGCTCTTCTTATTGTCATTGCTGTTTGTTCCTCGGTTTTTTGGAACATCATGTTTTCCTTGTTTTACTTTCCTCTATTCGTTTCTGATTCGTGTTCCTGTCTCTTCGTATTTTCGATCCGACGTAAGCCTTGAAGCCTTATTGAAGAAAAAATGTCTCGCACAACCTCCAGATTCGATGTTTTGATCTAGGAATATGGAGGGGCTAGTACGTGATCAGGTTGACATCGTCTTAAGGTAACTTTAGGACGTTACTCGATTTTATATCATATGTTTGAGTAGTAGTATGTAGTAAATATTTTAACTTCAGTTTTCCTAATTTTAGCTATTTATTATTTGCTAATTATACTAATTTTAAATCGTATGCCTTATCAATATTTTTACAAGTTCGATATCATTTTATAAATCGTTGATAGTTTAATTATTTACGATCGTTATAATATTTTGTTGGTTATTGTGACACTAGTAACTAAATAATGTCGATTTCATATTTCACCATATTTCGTTAATTTATAATTTTCACTTAAAAATCGTATTTTTATATTTTAATCGAAATTTGCATACTTGTTAATAAATTAATTTTCGTTTTACGATTTATTCTAATAAATGAGAAAATAGTCGATTTTGTTTTCAATATATTTTTAGTTGAGACTATTTTCACTAATAATTTTCTATTTGTTTCCGATTGACTATTTTTATTAAAATCCATATTATTTATTAATAAAAACTATCTGTTAAAAATAATTTGAATTCTTCCTAAATTTCATTTCATTTATAAAGTTCGTCGACTAAATTAATATTTCTATTTTAAGTAAGTTTCTAAAATTAGTAAGGTTCTATTTATAGAAAGTTTTCTTTTTATATAAAATGTTTATTCCTTTTATCTTCATATTATTCATAATGATTATATCTCTTGTATATATCGATAATGGCTGTTTTGGAGTTATGGAATAAGGACAAGTGTGAGGTTTAGAGTAATATATTCTGGGGTTTACGTTTTTGCCATCAACTATAAGGCTGGTGTGTCTTTATGGGGCACACTGGTTGTTGAACCGAGCATATATGGTGTTCGGGAGTGTGTGTACATTTTGACCTTAAACTCGTGCCTTGTAGTGTAAGACGTCGTCGGGTTGAATTGAGTATTTATGGTGCTCGGGAGAGGTGTGCATATTATCTTAAATTAGGGCCACGAATTTATAAGTCGCCGTCCTATTATGGTTGGGTAGCCTAGTTAGAGACCAAAGTTTGATTTGTTTGAACTAAGTTCTCGAAGCTAATTTTAGTATTCTCCTAGTGAAAATCTAGCCTTCATCACTAATCCTATCCATAACGCCGTTTTGAATTTTTTTATTATTATCGATACATTTTGGTTTGCAGGTTGGCAAATATTTCAAGTTTTCTTCTGAAAACTTGTTCTGATTTTATTGTTCTAATATTTTAAGTTTTCTCCGAAAGCTTATTTTTATTATATCATTTAATGTTTTCCATTTTAATTATTTTGATATAGTAATACTATTATTTCTCCATCTGGTATAATATGGCTGGGAGAACGTCTGAGTTAGTCCCCACTAACGTGGCTGTTATGTTTATAACATGACAGGTATTTGCTGCTAGGTTTTGGGTGTGAGCTAGCGAGTAGCATGGATCCTACTCTTTCTTCATTCATGTTTATTTATGGATTTTTGTAACCCTGTTTGGGGAATATTTATTTTAGCCCTTTTGTAAAAAGTGGCCTCTGTATTGACCGGCCGTTCTTTTATTAAAATATAGAACATCAGTGTGTTTTAATCCCAAATCTACAGTGTTTTCGCCACTGTATTGCGTTAGAATTTCTATGGGATTACAAGCAAATTAGAGATTGCAAGGACGGTCTCATTTTCGGAAGGACACGGGCAAGTATGTGAACCTTTATCCTCTTAATTGTTCTCACCACTACCATCGTTATCTGATTAGGCAATATTTTTCCAGCAAGTACTTCATCCCTCAGTTGGATCGTTGTTCTACATTTACCTGCACTCAACTTACGGTTTTTCCCTTTCATTCTCCTGAGTCGTTTAACAGTTGTGTACACTGTCGAATTTCAAAAACGCGGTCTTCCACACGCACATATTCTTCTGTTTCTAAACCGTGAGGACAAATACCCCGTAGCGAAGGACGTGGACGGCGTTATTAGTGTTGAACTACCAGACCGTAATGAAGATCCGGTGTTGTTCAAGGCTGTAACTGACTTCATGATTCATGGCCCATGTGGCCAAGCTAATCCGAAAGCCGTTTGTATGGATCAAGATGTGTGCACAAAGAGGTTTCCCAAGCCATTTAGTGACCGGATAACCGTTGATGGTGATGGTTATCCACTTTATAAAAGAAGAGTACAAGTATTACTTTCAACAAGGGCGGGGTGCTACTCCACAACGGTTATGTAGTTCCTTACAAGTCGGATTTGCTGCGGTGCTACCGTGCGCACATCAATGTTGAGTGATGCAACCAAGCGAGGTCCATTAAATATTTTTTTAAGTACATCAACAAATGTTATGATAGGGTTACTGTCGGTGCATCTACCAGGACGGTTGCGGGTGATGTAGACCAGATCTAAGAGTATTACGACTGTCGATACATCTCTTCGTGCGAGGTTGTTTGGAGAATATTTGGTTTCGAAATTCGCTACAGAACACCTCCTGTGCAACGGTTGGACTATCACTTACCAAATTAACAGAACGTCGTCTTCAACGACGATGATCTGTTGGAAGAAGTTGTAGCTAGGTCTTGTGGTGCACGGACTAAGTTTGTAGCTTGGCTAGACTACAATAAGAGACATCCAGATGGATGTGATTTAACTTACTCTCAATTTCTGAACAGATACATATGGCATAGTCAGGATAAAGAATGGGCTCCTCGGAAAATCGGATTTACAATCGGCAGAATGTTCCATATGTCTCCAACAGGTGGCGAGGAAATTAATGATCACATAATGTCTTTACTACCTGGCGTCGAGAGAGTTTACCTTAGTTCTGATGAAATAAGTAAGGACGAGACAAGTCCTATCGTGAAGCAGATATACTCCACTGAATTCCTCAATACAATTAGATCGTCCGGAGTTCAAAATCACCAGCTAACGCTTAAGGTTGGTTGCATTATTATGTTGTTGAGGAATATAGACCAAGCCAACGGTCTTTGTAATGGTACTAGGTTAGTAGTTACAAAATTGGGTGACCGCATTATTGCTGCAAACGTTATCTCCAGAACGACAAAAGGAACTGAGGTCTTCATTCCGAGATTGACAGTAACTCCTTCCGATGATACTAAGTTCCCAATAAGGTTCGACAGGCGGTAGTTTCCGGTTTTTGTGTGCTATGCCATGACCATTAATAAAAGTCAAGGCCAGTCCCTTAAGCACGTCGGACTTTATTTATCGCGACCTGTTTTCACGCACGGCCAGCTATATGTTGCTATATCAAGGGTCACCAGCAGGCGCGGCTTGAAAATATTAATTCCTTTGTCGAAGACAGCCGTCGATGACGCCGGACAAAGTAAAACGAATGTCGTGTACAAGGAGGTTTTTGGTCGCGTGAAATAGCAATGTCTCATTCACAAATTATGTATCACAGAAGCCAAAAGAATAAGATGATGTGGGTAATTTTCCGTTATAATCAGATGCTCGCAATTGCTACCAATATATTACATTTTTGTACACGTACTTCTGCATCTAATCTTTTTCTCTTTGAAGTTCAGTGGTGTTACCCAATTCTTACATGAAAATGCGCATTACGGTACCAATTTCGACAAATCTATTTTCCATGTGACCTCTACTTCTTAGGAATTATACCTTCCAGTTGAAACGCACAATGTATACCACAATTTTTACGCCATTATAAAGGTACAATTCAAAATATACTCCGTAAGTATTCTAATATACCGTTTATAAGTATTATGAATACGATTGACAACATAAGGGATGCAAATTACTTGAACAATCTGTTGTAACTCGAATGTGTCGAGGCTCCCTCTAGCTCCCTCCTCTGCCTCCCACTCCCTCCTTGTAAATGATTTGTGAATGACATAATAATACTCACATTTTCACCAAAAAAAAGTTCTAGATCCTTGAACACAGAAACGTTCACCAGGACACAAACACTACAAGAAATACTCCATATAGCTACCATCCACGCGCGACCGAGAAATTCAGTCGCTTATTTAGCGACTGAAAGTACAACGCGCGACCAATATTAGTCGCTGGGCGAGGAGACGGATTTTGAAAAAATTAATTATCCTCAGCGACCGAAATCGGTCGCTAAAATAAAGGACGGGAGACCGATTTCGGTCGCTAAAATAGTGGCGTAGCGACCGATTTCGGTCGCTATATCTGTGACCTACCGACCGAAATCAGTCGCTAAAAAAAAGGACGCGTGACCGATTTCGGTCGCTAAGGCTTCTGTAATTTTTTTAAGTAAACGAACACCCCCCCCCCCCCCCCTCCCCCGAGCCATATCCTCATTTCACTCTATCTTTCTAAAAACCCTCCCCCTCTCTCTAAGACTCGCCCCTTCCTCCATTCCTCTTCATTCCTTCTTCAATTCTCTCATTTTCCTTAAGGTATGTTTATCTATCTATATTTAGTTTTAAGTATTTGTTAATTTTTGTTTTTATCGATTTAAATAAATTAGTTATTGGGTTGGATAGTTTTTAGTTATCGGAATATTTAGTGTAGTAAGCATATTAATTGCCCGTAGGTTCCCTAATTTGAAATACGTAGATTGTTAGTATAAAATTAGGGTTTGTGGTTAAGTAGTTGAATGAATTGGGTTGTTTTGATGTGTTAGGAAATTGGAAGTGAAATACAATTATACCGATTTAGTGATGTAATTATGGACGGATTTGGTGGAAATAGTACTATGTTTAGGTGAATTGAGAATTTTACAGAATATGTGAGTAGTGTATATATATTAGTAAATTACTTTAGAGGAAATAATTTGTATGTGGTTATTGTCTCAATTTTTTAGATAAAAAAATGAAGAGACAGGAAGAAAAATGGATGTATGGGGAAAGATTCGATAAGAGACGACATCCCACAAAGGAATTTTTAGAGGGTGTTAATATTTTTCTTGAGTTCGCAAAAACCCATCTCGAATACGCGTCAGAGGGTAGATTTAGGTGTCCTTGTGTGAAATTGATGCGCGCTATCGTCGACACGCACAATCAAAAAATATTTTTAACTCCGACTAACCTAACTAACGTAGTAGTGGTAGGTCGGGATCGATCCGCAGGGAGAGGGGTTAAGCCGTAATGGTCAAGTCTAGGGTCTAATCGTGATTGGAGGATTGAGATGGGGGTTTTGGGTCGAGAGAGAGGTCGAACTATTGCTAGCAAACTATACTAATAAAGCTAGGGGAAATATCTAGGAAAAATGTTGTGGAGAGTCGGGATTCGGAAATGGGGTCTTAGAGTCTCGGGATCGAGTTTTTGTTACAACGTTAAAAAGGGAGGTTGCCACCTTTCGGTTTCTCACCCAACCTACCTAAACCCGCTTTTGCGACGAAAGGGTAAGTCTCAATCTAAGGTAATTTCTACCCCGAGTTTCTCCATATTCGTAGAAATGAGTCAAGGTCGGCCTAGTCGCGATTCTAAGTCAACAAAGACACAAAAACCATAAAATTGATAATTAACAAGTAAACAACCCACCAACATCCCTTGAATCAAATAATCCAAATCCTCCTCCCTAATTCCCCAACAAAGAAATCTACTCACTAGTCATGATGAGTAATAATAAAAACACTAACATGCATAAAAACTACACTAACAATTATACTAATGGAGAAAAAGGGAGAGGAGAGAATTTTACCCACAATGGAGAAGATTTAAAGAGGAAGATGAAGATAAATAAAAGATTGAATATTGGAGAAATACACAAGAATTTGTCACTAATCCATGCATAAATCTTCAATCTTCAATAAGAGAAATAAGAATCTTCAAGAAATAAAGCAAGGGTTTTGTCACATAAACCCTTGTAAAACCCTTGAATCTTCAACAATTAAGCACAATCTTCAATAAAGATGGAGACTTTTCTACTAATTAAGGAGTAATTATACTAATACTAAGTAGATCTATTAATTGTTTGTAGAGAATTTTCTAGGAAGCTTACTACAATCTACTTCTACTACTACAAGAGAGTTTTCTACCCTACTCCTACTCCTAAGGGCTAATCCCAAGGCTCACTTAAGGCACAAGGAGGCACTAAACCCTAGGAGGGGTATATATAGATTTCTTAATGGGTTGCACAAACTTCAAGGCCCATGACCCAATCCTTCTTCAATTAAGCTAGACCTTCACCCTTTGCATCTTCATGGGATGAAACTTCAAACTGCGGCTCGACCTAGTAATCCCACCGGGTGAAATTTCACCCGGTGAGATTTTCTTCTGTTTTTGCGTTTTCGGCCCGGTTTCTCCATCGAGCGAAATTTCACCCGGTGGACGAAATTTCGCCCGATCATTTTGCGCGGTTGGGAGTGCCGTGAAAATCTTCGGGAGTGAAAAAAATGTCGTCGGGCGAAACTTCACCCGGCGATGATTCACCGGGCGAAACTTCACCCAGTGGTCAGCCACCTCTCTTCCGGTCTCTTTCTTCGTCGATCAATTAGATTACTTGAACTTTCAGTTGTGTGCTTTGCTCTTGGACCGTATCTCTCTCATGCTTGTAGAAGCTCAAACACGTTTTCGGTCGAAATCCTATCAAAATAGACAGAAAACTACCAAAAACACGTAAAATGCAAAAGAGAGACACTAATGCGAGAATTACACAAAATACGGCGATAATCGCACTCTATTCTCACGAAACAGAGGAAAAACGGGTCTAAATGGGAGGAAAAATGGTCCAAATTTGGCACACAACAATTACCCCACACTAAACCGTTGCTCGTCCTCGAGCAAAGACCCAAAAAGAATTTTGCTACTACTAATTAAGCTAGACTATTCTAAGCCGATACAGGGCAATTAACGGGCCCGCTCCATCCCTTCAACTCACATCGAGATACCCATGAGGTAGAGTACCTCCATGCAAGGCAAGTTGGGGCTTGCTCAAAAGTGGGGTTGCGACTAACACACACACAAACACACAAAACAAAGAAGACACACATAAAGAGATAGTCACAACCAAAAAGAAAATAAATCGCCGAATCCCTCATCGAAACGGCGGAGAAAGCACCGATTCGAGCTTAAGACAAGCGAGAACACTACCAAGTTAGTAACACAAATTGACATGGACAAAATCCTAATAGGATGACAATCAAACAACAAAAACATTGAAAATTACCAAGGTCCTTCTAATTCCACTAAAGATGCCTACAACGGGACGATAAATGGAGTGGATAAGTGAGAACCATGGAGTTAGTAAGCACTGTAGGTAAGTGTTATGCCGTCTCCTAAGCTAAGCCTAGAGGGTCGTTCCAAACTCGAGAAAGCCAATTTGACCAAAAAGATGGATAAGTGTTTGCGAAATGGTAAGGATTGACAGATTACCGTTATTTTCCTTCCTCGAGACTCGGTCCTCTAGTAGGCATTTCACGGCAATAAGTCAACCAAGGGATTATTTGGATTTGGGAACGATGGTAAAGATTGCCAAATCACCGCTATTTTCCTTCCTCGGGACTCGGTCCTCTAGTAGGCATTTCACGGCAATAAGTCAATCAAGGGATTATTTGGGTTTGGGAATGATTTTTTTTAGATTTTGATTTTCTTTTCGGTTTTCTTTCCCCATTATTTCGATCGAGGGCTTTTGTTTTTTTACCGCCCTTCTTCTTCACTTTTCCCTTTTTCATTTTGAATAGCTCATTTTTGGCTAGATAATTCATTTGAGATCAAGGTAAAGCATAATCTTGAAAACTTATTTGTGGAAATGGGTGAATGGTAGAAAATAGGCTAGTCGGGTGTGCACCCCCTCCGAACCCATAAAAGGATGAAAATTTGGACTAAAGAAATGGCTTCTCAAGTAAGGTCACCTAAGAGAACGGGGAATGGTAACCAAGGCCTTATCACTCCATGGGTGGTCAAGGTGGTCAAATGCAAATCCCGATGTAGACTCTTAGTATAAAAGATGGACTTATGGTAAAAAATCCAATGCAAAAATTGGTTCAAGGTCATTCTACTAGAAACATGTCCAAAAATCAAAAAGGGTCACTAACAAGGGAGTAATAAACACTCGGCCTAAACTCAAAATTGGGTTTTCGAAAGCTTTACCTAGACACGCTATACACACAATGAAAAAGAACACACAAAAACGACAAAAACATAAGAAAACAAAACAAAATCACGAATATAGCCAAGCACTCCGAACTCCATCAAGTCAACACAATCACAACCACCAATTCCAAAATGTTCACCAAGTGAACCTCCGAATAGCATATGTGCCCAAACTCCCATGCATAAGAGAAAAGGATAAAACGAAGGTAGAAAATATTACCATGCGGTCTTCATTTCATTTCCGCTATCTTACGTATCCATGCTAAATGGTTGGTGGTGTACCTACAAGAAGGAAATGCAAGGCAATACAAGTGGCACAAAAACAAAAATAAAAGAGAAAAGAAAACTAAAATGAATTTTTTTTTGGATTTTTGGTTTTTTAAAGGAAAAATGAAAAAGAAAAGGAAGAAAAAGGATAGTAGATCCCTCCCCCACACTAAAACCGTGCATTGTCTCCAATGCACAAGTAGAGGAAGAATCGAAAAAGAATTAAAAAAAAAACGGAAAATCTTTTTGATTTTTTATGATTTTTCAAATGTTTTTGGGTTTTTGATAATTTTTCAAATGTTTTTGTATTTTTGATTTTTCAAAAAGAAGAAATAAAACGAAAAGAAGAAAAAGAAGAGAAAATAAAAGGAAAATGAAAAGAAAAAGGAAAAATCGATAAGATGGGAAAGTGCGTAGGTGTAATCACGTCACCTCGCCCGGATTCCGCACGAATCGGGAAAAATAAAAGAAAAAGAAGATTTTGGATTTTTCAAAATGGTCTTGGTGCGATCAAGTCACCGAAGACCGGGAGCAACAATCAGGTCCTTCTTTTCTAAGGCACCCGCAAATAAAACCTCACGTTTGTGATGACCCAAGTAGGATCACGTGAGGGGCTGACAAGTCTCCAAACCAACCAAAATATTATCACAAATTAATCAACAACCATAATTATCAAATGCCAAAAATTGGCGCTGCAAGACTGACAAAGATTACTGGGAACAGAGAACAGATTAACGACGACTAACGACTGACATCTAACACCCCCACACTAACACTGACGACACTCGACCACTCACATCGGACCTGGGGGACGAGGTGGTGGGTAGTAAGACCCTGGAGGAGGCACACCAAAAATTTGATTAAAGAGGTTTTGTTGCTGTTGCAACATCCTCTGGTTCTCCTCCGCCGCCATCCTCGCTGCTTGGGCGTCCCTAGCAGCGTCCCTAGCCATCTCAAAGCTACTCCGGGCAAACTCAAAGCCTTCCCTGGAGTACGTGTAAGAACCAAGCGCAGTATCGCGCGCATCCCAGGCTACATTATAGGCGTCCTGGGCCAGGTTCAAAGATATGGTCGAGTTCTCCCAAGTCTGACGTGTATGGTCATAAACATCCCCCCACTGGTTATAAAAGTCCTCAGATCCGAAGAACGAGGAGTGTCGTGGAGGACTCATGTTGACGTCCTCCTGAAAACCGGGGGTAGACTGGGTGAACGTGGAGTGTCTGTGCGGTGTAAAGTTGGGTGTGAAAAACTGGGAGGTCGGTCTGACGGGAGGAAGAGGGTCCGTGTGATGATGACGGTAAAGTCCTATGACCCTCATCCCGAGAGGTTTCAACCTCCGGTTCCTCCTCCGACACGTCTGCGACCTCAATATTGTCGTCGCCATAATCTAAAGGTCCATCGGGGTATTGAACCATATAGAACTTATCTCGGGTGTTATCCCGAATGTACTCTCCAAACCTCTTTGGCATGCCGAAGTTCTCTTCAACATCTAGCCTGACCCATTCGTGGTTAGGCATTGCAATAGCTCTCATCTCAGTAATCTTATACAAGAACAAACTGTTATAATCCCCTTTCTGGGGCCACAAAAGGAAAGGACAATAAACTTCATCTATGAAAAGTCCCGCTCCGTCAACTGGTGCTAAATCGCTAAAATCAATGTCCAAGGCTCTAGCTATCATCGTTACAATACCGCCACAAGAAATTTTCTTGCGGCTGCCCTTTGCAACCTGGGCAAAATGAGTAGCTAAGGCCTCGGACATATCAATAGACGGGCCTCTATTCAAAACCGCATCCTCCAATAACTGTACAGCTGTGGCACTACAGTTATGGTACGTATCATAGCTTGTCAAGAATGAGTTGGCTATGATACGTGCCAAATATCGAAGGATGGGGTTCCGAATAGAGAAAGAACGCATTTTCCCTCCCTTGAAAGTCCTCTGGCGGGCTATTTTTAACCATAATCGATCTCGGCCGAATTTATCGTCCCGAGTCTGTCCCGCCCTAGGCCTTCCAAGGATCGAAGAAGGTAAACCGAGCAGTGCACCAAAGTCCCTCAAGTTGAGGACGTACGAAGTTTCTCGCAGCTGAAACGAGACAGTGGCATTATCGTCACCACTTAGCTCGAAAGTTGCGAAAAATTCGCACGTCAACTTTTGAAAAGTTTCCTCCTTGGAGGCATAAAATTTGATAAGACCAAGACTTTGGCACATTGCTCGAACCTGCGTGTCTATACCCATACGCTCAAGTACATCTCGAGCCGCCCAACGAGTCGGCTCGAGACGACAAACCCAAAATTTCTTACACTTATCAACATGAGCTTTTTTAGCGAAATATAAACCAGATTCAGCATGACGGAAACTACGGCGAATTTTCGGGTAACGTACCTCAAGCGGAACAGGTTGTTCGCGCGGTGTTGGTCTTTGTGTCTGAACCGGCATCGGGACAGATTCATCCCGAGCCTCGGCCGTCTCCTCCGACCTAGAGGACGATGTTGATCCCGAATTCCGACCTAGCATTGAAGAAATTTGTTTCCTCGCCATTTGCTTCACCCTTCTCATTCTTGATGCTTGAATTTGACAAATAAGTTTTTGACGGTCTCGGTTTGGGGTTTATCGGAATCGGAACAATTTCTCGAAACAAACTCCAAGAAGATGTTAGGAATGTGATAAGGATGAGAAATATGTAATTTAATTGGATTTTGGTGAATGAATGGAGGGATTAGAGGTGGTTTAAGGTGGAGGATTTTGGGTTTGTTTGGGGTTTTTGGGGTTTGGTTGGGGAGAGAGAGAGGAAAAGGTGTAATGAAGATGGGAAAAGGGGGGTTTGCTGATATGGTGCCGCGGGGTGATTTTTCGCCCGGTGGTCACCCACCGGGTGAAATTTCACCCGACGGTATTCTGGTCAAATTTGGCATTTCCGCGCTGCTTCACCACCGGCCAAAATTTCGCCCGGTCAGATCCCACCGGGCGAAATTTCGCCCGGTCAGATTTCCGTCAATTCCAAGTCGCAAAATATTTTTACCGCAGGGCGAAGTTTCGCCCGGTGAGATTCCACCTGGTGAAATTTTGCCCGACAGATTTTCCGTCAATTCCTTTAATTTCGAGCAAAGTTGCCACTGGGTGAAATTTCACCCGGTAAAATATTCACTTCAAAACGGGACTTTGCTACGAAAAATCTCTTTGACTTGGCCCAAACCATCCTTAGCTCTTCAAATAAACCAATCTTCTCAATCCATGATTATTCATAATCGTTTAAAGCGCAACCCCAAAAATTCCGGAAGAAATCTTCACGATTCCTGCAGGTACCAAAACAGGCTCCAAAAGAAAAATCCAAAAACTGTTGTCCAAAGAGAATAAAAAGAGAAAAGAATATACAAATATTTACAAGGTGGTTATTATGGACACCACCAAACCGAATTGAATAATTTGAGTTTAGTCGGGGTTGCTTGAAAAGCAACCCGAAGGGTCTTGATCATTCACTCCAAATTCCACGTTACCAATCTTGAGCTGGCATATTTATAAGTTGCGCTACCTCGGGAAGCATGGCAAATTCTTCGGGAATATCTTCGTCGGAGGTAGAACCAAGTATGAATAGGGCACCGTCGTCTTCTTCATCATCGTAGTCAAGATCTTCGGTAGAAGGTTCTTCATTTGATGGGAACTCCACCATTTGGTTCCAAAACTCCGTATTAGGAGGATCTTCGGGAAGGAACGCGGGAAGCACAAATTGGACCATTTCATTAGCAACATTGAAAGATAAACGTCCTCGCTTCACATCGATAATCACCCCACCGGTATCTAGAAAAGGCCGTCCCAAAAGGATAGGATTTCGCTCCTCAATTGGCATGTCCAAAATGACGAAGTCGGTGGGGATATATAAATTCCCCACATTAACCATGAGATTATGAGCCAATCCGTAGGGCTCTTTAGTGGTTCCATCGGCCATTTGCACGTTCACGGAAAAATAATTCAAGTCTTTAATATAAATACTACGAGCAATGGCTAAGGGCATCAAACTAATGTCGGCTCCAAGGTCGCACAAAGCACAGTCTATTAAGACATGGTCGATGGAGCATGGAATGGCAAAACTACCCGGATCTCCTAGTTTAATGGGAATTGTAGCTTTAGGGTTGGTCTTTGGAGAAACGGGAGCCTTTTCCTCCTCGGCGGGTTTCAAAATGATGTCTCGGATATAATCGGACAGGGTAGGCATAGATGTGCTTGTGACAATGTTTTCAATAAGGTCGGTGAAGGTTATCATTCCCAAAGCTTGATCATTGAATAGGGTTGTTGGCTTGTCATTCAAAGGAGGTACTTCAATCCTAGACACTAGATTTGTGTCCTCTATTGGAATTTGTTCGATAACAAATGCAAGGTCTTTCACAAGATACTTCGACGGATCTCTCCTTGATTTTTCGGTTATATCCTTGACCACTTTCTCATCAAGTTGATTGATTGAGGGATGAGATGTATTTTGTGGGTTAAAGGGTTTCACCGGTTCCTATTTACTAATTACCTTAACGGCATTCACGGATGCTTTGTTGAAAGAATCGGTCGGCTCTTGAGGAGATCGAGCTCGCGAGGCGGCTCGTGCTTCTAGAGCTTCGAGTCTAGCTCAATTTGACGCATTTTCTTCCAACAAGAACTTAATAGTTTGTTGAATGTCATAAAAGGGTTGAGAGTTTCCTTGAAAGTTCCTTGGAGGACCTTGATTAGGCGGTGGATAAGCTCCAAAAGGAAGACCTTGATTAAATTGAGGATGAGTTCCAAAAGGTGGACCATAGTTTGGTCTAGGCGGTCCTTGAGGATGGAAATAGCCTTGATTGAATTGATGTGTGTGAGGAGGTCTCGGTTGATAATAGAAGCCATGAGAATTAGGATAAACCCTTTGATTGGGGGCTCTTGGAAAAAGATATGATCCTTGAGTAGGCCTGGAATAAAATCCGGTCCCCGAATTAGGATTGTTCATTTGAGATTTTTCATGGGATCTTTGAGTGTTGGCTTGAAAAGCACTCTCCTTTCTCATACACAATTCGGAATCGTGGTCATATCTCCCGCAATGATCACATGGAATTTCAATACGATACAATTTCGGTGGTGAAATGGACGATCGTCTCGGTGAACTTACTCTTCTTGGTGGAGATGTTCTAGTCTTGGGTGGAGAATTGGCTCTAGCAACATACACCTCAAATTGCTTAACCAACTCCTCAATTCTAGCTTCAAGTTCGGTTCTACTCTCGGTTGACGATGTCGAATCACCACTTAGCTCTTCGTGTTGATCATTTTCGGAGTATTCATCATTCTTGGCTATCCTTTCAATGAGTTTTGTAGATTCGATTTCATTTAACAAAAAGAAATCGCCTTTTGCCGCCGCATTGACATTATCTTTGGCGTTGTCCAATAACGAGTGGAAGAATATATGAAGTAGAAGCCAACTAGAAATGTCGTGGTGCGGACATTTCCTTTGCAACGTTTGAAATTGGTCCCAGGCTCTACTTACGCTTTCATTTTCTTGTTGTTGGAATGTTTGAATTTCTCTTCGGAATTTGTTGGTCTTGGATGGTGGGTAGTATTTTTCGAGGAATGCGTTGCTCAAATGTTCCCAAGTGCGAAAAGTATTGTTGGGGAAACTCTTAATCCATCTCCTTGCTCCATCACGCAAGGTGCGAGGAAAAAGGATCCGACGTAGTTGGCACTCGGTGACACCTTCAAGCTTGACACCAATAAGACTTTCCTTGAAAAGACAAACATGCTCTATCACATCTTCATCCGGCAATCCTCGGAAAGTTTGTTGTTGAATTAAATGGATGATGGAAGGTTTAAGCTCGAAACTCTCCGGGATGGCTCCAATGAAGACGGGTGAAGAAATCTCTTCAATAGATGGTTGAGAATGGAACCCAAGTGTAGCCATACTTGAATCCTTGGAAGTTGTTTTGAAGATGGAGTGTTGAGAAATGATGAAATTGATGGAGGATTACACTATCGAGTTGTTGCTTCGGTCACAATATTTCCAAGCGACTTGCTCTCCGAATGGGGATCAAGCAACCTAAATCAAGAGTAAACCTAGAAAAACTCAACAAACAATGAGTCCTCCTAGCACCTAATGGCACTAGGGTAGGAGGAAAGAAAAACAATTATCCAATCACAATAAAACAAAGACTTAATCAATCAACTAATCACCGTCTCCCCGGCAACGGCGCCATTTTGATGCGCGCTGTCGTCAACACGCACAATCAAACAATATTTTTAACTCCGACTAACCTAACTAACGTAGTAGTGGTAGGTCGGGATCGATCCGCAGGGAGAGGGGTTAAGCCGTAACGGTCAAGTCTAGGGTCTAATCGTGATTGGAGGATTGAGATGGGGGTTTTGGGTCTAGAGAGAGGTCGAACTATTGCTAGCAAAATATACTACTAAAGCTAGGGGCAATATCTAGGAAAAGTGTTGGGGAGAGTCGGGATTCGGAAATGGGGTCTTAGAGTCTCGGGATCGAGTTTTTGTTACAACGTTAAAAAGGGAGGTTGCCACCTTTCGGTTTCTCACCCAACCTACCTAAACCCGCTTTCGCGACGAAAGGGTAAGTCTCAATCTAAGGTAATTTCTACCCCGAGTTTCCCCATATTGGTAGAAATGAGTCAAGGTCGGCCTAGTCGCGATTCTAAGTCAACAAAGACACAAAAACCATAAAATTGATAACTAACAAGTAAACAACCCACCAACATCCCTTGAATCAAATAATCCAAATCCTCCTCCCTAATTCCCCAACAAAGAAATCTACTCACTAGTCATGATGAGTAATAATAAAACACTAACATGCATAAAAACTACACTAACAATTATACTAATGGAGAAAAAGGGAGAGGAGAGAATTTTACCCACAATGGAGAATCTTGGAGAAATACACAAGAATTTGTCACTAATTCATGCATAAATCTTCAATCTTCAATAAAAGAAATAAGAATCTTCAAGAAATAAAGCAAGGGTTTTGTCACATTAACCCTTGTAAAACCCTTGAATCTTCAACAATTAAGCACATTCTTCAATAAAGATGGAGACTTTTTTACTAATTAAGGAGTAATTATACTAATACTAAGTAGATCTATTAATTGTTTGTAGAGAATTTTCTAGGAAGCTTACTACAATCTACTACTACTACTACTAGAGAGTTTTCTACCCTACTCTTACTCCTAAGGGCTAATCCAAAGGCTCACTTAAGGCACAAGGAGGCACTAAACCCTAGGAGGGGTATATATAGATTTCTTAATGGGTTGCACAAACTTCAAGGCCCATGATCCAATCCTTCTTCAATTAAGCTAGACCTTCACCCTTTGCATCTTCATGGGGTGAAACTTCACCCTACGGCTCGACCTAGTAATCCCACCGGGTGAAATTTCACCCGGTGAAATTTTCTTCGGTTTTGCGTTTTCGGCCAGGTTTCTCCATCGGGCGAAATTTCACCCGGTGGGCGAAATTTCGCCCGGTCATTTTGCCCGGTCGGGAGTGCCATGAAAATCTTCGGGGGTGAAAAAAATGTCGTCGGGCGAAACTTCACCCGGCGATGACTCACCGGGCGAAACTTCACCCGGTGGTCAGCCACCTCTCTTCTGGTTTCTTTCTTCGTCGATCAATTGGATTACTTGAACTTTCAGTTATGTGCTTTGCTTTTGGACCGTATCTCTCTCATGCTTGTAGAAGCTCAAACACGTTTTCGCTTGAAATCCTATCAAAATACACAGAAAACTACCAAAAACACGTAAAATGCAAAAGAGAGACACTAATGCGAGAATTACGCAAAATACGGCGATAATCGCACTTTATTCTCATGAAACAGATGAAAAACGGGTCTAAATGGGAGGAAAAACGGTCCAAATTTGGCACACAACAGAAATGTAAGAACATCAAATTCTTGGATAATATATTGATTAAGGAACATATTATCTCAAATGGGTTTAGCCCAAATTACTATTATTGGATTTGTCATGGTGAGACGTCTGCTGTTGAGGAATCCGAGGTTGTTCAGAATGAGGGCGGGGTGAGAGGAATGATTGTTTATGTGGTTGAGTGCAATTTGTTTAATGATGAGAGTGTGTACACTAACGACGATGACCAACCCACCCCACAAGAGCCAAACGCACGAGCGAAAGCTTTTTTTGATATGTTAGAGGCTGCGGAGAAGCCATTATATGGAGGGTGTGATGAGACATTGTTAGAAGTCGCGTCTATGGTAGTGACCCTAAAATGTGAGTATAACCTACCTTTTGGGTGCGTAGACGGTATCGCTGCGTTGATTGAGAAACTTCTCCCAAAAGACAACATTATGACCAAAACATTCTACAATACCAAAAAAATAGTTAAAGGTCTTCAACTTCCGCATCAAAAGATCGATGCTTGTCCCAATGGATGTATGCTTTTTTGGAAGAACGATGCCGTGCTTGAGGAATGTAAGATATGTGGGAAGGGTAGATACAAAACTGTAGATGGGAATATTGTTTTGAGGGGTAAGAAGGGAAAGAGTGTTGCGAGGCATAAAAAACCTATACCACTTAGTCGACTTACCTACTTTCCCATCCCCTAGACTTCAAAAATTATATGCAACCAGAACCATTGCCGAACAAATAAGGTGGCATAAAGAAGAAACTCGTGTAGAGGGTAAGATGTGTCATCCTAGTGACGAGGAGGAGTGGAAACGCTTTGATAGGATTTACCCTGAATTTGCTGAGGAGCCCCGTAACGTGAGACTTGGGTTGTGTACCGATGGATTCGCCCTTTCGGTCAGTTCGGTAAGTCATACTCATGCTGGCTTGTCATGGTCACACCGTACAACTTACCCCCATGGCTTTGTCTGAAACCACCGTTCATCTTCTTTTCTCTCATTGTTCCCGGCCCAAAAAATCCCAAAAACCACTTGGATGTTTACTTACAACCAGTGATAGAGGAATTGAAACACTTGTGGGAAGTAGGGGTGGAGACATATGATGTGTCGTTGAAACAAAATTTCCAGCTTAGAGCATCGCTTTTGTGGACTATAAACGATTTCCCTGCGTATGGTATGTTGAGTGGTTGGTCTACAGCGGGCCAAAAAGCGTGTCCTTGTTGCATGAGTGAAAGTAAAGCATTTTACCTAAGAAATTCAAGCAAAATTAGTTGGTTTGACTGTCATAGACAGTTCCTACCCGAGGGTCACATGTATAGGAAGAATAGAAGAGCTTTCAAGAAGGGTGAGGTGGTGCTAGATGAGGCATCGATTCGTCTCCAAGGAGATGAGATTTGGGAGGTGATTTCAGAGTTCCCATCTACTGTTGACGGGACCGATCAAGAGTTCAAAGATTTTAAGAAATTAAAAAATGGTTGGTTTAAAAGAAGCATCTTCTTCGACCTTCCATATTGGAGTACTTTATTACTCCGACATAAACTGGACGTGATGCATATTGAGAAGAATTTCTTTGAGCAACTGATTCACACCGTCATGGATGTAGAGGGTAAGACATGTGACACCGTAGGATCCCGAAAAGATTTGAAAAAAATTTGTGACCGTCCGAAATTGCATATCAAGCGGGATGGGTCCAAGCCTAGGGCCTTGTTTAGCCTTGATAAGGCTCAGAGAAAGGCTGTGTTAGAGTGGGTAGGGAAACTGAAGTTCCCTGATGGGTATGCATCCGATTTTAGTCGGTGTGTGGACATTAAGAACCTGAAGTTCCAAGGGTTGAAGAGTCACGACTGCCACGTGTTCATGGAGCGGTTACTACCTGTGGCGTTGAAGCACCTGCTGCCGAAAGGTGTTTGGAATCCTATCACTGAGATATCTCAGTTTTTTCGAGATTTGTGTTCGTCGACAGTTACAAATGACGACATGACTCGTTTGGAGGATCAAATTCCTCAGATACTATGCAAACTTGAGATGATCTTCCCACCGTCCTTCTTTAACTCAATGGAGCATCTACCGGTCCACTTGCCCTACGAAGCTAAAGTGGGAGGACCGGTACAATTTCGATGGATGTACCCATTCGAGAGGTGAGAACTTTCAACTATTTACTTACCCACTAACGTTAGACACTATAATTTGTTAATAACTTCATTGTTTGATGATTGTCATAGATTTCTCAACCATTTGAAGAAAAAGAATTGGACACAAGGCGAGGGTCGAGGGCACCTAACAGAGGAGATAGCCAACTTCTGTTCTCTGTATTTCGAGAAAGAAATGAACACCAAAGCCCAAAATCTAAATCTAGAAACACCCGAGACGATTAACCCCAGCATACCAGACTTTTTTCAAAGTAAGGTAAGTGAGCGATCGTCATCAGCTAGCGGGTGGAGGACATTAGATGAGAAAGAGTACAATCGTGCTCACCTGTACTTGTTATCAAACTGCGATCTTTTGGAACCGTACGAGAAGCAGTTTTTAACTGAATTTGTAGCTGCTAATTCACATTTAAATGCTGATGATGTTTGGAATAAGCATGAGGAACAGTTTTCCAGTTGGCTTAAGCAGCATGTAATTTCAGAGAATATTCAGGATGATTTGGTTAGGAGTCTAGCATTAGGTCCTTTGTGGAAGGTTAGGACTTGGAACCGGTATTCGGTTAATGGTTTCAATTTCCATACATTTGCCCGTGGTAGCAGTAGGAGTAAATGTAATTTTGGTGTGAGTGTGTCGTCACTTAAGGGTGATGATTACTACGGTCTACTGGAGGACATCTTCGAGTTGTGCTATGTTGGAAATGATCGTGGGTATAGAGCTGTGGTATTTAAATGCGAATGGAAGGACAACTCAGTTCAAGGTACTAGAGTACATGAAAGGTACAAACTAGTTGAAGTTAATCATACCAAAAAATACTCCAAGTACGATCCGTTTATACTTGCACATCAAGCGCACCAAGTGTACTACGCGCCTTACCCAACCACAAAGAACGACAGAGCTGTAAACCAGTGGTGGGCGGTGTTTAAAACTAAGCCACGGGGGTACTATGACACTGACCTCTTCCAAGAGGATGTCATTTCTAGTGGTACAACATTGTCTCCAGTTGATGAGAATCTTTTCGCAATTGATGGTGATGACAATAATGAGGTGAATGTGGGGGAAGATTTTGAAGACGATGAAGGTGGTGAGGAGGAGGACGGTGCTTCTAGTGATATGGTCGAGGAGGAGGACGAGACCAATGATTTAGAGGTCAATGACGAGGATGAGGAAGATGACTCCGAGGAAGAGGATGTGGTTGGTTCGAGTAGGCAAGTGAAAGATGACAACGACAGTGACGACGATTTCTAGTAGGGTATAGTTTTAGTAAGTTATATTATTTAAATATAGTAATCTGCATTATATGTTTTGGGCAAATTATTTCAATATTATTGTGGACATGACATATAGGTCCACCCCGACGCGGCCACGCGCGGGTTTGGGGAGGCGAATGAATCTCCATATGAAAACGGATCGAATGGAAATTTAAATCGAAGTGGAGTCGCCACCGAACTTTGTGGGAGTTCGGGCCCGTTCGAACTCACTCTATGTCGTAGTGGGCCGTGTACAAAATACGGCCCATTTCTAATGTCAAAGCTTATTGGGTTCGTCCCTTAGCATTTGATACCGATACCGACAGTATCGGATATCATGTATTGAATGACTCTCGTGCGCCAACGGTTTCGGGCATCCGGAAACTGAGGTTCTGAGTAAGGGGTGAGGGTACGTGTTGGAAAGCCCACGAAGGACACCCAATCCCGCCCGCGCTAGCGGCCTCTACAAAGATCTCGAATGACTTTTGAATACGCGTGTTAGTTAAACGGGAAAATGATATGCAAAGATTCTTTTCCCTAAGCATGTGAATGTAATTGAAAGGGTTTCTATGTCGATTTAATGCAATTAATTCTACGTCAAAGTTGAATTTTAGCATGTGGGTTCATTTTAGTACGATAAAATAAACAACCAAAATTGACAAGAGAAACAATAAACGCGTTAGTAACGATATAACGGTTTACAAAATATTGAATGATATCGAATAATGCAAATGAGTGAATGCATGGTTTTGAAAAAGGTGTTTCACGTGATAAATTAGGCACGTGTTGACTTAAGTCACGAAAAACGATTAACGAGACTCAAATGCTATTGTAGGACTCACGGTTTGACGTGATTAAGGGCCACTCGACCGAGTCATTGTGTGACTCGACCGAGTGGACCTCTGAAAAAGGTTCTGTCCGGGTTTTATGACCCTACTCGACCGAGCTATTGACTAACTCGACCGAGTACGTTTCCACTCGACCGAGTCACTGTGAGACTCGATCGAGTGGAGGTGATAGAGACGTTCTATTTCGTATTATGGACCCTACTCGACCGAGTTATTGACTAACTCGACCGAGTACGTTGCTACTCGACCGAGTCACTGTGAGACTCGACCGAGTGGAGGTCGTAAGAGACATTCTGTCTCGGTTTTGGTGATGTCACTCGATCGAGTGGCGTAGGCACTCGGTCGAGTGACACCTGTACGAACCATGTCGTTTGCGATTTTGTTATCGGTTTCGAAATTGCTTTTGATTTTGACGATTTGATGAATTGGGCATAAATATCGCGGAATTTATACTCAGTTCTGAGATTGCATACTCGTTGAATCTCATGTTCGATTATTGAATCGACATGAGATACTAGAGCGAAAATAAAAGAAAATTAATTTAAGTCGCTTTAAATTAACTACCGCGATAAGATAGATTTCCTCCGCGTTTTAATAATGTCGTAATTCTAATGAATTGTTTTTGACAATTATTTTAGCATCAACGAAAAATCGCATTAGTTAATTTGTATGACTAGATCGTTAGATTCGACGTCTAATTATGGAATTAGTATCGAATCTACGAGATTGGCACTATGCTAGAATTGAAAGACTTGATTCCCTAGGCTTTTCCGACATCGAAATAAATCCCTAGGGATTGTGATGCCGGATCCGCGTCAACGGGTTTCGACCCTTATTAAAGAGATGCTTGTTTTGGAAAAAACGATGTGAATATGTGATGCAAACGAAAATAAACGAACTATTCTTGAAATTGACCCGTTTCAATAATCAAATGCTAGGGTGTCAGGATAAGCGACCGGCAACCCTGTGTGCAGTACACTTGTATATTCAGGTTTCCTTATCCTGACATCCTTGTGCAGTACACTCGCACTCGACACAAATCGACGAGTAT
Source organism: Agrostemma githago (assembly GCA_958450325.1). NCBI lineage: Eukaryota > Viridiplantae > Streptophyta > Magnoliopsida > Caryophyllales > Caryophyllaceae > Agrostemma > Agrostemma githago. Next base: position 18,207,688 of record OY288247.1, on the reverse strand, counting down.
TTTAATGTTTTATAATACTAATGATATTAGCGATATTAGTATGCGAATAAATAAAAAGACAACGACGACGACAAAATGACGCACGACGTGAGAAGAAGAGAGAAAAGGGAAGAAACGGGGTTTTGACACCCTCAACCTACATGTTCCTTATGCTCGGACTGGACTCGTACTGGCGGCTTTCACGGGAGTTTCGAGTATGTAGGCTAAGTTGTGGTGGTTTAGGTTTGCCTCCTAGGTACTAGGGTTAGGGCTTGAGTGTAGTATTAGGGTAGAATTTGATGTTGATTGGTTGTGAAACTAGGGTTTCCAAAGTGTGTCAAAAGGTGTTGCATGGGGTTGCTTATATAGGCAAAAGCAAGGCACCCGGCTAGGGTTACTCGACCGAGTAACCAGCTGACTCGGTCGAGTGGCCCAGTGCGTCAGCCGTCGGGCTTGAAATGGGCCCACTCGATCGAGTGGGTGGGGCACTCGATCGAGTGGCCCAGCTGGGTCGCGCGGGTCCATTGTTTTGGGTCGCGACTTGGGTTTTTGATGAGTTTGTGTTTGAATTGGACTTTTGATGTTGTGAATGGCTGTTTTGTATGTCTCGGAGACGACTTTGACCAGGGTTGACCCAATCGTAAAAAAGTCGGTTTTATTCCCGGTGTCGGTTTTGGCCCAAATTAGTCTTGTTTGACTCGGAACGCTCCGCTGGGCCTGAATTTGAGGTTTGTCTAGCGAGATTTGTACTCCATAAGTGCTTTAGCAAACAACTAATGGATTTGAGCCCATATCCGAGCGTGTAGAAACACGTTAGCGTCCGATCATCATCGGGTGTTTTTTGGGAAACTACCATAAACACCTGGCAGTCAAAATGCGGGTGTCTACAGAGCCCCCACTCTGATTGAGGCTTGGACAAGGCGAAAGTCAGAGTAGCCACCAGGCCAATCGAGGATTGAAACCTGGCGGACTTCCGGTCGGGTCGTTTATAGTCCATTAGACTTGCGTGAAGGGCTCGCCAGCCACAAGCTAGGAGTCATACCTGAGCTGATGAAGATAACTTCGTGGGGAATTGGACTTGTCGTATAAGTCCTGGGTATGCCTGTAGCTAGGCCTATCCCGTGAAATGCCGTCGTTGGCTTCCGCTGGGGAGATATAGTGGGTTGCACGTCCCTGTTTGAGTCGTACCTGTATAAGTCACATAAAATGCATGCAAAACGTAGGTAGTAAAATGACTCGCGCTGGGGAAAAATGATTTTTGAAATTTTTGAAAGTTTTGAAAAATTTGAAATTTTGAATTTTGTTTGAAATTTTGACTCCTAAAGAAATTAGGAAAGTTCGGGATGAATATTTTGTCCTAGTATCGGGACTAGGCTTGTGGGTTGATTCCGATTGGGATTTGGAAACCCTTGTGCATGAAAAGATATGGAAAGAGGTCTATAGAATTAATACTATAAATACCCCTTTAATGCCCTTGATTTTCTCACAAATGCATCACAATTCACTCCTTTCTTAAAAAGAAAATATTTTCATCCTTCTCAAGAAACTAGTCATGGGAATTGATAGATTAACCGTGATGCTGCAAGAATGGTCTCGGCGCTTCAGGGAAGCAGATAAGGTAGCGCTTAACCAGACAGGTATAACTCAGCTGTACCCGTTCCGTCAAATGGTGGTTGATCGTTATTTCTTGGATGCATGCTTGGTTTATTGGGACGACATATATCATGTCTTTGCCTTTCCTCGGGGCGAAGTTTGCCCTTTACCTGAGGAGATTGCAGCTATAGGAGGATGGAACCCGATACCCCGTCCCGCTGTCCCGTACTCGATCTATGACCCGAGGAGGAAGCTTCGAGAATTTCTAAGGCTTTCTCACAACGAGGTATCCGCATGATGGAAGGTGATAATATTTCTCTGATCGACTTGGCTGAGAAATTTATGAATCCTCTTGATGTTCGTGTCAGACCGGCTTACAGCCGTAGGGCTTTTTCTTTCTGCATCCTCCACGTTTATGCTTTCGAGGGTCACATGGATTTGCTATCCTGCATGGGAAACACCCGTCTTTTGACCGTAGTGGACTTGATGGAGACCGAACACAGCCCGGCTTGGCTGATCACGGGCGAGATTATCCAAGGATTGGACAGTCGCAAGAGGGACTCATCAATTCGTCTCACCGGGAGCACCCGATTGCTGCAAGTATGTTACTTTGCATCTTATTTTTCCCAATTTCTCGATTTTCGATTTTTTTTTGTTCTTTTTTCGCAGATTGGCTGCTGTAGTGGGCACTCGATCGAGTCACCCTGGCACTCGACCGAGTGCCCTCGTAGAAATCTCCTGATCTGCTCTCAGAGGTACCACTCGATCGAGTGGCCCTGGCACTCGATCGAGTGCCCTCGTAAAAGCCCCCTGTTTGTGTTCAGGGGTACCACTCGATCGAGTGTCCTAGGCACTCGATCGAGTGGCCTTAGGCGGACGCCTATTTCGCCTTAAAAACTCATGTTTTGTTTCCTTTTGCAGATTTGGCTATATGAGAGGCTATCGATGATAGATCCTCCCCTTGATGCAAGCAACTATCGTCATAACCAGGTGATGACGAGGAGGCGAGCCATTGACTTTTCTCGCCAGATTACCCAGAAATATTGGGACGAGGTATTGTCATTCCATGGTGGTCCGCTAATTCGATGGGTGGTTCCGTGGTGGCCCATCTATCTTTGGACCGGCTTGGACCCGAGGGACAGAGCCCGTTATCAGGTGATATTATCTTTCAGGAAAACAGTTCATCTTTATCCGGATCGCATACTGAGGCAGTACGGATGGACCCAACGAATCCCTGAAGTCGAAGCAGTTGTGAGTGACCCTACCCAACTGACTGATGTAATGTGTGATACCTGGATGCAAAGATGGTACACACGGCATACTTGGCCCGTTGTCAAATCTCGCCACTCGATCTGGGTTTCAGACTCTTACACGAAGTGGACCAAAGCGGGCGATGCTAAAGCCCAAGCTGCTCTGAAGGTTGATGAAGCTTTCGACCTGCTGCGAAGGGAGCAAGCTAAAGACAACAGAGGCTTTTTTGACGAAGGAGACACTCCTGCTACCCTAGTCCGTCTTATGTCGGGACAAAAGAAGAAGACCAAGACTCAAGCTGGAGGATCTAGTGCTAAAGGTGCTTGGGGGAAGGTGAGCCCCCAGATTGACTTGGAAAGGAGACTAGGCCCAAGACTACACGGGCAGGACCGACTTGGCCCACGGGATAGGTTACCCGAGCACGTGCGGGCTCGCATTGGACCAAAGACTGTGGTAGCAGACCCATCATCGAAGAAACGGGCTCGTGCTAAGGAGGTTCCACTTGTGATTCGGGAACGCTCGCCACCACCTCGAAGACCTCAGGCTCCACGCGACCCGAAGGATAAGGGGAAGGGGAAAATGCCCGGATATTAGTCTCCGTTATTATTATTTGAATATTATTATTATTTTTTGGGTGTGATTTTGTGTGTGTGTGTGCCGTTTTTTTTTTTTGTGTAATTCCCAAGTCTAATCGGTTTAATAAAGACGTATTAAATAATACCGTTCCCGTCTTTTCATTTATTGCAATGGTTGAACCCTTTTGAGGGGTTGCCTACGTATCCACGATTAGCGGAATCAAACCAAACGTAGTTCAAAATTTGATTCGATTGATTTTTGCAATTTTCGAAATACGTCAAGATTATTAATTCAAGATGTGCGACAGTAGAATAATTAATTCTAACTTATTGACTTGTCTATAATTTTTGAAAATTTATAAAAAGACAAATTTTTATAAATTTTTTGCAAATGACATTGAGATGGGGCTTATGGGTAGTAGCGCTTTAGCTGGTCCAAGTTGGTTGGGTTGACAAATTCGTTCCCGTCCAAGTCTGTCAGCATCACCGCTCCTCCTGATAGGATCTTCTTGACTAAGTACGACCCAGCCCAATTGGGTTTGAATTTACCCCTTGGGTCAACCGGTAGTAAGGCACGAACCGATTTTAGGACCAGATCCCCTTCTTTGATGTTTCTGGGCCTAAGCCTTTTGTTGAAAGCCCGTTGGATCCTCTTTTGATATATCTGAATATTGTTGAGGGCCCGTGATCGCCGTTCGTCTACGAGGACTAGCGAATCGTATCGGGCTTGGACCCAATCTGCTTCAGGTACTTGGCTTTCAAGTAAAATCCTGAGGGATGGCACTTCTAGCTCGACTGGTTGGACCGCTTCCATTCCGTATGTCAAGTAATACGGGGTTGCTCCGGTTGCAGTGCGGATTGACGTTCGGTACCCCCATAAGGCGAAGGGTATTTTGTCGGGCCAGTCCCGGTAATTCTCAGCCATCTTTTTAAGTATGGTGACGATTATTTTATTGGCCGTTTCTACCGCTCCGTTTGTTTGAGGTCGGTAAGGCGAAGATGTATGCCTTTGAATTTTATATTTTGCCAGCAATGCGACAGTTTCAGCTTGAAAGTGGGTCCCGTGATCACTGATGAACTCGTGAGGGATCCCATACCGGCATATGATCTTATTCTGGATAAACTTGGCCACGTGCATGGCATTCAAGACACGGTTATGACTCGGCTTCGACCCATTTGGTGAAGTAGTCGATGGCCACCAAAATGAAGCAATGACCCTCCGTCCCGGAAGGATGCACCTTCCCAATTATGTCTATACCCCATGTTGAAAATGGCCATGGTGATGTCATGGTATATAAGAGGGAAGACGGCATATGTTGTACATTGGCAAAGATCTGACAGTTATGGCAGTGTTTGACATACAACTGACAGTCTGTTTCCATGGTATTCCAGCAATACCCGAGCCTCATGATTTTGCGGGCTAGCATATCGGCGTTCATATGCGGGCCGTTTTCACCGTCGTGTACTTCGGCCATAACCTTTTCAGCCTGTATTTTGTCGATGCATAGGAGTAGAGCCCCATGTGCCGTCTTTTTGTATAATTGCCCGTCGTCTATGCGAACAAATTGGGTTGTCAATCTCCACAGGGCTTTCTTGGCCCGGTTTTCGGTTCCCGGGGGATACTCTCCCGTTGCCAAGTAAATTAGGACTGACTGATACCAAGGTTCTGGGTCAGCTAGCTCGATGTCCTGGATGGCGTGTACATACGCCAGCTCGGACCGTCTTTCGACACAGATTGGCATGCTGGTCTGGTGATCCGGGATGTTCAGTAGAGATGCTAATTTGGAAAGTGCATATGCGAATTGATTTTCTTCCCGGGGTAGATAAATGTATTCTACCTTTTGGAACTGTTTCTCTAGAACCCTTACCCGTGCTTGGTAAGCCACGAGATTGGCGTTCCGAGTTTTCCATTTTTGGAGAGCCTGATTGATGACCAATGACGAATCACCATGGACCCGGAGGTTTGTTACCCCTAAATCAGCGGCGGCTTGCAACCCATGAATGCATGCTTCGTATTCGGCTGCGTTATTGGTCACGTCAAAGTCCAATTTGATGGATAAGGGAGTGTGGTCCCCTCGTGGTGAGATTAGCAGAATCCCGACCCCGAATCCTCGAAAGTTGGATGCTCCATCAAAGTACAAATCCCACGTTTCGGTGTCAGTATGGAATATGTCTTCATCAGAAAAGGCCCAAGTGTCGATGTGATCCTCTTCAGATATCGGGCTATCGGCGAGGAACTCGGCTACTACCCGGCCTTTGATGGCTTTCAATGGTACAAACTTGAGGTCAAACTCAGATAACATTAAAGTCCATCTGGACATCCTGCCGTTGAGGATGGGCTTCTCGAACAGGTACTTGATAGGGTCCATTTTGGATAATACATGTACCTGGTGGCTAAGCATGTAATGTCGGAGCTTTTTAGTGGCCCAAACCAACGCTAGGCACGTCTTTTCGAGCATTGTGTATTTGCATTCATATTCGAGGAACTTTTTACTGATGTAGTAAATAGCCCGTTCTTCTGAATCGACTGTCTGGGCCAGCATAGCCCCCATGGCTGTCTCGGTCGTTGTTTGGTATAACGACAAAGGCAAACCGGGTTGAGGTGGCATTAATACTGGCGGTGCAGACAGAATCTCCTTGATTTTATCGAAAGCCGCCTGACATTTGTCATCCCACAGTACCCGTTCCCCTATCTTCAGTTTCTTGAAAATAGGCTCGCATACCATGGTTAATTTTGAAATGAACCGGCTGATGTATTGGACTTTCCCGAGAAACCCCCGTATTTCCTTTTCGGTCTTGGGTGGTTGCATCTCGGTGATGGCGTTGATTTTAGCTGGGTCGACCTCGATGCCGCGTTGGCTAACGATATGGCCCAGTAATTTGCCCGATGTTATCCCAAAGCTGCATTTTTGAGGGTTTAGTCTCATGTTGTATTTGCGCAGTCGGGCAAAGAATTTTCTTAGGGCTTCCGGTCTTTGGATTTAACGATCATATCGTCCACGTAGACCTCCACTTCTTTGTGCATCATGTCATGTAATAAAGTAGTGGCGGTCCGTTGATAAGTGGCCCCGGCGTTGATAAGCCCAAATGGCATAACGGTGTAACAGTAAGTACCCCAAGGTGTAATGAAGGTGGTCTTACTCATGTCCTCCTCTGCCATCTTGATTTGATTGTATCCGGAATATCCGTCCATGAATAATAGAAGGGCATGATCGGCCGTGTTATCCACTAGTATGTCGATGTGGGGTAACGGAAAATCATCTTTTGGGCTTGCCTTGTTGAGGTCTCATAAATCCACACATACCCGCACCTTGCCGTCCTTCTTGGGTACCGGCACGATGTTCGCGACCCAGTCTGGATATTCAGACACTTGTATGAAGCCTGCTTTGAATTGCTTGTCGACCTCTTCTTTGACCTTGAGAGACCATTCGAGCTTCATCCTTCGGAGTTTTTGCTTTACCGGTTTGCACCCATCCTTGATGGGTATTCGGTGTTCGGCTATTTCCCGATCTATACCCGGCATGTCCTTGTAGGACCATGCGAAAACATCTTTGAACTCTTGGAGGAGGTCCGTGAATTGTTTTCTCTCCTTTGAATCCAAGGATAGGTCCAACTTAAGCATCTGAGGCTCTAAAGTGGTTCCCACGTTGATGTACTCGGTTTCTTCGTTTACCAGATCTCGGGACTCCCTTTGTTCGAGCTGCTCGATCAGATGTGGAGGTAGAGGTATCTGTTCGTCGGGTTTCTCAATGTCATTGCATATAAAAATTTTGAAATTGAGAAAATTTTGGAAATAAGACAAGTCGTAAGCAGAACGGTTTTCGTTATTATTATTAATGGTAAATTTTGTGAAAAGCTCGAAAAGAGCGGCCATCTGATCGTTGGTCAGTGGCGGGATAGGGAGAGGTCTTGGGACAGGCCCCGAGACCTCAGTGGATAAGGGAAGAGGGGTTACAGACTCGACTCTAGCACCAGACCCTCTAGACTCGGACTCAGACTCCGACTCAGACTCCGACTCTGACTCTGACTCAGACTCGGTATCCGGCATGTCTCCCTCGCCGGTGGTCAGCTTGTAGGTGCGTCCTTGGCCATCCGTCCACTTGATGGTCTTCCTCAGGCCATTTTTCCTGTATCTGCACCAACTTCGGTGATTAGCTTAGTTGGGTCGAACCGATCGCTGCGGAGGATCAGATTGACCAAGTCATCTTTTGGAGCAGGGACGGCTTTGTCTTCTCCAAATAGGAGCCCCAGCAGGGGCTCGGCGTTGTTTTCCCCTTCCTTGGACTCGGTTTGAACGAGGGCAAATATGTCATCGGGGATGAAATTGCATTAGCCGTTTTGGTCTCGGGATATGTGATTGTGGGTTGGTAGAGGCCCACTTGAATGGCTCCGAAGACTGGAGTGACGAAGTAATCAGTTAACTTCGGGCTATAAGGGCCTACGTAAGTACCCTTGAAAATGTTGATGGCCTTGTGGATCCCGGCCCGGACTACATTTTCCGGGGTTATAGCATACCCCAATCCGAATTGGGACTCGCCGCCGTTCAGGACTTCGATGATCTTCCCAGCTGGAAGATATGGCCTCGAGGTTGCTCCCGGTAGATAGCCTAGATTCTGTATCATCGTGTCGATGCAAGTTGTGAAGTAAGGCCTAAAGAGATACTCTTCTTCGATCATACCCACAAAATCAAATCCTCGTGGGTCGGTCCGACCCGTAGCATTGCAGCTTGCCACGGTAATTGGAGTAGCCTCTAGTGTGATGATGTCGTCCCGAAGTGGCATCTTGACTTTTCGGTGAAGAGTGGAGGATACGGCCTTGACTGCGTGGATCCAAGGCCTTCCTAATAGTAAGTTAAAGGATGAGGTGACATCAATCACCTGGAACTCCAAATCTTTTTCGATTGGGCCCATTATTATTGTTAACTTAACGGCCCCGGCCACCGGTTTTGGGCTTCCGTCGAAAGCTTGGATAGTCTGTGCTGTCGGGAGGTAGTCGGCATCGGTGATGCCGAGAGCTTTAGCGGTCCTCAGAGGTAGGACATTTACAGCGGACCCATCATCGATCAGGGTCATTGGGAGGTACTTCCCTTGGCAAATGACCGTAATGTATAGGGCCAGGTTATGATTGGGCCCGAACGCTGGCAGATCTGACTCGGAGAAGGTGATGAGTGGGCCTTCTTCTTTGGACTTGCCTTTGAGATAAGGCATGATAGTGGCTACCATTTCAGAAGGGGTAACCTGTGAGTCGACTTTGATTTCATCGAGAGCCTTAGTCAGTGCTTCTCGATGTGCTTGTGAGCTAACCAGTAGTTGCCATATGGTTAGGTCAGCTCGAACCCTCTTCATTTGTTGGACCAAGGCGGTGTCGTTGCTTGGTTCTTCAAGGGTAGGTTCCATCCTGGCAGGTTCAGCGACGGATGCGGGAATAGGACGCCCAGCTGTGGCGAGGTGGTTGGTGGCTAAGGCTTTGGACTTAGCCTTTCGGACCTCTTCAAGGGTGATGGGGACAGCTTCCCCTTTGGTTAAGTATACATCATCCTCGTCATCGAACCATATCCCGTTAATTTGTGGGATATAGGGGGAGATGAGGTGAGAACAGTCAATTACCTCAACGGTGAATATTGCGTGGGCACTGAACGGGTTTTCTTTGTTGCTCGGCTTGTCTCCAGGCAACGGGATTTTCCCGCTCTCGATCAGGTCCTGGATTAGATGCTTCAGTTTCCAGCACTTTTCAGTATCATGCCCATTACCACGATGATATTGGCAGTAGGCCTGGGCGTTATAACTTTTGGGCCTCTTCTCCACTGGAAGCTCGGGCATCGGGCCTATTGGTTGGATCAGACCCTTTGAAGATAGCCTTTGTAAGGCATAAGTATAGGTAGTCCCTATGTCAGTGAATACCCGATTTGGTGTATTCTTTTTTGATGAGGTGTCAAGCAGGTTTACCTCGTCAAAGATGCTGCGAGTTGCAGCTACGGGTGTGGGCTTGCTCGTAGATGAATTTGCCCCTTGATAGCCTTTGATAGAGGCCTTAGTCAGGCTCTCTAACCTTAAGTCTTCCTCGATCCTGGTACCCATTTCAGTTAGGGTAGCAAAATTAGGGATAACAACATACCGGAGATGGACCCGGTAGGATGGGAGAAGGTTCTTGACAAAAGCTTTTACTAGGACCTTCTCACTGGGCTTGTCGACCAGTTTTACGCTCTCGGCCCGCCATCTTTGTAGATATTTAGTGAACCCTTCTTTGGGCTCTTGGGCCATCACCTCCAGAGTACGCATTGTAGTCTGGATTTCAGTATTGTCGGCGTAATTCCGAGCGAATTCGGTTGCCACATCGGCCCAAGTTTTGAATTTCTTGGAATCGAGCCTGTAATACCAGGCCTTAGGATGCTTCTCCAGAGAGGAAGGGAATAGGTGGGTAAACATGGTGGACTTTACCCCCTTGACAGCCATAAAATCTTTGAAAGCCCGGATATGATGGACCGGGTCTTCGGTACCTTCAAACATAGGAATTCCCGTAAGGTTGAGGTTAGCAGGTAGCTCGTCATACAAAGGCGAATAGGAACTAGCAATTTCAGAGTGGATCGAGTTGTTCGTTGACAGGTGAACTTGTTCTTCGAGCTTGCGAACAACGCTGATAAGTTCAGCTATGGGCCCAGTGGTCCCTGACCCGTCAACAGGGGCCGTCTTTTCTACGGCGCTCAAACGGGTCTCTAACGTTGCTTGGCTAGCCTGGATGGAGGTCAGTTGAGTCTCGATCTTCTCTAGGGCCTCCTTCAATGCGTCCATTTTGCGTTGATATCTGGTTTCGGGTGGCCTATCTGTAAGAACACCGCGTAATCAGAAACTAGCCCGAATCCCGGAATAGCAAGTACATCCCGAACAAGACTAAAAAGGGAAATGACTCGAGAAAAGACACCTAGACGGGTGACTTGCAAAATGTGGGCCTTCCTTAGGATTCGGCGAGTGGGCCTAGTCCTGTTCGAAGAAAGGTTCACGTGAGACATCCCCAGACTTTTGATTCGATTATGTTGACGGGCCCTCCTTTGTAGGGGTTTGTCCTACGTAGGTGGGATTTGCCTTAGTCTAATAAGGCGGACTGGGATAGGGAAGAAACTCGCGATGTAGGATCGGCAGAGTTTCGACGCTAAAGACCTTGACAACTTATGACATGACCCGACACTGCTAAATACGGGAAGTCCAAAGAAGAGGAAAGTTTTGAAAATTGGTGGTTTTTGGAAAGTCCGAGAGAACTCGGGGAAAGGCCCGATTTTTTGAGAAAATCGGAAGGTGTATCGGGCCTCGATTTTTTTGAAAGTTCGAAAACGTTTTCGAGTTTTGAATTGGGCAGCATACTGATAAGTGTAGTTTGTAGTGCCTAAATTGCTGTGTTTTGGTCCCTTTTTCCTTGTGGAATCGATCCTTGGGAGCGGTTCATGGGCTACTTATGCCTCCTCTAGCTCGTTTCAGGTTCCCGAGACCATTCATGACGAGTTGGAGCGATTCCGACTCAATACATACACTTTTCGGAGCCAACGAAGTGGAGGAACGATCACTCGATACCTTGGATTCGACCCCGAGACCTTGGGACCCAATCCCGAGCCTCCGAGACCCGATCCCGAGTCCCGAGAATCGATGAGAAGTCCATGTGAAGTAAGGGGGAACCTTAAAGATCATATTGGAGGCCTACAAGACTCATCCCCGACGGGTATGGCCTCATCCCGTCCGGGATGAAGTGCACAAATGAGGGGTCTCCTGTTTTGGGTCCATCCCGGTCGGGACCAGACCTTCCCGGTCGGGACCACTCCCTTCCCGGTCGGGACCGGTCCTTCCCGGTCGGGACCGGTGTGCTGTAGCCGGAACTCTTCTTTCCTTCCTCCTTCATTCTTGTAACCTTATAAATACTTCCCTCTTGTATTGTTTATGCATCTTACCTTACTCTACCTTACCCTAGATTGTTTTTAGGCCTCTCTTAAGATTTGTAAACCCTAATTAATCACTCTTAATCTTTAGTTAATCCTTAGTTAATCCTAGTTTAATCTAGTTGTAATTAGTTCTTGTATTGAGGAGATTCTTGAAGACTCATCCAAGATTGACAACCTTGGAGATTATTTGGGTTTCTTATTAATGCAAGTTTACATCTTTTTCATCATCTTGTTGTTGGTATAATCTTCCTTACTCTTGTTCTTTGTTATTATTTCAAGTTTGAATCTTTACTTAGTGTTCCTTGTTATTGTTCATATTGTTCTTGATAATGGATGTTAGGGTTATGATGTTGTTTCTTCTTATTGTTGTTGGTTTATCATTGATAATGAGTGAGTAGTCTTCTTGTGGGTTAGTAGGGGGATTAAGGGTAGATTATGGGTGATTAGGGTTTGATTAGGGGTAAAGGGTGAATCTTTGTTGTTAGTCACATAATGGGCACTCCATGTGTTTGTTGATTTGCTTGTGTGAGTAGTAGTGGCCAATGCTCCCCATACTTGTGTTCATCTTCTCATTGTGTGTCTATTTTGTGGTTGTGTTGAGAATAGTCGAAGTCACGAGAGTGCGGACTAGGGTCTAAGTAGCGAGAGCCCGGACCTATCTCGACATCGGTCTAAGTAGCGAGAGCCCGGACCTACCTCGACATCGGCCTAAGTAGCGAGAGCCCGGACCGATTCTAGCAATTAGGAGACACCTACACCCTTGACTACCCCAATTACCCTACTACACTTAGGAACCCGACCTAACCCACTTCGTTTCATATTTGATTTCATCTTATTGTTTAGTCATCGTTTATTCTAGTTTACTTGTTATTCCAATCATTAGCATTGTTTTAGCCCAGTTCATCATTAGTCTAGTTCTAACCTCTCCTCCACCATAGTTTACCATTTATCGCTTCTTTGTGTTTGTTTGTGTGACCTAGTCTTGTTTGTGAGTGGACTTAGTCTAGACTTTACCAAACCGTCTCCGTGGACACGACCCGACTTACCCTAACTACCGTTAGGTTAGTTGGTTATACTATTTGATCGGTAGGATAGACGGCAAATCCCACCATCACATACCGTCCAGAAAATAGGCTATTTTGAGTAAAATCATAAGTCCTAAATTCGGCACGCGACCCGGGTTTTGAAAATTGAATATCTTGAAAAGATGTAATTTTTGAAAAGAGATGACGGTTTTTGAAAACGACACGGAAACCAAATAGCACGTAGTCACACAAGCACTATAACGACGCCATGTATGCTCTACACTAAATCTCGGTCGGTCTAAGAAGGGTTTATACCAGTGTACATAGTCTAGACGTTGATCGGGACGGACTCTCTAAGTCGAGTTGAGCTTAGAACATGCCGCGAAACCCACTCGAATCGACTATGGACACCTTTTGACATATCCATATTGAAGTACATCAACGGTATAGTGGGACGTCGGTCGCGAGTACCGGCCCGGGAAAATATGGGGTTATGCATGAACCGTAAAACTAAAACGCGTATTGTACTAGTCAAACGATTTCTATTCGAGTCTCACCCTGAGGATGCCGATGGTAAGTCACGCATCAGTTAATCCCCAGCGGAGTCGCCAAATTGTGGACATGACATAAGTCCACCCCGACGCGGCCACGCGCGGGTTTGAGGAGGCGAATGAATCTCCATATAAAAACGGATCGAATGGAAATTTAAATCGAAGTGGAGTCGCCACCGAACTTTGTGGGAGTTCGGGCCCATTCGAACCCACTCTATGTCGTAGTGGGCCGTGTACAAAATACGGCCCATTTCCGATGTCAGAGCTTATTGGGTTCGTCCCTTAGCATTTGATACGGATATCATGTATTGAATGACTCTCGTGCGCCAACGGTTTCGGGCATCCGGAAACCGAGGTTCTGAGTAAGGGGTGAGGGTACGTGTTGGGAAGCCCACGAAGGACACCCAACCCCGCCCGCACTAGCGGCCTCTACTAAGATCTCGAATGACTTTTGAATATGCGCGTTAGTTAAACGGGAAAATGATATGCAAAGATTATTTTCCCTAAGCATGTGAATGTAATTGAAAGGGTTTCTATGTCGATTTAAAGCAATTAATTCTACGTCGAAGTTGAATTTTAGCATGTGGGTTCATTTTAGTACGATAAAATAAACCAAAATTGACAAGAGAAACAATAAACGCGTTAGTAACGATATAACGGTTTACAAAATATTGAATGATATCGAATAATGCAAATGAGTAAATGCATGGTTTTGAAAAAGGTGTTTCACGTGATAGATTAGGCACGTGTTGACTTAAGTCATGAAAAACGATTAACGAGACTCGAATGCTATTGTAGGACTCACGTTTTGACGTGATTAAGGGCCACTCAACCGAGTCATTGTGTGACTCGACCGAGTAGACCTCTGAAAAAGGTTTTGTCCGGGTTTTATGACCCTACTCGACCGAGTTATTGACTAACTCGACCGAGTACGTAGCCACTCGACCGAGTCACTGTGAGACTCGACCGAGTGGAGGTCATAGAGACGTTCTGTTTCGTATTATGGACCCTACTCGACCGAGTTATTGACTAACTCGACCGAGTACGTTGCTACTCGACCGAGTCACTGTGAGACTCGACCGAGTGGAGGTCGTGAGAGACATTCTGTCTCGGTTTTGGTGATGTCACTCGATCGAGTGGCGTAGGCACTCGGTCAAGTGGCACCTGTACGAACCATGTCGTTTACGAGTTTGTTATCGGTTTCGAAATTGCTTTTGATTTTGACGATTAGATGAATTGAGCATAAATATCGCGGAATTTATACTCAGTTCTGAGATTGCATACTCGTTGAATCTCATTTTCGATTATTGAATCGACATGAGATACTAGAGCGAAAATAAAAGAAAATTAATTTAAGTCGCTTTAAATTAACTACCGCGATATGATAGATTTCCTCCGCGCGCGTTTTAATAATGTCGTAATTCTAATGAATTGTTTTGACAATTATTTTAGCATCAACGAAAAATCGCATTAGTTAATTTGTATGACTAGATCGTTAGATTCGACGTCTAATTATGGAATTAGTATCGAATCTACGAGATTGACACTATGCTAGAATTGAAAGACTTGATTCCCTCGGCTTTTCCGACATCGAAATAAATCCCAAGGGATTGTGATGCCGGATCCGCGTCAACGGGTTTCGACCCTTATTAAAGAGATGCTTGTTTTGGAAAAAACGATGTGAATATGCGATGCAAACGAAAATAAACGAATTATTGTTGAAATTGACCCGTTTCAATAATCAAATGCTAGGGTGTCAGGATAAGCGACCGGCAACGCTGTGTGCAGTACACTTGTATATTCAGGTTTCCTTATCCTGACATCCTTCGCACTCGACACAAATCGACGAGTATTTTAATGTTTTATAATACTAATGATATTAGCGATATTAGTATGCGAATAAATGAAAAAGACAACGACGACGACAAAACGACGCACGACGCGAGAAGAAGAGAGAAAAGGGAAGAAACGGGGTTTTGACACCCTCAACCTACATGTTCCTTATGCTCGGACTGGACTCGTAATGGCGGCTTGCACGGGAGTTTCGAGTATGTAGGCTAAGTTGTGGTGGTTTAGGTTTGCCTCCTAGGTACTAGGGTTAGGGCTTGAGTGTAGTATTAGGGTAGAATTAGGGTAGAACTTGATGTTGATTGGTTGTGAAACTAGGGTTTCCAAAGTGTGTCAAAAGGTGTTGCATGGGGTTGCTTATATAGGCAAAAGCAAGGCACCCAGCTAGGGTTACTCGACCGAGTAACCAGCTGACTCGGTCGAGTGGCCCAGTGCGTCAGCCGTCGGGCTTGAAATAGGCCCACTCGATCGAGTGGGTGGGGCACTCGATCGAGTGGCCCAGCTGGGTCGCGCGGGTCCATTGTTTTGGGCCGCGACTTGGCTTTTTGATGAGTTTGTGTTTGAATTGGACTTTTGATGTTGCGAATGGCTGTTTTGTATGTCTCGGAGACGACTTTGACCAGGGTTGACCCAATCGTAAAAAAGTCGGTTTTATTCCCGGTGTCGGTTTTGGCCCAAATTAGTCTTGTTTGATTCGGAACGCTCCGCTGGGCCTGAATTTGAGGTTAGTCTAGCGAGATTTGTACTCCATAAGTGCTTTAGCCAACAACTAATGGATTTGAGCCCATATCCGAGCTTGTAGAAACACGTTAGCGTCCGATCATCATCGAGTGTTTTTGAGGAAACTACCATAGACACCTGGCAGTCAAAATGCGGATGTCTACAATTATTATGTCAATTTCTAACTTTCTATTATGTCTGCAGATATGACGTTGAGCAGCAGACTGCGGTACGGTAGTGGGAGCAGCAGCAGGGGGCGGCAGCAGCAGGAGGACCATGAGAAGACCCGGCTGGAGGACCAGAACAACCACAACAGGACCAGAACAACGATCAGTAACCAGAACAACCACAACAAGACCAAGGGCTTCAATATACAGACGACGGGCGCCTAATTATTAGCCCCGAGAATACATGGTGAGACATTGTATTTCCTTTTTTGTGAGACATCATCTTATTTCACTCTTTGGTGTAGGTTTCGGACTTGTGCGGTGGTGACTGGTGTGAAGGACAGTTTCATGAATGAGTTGACTACTTACTGCACTAGTTGGACCAAGGTGCCTCAGTGGCAGCGTGAGAAGTGGTTTGCCAACTTTAAGGTGCACCGATTTTTTTGTTTTATTAATTATCTGTTATTGTTTACGGATTACTAATATAATGACAACAAACGATCTTGCAGATGAAACACTGTTACAACGACGGTCTCAAGGTGGCTGCACGGGACAGATACATGGACGTCGCAAAGGAAAGATACAAAGACAACATGTGGAAGTTGGCGAACGAGGGAAGGGCACACAAATATCTTAAAGGTTTGATTACTCAATTAGTGTTCGTACTTGAATAGAAAGTTGTATATATCTTCAAAACGCTTATTGATCTCAAAGTGTATAAATTGTAGGTGACGCCATTAAACAGTTTGAAGTAGCCCGCTCTGACCCGAAGTTCCTTAAGAGGTCCCTCCAGGCGAAGAAGAAGGCGGGGAGGGGACCCCGAGGTGGAGGCGGAGCGCACCCACTACGGTGGGTCGCAGTCGATGCACCAGCGGGCGATGAATGTTAGTATTTCCTTACCTTTGATGTTTATTTTGGATTCTTAGTTAAAGTTTTCATTATAAATATAAATGAGAAATCTACATGTACTGTCAACAGTTGAAGAAGCAACCCGGAGAATTCCCTCCGCCTGCGCAGCTATTTCTCGCCACGAAGACCAAGGGGGACGACACCACCGGTCGATCATTCGCTACGCAGAAGGACGCCGACATTTGGGTAAGTGTCAAACATAAGGCTTCTTTACTTTTTTTATTTATTTCCAACTCACCTAATCACGACTCCAATTTCTTGTAGAGGTCGTATATGGAGGCCACCAGAGCGCCTGAGAATGAAGGTGTGGACCCGAGCGCGATTTGGTTCAGAGTCGCGGAGGGATACCGCAAGGGAGCGGTGTACGGTACGGGGAACGCTTATTCCCTGTACTGGACACCACCCAATGCTCGGGGGGCCCATGCGACCTCGACGGAGTGTGTACCATCCGTCGTTCAGGAGATGAGGTCGGAAATACAAGAGGAGAGGGCGCTACGGGCGGATATGGCTGAGCAGATGAAGGAGCAGGATGAGAGGCTGAAGATGCAGGAGTCCGTTAACCTGCAAATTCTAGAAGAGCTACAGCGCCTTAGGAGCATGCAGCAGCAGAACTGTAACTCCGGCCCCACTTCCCGACCCCGAGATTATAGAGACCCCTTTGGTGGTGACGGTGGTAGTGGTGCGACAGCTAGTTTCACTGTTAGGTGAGTAGATTGAAAACAGTTTGTAGTTTGTGAATGTTTGTTGAAAATAGTTTGTAACAACACTTTTAATTTAGTGTATTAAAGACATTTGCGTGCTTGGTTGCCAATTCTGGAGTGTGAAGCTGGCGTAACGTTTGGAACGACGTTTGGAATGTTTGGAGTGATGTGTAGAACGTATTTTGGTAGTTGGTTTGTGTTTTCGTGCAGATTTTGGCTAGAAATAAAATAAATGAAACCGGCCTATTTCAGGTCCTACAGCGACTGAAATCAGTCGCTAATTTTGTCATTTAGCGACCGACTTCAGTCACTGTAGAACGCTCAAAGATGTCACGTCACACCTCTTAACGACTGAAATCAGTCGCTAAGCTGACGCTCTCAGCGACTGAAATCGGTCGCTAAAGGGCTGCCATAGCGACTGATTTCGGTCGCTAACTTTAGCGACTGATATCGGTCGCGCGTAGGATTTAGCGACCGATTTCAGTCGCTAGATGCGACTATCTGTTGCAACTGTTTCTTAGCGATTGTTAACTATCGCGCGTCTCTTTTTAGCGACAGATGACGGTGGCTAAGAGTAGTCGCCACAGACTTAAATTCTTGTAGTGAAATACTTATGGTGTAGACGTTCAAGTAGATTATCTCGGGGTTTTTTTTCTCCAACCAAACATATAAGTGAAATTAAGAAATTGATTGTGAACGAAGACGTTACTGAAATCAGTCGGCTCACCCAGCCTTATTCCGTGCCGTTTACATAAACCTTCATATATTAGATTACAGTACGATAACATTTCATACAACTACACTACTTGAGATATATTACACCATCATATGGTGTTCGATAATGATTCTAGGAAAATTTGTCCATGTATTTAATTTGGACGGAAAATACTAACGAAGATTAGCTTAAAGTTACAACCAACTGCCAAACCACAGGGAAAAGATACTGACCACACCGACAAAGACCATAAAACTAACTGCTTATATATAATCCGATGTTGGAGTTCCGACTACTGCTACTAACCACATACCTGACAACCCGAGACAGAACCACTTCTAGACCCTTCTTCTGTAGAACCCTGCGTACTCACTAGCAAGCACACTCATCACGCAAGCATATGTCGAAACTGGATCTTTGTTAGCATTCGCATAACCATTCACTTTGACATCATCTGGCACCATCATGTAAGCTGTTTCCTTCTTCGTGTACACGATATCCTCTTCACATGTCACCCAAGCGTGCGGACCAGCGGTTGAGTCAAGTTGATTTTCATTGTTAGCCTTCCCATTCCCAGCCCTTTCAAATGTGTGGTGCAGCTTGAACGCCTTACTGTAATGAACCAAACCAGACTCAAACTCCAGTACGATGGATCTCATGAAATTCTTAGCCTGACCATTCCATATTGGTTGGAACTGCCTCATAGGGTACCCGAGACGTCTCAGTTCATCTCTGATGCACCTGAAACTCCTCCTTGTCACTTTGTTACCTGACTGAAATGCCGACGACCTGAAACAGCACTCAGAAAAATGGATCCCTCCAAATCGTCTGGATCATTCTCAACTTCTAACCAAACAAGTGATTTTATGTCCCTTCCTCTCCCTTCCCTTTTTTCCTTCCAAATCTCTCAATCCAAACACGTCTAAAAGGTGAGCAAGTGTAAGCAAAACTTGAGTAGAATCTATCTTACATGAGTTTCTAAGGTGCTCTAAATGTGTTTAGTAAAGTGTATCAAATCTAGTACTTAATTTCCTTCTCCAAGATGTTTCATATTGCTTTCTATGAGAGTAAGGTAGAAAATACTAGTGTACTAACCCGTGAAAATTCAAGGAGTTGAAACAATTTCATTACAATTAGAAAAACAGTATAACATAAAGACTTTATTGCATGGTACATTTGTGAAAGTGAATTTAGAGGAATAGTGTAATACCCGTGAAAGTTCACGGGGTGAAGCGATTTTTTGCATCAAAAGGGCAAATCCATATGAGGAAGAACGGAAAGACGATATTGGTTGTAAATAACGTAAAAGAAATGAATATTGACGCAGACGATTATTATAGTGTGTTCAATATCTAAGTCAAAGAACCCACGTGAGTATATAGATTTCGACCAATTTCGAAGAGAGTATGATAAATGTTGAAGATATCGTAAGTATAACGACATATGACGTCGAAATGAGTACTTATAAAATATGCACACGCGATTCATACAAAAAAAGGGGGAAATGAAAACAAAATTATACTCTAAAAATAAGGAAAATAAGGAAAGTTAAATTCAAAGTAACTCATGTACAGTATGTCATTAACAATTGAGTTTTGACATTTATTCATTCAACATTTATACATTATTGAGATAAGAATTAATAAAAAAATGAATAATAATTTTCATGCAATAAAAATTCGGAAACTAATTAAAAACATGTATGACTCAAGCAAGGGAACATCCTCAATACATGTTATGTTTATAAAATTTTGACAATAAAAATAGGAGTGATGTGGTAAAGGAATTAGAATTGGGTGTTGATGTGTAGGTCATGAGTTCGAACCTTCAAAGAGGAGGGAATACTAATCCATAGTACACATATGCTACAAATCATTTATTTACATATTGATCCATAGTTATTAATATATTCGCCACATTTTACACAATGTTAACTAAACATTTACATAGAACGATAAAACTCTAACATAAGAGCACGTGTTCATGTTAAAAAAATGTAATGCATCCAGACCTGCCAAAAAATGACCCGCTCCAAAAACTTGCCCGAAAATCGCTCGAAAAAAACCCAAAAAACTCGTCCGCAAATTACCCAAACCCGAAAGTGACTCGACTCAATAATGACCCGAATATTCTAAGACAAACCGACCTGTGACCCGACTCGAAAATAGGTGAATTAAAAAATATTAATATTACTGACAAAAAGTTCTCAAAAATAGTAAAAATATTTATTTATTTTCAAAATTTCAAAAAATAAAATTCTTATATACTCAATTCTTATAAAAATTCTTATTTTTATCAAATATTATTATAATGATAAAAACATCAATAAATCGAATCAAGGTTTGTCATAACGTGTAACAATTTTGAAATAACAATATTGATAAGTGTAGTTTGTAGTGCCTATTTTGTAGTGTTTCGGTCCCATTTTCCTTGTGGAATCGCTCCTTGGGAGCGATTTATGGGCTACTTATGCTTCCTCTAGCTCGTTTCAGGTTCCCGAGACCATTCGTGAAGAGTTGGAGTGATTCCAACTCAATACATACACTTTTCGGAGCCAACGAAGTGAAGGAACGATCACTCGATGCCTTGGATTCGACCCCGAGACCTTGGGACCCAATCCCGAGCCTCCGAGACCCGATCCCGAGTCCCGAGAATCGATGAGAAGTCCATGTGAAGCAAGGAGGGACCAAAAAGATCATATTGGAGGCCTACAAGACTCATCCCCGACGGGTATGACCTCAACCCGTCCGGGATGAGGTGCACTAAAAGCGATGCTCCTGTTTTGGGTCCATCCCGACCGGGATGAGCTCATCCCGACTGGGACCACGTCATCCCGACCGGGACCAACTCATCCTGACCGTGATGAGCCCATTACAGGTCCGCGTCACTTGTTTCCATTCCTCCACCCATTGTAACCCTATATATACCCTTCCTCTTGTAATCTAAGCTTATGGAGACATTACCCACTAAACCCTAGCATAGTTTAGCATAGATTAGCATAGATTAGTGTAGATTAGTCTTTAGATTATCGTTAATCTTAGTTTAATCCTTGTAATTTGGGAATTCTTCAATATCTCCACCAAGCTTAACAAACTTGGATGTTTGTTTTGGGTTTTTCTCATTTATGCAAGTTTCCTTCTTCCTTTCATATTGTTAGTAGGTATAATCTTCTTTTCCTTTCTCTCATCCTTGTTCTTTCATTAAAGTTTGATTCTTTGTTGAATGTATTGTTCATAGTTCATAGTTCTTGTTAGTTTCTTCATGTTTGTTTTGATTGTTATGTTGATTCCTCTTGTTCTTGTTAGTTTTAGTATAGATATGTTAGAGTAGTATCTTGCTAGGGTTAGTAAGGTGATTAGGGTGTTAATTGGATGATTAAGGGATTTTTGGAGATGTTGGTGGAAGATTTGGGTTTCCTCTTGGTTTGATGCTTATCACATGTTTGTTGAAATGCTTGAATGACTAGTATGCATATGCTTGTTTTTCTTGACTTTCTCTTGTGGGTGATAGTTTGTTTGTGGGTTTGGTTCCCTCACTAAGTTGCGAGAGCCCGGTTAGGACGACCTCTAGGTCGATCTAAGTTGCGAGAGCCCGGGCGCGACCTAGGCCCCGATATCACGCTAGTAGCCCCGTTTGTCGTTTGTGTCGCCAAGGTGGGTTTTAGGTGGAACCTCTAGGTGAGTCTAAGTTGCGAGAGCCTGGACTATACCTAGATTACCCTACTACCTCCTTCACTCTAGCTCTTCCTCGACCATTCCGTTACCCCTTTGACCCCGACCTAATCCTAGCCCGTTTTCTTTGATTGTTTTCTCGTTTTAGACCTAGTTTAGTCCTTAGCCTCCCCCTTAGAATAGCTCGTCTCGAACATAGTCCTTGACCGTAGCATACCTTAGTCCGACACCCCGTCCCTGTGGATTCGACCCGACTTACCCTAGCTACCCACTAGGTTAGTTGGTTTTTATTTGTTGGCGGGGATCCACGACAAATCCTACCTTCAATTTGGCGTCGTTGCCGGGGACGGTGCTAGTTTAGACTTTGTTTTCCTAGTTACTTGACTTTGTCCTTGTGTTTGTGTTTTTCTTTTCTCTTTTTGTTACCTTGCTTCTTGTGTGTGTGTGGTTTATTTCTCTCTTGTCTAGTGCCCAAAAAGCACTAGACTTCTCACGTTTGTTCCTAGTCTACAGTTTGTGCTTAGAGGTGGTGATTATCTTCTTCTTGCAACTTAGAGCCGCTTAAACGAACGGTTGCTAGGGTGAGAGGTTTCCAACCGGGTATGGACTACGATTTTCGAGCAAGCATGGGGTTTGATCTAAACTCCCCACACATGGAAGCCGATATGAGCTACCCCTCTCCTTCCATGAACCAAAGCCATGACATGATGACTCCTAATCACTATCAAGCTTCTTGGGGTAATCAAGACGGGTATGAACTTCAAGGTTATGAAAACGGCTACCAACAAGTGAACGATTACCTATCCTACGATCATGGTGACTATTACTCGAGTTATCAATGTGAACCCACCATGTTCAATCAAGATTCACCTTATGGAAGCCAATACCCCCAAAACCCACCATATTACCCTCCACCCCAACCACAATATGAACCCCATGACCCACAATACTACCAATCACCCCAACCTTGCTACCAACAATATGATGCCCCACCCCTTGGGCATCATCAAGATTTTCAAGGAGCTTTACAAGACCCCAATGATCACCAATTGCCCGACATGGAGGTGTTTCAATCGATGCTTCAAATGCAACAAGAAATGGCCATTCAATCGCAAAAGAATAATGAACTCTTGGCCGAAATCCTTAGGGAAAGGGAGGAAACTAAAGCTAGATTTCATGCTTTAACGGCTCAAACCCTAATGCTCTTAACTCGATCCTCACAACTTGATGAGGGATGTTAATTTGGGGAAGGGGAACAACCCAATGACGAGGCCGTTAATGAATTCCCTATAAGGAGCGAGTCTTGCTTTGAAGAACCTCAATCGTCTACCCAAAAAGAGACGAATGAGGATATGACTCTTGGTGAAGGCATCGTTGGTGAGGAATTGGAGGAAGTTAGTGAGTTGGATGAGTTGGTAGAATTTGTGAAGTTTTTGGGTGAAATTGATAGCCTCGAGTTGCCCTTGTGCGAGAATGTGGATAAGCATCAAGAGCCCCTAGCTAGTGAACCAAACAATGACTTGGAAGAGATTGAAACCGCCGGTAGAAGTTTCGATCCTCTCCTCCAAGATGATGTGGGGACGAATGATGAAGATGGGGAGCCACAACTTGAGGAAAGTGTGGGGGTGTGCAACAAGGAAATGGGGCCAAAGCCGTTTTTTGTGCCTTGTTTCTTGGAGATGAAGCTTGCTTGTGATTGGAGGCGATGCTTAGGGAGGAAGAGGTCGGTTAGGCTCGTAGGATGGATAGACCCCGGAGATGACATGAATGATGACGATGGGTCTTGGGATTCCTACTTCTTGCCTCCTCCTTGGAGGCCGTGGAGGTTGGCTAGGCTCGAGCGCTTCTTGGGCCTTCATTATGATGTCGGTAGCGCGTTCGACTTGCTCCTCCATGCCCTTGAGGGCTACGGTTGAAGAAGAGTCCACCATCCTAGGTTTGACGGAGTTCCTAAAGAACCGTCATGTTGTATATTCCCCCTTCCTCTTCTTTAGAGTACTTGTGCTTGTATTTGTGTGTTTTATCTCCTGATTTTGTTAGTTTTGTGGTATTCTTGTAATATTGGATTGTTGATGAGCGTTGTGAGGGAGAGAATTTGATGTTTTGTTTGAGTTTATTGTGATAGGTGAAGTGAAAGTGACTCCTAAAAAGGAGTGGTTAGTGATAGAGCTTGGATCGTGAGTAAGGAAGTCGGTTTTTGGGGTCCTGGGAGTCATGAAGACCCTTCCCGACCGGGAAGGGAGTGTCGTCCCGACCGGGATGGGGCCGTCCCGATCGGGATGAGGGTGCCAAAAATCGAGTCCACTGGAGTGCCATCCCGACCGGTATGGGAGCTTCCCGATCGGAATGGGTGTGTCATCCCGACCGGGACCATCCATCCCGACCGGGATGATCCCCTACTCCTTTTTGGTGCTTCTTCTTCGACATTTAAGTCCACCCAACCATTGTATACCCCCACCTAACCTCCCTACCTTCCTTTCTCATATCATACCACCCATGTACCTCATTTACATACCTTAACCTCATTTCCTCCTCACTTTAGACCGATATTCACATCAAATCCCACCCCCTCGCACCATTACTACCCCTACCATGCGGTTCTATCAAGCTTGAAGCGGGATAGCAATGATGAAGACAAGCAAGTGCCTATATTGATCTATGAGACGATGGAGAGAGTGAGTTGCTAACCTATGGTACGACAACTATCCTTTCTTTTCCGTTTTTGTTGTTGCTTGTTTTCCTTTGTTTATTCCCTTCCCCTTGAGTCATGGTATCTTAGTGGCCTTCGAGGCCTTAGGATGGTTGCTCCCGACTCTCGATGATGTGACTACATCGAGAGTCATTTCAAAATCCAAATTTACAAGTTTTTCACCCTTTTTGTCGGATTTAGTCGGATTTAGGCGGAATCCGGGCTAGGTGACTTGATTACACCTAGCCCTCCCCTCCCATTTCTTTTTATTTCCTTCTTTTTATTTCCTTCCCCCTTCCATATCTTTTCTTGTCTCGGCCCATGGTGACTTGACTACACCCCGGCCGGACACATTCTACCATTTTCTCCACTTTTCTTTTTGATTTTTAGCTTTATTTTCGTAGTTTCTTTTCTTTTGTGCTCCCATGCACTACGGTCGAGCATGAGGACATGGCTCGGCTTAAGTGTGGGGGAGCGATATTCTATCGTAGTTAGTTTTATTTTCGTAGTTTTTCCAAAAATATCATTAAAAACCCTAAAAATTTGAAAAAATTTCATAAAAATCAAAAAGATTTTCCTTTTGTGTGTTTTCCTTTTGTGTCGTTGTGTCGTATATTTGTTTCGTTGTGTGTGTTTTGCCTCCCTTTTCCTTATAGGTTGCTTAAACCACCGATGGCTTTGGAAAGCTTTCAAGATGTCCGGTTACATCTTCTATCCCTTTTTCCTTCTTTGTCTCTTGCGGAATTTGGAGGAGATTGTGATGTTGTGTGCTCGGGAGGAGCTTTGTAAAGTTTGGTTGTTTTGGTGGCTTATTCGGAAGCTCGGGGTGGTGTTTGTGTTGTTTGTTTGTTTGTTTGTTTTACTTGTTTTTGTTTTGTGGCCTTTTATCTCTTTTTCTTTCGTTTTCGTCGTGTCTTCATTTTGTGTTGTGTTAATGTGTCTTGTGTGTTTAAAATGGTTTTCGAAAACCCGGTTTAGAGGCTAGTGTGTGAGTGCTTACTTTCCCTTCCTAGTAGTGTAAATCGAGTCTTGGACTTTAGCCTAGTAGAATGACCCTAAATCAATGATTTCGTTGATCCTTTACCTTGAGTCCACCTAGCTTACTAGGGATTTACTGCGGGATTTGCATTTTTGACCATTATGACCACCCACGGTGTGAAAAGGCCTTGGTTACCGAGTCCCGTCCCTTAGGTGACCGTGTTTAGGTTGTTTGATTAGTCCAAGTTCTCCACCTTTTTGTGGGTTTGAAGGGGGAAAGCGCGCTCTCAACTCTCCCATTCCTCTACCTCCTACACATAACCACAAATAAATTTGCAATTTGTTGAAATCTCCCTTGCTTGTTGCAAAGAAATGTCTACAATTCGAATCAAGCCAAAAAGGGAGAAGAAAAGAAAAAGAAAGAAAAGAATGAAGAAAAAGAAAAGGCACAAAAGCCAAAAAGAAAATAGAAAAGAAAAAAAAAAAGAAATGGCATGGCAAAACAAAGCAAAAAATGCAAAAGAAGAAGAAAATGCCAAAAGAAAATCGTCTCACAAAAATAGAAACCTCACACCTCATAAAATAAGCCTTTTTCCGACTTTTGCCGTGAAGAGCCTACCAAAGGACCGAGTCCCTAGGAAGGATGATAGCGGCAAAGGTCGGTCTTCCCTCACTTTGCAAATATTTCCACCCTTTTACTTGGACTAGTTAGGCGGTTTCGGACATGGGACGACCCTCTTGGCTCATTGCTAAAGGGGGTGGGGTCTCACTTACCTACAGTGTCGACTAACACCGTGGTTCATCCTTTTTCCATCCCGCCGATCGTCCCGTAGTACGTTTTTTTAGAAAGTTAGGAGGACCGAGGTAAGTTACCAACGTTTTTATTGCTTTGTCGTCATACTATTAGGGTTTTGTCCATTTTGGTTTGTATTGCTAGCTTGGGAACGTTGTCACTTGCCTTGAGTCCTAAACCGGTGCTTCTTTCACCGCTTGTTTGAGGGAAGCGGTATTTCTTTTCTTTTGGGTGCAACCTTTTTGTGTGTTTGTTTGTATGTTTATGTGTTTTTGTGTCCGGTTGCATCCACAGTTTTGTCGCAAGACCCCACTTGCCTTGCGGAGTGCACTTTTCCTCTAAGTGTACTCGCGTGAGTTGAAAGGGCGTAGGGTGCGCTAATACCCACTCGGCTAGTTTAGTAGTTAGTATGTGCTTACTCGAGGGCGAGTAAGGGTTAAGTGTGGGGGAGTTGATAAGTGTAGTTTGTAGTGCCTATTTCGTAGTGTTTTGGTCCCATTTTCCTTGTGGAATCGCTCCTTGGGAGCGATTTATGGGCTACTTATGCTTCCTCTAGTTCGTTTCAGGTTCCCGAGACCATTCATGAAGAGTTGGAGCGATTCCGACTCAATACATACACTTTTCGGAGCCAACGAAGTGAAGGAACGATCACTCGATGCCTTGGATTCGACCCCGAGACCTTGGGACTCAATCCCGAGCCTCCGAGACCCGATCCCGAGTCCCGAGAATCGATGAGAAGTCCATGTGACGCAAGGAGGGACCAAAAGGATCATATTGGAGGCCTACAAGACTCATCCCCGACGGGTATGACCTCAACCCGTCCGGGATGAAGTGCACAAAAGAGGAGCTGCTGTTTTGGGTCCATCCCGACCGGGACCACCTCATCCCGACCGGGACCAACTCATCCCGGACGGGATGGCCCAGTTACAGCCCGTGAAGCATTGTTTCATCTCCCTTTGCATTGTAACCCTATAAATACCCTTCCTCTTGTATTCCTATGTTATGTTCTTCACTTCCCATTAAACCCTAGACTATTTTAGGTTAGATTAGCTTAGATTAGAGTAGATTAGTCGGTAATTAGTCCTTAATCTTAGTTTAGTACTTGTATTAAGGGAATTCTTCAAGATCCATCCAAGATTGACAACCTTGGTGGTTTGTTTTGGGTTTTCTTCATTAATGCAAGTTTCAATCTTTCCTCTTCACTAGTTTGGTACAATCTTCTTCTCCTTTTACTCTTAATCCTTTTTTGTTTATCAAGTTTGAATCTTTATTATTGTTTGTTCTTGTTCTTGTTAGTTTTCCATTATGTATGTTTGGATTCTTATATTGATTTCTCTTGTTCTTGTTAGTTGTAGTTTGATTATGTTTGAGTAGATTCTTGCTAGGGTTAGTAGGGTGATTAGGGTGTTAATTGGATGATTAAGGGTTTGTTGGAGATGTTGGTGGAAGATTTGGGTTTCCTCTTGGTTTGATGCATGGTACATGTTTGTTGAAATGCTTGAATGACTTGTATGCATATGCCTGTTTTTCTTGCTTTTCTCTTGTGGGTAATAGTTTGCTTGTGGGTTTGGTTCCCTCACTAAGTTGCGAGAGCCCGGTGAGGACGACCCCTAGGTCGGTCTAAGTTGCGAGAGCCCGATGCGACCTAGGCCCCGATATCACGCTAGTAACCCCGTTTGTCGTTTGTGTCGCCAAGGTGGGTTTTAGGTGGAACCTCTAGGTGAGTCTAAGTTGCGAGAGCCCGGACTATACCTAGATTACCCTACTACCTCCTTCACTCTAGCTCTTCCTCGACCATTCTGTTACCCCTTTGACCCCGACCTAATCATAGCCCGTTTCCTTTGTTAGTTTTCTCCTTAGCCGTAGCCTAGTCTAGCCTTCTCCCCTTTTAATCATTCTTGTTTAGTTTAGCTCGTTGACTTAGTCTCGTCCTTAGGTCGACCTAGTCTAGACGCCTCTTACCGTCCCCGTGGATTCGACCCGACTTACCCTAGCTACCCACTAAGATTAGTTGGTTATTTATTTGATCGGCAGGATCCACGACAAATCCCACCATCAAATATATCAGTACTTTCTACAAAAATGTAATATCAATGTATATTAAAAATATATTAAAGAAAACATGTTTATTCTTACTAGTATCATATACGGAGTATTAAATTAGATAATTAAGAAAATTAAGAATAAAAATGTATTTATGATAAAAAAAAAATAAAGACAATTAAAGTTTTCAAAATGCGTTTATAACTCGTATTTGAAACAAAATCCGGCCCGAAACCCATAAAAAATCCGTATTTTTGAAACCTGGAATACACCTGACCCGTATGTTACCCAAACTCGAAATCCGACCGTCCCAACCCGACCCGTTCGATAGGTCTAATTTTTGCATAAGCAAATAAAAACGTAATTTTTCAGTTAAATCATGACATCAAAAACTACATGCATTAATGAAACTGATCACTTTCTAAATCACGGATGATAATGCTGAATTAACAAACCGAAGAAAAAAGGAACCGATTCCCAAAAAAAGAACTTGATTAAGAGTGAGAAGTATTTCGTCCCAACTTATTGTTTTAATTTATGGGATTCCATTCAAGGCCGAAGTACTAACCATAGTCAATTTTCATATTACTTAAAAATTAGTGTGAAAGATACCCATGGTTGTCTAGTAGAGCGATCGAGAGATGATGGAAGGAAAAATGAGGGTTTTTGAATGAAAAGAGGGAAGTGGAACATTTTGTTTCAAACCATTTTTTACGAGATATGACAGGTTTTAGAAGATAACTATCCTATTTGATGGGGTAGTTTTCAAGCAAAATATCAAAGATCAGTTTGTTTCAAACTGTTTATTTATGAGATAATGATAAGATTTAGAACATAAGTATTCTATTTGACGGAATAGTTATTCAACCAAAATATCAAAAGAGTTTTTTCAAGGTGATTTCATCACGATATCAACCTATCCCAAATTTTTACTATTTGCTGATGTCACTTACACTATTGGTTGTTCGTTTAATAAATAAAAGATTTCATACTCCGTATTAGAGTATTTGGATCATTTAATTCGTCTTTCTATTTTAGAAGGGTTTTTCTACGTTGTACCTTCTATTCTTCCGTTTTCTATCATGTACATTTCCCATTTTCTAAATCCCCACAAATACAGCCAGTAGTTATTAACTTCATGAAGCGTGACCTAATCACAATTATCCGTCTAATACTCTATTAATTAGATAACATAACAATGTTTAGACTGTGACATGACTAATTTTGACAACCTTGACTTGTTTTTTCTCCACTTTCCCCAACTTTTCCCTCCATTTCACTAATTTCCCCCCAATTTTCTCCCTTTTATACATCAACTTCTTACTATTTTTACCTTATTGATTTCTCTCCACTTTCTCATCATTTTAATTTTTTGCTTAAAATAATGATAATTTACTATTTCTAACGAAATTAATTCAATCACATTAACAAACAAATAACTCATATTGCATGATCATGAATTACAAAGACAAATAAAGAAGAGTGAAAGAATCATGATAAAATGAAGAAAAATCAAAAAATGCCCGAAAATAGAATTGGAGAGAAAATAGGAGACGGAGATAGATATTAATCATATTTTTTTTAAGTAGAATATTTGTGATTAGGTCACATTTAATAAAATGAATCAACTATAGGGATATAAGCAAGAGTTTAGAAAATAGAAAGGTACATAGTAGAAAAAACCATTTTAGAAATACTCTTTATACCACTCTATTTTGGAAATGTGTTTTTTTTTTTTTTTTATCACCTACACTTTGATCCACATGTCATTCAATAAGACGGCCAACAAACAATCCCCACAATTTTCGTACCAAAAACAAAAGATAAACAAATAACTCGGCAAAATGAAGTACCATACAAATTCCAACTACATTACTCATTCTTTCACCTTGCGAACTCCCCAAGTGTTTATGCTTAGAAAGATATGACCACCCACTGCCAAGAATGGGCCTCTCCATTATTGTGAATTTTCCCTACTACAACAATATAAAATCATTTTTGACTCTCCACCTCATCAAAACTCGTAACCATTGAATCGTTACGAAACAAATCTTGACCACTGAAAAGTAACAGAAGAGACCCTCGAATGAGAGGAACTTGTCCCCCGACTATCAACCCTCGGACCTCAGCACTTCAGCCAGATGTGAGACCCCTCATTCATGAGGTAATGACAGATAAGGAGTACTTCGGTTGAAATGTAAAATGCATCAAGAGTATGTGGAAAATCGAGGGTCTCAGTTGGAAATGCTACCAAAATCATCAGATCCCAAGGCAACACAACAAATGCTAAACCTCGCATGTTGGACAAAACTCATGTACATCATCATACATGCAATACAACATCACATCTAGTCCCAAAAAGATTTGAGATCAACTAACATGAATCATTATCCGAAATCGTCAAATCATCTCCAAACATCATACATACGATGGATACCCAAATTTGCAATAAATGACCACTATTCGAGTTTTCTAAAGTATGAATAAATCCAATGAATATAATTGCCTTACTAATTAGTAATTACAAAGACGGACACAATAAAACTGAACTAACCCAAAAACCATTCTAATGAGATTAATGACGAGTATCTTTTTTTTTTGAAAATATCTTGTTCATTTTTTTCTAACTTTTTCAAAACCACTTTCCAAATACTCCGTATAATTTATCACAAAGAGGGAAGAAAATCAGAAAGCAAACAAATAAAAAAGAAAAGCGATACGAGTAAAAAGAAGGGCCATGACCAAGCCAATTAGCTCACCACGAACGACCTTGGCCCTATGTGAGATGGGCTCAGAAGTTGAACCTTTCAACAATACGCATAGCAGAGATATGAATGATTTCACAAGTGAAAACCTTTAACGTCCGGTTTTGGCACGCTTCATTCCACTAGTATTGAAAGGGGACACACTCCCACTGGGTCCGGGACTGTCTTCTCTGATACTGGAGTTCAGCAAAGCTAGCTCCCTCAGCTGCTGTCTTTTGTAAAAGTCTTGTGATTCATCCTGAGAAATGAGAATGACACATCAGGTCATTATCATGTCGTTTCTAGTATTGGTGGTTATAATTTCGTTTTAATTAGTTATTTCTAGTTGGTTAGGCTTGTAGGCTCTAGATCAAATCCCACAGCAGGCCACTTTGGGCCAAGTTCTGTTCGAATATGGTCAGTTTGGTTCAGGTGTGCCTTCAGATGTTCTTTAAGAGTTTTGGTCGGGTCATCTTTGAACTTCTTTTAAGATCTAGCGACCTACATCACATACCAAAGATTGATTTATGTTTTAAGAATAAAAAGGGCATTCAACACTATGACTAAACGACAGATTTGGGTCATTTCAAACAAAACACACACAGAAATTACCACTAATGCATCATAGACAAAGCAATTTGCTGATGAAAGAAATAGTCTCTACAGATGATTTTATACATCTTTTCTATCACAATTAATATGAATAACGAATGAAAGATAAAAGAGACGTACCACAGGTTTCAGCAGTTCTTCTAAAATTTCTTTAGCCTGCCTCAATTTTATATCAACCACAGTGGGTGCCAAATCGGCCTCAACCAAAATGTGGAGTGGCTCATTAAGGTGCTCATAACCAGGTCTTCCCCGCAACTTTTCTTCCTGAATGTAATAAATAAAATCCTAATTCTTAACTATCAGTAATCACATTTACCGAGCAAATGCAACTTTGATTCAACAAAACGATAAAAACGTTCAAATTAGTGTCAAATGTTTGAGACAACAAATGATAGTTAATGACTAATAACCAAATGCATCAAACGTTACCTTCTCTGGATCTTTTATTGATCCTTTTCCCCTAATGAACACACGACAACCAGTCGATAATTCTACACGTCTCAACGAATTACCTCTCGGGCCCAACAGACGACCAACAAAGTTAAACTGAGATACATACAAGCAAAGTTAGCTCTCGAGTTAGATCCCATGGTAAATGTGTTGAGTTGTAGACATAACAAACGAAAAGAAGGAAAAGTTAGAATTAAGTTACCAAGAAAATGTCATAGCTTTAAAGTCCACAGACGACTTACATTGGGATAAGCATCTACTGGTATTTCCAACCGTATAATTCGTTTCACAGTATACGAACTAGGACTTGCAGGTGCCCCTTGCCAATCCATAGACATTCCAGGTGGATTACTCAACCTCTGAAACAAACATTAAAAAACACTATAAGAGCGTGTCAGTAATCAAGATAATACTGTACAAGACTAGGCTCGTGCAAGTCAAGTGGCACTAATATCAAGTCATTGCTTCTATCTGGTCAGTATGTTCATGGCATATAGAGGTCATTGCTCACGAGTCGGGTCATTTCCAAGTCTGATTATCAAGGTCATTGTTCAAGATTAGTCATTTCAGGTCATTCTTGAAACAGTATACACTTTATTTTTGGGGCAGGGTTGTTAACTTGTTATTAGCCAATTTGACGGATTATTCTTTTCGGGTTTGGTGGAGTCGGCTTCGGCAGGTCCAAATGTAGCCGATTCAACAAATAGCTAATGTTCATTAGGATCCGAGATTAAAAAGCTCATCAACAAGTCAAGAAACACAAGGCAGCTCCACATTTTGTTCCTACTACAAAGACAACATTTTGCTGAAAAACCAATTATTAGTCTGAAGCCCTGCCAGCAACATTCTGTAGTTCCACAATCGACAAGCACGGTTGCGCAAATGGATTCGGTTGGCCAAGACGAAGCAAATTGTCTTATACTAGAACTTAGCTTGCTTATTAACAACTTTGCAAGAGTTTTTTAAACTTGACCTCACTCCAACAATTAAAAACTCAAACCCATTCCTCAGAGATTGAACACAGAACCATCCATACTGGTCATAAGTACTCCGTGAGAATACAGAAGTTCTAAAGTGAGAGCTCTCTTTCTGGCTTTCACAATAACACTACATCGCAGCCCAAGTAACATTAAGTTGAGATTGCAGCTCCAGAATTCATTTCCAAATGTCCCATAACCCTAAACTCTAGGCCAGCTGATGTTTAATTGACTCTTTGAAAACGTTCTCCTGTTGTACGAACCTCACCCTTTGGTAGCTTTCCTCCAAGATCTAGATTCATAGTTTCACCTTCACGTAAAGGCAGCCCCACCTCTTACTTAGTGCTATTCATATTATCAGAGTCCAAATCTAAGTCTTATACTAATACATTTCATATCCCCTCTCTCAAAGTCTCTGACCTCCAGCTTCCTCCTCTTTCCTTTGATAGATAAATAACTCATCTTAGATTGTCAGGTGAAGTGAACCTTGATGCCTTAGTTTTTTAGCCAATTCAATGGGATGACTTTGCAGGAGAGATTTCTCCCAACACAGCTCCAAGAATGCTAAAAAGGGCACGCATTTATACAAGTTAAATGTCCACAACCAACAGGCTTCCTGCTTCTGCAACTTGACTTAATGTACATTCCAATCAATACATGCTATAACATTTACGAACACACATTAGCACAACATCTAGCTACTTCTTTAAAAAGATGGTAGACATACACATTCTTGCATAAACTGCTGTCAGGGAAAGAGTTTAGGAAGGAGACAATCCTCAAGTGACTACAATACAAAACGTAGTTGTTCCTAGCAACATACCGGCATAAGTAAAATAATATCCATAATCCATCACATAAGTCAGATCACCTACTGCTATACTAAACACCCAGATTACTCCAATTCCATAAAAATACTGACACCGTGTCCAAACATCGTATATAACATATGGCCAAAGATAATCAAGAAGCATTTGCATGCAAGGAAATATACAATTTAAAAACTTAAAAAGGGGTATGTTCATAGCCTTTTCAGCTTAATAAAAAGTATTTCCTTTTGGAATAGGTGAAGAACAGCAGCACCAAGTTGTCAACAATAATGTACTAAGAACCATATGGAGGAATGGGAACCACCACAACTACGATTCTGTTCGCGTACGCTTCCAAATTGCAACCTAATTATGTTCGGAAATCAAGAAGTGGTTCATATAACAGACAAGAATTGAAACATAACGATTGGCGACAAAAGATGAGAACTGTATAAGTTAACAAACAGCATTAGGATACCTCCTGATGTATGCCATTCCACGCACCATATCCTCCCCCATGTGGACTTGAGCCCAAATTTCCAGATGCCATTGGACTGGGGCTTCTATAATGACGTCTATCAAAGTCACCAAGACCTTGGTTGGGCAACATACCAGAAACCCTCAGAATTTCTGTAGCAGATAAAGTAGTTCAAAATTCGGTCAAAGCAGTCATCTTTTGTGAAAGCAAAATGCTCTTTTCCAATCCAAGATACGCATACTCAACTTCACCAAAAATATGAAACAGACAAAACACTCCAGCAGCTGTAAACGTGGAACATGTACAATCGATAGCCACATTGAAAGTTAGTGACACTCAATGGCACACAACTCAAAGTGAGACCACGTTCAAGTTGATGAGCAACATTTTCCACTTGTAGGGACAAAGTGTGCTCACTCAAACACCAACTTAATACTAGTACAAACATACATCCCGAAAATGGCATTTCCACTACTTTTGGACACTTGAGAAAGGTGTGACTCAGATTCATAGCTGTACAAAGACAACACAAATACTACTACAACAACAACAACAACAACAACTACTACTACTACTACTACTAATAACACTAATACTACAACAGCAGCAGCGGAAGTGAAAATCACATGAAATGAATGGGAAAAGAAAGAGAAGGTGAGACCTTGATTCAAGAGACGGCTGCATATGGGGAGAAGTTGCAGAAAAGGCCCCAATTTCTGATGCTCAGCCAACAACTCTGTCAAGTACTGACTGCCACTACAGCACCACCACATTAACACACCTACCCGTGTAAGTAAGTAATACACATACTAGGTTCACACAATAATAACAATAATAAAAACATGCTCCCTACATCTCGTTCATTTGTTTGTTTTTTATACGAAATGAACGAGACGAAGGGGGTAACAAAGTTCTTTCCAATATTGCATAAAAAAACAGTCAGCCGTAGTCAGTTCAAAGAACACCCTAACCCCCGCACAAACTTAAGTTAAACAGTAACAACAAACCCCATCAACGAAAACACAACAAAATCAAAACAACAAAAAGGGGAAAAAGAAAAGAGTGGAGTTTAAGAGTAAAAGGGAAAAGCAACCTATCATCAAAAGTAGAAGCAGGGGTTCGAATCTGAGGAGAAACAACTCTTGCCGGTGAGAAATTTGAGTTGTATATTCCTGACATGATTTTTTTTTATGATGGGATGTTTTTTTTTTTTTTTTTAATTTTTAATTTTTTATTCAGTATTATTATTTGGTGGCAGCAGAGATAGGAGGAAGAGGAGGAGAAAAGTCAGTGACGGTGGTGGAAATTGGAGTGGAAGAAGAAGAAATGTAGAGAGAGAAGGAAGAGGGGGGCGGAGAGAAAAAGCTGGAAGGCTTTTTTAATGTTGGGCTGTTGCCAGATGAAAAAGGAGTGTGACAGTATGACACACGTGGAAATTTTATGGACTAATTTTCGAGGATGATTTTTTAGACATTAGATTTTTTTTCGCCATTTATTGCTGTTAGTTTAATTGATTTAATTATCAACTTGATTTTAAACCAATTATTGATGATTTGTTCAAAAAATGATTAAGTCATTAATAATTGTATAAATAATACTGTAGATACTCTCTGATATAGAAGATATTCTCAATCAATATACGATATCATTAACTGAAAATTACGAAGTTTATTAGTGGTTGCAAAAATAGAAAGTAGTTAAGATTCACTCATAAAAGTATAATAAGACCAATTCTAGTTGCTCTACCTATTTATTTTAACGTGTTTAGATTGAATTTAATTGTACAAAACAACTATTTTTAGGTGGCAGACACGTATTATTTTCGAGTTGTCGTCAATATAGTCGTTAGTGATACACGTGAATTGCCAATTATATGATCCACGTCGATGGGGCGTATCCTATGCAACCCATCAATCAAAGTATAGGTTGTACACTCTAACAGGTTAAAGTGTCAATTATATATACGATCATGCTGTTATTCAATCTACATACCCTAGTTGTTGATCAAAGAAGTAGAAACTCGCAGCGCATTTGGCATGCTCGTGTTTATAAATGTTTCCGCCAAACATACGATGATAATCGGACAATAACATGCTTCTAAACGCTCGAAATAAGGCTCACAATCGATGTTATCCAACTCAGACACATCACAAAGTACAAAACCTTACAAAACCGACCTCAACATTAGAATCCTTGAGCGATTTATGATAAAATAACGGAATTACTTTTTCATAAGTCAATGTTACTCAATCATCCTTAAAATTTCAATATTACCCTTTCTATATTCTAAAGAACTCGCATTGTTTTAATCTATTCTAAACCAATCTTTTCATCAAAATTCTTTACTTAAACCTCATCCATACTGTGGACATCCGTCCGCACCGCCAGGCGCCCCGCGCGGGACTGACCCAGTTTTGATCGCGGCGGCCACCCACGCGGCCCCCTCCCGGTCAGGGGCGAATCCACCTTGTAGCAAGGGGTAGCCCATGCTACCCCAAGCCCAATAATTATAGTTTGAATGATCCATTTTTGTTACCCCAAAAAATATCATAAAAGTCATAATAAGTAACATTTAATACTCCAAATGAACAGAAAATTTATGGTGGTGTATTGGTAAAACCTAATGTTTAGTGTCCTGTAGGCCAGGGTTCAAATCTTGTAAATAACAATTTTTTAAAGTTTATTTTGCTTTTATTGTCCCACCATAGATTAGATCGGACAACTACCTTCCCTATCTTCATTCTTCATACTAGTTTTTTTTTTGTTCAAAAATTAATTTTACATGTTGAATGATTTATTTAGGTGAAATTTATTTTCAAGCAAATTATAATGAAAGAAAAAATAATATTATGATTTTGATTATGCTCCGCTTTATTGAATATTTATTTTGAATATAAGATATGCTTCTTTAAATCGTGATTTTAAATTTTTTAGACGACGAAAAAAAATTTGCTACCCCATCCTCCAATTCCTAGATTCGCCCCTGCTCCCGGTCGGGGGCCGGTCTGATCTCGCGTTCGGGGCGATGTGTCGGACCTCAATTCGGATGACGATCCAGACTTATACTAGACGGGTGCAGGCGCCCATGTTTCCGTTGGAATCGATCGAGTCGTGGTTGTAAATGTTTAAAGGCCGATATGTTTGGTAAAACGACCTTTTTAGTGAACCGAATTCATTGCCGATTTGTGGAGTCGCCACCGAGTCAATTATGGGGACTCGGAAACCATTCAAGTCAACTTTGATCCTTAGCCGGCTCAAAGCTGAGTGGCACGGGGACCTAAAGATAAAGATTTGTGGAGTCGCCACCGAGTCAATTATGGGGACTCGGAAACCATTCAAGTCAACTTTGATCCTTAGCCGGCTCAAAGCTGAGTGGCACGGGGACCTAAAGATAAAGACTTTGTACCCTTAAGCACTCCATGCCTGAAATGACTCTTATTGCCAATGGTTTTGGACATCCGGAAACCGTCGATTCCGAGTAAGGAGTGAGGGTACGTATTGGGAAGCCAGCGTCCGCTAGACATCGACACCCAATCCCGCCCACACGTAGCGGCCTCTACTAATCAATCGGTGAGCTGATAACTTTGTTCCTTTGTTGTGGCGGAAGTACAGTAATATCCATTGTTTTAACCCTATGTCTTTTTGCTATGTCGGTTGTTTAAAGACAAGTAAGTTTATTTTGTCGTCAAAGTAGTTGTGTTTACATTCTTTACATGCAATTTCACGTGACAAGCAGGCCATGAAAAGATGCACATAGGAGAGTAGAGAATACTAGTATTATACGTATTAGCAAATCAATTTTAACGTGATAATATGGATATTAGTCATTCTCGTGGTATACCTTACCCGGTGTTCTGCTTAAGATGTGTCGGCTCGGTATTAATAGGGGTGCGTCGAACCATGTAAGCTGAGCACCGGGACTAATACGAAACCCAACCATCGCTTTGTTCAGTTTTAGCTTGTTTACATTTTGAATTCCGTGTTAGGTGATTTAGCATGCGATTATAAGGTCATAAAAGCAATAAATCATACGAAAATTGTAAATGGGAAATGTAATTAAATCGCATAACGAGGAGTTGCACCCTTGGAGTATACGCTAAACGGGACACGATGCATAGATAGTTGAGAACGGATCTCGGAACTACTTGGGTCTATTTAGAGTGTTTTAGTGTTTATGATTGAAGTTGGGACGTTACGTGTTTTAGTACGTGTAATGGACCTAGTGTCCACATCTGACATTATCGTAGTGCATATTAAAAGTATGAGAATGTAAATTTTTGTTTAGATGACAACCTAGTGACGGTTCGATTTCAAAAGGCGGATCCTCCTAGCTCGCCTGGTGATTTCGGCAGAGTTCTGTTACCGTTGGCCCTTCGTGCGGCTAACCCGAGAGAACTTCGTTACTATTTGTTGGTTCTGCGGCTAATCCGGCAGAACTCCGTTACTAAACTCGGAGTAGCTAGTCGAATACAGGCACCCCGGGATCGAGTAGAGTGCTCAAAGGTGAGGAGTACCGTTGATTTCGCTTATCGGAACTACGATCGAGTGGATCGTTTGCCTCGGGTGTCGGAGTGCGAGCCCTTAGCGAGAAACTCTTAACGAGTGAAGAGAGAAGGGAGAATGTTGTGTCGAATAAAGGGGGTGGAGGGAGGGTATTTATAGTTGTTTTCGGCTCTCGTCACACGCCTGAGTCTAGGTGCACCAGAACTCAGGCGCTTAGGTTTAGGCGTGTGAAGACTAAGGCGCGCGAGGTGAGCCGCTCGGGATTTTGAAGATACAATTTTGATACTTTCCAAAACCGAGAGTTGTACGTATTATTCGTGACTTTGGGATTAAGCTTCCCCCCCTTTGACCTAGCGCCGTTGCGCCGAGTAGGCCTCGGGTACGCATCCCGAGGTTCGCTTGGCGCGGTGCTGACTCGGTTCGAATTTTGGGACCGACTCGGGGTCCCGGTGTCACAATTGACTCTAATTAGTGTCTATGCTACCGTAATGACACGACTAAGGCTGCCTTGATGTTAATTTAATTTTTCCGAGTAATTATTTGATCCGTTCTATAGAAAAACTATCTAAAACACCGCAATCTCGCGTCGCGTTACAGTCCGATCGTCATCGGGTGTTTGTTGGGCACTTCTGCAGCCACCAGGTTCAAATCTGGGTGTCTATAGAAGCCCCCACTTTAACTGAGGCTTGAACAAGGTGAAAGTCAAAGTATAGCCACCCAGGTCAATCGAGGATTACGACCTAGTGGCTGTCCGGTCGGGTCGTTTTAAGTCCGTTGGACTACGTGTTAAGGCTCGCCAGCCAAGGCTTAGAATCATACCTGACATCTTCGCCTGTGGTCGCCTATCGGGGCCCGGGCCCGTGGTTGCCGTCTCGTTCTAGGTTCTTCATGTTCGTGTGTTTTGCCTTTTCGGATGTTCAAGAGTCCGTTCGAGTTTGGATTACCTTTTGAGTGTGTGTGACGCGTCAAGCGTGAATATGGCAGAAAAGAATTGTTCGTATGTGTCAGCTTTCATTTGAACAATTGCCTTCGAGATGCCTATGACCCCCTGAGCTTAATAAAATAAAATGCTCAAGTGTGTCAGTATCCACTCGAACAACTGTCTTCGGGATGCCTATGACCCCTCGGACTTAATAAAATGCCTTTGGGATGCTTATGACCCCTTGGGCTCGAGAATAAAATGTCTGAGTGTGTTAGTATCTACTCGAACAATTGCTTTCGAGATGCCTATGACCCCTTGGGCAAAATATGTTTGAATGTGTCAATATCCGTTCAAACTTAAATTGTTGTTTACTATGCCTCCGGGATGCCTATGACCTCTCGGGCAAAATACATTTGAGCGTGTCAGTATCTGCTCAAACTCAAATTTTTGTTGTTGTGCCCTTAGGATAACTAAGATCCTTCGGGCAAAATACGTTTGAGCGTGTCAATATCCGCTCAAACTTAAATTGCTGTTGATGTGCCCTCATAATAACTAAGACCCGTTAGGCTAAAAGGTGTTTGAGCGTGTCAGTATTCGCTCAAACCCAAATTGCTGGGGAGGTATAAGACTCCAAAATGTTCGAACGTGTCAGTATCCGCTCGAAATTAAATTGGCCTCTGGATAACTAAGACCCGTTGGGCTCGAAGACGTTTGCTAACGTTCATTTATTTTGGTTAAGTTTGTTTTGCTTTGCGGTCTTGTCTTATTTTGTTTGGATTCGCTTTGCTTTGTTCTGATTTGTTATGCGCTTGGATTCATTCGAAATTTGTTCAGATCGACTTTGTTTTGTTCGTTTTATCACGCGTTCGAGCGTGAGCGTTCTTGTTAGTCGTGGTTCCTATGCTTGTTTTATTATTGTTCCTTGTTTGGGGTTGGTTTATAGGCGTGCTTTACCGGTATCAACGAGTAATTATCCTGTCATTGTTTATTTGCTTGATTTAAGGGTGCGTGTTTTGCGGACATTGGATATCATGCCTCGTTTGTTCTTGTTTTTAGTCTTGTGCCGAGTTAGTCGGACGCGTATTCTTCTGCACCCCAATTCTCATGCGCTTAGCCCCCAGCGGTTCAGAATTTGGACGCGCGACCTGAGGCGCCCGAGTTCTTGTGGGTCGGGTTTGCTTAAATCAGCGAAGATTGGCTTCAAACGCGCGCCCCTTTTCGCCTCAATCTTGCTTCATCGATCTATTCACCGATTTCCGTCTCGATTTTTGCCATACACGAAAATGTCGACTCCGGGTAAGTGTTCTTTACTCGTCTTTTATCGATTTTGCTTAATTTGGTTGATTATGGGTCGATTTTGTTGAAACCCTAGAAAATCGATTTGGGTATTTTGAATTTGCTAAGTTTCGATGCTTGTGCTTAATCCCATTGCTAAATTAGGGTTGAATAGAGCTTGTTAGGGTAGTTATAAGCTTGATAGGAGATTTTGAGGTATGACAATGGCCTCCTATGGAGATAAATTCGAAATGCTAGGGTTAGGGACCGTTCTCTCGGTTATTCCCGTACTTGTCCTACGTAATCTTGTTCTATTAGTGTTTGTGATGATGTGGGTGACTCCTTTGTCAATTTTTGTGAGTTAGGATGCCTTCTAGGGCACTCCGTGAGGTTTTGTGTGACTTACGACGGACCAAAAGACGTCGTAACGATCTCGGATTTTTTCGAAACCACTTCCATTGTGATCGGGGTCAAAAATAGGTGTTAACGGGCCTTTCGGAATTTTGATATCTCTATCCGAAATTTTGACCTGTTTAAGCTGTTTTAGCCTGATCTGAGGCATGAATTTTTGTATTTTGCTTGGTTTTGTAGCTAGAAATGATACCGAGCATCCCGAGGGAGCTCCTTCGGTTGGCACTAGTGGCGAGGTCGCCGGGACGAGCTCACTGACTCCCTGCGGGATTCGTAGAAGATGACGAAGCGTTTCATCGCATCGTTGTGATCCATAGGCCATAAATGAGGTCGACTTCGATAGGGTAAGGAAGCGTAGGCTTCCCGAGACGGTTGCTAGGACGACTCATGTCCTGATTTTCGTACCAGAGAACGAGAAGATCGGTTACGAGGACCCTGAGTGGGTCCGGGACTGGGATGACCACCAGTTGTTGTTTCCTCCCGACTTGCACGTTTCTCACCGCATTGTTCGTGGTCTAGTGAGTATCTGTACTCATGCTTATTAGTTTTAGGTTTTGAATTTTGGTTTCGGTTTGGTTTGGTTTGTTTTGTTTATACTTGTATTGCTTCGGTTTGCAGCCCCCAGGTCCGATGAGGACCTTCTCGGGTTTTAGGACATGCCTTGAGATCTATTCTCAAAAATTGACTCCCGCGGCAAAGAGGATTATCGCGAGGACCGCTCTGGGTCCCGTGGTCGAGCAATGGGTTAGGTTGGTGGATCGCAAGACCAAGTGCAACCTCGTGGTGATTAGAGCGATGGTGGATCGCTTTCACGACACTACCTTGATGCGCGTCTGATTGTCGCCTATCTAACACGATCAAACAAAATTTATAGCTCCAACTGACCACTACGTAGTAGCGGCAAGTCAGGATCGATCCATAGGGACGGAACACGTGGGAAGTCAAGTCTAGGTCTAGTCTATTGATTGGGATCTAGGGGGGTTTTAATTGGTCACGAACTAAACTAATGAAGACGAAACTAGAATAATAAAAAGAAATCAACCAAAGGAAAGGCGTTAGGGGGAGTCGGGGAATTAGAAACGGGATACATAAACAAGGAATCAAGCCAATAATATACAATCGATAAGGCACGAGTTACCCTCTTCGGTCCCCACCTGTCACGTAGGTGACCCGGATTTCCTAATTCGACCACACTAAAACTCGCTTTCGCGGCGATTAAGATAGGTCACTAATCAGAATTACCCAAACCCCGAGTTTCCCCATATTGATAAGGGTGAATACAAGTCAACGATATTGATCAAGTAAGGTCGACACGAATACAATAATTCCAAATTAGACAAATCGACCCAAGTATATCAATCACCAAAAATCCATAACTCATGACACCAAATTCTTCATCCCCTAACCCCCTAACTAATAATCTACTCACTAATCATGAAGGAAACTACAAAAACAATAACAATAGAGAAAATAACAAAAACATGCATAATGATTAAATCTAAAGAAAATAATAACAAGACAATAAAGAAAATCACGATCTACTAAATAAACTAGAAATCGACCTAAGAGCGATAAAAGTAAGACTAATGAAAATAACAACAAGACAATAAAAACGATCTAAGAGCAACACAATTGAAATCTAGAGAAAATACCAACAAAACAATGAATAAAATTGCAATCAACAAAATAAACCATAAAACGATCTAAAAACAATAAATAAATATGATCAAAAAGAAACAATGATCAAAGAACAAAATTAAATCTAGTCTAGAGATTTGGGAGAGAAAAGAAATATACCAACTATGAAGGATGAACAATAAAGAAGAAGATTACATAAATAAAAGATGAAACTTGATGAAGAGAACAAAGGATTTGTCACTAATCCTTTAATAATCTCTAAGAATCTTCAATAAAAACTTGAATCCTTACAAAGCTTGAATGTAAATCTAGAGAATTGATGAAGAAATTGGTGAAAACTATGAAGATCTAATAGTAGCTTACTATCTAAGCTACTAGAATTGTAGAGAACTACTAAAATTACTACTAGAATGATCTACTAATGGAGGCCTAACGGAATGGTCTAATGAATGGTAATGTGCAACTAACTAGGGTATACATATATATAGTAGTTGCTTAATGAATCCTTAAACCAAAGCCCAAATCCAATATTTGCACCTTGAGATGAGACTTTACCCTTGAAATGAAACTTTGCCCAATGAGTCTTCATAGGGTGAAGTTTTGCCCTGCGAATTCTCTCCAATATGGCCGAAATGCCGTCGGGCGAAGTTACGCCTGGTCAAAATCTCATAGGGTGAAATTTCACCCTATGAACTTTTTTTCCGAAATGGCAATCTGGGGAGGAACACCGTCGGGCGAAGTTTCGCCCGGTCAAATCTCATTGGGTGAAACTTCGCACTGTGACTTCAGAGGGCCATAACTCTCTCGTTTGATCTCCGATTGGGGCGTGTAATATGTCGTTGGAAAGCTAAGAAAATAAGCTTTCACCTCCAACTAGAATCGCTTCTATTCGAGGTCTAGAACTCTAGATATATTCATTTGAAGTTCGACCTCTCCGTTGAAGATGCCCAATGGACTATAGTTTTGCACTTTTGCTCAAGGTTTCACCCTTTGATGCTTGGACCTTTGCTTTATGGCATGCTTTGGAAGATATATCGCTCCTTGTGCTCGTGGAAGCTCGATCATGCTTTCGGTGCCAAATCCTATAAAAATTGATAGAGAAACTACCAAAAACTCGTAAAATGCATAAGAGGGACGCTAATGCGAGAAATACTCAAAATAGGGCAATAATCGCACTTTGATCTCGCAAAACGAGGGAAAAACGAGTCTAAATGGGAGGAAAAACGGTCTAAATTTAGCACACAACATACCTCGACCTTTCACATGTCCCTTGGGGAGGTCGGGGTGACTTTAGAGGACTTCGGGGTTATTACGGGTTTACCTTGGGGTCCTGAGAGGATTATATGGGCTGCCGAAGGCCCTAGGTTAGATAGTGATGAGGTCCGGGGCCTCATCGGGGATTGTTTGGAGCGTGAGGCTTACAGTACGCTTCATGCTCTGGTGAGTTCGTATATCATCGATCATTTCGAGAGGGTGGCGGTGTTAGAGGGTTGAGCACCCAACACGCCTAAGCAGGATGCCCGGTTGTGGTTGTGGTACTTCCTAGGATCGACCCACTTCTCGGATAAGGGCAAGAGGTTTAGTACTAGGATTTTGCCTCTCCTAGCTGATTTAGGTCAGTTGGGACGTTTTGATTGGGTGACCGCAGCTTTCGTAGAGATGACCCGCTGCTTGCAAGTCATGGTGAGGCCGTTGCAGGTGGAGTCGGTCTTGGCTTTGCCCATTGTGGGCCCAGGTCTCGTGTTGGAGGTTAGTAATTTTCTTTGCATTCGCTTATTGGGTTTGTTTAGTTTAGTTTGGTTTTACTAAAGATGTTTTGGGGTTTTACAGGCCTGGATCTATTCCTACTTCCCTTGCTTGGCACCTAAAACGGTTCGGGCTCGCCCGACCAGATTCTCGGTGAGGATCGAATGGAGGCTGGCTCAGCCTAAGAGTACGACCAGCCGCTACCCGTCGGAGAACGTG
Source organism: Agrostemma githago (assembly GCA_958450325.1). Lineage (NCBI taxonomy): Eukaryota > Viridiplantae > Streptophyta > Magnoliopsida > Caryophyllales > Caryophyllaceae > Agrostemma > Agrostemma githago. The sequence goes on along the minus strand of OY288247.1, from coordinate 18,162,772 downwards.
CTGGTTAAACGGCTACGCCTTGAGTACGTAAGTTTTCTCTTTATAGCTCGTTTTATTTAGTATCCTCCAAGGGTTTAGGGTTATTGAAATGCTAGTTTCGTTTGTGTAGTTTGTGGCCCGTCCTTGGGCCGACTACGAGGGTGTGCCTGAGTATGTGGCGGCAGAGTTGTGGCCTCGGAGCTATAGGAGGATGCTTCTTCTTGCGTTGTTTCGCCCGGTTTGGTATCTGGGCGAACGGTTGGTGCGTCAGTGCTTGTATGACGATTTTAGGGTACCGGTTGATCCTCCCCAGACCATGTTCAAACCACCCATCGCCGTAGAGGTCCTCGAGGGTAGGGATGGAGAAGGAGATGATGCACTCTTGGTGCCTGGTGCCTCTTATCTATCTCATGTCAGCCAGCGGCTAGCTTGCCACCGCCTCGTGGTGAGAACATGATCTTTGATTTTAAAGGTCACCTCGTTTTATGGCTTAGTATTTACTTGCTTTTTGACCGGTCCGCTTTTCTTTTAGCTGGCCGACCCGGCTAATGCTGTTCAGCCCCCAGACTTCCCCTTGACGCTGCTTAGAGTAGATGCGGTCGGGGTAGCTTTTACTGAGCCTCTCCCTCCATGTTCTGCCGAGGAGATGGATGCTGGGATCGAGTGGCGCGACCGGGTATGCTGGGTAAGTTTCGGTTTCTATTTTGGATTTGAGCTCTAAGAGTTAGGTTTTGTTTGGCTGACTTGTATGGTTTCGCCTTTCAGGTTTCGTCAGCTTGCCATCAGCGGTTGTGGCAAGCCGCCAACTGCTTCCAGGCCTACGCCTCGAGGGTTCCCCGTGACACTTTGGGATCTCAAATCGGTAAGTACGCGTACCTAGGGCTGACTTTTTAGGTTTTTTGTATGTTTTCCTAAAGTGCGAGTTACATTTGCAGGATGCCCCTGATATGGTGGGACAGTTGGAGACTTGGGTGACCGAGCTTGAGGTGGAAGCGGCTGATGCGCGATGACGAGATTGCTCAACTCAAGGAGCGGCTGGCTCGGTCTCAGGGCGAGACCTCTGCGTAGGGCGAGGCTAGGCAAGGGATTGGGATGGAGAGGGAGGCAGAGGCTGAGGCTGAAGGTCATGTTACGGGCATCACCGAGGAGGTTGGAGGGATTTCCGAGACAGTCACTCTAGATATGCTGTCGGGGATGGACGGTAGTGAGTCTCCTACCTTCGCTTTGGAAGACTTAGGTCTGGAAGATAACATCGGTGAGTTCGTGATAGCCATCAGCGCGGCTTTTAGGGGTCCTCCCTAGTCTTATGAACTCGATTTGTGTATGGATTCGTATGCTTTGTATATTTGTAAGACTTTTAGTATTTGAATTAATTAGTTTATTCTTGTGTTTTTGTTTTGTGAAATGTTGACCTAGATCGTCAAGTAATCACTTCGCGTTTGTTTTATTTACGATTTCATCGTAGTTTAGGACGTTCTAAAATGCGTTGGGGTTGCGTGAGAGTACGAAAATGGTTTTTCGGACTTTTGAAATGCGTTAGTTTGAACCGGGAATTGGATTAGATAGTACGTCGATTGAAATGTTTGACTTGACATGGTGCGAAACATAAAAAAAGTCGACATGTTTTGACCGAGTGTGTTAGGAGGCAAGTGTAGTTGTCTCGACATTCATATTTAGGATGAGGCAAAAACCAAAAAAGAGCTAGTCCACTTTCTTTTTTTTTTTTAAAAAAGTTAGACCGCTTTTTGTGTACTCATGCTATAGACCCGACTTGACAATAACCGTTAAAGGCTACAACACGCCTAGATGGGGTAGCTTATCCCCCTAAACGAAAAAAATGAAAAAGACGTCTAAGTCCGGTGGGTCCGACGGGTGAGATGTGTTATTCGCGTGACCTCGCAACTCTTGCATGGGTGTTTCGGTCTCTAGAGAGGGTTTTAGTTACTTCGGGAATGTGGACGTCCGTCCGCACCGCCCGGCGTCCCGTGCGCGCCCACACGAGACCGACCCGGTTTTTCAACGTGTGGCGGCGGCCACCCACGCGGCTCCCTCCCTGTCGGGGGCCGGTCCGATCTCGCGTACGGGGCGAAGTTTCGGACCTCGATTCGGATAACGATCCAGATTTGTACTAGACGGGTGCGGGCACCCGTGTATCCATTTGGAATAGATCGAGTCGTGGTTGTAAATGTTTAAAGGCCAATTTTTTTGGTAAGGCGACCTCTTTAGTGAACTGAATTCGTTGCCGATTTGTGAAGTCGCCACCGAGTCAATTATGGGGACTCAGAAACCGTTCAAGTCAACTTTGATCCCTTGCCGGCTCAAAGTTGAGCGGCACGAAACCTAAAGATAAAGACTTGTAAACTTAAGCACTCCATGCCTGGAATGACTCTCATTGCCAATGGTTTCGGACACCCAGAAACCGTCGATTCTGAGTAAGGGGTGATGGTACGTATTGGGAAGTCAACATCCGATAGATGTCAACACCCAATCCCGCCCGCACTATAGCGGCCTCTACTAATCAATCGGTGGGCTGATAACCTAGTTCCTTTGTTGCGGCGAAAATACTATAACATCCGTTGTTTTCACCATATACCTTTTGCTACGTCGGTTGTTTAAGGACAAGTAAGTTTTATCGTCAAAGTAGTTGTGTTTACATTCTTTGCATGCGATTTCACGTGACAAGCAGGCCATGAAAAGATGCACGTAGGAGAGTAGAGAGTACTAATATTATACGTATTCGCAAATCAGTTTTAACGCAATAATACGGATATTAGTCGTTCTCGTGATATACCTTACCTGGTATCATTTGCCTCGGGTGTCAGAGTGCGAGCCCTTAGCGAGAGAAAAGAGAGGGAAGAACGAGTTGTGTAGAAGTAGGCACAAACTAGTGATTGTGTGTCGAATGAATGAGGTGAGGGGGGGGGGGGGGGGTATTTATAGGTATATTCGGTCCTCGTCACCCACATGGACGCCCTTGGTTAAGCGGCTCGGTCTTCAGGCGCCTGGTGTGAGGCAGTTCAGTCTTCAGGCGCCTGAGCTGAGGCTGTCGAAGTTTTAAAGATCCGATATCAAAACTTTCCAAAACGGAGAAGATGCATATCCTAGGTTATCTTGGAGGTTAAGGCTTCCCCCTAACCCTAGTGTGTCAAGCGCCGAGTGGACTTCGGGTGCGCGTCCCGAGGTTCGCTCGGCCCGACACGTTGACTCGGGTTTGACTTTGCATATTTCGGGACCGATTCGGGGCCCCGGTTTCGGAATTGACTCTAATTAGTGTCGACGCGACCGTAACGACACGACTAAGCCTGCCTTGATGATAATTTAATCTTTCCGAGTAATTATTTTATCCGTTCTATAGAAAAACTATCTAAAACATCGCGAACTCGCGTCGCGTTGCAATCCGATCGTCATCGGGTGTTTGTCGGGCACTCATGCAGCCACCAGGTCCAAATCTGGGTGTATACAGAAGCCCCCACTTTGACTGAAGCTTGGACAAGGTGAAAGTCAAAGTATAGCCACCCAGGTCAATCGAAGATTACGACCTGGTGGCTGTCCGGTCGGGTCATTTTAAGTCCAGTGGACTACGTGTTGAGGCTCGCCAGCCATAGCTTAGAAATCATACCTGACGTCTTCGCTTGCGGTTGCTTGCTTGGGCCCGGGCCGTTGCTTGATATCTCGTTCTTGATTCTTTATGCGCGCACGCTTTGTCTTCTTTGGCTTGTTTAAACAGTTTGTTTAGTTTTTAAATGTTTTTTAGTGATGTGTTAAGTGTAAGTGCAAAGAATGCTCATACTTATGTTTAAACAAACTTTTGGGATGCTTGTGAGCCCTTGATAAAACGTTCGAGGGCATTAGTCTCCATTCGAGCGGTCGTCTTCGGGATGCTTGTGACCCCTTGGGCGAAATGAAGTGAAACAACAAAAACGTTCGAGGGCGTTAGTCTCCACTCGAACACCTGTCTTTCGGGATGCCTCTGACCCCTAGAACAAAACAAGATGATATAAACTATTCGAGGGCGTCAGTCTCCACTCGAATAGCTGTCCTCGGGGATGCTCTGACCCCTAGGACAAAATTGCTGTTGTTAACTACTCGAGGGCGTCATTTTCCACTCGAGCAGCTGTCCTCGGGGATGCTCTGACCCCTAAGACAAAATTGCTGTTGTTAACTACTCGAGGGCGTCAGTCTCCACTCGAGCTGCTATCTTCGGGGATGCTTTGACCCCTAGGACAAAATTGCTGTTGTTAACTACTCGAGGGCGTCAGTCTCCACTCGAGCAGCTGTCTTCGGAGATGCTCTGACCCCTAGGACAAAATAAATCATTCGAGGGCGTCGGTCTCCTCTCGAATGAAAAAAGCTGTGGAGGTATCAGACTCCTTCGAGGGCGTTGGTATCCACTTGAAAAATTGCTGCCGAGGGTGTTGGTATCCACCCGACAAATTGCTGTGGAGGTTTCAGACTCCTTCGAGGGCGTTGGTATCCACTCGAAAAATTGTTGTTGTTGTGCCTCCGGAATACTAACGTCCCTCGGGCAAAATTGCTTTTGCTGTGCCTCCGGGATACTAACGTCCCTTGGGCAAAATTGCTGTTGCTGTGCCTCCGGGATACTAACGCCCCTCGGGCAAAATTGCTGTTTGTTTATTCGTTTTAGTTGAAAGTTTTTTGTTTAGTGAGTTTGTCTTATTTTGTTTGGGTTTGCTCTTGCTTTGGTACTTTCAGTTTTTTGACATGGGCCTTTTGCTTGATTCTTTATTGGTGTCTTAATTCTAGTTAGATATCCTTGGCGGATGGTTGTATTGATTTCGATTTTGCTTTAGGTATTCCTTAGGGGGACGTGAATTGAATGCTTAGGGACTCGTTTCAGGTTGATTTTATTATTTTGAGTGCTACCAGGGACTCACTTAAAACTGAATTGAATTAAATTAAATTAAATTGACATGAATTGAAATTGGATTGAGTGTTACCAGGGACTCATCCAAAATCGGAATTTTAAGTTAAATTGAGCGCTACTAGGGACTCGTTTAAAATGGGTTTGAGCGCTACAAGGGGCTCGTTTAAAATAGTTTTGAGCGCTACAAGGGGCTCATTTAAAATGGTTTTGTGCGCTTCAATGGGATCGTTTAAAATTGTTTTGAGCGCTACAAGGAGCTCGTGTAAAATTGTTTTGAGCGCTACAAGGGGCTCATTTAAAATGGTATTGAGCGCTACAAGGGGCTCGTTTAAAATTGTTTTGATTCTGAGTGCTACCAGGGACTCGTTGAATTAAATTGAGTGCTACTAGGGACTCGTTTAAAATCGGATTATGAACGCTGCCAAGGGCTCGTTTAAAATTGTTTTGAGCGCTACAGGGGCTCGTTTAAAATTGTATTGAAATTGAGGTGTGAATGCTTTGCGGTTCATTAGACTCACGAGTTTAAAATTTACCTTATGAATGCTTTGAGATTCGATTGAGTTTTTTTGTTCAGATATCGCACATAGATTGTCATGTGCTTCGGTATGAGTGGTCTTAATTATTAGCTAGGGGTTTTCATGTTTTTTCTGTTGGGGGGTTGATTTTGATTAGGGGAGGTTTTGAGGTTTCACCTAGTTTGGGTTGGTTTTGCTAATGATGTTTTTGGGTTTTTGCAGGATTGGTTTTATTCCTATTTCCCTTGATTGACACCTAGGATAGTGCATGCTCGTCCGGTAAGGCTTCCGGCGGGGATTGATTGGTGGTTGGCTCAGGCTAAGAGTACGACAAGTCACTACTCGTCGGAGAATATGCTGGTGAACCAGCTGCGCATCGAGGATGTAAGTTTCCTTCTTACGGTTTATTTTACTTAGTAACCCCCAAGGTCAAGGTTGTTGAAATGTCGGTTTTGGTTTTATTGCTTGTTTTGTCCTATGGTTTAGTGTTTGCTTTAATTTTGAACAGTTCGCTTTTGTTTCAGCTTGGCGATTTGGCTAATGCTGTTCAGCCCCCAGACTACCCTTTGACGCTGGTTTGTATTTAGACTGTAAAACAACCCCTAATTTTTGTGCTGCTCAGGGTTGATGTGGCTTGGGGTAGCCTTTACAAAGCTTCTTTTCCCGTGTTCCGCTGAGGAGATGGAGGCTGGTATGGAGTGGCGTGACCGGGTATACTGGTTAAGTTTCGGTTTCTGTTTCAGATTTGGGTTCTAAGGGTTAGGTTTTGTTTGGCTAACTTGTATGGTTTCGCCTTTCAGGTTTCGTTAGCTTGCCATCAGCAGTTGTGGCAGGATGCCAACTGCTTCCGAACCTACGCCTCGAGGGTTTCCCGTGACACTTCGGGACCTTGATCGGTAAGTACGCGTACCTAAGGTTGGCTTTTAGGTTGTCTCTATGTTTTCCTAAAGTGAGGGTGACATTTGCAGGATACCCCTGATATGGTGGGGCAACTGGAGACTCGGGTGACCGAGCTCGAGGTGGAAGAGGCCAAGTTGCTGTCGCTCCTGCCATCTCGGGATAATGAGATTGTCAAGCTTAAGGAGCAGCTGGCTCGGACTCTGGACGAGACCTCGGCACGGGGTGAGGCTAGGTTCGGGACCGAGGTGGAGAGGGAGGTTCATGCTACGGGCGCTACCGATGATGTGGGAGGGACTCCCGAGACAGTTACCCTAGATATGTTGTCGGACAAGGATGGCATCGAGTCTCCTCTTTTTAAGCTGGAGGATCTAGGCTTGGATGATGACACTGGTGAGTTTGTGATAGCTATAGGCGCGGCTTCTAGGGGTCATCCCTAGTTTGTATATTTTAGACTTTTAGTATTTCGATTGATTTGTTAGCCTTGCGTTTTGTTTTGCTTTTGAAATGTTGTCTTAGATGACAAGTAATCACTTCAAGTTTGGTTTGTTTGCGATTTCGTCATAGTTTAGGACATTTTAGAATGCGTTGAGATTGCCTGAGAGTACGAAAATGCTTTTTCTAGATTCTTAAAATGCGTTAGTTTGAGCTGGGATTTGGATCAAGTAGTACGTCGATGAAAATGTTTGACTCGAGACGTGTAAAGAAGTAAGAAATGCTTTCTAGCTAAAGTGTATCGACCGAGTGCGTGTTCGGTGCTAGGAGACAAGTGTGACTGTCTCGACATTCATGTTTAAAATGAGGCTAAAAAGAAAAAAGTTAGACCCCTTTTTATATCTTAGTGACAATGCCGTGGTGGGCTAAAGACACAATTAGACCGCTTTTTATATCTTAGTGACAATGTCATGCTGGGCTAAAGACGCAAATTGACGATGTCATTCGAGGCTACGACACGCCCCTGTGGGGTAGCTTATCCCCCTAAAAAAACAAAACGTCTCAGTCTGGTGGACCCAATAGACGTAATGTATTGTCCGCGTGGACCTGTCATTCTTGCGCGGGCATTTCGGCTTTTGGAAAGGGGTTTAGCGACTCCAGAAGGTCGTTCCTGATGTCCGGGGTTGTCGGATGTGAGATAAAGGTTCAAGATTTTGGAGAAGATCGTGTTACAGAATAAAGAAGCTATGTGGGCTAATGTCACTAAGCGCCCGACCGGAGACGGCGTTATCGGTCCTAGTATTTGTCAGTTCATCTAAACGGGCGAGACTGATGAGACTCATATTTGAGAATGTGAGTGAGGAGGGAAGTGGGATTGGCTGGGCCTGCCTTTAGCTAGGGCGGTGGAAGCTTGTGTTTGGAGGGGCCGATGGTGAGAGACCCGAACAAGCACACCCGAATGGCGAGAAAAGGGGAAAGTCGGGCCGGTAGAGCCCAGCCATTTAATACTATGTTCTATTAATTGATATTATGTGGCGTATTAGTACTAGTTTTTGTAGGGTTTTGCTTGACACGTCGTCATTTTCCGGGGTAGCCGGATTTCGGATGCTCGATGTAAAGGGCCTCGACAAAAGCTTGATTTAAGTGATTTTTTTATTAATGAGAAGACATTTTTTAATTTTGTTTTCCTTTTTTGTGGTGGCTCGCAACTCGATTCTTCATTTTGCCCGGAGCGCCTTTTCGGGTTTTCACTCCGTCCTCGGCTCACCTTTTTTGCTCTTTTTTTTTTGTATATATATTTTTACGACGGCTCGCAACTCGTTTCTTCTTTTTGCCCGGGGCGCCCTTTCGGTTTTTCACACCGTCCTCGGCTCGTCGTTCGTGCTTCGTCATTGAAATCACTTGTTAACCGGAGCGTGGGAAAAGGTTCTGGTTTGCATGTGAATCGGGTAATCGATTTTTTTATTTTGTTGGCTGTACCCGTGGAAGTGTTGCCTACGTATCCGTGTTTAAACGGAATCAAACCATGTTCGTAGTTCTTTATAGATATGAGTGATTTTGTTTAGACCCGTTATGCCAATTATCGATGTGAGATGTTTAGAGTGTTTCACATGGGTTTTCATCCTAGCTAAAATTAATGTGATATGGTCGGGTGTGATCCCTTGAAAGTGACAATTACCGAGGTACCGCGTTTGGGTCAGGGCGACTGGCTTGGATGGTTTTGGAATGTGGAGCTAGGTAGTGAGTGGCTCTGATGAACTAAGATCTGGAGCTTAATTTTTGTGGAGTTAAGGCTATTGGGTTACGGTTTCGTAATGTGGTAGGAAATGGGAAGCTGAGTAAAAATGACTCAGACTTCAATCGAGTGGGTTGTAAATTACGTGGAATCTGATTTCCATGTCTGGCCCTAACGGTTGAGATTATCCTATTGCGCTTGAATCCTCAAAATTCCGGACTGTCTCCTAACAAGTGTCTCGAGAAGGTCTTAAGGATTGTAATGTAGGGAGTCTAGTATTTGGGTGCTAGCTGACTAGCCTGTTCATTTTTCTTTTTCTCTTTTTTTTGCTTTTTGTTCGGACTTTGCACTTAAAGTCGAATTGGATGATTGGGGGTTTCATTTGACCGTTGATTTTGCTCTTGATCATTAAATTGGGCCGATTTAATTTGGCCTTGGTTTCATTCTTTCTTTGGCTCCTTTTGGCCATTTCAGACCCTTTTTCTTTTTTCGTCAAACTAGCACCTAAGGTAGGAATTGGTCGGTCTTTATTTGAGGGATGTTTATTGTGGGAAATGAGTTTGCCTTCCGTCTTTGATCACAAGCTAAAAGACTATCTAGGTCTGTCATAGGATTCGGGGATGCTCGTTCTAAGGGATAGTGTTTGGATTTCAACACCAGGCATGGAATAGGTAAAAAGGAACACGGGATCTCGGTTCTTGTAACTCCTCGTTGTTTTGAGGTTTATTTGGTTGTTATCGATAAATGGCATAGTATCGAGACGTAAGCGAGAAAAATCAAGCGATTGTCGAGGCGCATTATAAAGGAAGAAAAGTTTATTTCTTTTTATTGATAGTAATAAGCGGGCTACGTGCCCGAGACATTGTTTTTGGGGAGGTGGAGGACAGGTCCCCTCCTACCTTCGGACTTGATGCGAAAAACAAAAAGACATTTATTACATTATTAGGTCTAGGCCCTAAGACGAACTAGAATCTGACTCGGACACAGATTTTACTCGTCTGGGCGGGTGCCCGCTGGTTGTCGGGGTCTTCCTTGATATTCAAGACATTCTCCTCTATAGGGTTGAGGTGGGAACAATCGATGGTGTCGTCAAAGGCAGCGTGAACGCTAAAGGGGTTTGTGGTATTGTTTGTTTTTTCGGGTGGAGGGAGATGCATAGTCCCATTTTCTATCATATTTTGTATGGTATGCTTGAGTCGAAAACAAGATTCGGTATCGTGGCCCTTGCCACCGTGGAAGTGGCAATACTTATTAGCATCCCATGACTTTGCCCTTTTGTCTGCGGTGGGTCCGCAGAGGGACCTATGGGCTTGAGCTTCCCTTGATCGACCAGATGCTCGAGAGCTTCGGTGTAGGAAGAATTGAATGGGGTGAATTCTCTTAGTGACCTTTCTACTTTGTTGGATGCGATTTTATAAGGTCTTGAGGTTTTTCCCTTATCGACTTTAGGAAGTTTCGATCGGGCGGAGCATTGGGATGCTCTGCCCTCGGTAGGTTCTTGGGCAAGGTAACTGCTCGGATTAGCGTTTGTTTCGCTTTCTGGGTCTCTACTCTCAAGGAAATTGAGGCGGTTATCGATGTAATGAACGGAGAAAGTCAAACGGGTTACCGAATTATGGATGTTGCGAACCAATTTGGTTAGGGTACTGACATCGTTGCGGATGCTTTCGATGGCGCTTGAATCTACCGACATGTTGAGGAGTGATTCTAGTGAGAAAGTGTAACACCCGCTATTTTCCTAGCATTTTTATCCTTTCCGCTATGACTACGTCATAACTCTATTTCGGGCTTATATTGCATCTTTTTTTTTTCAAGCTTTATTTTTATTTGAGAGTCCGATATTATTATTCTTTTTAAAGAGATTTGAACTCTTTTAAACCTATTTATTTGATTTTCATCATAAATTAATTATTTTTCCGCAAGGAATTCTACTTCTCTACTTCTCTACGAAATTAATGTTTTTAAGCTCGAATTTAAGTTGTTTCTTTTCCTACAAATGTCTAATTATATTTATATAATATTTTCAACTAAGAAATATTTTTATTTATGAAAATTTAGCCATTAATGATTTTTTTACGAAATTTCGTAAATAATTATTTTCCAACGTGAGGTTTACTCGAATTGCTTCGAAATACCTTTAATAATTTTACGATCATTTTTTTTAATCAACCTACAATTATTTTTGGACCCCTTCCCACCATTTTGGACCGTGACCCCCATGTCACACTACTACTTCATATTTTTATAACTTATTATTTTTATGTTTTTAAGAGAACAATTATTTCACAAGATATTTTTACCATATTTTAATGTGATGATTCATGCAAAAACTTTTCAACCTCCACATACATCATTTTGGCCAAGTTGTGTTGTATGCATGTACCTTGTTTTCATCAATTTTAAAAGCTTCATTTATGCTTAATCCTTTCATTTTTTTTTCTCATTCAATTTACATCAATTTTAATCAAGCCAAATACTTCCTCTTTTTCTCTCTTTTGGTTCATGAAATCTGAATTTTTTCATCAGCCATTTCTGGCCAGAAAACCGTCTTCAAGCATCGCCTTCTGTCTCCTATTTTTCTCTTATTTCGATCCTCTTTTCGTCTCCTTCGTTAAGGTATTAATCGATTTCTTTCCCAATCATTTTTACCTTGTTTTTCCAGCGATCTTATGGTATTTTCATACCATGGATTTCATGTTTTTATAGGCTTCTTGGTCGATCCCGAAGCGGACGAATATATTATCGACTCGAATTTGGACTTGAGGTAACGTCGATGTTACTCGGTATTGCATGATTTTATTTGTGTAATTGCATGTATATAATTATAATTTTATTTTGACAATATATGTATGTCATATAATCTGGAAAATTTTTAAAAGTTCAAATTTGTATGTTTCGGTATTTTTATCGCTTTTACGAGATTAACGATTAAATCGTCATATTAGTTTGTAAAATCATCGGCCTAAACATGTAATATATGTTTATATATTGGAAAAATGTTTTTTTTTTGATGATTTTTAATAATTTAGTATTTTTCTGATATTTTTGATATCGATTATTGAATTATTACCGTTATCGGACAAAAACGATTAAAAGCCGATTTTTAGTTCTAGTACCTAAACACTTTATTTTAATCTGATTTTTGACGTAGTGAAACTTTCTGGTGAAATAGAATTTTCTGAATTATTTCATAAGTTTTCGGAATTTTTAAGTGGATGAATTAATTAATCACTTTAAATCATCGTTTATCGTTAAAACCGTGTTTGTCGTTTAAATTCTTGATTTCTGGTCTTTGGTTTAAATCTGGAAAAATTATGATTCTGATAATTTCATAATAAAATTTAATTTTATGATTTTTAGTGCTTTAATAAAATGTTAGGACGATAAGTTTTATTAATGGAATCGTTAATTGTGAAAACGGGTTTTAAATGACGGTTTTATTGGAATTTGGTAAATCTGGAACTTTGGAAAGTCTGGAAAATTAGTATGTTCTGGAAAATGGTGATTTTTAAGTTTAATAATAGTTTTTGGATATTAATACTTAAATCATTTTGTAATTACTATTTTTATTAATCGTTATTGTCGAGATTGGACGATTAACGAGAAAACGCTTTAAAAACCGAGTTTTAGGATTCTGGAAAATTTTCTTTTCTGGACAGAATGTCCATAAATATATTTTAACTATTTTACGTAATTTTTGTACTATTTATTAAAGTCTTTAATTATTAAGTATTGATTTTCGGACAAATTGTGATTTATCGTTAAAATGATTCGTCTTACCTAAAGAATTATTTTTCCAGCAATTTTGAAAGTATTTAAATCTGAAACTTTAAGAGTTAAATCATCCCTTAACATACTCTAAATATATTTGTTGGTTTAATTAAATAAAGACGTTCAAATATTTAATTTTGACATTTGCCGTAAAAATCCTATTTATATTTGTATTGTCGAAACTATTAATAATTAGGGAATTTGAGTTTTATAAATTTTGGAAACACCCTAATTAGTAGTAATAAAATGTTTAAGACATTTTTAATCATTTTATAACGCTTATACGATATTTTAATAATTACATAAAATTAAATGTTCACTTTGGTAATTAATATCGTTAAGGCCGAAAGTATTAGTTTTATAAATCTATACGTTTACTAAAAATGTGATGTTAGTATAAACTAATATTTTTGCTATTTTGATATGATGCTATTTTTGGTAAAGTTTCTAAAAATAGAAGTTTCCTAATATAGAAAGTTTCCTCTTTTGGAAAGTGATCCTTTTCTTTTTGTTCTCTTATTATTTATAATGATTATATCTTTTGAATTTATCGATAATGGATTGTTTTGGAGTTATGGAATAAGGAAAAGTGTGGGTTTAGAGTAATATAGTCTGGGATGTACGTTTTGCCATCAACTATAAAGCTGGTGTGTCTTTGTTGAGACACATTGGTCGTTGAACTGAGCATAGTTTGTGTTCAGGAGTGTGTATATTTTGACCTTAAACTTAGATATTGCATCGTGTAAGTCGCCGTCGGGTTGAACTGGATTACGGTTGGTGTCCAGGAGGGGTGTACATTACTTAAGCCAGGACCTCGCTGCACGCAGTCCTGTTATGGTTGAGTTGCCTAGTTAGAGACCGAAGTCTTATTTGTTTTGACTAAGTTCTCGAAGCTAGTTTAGTATTGTCCTAGTGAAATTCTAGATTCTACATTAATCCTATCCATAACGCCATTCTGAATATTTTTGTTATTATCGATATAATTTGGTTGCAGGTTGGCAAATGTTTTATGTTTTCTTCGGAAAACTCATTTTTATTATATTGTTTTGATACGTGAAGTTTTTCACTGAAAGTTTATTTTTATTATAATGTGTTTTACTGTTTTCCATTTGTACTATTTTTCTATAATAGTAATTACAGTTTTAAAATTCTGTCATACGGCTGGGAGAACGTTGACGTTGCTCCCCACTGATTGTGGCTGTTATGTTTTTAACATGGCAGGTGTATGTGTTTTCCTTCGGGTGGGCTAGCGAGCAGTTATGGATCCGGCTTGTTTTAATAAGATCACTGTATTATGGATTGTTAAAAACCCTTTTTATGGATCTTATTTTATTTATTTTATTTTGTAGCCATTTTTATTTTATGGTTTATGTATTGACTTACCATTTTTATTTAATCAAGACATAGCTACAGTGTATTATAATCCCACTTCTACAGTGTTTCCGCCACTGTATTGCGTTAAAATTCCTAGGGGATTACAGTTGGTATCAGAGCATCACTGCTCTCAACGCTTACACCTAAAATTAGGGAAAATACCAGTAAATTATTTAAACAGTAAATAAAAATATGATTAGAAATGGGTAGAAACAAGTAAGGACTTAACTGTTAGGTTTATATGTTCTTGTAACTCAATGACTAGCATTGAATATTTGTTTCTTTTATCGAGAAGAAGATGAAAGAACAAGATTATGATATGCTGCTCCAGATCGGGACAAGACCTGCTTAGCACTCTCAACGCCAGTTGACTCGAGTGGACAACTTTGTGCTCCAATAAAGAGGTTGATGATGACTTTTCAGCTCCGGTTTAGTTTGCTCAAGCTACAGGTTAGATGAAAAAGAGTAGATCTAGATGGAGCGACCCAAGACTTGTGTGCTCGTTCCTCTACAAGAAGATGAAGTAATCCTTTTGGACCCCCCCCGTGAACTCTGGAGGCCCAAAGATTCTCCTCTGGTTCAAGAACTTAGTAATATTGGATCATCGACTCTTTTCTTCCTTCCTCTACTTCTTCTAATTCTTCTCTTTTATATTCTCATCTTCATTCGCTTGGTGATTCCTCGTTCTATTCTTCTTCTCTACCATCTTTCTCTTGAGATTCTTTGGTTAGACCGAATTCTGTCTTAGTGAGTCTTTTGGAAGTTACAGATGTTTGAGGTTTAGTAACTCTTGTTACCTCGTTTGAGGATTGTGAGTTGTACCATATTTTTTAAGCAAGTAAGAAATTCTTGAGGATTGATTCGAATGGTAAATTGTTAATTGATGGAATTAGGATGATACTTTAGACACTAAACCTTGGGTTATAGGTTTGATTATTTTGGAGTACTTAGATTTGAATATATTTTAGAGTAGTGAGAGTATGTCATATTTGATGGATACATAGTACCTAAACTAGAACCGAACTTCGTGTAACCGGTAATATTGATTTGGGTTTCTTGTCTAAGCTAGGCTGACATATGGATAGTCGTGGTCTTTTGGAATCATAGATCACTGTTTAAGATGTTGGCCTGAGTGTTGTGGTACCATTTCAGGTCCTCGTTAATGTTTTGTAAATTTTGGTTGACATAGATTAAACCTTGTTTCTTATGGATTAGATCGTGGATCGTTGATGTAAGGTTGTAACCTATGAACTTTGGAGTTGAGTGATCTAAATTGGATAAATTGTTGTTAACCTTGAAATGGAGAAACATATTGCCATTAGAGGTTTGATTTATCGCGTTGTTTTGAGGAATACTTTGATGTCATTCATCTTAATGGATTTATAGTTCAGAACCTTAGACCAACGAGATTGTGGCTTCGTTGAGTTATTAAATATTTTGTGGTTGCACCATTACGATTAGAAATTTGATGGACTTCTCAGAAATATTAATCGAATGACGTGTTTGAAGATGTGAGTGTTTGCGCCATTACCTATAGGTTTGAGCGTGTTTGAGGATTTATTGTACTTCCCCAACTTCTGCAATTGTGGTATTATAAATATGTTGGTGATCATTTTTGAGGATTTTGTGTCAGAACATTGTTAATTGGTGGATTTTATTTAGTCTTCCTTACTCGAGAAATTTGAAGTACACCTCGAGTTGAGACCTTATGAGCTTTAAATTTATGAGCCTTAGCGATTTCGAGTTTGAGTATGTTTTGATAACCGTTGGAATCTTAATTAATGGATTTGTCTAAATCATTTGTGGATTTCTACCGTACTAATTGAATGATTATATAAGTATGTAAGACTTAATTTTGGAGGTTGTAGATTGAGTAGGACCACCCTGTACTGATATTGGACTTAGCGTTATTTGATGGGAATTAGGAACCCGTGTTTGTGGGAGTCGTGCTTGGAATCTCGAGATGGTTAATTTCTTCTATAATCCTTGAGAGCTCTTTTTGATTCTCAACTCCGTCTTCCATTCTGCTTCTCTTGAATTCTGTTACGGTAACTCCTGCCAATCCCTTCAACCTTTGTCGATTTTGAAAACTCTTATTTTAATTTATTGTTTATCCTTGACTCTATTTATCCGTTCATCATTTCCCCGAACTTATGAAAAGTTTGACTAATTTAATTTTTTTTTCCGTTAAATTTTAACATTTTGAAGCATAATTTCAAATTTTAAAACTCCCCATTTTGTAAAAACTTTGAGCAATTTAACATTTTTGGTTATCGTGAAATTCTAACATTTTGAGTTATGATTTCTATTTATGAAACTCCCCGTTTTGTAAAAAAAAAAGAAAAGAATTTGACTAAATTAAACTTTTCGAATATCGTGAAATTTAACATTTTTGAATTATAATTTAAGAAATTTATACTTCACTTTTGTTTTATCTTTGGTTGATATTTATATTAAGTCCTGTTTCAAAATGCCTTAATAATTTATTTTAAATTATTTTGAAAATATTTCAATTTTTGATTTTCAAATGATCGGAATTTTATGAAGACTTGCATATTTCCAAATACTTCAACTTCTATAGGATTATTTTGTAAAGCGTTTTAACATTGTCGAAATTATTTTGAATGTTCAAGTTTGATAACATTTTTGAAAACTTTCATAATTACTTTAATAACATTTTCAAAATTTTAACGTTTTTAAATTAGTTTCACTTTATTGTTGGTGGACTTTTGAATCTGTTATTGAAAATGTTTAACGACTGGTTTGATTTTTTTACAAACTACAAATTTTGATTTCTCCCAACTAAATTTCGTTTCATCATAAAAAGAAATATTATCGAATTTCTTAAGCAAAAATTGTTTTACTTTTGTTTTGAAAATGTTTGGTTACCCAATTTTCTTCGAGTTCGTTTACAAATGTTATTTGACGTCGTTATTTTGTCAAATAACTTTACTTTACGATTTCATTAATTTAGAAGATATTAAACTTCGGGTAGCTTAGCCCAATTCCCCTTTGAATAAATATTTGCGTTCGATTTTGTATCACTTTGAAAGTTGTAAAATTTTCTTTTAAACCAATTTTTTTTTATGCGAAATTTTTATCCTCATCTTTTCAAGTAAGATGATCTCGATTTCTTTTCTGCTTATTCTTAGTTTCGAGGATGAAACTTTCTTTTAGTGGGAAGGATTGTAACACCCGCTATTTTCCTAGCATTTTTATCCTTTCCGCTATGACTACGTCATAACTCTATTTCGGGCTTATATTGCATCTTTTTTTTCAAGCTTTATTTTTATTTGAGAGTCCGATATTATTTTTTTTAAAGAGATTTGAACTCTTTTAAACCTATTTATTTGATTTTCATCATAAATTAATTATTTTTCCGCAAGGAATTCTTCTTCTCTACGAAATTAATGTTTTTAAGCTCGAATTTAAGTTATTTCTTTTCCTACAAATGTCTAATTATATTTATATAATATTTTCAACTAAGAAATATTTTTATTTATGAAATTTAGCCATTAATGATTTTTTTTACGAAATTTCGTAAATAATTATTTTCCAACGTGAGGTTTACTCGAATTGCTTCGAAATACCTTTAATAATTTTACGATCATTTTTTTTAATCAACTACAATTATTTTTGGACCCCTTCCCACCATTTTGGACCGTGACCCCCATGTCACACTACTACTACATATTTTTATAACTTATTATTTTTATGTTTTTAAGAGAACAATTATTTCACAAGATATTTTTACCATATTTTAATGTGATGATTCATGCAAAAACTTTTCAACCTCCACATACATCATTTTGGCCAAGTTGTGTAGTATGCATGTACCTTGTTTTCATCAATTTTAAAAGCTTCATTTATGCTTAATCCTTTCATTTTTTTTTCTCATTCAATTTACATCAATTTTAATCAAGCCAAATACCTCCTCTTCTTCTCTCTTTTGGTTCATGAAATCTGAATTTTTTCAGCAGCCATTTCTGGCCAGAAAACCGTCTTCAAGCATCGCCTTCCGTCTCCTATTTTTCTCTTATTTCGATCCTTTTTTCGTCTCCTTCGTTAAGGTATTAATCGATTTCTTTCCCAATCATTTTTACCTTGTTTTTCCAGCGATCTTATGGTATTTTCATACCATGGATTTCATGTTTTTATAGGCTTCTTGGTCGATCCCAAAGCGGACGAATATATTATCGACTCGAATTTGGACTTGAGGTAACATCGATGTTACTCGGTATTGCATGATTTTATTTGTGTAATTGCATGTATATAATTATAATTTTATTTTGACAATATATGTATGTCATATAATCTGGAAAAATTTTAAAAGTTGAAATTTGTATGTTTCGGTATTTTTATCGCTTTTACGAGATTAACGATTAAATCGTCATATTAGTTTGTAAAATCATAATCTTCGGCCTAAACATGTAATATATGTTTATATTCTTGAAAAATGTTTTTTTTGATGATTTTTAATAATTTAGTATTTTTCTGATATTTTTGATATCGATTATTGAATTATTACCGTTATCGGACAAAAACGATTAAAAGCCGATTTTTAGTTCTAGTATCTAAACATTTTATTTTAATCTGATTTTTGACGTAGTGAAACTTTCTGGTGAAATAGAAGTTTCTGAATTATTTCATAATTTTTCGGAATTGTTAAGTGGATGAATGAATTAATCACTTTAAATCATCGTTTATCGTTAAAACCGTGTTTGTCGTTTAAATTCTTGATTTCTGGTCTTTGGTTTAAATCTGGAAAAAATTATGATTCTGATAATTTCATAATAAAATGTAATTTTATGTTTTTTAGTGCTTTAATAAAATGTTAGGACGATAAGTTTTGTTAATGGAATCGTTAATTGTGAAAACGGGTTTTAAATGACGGTTTTATTGGAATTTGGTAAATCTGGAACTTTGGAAAGTCTGGAAAATTAGTATGTTCTGGAAAATGGTGATTTTTAAGTTTAATAATAATTTTTGGATATTAATACTTAAACCATTTTGTAATTACTATTTTTATTAATCGTTATTGTCGAGATTGGACGATTAACGAGAAAACGCTTTAAAAACCGAGTTTTAGGATTCTGGAAAATTTTCTTTTCTGGACAGAATGTCCATAAATATATTTTAACTATTTTATGTAATTTTTGTACTATTTATTAAAGTCTTTACTTATTAAGTATTGATTTTCGGACAAATTGTGATTTATCGTTAAAATGCTTCGTCTTACCTAAAGAATTATTTTTCCAGCAATTTTGAAAGTATTTAAATCTGAAACTTTAAGAGTTAAATCATCCCTTAACATACTCTAAATATATTTGTCGGTTTAATTAAATAAAGACGTTCAAATATTTAATTTTGACATTCGCCGTAAAAATCCTATTTATATTTGTATTGTCGAAACTATTAATAATTAGGGAATTTGAGTTTATAAATTTTGGAAACACCCTAATTAGTAGTAATAAAATGTTTAAGACATTTTTAATCATTTTATAACGCTTATACGATATTTTAATAATTACATAAAATTAAATGTTCACTTTGGTAATTAATATCGTTAAGGCCGAAAGTATTAGTTTTATAAATCTATACGTTTACTAAAAATGTGATGTTAGTATAAACTAATATTTTTGCTATTTTGATATGATGCTATTTTTGGTAAAGTTTCTAAAAATAGAAGTTTCCTAATATAGAAAGTTTCCTCTTTTGGAAAGTGATCCTTTTCTTTTTGTTCTCTTATTATTTATAATGATTATATCTTTTGAATATCGATAATGGATTGTTTTGGAGTTATGGAATAAAGAAAAGTGTGGGTTTAGAGTAATATTGTCTGGGATGTACGTTTTGCCATCAATTATAAAGCTGGTGTGTCTATGTTGAGACACATTGGTCGTTGAACTGAGCATAGTTTGTGTTCAGGAGTGTGTATATTTTGACCTTAAACTTAGATATTGCATCGTGTAAGTCGCCGTCGGGTTGAACTGGATTACGGTTGGTGTCCAGGAGGGGTGTACATTACTTAAGCCAGGACCTCGCTGCACGCAGTCCTGTTATGGTTGAGTTGCCCAGTTAGAGACCGAAGTCTGATTTGTTTTGACTAAGTTCTCGAAGCTAGTTTAGTATTGTCCTAGTGAAAGTCTAGATTCTACATTAATCCTATCCATAACGCCGTTCTGAATATTTTTGTTATTATCGATATAATTTGGTTGCAGGTTGACAAATGTTTTATGTTTTCTTCGGAAAACTCATTTTTATTATATTGTTTTGATACGTGAAGTTTTTCACTGAAAGTTTATTTTTATTATAATGTGTTTTACTGTTTTCCATTTGTACTATTTTTCTATAATAGTAATTACAGTTTTAAAATTCTGTCATACGGCTGGGAGAACGTTGACGTTGCTCCCCACTGATTGTGGCTGTTATGTTTTTAACATGGCAGGTGTATGTGTTTTCCTTCGGGTGGGCTAGCGAGCAGTTATGGATCCGGCTTGTTTTAATAAGATCACTGTATTATGGATTGTTAAAAACCCTTTTTATGGATCTTATTTTATTTATTTTATTTTGTAGCCATTTTTATTTTATGGTTTATGTATTGACTTACCATTTTTATTTAATCAAGACATAGCTACAGTGTATTATAATCCCACTTCTACAGTGTTTCCGCCACTGTATTGCGTTAGAATTCCTAGGGGATTACAGAAAGGATCAAAAGGTCAAATCGGATCCACCGAATGACTTAGAGACACGAGGAATGCTCCTAGTAGAGCGACACGTGAATATGACCCTTGATGTGCGCGTGTTTGCGGTCACTGGTTTAGGGACTCAGGTGCTTTAGATTATTGGTGTATTCGGCAAAACGCCTATTGAGTTTTAGGTCTCGGTAGCGAGACGATTTGACACAAACCTCGGAGGTGAGGTTTAAAGAGGACTTCTCGAAATGAGACGACCCAAAATGTAAGACCT
The DNA here is from genome assembly GCA_958450325.1 of Agrostemma githago. Classification (NCBI taxonomy): domain Eukaryota; kingdom Viridiplantae; phylum Streptophyta; class Magnoliopsida; order Caryophyllales; family Caryophyllaceae; genus Agrostemma; species Agrostemma githago. Next base: position 18,142,209 of record OY288247.1, on the reverse strand, counting down.
CGAGTAGAGTGATCCTAGTAACTAACACAGACAGTTAATCACACGGTTGTACGACGTAAGAAGTTGATCTCGATCCCGGCTCAGGATCAAAGAATTTGATATATGTTTTTTTTGAAAACGACCAATTCTTTGCAAAAAAATATTTTTTTGAAAAGGATGATTTGTAAAAAATGGAGTGATGATGACGTGACCACATCGTTTGTGACGTGACAACGTGTTGCTATATGTGTGCGTCGGGAATTTGGCGATAGCAAAAGTGTAAATGGTTTTTATTTCGTTTTTCTTGAAAAGACCATGGTTCTTAGGGGAACCAGTTTTGAAAATGGTGACGTGGTGATTTTATCGAAACCACTTTTAATTAGGTAGTTCGATACTTGTGGTGCTCGTGATAGAGCGTGATGTCTGGTGATGGTGTTTTTTTAAAGGTATGACTAAATCCTTGTTAAGGAATTTAGGTAGTGAATATTGTTTTTAGGAAAACTTTTAAAACTAGTGACCCACGTACGTTGGTTGTGCTAACCAGCATTAGACGGTGGGGGTGTGTAATGTAAAAAGTGTTTTGAAAGTGTAACCATTTTTGTTTTCCTTGACTTCATTAATTGAAGCTTCGGTTGTGTTAACGGTATGTGCGTAAAAGTTTTCCTTTTTTTGAAAATAGAAGATGTAAACGTTTGGGGTACCTTGATCCCATTGATCGGGAGTCTCGGTGCTATTAACGGTACTCGTTGTCGATGGGTTTTACTTTAGCCAAGTGATGGCGCTAAAAAACTTTTTTTTGAAAGCGGTGAGTGTAAAATTTGCCATGGTAACGGCATCCAAAAACATTCTTCCCTTTTTAGAAATCACGATTTGACCGGAGTATCGGCGTTTAAAAGGTCGTTTTGAAAAGAGGAGGTATTTTTTGAAAACGGAATTGGGTGCGGTTGAATATGTTGGCGTGGTGGAATCCAGATTTTTAGTGTTTTATTTGGGTTGTTCCAAACACGCTACACATAACTAGGAATGCATACACTCATGCAGGATGCAGACACGGGTAGATTAGGGTAGGCTACCGCCCACGAATAGTTTTTACTTAGGTGCTGACAAATCATCTAGGGAGACGAGTGTCATAGCGTCCGTTCAGAACTATCTGCTTATTATTCCCGCGAGGTACGCGTTAGGCGGCCGGAGCGTCAACTCGAGGATCTCTCCGCGTGTCCCTAAGGATCTTACCGAGAAGAGGTCGATTGGTCCTGATATCGGTTAGGGTGGGCTTTTTAGGGCCAAAACCTGTAGTGACCACGACTAAGAACTAAGAAATGAGCTTCACCGACCTCGTTCAAGTTACACCACCACTGGAAACTTGTTTACAAATCCCCAGCGGAGTCGCCAAACTTTGGACGTCCGTCCACACCGCCCGACGCCCCGCGCGGGATTGACCCTTTTTTTCAACGTGTGGCGGCGGCCACCCATGCGGCCCCCTCTCTGTCGGGGGCCGGTCCGATCTCGCGTACGGGGCGAAGTTTTGGACCTCGATTCTGATGACGATCTGGACTTGTACTAGACGGGTGCGAGCACCCGTGTTTTCGGGTTTGGAATCGATCGAGTCGTGGTTGTAAATGTTTAAAGGCCGATTTGTTTGGTAAGGCGACCTCTTTAGTGAACTGAATTCGTTACCGATTTGTGGAGTCGCCAGCGAGTCAATTATGGGGACTCGGAAACCGTTCAAGTCAACTTTGATCCCTTACCGGTCAAAGTTGAGTGGCACGGGACCTAAAGATAAAGACTTGTACCCTTAAGCACTCCATGCCTGGAATGACTCATTGCCAATGGTTTCGGACATCCGGAAACCGTCGATTTTGAGTAAGGGGTGAGGGCACGTATTGGGAAGCCAACATCCGATAGATGTCAACACCCAATCCCGTCCGCACTATAGCGGCCTCTACCAATCAATCGGTAGGCTGATAACCTAGTTCCTTTGTTGCGGCGGAAATACTGTAACATCCGTTGTTTTCACCCTATACCTTTTGCTACGTCGGTTGTTATCGTAGTGCATAATAAAAGAAAGTGCAAATATGGAAAGTTTTGTTTAGATGACAACCTAGTGACGACTCGACTTCAACAGGCGGATCCTCCTAGCTTGACCAGTGACTCCGGCAGAGCTCCATTACCGTTGACCCTTCCTGCGGCTACTCCGGTAGAGCTTCGTTACTATGGACCATTTCTGCGGCTAATCCGGCAGAACTTCGTTACTAGACTCGAGCTAGTCGAACACAAGCACCTCGGGATCGAGTGTAGTGCTCGAAGGTGAGGAGTAACATCGTTTTCGCTTTATTGGAACTATGATCGAGTGGATCGTTTGCCTCGGGTGTCGGAGTGCGAGCCCTTAGCGAGAGAAAAGAGAGGGAAGAACGAGTTGTGTAGAAGTAGGCACGAACTCGTGATTGTGTGTCGAATGAATGAGGTAGGGAAGGGGAGGGGGGGGGGGGGGGGGGTATTTATAGGTGTTTTCGGTCCTCATCACCCACATGGACGCTCGGGGTTAAGCGGCTCGGTCTTCAGGCGCCTGGTGTGAGGCAGTTCAGTCTTCAGGCGCCTGAGCTGAGGCTGTCGAAGTTTTGAAGATCCGATATCAAAACTTTCCAAAACGGAGAAGATGCATATCTTAGGTTATCTTGGAGGTTAAGGCTTCCCCCTAACCCTATTGTGTCAAGCGCCGGGTGGGCTTCGGGTGCGCGTCCCGAGATTCGCTCGGCCCGACGCGTTGACTCGGGTTTGATTTTGCATATTTCGGGACCGATTCGGGGTCCCGATGTCGGAGTTGGCTCTAATTAGTGTCGACGCGACCGTAATGACACGACTAAGCCTGCCTTGATGTTAATTTAATCTTTCCGAGTAATTATTTGATCCGTTCTATAGAAAAACTATCTAAAACATCGCGAACTCGCGTCGCGTTGCAGTCCGATCGTCATCTGGTGTTTGTACCAGGTCCAAATTTGGGTGTCTACAGGGAGGTCGTTCCCGACGTCTTAGATGTCAGATGGTAGTTATGTTGATAACGCGGGGTTGATGCCTTGGTTTTTGTGCTGCTTGGGAGGCTGATGAGTTAGGAACAGACGCTTGGACTAAGGCAGTCGAGTCCGGGGTCGCTTGGGCTCAGGCGGCTGGAGATTTAGGCACTTGGGCTGGGGCGGCCCAGATTCCGTTTATGAAAATTTTGGTAGTTTCCTAATTGTTGTGGGATTAGAGCTATATATACGGGTTACGGGTGCATATTTTAGACATACTAAAAATATCCAAAGTGTGCTTATAGCTTCCTTGCATTATTTCAAGTCATGTTGGGTTTCGGGAATCTCCTGACCGAGTGGGCGGGTTTGTCCTCTCACCATAGGTGGGTGGAGTTCGATTCGACCTTGTGTGCCTTTGGGAGATGATGCTTTTGTGGAATGACTTTGTCACTTTTTGGACCTTTCTTCGTTAGAGGAGGCTAAGGTTTTCTTTGGGAAGGATGACATTGATCTAGAGTTGCTTTTCAGGACATTCTCACAGGCCAATTCTTACGATATTTCAACTCTAACATGCAAGCGGGCTTTTAATATTGCGGTGGCTTGTTTCCATTTTTTCGAGGATGCGTCAGCGCGTGAGGGTTGGGGTAATCCTCGGGTTTTGGATGTCGTTATGGGGATGGAACATGGATGATCACCCTCTTTGCTTATTTGGTTAAGCTCATTCTAGGTCTTGACGCTCGTGCCCGGCTGCATCGGGCTCCTTTTCAGGGTTCTAGAATCATTTTACAGGTGCTTAGGGTGTTATGTTTCTTTGTTGCTTTGTTTTTTTTTTGTAGTTGCTTTAGTTTGAAGGCGTGACGTTTTGTTTTGGAATGTGCAGGTTTGGCTACATGAGCGGCTTGGTTTGGTCGACCCTCCTCGGGGCGTCAAAGGTTATAACTATACGGGTTTCACGGGCTAGAAGACGGTGCGGGCATGGAGTGAGGGTCACACCGAAGAGGGGTGGCTTTCCTACTTGGCTAAAGGGCGATTGGTCATCAGGTGGACTGTCCCGTGGTGGAACATCAATGGGCATACTGGGTTTTCCTTCTCGTCCTCGACCCAGGCTATGCTGGTATTATCTTTGAGAGATCCGATTTATATTTATCCGAGCGAGTTTTCGAATCAAATGGGGGTTAGACCAACCATTTTAGAGACTGCTAAGGGTGTTTTTAGGTTCGACTCATGGACGGAAAATTTGTTTAGGGAGTTTAGGGTATCTTGGGAACAGAAATTTTCACGTCCCGTTGTCATAAAGAGTGTTCGACCGACCGACATTACTTCCATCCGGGGGGTGGGGGTGGGGGTGGGGGGGGGGGGGGGGGGGTTTATGAACACCCGTTAGTACAGAGCAATTCGAAAGTTAGGAAGACAACGACACTAGAGGATAAGGAGGCGACTCGAGGAAACATCACTAAGCGCATGACCAAAGACAACGTTACCGATCCTAGTACCGTCAGTTCATCTATACGGGCCAAGACTGATGAGACTCATATTTAAGGTGCTAGCGATGAGAAGAAACATGGTTGGCTGAGCTCGCCTTTGGCTAGGGCGGTGAAAGCTTGTATTATGAGGGGTCAATGGTGAAAGAGCCGAACAAGCTTGCCCAGATGGCGATGGGAACAGTAACTGGGACCGGTAGAGCCCAACCGTTTCGTATTATGTTCTATTAGTTGATATTATGTGGCGTATTAATACTAGTTTTTTTTTGGTGGTGTTTTGACGTGCCGTCATTTTCCGAGATAGTTGGTTCTTGTGTTCTTGATGTAAAAGGGCTCCGACAAAGGCTCGACTTAACCAGATTTTATTGTTAATGAGAAGCACAATTATTTTACTTTTTTTTTTGTGGTGGATCACAACTCGATTCTTCATTTTGCCCGGAGCGCCCTTTCGGGTTTTCACTCCGTCCTCGGCTCACCTTTTGTTATTATTTTTTTTTTTCTTTTTTTTTTGACGGCTCGCAACTCGATTCTTCATTTTGCCCGGGCTCTTTCGGGTTTTCAGTCCGTCCTCGACTCGTCATCATTTTTTTTATACAACGGCTCGCAACTTGTTTCTTCATTTTTGCCCGGAGCGCCCTTTCGAGTTTTCACTTCGTCCTCGACTCCTCGTTTGTGCTTCGTCATTGGAATCACTCGTTAACCGGAGCGCAGAAAAAGGTTCTGGTTTGCATGTGAATTGAGTAATCGATTTGGTTATTTGGTTGGTTGTACTCGAAGAAGGGTTGCCTACGTATCCGTGTTTAGACGGAATCAAACCATGTTCGTAGTTCTTTTAAATGTGAGTGATTTTGCTTTAGACTCGCTACGCCAATTATCAATGCGATTTTTTTTTGTTTTTTTTGTTTTGCGCGAGTTTTCGCCTTAATTCGGAGATCAGGATGAGGTTGTTAGGATGTTTATGGGTAGTATCGCTTGAGTTGGTCCATGTTGGTTGGGGTTGAGAACTCTTGGCCGTCTAGGTCGGTGAGGATTACGGCGCCCCCCGAGAGTATTTTCTTGACGAGGTAGGGGCTTGCCCAGTTTGGTTTGAATTTCCCTCTAGGGTCGACGGGAAGGGGTGCTCTAATGGATTTGACTACTAAGTCTCCCTCATGTATATTTCGGGATTTCACTCGTTTGTTAAAGGCTTGTTGTATACGTTGTTGGTAGGCTTGTACGTTGGACAATGCATGTACCCTACGCTCGTCTAAGAGTACTAACTCATCATCGTTTTTGGTTTCGTTCTTCTTCGGGGATGCCGCTTTCGGCTAGTATCCTTAGTGGGGGTATTTCTAGCTCTACGGGTTGCCCGCCTTCAGAGCTATAGGTTAAGTAGTATAGTGTGGCTCTGGTGGGTGTTCGGTAGGATGTTCGGTATGCACATAACGCGAAGGGTATTTTGCTTGGCCAATCCCGGTAGTTGTCTATCATTTTCTTAAGGATCGTGGTGATGGTTTTGTTTGCTGCCTCCACGGCCACGTTTGTCTGAGGTCTACAGGGTGAGGATTTGTGTCTTTGTATTTTGTATTTGTCCAGGAGTTTTTGGGTATCGGCCCTGAAATGAGCCCCATGATCGCTGATAATTTCATGGGGTATGCCGTAGCGGCAAATGATGTTATTTTGTAGGAATTTGACAACTTGTTTGGAGGTTAGTACGGTGTACTAGTATAAAACAGTGTCCTCTGATTCCGGATGGGTGCATGTTTCCTATGATGTCAATTCCTCAAGTAGAGAAGAGCCAGGGTGTGGTTATGGTATGGAGAGGATATGGCGGTAGGTGTTGGATGTTGGCGAATATTTGGCAGTTGTGGCAGTTGACGGACGTGACGTCGACAGTCTGCCTCTAGGGTAATCCAGTAGTAGCCTAGCCTCATTATTTTTCGGGCTAATAGGTGTGCGCTCATGTGGGGTCCGCACTCTCCGTTATGTACTTCTTCCATGACTCTCTCGGGTTGGGTTTTATTTATGCATATGAGGAGGACTCCTTGTGGGGTTCGCTTGTATAGTAGCCCTTGGTTTAGGATGTAATGAGCGGCTTGTGTTCTTAAGGCTCTTTTGTTTTTGGTATTTGTGTCGGGTGGGTATGATCCGTTGGCTTTAAAGTCCAGGATCGCTTTGTACCAGGGTTCTTCGGGGGTATTGTCGGTTTTGAGGTTATGGATATTGGCCGGTTGTCCGCTTCTCTCTACGTATATAGGCATAGAGAAAAGATGGCCAGACATGTTTATTAGTGAGGCTAGCTTGGATAGGGCGTCAGGGAATTGGTTTTCTTCGCGGGGTATGTGTATGAAGTCAATTTTGGTGAATTCCCGGGATATTGTTTCTACTTCGGTTTGGTATGGAGCTAGGCTTTCGCTATAAACCTTCCAGGTGCCCGTGGCTTGGTTGTCTACTAGAGATGAATCTCCGTGTACTCTAAGGTTCTTAACTCCTAGAGTTACGGCGGCTTTTAGCCCTATTAGGCGAGCTTGATATTTGGTTGCGTTGTTGGTAACGGGGAAATCTAATTTGACTGATATGGGTATGTAGGCGTATTGTCGTTTGGTTAGGGAGGGGGGTCAGTTGTGGGTAGAACTTGGGGTAGTTGTTCCTAATCTCTTTTTAGGGCGAAGTTGTAGTGGGCCGTTTGTTGTGGCCCTTGCGCTTTAGTTAATTGCTATCGATAAATGGCATAGTATCGAGTTTCAAGCGATAAAGTAAGTTATTAAAAGAAGTCGAGCGATTGTCTAGGCATGTTTTTAAAAGAAGAATTATTTTATTGATAGAATAGTTAAAGGGCTAGATGCCCGTGATTTTGTTTGATGGGGGAGGTGGAGGACATGTCCCCTCGCACCTCCCGAACTCGATAAAAAGAAAAAAAAGTTTGTTATTATTTAAGCCTAGGCCCTATAGACCCACTAGACTTCGACTAAGACTGGCTTCACATGTCCCTAAAAGAACCTCCGTTGGTTAGGTTCTCGGCGTTCATAAGGGTCGCCTTTTTTATGGGTTTGGTATCGTGAACCAGTCCTCCTCCGCAGGCATCCTACGAGGACATAGACTCCCTTGTCGATAAGCTCTTACACTTCATGCTTGAGCTCAGTGCACATTTGGGTCTCATGCCCCCGACCCTGATGGTATAGGCAATAAGCATTCGGATTCCAGGCTGCCCCCTTCTTTTCTATGGGCGGATCTGGAGTAGGTCCTATTGGCCACAGCAACCAGGCCTCTTGTAGCTTCCTGAGGGCTTCGACATAGGACTCTCCTAGCTCAGTGAACTGCCTAACGGGTCAGTGAAGGGTTGGGGGTTCGGTGGGATGTGCGAGCTTGGCGTATTCGACATATGGATCTCCACTGAGGACCAGTTCTCGCCCTACAGTTCTTTCGTGGGGTTTCCTCCCGGGCCCTTCTAGGGTCTCAAGACGACGCCTGACGTCGTCGATGGAGGAGGAGATTGATGACACCAGTCCTAGAATGCGATGGACCACGTTCATCAGGGCGTTGAGTTGGTCGATACTACTTTCGTTGTCGTTTGATGTCATTTCTGGGTCTGTGGTATAGAACATGAGGATGAGGTTGTATCCACTAGACGACCTAGAGACTCGAGGAATGCTCGTAATAGAGTGACACGGAAATGGGACCCTTGATTCGCGTGTGTTTGCGGTTATCTTATTAGGGACTCAGGTGCTTTACACTCTCAGTGTATTCGGCGGAACGCCTAGTGAATCTATGTCTCCAGAACGAGACGATTTGACACAAATCTCGGAGGTGAGATTTAAAGAGGACTTTCTCGAGATGAGGCGACCCAAAATGTAAGACCTCGTGTAGAGGCGACCCTAGTAACTAATACGGACAATTAATCACACGGTTGTACGACGTAAGAAGTTGATTGCGATCCCGGCTCAGGATCAAAGAGTTTTGATGCGTTTTTTTGAAAACGATCGAGCTTTTGAAAAGAAAACCTTTTCTTTCGAAAAAAAAGGGGTTTGTTGTGTGAAAATGTGTTGCTACATGTGCGTCGGGAATCCGACGATGGCAAAAGTGTAAATGATGGTTTTTTCAAAAGAAGCATGGTTCTTAAGGGAACCAGTTTTAAAAGTGTGACATTGTGCTTTTATCGAGACTACTATTGATCAGCTAGTTCGATAATTGTGGTGTACGGGCCGTGATGTCTTGTGACGGTGCTTGTGAAAACGTGACTAAATCTTTGTTGCAAAGTTTAGGTAGTGAAAGTGCTTTTAGAAAGCTTTTTAAAATGTGTAGCCGTATTTGTCCATCTTATTGATTAGAATTTCGATGGTGGTGATGGCGTGTGAAAACGTTTTGTGAATGTAACCGTTTTGGATTCCTTGACTTCATTAATTGAAGCTTTGGTCGTGTTAACGGTATGTGCAAAAATAAAATGTAACCGCTTTAAGTGTCTCGGTCTCATTGATTGGGCATTTGGCATTTAATAGCGGTCCTCGTTGTTGTTGGAAAACTATGAGTTTTGCTTTGGCCAAGGTGATGGCGTTCAAAAAGTTTTTTTTTTGTTTTTTGAAAGTAGTGAGTGTGAAGTTTTCCATGATGACAACATTTAAAATGTTTTTTTGAAAATAACCATGATTTGACCGGAGTATCGGTGCTCAAAAGGTTGTTTTAAAAAAAAAGGAGAGATTTTTTTCGAAAACAGAGTTGGGTGCGGTTGAATATGTTGTCGTGGTTGAATCCAGATTTTAGTGTTTTATTTGGGTTGTTCAAACACGCTACACATAACTAGGAATGCGTACACTCATGCAGGATGCAGACACAGGTAGGTTAGGGTAGGCTACCGCCCACGAATAGTCTTTGCTTAGGTGTCGACAGGTCATCTGGGGAGATGAGTGTCGTGCCGTCCGTTCAGAACTACTCGTTTAGTATTGTAGACACCCAGATTTGGACCTGGTGGCTGCAGAAGTGCCCAACAAACACCCGATGACGAAAGGACTGCAACGCGACGCAGGTTCGGGACGTTTTAGGTAGTTTTTCTATAGAACGGATGATAAGTGTGGTTTGTAGTGCCTATTTTGTAGTGTTTTAGTCCCATTTTCCTTGTAGAATCGCTCCTTGGGAGCGGTTTAGGGACTTCTTATGCTTCCTTTAGTTCGTTTCAGGTTCCCGAGACCGATTTGGAAGAGTTGGAGCGGTTCCGACTCTATACATACACATTTTGGAGCCAACGGAGTAAAGGAACGATGACTCGATGCTTTGGAATCGACCCCGAGACCTTGGGACCCAATTCCGAGCCTCCGAGACCCGATCCCGAGTCCCGAGAATCGATGAGAAGTCCATGTGAAGCAAGGAGAGACCAAAAGGATCATATTGGAGGCCTACAAGACTCATCCCCGACGGGTATGCACCTCATCCCGTCGGGGATGAAGTGCGCTTTTAGAGGAGCCACTGCATGGCCATCCCGGTCGGGACCAACCCGTCCCGGTCGGGATGATGGGTCCGTCCCGGTCGGGTTGAACCCGTCCCGATCGGAACCGTGCTGCTGTAGCCGCACTTCTTTTCTTTCCTCTCCCTTCCACTTGTAACCCTATATATATTCTTCCCTTGTTTTGTAAAGCTTATGTTCTTCACTTCCCATTAAACCCTAGACTATTTTTAGGTTAGATTAGTTTAGATTAGTGTAGATTAGTCGGTAATTAGTAGTTAATCTTAGTTTAGTACTTGTATTAAGGGAATTCTTCAAGATCCATCCAAGATTGACAACCTTGGTGGTTTGTTTTGGGTTTTCTTCATTAATGCAAGTTTCAATCTTTCCTCTTCACTGGTTTGGTATAATCCTTTCTTCCTTTTACTCTTCATCTTGTTTGTTTAATTCAAGTTTCAATCTTTAGTTATTGTTTATAGTTTTGTTCATCGTATTTGGTAGTTTCATTATGGATGTTTTGATTCTTGTTTTGATTCTTCTTGTTCTTGTTAGTTTTAGGTTGATTATGTTAGAGTAGTGTTCTTGCTAGGGTTAGTAGGGTGATTAGGGTGTTAATTGGGTGATTAAGGGTTTGATGGAGATGTTGGTGGAAGATTTGGGTTTCCTCTTAGGTTGATGCATATCACATGTTTGTTGGAATGCTTGAATGACTAAGTAGGTTAGAATGCTTGTTTTTCTTGCCTTCCTTTGTCATGTGTGTCGCCGGATGGGTTCCATGAGGAACCTCTAGGTGAGTCTAAGTTAGATTACCTAGATTACCCTACTACCTCCTTCACTCTAACTCCTCCTTGACCGTTCCGTTACCCCTTTGACCCCGACCTAATCCTAGCCCGTTTTCCTTAGTTGTTCTTCTTTAGTCTTAGTCTAGCCTTCTCTCCCTCTTATCATTCTCTAGCTTAGCTCGTTGACTTAGTCTCGTTTTTGGGCGAACTTGGTCTAGACGCCTCTACCGTCCTCGTGGATTCGACCCGACTTACCCTAGCTACCCTAGTTAGGTTTTGCCGGTTATTTATTTGGTCGGTGGGGATCCACGACAAATCCTTCCCGTCAAAATTGGCGCCGTTGCCGTGGACGGCGTAGTTTAGACTTTTGTTTGCTTAGTTTTGGACTTTGTTCTTGTTTTTTGTGTTCTCTTCTCCTTGTGTATCTCCGTTTTTCTTCTTGTGTGTTACTCTCCCTTCCTAGTGCCTCAAAAGCACTAGGATACTAACGTTTGCTCAAGTGCTTCTAGCTCATCCTAGGTACCAAAGCAACGTTATGGACATGGCGCGTCCAAGCTACCATCAATCATCAGGGGACAACTATGGGGCGAATTACCAAAACCCACAACTTTACCAACCATATCAACCTCATCAACAATCTTATGAACCCTCTTCTTGTGGTTACCAAGAAAGTTGTCAAGGGTCGTTCCCACATCCTAACAACTACCAAACACCCTCACATAACCCACAACCAAATATCCCTAACTTTGAGACTTGTCGAATGTTGGTCCAAACACAAGAGAGCCAACATGAGATGATGATGTTATTGCAAAAGGGTCAACAATTGATGTTGACTCAAATACAAGGGGTTAGGGAGGAGTTCAAGGCCCAAATAGCGGTGCAAGATGCTCGTATCGATGCACTCATGGCTCATATCACGATGTTGGCCACTCGAGCTCCACTACATGTTGAGGAAGGTTCATTTGGGCAAGAAGGTCGGGTGCCTCCACAAGAAAGTCAACCCAACCTTGAAGCTACAAATGAAGAAGAGAGGGTCGATCAAGAGACCATTGTTGAGTGTTGCTTGGGTGGTGAAGATAGGGAGAGAATAGAGGAAGTTGAAGCTTCAAGGGCCAACAATGAGGAGGGGAGTGAACATGATTCTCAAGATAACTCTTGGGGAGCCGATGTTTTGGCTATCAAATTGGATTTGTTCGATTTTCTTCGTGATGAACCACTAGACAATCCAAAGCCAAGTGAAGACATACCTCCTCTAGGCCATATAGACAAGGTGAGTGAAAAGGAGCGCAATACTTGGGAAAAAGAAGTAGATGCCTTGGAACTTGCGTTGTATGGGAAATTGGAGGATCCTAAAGCCTCCAATGAAGAAAACTTGATGCCTTCTCCTCCTCTACCGCACTCGATGCCTAGTCCCTTGTCTTGTGAAACGGTTGGTGAAGAGGATCCTTGTCGGGCGGTGGAAAAGAGTCCCACTCTCGACCCCGTAGAAGAAGCGACACCCCTAGGGTGTGATCTCCCACATCATGATGTCGAGCTTGACTCTAGACCACTATACCTACCGGATGGTCATAAGAGTCGTAGCTATGTTGGTTCCGAAGACCCGGAAGATCACGAGAACCCCGAGCTTAATGAAGATGATCGCTTCTCACCTCCGACTTGGAAACTTTTGAAAGTGGCTAGGCTTGGCCATGTGAGCTTAAATGAAGATGTTGCTAGGGCATTTGACTTACTCCTTCGAGCTCTTGATGGCTATGGAGGTGTAGTTGGTGAGAGTACCTTATTGTATATATCTCTTTTTCTTGTTCTTTTTGCTTTTGTGTGTGTATATATGTTTGTTTGGTACCTTGGTTTCTAGGATGGGTAGTTTTGTGGAATTCTTGTCATTTGGATTGTTGATGAGCGTTGTGAGGGAGAGAATTTGATGTTGCATTTGAGCTTATTGTCATAGGTGTGAAGTGAAGATGATTCCTAGAGAGGAATGGTTAATGATAGAGCTTGGTTCGTGAGTATGGAAGTCGGTTTTTGAAGCTTCGGTGAAGCTTTTGGGGTTTTGGAGGTCAAGAAGACCCATCCCGGGCGGGAAGGGCGCTTCCCGACCGGGAAGGATATGCCATCCCGATCGGGAAGGAGCCGTCCCGATCGGGATGGAGGTGCAAAAATGGAGCTTGCTGGAGTGCCGTCCCGACCGGGAAGGTGGCTTCCCGACCGGGACGAGTGTGTCTTCCCGATCGGGACTATCCATCCCGACCGGGATGGTCCCCTTTCTCCTCTTTTTGCCTCTTCTTCGACATTTGGGCCCACCCAACCATTGTATGCCCCCACCCAACCTCCCTACCCATCCTTGCTCATGTCATATGACCATTAGATACCCTCACCACATTTCTCTTCCCTTTACACCGAATTTCACATCGAATTTCCACCCCCTCACACCATTACTACCTCACCATGCGTTTTGATCGAGAATGAAGAGGAATAGCAATGACGAAGACAAGTTTTGTGCCTATATTGATCTATGAGACGATGGAGCGAGTGAGTTGCTAACCTATTGGTTGCCTAATCGCCGTTAGCTTTGGTGAGCTTTCAAGACTTCCGGTAACATCTCTTCATCCCTTTTTCCCTCTATGCTTCTTGTGAGTTTGGAGGAGATTTGTGATGATGTGTGCTCGGGAGGAGCTTTGTAAAGATTGTGGTGGATTTGGAGACTTGTTTGAAGATCGGGGTGGTGTTTGTTTTGTTTATGTGTTGTTTCTCCTTGTTTTGTTTTGTTTTGTTTTGTCTCTTTTTCTTTCGTTTTCGTTGAGTCTTTGTTTTGTGTTTTGTTGTGTGTAAATGGTTTTCGAAAACCCGGTTTAGAGGCTAGTGTGTGAGTGCTTACTTTCCCTTTTTAGTGGTATAAATCGAGTCTTGGACTTTAGCCTAGTAGAATGACCCTAAATTCAATGAATTCGTTGGTTTCTTACCTTGAGTCTACCTAGTCTACTAGGGATTCACTACGGGATTTGCACTTTTGACCATTATGACCACCCACGGTGTGAAAAGGCCTTGGTTACCGAGTCCCGTTCCCTAGGTGACCGTGTTTGGGATTGTTTAATTAGTCCAAGTTCTCCACCTTTTTGTGGGTTTGAAAGGGGATGCGCGACCCCTGACTCACCCATTACCCTACCTCCTACACATATCCACACAATAAAATTGCAATTTGTTGAATTCTCTCTTTCTTGTTACCCAATAAGGAATGCCAAAAAGCCAAATCAAGCCAAAAGGGCAAAGAAAGAAAAAGAAAGAAAATGAAAGAAAGAAAAGAATGAAGAAAAAGAAAAGGCACAAAAGCCGAAAAGAAAATAGAAAAGAAGAAAAAAAGAATGGCATGGCAAAACAAAGCAAAAATTCAAAAGAAAAGAGAAAATGCCAAAAGAAAATCGTCTCACAAAAAGAATATATCCCCACAAAAATAAACCTTTTTCCGACTTTTGCCGTGAAGAGCCTACCAAAGGACCGAGTCCCAAGGAAGGATGATAGCGGCATTAGTCGGTCTTCCCTCATTTTGCATATTTCCACTTTTTACTTGGACTAGTTAGGCGGTTTCGGACATGGGACGACCCTCTTGGCTCATTGCTAAAGGGGGCGGGGTCTCACTTACCTACAGTGTCGACTAACACCGTGGTTCATCCCTTTTCCATCCCGCCGATCGTCCCGTAGTACGTTCTTAGAAGGTTAGGAGGAACCGAGGTAAGTTACCAACGTTTTTATTGATTTGTCGTCATACTATTAGGGTTTAGTCCATATTGGTTTGTATTGCTAGCTTGGGAACGTTGTCACTTGCCTTGAGTCCTAAACCGGTGATTCTTTCACCGCTTGTTTGAGGGAAGAGGTATTTCTTTTCTTTTGGGTGCAACCTTTTGTGTGTTTGTTTGTGTGCTTGTTTGTTTATGTGTTTTGTGTCCGGTTGCATCCACAGTTTTGTCGCAAGACCCCACTTGCCTTGCGGAGTGCTCTTTTCCTCTAAGTTCACTCGCGTGAGTTGAAAGGGCGTAGAGTGCGCTAATACCCATTCGGCTAGTATAGTAGTTAGTATGTGCTTACTTGAGGGCGAGTAAGGGTTAAGTGTGGGGGAGTTGATAAGTGTGGTTTGTAGTGCCTATTTTGTAGTGTTTTGGTCCCATTTTCCTTGTAGAATCGCTCCTTGGGAGCGTGTGGACATGACGTAGGTCCACCCCGACGCGGCCACGCGCGGGTTTGGGTAGGCGAATGAATCTCGTGGTGAGATTGTTCTCGGGTTCGAAATTTAAGTCAAAATGGAGTCGCCACCGAATTTTGTGGTTATTCGGAACCATACGAGCCCACTCTATGTCGTCATGGGCTATACACAAAGTAAGCCCACTTCGATTTCAGAGTTCATTGGGCTCGTCCCTTTGCATTGCAATATCGATACCGTCTAAACCGGCTTTCGTATATAGAATGACTCGCGTGCGCCAAGGGTTTCGGACATCCGGAAACCAAAGGTTCTGAGTAAGGGGTGAGGGTACGTGTTGGGAAGCCCACTAAGGACACCCAACCCCGCCCGCACATGGCGGCCTCTACTAAGACACCGTTCATGTTCGTGTACGCGCGTTAGTAAAATGATAAAATGATATGCAAACAGCGTTTTCGGGCTAAGCATGTGGATTATATATGAATTACGTCATTTAATGCATCTAATTATGGTCGAAGTGATTTATCATGCGAGATTCATTTATAAAGCGATAAGCAAGTAAATAAACGAAACTCGGAAATAAGTAACGTACAAGTTACACGGGCGGAAATACAACCCGGAATTCACAATACGACGATTATTATAACGATTGAAAGAAATAATAAACCGAGTAAGAAAAGCGAAAAATAAAATACACGACTCGACAAAGACCCGTATATAATAAATGTTCGCTAGATCGTGAATTAGCTAGACGGACGAACCTTAATTAATAACGCATTATATTGCATATTAATCAAAGGACGGAGGTTCGAGACCTAGGCGTGATTCTAACCCGATCCCGAACCTTGATGTCTTGTCCCGACTTAACACCTCGAAAAATGAAGTCTAAATTAATTATGTGTCGGATACGACTAAAGAGTCGTCGACACAAAAATTAATAGTGTAAGACCGTCGATCAAAGTCGTTTTAAGTGTCGTGATGTGCATGAGTTTTAGAAGATGGATCCACGTGATAGTCTTTACACGCGTTGACTTAAAAAAGTCGTAAAGGAAAGACGAGTTTTAAAATATGGTTGTATGTCGCGAAGGTCGCATATTAATGTAAAGACCGGGAAAGGGTAGAAAGTCGGAAGAAAAAAAAGAAAAAGTGGGTTCGGCCAAACAGGCCTGCCCGCGAGTCGCATGGCTGGTCGCGCGACTCGCGTGCGGGTCTGGTCGGGTGCCTTTTTTATTGGAAATCGAGAAAAAGTAGGCTCGGCCAAACAGGCCTGCCCGCGAGTCGCATGGCTGGTCGCGCGACTCGCGTGCGGGTCTGGTCGGGTGCCTTTTTATTTGTCGAAAACTCGTCAATTTTTATAATCACGTGCCAATACGGATTCATTTACTCGACTTATGTTTTTTATAGATTAAGAATTTTGAATTAGTGACGAAATTGTATCCCTCTACGTCACGACATCGAAACTAACCCTTTCGGATTATGTGATGTCGATTTTCGTGTCAACGGGTTTCGTACTAATTGAAATGGGATCGAATGCGTTCAACTACGACCGATTGCAATCACGTCACGCCCTTGAGAACATTGGGGCGGGGCTCCTCGAAAGGGCTCCACCTCCGTCGTTACTCGTAAAGGGATTAGACGGACTTTAGGCGATCGTCGTAATCAAACGGATTCGAAACCGAGATACTAGTATTAATATATACGCGGTATTATAGTGTTAATAACGAGAAAATAAAGTTAGTATGCGAGAAATAAAATGTTAGTATGATGTTAGTGTTAGTATTACGATACTAGTATAATTATAATATAAATTACACAAAAACGTAAATAGAAACGAAGTAAAAAAAGATCGAGATGGGGTTTAGGACACCCTCAACATACATGCTTGGTATAGGCCTCGGAAATAGACTCGTAAATAGCGACGGGACGCCGGAGTATCGAGGATGAATGTGAGTTATGGTGTGTATATGTGTGTGTGTGTGTGTCGGTTTGCTTGAGAGCAAAATGGCTCGATTTTTGTATGGCTTTTGCTTAGGGTTGTAGTGTGTGATGTTTAGGATGATTAGGGTAGAATTTTGTAGGGTGAAAGAGGTTTTTTAAGGCTTATGTTTCAGCTTTTTTTAGGCTTAATAATGCTGAAAAAGTCCTTCAAATGGTGGTGATTAGTGGGGTATTTATAGAGTGAGTGAGTGATTAGGGTTAATTTAGGAAGGGTTGACCTTTTTGACTTGATCTTGCTTTTTGAATTTTGATTTGGGCGCAATCTTCTAGAAGCTGAACTTGGCTGGTTTGTGTGACGGGTTCGTCCTTGACCGGGTTTTGACCCGGTCGCCAAAAGACGGGATTTATTTTTGGTGTCGGTTTTGGCCCAAATTAGTCTTATTTTGCTCGGAACGACCCACTGGGCCTGGATTTGAGGTCTGTTTTGTGAGATTATTACTCCGCTAAAAGTCCATGTTGGATATTATTGATTCCGAGCCCAAGTCCGAGTATACCAAGTCACGTTTGCGTCCGATCATCATCGGGTGTTTGTCGGAGACTGCCATAGACACCCGGCAGTCAAAATGCGGGTGTCTACAGAGCCCCCACTCTGACTGAGGCTTGGACAAGGCGAAAGTCAGAGTAGCTACCAGGCCAATCGAGGATTACGACCTGGCAGCCTTCCGGTCGGGTCGTTTATACTCCAGTAGACTTGCGTGAAGGGCTCGCCAGCCATAAGCAGAGGATCATACCTGTCCTGATGATGGTAGCTCCGTGGGGAGTCGGAATTGCCTTTGGGGATGTAGGTGTACCTGTATGCCGACACATCCTGCCTTGGATTTAGCATTTCGGAGGAATCACCGACTATGCTGGGGAGATAAAATAGCTCTGTGGAGACTTGCTTCTGAAGTCTGGAGTGTACCTGTATGCTGACACATAACAATTTGTATGTAACACATAGGCAAAACACTGACTCGCGCTGGGGAGGAAAAATACCGAATTTTTTGAAAATGCCATGATTTTCGAAAAAGAAGATTATCATAATTTTTGACACAGAAAATTTTAAATTTTTTTAGGAAAGCTCGGGACAACTCGATTCCTATTCTGGGTTTCTTGTTTGAAATCAGGCCTGCGCGCGCATGGGGCCCAGGTTAGCTGAGGAGGCACAGCAGTTAGGGTTACTGGCGAGGTTTCCTATTATAAATATAGGTTTCCCTGCTTCAGCTTTTTGCATCCTAACTCAAATTCTCTCTTAAACTTCTCAAAATCTTTTAGACTTTCAAGAAAGTTAGAAACTTCTGTCATGGGTATCGATCACTTGACCGCCATGCTTCTTGCCTGGTCCCAATACTTTCGGGACGAGGAAAAGATTCGGCTGACCCAGATGGGGATTGTCAGTCTGTTTCCCTTCCAACGACTGATAGTTGACCCACACTTCTTGGACGCCTGTTTGTCGTTTTGGGATACTACCCATCACGTCTTCGCGTTCCCACGGGGAGAGATATGCCCTCTTCCCGAGGAAGTCGCAGCCATAGGAGATTGGGGCCTAGCTGCTCAGCCTGCCATTCCCTCGTTCTACCCGGACCCGCGGAGGAGGCTAAGGGAATTCTTGGGTCTGTCTCATGCCGACACAGATCGGATGGTGCAGGGAGATACTGTTTCCCTATTCGACCTGGCCGACAAGTTTATGAACAGCCGGGATGTGAGGGCCACCCCTACTCACAGGCGTAGGGCGTTCGCCTTTTGCATGCTGCACTGTTACGTCTTTGAAGGGCTGATGGATCTTGACTCATGCAGGGGTCAAATTAGGTTGATTGGGGTGGTTGATCAGATGGAGACTGGTCATAGCCCTGCTTGGCTAGCCACTGGGGAGATTATCATGGGTCTAGATGCTAGGCGACTTGACCCGACCCGACCACTGACGGGGAGTACCCGTATCCTGCAGGTATACATCTCGCGTTTTTTTTTTCGGAATCCTTGAAAGTTATCTGGCGAATTCTTCTGTTGCTTACAAAATTCGCGTACTCTTATCAGATATGGCTGTCGGAGCGGCTATCAATCATAGAGCCCCCTCCGAGTATTCCCAACTATCGGAGCAGTCAGCTTAGCTCCCGAAGGCGGCGGATAAGCTCGAGTCATCTAATAAACCGAGCTTACTGGGATGAGGAGCTGGTGTTCCACGGGGGTCCCTTTATAAGGTGGACTGTTGCTTGGTGGTTTCTTTCTAGGCTGACGGGGCTGGCCAAGAGAGACCAAGCTCGCTATCTGGTGATTCTGTCCCTAGACTGGACAGTTCACATTTATCCGGACCGCATCCTGAGGCAGTTCGGTTCGTCTCAGCGCATTCCTGAGACTGAAGCCATCATTAGCGTCTCGCTCCAACTGACGGACGCTATGTGCGACACCTGGTTGCAAAGATGGTTCACTCGTCCCACATGGACTATACCCAGCCCTTGCCAATCCGCTTGGGTTTCAAGGGCTTACCAAAAATGGACTTCTGAGGAGTCCGAGGAAGCTCGCAAGGCCTTAAAGCTTGATGAGGCCTTTGAACTGGTTCGCCGCGAGACGGCGAAAGATAACAGGGATCTCTTCGCTGGGGGAGATATTCCTGAAGCTGCAGCCTAGGAAGAATCGGGTCTTAAGTCACAAACTAAGACTCGATCTAAGGAGGTCGGTTCTAGCAGGAAACGGGGGCGGCCAAGCCACCAGACGGATTTGGAGAGACGCCTTGGGCCTAGGCTGGCGGCCCGGGACCGGCTGGGTCCGCGTGACCGGCTTCCTGCGGTCGTGAGGGCCCGACTTGGGCCTATTGAGGTGATGGAGGATTCGGGCTCAAGCGGGCGAGCCCGAGCCAGAGAGGTTCCCGTGGTGATTCGGGAACGCTCCCCTCTGCGTCGTCGCCAGTGGACGGCTAAGGAGACCAAGGACAAGGGGAAGGGCAAGATGCCCTGAATGCCGAGTCCTTCAGCTTTATTACTATTTAAGTATTATTATTATTTTTTGGTCGTGTGTTTTTTTTGTATTTTTTTAATTCCTGCATTTTGTAATCTCCCGAGTTTATCGGGTTTTTTTTTTTGAATTAATAAATAAAGTTTATTATTAAACCGTTCCTGCCTTTTCTCGATTGCATTGGTTGTGCCCTTTTGAGGGGCTGCCTACGTATCCGCAATTAGCATAATCAAACCAAACGTAGTTCAGGCTTAGTAAATTTGCAATCTCGAATTACACCAAGACTAATGGTTCAAGATGTTTTGTGACAGTAGAATGAGTAATTCCAGCTCATTGACTTGTTTTTTGTAAAAAAAGATTTTGATAAATTTTGCTAATGACATTGAGAAATGGCTAAGGGTAGTAACGCTTCAACTGGTCCAGGTTGGTCGGGTTGACGAACTCATTCCCGTCCAGGTCCGTCAGCATCACTGCT
Organism: Agrostemma githago; assembly: GCA_958450325.1. Lineage (NCBI taxonomy): Eukaryota > Viridiplantae > Streptophyta > Magnoliopsida > Caryophyllales > Caryophyllaceae > Agrostemma > Agrostemma githago. The sequence continues at coordinate 18,121,956 of OY288247.1, read as the reverse complement.
CCCCCTGATAATATTTTCTTTACCAGATATGGCCCAGCCCAGTTGGGTTTGAATTTTCCCCTTGGGTCAACCGGTAGTAAAGCTCGAATAGACTTAAGGACTAGATCCCCTTCTTTAATGTTTCTGGGCCTTACCCTCTTGTTGAAGGCCCGTTGGATCCTCTTCTGGTAGATTTGGATATTGTTGAGGGCACGATTCCGACGTTCATCTAGTAGAACCAACGAGTCATACCGCGCTCGAACCCAGTCAGCCTCGGGTACTTGGCTTTCTAGCAGAATTCTGAGGGATGGTACCTCCAACTCGACGGGCTGGACTGCTTCCATCCCATAGGTTAGGTAATATGGTGTTGCCCCGGTTGCGGTGCGAATTTACGTCCGGTAACCCCATAGGGCAAAAGGTATTTTGTCGGGCCAATCCCGGTAATTATCAGCCATCTTTTTGAGTATGGTGACAATTGTTTTATTAGCCGCCTCCACTGCTCCGTTCGTCTGGGGACGATAAGGCGAGGACGTGTGCCTTTGAATTTTATATTTAGTCAGCAAGGCTGCGGTCTCAGCTTGGAAATGAGTTCCGTGATCACTGATGAATTCATGTGGGATCCCATACCGACATATTATCTTGTTCTGGATAAACTTGGCAACATGTTTAGCATTGAGGATGCGATATGATTCAGCTTCGACCCACTTGGTGAAGTAGTCGATAGCTACTAAAATAAAGCAGTGCCCACCAGTACCAGAGGGATTTGATTTCCCGATTATGTCGATACCCCATGTTGAGAATGGCCAGGGTGATGTCATGGTATAGAGCAGAGATGACGGCATATGTTGCACATTGCTGAAGATTTGACAGTTGTGACAGTGTTTGACATATAACTGGCAGTCGGCCTCCATAGTATTCCAGTAATAACCGAGCCTCATGATTTTTCGGACCAACATGTGGGCATTCATATGTGGGCCGTTTTCACCATCATGTACTTCGGCCATGACCTTTTCAGCCTTATACTTGTCAACACAAAGGAGAAGAGCCCCTTGTGCCGTCTTTTTGTACAGTTGTCCGTCATCAGTACGGATGAACTGAGTGGCTAGCCTTCGTAAGGCTTTCTTGGCTCGACCTTCCGTCCCGGGAGGATATTCTCCGTTTGCCAGGTATTTTAGCACAGCCTGGTACCATGGTTCGGGATCGGTTATCTCAATGTCTTCAATATCGTGAATATATGCCGGCTCGGACCGTCTTTCGACGCAAATTGGCATACTGGTCACGTGGTCGGGAATATTTAATAGAGATGCCAATTTCGAAAGTGCATCCGCAAACTGATTCTCTTCCCGAGGTAGGTATATATATTCTACCTTCTGGAATTGTTTCTCGAGATCCCTTACTCGTGCCTGGTAGGCCACGAGATTAGCATTCCGAGTCTTCCATTTTTGCAGTGCTTGGTTAATGACCAAGGATGAGTCACCATGTACCCGGAGATTTGTGATCCCCAGATTGGCGGCGGCTTGTAGCCCGTAAATGCATGCTTTGTATTCTGCTGCATTATTGGTAACATCGAAGTCCAGTTTGATGGAGACGGGAGTATGCTCCCCTCTTGGTGAGATCAGGAGTATCCCGACTCCAAACCCTCGAAAATTAGATGCTCCATCGAAGTATAAATCCCACGTTTCGGCATCGGTATGGAAAATATCTTCGTCTGGGAAGGACCAGGTGTCGGTGTGTCCTTCTTCGGTTACCGGGCTGTCAGCGAGGAATTCAGCTACCACCCGTCCCTTAATGGCCTTTAATGGCACAAATTTTAGGTCGAATTCTGCCAACATTAGAGTCCATCTAGAAATTCGGCCATTGAGGATGGGTTTTTCAAAGAGGTATTTGATGGGGTCCATCCTGGATAACACATGGACCTCGTAGCTGAGCATATAGTGCCGGAGCTTCTTGGTGGCCCAGACTAAAGCCAAACACGTCTTTTCGAGCATGGTATATTTACACTCGTACTCTAAAAACTTCTTGCTGATGTAATAGATGGCTCTTTCTTCGGAGTCAACTGTCTGGGCCAGCATAGCCCCCATGGCTGTCTCGGTCGTTGTTAGGTATAACGACAAAGGCAAACCGGGCTGAGGCGGCATTAAGACTGGCGGAGCAGACAGAATTTCCTTGATTTTGTCGAAAGCAGCTTGGCACTTGTCGTCCCACAATATTCGTTCCCCTATTTTCAGTTTCTTGAAAATTGGTTCACATACCATGGTCAGCTTGGAAATGAATCGACTAATATACTGGACTTTCCCGAGAAATCCCCTTATTTCTTTTTCGGTTTTAGGAGCTTGCATCTCGGTAATGGCTTTGATTTTAGCTGGGTCGACCTCGATACCTCGTTGGCTAACGATATGACCCAGTAATTTGCCTGACGTTACCCCGAAACTGCACTTTTGAGGGTTTAGCCTCATGTTATATTTGCGCAATCGGGTGAAGAATTTTCTTAGGGCGGTGATGTGACCATCCCGTTCTTTGGATTTGACGATCATGTCGTCCACATAAACTTCTACCTCTTTATGCATCATGTCGTGTAGTAAGGTGGTAGCGGTCCTTTGGTATGTGGCCCCGGCATTAATGAGGCCGAATGGCATGACGGTGTAGCAGTAAGTACCCCAAGGTGTAGTGAAGGTAGTCTTACTCATATCTTCTTCCGCCATCTTGATTTGATTATATCCGGCATACCCGTCCATGAATGATAGAAGGGCATGATCGGCCGTGTTATCCACCAGTATATCGATGTGTGGTAACGGAAAATCATCCTTCGGGCTTGCTTTGTTAAGATCCCGAAAATCTACGCATACCCGCACCTTACCGTCCTTTTTAGGAACCGGCACGATGTTTGCCACCCAGTCCGGATACTCGGACACTTGTATGAAGCCGGCTTTGAACTGTTTGTCGACTTCTTCTTTCACCTTGAGAGACCATTCGGGCCTCATTCGACGAAGCTTCTGCTTGACCGGTTTGCACCCGTCTTTGATGGGTATGTGGTGCTCAGCTATTTCCCGGTCTATCCCCGGCATGTCCTTGTAGGACCATGCGAAGACATCTTTGAATTCTTGGAGGAGGTTTATGAATTGTTGTTTCTCCTCGGGATCTAAGGATAACCCTATCTTAAGTATCTGAGGCTCTAAGGTTGTTCCCATGTTTATGGACTCGGTCTCTTCGATTACCGGATTACGGGATTCCCTTTGCTCTAGTTGCTCGATCAGATGTGGAGGTAAGGGTACCTGTTCGTCGGATTTCTCAATGTCATAGCATAAAACATTTTTGAAAGCAGAATTTAAAAGAGACAAGTCGTAAGCAGAACGGTTGTTATTATTGATTGAAAATTTGGAAAACAGCTCAAAGAGAGCAGCCATCTGATCATTGGTCAGCGGCGGAATTGGTAAGGCACTCGGGACAGACCCCGAAGTGCCAGCAGCAGGAATGATAGAAGGGAGAGGGGTTACAGGAGTGACTCTAGCACCGACTTCCCTAGACTCTACCTCAGACTCTGACTCAGACTCCGACTCAGACTCGGACTCAGACTCAGGCATGTCTCCCTCTCCGGTGACCAGCTTGTAGATCTTCCCTTGACTGTCAGTCCACTTGACAGTCTTCCTCCAGGCCCTCTTTCCCGTCTCGGAACCAACATCCGAGATCAGCTTGGTCGGGTCAAACCTGTTGCTGTGGAGAATCAGGTTGACCAGGTCTTCTTTTGGGGTCGGGGCTATGGTGTCTTTCCTGAAGAGCAGCCCCAGTGCGGGCTCAGCATCATTGACTTCATCAGACTGGATGAGGGCGAACACATCATCCGGGATGTAGTTGCAATCCCGGGCCAAGTGGGTCCCGAGGTGCGTAGCATTGGGTTGGTATAGCCCAACCTGGACAGCTCCGAATACGGGTGTGACAAAGTAGTCAGACAATCGTGGGCTGTAAGGGCTCAAGTAGATACCCTTCATGATGTTGCAGGCCTTTTCGATTCCTGCTCGGACAACGTTGTCCGGAGTGATGGCATAGCCAAGGCCGAAGTGAGAATCTTCGTCCTTGAGAACCTCGATGATCTTCCCCGCTGGAAGGTCGGGTCGAGAGGTAGCCCCCGGAAGGTACCCTAAGTTTTGGAGCATTGTATCAATGCTCGTGGTGAAGTAAGGTCGGAAAAGGTACTCTTCCTCGATCATCCCCACAAAGTCGAACCCCCAGAGGTCCGTGCGGCCCGTGTGGTTACAGCTAGCCACGGTCATTGGGGTTGCCTCCAAGGTAATAACATTGTCGAGTAGAGGCATTTTGATCTTACGGTGGAGGGTGGAGGACACGGCTTTCACCGCGTGAATCCACGGCCTTCCTAGGAGCAAGTTGAATGACGAGGTGACATCAATCACCTGGAATTCAAGCTCTTTCTCTATCGGGTCCGTTATGATGGTCAGTTTTATGGCCCCAGCTACCGACTAATGCCGAGGGCTTTGGCGGTCCTTAGAGGAAGGACATTCACGGCTGACCCGTCATCGACTAGGGTCATCGGGAGGTACTTTCCCCGGAAAATCACCGTGATGTAAAGGGCCAGGTTGTGGGAGGCCCCGAACGGTGGCAAGTCGGCTTCAGAGAAGGTGATCATTGGGCCTTCTTCTTTGGCCTTACCCTTTAGGTGGGGTAGGACCGTGGCTACCATTTCAGCAGGGGTAGCCAAAGAGTCGATCTTGACTTGATCGAGAGCCTTTGTAAGTGCTTCTCGATGTTCTTGAGAGCTAACAAGGAGTTGCCATATAGTGAGGTCAACTCGGGTTCTCTTCAGTTGCTTCATAATGGCCGTTTCAGCGGTCGGCTCTTCAGGGGCGACTTCCATCCTGAGTGGATCGGTGATGGTTGTCGGGATGGGGATGTCCCTAGTGCTTGGGGCTAAATAGGGACGACCTAGGTTGTTACTGGCTAGGACTCGAGTCTTGACCTCGCGAACCTGTTCAGGGGTGATGGGAACGGTTTCCCCCTTAGCGAGGTAGACATCATCCTCGTCATCAAACCAGATCCCGTTCACTTGCGGGATAAATGGAGAGATAAGGTGAGAGCAATCAATCACCTCCCCGGTAAAGATGGCATGGGAGCTGAAAGGGTTCTCCTTGTTGCTTGGCTTATCTCCGGGTAGCGGGATTTTACCGCTCTCGATCAGGTCCTGAATCAAGTGCTTCAGCTTCCAACACTTTTCGGTGTCATGCCCATTGCCCCGGTGGTATTGGCAATAGGCCTGAGCATTGTAGTTCTTGGAGCGTCGCTCGACCGGAACTTCAGGAGTTGGGCCTATCGGTTGGATTAGGCCTTTGGAGGACAGCCTTTGTAAGGCATAGGTATATGTGGTACCTATATTAGTGAAAACCCGAGGTGGGGTGTTTTTCTTGGACAGGGCATCTAGTAGATTAACCGCGTCAAAAATGCTGCGAGTTGCAGCCTGGGGCGTAGTGGTAGAGGAAGAAGCCCCTTGGTACCCTTTGCTAGCGGCCTTAGTGAGGCCTTCAAGTCTCAGATCGTCTTCGATCCTCATGCCCATTTCAGTAAGGGTGGTGAAATTGGGTATGACAGCATATCGGAGGTGAACCCGGTAGGAAGGGAGGAGGTTCTTGACAAAAGCCTCCACCAAAGTCTTCTCATTGGGCTTATCAACTAGTTTCACACTCTCGGCCCTCCAGCGTTGAAGGTATTTAGTAAAACCTTCCTTCGGCTCCTGGGCCATAACCTCCAGAGATCGCATTGTGGTTTGGATCTCGGTGTTGTCAGCATAGTTCCGAGCGAACTCGGTGGCTACATCATCCCAGGTAGGGAACTTCTTCGGGTCTAGCCTGTAGTACCAGGCCCGTGGGTGTTTCTTGAGAGATGCAGCAAAGAGGTTCTTAAACATGGATGAATCCACTCCCTTGATGGCCATGAATTCCTTGAAGGCCCGTACATGTAGTAACGGGTCTTCGGTTCCCTCAAACATGGGCAAGCCTGTAAGGTTCAGGTTTGCGGGTAGTTTGTCACTCACCGTGGAGTACTCTCGGCTATTCTCCCGGTGGATACTGTTACTCCCAGTCAAATGGACTTGTTCTTCTAGTCGGCGGACTGCGCTGACCAGTTCAACTAGAGGCCCAGTGGTCTCGACATTAGGAGTCCCTTGCTCCACTGTAGCTAGGCGAGCAACGATGGCCACTTGGCCAGCCCTCATTTCAGTCAGTTGGGCTTCAATGTCGGTTTGCTTCGCGAGCATGGCGTCCAAAGCGGTTTGCAGACTGTTCAAAGTAGCCATCTTGCGGGCGTGCCTGGTTGCCGGTGGCCTGTCTGTAAGAACACCGTGTAATCAGTAACCAAACCCAGATCTTGGAATCATAAAGAAGGTTCATCCCGAGCGACACTAGGAAAGAAAACTAAATACTCGAGAAAGACACCTAGACGGATGACTCGTAGGTGGGACGACTTCCTTAGGACTTCGGCTTAGTGGGCCTAATCCCGTTCGAAGGAAGGTCCACGTGAGACTTTTTCCCCAGACTTTTGACTCGAGTGTATGGACGGACTTTCCTTTGTAGGGGTATGCCCTACGCGGGTTGGTCGTGCCTTAACCGATAAGGCGGACTCAGGAAAGGGGGGAAACTCGTGATATAGGATCAACGGAGTTTCGACGCTATAGACCTTCGACAAACTATGCAAAGACCCGACACACGGCTAGACGGTAGGTCCTATAATAAAGAAGGTTCACTAGGGAGGTTGGACGCTTGAAATTTGAATATAAGATGGGTGAATTTCCGAGAATTGAAAAAGAGTTTCGAAAACCGAGATTAGAATTTTGAAGAATTCAGAAAATCAGGGTGGTTTTGGAAATTCGAGGGTTAAAACGGACGGCATGCCGACTAGAGAAAAGGATATTTTGAGTCAAATCGTTGATCCTAAATTTCGGCGGCATTCCGAGTTTTTGAAATTTGGATATTTTGAAAAGAAAACGGGTCCCGAAACGGACAGTATTTCGGGTTTTTTCAAAATTTGGTATTTTTGGGAAGATGCATTTTTTGAAATGACGGTTTTTGAAAAATGACACGGAAACCAAGTAGCACGTAGTCAAGCAAGCATTATAACGACGCTTATGTATGCTTTACACTAAGTCTCGGTCGGTCAAAATAGGGTCTATACCAACAACGATGGCTTTCTCGTGTGAAGGACGGACTCCCTAAACCGAGTTGGTCTTAGGACATGCCGCAAAACCGAGACGAGTTCCACCATCGATGTCTTTAGCGCACCCATGTAGAAATGCACCGTGGTATAGTGGGACATCGGTCACAAGTAACCGGCCCGGGAAAAATTTGGGTTATGCATGAATCATTAAACTAATGCGCTTACATTAATATTCGAACGATTTCTCTTCGAGTCTCACCCTAGGAACCCCGATGACATGTGGTACATCAGGTATCCCCAGCGGAGTCGCCAAATTGTGGACATGACGTAGGTCCACCCCGACGCGGCCACGCGCGGGTTTGGGTAGGCGAATGAATCTCGTGGTGAGATTGTTCTCGGGTTCGAAATTTAAGTCAAAATGGAGTCGCCACCGAATTTTGTGGTTATTCGGAACCATACGAGCCCACTCTATGTCGTCATGGGCTATACACAAAGTAAGCCCACTTCGATTTCAGAGTTCATTGGGCTCGGCCCTTTGCATTGCAATATCGATACCGTCTAAACCGGCTTTCGTATATAGAATGACTCTCGTGCGCCAAGGGTTTCGGACATCCGGAAACCAAAGGTTCTGAGTAAGGGGTGAGGGTACGTGTTGGGAAGCCCACTAAGGACACCCAACCCCGCCCGCACATGGCGGCCTCTACTAAGACACCGTTCGTGTTCGTGTACGCGCGTTAGTAAAATGATAAAATGATATGCAAACAGCGTTTTCGGGCTAAGCATGTGGATTATATATGAATTACGTCATTTAATGCATCTAATTATGGTCGAAGTGATTTATCATGCGAGATTCATTTATAAAGCGATAAGCAAGTAAATAAACGAAACTCGGAAATAAGTAACGTACAAGTTACACGGGCGGAAATACAACCCGGAATTCACAATACGCCGATTATTATAACGATTGAAAGAAATAATAAACCGAGTAAGAAAAGCGAAAAATAAAATACACGACTCGACAAAGACCCGTATATAATAAATGTTCGCTAGATCGTGAATTAGCTAGACGGACGAACCTTAATTAATAACGCATTATATTGCATATTAATCAAAGGACGGAGGTTCGAGACCTAGGCGTGATTCTAACCCGATCCCGAACCTTGATGTCTTGTCCCGACTTATCACCTCGAAAAATGAAGTTTAAATTAATTATGTGTCGGATACGACTAAAGAGTCGTCGACACAAAAATTAATAGTGTAAGACCGTCGATCAAAGTCGTTTTAAGTGTCGTGATGTGCATGAGTTTTAGAAGATGGATCCACGTGATAGTCTTTACACGCGTTGACTTAAAAAAGTCGTAAAGGAAAGACGAGTTTTAAAATATGGTTGTATGTCGCGAAGGTCGCATATTAATGTAAAGACCGGGAAAGGGTAGAAAGTCGGAAGAAAAAAAAGAAAAAGTGGGTTCGGCCAAACAGGCCTGCCCGCGAGTCGCATGGCTGGTCGCGCGACTCGCGTGCGGGTCTGGTCGGGTGCCTTTTTTATTGGAAATCGAGAAAAAGTAGGCTCGGCCAAACAGGCCTGCCCGCGAGTCGCATGGCTGGTCGCGCGACTCGCGTGCGGGTCTGGTCGGGTGCCTTTTTATTTGTCGAAAACTCGTCAATTTTTATAATCACGTGCCAATACGGATTCATTTACTCGACTTATGTTTTTTATAGATTAAGAATTTTGAATTAGTGACGAAATTGTATCCCTCTACGTCACGACATCGAAACTAACCCTTTCGGATTATGTGATGTCGATTTTCGTGTCAACGGGTTTCGTACTAATTGAAATGGGATCGAATGCGTTCAACTACGACCGATTGCAATCACGTCACGCCCTTGAGAACATTGGGGCGGGGCTCCTCGAAAGGGCTCCACCTCCGTCGTTACTCGTAAAGGGATTAGACGGACTTTAGGCGATCGTCGTAGTCAAACGGATTCGAAACCGAGATACTAGTATTAATATATACGCGGTATTATAGTGTTAATAACGAGAAAATAAAGTTAGTATGCGAGAAATAAAATGTTAGTATGATGTTAGTGTTAGTATTACGATACTAGTATAATTATAATATAAATTACACAAAAACGTAAATAGAAACGAAGTAAAAAAAGATCGAGATGGGGTTTAGGACACCCTCAACATACATGCTTGGTATAGGCCTCGGAAATAGACTCGTAAATAGCGACGGGACGCCGGAGTGTCGAGGATGAATGTGAGTTATGGAGTGTATATGTGTGTGTGTGTGTGTCGGTTTGCTTGAGAGCAAAATGGCTCGATTTTTGTATGGCTTTTGCTTAGGGTTGTAGTGTGTGATGTTTAGGATGATTAGGGTAGAATTTTGTAGGGTGAAAGAGGTTTTTTAAGGCTTATGTTTCAGCTTTTTTTAGGCTTAATAATGCTGAAAAAGTCCTTCAAATGGTGGTGATTAGTGGGGTATTTATAGAGTGAGTGAGTGATTAGGGTTAATTTAGGAAGGGTTGACCTTTTTGACTTGATCTTGCTTTTTGAATTTTGATTTGGGCGCAATCTTCTAGAAGCTGAACTTGGCTGGTTTGTGTGACGGGTTCGTCCTTGACCGGGTTTTGACCCGGTCGCCAAAAGACGAGATTTATTTTTGGTGTCGATTTTGGCCCAAATTAGTCTTATTTTGCTCGGAACGACCCACTGGGCCTGGATTTGAGGTCTGTTTTGTGAGATTATTACTCCGCTAAAAGTCCATGTCGGATATTATTGATTCCGAGCCCAAGTCCGAGTATACCAAGTCACGTTTGCGTCCGATCATCATCGGGTGTTTGTCGGAGACTGCCATAGACACCTGGCAGTCAAAATGCGGGTGTCTACAGAGCGGTTTAGGGACTTCTTATGCTTCCTTTAGTTCGTTTCAGGTTCCCGAGACCGATTTGGAAGAGTTGGAGCGATTCCGACTCTATACATACACATTTTGGAGCCAACGGAGTAAAGGAACGATGACTCGATGCTTTGGAATCGACCCCGAGACCTTGGGACCCAATCCCGAGCCTTCCAGACCCGATCTCGAGTCCCGAGAATCGATGAGAAGTCCATGTGAAGCAAGGAGAGACCAAAAGGATCATATTAGAGGCCTACAAGACTCATCCCCGACGGGTATGCACCTCATCCTGTCGGGGATGAAGTGCGCTTTTAGAGGAGCCACTGCATGGCCATCCCGGTCGGGACCAACCCGTCCCGGTCGGGATGATGGGTCCGTCCCGGTCGGGTTGAACCCGTCCCGATCAGGACCGTGCTGCTGTAGCCGCACTTCTTTTCTTTCCTCTCCCTTCCACTTGTAACCCTATATATATTCTTCCCTTGTTTTGTAAAGCTTATGTTCTTCACTTCCCATTAAACCCTAGACTATTTTTAGGTTAGATTAGTTCAGATTAGTGTAGATTAGTCGGTAATTAGTAGTTAATCTTAGTTTAGTACTTGTATTAAGGGAATTCTTCAAGATCCATCCAAGATTGACAACCTTGGTGGTTTGTTTTGGGTTTTCTTCATTAATGCAAGTTTCAATCTTTCCTCTTCACTAGTTTGGTATAATCCTTTCTTCCTTTTACTCTTCATCTTGTTTGTTTAATTCATGTTTCAATCTTTAGTTATTGTTTATTGTTTTGTTCATCATATTTGGTAGTTTCATTATGGATGTTTTGATTCTTGTTTTGATTCTTCTTGTTCTTGTTAGTTTTAGGTTGATTATGTTAGAGTAGTGTTCTTGCTAGGGTTAGTAGGGTGATTAGGGTGTTAATTGGGTGATTAAGGGTTTGATGGAGATGTTGGTGGAAGATTTGGGGTTCCTCTTAGGTTGATGCATATCACATGTTTGTTGGAATGCTTGAATGACTAAGTAGGTTAGAATGCTTGTTTTTCTTGCCTTCCTTTGTCATGTGTGTCGCCGGATGGGTTCTATGAGGAACCTCTAGGTGAGTCTAAGTTAGATTACCTAGATTACCCTACTACCTCCTTCACTCTAACTCCTCCTTGACCGTTCCGTTACCCCTTTGACCCCGACCTTATCCTAGCCCGTTTTCCTTAGTTGTTCTTCTTTAGCTTTAGTCTAGCCTTCTCTCCCTCTTATCATTCTCTAGCTTAGCTCGTTGAATTAGTCTCGTTTTTGGGCGAACTTGGTCTAGACGCCTCTACCGTCCCCGTGGATTCGACCCGACTTACCCTAGCTACCCTAGTTAGGTTTTGCCGGTTATTTATTTGGTCGGTGGGGATCCACGACAAATCCCTCCTGTCAAAGGATCAAATAAATTACTCGGAAAAATTAAACTAACATGATGGCAGCCTTAGTCGTGTCGTTATGGTCGCATAGACACTAATTAGAGTCAACACCGAGTTGGTCCCGAAACTCGAACCGAGTCAGCACCGCGCCAAGCGAACCTCGGGATGCACACCCGAGGCCCACTAAGCTCACGACGCTAGGTTAAACCCGGGGAAACCTTAGGTCCCAAGTTACATATTATACTCCTCCCTCTCGGTTTTGGAAAGTATCAAAATTGTATCTTCAAAACTCCAACCACCTCACCCCATGCATCTGAGACTCCCCACACCTGAACCCAGGCGCCTGAGTCTTGGTGCGCCACAACTCAGGCGTCCATACGGGTGACAAGGACCGAAAACACCTATAACTACCCCCCACCTCATTCATTCGACACACAATTCTCAATTCTCTTCTCCCCCCATATTCTCGCTAAGGGCTCGCACTCCGACACTCGAGGCAAACGATCCACTCGATCGTAGTTCCGAAAAAGCGACATCGACACTACTCCCCACCTTCGAGCACCCCACTCGATACCGAGGTGCCTGTGTTCGACTAGCTCAAGTCTAGTAGCGAAGTTCTGCTGGATTAGCCGTAGAAACAGTCCATAGTAACGGAGCTCTGCCGGAGTAGCCGCAGGAGGGGTCAACGGTAACGGAACTCTGCCGAAATCACTAGGCAAGCTAGGAGGATCCGCCTTGGAAGCCGAGTCGTCACTAGGTTGTCATCTAAACAAAACTTTACATTTTCGCACTTTCCTTTATTATGCATTACGACAACACTAGATTTGGACACTAGGTCCACAAACACTTACTAAAACACGTAACGTCCCAACTTCAACCGCAAATACTAAAATACACTGAATAGACCCGAGTAATTCCGACATCTGTTGTCAACTATCTACGCATCGTGTCCCGTTTAGTGTATACTCCGAGGGTGCAACTCCTCACAATGTGATTTACTTACATTCGCATTTATAGTTTTTTCGTATGATTTATTGCTTTTATGACCTTATAATCACATGCTAAATCACTTAACACGAAATTCAAAACGTAAAAAAACTAAAACTGAACAAAGTGATGGTAGGGTTCCGTATTAGTCCGGGTGCTCGCCTTATTAGGTTCGACGCATCTCTATTAATACTGAACCGACGCATCTTAAGCAGAATACCAGGTAAGGTATATCACGAGAACGACTAATATCCGTATTATCGCGTTAAAACTGATTTGCTAATACATATAATATTAGTACTCTCTACTCTCCTATGTGCATCTTTTCATGACTTGCTTGTCACGTGAAATCTCATGCAAAGAATGTAAACACAACTACTTTGACGACAAAAGTTACTTGTCTTTAAACAACCGACGTAGCAAAAGGTATAGGGTGAAAACAACGGATGTTACAATATTTTCGCCACAACAAAAGAACTAGGATAACAGCCCACCGATTGATTAGTAGAGGCCGCAATAGTGGGGGCGGGATTGGGTGTTGACATCTATCGGATGTTGGCTTCCTAATACGTACCCTCATCCCTTACTCAGAATCGACGGTTTCCGGATGTCTGAAACAATTGGCAATGAGAGTCATTCCAGGCATGAAGTGCTTAAGGGTACAAGTCTTTATCTTTAGGTCCCGTGCCCCTCAACTTTGAGCCGGCTAGGGATCAAAGTTGACTTGAACGGTTTCCGAGTCCCCATAATTGACTCGGTGGCGACTCCACAAATCGGCAACGAATTCGGTTCACAAACCGGGTTGGTCTCACGCGGGCGCCCGAGGGGCGGCTGGCAGTGCGGATGGACGTCCACAGTTTGGCGTCTCCGCTGGGGATTTGGAAATAAGTTTCCAGTGGTGGTGTAACTTGAACGAGGTCGGTGAAGCTCATTTCTTAGTTCCTAGTTGTGGTCACTACAGGGTTTGGCCCTAAAAAGCCCACCCTAACCAATATTAGGACCAATCGACCTCTTCGCGGTAAAATCCTTAGGGACACGCGGGGAGATCCTCGATTGACGCTCCGGCCGCCTAACGCGTACTTCGCGGGAATAATAAGTGGATAGTTCCGAACGGATGGTATGACACTCGTCTCCCTAGACGATTTGTCAATGCCTAAGTAAAGATTATTCGTGGGCGGTAGCCTACCCTAACCTACCTGTGTCTGCATCCTGCATGAGTGTATGCATTTCTTGTTACGTGTAGCGTGTTTACACAACCCAAATAAAATACTAAAAAACTAGATTCAACCACGCCAACATATTCAACCGCACCCAATTCCGTTTTAAAAAAAAATCCCCTCTTTTCAAAACGACCTTTTGAATGTCGATACTCCGGTCAAACCGTAATTTTCAAGGGAAAACATTTTTAGATGCCATCATCATGGTAAATTTTACACTCACTATTTTCAGAAGTTTTTAGTGCCATCACCTTGGCCAAATTAAAACCCGTCAACAAAGAATACCGTTGATACCACCAAAACTCCCAATTAATGGGATCAAGGTACCTTAAACGGTTACATCTTATTTTCAAAAAAAAATGTTTTCTTGCACATACCGTTAACACAACCGAAGCTTCAATTAATGAAGTCAAGGAATCCAAAACGGTTACACTCTCAAAACACCTTTTCCACAATGCATCATCCCCACCGTTAAATGCTAGTTAACGCAACCGAAGAATGTGGGGCACTCGTTTTAATATTTTTTTTTTCTAAAAACACTATTCACTACCTAAATTCCTTAATAAGGATTTAGTCACATATTCCAAAGCACCGTCATGGACTTCACGCTCCGCCACGAGCACCACATACACCGTGAGTGTTGAACTGGCTAATTAATAGTAGTTTCGATAATAACACCACGTCATCATTTTCAAAACTGGTTCCCCAAAGAACCACGGTTCTTTCAAGAAAAAAACATTTCCACTTTTGCTATTGTCAGAATCCCGACACACACCTATAGCGACACACTTTCACGTCACAAGCGATGTCTTCACGCCATCGTCACTTTTTTTTTACAAATCGCCCTTTTTAAAATCTTTCCCCTGCAAGGATTGGTCGTTTTAAAAAAAATCAAAGTTCTTTGATCCTGAGCCGGGATCGCGATCAACTTCTTACATCATACAACCGTGTGATTAACTGTCTGTGTTAGTTACTAGGATCGCCTCTACTCGAGGTCTTACATTTTGAGTCGCCCATTCCGAGAAGTCCTCTTTAAACCTCACCTCCGAGGTTTGTGTCAGATCGTCTCGCTACAGAGACCTAAAATCTGTTAGGCGTTTCGCCGAATACACCATGAGTCTAAAGCACCTGAGTCCCTGAGCCAGTGACCGCACACACAAGCGAGTTAGGGGTCTCATTCCCGCGTCACTCAGTCGCAAGCATTCCTCAAGTCCCTAAAATTGTCCGGTATACCCGTCCTCATTAGTACTACCTTTTCACAGTCATGTCGGAAGATTCAAGCATAGATGCGAGCAACCACGGTGAGGACAACGCCGGACAGTCCGCAGATGACACCATAGGAACCCTAACCAACCTAATCCGGGATTTACAAGCCACCATTATCACGGTGAATGCATCCGTGACCAACATAGACTCTCGCCTAGG
The DNA here is from genome assembly GCA_958450325.1 of Agrostemma githago. Lineage (NCBI taxonomy): Eukaryota > Viridiplantae > Streptophyta > Magnoliopsida > Caryophyllales > Caryophyllaceae > Agrostemma > Agrostemma githago. The sequence goes on along the minus strand of OY288247.1, from coordinate 18,106,902 downwards.
CCACTTAAAAGATAAAGCCTCAGATGAACACCACAACCGGGTCCTTAACGAGGTCCTCTTAAATTCCACCCCGCTAGGTGGGGGACCCGTCGGCACCATATCTAGTGATCCCGTTGCCCTACCTCAAGATGACACCCTACAATCCGCTATGAATCGCATAGATTTCCTCGAGAGTCAGATGCGCCTGAACCAAGGAAACAACGTCCACCTCGAGAACCATAGAAAATTTGAAATGGTGAATGACCAGTTACCCGAGAACTTTTCCCTAGCCGACATACCTAAATTCAAAGGAACCGAGGATCCCCTCAATCACATCCGGGCCTTTAAGGATTACATGGCCATTAAGGGGGTCAAACCTAGCCTCTTCACAAGGATATTCCCTTCATCCCTAGGAGACACACCACGATCATGGTTCTATTCTATTGACCCTAAAACGATATCCACTTGGGACAATATCTCCATAGAATTCGCAAAACAATACGCGGATAACGCCAAAACACAAGTCACCATTAGAAGCCTCGAAGTCCTCTCCCAGAACGAGTAGGAAGGCTTCTCGGAATTTCTGACCAGATGGAGGAAGGTCAGTACCCAACTAATAAATCGCCCGGACGAAACCACTTTGGTAGAAAATTTTGTCAATAACCTTAGACCAGCCTACGCCTCCCATCTTAAGTACCAAAACATCCACACCTTCAAGGAGTTGTCCACTTTAGGAATACGCCTAGAGGACGACATGAAAAAGGGGGTATTCTCCATAATAATGGGGAAAGGCTATCAGGGGCCGACCACTTCTACAGGAACCCGGTCTTATGGAACATTAGGGAATAACAAAATCGAGGAAGTACATTTGGTCGAACCGACCACTAGAGGGAGAACAAACTTCACCCCTAGGACATTTTCCAAACTAGGCATCACAGACACCGAAGCCTTAAAAAGATTAACCGATCAAAGGAAAGCTCGAGCCCATAGGTCCTACTGCGGACCCGCCCGCAGACAAAAGGGCAAAGTCATGGGACGCTAATAAGTATTGCCAATACCATCGCGACAAAGGCCACGACATAGAATCCTGTTTCCGGCTTAAACATACCATACAAGACATGATAGAAAACGGGACAATTCCTCTCCCCCCACCTGAAAAATCCAATAACACTACGAACCCCTTTAGTGTCCATGCCATCTTCGACGACACCATTGACTGTTCACACCTTGTCCCTTTAGGGGGAGGATGTCCTAAATATCGAGGATGAACCAGACACCCATCCAGAACCCACACCCCTCGACTACACTATCGAGAGCCTAGCCCGTTTAGTCTCACGAATACACCCCATGCTCTTGAGAATTGAGGCTAGGATAGCTCATATCGAGGAAAGACTCGAAGAACCTCCCAAACCCACCGTTTCTGTATGCAACAGATCAATCAAAGGGGAGGGCGTAGGTTCACCCGAGACTGTCGAACCCAAGAAACAGTTCACCCAAATCGGGGTTAGCTATGCGGCTGCACTTCAAAGATTAACATTCCTTCGCCTCCTACGACCCATAGGGCCGATGGTCGATCCCCCACTTAAGCATAGGTCTCGTCACTGGTCTAAAGGAAAATACTGCCACTACCACAGGGGCAACGGTCATGACACGGAGTCTTGTACGTTGGTAAAAAATAAAATCAAGGGATTAGTAAAAACGGGGGTGGTAAAAACCGCGCTACTAACGAAAAGACCCACCCGTTTCTTAACGGACAATTCTGAGGAAAGGGGTTTCCGGCTACAAGAGCACCTTGGGCTATCTCACGATCAGGCCCTATTCCTAACAGTAGTAACTTCCACAGCCACATTCTCCATATCCACAATTTCCACACTCTTGTAATTGAACACTTGTTCATTTATGATAGAAGTTTTTTCATTTTTCAGGGGAGTAACTTGAGTGTCAGAATATGAGACAAGGTTAATATCTTGACTCAGTTGAAAGCTCTCATCTGAGTTCAGTAAACTATATCTTGGCATCATTGGGTCTCTTCTTCTTCTTCTTCTTCTTCTTCTTCTTCTTTTGTTCCTCATTCTTTTCGGCATAAACAACTTCTTCTACCATCTGATCTAACATCTCTATTACGTGTGGAGTCAGATCATCTAGACCAAAGTTTGTATCTGAGAAGGTAAGGAATTCCTTTTGACATGAAGAAGTTATTTTTTCTTCTTCTTTTGTGTTGTCATCATTGACAACTTGTGATGCAATATGAGTAACATCCTTTCATTTATCTCCAGATTCTAAGCAGTAAAAGATGAGAAATAAATATTGTATACAAGTTATAATTATACAACACATATTAACTTATGTACATCAAAGCAGACACTGTTTTAACTATGCATAAATTTTGAACATGTGCAACAGATATTAACTTATGTACATCAAAACAGACACTTCTATAACCATGTACAAATTCCAATATGTGCAACACATAGTAACTTATGTACATCAAAACAGACACTGTTTTAACTATATACAAATTTTGAACATGTGCAACAGATATTAATTTATGTACATCAAAACAGACACTTCTATAACCATGTACAAATTCCAACATGTGCAACACATAGTAACTTATGTACATCAAAACAGACACTGTTTTAGCTATGTACAAATTTTAAACATGTGCAACAGATATTAACTTATGTACATCAAAACAGACACTTCTATAACAATGTACAAATTCCAACATTACATAGTAACTTATGTACATCAAAACAGACAATGTTTTAATTAATGTACAAATTTTGAACATGTGCAACAGATATTAACGTATGTACATCAAAACAGACACTTCTATAACCATGTACAAATTCCAACATGTGCATCACATAGTAACTTATGTACATCAAAATAGACACTGATTTAATCAATGTACAAATTTTGAACATATGCAACAGATATTAACTTATGTACATCAAAACAGACACTTCTATAACCATGTACAAATTACAACATGTGCAACATATAATAACTTATGTACATCAAAATAGACACTGTTTATAGCAGTAGAAAAATGATGAATAAATCAATTCATCATTAAATAAAAAATAAAATACTGTGTTTAAATTCTATGAATGGATATAATTGCTACTGTAGTGTATATAGTAGTAGAAAAATAAAAAATAAATATTACCATTCTCTCTTGACGGTTGTTCTCTTCTCGTTTCTGCAAGTTTGTTTATAAACTCATTTGCCAAATTTTCCAAGTCTAGTAGTGGTTTGCATTGAGGGGAGGCAACTTTTGCAATTTTTATTGCATCTTTCAAACCCCTGAAAGACTTTGAGAATTTAGAAGATTTGTTGATTAAATTTTGCACCCAGTGCACTGCGTCCTTTGGCTCCTCATTTTCATGTTTTATTTCCTCCTCCACTTTCACTAGTTTCTCTTCTTCTGTTACGGAAGAAACCTTTGCAGTACAGGTTTTACAGTTGTCCACCTTGTACCAATCAACGGGTTGTAATGCCAACACAAAGCCATTACCAAATGTACCCGATTTCTTTGCTTCGTCCAATATTCTCTTTGAAATGGATTTTTGTGTCCAGAACAACATTGTTGGAAAAGAGCGAATAGGTTTGCTGTTTCTGAAACACATTCTTTGCATATATATAAACACAAAGACCATTATAAGTCCATCAAAGCACTTGTTTCTCTTTGCTGTATTCATTTTCCACAAATCAATAGCCTCAATGAAAGCATCAAGGCAAAATTTGCACCAATTAAACGTAGGTACCAACGACAAGTTGATTAAAGATTTCAATATCTTTATGCTTGGGGTTACGGAACAGCTACCCGCTATAAAAATAGAGCAAAGATAAACAATGAAGTTCCTCTTGAATTGATCCCCTCTTCTGTCTGTTTTGTTAGGATGAATTGCAACACACTGTTTGTTATCTTGGAACCTGTAAACTGTTGCTTGAACTCATCAAGTAATCGATTATATTCAACGTCCTTGTCATCATATGACGCTAATACAATATCATTCGGTCCCATAGGAATCCCAGTTGCTATGTGTACATCCAAATTCGTAACCTGAAGTGTCTTTCCTTTATATGATGACGAATTAGGGTCAAAATTGGAAACAAACCAGTGAGCAAGCTTGGCTGGGACTTCTCTTACATTTAGAAAAATTATATCTCCAAACCCCAATTCCTTAATATCTGCAATTTGCTTCTTTGACAGATTTCTTACAAATTTAAACAAACTTTCAAGGGACATCCTTGTGGTCAATGATGGGAGTTCATTCACTGCATGTACAACCTTCTTCCTTCTCGTTTTTGTAGGTTTTGTAGGCTTATTAATGATAACTGTAAATTTGAGGAGGAAAACAGATTTAAATGATATGTATAGAGCGCATATCTAAGAAGTTCAAGTTCTATGAACAGATAATTAAAACGAGTAATGTACATACCTACAATTGCATCTGACAGTAAGTGTAATTGGGATTTCGGTGTCTGAAAACTACCATCCTTAGAATCATCAGAATTGGGAGCATCATTTACTTCTACCCGTTTCTTTTTACATGCAACTATACATAAATAACGAAAAATCAATATGCATCATTGAGGAACACATAGATCTGAGAGTATAGGGTTCAATATAAGTTTATATACCTTCGATCTGATGAGTAGCTTCCCTCTTTGCTCCAGTTTTTTCCTGATTTGTTTTCATCTTTTTTGTTAACCTAATTAACGTCAAATAAAAATAAGAACAGAGACAACTGAGTACCTAATCTGCATAAGTTGAATAATCATCGATACTTGAATACTAACGAAAGCAGTAAAACCGTATTTAAACCTAGATCGGAAGTAATTGCATACTGCTAGTGTTATTTTATACCAATCTTCAAAAAATCGTTTCAAAAAACAACAATATAACACACAGTACCGCAATGTTGAAGGTAATCGGAAAAGATAAGCTAGAATAAACTTACAGTATTGGATTGTTGAAGATAATCCTTAAAGATCTTAAGAGATCGCTTTCTTTTATTCTTTTTCTTTTTGTGGCTATGAAGTAGGTCAGATACCAATTTTGAGTATTCTTTTGTTGGCTTTAATTAAATAAACGGGCTCCTGTTAAGGTACCAATTTTGAGTATTCTTTTATAATCCTGTTATGTTCATTGAAAATAAGACAAATTCTAAGTATATAAGATATTATATTTTGTACATAAGTTTATTGGAAAACATAAGAGATAAATACTTTTAGTGTACATAATGTAGAATTTAGCGTACATAAATTAATTACTTAAATATCAAATTCTAAGTATATAAGATATTATATTTTGTACATAAGTTTATAGTAAAACATGACTACTTTAAGTGTACATAACGTAGATTGTAGCGTACATAGGTGCAGTTGAACCCAATTGAATGGCTTGACAATCTTTAAACAAGATTTATGAAGTACTAAATAAACCCAAATATCATCCTTCAAAAAAAAAAAAACGAAGACATAAGTAGTTTAAACGTACATAACATAAACTTTAGCATACATAAGGGACAGTTCAACATAATTGGCTGCCTTGATGATCTTCAAACTAGATTTATGATGCACAAAATAAGGCGAAGATCAACTTTATCTAAACAAGTCTATTAACGTACAGAGTAATAAACTTTGATCGATCAGAACTCTGAATTACAATATTCGAAAAGGGACGATTTTTCTTTTTCAAATTCATTATCTACAATACGTTTTATGTGGTTTTTTTTTACATTTCGCAAGTGGTAAGAATTAAGGTACAGGGAAGAAAATCCCAATGATTTTTTTTACCAATTTGTCAAGATTCTCCTCAATTTTTTTTTATTAAACATGATACATCTCCTTGTTTTCCAAGCAATTCCATTAACTAATCACGGCATCATAATAAACATAAATAAGATTAATAGCATCTGTCATATGAAAGATCTCTCGTTAATTGAAAAACCGTCTTTTATAAATAAAAAAATTGCGTCCTAAATCACATTCCCTAAAACCTCTCTTCTCCCCCTTTAACTCCTCAACTTTTCAAATTCATCACTTTCAAATCAACAAGTCAAACATAAATGTTATTAACAGATTCTCTAAAAATTCAAAACAGGAGAAGAACGTAATTCGAAGCGTATGCAATGATAAACAGATAATCCATCGATTACCATTTTCATATTAATAGATCTACTCTATTACAGTAATATAACTATGTCTACGTACAATTAAAATAAGATCTCATACTGTTTCTTAACACTGAAATTTTTCACATAGTTCTTATCCCACTTCAAAAGATCTAAGCATGTTTGACGCCTAAATTCTTTGATATCACTAAAGTACTTTTGTTTTCCCCATTTCTTGTTGTCATGCAATGCTTTTATCCATTTCATAACAAAGACACCACATCACTTCCATTGCTTTGCTTCGCTACATTTTTAGCCATTTCCACTTAAAATACCCCCATTCTTTTGGAAATTTGTTGATAGCCGGGGTAGTTTTCTAAAATGTTTAAAACATTATACACTACATTTTTAACTTGGTTTATCCTTTTTCTGAAAAACTTCGTCTTGCATGAATCAAGGACGTAATTCTTTTTATCTTCTAGATCACAGATAAGTAAAATCCAATGATCTGGTTGTTGGTTGTGAGCTGGAACAAAGATCTGAAAATTTACACATTTCACAGTCATAAACAAAGTTTTTTTATAGTTAATTATAGTCAACATTTAATACTATAATCATTTGGTGTACCTTTTTCACAAATTCCGGATCACGAGGCATGTATGATACAGTACAATACGGAGTATCCAGAGAACGAGTATTCTTTAGGTCTAATTCCTGAAACAAAAGATAAACATCAAATAAACAACTGTAACCTTACATACCGAAAATAAGTACACCAATTTGATATACTTACCCCTGACTTTGTTGGGAAGAATACGACATCCTTCTTTCCTAATGTGGTATAAATACCATACAAATCGATCAGCTATTAAAATAGAACTTGTTAGATTTATTTAGAAGCATTTGAATTTATAAGATTAAAACTTGTTAGAGATTTTCTTACCATATCGAATAATTCCTCATCTGCAAATAACAATGCTTGCATATCTTCACGGCTTATATTCATCCAATCAGTTTGTACAACGTTTTCACTGTAAGATAACAAACAACACATGAGTAACAATCTTAAAATTAATTAATTGTGATGAATGATTCCAAAAACAGTGGAAAGGGTAGAATGTATTACCTATTATACAATCTTAGCATGTCACTGTATTCTTTTTGCTTGCCCTCTAAACCCTCTACAGGAAAAGACTTTTTTGTTACTTTTCTCAAGAAATTTTGAAGTATATGAGCATCACTGTATAATTTTGTTGTTAAATTTTCCACTTCGCAGCTGATAAAAGTCATAGAACAGAATATGACTTTGTAATCATAACAATATATATATAATAATTATTATATAACAATATATAATAATAATGACATGTACAACAGATATTAAGTTATGTACATTAAAATAGACAGTGCTTTGAATATGTACAAATTTGAACATGTACACCAGATATTAAGTTATGTACATCAAAATAGACAGTGCTTTGAATATGTACAAATTTGAACATGTGCAAAAGATATTATGGTATGTACATCAAAACATACACTGTTATAACTATGCATAAATTTTGAACATGTGCAACAAATATTAACTTATGTACATCAAAACAGAAACTGCTTTGACAATGAAGAAATTGTGAATATGTGCAACAGATATCAACTTATGTACATCAAAACAGACACTATTTTAACTATGTAAAAATATCAATATGTACAACAGATATTAACTTATGTACATCAAAACAGACATTGTTTTAACTATGTAAAAATGTCGTAATCTACAACAGATGTTAACTTATGCACATCAAAATAGACACTGTTTTAACTATGTAAAAATAACGACATGTACAACAAATATTAAGTTATGTACATCAAAATAGACAGTGCTTTGAATATGTACAAATTTGAACATGTACAACAGATATTAACTTATGTACATCAAAATAGACAGTGCTTTGAATATGTACAAATTTGAACATGTGCAACAGATATTATGTTATGTACATCAAAATATACACTGTTATAACTATGCATAAATTTTGAACATGTGCAACAGATATTAACTTATGTACATCAAAACAGAAACTGCTTTGACAATGAAGAAATTGTGAATATGTGCAACAGATATCAACTTATGTACATCAAAACAGACACTATTTTAAAATATCAGATATAGATTAGTATCAGTGACATACAACATTTTTTTGCCTCCTTCAACACAGTATTCTTCAGCTCATTCCTGTCTGAAGTTAGTATTTTGTGGCAATACGACACCGTGATTATCTTTACATAATCATCGTATGAAATGGTGGACTGCACATATATTACACATGATAACATTAGTATATTGGAAAATAATCAGATATAGATTAGTATCAGTGATGAATGTTTGTGATTTTCAACTTACTTGCTTGAACTGTTCTTCATAATTGTCTTTATTTCCTGTGTATGTTTCCATGATTCTCATTGAAAGAATGTCATTGTTACTTTCCAAATTTTTAGAGAAATCTGGAATATATTCGATCCAGTCATAGGTATCAAACTCCTTCACCCATTTGATCATATGTTTGAAATATTCCTTCAAATAACCACTCTGAAAATATAAGACTAGTATTTAGGCCAGATAACATAAATTTTAATGTACAAAAGAGCACAGACTTATGTATAAATGCCTAAAATTTTAATGAACGAAAAAACACAAACATAGAATCTGTAATATTAATGCCTAGAGTATGCTCACATATAATTCTTTAGCTGCAAGACCAATCTCTTTGTTGTCAAACTCTTTAGCAAATCCGAAATGAATCATCTCAAATTTCTTCGAGATTGAGTTTGCACAGTATACAGCATAACCTGCTGGTGATCTAGAGCAGAAAAATGCCTTGAAGAAAATCACATTATTAGTTACCATAATGAATGAATGATTAAATAAATAAGTAAATAAGAGTTATAAAGAATATATTTTTGATTACCAGTTGGACATCATTAACGTCCATTTCACTTGTAGGAACCTGAAACATTATGGTGATTGTTTAGAAGAGAGTGATGAGTGAAAACTGTTTTTATCATATGTGAATGGAATACATAACATTACCTGATATTCTTCAAAAGGAGACATATACACACGTTTGATAGATGATGTCGGTGATAGCTTTACCAAATCATTCATCAATAGGCACCACAAATTTAAAATTAACACATTGATTCGGGTATCACAGGTTGTCATCATCGACAGGTCCCCCCTTGAAAGCACAATGTTATTAAACATAAACAGAGTATCCCTGTAAAATTAAATTATTTAATGTATTAGTTTTGCTATTCTTGGTATGAAAATTATGTACAAAATATATTAACTTATGTACATCAAAACAGGCACTGCTATAACCATGCACAAATTTCAACATGTACAAAAGATATTAACTTATCTACATAAAAAAAAGGAACTGTTTTAACTATGTAAAAATATCGATATGTAAAACATATGTTAACTTATGTACATCAAAACATACACTACTTTAAATATGTAAAAATATCAACATGTACAACAGATATCAAGTTATGTACAACGGTGCTATGACAATGTACCAATTGTGAACATGTGCAATAGATATCAACTTATGTACATCTAAACAGACGGTGCTTTGACAATGTACAAATTGTGAACATGTGCAACAGATTCAACCTATGTACATCAATACAGACACTGTTTTAACTATGTAAAAATATCGATATGTACAGCAGATGTCAACTTATGTACATCAGAACAGGAACTGATATCAATCTTGTTTAAAAGATTAATGAGACTTACTTCAAAGACTTTTTTGGTGCAAAAGCATAGTCTGACACATAATTCTGCTCAGCTTTGAGAGAGGTCAAACAGCTGATGTTCCTATTAATAAAAGAAGATTTGAAAACTGCTACATTTACTTGTTTTCCCTTTTGCTGTGCTTCAATCTCTTTCTTTTCAAGTGTATCAATTTCCTTGTTTTGATTTGTAAGAGATTCCAAATCCACATTTACAACATCATCAACAGAAGTTTCCAAATCCACATCAACACTTTCCACAGTATGCGCATTCAAAAAATCTTTGTCTTCTACAGAAATAATTTCACTGTCATTCTTGACAGGAGTAGAAATAGGAGCATTTGTATAGATGTCTTCTGCAGCATTAACATTTTCGACAGTGTCCGCATTGAACACATCTTCATTTTCCTCGGAAATAATTTCACTGTCATTCTTGACATGAGTAGAAATAGGAGCATCTATGTACATGTCTTCTGCAGCATCAACATTTTGCACAGTTCCCGCATTGAACACATCTTCATTTTCCTTGGAAATAATTTCACTGTCAATCTTGACAGGACTAGAAATAGGATTATGAATATTGATGTCTTTTGCAGTATCAACATTCATAACATCTTCATTTTCCTCGGAAATAATTTCACTGTCATTCTTGACAAGAGTAGAAATAGGAGCATCTATGTACATTTCTTCTGCAGCATCAACATTTTGCACAGTTCCCGCATTGAACACATCTTCATTTTCCTTGGAAATAATTTCACTGTCAATCTTGACAGGACTAGAAATAGGATTATGAATATTGATGTCTTCTGCAGTATCAACATTCAAAATATCTTCACTGTCATTCTTGACAGGACTAGAAATAGAATTATCATGAATATTGATGTCTTCTGCAGTATCAACATTTTCCAGAAGTAGTAGAGTATTCATTTCATCTATCTTCTTCTTTTCAAGATCAGTCTTTTTCGAAGAAATAAGATCTTTTGCCATCTTATGTATCATATCCAGTATTTGTGGATTCTTCTCATTTTCTTCTTCCTTACCTATTTTGAAGCAAAAGATGAAACATAAGTACTATATTCAACATATTATAACAAATGAATGGGGATAAAACCAATTGAAGAAAAATTCTTACAAAATTCTTTTGATTTTTCATCTTTTGTTACTGTTACAAGTTTTGCAACAAAGTCACTGGTCAACATTCCAATTTTGTTATTGGCTTGCATTGAGGGGAGGCAAACTTTGCAACTTCTATAGCATCTGAGAACCTCTTAAAATTTTTTGTGAATTCAACAGATTTCAGCACTAAACTTCTTAACCAATCCCCTTCTTCCTTTCCCTCTTTGTTCACACTTTCCTTTACTTCTTCCCCCTTGTACCAATCAAGGGACTGTAATGGGATAACCAGACCATTACCAAATGTACCCGATTTCTTTGCTTCCTCCAATATTCTCTTTGAAATGAATTCTTGTGTCCAAAAACACATTGTGGGGAATGCACGAACAGGTTGACTATTTCTGTAACGCATCCGTTGCAGATATATAAAAACAAAGACCATGATAGGTCCGTCAAAGAACTTCTCTTTCTCTCCTTTATTCATTTTCCACAAATCAACAGCCTTAATGAAGGCATGAAGGCAAAATTGGCACCAATTAAATGTAGGTACCAATGACAAGTTGACCAAAGACTTCAATATCTCAAAACTTGGAGTTGCAGAACAGGTACCTTCTATAAAATAAGAGCAGAGATACAATATAAAGTTTCGTTTGAATAGATCCCCTCCATCCGTTTGATGAGCTAGGATGGATTTCAATGTAGAGGCTGTAATCTTTGAACCTTCAAATTGATTCTTACATTCATTAAGAAGATGTCTGTATTCAGTGGATTGGTCGTCATATGATGCAAGGACAATTTCATTTGGTCCCATAGGAAACCCAGTTGCAATATGTACATCTAAATTTGTCACATCAAATGTACTATCCTTAAATGTTGCTGAATCAGGGTTGAAATTTGAAACAAGCCAATGGGCAAGCTTGGATGGGACTTCTTTTACTTTTAGACCAAATAAATCTCCAAACCCCAATTCCTTTATATCTGCAATCTGCTTTTTTGACATGTTATAAAGAAGTTTAACCAAACCATCAGGAGACATGCGTGTCTTCAATGATGGCAGGTCATTCGTGGCATGTTCAATTCTCTTCCTTCTGGTCTTTGTAGTTTTACCAGTAATAGCTGTAAATTAAAATGAACAGAAAGAATTTAAATGACAACTTTTATCTTAATGTCATAATTTAAAGTACATAACATTGTATGTTTTAGACATAAGGCATTCATAAGACATAGTCCCTATTAAAGTTACAAGGATTTATTTATTGTTCATAAGGCATTACATAAATGCACATAACTTCAAACACAGAATGAACATAAGTAATTTTTAAAGCTATTTTCAAACAATTTTGAAACATAGTAGTCTATTTTATGAATGTTCATTAATAGCATAGGAGTAATTTTTAAAGCTATAGTACTAAAAAAAGTTACTTTTACCTTTCTCTGCATCTGTTATCAAACATAATTGTTTGTCTGAGGTTTCTTCATAATTATCAGAATCGTCATCCTTTTCTTCAATTCTCCTCCTTTTACATTCAGCTACGAATAAAGAACAACAAATAATTATAATTTCATCCTCCTTAAATTATACATAATTTAAATTATACCTTTCTCCGTCTTATCTGCATTCCTCTTTTGTGCAGTCTTGTCCTGATTTGAATTCATGTTGTGTCGTGAATTACTTAACCCTAATTTTCAACAAAATCACTATAAAATCAAAAATATAACACACAAAACTGCATATGTACTTTATAAATAACGCGAATAAAAGACCTAATCTCCAAAGAATAAAAGATTGCAATTTTACTTTACTGTAAATTTCACAAAATTGTTCGAAAAACCAGTAGTTAAGGCATGAAAAGAATCAAGAACATATCACTCACCAAAGAATCGTTGAAGATGATCGATAGAAATTACAGTACTTCAAAAATTACTCCGTACTTGATTTTTCAAATTGTTGTGAAGTGTTGCTCTTTTTGAGTATAATTATGGAATAGTTGTGAAGTGACTGTTTAAGTGATTATAGGAATTCTCAGTAGTTATTTCCAAAGTCTTAATACGTCATATTTTCAAAAGTCTTAATACGTCACCTAGGGTAGTGGAATACTGAGTAATTACTAATATCTCAAAATAATGTGTCTAATACGGAGTACTTTTTTTTTTATTATTATTAATGTTAATATTTTAAATCCTAAGATATGAAACGATTTTTCTATATAAATACGCATGTACATATGAAGATTATGTATCATCATATTATATACACTGTATGTGTAATAAACACTTATATACATTGAATAAGAAATCATACAAAAAGCTTTTATACGGGTAGTTTTGTCAATACATAATGTACATATGTACATTGAAATAGACACTTTCAACCATGTACAAATTCCAACATGTGCAACAGATATTTAGCTTATGTACATCGAAACAGACACTTTCAACCATGTACAAATTCCAAGATTTTCAACACATAGTAACTTATATACATCAAAACAGACATGGTTATATATATATATATATATATATATATATATATATATATATATAAGCTTTTATACGGTTATATTAAAAATAATGTACATATTGAAACAAGTACATATTAGTCATCAATATATAATGTACATATTTGAATATCAACTGTACATATTTGTCATAGTAATAACCAAGAACAAGGTTGTACATATTTCTATAATTGTTGTACATAACTCATCTAGTTACATATTACTGGAATCAAATCATAAGTTATTCTAATTACATTTATGGGGCAGTTGAACACAATTGAATGCCTTATGTACACATATACATACAAACGCTTGATTATTAAATAATTTCATAATAATCAGTATGCATGCAAATTAAACATTACATTCAAACTTAATCAGATATTTCGAATAAGTTCAAATTAAATATTACATATATAAGGATAAAAATTTCTTGGCTCAAACAGATATCTCGAACTTATATAGTTTAATGCCTCGATAATCTTTAAACTAGATTTATGAAGTAAAAAATAAAACATCTAGTTATATACATTAGATTGGTTAATTTTAAGGAAGCATTAATAATCCGTCAAACATAGCGTTATGTACATATACATATACAAACGCTTGATTCGTAAATAATTTTATAACAAGTGTACATAAGTTCAAATTAACTTGAGAATCTTCTTTTATCTAGTACTCCGTAACAAACATTACATATATAAGGAAAAAACAAAATATAGTTATACATCTGCATAAAAATTTCTTGGCTCAAACAGATATTCAGCGAAGATAGATGCTTGACGAAACATTTGATGTGGAACACCTTCAAAATTTTCTCTTTCTGCTTCTTCAGGAGAAGAACCATGAAGATGAACTACATCTTCTGGAGGTGCAAGTCGAAGTTGCATGTTGTGTAGTATATTTCTACAAATCTGATCATCAGTCAAATAGCATCTGCATTGCTTTAACAACAAGATACCATTCCTATGAAGAGAAAGTAATCCATTCTCAATTGTTGCATGCACACTCATACTGTACTCCATTTCTAACAGAAGAGAATGAGGATGTGACAAAAGTATTTGACCCCACCTCTTGCAAACAAGAGTCAATTTTGCAAACTCTTCCTTTCTAAAAGTAGGGTTGAACATTTTGAAAATTATTTCCATTATATTTTCATTTGCAAAAACTTTTTCATGTGATTCAACATATGGACTTGAAATAGGTCCATAAAAATTGTTAAATATAAAAGGTAACTTGTCCTTCTTTTGAGAAGCAAACCACAGTTTATGTTCTTGCCTAATATTGTATATCTGTCCATTACATGTAACATTCATCTTTTGTGGAGAAAGGAAGAGAGAAAAAGAGATACAGAGAGAGACACAAAAAAAAAGAGGGAAAGAGAGAAACAGAGAGACAAAGTGAGAATTTGTTGAGAATATGAGATTTTATAGGACAAGTTTTTATAATATGGAATTATGTACACAAGTAATATGGGATTATGTACACAAGTTTTTATAGCACAAGTTAGAAAAATAGATGAAGTTAATATAAACTGAATTGTGTGCGCTTTAAATTAATTTATGTACATCACGACGTCCAATATATAAGAAAGTGATTTTACCAATGTATAAAATGTCTTAAATTTAATACATAAATTTAAATTGAAATAAAGTTCAATTAATCCGTAGACACATAGATTTAGGTGTTGATTAGTGTGGTATGTAGTGCCTATTTTATAGTGTTTTGGTCCCATTCTCCTTGTAGAATCGCTCCTTGAGAGCGGTTTAGGGGCTTCTTATGCTTCCTTTAGTTCGTTTCAGGTTCCCGAGACCGATTTGGAAGAGTTGGAGCGATTCCGACTCTATACATACACATTTTGGAGCCAACGAGATAAAGGAACGACGACTCGATGCCTTGGAATCGGCCCCGAGACCTTGGGACCCAATCCCGAGCCTCCGAGACCCGATCCAGAGTCCCGAGAATCGATGAGAAGTCCATGTTAAGCAAGAAGGGACCAAAAAGATCATATTGGAGGCCTACAAGACCCATCCCGATCGGGAAGGCCTAAAACCCGATCGGGATGAAGTGCACAAAGGAGACGGCCACTGGAAGGAGTTCCCGACCGGGTCCCAGATTTCCCGATCGGGAAAGTGAGGTTTCCCGATCGGGATTGCCCATTCCCGATCGGGATTTTGCCGCTGCTGCCCGCGTGACTTTTGTCTCTTCTTCCTTCCATTTGTAACCCTATAAATACTTCCCTCTTGTATTGTTTACGGATCTTACATTAGTTTAGCCTCTCTTAAGCCTCTCTACAAGATATAAACCCTAGATTTAGTTCCTCACATTAGTTTGATTCTCTCCTTAATCCTTAGTTAATCTTAGTTAATCTTAGTTAATTAGTGCTTGTATTAAGAAGATACTTGAAGACTTCTCCAAGGTTGACAACCTTGGGATTATTTGGGTTTCTCTTTTATGCAAGATTTCATCTTTTCCTTCATCTAGTGTTGGTATAAACTTCCTTTTCTCTTGTTTATTGTTATTGAATCAAGTTTGAATCTTCACTTAGTGTTTGTTGTTGTTGATTGTTATTGTTCTTGAAGATGAATGTTTGGATTGTGAAGTTGTTTCATCCTTTCATTGTTGTAGTTAGTTTGTTCATGAGTGAGTAGTTTACTTGTGGGTTAGTAGGGGGATTAAGGGTAGATTATGGGTGATTAGGGTTTGATTGGGGGTAAAGGGTGAATCTTGGTTGTTAGTCACATATTTGGTACACCATGTGTTTGTTGATATGCTTGTATGAGTTGTAGTGGCCATGCTTCTCATGCTAGTCTTCTTCTACCCATTGTTTGCTTTGTGTGTGGACATGTTGAGCATTGTCATCGACATCGGTTTAAGTTGCTATCGCCCGGACCGAACCTAGCAATTAGGAGGCACCTACACCCTTAATCAACCCAAGTCACCCTACTACACTTATGAACCCGACCTAACCCACTCCCTTCTTTCTATACTTGATTCATCTTGTTAACTAGTCATCATTTCTTTAGGTTGTTAGTAGTTGGATCATTAGCATTGTTTAGCATTTCTCTTAGTTTGCTAGTTGGTTTGTGTTTAGGTAGTATTTGGTAGTCTAGTTCATCATAGAGCATCATTAGTCTATTTTCTTCTCTTCTCATCTTAATTCACCAATTAGTAGTCCGTTGTGTTTGTTTGGTAGCATAGTCTTGTTTTAGGCCGATTTAGTCTAAACCGTGCAATACCGTCTCCGTGGACACGACCCGACTTACCCTAGCTACCCACTAGGTCTTAGCCGGTTATTTAATTGGTGGCGGGATCCACGACAAATCCTACCATCAGGTGTAACCATTCAAATTCTGGATTATATTAGACACAATTCTTCACTTTGATAAATGAGGGATTTGATGGGTGAATTAAAACGTGTCTATCATACAGTGATTTTACCAATGTAATACTTCCTCCAAGTTTCATTTCTTTTCTTATTTGGCCATACCTTTTTCAATATTTTAATCCATTTATACATTAACTTTATTATTTTTCATAATTTTTCATTACTTTTTCATTTCCAACCCATACTTCCTTATTAGTTTTTCATTATTTTAATCCAACAAAAAAACTTTGTGCCATTTTGGAATGGGAAGAACATTAAAACTTGGAGGAAGTACGTAAATTTAAATTGTAATAAAGTTCAATTAATCTGTAGACACCTAAATTTAGGTGTAAGTGTGTAACCATTGAAAATATGGATTCTATTAGACACAATGCATAAGTAATAATTACAAAGGGGGTTGAGTGAAATTTCAATAAATCATATATATACTCCCCAAACTAAGATTGAGAGCAGTTAAACTTTCAAAATTGAAAGGAAAAAAAAACCCAAAAAAATGTATGTAAAACTAATGTACCCTCCTAAATGCATTATTGCAAATCTGCCATTTGAGTGAGTTGATAACAAGGTTACCAGTAGATCACTAACTGGTTTAAGGAACAGGTTAATTTTCATGAACATCAAGTACATATTCATATATAACTTGTACATAACCCATCTTATAATCATAAGTTATATACACTGTCTTCTAAACTATGTACATCATATTATACACACTGTATTGTGTAATAAACACTTATATGCATTGAATAAGAAATCATATACAAAGCTTTTATACGGGTAGTTTTGTCATACATAGATTAATACCTACCGTTCATATTTACATACTAATAGATCACTAACTGGGTTAAGGAACAAGTTAATTGCCTTGGGTTATCCGGTGGAGAAAATAATGCTAAAGTGGGTTTCCAGTCCAAATGGTCCGATCTTCACCAGAGCTGCAGTCATTTGTTTCAAGAGCGGTTATCAGAACTATCTCCACGCCTATAAGCTGCAACGGGCCTTTGAGGACTTTGGAAGAGGGAAACCTGAGATGGGGATGCAGTTTCATCCATACGACGGACCTCACTGTTGGGTTGCCTCATGGATGGATGACCAATATCTGTCCAGTCACACGGCTTACAGGGTGGTTCCCCTGACGTTGAGGGGAGAAGGTGGATATTTGGCGGACATGACAGATATCTGCCATTATGAGATCTGCCTGGAGGCCTTGTGGCAGATTTACCCCAACTTCTATCCTTGAAAAGATGGTCTAGGTAAGTGATCAGAGGGCCCTAGCATATGAATATTACTGAGTATTTTGCAAGCATATGAATTTTTCTGGTCTGGTTTTGTGCATATGCACTTACTTTTAACTCGGATTGTAATTTAATACTCTAATCCTACTATGAATGTATTGTACTGCAATTATTAATCAGTTACATTTTGGAACGAACTGACTATGGTATGAATGCTAACTACGGATTTGACGTAGCTGTTCTTGTTAGTACTGATTTGTAGTGAGTATGCATGTAATTTTTGGTGAATGACTTCCAGTTCAGTCGATATGATCAGTACCCCCTATTCGTTAGAACATTAGATGATATGATCAGTACCCCCAATCTGTTAGTGTTCATAGAGGGAGGAGTAGTTGTGGTAAAGAATTGAAGTGGTGGTTATCGATTTTATATAACTCCATATTAGATCTACATATTAACTTATCCATGTACAAATTTCAACATGTACAACAAATATTAACTTATGTACATCAAAACGGACACTGCTTTAACCATGTATAAATTCCAATACACTGCTTTAACCATCATAGGACATTAGAACTTTAAGTGTACATAAAGTATTTTTTAGTGTACATATCCATAGACCTTATTTAATGTGCATTTAAAGAACAAATTGTAACTATATAGGGTATTATATGTTGTACTACATAAGACATAACTATTTTAAGCATACATAGTACTATAGGGATATAAGAAATTAATCAAGTAATACAAATTCATTTCAGCTAGAGATTTGATGCACATAACATTAATACTGCCACATTGGCCTTGTCATTATTTAAAGATTTGATGCACATAACATTAATAACCCTAAAGAGATAGTATTATATATATGAATATGTGTTGTATAAATTATGTGCAACAAAAAAAAAGTCTATGTCTCGAAATATAATCAAGTAAATATAATCAATATTATGTCGTATGTTATGTACACTAAAAAAGTCTCTGATTTAATATATACTGCCTTAATATAAAACAATCAAATGCAATAAAATTGAATAGTCTTGCATATGCAACAGACGTCAGTAGATGCAAAAATCATCATTACTTTGAAATGACAAGTCGGCTGTGGTACTCAAGGATGAAAAAGTCATCATTACTTTGCAGTCATCATTACTTCGCAGTAGGTATATTCTATATGTACTTCAAGTATAGCTTTTTATATGTACATATATCCTTTAAAAGAGACACTGCTTTCAGACAGTGCTTTATTTATGTTGTACGGAGTAGTATAAATTATGTACAACACATTATAACTTTATGTACAATTAATCGGACACTGTTTTAATATACATAACTTACATTAACATTAAAACAATTTTAAAACACACCATTAATAGTAGTTTAAATATAGAATCGACAGTGCTATACCTTTGAATATGTGCAGTACAACTTATATACAACAAATCGTAAGTTATGTAACACTACTTTGATTCAATATGTACTACTCCTACAACTTAATAGAGTATACCATAATCAATAATTTGAAATGAAAAGTCGGCTGGGGTAGTTGAGTATGAAAAAGTCATGATTACTTCGCAGTCAGTATTACTTTAGAATATTAAATATAGTTTTCTATGGGTAAAATAATACTCTTACTCTATACTTTGACAGTGCAATACCTATAATGTACAGTAAAACAACAAAACATAGAAGACTAAACTCCCTTTGTAAGTATTTAATACCCCAACTCTATTTCAAATAAAATCTTTAGCAAATTTTTCCTTAGTACCTCCGATGAATTGGTGCAAATTATGTGTTCATTAACTTGCACTAATTCATCTAAGGTACTAATGACAAATCAACTAAAGAATTTATTTGCATGGTACTTGATGAATAATTACAATTATTTCTAATTAAATAATGCAAAGAGGAATGGATTGTGGTTGTGGTTGTGGGTATGCTTTCGTCAATTTATACTATAAATGGAAAAAAGTCATTAATTAGAGAAAAAAGAAGGTATACATGGGGAAGGTATAACTGGGGTAGGTATATATGGAAGAATAATAACAATTGTGCATATTTAGATTTTCAATACTCGTTATATTCGATATTCGATTATGGAATCGATATCAAATATTCGGAGTGATTTTTAGAAAAGATGGTTATAAATTATTTGAAAATCGAACTAAGACAAAATAAAATTCTCTCCGCGTCGAAATCGTCGTATTATGTCTTTTTAGGACCATGTGACGATTGTCTTAGCATCAACGATATTAATTTTAATTCTTTTAGATACGATATTCGATTATAGAATCAATATCATATTTTAAGAATGTTTGCTTTGTGAAAATTAGATAGTTGTTACGATAATATCGGTATTAGAAGCGAGGAGAGAAAAGAAAGAAAAAAAAAAGTAATAAAAAAACGGTATTAGGGAGGGGATTTGACGAGTTTTGCTCTCGGGTCTCTGACGAGTTTTGATCTTGGGTTTCCTACAGGATTTCTAGAGGAAAATCAGAACGGTACTTGTGTATAGTTTTCCTAAAATTGCCTAGATTTTCGGGTGGTGAATTGATGTTGCCAAATGTTTCTACGGGGTTGATGATTTGTGTGTGTGTGCAAGGGGGTCTATTTATAGGAGAGGTTCCCGGCCTTGTCTTGGATGAGAAGAAACCTACTTTGGATAGAAAAGGATTCCTACTAGAGATAGAGTTTTATCTCTAATGAAGAAGTCTAGTTGCGTAATTCTTCTTCATTGCTAATTATTTGTGGTATTTGACTCTGAATTGGATTCTCAAGAGCTGTGTGACAGATTTTTCCGCCTTGAAAATGCCTTTGACCGGGGTTTGACCCGGTCGCTAAAAGACGGTTTTGCTCTTGGTGTCGGTTTTGACCCAAATTAGTCTTATTTGATTGGAAATAACCCACTAGGTCTGGATTTGAGGTTGGTTTGGTGAGATTTTTACTCCGCTAAAAGCTCGTGTCAACTACTATTAATTCCGAGTCCAAAATCGAGTGTATTAAGTCATGTTTACGTCCGATCATCATCGGGTGTTTGTCGGAAACTGCTATAGACACCTAGCAGCCAAATGCGGTTGTCTACACACGTATACAATGATTACAAATGAATAGGTCACTAGGTGATGTACATATTTAAATAACAATTGTGCATGAAATATCTAGGGACATCATTGTACATACTTCGATAAAAGTTTAACATAATCCATCTAAAATACTAATCGATACATTTTATGTTTCTGACTATATAGGAGTACATATTAAGGTTCATTGTACATATTTCTATATTACTTGCACATAACCCTTTTCAGCATCTAAACGAAAGACGAAAGATTACAAGTACAACTGAACTAATGTAATATGTCTGTAACGGTATCACATAACCTTTCCCAAATGTTCCAGAGAGTTTAGCTTCCTCCTTTATCCTCTTTGTCATTGTCTCTTGCGTCCAATACGACATAGTTGGGAACGCACGAACGGGATCACTGTTTCTATACTTCATCCTTTGAAGATAGATGAAAATAAAAATCATTATAGATCCATCAAAGTACTTGTTTATTTGATCAGTTGCATTCCCCTACCACATATCAGTATCTTTAAGCTAGGAATTGAACTAACACTCCCATGTATAAAAACAGAGTATATGTAAACGATGAAGTTCCTCTTGAATAAATCTCCACCCTCCTTCTGGTTAACCAAGATGTGTTGGAGAATTGAGTTTTGACATCTTACTACCCTTAAACTGATCCCTAAATGTCTTAACCAACCGAAGAATGTCGTCTCTAGTTTCGACGCGTTATACCCTCACGACTTTGTACCATTCAAGGGACTATAACGGTATCACATAACCCTGTGTTGATAACAGATCAACACAAGACTTCAACTTGCACCAATTCATCTGAGGTACTAAAGACGAATCAACTAAAGATTTTTTTTGAATAGTGCGTGGTGAAATAACTCCATGAACATCTTCATTTCTCATTAATTAAATTTAATAATAAATAGTAGTACTTTTTAACGCTTATGATAATATTTTTGTAGTAGTTGTAGATGATAATATTTGAATTATAAAATATTGTAGAATAAAATATTTTTAAATTAGATGATACTCCGTAATATTTTGATTGTTGTAGAGGACAGAAGGATTATGGATGTGTTTGCGCGTGTGTGGATGTGTTTGCGTTTGTGTGGATGTGTTTTTATACCGTCAATGTGAAAACTGTCATTAATTTCTACTGGAGAAGGTATTTTTTGGGGAGGTATTTTTTGGGGAAGGTATGTCATTAAATGCTCCACGCGTACATGAAGGTATGTACGGAGTATAAACTTTGAACATGTGTGCAACAGATATCAACTTATGTACATCAAAATAGACACTATTTTAACTATGTAAAAAATATCAATATGTACAACAGATATCTACTTATGTATATCAAAACAGACATTTTACATCAAAACAGACACTTTACATCAAAAGACATATATTCCACTACGTAATGTATATATATAAATTTCTCTTATTCATATATCTAAAGACATCATAAAGTCTAGGTAGGGAACGTATAACTGGGGTAGGTATAAGATGGGATTGGTAAAATAATGTATGTCCACGCGTAAAAACCCAAGCTGGGGTAGGTATAAGCAGTTAATACGGACTCGAAATTTATTTAATTAACTATTACAGTACTTTACATTCAAAGTCAGTATATTCAAAGTCTTATACACTACCCTATCTTTTTGTTCATACACCCTTCTATTTCACCCTTTTCGCTTAACTTCATTAATAACACCATGAAAATATTATGTAAGGGACGAGCGAAGAATAATGAAATTGAAGATAGAGTAACAACCATTAGTAAGAGCAAGGAACAGAAGATTGATCATCTATCTTTCATTTATAATCATCATCATGAAGTGGAAATATATGGAAGACAATTTTCATCAACAATTAAAGTAATGTGTAATAGAATATAAACGGGCCTCAACCATCGCCTTAAGGTTTTGGTTGAGATGGTTCGTTAACATGGTATCAGAGCCAGAGGTCACAAGTTCGAACCCTGGTAGCCCCCAATATCTCGAACTCTCAAGTGGAATCTCAACACACGGTACGGGGGAGCCGGTGCGCAATAACCACTCTTCAAGCCCAAAGGGCATTCGAGTGAGGGGGCGTAATAGAATATAAACGGGCCTCAACCATCGCCTTAAGGTTTTGGTTGAGATGGTTCGTTAACAATGTGCAATGAAGATTTTATGGAAAAAATCTTTAAAAAGCTTCCCTCTGATTATGACAAAGCGAACATGGCTATTGTTTGCAAGAGGTGGTCCCAAATGTTTCTATTACGGTTCGATGCACCTAGATGAAATATAGATTATTATAGAAGATTGGGAACAACTCATATTAAAGGAATGACTACTGTTCGTAGGGATGGAATTGAAGTTTCCAAGAGATGTAGATGTTATTTGACAAACAATATGCATGCTAGAAGATTATTGCACGTCTTTCAACTTGGATATGAAGAAAATGAACATTTGAAGATTATTGAATCTACGGAAGAGGAAGATTACAGATCACATGTTTCATTAAAAGATTATTTAAAAGGATGTAGATTAAGTAAAATGCTCTATAGCCAAGAATAAATTTTCATGATTGAATGATCTATTCTATGGATCGATTAATTAGCCAACCATTTGTATGTTTTGGGATTTTGATTCATACTGTTTGTATTGCGACTTTAGTAATATCTACTTATGGTTGTGGTAGGAACTCCCGTTTATTCAGAAAGTAACTTATGTACACCCGTTTATCAAATTATATGCATGCCTTGTGTTCAGTACAAAGAAACTTATGTATAACAAAACATAC
This sequence comes from Agrostemma githago, assembly GCA_958450325.1. Taxonomy (NCBI): domain Eukaryota; kingdom Viridiplantae; phylum Streptophyta; class Magnoliopsida; order Caryophyllales; family Caryophyllaceae; genus Agrostemma; species Agrostemma githago. The sequence continues at coordinate 18,082,900 of OY288247.1, read as the reverse complement.
AAATTAATAAAAAAAATTAAGGTAATTAAATATCCATCAGAATTAAAATTTCATTTCCATTAAAATTCATTTCCACTGCGAAACATTTTACATAATTCATCTACCTCTATCTGCTCTTCTAATGAAATTAATTTCAATCTATATAGATCACTTTCTTCTTTAGCACACTCAATAGTTTCCAAGTGTTTATTTTACTTACAATCAATAGTTACAAAATGATAATTGTGCAATATTGTTTTTGCATGTACATTATCTGTCAGATAGCATCTGTATCTCTTTGAAACAATAATTCCATCCCTAAGTACAATATTCATTCCATCACGGATCAATTTTGTCAAGCTTCTATTGTAATCCACAATCCATCGAGGTGCATCGGAGTGTAATAGGAACATCTGCGCCCATCTTTTACAGACAATCGCAGTGTTAGCCTTATCTACGTAAGATGAAAGTTTTTCGAAAATTTTCCACTTGAAATCTTCGTTGCACATAACTTCGTTTGTTGACGAAGATCGTTTATCATATGTGTCAAACTGATGATACTGATTGAAAATGAAGGAAAGATCATGCATCTTCTGCTGCCTTGAGTTGTTTATAGTTGTTAATCTATCTTCAACCTTATTATTTATCAACCACCCCTTGCATAAAAATTTCATAATGTGAAATTAACGAAATAAAAATAAATTGAGTGAGATGGATGTGAAAATAAGTAGATGATGTGAATAAGATGGGAGTAAGTAGATGATAAATGTGAAATTAAACTACTTCATTTATTGTACTACTCATTTATTTATTTTTCAAATCGAGGAAATCTGGCAGTGTCAAACATGCAGTGCTTTGATTAGTGTACAACTTTTCAACATTCACAATAGATATTAACTCATGTACATCAATATAGACAGTGCTTTGATAATGTACAAATTTGAACATGTGCAACAGATATTATGTTATGTACATCAAAACAGACACTGTTTGAACAAGTTTGTACATCAAAGCAGATATCAACTTATGTACATCAGTTATCTATGTATGTACGTTAAAATAGACACAGTTTTAATTATGTAAAAATATCGATATGTACAACAGATATCTACTTATGTACATCAAAACAGACACTGTTTTAACTATGTAAAAATGTCAAAATGTACAACAGATATTGACTTATGTACATCAAAGTATACATTGTTTTAAATATGTAAACTTATCGACATGTACAACAGATATTAAGTTATGTACATCAAAATAGACAGTGCTTTGAATATGTACAAATTTGAACATGTGCAACTGATATTAACTTATGTACATCAAAACAGACACTGCTTTGACAATGAAGAAATTGTGAATATGTGCAACAGATATCAACTTATGTACATCAAAACAGACACTATTTTAACTATGTAAAAATATAAATATGTACAACAGAAATTAACTTATGTACATCAAAACAGACACTGTTTTAACTATGTAAAAATAACGACATGTACACCAGATATTACCTTATGTACATCAAAATAGACAGTGCTTGGAATATGTACAAATTTGAACATGTGCAATAGAAATTATGTTATGTACATCGATACGATATAATGGTCACCAAAGACCTTGTTTTGAAGGATCTCGACAACGGACCGTCGACAGATAAAATGTAACACGTTTACAATTTATCATCTACAGAGCACAACTTTATTCTCGTAGCTAATAAAGGAGGAGAAAGAATTAATATCCTACTTAATTAATAGTTTTATTTTAATAATGGTAATTAGTGATAGCTAGTTAATTTTGGGGTTTGTAGGAACTTTTTGTTTGCCTCTCGAGGCTATTTAAATCCAAATAATTTGTAATGCATGATACATTGAAGAAAGTTTAAGAGAAATCACATTGTTGCTTGCTTTGCAATTTCCGTTTTTATTCAAAATGCATTTTGAGTATTAACTTGTTCGATCTCAATAGATCTTGAGATTCATTCACCATTGATGGATTATAGGTCTAATTCATCAAATATCCATTGTTTTGTGTGAGTGAGTGTCTTTTTGGTTCGTTTACAAAATCACATAAAACAAATATCGTTATAGAAATCGTTTCCGCTGTAATTCGCATCATAAGTGGTATCAGAGCTTCGGATCTTGATTTTTATTAAAATCGAGACGGTCCTAAGGCGTGTCAAGACCAAGTGATAGGTTGAATCTCCGGTTGCGATTGGAATTCAAAGGTTAAACTCGAGCGAGGTAGGTCGAGGGTTAGTCGGTTTTGATTGTCTTGTTGAAGTTCGAAATTTTGCAAAAAAAAAAAGGAAAAAAAATTACTGTTCACGAAAAAAAAATCGAAAAAAAAAATGTCGGGAATTTTCTCGCTGGAAAGCACTTACGAGGAAAGTTTGGGTTTTGATCCAACTTTACCTCCTTTTTATGATGATTATAGAGATGAAGAGGCTATTGTTAATGTCAAGAATTTGTGTTGTCCTACGGATTATGATTTTGGGTTTGTAATAATTTCTAAGCTAAACAAGCATATAAGTGACCCTATTAAATTTCAAGGCCAAGCAATTTGTTATTTGGTTGATTTTGTATACGTAGCGGCCATGGATAGTTCGTTATGTTCGATTTGCTCGTTTAACAATGGGATAAGGTTTAGCATTATTGAGGGTGGTTCGATTATAAGTTCGAGTTTTATACTATTTTGTGTCATCTTTGTCATTTTGTGGGGCTGGTTCGTTTTTGATCCCGGTGGACGGAAGCTACAGGAATTGTGGTCAATTCCTTTTTAAAGAAGGAGGGGATGATACGATATAATATGGTCACCAAAGACCTTGTTTTGAAGGATCTCGACAACGGACTGTCGACAGATAAAATGTAACACGTTTACAATTTATCATCTACAGAGCACAACTTTATTATCGTAGCTAATAAACGAGTAGAAAGAATTAATATTCTACTTAATTAATAGTTTTATTTTAATAATGGTAATTAGTGATAGCTAGTTAATTTTGGGGTTTGTAGGAACTTTTTGTTTGCCTCTCGAGGCTATTTAAATCCAAATAATTTGAAATGCATGATACATTGAAGAAAGTTTAAGAGAAATCACATTGTTGCTTGCTTAGCAATTTCTGTTTTTATTCAAAATGCGTTTTGATTATTAACTTGTTCGATCTCAATAGGTCTTGAGATTCGTTCACCATTGATGAATTATAGGTCTAATTCATCAAATATCCATTGTTTTGTGTGAGTGAGTGAGTCTTTTTGGTTCGTTTACAAAATCACATAAAACAAATATCGTTACAGAAATCATTTCCACTGTAATTCGCATCAGTTATGTACATCAAAATAGACAGTGCTTTGAATATGTACAAATTTTAACATGTGCAACTGATATTAACTTATGTACATCAAAACAGACACTGCTTTGACAATGAAGAAATTGTGAATATGTGCAACAGATATCAACTTATGTACATCAAAACAGACACTATTTTAACTATGTAAAAATATAAATATGTACAACAGATATTAACTTATGTACATCAAAACAGACACTATTTTAACTATGTAAAAATAACGACATGTACACCAGATATTACCTTATGTACATCAAAATAGACAGTGCTTGGAATATGTACAAATTTGAACATGTGCAATAGATATTATGTTATGTACATCTAAACAGACACTGTTATAACTATGCATAAATTTTGAACATGTGCAACAGATATTAACTTATGTACATCAAAAAAGAAACTACTTTAAATATGTAAAAATATCGACATGTACATCAAAGTACATCATTATACATAATTCCATACTAGATGTACATATCCCAACTAGGTATTTTAGAAGTACATAATCCTTCTAAGGATATCCAATTCCATATTAGATGTACATATCTCAAGTAGATGTACATAATCCATCTAACGGATTTTTAATTAAAAAACAAAAGGTACAGTATATAGGTCACTAGGTGATGTACATATTTAAATAACAACTGTGCTTAATTCATCTGAGAATATCATTGTACATATTTCTATAAAAGTTGAACATAACCCATCTAAAGTAATACTCCGTACATTTTAAGTTTTTGACTAGAAAGGACATATTACAGTGGTTCATTGTACATATTTCTATATTACTGAAACTGAATTTTATGGTGTATGAGGGCGAGAGATTGATGGCAAAGGACAATAATTTCTTGGGCCAGTTTAAGATCTCTGGTTTTCCTGCAGCACTGAAGCGCGAAACAACATCTGATGTGACTTTTGAGATTAATCTCGATGGCATTTTAAGTTTTTCCTCTGTGGAATTGGGTACAGGGCTCAGCAATCAAATCACTATTACAAATCACCTTGGGCAGCTTTCCAACGAAGAGGTTGAGAAGATGAGGGATGATGCTGAAAAATACAAAGCTCAAGACGAGGAGCAGAGAAAGCTGGTGGAAGCTATGAACACTCTAGAGACTCCTGAAATATACGAAGAGTACTGTCCAGCTTCGACATAGTGTTAACGGGTTTGGATCACTTGCACCGCTTGAAAACTTCTTCTTTCTAATGTCTTCGATGTGCAATCTTGCTTCCTTCTCCATGCCCATTTTCTTTGAAGCTATGGTACTATGAGAGAAGGTACGGTACTATTCCAAACTTGCACCAATTCATCTGAGGTACTAAAGACGAATCAACTAAAGATTTTTTTTTGAATAGTGCGTGATGAAATAACTCCATGAACATCTTTATTTCTCATTTATAATAAATACTTTGATTCCCTTATGATAATATTTTGATAGTTGTAGGGTTGTAGTAGTGGACGAAAGGATTATGGATGTGTTTGCGTGTGTGTGGATGTGTTTTTCTGGGGAAGGTATTTTTTGGAGAAGGTATGTCATTTAATGCTCCACGCGTTAAAAGCATCATTTCCCATGTACATTTTATACTGTATCTTCACTGTACATTATTACAGTGTTTGAATCATTTTGAATCAATTCTATATACCAACTTATGTTCAGTACAAAGTAACTTATGTATACTAAAACAAACGGTTCTTTGACAATGTACAAATTGTGAACGTGTACAACAGATATCAACTATGTAAACAAAGGAACTGTTTTAACTATGTAAAAATATAAATATATACAACTTATGTTAACTTATGTACATCAAAATATACACTACTTTAAATATGTAAAAATATCAACATGTACAACCGATATCAAGTTATGTACATCAAAACAGACGTGCTTTAACTATTTACAGATTTTGAACATGTGCAACAGATATCAAGTTATATACATCAAAACAGACGGTGCTTTGACAATGTACAAATTGTGAACATATGCAACAGATATCAACTTATTTACATCAATTCAGACACTGTTTTAACTATGTAAAAATATCGATATGTACAACATATGTTAACTTATGTACATCAATTCAGACACTATTTTAACTATGTAAGAATATCATTATGTACAACATATGTTAACTTATGTACATCAAAACAGACACTAATTTAAATATGTAAAAATATCAACATGTACAACAGATATTAAGTTATCTACATTAAAATAAACACAGTTTTAACTATTTACAATTTTTTTTTGAGAAGTTTAAAATTTTGAATCACATCGACAACATGGTTCACCAATACCCTCTTAGGGTTCAATTTCTTGCAGGATTTTAACTTATGTACATCAATTCAGACACTGTTTTAACTATGTAAAATATATCAATATGTACAACATATGTTAACTTATGTACATCAATTCAGACACTGTTTTAACTATGTAAAAATATCAATATGTACATCTAATGTTAACTTATGTACATCAAAACAGACATTGCTTTGACAATGTACAAATTGTGAACATGTGAAACATATATCAACTTATGTACATCAAAACAGACACTGTTTTAACTATGTAAAATATCGACATGTACAACAGATGTTAACTTATGTACATCAAAACAGTGACTACTTTAAATATGTAAAAAAAATCGACAAATACAACAGATAATATGTTACGTACATCAAAACAGACCCTGTTTAAAATATGTAAAAATATCAATATGTACATCAAATGTTAACTTATGTACATCAAAACAGACATTGGTTTGACAATGTACAAATAGTGAACACGTGCAACAGATATCAACTTATGTACATCAAAACAGACACTTGTTTAACTATGTAAAATATCGACATGTACAACAAATGTTAACTTATGTACATCAAAACAGTCACTACTTTAAATATGTAAATAATCGACAAATACAACAGATATTATGTTATGTACATCAAAGCAGACCCTGTTTAAACTATACAAAAATATCAATATGTATTAACTTATGTACATCAAAACAGACATCCCACCTTAATTAGCTTACGATACATCAAAACAGTTAAATTCAGACATATACAATATATGGTAAAATATGTACTTCAAAAGAAGAAATAAGTAGAATTGCTGCATATAAAATCAAATAGAGATGTTCATATATCCCTGAACAATTGAAAATCAAGTGTACTTGATAAAAGTATAATGTACTTAATGTATCCCTGGACAATTTATTGTATTTAAAATATATATTAAAATTAAGTAAAAATAAGAGAATGTATGATGATTAAACTTTGCCATGATAATTCCTTAAATCATGGTATCCATCTCTCCATAAGCATTGCACTTCCGAGGAGGCTTCTTGTGTTGTTTCGTGGCTTTTTCTTTAGACGAAATAAGTCGCCTTTCAGAGCCTTTAGTTTTAGACTGATTTGGAGGCAATATCTTAATATCAGTTGGAATAGTGGCACCCATCAAAAACTCGATCTCAGACCTCTTGTCATTTCGCAAGTTTGTTCCTTCTTCCACGACCTTCTCCTTGAATGCTCTCACTAATTGTAAGAGCTCATCCACCTTCTCTTCCTTCTCCTCAACCACAGTCACACAATCAAAAATTTCAGTCCATAATTCTGCAACCTTTGTTTTTATTCCATCAGATGACCGACAATCAGAAAGAAGTGTGCCATTTGCATCAAACATTTTCCTGGATGTTGAAAACTTGTTCCAACGAGGAAGTAGATATGAATTAGGTATCCTTTTGGTACCTCTTTCTTTCAGGACCCAAAGAGCATGACGACACAACAGTCCACGTTGCTTAAACATCTTGCAGGCACAGACAATTTTCTCTTCTACAGGTGTATAATCAACTACATACACCCTATATTTGATGTTGTCCTGTATAGATATATGTTCAATACCATCCTCCTTTATAATCTCATTAACACCACAATTGTACATGGATGCCTTTAACTCTTCCTGCAACTCATAGAAGACAGTTCGTGTGTAGATTTCGGAAGCATGTTTTTCAAGAGAAAATAGACTGATCAAAGCAGCAGAAGTGCTCTTACAGTCAACAATCACCTTGGACTGCTCCCACCTTTGTGCATCAATGGCACTGTCAAACCTCATGTGAAACTCAACAAGTGTCAGATGAGGATTCGTGAAGTTGTTGAAGAAGTTATTTTCAGACTCACACCTTGAAGTTGTCCTCATTAACCCTGAAAGAAACAGGTCACGGTGGTAAGCTGGTATCCACTTCTCTCGCATATCAAATATCTCCTGAAGCCACTCATTATCCTCAAGATTGTACTTAGTAATAAGATCCTGCCACATTTGTTCAAACTGAGTCGGGTTTACATCCTCACCCCAAACAGCAGCATTTAGATCCTTAAGAAAATCTGTTTCAATGCATATTTTCGAACCCACTTTATCTGCTACTTTCTTCATTATGTGCCACATGCACAATCTGTGAAATGTTTGGCTTCCAAAAACCTCCTTCACCCCAGCTTTGATTCCCAAATCCTGATCAATGATAATGAAGGAAGGAAAAGTACCTCCCATTGCCTTCATAAAGTTTTTAAACAGCCAAGTAAAGCCGTTACCTGCATATGCATTGAGAAGACAGTATAATAAAATTCCTTATGTGCATCACATATTATCTTCAAAACACAAATAATGACAAAGATAGAAATCAGAAAAGCTCTTACCATTCTCTCTCCCAACAAGGCCAGCAGCAAATGTGACACATTTCTTGTGATGATCTATACCCGTGAAGGGAGCAAAGACCATCTTGTACTTATTCATGTTATATGTAGTGTCAAAAGACACCATATCACCAAATAAAATGTAGTTCTTTATCATTATAGGGTCAGCCCAAAATAAACGAGTAATTCTTTGTTCATCATCAACATCAAAGTCGAAATAAAAAGAGTCACATAGAGCTTTCTTTTTCATAAGGATCTCAATGAACATTTGTGCATCAGAGTCCTTGATGAACTTCTTTATATCTCTACCAAAATGTTTAAAATCAACCTTTGATGCACCTACATACTTATAACCCTTCACGAACTGCTTGAACATTCTGAAAGTTTTAACGGCACCTTGGTTCACCATCGAGTTGTCAATGATCATCTTTTTGTGCAAAATGGTGAGCTTCCTTGCCTTTTTAAGGTGCATCATCGTGGAAGGTGTGTTCAAATAATGGTTATGTCCTTCATTGAATTCTGTGATTTCATATCACCCATCAGATTTTCTGTCTAAGATGATTCTGGCCGTACAAAGAATTCTTGTTATCTCCCTTCTTTGCTGTTGTCCCTTATGTTGATATTGACCTTGTTTATTGCAGACAATGTACTTTTTTTAAACGATACCACGACTAGTGCGTCCAGTGCTCTTCCTAGCAATGAAGCCACCAGCAGTTGCGTACTTGGAATAAAATTGAAATGCTTCTTCCAATCCCGGAAAAATTTGACCCACGTAAGGTTTCAATTCTTTGGAACAACTTGGTATCTTCAAAACTTTGTCAAAATTAGGTTCGGGAGTATCTATGTAAATTTAACACATAATATTAAATTCTACATCAAAATTATGCACAATTCTAAACATGTACAACAAATATTAAGTTATCTACATCAAAGCAGCAACTGCTTTAACTATGAACAATTCTCAACATGTACAACATATATTAAGTTATGTACATCAAAGGAGCAACTTCTTAAACTATGAACAATTCTAAACATGTACAACAGATATTAAGTTATCTACACCAAAGCGACAACTTCTTTAACTATGAAAAATTCTCAACATGTACAACATATATTAAGTTGTGTACATCAAAGCAGCAACTGCTTTAACTATGAACAATTCTCGACATGTACAACAGATATTAAATTATCTACACCAAAACAGCAACTGCTTTAATTATGAACACTTCTCAACATGTACAACAAATACTCAGTTATCTACACCAAAGCAGCAATTGCTTTAACTATGGACATTTTTGACGTGTACAACAGATATTAAGTTGTCTACATCAAAGCAGCAACTGCTTTAAATATGAACCAAACAATATAAGATACGTTTTTATGAAAACTTGAAGCAATTGAATTGATGAAGTAATATAAATTAAAATTGAAAAATAGATGAATTAATGAAATATTTTACCTAATATATTAGAATCGCCCATCATCGAACATGTTGCAGTTGTTTCTTGAGTATTCACTGCATTCAAAAAATGAATCACGGCATAAATAAATTAAGAATCAGACTTAAAATATGAAATTCAATTTTATAATAAATAGAATTTTTCTGACCTAAATCTGAAGTAGTTGAAGGTGAAATTGAAGGATTTTCATTTGTATCTAATTTTCGACGCTTTGATGAAGAATCAGTCGCCATTGAAGATGCAGAATTACTACCCATTGAAGGTGAAGAGTTACACGGCAATGAATTTCAGAGGTTTTCAGAGTAGAGAGAGAAAGTAGTTGTGTTCAAATGATAGGGTTTTAGAAGGTGGAGAGGAGCAGCGCGTGTTTTTTAGTCTTTTAATCTGGATAGTTAGATCAGATCTTAATCTAATGGTCCAGATGCTGCCTCTATGGGTGTAAGGAGTTGCCCTGCCTCACCAGAGCCCTCCTATATATATTATAAAGTTACGCACGACCCCTTCGTTGCGCATGGTGGTGTGCTGCCTGCCGAAGTTACGCACGATCTGCCGTGCGCAACTTACCCTCACTATACATTCCCATTTTTTCGATCCCAAACATCTCCAAGTCGACCCCAAGGTGCACCTAAGCCTCAATTAAGCTCCAAAGACGATAGACATTATCACAAAAGTTCTAATCCAATAAGAGAAGGAGAAGGAATCGAGGGTTGCCTCCCACGTAGCGCCTTTGTTTAAGGTCGTTTGCTCAACTGAATCAAGTTGTTGACAATATACATAATAATGTTCTTAAGAATTGAATTACTAAAGTTTGAGGGAAGCAATCTCCCTTTGAATTGGTTGACCGGTAAAATAATGCTTGAGTCGGCTACCATTTACCTTGAAAGTCTCCATATTTACTTTTATCTCAACCGAGCCATAAGGAAATACCTTTACCACCTCGAACGGTCCCAACCACCTAGACTTTAGCTTCCCCGGAAATAATCCCAACCTTGAATTAAAGAGGAGGAACGACTCGCCTTCCTTGAATTCCCTCCGCACTAAATTCTTCTCATGAAATTTTTTCGTTTTCTCCTTGTAGATTTTTGCATTTTCATATGCATGGAGGCGGAATTCATCAAGTTCATTTCGGTCGAGTAGTCTCTTTTCACTGGCCTTCTTCAAATCAAATTTAAGATGTTTCATTGCCAAATAAGCTTTATGTTCCATTTCAACGTGGAGATGACAAGCTTTCCCGTATATGAGACGGAAAGGGGAAGTCCGATTGGTGTCTTGAAGGCCGTGCGATATTCCCAAAGGGCGTCATCAATCTTTTATGCCCAATCCTTCCTAGACCAGTTCACCGTCTTCTCAAGAATTGCCTTGATTTCATGATTTGAGATTTCCAGTTGTCCATTTGTTTACGGATGATATGCAAGGCTTTTCTTGTGTTGAATTCCATATTTCTTAAGCATGGTAGCCAAGGATTTCTCAAGGAAGTGAGTACCTCTATCGCTTATCAAGACCCTTGGGACTCCAAATCTAGGGAATATTATCTTGGTCAAAACTTTCATCACCGATTTTGCATCACAAGTTTTAGTGGGGATGGCCTCCACCCACTTACTCACATAATCCACCGCTACTAAAATATACTCGTTCCCATAGGAGGAGGGGAAAGGACCTTGGTAGTCTATTCCCCACACATCGAAAAGCTCGACCTCGAGCATATATTGTAGCGGCATATCATGTCGCCTTGATATATTCCCACTTCTTTGGCATTTATCACAACTCTTGACATAGGCGGCTACGTCATGGTATATAGTGGGCCAATAAAATTCGCATTGTAGGATTTTAGCGGATGTCTTCCACTACTACAAATCCCTTGCTTTCTCGACGCTTAAAAGGTAGGTTCTCGTCGCTTTAAAGTGTCATAAATTTAATTCTCGACGCTTTCACAAAGCGTGGAGATTTTGGGCGTCAGGAATTCTCGACGCATTTTTGTGTCGTCGTTCTCGACACATTAAAGCTATGAATATTTTATTCATGACACCTTTTTGTGTCACCACATGTACCATAAAAAATGCAATCTGGACGCTTTTCTATATCGCGATATTTTTTCCCGGACAATTTTTTTCTAAGGGATGGAATTTCTACTGTTAAAAGAGTCGAGAAATAGTAATATAAAAATCACTTATCGACACTTTGACATCGTAAAAGCGTCGAAAAGCTTTTCACAAATAATATATTAATAATATATTTCGATCCAACATCTGACTACTCCTTGCAATTGCTGATCGAGCCGACCTTATTGTTCATAATTACTCCGTATAACAATAACTACATACAAATTAAATTAATAAAGGTTAATAAAACAAACACTTAATTATTATAACAATCTTCAATCATACATTTCTCAATCAAGTAAATTTTCATAAGACGAACACCTAGAATAAACACCGTCCAATCATATATCAACTAAAATAGAAACATATTTCTACAAAAAAATATCTCATACATATATATATATATATATATATATATATATATATATATATATATATATATATATGTCAAAATTACATTTGAAGCACAATAGTGCACTATAACAAGTACTTAAATATGCCAGAAAATTAGCATTCACTATATAAACATAAATATCCCAAAAGATATGCCAAGATTTGTGATTCTACATCCTACCTTCTCCATAGCTTCTACATATTGCGCTACCTACTTCTGTACTTTTTCCGCTAATAAAATTCTGTCTACTGAGCATCAGGAATGACAAAGTAGTATCCTTTGCCTGCCAAACAAGAAAACCAGAAAATTGTACTAATAAGAAAATAAGCTTCATAAAATGAGTAACACACTAATAAAAAAAGTATATTAGACTAGATCAAATAAGAAAATTATACCTCATGGCTTAACAATGAAACTTAGGACATGATTTACAAAATTGCCAAGATCACTCTTCAGTTTTGCTTGAAGATCTACCCGTGTGAATAACGTGTGACGTGTCTAATACCTATTAACAAATATTTCCAAGACAATAACTTTAGATTGGGCAATGCAGTTGAGAGGTCCATACGACCATACAGAACACTAAAAGTAACTACCCACCTCTGGTCTGTTAGTTAGCAAATAGTATCTGCATACTTCAAAAGGAATATTGTTTAAAATATAAATATCGAACGCATTACTGGAGCTTATCACGAATTTGGTAATTCTATTTACCACATGCCAGGATATATAAATGCTTTCTAATTGATTTTACATTCAGTTTTGGTAATTCAAATAACATTCACTCATGAATTAAATTAGGTATATAGATATGATGGACAAGCAATAGGCTAACGAAGCTTTAGATGAAGCCAAGAAATTATCCCAACAAAGTGTTCATAACATAGCGGAGATTAACATATAAAGATTTTTTCACTCATCAAAGCTTGTCTTACACAGTATATATTTCATGTGGATATAATTAATTGGGTGAGTTCCTTTTAGAACCTAAAAAACAGACAGCTAAACCACGTGTCGAGTGGTGAATGTCGATCTGTACAAAAGAAAATGAGCAAGAGCGAGAGTTACCTGGTATCATCATTTTTAAAAAAGAGGAGTCTTTAGGTGCGTTCATGATCTTAAGGAAATTCAGAGGTTGAATGTCATTCATGTACAAGAGTGGTACCGATGCCTTGAACTATAAAAGATTGTAAAACTTCTGGAAAGACAGCATTGTGTCAGTGCTTCACTTAATTAAAAGACAACAGAACCAAATAAGCAACTTAGAGACTGACCAGAGAAATCAGCACGGTTAAATTATTATGTAGGGAATATGGGTCTCTTTAATTTGGAAAAAAATAAAATGAGGGCCACAAAACACCTGAAATCGCAAGACTGTTGTTTTTTTTTCATAGCAGTATGAAGTAGTGCCTTGAGAAAGATAATGGCTTCAGCATGAAGCCGAGAAAAAAAACATGATGACAGCACAAGCTTGTGCATGTAAGAACTACTGTTTACCTGCTTCACAGTTTGCTTCATAGTTTAAATGCTCTGAAACACTATTAGTCTTCAACATCACCTACAACATAGTTATTAGTCCTCACAAATTAATGATTTATAGCTAATCCTTGTACTCATAGCTTCTGTGATGTTATGCTATTAAGCTAACTTCCAAATCAGATAAGTTATTTGAGGAAGAAAATATCAGCCTTGCCAATAAGTTATTTAACAAATATGGAGTATTATTTAACAAATATTGTGAAATGGCATATTGTCCTTGCCCACAAATTGATACAGTTCAACGTTTCCGGATTTTCCCACCAATTTCCCTCACTCTGGAGTGTAGCATGCTCCAATTAAAACATATCCTATAGGCGCATTTAACCAAACATAAAACACCTACAAGTAATTGATAAGGCAAAAGTAAAAATATTAGCCTGAGTTGAAAAATATTAAATTATGATTGCTTAAACATTGCCATCATCATCAAGTAAATTCATAGAAAGGGGCAAATTATGATACTAACCAATTAAGCATACATAAAAAAACATCAAATATGTCGATCAGACTCAAGAATAAAAGTAACAAAGTCAATCAGCAAAGGGGTGACATAAACTTCAACATCATTGTTGTACGTTTCGAAATTCACAAAGAAGAGAAGTTGGAATGACAAAGCAAGAGAATGGAGACTAAAATGAACTCTAACAAACCAAACACGGAATGAAATCCTCCACTAAAAATTACTCTACATAAAATTCATGGGTTCATGCCCTGACAAATCAGTAAGAAACTATGAACCTTATATCTAAGTGTGAGTAGTCCCAAAGCTAAAGCCAATACATAGCGTTCAAGGGGCTTCAAGCACTTTGAGGGGATAAAGTTGTCCGTGACACTCAAAGGCCAAACTCCTAATTCAAGAAACTAATTGATTCAATATCATTTAAACTAATTTGAAGCCATAATACTCCGTACTGAGGTTATGTCAAGCTCCACGAACATACAGAGCAAGAATTTGAAGATTAGAAACCTAAATACAATGGCATAACAATTGGAGTAAATTAACCATATTTTGGGCCTATTTCAGCGTAAGTCTCTTCGATATCAAGCTGAATGCTAATATTATTGCATCACAATTCCACTACAATCTCCGCTCAACCAATAGGCTACATCTCCAAACAAGAATTATTATACTAAATCATGCCAGAAATTTATAAAAAGAATAAGAACCCTAATTGACACTAAATATTACTCCGTAGAAATTAGAGGAAACAATTAAAAGAAACTCTTAAATTAATATAAACGAGTAACCCTAAATATGAGCAATTGTTTTAAGACTTACTTGAGTAGAAGCGAGAGGATGGACGGCAGCGATGGTCGAAGGATACGGTGGTTGGTTGATGCGGTGGTTGAGGTAGATAAGGATGCAGGCAAATTGTTTCAAGAAATGATAAGAATGTGAGCGTACAATTAAAAAAGAAATTCAGTAAGAAGGATGTGAGTGAGTAATTGTAAATTTGTAAGTAACTATGTACAACACAATTTGTGGAGTAAATAAAAAGAAATTTGGTGAAATAAAAAAATCATTTTATGTACATCACAATTTGTGGAGTAAAAAAAAGAAATTTGGGGAAATGAAAAAAAATAATTTATCTGAATAAGGGAAGAAGTATCAAGCATAGCTGAAGCATACCCTTTTGCAATATGAACATCACCAAATTGAGAACACTAGCATGATAGTATTGTAATCAACTAAAAGGTAACACGACTAAGGTGAGTGACAAAAAATGAACATGAACTAAATCGAACCGAATTCAAAATTAAGGCTCGCTCAAAGGTCAACGACTGAAAAAAATACAGGTAACACCATTCTATACCCGCGTCATGAGTGAAATAAAATTAACGTACGCCAATATTCTATAAAAAAAGTTGAGACCTTAGAGAATTTAAATAAAGCTAGCCTACTGTCTTCATTTCTTTTTCAATTCGAAAAAAAATAAATAATAAAAAAAAATCCCATCAAAAAACTGAACCCCTCAAATACATACAAAAAAAAATGAACAAATCACACAACTAACTTCTCCAAAAAGTTGAATTTGGAAGCTAACATTTTCCTCCAAAAGAAAGAAAAAAAAGAAGAAATACAATCATAACAAAATTCCTATTATTATTATTTCAGTGAGCAATAATGAGTATAAGCAAATTCTGAAATTCCACGAACATAATCAACCATAAAACCGAAATATAGGAACAGGATGAGAGTCTTTGTTCCTAGAAACTCTTGCTTCGAACACGGTCCATACGACTATGTTCACAAGCATGTTCAACGAAGCAGGCTATGTTGAGAATGGCGACTGCCGGTTCTTCTCAGACCTGCTAATGGGTTCAACGTCAAGCGGGTTGACCCTGGTTCCTGAGAATTGGGGGGCCGGGATACTTTGATGGTAGTTCATGAGGGAACCGAGTTTAAGCAGAAGCGGCCCGTGAACTTGGTAACCGAATTCAGAACAAAATGAACATGAACTAAGTCGAAACGAATTAAAAAAAAGTAACATAATTCAAATTTGAGGAACAGATGAAGGTGAGTGACTGAAAAATAACTTGAATTAAATTGAACCAAAATCAAACCAAAGACTCGCCCATAGGAACAAAATTACCAACAATCAATTAATTTAAACTAACATTGGACAAACATAACCAAATATGAACATCACCAACAATCATTTATACTAAGACACATAAAAAATATCAATAAAGATATGATCTGTTATACGGATGAATCATTTATACGTGTATTCAAAAGGGTGTGCTCGATCATACAAATGAATCGACAGTTAGCAAAAATGAAACATACCTGTTCAGTTGTTGATGAATTGATGTTAAACACGGATGATTGATGACGAGAAGACGAAATGTGAATGGTGAATGGAGTCATTGTTGAGTAAGATTGATGAACGGTGTGGCATCTAATAGAACAGTGTTTATGTATATTTGAAAATAAGCGGTTGATTTTGGCAATTAGGTTTTATTATACTCCTAATTCAATTAAGTGAGGTAGATTTTGTTTATTTGGCGAGGGTGAGCGAGAGATGAAATTTTCTTCCCTTAATTAGTGATTATCGCGTGTATTTTTGGGTATAATTTTGGAGAGGGTGAGTTATCTTTTTTTTTAATGAATAAGTTATATTATTTTATAGATCTCTACGCATGAAAGGGTCGAGAGTCAAAATTGGGTGTAAAATAGGCTCGACGCTTATAAAGGCGTCGACCCTAAAGCATCTAGAAAATAAGGAGATTGTAGTAGTGTTCATTGAGCTCGCGTGGCCACCACAAGGCATGTCATGGCAATGCATAATGATAGACTTCGCTTCTTCATGAGGGACACATCTCCAGATTAGACCGTCGGCACATGACTTGTATAGGTTGGGATCATCCCAATGAAATTGCTTCACATCGTGGAAAAATTTCTTCTTCTTGTGGGAGTCATAATCTTGAAACACAATTCCCGACACTATAAAATTCACATAATCGGCATACCATGGGGATTCTACCATCGATAGTGCTAAGAGATGATCATCTCGAAGGGAATCATTGATAGGAATTTTCCGGATCACGGTCATCAAGCACTAAACGAGATAAATGGTCGGTAACCACATTTTTCGTACCCTTCTTGTCCCGAAATTCAATATCAAACTCTTGGAGAAGTAAAAACCACCGGAGTAGACGAGCTTTAGAATATTTCTTGGACATAAGATATTTCAAGGCCGAGTGGCTGGTATGGAGGATGACTTTTGATCCAACAAGATAAGATCGGAATTTTTCCATGGAATATACCACCGCTAGAAGTTCTTTTTTGGTGGTGGTGTAATTTGCTTGAGCGGAATCGAGTGTCTTGCATGCATAATGAATAGCATAAAGCTTTCCCTCTTTCCTTTGGCCTAGGACAGCCCCAATAGCGAAGTCACTTGCATCACACATTAGTTCAAAGAGAATGTTCCAATCCGGTGGTTGAATTATAGGAGCCGAGATAAGGGCTTTCTTCAACCTAGTAAAAGCATCAAGACAAGAGTTAGTCATAACAAAAGGAGCATCCTTGGCAAGGAGTTCCGTTAAGGGCCTAGCTATCTTGGAAAAATCCTTAATGAAGCGGCGGTAAAGCCCCGCATGTCCAAGAAAGCTACGGATTCCCTTAATGTTACTAGGTGGAGGCAATTTTTCAATGGCCTCGACCTTCGCCCGATCAACCTCAATTCCACGATTAATTAGACACTACATGGCCTAACACTATTCCCTCCGTCACCATAAAGTGACATTTTTCCCAATTAAGTGTAAGACCGGTTTCCTTACACCGTTGTAGGATGTTATCTAGATTTTCCAAACAATTTTCAAAAGAAAATCCTACAACGGAGAAGTCATCCATAAATACCTCAAGGGTCTTTTCCCCAAAATCGGAAAAAATTGACATCATGCAACGTTGGAACGTAGATGGCGCATTACATAAACCAAAGGGCATACGACGATAGGCATATACTCCATAAGTACAAGTAAAAGTTTTTTTCTCTTGATCATCGGGACGGAACGTGATTGGAAAAAATCTCGATAATCCATCCAAATAACAAAAGTAAGAATGTTTGGCCAAACATTCCAACCTTTGATCTATAAAAGGGAAGGTGAAATGGTCTTTCCGGATGGCTTTGTTAAGTTGACGATAGTCTATGACCATGCGCCACCCGGTAACCGGCCTAGTAGACACTAACTCGCCTTTCTCATTTTTGACAATCGTCGTCTCACCTTTCTTAAGGACTACATGAACGGGACTAACCCATTTGCTATCCGAGATTGGATAAATTATATTAGCATCAAGAAGCTTTAGCACATCCTTCCTCACTACCTCGACCATGGTGGGATTAAGACGTCTTTGATGCTCAATGGAGGAGGTTCTTTCATCCTCCAAAAGGATACGATGAGAGCATAAAGCGGGACCAATACTACGAATATCATCAATAGTGTACCTAATGACTTCTCTATATTTTCTCAAAACTTCCAATAAGTCATGTACTTGATGGTCATTAAGTGCACTATTGACGATAACGGGATAAGACTCATTAGAACCTAAGAAAGTATATTTAAGAGATGAGGGAAGAGGTTTCAACTCCACTTGAGGAGGCGTAGATCTTTCCCCGTATAACCCTTACTCGGCCAAGCTATCTATGGACCTTGTGGTGCATTGCTTCAAGATTGAGTCCATAGCTAGAGCATACTCCATTGCATCCATTTCCAAATTCTCGACAATGGACTCCTCAAGAGCATATTGAGCATCTTGTTACTCAAAAGATTCCTCAAGCATGTCTACTTGATAACATGATCCGACATTCGATGGTCCTTCATGGCCTTCTCAAGAGAAAACTCCATCTTGTCATCCCCGACTTGAAGTGAGAGCTTACCTCTTGACATCAATAAGAGCTCCCCCGGTGGCTAGACATGGACGACCAAGTATAATGGGAATCTTGGTGTCTTCGGGGAGGTCCATAATGTAGAAATCACACGGGATGATTAAGTTCCCGACTTTGATTGGCACATCCTCGGCTACTCCCATTGGATATTTAACAGAACGATCCGCTAATTCAAGAGATACTCTTTTGAGAGTTAGCTCAAAACCTTCAAGCTTGTTAAATATGGATAGAGGCATAAGACTCACACTTGCCCCTAAATCACAAAAGGCCTTCTCGATATGTATAGAGCCGATCGAGCAAGGAATAGTAAAGCTTCCGGGGTCTTCTAATTTTGGTGGTAACTTGTTTAAGAGAACAACACTACACTCCTTTGAAAGGCTTACCGACAATTGCTCACCATATGACGTCTTTAAATGATATCCTTAAAAAATTTGCCATAGGAGGGAATGTCTCTAATAACCTCAAGGAAAAGGAGTGTGATATGCATACTTTTCATCATATCCAAGAACTTACCATACTTTTGCTCAAGCTTGACCCTAGCTAATCTTTGAGAAAATGGTATTGGTGGCACATATGCTTGAACTTCGTTAGTCACCTTTGGGGTTTCTTTTGCAAGATGATCTTCAACAATAGATGGTTTATCAACAACCACCTCACTTGGACCCTCTTTTTCACAATTTACTTCCTCACTTACTTCATACACAACATTAGTCTTCCTCTTCTTTCTAACCACAAGTACATCCAATATGCGCCCATTCCTTAATTGAATAGCATTCATTTTGCCTTTACCCTTAGGATTTGCCTTAATGCCACCCGGATATGTTCCATTTGACACGGTCAACTCGTTAACTTGATTTGCGACTTGTTAGATTTGATGATCGGTAATTATTTGGGCATTTTGGACTTGACTCTTCAATTGAGAAATTGAGGATTTAGTCTCTTCAAGGCGTTGGTCTTGGCGTTGAATGCAACTTTTTTTTTTGGTAAAATGTAAATGTATTATAAGTACCAAAAATTGGGCAGAGCCCGATTACATCATTAGTTTATCAATCAAGTTTTTGTCCCTCACAGAGGCGACACAAGTATCAGCAAAAGCTAATCGAAATTCTTTCTTAATAACCGAGACGATGTATTCCGGCTTCATGAGGTAATTTTCGATCCGTGCTTTATTCCTTTGAGACCAAACATTATAAATCATAGCATTCAAGATGCCATTAACAACGACTCGACGAGTAGCCGAGCCTCTCCTCGCTTCCCTCCAATCATCGATATTGTCTTTGGGAAATTGAATTCCGGTCCATTCACTGATCAAATGTGTTACCCGCCTGCCATACGGACAATCGAAGAAGAGATGGCTCACTGTTTCGGACTCTTCATCACAAATGCAATATTTGTCCGCATTACTCACTCCAATTCTGGTCAATTTCGCACGAGTGTTCAGACCGTCGTGTTGTATCATCCAACAAGTGAACTGGTGTTTCGGAATCGTCCAAGCATTCCAGACATATGTATGCCAATTCACCTTTGGAGAAGGTGTTCTCAGGTAGTCGTAGCCTTTTCTGATGGTATACATCTTCAAGGGCTCATTTTTCCAAATTTCATTCAGATAAACATCCTTAAATTGATCTTTAGTCTTGCATATTTTCTTCCATGTCCAAGGAGAATCAGCGGGAGGTTCATAATTCGCCCAAGGCGTATTTTTCAGGTAAATATGACTGACCCAACGTACCCATAGCGTCTCAGGTTTAATATACACCCACCAAGCGAGCTTACCAATAGCAGCCCGATTCCAGACCTGTAATACCCATAATCTCTATAGAAGTCAAATCAGAGTTAAGTCATGTAAACCTGAGTGTTCCAACCTGTTCACAAGCCCAACTATTATGGGCCTCAGTAATAATAACAATATAATAGCAATAATAATAATAAAGAAGTGGAGTAGCTTAGTAGGTTATGTAAACCTAACTTATAAACTAATATCTCCCATTATAATGCAAACCCACCCGCACCCCTTTAAACTCCTACACCTCATAAACCTATCAACAGCCTACCCGCCGTTCTCTAACCCACATCAACCCCCATATCCCCGAATTGAATATCCTCGCGCGGCAAACAAGAGAAGGGGAGAGAAAGAAGTCAAGTCGGGCCGTTAATAGGTATGTGTACATCGTCCTCCTCGTCCTAACGATTGTAGTTCAATTTTAATGTCGAATTAGTAGTGGTTGGGAATTGTAATGTCGGGGTGGTGTTCGTAGTGTTGTGTCGAATTGTTCTATTTTCGTATCGTTATTGTGGTCGTGTTGTTGTTGGTACCTGTTGTTGTTGTATTAGCCTGGTCTTGTCGTCGTCGTCGTGTGGTTTTTGTTGTTATGGGTAGACGTGGTTGCTGTTGTGGGGTTGTGCATGGAGTTGTGCTACTTATGTCCGTCTTGTACTTTTATTGTTGTTGTGTTGTGTCGTAAGATGGTTGTTTCAGAGTTGCCGTTGTCAGGTCATTACCATTCTCGTCGTCGATGTAGGCTACTGTTTTTAGTGTGGTTTAAATTAGTAAGTCGGGTCGGTCCCACTTTTATTATTTAGTAAGTCTGGTCAGTCACACCTTTATAATTTAGTTAGGTTGGGTCGAACCCACTTTTATACTTAGATGGGTCGATGTCGGTTCCATTTTGTACTGTGGGTAGAACGATATATATGTCATTCTATAATTTAGTTACGTTAGGATATATTAATTTAAATATATAATATTTTACTAGGATCGGACTTGGTAGAGTTTCCGTGGTGATCTGTACTACCGACCCGGTGGTGACCTGCTAATTAGGTAAGGTTTTCCTTACTTAGAATACGTTAATATTATGATGCATGTATGAGCTACGAGTACGATGTGATATCGTGATAATGAGAACGAGATGTTGAATAATGATGATGGTGGAATGATTGATGAATACTGATATATTGGAGTTGGTGAGGCTAGCTTTAGACCTAGCCGGGGCCCTTGATCACGGTCCCCTCCCTTATTTCTCCTCGCGGGTTGTTGAACCTGCGGGGGGTGTGCACACTCGGAATGAAAGGGCCTGCCAGAAGAGTTGAGATGAGATTATTGATTGGTACCGTGATGGTATTGAATGTCGAGATGAGATTATTGATTGGTATCGTGATGGTACTGAGAATGTGGAGATGATATTGAGGATTGGTACCGATGATGGTACCAAGACAGTTGTGACTGAATGTTTTATATCAAGTACTTGTGTTATTTTGTTAGCATGCATGTTCTAACCGTATTATCTGTTTAAATTGTCACCCTATTTTATTGGGGCCTTGCGACGATCCAATTGACATTTCTGATCTTTTGGGGAGCAGTGCTAGTGTGCAGGTTGATGATGTGTGATGATTGTATTCTGGTTGACTGTACGAGGTGGGTCTGCGCTGTCACTATCCACGTTTATATGTTGCAGTCATATTAGTTGTGCTTCCATTGCTGTAGTTGTGTCACCGTGTTCTGTAGATACGAGATTGTAATAATTCATTATTTAGTTTTAAATGGTTGGTTTTGGAATTGTATTGTAATGGACTACTACCTCGGGTAATACCGAGATGGTAACACTTTTATTTACATGGAAATGTCTTGATAAGGCTTCTGAGCAAATGTGGGTGTTACAAAGTGGTATCAGAGCGAACGATTTTGGAGCCTAAAATAAATGGACCTAGGTAAATAAAATGAACCCCGATGATAGATCATCAGGAGCCCCTCCAAAATTCGGTTGAGGAGACGTCCTTATACCACCTCCGGCCCTCTTGGTCTTGACCCGGTAACCACGTGTGAGGATGAGATGGGTATATATTCTAGGAAGGGATACGCTGTGATGCAATGAATGTCTTGTGATGATTGTCTGTGATAACTGGTTGTGCTGTTTGACATATGTGATGTCGTGAATTGTTTAAGCTAAGGTATGAGTAGTATATAGTTACGGTGTTAGCGTGCTATAATAATTAGTACGAGGCCCTATAAGCTATATGTTACAGTACGTAAAGTTAGGATGAGAGTCGATGGTCCGTGAATGAAGGAAGGGTCATAACTAGAGATGGTAGTAACATTGAGTACACTACTACTCGTAGTGTTTTAGTGATAAATGGTTTTAATTAGTTGATTCGGTGGTATCCTGTGTCTATCTCCTAAAATTAGTATAATAAGGCTGCATCGCATTACTTGGAAGGGGGATGTATCTGTTGATGGTACGTACGGGTATCGTAATATGTCAAGAGGGTCAATAACTTACGTGGTTTAAGTGTTTCGTGATGGGAATACTATTCAAAAGTACATTCTGTTTCAATTATTATATGTTTCCCTGCCAATGTAATGTACAAGTTGACTTCATGTTAACTAGGATCGATATCTAGGAGTTTAATGGTGTCGTGACGTATTAATGAAGCTTTGTCGCATGTGAATCAAGTACGAGTTAATGAGACTAATAGTCGAACAATGTAAGAATACTTGAAGTCCCTTTTGAGTTAATGTGAGTTACTTGCTTTATATCGATTTGAGTGTTCTTTATTGGTTCTCATCTTTCTCTCGTAATGGCATAAATGAACTTGTCTATTATCGGTTCTAGAAAGCGTATGTTGTAACTGGAATTATGTCGACCTGTTTGTATTATAGAGAGCAACAATGTATATATAAATGCGTCGCTTCTATTTCACCCTGGTTAATACAATGTGATTGACAACATAAAGTGTGAAATCAAATTCTGTTTATTAATTGAACTTGAGTACGTGTTATTTAAATGATATATCTGTAGTGTCATATTCATTAATGTGAATTTCTGTCAAAGACACTTGGACATTTGTGTTTCGTTTCGAGTTTATATGTTTCCATGTCAATTGGATAGATTCTGAGTCGTACCTTGTTATTGATTTCTATTTTTGATGGTTTAAATGAGTATTTATAGCAACCCGTGTTGAGTTAATGACATACACATTTACATGACTTCATCTAACTTTAATAATGTGTTTACTGAGTTCTGTTTTGATGGACTAAACAAGCATGCTTCCTAAATGTGTCGAGATAATGATAGGACAACTTAAAACGCCTTCATTAATAGGAACAATGTGTTACTGAATTATTCCACCTGTTATAGTGCCTATTTCACAAAAGTTTGAAAAGAGACTCATGTTTATTTTAAGTTTAGTTCTTTACTGCAAAATTTCGAGATCTAAATCCATGTACTTCAACCTATTTGTTGGTGGTCAAGTTTTTCATTATAAACCTTACTTAGAGATTAAATTATCATTGGGACTTTTATCGGGACCACTTTGAAGAGTTTGAATTGGATAATGTTGGAACTTGGTTTGCTCGAAAATATGATTTGAAACTCATTTGATCAAGCGAAGCATTTTCAAGGTCAAAATTTGTCAGTTCAGAAAAATGATTCTGCAAATCACTGTTATGTTTGGAATTTGAAATTGGTTTTAACTGAAAAGTTGTACAAGACTGTCTTGAGAGTCTAAGCCCACTAATTTTATATTGTTTTGTGTTACAACGATTTAATTATAATTTTTCTATCATGACGACAATGTTCTTAAGACGTGTTTAGATAAGTCCACTAAATGGTCATTGTTTCCTCCTGTTCAAGTGAATACACTAATTTGAAAGTTTCTATCTTATCGTATGGTGTAATAGAGTTAGACTTATATGTTAATGGTGAATTCGAAGTAAATTTGAGTCACGAGAGGTTATACTGGTTCGTGTTGCATAATTGCCTTAACGTGGATCTTACGAATTAGATGTGTTATTGTCTGATAAATTTGTCATGGTCATAAGTCGCTTATGTGATAAAGAACATCGGTGCACGTATCCAATAAGTGAGAGTCGTCCCAATGAGAAGTTAGAAAAGATCAAATCATCATACAACGAACCGAGTACTCAATTTATATACAGTTAAACATGACATCAATTTTCATATTCGCTCGTAATAATGTAAAGAATTTTGGCATGTTTGGTGAACAAGACAAATGTTTTTTTTTACATCCCTAATGAGTTTCCCGTCCTTACGTATTGGTCAATGAGTAATGTATGCCTCGAAGAATAAATTTTTTTATATAATGTCTGTGGAGTGATTGTTGGTTTTAAGTCATTGCTAGTTTCTAAATTTAAAACTAATGCAAACATAATAAATGAACTATCTGGTCGGTTGTTGCAATTACGAGGAATAAATGTCAGTTGCGAATCGTCTCAAGGTTTGAAATTGTTAATGTGGTTATCTGAGAGTGTCCAGTGGAGTTATTCTCTTACCGTGATGATTATATTGCCTTCTTATCTGTTCTCTCAGTATACATGTGTATGCATGTGAATATGATTATGTTAACATACAACTGTGTCAACGAGTTATCATAATATAGATTGGGAGTGCGTGTCTTAATTTCAAAATCTAGTCGTGTAATATAACGAGGGGATGTCATGAGAATACTTAGTCGTTTAAATCACTGGTTAGAATGTCGCAATAATGGTTATGAACGAGTCTAACTGTATAAACAAGAGTAAGGGAAGGATAACAGATATAATGATGGTACAAGGATCTAGATTAATGAACAGTAAATGGTCAAATAAATACATAATAAAGTAGTAACAACAAAATTGAAAGAAGACATACGTACTTTCACGTTTGAATGGTTCTTCATACTAACTATATAATGTGAATTGAGCTCTGTATCACGAAGTTTAAGTTTAATGATACCGTCACCTGAAATAGTTTTTGGGCTTCAGGGTATAATCGTGAATTCGTCGTGTCATCACATACATTTCAATGTCATGATGTCGGGTAATAATACCGGGTAGTGACATAACGACCACGAGTTCAAAAAAAAAATGTCACAGGGTATCAGGCCCTGACTGTGCGCAAATCGTCTTTGTGTGAACTAACTGTTTTACTTGCGTGATAATCGTGGTGTCCATATATGTAAGAGTGTCTCAGAGTGGGAGTTTACACAATTATGTAATGTTAGAAGTGTATTACGTGTGGCATGCTAGCATGTGAATCGAGTCATGACAAGTATAAAAGGTATAAACACAGTGGTACTAACAAGCAGTCTGTTTAGCTTAAATTATGTGACGTATGACATATGAGAATGAGTATACAAATAATCTGTTGGTATTTATGTCGAACTACGAGAACAATCCAAGTAGTGATGTCGGCACTTGTTAGTAAACAGAATTTCTGTTGTGAAATTTGGATTAATGCGGGAATAGAACCCCTCGCGATCAGTTGAAGGGTGAGTAAATTGGGAAATCTAGCTGAAACATGAATAAGCTGTTGTGTTAGGCTTGATGCCAAAAGAATGGAGGTCGTGTAATGACAAAGTGATGTTATGTATATGAGAAGCGTATTGAAAATCTTTATGACGGATCGCATGAGTTGATTGTAGATATTACCAACTTACTAACCCCTGGTCAGATCCCTGGTCAGTAGTTACAAGTACATTCGTTAGAAAAACATATAGTGTTCTATGATAATTTAATAACGTGTTATATAATAAGATCAAGAATAGATTGATCTCGTTAATGTCAAGAACATGTCGTAAGATACTAGAGGTATTGGGTAGAGCGAGACTAAGATTAGTGAACTTCGAGGCGAAGTTCTTATAACGAGGGTAGGATGTCATACCTCATTGCTTCCTATGATGTGTGCTTAGTGATTGTGTCAGTCACCCGGTAATAAGTTGGAATGGTTGTCGTTAGTAATAAATGCGTGTACATTTAGTCAGTAGTACGATAGTACGTGATGCGGAAACAACGGCTAGTTATGGGAAGAGTCATGTGATGTATTCGATTAAGGGTGTATGGTGCGAGGTGTCGGTTAGTCGAGAGGTGTCGTTATTGGTGGGATCCTGAACTTCGGGACAAAGTTCCTTATAAGGAGGGTAGATTGTAATACCCATAATCTCTATAGAAGTCAAATCTGAGTTAAGTCATGTAAACCTGAGTGTTCCAACCCGTTCACAAGCCCAACTATTATGGGCCTCAGTAATAATAACAATATAATAGCAATAATAATAATAATAATAATAATAAAGAAGTGGAGTAGCTTAGTAGGTTATGTAAACCTAACTTATAAACTAATATCTCCCATTATAATGCAAACCCACCCGCACCCCTTTAAACTCCAACACCTCATAAACCTATCAACAGCCTACCCGCCGTTCTCTAACCCACATCAACCCCTATATCCCCGAATTGAACATCCTCGCGCGGCAAACAAGAGAAGGGGAGAGAAAGAAGTCAAGTCGGGCCGTTAATAGGTATGTGTACATCGTCCTCCTCGTCCCAGCGATTGTAGTTCAATTTTGATGTCGAATTAGTAGTGGTCGGGAATTGTAATGTCGGGGTGGTGTTCGTAGTGTTGTGTCGAATTGTTCTATTTCCGTGTCGTTATTGTGGTCGTGTTGTTGTTGGTACCTGTTGTTGTTGTATTAGCCTGGTCTTGTCGTCGTCGTCGTGTGGTTTTTGTTGTTATGGGTAGACGTGGTTGCTGTTGTGGGGTTGTGCATGGAGTTGTGCTACTTATGTCCGTCTTGTACTTTTATTGCTGTTGTGTTGTGTTGTAAGATGGTTGTTTCAGGGTTGCCGTTGTCAGGTCATTACCATTCTCGTCGTCGGTATAGGCTACTGTTTTTAGTGTGGTTTAAATTAGTAAGTCGGGTCGGTCCCACTTTTATTATTTAGTAAGTCTGGTCAGTCACACCTTTATAATTTAGTTAGGTTGGGTCGAACCCACTTTTATACTTAGATGGGTCGATGTCGGTTCCATTTTGTACTGTGGGTAGAACGATATATATGTCATTCTATAATTTAGTTACGTTAGGATATATTAATTTAAATATATAATATTTTAATAGGATCGGACTTGGTAGAGTTTCCGTGGTGATCTGTACTACCGACCCGGTGGTGACCTGCTAATTAGGTAAGGTTTTCCTTACTTAGAATACGTTAATATTATGATGCATGTATGAGCTACGAGTACGATGTGATATCGTGATAATGAGAACGAGATGTTGAATAATGATGATGGTGGAATGATTGATGAATACTGATATATTGGAGTTGGTGAGGCTAGCTTTAGACCTAGCCGGGGCCCTTGATCACGGTCCCCTTCCTTATTTCTCCTCGCGGGTTGTTGAACCTGCGGGGGGTGTGCACACTCGGAATGAAAGGGCCTGCCAGAAGAGTTGAGATGAGATTATTGATTGGTACCGTGATGGTACTGAATGTTGAGATGAAATTATTGATTGGTATCGTGATGGTACTGAGAATGTGGAGATGATATTGAGGATTGGTACCGATGATGGTACCAAGACAGTTGTGACTGAATGTTTTATATCAAGTACTTGTGTTATGTTGTTAGCATGCATGTTCTAACCGTATTATCTGTTTAAATTGTCACCCTATTTTATTGGGGACCTGCGACGATCCAATTGACATTTCTGATCTTTTGGGGAGCAGTGCTAGTGTGCAGGTTGATGATGTGTGATTATTGTATTCTGGTTGACTGTACGGGGTGGGTCTGCGCTGTCACTAACCACGTTTATAGGTTGCAGTCATATTAGTTGTTCCATTGCTATAGTTGTGTCACCGTGTTCCGTAGATACGAGATTGTAATAATTCATTATTTAGTTTTAAATGGTTGGTTTCGGAATTGTATTGTAATGGACTACTACCTCGGGTAATACCGAGATGGTAACACCTTTATTTACATGGAAATGTCTTGATAAGGCTTCTGAGCAAATGGGGGTGTTACAAGACCGCTTCATCTTTTATCCCCAATCCTCCTTCCTGAATTGGTCGACATACCTTCTCCCATCCAAAATTAGGGACTCTTTTGTACTTCGTTCCTCCGTCCCATAAGAAGTTTCTGCACAAGGTTTCAATACTCTTAGCAACGGATGCCGGGAGAATGAAAATAGTAGCCCAGTAGGTATGCAAGGATTTCAGTACAGCCTTTACGAGTACAAGTCGGCCAGCATACGATAATTTCCTTGCGCCCAGAGATCGGATTCTGTCCATAATTTTATCTATCAACGGCCTGCAATCTTTATCATTCAACTTAGTTGATTTAACCGGCACCCTAAGATATTTGAAGGGTAACCAGCCTTCTACACACCCCGAAATGTGGGCAATCTCACGTCTAGTAGCGTCATCAACCCCATTGATATATACGTTCGATTTACCCGGGCTCATCTTAAGACCGGAGGCAGCCGAAAATGTCACAAAGGTCCTGAGAAGGACCATCATAGAGGGAATGTCGCCTTTACTGAACAATAGTAGGTCATCCGCGAACATGAGGCTAGAAAGCTTAAGGGGGGAGCAAAGCGGGTGAAATTTGAAACCCATAGTAATTGTAGTATGCGCTAATAGCCTCGTCAAGTATTCCATGCATATCGCGAACATAAGCGGGGAGAGGGGATCTCCTTGTCGTAGTCCCCGTTTGCCCTTGAAGAACCCAAAGCAGTCCCCGTTGAGAGATAAGGAGTAAGATGCAGTAGTCACGCATTCCATAATAAGGTTCGAGAAATCCTCGGGGAAGTTTAATGCCTTAAGCATTTGGTGAAGGAAGTCCCATTCAACCGAGTCATAGGCTTTCTACAGATCCACTTTGAAAATACATCGTGGAGAGACGGATTTCCGACCATATAGCTTAATTAGGTCTTGGCATATAAGGATATTTTCAACAATATTCCGTTCCTGAATGAAGCCACCTCGAGTGGGAGAAATGATGCTTGGAAGTACCTTAGCTAGCCGGCTGCACATAATCTTGGATATAATTTTATATGTCATATTACAGCATGCTATAGGACGAAATTGTTGTACTGTTTGAGGTTTCGAAACTTTAGGAATCAGCGTTATGGTAGTACAATTCAGTTGTTTAAGCAGCCTGCGATTCCTGAAGAATTCATGAACTGCCTCACAAACATCACTCCCAATGATATCCCAACTCGTCTTAAAGAACTTGCTAGAAAAACCATCCGGACCCGGTGCTTTGTCATTTGGAATCCCGAAAACAATCTCCTTGATCTCCTCATTTGTCACTGGAGCGTGAAGAATAACATGGTGCTCATCATGACAAATAGGTCCTTGTTGTACAATCTGTGCGTTAACAGCAGCATTAGCATGCGAAGACCCCAAAAGGTTTTGAAAAAATTCCAGGAACCCCTGCTATATACTTTCAGGCTCACTATGAGTATTCCCATGTTGATCCATAATTTGTTGCATTGCATTCATCGCCCTCCTATTCCGGATCACACCATGGAAATAAGCCATATTAACATCTCCCTCCTTCATCCAATGGGCTTTGGCCTTCTGACGGAGATAGATAAATTGAAGCTTCTCTAACTCCTTACACTCCGCATGAGCTATATATTTCATCTGCGCATCGTCGAGGCATTGCCCGGATCAGAAGTCAAGGCCTGCTGGCATTCCAGGAGTTTAACTTTGGCAATATCAGCCTTATTCTCCACATCCGAGAAGCAACGCCTATTAAGCAATTTGAGCTGAGGTTTGAGTGCTTTGAGCTTTTGGACAAGAATAAACATCCGTGTACCCTCATAGGTCTGCATCCACTATGCTTGAATAATAGACTCATATGTATGATGGGAGGGCCACATATTGGAGAACTTAAAAGATCTTTTCTTATTCGGCTTAACCTGCACAGATTGAATGAAACATGGAGTATGATCATACGTGCCCTCAGGTAAGAACGCAGCTGGCAAATCAGGGAACTCAGCCTGCCAATCATGGTTGATTAGAACCCTATCTAGTCTTGAATACACCCTATCCTCTGGTTCCTGTTTGTTACTCCA
Organism: Agrostemma githago; assembly: GCA_958450325.1. Classification (NCBI taxonomy): domain Eukaryota; kingdom Viridiplantae; phylum Streptophyta; class Magnoliopsida; order Caryophyllales; family Caryophyllaceae; genus Agrostemma; species Agrostemma githago. The sequence continues at coordinate 18,052,159 of OY288247.1, read as the reverse complement.
GGTGTAATAGGCACCAACCGATGGACAATCAAGCAAGTCACAATAGAGGATGCAATCTCTAAAATGATCAGCTGCTACTATTTTGGGTGCTCATCATTTGTTCCATAAGTATTTCCAAATTGGACTGTGGTGTTGGAATTTGTTGTTGTGCAATTTGTTGTTGTGGAACTTGTGCAAGTTGTTGTTGGACTTGTGGTATAGGGGTAGTGAAGGGTGTAGGAGTTTGATATGGAACTTGGAATTGGTTTTGGAGAGGAGATTGGAATGGAGTGGTGTTGAATGTTGGCCTTGCTTTCAAATTTCTAGCTTGGAAACCCAATGTATCTTGTGCTTGGTAGTTAAACCCTTGGTTCGGTCTTTGAAATTTTTGGTTGAATGGAGTCTTTTATTGATTAAGTGGTGTTTGAAAATTCTTGTTCCCATAAGATAGGAATGCTCTTTGCCAGGGGTGATAATGATTGTTGTGAAATGCTTGTGTTGCATTAGATTCCCATACACCATCGGCTTGCTCCATGGTAGTGATAACACAACACTCCGCGGCATCTTGACTTGGACTCCCACATAACTCACATGAGAACTCATTGGTCTCCTTAGAAGAACTTGACCCTCCTTGTTTGAATTGAGAAAGTTGCTTTGTCAAATTGTCAATCTTTGCATTAAGAGAATTCAAGGTTTCACTATTATCTTGCTTCTTCAACTTTCTTCTATCCCTACCCCAATGATAATTATTAGAGCCCATCTTCTCGATGATTCCCATAGCCGTGGTATGGTACACTAGATCAATAGCACCACCGGCTGCCGCATCCAATCCCAGTTGGTATTCTGGACGCACACCATTATAGAAGGTAAGGATAACAACATGAGGAGCCATGCCATGATGAGAGCATTGTCTTAAATATTCCTTGAACCTTTCCCATGCACCGTAAAGTGATTCATGGTCTTCTTGGGCAAAGTTGGTTATATCATTTCGGTACTTCGCTGTCTTGTCGAGTGGAAAGAACTTCAATAGGAAAGCCTTGGATAGTTTTTCCTAAGTATCAAAAAAACTGGCCGGTTGACTTCTTAGCCACTCTTTAGCTCTCCCGGCCCGTCAATGAATAAGGAAAAAGTCTCAAACGAATAGCTTCATCCGAGGCTCCATTGATCTTGACATTATCGCAAGCTTCCAAGAATACATTAATATGCTCACTAGGATTATCAAGAGGTAACCCGGAAAATTGATTTTGTTCCACAAATTGAATAAGATTAGTCTTGATCTAAAAATTATTTGCTCCAATTGCGGGCCTCGTAATACTTGATTGCGACACCACTTGGAGTGTCGATTCCTCTCGTATAGAAGCCATAATAGGAGGCAGTGATGGGGGTCTATCGAAGTTAACTTATTCCTCGGACTCAATTTCTTCTTCGGATTCGGAAATAATAGGAGGTGAAGGTGGTTGCCCTTGATTTCTCATTTTTTTCGGCGTGGTATCGCCTTGCCGTAGCTTCAATCTCGGGATTCAACAAATGAATTGGTGAGAGCCCAAGGATTCGCCTACTCATGCAAAAACAATAGAAAAACTAGAAAAGAGAAGTTAGATCACGTGCAAAGGCACACCGAAGTGTGCAAAGTAACCAATGACTTAGTCTAAACGTAAGAATAAAAACTACAAGTACCGCTAACACTCCCTGTCAACGGCGCCAAAAACTTGTTGGTGTTTTAAATGCCTCGCAAGCGCACGAATTATCGATGCACTAATGAGGGTTGTTGCACAAGGAGTGTAGTGATTCGTAATCATTTTAACTCTAAATGTTTATTTAATTCGATAGAAATGTGGTGATGGTAAACTAAAACTAGATGAATAAAAGATAACTAAAATGAGAAAGGACGAAAAAGTAAATAAGACTAAAATAAGAAAAGGCGATAACTAACGAATAACGATTGATCAAGAATAAAAAGGGACTAGGGGACGATGTCGCTTCAATTCACCTAAATTGCACCGAATTATATCGAGTATCGAAGGAATCAGGGTCAAGGGCGAAGTTGTACACGTTCTAGGTCGACCACCTCTCTCTCGGGTTCGTGCCTGACTAATTTCCTCGTTTACCTTCCTCCCGGGTTCGTAAGACGGAATCCTAGAGTCAAAACCGAGGGTCACTCCCGTGATAAACCCCAAACCAACAGAAGTCAAATGGGTATGCGCACTAGTGTGAAGGATACCACGCTAAACACCACTCCCGCGTTCGATCTAGTAAGGTAAGGCAAGAGAAAGGGATCAAATCGGTTACCTATCCTAATTGACTCCCGTCGATGACCAAGGGATTAAGACCGTCTCAAACCCCTAAACCAAGATAATCAAAAATACTCAACAAGACTTCAACCAATTACCCAATTCAATTAATATAAAACATACAAGAGGCGCAATTTAGACGAATTTAGGCTTTATCGACCCCTAGTGGGTGACTACTCACTAAACATAGCTAAACTAGTAGAATTAAGAGTAAAGGTGGAATCTTTAACTATGAACATTCTTATAAATTGAATTTTACTACTAATCATGCAAAAGTGGTCAAATTGGGGAATTCTAATTAGATGAAGAAAACATACAAGGATACAAACATGAATGGAGGAATTGAATCAAAGACAAGCTAAGTGAACAAGCAACAATGTAAAAACTCAGAAGAAGAGGAAATAACAAGGAAAGGAAAAATTAAACTAAGGATTAGATTTTAACCAAATGATGGAGAGATAAGGAAGAATAATAATAAAGGAAAATTAAATAAAGCTTGAATCTTGAACAAAGAGGATGAAGATCTTCCAGAAAAATACAACTTCTCTTTCTAGAAAACCCAAGAAATTCAAAATGATGTAATTCTAGGAAATGAGTAGCTTGGGAGGCAAAATAAGAATTAGCCTATTTATATGTCGTAATTAGGTTACACAAAACCGGTCGAAAAATGGAGGAGATAAAAATCTAGAGGTGCGCACGGCCACCGCGTTACGCACGGCCAAAGCTTGCCTAAACAAGTTACGCACGGTCTACCGTGCGTAGCACACTTCCTCTATATTTTCTTGTTTTTGATCTTCTACACGCTTGTTTGGGCTCGAACTCGGTCCATGAGTTCCCTTTCGCTCGGGCATGCTAGGGTTTTATCGCTTTAGAGACGGGAATGCCTAAAAACAAACGGTAAATACAAAAACCCATGTGACACAAAAGATAAACGAGATGAGCCAAAATGCCTAGGAAAATGCAATAAATCGAGACTAAATAAACGTCTAGAAGGCATATAAATGCAGTCAATAACGGAGTTATCAATGAATGACTTAGGCCCTGTTCTTTTCGGCTGAAATTGGGCTGAGGGTACGTATTGGGAAGCCAACGTCCACTAGACATCGACACCCAATCCCGCCCGCACATGGCGGCCTCTACTAATCAATCGGTGGGCTGATAACTTTGTTCCCTTGTTGTGGTGGAAGTACTGTAACATCCGTTGTTTTAACCCTATATCTTAGCTATGTCGGTTGTTTAAAGACAAGTAAGCTTTGTCGTTGAAGTAGGTGTATTTACATTCTTTGCCAAGCGATTTCACGTGACAAGCAGGCCATGAAAAGATGCACATAGGAGAGTAGAGAGTTCTAATGTTATATGTGTTAGCAAATCAGTTTTAACGTGATAATACAGATATTAGTCGTTCTCATGGTATACCTTACCTGGTATTCTGCTTAAGATGCGTCGTCTCGGTATTAGTAGGGATGCATCGAACCGTGTAAAGTGAGCATCGGGACTAATACGGAATCCGACCATCGTTTTGTTCAGTTTTAGTTTGTTTACGTTTTTATTTTCGTGCCAGGTGATTTAGCATGCGATTATAAGATCATAAAAGCAATAAATCATACGAAAGCGATAAATGCGAAATGCAAGTAAATCACGTAGTGAGGAGTTGCACCCTTGGAGTATACGCTAAACTGGATACAATGCATATATAGTTGAGAACGGATCTTGGAGCTACTCGGGTCTATTTAGGGTGTTTTAGTGTTTATGATTGAAGTTGGGACGTTACATGTTATGGACCTAGTGTCCACGTTTGACATTATCGCAGTGCATAATAAAAGTACAGAAAAGTAAAGTTTTGTTTAGATAACAAGCTAGTGACAATTCAACTTCAAGGGCGGATCCTCCTAGCTTGCCTTGTGATTTCGGCAAAGTTCCGTTACAGTTTGCTCGTTCTGCGGCTAATCTGGCAGTGTTCCCTTACTATACCAGATGGGTCTACGGCTAATCCGGCAGAGCTCCATTGCTAGACTCGGAGTAGCTAGTGGAACACAGGCACATCGAGATAGAGTGGGGTGCTCGAAGGTGAGGAGTAGCGTCGATTTCGCTTATCGGGACTACGATCAAGTGGATCGATTGCTTTGGGTGTCGGAGTGCGAGCCCAAGCAAGAGAAACTCGTAACGAGTAAAGGGAGAAGAGAAATGAGAAGAAGTTGTGTGTCGAATGAATGGGGTGGAAGGGGGTATTTATAGTTGTTTTCGGCTCTCGTCGCCTGGATGGATGCTTGAGTCCAGGCGCACCAGAACTCAGGCGCCTGGGTTCGTGCATGTGAGTCCTAGGACGCGTGAAGCGAGGCGTTCGGGAATTTGAAGATACGATTTTGATACTTTCCAAAACCGAGAGTGTGCATATCATTTGTAAGCTTGGTGGTTAAGTTTTCTCCTTGACCTAGTGTGCTGTTGCGCCAAGTGGGCCTCAGGTGTGCATCTCGAGGTTCGCTTGGCCCGGTGCTGACTCGGGTTTTATTTTTACGTATTTCGGGACCGATTCGGAGTCCCGGTGTCAGAATAGACTCTAATAGTGTCTATGCGACCGTAATGACACGACTAAGGCTGCCTTGATGTTAATTTAATCTTTCCGAGTAGTTATTTGATCCGTTCTATAGAAAAACTATCTAAAACATCGCAAACTCGCGTCGCGTTGCAGTCCGATCGTCAACGGGTGTTTGTTGGGCACTCTTGCAGCCACCAGGTCCAAATCTGGGTGTCTACAAATAACAACAACATAGTACTCTCTCCAATTCATTTGATTTCTACTTTTGTTTTTTCATACTGAGAATAGTAAAATTTATTATGTATATATCTTTAATTACGTAACTAGTTTAGTGTCCCGTGAAAATTCACGGGTTGTTACATTTTTTTGTGTTTGTGTAAGTCTCTCTACGGTATTTGAGAAATTTATTTCACTTTCATGCCGTGTTGTTGTTTTCATCTTCACGATGAATACAAAGTTACTATCGTTCTAATTCATTGATCGGCTATATGTGATATCAATCAATTTTAAATATTATTACCCGACTATTAACTTAAAAAAGCTTAACGTGTGTAATGTTGCGATTTTTTGTTTAGCGGACGACATTTTAACGGATGTTGATGTGAGATTGTATTAGCTTAAATTTTTAGAGATCTTTATACGGGAGTTGGTATAATAAAACATTCTTGCTTCGTAAATCTAACATAATACGTGAGATATATTGAATACATTAGTTAGACCCTACATATTTATATTAACACTAACAATTACTAATTTCTTTCAATAAACCCAACATTAATACTCATATATTGATATTCAGTCTTTTATAACATAATCGAGTTTATATTGCTAAATAAACCGTAACGACAACAAACGTTTGAATCGAGTTTATATCTTTAAATAAACCGTAACAACCAAAAACGAACAAACATAAATCAATGGTTAGACTAAAAGATAATTTGGTAATTTATTACAACAAATTAGGGAAATCTTTTCCCATTTCTTCTCGTTTTCATCTCTACAAACATACTTCATCATTAATACTGTGAATGCTGATTTTTTTTTAATTATTAATTCTCAAATACATAATTTTTCATAAATTTTATTAATCACAAACAATCACAGTATTCATTTTCGTAGTTAAGTTGTAACAATTGATCGAGTACTTAAGTACGATTTAAAAATAATACCGAGTAATATTTTAAGACGATTTACTGAAACATAATAAGAAAGGTGTTATTTTAAAAAAAAACAACTCTTAAACGATAAAGACGGTTTCTAAATAAGATGAGTAGCATCACTGCATCAACTTAAACACGTAGGAGTAGTAACATATTCCCTCCGTCTTTAAAAGATTTTCCCACTTCCCTATTATAGAAGTATATATATGAGAAGTATTTAATGAAACGTGACAATCTTAGTCAACGGATTTAATATAATCTAAATAAAATCATTATTAAGAAACAACAAATGCTTAAAATGTCATTCCGTCAACACGCGTCATCTTTAGTGCGCTGGATATTAGAAATCAGGCATAACTGAAACCCTAATCCTTTTACTTCTTTCCTCACAAATACAGTAGCATTTAACAAATATCTGTAACAATCGACACATTATTGAGTGTTAGTACATTAAAGATGACATATTTTTGTAAACGCAAATTGATAATCAAATCTATTGATCCTTATTCGTTTTTTGGTTTCATTACTTAGTCTCCAATGCATTTATTATTTTCAAAATTTCAATATATAGCATTAAATGAAGGTGAAGATTACTTCTCCCTTAAACAACCTCATTTTAATTCTATAAGCTATTACACCTAACTATTCTAAAACACTAAAAAAATGGACTTATTCCCAAATAGAGCTTTGTGGTTGAGACACCTCACTATGCTTGGTGTCTTCTTTTATATAAATAAGATGTACAAAATTTTATATTTTGATATTCTTAAATTTTAATACAATATAAATAATACTCATATGCTATATATTGTATGGTATATGTATGGATGTGTGTGTGCGTGTGTGTGTGTGTGTGTATTAGATATTCTATTCACTAAAAAATAGTGCAAAAAAATGTAAATTAATAGTAATGGCATTGAGACAGAGTTGTAAATATTTGAATGTAATATCTATTTCAAGACCTAAAAATATTATAGAGTGCATAATAATATTAATTAACAATTGTTATAATAATAATGACGATAAAAAAAAGAAAATAATAATAATAATAATAACGATAATAATAAAAATGACGATGATGATGACGGCAACGATGATGACGATGATAATAATAGTTTGTTATTATTATTAACATTAAGAGAAATGAGTAATAAAAATAACAACAACCGTAATATTATCATTATTATTATTTTTTTTTGAAAAGAAACTTGCATTAATATCGAAATGCCATAATAATAATAATAATAACAACAACAATAATAAGACCTTATTGTAATTAGTTTTCGATCTTAATGCAACTCCAGTTTCATATAAATAAATAAATAAATAATAATAATAATAATATTATTATTATTATAAATAATAATAATAATAATAATATTTTTTTTTTATATAAAACGGATCTTGCATTAACACCAGAACAAATTACAAGAAGTTAGAGGGGAGCCTGGATACTATTTGGGCCCCCACTCCCTTAGCAATCGCGAAACTGATTCTAGTGACAATATGAACTGCGGCACGCGCTTCAACATCCTGTGACATAGCGAATTTAGGAATCCGCTGGAGCAGAGAGACAGCCTCCGTGTCGAGCTCACCGAGAGTGGAGAAGGAGAAAGGAAGGAAACCATACCCAATGGTCGTGCAGCGTGCCTGATACTTGGCACACTTACGACGAGCAGCATCAGCAACGACCCGTGCGGGCTCAAAAAAAGTCAAGCCGGACTGGGTCAAGGGAGAGGATCCAGTCAGGTCAACACAAACATCACGCCCCCTGTCCCACGAGTAGAGCAGGAGGTCGGCAGGTCGCAAGGGCTTGTCGTTATCGTCGCAGAGGCCAATCTCTACCTCCTTACCTACAGAGATCACGGTCCGAAAGTAAATATCCAACAGTGTGTCACGGACAAGGTTATGACGATGTTTAATCCTCACAGTACCAGCACACGAAACCGCATGATCACCAAAAATATCCTCTCTGAGGACCCTGGAGCAGGAAGAGCAAGTCCCGGAAGGCGGAAACAGAGGGACTCCCAAGCGGTAACTAAGCACACTGCGATACGTCCGATCGTTCATGGTTTGCCCAAGCCCAGTAATAGGGACAGTGTAATCCCATAGAAAATCTAACGCGATACAGTGGCGGAAACACTGTAGAGTCGGGATTAAAACACATTGTAACTATGTCTTAGTAAAATTTAAAATGGTAAAGTCAAACAATAGGCCTTAAAGAAAATGGTCAAAATTTAAAACAATCCACAAAAGGGGTTTGAACAATCCATAAGACATAATTATCAAAATAAACAAGCAGGATCCACACTGCTCGCTAGCCCACACCCGAAACACGTATACCTGCCATGTTAAAACATAACAGCCACAATCAGTGGGGAGCAACGTCAACGTTCTCCCAGCCGTATAATAGGATAAAACTGTAATTACTATTATAGAAAAATAGTAAGAAAACGGAAAAAAGTAAAACATTATAATGAAAATAAGTTTTCAGTGAAAAACTTCACGTATCGAAACAATATAATAAAAATGAGTTTTTCGGAGAAAACATAAAACATTTGCCAACCTGCAAACCAAATTATGTCGATAATAATAAAAATATTCAAAATGGCGTTATGGATAGGAGTAGTGTAGACGGCTAGACTTTCACTAGTAGAATACTAAAAACTAGCTTCGAGAAGTCAGTTCAAACAAATCAAACCTCGATCTTTAACTAGGCTACTCAACCATAATAGGATGGCGACTTATAAATGCGTGGCCCTAGTTTAAGATAGTGCATACCCCTCCTGGGATTACCTGTCACCCAGTTCAACTTCTGACGGCGACTTACTGCGAGGCCTAAGCTTAAGGTCAAAATGTACACCACTCCCGGGATACCTGTCACCCGGTTCAACGACCAATGTACCGATTCCTGATACACTAGCCTTATAGTTGATGGCAAAAACGTAGACCCTAGATTATATTACTCTAACCTCACAATTGCCCTTATTCCATAACTCCAAAACCAAGCCATTATCGATATTTAAAAAGATATAATCATTACAAACAATATGGAGATAAAAGGAGCAATCATAATATTCTAAAAGAGGAAACTTTCTATTTTAAGAAACTTCTATTTTTAGAAACTTTACTAAAAATAGCGTCATATCAAAATAGCGAAAATATTAGTTTATACTAACACAACATTTTAGCAAACGATATAGATTTATAAAACTAATACTTTCGGCCTTAACGATATTAATTGTTAAAGTGAGAACATTTGAGATTATGAAATTATTGAAAAACCATACAAGTGTTTATAAAATTATTAAAACTGTCTTAAACACTTTAGTACTACTAATTAGGGTGTTTCCAAAATTTATAAAACAAAAATTCCCTAATTATTATTAGTTTCGACAATACGAACATAAATAGGATTTTACGGCAAATGTCAATTTAAATATTTTAACGTCTTTTATTTAATTAAACCAATGAATATATTTAGAGTATGTTAAAGGATGATTTAACTCTTAAAGTTTCAGATTTAAATATTTTCAAAATAGCTGGAAAAATAAATCTTTTAGGTAAGACGAAGCATTTTAACGATAAATCGTAATTTGTCCAAAAATCAATACTTATTAATTAAGGACTTTAATAAATAGTACAAAAATTACGTAAAATAGCTAAAATATATTTATGGACGTTCTGTTCAGAAAAGAAAATTTTCCAGAATACTTAGACTCGGTTTTTAAAGGGTTTTCTCGTTAATCGTCTTATTGCGACAATAACGATTAATAAAAATAGTAATTACAAAATGATTTAAGTATTAATGTCCAAAAATTATTATTAAACTTAAAAACCAAAGTTCCAGATTTATTTTCCAGATTTTCCAAAGTTTCAGATTTACCAAATTCCAATAAAACCGTCATTTAAAACCCGTTTTCACAATTAACGATTCCATTAATAAAACTTATCGTCCTAACATTTTATTAAAGCACTAAAATTCATAAAATTACATTTTATTATGAAATAATCAAAATCAAATTTTTTTCCAGATTTAATCAAAGGACCAGAAATCGAGAATTTAAACGACAAACGCGGTTTTAACGATAAACGATGATTTAAAGTGATTAATTAATTCATCCACTTAACAATTCCAAAAAATTATGAAAAAAATAAAAAAAATTCCATTTCACCAGAAAGTTTCACCACGTCAAAAATCAGATTAAAATAAAATGTTTAAGTACTAGAACTAAAAATCGATTTTTAATCGTTTTTGTCCGATAACGGTAATAATTCAATAATCGATAATAAAAATATCAGAAAAGTACCAAATTATTAAATATCATCAAAAATCTCATTTTTACAGAATAAAATCATATATTACAAGTTTAGGCCGAATATTACGATTTTACAAATTAATATGACGATTTAATCGTTAATCTCGTAAAAGCGATAAAAATTACCGAAACATGCAAATTTTCAACTTTTAAAAATTTTTCCAGATTATATGACATACATATATTGTCAAATATAAAATATAAAATTATACATGTAATTACACAAATAAAATCATGAAATACCGAGTAACATCGACGTTACCTCTAGTCCAAATCGGAAACGATAATATACTCGTCGGCCTCGGGATCGTCCACAAATCCTTAACACACAAAAATCATATCAGAAAAAATACCATGAGAAAAACTATGAAAATCAAGGTGAATAACGATTGAAAACAACATCGATTATTACCTTTATGGAAGGATCGGAATAACGATTAATTTGACGATAAAAACGAGACGATTATGACTCGAATTGGAGCAAGAATCAACCTAGGAATTCTGGAGTATGTCACGGTTTTGGGAAAGATGAAGGACTATTTTTTTGTTGTTTATGAAAAAAAAAATGAATGTAAGAAAATGGACGGTTTCTTAAGAATGAATGGAAATAAATTTTGATGAAAACAAGGTGGAACCATAGCCTAAATGAATCAGCCAAATGAAGAGGAGATGGAGTATGAAAAGTTTGATCATAAAGCATCGAATAAATGAAAAGAAAAGAATTACGTAATTATGTTTTAACGTAATAAAATGGAACGTATTATGAAAACGTAGTGAGGGTGTGACAAGAAGGTGCGTCGGTCCAAAACATGGGAAAGTGGCCTCAAATAATTTTTAAGTTGATAAAAAAAAATCGTGAAATCGTTAAAGGTATTTCAAAGCAAATCGAGTAAATCTCGCGTTAGAAAACAATAATTTACGAAACTTCGTAATAAAATCTTTAATTGCTAAATTTCCGTAAATAAAAATAATTATTAGTTGAAAATATTATTTAAATATATTTATACATTTGTAGGAAAAGAAAAAACTTAAATCCGAGCTTTAAAACGTTAATTCGTAGAGAAGTAGAATTCCTCGCTGAAAAATAATTAGTTTACGAAGAAAATCAATTAAATAGATTTAAAAGAATTTAAATCTTCAAAAATAAAAATAAGTATCATTAGACTCAAAAATGAAAATAAAGCTTGGGGAAAAAAATGATGAAACATAGGGCCAAAAAATGACAGAGTTATGACGAAGTCATAACGGTAAGGATAAAAATGGTAGGAAAAATAGCGGGTGTTACAGACAGCCCTCAACCAGTAAGAAGAATGGTCCCCCTGCTGAGATTTCCACAGGGCAACCTGTCGAGGGGTCAAGGAGAAGACAGATTCCGCCGCTGAAGCAACCCTCGTGAAATATATATCTGCCAATTTCTTCATAAGTTTTGGGGCAGCGATCTCAGAGGTGTTGCTCAAAAAGTCAGAACTGGTAGCCTCAACAAACCCACTCAAGGCAGACTCAAAGGCGAATCCAGGGGAGGCGATCTCGGAGGGACGAAGCAGCTTAGCTTGCAAACCGGCAGATTGGAGTCGAGAAGCGAGGAAGGCAAAGTGTAGGGCATCAGAGGCGGCAAAGACACCGAGCCCCCAAGGGAAAATGTGCTATGTCTCTCTGCTCCAGCGGATTCGTAAATTCGCTATGTCACAGGATGCTGGAGCGCGTGCCACAGTTCATAATTTCACTAGAATCAGTTTCGCGATTGCTAAGGAAGTGGGGGCCTAGATAGTATCTAGGCTCCCCTCTAACTTCTTGTAATTTGTTTTGGTGTTAATGCAAGATCCGTTTTATTATTATTATTATTACTATTATTACTATTATTATTATTAGGGGTGTCAACGATCAGAGCCGGCTCGTAGAGCCCTCGGAATCGGCTCGGTCAAAGCTCGCTTCAAGCTCGGTCAAAATGAGCTCGAGCTCGAGCTCGAGTTGAGCTTGTTCAAATCCGAGCCGAGCCCGAGCTCAGTAAGGCTCGGCTCGGAAGCTCGTTTGGGCTTGTTTTTTTAGTTTTTTACATTATAAGTTTAATAACTTTAAATTCAAAATATTTGTTTATTTGATATTTATAATTATTATACTTTAAAATTTAGTAACAATAATTTTTTGCCTTTTAAAGAAGTTATTTTTAGTTATATATATTTATAAAGAGAAGAAAAAATATAATGGTAAACGAGCTTGGTACGAGCTCGAGCCGAGCTCGAGCTTTTTATGAGCCGAGCTCGAGCTTCATATTTTTGAGCTCGACGAGTTTCGAGCCGAGCTCGAGCCCGAGTTCAAATTTACGAGCCGAACCCGAGCCCACCCGAGCTCGAGCTCAGATCGGCTCGTTTACACCCCTAATTATTATAATTTATTATTATTATTATTATTATTATTATTATTATTATTATTATTATTATTATTATTATTATTGTTATTATTGAAGTATTATTTTTGGAGCTGAAAATATTGGAGCTGGGCTGAAAATAATAGAGCTGAGCTTATAGGAGCTGGGCTGAGCTGATAAGAGCTGGGTTGAGCTGATAGAAGCTGAGCTGGTTTGAAACGGGATGAAAATAAGCTGAAAAGAACGGGGTCTTAGATTGATTGTTTGATTTTTTTTTAAAAAAAGGAAAAATATTAAATCAGTCGTTGGACTAACAGCAGCAGTAAGCAGCAGCATGCATGATGCCTTCTTCCTCTCACACTATCAATCAAATCAACCTCTCTCACTACAATTCAAATTAATTCATCCCAACACAGAATTTTTTTCTATACAATTTAATCAAACCAACCCCAAATTCTTCAACCTTCATTCATCTTCATCTTCAACATCTCTATCTTCAAGCTTCATTCATCCCACAAAAAAAAAACAACTTCATCTTCAAACTTTATTCATCCAACTAAAAAAGATTCTAATTAATATGTTCTAGTTGGAAATATTATTTTGATTGACTGTAAAAAAACATTCTAATTAAAAAAAAAGAACAACTCATTTTGTGCGTAATGTTCTTGCAAAATTGCAAGGTCACATACTTTCAGTTGTATAGTCACACTCATTATGCTGTATAGTCACACTCATTATGTTGTAGAATCACGCAGCTGCAGAATACCTTGGGATTAGGGTATCATGACATCCTCATCTTCAAGATTTATTCATTCAACAAAAAAAAAGTTTCTTCATCTTCAAGCTTCATTCATCCAACAAAAAATAAGAACATATTCATCTTCAAGCTCGATGAATGACGGAAGTTTGATGAATCAAGCTTCATTCATCCAACAAAAAATAAGAACATCTTCATCTTCAAGTTTGATGAATGAAGGAAGTTTGTATGCTTAAAATGTAATAACTAATAATTGAAATGAAGTTACATTTTAACATTATGCTTAGAATGTGTGTGATTCTACAACATAATGAGTGTGACTATACAACGTGGTGAGTGTGATCCTACAACATAATGAGTGTGACTATACAACATAATGAGTGTCATCATACTCATAATGACTGTGACTACACAACATAATGAGTGTGAGCATACAACATAATGAGTGTGACTATACAACTAAAACCGTCAAATGAAAAAAAAAACATATCCATTTTCAAATTTCATTGAATCAACAAAAAAATCTACATCTTCAATATTCATTCATCCAAAAAAAGGCTTCTTCATGTTCAAGCTTCATTAATCTAACAAAAAAAAAAAAGAACATCTTCATCTTCAAGCTTCATTCATCCCACAAAAAAGAACATACAACTTCATCTTGAAACTTCATTCATCCAACAAAAAAAGAAGAACATCTTCATCTTCAAGCTTCGTTCATCCAAAAAAGAGAATAACTTCATCTTCAAACTTCATTCATCCAACAAAAAACATTATAAATATATGTTTTAACCGTTCAAAAGTGGTTATTTTGATTGATGGAAGAACGGTATGAAAAATAAATACCTTGAAAATTTCGATATTTTGAAGTAGGAGCTTGCTTACGAATATCGTTGAAGGTGAAAATTCTGATTTAGATTTAGATTTAGGTTGATTTTGAGGGAAAAATGAGGAAATGAGAGTTTTGGTAGAAAAAAAATGAGCGGAAATGAATTTGAATTGAATGAGGAAGATGAATGATGGAGAGTGTGTGAATTGTAAAGTGAGTAATGTGAGAGAGAGTGGAGTTTTGCTCCTCCCCTGACATCTTGTTTCCTCTTTTTTTTTTTAGAGGAACAACTTGTTTCCATCTTAAGATGGATGGAGGGATAGGATGAAGAGTAAGGGACTTCCGGAAAGTTACAAACTTCCTTGAACCCTTCTCTCTCTCTATATATATATATATATGGTATATTTGTCAAATTTGGTACAATTTATCTCTTAATTATGGGCATTGGATCTCACATGATCAAGAGCTGAGATTAAAACTCTCTAAATCCCTAAAGCAATTTTTTCACAGATTTTTGTAGTTATTTTGATGTACAAACATGATTATTTTAATGAATAAGCATAGTTATTTTATAGTTAAGTCAATTGTTTACCAAGGATAATGTTATAAGGTTATACGTGGTTATTCCAATGTGGATACGTAGTGATTCCAATGTAGAAAGTCAGTTATTGTATTGAATAACTTGTGTTATTGTATTGAGATGAAACTCAAATATAATAAATTTGAGAATAATGTAATATGATGTTACATAGTTATAGTAATGTAGAAACTCAGTTATTACAATAAATAACTCATGTTATTGTATTGAGATGAAATTCAAATATAATTACCTTTTGATAATAAGTTATCTGATTTTTACGTAGTTATTCCAATGTACAAACTCAATTATTGCAATGAATAAATCATGTTATTATATTGGTCTGACACTTAAATATATTCAGTTTTAGAATAATGTTATCGGATTTTACGTTGTTAGTTCAATGTAAAAACTCAGTTATTGTAATAACTCGTGTAATTGTATTGGGATGAAACATCTTGCATATCTTGAGGGTGCACTAGTAAAAGAAACTTCACTGAAAGGCAAAAATAAAGAGGGGGTTAGTTACACTACAAAAATACTTGAAGTAAAATAATCACATATGTGTGATAGAATAACTATAAAAATACTATACAATAATCGTTGTTATAAAACATACTGTAGTAACTAATATAATGAAATAACTTCAAGAATAATATAGAATAACCGCAACAATAGTATAGAATAACCGGAATAACATGATAAAATAATTGGGTATTTCATAATAATAATAATGTACTAAAACCAGACATTCATGCTATGAAATAATATGTAGTTATTTCAATGTTCATATTCAAGTATTTTATTGTTCATATTCAAATATTGCAATATTCATAATTTCAATTTTTAATCTTGTAATCAAAATCCCATAAATTACTCAAATAATGTATCAAACTATGTAGAATAACACACAAAATCGAGTCAAAAACAGAGTACGGAAATGAATCACAATCAGAATTGAAGAGAAAATCAAAACACTGAACGAAATAAGCGATATTCAGTACATGTAACCATCAAACAACAAATTTAGTAAAATTGATAGGGTCGATTCATCTGTTTGTATCCCAGTCATAATCAGAACATTTTCATAACAATTTGATAATGAAATAATCAAATAGTAATATTCCATACAAAAAGTTCAATTAAACGTGTATTCAATAAAATCTAATCAATACCCAGAACGAAAATTACAAAATTCAATACCCAGCACAAAATTGAACATGAAATCCCTGAACCCTACAATCTAATACAAAATCAAACCTATTATAATATCAAGTCTATTCTAATGAAATCAAGTTGCTATTAATCAAGAAACGAAATCAATCAAGAACTCAGCAAAAGTATTTCGAATCTTAGTCAAGAATTGAACAAATTTGAAGCAAAATTGAACACAAAATCGAGCAAAAATAACAGATTTCGTGAGAGGATATGCAGCAATACAACAAAATTGGTCGAATTAAAGATTAAAAATATTTAATTTCTAGAATACCATCAATTAATTTAATCAGCACTCAGCAATTTAATACACGTATATTGAAAACTAAGATTGAACAAAGGCTCAGAATCATCGAAGATTACACTTGAAGACGATCTACGTCATAATTCCAAAATTGTACCATTCAAAATCAGAAGATTCAATCAAAATTGAAAAGTTTTGAACACTAATTCAAACCTATTACTAGCAAAATTAAACAGCAGCATATAATTTTGAGTCACGAAACTGCTCCTGTCAAGAAATCAAAAAATTACAAAAAAGTTTATTTCGAGTCATCAAACCTACAAATTATGTACTTCTATCATGAAATAAAAAAAAATTGAACAAAATTGCTACCTGAACTGAAACGAAATATAACAATAGTGAAGGTTGAATTCTAAATAACATGAGATTGAACAACATCAAATATTTAACAAAATTGTAGCAAAATTACAACAGCAAATTAAAATTGAAAATACCTGATTGGAATTAAGAGATGGCTTGTACAGATTGTAGAGATGGTTCATAGAGATTGAACTTCGTGAGAGGATTTCGTGAGTGATTTACGTTATTGTATGGAGATGTATCAACTGCTCTACGTTATTGTTAGAATAATTGTTATTGTACTATAGAATAATTGTTATTGTACTATAGAATAATTGCGCTCATGTCAGAATAGTTGGACAAAATTTCAATTGAGCGTTAATACAAAATTGGAAATACAAATTGAGCGTTTGATGCGAGAGATGTATTAAAAAAAAATTGAGCGTTAATACAAAATTGAAATACAAACAAAATTGATCAAAATACCTGATTAGATGTAATTTGGATGCAAGATTGTACACGATTTCGGGAAGCTTTTCTGTGAGATGCGAGAGATTTGAGCGTTTTGTCTCAGAATTTTTGTTTCAGTTAGGTATAGGGTTTAACGTGTGGGTTGTGTATATGTTGGGTTGTATTTGAGGCTTCAAATCTTAAGATTAATATTTAATCCTGACCATTGATGTAAATAGATCCGACTGACTACAAAAGCAAAGTAAAATGTACAAAAAAATCAGGTGGATAAAAGATCTCACTTCTATATATATATATATATATATATATATATATATATATATATATATATATATATATATATATATATATATATATGTATATATATATATATATGGGTTATTCCATGGGAATAATACCAACTATGCGCGTGCTTCTTAAATTAATACAAACTATACGTAATCTCATTTTAATATGAACTACGCATTCATTAATCTCTCTTTGTTATATATGAAATTATGACTTGCTATTACAGGTCAAAGTGACTTGTTGTAACATTCTAGGGTTTTATTAGGTCCGTTGCAGTCATCGTGAAAGCCAAAATAATAATAAAAATATTTTTTTCCATAGCTTCTATAAAACTAATTAAAAAAGAAATGAAAGATGAATTTTCGGAAAATTTAATAATTTTTTTCAATGGCTGAAAATGAACACGGAATGTGAATTAGAAGAAGTAGAGTTAGAGAAAGAGTTGAATAATGGAGGTTCAACAGGTAGCCGGTCACCCATAACAAAGCGAGATAAATGAAGGCATAGTTCGTATTAAAATGGGATTACGTATAGTTTATATTAATTTAAGAAGAACACACATAGTTGGTATTATTCCCATTAAATAACCCTATATATATACATTGAGTCCATGAGTCCAATCTTGGACCATTGATCAAGTGAAAGATGGATGGTTGTGATTGCTTGAGGTGAAATAAGGAAATAACTAACAAATCTTGGTAAATATATCATTTCTCTCTCTCTTCCTTAATTATCTTAATGCAAATCTTCTCTCTCCTATCAATCTTTTAACTGCTTCTTTCTCTCACACAACAAGTTTCTTTAAAATTAAGTTTTTTTTCATCTTCACCAAAAAATCATCATTTTTCTACTGTCGTTGTACGTATGTTACTATGTTACTGTCATAACCCGCAAACTATGTTACTTTAACTCATACAATGTGTTACTTCAATTCATGAATTGTGTTACTTTAACTCATACAATGTGTTACGTTGTATAATAGTCTCTTGCAAAAATTGTTACTTTAACTCATACAATATGTTACTTTAATTCATGAACTGTGTTAGTTTAACTCATAAAACCTGTTACGTTGTATAGTCTCTTGCAAAAACTGTTACTTTAACTCATACAATGTGTTACTTTAATTCATGAACTGTTGTATAGTCTCTTGCAAAAACTGTTACGTTAACTCATACAATGTGTTACTTTAATTCATGAACTGTGTTACTTTAGGAAAAAAAATATGTGTTACTCTAACGCAGTGTAGCTGTTACTTTAACGAACAAATCATGTTACTATAAGAAATGGTTGTGGTTAATCTAAGAACGAATGATAAACAACGCTAATATCCTCAGTTACTTTTATGCATTATATTTGTTACTTTAAGGAACGAATGGTGTTACTACAATACATCTGAGATGTTACTCTAACCAAAAACGCATGTATTAAATAAATATAGAGTTAACTGCAACGTTGTACATCATTATGTATAAAAAAATATGTAAAAAATCAGTTATTCTTGTAAACCCACAAAAAAAACAACTTCGAATCTGCAAGCCAACGCGTAGATTTTATAAAATTCCACCGCCTCATCGATTTCCCCGAATACTTGGCCCATGTACGGAGTGAACGCCTCACCCACATCTCTGCACCATTCTTGTGCACTTGCTTCTTTGTCAATGCTACCTGCAAAAAAATAAACAACGTTACGCCCATGGGATATATGTGTTACTTTAACTCATAAGTTGTGTTACTGTAATTGCAATTAAGTGTTACTTTAACGCAGAAGGCAGGTTACTTCAACGACGTTTCTGCGTTAATAGAAATCAAAACAATAGTATTAGTGAACCATTGTTATTAATCCATGATTAATCAAATGAATAAAATTCCACCTTTCCAGTGTTGTCCTATGCGTTTGCATCTTTGCCAAAACCACCTACACAAAATCAAACAGCGTTACACCCATGCAAATAATGTGTTACAACAATTCCTAAGTGGTGTTACTCTAACGAGTACAATACGTTACGCTAACATCATCATCAAAACCCTTTTCTTGACGTTCATTTGTGTTACTGTAATTGCAAGTGTTACTTTAACACAGAAGGCATGTTACTTCAATGACGTTTCTGCGTTAATAGAAATCAAAACAATAGTATCAGTAGATATCATGGAAAATCTAAATAAAAAGCATAAAACCCTGGAATCTATAAAGATTGAGAGAGCAATTAACCATTGATACGAAACTGTGATGAATGAAATGACAATGAAAGCAATATAAACATGAAAATCGACGTAAAAAAACGCAAATTGACGTGATAAACCATTGATATCAAAACGCAAATTGAAAGCAATATAACCATTGATATCCATGAATAAAAATTGAATCAAAACGTGAAAGAAATATTGAAACTCACCATTGTTATACTCGATCAATTGCTTATCAACAGTTGAAGAAGATGACGCGGTCATTGAATCCATTGTAACAGGATTTCGAGAACAAAATTGATGAATGAACGTGAATGAAGAAAGGTTTTTTTTTAGGTTTGAATGAACGTGAATGATGAATGAATGTGAATGATTAATGAACGTGATCAAGGGAGTTATTGTTTCCTAAATTCATGGGAGTTATTTTAGGAACGTAAATCTTTTTTTTTTAAATACAATTGCTAGGATGCATCTTGTCCATCCATCCTATGGATGAGATGAGGACTTAGGGACTCATCTAGAGTAAAGGACTCATAAGAGCCTTACTCTCTCTCTCTCTCTCTCTCTCTATATATATATATATATATATATATATATATATATATATATATATATATATATATATATATATATATATATATATATATATATATAGAGATATATATATATATATATATATATAGAGAGAGAGAGAGAGAGAGAGTCAAGATCCGGTGGGAACCTATAGTATAATGAGAACCGTGAGAACTGTAGGGTTACAACCTTTAAACCCAAGGACCTGTTACGAGTATTAACCGAAAAGACAAAAGAAGAGGGATAACAATTATACCTTATTTGCAGTGGAACAACATATTAATAAGAAGTATAATAAACCCAAAATATATATAATCTCCACGGACAGAATAAATAATCTTCACGAACAAGAATAAATAATCTCCACGGACAAGAATAAATAATCTCCACGAACAGAATAAAGCACCCCAAACGTGATGCCTCCTTTGGTATCCACACGGGTACGGAACTGCGACGTATATGCTAGTATAAGGGTTTTGTGAGACAGTCTCACAAAATTCTCTCTCTAATAATATATGAATCAATACTAACAATTGTATATCTGGTTCATCATATGAACCTCTTTATATAGGAGAGATAGGTTACCTACTTAACCTAGAAGTTATTCCAAAACTCCAATTGGTATAATTAGATTATCACAATAACTCTAGTTACCATAACTAGATTATTACTATAACTCTAATTACCATAACCCGACAGCACAGCTGAGTCGTATTACTACTGACCCGATATATTAATATACCGATATATTAATAACATCCCGTACACATTATGTGTGACCCAATGGGTCCACTTAAGACTACCAGACATATAACTCATTTATATGTCAACCCGACATCGACCTCTAGCAAGGCATATCGGATACATAGACTTAAGCGGGTTAATCCGTAGGACAGTGGACATAACTCCTTCAGTCTCCCACTTGTACATGTTCTCTCAAGAACGGTGTTAAGTCTCTTTGCTACTATTGTCTCCAATTGAGAATGAGGTAAGAAGAAGTGTCATCCTCGCATGTCTCAATCTTTTACTCGAATCTTTGAGTTGACTTTTTAAAAGAGCAGATAGATGACAATCATCCTATCTGAGCGCGGCCACACATTTGTACAAGTCACACTCTTCGAGTGGCCAAGAAACAATAAATTTCCTTCAATTAAGGAAGAGCAAATCCCTTCTTGTCTAACCACATCCTATCAGATGATACATGCATACCCAATAACCAATCATAGCCCCCTTTCACAGATGACGAGGAATAGTATCAAAGCATACACATCACATGTACAGAATAGTCAAAGACTCAGGTCTAAAGACCGTACAAGTTCATAACTTGCAAAGAACTTTACTGACACTAAGCGAAATCTTAGTAAAATCCTTTTCAGCGGGTCTGTCTAATGCATGTTCTTAACATACACCCGTGTGCCTGGTTTAGTATCTCAATACCTATGACTCAAGGAACTTAGTCATCAACCAACTCACACACTAGTCATTTTAAGGTATTCAAATGTGCCAACACAATACCCTGACTAGAGACAAAATAATTACATCATCCAAATAGAGTTCCAAGACTAAGTCACGTACTTAGTGATCTATTTCATCAATGTAAATTATTTAGGGACAAAACTTGGTTACATTAACCAAATGAAAATATGTCATACATATATCAATTATCGAAATAACTCCCACTAAACCAAACACCTCTAAAAGTACCAGGACCACTCGCTCATGCGTCTTATACCAATCATAACAATATGATCTTTATGTAGAGGAGGTTGCGGGACATACAACATTTGTATCAGTAATTTACAAGCATATGATCAATCTACCTTCTCTCAATTAAGGCAAACTGTTAGTTTCATAAACAACAATTATTTCATAAACTTTAAAGTTGAGTGTGTGCTTGATTCGTAATCAAACGTCTATTTGCTTCAAAAGCAATAGAACACTAACTTTTAGTTATAATACTAGTCACAAAGTTGTCCTTTGGAACCGTTCCAACACACAACTTCTCATCCAAAACAAAATATACTAAGATTACAATCTCATATCATCTTTGTCTATTTGGAAATATGAATTGTTGTAACTTGTTTACAATAATTCGCTTATCACATCATGCGCATCTCTTAAATAATTCCCCTTTTGCTTCTTAAGCACAAAAAAAAATTCTTAGATAGCATTCTAGTGACACTCACCAGGTTAGTATCTGATCGTCACACGAGCACATAATAAACGACACATTTCTTGCGAAGTCTCCTAGACTTACCGCAACCAAATGTTGTTTAGTTAGAGAAGTATGTCACTTACATACCAAATCATAACGATAAATACACTCTCACTAGCCTCTTGTACACACTTTATCTCTCTTCGTCTCAAAGGAAAACAAACATATTTGAATTACCACATTGAGAACGAAGATATTACTCCATAGTACTTGCTCCAATCAAATTGGATCATTCACATTTGTCTAGCAATTTTGATAATATGAAATTCATACGATGAGTCGCACACACATCATATTGCATCTCTTTCAAGAAATTAAATGTATTTCACATATATATGTCCAAAACTCATCAAATGAGTGATGACAATCAAAATGCTAAATCGATCTTAATAGACTTAAGCATAATGTTGTAAAAAGATTTTTCCATAGTCATTACTATGAGATCAATCTTTAACTAACAATTGTGCTTCATAGATACTCTTATATCAATCTACATTGTCTTTATATTGAAGACTGTTCTTCACTTTAAGACCCTTTTAACCAAAGTCTATACTTGGTAGTTATGGTATATAGAATCTATTAGATTTTATGTGACTTTTAGAGTCTTTGCCCATCATTGTTTTATCATAGCTCAAACCTATGTAGGGTAATATTTTACAGCTAAGATGATCATGACTTTTCATGGATGCATCAATATCCTCTTCAACAGTTGTAGAGAATTTCTGTTAATCTTTAACAATTCACGGTCGATTCTACTCCCACTATTTCTATTAGAAATCATATATTTTTAAAAGAAACATACCCCTCCAAGCAACAAAACAGTTTTATTTTTTGGATGGTTTCTAGAATTAACATAATACCCCTAATAAAACACATGTCATAATTGAGTCTAAGTTCTAGAAAACGATTTTCTCTAAACTTTAAGACTTGATAATTAAGAAAAGACTATTAGAACATTTTCAATCCATATCTCATATGGTGTCTATTCTCTGACTTACATGGACAATCTCATCAATATTGTACAAAGACTTTTATAGCGCATAAGCTTCTGAAGCATAATAAAATCTGCATATGACTCATCATAGACCAAATCATATCAAATATGGTTCGATGTAGTTTGAAACACTTTTCACTACTTCTAAGATGATCACAATCTTTTAGTTCAATTCCTCCCTATTTCAATCATATCGAACGACTCGTACCAACTTATCAAGTTGATCTTGTACCTTGAACAATTCAAAGCATTCAGTTTCAAATTTCTTCAAATGAACAAAACCATACACGTTACCCATTTTTACAACATCACTAGTTAAACTCACACGTATCTATATATGTGTGATCCAACAAGTCTAAGTACCCTCCCACAACAATTAATAGGAGTCACTTTTAATGTCATTTATCCATCTAAACAAGATCCATTTACCTCAATTGATCCTTATCAATAAGGTTTATAATTTCTTCATTATGAAACTTAATCTTATGTTTCTTGTCTCATGGATTAAGGACAATGCCATAATAGGTAAAACTTGAGTTGTGGGACATGAACCTTTTGGTCGTTAAGTTATAAATAAAAGCATTCACTACTAGGAATGTAGAGCTCAACAATCATGTTAGCTTATTGTACCTCATATTCTTGCAAGGTATAGAGCAACGATTATTCTACTTTTATCAAAACTTTTCATGCCCATACATGAAACAGAATCAATATTCTTGCTTATGACTAGTAAAGAATAACAATTATTCAATTCCAATATTTTACGGTAAAATTAAGTGATTTTCCTTTTATATATGAAACAACAACGTTTGTCTATTTAAATCATAAAACACTTCACTTATATACCATTATTCCACCCTCTTTGAGCCATCACATCCACTATGTAATAGTTTCATTTGGTATCTTATACCAAAACAGTAGAATGAAAGTAACAATTACTCTAGTAACATACACCAGAAGTCATACTTCAATAATTGATTTGCAGATTTTCTAGACATTTCTAGAAATTATCTACCAGTGTCATATATATTTGTCATTACATTAATGACTAATAAAATCGTACATCATCTAAATTTGGCAACAGGTTTGGGTATGACAACGATTGTGCTTCCCTTACCTTAACCAACGTCTTAGATTCTTTAATCATTATCTTAAGCAATTTTCTTAATGAACTCATAGAACATTAGTATTATTTGTCTTCTTGATACAATGTTCAATCGTCTTTTAACATCTCATACTAAAAGGTGAGAAACCTTACTAAGTCACATGTTTATTCATAATAAAGTGACCTAAACTTAGGACTAATTGAAACAATTTCAATTCCTAATTCTTTAGAAAAAAGTATCCAAAATTTCCTGATTATCAATATGATCACGTCATCGTATGACATGGATTAATTAGATCATCTTCAACATTTTCTCACTTAATGGGAACGGTTCCCTTTATTGAAACAATTGATTTTGGTACTTATAATCATCTTCATGACTCTAATTATACAGTCCATACTGTACATTAACATTGGTAATAATTTGTCGGAATTATCCTTCACAAGGACAAAATCCGTATCTCTAATTTTGAGAACAATTCTCAAGATACCAATCGACAAGGTTGAACAATTCAAACTCATCTTTAATAAATGTGATAAAGGGACTAAATTACAACTACAATTATATACTAAGTAAAACGATAATTAATATTAATAATCTTAAATAATTTTAAGATAAAATCATGAAAACTACCTTCAAGTTCGCATAATATTCCAAGATCCTAAACCTTTTGTCGCTCAAGTGAACTTGGGCTCACTACTCAAGCTTCAAAAGTAAAGGTAGACAACAATATTGTCAATTACATCAATATGTAATTCTTGGTTCGTCGGAATTAGTCATCATATGACACCAACTATTTGCCTCAAAGCCCAAGTCCGACTTGATAGCAATGTTAAGCAAACCAGACTGAACCTGTGGGTAACTGTTACCCACCTACTCAATCCATACACATCGACAAAGCACCGCTTAGGCAGTCACTTCAACCAATGATATGAAATTGTTGTAGTGGTCAATTCTGGAAAGGCAATACTTAATATTTGTGTGAGAGATTAAATGCATTATGGGTCCTAAACATGCCGCTAGGTCAACTTACAAGGCGACCTATCTGTTCTAGGCACACAAGTCACAAGTTTAAACAATAAAATTGATGCATCATATGACATAATTATTCAATTGTTATTAGTTATTTGCGCATAGAACAAGTTAAAAGATCCCATATTTTGATTCATAATCATATTACAATTCATAATTCTTATTTGGTTTGAACAATCTCACCAATATCTTTCATTTTTCCAACTACAGGGAACAATTTCCCACCCGAAAAAATTGAACGGATATACAAAACTCGATTTACAATCGACCTGCAACTTATAATTGTCATGTAGATGAACAATTCATCAAAATCAAATAAGACTCGAGAAACTCTTTTTCCGATCTATCTATGATAACATGATAATTAAAATGCATAAAATTATTTAGCCGATTTAGAAAACTAATTTTTTATTGATTTGGAAAATAAAAGTATAATCCATGTTTGATTCATAATCAACACACAAACGCAAGAAAACGACTTTTCTTAAAAGCGTCGCTCGACCCGACACCAAGTCGTCCGAGTAAATATTGTGTCGTCTTCGTCAAACCTTTGCCTCCGGGTCATCCCGGTCCAACCGGAACACACCCGTACACACCGAGTCACACTCGTTCCTACCGAGTCATACTCGTGTCATCCTCGTTTCGTTCCATCTTCACCAAAATTAAAACGAGTCTTGTCCTAATCTTATTAGGTCTCATCGTCAACAATAAATTCTAGTAATTTTATGTTCCCAATTTCAATCGAATATTGACTAATCTAATTAGTCTCATCGTCAACAAGGAAATTTGGGATTATGATGGTTCAATTTAGGGTAAATTAAATTAAATCATAATCAATATTATATATTAAATTAATTTTAA
Source organism: Agrostemma githago (assembly GCA_958450325.1). Taxonomy (NCBI): domain Eukaryota; kingdom Viridiplantae; phylum Streptophyta; class Magnoliopsida; order Caryophyllales; family Caryophyllaceae; genus Agrostemma; species Agrostemma githago. The sequence goes on along the minus strand of OY288247.1, from coordinate 18,025,827 downwards.
AAATCAATTTTAGAATTTAACAATTTAAATCCATAAATTACAATGAACCCTAAACAGACAGAAATGATAACCAGTCTCGTAATCTTGGTGAGTAAACAAACACACGCAGATCTTGTAACCATTACGATATCAAACACTAGTGCAACATATTATGTATTATTACCGTATAAACAATTTATAGTAAAACATAAAAAAAAGTGTGTGAATAGGTAATGCAAAACTATCGACAAACATCTTATCATCATTATGATTTAAAAGGTGTAATGCAAAAATAACTCATATCCACCGTACGTCACAAGCGGCAAATTCAGTCGATACCAAATAAATTGAGAATAATGAATCTGACAAATAATCAAATTAATACGCAATAGAATCCCTCGTAACCAATTATGAGACAAAGATTCAGGTCGATTTGATTAATACTACATAACAAAGACACTGATACCACTGTAGGGTTACAACCCATAAACCCAAGGACCTGTTACGAGTATTAACCGAAAAGACAAAAGAAGAGGGATAACAATTATACCTTATTTGCAGCGGAACATCATATTAATAAGAAGTATAATAAACCCAAAATATATATAATCTCCACGGACAGAATAAATAATCTTCACGAACAAGAATAAATAATCTCCACGGACAAGAATAAATAATCTCCACGGACATAATAAAGCACCCCAAACGTGATGCCTCCTTTGGTTTCCACACGGGTACGGAACTGCGACGTATATGCTAGTATAAGGGTTTTGTGAGACGGCCTCACAAAATTCTCTCTCTAATAATATATGAATCAATACTCACAATTGTAAATCTGGTTCATCATATGAACCTCCTTATCTAGGAGAGATAGGTTACCTACTTAACCTAGAAGTTATTCCATAACTTCAATTGGTATAATTATATTATCACAATAACTCTAGTTAACATAACTAGATTATTACTATAACTCTAATTACCATAACCCGACAACACAGCTGAGTCGTATTACTACTGACCCGATATATTAATAACATCCCGTACACATTGTGTGTGACCCAATGGACCCACTTAAGACTTCCAGACATATAGCTCATTTATATGTCAACCCGACATCGACCTCTAGCAAGGCATATCGGATACATAGACTTAAGCGGGCGGTTAATCCGTAGGACAGTGGACATAACTCCTTCAAGAACCTCCCACACCCCTTAGATCTTACCACTCTATCGACGGAGATTAATTAAATGAATCCCTTGCATACGCCTAACATTGGCAGTTTACTAAATTCATTCTAAAAAATGTCATACCTTCCTCTTTCTCGCTCCTTCCTGTCAACTACTCTAAAAAAATAAAATCAAAAGAACAAATTTCCAATTTCACAGATGAAACTTAAAGGGTACACTAAAATTGAAAAGGGTACGCTAAAGTTGAAAAAGGGTACACCATAATTAAAAGAGGGTACGATAAAATTAAGAAAATGTATGTTATAAGGTACACTAAAATTTAAAAAGGGTACGCTAAAATTTTAAAAAGGTATGTCATGATTGAAAAAAGGGTACGATAAATTTAAGAAAGGGTACGCTAAAATTGAAAAAATGGTACACCATAATTAAAAGAGGGTACGATAATGATACAGTAAAAATGCCTAAACTATGGATTTACGTTAACCAAATGACAATATGTCATTGTAGACATCCGCATTTTGACTGCCAGGTGTCTATGGCAGTTTCCAAAAATAGTTCCACCAAAAGGGGTACGCCAAAATTGAAGAAGGGTGCGCTAAAATTGAAAAATGCTACACCAAAATTAAAAAAGGAAATTAAATCGAGTAGGGCTTGAAGAAAAAGGGTTTGTATTCCATATAAAATCCGTACAAAAGAAAATTAAAGGACAATATTTTAGACGAACTCTTAAATCAATCAGGAAATTTGGAAAAAAACAATAACACACCATTGCTGGGATTATTGTAATTATATTTGCCGACGATAATATTGTTACTATTGTAATGAATTAATGAATTTAATCGAATAAGTTAATCATAAAATACCGAATTTAAAAAAAAAAAAAAAAAATTAAAACTACTTAGAGGTTACTGAGATTCAATACCCAATTGTGATGAATTAATGGATTGAATAAAAGCCGGTTGTAAACTTAATGGATTGAAGAATCGGATTCAATGGTCGATTGAAGAATTTATGGATTAAAGGATTATGGATCAAAAAATTTTGTAGAAGGAGGAGTTACGGGTTCAAGGTTGAAGCAATTGTGATGAATTAATGAGATTGAAGAATTTTGAAGAATCCAACGATTGAGATTGAACACTATGATCAAATGGCTCATATCATAGTTCTCACGGTTCTCATTAAAGGAGTGGTTCTCACATGAACCTAAATATATATATATATAGAGAGTGAGGCTCTTATTAAAAAATGGGTGATTTACGTTCCTAAAATAGTTCCATGATTTTAGGAAACAATAACTCCCACAATCACGTTCATTCTTCATTCAGTCAGTCAAGTTGACGTATTCATCAAAACCTAAAAAAAAATCGCTTCGATCATCGTGTTCATTCATGCTTTCAACCAAATCTGTGCTCGAAATCCCGTTACTATGGATTCAATGACGGCAACATCTTCATCAACTGTTGATAAGCAATTGATCGAGTATAACAATGGTGAGTTTTGATATTGCTTTCATGTTTTGCGTCAATATTTATTCATCATGTTGAATAATTTGCGAATCAATTTGCGTTGATGTTTTGCGACAATTTTCGTGTTGATATTGCTTTAATTATCGTTTCATTCATCATAGATTCATATCAATGGTTAATTGGTCTGTCGTTAGTATAGTTTCCAGAGTTTTATGTTTGTTATTTAGGTATTCCATAATCTCCACTGATACAATGGTTTTGCTTTCTATTGACGCGAACACGACGTTGAAGTAACAAATGTTCTAAGTTACAGTAACACATAATTTTAATTAGAGTAACACAAACACGTAACGTTGAGAAAGGTTTTTAACAATGATGCTACAGTAACGTACTCTACGAGTTAGAGTAACTCAACTTAAAAGTTGAAGTAACACATTGATTGCATGGGCGTAACGTTGTTTGATTTTGTGCAGGCGGAACTGGTAAAGATGCGAATGCACATGACAACATTGGGAAAGGTGGAATTTTATTCATTTTATTAATCTTAGATTAATATCAGTTGTTCATTGCTCTCGCGTTTTCTTTAGCTTCACTAATAATATTGTTTTGTTTTCTATTGAAGCAAACACGACATTGAAGTAACATACTGGAGACACCTACATTTGGCTGCTAGGTGTCTATAGCAGTTTCCAAAAAACATCCAATGATGATCGGACGCAAACGTGCTTCTACGCGCTCGGATATGGGCTCGAAACCATTTGTGTCTAGCTTGGGCTTTTTACGTAGTACAAATCTCACAAAACTGATCTCAAATCCAGGCCCAGCGGGTCGTTTCCAATCAAATAAGACTAATTTGGGTCAAACCGACACCGGAAATAAAACCGACTTTTAGTGACCGGGTCAAACCCCGGTCAAAGCTGTTTCCAAGAACACAAAACATTCATGCAAATATCAAGAGTCTAACCCAAACACAAAATCTACAAAAATAGCCCATCCGCCTCATCCACTCGATCGAGTGTCAGCTCACTCGATCGAGTGGGCCTTCAACAAGCCCGCTGTCACCTTTGTGTTGGGCCACTCGATCGAGTCAACAGGGGCATTCGATCGAGTAACCCTAGACGGGGGTGGGGGAGAATTCCTATATATACATCCCTTTGCATGCAACTAAAGACAACTTTTCGAAACCCTAATCCTTACCCATCACTACTTTACATACAACTCTAGTATCTAGCAAACCTACAAACCTTTAAACCACCATAACTCCATCTACAATCTCGATACTCCCGTGTCCAAACCACAACTAGACGAGTTCCATACCGAGAATACGAAGCATGTGGGTTGAGGGTGCATACAAACCCGATTTCTTCCCTTTTCTCTCTTCTCTTTTCTCGTCCGTCTTCCTCCTTTTTTTTTCGTTTTTTTTACTTCTAATATCATTAATATTACTAGTATCAAAACATTAAAATACTCGCTAATTCATGTCGAATACAAAGGATGACGGAATAAGAAAATCCGAATACAAGGGTCTCGCACCAGATGTGGCCGGTCGCTTATCCCGACACCCCGAGTATTTGATTGTTGAAGCGAGTCAACGTCAACAAGATCGTTCCTTTTTTTATTGCGTCGTTAGTCTCTTTCTATTCGCATATTCGTCATCATCATTAACATCAGATATTCATCAATTTCTAAAGCTATTTCGAATTAAACACGTTTATTCAAATTATGGCAAAACCCGTTGATGCGGATCTCACATAACACAATCCGCAAGGATTCATTACGATGTTGAGATGCGGAGGGAATCATTTTTTTAATTTTAATTGAGTATGAGGCGTTTATTCTTGAAGATGTGATATCGACTCTATAGTCGAATATCATATCCAAAAGAAGTAGTCAATAAAATTAAACTAATATGAATTCGTTGATGCTAAAATAATTGTCACGTAGTTCGAAAGAACTAATTACGACATTATAACGCGGAGATAATCTATTTCATTTTAGTTTGATTTAAACGACATAACACCTTTTCCCAAAGTTCACTCTAAATATTCGATATTGATTCTATAATCAAATATCGGATACGACGACTATCAAAAAGTCGGGTCGAGCATAAATCATACAATATTTTTGCGCGACTCAACAAAATCATCGATTTCCCAAAATCAAGAGCAATTTCGAAATTCATACATTTTGAAACAAACCATAGTTCGTACAGGGGCCACTCGACCGAGTGCCATAGGCTACTCAATCGAGTGACGTCCCAAAACTGAGGCAGAATGCATTTTTGAGGACCACTAGATCGAGTCCCTCAATGACTTGATAGAGTGACGCCTCAAATTTTTGGCAGAAGCTTTTTCCGAGGTCCACTCGGTCGAGTCCCTCAATGACTCGATCGAGTGGCCTTTATCACGTCAAATCCGTGAGCCCTTCAATACATTCCAAGTCCCGATAAAATTCCTTTATGACTTCGGTCAACACGTGTCAAGTCCATCACGTGTCATAATCCTTTCAAAACCACGCATTATGTCACTTTCATCATTCTAGACTATTAACAAACCGTTACTTACCGTCACTAACTCGTTTGTTCATGTCTTTTCGTCTTATTTTTATTTTGTTTGTTTTATTGTACTAAAACGAACCTCGCATGTTAAATACAACTTTGACGTCAATTTAGATGCATTAAATCGACTTAGCAACTTATTCAAATCTTCGCATGTTTAGGCAAAATATTGTTTGCATATCATTCAATCGAATTACTAACGCGCGTATTCAAAAGTCAAGCGATATCTTAGTAAAGGCAGCTAAGTATGGACGGGGTTGGGTCTTCTTTGTGAACTTTCCAACACATACCCTCACCCCTTACTCAGAATCTCGGTTTTCGGATGCCCAAAACCGTTGGCGCACGAGAGTCATTCAATACACGATATCCGATAATGTCGAAAACGGTATCGCAATGCAAAGGGACGAACCCAATAAACTCTGAAATCCAAATGGGCTATATTTTGTACACGGCCCACTAAGACATAGAGTGGGTTCGAACGGGTCCGAACTCCCACAAAGTTCGGTGGCGACTCCAACTTCGATTTAAATTTCAATTCGACCCATCTCACATGAGATTCATTCGCCTCCCCAAACCCGCGCGTGGCCACGTCGGGGTAGACCTATGTCATGTCCACACATACGTTCTAATTTACAGTAACACCTAATTTTAATTGGAGTAATACAAACACGTGACATTGAAAAAGGTTTTTGGCGCTGATATAGAAGTAACTTGCTTCACGAGTTTGAGTAACTCAACATATGAGTTAAAGTAACACATATGTCCGATGGGCGTAACGTTGTTTATTATTTTGCAGGTAGCATTGGCAAGGAACCAAATGCACAGGAATGGTGCAGAGATGTGGGTGAGGCATTCACTCCGTACATGGGGCAAGTATTCGGAACAATCGATGAGGCGGTGGAATTTTATAAAATCTACGCGCTGGCTTGCGGTTTTGACGTGAGAAAGTATACCACAAAGCGATGGTACGGGGGTGAGATAAAGTCAAAGCTCCTAGTCTACAACAGATAGGGTTTCACCAATTCTGTTAAAGTTGTTAACGTGCAGCTACGGCTGTGAAAGTTGTTAACGATGCAGTTGGGGAAGGAGTTGTTGTAGACGCGCTTAAAAAGAAGACGAAAGTCCGTCGTTGCGGATGCAAGGCAAGGATTAGGCTGTTCAATAAAGAAAGCGCTCTCAGGATTGATAGGTTCCACATCGGCCACAATCACGAACTGATCTCACCAAAAAAACTGAGAATTCCAAAAGCTGTCGAGAAACCTGACAAAGTACCCCAAGCAAATGATCTTGAATAATTCACGGGTATAGAGTAACACAATTATTTTCATAGAGTAACATGTGTGTAAGGTAGGATTAACACTATTCTTTATGGATGGTAACATCTGGATTAGATCAATGTGTGTATTAATGTTAGAGTAACACCATTGGTTCTATATAGTAACAGTACATAAGGATAAGAGTAATACAACTGAGTGTAGTAATGTTATATCGTCCATTGATTAATCGCCTGCTGAATACGTTGGGGTAACACACTTTATTAAAAAGAGTAACATATCTGCGATATTTAAAAAGGTATTTTATGTAGGTCATTTAATTCACGTATCAACATAGAATGCTGAATAGAATAGTTAAATTTGTTACAGTAACACCTTTATATCTTTACAGTAACACTTATACGACAAAAATGTAACACGAATAGTCTACAATAACATTCATAAATGTTCTACAGATAGTAACACTGGGTGATAAATTTTGTTTGTTGGGCATGTAATTCAGTAGTTTTTGATTCTTTTTCAGCTAAAGATTAGCGCAACGCGGACGTACAACATGTGAAAGGATAAGGTAGAGGGATTCACAAACGTGGGTGCGAGCTTGGCCGACTTCAAAAACTGGGGAAGAGATATAAAGTGCTTTCTATATGATAGGGACAGTCAGCTATTTATCAATCGTTTCAAAGACATGGCTAAAAATAGAAAGGGTTTCTTTTATGACTATAAGCTTGATGAAGATGGGAGTTTGAGCAAGGTTTTCTGGGCTGACGTGAGTCGCGGCGAAATTACCAATTATTTGGTGATGCAGTTTCGTTCGACCCGACATCTGGGACGAACAAATATAAAATGATATTCACGCCGTTCACCAGCATTGATCACCACAAACGATCGTTGACTTTTGCTAGGGCTCTGATAGCGCACGAGGATTATGAATCATTCGTCTGGGTGTTTGAGAGATTTCTGGCTGCAATGGGTGGCAAGGAGCCGGGGTATATTATTACTGACCAGGATCCGGGTATTATACCAGCCGTAAAGAAAATGTTCAAGACGGCGCGTCACCTTTTCTGCATGTGGCATATCTTGAACAAGGTTCCTACCAAATACGGTGCAACGCGGAGTGACTACCAGGATTTTTTGAAGAGGTTGAATGCTATAGTATGGGATACGGAGATTGATGGGGATGAGTTCGACGCGGAATGACGTGACATAATGGAGGAGTACCATGGGGGTGATGTCGAGTGGTTTTCATCTACATTCTCCATTAGGAGTCAGTGGGTGATGACACATTGTAGGGATTTAAAGATGGGCGGCTTAATGCGAACAACTTAAAGGTCGGAGAGTGAGAACAGTTTCTTCAAATGATTCGAACAAAAATCGGGGACGTTGGTCGAATTCTGGATGCGATTCGAGAGCGCTATGGACCAGCAACGGTATACACAAAAAAAACTCGACAACGACAATGTACAAGCTTCTCCGAAAACAGCAACCCATTTGCCAATTGAACATCACGCTGCAAGAACTTACACCCACGCCGCATTTGATGAATGCCAGGAGGAGGTCAAATTTTCTGTGGGTACTTGTAGTGTGAGGGGCTTCCGTGAGAAAGACGGGATTGAGGTGACATTGGTGAGGGATGCTACACGGAATAAAGAGTTCACAGTCGAGTATATATCAGGTACTGCTTAAAGTAACACAAGTTGTTCCTTACAATAAAATAAATAACGCGTTAGAGTAATTGAGGATAACATTTATAATGCGTTGTTAATGCTTAAAATAACACCGATCATTCCATAAAATAACATCACTTATTAATAAAAGTAACTCATTCTGAAGTCAATTCCATTTTGTACACCATTACCTCCATTGTAATTGTTGTCTCTGCAGATTGAATCAATGGATATTATATTGTTTTTGACTTATTATTTTGCCGTAACAGTATCACATTAATATGTCGTCGTCTGTCCAGGTACGTCTGAATCCAGCTGCATGTGTCAGTTGTTTAATTTACGAGGAATCCTGTGTAGACACGTAACCTGGATATATTCATCAAAAGGGGTCACCACTATACCCGAAAACATGGTAACCAAAAGGTTGACAAAGAAGGTTGTTCGCATTGCTCGTATCAGTGATGAAGGATTAGATAGCGAAAAAATTGACATCATCGACAAAAAACAAATAGAGATGTCGAGATTGTGGTCGTAAATCCATGAGACAATGGGAGTACTAAGGTCAGGAGACAAGGCAGATGTGGAAAGCTTGTGCGGATTAATTCGAGAGTTCAGGTTGGAAAGACAGTCGGTTTCTGGCGGTGGGAACATTGGCAAAACACAGGAACTAGAAAATATGCTTGGGTTTACGACCTCCGGAAATATAATGATACTCCCTCCAAAGATTTCTAAGACAAAAGGCAGCGGTAAGTGGATGCTATCGAGCAAGGAAAAGACAGTCGCACTTTCTAGAAAGCGGAAACGCATGTGCAACAAATGCAAACAGATAGCCCACCATGACAAGAGAAACTATCCAAATCCGCACGCTGCACGACCACCTAAACCGCATACTAAACCATCCAATGATGAGGATGAGGAGGGAGAATTAGATGACGACGACGAAGAAGAGGAGACTGAAGAAGACACTGACGAAGATGAAGAGGAGGAACAAGTGTTTCGAGAATACTTGTGTTTTTTGGTCATTCTAAGAATTTTTTTTTGGTTTACAAGAATAACTGATTTTGTACACATTTTTTTACACAAAGCGTTGTGCAACGTTGCAATTAAGCCTACATTTATTTAATACATGTGTTTTTGGTTAGAGTAACATCTCATGTATATTGGAGTAACACAATTTGTTGGTTAAAGTAAGAGACATAATGCATGAAAGTAAGTAACAGACGGAATATTTAGGTTAGAATCATTCATTACCAAAGTAACAACATTCGTCCCTTAAAGTAACACATATAATGCGTCAAATTAACTTCTTAAAATAGCGTTGTTTAACCAACATTATGAAAATATCACCATTCATCAATTAGAGCAACATTATTTGTTTGTTAGAGTAACACAATCCGTTCCTTAGAGTAACAGGAACACTGAGTCAGTGAAAACAGAGTTTGACAACGTTATGCCATTGGTGATAATCAAAATACCAATGGAGATAAACAGTATCAAAAAGATACAAAGCAATATTCGAATTTGAATAAAGCTGACATAATTCATTACAATAGTTATTTTTTTCGACCCTTGGTTGGCTTGTTCTAGGTACTGTAACACCCGCTATTTTCCTAGCATTTTTATCATTTCCGTTATGACTTCGTCATAATTCTGTCACATTTCGGCCTTATGTTTCATCATTATTCCAAGCTCTATTTTCTTGTTTGAGTCTAATGGTATTTATTTTTATTTTGAAAGATTTTAATTCTTTTAAATCTATTTATTTGATTTTCTTCGTAAACTAATTATTTTTCTGCGAGGAATTCTACTTCTCTACGAATTAACGTTTTTAAACTCGGATTTAAGCTATTCCTTTTCCTACAAATGTCTAGATGTATTTATATAATATTTTCAACTAAGAAATATTTTTATTTACGAAAATTTAGCCTTTAATGATTTTATTACGAAGTTTCGTAAATAATTATTTTCAAACGCGCAGTTTATTCGAATTGCTTTGAAATTCTCTTGATAATTTTACGATTCTTATTTTTAAGCAACCTACAATTAAAAGAAACACTTTTTACTCATTTTTGGACCGTGACACCCTTGGTCACACACTTTCACATTTTTTTAGCACTTGGTTTTATAACTTGATAAAGGCCTTAGATATTTTATTTTCCTACAATTATTTTTGGACTTATTGCAAGACTCTTCACACTTCCTCCTTATTCATTTTGGGTGGTGGTTTTGAATGGATTTAACATATTTTTTTTATCATTTTTAAAAGTCCACATTCATTCTCTCATCTCATCATTTTCTTTCATTCATTTTCATTCAACCACATTAAACAAAAATACTCTTCATTTCCTCCATATTGGCTGTGAATTTCAGCCATATTTTCCAGCCAACTTTTGTCTCAAATCGAGTCTTGATCGTCTCATTTTCATCTCCGAATTAATCGTCTATCTTTTCCCTTCGTTAAGGTAATAATCGATGTTATTTCCGATCGTTATTTACCTTGATTCTTTTAAGTTTTCTCATGGTATTTTTGTACCATGTATGTCGTGTATTGAAGGATCCTTGGACGACCCCGAAGCCGATGAATTTATCGTACACTCGGATTTGGATTAGAGATAACGTCGATGTTACTCGGTATTGCATGATTTTATTTGTGTAATTGCAAATATATTATTATAATTTTGTTTTTGACAATATACGTATGTCATATAATCTGGAAAATTTTTAAAAATTGAAAATTGGCATGTTTCGGTATTTTTATTGCTTTTACGAGATTAACGATTAAATCATCATATTCATTTGTAAATCGTAATATTCGGCCTAAACATGTAATATATGTTTATATTCTGTAAAATTGAAGTTTTTGATGATTTTTGATAATTTGGTATTTTTATGATATTTTAGTTATCGATTATTGAATTATTACCGTTTACGGATAAAAACGATTAAAAGCCAATTTTTATTTTTAGTACTTACACATTTTATTTAAATCTGATTTTTGACGTGGTGAAACTTTCTGATGAAATAAAATTTTCTAAATTTTTTCATAATTGTTCGGAATTTTTAAGTGGATAAAGTAATTAATCACTTTAAATCATCGTTTATCGATAAAACCGCGTTTGTCGTTTAAATTCTCAATTTCTGTTCTTTTGTTTAAATCTGGAAAAATATATGTTTATGATGGTTTCATAATAAAATGCAATTTTATGATTTTTAATGCTTTAATAAAATGTTAGGAATGATAAGTTTTATTAATGGAATCGTTAATTCTGAAAACGGATTTAAAAGACGGTTTTAACGGGATTTGTAAATTCTGGAATTTTGGAAATCTGGAAAAAATAGTAATTTCTGTAAAATCTTGATTTTTAAGTTTAATAATAATTTTTGGATATTAATACTTAAATCGTTTTGTAATTACTATTTTTATTAATCGTTATTGTAAAGATTAGACGATTAACGAGAAAACCGTTTAAAAACCGAGTTTAAGGATACTGGAAAATTTTATTTTCTGGACAGAATGACCATAAATATATTTTAGCTATTTTACGTAATTTTTGTACTATTTATTGAAATTTTAATTAATAAGTATTGATTTTTGGACAAATTACGATTTATCGTTAAAATGCTTCGTTTTACCTAAAAGAATTATTTTTCCAGCCATTTTGAAAATATTTGAATCTGAAACTTTAAGAGTTAAATCATCCCTTAACATACTCTAAATATATTCGTTGGTTTAACTAAATAAAAGACGTTAAAAGATTTAATTTTGACATTTGCCGTAAAAATCCTATTTATATTTGTATTGTCGAAACTATTAATAATTAGAGAATTTGAGTTTTATAAATTTTGGAAACACCCTAATTAGTAGTAATAAAATGTTTAAGACATTTTTAATCATTTTATAAACACTCGTATGATGTTTCAATAATTTCATAAACCTAAATGTTCTCACTTTATCAATTAATATCGTTAAGGCCGAAAGTATTAGTTTTATAAATCTATATCGTTTACTAAAAATGTTGTATTAGTATAAACTTATATTTTCGCTATTTTGATATAATGCTATTTTTAGTTAAGTTTCCTAAAATAGAATTTTCCTAAAATAGAAAGTTTCCTCTTTTGGAAAGTGGTTCTTTTTCCTTTTGTTCTCTTATTATTTATACTGATTATATCTTTTGAATATCGATAATGGCTTTGTTTTGGAGTTATGGAATAAGGATAAGTGTGGTGTTAGAGTAATACAGTCTAGGATGTACTATTTTGCCATCAACTATAAGGCTGGTGTATCCATTTGGGATGCATTGGTTGTTGAACTGGATACATTTGGTGTCCAGGAGTATATGTGCATTGTGCCCTTAAACTAGATATCACATCGTGTTAGTCGCCGTCAGTTGAACTGGATACATTTGGTATCCAGGAGGGGTGTATATTACTTAAGCTAGGACCTCGCATGATAAGTCGACGTCCTATTATGGTTGAGTTGCCTAGTTAGAGACCTTGGATCTTCGCTGCGTATGAAGTTGGTGTCTGAATATCCATAACGCCATTTTGAATATTTTATTATTGTTGATATAATTTGGTTGCAGGTTGGCAAATGTTTTAGGTTTTCTTTGGAAAACTCGTTTTTATTATATTGTTTCGATACGTGAAGTTTTTCACTGAAAACTTATTTTCTTTATAATGTTTTACTGTTTTCCGTTTTCTTACTATTTTTTCTATAATAGTAATTACAGTTTTAAAATCTTGTTATACGGCTGGGAGAACGTTTGCGTTGCTCCCCACTGATTGTGGCTGTTATATTTTAACATGGCAGGTATACGTGTTCCGGGTGTGGGCTAGCGAGCAGTGTGGATCCTGCTTGTTTATTTTGATAATTATGTCTTATGGATTGTTCAAACCCTTTTTGTGGATTGTTTTAAATTTTGGCAATTTTATTTAAGGCCTATTGTTTGACTTTACCACTTTAATTTTACTAAGACATAGTTACAGTGTGTTATAATCCTACTTCTACAGTGTTTCCGCCACTGTATTGCGTTAGAATTTATAGGGGATTACAGGTACCGTCGATGATTTTTTTCTCGTTTCGACATACTTGTCTACGTTATCCATCAACCGTGATCGCACTTTGTTCCTTTCTTCCAATAGTAGTGTGGCTGCAAGTTGGACCACCAGGTATCGTCTGTTGACCTTCCTCTCGAGGTCAATGTGGTGGAATGTACCGCCCTCGTACATTAGCATGTGCATCATCAGGAAAATTCCCGACTCGTTCTCGTTTGGGCTTAATTTCTGCCACTTCAGCTTTACCTGGTTGAAGTTGTAAGTCTCGATATCACCTGCACCAAGGACATTGTGCTTGTCGAGGTTATCGCTCATTGTTGACACCTGCGTGTATCGCAGTGACGTTAGTAAGTGAGCAAAAAATAGACATATGAAACAAGAACTACTGGCATATATATACTGATCGGAAGGAGAACCCACAATTAGATTTGCGGCCTTGTACACGTCTGTATTTTGCATGTCCGTGTAGCCTTGGTGATCAAGGAGATCTACTGTGTTCTCCTTACGGTTGATGCATATGCATGAGTAGTACCCCTCGAGATTGATGGGAACAAAGATAAGTTCAGAATTAATGTCAAGAGAACAACCACGCTTCCTTCTAAATAAGTCCCAATGTGCCATCAAGATGTCTGCTTGTTGCGTGGATAGACCGTCTTCATACTGTTCAACCATCCCATATGTAATACCCCGTATTTTTAAATAGAGTTAAAATTTTAAAAATTTATTTAAGCCAAGTTTAACGTTTTAAAATTTATTTTCATAAATAAAATATTTTATTTTCGTTAAATTAAAAATTATTCCGTTATAAAAACATAAGTATTTATTTATCGATTTATTTAAAATTTTATCTTTCGTTAAATAAAGTTTTAAAACTCGAAAACATTTTTAATATTGACATGTCGTTTTGACGTTTCCTCGTCTCGTAAAAATTTAATAATTTATCGAATTCTTAAAATAATGATTTCTTATAACTTTTGTCTCATAATACTATTTACAGTCTATTTTACTTACCGTCTTACAAATTCATTTTTACAAATAAATTTTACAGTTTTCATTATTTTTATTCCGTAATCTTATATTTCAACTTTTTAAGAAAAGAAAGAAAGACGTTTGTACGAGAAACGGACCGAAACTCGAAAAGATTGGATTTCTAATTGAGTACCACGTATTTTCTACCTACACTATAATTCTTACACCTATTACACCTATAAACTCATACTATTACACCCTATTATTACCTTAATCCTACACCTATTGTACACTAATCAAACCCACCCCTCATGCATATCAACATGCATCCTTACATACTCCCACTATATATATGGGTAAACATGCATACTTGCATGCATATTACTACCGAGCACTCTATATATATACATACTAATCTACTTACTACGGAATCCTATATTATGTACTACTCCGTACTATATACTATATTTACTCCTTCGTTCTTTTCTATAATTGGAGCATCGGGAATGAGGAGCTGCCCAATATTTGGCGGAATAACTTTTCTAGAACCGTATTTGGGTCAATTCATTTCGACCCTTAATTCTTAATAACGTTAATAAATACTCCATAATAGCTATTAAGGTAACCAAAATTTTCTTATAACGACACTTCTTATATATAAGTATATTATGTTAATAATTTAATAAATTGCTTACTTAAATATTTAGGCTTATATGTATGACTAAATTAATCATGTATAAAAGAAAATGTTACGTGATATTTTATTTGTGTTATATATTTATTTATGACTAAATTCAACTTGATTAAATTATCACTTGTTTGATTTTATATGTATGTTAAATTCTATTTGTTATATATGTGTATTCTATGTACTTTATATTTTGTATAATTGTAATTTCGGTCATATTTAATTTTTTAGTATTTTTACATTCATTTATATATTATAATATAAAGTAAATTAGTAACTTGTAAAACGTTTTATTTTAATAAAATTTCACTTATTATTTTTATACAGGTAAAAGTTTATAAATTTCATTTTCTAAAATAAATGGATTTATTTTATCACGAAATTTTTACACAACATTTATAAATATTTATAAATGATTTTTCGTCAAAATTTATAAATCGACTAAGTACGACTTAATTTATATTTTTCAGAAACTTCTATATTTTTCAGAAACTATAAATTTTAAAATAATATTTTATTATTATTATACCTTAAATTTTATTTTTATATAAAACTTGATTCTAAAGAAATTATTATTTTAAAAATATTACGATATTTGGGATATAATGTTTCGGGTAACACTTGAGGATTAAAGTAACATGTTGTCACACTGAAGTAAGAATTTGAGGATTTGACTGTTTTAAATGAGTCTGACCAATTATTGAAGGTCACCAAATAAAGTACTACTTGTTCACGGGCGACTTTTATATAAGGTTTACGATGCGAGTCTGGGACGAATAGCTTGTGTTGGATCCTACCATGCGTGGTGTTTCGACTACACTTGTAATGAAAAGCAGACTCGGAGGCTGCGGTCCGAGAGTCGACCTAGTGTTTAAGGTAGTCGTCCTACGGCAGTGAGTTCTGCGGTTCAAGAGTCTGCGTAGGGTATGTGGCGCACATATAGACAAGTACTTGATCAGTATTACCACCTAGGTAGCGGGGGCAGAACAGGATTCTGAAAACTGCGGGTTCCCTCTTGGTGATGCAGAGAATGTAATCATCAGCTTTCATTTCAGCCCAGAGCCCCGTTTGAATAAACATATAATATAATAGAAGTCCGGGCCCAATTGAGCCTTGTGGGTTAGATGTAAACCTCATAAGATCGGTTCGGCCTACGAGTCGGTACTACGGTTACTTCTATTGGTGAGATGCAAGCCAATATGGAGTAGCGGTGTTACTAGGAGCCACGACTCGTGTGTTTATTCTCTGTTTACGTGAAAAATGATTTTAAAATCAAATGGCTGCCAATGTCTCATCTTTTAAACTTTAATGTTTTCATCACCTCACATATTGGTTAATTGAATTAAAGGAAACTATCTGTTACGTGATATCCTTTAATATTTTTATAAGCATATTATTTGTTATTCACATGATTATCTTATGTGTATGAGGTGATATTAGTTGAACGGTTTGGTTGTTGTCCCACTCAGCGGTCTCTCTACTCTATATATTTGTGCAGGTCTAAGACGTTGGGGAATCAAGCGAGAGAGATTTAATAATATGTTTAGTAGTTTAAAAATGAAATTTATATTCTGTACTAAGTGAATCAAGACTATGTAATTAATAGTCGTTTATTATTGTAAGGATCCGTAGCGATCTGGATTTATTTATACTCTGATATAATTTTAATTAAATGACTTAGATAACTTTCCGCATTATCTATTATTTTAAGTCATCGAAAATCCGGGTTGTTACAGGTGGTATCAGAGCGATCTTGTGACCGTAAGTGAGGATTGAGCTTCATTTACCTAATGAGGAGCGCACCTGGGTAGACTTACTAAAATATTAATACAATATTAGATCACTAAAATGAGAGATTCACTTAGAAACTATTAGGATCCTATCAAATAATTTATCGGGGTAGAATTGTCATTAAGGGGAAACGCGATGTCTTTAAATTTTTACATGTATAATTGTTGGCATGCTATCTGCATAATTGTTTGTAAATTGACTGCCTAACCTTTAGCCTATAGGCTAGTTTAAATTATTTTTGATCCATACGATGACCAAGAAGGAAGACATTGACACTCAGAGTCATAACCTGCTCGAGACTTGGACATCAGCATTGTGACGCACCAATAATAAAGACATCACCTGAATCAACTATAGGAGCTAATTCTAACTGAATCACGTTGAAGAATCGAGTCAAGTCATCATGTCAAGATGGAGCACACATAAAGATCAAGTACGTGCTGACGCGTGTAATATAGTATACCTCGAGTCCTAGCTATGTGTCGACTTATATCTAATCGAGACTCTAGTGACCTACATACCTACCTACCTCGTATATCGGAGATCACGTGTTTACTTAACCTGTATCATTCCGAGAATGAACCCTTTTGTCTATATTAATTTCTCAAATAAATACCTTCGACCATATCTTCAAATTTTGTTCATCCTATTATTACTTCCTTCATTTTTCTTAACCAGTTAACCTAAATTTCACCTTCAGCTTTAACCTTCAATCTTTCAGTTATTGACCCGTTTACTTAAATCAAACTATTTCATATTATCTCCACTTTTTGTGATTGGATGTCATTTTCGTTCATTCACCAAGTTAAGACATTTCTTGAATTGATCATCATGATAATCCTTTGTTCCTGTCCTATTGATTTCCTAAATTCATGGTGACATTTTTAGCCTTACTTCATATTATAAATTTTCAAAAAAAAACACAATTCAACCTTCAACCCTGGCCAATTTGTCTTGAATTATGTTTTACTTTAAATCAACCTATTGATCTATTATATATTCTTTGAATCAACCTATCATAATTTTATTCAGTTATCTGAAAAATTTGAACCTCATACAATTGATTTTCACTTTCACATATACTCTCCAAAACCTAGCTTGATTTTAGAAATTCTTTTTGACAAAATACCAACTTCATCTCCTCTTATCATCGAAAGAGAAGATCTATGATAGAGTGCTATGTCATTCTATTAATAAAATTGTCATAATCATTCACACCCTTTCTAATTCTTATGACTTTCACTTTGTTTCCTGGATTCTTGTTTCAACCAACCTTACCTTCATACTTAGTCTTGAACTTTTTGCCATGTATCTCCGGTCGAGTAAACATTAACCAGTCTTACTTACATAGACTATGATAGAAATTTTGTTTAGAACCACTAACACTATGGTGTAGTACTAATACGAGAACGTAGATGACGCACCAAATATGTACGAAGGAAAGAAACAACTCTACAAAATCATACAGAAGAACAAACCGCAACAAGCTGAACCTGTTCGAGTTATTTGCAAAGGATGTCACCAAGAAACTTCAATACAGAAGCATGATCATGGACTATGCCAGGGAGATGACCACCGAGATCGTTATGCTAAGAACGTTACTAACCTAATATTTGTTCTGCTTACCAAAAAAAAATTTCGACCACAAAAACTTACATAATTGGGGACTTTGAGTCACGTTTTTGGATGTGTCTTATGTGTTAAACCTTGCAGAGCAGTAACCTATCGTGGGACTTAGACCATAGTATTCTAAACTAAGTCTTAACCACCACGTTATGAGAAGAGAGAGTATACTCTTGAAACCGAGTGATATTTATGATGATGAATATCTTTTTGGGGAGCTAAGTATTTGAGAATGCTAAGAGAATGATCATAAATCAAAATTATTTTGAGGTTTACCATTATATACCCGAATGTTATTTTGAGGAATTATATGTTGAACATACCTTTTGGGATCTGTAGAATCCAATTGATTGATTGAATGATTTGTAAACAATATTTTGGGAAATCCCTAGGAAATACTGTATATACTTTTGGGAGACAATTTTATTGAATAATGGTTGATAGTATTGCAAACCCTAAGTGTCATAATTGTAAAGGACACTTGTGAACCAAGGAATTTTTGATGTGAAGTTAAGATTAACCTGTTGTTTTGAAGAATAAAGCAACAGAGAAACAATTTTGAAATTTTGAGGAATTTAGAAAGTTAACATGAGAACTCAGGATTAACCCTGTCATGACCGACAAAAAAAACACTTGAGGATCAACCTTAGGAGATCAACCTTGTTGACGAGAAATGTTAATGCCATCAAGAGAATTTCGGACTTTGTATAATCTATGTATTTGAACCTATGAGAGAAGTCTTCAACTAAACCCAATAGTATTGTAGTTTATGAACGCTCTACAAGTTATGTGGAATTAGGATAACCCTCTTTTTGGACTTTTATGCTACGAGAAACTTGTATTACCCATAAAACAACACCTTTCAATTTTAAGGAATATAAACATCGTGATATTTTGGAGATAAGTCAAACCATAAACCTAATATCGAGAATGACCCGATATTGAATAGTGTCACTGTATGGGAATTTAGAATCTACAGTTGATCAATAATACCTACCATACTAATTTGGGATGTACGACTTTTGTAAACCCTTTGCGGAGAAGTAAGACATACGAGCAAGTCATTTGCGAGCCGAGTCATTTTTGAAAGAGGAACCATAACACATCATTTTATTCGTGTGGTATTTTAAACTTCTTTAATTGCTTAAGTTATGCCTGAAATTTCGAGGACGAAATTGTTTTAAGGGGGGTAGATTGTAATACCCCGTATTTTTAAATAGAGTTAAAATTTTAAACATTTATTTAAGCCAAGTTTAACGTTTGAAAATTTATTTTCATAAATAAAATATTTTATTTTCGTTAAATTAAAAATTATTCCGTTATAAAAACATAAGTATTTATTTATCGATTTATTTAAAATTTTATCTTTTGTTAAATAAAGTTTTAAAACTCGAAAACATTTTTAATATTGACATTTCGTTTTGACGTTTCCTCGTCTCGTAAAAATTTAATAATTTATCGAATTCTTAAAATAATGATTTCTTATAACTTTTGTCTCATAATACTATTTACAGTCTATTTTACTTACCGTCTTACAAATTCAGTTTTACAAATAAATTTTACAGTTTTCATTATTTTTATTCCGTAATCTTATATTTCAACTTTTTAAGAAAAGAAAGAAAGACGTTTGTACGAGAAACGGACCGAAACTCTAAAAGATTGGATTTCTAATTGAGTACCACGTATTTTCTACCTACACTATAATTCTTACACCTATTACACCTATAAACTCATACTATTACACCCCATTTTTACCTTAATCCTACACCTATTGTACACTAATCAAACCCACCCCTCATGCATATCAACATGCATCCTTACATACTCCCACTATATATATGCGTAAACATGCATACTTGCATGCATATTAGTACCGAGCACTCTATATATATACATACTAATCTACTTACTACGGAATCCTATATTACGTACTACTCCGTACTATATACTATATTTACTCCTTCGTTCTTTTCTATAGATGGAGCATCGGGAATGAGGAGCTGCCCAATATTTGGCGGAATAACTTTTCTAGAACCGTATTTGCGTCAATTCATTTCGACCCTTAATTCTTAATAACGTTAATAAATACTCCATAATAGCTATTAAGGTAACCAAACTTTTCTTCTAACGACATTTCTTATATATAAGTATATTATGTTAATAATTTAATAAATTGCTTACTTAAATATTTAGGCTTATTTGTATGACTAAGTTACTCATGTATAAAAGAAAATGTTACGTGATATTTTATTTGTGTTATATATTTATTTATGACTAAATTCAACTTGATTAAATTATCACTTGTTTGATTTATATATTTATCACCTGTACATTTCTGTTTAGATGAAAAATGAGAAAATGAATAAAAGAACTTTAAATGATAAAATTTACTTATATCATTTTCATTGTATTTTATATGTATGTTAAATTCTATTTGTTATATAGGTGTATTCTATGTACTTTATATTTTGTATAATTATAATTTCGGTCATATTTAATTTTCTTTAGTATTTTTACATTCATTTATATATTATTATATAGAGTAAATTAGTAACTTGTAAAATGTTTTATTTTAATAAAATTTCACTTATTATTTTTATATAGGTAAAAGTTTATAAATTTCATTTTCTAAAATAAATGGATTTATTTTATCTCGAAATTTTTACACAACATTTATAAATATTTAAAAATGATTTTTCGTCAAAATTTATAAATCAACTAGGTACGACTTAATTTATATTTTTCAGAAACTTCTATATTTTTCAGAAACTATAAATTTTAAAATAATATTTTATTATTATTATACCTTAAATTTTTGTTTTTATATAAAACTTGATTTTAAAGAAATTATTATTTTAAAAATATTACGATATTTGGGATATAATGTTTCGGGTGACACTTGAGGATTAAAGTAACATGTTGTCACACTGAAGTAAGAATTTGAGGATTTGACTGTTTTAAATGAGTCCGACCAATTATTGAAGGTCACCAAATAAAGTACTACTTGTTCACGAGCGACTTTTATATAAGGTTTACGATGCGAGTCTGGGACGAATAGCTTGTGTTGGATCCTACCATGCGTGGTGTTTCGACTACACTTGTAATGAAAAGCAGACTCGGAGGCTGCGGTCCGAGAGTCGACCTAGTGTTTAAGGTAGTCGTCCTACGGCAGTGAGTTCTGCGGTTCAAGAGTCTGCGTAGGGTATGTGGCGCACATATAGACAAGTACTTGATCAGTATTACCACCTAGGTAGCGGGGGCAGAACAGGATTCTGAAAACTGCGGGTTCCCTCTTGGTGATGCAGAGAATGTAATCATTTGCTTTCATTTCAGCCCAAAGCCCCGTTTGAATAAACGTATAATATAACAGAAGTTCGGGCCCAATTGAGCCTTGTGGGTGAGATGTAAACCTCATAAGATCGGTTCGGCCTACGAGTCGGTACTACGGTTACTTCTATTGGTGAGATGCAAGCCAATATGGAGTAGCGGTGTTACTAGGAGCCACGACTCGTGTGTTTATTCTCTGTTTACGTGAAAAATGATTTTAAAATCAAATGGCTGCCAATGTCTCATCTTTTAAACTTTACCGTTTTCATCACCTCACATATTGGTTAATTGAATTAAAGGAAACTATCTGTTACGTGATATCCTTTAATATTTTTATAAGCATATTATTTGTTATTCACATGATTATCTTATGTTTATGAGGTGATATTAGTTGAACGGTTTGGTTGCTGTCCCGCTCAGCGGTCTCTCTACTCTATATATTTGTGCAGGTCTAAGACGTTGGGGAATCAAGCGAGAGAGATTTAATAATATGTTTAGTAGTTTAAAAATTAAATTTATATTCTGTACTAAGTGAATCAAGACAATGTAATTAATAGTCGTTTATTATTGTAAGGATCCGTAGCGATATGGATTTATTTATACTCTGATATAATTTTAATTAAATGACTTATATAACTTTCCGCATTATCTATTATTTTAAGTCATCGAAAATCCGGGTTGTTACACCATAAAGGCAGTCCTGCAACATATTCAATGTGTCTCAAATTGGGAACAACTGTAAAGTATTTTTTCAATCGGAATTAGTTAAAGTAACACACTCAGTTCGTTGGAGTAACACTCTCAGTAAGTTGGAGTAACACATATAATGACCGATTTGGTTACTTACTATACACACTTATAGGATGAATTTGTCTCGTGTATTACGGTATGGATTTGTCTCACACACAAATATATATACAAGAGACATGTATTATTCTGGCCCCATGGTGATATTTATATTTATATATACACAAATGCAGCAGTAACGCGTACCGACTATCGGAGTCGAAAGAAAGCCATCGTAGGTGTTTCGTCCGACCAGTAGCGCCTCTGGCAAGCCTGTTCATCAGCATCGCCCAGCATTCGATGACGCACGAAAACATATTCTGACCCGGTAGCATTTAACGTATATCATTCCGCTCAATTTTAGCCATGCTTGAATACACAGCCACCTCCTCGCTGCAAAAAGGGGGGGTCAACAAATATGTAAAAATATTCACTCATCACTGTTACAGTAAATGCTTACCAATTTTCTATAGTGTCAAGCTCCACAAGGCAATAGTCCACAGCATTTTTGCGACGGATGGCGATCTTGTTTAACAATATCTTGTTGTTCGCTAGAAACGGTGACAACATAGGACAGTTCTCATCTTCGTCGCCGCAGTCAATTGAGCAACCTAGGCCATCACCCTCACCTCGGTTTCGGCTCCTCAGGACGGATCTTGTCCGCCTTGTCAACTCTGGGTCAGACACCGTTTCTGTGTCCGGTATTTTAGGGTTAGGTGTCGACAGTCGGCTCTTCTTCGACGGTCGTTCCTCGGATTCTGCCTCGCATGCCCTCTTGATGGTCTCCCTCGTCGACCCCGCAACACCGGCGATTGTTTTCTCGATGACGATGTTTGCTTTATCGTTCACAATCTCCCTCACCTTCGCTATCACCTCATCTTTGTCCTTGTTGACGTCGCACAGGACCAGAGTAGCTGTAATCTCTGCTCTAAGGAGTTGTTGGCCTCCATTGTGCCTAGACAACAGTCCAACACCTCCCTCGCATACAACATCATGTGTATCATGAGGTATACACCGCAGTCATTGGTCGAAAACCCGCCGCCCTGCCATGCGAATGGGACATTTACAACAGGGAACTCCGAGACAGCCGAACCCTGTATGATACCTTTTCCCACCATATACTTTCCAACTTCTACAACCTTGGTTATACAAAAAAAAATATATAAGACTAACAGTTGACAACACAGTTCTTGGTGTATAAAATGATGTCCGATTATATATAACATGAGTACACTTACTGTGATTTTTGTTATCCCTACGTATGGTAGGCTTTCGAATTCCTGCTCCTTATAACTTCTATTGTCTAGGTATTCGATCTGCTTTGAGAGGAAGTTTATACATGTGCAGCTCTAGTGATCGTAGTTGTCAGATAGCACCGGGACGAACACCTGTTATTTGGTAATTATGTTGTTTGTGATTCTTGTTCATGAGCTGTAATAAATAGTCAACTGTATGAGTATTTCATATAGACTTACCAAGTCGGAGTCCAGCTGGAAGTTGCGTTGATTTACTCCAGCCCAAATGTCCCTGAAGTTGAACAAATCTTGGCCAACGTCAACAAGGACACCACGCTTCAAGCCCTTCCATAATCTCAATACCGTCTCCTGCATGACATATGTTGAAGTAACAGTTCATAATCATTACAGTAACACACAGAATATAGCCGTACTAGTACAGTATCAACACCTTAGAGCAACACTGGTTGTTTTATTAAAGTATCAACACCTTACTGTAACACTCGTTATTTGTTAAAGTAACAGTATTAACGCCTTCGAGTAACACTAGTTAGGGATATCATCATTACAGTGACACATTTATTAAAGTAACAGTATCCACGCCTTAAAGTAACACTTGTTGTATTAAAGTAACATTATCAACGCCTTAAATTAACACTCGTTGTTGATTCTACTAGTATGATAAAAAAAGAGAGAGAGAAACAAGCTTACGCTGTGGCTAAGGCCAAAGAAGCACCGTGTTATCGGACGCGGTGCAGTATGGCTAGCGTCCGGGTGGTTAAGTAGTATGCACTAGCTATCGATGACAGCGTTTGAGAGCTGCTGCCCCGGCTGAAGAGTTAACAGCTCGTCCCGAGGCACGTTGAAGAAGTCATCAACCCTAACCAGCATCTCACTGATAGAATTTGAATGAATTATGTGACAATCAATATAAAATAACATAGAGAACAAACGACAGGTAAAGGACGTTGATTACTGTAAAGAACTTACTCTGCCCTGTATTTTTCATTTTCGTAAAAGACGTAATCCATTACGTCTTTTTGAACACTCAATACAGACCTGAACAAACTGCTGTTTCTAACCAGAAACTCCGATACAATTAGCTGGTCTGGTTCAGGGGTCCCCCAATCTTATAAACATCCAAGCTTCTCGTCGACAACTTGCATGCATTCCAACAATTTTTCATAGTGGAAGAAATAAGGGTAGAAGACCTTCCGTCCATCAACTTCCACCCATAAACGTTCACTGATATTTGCTTCATCAGATCGGTGATCGCCTTCCTCCGAACCACCCTTAACAGCCTTAATCATCTCCGCTGTCGTATACAGTTCGAAATCCGGACCGCCTTCATTTCCGAGATCGAGAGATGGCACGATTTCCCCAACATTCTTATCCCAGTCACATTTGTACGGACACCCGCACCTACTGGTTGTGTGGGTTGGCCCATGAATACGGGGCCCTTCATCGTTGCGTTCTTCGCACGTGCGTACGCCTCGCATACTTCATCGACCGTCCAGTGGAGCTCCTCCCCACCTCAGAAGTCTTGTGATGCCTGTGACGGAAGAGGGTCATCGTGCAGTAGTTCTTCTTAATTTGGAAGCGGCTGAGATCCACCAGTCACGGAAGGCAATTGCATTCCTTGCCATCATGAGGTACAACTCATGTACCTCATGCATCAAAAGTAAAAAAAGTGTTAATCTGGAGGCTGTAACTTATTATCTGTATTAAAGTAACACATCTTTGTTATTGGAGTAACACACAGTAAACATTAAAGTAACACATCTTCACCCTTAATGTAACATATTGTCACGCTTAAAATTAACTGAATTCCTTAAGTAACACATAATGCGCATTAAAGTAATAGGAGTTCAAAGTAAAAGTAACATTGATTAGCAATTACACTAACAATAAATTTGTTTTCTATATTCCAAGAGATCTGAGGAGCAGAGAGACACATACCACCATTCTTGCCACCTGCGCGTATACCACGAGAACAAAGACAGATAACACGCAATTTATTGACAAGAATTTTTATTACTTACGTCTACTCCCTTAGCTTTTAGATTAGTGTCATCCTCAACGCCATCTGCTAGCCCGATGTTTATGGACTTCCCAACTTTGTGCTCGGTTGATGTTGGGGCATCGATCTGTCAGACATTAGTTATCCTAAGCGGCGGCACGTCAACCACCACTTCATCAAGTAGACAACGGGGGTATTTCACCTTTGACTTGGTAAGACGACCAAGCCCACCCCCAACAGTTTCGCCAAATAGCCTTTCAAGAATTCGCTCTCGATCCCAATGCTTCATCAGCGGTAGATCATGCGGGCAACGATGGTCATGGTATTGAAAGCGGTGGAAGTAGGTGATCATTAGGAATGGCAGACGACCGAGCACGTATGTTGGATTCCGGAACACGTGGTCTTGACAGGCTACCGCCAGCCCATCCAATACAAGCGTGCACCAATCATAGTTTCTTATTTGCTCTACATTCTCCACACTTATCAACAACCTCAAATCAACGCCGTAATTCGATGTTGAGTTAAGAAAAATGGACATACTGCACAGAACGAAGAGCCTGCAAAAGTCGTCTCCAACGTCAACGTTCTTCTGTAGTTCTTCTAGCAACAATGTGAGAGGGATCACGTCGGCTCTTGTAGAAATATGGAACCGGTCCCTCCATGCATGTTTCAGACTAAGGACGTCCTCCGCCAATGCTTCCTTCGATCGACCCATAGGGAGCAGATCGACTGGGTACGGACCGTAGGGAAGAAGGAAGCAGTCGTGGACATCATGCTTCGTTACCAGGAATTGATCACTTTTCCGTGGAAGTCTGGGAATGAGATAGTCATCGGCGAATAACTTCATGAAGTCGGGGGCAAAGTTCCCGGGGAAGCTTTTAAGGCGCATTTATAATAGGCCCCCAAAACCGATACTATTGACGGCCTCCAGCTGCCTCTCATTGAAGTTGGAAATTAGTTAAACAAGACTCAATGGTCTACACCTAAACTGAACCTTCTTCACACTAGTTTGTTCTTCGTTTCCTTTCGCCTTCTGAAAAGGGACAGGTATAAGAATAATTAGTATGTGCAACCATTACTAGTGTTTAATATGCACCTGGTTAAGAGAAAAAATCAACCTGTGCCTTGTGCGGCGACTTCGCGTCACCGATGCTTTTGGATTTGTCTCCTTTTGCCATATGAAAAGTACAAATAATTATTTAGAACTATTAGCATTCAAAGAAGCATAAATAGGAAAATAAAGTAACACGTCCTCTGAATTAAAGTAACACATGATCGTCTTTAAAGTAACACTCAAGTTTAATCTGGTATATAAAATTAAGGTACAGCTGATACGCGTTAAAGTAACACAATTACCGTGTTAGAGTAACATATAATGCGAAGTAGAGTAACACATCTCCACAATTGAATGTCCCAGACTATTAGCATTCAAAGTAGCACAAAGATGAGAAACAAAGTAACACGTCTTCTGAATTACAGTAACACATGACCGTCTTTAAAGTAACACCATATATGTGTAACATCATAACGGAACGACCACTTACAGTAACACACCAAGTCAGTTAGAGTAACTGAGAATGCGCATTGGATTAACTTTCGATATGTGTTAAGGTGAAACTTCAGGGTAAAAGCACAGATACGATCAGGTGAATTCAACTAGACGTAACAAATGCATACCCAGATACACCATTCTTCCTAAATTAACTTAACCACCAACTACATAGGTAAGACTACAAACTAAACCGTAGTCCTCGAGTCATGAATTCCATATTTACAAACAGATGACGCGTACAAGAGTATTAACTACTGAATTATAGTGTGAAATTCATAGTATCAAGTTCATAGTGTAAAACCCAGATGACAGTTTACAATCACTAATAAGCAGACAAAAGTGTTAAAAATCTGAAACTCGTAAACCCTAATCATAGAAATATGATCGAAGCGTACCTTGATTATAGTTGAAGGGATTGAACTGAAGATTAAGTTGAAGGGATTGAACTGAACAAAATTTCGAAGCTTGATTTTATGAAATTTCAATGATGTGTCTGCTGTTGAATATGACGATTGGAATTTATGAAGAGGAAGGGTTTTGAATTTTGATTAAATTAGGAAGATGTTGGGGTTTTGTGCGAAGTGATGATGGCGGGATATTACGTGAGAGAGAGGTTTTGAGGAGATGGGTAAGTAGTTATTTTTTTTTCCGAAATCGTAAGTAGTTATTATTTGGTAGAGGGAAATAAGGGGATTTGATTTTATTTACCTTATTTACTATTATTACTTAATTTCACCTAAAGCAATCACAACCATTCATCTTCCCCTTGATCAATGGTCCAGGATGGAACTCATGGAGTCAACATATATAAGAGGACTCACTTGGTCCTTCCTCTCTCTCTCTCTCTATCTCTCTCTCTCTCTCTCTATATATATATATATATATATAATTTTGCATATAACACTAACACTCACATATACTATTATATGCCAACGGCCAACAGAGAAGTGGTTAAGTTTAGATCGAAAGACCTCTTGAGTGGAAATTTAAAATCTCTAGCTGAAATTTTATCTTTGGTCAAGGTAGAATTCAAGTTTGTTGAAAAAAACAATCATTAATATTCAAGCAATATTTCTTGCTAAGCTTATTTCCTTTAATTATGAAAATATTCAGGTAGAGACTAGCATACATAACGGAGATTGACGAATCATATAATTGGTATTATAACTCATGCGAAGTAGGCAAGTCGAGGGCTGGAATTAAAGATGGTTTATGGTACTGCTGAAAAGAATATTGCCCTGCATACGATGTCGGTGCTAAAATTCATGCACCAAGGTAAGGAATGTAAATAAATACTGCATTTAATGACAAAAAAATATAAAATACAGCCACATATTTACATACCATTTTAAACTGCAATATAATCAAACACAATCTTTTAGATTCCAAGCAAAATCTCATTTTTTCACTAACAGAATAACACTACTCAAGTTTTTCCCGCCTACTTTGCATAGGCTATTGGTTGGACTTATCTTCATTGGGTCATTTAATTGTTAAGGCGGTTGACTGATCCATATATCAATATATCAATCTACATTTTAGAATTTCTATGTATGCGTTTGACTTAATTATGCATATATGCATTTAACGTGATATAATAAGATTACATGACGTGATATAATAGTTTTTATGCCATAAATTTCATATATAATGCATAAATTCTATATATAATATTCATATCTACATTATTTTCCATATATTATGTCATAAATTTCATATATAATCCATATATATGTCATAATTATTATATCACGTTATATTTCAATCCATATCACGTTATATGTCATAATTGTTATATATTACAATTCAAATAATCCATATAATTATGTTTCATATCAATACACATTCAATTTTCCATATAATTATGCCATAAATTTCGAATTTTATTAAAGTTTATAAAAAGTATACTCAATTATGTCATATCACGTTAGTAAAATTATAGTGAATACTCTATTTGAAAATAAATTTAAAGTGAATGTACATTCCACAATTTATTCATATATTATCAAAAATATTTAAAAGATAAATGAATGTGTCGAGAAATATGAATGACACATAAAACACAGAGGCAAAGTAGTAATTTTTTTGGATTACATATTTCATGATATTAGTCGAGGTCGTTATCTAGATTAATTTTGAAACTTCAAGTTATTTTATTATATCCAAATAAAATGATAAAAATCATGAAACATTATCAGATTGAAAAATTAAAATCTATTTTGTATAAATAATTAACTAAAAAGAATAAAAATTCTATAAATATTGTGCATATATGCACTGGGTCTATACTAGTTCTTCATTGAAGATGGAAAAAATCAAGTTACGATCAAGATGTTTGATAATTTAATCCAAAGAAAGATCAAGAGAAATGCAATGGAGTGCATTGAAAGCCTTAAAGAGGTATTGAACAGAATAATTATTATAGTTGTTGTTTATTTTGATCATTTCCATTGATATTAATCCAAATCATGTTTACAATTTGGTAAATTTGGTAATGACACAGATAGGTAATGAGCATGGAGTACCAAACGACTTCCAATGTTTTTTAGGAAAGCAATTTGTCCTGAACATCGGGGTGCACCGTAGGTATAACATTGAAATGAATTCCACGTGCTATACAGTCTACAATTTTTCAAATGAGAAAAAAATTGTGGAACAATGGAAAGACAAATATAACAGCTTTCGGGTATAATTGTATTATATGTACAACAAGAATCGTTATCCCATTTAATTATTGACTCAATGTTTATACTAAACTTCAAAACAGAGCAATACAACAAGCACAATGACAACCGAAGTTGCACCTTCAACGGACACATCAATGGTATACAAAATTATGATTAGCTTTTTAATGTATATCACAAACAATTGAAAATTAAATACAGAATATATATATATATATATATATATATATATATATATATATATATATATATATATATATATATATATATATATATATATATATATATATATATATATATATATATATATATATATATATATATATATATATATATATATATATATATGTTAATAATTTCCATCATTAATATAGGAGGAATAAGACCCAACTTCATATTTTTCTTTTAAGAAAACCTATTAAAGTAATTCCTACTTGTTATTTTATACGAACTAATTAAATATTGTGATTTAAATATTTATTGCGAGACCTGACAAGAGGTACCCCAAATAATCAAATATTAAAAGACCTAACTTATATTCTCACGATTATGCAAAAATTTTGGGACCTTGACAACGTTTGGGCCGACTCACGATATTGCTAAATCTACATAAAGAGTTTTAGGGATTTCTTAAAATATGTATTACAAAGTACTCCCTCCGTATCTATATGTTCGTCCACTTTGTTTAATATATGAGTGGAGTATTATATTGAAAGGGGACGAACATATAGATACGGAGGTGGTATATTATATTATGACACCTTGAAAAGAAAATTTATTATTTATGAGACACTATTTGAGTTTTTAGAATATTTTAAAATGAAACGGACATCACCCGAAACTTCGTTATCAACTTTTTAATGATTTCATCAAAACCGTGAATTGTATTATTTAAAAAACTAAATAATAATAATAATAATAAATGTTTATTAAAGAGAAGTATTTAGTAGTAAACTGTCGAAACTTGGTTTCTGTAAAATTATACTTTCAAGTCAAATTTCACTTTTCTTAATATTTGGTAAAACATGGGCTTTTTAAGTCAATTTTTATAAATCTTTTCTCCTTATATTTCGGTTACAATATTTTGGAGTCAAAAGTTGTACTTAACCAAACTGAATTAGGGGCGATTCTCAATCAATTGACTAACTACTCAGGGGACTAAAAATCATCCGTTAGTGAATTAATTAAAACTTGGGGAAACTCCGTTACAAGATCATAATAATCATTTAACTTATTAACCAAGTTCGTTAGCCAAATCCCGGCTTACAAATAGGGACGCACCCATTAGAAGACCTTTATTTGAATACGTGCTATTTAGCTATTGTTACTTCGTATCGAATTACAAGAGAAGGAATTTGTATGGAATTTGAGTTGAATAATACATAACGTTTTCTAAATAAAATAAATTTCAGATGATCTCTTATTTTATTGGGCATTTTTATGACTTAATTCGAAATCTCTTTGAGCGGGAAAGCAGATCGTCTCTATTGTGTACGAGATGACTTGGATGAATAGCGCTTAACTTAACCGTATAAAACCGTCCGTAGCGTACGAAGGTTCTTTGGCTGCCCTTGTCATTGACTCGAGAGTAGGCGGGAGTGTGGCCATACTTTAGGTGGGGATCTGATCAGTCCCGTACGTGTTAGGTGGATCGCACCCGAGTTTCCGTGAGTCGACGATTGGTGCGTGGCTGCGGGGATAACCAGCCGGGTGGTGAGTAGTCCATGGTGCGGGTAACAACCCCACGTATCGGGCATTCGACCCTGAAGATGAGAGGATGAATTTTGTTTTAAACGTGTTTATGTCACCACGGTAAACAGGGGTAATAATGTAAGCCCCCTGGTATCGGTGTGTTTGGCGATATATTATTATTGTACAAGTACCAAATACGAAACTTATTCGGAGCTCGTACTATAATTGGCCGGTATACCGTGATAAAACTTTTCCGAAAATAATATGGCACTTAAAACATTTCTTGCGATTTTCAAAGTTATGTGTTATCGGTTGTGCTTTTATGTACTGCTATTTGATCTATGTTTGATTTAATATTTTATTCATATTAAATTTTGATTATTCACCCACCTGACGATTTTTTTTTCTATGAAATTCTTTTAAAATATTATAATCGTTAGATTAAGGGAGACAGACCACTCCTCAGACGGGCAAGGTTGGAGATAGCTCAAGATGGGACAGAAATGTATTTCAATTCTTCATAAAATTGTTATAATTAAATGTAATATTTAAGTACTTTCATAATTATTATGAAGTAATCTAGTTAGTTGAGAATAGTAATGACTCGGATATGTATTACGTCTTCCGCTGTTTCCTATTATAGACTTATTTATAAAGTCTGGAAAATCCGGTTTGTTACAGTTGGTATCAGAGCATGATCTGATGACTTTATCTGCTCTAGAGCTTTAAAGCTCCCGACTAAGTTGGTAATAGAGTCTTATGCTCCCAACTCACTCGGTCAGCGGAATCGAGTCATCTGTTTTCTAGGATAATAAGTTAAAAGTAACTAGATCACTTGAATGAAAAAGTAAAAGGCTAGAAACAACTAAGGACCGACCTAGTTTTAGGAACCCGTAGCTTTTGTTTTATACTTGTTTTTGACTTATGTGACGTACATTGTAATCTGCACTTATGTGTATGTTATGTAGTTATGTGCATATTAAATAGCCTTAATAGTATTATCAATATATGTGTCATATTATGATATATATATATATATATTTGTCTAATATAGTATATAGTTGTACGAAAATATATATTCAATAATAGTAATTTTTATTTACATGTATATACAACTAAGTTCAACTTATGAAGAACCGTCAGATTCAAGTGAGGATTATGATAAGTGTGTTTTGTAGTGCTTATTTCTTGTGTTTGGTCCCGGTTTCTCTTGTGGAATCGCTCTTTGAAGCGGTTTCGAGGCTACTTACGGTTCTTCTAGCTTGTTTTAGGTTCAAAAGGCCTATCATGGAGAAATGGAATGATTCTGACTCGTTTCCGACGCATATAGAGCCAACGAAGAGAAGCGACGATGATTCTGTAACACCCGCTATTTTTCCTAAGCATTTTTATTCTTTCCGTAAGGACTCCGTCTTAACTCTGTCACTTTTCGGCCTCATATTTTATCATTTTACTAAGCTCTATTTTAATTTTTGAGTTTAATAATTTTTATTTTTAATTTCAAAGATTTAAATCCATTTAAATCCATTTATTTGGTTTCTTCGTAAACTAATTAATTTTTCCGCAAGGAATTCTATTTCTCTTCGAATTTACATTTTTAAGCTTGGATTTGAGTTATTCCTTTTCCTAAAAATGTTTGAATACGTTTCTATAATATTTTCAACTAGTAAATATTTTTATTTACAAAAATTAGTTGTTAATGATTTTTATTACGAAGCTTCGCGAATAATTATTTTCTTACGCGAGGTTTACTCGAATTACTTTGAAATGCCTTTAACTATTTTACGATTATACTTTTTATCAAATTATAAATTATTTGAGACCATTTTCTCACATTTTGGACCGACTAAGCTCTTGGTCACAAGTTTTATTACGTTTTATTTAAACGTTTCATTTTATCACGTTAAAACGTAAACATAAGATAATTTTTATTTCATTCAATTGTTGCATTAGTGTCAAGACTTTTCATACTCCTTCATCAACCCTTTTGGCCAGCCACTTTATGTGTAAATCACATAGTTTTCATCAACAAATTTATTCTCATTTATATTTTGAAAAAAACCATCCATTTCCATACTACACCTTATTCATTCATCAAGTAAAAAAAATCTATCATCACCTTCTCTTGGCCGTGGCACTTTCTCTCCATCCTAGGATTATTTTGCTTCAATTCTAGTCTTAATCGACTCAAATTCATCGTCAAATAATCCTCTTTCCGTTCTCTTCGTTAAGGTATTAATCCACGTCGTTTTCGATCAATTTTTACCTTGATTTTTATTAGTTTTCTCATCGTATTTTTCTGCCATGATTTTCGTGTTTGGTAGGATTTTTGGACGATCCCGAAGCCGACGAATATATTATCGACTCAGACTTGGAGTAGAGGTAACGTCGATGTTACTCGGTATTTCATGATTTTAATTGAGTATTTGCATGTATATATTTTTATATTTTATTTTGGCAATATATGTATGTCACGGATTCTGGAAAAATATTTAAAGTTGAAAATTTGCATGTTTCGATATTTTTATCGCTTTTACGAGATTAACGATTAAATTGTTATATTAATTTGTAAAATCGTAATAATCGGCCTAAACATGTAATATATGTTTATATTCTGGAAAAATGTTGTTTTTGATGTTTTTTTAGTAATTTAGTATTTTTATGATATTTTTGATATCGATTATTGAATTATTATCGTTTTCGGACAAAAACGATTAAAAGCCGATTTTTAGTTCTAGTACTTAAACAATTTATTTTAATCTGATTTTTGACGTGGTGAAACTTTATGGTGAAATAGAATTTTCTGAATTTTTTCATAATTTTTCGGAATTGTTAAGTGGATAAATTAATTAATCACTTTAAATCATCGTTTATCGTTAAAAACCGTGTTTGTTGTTTAAATCCTCGATTTCTGGTCTTTGGTTTAAATCTGGAAAAAATTATGATTCTGATGATTTCATATTAAAATATAATTTTATGATTTTTAGTGCTTTAATAAAATGTTAGGAACGATAGGTTTATTAATGAAATCGTTAATTGCGAAAACGGGTTTAAATGACGGTTTTGTTGAAATTTGTTGAATCTGGGTTTTGGAAAAATCGGGAAAAATTTATATTCTGTAAATTCAGGATTTTAAAGTGTAATAATAATTTTCGGATATTAATACTTAAATCTTTTTGAAATTACTATTTTTATTAATCGTTATTGTCAAGATTGGACGATTAACGAGAAAACGCTTTAAAAACCGAGTTTTTAGAATTCTGGAAATTTTCTTTTCTGGACAGAATGTCCATAAATATATTTTAACTATTTTACGTAATTTTTGTACTATTTATTTTAGTCTTTAATTAATAAATATTGATTTTCGGACAAATTGTGATTTATCGTTAAAATGCTTCGTCTTACCTAAAAGAATTATTTTTCCAGCAATTTTGAAAGTATTTAAATCTGAAACTTTAAGAGTTAAATCATCCCTTAACATATTCTAAGTATATTCAATGGTTTAATTAAATAAAAGACGTTAAAAGATTTAATTTGACATTTGTCGTAAAATCCTATTTGTAATCGTATTGTCTTAACTAATAATAATTAGGGAATTTTAGCTTTTTAACTTTTGAAAACACCCTAATTAGTAGTATTAAAATATTTAAGACATTTTTAATCATTTTATAACACTTATACGATATTTTAATAATTTCATAAAATCAAATGATCTTACTTTAATAATTAATATCGTTAAGGCCGAAAGTATTAGTTTTATAAACCTATATCGTTTACTAAAAATGTGGTATTAGTATGAACTAATATTTTCACTATTTTGAAATAATGCTATTTTTAGTAAAGTTTCTAAAAATAGAAGTTTCCTAAAATAGAAAGTTTCCTCTTTTGGAAAATGATTCCTTTTTCCCTTTTGTTCTCTTATTATTATAATGATCATATCTCTTAAATATATCGATAATGACTTTGTTTTGGAGTTATGGAATAAGGATAAGTGTGGGGTTAGAGTAATACAGTCTAGGATGTACTGTTTTGCCATCAACTATAAGGCTGGTGTATCCATTTGGGATGCATTGGTTGTTGAACTGGATACATTTGGTGTCCAGGAGTATATGTGCATTGTGCCCTTAAGCTAGATATCGCATCGTGTTAGTCGCCGTCAGTTGAACTGGATACATTTGGTATCCAGGAGGGGTGTATATTACTTAAGCTAGGACCTCGCATGATAAGTCGACGTCCTATTATGGTTGAGTTGCCTAGTTAGAGACCTTGGATCTTCGCTGCGTGTGAAGTTGGTGTCTGAGTTCTCGAAGCTAGTTTTTAGTATATCCCTAGTGAAAGTCTAGCCTTGTGCACACTGATCGAATATCCATAACGCCATTTTGATTATTTTATTTATTATCGATATAAATTGGTTTGCAGGTTGGCAAATATTTTTATGTTTCTTCGGAAACCCTTTTGATTAATTTGTTTTACGCTAAAGCTTATTTTAATATGCTGTTTTACTGTTTTCCATTTTTACTATTTTTCCTATATTAGTAATTACTGTTTTAAAATCCTGTTATACGGCTGGGAGAACGTTGGCGTTGCTCCCCACTGATTGTGGCTGTTATGTTTTAACATGGCAGGTATACGTGTTTATTTTCCGGTGGGTGTGGGCTAACGAGCGGTCTTGGATCCTACTTGATCTTTTTAATAATCATGTCTTAAGGATTGTTTAACCTCTTTATGGATTGTTTTAAATTTTTAGCCATTTTTATGTATGGCGTATGTTTGACTTTACCAATTTAATTTATTAAGACATAGTTCTGTGTGTTTTAATCCCGACTCTACAGTGTTTCCGCCACTGTATCGCGCTAGAATTTTTAGGGGATTACAGACTCGGTGGCTTAGACTCGATCCCGAGTCCCTTGGAGCTCATTCCCGACCACCGAGAGTCGATAAGAAGCCTAAGAAGAGCAAGTAGGGACGTACGTGACCATATTTGAAACCTACAGGATGAGATGACGAGCAAAGACGGGTTACTGGAGGGTGATCCCCGCCGGGAACATGACCTTCCCAGTCGGGACCACCTCTTCCTGGTCGGGATCATGACCTTCCCGGCCGGGAAGGGCCCAGCACAGCTCCGCTTCAATTCTTTCATCTTCCTTACTTACGAAACCCTATATATACCTCCCTCTTGTATTGTTTTAAGCAATTTTCATTACTCTACCTTAAGTTCACTAAACCCTAGACTAATTTGGGTTAGATTAGCTTAATTACTCTTTAATCTTAGTTTAATTCTTGTTGAATCTTTGTATTATTGAAGACCTATTGGGGGATTTCTCTATTGACAACATTGAATTCCATTTCTTTGGGTTGGATTTAATCAAAGATCCTTTCTTTTCCTTCTTCATTCCATTTGTTGGTATAATATCTTCTCCCTTATCTTTCTCTAGCTTAATCTTGTTAATTTAGTTATAGTCATTGTTTATGCCAAGTTCTCTTCATCCTTTCACTATGAATGCATTCATCATGTTAAGGTTAGTCTCTTGCTAGGGTTAGTAGGGGGATTGGGTGCTTTAATGGGTGATTAAGGGTTTGTTTAGGATGTTGGTGATAGTTTTGGTTGCTTCTTGGTTGTATGCATAGAACATGTTTGATGAAATGCTTGAATGACTTGTAGTTGCAACTGCATGTTTTCTTGCCTTCTTCTTGTGGTCTTGTATGTTGCTAGGATGGGTTCTTGTGCGAGAGCTGGGAACCTCTAGGTTGGTTTTGGAGCGAGAGCCCGGATTATACCTAGATAGCTTGACTACCCCTTCACCTTTGCTCTCTGTTGATCATCTCATCACCCTTGAACCCGACCTAATCCTAGTTCTTTCCTTATTGAATTCTCCATCTTCTTAGTCATTGTTTCTCTAGTTTGTTGCTTTAGTTTAGCTTTAGTTGTTATGCACAGTTTATTCTTAGTCATAGTTTTATCCCCTTCATCATTTTAGTTTGTTTAGCTTAGTTGACTTAGTCTAGTCCTTAGGTAGACCTTAGTCTAGACACCTCTTTTCCGTCCCCGTGGATTCGACCCGACTTACCCTATCTACCCAGTTAGGTTTAGTTGGTTTTATTTGTTTGTAGGATTCACGACAAATCCTTGCCATCAATTTGGCGCCGTTGCCGGGGACGGGGCTAGTTTAGACTTTGTTTGCCTATTTACTTGACTTTATCTTTGTTTCTTTGTTTTTCTTTGTTTTCCTTTGCTTCTTGTGCGTGTGAAGTTTATTTCCTTCTTGTCTAGTTCCCAAAAAGCACTAGACTTCTCACATTTGCTTCTAGTCTAAAGTTTATGCCTAGAGGTGGTGATGATCCTCTTCTTTACAACCCAGAGCCAGAAAGGTTTTTTCGAAACCTCCGTCAACGGACGGTTGCTAGATTGAGAGGTTCCCAACCGGATACAAACAACGATTTTGAGCAAAACGTGAGGATTGATCTAAAGTCCCCACCCATGGAGTCAACCATGAATTCCTCTTCTCCCTCTATGAATCAAAGCTATGCCATGACGTCTCCTAACTACTATCAAGCTTCTTGGGGTAATCAAGAAACCCGTGGGTATGAGTTTTAAGAGCATGAAAACGGCTTCCAACAAGTGAATGCTTATCAATCTTATGATCATGGTGCTTATTACTCAAATTATCATCGTGAACCCACCATGTTTCATCATAACTCTTCATATGGAAGCCAATCTCCCCAAAACCCACCATTTTACCCTTCACCTCAACCACATTATGAGCCCCAAAACCCACAGTACTAACAATCATCTCTACCTCATTACCAACCATATGATGCCCCACCCCTTGGGTATCATCAAGGATTTCAAGGAGCATTCCAAAACCCCAATGACCACCAAATGCCCAACTTGAAGTTATATCAATCGATTCTTCAAATGCAAAAGAGTCAACAAGAAATGGCCATCCAAATGCAAAAGGAACAATATGAAATGATGGCCCAAATTCAAAGGGAAAACGAGGCATGTAAAGCTAGATTAAATGCTATAGCGGCTCAAACCTTAATGTTTTTAACTCGAACTTCACAACTTGATGAAGGATGTTCATTTGGGGAAGGGGAACAACCCAATGATGAAGCCGCTAATGAATTCTCTTTGAGAAGCGAGACTTGCTATGAAGAACCTCAATTGTCTACCCAAGATGAGACGAATAAGGAAATGACCCTTGATGAAGGCGTTGTTGGTGAAGAAGTTAGTTGGAATTTGAAGAGTTTCATCGATGAGAACACAATACTTGTTGAACCTTCAATCCCCTTCGCTTGCCCTTCTCTTGACCTTCCTGGCGCTTCTAATGAGCCTATTATTGAGGAAGAAAGAGTTGGGAAAGAAAACCTTTGGGATGAGTTGAGTGAGGTATTAAAGGTTGTGAAGTCATGGGATATGAATGATGAAATCAAGTCGCCCATATGTGATAATCCAATAAAATAATGTGAACCCCTTTTGTGTAATTTTGATCTTGGTTTAGAAGAGGTTGAAACCGCTTGTATGAGTTTTAAATCTCTTCTTGTTGATGATGTGGACAAGAACGATGTTTTAGGATTTGGAGATATTGGGTCGGAACTTGTTGATGACTTGGGAATGGTTGATGAAAAGAAGAGGGTTAAACTCCCTTTTGACTCATGTGCTTGATATATGAAGCTTGCTTATGATTGGAGACGGTGCTTTGGGAAGAAGAGGCCGCTAAGGCTAGTTGGTTGGAAAGACACCAGAGGCCACATGAAACATGACAATGGATCATTGGGTGACTACTTCTCACTTTCGACTTGGAGGCTTTAGAGGATAGCTTGGCTCGGGTACTCAATGAGCCCTCATTATGATGTGGCTCAAGCATTTGACTTGCTCCTCCGAGCCCTTGAGGGCTATGGTTAAGAATGAAGAGTCCACCATCCTCGGTTTGACGGAGTTCCTCAAGAACCGTCATGTTGTATATTCCCCCTTCCTCTTCTTCTGAGCTTTTGTGTTTGTATTTGTGTGATTTATTTGTTTTCTAGGATTGGTTTGTAAGTCTTTGTGGAATCCTTGTAATTTGGAATTTTCTGAGTGATGTGAAGGAGGGAGTTTTGATGGAAGTTTTTGAGTTTGCTTGATAGGTTTGAAGTGAAGATGAAGAAATAGAAAGGGTTATGGATGATAGAAGCTTCAAGGCTTGTTGGAGGAAGTCGATTTTTGAGCTTGGTTCAAGCTTTGGGGACGGGATTTTGGATCCCGAGGTATTATTTGGGTGGAAGACTTGGTAAAATCAAAGGGAATGAAGAGCTAGGGAAGCATCCCGCTCGAGATAGGTGTCTTCCCGACCGGGACGAGTTGTGCTCTAAATGACAGCCCACTGTGAGGCCATCCCGCTCGAGAAGGGTGAGCTTCCCGACTGCTAAGGCATGATCCTGACCGGGAAGAGTTGTTCCCGATCGGGAAGGAGTACCTTAGGAGGTTTTCGCCTTCTCTTCTTCATTTAAGCCCCACCCCACCGCATTATACCCCCACCCAACCTCCCTACTGACCTTTGCCACTATCATTTCACCCTTACACTTCAATTTTACACCCTCATCTCATCTTCTTATCACTATACACCGAGTTTCCCCTCAAATCCCAACCTCATTCACACCATTACAAGCCTGATGCTCCAACCGTGCCACTATATTTAGGAAGAAGAGGAATTTCAATGATGAAGACAAGCAAAGCGCCGATAACGATCATTAAGACGATGGAGATTATTGAGTTGCTAACCGTTTCGTAGGCGACTCTCCTTTCTTTTTCGTCTTTTATTGCTAGTCTTTCTTTGTATGTTCCCTTCCTTTTATCCATTTGGTGTCATGGTGACCCTCGGGGCCTTTGTGGTGATTTCTCCCGATTCTCGATGACTTGACTACATCGAGAATCATTTAAAAAATCCAAATTGTCAAGATCTTTTCACTTTTTCTTTATTTTTATTCCCTTTTTCGTAGAATTTAGTCGGATTCGGGCGAAATCGGAACTAGGTGACTTGACTACACCTAGCACTCCCCTGCCATTTCCTTTTATTTTCTTCTTTTTATTTCTTCCCCCATCCATATCTTTTCTAGTCTTGGCCCTTGGTGACTTGATTACACCCCGGCCTGACACATTCGACCCTTTCTTCACTTTCATTTTTGATTTTTAGCTTTATTTTCCCTTTTTCTCATCTTTTTAGTGTCTTCCACACACTACCGATCGAGCATGAGCACATTGCTCGGTTTATGTGTGGGGGAGCGATATCTTAGTCTAGTTTAGTTTTATTTTCGTAGTTTTTACAAAAAATCTTAGAAATTCCTACAAAATTGAAAAATTTCATAAAAAAACCAAAAAGATTTTCTTTTGTGTCTTCTTCTTTTGTGTCTTTGTGTCGTATATTTGTTGTGTTATGTGTTTTGCCTCCCCATTTCCTTGCAGGTTGCTTGATCACCGTGAATCTCGGAAAGCTCTTGACATCCGGTATTATCCTTCTATCTCTTTCTCCTTTTTCATTTTTTGTGGAGTTTGGAGGATGTTTTGTAATGATGTGTGCTCGGGTGGAGCTTTTTGGAGTTTGTGGTTGATATGGTTGCTTGTTTGGATGTTTTGGGGTGGTGTTTGTTTATTTCTTTGTGTTTTTGTTTAGTTTTCTTTTGTTCTGTTTCGTTTTGTTTTGTTTTGTCTTGTTTAGTTTGTGTCTTGAAAAGGTTTTCGAAAACCCATTTTTGAGGGCAGTGCGCAAGTGTTTACTTTTCCTTTCTAGTGATATGAATCGAGTCTTGGACTTTAGTCTAGTAGAATGACTTTAAATCAATAGTTTCGTTGGTTTCTTACCTTGAGTCCACTAGTCTAGTAGGAATTTACTACGGGATTTGCATTTTGACAATTTTGACCACCCATGGAGTGAAAAGGCCTTGGTTCCCGAGTCCCATCTCTTAGGTGACCGTGTTCGAAATTGTTTGATTAGTCCAAGTTTTCCCCCTTTTTGTGGGTTTGAAGGGAAAGCGCGCGCCCGACATACCCATTTCCCTACCTTCTACACGTTTCCACAAATAAGTTGCAAATTTGTTGAGGTTTCGATACTTGGTTGTGATTGAATGCCTACAATACAAGATTTATCCAAAGGGCAAACCAAGTCAAAAAAAGAAAGAAAAAAAAAGAAAAGAAAAAAAAGAAGAAAGAAAGAAAAGAAAGAAAAGAAAGAAGAAAAAGAAAAGGCACAACAAATCAAAAACAAAATACAAAAGAAGAAAAAGAAATGGCATAGCAACTCAAAAGCAAAATACAAAAGAAAAATGCCAAAGAAAATCATTTCACAAAACCAATTCTCACCCCCTCAAAAATAAGCCTTTTACCGATCGTTATCGTGAAGAGCCTACCAAAGGACCGAGTCCATAGGAAGGATGATAGCGGTAATGCCCGGTCTTCCCTCACTTTGCAACCATATCCACCTTTTTACTTGGACTAGTTAGGCTTTTTTTGAGCATGGGACGACCCTCTTGGTTCATCGCTAAAGGGGGCGGGATTTCACTTTACCTACAGTGTCGACTAACTCCGTGCATGGTTCATCCTTTTTCCATTCTGCCTATCGTCCCGTGGTACGTTCTTAGAAGGTTAGGAGGAACTAGGTAAGTTACCAACGTCCTTATTGCTTTGTTGTCATACTATTAGGGTTGTGTCCATATCGATTTGTGTTATTAGCTTGGCAACGGTGTCACTTGCCTTGAGTCCTTAACTGGTGTCTCTTTCACCACTTTGTTGAGGGAAGCGGTATTTGTTCTTTTTGGATGCAACCATTTGTTTGTTTGTTTGTTTGTTTGTTTGTTTGTTTGCGTGTTTTCGTGTTCGATTGTATCCACAGTTTTGTCGCAAGACCTCACTTGCCTTGCGGAGAGCACTTGTCCTCTAAGTGTTCTCGCGTGAGTTGAAAGGGCGTACGGTGCGCTAATACCCGCTCGGCTAGTATTTTATTTTTTATTAGTTTAGTAATTAGTTCGTGCTTACTCGAGGGCGAGTAAGGGTTAAGTGTGGGGGATTTGATAAGTGTGTTTTATAGTGCTTATTTCTTGTGTTTGGTCCCGGTTTTTCTTGTGCAATCGCTCTTTGGAGCGGTTTCGAGGCTACTTACGCTTCTTCTAGCTTATTTTAGGTTCCAAAGGCCTATCATGGAGAAATGGAACGATTCTGACTCGTTTCCGACGCATATGGAGCCAACGAAGAGAAGCGACGATGACTCGATGGCTTAAACTCGATCCCGAGTCTCTTGGAGCCCATTCCCGAGCACCGAGAGTCGATAAGAAGCCTAAGAAGAGCAAGTAGGGACGTACGTGACCGTATTTGAAACCTACAGGACCCATCCCGGTCGGGAACACATCCATCACGACCGGGATGAGATGACGAGCAAAGACGGGTTACTGGAGGGTGATCCCGGCTGGGATCATGACCTTCCCGGTCGGGACCACCTCTTCCTAGTCGGGATCATGACCTTACCGGTTGGGACCACCTCTTCCTAGTCGGGATCATGATCTTTCCGGCCGGAAAGGGCCCAGCACAGCTCCGCTTCAATTCTTTCATCTTCATTCCTTACTTACGAAACTCTATA
Organism: Agrostemma githago; assembly: GCA_958450325.1. Classification (NCBI taxonomy): domain Eukaryota; kingdom Viridiplantae; phylum Streptophyta; class Magnoliopsida; order Caryophyllales; family Caryophyllaceae; genus Agrostemma; species Agrostemma githago. The sequence continues at coordinate 17,982,672 of OY288247.1, read as the reverse complement.
TATACCTCCCTCTTGTATTGTTTTAAGCACTTTTCATTACTCTAGCTTACATTCACTAAACCCTAGACTACTTTAGGTTAGATTAGCTTTGATTAGTGTAGATTAGCGTAATTAATCCTTAATCTTAGTTTAATTCTTGTTGAATCTTTGTATTATTGAAGACCTATTGGGGGATTTCTCTATTGACAACATCGAATTCCATTTCTTTGGGTTGGATTTAATCAAAGATCCTTTCTTTTCATTCTTCTTTCCATTTGTTGGTATAATTCTCTTTTCCCTTATCTTTCTCTAGCTTAATCTTGTTCATTTATATATAGTCATTGTTTATGCCAAGTTCTCTTCATCCTTTCACTATGAATGCATTCATCATGTTGTTTGTTGTGATTGTGAATGTGGATTGCATTGGGATGAGTAGTGAGTAGTCTCTTGCTAGGGTTAGTAGGGGGATTGGGTGCTTTAATGGGTGATTAAGGGTTTGTTTAGGAAGTTGGTGATAGTTTTGGTTGCTTCTTGGTTGTATGCATAGAACATGTTTGATGAAATGCTTGAATGACTTGTAGTTGCAAATGCATGTTTTCTTGCCTTCTTCTTGTGGTCTTGTAAGTTGCTAGGATGGGTTCTTGCGCGAGAGCGGGGAACCTCTAGGTCGGTTTTGGAGCGAGAGCCCGGATTATACCTAGATAGTTTCACTACCCCTTCACCTTTGCTCTCTGTTGATCATCTCATTACCCTTGAACCCGATCTAATCCTTGTTCTTTCCTTATTGACTTCTCCATCTTCTTAGTCATTGTTTCTCTAGTTTGTTGCTTTAGTTGTTATCTATATTATATATTAATTTGATGCATCCTTGGCCACATGGCAAGGTGTAAGAGAAATATTGATGATGTGTCAAAACCATATTAACTATCCATAATTAACCTAGGTGAATTATTATAAAAAGAAAAAAGGAATATTCCTTTTTAATTCATATTTATTTAACATGAATTAGATGAAAAAAATTCATTTTTGCATAAAAAATTGTTTACATTTGCAATTAAGATAAATAACAATATAAATATTATCTACAAAGTTTCACAAAAATCACATTAGCCTACAACATTTTTCACAATACATGAAGCAGAACATGTATTTCAAAAGAATTCATTAATCGGTTATTGTATAACTATTTGGGATCAGAGTATGTAACACTCGACCTGTATTATGACCCAACCCATAACCTAATTATCCATCCGCCCCGTTTGACATGTCTAATCGCAAGTAAGAAATACATATGTATCATAATTTGTACTCTAAAAATATTTTGGACATAATTTTAAAAAATATATCATAAAAAAGTAATGTTAGAAAAGTGTGTATAAGACATATAGTATTTGTTAATTTATTCTACCAAAAATGAAAATTTGATGAGTAACACTATAAGGAGTGAAAATTAAAAAGGAAAAAACACCTCAACGAGAGAAAGCATTCCTACTAATACACCCCCAATCTTTCTGCAATTTTTTATATAAATTTGTCATCATAACATTTTTATTATTTTTATCCAGCAAAAAAATATATTATTTTTTATTATTTTAAAAGTATTATTATAATCTTTCATAATATTGTTTTTACTTCAAAAATATTAATTCAATTTAAAAAATTATTTTATTATTAAATGATAAAAAAATGTTTAATTAAAAAGTAATATTGGCACCCCGAACTCTTTAACTTTACAGTTAGGGGTTGAAAATTAACATCGCCATTTAATGTTACTCAACCCCGCAAAAAAAACCACTGGGATTGTAATATAAAGACCTATAAAACGGGTGCAGCTGATCGGGTCATACGAGTGGATCAAATATGAGTCGGGTTATACGGGTCAAGGGATCGGGTTAGGGTTAGGGTCAGAAATAGTATCGAATGCATATATTTTTTAGCAACTTTTTAAGTCCAGCAAATAAAATATATATTTTTTCTATTATTTTAATAGTATTATTATTATAATATTTAATAATAATGTTTGTACTTCAAAAATATTAATTCAATTTTAAAACTTATTTTATTATTAAATGATAAAAAAAATGTTATATTAAATTGAATATTTGTAATTTAAAATACATATTTATTTTTTAAATATAATATCCAAATATAATACTTTATTAATTTCAATAAATTCTCATTGACCCAACGGGTGGAACGAGTTGGGTCAGGTTTCGACTCTAAATGAGTCATACAGGGGTCGATCAAACGGGTTGTGGGCCGAAATAATGAGTTCACGATCCTAAAGGGGTTGCTTGCAAACATCAAAATTGAATCTAAATATTTAAAGTGATTTAAATAATTAATCACGTACGTATTCAATTCTTTAAAGAGTTTAAATATGTCTAAAAACATTGAGAGCAAAATCGATTAAAAGATATTTAAGGGTAAAATTAGTACCAGGACTAAGCTTTTAATTTCGTTTAAGGGTCTAAACTCTAATCTTTAACTTTACGGTTAATGGTTGAAAATTAACACTAAAGTTATTCAACCCCTCAAAAATAAAGCCGAAGCGTAGTATGTATACGTGTAAAATGGGTCCAGCGGGTCGGGTTATATGAGTCAGATCCAAATACGGGTCAGACCAAATATGAGTTGGGTTATACGGTCACGGTTCAGATTAGGGTTAAAAATAGTTTTGAACGCCTATATTTTTTTTACTAATGTTTTAAATCCAATAAAAATATTTTTAATATTAATTTTTTTTAATATTAATGTTGTACTCTTTAATAGTAATGTTTATATCTTAAAAAATAATTAATTCAATTATTAAAATTATATTACAATTAAATGATAAAATAAGTTGTATTAAAATGAATATTTGTAATATAATATATTTATTTAATTATAAATCCAAATATAATATTTAGATATAAATATTTTATTTAATCTTAATAAATTCTCACTAGCCGAACAAGTCGGGTAGGGTTTCGATCCTAAATTAACGAGTTATTTTGGGTTCTGTCAATCAAGTTGTGGGTCTAAAAAATCAAAAATGAGTTTATGACCCTATGGGGGGGGGGTCGATTTCTTTTTTTATTAACTAATCTTTGAGATAGTATATAGCCATGTTCCTTTTAGTTTTTTTAGTTAATCAGTATGATAATGCACATACATAGTGCGCGTTTGATTAAAATAATCCACCGATATATTGATGAAATAGGACAATAAATAAAAATCAGAGGGAGTACTATGAATACTCTTTTTCTAATACATATTTTATTTGAGTTCATATATGATATATATTTCATTCATAATTTTTAGTTTTATTTCAATTTATATATAACACAACTATAAACTGACCCGTGAATCTTCACGGGTGATAGTTTTGGTTGCTTCTTGGTTGTATGCATAGAACATGTTTGATGAAATGCTTGAATGACTTGTAGTTGCAAATGCATGTTTTCTTGCCTTCTTCTTGTGGTCTTGTAAGTTGCTAGGATGGGTTCTTGCGCGAGAGCGGGGAACCTCTAGGTCGGTTTTGGAGCGAGAGCCCGGATTATACCTAGATAGCTTGACTACCCCTTCACCTTTGCTCTCCGTTAATCATCTCATCACCCTTGAACCCGATCTAATCCTATTTCTTTCCTTATTGACTTATCCATCTTCTTAGTCATTGTTTCTCTAGTTTGTTGCTTTATTTTAGCTTTAGTTGTTATGCTTAGTTTATTCTTGGTCATAGTTTTATCCCCCTTCATCGTTTTAGTTTGTTTAACTTAGTTGACTTGGTCTAGTCCTTAGGTAGACCTTAGTCTAGACACCTCTTTTGCGTCCCCGTGGATTCGACCCGACTTACATTATCTACCCAGTTAGGTTTAGTTGGTTTTATTTGTTGGTAGGATTCACGACAAATCCTTTCCATCATATTATCACGCTGCTACTGTGAAGGAAAGTCTATCGCGTCATTAAGTACTTTTAGAGGTCGTAGTAATTTTGGGATGCAATCTTCTTAACATAGGTTATAACAACGTGTGTATTGATCTGTGTTGGTAGGTTAACTGCCTGCCATACTAACTTGGTTACTTTGGTTGCAGGGTATAAAATAGCGTATCCAAATTATTAATTAAATATAAGATATAGGTAACGTCGTAGATCAAGTATTCAAGACACCTTAGTAACAAAATTTGAAAATATTCACATACCGTGTTTCAATTCAAAATCATGTCAAATTATTAACTCTCATCATCCTACCTACAATTCGTCATAGTATTAAATAAATTCTCAGAAAGATATATGTTTTCTTCGTTTCTTTTAATTCGCTATAAATTTTTATACCACCATCTTCTTATTGATCGTATTTTCGGATTCTCACTTTCTTACTTGAACTTTTCTTCGTCTTTCCAAATCCACTTAATGAGTTTATTACCTTTGCCTTCATTTCATTTGAACCTTCTAATCCATAATACTATTTTTGCAAGAGAAGTTTATGACTCTCTTATTCATCTATTTAGGGAATACGAGAGACCTATCTTACAAGACTATACATTCATCATATCATATTCATGCCAAAATCTATTCCTTTATCTCCCAGTCTAGAAAAATAAAATAAAATTGAAGTTTATTTGCTTTGTTAATTTTTACACCGTCTTTCTATATTAGTAAATATTATGATGTTTCTTTTAATCCAAGTATGGTGAACTGCAGCTGCTAAAGTATTGCACCATTTATGCTTCTTATGTTTTTCTTTGCTGCCTTGCTGCACTCCATTCCAAATTCAATATTGAAAGCATCACTTCCTCCTTTAAATTTCATACATTGTTTTAGCTTCTACCACATTTCGTTTGCATAAGGACACTTTTGATGGATAAGTGTGAGTGGTTTTCAGCATCATGTTTGCAGAAAATTTGCCTGCTGATTATTAGAAAATTCTGTTTTTCTGCATATTGTCTAGTATTGCAAGTTTCCTTTGTCTCACCATCTATGTTATGAATACATACTTTGGAATCGCCTTTTACCCCTTATCACCCTGAGACAACACCTAGTACAATGCTTTCACCTTAAACAATCGTATGTAAATTCAGCTTAAAACTTATCACATTCCTGCAAACTTTGCACCAACCATATAACATTTGCCTTACTTCCCACTGCTCAAAAACTTCATTCTAATACCTAAGATGTTTTTCATTGTTTAATTATATCGTTCCTCTTTCTTTATCTCTCAAATTGTCTTTACTCCTAGGATGTAATACTGAGTTCAGTTGTTCAAAATGCCTTTGTTAGTTGTTACCATGGACAAACTTCTAAAACCATTGACTGACCACTACTTTGTTCCATGTTGTAAGATCCCTTAAATTGAACCCTCCTTCGTTCGAATGAGCACTTATTCCCTCACAATATTTATAAGACATGTTCTCTTATCAGTAATGTCATTCCAAAATTAATCTTAGTATAACTTATGTTGTCTCTTGAGCATAATATTCTTTTGATTGTAAAACCAGTATTTGATTTTTATAATCCTTAATATTTTGTTTTCATTCTCCCCTTTGATATAAACAATGGATCTTATTCACTCTTAACTTAATTTGAATTTTATTTTTGATTGGAAATTTTATTTAAAATGTATTTCATTTTTGTTTTTATATCTTAATGTACACTTTATTTGAAAGTCGATTCTGTCTTGACCTTTAAAATATAATCCTTTGAAATTTTATTTTCATACAAACTCTTAATTTTAAATTTTGCTAACCCTCCTACCTCATATGGAAATGAACCATATTTGAGACAGAGCATGATATAGTAACGCATGTGGCATTAATGGATGAATAATAGAGGGTGACCTAAGCATATTTCAAATGGAGAGAAATAATATTCTTTTAGGAGTACTTGAACAATAGTCTAAAGGTGAATAGTAATAAGATGTGGTATTGTTTTATGGATATTAATTCGTAGAACCATTATTTAAGGATATATATTTTATGATTTTCAGAATATAAGTCCTTGAATGGATCGATAACATATTTGAGTAATATGAAGTTAAAAGAGTGAAGTTTGTAGTTGAAAGGGAAAAGATTGAAGTATTGAGAATAACTTCATTATGGATTGATATAAACCTTGGAAGAACGGTGATAAAGAAATGATGGTCTCTAGAATGTTTAGGAGATTAACATTTATATTAATTTGGAGAAAATAAGAAACATAAGATGTGGATTGGTATGGTGTCATTAGGATACTTGTGTTTTTGTCGGACGATCGTGGTATATAGAGGCGAAAACTAGTAAGAACGATTAGAGACAAATTACATTATGGACTAATGGAATTATAAGAAAAGAGGTTTTGGGCTTATTAGATATAATTTTAATTTGATGATTAGATATTCTCTTTAAGATTATGGAATAATATATGGAAGTTCGGAAACATAATTTTAAGGAACTTAGGAGTGAGATGGTCTTGTACATGTAACTATGAGAAGGTTGTAAAGAGATCATGCGATTATAAGGTTAAGAGATACTTGTGCCGAGGCAGATGTGTCTCTAATTCTACGGATTTTATGGATTAATTTGGCAGCTGAAATGACTTTGATAAACTCGCGGAACTATATTCATATAATATATGTCATAGAAAACTAATGGGAAGTATATGGAATTAGAGACAAAATTTGAGAATTTTAGGAATAAGATATATGAAGTTGTCAAATCATGGTTAGAGGACGATTAAATGTTATACTCAAGAGAGGATTGTTGACATAGAGAAATCAAAGATATATTGAGGTTAATTAGTTAGTTGGCTGAATCAAAGATCTCGTGGGTTATGACGTAGTGAGAATAATTGTACTACATTTGAGGATATAAAGGGATAATAATAGTAATACATTTGAGGATATAACGATATCATATGATAATGGATTAGGCTTGTAAAGAGTATAATTGATGATTTTGTGGAAGTAAGACATGCAATAGGAACTCTAGATCATCCTCAATAATCTATGTATCTCGTAAGTTTCGAGGACGAAACTTTTTGTTAGGGGGTAAGACTGTAACACCCCACATTTTTAATTATTCTTCTATAAATTCTTTCCATTTTATGTTATATTTTGTCGAGTTTTATAAACTACCAAACCCCTTTCCGTGGGATGAATAGAAATTTCATATTTGATTTCTACAAAGTTTCTCATTTTATCCTTTCTTTCAAAATCTGTAACATGTCATTTTATTTATTTAAATTATTTTACTATATTAAATTTTTCAGCTCAGCTTAAAGACATCTTAAGTCGATCATAACTCTTTCATTAATTCTCATACTTACATACTCCAATACTCATTTTGAAGATGAGAGTGGGTACTACAATTTTGCAGAAGAAGTCAAAGACAAATTCCGACAACTAGTAGACAAAAAGAATGATGAGCTGAAAGAGTCAGTGGTCAAACCCGACACTCTACCATCCTAACCCTATATTTTACTCCGTACTTGACATTTATATCAAACCATTTCTTAATAAATATTTTCTACTATTCATAGAGTATAATATAAAAAGATAAGTAAAAGTATAGTTTCAACCTAAATGTTATTATATTATATTTTATATATCTTGTAAAATACGTTCTTAAGGAAACAACTATATAATTTGTCTTATTTATCCTATATATATATATATATATATATATATATATATATATATATAGAGTAAGGCTCTTATGAGTCCCTTACTCTATATGAGTCCATGAGTCCTCATCCCATCCGTTGGATGAGATGAGGATGGATGGACAAGATTCATTGCATTAAAAAAAAAAAAAAAAAGGGAAAGATTTACGTTCCTAAAATAGATCCCAAGAATTTAGGAAACAATAACCACTCCATCACGTTCATTCATCATTCATCACATTCATTCATTAATTCAACCGTGAGAAAAAAAACCCTATCTTCATCACGTTCATCCTTTCATTCAATCAAAATTGTGCACGAAAACGCGTTACAATGGCTCCAGAATCAGTATCATCTTCTTCAACAATTGATAAGCAATCGTCTGAGTATAACAATGGTGAGTTTCAATAATAATTTGACGTCGATTTTCATTGTTGCTATTACTTTCATTGTCGATTTTCATGGTGAGTATAACAATTGTTTTTTCTTCATGGATTTCAATAGTCATATTGCTTTCAATTTGCGTTTTCATATCAATGTTTTATCGCGTCGAATTGCGTTTTTTTTACGTCGATCTTCATGTTTATAGTGCTTTCATTGTCATTTCGTATCACAGTTTCGTATCAATTTGCGTTTTTTTGATGTCATTGCGTTTTGATATCACAGTTTCGTATCAATGGTATTTTGATATCTTGATCTCTATAGATTACATGTCTTTATGCTTTTTATTAAGATTTTCCCTGATATCCATTGATTCTATTTTTTTTATTTCAGTTAACGCAGATTCGTCGTTGAAGTAACATGCCTTCTGAGTGAAAGTAACACTTAATTGCAATTACAGTAACACAAATGAACGTTCAGGAAAAGAATTTTTATGATATGCTAGAGTAACGTATTGTACACGTTAGGGTAACACCACTTATGAATTACAGTAACACATTATTTACATTGATGTAACGCTGTTTGATTTTGTGCAGGTAGTTGCGCCAGAGATGCGAACGCACAAGACAACACTGGAAAATGTGGAATTTAATTCGTTTGATTAATTATGGATTAATATTATGGTTCATTGATATTATTGTTTCACCGATATTATTGTTTTGCTTTATGTTGAAGCATGCATGGCATTGAAGTAACACAAGTAATGAATTACAGTAATACCTACTTTTAATTAGAGTAACACAAAAATGTAACACTAAAAAAGGGTTTTTGGCGCTGACGTTGGAGTAACATCTTTTTAGAGTTAAAGTAACGCAACTTAGGAGTTACAGTAACACTTATGCCCATGGGCCTGACTTTTCTTAATTTTTGGCAGGAAGCATTGGTAAAGAGCCGAATGCACAGGAATGGTGCAGAGATGTGGGTGAGATTTTCACTCCGTACTGAAAAAGACACAGAGGAAGACGAGGATGAACAAATGTTTTGATAATACTCGTGTTCTTTGAATATTACAAGAATTTTTTCTTTTTTCCTGGTTTACACGAAAAACTAATGTTGTACACATTTGTGCAATTAACACTATATTTATTTAATAAATGTGTTTTTGGTTAGAGTAACATCTCATGTGCGTTGAAGTAACACTATTAATTTGTTACAGTAACAGAAAAAATGCATTGTAGTAACTGAGGACAGCAGTGTTGTTCATTCATTGAAAGAGTACCAATATTGGTGATTGCAATATCATTGTACTAAAGGCATTAATCACTTAAACTAACATAATTTGTTCATTAAAGTAACACACACAGTGCTTCGGTGTAACACACAGATTGTGAGACCAACGAAAATTGTGTTAATTTCAATAATCCCCATAGTAACACCAACAGTGAATTAGAGTAACAGGTGCAGCTGGTCATTGTAACAGAGTTTCACAGCTTCAATGTACTGGTGATAGTCAAAATACCAATGTAATTAGACAGGTAACTAAAGAATAGAGACCATTAAATCGTAGTTACAAAAGAGATGACATGATTCAGTAAACACGCTATTTTTTTCGGCCCTTTGTTGGCTTGCTCATGGGACCGTCGATGATTTTTTGTCTAGTGTTCTCATACTTGGCTACGTTTTCCAACAATTGCGATCGTACAGTGTTCCTGTCTGCCAATAGAAGTGTGGAGTAACATAAGAAGCAGATTAGAGTAACAAATGTACACAATTGAGGGTTTACAAGGATTCAAAGTATCACGAAGATGAGAGTTAAAGTAACACCTCTTATGCATTACAGTAACACATGGTTGTCTTTGAAATAACACCGTACATCAAACACAGTAACGAAGCACCCCTTACAGTAACACATCAAGTTTATTACAGTAACAGCGTATGTGCATTAAAGTAACATTCGATATATGTTCGTCTGTAGTTGAATTCAATTACACGAAACAGATGAAAACCCAGATAGCAAAACAGTCTTCAGTGAAAAAAATTAATTATATGGCACAGTCGCAGCAAAATTAATGAATCAATAATTAGCGAAAGAGGTAATGAAATATAACACAGATGTAAACAAAACCTAGATCTTCAGTAAAATAATAATCTTGCTCGAGTTGAGGACAGCGATTGAATTGAGTTGAGCGACATAGTTCAGTTGAGCGAGTGCTCGAGAATCCTAGAGTTGAGCGAGCGATTGAGTTGAGTTGAAGGATTGAGTGCGAGTTGAAGGATTGAGTGCTCGGGTATGCCTGAGTTGAGCGCAAAAGTTGAAGTTGAAGTGGAGCGATTGAGTTTGAGTTGAGCGTTTGAGTGTAAGGCTGTGATTGAGTTGAGCGAATAAAATTGAGTGAGATGAGAGAAGAGATGAAGATGAAGGGTTTTCTTAAGCGGACGTTTGAAAGCAAAAAAATAAATGAGATGAGAGAGAAGGTTGCCGTTGGCGCTAATCTAGGGAGGAGGAGGATTTTTTTATTTTTTTCCAAAATTTGGTAGTTACTACCTTAATTACCCTATACAATCTCACCCATCCATCTTGTTTAGATCAATGGCCAAGATTAGGACTCATGGACTCAAAAAAAATAAAAGGACTCACTTGATCTTTACTCTATATATATATATATTTAGAGAGAGAGAGTGTGTGTGTGTGTGTGTGTGTAAAGATTTAGTGAGTCCCCTTTTTTTAGTCCATAAGTCCTATTTAGAGCCATTGATCTAAAGTTAATGGATGGTGGTAATTGAGTGTAGTAATTAAGGTAACAACTAACATATTTTGGAAAAAATATAATAATATAATCATCTCTCCTCCCTTAATTATCTCCAACCGCTAACACCTTTCATCACATTCAATTTTTTCACCTTCAAACTCACCCGCCTAACAAAAACCCTTCACCTTCATCATCCCTGACTTCTGACTTCATTCAAACTCAATCGCTCAACTCAAACACACTCGACTTCTGACTTCTGACTTCATTCATCAACCCTACACCTGATTTCATTCAAACTCAATCGCTCATCTTCTACTCGAGCAAGGTTACATTGAAGCAGCTTTCTAACTTCAGCAAACATAATCTTCAGGCGGCATAATACAAGGTAACTCGCAAATACTCGATTGTTGTACTGAAGAACAAGGTTTAGTTTATATTCGTATCTGATTTCATTAATTCTTTCGCTAATTATTGATTGATTAACTTTACTGTGTTTGTGCCCTATAATTAATTGGTTTCACTAAAGATTGTTGCGTCATCTGGGTTTTCATCTGTTTTGTCTAATTGAATTCAATTGCAGACGAACATATTTTGAATGATATTTTAATGCCCATACGGTGTTACTGTAATAAACTTGATGTGTTACTGTACGAGGTCGTTTAGTTATAGTGTTACATGTATGGTGTTATTTTAAAGACGACCATGTGTTACTGTAATGCAGAAGAGGTGTTACTCTAACTCTCATCTTCGTGCTACTTTGAGTCCTTGTAATCTGGTACACTCTATTATGTAGATTTGTTACTCTAATTCTCTTCTTATGTTACTCTAACACTTTCTTTGTGTTACTTTAACACTTCCTAGCTGTGCTTGTATTGCATGGTGTTAATGTAACACTTATGGTGTTACTTTAAAGAATTTATTGTGTTACTATAATGCAGAAGACATGTTACTCTAACTATCATCTTCGTGCTACTTTGAATCCTTGTAATCTGGTACACTCAGTTGTGTAGATTTGTTACTCTAATTCGCTTCTTCTGTTACTCTAATACTTTCTTTTTGTTACTTTAACGCTTACCATTTGTGCTTGTATTTTATGGTGTTAATGTAACACTTATGATGTTACTTTAAAGAATTTATTGTGTTACTATAATCCAGTAGACGTATTACTTTAATTTGCATCTTTGTTCTATACTTATGTTACTTTAAAGCGTATCAGCTGTACTTTTCAGATGGCAAAAGGAGGAGACAAATCCAGAAACACTCGTGCCGCAGATGGCAAAAGGAGGAGACAAAGCAAGGGACAGGTCAGTTGCAGGCCTGTGAGCCTTAGCATTGTTGATGTTTTCCTCTTACCTGGTGCATACTAAGCCCTAATAATAGTTTAACATACTAATTATTCTCATGCTTGTCCATTTTCAGAGGGGAGAAGAAGGGGAACAAGAAGTCGTTGGCGGTAAGAAGATTCAGTTCAGGTGTAGACCACAGAGCCTGGTGGAATTAATGTCCAACTTTAATGATAGGCAGCGGGAGGTTGTCATCAGCATCGGTTTTGGCGGCCTACTACAAATGCACGTCAAAAGTCGGGAAGTTTGCCCCCGACTTCATGAAGCTATTCGCCGATGACACTCTGATTTCAGACTACCATGGAAAAGCGATCAATTCTTGGTAACGAAGCATGATGTTCACGACTGCTTCCTCCTACCCTACGGTCCGCACCCAGTTGACCTGCTTCCTATGGGTCGGTCGAAGGAAGCACTGCCGGAAGATGTCGTCAGTTTGAAACAAGCATGGAGGGACCAGTTTCACATTTCTACTAGAAGCGACGTGATCACTCACACTGTTGCTGGAAGAACTGCAGAAGGACGTTGACGGTGGGGACGACTTTTGTAGGCTGTTCATTCTGTATGGCATGTCTATTTTTCTTAACCCAACGTCGAATTACGCTGTTGATCTGAGTCTGTTGAGGTGCGTGGAGAAAGTAGAGCAGATCAGAAACAATGATTGGTGCACGTTTGTATTGGATGGGCTTGCGGTAGCCTGTCAAGACTCCGTTCTTCGGAAACCAACATACCTGCTCGGTTGTCTGTCGTTCCTGATGATCACATACTTTCAGCGTTTCCAATACCGTGATCGTCGTTGCCCGTACGATCTACCGCTGATTAGGCATCGGGATCGCGAGTGGATGCTCGAAAGGTTATTGTGTGAAATTGTTGGGGGTGGGCTTGGTCGTCTTACCAAGTCAAAGGTGAAATACCCCTGTTGTCTACTTGATGAGGTGGTGGACGAGGAGGTGGTGGATGACGTGGTGCGGCTGAGGATAACGAATTTTCGGCAGACCGATGTCCCAACATCATCCTCGCACAAAGCTGCGAAGTCCATAAACATTGAGCTAGCTGATGGCGTCGAGGATGACGCTGATCTAAAAGCTAAGGCGGTTGACGTAAGTAATAAAAATTTTCATCAATAAATTGCTTGTTATATGTCTTTGTGTTCATTTAATACGCGCAGGTGTCAAGAATGGTGGTATGTGTCTCTGTGCTCCCCTGATTTATTGTTACTGTAGTTGCCAAATTATGTTACTTTAACTATCAACTCCTATTACTCTAATGTGCATCATGTGTTACTTTAAGGTATTAAGTGTTACTGTACAGAAAACAAATTTGTTGTTACTGTAGTTGTCTAATTATGTTACTTTGACTTTCAATTCCTATTACTCTAATGCGCATCATGTGTTACTTTAAGGTATTAAGTGTTACTGTACAGAAAACAAATTTGTTGTTGCTGTAGTTGCCTAATTATGTTACTTTAACTTTCAACTCCTATTACTCTAATGCGCATCATGTGTTACTTTAAGGTATTCAGTTACTTTTGGAGCGTGAAGATGTGTTAATCTGAGCGTGACTATGTGTTACTTTAATGCTGATCACATGTTACTCTAATGACACAGATGTGTTACTTTAATACGAATCATAAGTTACAGCCTCCAGGTTAAAACTTTTTTTTACTCTTGATGCAGAAGATACACGAGTTTTACCTCATGATGGCAAGGAATGCAGTTGCATTCCATGATTGGAGGATCTCAGCCGCTTCCAAACTGAGAAGAATAACATCCGGCAAACCACGGCATGGTGACCCCGTTCTGTCACAGTCCTTGCAAGACTTCTGGAGTTGAGAAGAGCTCCATCGGACGGTCGATGAAGTGTGCGAGGCATACGCACGTGCGAAGAACGCGACGACCAAAGGCCCTGCATTCACAGGCCAGCCCACACAACCAGTAGGTGCGTGTATGCGTACAAATGTGACTGGGGATGAGGATGTTCTGACTGGGGATGAGAATCGAGGCAGTCCTGACTTCGAACTGTACACGACAGAGGACATGGTTGAGGCTGTTAATGGTTGTTCGGAGGACAGGGATCACCGATCTGATGAAGCGAATGTTATTGAGAATTTGTGGGTGGAAGTTGATGGACGGAAGGTCTTCCATCCTTACTTTCTCCACTCTGAAAAATCTTTGGAATGCATGCAAGTTGTCGACGAGAAGCTTGGATGCTCGTATGAATGTAGGACCCCTGAACCTGACCAGCTAATTGTATCGGAGTTTCTGGTCATAAACAGTAGGTTGTTCAGGTCCGTTTTGAGTGTTCGGAAAGACGTAGGATTACGTCTTTTATAACAACGAAATGTACAATGCAGAGTAAGTTTTCTGCAGTGATCGACGTCCTTTACCTGATTCGTTTTCTCTACGTTATTTTTCATCGATTGTCACATAATTCATTCGTATTCTATCAGTGAGACGCTGGTAAGGTTCGATGATTTCTTCAGCATACCTCGTGACAAGTTGTCGACACTTCAGCCGCGGCAGCAGCTGTCAAAGGCTGTCATCGATAGCTGGTGCATATTTCTTAACAAACTGGACTCTAATCAGACTGCAGCGCGTCCAACATCACGCTGCTTCTTTGGCGTTAGCCACAGCGTAAGCTCTTCTCTATTATTTTGATCATACTATTACAATCAACAACTAGTGTTACTAACATATCTGGAATGAACATTCTTAATAAATGTCCTCTTTTCATATTTGGAATGAAAATTCATAATGAATTTCCTGTTTTGCACCACTCTTCATGCCCTTCCACATGTTCATCACTGTCAATGTTATTTTAATACACCAACGAGTGATACTGTAAGGGGTGTATACTGTAACTTGAATAAGTATGTCATTAATGATGATATCCAAAACTAGTGTTACTCTTAGACGTTAATACTGTTACTCTAACACAACAACAAGTGTTACTGTAAAGCTTTCATACTGTTACTTTAATTAAACAACGAGTGTTACTCTATTTATTGTCACGATCATGAATTTTACTTCAACATATGTCATGCAAAAGACAGTAACAAAATTGTGGAAGGGCAGAAAGAGTGGTGCAAAAGTCGACATTGGCGATGACTTGTTCAACTTCTGGGACATTTGGACCGAAGTAAATAAAGACATCATACAGCTAGACTCCGACCTGGTACGTCTATATGAAACACTCACACGGGTGACCCTTTACTAAAGCTCTTTAACAATAATCGCCAACCACTTAATTACCCAATAACAGGTCTTCATCCCGGTGCTTTCCGACGACAACGACCACTACAGCTGTGCATGTATAAACTTCATGTCAAAGCAGATTGAGTACCTCGACAACAGGAGTTACGAAGAGCAGGATTTCGAAAGCCTACCCTACTTCGGTATGGCAAAAATCGCAGTAAGTGTACTTATGTTATATATAATCGGACATCATTTTATACACCCGGACACGTATTATCAACTATCTGTCTTACATGTCTTTTTTGTATAATCAAGGCTGTGGAAATGGGAAAATATATGGTCAAAAAATGTATCGCAAAGGGTTCGACTGCCGCGGAGTTCCCTGTTGTCAACGTCCCATTTGCATGGCAGGGTAGCGGTTTCTCAGCAAACGACTGCGGTGTCAACGTCGAAGAAAAGCCGACTGTCGACACCTGACCCTTCAATACTGGTCACAGAAATGGTGCTTAACTCTGAGTTGTCAACGCCGACAAGTTCCGTCCTGAGGAGCCAAAACCGTGGTGGGGTGACGGACTAGACTGCACAATTGACTGCGGCGACGAAGATGCGAACTCTCCTATGTTGTCACCGTTTATAGTGAACAACAGGACGTTCTTAAGTAAGATCGTCGTCCGTCGTAAAAACGTCGTGGACTACTGCCTTGCGGAGCTTAACACTATAGAAAATTGGTATGCATTTACTGTAACATTAATGAGTGAATATTAAACAGATTTTTTGATGAGCATTTTTTTTTCTTCAGCGAGGAGGTTGCTTTCTATTCAGTCATGGCTAGAATTGAGCGGAGTGACATACGTTCAATGTTACCGGATCAGAAAATGGCGTCGTGCATCATCGAATGCTGGTCGTTTCTTTTGAACAGTCTTGCCTCTTGCGTCACTGTTTCGGACGAGACACCTACGACGGCTTTCTTTGGTCTCCGACAGATGGTACACATTACTGTTGTATTTGTGTACATATATATAATTATCACCATGGTTCCAGGAGAATACACGTCCCTCATATAATTTTTTGTTTGAGAGCCAAGTTTATAATGCATCAACATATGTATGGTGTTATTTTAAATATGACAGTTTGTTACTGTAATGTAGAAGATGTGTTACTTTAATTCCCATCTTCGTCTTACTTTGAATGCCAGCAATCTGGTACATACAATTGTTTATGCGTCTTACTCTAATTCGCACCTTTTGTTACTCTAACACTTTCTTTGTGTTACATTAACCCTTATCAGCTATACTTTAACTTTATGGTGTTGATCTAACAAACTTGTGTTACAAAAGTATTGTGTTACTTTAAAGCATTTTTTGTGTTACTGTAATATAGAAGAAGTGTTACTTTAATCTGCATCTTTGTTCTATATGAATGCTGGTAGTCTGGTACGTAGTGAATGTGTTACTTCAACTTGCTCTGATTGGAAGATTTCTTTACAGTTGATCCCAATCTGAGACACATTGAATATGTTTGTGGGACTGCCTTTATGGGATGATTGACCAGTATGAAGACGGTCCATCCACGCAGGCAGTGGACATCTTGATGTTCCATCTCGATCCTTTTAAAAGGAAATGTGGTCGTTCTCTTAACTTGGAAGCTGATCTCATCTTTGTTCCGATCAACCTCGATGAGTACTACTCATGCGTGTGCATCAACCGTAAGGATAGGACAATAGATCTCCTTGACCACCAACTTTACACGAACGTGCAAGAAACAAACTTGTACAAGGCCGCAAATTTAATTGTCAGTGATCTCCTTTCGATCAGTACTTTATATATGCTAGTAGTTATTATTGCATACGGCTATCTGTTTCTCACCTAATAACGTCGTTGTGATACACACAGGTGTCAACAATTAGCGATTACCTCGACAAGCTCAAAGTCCCTGGTGCGGCTGATAT
Organism: Agrostemma githago; assembly: GCA_958450325.1. NCBI lineage: Eukaryota > Viridiplantae > Streptophyta > Magnoliopsida > Caryophyllales > Caryophyllaceae > Agrostemma > Agrostemma githago. The sequence continues at coordinate 17,965,463 of OY288247.1, read as the reverse complement.
CGTTACTTTCGAGTTTAAAGAGGTCATGTTTAAGTGGCAGAAACCAGGCGTAAACAGGAACGAGTCAGAAATTTTCCTTATGATGCACATGTTAATGTATGAGAGCCATACATTCCACCACATAGACCTCGAGAGGAAGGTCAACAGACGATATCTGGTGGTCCAACTTGCAGCCACACTTCTATTGGCAGACAAGAACAAGGTGCGGTCGCGATTGTTGGAAAACGTAGAAAAGTATGCGGACGCGAGACAAAAGATTATCGACAGTCCCAAGAGCAAGCCAACAAAGGGACGAAAAAAAATTTTGTTTACTAAATCATGCCATCTCTTTTCTAACTACGAATTAATGGGTTGTATTCTTTAGATACTTGTCCAATTACATTGGTATTTTGACTATCATCAATGGAACGAAGCTGTTAAACTCTGTTACACTGACTAGCTGTACCTGTTACTCTTAGTCACTGCTGGTGTTACTATGGGGATTACTGAAGTTAACCATATTTTCTTTGTTCTCATAATCAGTGTGTTACACAGAAGCACTGTAAATGTTACTTTAATGAACAAACAGTGTTACTTTAAGTGATTAATGGTTTTATTACAATGATATTACAATCAATTCCTCTGACGCATTATATATTGTTTTATAAAGAACAAATGTTGGTACTTTGGTAATGAATGGAACTAATCCAAGTTATCCTCAGTTACTTTGGTAATGATTTGTTCTAAACAACGTTGCCGTTCTAAGTTACTTCCATGCATTTTTTTTATTACTGTAACAGACGAATTGTGTTACTTCGACACACATGAAGTGTTACTCTAACCAAAAACACATGTATTAAATAAAAATATAGAGGTAATTTCAACGTAGCACAGCGCTAAGTGTAAAAAAATGTGTACAAAATCAGTTTTTGGTGTAAACCAGAAAGAAAGAAAAAATATCTTAGAATGCCCAAAAACACAAGTATTCTCAAAACAATTGTTCCTCCTCCTCATCATCCTCCGTGTCTTCTTCAGTTTCCTCATCTTCGTCGTCTTCATCTTCTTCACCCTCCTCATCCTCATCATTGGGTGGTTTAGCAGGCTGTTTAGGGGGTTTTGCTGCGTACAGATTTGGACAGTTTCTTTTGTCATGGTGCGCCATCTGTTTGCAGTTATTGCACATCCGTTTCGGCTTTCTAGAAAGTGCGACTGTCTTTTCCTTTCTCGATATCATCCGCTTTCCGCTTCCCTTTGTCTTAGAAATCTTTGGAGGGAGTATTGTGATATTGCCAAAGGTCGTGCACCCAAGCATAGTTTCCAGTTCTTGTGTTTTGCCAACATTCCCCTCACCAGAAACCGGCTGCCTCTGCAACCTGAACTCTTGAATTAATCCGCACAAGCTCTCCACATCTGCCTTGTCTCCTGCCTTCAGGAGTCCCATTGTCTCATGGATTTCCGACCACAATTTCAACATCTCTATCTGTTTTCCGTCGATGATGTCAATGTTTTCGTTGTCTAATCCTTCATCACCGATACGAGTAATGCGAACAACCTCTTTTGTCCACCTTTTGGTGATCATGTTTTCGGGTATAGTGGTGAGCCCTTTTGATGAATATATCCAGATTACGTGTCCACACAATATCCCTCGTAAATTAAACAACTGACATGTGCAGCTTGATTCAGACGTACATGGACAGATGACGAAATATTTATGTGACATTGGTACGGCAAAATAATGCGTAAAAAAGAATATAATATCCATTTATTCAATCAGTAGAGGCAGCATTTACAATAGAGGTAATGGTGTGCAAAATGTAACGGAGTTCAAAGTGTGTTACTTTTAAGAATAAGTGATGTTACTTTAATGGATGATCGGTGTTACTCTTTGAGAATAAAGCATTCACAACGCAGATGTTCAAATGCTATCCTCAGTTACTCTAATGCATTATATATGTTACTATAAGGAACGATTGGTGTTACTTTATTAAATAACAAGGCTAACATAAGAAAGGATGGTATTGACCTAAGAATTAATTGTAAGCAAGGCTGTTATCATCTTAACAGAATGTCATTGCATGAGTGAGTTTAAGCAGTACCTGATATATACTGGACCGTAAACTCTTTATCTCGTGTAGCATCCCTCACCAATGTCTCCTTAATCCCATCCTTCTCAAGGAAGCCCCTCACGCTGCAAGTACCCACAGAAAATTTCACCTCCTCCTGGAATTCTTCAAATGCGGCGTGAGTGTAAATTTTCGCAGCGTGATGTTCAATTGGCAGGTGGGTTGCTGTTTTTGGAGAAGCTTGTACATTGTCGTTGTCGAGTTTTTTTTTGTATACCGTTGTTGGTCCATGGCGCTCTCGAATCGCATCCAGAATTCGACCAATGTCCCCGATTTTTGTTCGAATCTTTTGAAGAAACTGTTCTCACTCTCCGACCTTTGCGTTGTTCGCATTAAGCCGCCCATACTTAAATCCCTGTAATGTGCCATCTCCCACTGCCTCCTGATGGAGAATGTAGTTGAAAATCACTCGACATCACCCCCATGGTACTCCTCCATTATGTCACGCCATTCCGCGTCAAACTCATCTCCATCAATCTCGACATCCCATACTATAGCATTCAATCTCTTCAAAAAATCCTGGTAGTCGCTCTGTGTTGCACGGTATTTGGTAGGAACCTTGTTCAAGATATGCCACATACAGAAACGGTGTAGCGCCGTCTTAAACATCTTCCTCACGGCTGGTATAATACCCGGATCCTGGTCGGTAATAATATACCCCGGCTCTTTACCGCCCATTGCGGTCAGAAATCTCTCAAACACCCAGACGAACGATTCGTAATCCTCGTGCGCTATCAGAGCCCCAGCAAAAGTTACCGATCGTTTGTGATGATCAACGCCAGTGAAAGTCGTGAATATCATTTTATATTTGTTCGTCCCGTACGTTGGGTCGAACGAAACTGCATCTCCAAATAATTGGTAATTTCGCAGCGCCTCACCGTCAGCCCAGAAAACCTTGCTCACACTCCTATCTTCATCCAGCGCGTAGTCAAAATAGAACCCCTTCCTATTTTTTGCCATGTCTTTGAAGCGATCAATGAATAACTGACCGTCCCTCTAAAGTAGGAAGCACTTTATATCTCTTCCCCAAATTTTGAAGTCGACCAAGCTCGCACCCACGTTTGCAAATCCATCTATCTGCTCCTTGCACATGTATGTCCGCGTTGCGCCAATCTTCAGCTGAAAACAAGAACCAAGAACTACTGAATTACATGCCCAACAAACTAAATTCATCGCCAATGTGTAGAATATTTATATATTTTATTGTAGACAATTCGTGGTACACTTATGTTGTAATAGTGTTACTGTAAAGATATGATGATGTTACAGTAGCAACTTTATTGTCGGAATACACCCAGTTGTGTTACTCTTATCCTTAAGTAGTGTTACTCTATAGAATCACTGGTGTTACTCTAGCAAAAGTAATTAGATTATGCAGACATTGGTCTAATCCAGCTTTAACAGATTTCATAAAACCCTGTCTGTTGCAAACTAGGAGCTTCGACTTTATCTCACCACTGTACCATCGCTTTTTGGTATACTTTCTCACATCAAATCCGCAAGCCAGCGCGTAGATCTCGTAAAATTCCACTGCCTCATCAATTGTTCCGAATACTTGCTTCATGTACGGAGTAAAAGCCTCACCCACATCTCTGCACCATTCCTGTGCATTTGGTTCTTTTCCAATGCTTCCTGCAAGAAATTAAAAAACGTTACGCCCATGGGATATACGTGTTACTTCAACTCATAAGTTGTGTTACTTTAACTCTTAAAGCAAGTTACTTCAACTCATACGTGTTTGTGTTACTCTAATTAGAATTAGGTGTTACTGTAATTCATAACGTATGTTACTTCAAAGCCATGTCTGCTTCAACATAAAACAAAACAATAATATCAGTGAAGCATACGTTAAACCTGGAATCTATACTAAAACGAGAGCAATGAACCATTGTTATTAATCCCTGATTAATCAAATGAATAAAATACTACCTTTTCCATTGTTCTCCTGCGCGTTCGCATCTTTGCCAATACCCCCTGCACAAAATTAAACAACGTTACATCCATGCAAACAATGTGTTACTTCAATTCCTAAGTTGTGTTACTCTAACGAGTACAGTATGTTACTTTAACATCATCATCAAAACCTTTTTCTCAACGTGCATTTATGTTACTGTAATTGCAATTAAGTTTTACTTTAACTCAAAAGGTATGTTACTTCAATGACGTTTCTGCGTTAATATAAAACAAAACAATAGTATCAGTGAATATCATGCAAAATCTAAATCACAAATATAAAACCCTGGAATCTATAAAGATCGAGAGAGTAGTTAAACATTGATACGAAACTATGATGAATCAAATGACAATGAAAGCAATATCAACATCAAAATTGACGTAAAAAAACCCGCAAATTGACGTAAAAAAAGAACGCAATATCCATGAATAAAAATTGAATCAAAACGTGAAAAAAATATTGAAACTCACCATTGTTATACTCGATTAATTGCCTATCAGCAGGTGAAGATGATGACCCGGTCGTTCAATCCAGTTCGGGAGTTCAGGTTGCAGAGGCAGCCGGTTTCTGGTGAGGGGAATGTTGGCAAAAAAGGAACTGGAAACTATGCTTGGGTGCACGACCTCTGGCAATATCACGATACTCCCTCCAATGATTTCTAAGACAAAGGGAAGCGGAAAGCGGATGATATCGAGAAAGTAAAAGACAGTCGCACTTTCTAGAAAGCCGAAACGGATGTGCAATAACTGCAAACAGATGGCGCACCATGACAAAAGAAACTGTCCAAATCCATACGCAGCAAAACCCCCTAAACAGCCTGCTAAACCACCCAATGATGAGGATGAGGAGGGTAAAGAAGATGAAGACGACGAAGATGAGGAAACTGAAGAAGACACGGAGGATGATGAGGAGGAGGAACAAGTGTTTTGAGAATACTTGTGTTTTTTGGCATTCTAAGATATTTTTTCTTTCTTCCTGGTTTACACCAATAACTGATTTTGTACACATTTTTTTACACTTAGCGATGTGCTACGTTGCAATTAACTCTATATTTTTATTTAATACATGTGTTTTTGGTTAGAGTAACATCTCATGTGTGTCGAAGTAACATAATTCGTCTGTTACAGGAATAAAAACAATGCATGGAAGTAACTGAGAACAACAACGTTGTTTAGAACAAATCATTACCAAAGTAACTGAGGATAACTTGGATTAGTTCCATTCATTACCAAAGTAACTGAGGATAACTTGGTTAGTTCCATTCATTACCAAAGTACCAACATTTGTTCTTTATAAAACAAAATATAATGCGTCAGAGGAATTGACTGTAATATTATTTTAATAACACCTTTAATCACTTAAAGTTACATTGTTTGTTCATTAAAGTAACATTTACAGTGCTTCGGTGTAACACACTGATTATGAGACCAAAGAAAATAGGGTTAACTTCAGTAATCCCTATAGTAACACCAGCGGTGACTAAGAGTAACAGGTACAGCTAGTCAGTGTAATAGAGTTTAACAGCTTCGTTCCATTGATGATAGTCAAAATACCAATGTAATTGGACAAGTATCTAAAGAATACAACCCATTAATTCGTAGTTAGAAAAGATATGGCATGATTTAGTAAACACATTATTTTTTTCGTCCCTTTGTTGGCTTGCTCTTGGGACCGTCGATAATCTTTTGTCTCGCATCCGCATACTTGTCTACGTTTTCCAACAATCGCGACCGCACCTTTTTCTTGTCTGCCAATAGAAATGTGGCTGCAAGTTGGACCACCAGATATCGTCTGTTGACCTTCCTCTCGAGGTCTATGCGGTGGAATGTACGGCCCTCGTACATTAACATGTGCATCATAAGGAAAATTCCCGACTCGTTCCTGTTTACGCCTGGTTTCTGCCACTTAAACTTGACCTCGTTAAACTCGTAAGTAACGATATCAACTGCACCAGGGACTTTGAGCTTGTCGAGGTAATCGCTAATTGTTGACACCTGTGTGTATCATACCGACATTATTAGGTGAGAAACAGATAGCCGTATGCAATAATAACTACTAGCATATATAAAGTACTGATCGAAAAGAGATCACTGACAATTAAATTTGCGGCCTTGTACAAGTTTATTTCTTGCACGTTCGTGTAAAGTTGGTGGTCAAGGAGATCTATTGTCCTATCCTTACGGTTGATGCACACGCATGAGTAGTACTCATCAAGGTTGATCGGAACAAAGATGACATCAGCTTCCAAGTTAAGAGAACGACCACATTTCCTTTTAAAAGGATCGAGATCGGACAACAAGATGTCCACTGCCTGCGTGGAGGGACCGTCTTCATACTGGTCAATCATCCCATAAAGGCAATCCTACAAACATATTCAATGTGTCTCAGATTGGTATCAACTGTAAAGAAATGTTCCAATCAGAGCATGTTGAAGTAACACATTCACTACGTACCAGACTACCAGCATTCATATAGAACAAAGATGCAGATTAAAGTAACACGTCTTCTATATTACAGTAACACAAAAAATTCTTTAAAGTAACACAATATTTATGTAACACAAGTTTCTTAGATCAACACCATAAAGTTAAAGTATAGCTGATAAGGGTTAATGTAACACAAAGAAAGTGTTAGAGTAACAAAAGGTGCAAATTAGAGTAACATGCATAAACAATTGAATGTACCAGATTACTGGGATTCAAAATAAGACGAAGATGGGAATTAAAGTAACACATCTTCAACATTACAGAAACACACTGTCATCTTTAAAATAACATCATACATATGTTGATGCATTATGAACTTGGCTCTCAAACAAAAAATTATATGAGGGACGTGTATTCTCTTGGAACCATGGTGATAATTATATATATGTACACAAATGCAACAGTAATGCGTACCGTCTGTCGGAGACCAAAGAAAGCCGTCGTAGGTGTCTCGTCCGAACCAGTGACGCAAGAGGCAAGACTGTTCAACAGAAACGACCAGCATTCGATGATGCACGACGCCATTTTCTGACCCGGTAACATTGAACGTATGTCACTCCGCTCAATTCTAGCCATGACTGAATAGAAAGCAACCTCCTCGCTGAAGAAAAAAAATGGCTCGTCAAAAAATCTGTTTAATATTCACTCATTAATGTTACAGTAAATGCATACCAATTTTCTATAGTGTTAAGCTCCGCAAGGCAGTAGTCCACGACGTTTTTGCGACAGACGACGATCTTACTTAACAACGTCCTGTTGTTCACTAGAAACGGTGACAACATAGAAGAGTTCGCATCTTCGTTGCCGCTGTCAATTGAGCAGCCTAGTGCGTCACCCCACCACGGTTTTGGCTCCTCAGGACGGATCTTGTCGGCATTGACAACTCAGAGTTAAGCACCGTTTCTGTGACCGGGATTGAAGGGTCAGGTGTCGACAGTCGGCTCTTCTTCGACGGTCGGCTCTTCTTCGACGGTCATTCCGAGTATTCTGCCTCGCCTGCCCTCTTGACCGTCTCCCCAGTAGACCCCGCAACACCAGATATTGTCATCTCGATGGCGATATTTGCTTTATCGTTAAAGAACTCTCTCACCCTCGCTATAACCTCATTTCTGTCCTTATTGATGTCACACAAGACCTGAGTCGCTCCAATCTCCGCTCTGTAGAGGTTGTTCACCTCCATTATGCCTAAGCAACAGTCGAACACCCCCCCCCCCCCCCCCCCCCCGCGTACAGCTTCATGTGTATCATGAGGTAGACACCGCAGTCGTTTGCCGAGAAACCGCCACCTTGCCATGCGAATGGGACGTTGACAACAGGGAACTCCGCGACAGTCGAACCCTTTGCGATACATTTTTGACCATATATTTTTCCATTCCCACAGCCTTGATTATACAAAAAAAGACATATAAGACTGATAGTTGACAATACGTGTCCGGGTGTATAAAATGATGTCCGATTATATATAACATAAGTACACTTACTGCGATTTTTTCCATACCGACGTAGGGTAGGCTTTCGAAATCCTGCTCATCGTAACTCCTGTTGTCGAGGTACTCAATCTGCTTTGACATGAAGTTGATATATGCACAGCTGTAGTGGTCGTTGTCGTCGGAAAGCACCGGGATGAAGACCTGTTATTGGGTAATTAAGTGGTTGGCGATTATTGTTAAAGAGCTTTAGTAAAGGGTCACCCGTGTGAGTGTTTCATATAGACGTACCAGGTCGGAGTCTAGCTGTATGATGTCTTTATTTACTTCGGTCCAAATGTCCCAGAAGTTGAACAAGTCATCGCCAATGTCGACTTTTGCACCACTCTTTCTGCCCTTCCACAATTTTGTTACTGTCTTTTGCATGACATATGTTGAAGTAAAATTCATGATCGTGACAATAAATAGAGTAACACTCGTTGTTTAATTAAAGTAACAGTATGAAAGCTTTACAGTAACACTTGTTGTTGTGTTAGAGTAACAGTATTAACGTCTAAGAGTAACACTAGTTTTGGATATCATCATTAATGACATACTTATTCAAGTTACAGTATACACCCCTTACAGTATCACTCGTTGGTGTATTAAAATAACATTGACAGTGATGAACATGTGGAAGGGCATGAAGAGTGGTGCAAAACAGAAAATTCATTATGAATTTTCATTCCAAATATGAAAAGAGGACATTTATTAAGAATGTTCATTCCAGATATGTTAGTAACACTAGTTGTTGATTGTAATAGTATGATCAAAATAATAGAGACGAGCTTACGCCGTGGCTAACGCCAAAGAAGCAGCGTGATGTTGGACGCGGTGCAGTCTGATTAGAGTCCAGTTTGTTAAGCAATATGCACCAGCTATCGATGACAGCGTTTGACAGCTGCTGCCCCGGCTGAAGTGTCGACAACTCGTCTCGAGGTATGCTGAAGAAATCATCGAACCTTACCAGCATCTCACTGATAGAATACGAATGAATTATGTGACAATTGATGAATAATAACGTAGAGAAAACGAATCAGGTAAAGGACGTTGATCACTGCAGAAAATTTACTCTGCACTGTACTTTTCATTGTTATAAACGACGTCTTTCCGAACACCCAAAATGGGCCTGAACAACCTACTGTTTCTGACCAAAAATTCTGATACAATTTGCTGGTCAGGTTCAGGGGTCCCACATTCATACGAGCATCCAAGCTTCTCGTTGACAACTTGCATGCATTCCAAAGTTTTTTCAGAGTGGAGAAAGTAAGGATGGAAGACCTTCCGTCCATCAACTTCCACCCACAAATTCTCAATAACATTTGCTTCATCAGATCGGTGATCCCTGTCCTCCGAACAACCATTAACAGCCTCAACCATCTCCGCTGTCGTGTACAGTTCGAAGTCAAGACCGCCTCGATTCTCATCCCCAGTCACAACATCCTCATCTCCAGTCACATTTGTATGCATACACGAATCTACTGGTTGTGTAGGTTGGCCTGTGAATGCGGGGCCTTTGGTCGTCGCCTTCTTCGCACGTGCGTATGCCTCGCACACTTCATTGATCGTCCGGTGGAGCTCTTCTCCACTCCAGAAGTCTTGCGAGGACTGTGACGGAACGGGGTCACCATGCAGTGGTTTGTCGGATGTTATTCTTCTCAGTTTGGAAGCGGCTGAGATCCACCAATCATGGAATGCAACTGCATTCCTTGCCATCATGAGGTACAACTCATGTACCTCCTGCATCAAGAGTAAAAAAAAGTGTTAACCTGGAGGCTGTAACTTATGATTCGTATTAAAGTAACACATCTGTGTCATTAGAGTAACATGTGATCAGCATTAAAGTAACACATAGTCACGCTCAGATTAACACATCTTCACGCTTAAAAGGTAACTGAATACCTTAAAGTAACACATGATGCGCATTAGAGTAATAGGAGTTGAAAGTTAAAGTAACATAATTAGGCAACTACAGCAACAACAAATTTGTTTTCTGTACAGTAACACTTAATACCTTAAAGTAACACATGATGCGCATTAGAGTAATAGGAATTGAAAGTCAAAGTAACATAATTAGACAACTACAGTAACAACAAATTTGTTTTCTGTACAGTAACACTTAGTACCTTAAAGTAACACATGATGCGCATTAGAGTAATAGGAGTTGAAAGTTAAAGTAACTAATTAGGAAACTACCGTAACAATAAATCAGAGGAGCACAGAGACACATACCACCATTCTTGACACCTGCGCGTATTAAATGAACATAGAGACATATAACAGGCAATTTATTGATGAAATATTTTATTACTTACATCAACCGCATTAGCTTTTAGATCAGCGTCATCCTCTACGCCATCAGCTAGCTCAGTGTTTATGGACTTCGCAGCTTTGTGCGCGGATGATGTTGGGGCATCGGTCTGCCGGAAAATCGTTATCCTCAGCGGCACCACGTCATCCACCACCTCCTCGTCCACCACATCATCATGTAGACAACGGGGTTATTTCATCCAATAACCTTTCGAGCATCCGTTCGCGATCCCAATGCTTAATCAGCGGTAGATCGTACAGGCAACGACGATCACGGTATTGGAAACGTTTAAAGTATGTGATCATCAGGAACGGCAGACAACCGAGCAGGTATGTCGGTTCCGAAGAACGGAGTCTTGACAGGCTACCGCAAGCCCATCCAATACAAACGTGCACCAATCATAGTTTATGATCTGCTCTACATTCTCCACGCACCTTAACAGACTCAGATCAACAGCGTAATTCGACGTTGGGTTAAGAAAAACAGACATGTTGTACATAACGAACAACCTGCAAAAGTTGTCCCCACCGTCAACGTCCTTCTGCATTTCTTCCAGCAACAGTGTGAGAGAGATGACGTCGCTTCTAGTAGAAATGTGGAACCGGTCCCTCCATGCTTGTTTCAAACTGACGACATCCTCCGTCGGTGCTTCCTTCGACCGACCCATAGGGAGCAGGTCAACTGGGTGCGGACCGTAGGGTAGGAGAAAGCAGTCGTGAACATCATGCTTCGTTACCAAGAATTGATCGCTTTTCCTTGGTAGTCTGAAAATGAGAGTGTCATCGGCGAATAGCTTCATGAAGTCGGGTGCAAACTTCCCGGGAAAACTTTTGAGGTGCATTTGTAGTAGGCCGCCAAAACCGATGCTGATGACAGCCTCCCACTGCCTCTCATTAAAGTTGGACATTAATTCCACCAGGCTCTGTGATCTACACCTGAACTGAATCTTCTTACCGCCAACGACTTCTTGTTCCCCTTCTTCTCCCTTCTGAAAATGGACAAGCATGAGAATAATTAGTATGTTCAACTATTATTAGGGCTTAGTATGTACCAGTTAAGAGGAAAACATCAACAATGCTAAGGCTCACAGGCCTGCAACTGACCTGTCCCTTGCTTTGTCTCCTCCTTTTGCCATTTGCGGCACGAGTGTTTCTGGATTTGTCTCCTCCTTTTGCCATCTGAAAAGTACAGCTGATACGCGTTGAAGTAACATAAATATAGAACAAAGATGCAAATTAAAGTAACACGTCTACTGGATTACAGTAACACAATAAATTCTTTAAAGTAACACCATAAGTGTTACATTAACACCATAAAATATAAGCACAGATGGTAAGTGTTAAAGTAACAAAAAGAAAGTATTAGAGTAACATAAGAAGCGAATTAGAGTAACAAATCTACACAATTGGGTGTAGGGGTGTTCAAAAAGTGACCAGGACCGGCAAACCCGACCGACCCGGCTAGATACCGGTCCGGTCCGCGGGTCTCCAAAAACTTGGTTGTCGGTCCGCAGTCCGGTCCGGTCCGGTCCACACTTAAAAAAATTAATCAAATTTAGTGTATTTTGTCGGTCCGGTCCGGTCTTAAGAGGGTTCGGTCCGGTCCGGTCCGGGTTTCTTTGTAACCGGTCCGGTCCGCGGGTTTGGATTTTTTAGGTTGCCGGTCCGTGGGTCAAGCCGGTCCGGTCCGGTCCGTGTTTGGACTGGTGAACACCCCTAATTGAGTGTACCAGATTACAAGGATTCAAAGTAGCACAAAGATGATAGTTAGAGTAACACGTCTTCTGCATTACAGTAACACAATAAATTCTTTAAAGTAACACCATAAGTGTTACATTAACACCATACAATACAAGCACAGCTAGTAAGCGTTAAAGTAACACAAAGAAAGTGTTAGAGTAACATAAGAAGAGAATTAGAGTAACAAATCTACATAATAGAGTGTACCAGCTCAGATTACAAGGATTCAAAGTAGCACGAAGATGAGAGTAGAGTAACACGTCTTCTGCATTACAGTAACACATGATCGTCTTTAAAATAACACCATACATGTAAGACTGTAATTAAACGACCTCTTACAGTAACACATCTAGTTTATTACAGTAACACCGTATGGGCATTAAAATATCATTCAAAATATGTTCGTCTGCAGTTGAATTCAATTAGACGAACCAGATGAAAACCCAGATGACGCAACAATCTTTAGTGAAACCAATTAATTATAGCGTACAAACACAGCAAAGTTAATCAATCAATAATTAGCGTAAAAATTAATGAAATCAGATACGAATATAAACTAAACCTAGTTCTTTTAGGAACATACATACATACATACATACATATATATGTATGTATGTATGTATGTATGTTTGTGTGTGTGTGTGTGTGTGTGTATATATATATATGTGTGTGTGTGTGTGTGTGTGTGTGAATAATTTCCATCTTTGATATAGGAGGAATAAGACCCAACTTGATATTTTTCTTTTAGGAAAACCTATTAAAGTAATTCCAACTTGTTATTTTATACGAACTAAATATTGTGATTTAAATATTAATTGCGAGACCTGACAAGAGGTACCCCAAATAATCAAATATTAAAAGACCTAACTTATTTTCTCACGATTATGCAAAAAATTTGGGACCTTGACAACGTCTAGGCCGACTCACGATATTGCTAAATCTACATAAAGAGTTTTAGGGATTTCTTAAAATAAGTATTACGGAGTATATTATATTATAACACCTTGAAAAGAAAATTTATTTATGAGACACTATTTGAGTTTTTAGAATATTTTAAAATGAAACAGACATCACCCGAAACTTCGTTATCAACTTTTTAATGATTTCATCAAAACCTTCAATTGTATTAATTTAAAAAACAAAAATAATAATAATAATAATAATAATAATAATAATAATAATAATAATAAGTTTTGCGATTATAATTAGTTTTGCGATCGCTAAGGGAGTGGGAGCCCAGATAGTATCTCGGCTTCCCTCTAACTTCTTGTAATTTGTTCTGGTGTTAATGAAAGTTCGTATTTTTTTTTAAAAAAAAATTATAATAATAATAATAATAAATGTTTATTAAAGAGAAGTATTTAGTAGTAAACTGTCGAAACTTGGTTTCTCTAAAATTATACTTTCAAGTCAAATTTCACTTTTCTTAATATTTGGTAAAACATGGGCTTTTTAAGTCAATTTTTATAAATCTTTTCTCTTTATATTTCGGTTACAATATTTTGGAGTCAAAAGTTGTACTTAACCAAACTGAATTAGGAGCGATTCTCAATCAATTGACTAACTACTCAGGGGACTAAAAATCATCCCTTAGTGAATTAATTAAAACTTGGCTAAACTCCGTTAAAAGATCATAATAATCATTTAACTTATTAAGCATGTTCATTAGCCAAATCTCGGCTTACAAATAGGGACGCACCCATTAGAAGACCTTTATTTGAATATGTGCTATTTAGCTATTGTCACTTCGTATCTAATTACAAGAGAAGGAATTTGTATGGAATTTGAGTTGAATAACACATAACGTTTTCTAAATAAAATAAATTTCCAAGGGTTATTTAACGACAATAATACCAACTATAGGGCGTCTTCCCAAAATAATACCAATTTCAATAAATCTGAGAATAATACGTATTATTGGAGTAGTTAAACAAGAGTAGTATAAGTGACTTTATAACCTGCTATATCAGGTCACCATATTAATATTTAACCTGCTACTTATCCTCCATCCTCCTACTTAGACCTGGATAACGGGTGAACCATGTTGGGTCAGCTTCGGGTCGGACCACTTTTGTGTTATAATAATCAGGTCAACTTCGGGTCGGGTCAGATAATTTCGAGTTTGAGTCATTCTCGGGTTTGTTGTTTTCAACTTTTTTAGGGATATCGACTCGTTTTCTATAATAATAGTCGGGTCATTTTCGAGTTAGCTTGGGTTAATTCGGATTACGGGTCAAAATCAAGTCTTCAATTCAGGTGTCGGGTCGGGGTCAGTTTGGCTTATTCGGGTCTGGTCAATTTTTTCAGGTCTACTTCTCCTTAGTTTTCTCCTTCATTCTCTCTCTCCATTACCCTTCATTCTTCATTAGTTTTTTTTCCTATATGTTTCGTTTAGATTAACGTGTTGATTTTGTTGTAGGATTATATTGTTAACTAGATTTGGTGAGGTTGAAAACTTGAAGGAAGAGGGAGACGGAGGACATGAAGACATTTAATGCGCCGTACACTAGGTGAAAAGGAGTGAAGTAATTTGAAATAAATTAAAGGAGAACAAGGAAGGTGAACGGGTTTTACCGCTAACTGATTATCTATACTATTCTGGTTTAACTACTCCAAAAATACGTATTATTCTCTGATTTATTAAAATTGGAATTATTTTTGGAAGACGTTCTATAGTTGGTAATATTGTCATTAAATAAAATTAAAGATGAAAAAGAAAGGTGGAAGGGTTCTACAGGTAACCGGTCACCTATACTACTCTTGTTTAACTACTTCAATAATACGTATTATTCTCAGATTTATTAAAATTGATATTATTTTGAGAAGACGCTCTATAGTTGGTATTATTCTTGTTAAATAACCCAATTTCCAATGATCTCTTTTTTTATTGGGCAATTTTAGGACTTAATTCGAAATCTCTTTTAGCGGGAAAGCAAGTCGTCTCTATTGTGTACGAGATGACTTGGATGAATAGTGTAACACCCGCAAATTTCCTAACTTTGCTATCTATTTCATTACGATTATATCTTAACTCTGTAATATTTCGTCAATTACATTTTTTCCATTTCGAGATCTCTTTCATTATCAAGCCTAAAATTATTTATTTTCGTAAAAGGATTTTATTTATTCTATTTTTATTCGAAAACCTATTTAATTCTTTTCATCACAAATATGTTTAATTATTTTTGAGAAATCATATTTTCTGTGAACAATAGTTTTAAAATCGAGTTTGAACTATTTATGTTTCTAAAAATGCTCGATTATATTTTTAATGGTTTCTAGCTCAAAAATATTTTATTTTCGAAAAATGATTGTTTAATTATTTTACTACGCGATTTCATAAATAATTATTTTCTAATGCATTTTAATCCGATTTCTTCATAAACGATTTTATTTTACGAACCTTCTTCTATCGACTTGAGAAATATTTTCAGACACCTTTTATCAACACTACATATTATTTTTATCCTATTTATTTTAATACTTATCCTCGTATTTATTTTAATCGAAAACTTATCACATCGATTTGTTGCTTGTTCTTTCCACCTTAACCATCTCGTCTCCTAGTGGAGTCAAGAGTCCTTGTAACTCGATTATTCCTATCTTTTAGCTTCCTAATTTCTCTTTATATTCTCTTTCATTCTAGTCTATTTTATTCACAACACAAGTCTTCTTTTCTACCTCTATTTCACATTAAACTTTCTTCTTTTTGTTCATCAATCCGATCCTAATTCGTCTCTAATTCTTTCCGATCTCGAGGGTAATTTAATTACTCTTACTCGTTCTTCATCTCGTTTTCTCCTTTCTAGTCGCTTATAATGTGGTTTTAATACCATATGTTTAATTATTTCGTAGGCTATCGTGCTAGATCCGACAAAGGCGATTATTTAATTGATTCGGATCTCGATTAAGGTAACATTGACACGTTACTCGGTATTATGTGATATTATTGTTGTAGTTGCATCTATACAAATTAGATTTTTGCTAGACAATATATGTATATCTCGTTTTTAATAACATAAACTTTAAAATGGTAAATCTTCACATGTTTTGTTGTTTTAAATCGTTTTTACGAGTGTGGACATGACATAGGTCCACTCCGACGCGGCCACGCGCGGGTTTGGGGAGGCGAATGGATCTCCATATGAGAATGGATCGAATTGAAATTTAAATCGAAGTTGGAGTCGCCACCGAACTTTGTGGGAGTTCGGGCCCGTTCAAACCCACTCTATGTCGTAGCGGGCCGTGCACAAAATACGGCCCATTTCCGATGTCAGAGTTTATCGGGTTCGTCCCTTTGCATTTGATACCGATACCGACATTATCGGATATCGTGTATTGAATGACTCTCGTTGCCAATGGTTTCGGACATCCGGAAACCGAGGTTCTGAGTAAGGGGTGAGGGTACGTGTTGGGAAGGCCACGAAGGACACGCAAACCCGCCCGCACATTAGCGGCCTCAACTAGGATATCGTTTGATGTTTTAATACGCGCGTTAGTTGAACGAGAAAATGATATGCAAACATTGTTTTCCCTAAGCATGTGAGAATTGAACGGGTTGCTAAGTCGATTTAATGCAACTAAAATTTAACGTCGAAGTTGTATTTTAGCATGTGAAGTTCGTTTCAGTATAATAAAATAAACGAAAAGAAGAAGTTGCTAAAAAGATGAACAAACGTGTTAGTAACTGTTGAATAAATTGAATGAAAATATGAATGCGATAAATAATGTAGAAATATATCGAGATCTGAAAACAATTCGGAATAGTTTTGGAAAAGATGAAAAGAAAAGGTTTTGAGAAATCTTTTTGTAGAAAAAAACGATGTTTAAGAAAAATAGAGGAAACGACGAAAAGGGGACCGCGGTTTCAGGCTCCTACGCGAGCCGCCTGGAAGGGGCACGACTCGCGTGAGGGTCTATCCCGATTCGCCCATTTTCGAAAAATCGTTAATTTCGATGGATCGCGTACAAATATGAATTAATTTATACTGGATTTATGCTTTCGATATTCGTCGTATTCGATATTCGATTATGATGTCGATATCGAATATTCGGAATGACTTTTAGAAAAGGTTGTATAAAATTGTTTTAAAAGAGAATTTGAACGAAACGAAAAAGAATGTTGGTTCTCTCCGCGTTAAAATCGTTGTATCTTGTAAAAAGTAACGATTTTGTAGCATCAACGAGTTTAATGTAATTCTTTTAATACGATATTCGACTAGAGAATCGGTATTGTAATTTTAGAATGTTCGTTATATGAAAATAGTTTTAGTAATATCGATATTAGAAATAAAAAACGATGGACGACCCATAATAAACGACCGACGCGAGACGGACGAAAAAAAACGAGAAGAAGAAGGAGAGAAGATAAGTCGGGTTTGATTACACCCTCAACCTACATGCTCTTGTTAACTCGGATCGAGGCTCGTCAGAATGTGGCTAAGGCACGGGAGCGTCGGGTTATCGTCGGTGAGTTAGGGTGGCTTGGTTCGGATGTGAAGGGTGACGGGTATAGGGGGGCCGGTTCTTTCGTTTTTTCGACGTATTATCGGTTTTTCGATGCTAAGTGTGAGAGTCTCGAGGTTTACGAATATTGTTTGATGTAATTGATGTCTCTGTGTTAGGAGAAATTGTGTGTGAATGTCTTATGCAAATGTGCATGCAAAGGGTCCTATTTACAGAAGAAGAAGGTTGAGAGAGGTATCTTGTTTGTACGACAAGAAATACCAATCGGGATAGGAAATTTAAGAAGTTGTGAGGAACGAGAACTCCGTTACTTGGCAAAGAAGAAAAGGGAACCGGCTGAAAACAGCCTGCTCGGCCGGGTATCCCATGCTCGGTCGAATGCTCGATTCGGTATTCGGATAGGATTCCTACTTGAGATCGAATTCCCTCCTTAAACGGATTTGTTTAATATTTGTGTAGCTGATTTTTTGTGGAGTTTGAGCTCGAGTCGGTCACGTGAGGTGACACGGCTGACCCACAAGTCTCGAGAAAATATCTTTGACCAGGTATGACTCGGTCGCTAAAAGACGGTTTTGCCCCTGGTGTCGGATTCGACCTAAATTAGTCTTATTTGACTCAAAACGGCCCACTGGGCCTGGTTTTGAGGTTAGTTTTGTGAAATTTGTACTTCGTAAAAAGCCCAAGATAAATATCCATGATTTCGAACCCATTTCCGAGTACGTTAAAGCATGTTTGCGTCTGATCATCATCGGGTGTTTGTCGGAAACTGCTATAGACACCTGGCAGTAAAATGTGGGTGTCTACAGAGCCCCCACTCTGACTGAGGCTTGGACAGGGCGAAAGTCAGAGTAGCTACCAAGTCAAATGAAGACCTAGCAGACTTCCGATCGGGTCGCTTAAAGTCCATTAGACTCTGCGTGAAGGGCCCGCCTGCCATAGACTAGAAATGTACCTGAGCTGATGATAACTCCGTGGGGAATTGGACTCGTCGTATAAGACTTAGGTGGGCCTATATATTGGCTCATCTTGTTAAATGTCGCTGGGGAGTTATGTGAATTGCACGGTCCTGCTTGAGTCGTCCTGTACATGATTTATGCAAAGTTGCAAAGTTTCGCATGTAACATTTGTAGAAAAATGACTCGCGCTGGGAAATAAAAATTTTGAGAAAGGTTTTGAATTTTTGGGTTTGAAAAAGTCTTTGAAAATTAGAGAAAAAATTTTTGACTCTGAAAAGGAATAGGAATGCTCGGGATGACTTAGCTAGACCCTAGGATAAGAAATGTACGCTAAATCCTCTAGGATTGGGAATCCTAAAGTGAGGAGGAGAATCGGGTTTTATGCTATAAATACCCTTTCCCTGCTTCATAATTCTTCATAATTCCCACTATTCCCTCTCTTCCTTAAAGAAAAAACAAGCCCTGAGAAACATATTCTTCTTTTTAGAAATCCAATTATGGGAATCGATCGTTTAATTGGAATGCTGCAAGAATGGTCCCGATTTTTCAGAGACGCAGATAAAGTCATTCTGAATCAGAATGGTGTTATCCAATTATTCACGATCCGCCAGATGCATGTAGACCGTCACTTTTTGGATGCTTTCTTGTCCTATTGGGACGATACTTATCATGTTTTTGGTATTCCTCGAGGCGAAATCTGTCCTATCCCTGAGGAAATTGCTGCTGTAGGAGGATGGAATCCCATACTTTGCCCTGCCATCCCGTTTTCAGTTCACGACCCGAGGAGAAAGCTACGGGAATTTTTAGGACTTTCTCATATGGAGGTATCCCGCATGCTAGAAGGAGATACCGTTTCCTTGATCGATCTAGCCGAAAAATTTATGAACCCAGATGACATCCGGGTCAGGCAGGTCCACAGCCGTAGGGCCTTTACTTTTTGCATGCTCCTTGTTTATGCCTTTGAAGGCCATATGGATTTATTATCTTGCATGGGCCACGTTAAACTTTTTACTGTGGCTGACCTAATGGAGACGGAGCACAGCCCGACTTGGCTAATTACAGGAGAGATTATCCAGGGTTTGGATAATCGTAAAAGGGATCCGTCAATCCGATTGACTGGGAGTACCCGTCTTTTACAGGTATGCCGATTTTTTGATTTTTCGCGATTTTCCGGTTTTTCCGGTTTTCCGGTTCTTTCTCGATTTTCGCGATTTTCTCGGTTTTCCCGGTTTTCGTGTTTTTTTACGCGATTTTTCGACAATTTTTCGCGATTTTGATTCTTCGCGTGTTTTTCAGCTGTGGCTGTTCGAGAGGCTATCAATCTTGGACC
Organism: Agrostemma githago; assembly: GCA_958450325.1. NCBI lineage: Eukaryota > Viridiplantae > Streptophyta > Magnoliopsida > Caryophyllales > Caryophyllaceae > Agrostemma > Agrostemma githago. Next base: position 17,945,653 of record OY288247.1, on the reverse strand, counting down.
CTCCCCTAGACGTGAGCCGGTATCAACCCAAACAAGTGATGACGAGGAGACGGACTATTGCCTTTTCTCGCCTCAACACCCAAAAATACTGGGACGAAGTGCTATCCTTCCATTAAGGCCCATTGATCCGCTGGACCATCCCATGGTGGCCTATTTATGTCCGGACTGGCTTCGAGTCTCGAGATAGGGCTCGATATCAGGTAATCCTATCTTTTAGACAAACAATTCTCCTCTTTCCCGATCGCATACTTAGGCAATATGGTTGGGCCCAAAGAATTCTGGAAATCGAGGAAATCGTGAGTGAATCTACTCAGTTGACGGACATAATGTGTGACACCTGGATGCAAAGGTGGTATACCGAGCTACTTGGTCCGTTCCTAAGAATCCTCATTCGATCTGGGTATCCGATTCTTATGTTAAATGAACAAAGGCTGATTCAGCTAAACCCCGGGCTGCTTTGAAGACTGACGAGGCTTGCAACCTGTTGCGTCGGGAACATGCTAAAGATAATAGAAGCTTCTTTGACGAAGATGCTACTCCGACAAGTCAGAAAGGGAAATCTAGGACTCAGACTGAAGGGTCCAGTACTAAAGGTGCACGGGGGAAAGTGAGCCCCCAGACGGACTTAGAAGGGAGACTTGGCCCAAGACTGGCGGTCAAGGACCGACTTGGCCCTCGGGACAGACTGCCCGAGCCTGTCCGGGCTCGGCTTGCACTACTACAAAATCACTAGATTCTCGACGCTTTGAGCTGGACACTTTTATAAGTGTCTACCCTTACCTTTATCAAATTTTCTTTGTCTACCCTTTAATGTGTCGAGAATTATATATTTAATATAATAATTCATAAAAAAATTAAAACATATTAAAACGAAACATATTATGTGCGCGGTGAAGGAAATATATCAAAAACATATTATTCATATATAAACAAATTAAAACATACTGAAATATCCCCAAATTCCTAAATATTATCCCCAAATTCCCAAATATCCCCAAATTAAAACACACTGAAATAACCCCTCAAAAAAAATAAAAACACATTGAAATAATACAGCTAAATTCCCAAAACGAAATATCCCCAAATTTTTCCCAAAACGAGTTTTGTGAGCGCGGTTAGGAGTATAATACAGCCAAATTCCAAAACGAAATATCCCCAAATTTTTCCCTTGATAGAACTGATTGAACGCGGTAACATGAAATCAAAATTGAAACCAACTTACCGCCCTAATCAATCAACGAAATCCCCAAAATATATTGCGCTGGTTTTCCTCTTTTAATTCGTGAATCACCTTCGTTCCTTATTTATAAATCACGGTTATCATCTTTGTCGGTAATTGGTCACCCTTCTTCTGGAATAACTTCGCATCACGTTATCATCAAACGATTTTCATCGCTGATTAACATCAGGTACAAGTTCATCTATTAATTTCTTAAATTAGTTGTTTAATTTATCAACTTTAATTTGTCGGGTTGAACGATTTTCTTAAACGATTTTCATTTCTTAAACGATTTTCTTAAACGATTAATTAGTTGTTTAATTTCTTAATTAGTTGTTTAATTTCTTAAACGATTTTCATCCCCAAAATATTAAGTATTATTCATCGTTATTATACGAATAATTTCGCGTCACTACTTTTTAGCTATTGATTTCACGATTACCCGGCCACCAATCGCTTTCACGATTTCGCGTCGGTACTGCAGTAAAATTATATAATAAATGATGATAGTCATTTGGTGTTTCAAAGGTTTGTAGGAAACCTCACCATTTGCACAGCTCTCTTATTGTGTAGCTTTCAGTAGGTACGGTTGTTGTTTAATCTAATGGAAGAAGGGAATTTAAAAATCTACTGATAATGTGTAAATGGTGAGGAATAATTTTACTGATAATGTGTAAATGGTGAGGAATAATGTGTAAATGTGTAAAAATCTAATAGTAGGATGATAGTACGGTTGTTGTTTGATCAGCGGAAATAATCATTCTAATAGTAGGATTAAAGATGTGGAATAGTATACCAACTTGAAAATGTGTAGAGTTTTGAAATCTAATGGAATGCCAGGCTTTCAGAAATCTATAGGTAATCTACTGCCATACAGTACGCGACAATGCTATACGGAACATCACACCTGCAGCCTGATATATACAAGTCATGCTAACATTACCTGGTTACTGAAATTATACATGTTACCTGTGGGAAAATTTATCCATGTGTTGTGTTTCCACTTTCAGACACTACCAGATAGCCAGGCTAAATATTGTGTGAATTTGAGTAGTCGGGACTCAGTGAGCCATAATTATTTGTATTTTCAGCACAGTAAAACAGCATGCAATAACAAAAAACAAGTGAAATCTCACATACTGATAGTACACTGGTTGACATCAATCATAGAGTAAAGTAAAGTAATGTAGTAAAAAACAAGTAACCCTAGTAAGTATGAGTAACATACTAACATGCATTAGAAAGTGTTAGAATTCTGATCAAATCACAACATCCAGAATAGAAACATGATGATCAAAGATGACGACTTTAATCAACTACTACTCGATCCATAGTATACTACTCCCTCCGTCCGTAACCTACTAAGTTTACCCTGTTTCATTAAAACATAGTCGTAGTAATAATAGAATGAGTAAAGTAAGGAAAGAAGCATGAGAGGAAGAACCGTAAGAGTCGAGAGAAGTTGCTAAGCAAAGTGAAAATGAGAAATCTCCATCTCCCACTATTAATATTTGATGATACGACGCGTAGTACGCTTTCACCCATTTCTTACTTTCTTCTTCTTCTTCCTTCAATTTCATGTCCACCATTGCCATACCTCTAATCAAATCAAATCCAAGTGTAAGAGTAAACGTCGCGGTCATACACTAGTCATACACTCACACGGGTACATACAAATTACACTAATGATGTCCCCTACCCACAAAGTAGCAACTATACCAGCTTAATTAGTTGTCAGTAAAATTATGTATTCGTTATTTTTCGTATTAATCGATTAATAATTTCATTTGACTTCGTTATTTTGTTTTCTTCGGATTACTGATTTCAATAATAATGGACAATATTGATGTTTGCTGCAACTAGACGTTATTTCGTATTTCGTTAATTCGTATAATAACGATGAATAATACTCGTTATTTCGTATTAATCGATTATTGGTTTCAATTGATTTCGTTATTTCGTCTTTATTGATTACTGTTTTCTGCAATTATCGAATAATATTGATATCTGCTGCAAGTATGACGTTATTTCGTATTTCGTTATTTCAAATAATAACGATGAATAATAATCATTATTTCGTATTAATCAATTACCTGATGTTGACATGAAATTTCATTTCAGGCACGTTATTTCGGCTATTGATTTCGCGTCACTGTTCTACTATTGATTTGGCACCACTGTTCTTCAGATGAAATCACAGATAGTTTAGGTACACGGCCGATTAACATAAGGTAACATTCATCGATTAATTTCTTAAATTTGTTGTTCAATTTGTAAATTTTATCGATTTAACTTCATCGTGATTACGATACTAATTGTTTATTTTGTTGATTTTTCTGTGAATTTTATTTGATTGTTTTTTTTAAATTAATCGACTTGTTCATGATACATGTGGGTCGATTATCGGAACTTTTCACTTTCATTAAGAAGTTTCTCACTGATTATTAGGCCCGAATTTAATTTCATGTCTGATATTGTTCGCGTCACTGTTCTGCCACCACTACAAAATATGTAGACGAGACCGATTATAAGCGGCCTAAGCGATCATTTAGCAAATAATACAAATTAACAGAATACAAATAATGAAAATAAGATTAATAATGATACTCACATAAAAGTGTTGCAGAACAAGGACAACGATGTATGCTTCTCAACCATTTCTGTTTTGTCATCAAATCCATAACTAAATCTTTAATAATATATAGTACTCCGTATAGTGACTCTATGAGGCAACACAGGTGAACAGGTAGACTAGTGTGTAATAGAAAGAGAGGGCAAAAAAAGCAAATGATGGGGGTAAGCACATATAGGCCGAGTTTCTTTCTGTAAGCAGGAACGTGAAAAAGAGAGGGCATTAAATTATTGTATAATTTAAGAGAGAATCTTGAAACAAAGAGGACTTTGGATTCCTTTGCAGTAAATAGAAGTTTAATACAAAGACCTAAAGAGAGAGAGTGGGAAGGTGAGCCTTCCTTTTAAGGCTAAAGCTAGTAGCATTTCAGTAAGTAGCACAACAAACTTGGTACACAATATTATTGTTTAAAATGGTACGAACTATGAATAGAACAAAAACAGAATGCACAGAGAATAGCACCGAGTTTATTCTATCTTACTAAATTGGTGTTATCTGAAACCGTTGTAATGTTAAGATAAATATACCCATAGTAAAGTCGGCAAATTCAGTGAATTTGGAAAATGAAGACCTTACAAACGAGTGGAAGGGAGAGGAACAGAGTGTTGTTGCTTTCAACTTGTTTGAGTGAAAAATATAATCACAGAAGAAGAAAGGTATGGTATGTGAGGACTTTATTAAGTGTTGTGTTTAGTGTGCATCTCACATTGGGTTCTATCTCCTTGTTTGGGCTTCTCCCCCTCTTTCCCCACATCTTCAGCTTAAATGGAGTGTTTGCACCATCAAAGTGAAGTAACTATGTTATGCAATAATGCAAATGTTGGTTAATATATATTCTCTTGTAGTGTTCATCGCTTAATTTCTTAAATTTGTTGTTCAATTTATCAACTTTGTCGGTTTGAATCGATTTAACTTCATCGTGATTATGATACTAGTTGTTTGTTTTGTTTATTTTTCTGTGAATTTTTAGTTGATTGTTTTTTTAATTAATCGACTTTTTCATGATACATGTGGGTCGATTATTGGAACCTTTCACTTTTATTCAGAAGTTTCTCATCGATTATCAGGTACGTGGTTCAATTATCAGAACTTACATTCATCGATCATTTTTTTTGTATGTCAGGTACGTATTTTATCAGGTCTTTTGTCTATTTGGTTTTGGTTGGTGCGGATTTGTACTATGCTTCGTTGGCTGGTTTTTATTTTGTTCATTATAGTAATTTTGCTGGTATGTCGGTATGAGCGGATTATCTGGTGGTGCTTGTTTTGTTTGTTCTATATTTTGTGCGGATTTGTAGTATGCTAGTAATTGTATATAGAAATGTGTGCATAATTTTATGATAAGATGATAATGTTTGATTAAGTAATACTTCGTAATTAATAACCCAAATTTCTCCTTAATCGATTTTAAATCTGAATTAAAACTTCAATCTATAACATATATGTACATTTGAAAAATCATCATATCACTAAAATCATGTGTGGTTGTGCTCTCTCTCACAATATTCTTGCGATTGTTTCTAAAGTAATTTTTGTGTTTATGAAATATATTTATGTGAACTTAACCTCTTATGAATTGTAGACATGAATACTAGTTGGATTAGCTTGCCAAATGATCATCCCGACTACATAAATGGATGTTTGAAATTTCTTGAGATAGCAAAGGAGAACCTAGTAGATGAAAAACGAAATGCCCCTGTAAGAGTTGTAAGTTACGACGTTGGTTAACACTTAGTGATGTAGAGGGACATATTTTGTTCAAAGGGTTTTACCAGAAATATACAAATTGGATTTGGCATGGTAAAACAGATGTTCTTGATGATGTTCTTGAAATCGATGAACAAAATAATGGAGAAGCCTTACCTGGACGTGATGATATGAGCGGTTTGTTAAATGCGGTCTTTGGGGTAGATGCTTCTAGTTCTTCTAAACAAATTAGTGATGATATAGGTAATGACTCACTTGAGATAGATGATGATATGGATATGGGATTTAATACCAATGCTGAATCTGATACCGAGTTTGCTCATGAATATGATAATGAGTCTGATTATGAGTTTAACCAACCCCCTTCAGTCAACAAAGGAGATGATGTAAAATATTCAAAAATGTTTGAAGCAGCAAGCGAACAACTTTACAAAGGGTGTCAGTCTTACTCAAAATTGTCCTTCCTTTTGAACTTGTTTCACATTAAATGTATGTTTCATTGGCCTATTGAGTCATACAACTTGTTGCTTGAGCTTTTACTTCAAGGATTTCCACAAGTTACAGAGTTTCCATCATCTTATTATGAGGGTAAGAAGATAATAAGTGATTTGGGTCTTGGATATGAAAAAATTCATGCTTGTCCAAACAATTGCATGTTATATTGGGGGAACAATTCTGAAAAACAAGAGTGTAGTGTTTGTCACACGTCCAGATGGAAAACGGTTAAAAATCGAGGTGGTGTGAAGGAAAAAGTTATCCCTGTACCAGGTAAGGGTGAACCTAGCAAAGTAATGAGGTACTTTCCCCTCATTCCTAGATTGAAGAGGCTTTATATGTCATCCAAAATAGCAGAGGATATGAGATGGCATCATAATGAACGTGTGAAAGATGGAAAGCTTAGACACCCATCTGATGCATTGGCTTGGGAACAATTTGACTCTCGTTATCCTACATTTGCCTCTGATCCTAGAAGTGTAAGGTTAGCTTTGGCAACAGATGGCTTTAACCCATATCGCTTGATGAATACCACATATAGCACGTGGCCTATTATTCTGATTCCCTATAACTTGGCACCATGGTTGTGCATGAAACCATCTTCATTTATTCTTTCGTGTATTATTCCTGGAAAATCTGGTCCGGGTAATGACATTGATGTGTTTATGCAACCGTTACTCCATGAGTTGAAATTATTATGGAGTGGTGTCGATGCTTATGATGCATATGAAGGAGGAAATTTCATATTGAGAGCAGCTTTACATAGTACTATTAATGACTTCCCTGCATATGCTATATTATCTGGATGGAGCACATCAGGTTATAACGCTTGTCCTCGATGCACCAATTCCACATGTTCTGGACGATTTGGTGGTAAGATTTGTTATATAGGACACAGAAAATGGCTACCTCTTGATCATCATTTTCGTTCTCAGGCTGATTTATTTGATGGAACCATAGAGTTAGGTGTCGCTCCAAAATCCCTTACTGGATCCGATGTATTAAGAGAGCAGCAGGAAATTGAGTACATTTATGGGAAGACACATAAGCGCTTGAAGAGAAAAACGAGAGCTAGAGAAGTCGGTGTGTCGACAGACGTTGTCGGTGAGAGTAGCCAGGAGAGTGTCGATAATCTTTGGAACAAAAAGAGTATATTTTTTGAATTGCCGTATTGGGAGTATAATTCTTTAAGACACAACTTAGATGTTATGCACATTGAAAAAAATGTGTGCGACAACATAATAGGGACACTGTTAGATATGGATAAAAGTAGAGATAGTGAAAATGCAAGGAGTGGTCTTGAGAAGTTGGGTATTAAAAAACATCTCTGGCTCCAAGATCGGTCTAATGGTGAATCTTCCAAGCCTCCAGCTTCATACTCCATGTCTAATGAGGAAAAAGAAAGATTTTTAAGAGTCTTCTTGAAAATTAAAGCTCCTGATGGTTATGGATCGAACATCTCTAGATGTGTGAATATGAAACAAAGAAAACTCATTAATCTTAAGAGTCACGACAACCATGTCTTAATGCAAGAAATACTTCCGATAGCATTGAGAGCATCCAAGGCGACAAAAGTTATTGATTTGCTTGGAGAGTTGTCGTCTTTTTTCAAATATTTATGCTCTACAACACTTGATAAGAAAGAGCTTGATGACCTTGAACCCAAAATTGCACTTATACTCTGTCGTATGGAAATCGAGTTTGTACCCACCTTTTTCACTGTAATGGTTCATCTTCTGATTCACTTAGTAGAGGAGGCAAAATTTGGTGGACCAGTGCAATATCGTTGGATGTACCCCATCGAAAGGTAAGTATCTTAATTTTGAAAGTATTTTTTTAAACTTATGTTATATACCTAATTTGTAATTACAAAAATTTTAGGTACTTGGCTCACCTCAAATCTTACGTGAGTAACAAAGCTCAGCCCGAAGGATCGATTGCAGAAGGCTTTCTACTGGAGGAAACTATCACATTTTGTTCAAGATACTTGGAGGGCGTTGAGAGAATCCATAATAGACCTAAGAGAAATGATGATGGTAGTGTAAATATGAGTAGTTATTTGTTTCAGTTGGGCGGTCGAGTTATTGGGATGACGGAAAAGGTACGCTTGGATGATAAAAGTGCACGACAAGCGCACCGTTATGTTTTACTTCATTGTGATGAAATGAATGAGGTCATAAAGTAAGTGTACATACTTAAAAGTTAATACTTTTAAAATTATGATGATGTCTCTGTCTTAAACAAGCTAACAATGAAACTTGATTTTGAAATAATTGTTCCCAGGGTGTTCCTCAATCAAAAGCGCCAAGAGAGTAAAAATATAGCTACCGCAAGTGATGAAAATGAATGGATCATCAATGAACTAATAGATTGGCTTCAACATCAGGTTCTCTGTTCTAGGGGTTCTCTGTTCTAGAGAAATTCGAAATGCACAACATTACACTTGCATTAAACGAAATTTGTGATGACATTGTATATTTGTATTTCTTTTCACAGGTTCACAACTTGGATGGAAGCACCCCAAAAGGACAAAGACGAAAAGCTTTGGCAGGTGGCTTACATAGCTATGGCAAAAGAATGATCGGAATTATGATCAATGGTTACAAGTTTCTAACGGTTGATCGAGAGAAAAATCTGAAAACGCAGAATTCTGGAATCATGGTTGAAGCCGATGAGCAAGAGTATTATGGGAAGATTAGGGAAATTTGTGAGTTAGATTATTTTGGGCAATACAAAGTTGTTATGTTTCATTGTGATTGGGTAGACATACATAGAGGCATCAAGAGATTTGAAGATGGGAGTGTTTGTGTCAACTTTTCTAAGTTGATGCACACAGGTCGTAATTTATCAGACGATCCTTTTGTTTTCTCATCTCAAGCCAAGCAGGTGTTTTATATACAAGATGAGATGCAAAAAGGATGGTCGTTTGTGATTAGGACTAAGCCTAGAGACATGATTGAGACGGGAGAGGATGTTTCTGCTTGATTATTTTAGTAGTATTTCTTAGCATTAAAAATACCAATTGGTGTCGAATTGACAATTAAATGTTTTTAATATTATTTGTTTATACTATTAGTTTACTAACTAATATTTTCATTGGATGACGTTCCTTTAAAGGATAGGTGGCACGAGTATGATATTTGTGAGGACACTAATATTTTTATTTCATTTGGAGAGTCAGGAACGTGGTCGTTTCTGAGGTACCAGCTAGGTGCTGCATAATGCCTTCTCGTTGGACCCTAAAGTGTAATTCGTAATTCACAAGGGATGAATTATACTGTGGAAATTACATATTTTTGTTGTCTATTGTTTGAATGATGGATTGATTGTCTTGAAGTATATAGATGTATGATGTGTGTATTTCACTTATAGTGTTCATCATCATATACATGCATTGATTCCAACAAATGAGGTGTGTAAGCTTTATTTTTTTTGTGATAACTAATATGTGTTTTCTAATTGGTGTCAGGATGACTTATCGAAGCAAACGTACCTCTGCGGAGATGGTGGAAAATTTAGAACCTGGTACACGACCAACATTGAAGAGGTCAACTGGTTTTGAAAAAAATGTTACTTCTTGCGAGGTTTCTACTACTGAAAGATGGGGACCATTTCATCCTAAACATAACCAACAGCCTCCCATCATAAAGGGTCAACAACTTCCTACCCCAAGATCTCAACCCACCGTACTTAAAACCCAATTTACCATGAAAAACCAACAATCTCCTGCTTCAAAAGATGAAGAATATGATGGCATATGGACAAACCCTCCAACTACCTTTTCAATGATAAGGCGTCCTACAGTGTTTCACAAAACACCATCTTCCTCAGTCATGACCACTAATTTGAAGTCCACATCTTCACCCAGAATGTTTCATAGAACAACATCTTCTTCAGCTATGGCCACCAATTTAAAGCCCGATCATGCTTCATTTAATGAAAAGGAGAACGTTTTGTCCGTAGGTAATGTTTCCAGTGTTATGTAAATGTTAAGTAATTGTGATCCGTAGTAATTTAATCAAGGTCAATTGTACTGTAAGCTATTTAGTAGGTATAAAGCTGGTGTAGTATTAGTTGTTTTTATTTTGTTTTACGTGTATGTTTTGACAGATGCGGAAGGAAAGTACAACATGCTTAATGATTTCCCGAAAATCAGTGTTCGGAAGCCAATGTCTCCAAAGGTTAATACAACTGAGCTTTCACGACGTGAGAGGTTTGCCTACGCCTTAACTATATCTTCTTTCTTCTTTTTATTGAACTCAGAGCATTTACTAGTTTGCCCGTTGATTTCTCTCTTACTTTTTATATCTTCAATTGGTTCTGTATTTGTCGCTTGATGCTCAACTGAAAGCTAGAACACTTGCTGATTTTAAATGACGTTGGCAGGGAGGAGGTCGAAAAGAAGAGGGCTCACGAGAGGTACATGAAACTACAAGAACAAGGAAAAACAGATCAGGCGAAGAAAGACTTGGGTACGTTAACATTTTGTTGTTCAAGATCACTACTAAATACTCTCTTGCATTGCTTACGCATATCGCTTTCTTTTTTGCTGGTTTTGGTCACTGCAGAGAGGCTAAAACTCATTCGTGAACAAAGGGCTGAAGCTGCTAAGAAGAGAGAGGAGGAAAAAGCTGGTAAGTCTTTCAAATGTCTTGAGCCAGTGTCGGACACGGCTGTCTATGGCATATACTAAAATAGAATAGATGTCTTGAACCAGTTTACTTGCTATGTTACTCTGACATCATCTATCGGACACTATTATATTGTGAGAGGTTTTTAGTTTTTTTTCTTGTTCTAAAGTTTGAAGTATCAAAGTGCCTTTCTTGTTTGACACATGACACGACAGCGAGGTGAAATGTTGGAGTAATGTAGCTTTGCTATAAAGTCGAGTCATCTCATAATGGGGTGTGTCATATGTTAAGGAGAACGTTTTGTCCGTAGGTAATGTGTCCAGTTTTATGTATATGTTAAGTAATTGTGACCTGCAGTAATTTGATAAGGTCATTTGTACTGTTAAGCTATTTAGTATGTGATGTATTAGTTGTTTTTATTTTGTTTTACATGTATGCTTTGGCAGATGCGGAAGGAAAGTACAACATGGTTAATGATTTCCCGAAAATCAATGTTCGTAAGCCAATGTCTGCAAAGGTTAATACGTCATCATTCATAAATCGTCAAGAAAAAAGTGCTTTCAATGAAGACACTCCAATAATTGGGCAAAATGAACCAAAAGCTTTCAAATTGAGGCGAGGTACGATGACACCTGATTGGCCTGCATTTAATGAAAAGGAGAACGTTTTGTCCGTAAGTAATGTGTCCAATTTTATGTAAATGTTAAGTAATTGTGACCTGCAGTAATTTAATAAGGTCAATTGTACTGTTAAGCTATTTAGTAGATATAAAGTTGGTGATGTATCAGTTATTTTTATTTTGTTTTACATGTATGCTTTGACAGATGCGGAAGGAAAGTACAACATGGTTAATGATTTACCGAAAATCAATGTTCATAAGCCAATGTCTGAAAAGGTTAATACACCAGTCATAAATCCTCAAGGAAAAAGTGTTTGCAGTGAAGACACTCCAATAATTGGGCAAAATGAACCAAAAGCTTTCATATTGAGGCGACGTATGGCAGCACCTGATTGGCCTGATGATGTTGCCTTCAATGAAAAGGAGAATGTATTGTCCATAGGTAATGTTTCCAGTTTTATATAAATGATAAGTAATTATGGTTCGTAGTAATCTGGTCAAGGTCACTTGTACTGTTAAGTTATGTAGTAGGGACAAAACCGGTGATGTATTATTCATGCTTGTTTATAGTCCCTGGATAGGATGAATGGATAAAATAAATGAATAGAATGACTATTTATAACCCTTGCGTTTGGGTGATGTATTAGTTGTCTTAATTCTGGGTTACATGTGTGCTTTGGCAGATGCAGAAGGAAATTACAACATGGTTCATGATTTAATTCAACCACTTGATGTATGGATTGATAATGGAGTTAAATATTTTGTTACCTTCAATGAGTTTTATCAACCACTTAAAAAAGGAGGGCATATTCTTGTACGGTTTATTGGAGATGTTGCAAAGAAGGAAAGGTTTTGTCCCATTAGAGAAACAAATTGGCGTCGTGTCAATGCGAAATATAAAGCTGATATCATCAAGCTGATTCGGGTACGTCTTAAAAAAAAATAGCCTTCGGGTGGAGTTGTAAATCTATTTAGATTATAAAGTTACTTATTTGTTATTTTCCCATTTAAGGACCGTTTTGTAATTCCTAATGGTGATCCTTACGACCAAGGGATTCTCAAGCGCACGGGTAAAAGTGTGAGACAATATAGGCATTACTTGAAGAAGACCTTTTTTCAACCCAAAAAGAAAAAAGAGGAGATTTATCAAACAAGGCCTGATGGACATACTCTTGATAGTTGGATCCAGTTGGTTGATTATTGGTATTCTGAAAAGGGAGAGGTAATAATAATCTACCACCTATAATGGTGATTAAATAAGGGTTGTGATTAAATAAGGGTGATTAAAAGTATGTGTACTTATGCAGAAATTCGCTCAATGTGGAAAAGAGGCACGAGCAGCACATAACCATGTCCATACAACTGGGTCAACAAGCTATGCTAATATACGAGCTGATTTTGTACTTATTCTATCATTTGTCACTCTTTATATACTAATTAGTTGGGTGTGTATAATACCTAATGTGCTATAACTAATTTAAGTTTTGACAATGAACAGAAAGAGAAGAATAAGAGAGACCCGAGTGAATTGGAGATATTTATGCAAACTCATACGAGGAAAGATGAAACATTTGTGAAAGACACACTAACAGAGGAATTTCTGGTAAGCTTATACTTATAAACTTCTACCACCCAATTGCTTTTCATTTTTCTATTTCTTTTTTTAAAGGTTAGAGGTATATCAGTTAAATAATTTTGGGTTCAGATTGATGCAGATATTAATGTTGACACTCAAACTGTGTTATATCCTAAAAAGTCCCAAGTAGAAATTGAGAATGATGTTTTTAACAAGCTAATGTTTGGGGAGGAGGTCCCTGAACGTCCCCTGGGTTAGGGATTTGGTGTGAATCAAACTGATATATATGGGGTGCGTAGTATCTTAAGAAAAGAGAGATTTAAGTGCACTGAAAAAGATACTTCAGCTTTTCGGGATGTGCAAAAGGTTGTGGATAAGTTAACTGAGGAGAATAAGGGAATGAAGAAGAAAAATGAAGAGCTACAATTGAAGTATGCTGAGACTAATTCGTTACTGAAAAAAATTTTGAATGTAATGAGTAGTGGGGGAACATCAGATGAGAGTGCAAATATGGCAAAGATAATCTTGCACAGCATTGCTGATCCCGAGGTAATTTATTTATCTAATATGCATTTATATTTTCTACTGTTCATTATATGGTCTATTCAGTTTTTCTTATTATATTTTTTTTACCACTACAGGACGTACAACACAAAAAGGGAGAAGATGACGGATTTGATACATGACAAAATCGACTTACTGTTTTCGAACATGGATTTTTGGAGGAGAACACGTACCTTTTTAAATAATGCTGTAGTTTTGTAGTATTTTTTTATTTCACTTTGGATTGCGAAATATATGATTGGATGGAGATTATTCTAGGTATTCGTCTTATGAAACTCTATTTATTGATTGCGATATATATATATGATTGGTGATTATTCTAATTAAGTGTTTGTATTTTGAACGACCAATTCGATCTGTGTATATTGATATCAATTCAGTAAATGTGGAGTCGCACTTTTTAGTCAACATAAATATGTAATCACAAACAGTAGTCAATTGTTGGAAATATATAATTATTATTATATTCTTTAAGATAAGATTCTCGACGCTTTTACGATATCTAAGTGTCGATAATTGAATTTTATATTATTATTTCTCGACACTTTAAATAGTAGAAAGTCTCCCGCTTTGAAAAAAAATGGCCGGGAAAAAAAAATTGACATAGAAAAGCGTCGAGATTGCATATTTTAGTGTATCACGTAGTGACGCAAAAAAGCGTCTTGAATAAAATATTCAACGTTTTAATGCGTCGAGAATGGCGACATAAAAATGTGTCGAGAATTCCCGACGCCCAAAATCTCCACGCTTTCTGGAAGCGTCGAGAATTAAATTTGCGACACTTTAAAACGTCGAGAACCCACCTTTAAAGCGTCAAGAAACCAAGGATTTTCTAGTAGTGTTGGACCGGTGCCACTGGCAGAAAACCCAAAATCGAAGAAGCGGGTTCGAGCAAAAGAAATTCCTCTGGTGATTAGGGAACGTTCGCCCCCACCCCGTCGGCCTTGGGTTCCGCGTGACCCGAGAGATAAGGGGAAAGGAAAAATGTACGAGTAGTCTCCTAAATTTATTATTTAAGTATTACTGCTATTTTTGTGGTGTGATTTTGTTATTTGTTTTTTTTGTGGTGTATTTTTGAAATTCCCGAGTTTATCGGGTTTTTTTTCATATAATAAAAGACATATTAGTGAATACCGTTCCCGTCTTTTTGTTATTGCAGTGGTTGTACCCTTTTGAGGGGTTGCCTACGTATCCATAATTAATGGAATCAAACCTTCCGTAGTTCAGAAATATTTTTGCAATTTTTCGAAATACATCAAGATTATTAATTCGAGATGTGCAACGGTAGGATAAGTAATCCTAACTTATTGACTTGCTTAAAATTTTGAAAAAGAGACAAATTTTTGTAAATTTTGCAAATGACATTGAGGTAGGGTTTAAGGGTAGTAACGCTTCAACTGGTCCAAGTTGGTTGGGTTGACGAACTCATTCCCGTCCAAGTCTGTTAGCATTACTGCTCCTCCTGAAAGGATTTTCTTCACCAGATATGGCCCAGCCCAATTGGGTTTGAATTTTCCCCTTGGGTCAAGTGGTAGCAAAGCTCGCACGGATTTTAGGACTAGATTGCCCTCTTTGATATTCCTGGGCGTAACTCTTTTGTTAAAGGCCTGTTAGATCCTTTTTTGATATATCTGAATATTATTCAGGGCCCAAGATCGCCGTTCGTCCAAGAGGATTAGCGAGTCATATCGGGCTTGGACCCAATCTGCTTCAGGTACCTGACTCTCAAGTAGAATTCTGAGGGATGGTACTTCTAGCTCGACTGGCTGGACTGCTTCCATTCCATATGTCAGATAGTATGGAGTTGCCCCAGTTGCGGTGCGAATTGATGTTCGATATCCCCATAAAGCAAAAGGTATCTTGTCGGGCCAGTCCCGATAATTCTCAGCCATCTTTTTAAGTATGGTGACAATTGTTTTATTAGTTGCCTCTACCGCTCCATTCGTTTGGGGACGGTAAGGCGAAGATGTATGCCTTTGAATCTTGTATTTTTCTAACAAAGTGGCAGTTTCAGCCTGAAAGTGGGTCCCGTGATCACTGATGAACTCGTGCGGAATCCCGTATCGACATATAATTTTGTTTTGGATGAATTTAGCCACATGTTTGGCTTTCTTGATCCGGTATGACTCAGCTTCGACCCATTTAGTGAAATAGTCAATAACCACTAAAATGAAACAGTGACCTACCGTCCCGGAAGGATTCACCTTCCCAATTATATCTATTCCCCATGTCGAGAATGGCCATGGTGATGTCATAGTATATAATAGGGATGACGGCATATGCTGTACATTGGCAAAAATCTGACAGTTATGGCAGTGTTCGACATATAACTGACAGTCAGTTTCTATGCTATTCCAATAATACCCGAGTCTTGTGATTTTCCGGGCTAACATATGGGCATTCATATGCGGGCCATTTTCACCATCATGTACCTCAGCCATGACTCTTTCGGCTCGCGTTTTGTCAATGCATAGGAGTAAAGCCCCATGTGCTGTCTTCTTATATAACTGCCCATCGTTTGTGCGGATGAACTTGGCGGCCCACCTTCGCAGGGCTTTCTTGGCCCGGTTTTCAGCTCCCGGAGGATATTCTCCTGACGTTAAGTAGGTTAAAATAGCCTGATACCAAGGTTCTGGATCAGTTATTTCAACATCTTGGATAGCGTGAATATATGCTGGCTCAGATCGCCTTTCAACGCAAATGGGCATGCTGGTCAGATGCGCTGGGATATTCAGTAAAGATGCTAATTTTGAAAGAGCATCTGCAAACTGGTTTTCTTCCCGAGGTAGATAGATGTATTCTACCTTTTGAAATTGTTTTTCGAGAACCCTTACTCGTGCTTAGTAAGCCACGAGATTTGCGTTCCGAGTCTTCCATTTCTTTAGGGCTTGATTTATGACTAAAGATGAGTCACCGTGGACCCGGAGGTTTGTTACTCCTAATTCAGCGGCGGCTTGCAGCCCGTGAATGCATGCTTCATATTCGGCTGCGTTGTTAGTCTGGTCAAAATCTAGCTTGATGGATAACGGGGTGTGTTCTCCTTGTGGCGAGATTAGCAAAATCCCGACACCAAACCCTCGAAAGTTGGACGCCCCATCAAAATATAAATCCCATGTTTCGGTGTCAGTATGGAATATATCTTCATCTGGGAAGGCCCAAGTATCGGTGTGTTCTTCCTCAAATATTGGGCTATCAGCGAGGAATTCGGCTACTACCCGGCCTTTGATGGCTTTCAATGGTACGAACTTGAGGTCGAACTCAGCTAGCATTAAAGTCCACCTGGATATATGGCCGTTGAGGATGAGCTTCTCGAATAGATACTTGATTGGATCCATTTTGGATAGCACATGTACCTCATGGCTAAGAATGTAGTGTCGGAGCTTTTTAGTGGCCCAAACCAAAGCTAAGCACGTCTTTTCGAGCATTGTATACTTGCATTCATACTCCAAGAACTTTTTACTAATGTAGTAAATAGCCCGTTCTTTTGAATCGACCGTTTGGGCTAGCATAGCACCCATGGCCGTCTCAGTCGTTGTTAGGTATAACAACAAAGGCAAACCATGCTGAGGTGGCATTATCACCGGTGGAGAGGATAGAATCTCCTTGGTTTTATCGAAGGCCATTTGACATTTGTCGTCCCATAGTGTCACTACTACAAATCTCTATGAATTTCGACGCTTTTTTCTATGATTTCCGACACTTTAAAGCGACGAGAATTATAATCTTGACGCTTTACAAAAGCGTCGGATTTTGGGGCGTCAGGATTTTTGTCGCTTTTATGCGTCGATATTCTCGACGCTTTCTTGTGTCAAGAGTCTAAGACGACACTTTATGGTGTCAAAATTGCTAACGCTTTTATGTGTCAAAATTTCATAGGTTGACACTAATGTGTGTAAAGAAAAAAAATGTCGTAACTAACATTGACGGAAAAAAGCGTCAAGATTTAATTATTAAGAAAATATTTTATACTCCGTAATATATTTTAGACATTGATTACAGGATGATAGTGAAGGGTTCGAAACCCACTAATTAGACTCCTCTAATTAGTTACTAAATTACTTGTTAATTTAGTATATAAAGATCTAGTTACATGCATGACATCAAATGACAAAAACTAGATATAAGAAGAGATTTCCTTACATAAACAATGAGGAAATATTGGGCACAATAAGAAAACTCCTTTTCTTATTGTTCTTGAGCTAACAATTGCATGGATGATCCTCCAAAACCTTGAATCTTCAAAGTAGAAGATCTCCTTCAAGTTGCACCAAGAATCAACCCAAATAATCACTAGTATTATTAACTAGATAATAGTAGTGATATAACAATACGAATATTATTAATCTATTACTACTCCAGTAAAAGATGAATACTAGTATTTAGAGAGAGTTTTTGAGAGATGAGGTAAAAGCTCACAAATGCACATGCATGCATAATGAATTGGTGAGATAAAAAGAGAACAAAAAGCCCCCTTTTTTTACTCACCAAAACCGGCCATCACCACATGGGAAGACCATTTAGCTTTTAATTTTATTTGCATGCTTATGACAAGTGTCTAGTATCATTATTACTATTATTTATGTATCTAGTAAAATAAGAACAACCACATTTGTCATTATATTTACTAGTGTGTCACACACACATGTACATAAAATGGGTCCATTTTATTTTGTCATTTGTCATACAAATGCAATGTGTGACATGATCAATTATCTCTATAATTGATCACATCAAATAATATACTCTTAACTCTTTAAGTAGTACATTACTATTATATCTATATATAATAGGTCCCATAATAATAATAATAATCAATTAGCTAAATTTACAACTCCTTGTAAATATATTAACGGCTAATTACCACTATCCATAAAAGCATACAAAACCTCAACTAATTTAGTAATTAACGTTTAAATACTAAATTAGGTCTTATTTAATTGTATTAAAATAAGACGTAAAATTTATTCAGTCAATTATCGTATAATAGACTAATAAACTTAATCGGACAGAGTTCCAAACTCTATCTCCAATAAATAACTCTCGTTACCATGCATATATCACTATATACGCAAGGAACTAATTAGCTGTATCAGATACAAATGATTAGTCTTCTATTTGGGTCTCATCCTATAGGTGTGACCGAAAGGGATCAGTTGATCACCGCCGTCATACGACAATAACGTCTAACTCTAGTCAGCTGAGCGTTACCGATTTACGTTAATCAACTGACGTGGAGTATCAATGTACTAATTATCCCAAATATATTCCGCTCATGAGATTTAATATATCAATGCACTATTGT
This sequence comes from Agrostemma githago, assembly GCA_958450325.1. NCBI lineage: Eukaryota > Viridiplantae > Streptophyta > Magnoliopsida > Caryophyllales > Caryophyllaceae > Agrostemma > Agrostemma githago. The sequence goes on along the minus strand of OY288247.1, from coordinate 17,926,908 downwards.
GGAGGACACTCGCTCCAACAATCTCCCACTTGTCCGATACAAGTTGTGCATGTAGCCACTATATTGCGGAATACTCTTACTCCATCAATGTCTCATACTTGTCTACACAAGTTGTGCGCTACCGATTCTCTTGTCTCTTTGATGTCACATCCTCCCACTCATCACAAGGTGTCTTTCAGGCCGCACTTGTGATTTAAATATAATAAGAGTGGTTTTCTCGATCTGGAGAATAACTGTTTGACCGGAAAATCTACCATAGATCTATTTCCGAGTGTGGCCACGCATTTCCAGTTACTTCTCCTCGAGTGGCCCAAGGACGTATGTACCCGACGTGGGTGGACAATTCCTGTTGACCCAACTTATACTGTATAATGCAGATCACCATGACCCAGAAGATGCCCATCAGCCTCCTTTCACGGCACGACTTAGGACACCAACCTAAGCCAATCGGAAACTGCACCGACTCAGATAAATGGTCGCCAGTCTAAAGAATCGACTCATAGGAATAAAATAGAAATCCCCGCCACGACCAGGCTTCAACTAATTTGATAAGGGACTCTATTGTGGTCACTGCCCGGCAGAGTGACAATCAGTCTGCCTATGTAAATGACCAGTCATCTCCATGACCCCATGGTCTTGAACTAACCATCGATCAACTTACAATCTTGTCACTCCAAGTCGTCACCTCATTAAGTGACAAGGGGCAAAAATACTATGTTCAAACGTTCACTTGAATAGGGTTCAAGATTGTCTCACAATCCATTCGAATGAACAAAGTATAGGTTTAGTCAAACTAAACAAAAAATTCATATTGAAACTCGAACAATGAATGCTATTATCATAAATGTAAAAATTGCTACAATATCCAATTATTACATCTTAGATAACTTAAGGAAAATCCGGGACTTTTCTCAATCCCATTGCAACAACATGACCATCATGTTTAGCCTTTGAAAGAGGCTTGGTTAAAGGATCAGCGATATTCTCGTCTGTCCCAACCTTACATATATCGATTTCCTTCCTTTCCTCGAGATCTCTTATCACGTGGTATTTCCTAAGTACATGTCTAGACTTATTGCTAGACTTGGGCTCTTTTGCTTGAAAAATGGCCCCGCTGTTATCACAACATATGGTGATAGGATCTTCGACGGAGTGGACTACTCTTAGTCCTTCCAAAAACTGACGAATCCAAACAGCTTCCTTTGCAGCTTCCGAAGCCGCGACGTACTCAGCTTCTGTTGTAGAATCCGCGGTGACACTTTGCTTGGAACTCTTCCAACTAATGGCTCCTCCATTCAACATATAAACATAGCCGGATTGGGATTTCAAATCATTCCGATCGGTTTGGAAACTGGCATCCGTGTAACCTCTTACACGTAATTCAGTATCCCCTCCAAACACTAAGAACGAATCCTTGGTCCTTCGTAAGTACTTAAGGATGTTCTTCACGGCTATCCAGTGACTTTCACCTGGATTGGCTTGATAATGACTCGTCATGCTCAAAGCATACGAAACATCGGGACGAGTGCACGTCATGGCATACATGATTGATCCAACCGCGGAAGCATATGGGATCAACTTCATGCGTTCAATTTCTTCGGGCGTGGTAGGACACTGTGACTTGCACAAAATGGTACCTTGACTCATGGGAAGAAAGCCTCTCTTAGAGTCTTTCATTTTGAATCGATCAAGAATCTTATCTATATAAGCTTCTTGACTTAATACCAACGTCCTTTTAGATCTATCTCTATGGATCCGAATACCCAAAATACATTGTGCATTTCCCAAATCTTTCATTTGGAAGTGCTTTCCTAGCCACTCCTTTACGGAAGCAAGCATCAGAACGTCATTCCCGATAAGAAGTATGTCATCCACATACAAGACAAGAAAGGTTACCTTACTCCCACTAATCTTCATGTACAAACAAGGTTCCTCGACACTTCGAGCAAAACCATATTGTTTGATAACATGATCAAAGCGATGATTCCAACTTCTGGACGCTTGCTTAAGACCATAAATGGATCTCTTAAGCTTGCATACCTTCCTAGGATTAGATGTATCTACAAAACCTTCTGGTTGTGTCATATACACTTCCTCTTCTAGAATCCCATTCAAGAAGGCGGTTTTGACATCCATTTGCCAAATCTCATAATCATGAAATGCGGCAATCGCTAGGATAATCCTTATGGAGCGAAGCATTGCGACTGGAGCAAAGGTTTCGTCATAGTGAAGACCATGAACTTGAGTAAAACCCTTTGCCACCAATCTAGCTTTGTAGACATCTCTATGTCCGTCTATGCCATTCTTGATCTTAAAGATCCATTTACACTGAAGAGGTCTCACCTTTTCAGGTAAATCAACCAAATCCCACACTTGGTTTTCGTGCATAGAATCCATTTCGGATCGCATGGCTTGAAGCCATTGCATAGAATCACGACTAGATATGGCTGCCTTGTAGGTGTTAGGCTCGTCACTTTCGCAAAGCAACATGTCTAACGCATCTTCCTCGACAATACCAAGGTATCGATCAGGAGGATGACTAATCCTCGTGGATTTCCTAGGTTCAAAGGGAACAACAACCGTGTCCGAGGAGGAGGGAACGCTTTCCTCCACTTCATTTTCGGTTTGTGGCTCTTGGACTTCATCAAGTTCAAATTTTCTCCCACTCTGTCTTCTAGAAATGAAGTCATTTTCTAGAAAGACAGCGTCACGTGCCACAAACACTTTGTTTTCGTGACGATTGTAGAAGTAATAGCCTTGTGTTTCCTTTGGATACCCTACAAATAGACATTTGTCGGATCTTGGTGCGAGTTTGTTGTCAGACTTGTTCTGAACATATGCCTCACAACCCCAGATTCTCATGAACGACAAATAAGGAACCCTTCCCTTCCATATCTCATATGGTGTCTTATTGGCCGCTTTAGTCGGGCTTCGATTTAGTGAAAATATTGCGGACAAAATGGCAAAACCCCAAAATGAATCAGGAAGCTCAGTGAGACTCATCATGGACCGAACCATATCTAATAAAGTTTGGTTTCTCCTTTCGGCCACACCATTCAACTGTGGTGTGCCAGGAGGAGTCCATTGTGATACTATGCCACAATCTTTTAGGTGTGAATCAAATTCATTATTTAGGTATTCACCGCCACGATCGGATCGTAGTACTTTAATCTTTTTATCCAATTGGTTCTCTACTTCACTTTGAAACTCTTTGAACTTTTCAAAAGCATCGCTCTTATGCCTCATTAAGTAGACATACCCATATCTACTTAAGTCGTCGGTAAAAGTGATGAAGTAGTTGTAACCACCCCTAGCGGTGATAGTCATTGGGCCACACACATCGGTATGTATAAGGCCCAATACCTCACTTGCTCGTGTTCCTTTACTTGAGAAAGGAGCACGAGTCATCTTGCCTAATATGCAAGACCCGCATACACCATAAGATTCGTAATCAAATGGTTTGAGAAGTTTCGTTGAAACAAGTCTCTTTATGCGTCGTTCGTTTATGTGTCCTAAACGACAATGCCAAAGGTAGGATTGATTAGGTTCACCCGTTTTGAGCTTCTTGTTCTCTACATGATATACATCATTAACATTATCTAGAACATAAGTACCTCCGATAGACGTAGCTTTACCATAAACCATGTCATTAAATGAAAAAGTACAACAATTGTCCTTAATCATAAAGGAAAAATCTTCCATATCAAGTACGGAAATGGAGATAATGTTCTTAGTTAAAGTTGGTACGAAATAACAATTATTCAAATACAACTCTAAACCACTAGCTAGAGTGAGTACATAAGTGCCTACGGATATAGCGGCTACTCTAGCTCCATTTCCCATGCGTAGGTCTACATCACCCTTGGCTAGTGCTCGCACGTCCCTCATGCCCTGTAAATGATTACAAAGATGAGAACCACATCCGGTATCTAATACCCAAGTGGAAGTGCAAGTATAGTTAATGTCTATCATATAGAGGGAAGTGAGGACAATACCTGACGGAGTCTCACTCTCGTCTTTCTTGTTCTTCAATTCCTTCAAATATTTGGGACAATTGCGCTTCCAATGTCCCTTGCCATTACAATGATAGCAATCGGCGTCGGCATGTTTGTTAACCTTAGCCTTAGGTTTGCTATTCTCAATAGCTTTCCCTTTATTCTTGTCTTTTCCATGTCTCTTGAATTTGGTCTTACCCTTGTTTTTACCCTTTTGAACCCCAAGGTTGAGATTCTTCATTTTTATAGAGAGCATGTCTCTCTTCTCACTCCCACTAGCCTCCATGTCCCTCTCCGCTTGGTTGAGGAGTGCATGAAGCTCTTGGAAACTCTTGTCCATGCCATGCATATTATAGTTCACCCTAATTTGGGAGAACTTGGAGGGGAGTGAGTGAAGAATGCGACCGATCGCAAGCTTCTTGGGAATGCTACACCCTAGACGCTCTAGTGTGTCAATATGCTCAATCATCTTGAGCACATGAGGACCCACTTTTTGGCCCTTTTCTAGCTTACCCTCGAAGAATTTCATCATAGCCTCATATTGACGGATATCGGGTGATTGGGAAAAAGCCGTCATAACCCTTGAGAATATCTCATATGCATTAAGGGTAATGTATTGAAGCTTGAGTTTTGGAGACATTGACCATATCAAGACATTCTTGATATCGTTGGATATCTTCAAATACTCCTCATATGCGGTCCTTTGTGCCGGGGCGGCTCGAGGACCGGGTTCGATGGGTGGTGGTTCGTTCAAGTAACGAAGGACGTTGTCGGACAACGCCGCACCTTTAATGGTAGACTCCCACTCGATGAAATTACTTCCATCGTCTTTCAAGATACATTTGTCCATAACGGACCTAAGCCAAGAATCCTTTCCGAGTTGAATGGTTGCATTAGTAGCCATAGCGAATTATAAACACTACAACAAAGTTTAGGAAATATTAACATTCATTCTTATATAATTTACTTGTAAAACAATTTTAACAAGTCACTCATATAATGACCCCTCACGAAATTATATAAGCGATTCCAAGACCCGCATCTAGATAAGAACTAACATCGCATGCAATCCTTATGTAAAAACGGTAAGTCATTACTTGACTAATTCTACCCTAGAACTCTCGGTCGATGGATTTCAACCAAATCCATCTCCTAGCCCCGAAATAACTTTTATTTCGTTGAGTCCAACCCAATCTTGGCATGTGATCTTATCACCCTATTTACCCTAGGTAAAAAGGGTCCACGTTGTGGTTGCCCTAATGAACAAGAGGTTCATAGGTGCTTTAATTGGTAAGGCTAAATCTCAATTCTTACGATGCATGTGAGAGGTCTTGTCAATATTAGGTTACTAATCACTTATAAGTGAACTAAGTTGGTGATTACGTAAATAGGTGAATTGACAATCGACGAATAAAATGCATGATTGGCGATTTTGGCATGAGCGAAAATAAAGCAAGCATCAAACAAATAAATCCTAGTATGGCCATCTAGCTAATCTAATTAACTAGACTTTTATAAAATCGGAAACCAACTCCTTGGTCCCTGGCCTCTTCAATGGAACACCACCAAAAGGCACCGTCTTTTGTCCACCGTCTTGTGTAATCTCCGTCTTCATAATAATAAAATACAAATGATACATAGCATTTCCTATTATACATTTGTATGAATAAAACTATTAATTATTACAAACGGGCGATACGAGATCGCAATTAATTACAACCAAATCGATATTCCCTTACATTACGGGTAATACCGATTAAAAGACTAGGCCATACTAGGTACAATCTTGCAAAATAATCAATAAATGACATTCATTCATTCAACAACATTACAATAAATAAAATGCTGTAAAAATCATGCCAAAATCGCCCCATAATTTATCAAGTTCATCCTAGCTCGGTTTTATGGAATTTATTGATTTTTAACCATTAAAAATCATTAATCAACACTTAATTCTCAATTAAGCTCAAACTAATTTTCCAAAACAATTTGGAATTTTAAGAATTAGTCTCCACTAATTTGAAAAAATAAAAATTAGTTTGAATTGATTTTATTTGCTAATTTAATCGGTAAATGGTCAATTTTATGAAATAAATTCAAATTAAATCATAAAACGTCCAAAATTAAAAATGAATAATTTTGTTCATTCTGAAACATTTCCAGGAACTCCAAAACAAAAACTTGTCCACAAATATTCTCGAATAAAATAGGAACAAATAAATGCATGTTTATCGATTCTTATCTCATAAAAAAAAACAATAAACATCCCAAAAGGACAAAATAAATTTCAAAAATTTACACATATGTCCATCAACATATGAAGATATGTACACCAAAAAAAAACCATGCCCAAAAACAACATGCAACTATTTTTAGTTAACTTTTAACATCAAATAGGCATAAAAACTCGGTTTTTAAGGCATAAATGATTATAAATTAGCAAATAAATTCCAAAAATTACCAAACTCGACCACAACCATTTTGAGGTCATTAGGTATGCATGTAGCCAAAAATTTCGTGTGAAACTCCTTTTACACAAAATTTTCGGTTTTTTACAAAGTTATCATATAACCCGAAAAAATGTCAAAAATCGACATGCATGCAACAACAAAGCTCTGATACCACTTGAAGGGTTCGAAACCCACTAATTAGACTCCTCTAATTAGTTACTAAATTACTTGTTAATTTAGTATATAAAGATCTAGTTACATGCATGACATCAAATGACAAAAACTAGATATAAGAAGAGATTTCCTTACATAAACAATGAGGAAATATTGGGCACAATAAGAAAACTCCTTTTCTTATTGTTCTTGAGCTAACAATTGCATGGATGATCCTCCAAAACCTTGAATCTTCAAAGTAGAAGATCTCCTTCAAGTTGCACCAAGAATCAACCCAAATAATCACTAGTATTATTAACTAGATAATAGTACTGATATAACAATACTAATATTATTAATCTATTACTACTCTAGTAAAAGATGAATACTAGTATTTAGAGAGAGTTTTTGAGAGATGAGGTAAAAGCTCACAAATGCACATGCATGCATAATGAATTGGTGAGATAAAAAGAGAAAAAAAAGCTCCCTTTTTTTACTCACCAAAACCGGCCATCACCACATGGGAAGACCATTTAGCTTTTAATTTTATTTGCATGCTTATGACAAGTGTCTAGTGTCATTATTACTATTATTTATGTATCTAGTAAAATAAGAACAACCACATTTGTCATTATATTTACTAGTGTGTCACACACACATGTACATAAAATGGGTCCATTTTATTTTGTCATTTGTCATACAAATGCAATGTGTGACATGATCAATTATCTCTATAATTGATCACATCAAATAATATACTCTTAACTCTTTAAGTAGTACATTACTATTATATCTATATATAATAGGTCCCATAATAATAATAATAATCAATTAGCTAAATTTACAACTCCTTGTAAATATATTAACGGCTAATTACCACTATCCATAAAAGCATACAAAACCTCAACTAATTTAGTAATTAACGTTTAAATACTAAATTAGGTCTTATTTAATTGTATTAAAATAAGACGTAAAATTTATTCAGTCAATTATCGTATAATAGACTAATAAACTTAATCGGACAGAGTTCCAAACTCTATCTCCAATAAATAACTCTCGTTACCATGCATATATCACTATATACGCAAGGAACTAATTAGCTGTATCAGATACAAATGATTAGTCTTCTATTTGGGTCTCATCCTATAGGTGTGACCGAAAGGGATCAGTTGATCACCGCCGTCATACGACAATAACGTCTAACTCTAGTCAGCTGAGCGTTACCGATTTACGTTAATCAACTGACGTGGAGTATCAATGTACTAATTATCCCAAATATATTCCGCTCATGAGATTTAATATATCAATGCACTATTGTGGAGGACACTCGCTCCAACAGATAGCATAGTATTATACATATTGATGACAATATCACATAGTAGTATAATAATATAGAAAATCTCATATAACGTTATAATCCAACTACATATAAGATATGTATACAATAGATTACACAAAACAAACAAATTAAAGTCGAATTTCAAATTTTTCTAATAAACGATGCAGTAAATATACTTTGTACGTCCATTCACAGTATGCATAAAAGTCATTACAACGACAATTCATTACAAGATGTCAATTTATCTCGTCAATTCGCATTTGAGTCTGGGCTGAATCTTACTTCTTGGCAAATCACCTAGTCCCTGCACTAGTGAAAATAATTACCCATTCATTAGTCATTTTCATACGCCCATACGTATATAATTCATCTAATGTTTTGGTAATCATTAAAAAAAATTTCAATGTTTTTATGATTTCAATCTAATTTAACAAAGTTTCTAAAATTAAAGTAAACAAAGAGCAACTAGTATATGATTTAATACTCGCTATTTAACAAATTCATTCATAATGGCAAAATATTTAACCAGTTTTGACAATAATTTCTAGAACTAGTGATACCAAAAACCGCATCGCACCAGCTTCAGCATCATCACAAAAGCTAAAAATCAAAAATTTAAACAAAAAATATGAACAAATGAGGAATTCCATCAGCAACACCACAATTTCCAAAAGTACACCCAAAATGTAGTAAAGAAATTGCTGCACCAGCACAAACATCATCATAAAAGCTCATAATTAAACAGAAAACACGAAGAAAAAATTATTAAATCTTCAACCAATTGTAGAGGATAATAGAAGATTTCTATTCAAGATGCAAGTACGTTTTATACCTCTAAATACACATTTTGAATTCCAGTAGCTGATTGAACATTAGAAAGAGCAGCTTCGCCCCTCTCCTTGTCGCGGCATACCATGTAGAAAAATGCTCCTCTGTGGAAAAAAAAGGAGTATAGATTGATGAATTTAGTTAAAGGAATTGCATCAAGACCTGGTAGTCAGCATTAATATTAAACACAACCAAAATTAAATTACTAGAAAGTCACCCAAACATCCGATTTTTCTACATAACTCCTAAAAGCCGAGTGTGAAAACTGAAATGAAATTTTTCAAGACATGCATCAAATCCAAAACATGTAAATTGAAAGAAAAGCAAGTACAACTCTGAAATCTCACTACACAACAAGTTTAATACCTTGAAGGCGGCATGGGACTTGCTCGTATTTTAATCTTCATGGCAGCCATAACCTGTTTACGAGGCAAATATAGTGTAGACAAGTTTAAGCTTGGATGAGGACTCACGAGTAATAACTCGTGACATTATCATCTAAATTGGCCGAGGTCGAGTGCCACAACCAATGTATTAGTTAGAGGAACCGTAATTGCATTAAACCTACCATACTGGTTCCATGGTAATAACTCGTGACATTATCATCTAAATTGGCCGAGGTCGAGTGCCCAACCAATGTATTAGTTAGAGGAAACCGTAATTGCATTGAACCTACCATACTGGTTCCATGGTATTGGATCTTGTGTCTTCTACTAAGCAGGGAAAAAACAGTCTTCAGGTCTCATATCCCCTGTACTCAGTAATCACCCTTCACTCAAGAACTGAGGGGATAACAACTGAAAAAACACTTATTTTGTCCGACTTAAATAATCGTAAAGCTTTACCTTGTACACACCATAAAAAACGAGTATTTTCTCAAATAAAACTCAATACTCACAAGGCACAACTCATAAACTCACAAGGAATTAACAGTATACATTTGTTCTAAATCTCTTATGTAATTTTTGAGCAAACGAAGGAAAAATGACTTGAAATGAGGGGAGTACTAACTACTACGGACTTGAAATGACTTGAGCAAACTATGAAAATTGGTATTCTTATGCCAGAATACATCGTAATATATCTGAAATCTTTGTACCCCCAATTTAGTGCTAAAGAGGTTTCATTTTCTTACAAAAGTCATGCAAGATTTTGTATATATTCTTAATAAGCTGTAGATTTTGAAGATAATCATCTGTTGAGGAAAGATTTTGGTGGAAGCAATTGCTGGATGTTTCCGTATATACACTGTTGTTTGTTAGTGTATTTTTTAGATGTTTGTTTCCTTAGCTAGACACGAATACATGATAGTGTCCACTGTCAGGTTACAATATCCTTAGCCAGACACACTAGTTTGATGCTACTGTAGTGAGTGAAACGGGTGGTAGTACTTGGTAATGCTTTGACATGATATGATTTGAAGTTGATCGCATGCCATTTAGTAGGCTAGGAGTTTGAGATGTTATATCTCATATACTTTCTAAATTTTTGATAGCCATGCTTAGATTTATTTAGAACTGCTATGATTCGTATCTCGTTATAACTACGGAGCATATAAAATGAGTTGTTTAGAAAACAATTTATTTACAAGTGTTAGAAGAATAGGATTACGCAATTCACGGTGACACACCTGATGGTATATGGGCTACATGGGTGAGAGCATACCTGCTCAAGGACGCTGACTTCATTCAATCTGGTCCATTGCAGCTACCATAGCAGTTCTTGTTACTTTAGGAGTATCATCAGGTGAAAAAAAAATTGTCATACTTATTAAGTGTTTTAAGAGTAACCATGTGTATCACAACTACCATATTTATTAAGTTGCTCAAGCCATTATTGTATTTATCCTACGATATGAGCTAGTATCACGCAACACATGCACTAAGAAAGTTGGTTTTAATATGAAGAAAAGATATTGCCACGCTTTGGGAGTTTCTCTTTTCATCCCAAAATTGAGTATGATTAAAAAATGCTCTATTCTTTTCAGAAATAGTGTTGATTAAATTTCCAAATATTGTCAAATATCCATCTGAAATACATAAGAGACCTTAATACAAACCAATCGTGCAAGAAACATAATTGTGAGGGGAAAAGCTGCTAAATCATACGTCACCTTGAGTAAAGAGTATACAATATATGGAGTAGATTTACTATAGTCTATAGGTCTATACTCTATGAAGTTCGAAGGACAAACAACAACAAAATCATAATAATAAATCCTAGATAGCAAGATATGGTTGATTCCAATTTAGCACTTTCATCTTTTAGGATGGAAGGTGCAAGCCAATTAGTCATATATTTGTTTTAATAAACATGCAATGCAGGCCTATAAATCAGGATAAACAACAACACTGGAATAACATCGGAATCAAAGCAACCCTATTTTACTAAGAATCACAGCTTGCACCTTGAAAATTGCAGCCAATTTTACAGCCTTAATGGTCACACATCATCCTGCTATTTGAATTCACTAACCTGCAGTTCATATTCCATGTAATTCAATATATCATGTCTTGCAACTAATGTAAAAGAGCAGCGTGTGTCCAGTAAAACAATAAATCTAATCATATTCAAAACCTGGGCGATAAAATTAAACAGTAAGAGCATTCATAAATCATGCTATTGTCGATATAATTAACACCCTAACACACGATATTGAACTCCCCTTCCCCCAAATTAAATTGAAATCGTTCAAGTTTTTCATGAATTGAATCAATTGCAGACAAGATCTACACCAAAATCAATCACAAAATCGAGCTAACAAACTCGAATAAATACAATAGAGAAGTAAAGTGAAAACAATAAGATAAAATTAAAATCAAACCTTGAATAATAGAGAATTAAGGCTAAGAGAAAGGAGAGATACTGTGTCCCTTTGCAAGGAGAGAAGGAAGGGGAGAGGAAGAGTGATAGTCATTAGGAGTTCAGTGGAGCTTTTAGGTTTTTTTTTCCGAAGAAAGAAGATGAGAGGGAGTTGAGAAGGTTTTTTTTGGGGAGGGGGAGGGAGCGGGAGCGAGAAATTTCTAATTTTCATATACACGCATAATAAATGTAAAAGAGCGGTTATTATATGAAAACTAATAAAATAAGATGGATGGGTAATTATGGGTCGACGTTTATAAAAGCGTCAAGAGTAAAGAGTCATAAAAGTAAGGAATTTGTAGTAGTGTGTCTGTTCCCCTATCTTCAGCTTCTTGAAAATGGGCTCACATACCAAGGTTAGCTTTGAAATGAAACGGATGATATATTGGACTTTCCCGAGAAACCCCCTTATCTCCTTTTCGGTTTTGGGTGGTTGCAACTCGTGTAACATCCGCTATTTTTTCTAGCATTTTTATCATTTCCGTTATGACTTCGTCATAACTCTGTCACATTTCGGCCTTATGTTTCATCATTATTCCAAGCTCTATTTTCATTTTTGAGTCTAATGGTATTTATTTTTATTTTGAAAGATTTTAATTCTTTTAAATCTATTTATTTGATTTTCTTCGTAAACTAATTATTTTTCTGCGAGGAATTCTACTTCTCTACGAAATAACGTTTTTAAACTCTAATTTAAGCTATTTCTTTTCCTACAAATGTCTAGATATATTTATATAATATTTTCAACTAAGAAATATTTTATTTACGAAAATTTAGCCTTTAATGATTTTATTACGAAGTTTCGTAAATAATTATTTTCGAACGCGCGGTTTACTCGAATTGCTTTGAAATGCTTTTAATAATTTTATGATCCTTATTTTTATCAACCTACAACTAAAAATAGACCTTTTTGGACCATGACACCATGTAGTAACACATTTGATTACAACTTTTATTTACATAACACTTTATGTTTAAACTTTAAGTAAAAAGATATTTTTCTCTTTAATTGATTTACATGCTTAAATTACAAACTTTTCATGCTACCATCACATTCATTTTGGCTGAAATTTTAAGAGTACATTCACATTGTTTTTATCAATTTTAATGCTTCATTCATCCATCATCCTTTCATATTTTTCTTATTCATTTTTACTTCAATTTTATTTTAACAAAAACCTCTTCTTTCTCCCTCTTTTTGGCTGGTGTTCCTGCCCATTTTCAGCAGCCATTTTCATCCATAATCAAGCTTTGATCGTCGTATTTTCATCTTCTAAATTATCGATTTTCTTTTCCCTTCGTTAAGGTAATAATCGATGTTATTTCCGATCGTTATTTACCTTGATTCTTTTAGTTTTTCTCATGGTATTTTTGTACCATGTATATCATGTGAATTAGGATTCTTGGTTGATCCCGAAGCCGACGAATTTATAATCGCCTCGAATTTGGGTTAGAGGTAACGTCGATGTTACTCGGTATTTCATGATTTTAATTGTGTATTTGCATGTATAATTTTTATATTTCATTTTTGACAATATATGTATGTCATATAATCTGGAAAAGTTTTAAAAAGTTGAAAATTTGCATGTTTCGATATTTTTATCGCTTTTACGAGATTAACGATTAAATCGTCATATTAATTTGTAAAATCGTAATATTCGGCCTAGGCGTGTAATATATATTTATATTCTGTAAAAATGATGTTTTTGATGATTTTTAATAATTTAGTATTTTTCTGATATTTTAGTTATCGATTATTGAATTATTTTCGTTTACGGACAAAAACGATTAAAAGCCGGTTTTTAGTTCTAGTACTAAAATATTTTATTTTAATCTTATTTTTGACGTGGTGAAACTTTCTGATGAAATAGAATTTTCTGAATTTTTTCGTAATTCTTTGGAATTGCTAAGTGGATGAATTAATTAATCACTTTAAATCATCGTTTATCGTTAAAACCGCGTTTGTCGTTTAAATTCTCGATTTTTGGTCTTTTAATTTAATCTGGAAAAAATTATGATTCTGATGGTTTCTTAATAAAATGTATTTTTATAATTTTTAGTGCTTTAATAAAATGTTAGGAACGATAAGTTTTATTAATGGAATCGTTAATTGTGAAAACGGGTTTTGAAGACGGTTTTGATGGGATTTATTAAAGCTGGAATTTTTGGAAATCTGGAAAAATAGTATTTTCTGGAAAATCATGATTTTTAAGCTTAATAATAATTTTTGGATATTAATACTTAAATCGTTTTGTAATTACTATTTTTATTAATCGTTATTGTCGAGATTAGACGATTAACGAGAAAACGCTTTAAAAACCGAGTTTTAGGATTCTGGAAAATTTTCTTTTCTGAACAGAATGTTCATAAATATATTTTAACTATTTTACGTAATTTTTGTACTATTTATTAAAGTCTTTAATTAATAAGTATTGATTTTTGGACAAATTACGATTTATCGTTAAAATGCTTCGTCTTACCTAAAAGATTTATTTTTTCAGCTATTTTGAGAATATTTAAATCTGAAACATTAAGAGTTAAATCATCCCTTAACATATTCTAAATATATTCAATGGTTTAATTAAATAAAAGACGTTAAAAGATTTAATTTGACATTTGCCGTAAAATCCTATTTGTAATCGTATTGTCGTAACTAATAATAATTAGGGAATTTTAGCTTTGTAAATTTTGAAAACACCCTGATTAGTATTATTAAAATTTTTAAGACATTCTTAATCATTTTATACACTTGTACGATATTTCAATAACTTCATAAACTCAAATGTTCTTACTTTAATAATTAATATTGTTAAGGCCGAAAGTATTAGTTTTATAAATCTATATCGTTTACCAAAAATTGGTATTAGTATGAACTAATATTTTCACTATTTTGATATAATGCTATTTTTAGTAAAGTTTCTAAAAATAGAAGTTTCCTAAAATAGAATGTTTCCTCTTTTAGAATATAATGGTTACTCCTTTTGTTCTCTTATTATTTTAATGATTATATCTTTTGAATATCGATAATGTCTTTGTTTTGGAGTTATGGAATAAGGACAAGCGTGAGGTTAGAGTAATATATTCTGGGGTTTACGTTTTTGCCATCAACTATAAGGCTGGTGTGTCTTTATGGGGCACACTGGTTGTTGAACCGAGCATATATGGTGTTCGGGAGTGTGTGAACATTTTGACCTTAAACTCGTGCCTCGCAGTGTAAGACGCCGTCGGGTTGAACTGAGTATTTATGGTGCTCGGGAGGGGTGTACATATCATCTTAAACTAGGGCCACGCATTTATAAGTCGCCGTCCTATTATGGTTGAGTAGCCTAGTTAGAGACCGAAGTTTGATTTGTTTGAACTAAGTTCTCGAAGCTAGTTTTAGTACTCTCCTAGTGAAAGTCTAGCCGTCTACACTACTCCTATCCATAACGCCATTTTGAATATTTCTATTATTATCGATATAATTTGGTTGCAGGTTGGCAAATGTTTTATGTTTTCTTCGGAAAACTCATTTTTATTATATTGTTTTGATACGTGAAGTTTTTCACTGAAAGTTTATTTTTATTATAATGTGTTTTACTGTTTTCCATTTTTACTATTTTTCTATAATAGTAATTACAGTTTTAAAATCCTGTTATACGGCTGGGAGAACGTTGACGTTGCTCCCCACTGATTGTGGCTGTTATGTTTTTAACATGGCAGGTATATGTGTTTTCCTTCGGGTGGGCTAGCGAGCAGTTATGGATCCTGCTTGTTTTATTCAGATCACTGTATTATAGATTGTTAAAACCCTTTTTATGGATTTTATTTATTTATTTATTTATTTATTTTGTAGCCATTTTTATTTTATGGCTTATGTATTGACTTACCATTTTTATTTAATCAAGACATAGCTACAGTGTGTTATAATCCCACTTCTACAGTGTTTCCGTCACTGTATTGCGTTAGAATTTCTAGGGGATTACATCTCGGTAATGGCCTTGATCTTTGCTAGGTCAACTTCGATGCCACGCTGGCTGACAATGTGGCCCTGATGTTACCCAAAAACTGCACTTTTGAGGGTTTAACCTCATATTGTATTTGCGTAATCGGGTAAAGAACTTTCTTAGGGCCGCGATGTGCCCGTTTCGATCTTTGGATTTGACGATCATGTCGTCCACGTAGACCTCTACTTCCTTATGCATCATGTCATGCAATAAAGTGGTTGCGGTCCGTTGATAAGTGGCACCGGCATTGATAAGCCCAAATGGCATCACGGTATAGCAGTAATTACCCCAAGGTGTAATGAAAGTGGTCTTACTAATGTCTTCCTCCGCCATTTTGATCTGATTGTATCCGGCATACCCGTCCATGAATGATAGAAGGGCATGGTCGGCCGTATTATCTACTAGTATGTCGATGTGTGGTAACGGAAAATCGTCTTTTGGGCTGGCCTTGTTAAGGTCCCGGATGTCTACACATACTCGGACTTTGCCGTCTTTTTTGGGTACTGGTACTATGTTTGCAACCCAGCCTAGATATTCAGACACTTGAATAAAGCCCGCTTTGAATTGTTTATCGACTTCCTTCTTGACTTTGAGAGACCATTCGGGCCTCATCCTTCGGAGTTTCTGTTTTATCGGCTTGTACCCGTCTTTGATGGGTATACGGTGTTCTGCTATCTCCCGGTCTATTCCCGGCATGTCCTTGTAGGACCATGCGAAGACGTCTTTGAATTCCCGGAGGAGATCTGTGAATTGTTGCTTCTCCTCAGGACCCAAAGATAAGCCCAACTTAAGCATCTGAGGTTCTAAAGGGGTTCTTACGTTGATGGAATCGGTTTCTTCGATTACCGGATTTCGGGACTCCCTTTGTTCAAGTTCCTCGATTAGATGCGGAGGCAATGGTACCTGTTCGTCGGGTTTCTCAATGTCATTGCAAATGAAGTTTTTTAAAATGTTTTGAAAATAAGACAAGTCGTAAGCAGAACGGTTATCGTTATTATTGATAGTGAATTTTGAAAACAGCTCGAAGAGAGCGGCCATCTGATCGTTGGTCAGAGGCGGGATAGGGAGAGCCCTCGGGACAAATTCCGGGGCTCCCGATGGCTTGACTAAAGAAGGGAGAGGGGTTACAGACTCAATCCTAGTAGTGGACCCTCTAGACTTCGACTCAGACTCCGACTTTGACTCTGACTCTGACTCCGACTTGGCTCCATGCATATCTCCTTCACCAGTAGTCAGCTTGTAGACTCGACCCTGACTGTCGGTCCACTTAGTTGTCTTCCTCCAAGCTCTCTTTCCGGTGTCAGCACCCACTTCGGAGATCAGCTTGGTCGGATCGAACCTGCTGCTGCGGAGAATGAAGTTGGCCAGCTCCTGTTTAGGGGTCGGGACGACCTTGTCTTCCCCAAATAGGAGCCCCAGGATGGGCTCAGTACTATTTGTGCCCTGTTTTGATTCGGCCTGGATAAGGGCAAAGATGTCATCTGGGATGAAATTGCATTCCCGAGCCAATTTGGTCTCGGGATATGAGATGGTGGGCTGATAAAGGCGCACTTGCACAGCTCCGAAGACTGGAGTGACGAAGTAATCAGTCAGTCTTGGACTGTAAGGGCCCAAGTAGGTACCCTTGAAGATGTCGATGGCCTTCTGAATACCGGCCTGAACCACGTTTTCCGGGGTTATGGCATACCCCAAGCCGAATCTTGACTCTTCATTGGTTAAGACCTCGATGATCTTACCGGCTGGGAGGCCGGGTCTCGAGGTAGCCCCGGGTAGGTAACCCAAGTGTTGCAGTATCGTGTCGATGCTAGTGGTTAAATAAGGCCGGAAAAGGTATTCTTCTTCGATCATTCCCACGAAGTTGAAACCTCGTGGGTCAGCCCGGCCTGCCGTGTTGCAGCTAGACACGGTTATGGGGGTAGCTTCAAGAGTAACGACCCCATCTTGTAAAGGTAGTTTGACCTTCCTGTGAAGGGTGGAAGACACGGCTTTGACCGCGTGAATCCATGGTCTCCCGAGTAACAGATTGAAAGATGAAGTGACATCGATCACTTGCAATTCTAACTCCTTCTCGATCGGGCCCGTTATGATCGTTAGCTTAACGGCCCCAGCAACTGATTTTGGGCTCCCATCGAAAGCCTGGATAGTTTGTGCAGTTGGAAGGTAGTCAGCCTCGGTAATGCCGAGGGCCTTAGCTGTCCTCAAGGGAAGGACGTTTACTGCGGACCCATCATCAATTAGGGTCATTGGGAGATATTTATTCTGGCAGATCACCGTGATATAAAGGGCCAAGTTATGGGTGGCCCCAAACGGTGGAAGGTCGGACTCGGAGAAAGTGATAAGTGGGCCTTCTCCTTTGGACTTGCCTTTGAGGTGAGGCAAAATAGTGGCTACCATCTTGGTGGGGGTAACCGATGAGTCAACCTTGATTTCAACGAGAGCCTTAGTAAGAGCTGCCCGATGCTCCTGAGAACTAACCAAAAGCTGCCATATGGTAAGATCAGTTCGGACCCTCTTCAGTTGTCTGACTAGGGCTGTGTCAGGGTTTGGTTCTTCAGAAGTGAGTTCCGTCTTGGAAGGTTCAGTGACGGTTTCCGGGATAGAAAGACCGGTCGTGATGACGTGTGTACCGGCCAAGGCTCTGGCTTTAGCTTTCCGGATTTCTTCGATAGTGACGGGGACAGCTTCCCCCTTAGCCAAGTAAACATCATCTTCATTGTCATTCCATATTCCGTTGATTTGGGAAATGAAAGGGGGAATGAGATGAGAGCAGTCGACTACTTCTCCAGTAAAAATGGCGTGAGTAGCAAGGGATTAGTTTTGTTACTCGGCTTATCACTGGGTAGTGGTATCTTCCCACTTTTGATCAGATCCTGAATGAGATGCTTCAATTTCCAGCATTTCTCAGTGTCGTGCCCGTTGCCTTGGTGATAGTGGCAATAGGATTGAATGTTGTAGCTTTTGGATCGCTTTTCGACGGGAACTTCCGGGATTGGGCCTATCGGTTGGATTAGGCCTTTTGAAGACATCCTTTGTAAGGCATTAGCATAGGTTGTTCCTATCTCAGTGAATACCCGATTTGGAGTATTCTTTTTGGTCGAGGTGTCCAATGAGTTAACCTCGTCAAAGATGCTTTGGGCCGCAGTTGTAGTTGCGGGCTTGCTGGAGGATGAACTGGCTCCTTGATACCCTTTGGCAGAGGCCTTAGTAAGGCTTTCTAACCTTAGATCGTCTTCAATTCTTGTACCCATCTCGGTCAAAGTGGCGAAATCAAGTATGATGGCGTACCGGAGATGGATCCGGTAAGCGGGGAGGAGGTTTTTGACAAAGGCCTCCACTAGCACCTTTTCGTTGGGTTTGTCCACCAGCTTTACACTTTCAGCCCTCCACCTTTGAAGTTATTTGGTGAAACCCTCCTTAGGCTCTTGGGCCATAACCTCCAGAGTACGCATGGTAGTCTGGATCTCAGCATTATCCGCGTAGTTTCACGCGAATTCCATTGCAACATCATCCCAGGTTTTGTATTTCTTGGGATCAAGCCTGTAGTACCAGGCCTTCGGGTGATTCTCCAGAGAGGAAGCAAAGAGATGCTTGAACATGGTCGATTTGACCCTCTTAACAGCCATAAAATCCTTGAAGGCCCGGGTATGGAGTACCGGGTCTTCAGTCCCGTCAAACACTGGTAAGCCTGTTAAGTTGAGGTTAGCGGGCAGTTCATCGGTCAAGGGCGAATAGGTACGGGCATTTTCCGTGAGGATGGTGTTTTTAGTGGTCGAGTGGACCTGTTCTTGCAGCTTTTGGACCGCGCCGGCCAATGCGGCCAAAGGTCCGTCATCCTCAATCGAAGCATTGGGGGTTCCTTGTTCCACGACACTTACCCGAGTGACGATGGCAATCTGGTCTTCCCTCATTTGTCTCAATTGGTCTTGGATTTTGGTCAACGAAGCTGTCAACTCATCAATGGCTTCTTTCGTCATGGTTCGAGTGAAGGGTGGCCTGTCTGTAAGAACACCGCGTAATCAGCAACTTAACCCGAATCCTAAAAAAGTACATCCCGAGCAAGGGAAAAGGAAGAAGACTAAGACGGTAATGACTCGGAAAAGACACATAGACGGGTGACTTGTGAAAAGGTGATCCTCCCTTAGGATCCAGCTACGTGGGTTGGGCCCCATTCGAAGGAAGGTTCACGTGAGACATTCCCAGACTTTAGACTCGATTGTGTAAATGGGCCAACCTTTGTTAGAGTATGTCCTGCACAGGTGGGCCTTGCCTTGGTAAAATAAGGCGGACGGGGATAGAGAGGAAACTCGTGATGTAAGATCGACGGAGTTTCGACACTAAAGACTTCGACGACTTATGACACGACCCGACACTGCTAAATACGGGAAGTCTAAGAAGAGGAAGTTTTGAAATATGATTTTTTTTTAAAAGCCTGAAAAAATCGGGAAGAATCGGCCCTTTTTTCGAGAAAAACGGAAAAGGTGGGCCGGGTGACGGTTTGAAAGTTTCGAAAATAATTTCGAGTTTTAAATTGGGCATAATATCGGCTAGAAAAAGGGTTACTTTGAGTACAATCGTAAGTCCTAAATTCGGTATATGTCCGGGATTTTGAAATTGGATATTTTGAAAAGGATGCATATTTTTGAAAATGACGGTTTTTGAAAAGGATGTAGATCAAGTAGCACGTAGTCATAGAAACAGTATAATGACACCATGTATGCTCTTAAACTAAGTCTCAGTCAGTCTATAAGGGTCTATACCAGTGTACATAGCCTAATCGAGAATCGGGGCGAACTTCCTAAGTCGAATTGAGCTTAGAACATGCCGTAAAACCCATACGAATCTGCTATGCACACCTTTTGACATATCCAATTTGGACTACATCAATGGTATAGTGGGACGTCGGTCACCAGTACCGGCCCGGGAAAAAGGGGGTTATGCATGAACCGTAAAACTAAAACGCGTATTGTACGAGTCAAACGATTTCTATTCGAGTCTCACCCTGAGGATGCCGATGGTAAGTCACGCATCAGTTAATCCCCAGCGGAGTCGCCAAATTGTGGACATGCCATAGGTCCACCCCGACGCGGCCACGCGCGGGTTTGGGGAGGCGAATGAATCTCCATATGAGAATGGATCGAATTGAAATTTAAATCGAAGTTGGAGTCGCCACCGAACTTTGTGAGAGTTCGGGCCCGTTCGAACCCACTCTTTGTCGTAGCGGGCCGTGCACAAAATACGGTCCATTTCCGATGTCAGAGTTTATCGGGTTCATCCCTTTGCATTTGATACCGATACCGACGTTATCGGATATCGTGTATTGAATGACTCTCGTTGCCAATGGTTGCGGACATCCGGAAACCGAGGTTCTGAGTAAGGGGTGAGGGTACGTGTTGGGAAGCCAACGAAGGACACACAACCCCGCCCGCACATTAGCGGCCTCTACTAGTATATCGTTTGATGTTTTAATACGCGCGTTAGTTGAACGGGAAAATGATATGCAAACATTGTTTTCCTTAAGCATGTGAGAATTGAACGGGTTGCTAAGTCAATTTAATGCAACTAAAATTTAACGTCGAAGTTGTATTTTAGCATGTGAAGTTCGTTTTAGTATAATAATACAAACGAAAAGAAGAAGTTGCTAAAAAGATGATCAAACGTGTTAGTAACAGTTGAATAAATTGAATGAAAATATGAATGCGATGAATAATGTAGAAATATATCGAGATCTGAAATACCGCTAAAAAGACGCTGTTTTGTCCAAAAAACGATGTTCGAAAAATAATACAAGCGAAGAAAACGGGTCGCGTTTCCAGCCGACCGTGCGACTTGCTTTCGGCTCAAAACATGCCATACAAGATATGATCGAAAACGGGACCATTAGCCTCCCTCCACCCGAGAAACCAAACAATACCACAAACCCTTTTAGCATTCACACCGTCCCTGACGACACCATCGGTTGTTCCCACCGCGACCCTATAAAGGAGAAAGTCCGGAATATCGAGGAAAATTCTGACAACCCACGGGCCTCCACCGAGACGAGTAAATCTGTGTCCGACTCAGAGTCTAGTTCGTCTTAGGGCCTAGACCTAGTAATATAGCAAATGTCTTTTCGTTTCTCGCATCGAGTCAAGAGGTGTGAGGGGGGTCTGTCCTCCACCTCCCCAAAAAACAATATCTCGGGCGAATAGCCCGCTTATTACTATCAATAAAAAGAAATAAACTTTTCTTCCTTTATAATGCGCCTCGACAATCACTCGATTTAATAACGCACTTTCTTGCTTAGAACTTGATACTATGCCGTTTATCGATGACAATAAAACATACCTCGAAACAACGAGGAATTACAAAAACCGAGATCCCGTGTTCTTTTTTTTTACCTATTCCATGCCTGGTATAGAAAGCCACAAACTATCCCTTAGAACGAGCATTCCAGAATCCTATGACAAATCTAGATAGTTTCTTAGCTTGCGATCAAAGACGGAAGGCAAACCCATTTCCCACAATAAATATCCCTCAAATAAAGAGCGACCAACACATACCATAGGTGCTAGTCTGACAAAAAAAAGAGGTCTGAAATGGCCAGAAGGAGCCAAAGGAAAAAGTGAAAACAAGGCCAAGCTAAACCAGCCCAATTCAATAATCAAGACCAAACTCGACGGTCAAAATGAAACCCCCAATCATTCAACTCGACTTTAAGAAGTCCGAACGAAAAGCAAAAAAAAAAAAATGAACAGACCAGTCAACTAGCACCCGAACACTAGCCTCCCTGCATTACAACCCCTTAGACCTTCCCGAGACAGTTTTTAGGAGAGTCCGGAATTTTGAGGATTCAAGCTCAATAGGATAACCCCAACCTTTAGGGCCAGACATGGAAATCAGATCCCACGTAATTTACATCCCGCCCGATTGAAGTCTGAGTCATTCTTGCTCAGCTTCCCATTTCCTACCATATTAAGAAACCATAACCCCATAACCTTAACTCCACAAAAATCAACCTCCAGATCCTAGTTCATCAGAGTCACTCAGTACCTAGCTCCACATTCCAAAATCGTCCAAGCCAGTCACCCTGACCCAAACGCGGTATCTCGGTAATTGTCACTTTCAAGGGGTCACACCCGACCATTTCACAATAATTTTTTTACTAAGGTGAAAATCCATGTGAATATACTCTAAACATCTCACATCGATAATTGGCATAACGAGTCTAAAATCAAAATCACTCACATCTAAAAGGAACTACGAACATTGTTTGGTTCCGTCTAAACACGGGTACGTAGGCAACCCTTCCCCGGATACAACCAAACAACCGAAAAAAAAACAAAGATCGATTAATCAATCCATGTATAAACCGGGACTCCTTTTACGACCCGACCCCTGAGTGATTTAAAATGACGAAGCACAAACGACGAGCCGAGGACGGAATGAAAACCCGAAAGGGAGCCCCGGGCAAAATGAAGAATCGAGTTGCGAGCCGTCGTTATAAAAAAAGAACACAAAAAAAAGAGACAAAACAAAGGTGAGCCGAGGACGGAGTGAAAACCCGAAAGGGCGCTCCGAGCAAAATGAAGAATCGAGTTGCGAGCCACCACGAAAAAAAATATATAAATAAATAAATGTCCTTCTCATTAATGCAAAATCAATTAAATCAAGCCTATGTCAAGGCCCTTTACATCAAACATCCAAAATCCGACTACCCCGAGAAACGACAACGTGTCAAATAAAACCCCACAAAAACTAATGCTAATACACCACGTAATGTCAATTAATACAACATAGTACTAAACGGTTGGGCTCTATCTGTCTAACCTTTCCTTTCCCCTGCCATTTGTGTATGCTTGCTCGGGTCTTTCACCATCGACCCCTCCTAACACAAGCTTCCACCGCCCTAGCCAAAAGCGAGCCCAAACAATCCCCCTCCCCCTTCTCACTCACATTTTCAATATGAGTCTTATCGGTCTCGGCCCGTTTAGATGAACTAACGAATACTAGAATCAATAACGCCGTCTTTGGTCGGGCACTTAGAAACATTAGCCCACATAGCTTCCTTATTCTGTAGTACAATCATCTCCACAATCTTTAACCTTTCTCTCACACCCGACAACCCCAAACGTCGGGAACGACCTCCTGACGTCGCGGAACCCCTTTCCAAAAGCCGAAATGCCCGCGCGAGAATAACAGGTCCACGCAGATATCACATTTCACCCGTCAGACCCACTGGACTTAGACGCCTTTTCATTTTTTTCAGGGGGATAAGCTACCCCACCTAGGCGTGTTGTAGCCTTTTAACGCTTATCGTCAGGTCGCGTCTATAGCCTAACAAGGCAATATTAAGAGTATGCAAAAAGTGGTCTAACTTTTTCAAAAAGTGTCCGGATTTAAATTCTGACTTCGAACAAAACTCGTTATACTCGGTCCAAACACACCAATGTTCACGCTAGCATTTTACATCTCGTCTGTCTCGAGTCAAAATATTTTAATCGACGTACTATCTGATCCGATCTCCGGCTCAAACTAATGCATTTCAAAAAATCTGAAAAAACATTTTCACACTCATGCAATATCAACGCATTCTAAAACGTCCTGAACTACAACGAAGTCGCAAAAAAAATCGAACTTGAAGTGATTACTCGTCAATCTAGGTAAAAAATTCGCCAAACGAAAACGCAAGACTAATCCAACCAATTCAAATACTAAGAATCTAAAACACATATACAAAATATACTAATCCTTATACAAGTCGAGGCTAAGAAAGACCCCTAGAAGTCGCGCCGACGGCAATTACGATCTCACAAAGCAGATCATCTAACCCTAGGTCCTCCAGGTCTATAAGAGGAGACTCACTACCGTCCATCCCTGACAGCATATCTAGAGTAGCTGTCTCGGGAATCCCTCCAGCCTCCTCCGTAGCACCCGTAGCCTCAGCCTCAGCCTCCCTTTCGATCTGATGCCTAGCCTCACCCTCGGCTGAGGTCTCACCCCGAGACTGAGCCAGCTGCTCCTTTAGGAAGGCGATCTCATCAGCCCGAGATTGCAGGAGCCGTTGTGCCTCAACTTCTCTCGCCTCGAGCTCGGTCACTCGAGCCTCCAACTGCCCCACCATATCCGGGACATCCTACAAATACACTCAAACACTAGGAAAATACGCCAACAGTCTAGGAATGCACCTTAGTCACACAAACTCACCGATCGAGGCCCCAAAGTGTCACGGGAAACCCTCGAGGCATAAGCCGGGAAACAGTTGGCAGCCTGCCACAACCGCTGATGGCAAGCCGACGAAACCTGAAAAGTAAAAGCATAGAGGTTAGGCAAACCGACCCTAATGCTTAGAGCCCAAACAAAGGACACAAAAAAACTCACCCGGTACACCCGGTCACGCCACTCAATCCCAACATCCATCTCCTCAGCAGAACACGGGGGGAGGGGCTAAGTGAAGGGTATCTCAGCCGCATCCACCCTAAGTAATGTTAGGGGGAAATCTGGGGGCTGGATGTCATCAGCCGGATCGGCCAGCTGAGAAGACAACAGATTGGTCGGTCAAAGGGCAAATAAACAATAAACCGTAAAGCAAATCTAGAACCCAAAATTAGAACCTTACCACGAGCTGGCGGTACCAAGCTAACCGCCGGGTGACATGAAATAGGTAGGAGGCACCTGGCACCAAGAGTGTGTCGCCTCCCTCTCCGTCCCTATTTTCAAGGACCTCTGTAGCGGTCGATGGTCTAAACATGGTCCGGGGAGGATCAACCGGCACCTTGAAATCGTCATATAGGCACTGACGCACCAACCGCTCGCCCAGATACCAGACAGGGCGAGACAACGCAGGAAGGAGCATTCTCCTATAACTTCTAGGCCTCAGCTCGGTAGTCACATAATCCGGCACGCCCTCGTAATCAGCCCAAGGGCGAGCCACAAACTACACAAACAAAACCAACATCTTAGTAAAACCCGAACCTTGGGGGCTATTGAGAATTATAAGCCATAAAAAGGAAAGAAGAAAGCTTACATCTTCAATGCGTAGCTTGTTCACTAACGCGTTCTCCGATGGGTAATGGTTGATTGTGCTCTTAGGCTGAGCAAGCCTCCACTCGATCCCCGCCGGAAATCTATTTGGGTGCACCCACACCGTCTTAGGTGCCAAACACGGGAAGTAGGTGTAGATCCAAGCCTGAATTAATCCCAAAATAACCTTAGCAAAATCAAGCCGAAACTAAGTAGAACCTTAAATACAAGAACGAGAAAAACAACTAACCTCCAGTATAAGGCCCG
The DNA here is from genome assembly GCA_958450325.1 of Agrostemma githago. NCBI lineage: Eukaryota > Viridiplantae > Streptophyta > Magnoliopsida > Caryophyllales > Caryophyllaceae > Agrostemma > Agrostemma githago. Next base: position 17,901,029 of record OY288247.1, on the reverse strand, counting down.
GACCCACGATGGGCACAGCTGAGGCCGACCCAATCACCAGCGGCCTCACCATGACTTGCAGACAACGAGTCATCTCCGCAAAAGCCGCAGTCACCCAGTCGTAGTGCCCCAGCTGGGTCAGCTCAGCCAGGAAAGGCAAGATCCTAGTGCTGAACCTCTCGCCCTTGTCCGAGAAATGGGTCGATCCTAGAAAATACCACAACCACAATCGGGCATCCTGCTCCGGCGTGTTGGGCTCCCGACCCTCCAATACCGCCACTTGCTCAAAGTGGTCAATAATATAAGAACTCACTATAGCGTGAGGCGCACTATATGCCTCACGCAGTAAACAGTCTCCGATAAGGCCCTGTACCTCATCACTATCTAGGCTAGGGCCCTCAGTGGCCCACCTAATCCTATTTGGGCCCCAAAGCAGGCCGCTAATCATTCCAAAATCCTCTAGGGTCATCCCGACCTCCCCAAAAGCCATGTGGAAGGTCGAGGTAGTATCATGAAAGCGATCTATCATCGCCCTAATCACCATAAAGTTGCACTTAGTCTTGCAACCCACCAACCTAGCCCATTGTCCAACCACGGGACCCAGAGCAGTCCTCTCAATAATCCCCTTTACCGTGGGGGTCAACTTCTGAAAATAGATATCGATACACGTAGTAAAGCCCGAAAAAGTCCTCATCGGACCTGGGGGCTGCAAACCGAAACAATGCGAGGATAAACAAAACAAACCCAACCTAACCCGAGCCAAAAATATAATAGCAATACTAAATCCGAGACACAAACCAATAAGCACGAGTAGAACACTCACCAGGCCCCGTACGATGTGGCTAGAAATATGAAGGTCGAGGTGAAACGTCAGCTGATGATCGTCCCAATCCTGAGCCCATTCAGGCCTCCTCATCCTCCAGTACAGGAACCGGAACGTGAACCCTCCTGGCCATCGTCTCTGGAAGCTTACGCTTCTTCACTCTGTCAAACTCAGCCTCGTTAATAGTCTTGGGATCGCGACGCTGGGACGAGATGCTCCTTTGTCTTCTGCTGATCCCTCGGGGAGTCTGCGAACTAGCCTCGGCAGCCTCCACACTAACACTAGCTGATAAGTGTAGTTTGTAGTGTCTATTTGTTGTGCTTGGTCCCTGTTTCTTTTGTGAAATCGCTCTTTGGAGCGGTTTCTAGGCTACTTATGCTTCTTCTAGTTCATTTTAGGTTCCCAAGACCATTATTGGAGAGATGGAACGATTCTGACTCGTTTCCGACACATTTGGAGCCAACGAAAAAAGCGACGATCACCCGGTGGCTTAGACTCGATCCCGAGCCCTTGGGACCCATTCCCGAGCCCCTCGGACCCGATCCCAAGCACTGAGAATCGATGAGAAACCTAACAAGAGCAACTAGGGACCTTTGGGACCATAAGGGAGGCATACAAGACCCTTCGCGGGCGGGAAGAGTAGCCATCCCGACCGGGAAGGAGTGCGCGAAAACAACACCCACTGATGGGTCATCCCGACCGGGAAGGATCCATCCCGACCGGGAAGGATGGGTCATCCCGACCGGGACCATCCATCCCGACCGGGAAGGAGCTGCTGTATCCGCGTGACTTTCTTTCATTCTCCTTCACTCTTGTAACCTTATAAATACCCTTCCTTTGTATTGTTTAAGCATCTTAGACTCCTCGACATTATTCTAAACCCTAGATAGACTCTCTTAAACCTTAGCTTAATCTTTCATTAATCCTTTGTTAATCTTAGTTTAATCTTAGTAATTAGTCTTGTATTAAGGGAATTCTTCAATATTCATCCAAGATTGACAACCTTGGAAGTTTGTTTTAGGTTTTTCTTATTTATGCAAGTTCTTATCTTTTCATCTTCTTGTTAATAGGTATAATCTTCTTACTCTCTTTACTCTTAATCCTTGTTTAATTCTTCAAGTTTCAATCTTTATTTATTGTTCATTGTTCTTGTTAGTTCATTATGAATGCTAGGGTTATTATGTTGTTTCCTCTTATTATTGTTAGTATTAGCTTCATTACGAGTGAGTAGACTTATTGTGGGGTTATTAGGGGGTTAAGTGTGGATTATGGGTAATTAGGGTTTGATTAAGGGTAAAGGTGGATTCTTTGTTACTAGTCACATGTTAAGAGCTCTATGTGTTTGTTGAATTGCTTGTTTGAGTTGTAATAATGGCCATGCTTCTCATACTTGTTTTTATCTTCTCGTTGTGTGATTGATGTGTGGTTGAATTCTTGTGTATTGGGTAACATCTTGCATGAGTATTCGGGTCTTGTCTTAGACACGAGAGTGCGGACATTGGCTTTGACGCGAGAGCGTGGACCGACCTTAGTAACTAGGTGGCACCTACACCCCTTGATTACCCAACTATCCTACTACACTTATGAACCCAAACTAACCCTACCTTTTCCCAATTTGATTTTCTCCATTTTGCGGGCTATTGTTTCTTTAGTTTACTTGTTTCATTTAGCTCTAGTGTTCCAATTAGTTCTTGTTATACATAGTTCATTGTTAGTCCACTTTCATCCCCTCTAATCATCTTAGTTAATCAATTCTTGTTATTTAGTCTCCCTTTGTGTTGTGTGGGTAATTTAGTCTTGTTTGTGAGTTGAACCTAGTATAGACATCTTCTACCGTCCCCGTGGACTCGACCCGACTTACCCTAGCTACCCGTTAGGATTAGTTGGACTCTACTTGTTGGTGGGGACCCACGGCAAAACCCTACCATCAATTTGGCGCCGTTGCCAGGGACGGCGCATGTTTAGACTTAGTTTGCTTATTAGATTGACTTAGTTACCCCTTTTTTGTTCTCTTTCTTTCCATTGTGCATATTTTGTAGGCTTTTTCTTAGTTTCTTTAGCTTTCTTCTCTCTTTGTCTTGGGCTGTGTTCGTTTATTGTCTTTGCCTAGTGCCCATAAAGCACTAGGTGTTCTCACGTTTGTTCCAAGTGTGTAGTGCATGCCTAGGAGGAGAGACGACTTCTTTCTCTTCAATCCAGAGCCAGAGAGACTCTTTAGAGCCTTTCGCCAACGGACCATTGACCGGGTTAGAAATTCTCAACCGGGTACTAGCAATACCATTGAAGAACAAGCCCAAGGATCCGACTTTAACGAACAATATCAAGGCAATACCGAAGGGACCTTCATCAATCCCTTTGGTACTTCTTCTAACCACTCTTCTCAACCTAGTTCTCCATCAACATCTACATCAACACCCATCTACACCATCATGTCCCTTACATCCAACAATGCTGAAGTTCTCATCTCATTCTACATTCACGGAGGATGTCTTGCCCGGACCAAGCACTTTACCGGCAGCTTATGCCAGAAAATTTGTGGCAAAGACACAATTCATCCAGCTTGTTGAAAGAAATCAATTTAGTGGTTTGCCCACCGAAGACCCGCATCAACACATGGAGACCTTCTCCGATTATTGTGACGCTATATCTCAACCCGGGGTTACTCAAGATCAAATTCGTTGGGTACTTTTCCCGTTCTCTCTCATTGGAAAAGCGAAGCAATGAATCAAGAGTCTCCATAGGTGATTAGTGTAGTTTGTAGTGCCTATTTTGTAGTATTTTGGTCCCATTTCCTTGTGGAATCGCTCCTTGGGAGCGGTTTAGGGGCTTCTTATGCTTCCTTTAGTTCGTTTCAGGTTCCCGAGACCGATTTGGAAGAGTTGGAGCGATTCCGACTCTATACATACACATCTTGGAGCCAACGGAGTAAAGGAACGATGACTCGATGCTTCGGAATCGACCCCGAGACCTTGGGACCCAATCCCGAGCCTCCGAGACCCGATCCCGAGTCCCAAGAATTGATGAGAAGCACATGTGAAGCAAGGAGGAACCAAAAGGGTCATATTGGAGGCCTACAAGACTCATCCCCGACGGGTATGCACCTCATCCCGTCGGGGATGAAGTGCGTTTTCAGGGGTGCTACTGCAAGGCCGTCCCGGTCGGGACCAACCCGTCCCGGTCGGGATGGTGGGTCCGTCCCGGTCGGGATGACCCGTCCCGGTCGGGACCACCTAGCTGTAACCCGCATTTCTTTTCTTCCAATTCCCTTCCATTTGTAACCCTATAAATACTTACCTCTTGTATTGTTTATGCAAGCTACATTAGTTTAGCCTCTCTTAAGCCTCTCTTCAAGTTATAAACCCTAGATTTAGTTCCTCACATTAGTTTGAATCTCTCTTTAATCCTTAGTTAATCTTAGTTAATCTTAGTTAATTAGTTCTTGTATTAAGAAGATACTTGAAGACTTCTCCAAGATTAACAACCTTGGGATTATTTGGGTTTCTCTTTTATGCAAGATATCATCTTTTCATCATCCTATTGTTGGTATAACTTTATTTTCTCTTGTTTATTCTTATTGAATCAAGTTTGAATCTTTACTTAGTGTTTATTGTTATTGATTGTTATTGTTCTTGTTGATGAATGTTAGGGTTGTGATGTGGTTTTCTCTTGTTATTGTTGTTAGTTCTTCTTTGATTATGAGTGAGTAGATTACTTGTGGGTTAGTAGGGGGATTAAGGGTAGATTATGGGTGATTAGGGTTTGATTAGGGGTGAAGGGTAAATCCTTATTGTTAGTCACATTCTTGGCACACCATGTGTTTGTTGAAATGCTTGTTTCGGTTGTAGTGGCCATGCTTCTCATGCTAGTCTTCCTCTACTCATTGTTTGCCTAGTATGTGGACATCCTTTACCACCCAAGTCACCCTACTACACTTATAAACCCGACCTAACCCACCTCTTTTCCATATTTGATTCATCTTGTTAGATAGTCATCATTTCTTTAGGTTGCTAGTTAGTTGGATTATTAGCATTGTTTAGCATTTTTCTTTAGTTGGCTAGTTGGTTTGTGTTTAGTTATTCTTGCTTAGCCTCGCTTAGCCTAGTTGATAGTTAGTCTACTTCCTACTTCTCCTCTCATCATAATTCATCTAGTAGTAGTTATTTGTGTTTGTTTGGTAGCATAGTCTCGTTTTGGGCCAATTTAATCTAAACCTTGAAATACCGTCTCCGTGGACACGACCCGACTTACCATAACTACCGTTAGGTGCTAGTTGGTTATTTAATTGGTGGCGGGATCCACGACAAATCCCACCATCAATTTGGCGCCGTTGCCGGGGACAGTGCATTGTTTAGACTTTGTTTGCTTATTTCTAGACTTAGTTACCCTCCTTTGTGCCCTTCTATCATCTCTTGTGAATATTCTCTAGTTTTTCTTGATTTCTTAGCCTTCTTTTCTCTTTGTCTCTAGTTGTGCTTGTTTGTTGTCGTTACCTAGTGCCCATAAAGCACTAGGTGTTCTCACGTTTGTTCTAGTGTGTAGTGTATGCCTAGGCGGGGAGGTGAATCCTTTCTCTTTAATCCAGAGCCGGAGAGGATTTTTCGAGCTTTTCGCCAACGGACGATTAATCGGGTTAGGATCTCTCAACCAAGTGCAAGCAATACCCATCAAGAGCAAGCTCAAGGAAGCGATATTGAGGAAGCATATCGAGAGACGGCCGAAGGGAATTTCACCAATCCCTTTGGAGATTCTAGTCCTAGCTCCCCTTCTACATCTACTTCAACTCCATCTACACCATCTTCTCCCTTACATCCAATAATGCCGAAGTTTTCCTCCCACTCTACATTTACGGAAGATGTCTTGCCGGGACCCAATGCTCTACCGGCCGCTTATGCCGGAAATTTTACGGCCAAGACCCACTTCATACAACTTGTGGAAAGGAATCAATTTAGTGGTTTACCCACCGAAGACCCGCACCAACACATGGAGACTTTCTCCGATTATTGCGACGCTATCTCTCAACCCGGGGTTACACAAGATCAAATCCGATGGGTTTTATTCCCATTTTCATTAATTGGAAAAGCGAAGCAATGGATTAAAGGTCTCGATAGGGCAACCATGGGCATCGACACTTGGAAGAAGCTTGCATTGGCGTTCTACCAAACTTTCTACCCTCCGGAGAAGACTAATTTGCTTAGGGCCTCCATCACCGGTTTCCAACAACGGGATGAAGAGAGCCTATTTGAAGCTTAGGAGCGGTTTAAGTCTTTGGTTAGATCATGCCCTCATCATGGACTCTCACAATGGTTCTTAGTCCAACAATTTTGGAATGGTCTTTATGAGGACTCAAGAACTATACTAAACATGGGCTCCAATGGTAGGTTCACCGAGGTCGATGATGACCAAACATGGGCGAGAATCGAAGAAATGGCGGTGCATAATTCGCAATATTCTAGGCCTAGGAAGGCAAATCGAGGGGGTAGGCACGAGGTTGATGCTATAACTCAATTAAGCATTGACCTTGGGGCTCAATTGAAGACACACATGGAATCCATTGACAAGAAGCTTCAAGGTCACCTCACTCAAGTCCAAAGCATCGGTTCCTCCAACCAAGCCTCAATTCATGAAGTGAATGCTTTGGGATTTGCACCTCCTTTGCCTTATTATGGCATGTGTGACACTTGTGGAATCGTTGGTCATGACCCTATGAATTGTAGAGGGAGTATTGAGCAAGTGAATGCCTTTCAAGCATTCAAGCAAGGTGCCTCCTATTCTAATCAATACCAAGCTTCCAATCAAGTCCCTCAACAACAAGCCTTTCAACAACAAGCTTTTCAACACCAACAACAACATCGTCCTTATGTTCCACCTCCCTTAAGGGACAACAACCAAGGTTACCAAGGCAACTCAAGGCCTTTCAACAACTTCAAGCAAAGTAACCAAGGTTCATTCAACAACAATCAAGGGTTCCAACAAGGGAACTTCAACCAAGGCTATCAAAACCACAACCATGGCAACAATCAAGGCCTTAATCAAGGCAATTATCATGGGTTCCAAGGGAACCGTCAACATCAAGCAACTCAAGGCAATCAACAACAAAGCAAGCCTAGGAGCCGATCTCCTACTCATGACTATGGTACTCCGTTAGCCCTCACCAATACTCCGCATAATCCATCATCCCCACCACGGGATTTCGACATACAAAGGCAAATGGTGGATGCACAAATGTCACAACAAGGAGCCATTAATCAAATTTTAATGGACAACAAGGAAATGAAAACTCACATGAAGATGATTGAGAATCAAGTAGCACAACTTGCATCGGGAAGTTCCTCAAGACAAAGAGGGCAATTACCCCCTCAAGGTGTAACTCCGACTTTTGAGCATGTCAATGCCATCACCACAAGGAGAGGTACATCTTATGACTTCCCCCCATTCCCGAGTGAGCAAGAGCCGATGCAAGAACCGACAAGAAAGATGACACCTCCAACTCAAGAGAGCTCAAGCTCTGATAATCCGACGGAGGAGCAAGTCTTATGGGAGGTTGAGAAACCTCAACAAGACAAGCTTCCCCCACTTCAAGCTAGAGATAAGGGCAAAAAGAAAGTGTCATTTGAAGAGTCCACCCCGATTGAGCAAAATAAATACCAAGTCAAGTTGCCTTACCCAACAAGGCAAATGAAGACCAAGGTAGACTCTCAATATGACAAGTTCCTTAGTATTGTGAAGAAGTTGGATGTTAGTGTCCCGTTCACCGAATTACTTACCCAAATCCCGGCATATGGAAAATTCATGAGGGAAATCTTGGCTAGGAAGAGATCCGTCGACGAGGAAGAGACCGTCGCGTTCACAAGGGTGGTGAGCGAGCTCATTCAAGGTTCCACACTTCCAAAGTTGAAGGATCCGGGTAGTTTCTCGATCCCGTGCACCATAGGCAACTACAAGATCGAGAGGGCATTATGTGACTTGGGTGCGAGTGTGAGCATCATCCCCTATTCCATTTGTTACCGGCTTAAGATGAACGAGCTTAAACGTACATCCGTTACACTCCAAATGGCCGATAGTTCACTCAACCGACCATTGGGGATGCTTGAGGATGTGCCGGTACAAATTGGGAAGTTCTTCATTCCGGTTGACTTCATTGTGCTCGACATGCCGGAAAATGCTTTCACTCCTATTATTCCTGGGCGCCCATTTCTACACACCGCCGGTGCCATGATCGATGTGAAGAATGGTAGGATCACCTTCGAGTTAGGCAAAGAGAAGTTAGTGTTTGACCTCCAAGGCAACACTCCGCCTACTAGTAATGAGTCGTGCAATATGATCCAAGCCAAGAAAGACATCGATCTAGGGGTTGAGTCGGGACAAAGCTTGAACAAGAAATCTTATGTACTTGAGGATGATGACTCCGATTTGGAGGAGGATGAGAGCCCATGTCATGGGTTTAATGACAAGTTGAAGAGCAAAAAGGATGAAGATGAGCCTCCCTTGGGGCCACATGAGGACCGGTGGACGTTTGGGTATGTCGCCAAAGACCAAAAGTACAAGTTCAAATCGTTGAACTTGGAAGATAGGGATGCCCCGGGAACATCAAGGCAAGGCCATGAAGAGCCTTGGTATGTGGTTGGTTATATCTCGAGCTTGATTGAAGACTTTGCTAGGGCCTTCGACTTGTTTCTTCGTGCCCTTGATGGAGATGGAACTAGTTTTGGTTGTTGAAAAAGATTGAAGAAAGTACCACCTTGGTTTGACGGAGTTCCACAAGAACCGTCTCTTTGTATATATCCCTGTCCCTTATAGTTTGTTTGCTTTTGTGAAATTCTTGATTATTTGGATGATTGATGAGCGTTGTGAGGGAGGGAATTTGATGTGTTGTTTGAGTTTATTGTGATAGGTGTGAAGTGGAAGTGATTCCTAAGGAAGAGCGGTCATTGTTGGAGCTTGGATTGTGTGAAGGGAAGTCGGTTTTTGAAGCTCGGTACGAGCTTTTGGGAGCTATAGAGGGTTTGGAGACTCTTCCCGGCCTAGAAGAGGTCATCCCGTCCGGGATGGAAGGCCCATCCCGATCGGGAAGGATTCCATCCCGTCCGGGATGAAGTGCACAAAAGTTAGGTTCAATGACAGTCCATCCCGACCGGGACGAGGTCTTCCCGACCGGGACGGGACAGTCATCCCGATCGGGACCACCCATCCCGACCGCGATGGACCCCCTGTCCTCCGTTGGCTCTTTTCTTCGTTGTTTGAGACCACCCAACCACTTTATACCCCCTTCCAACCTCCCTACATGTCCTTACTCTCATTGTATGACCCTTACACCCCACATGCACGTTTTCACCTCACTTTCTATTCACTTCAAACCAACTTTTGCATCAAAAACCCGCCTCATTTTGCATTTGTGCCCCAACCATGGAACCGGATCACAATTGGAGAGGAATAACGACGACATGGACAAGCTAAGTACCTATATTGACTTATGAGACGATGGAGCGAGTGAGTTGGTAACCGTATGGTACGGCAACTATCCTCTCTTTTCCGTTTTATAGCTTGTCTTCTTTGTTTATTCCCTTTCCCTCTTATCCTTTGTGTCATGGTGGCCTTCGAGGCCTTGATGTGCTTGCTCCCGACTCTCGATGACGTGACTACATCGAGAGTCATTTCAAAATCCAAATTTTTCAAGATTTTCACCTTTTTGTAGGATTTAGTCGGATTTAGGCAGAATCCGGGCTAGGTGACTTGATTACACCTAGCCCTCCCCTCCCATTTCCTTTTATTTTTGTAGACACCCGCATTTTGCCTGCTAGTGTCTATAGCAGTTCCCGACAAATACCCGATGATGATCGGACGCAAACGTTATTTAGTATACTCGGATTTGGACCCGAAATCAATAATATCTGACATGGACTTTTAGCGGAGTAATAATCTCACAAAACAGACCTCAAATTCAGGCCCTGTGGGTCGTTCCGAGCAAAATAAGACTAATTTGGGCCAAAACCGACACCAAAAATAAATCCCGTCTTTTGGCGACCGGGTCAAAACCCGGTCAAAGACGAACCCGTCACAAAAACAGCCCAAGTGCAGCTTCTAGAAGTTGGCGCCCAACCCCATTTTCAAAAAAGATTACACAATCAACAAAGTCAACCCTTTCCTCTTTTATCTCGATTTACCTAACCCACTCGATCGAGTGGATTGACCCACTCGGTCGAGTGGAGCATCAAAAACCGGATCAGGCCCATTTTCTAGGACACTCGACCGAGTGCACTAGGGCCACTCGATCGAGTAACCCTAGGTCGTGGGGTAAACTCTATAAATACCCCATGACCCTCACTCATTTCACAACTTTTTTTTTTACCAACCTTTACCAAGGCAATTCTACCTATATTCACCTCACATTTCAGCCAAACTCCCTACTCTACAACCCTAAGCAAATACACACCAAAAACCGAGTCTCTTGTCCCTCGAAAAACCGACAATTTATCCACACACACACACACATACACCATAACTTACATACATTCTCGATACTTCATAGTCCCGTCACTATTCGCGAGTCCATTTCCGAGGTCCCTACTAAGCATGTATGTTGAGGGTGTCCTAAACCCCATTTCGATCTTTGTCCTCTTTATTTACGTTTTTTGTATCGTTAATATTATACTTATATTAATATCGTAATTCTAACAACACTAACTCTAACATCCTAACTTTTACATTTTCGTTTACTAACATTACTATCATACCGCGTATATATATATATTAATATCTGTTCCGGTCACGGAAACAATTCACCCGGCCTAGGATCCGGGCTGTATAATCGGGTTAATGGTGAACAAATGATCGTTTGATTTCCCTTGGTCTCCCCTTTCTCTCACTCCCTAGATCGGACCTTCCCGACGGAAATGGCCTGCTCCCTGCACAATGAACGCACAGGGCCTCGGAGGTTGTCCGAGGAAACCCTCTCCGATGCCTAAGTCAGTCCGTGAAATGCCTTGATGAACCTAGCTCGTGAGGAACTAGGTGGCGTTTTTTTAGGAGTAAGAGTCTAGAGAGAGAAAATCCAACCCCCTTTATGTGGGAAATGGGTAAGTATTTATACCTTCCCACAAGAGAGAGGAAAAGAGAAAGAAGAGGAGGGAAATGAGTGGATGTTGGCGCGACACGTGGACTCACCTTGTCCACCCATTTCCCCTTACCTTAGGCAAAATGACGGATGGGTCCTCGGTTCTCCTTCGGCTCTATTCAGGCGGGAACGCCCTGGAAGCAGGCGGCAGGCCTGGTTTGCTCTGTTTGGCGGATGGCCCAAGGGATTAGGGCCACACTTGGAGATTTCAGTGATTTTGATGGAAAGGCTGCTGGACAGACCTTTCTTCCTTCTGGGACTGGTCGCCCTGGGGCCTGATTGGCAGGCGGCCAAAGGCAGGCAACCGACCCCCATCAATTGGCCCTCGCCGGCTGAGGAGGAGCGGGGTTCCTGCTCGGCAGGCGACGTCTTGCTTTGGGACTGCGGGAGGTTGTCTCTTTGGACATTTGCATTTAATGCGTCGCATGTTCCCGAGGGAACATGCCTTAATTCCTCTGGGCACGCAGCGAGTTCAAACGTCTTTCGTTATGATTACCCTCCTTTGTGCAGAGAATTTTTGGGCAGTGTGTCAGTTCGATGATTGGCTTTCTTCCTTGCAGAGGTGGTTGGGGCACCATTAATGCCCTGTTTCTGTTTTTCGTATAAGTTGCATCCTCCTTCACTATTTTTATGACCCATTTCCAATCTTCATTTTGTCTTTAATCATGGCTTGGATCAAAAAAAGTGTAACTCGTCGTGGAGTTAGGCATGTTACTTTCATCTTCAGAGGTTTTTGGAGGCTTCGATATGCTCGTGCTGCTTACCTAGCTGTTCGTCGGAGTCGCCGTTCACAACTTCATTTTCGCCGGAGAAGTCAGAAGGCCTCTTTTAGGATGGGCAAACGCCCTAGGAGGTCCTCGCCTCCTGCTGCGCCTAGGTTTAGGCGTTGCTCCCAGGGAGGGGCTGTTACGACAGGGGATGCCATAAGTGCTTTCCATGGCTGCACCCTGAACAATTTGACCCCAATTCTGACACTGATTCCTCCTTGGCGTCAGGTCCCTCTTCGCCTGTGAAGAAGACAGGCTGTCGCACCTGCGACGAGTCCCGGGCCGTTCCCTTTGGAAGGGACTGGGAAGATAGCAGCCATGACTCTGATGACAGCGAGGGCCTTGGCTGCCTGAGCGACAGGGATGAAGACAGAGCTTCTGATGACCCTTTCCAGGGCTCTCCAGACTGGGACTGGGGTTCGGCTCTCGGGAGTCCAGGCAGCCCTGGGGATTGTTCCCCAGATTTGGGCGATGACTAGGCCTGCGTGGCGGGGCGTTTGATCTCTGCCAGGCCGGAACTTTGGGCCTTATGTATTTTTCTTCTCGTATCTGTCTTAAGATGTAACTTTCTTTTGTAAGGTTTTAATGAAATGAGGATCAGGCGATGCGTTTGTGTGTTGCGATTTTTTTTTTTTTCTTTTTTAGGGGGGACGTCATAGGGTGACCAATCTTCTGACACCCTTTGGTCCTCCCGAGGTTTTTCTTGGGAAGCTGCCTAGAGCAAACCCCCCTAGGGGCGACACGTGGACCGCAGCCCTTGGGTGAATTTCTGAGGGTTGGGCGACTCTTGGCATGCCTTTCTCTCTATAAAAGCGATCAGTTATTCATTCTTTCACTTTTTCCAATCTTTCTTTTCTTTCGACATTCCCTCATTCTCTGTGTTGTCAAAAACCCTGGAGTATTGACGGATCGTATCCTACCTTGCACCCCCATTTCCCTGAGACTCTTTCTTCGGGCTTGTGACGTGCTGTCAGGCGATCTTAGGTCAGATTTTCATCCTCCACTCTTTTTCTCTCTTCGATTTCCTTTTTTCCGCATCTTTTTTTAGAGTAATCATGTCCAGAACCCGTGAAAGGATTTTGCCCCTTATCGACCCATCAAAGAGGGGAGAAGGGATGGATTTTGCCTCCTCCTCTAGGGAGGTTGGTTTTGAGGAAGAACACTCGGCGGACAGTGGGGGCGGTAATTCTCCTGACCCCCCTTCATTTGATGCTATCGACTCGGACGACGAGGCGTTGGAAATTAACCCTTCCCGAACTTCCGGCCCCCTCGTTCGTCGGGAAAAGGGTAGGGTTTACTATTTAGACAGGGCTAAATACCGCATCCCTCTGAGTACTTTCCCGGACCCGAAAAATCGGGAGGTGATCCTCGCTAAGAACGTCGCCGTTGTGATTGAGCGGCTCTATAACTTCGGGGAGGGGTATACAGTTGTTGTCCCCGGCGAAAAGGACACCGTATGAAACCCCCCGGATGGGTGCATAGCGGTTTACCATAAATGTTTAGAGTTTGGCCTTCGCTTTCCCCTCCATCCTGCTTTAGAGGAGATCTTCAGGCGCATGAACGTCGCCGTCGCCCAGCTGACAGCCACAGCTGTCAGGGCGCTGATCTCATATGTCTGGACCTGTCTTTTCCACCGCATGGAGCCTTCCATCGACGCCCTGCGGTTTATGGTGGGTTTACAGATGGTTTCTTCTGGGAGTACGGGCTCCCCTGGTTATTGGTCCCTCTTGAGGCAGAAGGGACATTGTTTGGTGTGGCCTGGTATGGACAGCTTGAGGGATTGGAAGAACAACTTCCTTTACATACACAGCACCCATGGGTGGAGGATTCCTCGTCACTTCAGGAATCATGTCCACACCAGGATGGAGACCCCTGAGGAGTACCACCCTGGCGTGGGCGGAAAGGCCTTGGAGGTTAAGCTAAGTGAGAAGGAGAAGGAGTTGACGGCCTACTTTACAGGCCACACTAACAAGTACGGGGTGTATGGCCCCACCTTATGGCTCCCTCATGCGGAGCTTATAGCGACTGACAATTATTTGACCCGGTTGGGCATGAATCCGGGTCTAGATAAAGGTAGTTCAGGAGTGCTGGTGATTCCTTCTTACTCTTTTTTCTTTTGAAAATGCCTTGACAGCCTGTTTGTTTGTCTTGCAGCTCTTGCCACTTTTATTTGGAGAAAAGGGGAGGTGAGACGCCTGGGCCTGGACGAGAACCTCACTGTTATCCAAAGTCGCCCTTCTCTTCCCCCTGGTTTTAAGAGAGGCGAGAAGAATCTGATGAAGCATTTGAAGGGCCTGACATTCAGTAGGCCAAGGCTTCCCCCTCCTCCTCGAGTTACGCCTGCCAAGACAGCGGTTTCTGAGGCCACCCCCTCTCCAGATGCGAGGGCGATTGCTTTCGAGGCTACCCCTTCGCCTGTTGGCAGGCAAGAGGGCCTTTCAGCAAGGATTCAGATTCCCCCGAGGTCGCGGGCCGCAGGTTCCGAGGAGACTGGGGAGAGTACCTCCCGGGCATTGACCAGAAAGAGGAGTCGGGAGGCCCCTAATGCTGACCAGGTGGTGGACTTGGAGACTTCCACGCCTGAACCCAAGCGTCTTGCTCCGGAGATTCCCGCCACCCTTTTCTCTGAGGAGAACGTTGAGTTCCATTATAATGCAGGTGACAGCCAAGATGTTTCTGCCCTACTCTCCGACTCAGGGGCAGTTCTAACAGACCATCTTCTCAAGACCGTCAAGTCTGCTGCCAGTCAAGTGACCCAGTATATTAAGCGCACCTCCCGAATTATGCAGGCTTCCGCGGAGCTGGCTGCCCTTGGTCGCCTGAGTGATGAGGAACTAGCCAACCCCGACCGCCTTTCTGCAGTTGAGAGGGATGTTGCTCTCATTGCCAGCCTGAAGGATCAGCTGGCGAAAAAGGAGACTGAGCTAGAAGAGGCCAAGGGTCAGGCGATCCACTGGAAGTCTGAGAGCGAGAAGGCTACCCGGGAAGTGTCTCGCCTGGGGGAGGAGTCCAAGAGAGCACAGCAGGCCTTTGCTGAACTGGAGCAGGCCAGAAAGGCTTTGGCTGAACTGGACCATGCTAAGAAGGGCGTTATTGACCTCGGGGAGAGCCTTTCCAAGGCAAACTCTGATCTGCAGGCGGCCCTCGGCGATCTGGCGGCGAAGACCGAGGATTGGGAGAAAGAGAGGGGTGAGATTCTTCAGGAGGTGGAAATGGCTGTGTCGGCGGGCTTCGTTAATGGTGCTAACTCCTGCCTGAAGGTTGTCATGGAAGCTGTCAGGGAGATGTTCCCGGGTTTTGACGAAGATGCTTTCCGGGCCCTTTACACTGCTAAGGATGAAGCTCAAATGCGCAGGCTGTCTGAGGGAGATGCTTCCGGCCCAGACGCTCCCCCTGCTTAACATGGAGGGCAGTCTTCCTCAGAGGGCTCTTGCTCGTCCCCTGCTGCGCCTGTGCCAACGTTTTAATTTCCTTACTTCTTTGCGCGCCGAGCCTTTTGGGGGCCGGCTGCCGTACTCTTGGTTGTAACCATTTGTTTTGAAAACTCTTGTCTTGTATTCCCTTGACACTACTTTTTCTTTTATATGTGAATTTTCTGTTTGCTTTTGTATATTTTGATTCTTCATGAATTTGATTCGCAGTCTGCCTGCCTGTAGGTAGAAGGGTTCCTGTTTGTTTCACTTTTATATAAGGTTGGGGGGCCTGCCCACAGTCCTTGTTAGTTTGGCCTGCCCCTGGCATTTGTTTAAAGTCCAGGGAGCCTGCCCCCTGCCTGCCCAGAGGTAAGCAGGGTGGCTTTTTGTGTTTTTATACAAGGTTAGGGGGCCTGCCCCCAGTCCTTGTTGGTACGACCTGCTCCTGGCTTTTGTCCAAAGTCCAGGGGGCCTGCCCCCTGCCTGCCCAGAGGTAAGCAGGGTAGCTTTTTGCGTTTTTTATACAAGGTTGGGGGGCCTGCCTCCAGTCCTTGTTAGCCTGGCCTGTCCCTGGCTTTTCGTTCAAAGTCCAGGGGGCCTGCCCCCTGCCTGCCCAAAGGTAAGCAGGGTGGCTTTTTGTGTTTTTTATACAAGGTTGGGGGGCCTGCCCCCAGTCCTTGTTAGTACGGCCTGCCCCTGGCTTTTGTCCAAAGTCCAGGGGGCCTGCCCCCTGCCTGCCCAGAGGTAAGCAGGGTAGCTTTTGCGTTTTTTATACAAGGTTGGGGGGCCTGCCCCCAGTCCTTGTTAGCCTGGCCTGTCCCTGGCTTTTAGTTCAAAGTCCAGGGGGCCTGCCCCCTGCCTGCCCAGAGGTAAGCAGGGTAGCTTTTTGCGTTTTTTATACAAGGTTGGGGGGCTTGCCCCCAGACCTTGTTAGTATGGCCTGTCCTCTGCTTGCCCAGAGGTAAGCAGGGTGGCTTTTGATTTGCGTTGGGGGGTTCACTTTTCCCAATTTCGGCAACAGGGGGGCCTCCCCCTATTGCCCCCTGCTCGTTTGTGTGTGAAAGACGCGAGTGTGAACAGGCAACGAGTATAAATCTGTATCTTCTCATTTCTCTTAAAATTTTCTTTTCAACATTGAGGTGGTCGGAGCCGTCGACATTTTTGACCGTCCTCCGCCTTTTTTAGTAAAAGTAAAAACTGCCTGTATTCTTGTTCAGACGTAATATTTCTTTAGTGTGTCTGCATTCCAGTGAGCATGTAGCTCTTGTCCCTCAAGGTTGGCTATTTTGTATGTGCCTGGTCCCAGAACCTGAGTTACTTGGTATGGGCCCTCCCAATTGGCACTCAGCTTTCCATGCTCTCTTGACTTCCCAACCGCCTGCGTCTTTCTCAGAACCAGTTCGCCCATCTTGAAATTCCTCTGTCGTACCTTGCTGTTGAAAGCTTTCCTCATTCGCTGCTGGTAGGCAGCGATGTTGGTACTGGCTTCTTTCCTTAACTCGTTCACCAGGTCCAAGGCTTCGACCATTGCAGCTTCGTTTTCAGCCCGGTCGTACTGCAGGGAGCGCAGAGAGGGGATCCTTGCCTCAATTGGCAATAATGCCTCTGCTCCATATACCAGACCAAATGGGGTCTGGCCTGTAGACTCTTTTCTGGTAGTTCGGATTGACCAGAGTATACTGGGGAGTTCGTCAGCCCACCTACCTTTGCAGTCATCCACCATTTTCTTCAGGCCGTTCAGGATTTGTTTGTTGGCTGCTTCTGCCTGTCCGTTGGTTTGAGGATGACAGACAGCTGAGTAGGCGACTGAGATGTTGTGGCTTTCCAGCCAGATTCTTAGCGGATCATTATCGAACTGCCTGCCGTGGTCAAATACCAACATCTTTGGTAGACTGAACCTGGTGATGATATTTCGCCAGACCACCTTCCTGACCGCCGGCTCAGTGATGTTGGGCACTGCTTCGGCTTCCACCCACTTGGTGAAGTAGTCTATGGCGACAATCAAGAATTTTCTGCCCCCTGTGGCCACTGTGAAGGGTCCTAGAATGTCCATCCCCCATTGAGCAAAGGGGATGGGAGATAGGATTGGCCTGAGCTCCTGGGCCGGGGCATGGATCGATGGGGCGAAGAGTTGGCATTTTCTGCATTTCTGGGTCAGGCTCTTGGCATCTGCCAGCATGGTAGGCCAGTAGTAGCCTGCCCTGAGGGCCTTGTGGGCCAGCGATCTCCCACCAATGTGATGTCCACAAATCCCTGAGTGGATATCCTCCAATACCTCAGCGGCCTGATCCGCCCGTAGGCATTTGAGCAGGGGATAAGTAAAAGACTTTTTGTAAAGTTCTTCATCAATGAGTATGAACCAGGCTGCTTTAGCCTGTATCTTCCTCTTTTGTAACGAGTCTGATGGTAAGATACCATGCCTCTTGTACTGGATGAAGGGAGTCATCCAGCTTTCCAGTTCTTCTTCCACGGTATTAATCGTTTGACAGGGGTTAGTGGACTTCTCGTGTAAAACGTCGACCCATACTGATCTCCGGATGTCCTGTAGATTGGAGCTTGCCAGTTTTGACAGGGCATCTGCTCTGTTGTTCTGGGATCGGGGGATTTGTTTGACCTCATATGATTTTAGGCCGGATAACTCTCCCTTCACCATCTCCAGGTATGTGGCCATTGCTTGGTCTATTGCTTCGTATTCTCCATTGATTTGGTTGGCGATGAGCTGGGAGTCTGTCGCCAGGACAATTCGTTCTGCTCCTGCGGCTTTAGCTAGCCTGATACCTGCGAGTACTGCTTCGTACTCTGCTTCATTGTTTGATGCTGGGAAAACAAATCTGAGAGCATGCTCAAATTCAGTCCCTCCTGGGCTGGTTAGCACGACGCCTGCGCCTGCGCCATTGGCTGTCGAGGATCCGTCAGTATACACGATCCATTCCTGGGCAGGGGCTTCTTCCTCCCCTGAATGGGAGCACTCAGCCAAAAAATCTGCCAAGGCTTGGGCCTTGATGGCCGTTCTCGGCTGGTAAGATATACCTAGCCCACTTAGCTCAATTGCCCACTTCAACAATCTCCCTGATTTTTCAAACTTTTCCAACACCTTTTCCAGGGGTTGGTCGGTGAGGACTACGACTGGATGTGCGTCAAAGTAAGGTCTGAGCTTCCTGGCAGCAACTATGACCGCGTAGGCGGCTTTTTCGACCATCGGATAATTCTTCTCAGCTGCCCCCAGCGCATGACTTACAAAGTATATAGGTTGCTGGACGCCTGCCTCTTCTCGTAGGATGACCGCGCTGACAGTTATATTGGTCACTGCAATGTAGAGGAAAAGTTTTTCTCCTGCTACTGGTCTTGCCAGGGTAGGGAGCCTCTTAAGATGGTCCTTCAATTGCTCAAAGGCCTCTTTCTGCTCGTTCTCCCACTTGAACTGTTTGTTCCCTTTCAGTATCTTGAAAAAAGGAGTGGCCTTGTCTGCTGATCGGGCGACGAACCGTGCTAAGGCGGCCATGCGGCCCGTCAGGCGCTGGATGTCTCTAATGGTCTTGGGCTCAGGAAGGTCTAGAACTGCCTGAATTTTTTCAGGATTGGCGTCTATCCCCCGAGAGCTGACCAAGAACCCCAGGAATTTGCCGGAGCGGACTCCAAATGTACACTTTTTCGGATTAAGTTTCATTTTGTAGGCGCGTAGGGAGCAGAAGGTTTCCTGCAGGTCTATCAGGTGTTCTCTGTCTTCTCTGCTTTTCACGATGGCGTCATCAACGTAAGCCTCGATGTTTCTGCCTTTTTGTTTCTCGAACACTTTATCAACTAACCGCTGGTACGTAGCCCCTGCATTTTTGAGCCCGAATGGCATCATCTTGTACATGTAGGTGCCTGAACTAGTGATGAACGCACACTTCACCCTGTCTGGCTGCCACAAGTATACTTGATGATACCCTGAAAAGGCGTCTAGGAAGCTCAGCATGGAGTAACCACTGGTGGAGTCTACCAGTTGGTCGATTCTGGGGAGCGGATAGCAGTCTTTCGGGCAGGCCTTGTTGAGGTTTGTAAAATCTACGCACATTCTCCATGCGCCTGACGACTTTTTAACCATGACTACATTCGCCAACCATTCCGGGTAGTCACAGACCTCAATAAAATCTGCTTTCAAGAGCTTGTCAATTTCTTCCTTGATTGCTGCGTCTTTTTCCGCAGACATGTTTTGTTTCTTCTGTTTTACAGGGCGGGCATCCATGCTTACATTCAGCTTGTGAACGATGCATGATGGATCAACGCCGGGCATCTCGTCTGCAGAATAGGCAAATACGTCTTTGTTTTCTTTTAGCAGCTTGACCAGTTCATCCTGGTAGGATTTTTCCAGGTCAGCCCCTATCAAGACCTGTCTGCCTGGTTCCAAATCTACCAACATGCTTTCGCCCCCTGGCTCCAGGTGGTCGGGCGCCGGTTGTTCGGCTGGGATTTCGCCCTCCCTGCTGGGGGAGCTGTCAGCCTTCCTTTTTCCTTTCCTTTCTTTTTCGTGCTCTTGTAGGGCCACGGAGTAGCATTGTCTGGCTGACTCCTGGTCTCCACGCACCTTTCCTTCTAGCCCGAAATCAGTGACATACGCTATGGTGAGGGCCCTGATGGAGATGGCCGCCTCGATTTCGTCCAGGGTGGCTCTGCCAATTAGGGCGTTGTAGGCAGATCTTGCATCCACAACAACAAAGGTTGCCCTGACATTTCTGGCAGTAGAGCCTTCTCCAAAGGTTACGGGCAGATCTATGACTCCCATGGGCTGCACGCCTGCCCCACTGAATCCGTATAATGATCCGGGGGCAGGCCGCAGGTGCCTTTTTTCCAGGCCCATTTTCTCGAAGGCGTCCTTATACAGCAAATTCGTGTACGCGCCTGTGTCCACCATACACCTTCGCACAATATGGTTGTTGATCTCTAGGGACAGCACCAAAGGATCACTGTGCGGATATACCACGCGCCCTGCATCATCAGGGGTGATGCTTAATGTCACTCCCTTTGGGCTCCCTGCTTTCTCAGCATAGCAGATTTGGTTCCTTAGCTCGCGCATTTGTCTTTTTTGGCCTCTTCGACTGAGCTGGCCCTCAACCCCCCCTGAAATTACATGGATCACCATGCGGTTTTGCATTGACCCTTCGGGTTTTTCAGACACTTCCTTCTGAGACTTATTCTTAGCTGCGTAGTTGGCCAACCATCCGTTCCTGATTAATTTCTCAATTTCGTCCTTCAGGTGACGGCATTCTTCGGTGGTATGGCCTATACAGTCGTGGAAAGTGCAGAATTTCTTGGGGTCTCCTTTTGGGCTGCGAGGTTTGTTCGGGCGGTTCCATTTAGCAGTTTCTTTTTCCAGTTCGAAGATCTCCGCCCTGGATTTGTTCAGAGCAGTGTAACTGTCGAATCTGGGCTGGTAGACTGTGCGCTCCTTCTTGGGAGTGTCTCCCTCTTCCCTCTGCTTGCCTGACTCACTTCTGCCCCTTCCACCCTGCGGTCCCCCTTGAGGCTTTGTTTGGCCTGCAGGGGTATCCGTCAGGCCGTGGAACTCCTCCTGCAGAATGAACCCTTCAGCAATCTTCCTGGCCATGGCCAGGGTTTCTGGCTGGGCCCTGATCATCTGGTTTTTCATTTCCCCTGGAAGTAGGGAGATTGTCAGGGCGTAGGCGGCAGTGGAATCATCGATCTCCCTAACCTGCTGGTAGGATAGATCAAACCTTCTCATGTATTCTCTCACACTCTCACCCTTTTTCTGTTTCAGGGTCATGAGATCGAAACGGGTAAGGCGTCTTCTCTTATTTCCGGCATACTGTTCGAGGAAAATTTCAGCCAACTCTATGAAGAACCTGACTGACCCCTGGCGGAGGTCTCTGAACCATCCCTGCGCGAGTCCTACCAGGGTGGTAGGGAAAACATTGCACCAGATAGCATCATCTACGTCATACATGCCCATGTGGCTCTCAAAGGCTGCAAGGTGGTCTTCAGGATCTGTCGTCCCGTCAAATTTGATGGTGGGCATTTTGATTTTTGGAATGGGGTACTCCTGTACCTCAGGGTGCAATGGGGTTTTTGTGGGCCTGCCTACCAGTCGTGACCTGCTTTCCCCAGACTGGTTACCGTGTGATTCCCATTGTTTATGGGTCGGTTTCCTCGCACTGGGGGAGCGGTACCCTGGTGGCGGCCTACTGGCTGCTTCATCCTCTGTTTCCGGGGAGGCCTGTCTGGGCCTCTTCCTCTGAGAGTGGCAGAGGTTCTCACCCTGATGGTACCTGGACTCGAGCGGTTGTCCCCGGTTGAGTCTGGATTGCAGGCTTTGGGATAAGCCTGGGGCCGACTGTTCCTTGGCTGCAGGCGTTAGCCTGGAGAAAACTCCGCCTGGTTTTTCTCCCAAGCGTTTCGACATGGGCTCCCTGGGCCTCATGCGCTCCTGTAATCCCCGGGATAAGCCTCCCTGTCCTCCAGACGCCGATTCTGTCGTGTGGATGGAGAACGCCTGCTGGACGGGTGGCTCTGGATCGCCAGTAGTAATGCGCCTTTGCATATGCGTATACGCTTGAGCCGTCCTCTTCGCTTTCCTCTGAGCATTTCTGGCGGCGGTCCGCCTCGTGCCCCCGGCCTCATCCCTGCTGATAGGGGATGGTTGCCTGGGAGCCGATGCGACCCTGCCTACCAAGTCTTCAGGAGTGAAATCTTGGTTCAGCATCGCGGAGAAGAAAGCGGCTGCCTGTGTCATCTGAGCTGGGGTCAGATTAAGAGCGTGTCGTGGGAGTGTCCCCAGCTCAGAGGTCACCGCAGTGTTAGGTCCACCGAGGAGACTGGTTCCCCCTACCCCTAAGATCGTGGCAGGAGGAACTTTCTCCGACTGCGGCATACCATACAGGGGGGTCACCGGTGGGACCGTCGGACCCGTTCCTGCACTGGCATCAACGATTTCTGGCATAATTGTTTTGGTTTTGTGATTATGAGTGGTTGATTTTAGTGGGTAACTCGTGAGCACAACCGTAAGCTCCCCACAGACGGCGCCAAATTGTTCCGGTCACGGAAACAATTCACCCGGCCTAGGATCCGGGCTGTATAATCGGGTTAATGGTGAACAAATGATCGTTTGATTTCCCTTGGTCTCCCCTTTCTCTCACTCCCTAGATCGGACCTTCCCGGCGGAAATGGCCTGCTCCCTGCACAATGAACGCACAGGGCCTCGGAGGTTGTCCGAGGAAACCCTCTCCGATGCCTAAGTCAGTCGGTGAAATGCCTTAATGAACCTAGCTCGTGAGGAACTAGGTGGCGTTTTTTTAGGAGTAAGAGTCTAGAGAGAGAAAATCCAACCCCCTTTATGTGGGAAATGGGTAAGTATTTATACCTTCCCACAAGAGAGAGGAAAAGAGAAAGAAGAGGAGGGAAATGAGTGGATGTTGGCGCAACACGTGGACTCACCTTGTCCACCCATTTCCCCTTACCTTAGGCAAAATGACGGATGGGTCCTCGGTTCTCCTTCGGCTCTGTTTAGGCGGGAACGCCCTGGAAGCAGGCGGCAGGCCTGGTTTGCTCTGTTTGGCGGATGGCCCAAGGGATTAGGGCCACACTTGGAGATTTCGGTGATTTTGATGGAAAGGCTGTTGGACAGACCTTTCTTCCTTCTGGGACTGGTCGCCCTGGGGCCTGATTGGCAGGCGGCCAAAGGCAGGCAACCGACCCCCATCAATATCAAAATTCGGTTTCGGATTCGTTTGACTATAATTGTCGCCCAAAACCCATCTAATCCTTTTACGAGCAACGACGGAGGTGGAGCCCTTTCGAGGAGCCCCGCCCCAATGTACTCAAAGGCGTGACGTGATCGCGACTAATCATAGTTGAACGCGTTCGATCCCATTTTAATTAGTGCGGAACCCGTTGACACGAAAACCGACATTACATAACCCGAAAGGGTTAGTTTCGATGTCGTGACGTAGAGGGAGGTATTCTGTTGCTAATTCAAATTTTCTAACGTAAACGTTTTCATAAAACCCCGACAACGGTATTATAATCGTACACGTACACGATTATAGTACCGGAGGTCGAGTTAAATTCAAATCATGCGATATTTGTATTTAACTCGACCGACCGTCGTTTTTCAACCTCAAAAACGAGACGAGTTGACACTCGTACAGGAACTACTCGACCGAGTGCATAGGCCACTCGATCGAGTAGCGTCCATTAGACTGGGCAGACCCTTTTTCGAGGGGCTACTCGACCGAGTGCTTAGGCCACTCGATCGAGTAGCGCCCATAACATTGGGCAGAAACTTTTTTTTGAGGATGCACTCGACCGAGTCAGACCATGACCCGACAGAGTGGGTCCTGTAACCCAGAAAACCGAGAGCTTAAATGCAACATTTAAGCCTCGTCCTTTTTTACGACTTCTAGTCGACACGTGTAAAGCCAATCACGTGAACCCACTTTTCCAAAACTCTCGTTTATCGTGATAACTCCTTTTGCAAAAATCCGACAACGGTACTATAATCATATAAGACATGATCATAGTACCGGAAAGCCGAACTAGATCTAAATTCGTCAATATTTCTATTTAATTCGGCCAACTCTCGATTTAGAACGCATAAAATCACGGGTCATGACTCGTACAGGTCCACTCGGCCGAGTACACCTGCTACTCGACCGAGTAACACCCCAAATCGTGGGCAGAAACCTTTTTTAGGACACACTCGACCGAGTCAGCCCCGACTCGATCGAGTGGGTCCTGTAGCCCAGAAACTCGAGGGCTCTTTTTTAGCATTCGAGCCTCGTCTTTTTAAAAGCGACTTAGTCGACACGTGTAAAGTCAATCATGTGGTCTCCTTTTCAAAACACATGCATTTCGTCGCGGGTAAACAACTTTGATCGATTTTTCGATGTGATAAGTTGGGACAAGGCATCGAGGCATGGGGTCGGGCTAGCATCACGCCTAGGTTCTATGTCTCCGTCCTTCGTTTGATGCGCAACATAATGTGCATTTAAACGGGGTTAGTCCGCTTACACGTTTTGCGGTCAGGTTTATATACGGGTCCATTCCTAACATTTCATTATTTATTATTCCATTTCTACATCGCTTACGTAATTTTTGTTTTGGCCGGGTTGTATTTCCGCCCGTGTAATCTGTACGTTATTTATGTTTGAGTTTCATTTATTTACCTGCTTATCGCTTTATAAATGAACCTCGCATGCTAAATCATTTTGACTACCAATTAAGATGCATTAAATGACGTAGTTCACATACTATTTATATGCTTAGCCCGAAAACGCTGTTTGAATATCATTTAATCATTTTACTAGCGCGCGCACACGAACACGAACGATGTCTTAGTAGAGGCCGCCATGTGCGGGCGGGGTTGGGTGTCCTTAGTGGGCTTCCCAACACGTACCCTCACCCCTTACTCAGAACCTTTGGTTTCCGGATGCCCGAAACCCTTGGCGCACGAGAGTCATTCTATATACGAAAGCCGGTTTATACGGTATCGATATTGCAATGCAAAGGGACGAGCCCAATGAACTCTGACATCTAAGTGGGCTTACTTTGTGTATAGCCCATGACGACATAGAGTGGGCTCGTATGGTTCCGAATAACCACAAAATTCGGTGGCGACTCCAACTTTGACTTAAATTTCGAACCCGAGAACAATCTCACCAAGAGATTCATTCGCCTACCCAAACCCGCGCCTGGCCGCGTCGGGGTGGACCTACGTCATGTCCACAATTTGGCGACTCCGCTGGGGATACCTGATGTACCACATGTCATCGGGGTTCCTAGGGTGAGACTCGAAGAGAAATCGTTCGAATATTAGTGTGCGCGCATTAGTTTAATGGTTCATGCATAACCCAAATTTTGCCCGGGCCGGTTACTTGTGACCGACGTCCCACTATACCGCGGTGCATTCCTACATGGGTGCACTAAAGACTTCGATGGCGGAACTCACCGGGGTTTTACGGCAGGTCCTAGTTCCAAATCGGCTAGGAAGTCCGTCCCGTTTCGTGAGAATGCTATCGTTGTTGGTATAGACCCCACTTTGACTGACCGAGACTTAGTGTAAAGCATACATAAGCGTCGTTATAATGCCTGTTTGACTACGTGCTACTTGGTTTCCGTGTCATTTTTCAAAAACCGTCATTTCAAAAAATGCATCTTTCCAAAAATACCAAAATTTTGAAAAAACCCGAAATGCTGTCCGTTTCGAGACCCGTCTTTTCAAAATATCCAAATTTCAAAACTCGGAATGCCGCCGAAGATTAGGATCAAACGATTTGACTCAAAATATCCTTTTTCTCTAGTCGGCATGCTGCCCGTTTTAACTCTCGAATTTCCAACACCACATCGGTTTTCTGAATTTTCAAAATTCTAATCTTGGTTTTCGAAATTCCGTTTTTAATTTCCAAACTCTCGGAAGTTCATCCACTTTATATTCAAACTTCAAACATCCAACTATCCTAGTAAACCTTCCTTATTATAGGACCTACCGTCTAGCCGTGTGTCGGGTCTCTGCATAGTATGTCGAAGGTCTATAGCGTCGAAACTCCGTTGATCCTATATCACGAGTTTCCCCCCCTTTCCTGAGTCCGCCTTATCCGTCAAGGCACGACCGACCCGCGTAGGGCATACCTCTACAAAGGAAAGTCCGTCCATACACTCGCGTCAAAAGACTGGGGAAAAGTCTCACGTGGACCTTCCTTCGAACGGGATTAGGCCCACAAAGCCAAAATCCTAAGGAAGTTATACCACCCATCGAGTCATCCGTCTAGATGTCTTTCTCGAGTCTCTAGTCTTCCTTCCTAGTGTCGCTCGGGATGAACTTTTCCTTTCTTTTTCCAAGATCTGGGTTCAGTTTCTGATTACGCGGTGTTCTTACAGACAGGCCGCCAGCAACTAGACACGCTCGAAGGATGGCTACTTTGAACAGCCTACAAACCGCTTTGGACGCCATGGTCGCGAAGCAAACCGACATCGAAGCCCAACTGACGGAAATGAGGGCTGGCCAAGTGGCCATTGTTGCTCGCCTAGCTACGGTGGAGCAAAGGGCTCCTAATGTCGAGACTACCGGGCCCATAACTGAACTGGTTAGCGCAGTGCGTCGACTAGAAGAACAAGTGCATTTGACTGGGAGTAACAATATCCACCGGGAGAATAGCCGAGAGTACTCCATGGTGAGTGACAAGCTGCCCGCAAACCTGAACCTTACGGGTTTGCCCATGTTTGAGGGAACTGAGGACCCGTTACTACATGTACGGGCCTTCAAGGAATTCATGGCCATCAAAGGAGTGGATTCGACCATGTTCAAGAACCTCTTTGCTGCATCCCTTGAGAAGCACCCACGGGCCTGGTACTATAGGCTAGACCCGAAAAAATACCCTACATGGGATGATGTGGCTACCGAGTTCGCCCGGAACTATGCTGACAACACC
Organism: Agrostemma githago; assembly: GCA_958450325.1. Lineage (NCBI taxonomy): Eukaryota > Viridiplantae > Streptophyta > Magnoliopsida > Caryophyllales > Caryophyllaceae > Agrostemma > Agrostemma githago. Next base: position 17,874,513 of record OY288247.1, on the reverse strand, counting down.
GAGATCCAAACCACAATACGATCTCTGGAGGTTATGGCCCAAGAACCGAAGGAAGGTTTTACTAAATACCTTCAACGCTGGAGGGCCGAGAGCGTGAAACTGGTTGATAAGCCCAATGAGAAGACTTTGGTGGAGGCTTTTGTCAAGAACCTCCTCCCTTCCTACCGGGTTCACCTCCGATATGCTGTCATACCCAATTTCACCACCCTTACTGAAGTGGGTATGAGGATCGAAGACGACTTGAGACTAGAAGGCCTCACTAAGGCCGCTAACAAAGGGTACCAAGGGGCTTCTTCCTCCACCACTAAGCCCCAAGCTGCAACTCGCAGCATTTTCGACGCGGTTAATCTACTAGATGCCCCGTCCAAGAAGAACACCCCACCTCGGGTTTTCACTGATATAGGTACCACCTATACCTATGCCTTACAAAGGCTGTCCTCCAAGGGCCTAATCCAACCGATAGGCCCAACTCCTGAAGTTCCGGTCGAGTGACGCTCCAAGAACTACAATGCTCAGGCCTATTGCCAATACCACCGGGGCAATGGGCATGATACCGAAAAGTGTTGGAAGCTGAAACACTTGATCCAGGACCTGATCGAGAGCGGTAAAATCCCGCTACCCAGAGATAAGCCAAGCAACAAGGAGAACCCTTTCAGCACCCATGTCATCTTTGCCGGGGGGGTGATTGACTGCTCTCACCTTATCTCTCCCTTCATCCCGCAAGTGAACGGGATCTGGTTTGACGACGAGGATGATATCTACCTCGCCAAAGGGGAAACCGTTCCCATCACCCCTGAACAGATTCGAGAGGCCAAAACTCGAGTCTTGGCCAGCAACAACCTTTGTCGTCCCTACTTAGCCACAAGCGCTAGGGACACCCCTATCCCGGCAACCATTACCGATCCACTCGGGATGGAAGTCGCCCCTGAAGAGCCGACCGCTGAAACGGCCATTGTGAAGCGACTGAAGAGAACCCGAGTTGACCTCACTATATGGCAACTCTTAGTTAGCTCACAAGCACATCGAGAAGCACTTACAAAGGCTCTCGATCATGTCAAGATCAACTCTCTGGCTACCCCTGCTGAAATGGTAGCCACGGTCCTACCCCACCTAAAGGGTAAGGCCAAAGAAGAAGGCCCAATGATCACCTTTTCCGAAGCCGATCTACCGCCATTTGGGGCCTCCCACAACCTAGCCCTTTACATCACGGTGATTTGCCGGGGCAAATACCTCCCGATGACCCTAGTCGATGACGGGTCAGCCGTGAATGTCCTTCCTCTAAGGACCGCCAAAGCCCTCGGCATTACCGAGGCTGACTATATCCCGACTGCTCAAACCATCCAAGCCTTTGATGGGAGTCCAAAGTCGGTAGCTGGGGCCATAAAGCTGACCATCATCACGGGCCCAATAGAAAAGGAGCTTGAATTTCAAGTGATTGATGTCACCTCATCATTCAACTTGCTTCTAGGTAGGCCGTGGATCCACGCGGTTAAAGCCGTGTCCTCCACCCGCCACCGTAAGATCAAGATGCCTCTGCTTAACGATGTTGTTACTTTAGAGGCAACCCCGATGACCGTGGCTAGCTGTAACGCCACGGGTCGCACGGACCTCTGGGGGTTCGACTTTGTGGGGATGATCGAGGAAGAGTACCTTTTCCGACCTTATTTCACCACGAGCATTGACACAATGCTCCAGAACTTAGGGTACCTTCCGGGGGCTACCTCTCGACCCGACCTTCCAGCTGGGAAAATCATCGAGGTCCTTAAGGACGAAGACTCTCACTTCGGCCTTGGCTATGCCATCACCCCGGACAACGTTGTCCGAGCAGGAATCGAAAAGGCCTGCAACATCATGAAGGGTATCCACTTGAGCCCTTACAGCCCACGGTTGTCTGACTACTTTGTCACACCCGTGTTCGGGGCTGTCCAGGTTGGACTATACCAACCCAATGCCACGCACCTCGGGACCCACTTGGCCCGGGACTGCAACTACATTCCGGATGAGGTGTTCGCCCTCATCCAGTCCGATGGAGCGGACGATGCTGAGCCCGCGCTGGGGCTACTCTTCGGGGAAGACACCATAGCCCCGACTCCAAAAGAAGACCTGGTCAACCTGATCCTCCGCAGCAACAGGTTTGACCCAACCAAGCTGATCTCGGATGTTGGCTCCGAGACGGAAAAAAGGGCCTGGAGGAAGACTGTCAAGTGGACTGACAGTCAAGGGAAGATCTACAAGCTGGTCACCGGAGAGGGAGACATGCCTGAGTCTGAGTCCGAGTCTGAGTCGGAGTCTGAGTCAGAGTCTGAGGTCGAGTCTAGAAAAGTCGGTGCTAGAGTCACTCCTGTAACCCCCCTCCCTTCTATCATTCCTGCTGCTGGCACTTCGGGGTCTGTCCCGAGTGCTTTACCAATTCCGCCACTGACCAATGATCAGATGGCTGCTCTCTTTGAGCTGTTTTCCAAGTTTTCAATTAATAATAACAACCGTTCTGCTTACGACTTGTCTCTTTTAAATCCTGCTTTCAAAAATGATTTATGCTATGACATTGAGAAATCCGACGAACAGGTACCCCTACCTCCACATCTGATTGAGCAACTAGAGCAAAGGGAATCCCGGAATCCGGTAATTGAAGAGACCGAGTCCATAAATGTGGGAACAACCTTAGAACCTCAGATACTTAAGATAGGGTTATCCTTAGATCCCGAGGAGAAACAACTGTTCATAAACCTCCTCCAAGAATTCAAAGATGTCTTCGCATGGTCCTACAAGGACATGCCGGGGATAGACCGGGAAATAGCCGAGCATCGTATACCTATCAAAGACGGGTGCAAACCGGTCAAACAGAAGCTTCGTCGAATGAGGCCCGAGTGGTCTCTCAAAGTAAAAGAATAAGTCGACAAACAGTTCAAAGCCGGCTTCATACAAGTGTCCGAGTATCCGGACTGGGTTGCCAACATCGTGCCGGTTCCTAAAAAGGACGGTAAGGTGCGGGTATGCGTAGACTTTCGAGATCTTAACAAAGCAAGCCCGAAAGATGATTTTCCGTTACCACACATCGATATACTGGTGGATAACACGGCCGATCACGCCCTTCTATCATTCATGGACGGGTATGCCGTATATAATCAAATCAAGATGGCGGAAGAAGATATGAGTAAGACTACCTTCACTACACCTTGGGGTACTTACTGCTATACCGTCATGCCTTTTGGTCTTATTAATGCCGGGGCCACATACCAAAGGACCGCTACCACTCTGCTACATGACATGATGCATAAAGAAGTAGAGGTCTATGTAGACGACATGATCGTCAAATCCAAAGAACGGGACGGTCACATCACCGCCCTGAGGAAATTTTTCACCCGATTGCGCAAATACAACATGAGGCTAAACCCTCAAAAGTGCAGTTTCGGGGTAACGTCAGGCAAGTTACTGGGTCATATCGTTAGCCAACGAGGTATCGAAGTCGACCCAGCTAAAATCAAAGCCATTACCGAGATGCAAGCTCCTAAAACCGAAAAAGAAATAAGGGGATTTCTCGGGAAAGTCCAGTATATTAGTCGATTCATTTCCAAGCTAACCATGGTGTGTGAACCAATTTTCAAGAAACTAAAAATAGGGGAACGGATACTGTGGGATGATAAATGTCAAGCTGCCTTCGACAAAATCAAAGAAATTCTGTCTGCTCCGCCAGTTTTGATGCCACCTCAACCTGGTTTGCCTCTGTCGTTATACCTAACAACGACCGAGACAGCCATGGGGGCTATGCTGGCCCAGACAGTTGACTCTGAGGAACGAGCCATTTATTATATCAGCAAGAAGTTTTTAGAGTATGAGTGCAAATATACCATGCTCGAAAAGACATGCTTGGCTCTAGTCTGGGCCACTAAGAAGCTTCGACACTATATGCTCAGCTATGAGGTCCATGTCCTATCCAAGATGGACCCGATCAAGTACCTCTTCGAAAAGCCCATCCTTAACGGCCGGATTTCAAGATGGACTCTCATGCTGGCAGAGTTCGACCTGAAATTTGTACCGCTAAAAGCTATTAAAGGGCGAATAGTAGCTGAATTCCTCGCTGACAGCCCGGTAGCCGAAGAAGGACACACCGACACTTGGTCCTTCCCAGACGAAGATATTTTCCATACCGACGCCGAAACATGGGATTTATACTTCGATGGGGCATCTAATTTTCGAGGGTTCGGAGTCAGGATCCTCCTAATTTCACCAAGAGGGGAGCATACTCCCGTCTCCATCAAACTGGACTTTGATGTTACCAATAATGCCGCAGAGTACGAAGCATGCATTTATGGGCTACAAGCCGCCGCCAACCTTGGGATCATAAATCTCCGGGTACATGGCGACTCATCCTTGGTCATTAACTAAGCACTCCAAAAATGGAAGACTCGAAATGCTAATCTCGTGGCCTACCAGGCACGAGTAAGGGATCTCGAGAAACAATTCCAAAAGGTAGAGTACATATACCTGCCTCGGGAAGAAAATCAGTTTGCAGATGCACTCTCAAAATTGGCGTCTTTACTGAACATTCCCGACCACGTGACCAGTATGCCAATTTGCGTCGAAAGACGGTCTGAGCCAGCATACATCCATGACATTGAAGACATTGAGATCACTGATCCCGAACCTTGGTACCAGGCTATATTAAAATACCTGACTAATGGAGAATACCCTCCCGGTACTGAGGGTCGAGCCAAGAAAGCCTTACGGAGGCTAGCCACCCAGTTCATCCGTACTGATGACGGGCAACTGTACAAAAAAACGGCACAGGGGGCTCTTCTCCTTTGTGTTGACAAATATAAGGCCGAGAAAGTAATGGCCGATGTGCATGATGGTGAAAACGGCCCACACATGAATGCTCACATGTTGGTCCGAAAAACCATGAGGCTCGGGTATTACTGGAACACCATGGAGGCCGACTGCCAGTTATATGTCAAACATTGCCATAACTGTTAAATCTTTGGCAATGTGCAACATATGCCGCCATCTCTACTCTATACCATGACGTCACCTTGGCCATTCTCGACATGGGGTATCGACATAATCGGGAAGGTGAATCCCTCCGGTACTGGTGGACATTGCTTCATTTTGGTGGCTATCGACTACTTCACCAAGTGGGTCGAAGCTGAATCATATCGCATCCTCAATGCCAAGCATGTCGCCAAATTTATCCAAAACAAGATAATATGTCGGTATGGGATCCCACATGAATTTATCAGTGATCATGGGACCCATTTCCAAGCTGAGACCGCAGCCCTGCTGACTAAGTACAAAATTCAAAGGCATACGTCCTCGCCCTACCGTCCCCAAACCAATGGAGCAGTAGAGGCGGCCAATAAAACAATTGTCACCATACTCAAAAAGATGGCTGATAATTATCGGGACTGGCCCGACAAAATCCCTTTTGCCCTATGGGGGTACCGGACATCAATTCGCACCGCAACCGGAGCGACACCATATTACCTAACCTATGGGATGGAGGCAGTCCAACCAGTTGAGTTAGAGGTACCGTCTCTCAGAATTCTGCTAGAAAGCCAAGTACCCGAAGCTGACTGGGTTCGAGCACGGTACGATTCGTTGGTTCCACTAGACGAACGACGGTCCCGCGCTCTCAACAACATCCAAATCTACCAGAAACGGATCCAACGGGCCTTCAACAAGCGAGTAAGGCCCAGAAACATCAAAGAAGGGGATCTAGTCCTTAAGTCTGTTCGAGCTCTACTACCAGTGGACCCAAGGGGAAAATTCAAACCCAACTGGGTTGGGCCATACATGGTGAAGAAGATCCTATCAGGGGGAGCAGTAATGCTGACGGACCTGGACGGGAATGAGTTCGTCAACCCAACCAACCTGGACCAGCTGAAGCGTTACTACCCTTAGCCATTTCTCAATGTCATTAGCAATTTTTATCAAAATCGTTTATTTTACAAAAAGCAAGTCAATGAGCTAGAATTATTTATTCTACTGTCACGAAACATCTTGAACCACTAGTCTTGGTGTAATTCGAGATTGCAATTTCCTAAGCCTGAACTACGTTTGGTTTGATTCTGCTAATTGCGGATACGTAGGCAGCCCCTCAAAAGGGCACAACCAATGCAATCGAGAAAAGACAGGAACGGTTTAATAATAAACTTTCTTTTATTTATCACAAAAAAGAAGTCCCAATAAACTTGGGAAAATTACAAAATGCAGGAATTCAAAAAAAATATACAAAAAAAAACACACGACAAAATAGTAATAATATTTAAATAATAATAAAAACTAAGGACTCGGTATCTAGGGCATCTTGCCCTTCCCTTTGTCCTTGGCCTCTTTAACCGTCCACTGACGGCGACGCGGAGGAGAGCGTTCCCGAATCACCACAGGAACCTCTTTAGCCCGGACTCGTTTCTTGGAACTCGAGTCCTCATCCATCTCGATAGGCCCGAGTCGGGCCCTCACGGGCTCAGGGAGCCGGTCACGCGGACCCAGTCGGTCCCGGGCCGCCAACCTTGGCCCAAGTCGCCTCTCCAAGTCAGTCTGGGGGCTTTGCCGCCCCCGAGTGCCACTAGCACCGGCATCTTTCGCTCGAGTCTTAGTATGTGACTTAAGACCCGATTCTAATCGGACCAAGGTAGCAGGGGTCTCTCCCTCATCGTAGAATCCCCTATTGTCCTTTGTCGTCTCCCGACGGACCAGTTCGAAGGCCTCATCGACCTTCAGAGCTTTGCGAGCCTCCTCGGACTCCTTAGAAGTCCATTTCTCATAGGCTCGAGAAACCCAAGCGGATTGGCAAGGGTTGGGAATAGTCCATGTAGGACGAGTAAACCATCTCTGCAACCAGGTGTCGCACATAGCATCCGTCAGTTGGAGCGAGACGCTAATAATGGCTTCAGTCTCAGGAATGCGCTGAGACGAACCGAACTGCCTCAGAATGCGGTCCGGGTAAATATGAACTGTCCAGTCAAGGGACAGAATCACAAGGTAACGAGCCTGGTCCCTCTTGGCCAATCCCGTCAGCTTAGAAAGGAACCACCAAGTAACCGTCCACCTAATCAATGGACCACCGTGGAACACCAATTCCTCGTCCCAGTAAGCTCGATTTATATGGTGATTCGAGCTTATCCGGCGCCCTCTTGAACTAATCTGGCTGCTACGGTAGTTGGGAGCGCTCGGAGGAGGCTCTATGATCGATAAGCGCTCCGACAACCAAACCTGCGAAAAGTATACACAGAATTTATGAGCAAAAGAATGGTTCGCTACAGCCCACTCGATCGAGTACATCATCTGACTCGATCGAGTAAGGCTCCCTAAGACAACCAGAAGCTCATCAGGTGTGACACTCGATCGAGTAAACCATCTCACTCGATCGAGTAGGCTCTCCGCAGTTGGGCAGAAGCATTTTGCAGACATCACTCGATCGAGTGACAGTTCCACTCGATCGAGTGACTTACGGACCTCAAGAAACCGCGAAACACAAAAAAAAAAAGAGAAAAGAAAAATTGAAAAATCGCGAGACGTATACCTGCAGAATGAGGGTGCTACCCGTCAGTTGCCGGGTTGGGTCAAGTCGCCTAGCATCCAGACCCATGATGAGTTCCCCAGTGGCTAGCCAAGCAGGGCTATGAACAGTCTCCATCTGGTCAACCACTCCAATCAGTCTAATTTGACCCACGCATGAGTCAGCATCCATCAACCCCTCGAAGACGTAACGGTGCAGCATGCAGAACGCAAAAGCCCTACGCCTGTGAGAAGGCGTAGCCCTTACATCCTGGCTGTTCATGAACTTGTCAGCCAAGTCGAAGAGGGAAACCGTATTTCCCCGCACCATTCGATCTGTCTCAGCATGAGACAGACCCAAGAAATCCCTCAGCCTTCTCCTCGGGTCCGGGTAGAACGGAGGGATAGCAGGACGAGCCACGGGGCTCCAACCTCCGATGGCTGCAATCTCCTCGGGAAGAGGGCATATCTCTCCCCACGGGAATGCGAAGACGTGATGGGTAGTATCCCAAAACGCCAGACAAGCGTCCAAGAAGTGTGAATCAGGCACTAGACGTCGAAGAGGAAACAGGCTGACAATCCCCATTTGGGTCAGCTGAATTCTGTCCTCGTCCCGAAAGTGTTGGGACCAGGCGAAAAGCATTGAAGTGAGATGCTCGACACCCATGGCAGGAACTTGATTTCTCTTGAAAGACTGAGAGATTTTTTAAGAGAAGAAGGGTTTTGATTTAAGGTGCAGTAAGCTGAAGCAGGGAGACCTGTATTTATAATAGGGAAGCCTCATGGTAGCCTAACTAACCCTGCCTCCTCAGCAATCTGGGCCCCAGCATGTGCACGCCTGACTTCAACCCAGAATAGGAATCTAGTTATCCCGAGCTTTCCTAAATTTTTTCTAAAAATTCCTTAAGTTCAAAAAAAAAAATCTTTTTCGAAAATTTCAGCTTTTCTTCAGAATCCAATACTCTTTCCCCAGCACGAGTCGGTGTTTTGCCTATGTGTTACATGCAATTTATCATGTGTCAGCATACAGGTACACCCCAAGACTTCAGAAGCAAGTCCCCGCGCAACTACTTCACTCCCCAACGTGAGCCAATATTTATCCCAGAATGCTACAGTCAAAGCCATGATGTATCAGCATACGGGTACTCCTACACCTCCAAAAGCAAGTTTCACTCCCCACAGAGCTTTCACCGGCAGGACAGGTATGACCCTCTGCTTATGGCTGGCGAGCCCTTCACGCTAGTCTACTGGACTATAAACGACCCGATCGGAAGGCTGCCAGGTCGTAATCTGTGATTGGCCTGGTAGCTACTCTGACTTTCGCCTTGTCCAAGCCTCAGTCAGAGTGGGGGCTCTGTAGACACCCGCATTTTGCCTGCTAGTGTCTATAGCAGTTTCCGACAAACACCCGATGATGATCGGACGCAAACGTGATTTAGTATACTCGGATTTGGACCCGAAATCAATAATATCTGACATGGACTTTTAGCGGAGTAATAATCTCACAAAACAGACCTCAAATTCAGGCCCAGTGGGTCGTTCCGAGCAAAATAAGACTAATTTGGGCCAAAACCGACACCAAAAATAAATCCCGTCTTTTGGCGACCGGGTCAAAACCCGATCAAAGACGAACCCGTCACAAAAACAGCCCAAGTGCAGCTTCTAGAAGTTGGCGCCCAACCCCATTTTCAAAAAAGATTACACAATCAACCAAGTCAACCCTTTCCTCTTTTATCTCGATTTACCTAACCCACTCGATCGAGTGGATTGACCCACTCGGTCAAGTGGAGCGTCAAAAACCGGATCAGGCCCATTTTCTAGGACACTCGACCGAGTGCACTAGGGCCACTCGATCGAGTAACCCTAGGTCGTGGGGTAAACTCTATAAATACCCCATGACCCTCACTCATTTCACAACTTTTTTTTTACCAACCTTTACCAAGGCAATTCTACCTACATTCACCTCACATTTCAGCCACACTCCCTACTCTACAACCCTAAGCAAATACACACCAAAAACCGAGTCTCTTGTCCCTCGAAAAACCGACAATTTATCCACACACACACACACATACACCATAACTTACATACATCCTCGATACTCCATAGTCCCGTCACTATTCGCGAGTCCATTTCCGAGGTCCCTACTAAGCATGTATGTTGAGGGTGTCCTAAACCCCATTTCGATCTTTGTCCTCTTTATTTATGTTTTTTGTATCGTTAATATTATACTTATATTAATATCGTAATTCTAACAACACTAACTCTAACATCCTAACTTTTACATTTTCGTTTACTAACATTACTATCATACCGCGTATATATATATTAATATCAAAATTCGGTTTCGGATTCGTTTGACTATAATTTTCGCCCAAAATCCGTCTAATCCTTTTACGAGCAACGACGGAGGTGGAGCCCTTTCGAGGAGCCCCGCCCCAATGTACTCAAAGGCGTGACGTGATCGCGACTAATCATAGTTGAACGCGTTCGATCCCATTTTAATTAGTGCGGAACCCGTTGACACGAAAACCGACATTACATAACCCGAAAGGGTTAGTTTCGATGTCGTGACGTAGAGGGAGGCATTCCGTTGATAATTCAAATTTTCTAACGTAAACGTTTTCATAAAACCCCGACAACGGTATTATAATCGTACACGTACACGATTATAGTACCGGAGGTCGAGTTAAATTCAAATCATGCGATATTTGTATTTAACTCGACCGACCGTCGTTTTTCAACCTAAAAAACGAGACGAGTTGACACTCGTACTGGAACTACTCGACCGAGTGCATAGGCCACTCGATCGAGTAGCGTCCATTAGACTGGGCAGACCCTTTTTCGAGGGGCTACTCGACCGAGTGCTTAGGCCACTCGATCGAGTAGCGCCCATAACATTGGGCAGAAACTTTTTTTTGAGGATGCACTCGACCGAGTCAGACCATGACCCGACCGAGTGGGTCCTGTAACCCAGAAAACCGAGAGCTTAAATGCAACATTTAAGCCTCGTCCTTTTTTACGACTTCTAGTCGACACGTGTAAAGCCAATCACGTGAACCCACTTTTCCAAAACTCTCGTTTATCGTGACAACTCCTTTTGCAAAAATCCGACAACGGTACTATAATCATATAAGACATGATCATAGTACCGGAAAGCCGAACTAGATCTAAATTCGTCAATATTTCTATTTAATTCGGCCAACTCTCGATTTAAAACGCATAAAATCACGGGTCATGACTCGTACAGGTGCCACTCGGCCGAGTACACCTGCTACTCGACCGAGTAACACCCCAAATCGTGGGCAGAAACCTTTTTTAGGACACACTCGACCGAGTCAGCCCCGACTCGATCGAGTGGGTCCTGTAGCCCAGAAACTCGAGGGCTCTTTTTTAGCATTCGAGCCTCGTATTTTTAAAAGCGACTTAGTCGACACGTGTAAAGTCAATCACGTGGTCTCCTTTTCAAAACACATGCATTTCGTCGCGGGTAAACAACTTTGATCGATTTTTCGATGTGATAAGTTGGGACAAGGCATCGAGGCATGGGGTCGGGCTAGCATCACGCCTAGGTTCTAAGTCTCCGTCCTTCGTTTGATGCGCAACATAATGTGCATTTAAACGGGGTTAGTCCGCTTACACGTTTTGCGGTCAGGTTTTATACGGGTCCATTCCTAACATTTCATTATTTATTATTCCATTTCTACATCGCTTACGTAATTTTTGTTTTGGCCGGGTTGTATTTCCGCCCGTGTAATCTGTACGTTATTTATGTTTGAGTTTCATTTATTTACCTGTTTATCGCTTTATAAATGAACCTCGCATGCTAAATCATTTCGACTACCAATTAAGATGCATTAAATGACGTAGTTCACATACTATTTATATGCTTAGCCCGAAAACGCTGTTTGCATATCATTTAATCATTTTACTAGCGCGCGCACACGAACACGAACGATGTCTTAGTAGAGGCCGCCATGTGCGGGCGGGGTTGGGTGTCCTTAGTGGGCTTCCCAACACGTACCCTCACCCCGTACTCAGAACCTTTGGTTTCCGGATGCCCGAAACCCTTGGCGCACGAGAGTCATTCTATATACGAAAGCCGGTTTATACGGTATCGATATTGCAATGCAAAGGGACGAGCCCAATGAACTCTGACATCTAAGTGGGCTTACTTTGTGTATAGCCCATGACGACATAGAGTGGGCTCGTATGGTTCCGAATAACCACAAAATTCGGTGGCAACTCCAACTTTGACTTATATTTCGAACCCGAGAACAATCTCACCACGAGATTCATTCGCCTACCCAAACCCGCGCCTGGCCGCGTCGGGGTGGACCTACGTCATGTCCACAATTTCCTTCTTTTTATTTTCTTCCCCCATCCATATCTTTTTCCTGTCTCGGCCCATGGTGACTTGACTACACCCCGGCCGGACACATTCTACTCTTTTCTCCATTTTACTTTTTGATTTTTAGCTTTATTTTCGTAGTTTCTTTTCTTTTTCTTTTGTCTCTCCGCACACTACGATTGAGCATATGAGGACATTGCTCGGTTTAATTGTGGGGGAGCGATATTCTAGCGTAGTTAGTTTTATTTTCTCAGATTTTGGAAAAAATCTTTAAAATCCATAAAAATTTGAAAAACTTTCACAAAAATCAAAAAGATTTTCCTTTTGTGTGTTTTTCTTTTGTGTCGTATATTTGTTTTGTTGTGTGTTTTGCCTCCCTTTTCCTTATAGGTTGCTTAATCACCATTAGTTTTGGAAAGCTTTCAAGACATCCGGTAACATCTTCTATCCCTTTCCCGCTTTATTTCTTGTGAATTTTGGAGAAGGATTGTGATGTGGTGTGCTCGGGAGGAGCTTTCTAATGCTTGAGGTTGATTTGGTTGCTCATTTGGAAGATAGGGGTGGTGTTTGTGTTTTCTATGTGTTTGTTTTGTGTTGTTCTTGTTTTGTTACTTTTGTTTCTTTTTCTTCCGTTTTTGTCGAGTCTTTGTTTTGTGTTTTGTTGTGTGTCTTGTGTGTAAATGGTTTTCGAAAACCCGGTTTAGAGGCTAGTGTGTGAGTGTGTACTTTCCCTTCCTAGTAGTGTAAATCGAGTCTTGGACTTTAGTCTAGTAGAATGACCCTAAATCAATGAATTCGTTGGTCCTTTACCTTGAGTCCACCTAGCTAACTAGGGATTTACTACGGGATTTGCATTTTGACCATTATGACCACCCACGGTGTGAAAAGGCCTTGGTTGCCGAGTCCCGTCCCTTAGGTGACCATGTTTAGGATTGTTTAATTAGTCCAAGTTCTCCACTTTTTGTGGGTTTGAAGGGAAATCGCGACCCCCGACTTACCCATTTACCTACCCCCCACACATTTCCACACAATAAAATTGCAAATTGTTGAATTCGTCTTTCTTTACAATAAGAAATGCCAAAAAGCCAAATCTTGCCAAGAAAGGGCAAAGAAAAGAAAATGAAAGAAAGAAAAGAATGAAGAAAAAGAAAAGGCACAAAAGCCAAAAAGAAAATAGAAAAGAAGAAAAAAAATGGCATGGCAAAACAAAGCAAAAATGCAAAAGAAGAAGAAAATGCCAAAAGGAAATCGTCTCACCAAAAATAGAAACCTCACACCTTACAAAATAAGCCTTTACCGACTATTACCGTGAAGAGCCTACCAAAGGACCAAGTCCCTAGGAAGGATGATAGCGGCAATGGTCGGTCTTCCCTCATTTTGCATATTTCCAATTTTTACTTGGACTAGTTAGGCGGTTTTGGACACGGGACGACCCTCTTGGCTCACGCTAAAGGGGGCGGGGTCTCACTTACCTACAGTGTCGACTAACACCGTGGATCATCACTTCCCACTCCGCCGATCGTCCCGTAGTACGTTCTTAGAAGGTTAGGAGGAACCTAGGTAAGTTACCAACGTTTTTGTTGCTTTATCGTCATACTATTAGGGTTTAGTCCACCTCGGTTTGTATTGCTAGCATGGGAACGTTGTCACTTACCTCGAGTCCTAAACCGGTGTTTCTTTCACCGCTTGTTTGAGGGAAGCGGTATTTCTTTTCTTTTGGGTGCAACCTTTTGTGTGTTCGTTTGTGTGTTTGTTTGTTTTTGTGTCTTGTGTCCGGTTGCATCCACAGTTTTGTCGCAAGACCCGACTTGCCTGGCGGAGTGCACTTTTCCTCTAAGTGCACTCGCGTGAGTTGAAAGGGCGTAGGGTGCGCTAATACCCATCCGGCTAGTATAGTAGTTAGTATGTGCTTACTCGAGGGCGAGTAAGGGTTAAGTGTGGGGGAGTTGATTAGTGTAGTTTGTAGTTCCTATTTTGTAGTATTTTGGTCCCATTTCCTGGTGGAATCGCTCCTTGGGAGTGGTTTAGGGGCTTCTTATGCTTCCTTTAGTTCGTTTCAGGTTCCCGAGACCGATTTGGAAGAGTTGGAGCGATTTCGACTCTATACATACACATCTTGGAGCCAACGGAGTAAAGGAACGATGACTCGATGCTTTGGAATCGACCCCGAGACCTTGGGACCCAATCCCGAGCCTCTGAGACCCGATCCTGAGTCCCGAGAATTGATGAGAAGCTCATGTGAAGCAAGGAGGAACCAAAAGGGTCATATTGGAGGCCTACAAGACTCATCCCCGACGGGTATGCATCTCATCCCGTCGGGGATGAAGTGCGTTTTCAGGGGTGCTACTGCAAGGCCGTCCCGGTCGGGACCAACCCGTCCCGGTCGGGATGGTGGGTCCGTCCCGGTCTGGATGATCCGTCCCGGTCGGGACCACCTAGCTGTAACCCGCATTTCTTTTCTTCCAATTCCCTTCCATTTGTAACCCTATAAATACTTACCTCTTGTATTGTTTATGCAAGCTACATTAGTTTAGCCTCTCTTAAGCCTCTCTTCAAGTTATAAACCCTAGATTTAGTTCCTCACATTAGTTTGAATCTCTCTTTAATCCTTAATTAATCTTAGTTAATCTTAGTTAATTAGTTTTTGTATTAAGAAGATACTTGAAGACTTCTCCAAGATTGACAACCTTGGGATTATTTGGGTTTCTCTTTTATGCAAGATATCATCTTTTCATCATCCTATTGTTGGTATAAATTTCTTTTCTCTTGTTTATTGTTATTGAATCAAGTTTGAATCTTTACTTAGTGTTTATTGTTATTGATTGTTATTGTTCTTGTTGATGAATGTTAGGGTTGTGATGTGGTTTTCTCTTGTTATTGTTGTTAGTTCTTCTTTGATTATGAGTGAGTAGATTACTTGTGGGTTAGTAGGGGGATTAAGGGTAGATTATGGGTGATTAGGGTTTGATTAGGGGTGAAGGGTAAATCCTTATTGTTAGTCACATTCTTGGCACACCATGTGTTTGTTGAAATGCTTGTTTGGGTTGTAGTGGCCATGCTTCTCATGCTAGTCTTCCTCTACTCATTGTTTTCCTAGTATGTGGACACCCTTGACCACCCAAGTCACCCTACTACACTTATGAACCCGACCTAACCCACCTCTTTTCCATATTTGATTCATCTTGTTAGATAGTCATCATTTCTTTAGGTTGCTAGTTAGTTGGATTATTAGCATTGTTTAGCATTTCTCTTTAGTTGGCTAGTTGGTTTGTGTTTAGTTATTGTAATCCCCTAAAAATTCTAGCGCGATACAGTGGCGGAAACACTGTAGAGTTGGGATTAAAACACACTGACAAACGATATCTTATTAAAAGAAATGGTAAGTCAATACAAAGGCCTCTTTTTACAAAAGGGCTAAAAGTAAAAATCTTCAAATGGGTTTACAAATCCATAAATTACATGAATAGAGAAAGAGTAGGATCCACGCTACTCGCTAGCTCACACCCAAAAACCAGCAGCAAATACCTGTCATGTTATAAACATAACAGCCACGTCAGTGGGGAGTAACTCGGACGTTCTCCCAGCCATATTATATCATATGGAAAAATAATAGTATTACTATATCAAAATAATTAAAATGAGAAAACATTAAAAACGATATAATAAAATAAGTTCTCGGAGGAAACTTAAAACATTTGCAAACCTGCAAGTCAAAAATTCACTCGATAATATAATATTCAAAAATGGCATTATGGAAATTCGTTCAGTGTGCACAAGGCTAGACTTTCACTAGGATAATACTGGAAACTAGCTTCGAGAACTGTAGACTTAACTCATAACAGAATCCAGTCTCTAACTAGGCAACTCAACTATAACAGGACTGCGTGCAGCGAGGTCCTGGCTTAAGTAATGTACACCCCTCCTGGACACCAACCGTAATCCAGTTCAACCCGACGGCGACTTACACGATGCGATATCTAAGTTTAAGGTCAAAATATACACACTCCTGAACACAAACCATGCTCAGTTCAACGACCAATGTGTCTCAACATAGACACACCAGCTTTATAGTTGATGGCAAAAACGTACATCCCAGACTATATTACTCTAACCCCACACTTCTCTTTATTCCATAACTCCAAAACAAGCCATTATCGATATAGAGAATAAATAATCATTATAAATAACGTGAAGATAAAAGGGAATAAACATTTTATATTAAAAGGGGAAACTTTCTATAAATAGAAACTTACTAATTTAGAAACTTACTTAAAATAGAAAGTCTTATAGAAAATACGTAAGTTATTAAAATGAGTGAAATGTGTTAAAAATAGCATTTCTAACGAAATGAACCTTTTATTATTATTATCGTCGTTATCGTAACTTTAATATATTTCCAAGTTCGTTACTCAAAATATAAATAAAATATAATAAGTCAATGTATAATATTTTATAAATAATTAGGAAATCGATTTAAACTATAAATTTTAGAAAAGAAATATTTTAAGAAAAACGATATCAAAATTAATTGAGTCAACGAGTTTTATAAATGAAATGAGATTTACAAAGATTTCAAATTAGTTTTAATAAATAGCTTTTACTAATAAATAATACGAATTTTTAATAAAAATAGTCAATCGGAAATTATTAGTGAAAATAGTCTCGACTAAAATTATATTTAAAACTAAAACGACTAATTTCTCATTGATTAGTATAAATCGTAAAATGAAAATTAATTTATTGAACGAGTATACAAATCTCGATTATAATATAAAAGTACGATTTTGAGTTAAAATTATAATTTAACAAAATATGACGAAAATATGAAATCGATACTATTTTATTACTAGTGTCACGATAACCAACAAAATATTATAACGATCGTAAATAATTAAATTACTAACGATTTATAAAACGATATCGAAAGTTATAAAAAATATAGAAAGGCGTATGATTTAAAATTAATATAATTAGCAATAATATATAGCTAAAATAGAAAATCGAAGTTAAAATATTTACTACATACTACTACTCAAACATACGATATAAAATCGAGTAACGTCCTAAAGTTACCTTGAGTCGATAATCGAAACAATCACGTTCCAAACCGCGATGGTCACACAAAATTCCAGAAAATTGGAGAAGGACGGAGGATGAAGATTGGGGAGCAAAGTACAGAAACTCGAAGAGGATTGCATCGAGCATCAACAGCCTGTGGCAGCACAAAAATCGACAGCTGCAGTGTGAGATGACAAGGTCGACAAAGAAACGGAAAATCAGAAGCACTAGCAGCATACGAACAACGGTAGACAGCAGCGGCAACAGTACACGACAAACACTAGTACGAACCAGAAGCGATGAGATACAAACCGACAGCAGCAACGAGTATAAGCGAGAAACAGCAGCAGAACGGAACTAACAGAACAGAACGACCGCGATCGAATACAAACGACAACAGACGAGAAGCAAGAAAGAGAAGAAACGAAGAAGAAGAACACGAGATCGAACTGGAATATCGAAATCAGGAGAAGAACGATAATAGAACAACCGCAACAACAAGAAACGTAGCAGCAGAATCGTGCAGCAGCGGCAAAAGCAAGACAGCGAGGACAGAGAACATCAATAACACGACAATAAGGGCAAAACAGGAACTTACAGCAGGCGGACATCACGACAAAACGAAGAAGAAGGAGACTCAGCAGCAAGACGTAGCAGCAGCAGCAGAAAAACGCAGCAAAATGGATGAATACATAAGGAGACGAAGAAGAGAAGAAGTGGACTGTAAAGTAACTGCTGGAACAGCACACGACAGCAATAAAACGAACAACAGGACATCGACAACAACAATCAACGATAGTACCACAATAACAGCAGCGACCTCGAAACGAAGAGGGAAAAGGACGGAATACCTTTCGACGAGTCCGGGTCGAAGATAGCACACGCACGAACCAGCAGCAGCTTCATCAGCGTAGGAAACAGCAGCAACAGCGGCAGCAACTCGAACCACAACAAAGGCGGTACAGCAGCAGCAAACACAGCAGTTAAAAGGGGGAAACAGAAGAAGAGGAAGAAGGACGAGGGCGAAGAAGGAGACATACGGGCAGTAGGGTAAAGCAGCGGCAGCAATGTAGCAGCAGCAGCGACGGAGCGTAGCAGCAGCAGAGATGCACCGCAGCAGCAGCGAGGATGAAGGAAAAGTGACAGCAGCAGGGTCGCAAAAGCAGAAGGCGGCAAAAGATGGACGGGAAAAAGGGACTCGATACGAAGATTGAAGGAGAAGGAGAGCGTGAAGAGGAGGCTAGAAGACGGAGATGATGCAGGTTGAAAAGAGTGAATGAATGATGAATTGAGACGGTGGAATGTATTAGAGAAAGTGTAAGGGAAAATGAATGAATGAATGAATGAGGCTGAAATGGTGGAAAGAATGAATATCAACACCAAAAAAAGTGAAGCGGTGGAATGTATGGGGGAGAAATGAATTAATCAGTAAAGGGGGGCCGAATTCAGAAATATGAAGGGTTGGATTCAACTCAACAAATAAGAAAAAGTGTCCGGATTCAGAAATGAATCAGGTAGGAAAATACGAATTAAACGAATCCCGTAACGATAAGTTGACTGACCCACGAATCGAATTAAAACGAGTTAAAAAGATTAATAAATAATCGGGCCGTCGAATAAAATGAGTAAATAAATCACTCGAGACGAAAACGAAGCTTACAGAAATAAATAATTAGACGATCAAATAGTATTTCCCGATAAATGATAAATTTTCGATAAAGTGAATTAAATTGATTTCTCGAGGAAAGAAAATAAATATTTTGACGAAACTTAAAATAAATGAGTTTCGAGCTAAATAAAAGAATTTTAGGAGTTTGAAAATAAATATAGAAAATCGAGCTTAAAAATAAAAGAATTTAGAATTTAAATCGTCGAAATAGATTTTCGATAAGAATTAAATTAAATGTGTAAAATAAATCGAAAAAGAATTAAAATATGTTTCCGAGATAAATAGAATTTTAGGAGTTTGAAACGATTGAACGATAAACGCGTTTTATAATAATTTTGAGAATTACGAGTTCAATCGTAAATATAAAAGTACGAACATAATTTTAAATTAATTTAATTTATAAAATCAGGGGTGTTACAGTTATTCTAGCTTAGCCTCGCTTAGCCTAGTTGATAGTTAGTCTACTTCCTACTTCTCCTCTCATCATAATTCATCTAGTAGTAGTTCTTTGTGTTTGTTTGGTAGCATAGTCTCGTTTTGGGCCAATTTAGTCTAAACCTTGAAATACCGTCTCCGTGGACACGACCCGACTTACCCTAACTACCGTTAGGTGCTAGTTGGTTATTTAATTGGTGGCGGGATCCACGACAAATCCCACCATCAATAGGGCAACCATGGGGATTGATACTTGGAAGAAACTTGCATTGGCGTTCTACCAAAATTTTTACCCTCCGGAAAAGACGAATTTGCTAAGGGCCTCCATCACCGGTTTACAACAACGGGATTAATAGAGCCTTTATGAAGCATGGGAGCGGTTCAAGGCTTTGGTTAGATCGTGCCCCCACCATGGACTTTCACAGTGGTTCTTAGTCCAACAATTTTGGAACGGTCTATATGAGGACTCAAGAGCCATACTCAATATGGGCTCAAATGGAAGGTTCGCCGAGGTAGATGATGACCAAACTTGGTCGAGGATCGAAGAAATGGCGGTCCATAACTCTCAATACTCAAGGCCAAGAAAGGAAAGTAGAGGGGGAAGGCATGAGATTGATGCTATTACACAATTAAGTGCCGAGCTTGGAGCACAATTGAAGACACACATGGATACTATTGACAAGAAGCTCCAACACCACTTTAATCAAGGTCAAAACACTAGTTCCCCCAATCAACAATCAATCCATCAAATTAATGCTTTGGGAATGATTACACCATCATCTTATTATGGAATATGTGAGATTTGTGGAATATATGGACATGAGCCTTTACATTGTCGAAGTAGCATTGAGCAAGTAAATGCTTTTCAAGCATACAATCAAGGTGCCACATACTCTAACTTCAAGGCTCAAAATGTGCCAAATTCTAACATGTTCCAAGCTTCCCAACAACAAGCTCAACAACAATACCGTGTACCCTATGTTCCTCCTCCCTTAAGGGACAGCAACCAAGGCTTCCAAGGTTATCAAGGCAGTCAAAGGTCTTTTAACAAATTCCAACAACATAACCAAGGTGCCCTCAACAACAATCAAGGGTTCCATAATCAAGGGAACTTCAATCATCAAGGTGGTTTCCAAGGAAACCAACATTCTCAAGGATATCAAAGCAACAACCGAGGTTACCACAATCATAATCAAGGCAACTCTCAAGGGTTCCGAGGGAACTTTCAACAACAACAAGGGTCCCAAAATACTCAACAAGAAAACAAGCAAAGAAGCCGGTCTCCAATTCATGATTATGGTATTCCCCTAGCCATTACCAATACCCCACACAATTAACAATCCCCACCTCGAGATCCGGAGATGCAAAAGGTAATTTTGGATATACAAAGAAGCCAATTGGAGATGCAAAAAGCTCAACATGAATTCTTTACTAACCTTCAAATGGAAAACAAGGCAAGAGATACGCATGTGAAAATGCTTGAAACCAAACTAGCTCAAGTAGCTTCGGGTAGTTCTTCAAGACAAAAGGGTCAACTACCTCCTCAAGGTGTACCAACAAAATTTGAACATGTGAATGCCATCACCTTGAGGAGCGGTGCATCCTATGATTCTCCATTGTATCCTAATGAGCATGAAGCAATAAGGAAGTAGAATCTCCATCTCAAGGCAATGAAAATTGGGGAAATCTCATGGAAGAGAAAGTCTTATGGGAGGTTATAAAACCTAATGAAGACAAGCCCCCCTCACCCCAAGAAAAAAAACAAAGGAAAGAAGAAAGTGTCAATTGAAAAGTCCCAACCTATTGAGCAAGACAAGATACACACCAAGTTGCCTTTCCCAACAAGGCAAATGAAGACTAAGGTGGATGTGCAATTTGACAAGTTTGTTGACATTGTGAAGAAATTGGATGTGAGCATCCCTTTCACCGAGCAAATTACCCAAGTCCCGGCATATGGAAAATTCATGAGAGAAATCTTGGCTAGGAAGAGATCCTTTGACAAGGAAGAGACTATAGCGTTCACAAGAGAGGTGAGCGAGCTCAGACAAGGCTCTACACTTTCTAAGTTGAAGGATCCGGGTAGTTTCTCAATCCCGTGCACCATAGGGAGCTTGAATATTGATAGGGCATTATGTGATTTGGGAGCAAGTGTGAGCATTCTTCCTTATTCTATTTGTGAGAGACTTGGGATGAGAGAGCTTAAGTGTACCTCTATCACACTCCAAATGGCCGATCGTTCCCTAAATCGACCATTAGAAATGTTAGAGGATGTGCCATTAAGAATAGGGAAATTCTTCATCCCGGTTGACTTTCTCGTGCTCGATATGCCGGAGGATGCCATCACCCCCATTATCCTAGGCCGCCCATTCCTACACAGCGCCGGTGCAATGATTGATGTAAAGAATGGTAGGATCACCTTTGAACTAGGCGACGAGAAACTCGTGTTTGACCTCCAAGGCAACACCTCGCCTAAAAATGAAGATTCGTGCAATATGATCCGTGCCATGAAAGACTTCGATCTAGGGAATGAGTTGGGTGAAATCTTGAAAGAAGACAAGAACTTGTGTGGAAGTGAAGATGATGATTCCGAGTTAGGGGCGGGTGAATGCCCATGTGACATTATTGAAGATGAGTCGGTTATTGAGAAGAGAGTTGAGCCTCCCTTGGGGCCTTGTGAAGATGAGTGGAAGTTTGGGTATATACCGAAGGATCAAAAGTACAAGTTCAAGCCATTGAACTTAGTAGATCGGGATGCCCCGGGGACTTCTAGACAAGGTTGTGAAGAACCTTGGAGTGGAGGTTGTTATTCCACAAGCTTGATCGAAGATTTCTCGAAAGCCTTCGATTTGTTACTTCGTGCTCTTGATGGCGATGGAATTATATATAGTGTTGTTGAAAAATGATTGAAGAACCCACCACCCTTGGTTTGACGGAGTTCCAAAAGAACGGTCTTATTGTATATATCTCTTTCTTATTCTTTTGCGTGATTGTGGAATTCTTGTTATTTGGTTGTTTGATGAGCGATGTGAGGGAGGGATTTTGATGGATGTTTATTGAGCATAATTGATAGGTCATAGTGAAGATGAAGTTTCGAGGAGAGTAGTTGATGATAGAAGCTTGGATTTGGGCATGAGAGTCGGTTTTTGAAGCTTTTGACAAGCTTTTGGGGACGAGATTTTAGATCTCGATGCATTGGTGGCCTTGTGGGTGAAGCTATCAAGGGAATGAAGGGCTAGAAGACTCATCCCGACCGGGAAGGATGTCATCCCGATCGGGATGAGTGTGCTGAAAAATGGGTTCTCTGCAGTGTGATCCCGACCGGGACCAAGTTCGTCCCGACCGGGAAGAAGACAATCCCGACCGGGATAGTGTCCAGCTCCTCCTTTTGCCTTTTCTTCGGCATTTGAGCCCACCCAACCACTTTATACCCCCTCCCAACCTCCCTACCTACCCTTGCAACTATCTATGACCCATATACTTCATATATACACCTCTGCCCCATCTTCTCTTCACTACATACCGAGTTTCACATCAAATCCCACCTCATTATACCATTGAAAGCCTAGTACTTCAAACATGCGACCTTATTGAGAACGAAGAGGAATAACAATGAAGAAGACAAGTAATATGCCGATATCGAACATTGAGACGATGGAGACTTTTGAGTTGCTAACCGTGTGGTAAGGCGACTTTCTTTTCTTTTTCGTCTTTTATTGCTTGTCTCCCTTAGTTTGTTCCCCTTCCCCTTATCATTTTCGTGTCATGGCGGCCCTCGGGGCCTTGGTAGTCATTGCTCCTGATTCTCGATTATGTGACTACATCGGGAGTCATTTCAAAATCCAGATTTACAAGTATTTTCACTTTTTCTTTGATTTCTCTTTCTTTTGTTAGCATTTAGTCGGATTCGGGTGAAATCCGGGCTAGGTGACTTGATTACACCTAGTCCTCCCCTCCCGTTTCCTTTTATTTTCTTTTCATTTCTTCCCCCATCCATATCTTTTCTCGTCTCGGCCCATGGTGACTTGATTACACCCCGGTCGGACACATTCTACCTTTTCTCCGCTTTTCTTTTTGATTTTTAGTTTTATTTTCGTAGTTTTTTTTTAGTGTCTCCGAACACTACCGATCGAGCATGAGGACATTGCTCGGTTTAAGTGTGAGGGAGCGATATCCTAGTGTAGTTTAGTTTTATTTTCGTAGTTTTTTTTCGAAAAATCTTTAAAAACCTTGAAAATTTGAAAGTTTTCTTAAAAATCAAAAAGATTTTCTTTTGTGTCTTTTCCTTTTGTGTCGTTGTGTCGTATATTTGTTGTGTTGTGTTTGTTTTGCCTCCCTTTTCCTTGTAGGTAGCTTAATCACCGCTAACTTTGGGGGGCTTTCAAGACATCCGGTAACATCTTTTTATCCCTTTTTCCTCTTTGTCTCTTGTGGAGCTTGGAGGATATTTTGTGATGGTGTGCCCGGGTGGAGCTTTGTGGAGATTTGTGGTTGATTGGTTGCTTATTTGGATGTTTCGGGGTGGTGTTTGTTTTCTTTGTGTGTTTGTTTTCTTTTTTCTTATTTTATTTGGTTTTGTTGTGTTTGTTTATTTTTCTTTCGTTTTCGTTGTGTCTTGGTTTAGTCTTGTGTAGTTTGTCTAGTGTGTAAAAAGGTTTTCGAAAACCCGGTTTTGAGGCTAGTGTGCAAGTGTTTACTTTCCCTTCCTAGCAATATGAGTCGAGTCTTGGACTTTAGTCTAGTAGAATGACTTTAAATCAATGATTTCGTTGGTTTCTTACCTTGAGTCCATCTAGTCTACTAGAGATTTACTACGGGATTTGCATTTT
This sequence comes from Agrostemma githago, assembly GCA_958450325.1. Lineage (NCBI taxonomy): Eukaryota > Viridiplantae > Streptophyta > Magnoliopsida > Caryophyllales > Caryophyllaceae > Agrostemma > Agrostemma githago. The sequence goes on along the minus strand of OY288247.1, from coordinate 17,850,677 downwards.
GACCATTATGACCACCCACGGAGTGAAAAGGCCTTGGTTGCCGAGTCTCGTCCCTTAGGTGACCATGTTCGGAATTGTGTGATTAGTCCAAGTTTTCCACTTTTTTATGAGTTTGAAGGGAAAGTGCGCCCAACTCACCCATTTCCCCTACCTCCTACACATGTCCACAAATAAGTTGCAAATTTCATAAGTTGTTACTTGGTTGCAAGAAATGCCTACAAACTCAAGCCTAAAGGGCAAACCAAGAAAATGAAAGAAAAATGAAAAGAGAAAAAGAAAGAAAAGAAAAGAAAAGAAAGAAGAAAAAGAAAAGGCACAACAAAATAAAAACAAAATACAAAAAAAAGAAAAAGAAGTGGCATAGTTGGACATGGGACGACCCTCTTGGCTTGTCGCTAAAGGGGGCGGGGCTTCACTTACCTACAGTGTCGACTAACTCCGTGGTTCATCCTTTTTCCATCCCGCCTATCGTCCCGTGGTACGTTCTTAGAAGGTTAGGAGGAATATAGGTAAGTTACCAACGTTTTTACTGCTTTGTCGTCATACTATTAGGGTTTAGTTCATATCGGTTTGTATTATTAGTTTGGGAACGTTGTCACTTGCCTTGAGTCCCTAACCGGTGTATCTTTCACCGCTTTGTTGAGGGAAGCGGTATTTGTTTTGTCTTGGACGCAACCGTTTGGTGTTTGTTTGTTTGTATGCTTGTTTTCTTACGTGCTTTTGTGTCCGGTTGCATCCACAAGTTTTGTCGCAAGACCTTACTTGCCTTGCGGAGTGCACTTTTCCTCTGAGTGTACTCGCGTGAGTTGAAAGGGCGTAGGGTGCGCTAATACCCGCTCGGTTAGTTGTCTAGTTTCTTTTAGTTTTTAGTTAGTAGATGCTTACTCGAGGGCGAGTAAGGGTTAAGTGTGGGGGAGTTGATAAGTATAGTTTGTACTGCCTATTGTTGTGTTTGGTCCCTGTTTCTTTTGTGAAATTGCTCTTTGGAGCGGTTTCTAGGCTACTTATGCTTCTTCTAGTTCGTTTTAGGTTCCCAAGACCATTATTGGAGAGATGGAACGATTCCGACTCGTTTCCGACACATTTGGAGCCAACGAAGAGAAGCGACGATCACCCGGTGGCTTAGACTCGATCCCGAGCCCTTGGAACCCATTCCCGAGTCCCTTGGACCCGATTCCGAGCGCCGATAATCGATGAGAAACCTAAGAAGAGCAACTAGGGACCTTTGGGACCATAAGGGAGGCATACAAGACCCTTCCCGGGCGGGAAGAGTAGCCATCCCGACCGGGAAGGAGTGCGTGAAAACAACACCCACTGATGGGTCATCCCGACCGGGAAGGATGGGTCATCCCAACCGGGACCGTCCATCCCGACCGGGAAGGAGCTGCTGTAGCCGCGTGACTTTCTTTCATTCTCCTTCACTCTTGTAACCTTATAAATACCCTTCCTTTGTATTGTTTAAGCATCTTAGACTCCTCTACATTATTCTAAACCCTAGATAGACTCTCTTAAACCTTAGCTTAATCTTTCATTAATCCTTTGTTAATCTTAGTTTAATCTTAGTAATTAGTCTTGTATTAAGGGAATTCTTCAAGATTCATCCAAGATTGACAACCTTGGAAGTTTGTTTTGGGTTTTTCTTATTAATGTAAGTTCTTATGTTTTTATCTTCTTGATAGTAGGTATAATCTTCTTACTCTCTTTACTCTTAATTCTTGTTTAATTCTTCAAGTTTCAATCTTTATTTATTGTTCATTGTTCTTGTTAGTTCATTATGATTGTTTCCTCTTATTATTGTTAGTATTAGCTTCATTATGAGTGAGTAGACTTATTGTGGGGTTAGTAGGGGGATTAAGTGTGGATTATGGGTAAATAGGGTTTGATTAAGGGTAAAGGTGGATTCTTTGTTACTAGTCACATGTTAAGAGCTCTATGTGTTTGTTGAATTGCTTGTTTGAGTTGTAGTGGTCATGCTTCTCATACTTGTTTTCATCTTCTCATTGTGTGATTGATGTGTGGTTGAATTCTTGTGTATTGGTTAACATCTTGCATGAGTATTCGGGTCTTGTCTTAGACACGAGAGTGCGGACATTGGCTTTGACGCGAGAGCGTGGACCGACCTTATTAACTAGGTGGCACCTACACCCCTTGTTTACCCAACTATCCTACTACTCTTATGAACCCAAACTAACCCTACCTTTTCCCAATTTGATTTTCTCCATCTTGCTAGCTATTGTTTCTCTAGTTTACTTGTTTTATTTAGCTCTAGTGTTCCAATTAGTTCTTGTTATACATAGTTCATTGTTAGTCCACTTTCATCCCCTCTAATCATCTTAGTTAATCAATTCTTGTTATTTAGTCTCCCTTTGTGTTGTGTGGGTAATTTAGTCTTGTTTGTGAGTTGACCCTAGTCTAGACACCTTCTACCGTCCCCGTGGACTCGACCCGACTTACCCTAGCTACCCGTTAGGATTAGTTGGACTCTACTTGTTGGTGGGGACCCACGGCAAAACCCTACCATCACTAGCTCTAGCACTAGCACCAACCGAGGAAGTTCCCTCAGGACGCTCGGTATCATATCTAGCTGTAAACAAAAACAAAAAAAAGAGAAAAAAGTAACCCTAGTCAGGCTAAATCAGCTTAAACAGGTCAAAATGAGCTCAAAATTTCGGATAAGAATATCAAAATTCCAAGAAAACCTCCAGCACACATTTTCGTTCCCGGGCACAATGGAAGTGGTTTCGAGAAAATCTGGCATCGTTACGGCACCTTTTGGTCCGTCTTAAGACACAAAAAACCCTACAGAACGTCCTAGAAGTCATCCTAGCCCATAAGACTCGACACGAGAGCTACCCACATCCTCATAAACGTTATTTGAACAAAATTACGCAAAATAAACACGGGAATAATCGAGAAACGATCCTTAAACCCTAGCATTCGAAACACATTCTTATAAGAGGCCATTATCGCACCTCGAACATCCTTATCAAGGTTATAACTACTTCAACGAGCTCTAATCAACCTTAATTTAACAATAAAATTGAGCACAAGCATCGAAACTTAGTAAATAAAAAACACCCACATCGATTTTCTAGGGTTTTCAACAAAACCAACTCATAATCAATCAAATCAAGTTAAACAAGTAAAGACCACTTACCTGGAGTCGACATTGTCGTAAATAGCGAAAATCGAAATGAAATTTGGCAAGAAAAATCGAGAAAACGGTTTTGAGACGAAAAGCTTGACGAGTTCGAATTTGGTGAAATGAAACAATCGCCCTCAATTTCTCGTTTACTTAGACAGACCCAGACCACGAAACCCCGACCGCCTTAGCTGACGCGTTTAAGTTCCAGCGCGCTAGAGGCTGGGGGCCTGAGTCTTGGAGCACTGAAGGATGCGCGCCTAAGCGGCCCAGCCCAGACTAAAGCAAAATAAAGCAAACGAACTCAAGGTTGATAAATATAAAACATGCACCTACTAAGACAAAGCAAAACAACAATAATGGGACAACTACTAATCAACATCGATAATACACTCTCAACAATAAAACAAGCATAAGAAACGCACTTAACCTAACCGCTACATCCGGACATGTAACAAAGCAGACTAATCTAGACAGACTCTAAACGAATCTCAAATGCATAAACAAACCAAAACAAAAGCAAAAGCAAACCCGAACTAGATAAGACAAGCCTGCAAAACAAAATTAACTAAAAAATTAAACAAATAGCAATTTTGCCCGAGGGGTCTTAGTTATCCCGGAGGCAGAGCAATTTTGCCTGAGGGGTCTTAGTTATCCCGGAGGCATAGCAGTTTTGCCCGAGGGGTCTTAGTTATCCCGGAGGCACAGCAATTTTGCCCGAGGGGTCTTAGTTATTCCGAAGGCACAGCAATTTTGCCCGAGGGGTCTTAGTTATCCCGGAGGCACAGCAATTTTGCCCAAGGGGTCTTAGTTATCCCGGAGGCACAGCAATTTTGCCCGAGGGGTCTTAGTGATCCCGGAGGCACAGCAACAGCAATTTTGTCCTAGGGGTCAGAGACATCCCGAAAGACAGCTACTCTAGTGGAGTCTAACGCCCTTGAGGAGTTTTGCTCAAGGGATCTTAGTGATCCTGGAGGCACAGCAACAGCAATTTTGTCCTAGGGGTCAGAGGCATCCCAAAAGATAGCTATTCGAGTGGAGACTAACGCCCTCGAATGGTTTTATATCACTTTGTTTGGTCCTAAGGGTCAAAAGCATCCCGAAAGACAGCTATTCGAGTGGAGACCAACGCCCTTGCATAGTTTTATGTCTCTTTGTTTAGTCCTAGGGGTCATAAGCATCCTTAAGACGATCGCTCGAGTGGAGACTAACGCCCTCGAACATTTTGTTTCATCAAGGGTTCACAAGCAGCACAAAATATACTTGTACAAATAAAGGCCAACTTAATGCGTTGCTAGCGCGTGGAAACACTTAAAGTTAAACAAAACCTCTAAATAAACCGAAGAAGACAAAGCGCGCGCGCACGAAGAACCAAGAGAAAGATATCAAGCAACGGCCCGGGCCCAAGCAAGCAACCGCAAGCGAAGATGTCAGGTTTGATTTCTAAACTATGGATGACGAGCCTCAACACGTAGTCTACTGGACTTAAACGACCCGACCGGACAGCCACCAGGTCGTAATCTTCGATTTACCTGGGCGGCTATACTTTGACTTTCGCCTTGTCCAAGCCTCAGTCAAAGTGGGGGCTTCTGTAGACACCCAAATTTGGACCTGGTGGCTGCAGAAGTGCCCAAAAAACACCCAATGACGATAGGACTGCAACGCGACGCGGGTTCGCGATGTTTTAGATAGTTTTCCTATAGAACGAATCAAATAATTACTCGAAAAAAATTAAAACTAACATGATGGCGGCCTTAGTCATGTCGTTACAGTCGCATAGACACTAATTAGAGTCAATTCTGACATCGGGATCCCGAGTCGGCCGCGAAACTCGAACCGAGTCAACACCGGGTCAAGCGAGCCTCGGGATGAACACCCGAGGCCCACTAAACCCACGGCGCTAGGTCAAGCCGTGGGGAAGCCTTAACGACCAAGCAAGATATAACACACCCGCCTCACGGTTTTGGAAAGTATCAAAACCGTATCCTCAGAACTCCAACCGCTCCACCTAACGCGCCTAGGTCTCCCCACGCTCGGACCCAGGCGCCTGAGTCTTAACACGCCCCAGCTCATGCGTTCATATGGGCGACGAGGGCCGAAAACACCTATAAATACCCCCCTTCACGCCCTCATTTTGAGGCACAACATACAATCTTCTCTTCCCCCTCAAAAAATCTCGCTAAGGGTTCGCACTCCGACACCCGAGGCAAGCGATCCACTCGATCGTAGTTCCGATAAAAAAAGCGTCATCGACGCTACTCCTCACCTTCGAGCACTCCACTCGATACCGAGGTGCCTGTGATCGATTAGCTCAAAACTAGTAATGAAGTTCTGCCGGATTAGTCGCAGAACTAGTCCTTAGCAACGAAGCTCTGCCGGAGTAGTCGCAAGAAGGTCAAACGGTAACGGGATTCTGCCGGAGTCACTGGTCAAGCTAGGAGGATCCGCCTGTTATCGAGTCGTCACTAGGTTGCCATCTAAACAAAACTTTCCATTTTTGTACTTTCTATTATTATGCACTACGACAACACTAGACGTGGGCACTAGGCCCACGAACGTCTACTAAAATACGTAACGTCCCAACTTCAACCACAAATACTAAAACACACTAAAATAGACCCGAGTAATTCCGAGATCCTTTCTCAAAACTATCTATGCATCGAGTCCCGTTTAGTGTATACTCCGAGGGTGCAACCCCTCAGAATGTGATTTACTTACATTCGCATTTACAATTTTTCGTATGATTTATTGCTTTTATGACTTTATAATCGCATGCTAAATCATCTAACACGGAATTCAAAACGTAAAATAACTTAAAACTTAACAAAGTGATGGTCGGGTTCCATATTAGTCCGGGTACTTACCTTATTAGGTTCGACGCATCTCTATTAATGCCGAACCGACGCATCTTAAGCAGAATACCAGGTAAGGTATACCACGAGAACAACTAATATCCGTATTATCACGTTAAATCTGATTTGCTAATACGTATAATACATAGTACTCTCTATTCTCCAACGTGCATCTTTTCATAACCTGCTTGTCACGTGAAATCGCATGCAAAGAATGTAAACACTACTATTTTGACGATAAAGCTTATCTGTCCTTAAACAACTGACATAGCAGAAGGAATAGGGTTAAAACAACGGATGTTACAGTACTTCCACCTCAACAAAAGAACTAGGATATCAGCCCACCGATTGATTAGTAGAGGCCGCTACAGTGCGGGCAGGATTGGGTGTTGACATCTATCGGATGTTGGCTTCCCAATACGTACCCTCACCCCCGAATCGATGGTTTCCAGATGTCCGAAACCATTGGCAATGAGAGTCATTCCAGGCATGGAGTGCTTAAGGGTACAAGTCTTTATCTTTAGGTCCCGTGCCACTCAACTTTGAGCCGGTAAGGGATCAAAGTTGACTTGAACGGTTTCCGAGTCCCCATAATTGACTCGGTGGCGACTCCACAAAATCGACAATGAATTCAGTTCACTAAAAAGGTCGCCTTACCAAATGAATCGGCCTTTAAACATTTGCAACCACGTCTCGATCGATTCTCAAACGGAAACACGGGTGCCCGCACCCGTCTAGTACAAGTCCGGATCGTCATCCAAATCGAGGTCCGACACTATCGCCTCGTATGCGAGATCGGACCGGCCCCTGGCAGGGAGGGGACCGCGTGGGTGGCCGCCGCCACACGTTGAAAATCGGGTCGGTCCCGCTAGGGGCGCCGGGCGGTGTGGACGGACGTCCACAATGCTATATTCACCGGAGAGGTAATTGACTGTTCTCACCTCATGTCCCCATTTGTCCCACAAATTAACGGGATATGGTTCAATGATGAAGAAGATGTCTACCTAGGCAAAGGGGAAGCTGTCCCCATCACCATTGAAGAGGTTTGAAAAGCTAAGTCTAAAGCCTTAGCCACCAACCACCTCGCCACCACCGGGCATCCTACCCCCACAACCGTCACTGAACCTCCCAGAACGGAATCTACCCTTGAGGAACCAAGCAACGACACGGCCCTGGTCAAGCAATTGAAGAGGGTTCGAACCGATATAACCATATGGCAACTTATGGTTAGCTCGCAAGCACATCGGGAAGCACTGACCAAGGCCCTCGACGAAATCAAGGTCGACTCACAGGTTACCCCTACTGAAATGGTAGCCACTATCATGCCCTATCTCAAGGGCAAGCCCTAAGAAAAAGGCCCACTTATCACCTTCTCCGAGTCCGACCTTCCACCATTCGGGCCCAATCATAACTTGGCCGTATACATCGCGGTCATTTGCCGAGGGAAATACCTCCCAATGACCCTAATCGATGATGGGTCCGCAGTGAATGTCCTAACTTTGAGGACCGCCAAAGCCCTCGGCATCACCGAGGCCGACTATCTTCCGACCGCACAGACTATCCAGGTTTTTGATGGAAGCCCAAAACCGGTTGCTGGGGCCGTTAAACTAACAATTATAATGGGCCCAACCGAAAAAGAGCTGGAGTTCCAGGTGATTGATGTCACCTCGTCCTTCAACTTACTACTTGGAAGGCCTTGGATCCATGCAGTCAAGACCGTGTCCTCTACCCTCCATAGGAAGGTCAAGACGCCTCTTCAAGGCGGTGTCATCACACTAGAGGCAACCCCCATTACCGTGGCAAGCTGCAACGCTAAGGGTCGGGCCGACCCACGAGGATTTGATTTTGTGGGAATGATTGAAGAAGAATATCTCTTTAGGCCCTACTTCACTACTAACATCTATACGATGCTACAAAACTTGGGCTATTTGCCGGGGGTTGCGTCGAGACCATATCTTTCTGCTGGGAAGATCATCGAGGTCCTAAACGACGGTGAATCACGATTCAGCTTGGGGTATGCAATAACCCCGGGAAACGTGGTGCGGGCCGGTATTCAAAAAGCCACCAATATCATCAAGGGTACCTACTTGGGCCCTTATAGCCCAAAACTAACTGATTACTTCGTTACACCAGTTTTCGGGGCTATTCAAGTGGGACTCTACCGACCCACCATAACATATCCCGAGATCAAATCGGCTCGGGAATGCGATTTCATCCCAGATGATATATTCACCCTTGTTCAGGCTGAATCAAAGGAGGGTGACCAACACCGAGCCCGTGCTGGGACTCTTATTCAGAGAAGACAAGGCCATCCCTACTCCTAAGGAAGAACTGGTCAACCTGATCCTTCGCAGCAACTGGTTCGACCCAACTAAGCTAATCTCCAAAGTTGGTGCAGACACCGGGAAAAGGGCCTGGAGGAAGACCATCAAATGGACCGACAGCCAGGGACGAGTCTACAAGCTGACCACCGGCGAGGGAGACATGCCGGATACTGAGTCCGAGTCTGAGTCCGAGTCTAGAGGGTCCGGTGCTAGAGTCGAGTCTGTAACCCCTCTTTCTTTAGCCACTTCCACTGGAGTCTCGAGGCCTGCCCCGAGAGCACTCCCTATCCCGCCACTGACCAACGATCAGATGGCCGCTCTCTTGGAGCTCTTTTCCAAATTTACTATTAATAATAACGAAAACCATTCCGCTTACGACTTGTCTTATTTTCAAAATGCTTTCGAAAATTTTATATGCAATGACATTGAGAAACCCGACGAACAGGTACCTCTACCTCCACATCTCATCGAGCAGCTCGAACAAAGGGAATCCCGAGATCCGGTGATCGAAGAAACCGAGTCGATTAACGTGGGAACCACTTTAGAACCCCAGATGCTTAAGTTGGGTTTATCCTTAGATCCCGAGGAGAGAAAACAATTCACAGACCTCCTCCAAGAATTCAAGGATGTCTTCGCATGGTCCTACTAGGACATGCCGGGGATAGATCGAGAAATAGCTGAACACCGTATACCCATCAAAGATGGGTGTAAGCCGGTAAAATAGAAGCTCCGAAGAATGAGGCCCGAATGGTCTCTCAAAGTCAAAGAAGAAGTCGACAAGCAATTCAAAGCGGGCTTTATACAGGTGTCTGAATATCCAGACTGGGTTGCAAACATCGTGCCGGTACCCAAGAAGGACGGCAAGGTGCGGGTATGTGTAGACTTCCGGGACCTTAATAAGGCCAGTCCAAAAGACGATTTTCCATTGCCACACATCGACATATTGGTGGATAACACGGTCGATCATGCCCTTCTATCATTTATGGACGGGTATGCCGGGTACAATCAAATCAAAATGGCAGAAGAAGACATGAGTAAGACCACCTTCATTACACCTTGGGGTACTTATTGTTACACCATTATGTCATTTGGGCTCATCAACGCCGGGGCCACTTATCAAAGAACCTCCACAACCTTATTACATGACATGATGCATAAGGAAGTGGAGGTTTATGTGGACGACATGATTGTCAAATCCAAAGGCTGAAACGGGCACATTACGGCCCTAAGAAAATTCTTTACCCGATTACGCAAGTACAACATGAGGCTAAACCCTCAAAAGTGCAGTTTCGGGGTAACATCTGGCAAATTACTGGGCCATATCGTCAGCCAACGCGGCATCGAGGTCGACCCAGCTAAAATCAAGGCCATTACCGAGATGCAGCCACCCAAAACCAAAAAATAAATAAGGGGGTTTCTCGGGAAAGTCCAATACATCAGTCGGTTCATTTCAAAGCTAACCATGGTATGTGAACCCATTTTCAAGAAACTGAAGATAGGAGAACAAACACTGTGGGACGATAAATGTCAAACGGCTTTCGATAAAATCAAGGAGATTCTGTCTGCACTGCCGGTATTAATGCCACCTCAACCCGGTTTGCCTTTGTCGTTATACCTAACAATGACCGAGACAGCCATATGGGCTATGCTGGCCCAGACAGTCGATTAAGAAGAACGTGCTATTTACTATATCAGTAAAAAGTTCCTGGAATACGAGTGCAAGTATACAATGCTCGAGAAAACGTGCCTAGCTTTGGTTTGGGCCACTAAAAAGCTCCAACATTATATGCTCAACCACGAGGTACAGGTTTTATTCAAAAAGGATCCTATCAAGTACCTGTTCGAAAAGCCCATCCTCAGCGGCAGGATGTCCAGATGGACTTTAATGCTGGCAGAGTTCGACCTCAAGTTCGTTCCATTAAAAGCCATCAAAGGCCGGGTAGTAGCCGAATTCCTCGCCGATAGTCCCGTATCTGAAGAAGGGCACACTGATACTTGGGCTTTTCCAGATGAAGACATATTCCATACCGACACCGAGACATGGGATTTGTATTTTGAAGGGGCGTCCAACTTCCGAGGATTCGGAGTCGGCATTCTGTTGATATCACCGAAAGGAGAGCATACACCGTTATCCATTAAATTGGACTTTGATGTGACTAACAACGCAGCCGAGTATGAAGCATGCATTCACGGGTTGCAAGCCGCCTCTGATTTTGGAGTAACAAACCTCCGGGTCCACAGTGATTCATCTCTAGTTATCAATCAAGCTCTCCAGAAATGGAAAACTCGGAACGCCAATCTCGTGGCTTACAAAGCGCGAGTAAGGGTTCTCGAAAAACAATTCCAAAAGGTAGAATATATCTATCTACCCCGGGAGGAAAATCAATTTGCAGATGCACTTTCCAAGTTAGCATCTTTATTAAATATCCCGGAGCACCTAACCAGCATGCCAATCTGCGTCAAAAGACGGTTCGAGCCGGCCTATATTCACGCCATTCAAGATATCAAAATAACTGATCCCAAACCTTGGTATCAGGCTGTTCTAACCTACTTGACAACGGGAGAATATCCCCCGGGAACTGAAAACCGGGCCAAGAAAGCCTTGCGAAGATTGGCAACCCAATTCGTTCGTACGGACGATGGACAGTTATACCAAAAGACGGCACAGGGGGCTCTCCTCCTTCGTATCGACTAAGTACAGGCTGAAAAGGTTATGTCCGAAGTGCACGATGGTGAAAATGGTCCGCATATGAACGCCCATATGTTAGCCCGAAAAATCATGAGGCTCAGGTATTATTGGAACAACATGGAAACCGACTGCCAGTTATATGTCAAACACTGCCATAACTGTTAGATTTTTGCCAATATACAACATATGTCGTCGTCCCTAGTATACACCATGACATCACCATGGCCATTTTCGACATGGGGTATTGACATAATTGGGAATGTGAACCCCTCTGGGACAGGCGGTCACTGTTTTATTTTGGTGGCTATCGACTATTTCACCAAATGGGTTGAAGCCGAGTCATATCGGATCTTGAATGCCAAGCACATTGCCAAATTCATCCAAAACAAGATCATATGTCGATACGGGATCCCGCACGAATTTATTAGTGATCACGGGACCTATTTCCAAGCTGAAACCGCTGCGTTGCTAGCGAAATATAAAATCCAGAGGCATACATCTTCGCCTTACCGTCCCCAAACAAATGGAGCGGTAGAGGCAACTAATAAAACGATTGTCACCATACTTTAAAAAATGGCTGAGAATTACCGGGACTGGGCCGACAAAATACTTTTTGCCCTATGGGGGTACCGAACGTCAATTCGCACCACGACTGGAGCACCCCCATATTATTTGACATATGGAATGGAAGCGGTCCAACCAGTCAAACTGGAAGTGTCATCCCTTCGGATTTTACTTGAGAGCCAAGTGCCTGAAGAAGATTGGGTCCAAGCCCGATAAGACTCGCTAGTTCTTTTAGACAAACGACGGACCCGGGCCCTCAACAACATTCAAATATATCAAAAAAAAGGATACAACGGGCTTTCAACAAAAGAGTTAGGCCCAGAAATATCAAAGAAGGGGATCTAGTTCTAAAATCGGTCCGTGCATTACTGCCGGTTGACCCAAGAGGGAAATTCAAACTCAATTGGGCTGGGTCGTACCTGGTAAAGAAGGTCCTATCAGAAGAAGCAGTGATGCTAGCAGACTTGGACGTGAACGAATTCGTCAACCCAACCAACCTGGACCAGCTGAAGCGTTAATACCCATAAACCCTATCTCAATGTCATTTGCAAAAGTTTATAAAAATTTGTCTTTTTATAAATTTTCAAAAATTATAAGCAAGTCAATAAGTTAGGATTACTTATCCTACGGTCGCACATCTTGACCTAGTAGTCTTGATGTATTTCGAAAATTGCAAAAAAAAATCTATGTATGAACTACGTTTGGTTTGATTTCGCTAAATGTGGATACGTAGGCAACCCCTCAAAAGGGTACAACCACTGCAATAACGGAAAAGACGAATCACTAATATGTCTTTTATTAATAAATCCGATAAACTCGGGAATTTCAAAATTACAGAGAAAAAAAAAACGACAAACACACAAAAAAAGCGCACAACCAAAATAGTAATAATACTTAAATACTTCCTCTATTTTTTTATATCTTCCCATTGTAATATAATATTGCACCCATATATTAAATGAGTGGGAAGATATAAAAAAAATGGAGGAAGTAATAAAATTAAGGAGACTAGTGGTCATGCATTTTGCCCTTTCCCTTGTCCTCTGGGTCGCGCGGAGCCCGAGGTCGCTGAGGCGGGGGCGAGCGTTCTTGAATCACGAGAGGAACCTCCTTAGCTCGAACCCGTTTCTTCGACACCGGGTCTTCTGCCATGGTCACCGGTCCAAGTCGAGCCTGTACGTGCTCAGGTAGCTTGTCTCGCGGGCCAAGTCGGTCCTGCACTGCCAGTCTTGGGCCAAGTCTCTTTTCTAAGTCAGTCTGGGGGCTCACCCTCCCCCGCGCACCTCTAGCACTAGACCCTTCACCTTGAGTCCTAGTCTTCCTTCTTTGACCAGACATAAGACGGACCAGAGTAGCCGGAGTGTCGCCTTCGTCAAAAAAGCCTATTGTCTTTGACTCGCTCCCTTCCCAAGAGGTCGAAAGCTTCATCAACCTTTAGAGTAGCTCGGGCCTTGGCAGAATCTGCTTTAGTCCACTTCACATAGGAGTCTGAAACCCAGATTGAGTGGAGAGATTTGGGAATGGGCCAAGTGTGCCGGGTGTACCATCGTTGCATCCATATGTCGCACATCACATCAGTCAGCTGGGTAGATTCACTCACAACTGCTTCAACCTCCGGGATTCTTTGTGACTGCCTTAGTATGCGGTCGGGGTAAAGATGGATCGTCTGCCTGAAAGACAAGATTACCTGGTAGCGAGCCTTATCCCTCGAAACCAAGCCCGTCCAAACATAAATGGGCCACCATGGCACTACTCATCGAATCAACGGACCGCAATGGAAAGATAACACTTCGTCTCAGTACTTCTGAGTAATCTGGCGAGAAAAATCAATAGCCCGTCTCCTTGTCATCACCTGATTAGGATGACATTTACTCGAGTCCAGGGGAGGATCTATGACTGATAGCCTCTCAAATAGCCATATCTGAGAAAAGAAACAAAAAAATGAGTTCTCGAGATAAAATAGGTGTCCGCCTAAGAGCACTCGATCGAGTGCCAGGGTGACTCGGTCGAGTGCCCGCTGTAGCAGAAAATTCGCGAAAAAAATAAAAAAAGTCAAAAATCAAAGAAACGAAAAAATCAGAAAAAAAAATCCGAAATACCTGCAATAAACGGGTACTTCCGGTCAGACGAACCGATGAATCCCTCTTACGGTTATCCAAACCCTGGATTATTTCGCCCGTAATCAGCCAAGCCAGACTGTGCTCCGTCTCCATCAGATCAACCACGGTAAAAAGACGAACGTCGCCCATGCACAACAACAAATCCATGTGACCTTCAAAGGCATAAACATGGAGCATACAAAAGGAGAAAGCCCTACGGCTGTGAATTGGTCTGACCCGGACGTCATGCGGGTTCATAAATTTCTCGGCCAAATCGATAAGGGAGATAGTATCGTCTTCAGCCATTCGAGATATTTCATTGTAGGAGAGTCCTAAAAATTCTCGAAGCTTCCTCCTTGTATCTTGGACCGAAAACGGGATAGTAGGGCGAAGTATCGGGTTCCATCCTCCCACAGCAGCAATCTCCTCGGGTAAAGGACAAATTTCGCCTCGAGGAAAGGCAAAGACATGATATGTGTCGTCCCAATAGGACAAACAAGCAACAAGAAAGTGGCGATCTATCTGCATCTGACGGAACGTATACAGTTGAGTAATACCCGTCTGGTTCAGAGCCACCCTATCTGTGTCCCTAAAGCATCGGGACCATTCTTGCAGCATCGCGGTCAATCGCTCGATTCCCATGACTAAAACTCTTGAAAGTAATAAGGAACTTTCTTTTTGAGGAAAAGATAATTGTGAGAAAGTTGTGAAGAAAATTATGTCAAGGGAGGGGTATTTATAGCATCAAGCCCTACAACCCTCTTTCCATATCTTCTTTACACAAAGTTTCCTAAATCTAGTGGGTTTATGCATACAGGCCCAGTCTCAGATTCCTCAATCTTAGCCCGGGAATTAGTCATCCCGAGTATTCCTAATTTTTCAAAAATTTCAAAAATCCAAAATTCAAAAATTCAAATTTTTATTCCCCGGCGCGAGTCATATTTTTACCTACGTGTTGCATGCAAAAAATTTATGTAACTGATACAGGTACGACTCAAGGCTTCAGAGGCAAGCCCGCACAACTCATATATCTCCCCAGCAGAAAGTCCTAGGCGGCATATCCCCTGAATCAGCACGGGATGGGTCTACATACAGGCGCACCCGGGACTTACACAACAAGTCCGAGTCCCCACGGAGTTGTCAGCATCAACTCAGGTATGATTTCTATCTTATGGCTGGCGAGCCCTTCACGCAAGTCTAATGGACTATAAACGACCCGACCGGAAGTCTACCAGGTCTTAATCCTGGATTGGCCTGGTAGCTACTCTGACTTTCGCCTTGTCCAAGCCTCAGTCAGAGTAGGGGCTCTGTAGACACCCACATTTGGCTGCTAGATGTCTATAGCAGTTTCCAAAAAACACCCGATAATGATCGGACGCAAACGTGTTTCTACGCGCTCGGATATGGGCTCAAAACCATTAGTTTCTGCCTTGGGCTTTTTACGGAGTACGAATTTCACAAAACCAACCACAAATTCAGGCCTAGTGGGTCGTTTCCAATCAAATAAGACTAATTTGGGTCAAAACCGACACTGGAAATAAAACCGTCTTTTAGCGACCGGGTCAAACCCCGGTCAAAGTCGTTTCCGAGACACAAAATAGCCTTGAAAACATCAAAAGTCCAACCCAAATACAAGGTCTACAAAAATATCCAACCCAAGGTCCAAAAACCCGGACCCCTCGCTCCAGCTGACCCACTCGATCGAGTGTCAGCCCACTCGATCGAGTGGGCCCTTTAACAGGCCCGGTCTGCGTCTACGTTGGGCCACTCGATCGAGTCAGCAGGGTACTCGGTCGAGTAGCCCTAGGTCGGGTGGGGGAAATTTCTTATAAATACGTCCCCTTTTCAACCCTTTTAGAACACTTTTTACAACCTTAATCTTCCTATCTCTACTACTTACAACCCTAGCATCTAGCAAACCCTAAACCACCATAACAATCCCGATTTTCTCCTTTCTTCTCCTCTCTCTCGCGTCGTCCTCTTGTCATCTCTTCATCTTTCTTCTTTTTTTATTTTATTCGTACCTAATATTGATAATATCACTAGTATCAAGATATTAAATTGCTCGCTAATTCGTGTCGAGCGCGAAGGATGACAGGATAAGGAAATTGATAAGTGTGTTTTGTAATGCTTATTTGTTGTGTTTGGTCCCGGTTTCTCTTGTGGAATCGCTCTTTGGAGCGGTTTCGAGGCTACTTACGCTTCTTCTAGCTTGTTTTAGGTTCCTAAGACCAATATTGGAGAAATGGAACGATTCCGACTCGTTTCCGACACTTTTGGAGCCATCGAAGAGAAGCGACGATCACTCAGTGGCTTAGACTCGATCCCGAGACCTTGGGATCCATTCTCGAGGCCCTTAGACTGGATCCCGAGCACCGAGAATCGATGAGAAGCCTTTGAAGAGCAAATAGGGACCTTTAAGATCATATTGGAGGCCTACAAGACCCTTCCCGGGCGGGAAGAGTATCCTTCCCGGTCGGGAAGGAGTGGAAGAAAGAAGTGTCTTCTGATGGGCCGTTCCGACCGGGAAGGAAGCTTCCCGATCGGGAAGAGCATAACACCGCTTGGTGTTATGCATAACACCGCCCAGTGTTATCCATGATCCCGGTCGGGACCAATTCCTTCCCGGTCGGAACCACCACCTTCCCGGCCGGGAAGGAGCAGCTGTAGGCGTGACTCTTTCTTTTCTTCTCCTTCACTCTTGTAACCTTATAAATACCCCCCCCCCCCCTCTTGTATTGTTACACTATCTTATGCTTATATTAGACATTACCCACTAAACCCTAGACTACTTTAGGTTAGATTACCTAGATTAGTGTAGATTAGTCTTTAATCTAGTTAGCTAAACCTGTATTAAGGGATCTCTTGAAGAATCCATCCAATCTTGACAACATTGGTGGAGGTTTTGGGTGTTCTTTATATACAAGTTCTCATCTTTTCATCCTTTGTAGTTTGGTATAATCCTTCTCTACTCTTTTCTCTTAATCTTTATTTTTATTCAAGTTTTCATCTTTGTTATGTTTGTTGTTCATACTTGTTCTTCATTATGAATGTTTCTTTTGTTCTTGTGATTGTTTCTCTTGTTTGTGCTTGTTTTAGTTTAGATATGTGTGAGTAGTCATCCCCTGGGGTTAGTAGGGGGATTGGGTGTGATTAGGGATGATTAGGGTGAGTTGGGTGGTACTAGATGTTGTTTTTGTTGATTACTAATTGCCTTGCACTCTACATGCTCGATGAAATGCTTGTGAGACTAGAGACGATCAATCCTTGTTTTTCTTGCCTCCTCTCTTGTATGTGTTTGTTTGGTTGGTTGCTTTGGTTCCCTCATTAGTAGCGAGAGCGTGGTCAGGATGACCCCTAGGCCGTTTAAGTAGCGAGAGCCCGATCGGAACCTGGGCTACGAAAGCACGCTAGTAACCCCGTTTTCCCACTTTTTATCTCCTTGACATCCAAAAACCCGACCTAGCCCTAGTTTTTCTCCTTGTTGATTTATTTGCTTCCATTAGTCATTAGTTGCTTGTTTTGTCTTCCTTTTTCGTGTTTTATACCTAGGATAGTCTATAGCCATCACCCTAGTTTAGCTTGTCTCGGACCTAGTCTAGAATCGTAGCACACCTTAGTCTGACACCTCGTCCCTGAGGATATCGACCCGACTTGCCCTATCTACCCAGTTAGGAATAGTTGGTTATTATTTGGTGGCGGGATCCACGGCAAATCCCTCCCATCAATCCGATTATGCAAGGGTGTTTCACCCGACGTTGCCGGTCGTTTATCCCGACACCCCGAATGCTTGATTGTTGAAGCGAGTCAACGTCAACAAGATCGTCTTTTTTTTTATTTGCGTCGCGTCGTTAGTTTCGTCGTTGTCAACATCTTCAACATCACATATTCATCGATTTTAAAACTATTTCAAATAAAACGACTTTTTAGTTAAGTCGAAACCTATTGATGCGGATCCGAAATCACACAATCCGTAAGGATTTATCATGATGTCGGGATGCGGAGGGAATCAAGTCGAGTTCTTTTAAATTCAAGCAAATATAAAGTGTCAATCTATTAGATTCGGTACCAGCTCAATAGTTGGATGTCGAATCTAAACGATTTAGTCAATAAATCTAGCCAATGGGAATTCGTTGATGCTAAAAATAGTTGTCCCATAATTCGAAGGAATTAAATACGACACTATAAACGCGGAGAATTTATTTTGCTTTAGTTTGGTTTAGAATGACTTACAAATGTATTTTTTTAAATTTCGCTCTAAATATTCGATATCGATCCAATAATCGAATATCGGATACGACGAGTAGCAAAGTCCGAATCGAGCATAAATCATACGATATTTCTGCCCGATTTAACAAAATCAACGAGTCATCAAAATCAAAAAGCAATTTCGAAATCAATACAAATTGCAAAACAAACTATAGTTCGTACAGGGGGCACTCGATCGAGTGGCACCCCAAAAACCGAGGCAGAAGGTTCTTTGAGAACCACTCGGTCGAGCCTCGCAATGACTCGATCGAGTGGCCGCTCGCTCGGTAGAGTCACTTCATGACTCGGTCGAGTGGCACCTCAAACTCTGGGCAGACCCCTTTTCCGAGGCAAACTCGGTCGAGTCCTTCAATGACTCGATCGAGTGTCCTTTCATCACGTCAAAACCGTGAGTCCTAAACATATTTCGAGTCTCGATAGACCTCGGTCAACACGTGCCAAGTCAATCACGTGAAATATTACTTTCTAAAAATCATGCATCGTGTCGTTTACATTATTCTATAGCATTTTTATAATATTTGCAAACCATTATTATCGTTATTACCGTTACAAACTTGTTTGTTTATGTCTTTTCGATTTATTTCCGTTATTCGTTTTATTGTACTAAAATGAATCTCGCATGCTAAATACAACTTTGACGTTAGTATTAGATGCATTAAATCGGCTTAGAAACTCATTCAAATTCTCTCATGTTTAGTCAAAACGATGTTTCATATCATCTCATCGTATTACTAACGCGCATATTAAAACATCAAACGATATCTTAGTAGAGGCCGCTAATGTGCAGGCGGGGTTGGGTGTTCTTTGTGAACTTCCCAACACGTACCCTAACCCCTTACTCAGAACCGTGGTTCCCGGATGTCCGAGACCATTGGCACATGAGAGTCATTCAATACACGGTATCCGATAATGTCGGTATCGGTATCAAAATGCAAAGGGACGAACCCAATAAACTCTGACATTCGAATGGGCCATACTTTGTGCATGGCCCACTAAGATATAGAGTGGGTTCAAATGGGCCCGAACTCCCACAAAGTTCGGTGGCGACTCCACTTCGATTTAATTTCAATTCGACCCATCTCATATGGAGATTCATTCGCCTCCCCAAACCCGCGCGTGGCCGTGTCGGGGTGGACCTATGTCATGTCCACAATTATGTCTTCTGCTGTTTCCTATTATAGACTTATTTATAAAGTTTGGAAAATCCGGGTTGTTACAATGTCATTCCCTACACGCCATTTGAGTCCATCAAGGAGAAGCGGTTTGACTCCCCATAAGCTCCTCCAGCAATAGCTCGGGTCATGACCCCTCCTAGCATCCAAGACCGAGGAGCGCTTATAGTACCTGACCTTCATCACACGAGCCACAAGTGATGTCGGGCAAGTATAGAGTCTCCAGACCTTTTTAGCCAACATCGCGTGATTGAACACTCTCATGTCACGGAAACCCAACCCGCCTCTCCCCTTAGCTTTACATAACTTCTCCCATGCCATCCAATGCAATTTTGATGAACGTAGTTCATATGCATATTTATTCTCATTTTATCCTCCGTTTTTACCGATTTCACCAGCCTTAAGAATAATTTAGTAGCCTTTTATCCGTAGTTTGTTATGCCGGGTATATGGTTTATGTTTTGGCAGGAAACATAGCAAAAGACGGAGTTAAGAGCTACAAATGAAGAAAACAAGAAGAACAAGGCAGCAAGGCGGACAACAAAGGCCGAACCGGTCGGTATGATACCGAACCGGTCGGTTTGATCCTGAACCGAGCGGTTTGATTTCAAACTGATCGGTTTGTTTTCGTACCGCTCGGTTCGTTTGTGTACCGAGCGGTTCGCGACTCGTCCAAGTGACTTTCCTAAATCTTCTGAAGAATCCGTACTTTACCTTAATTAGAATCCTACGAGATTATTTTATTAAATTATATTCTATTTCCTAATTAGACCCTTTGTAATAAGTATAAATACCCTACTTAGGGCTAGGTTTAAGAACAACTTTTATTCATTCAAAAACTTTAGTTTTAGTTTTATTATTAGCATCGGAATTCTGCAAGCTTGTAGCGGTACTTTTTAGTTTTTAATTATTATTCAATCTTTTAGTCCTTCATAATCGGTATTTTTCCCTTTTCTCTTATTCTCATAATCTCAATTATGCTCAATTATTTTGTCGTTTCATCCTTCACCATGAGTAGCTAATTTATTCTTCTAGAGTTGAAGGGGATCTATGTTAATTGAATTGGGGATGTTAGTTTAATTATTTATTCGATTGATCATTCATATGTTATTGCCTTACTACTTGTCTTGTATTATTGATGGGGAGGGATTTGTCGTGGATCCCGCCACCAAATAAAAACCAACTAACCTAACTAGGGTAGCTAGGGTAAGTCGGGTCGAATCCACAGGGACGGGAGGTCGGACTAAGGTATGCTACGGTCTAGGACTAGGTTCGAGACGAGCTAATCTAAGGAGGGGGAGACTAGGACTAAGCTAGGTCTAAAGCAAGAAAACAAATAAAGGAAACGGGCTAGGATTAGGTCGGGGTCGAAGGGGTAACGGAATGGTCAAGGAAGAGCTAGAGTGAAGGAGGTAGTAGGGTGATCTAGGTCGGTCCGGGCGGTCGCAACTTAGACCGACCTAGAGGTTCCTCATGGAACCCATTTTGGCGACACACATGACAAACGGGGTCTAGCGCGCTATGGCCTAGATCGAATCCGGGCGGTCGCAACTTAGACCGACCTAGGGGTCGTCCTCACCGGGCTCTCGCAACTTAGTGAGGGAACCGAACCCACAACAAACTAACACCCACAAGGGAAAGGCAAGAAAAACAATCAATCTAACTTACTTAGTCATTCAAGCATTTCATCAAACATGTAACATGCATCAACCAAGAGGAAACCCAAATCTTCCACCCACATCTCCAACAAACCCTTAATCACCCAATTAACACCCTAATCACCCTACTAACCCTAGCAAGAATCTACTCAAACATATCTAAGCTAAAACTAACACCAACAAGGAGAACCAACTCAAACAACATAACATTCATAAACAAACTAATGGAAACAATGAACAACAAACATGACAATGAACAAAGATTGGAACTTGGATGAAGGAACAAAGATTAAGATAAAGGAAAAGAGATTATACCATACTAGAAGATGAAAAGAAGAAGGAAACTTGCATAAATGGAAGAACTCAAAACAAACATCCAAGTTTGTCAAGCTTGGTGAAGATCTTGAAGAATTCCAAATTACAAGCACTAATCTATAATTAACGATAATCTAAAGACTAATCTACACTAATCTAATCTAATCTATGCTAAAACTAGGCTAGGGTTTGTGGGTAATGAAGAACATAAGCTTTACAAAACAAGGGAAGAGTATATATAGGGTTACAAATGGAAGGGGGAAGAAAGAAATGAAATGCGGGCATAGCTGGGTGGTCCCGACCGGGACGGGTCATCCCGACCGGGACGAACCCACCATCCCGACCGGGACGGGTTGGTCCCGACCGGGACGGCCTGTCAGTGGCTCCCTTAAACTCGCACTTCATCCCCGACGGGATGAGGTGCATACCCGTCGGGGATGAGTCTTGTAGGCCTCCAATATGACCTTTTTGGTTCCTCCTTGCCTCACATGGACTTCTCATCGATTCTCGGGACTCGGGATCGAGTCTCGGAGGCTCGGGATTGGGTCCCAAGGTCTCGGGGTCGATTCCAAAGCATCAAGTCATCGTTCTTTTATCTCGTTGTCTCCAAAATGTGTATGTATCGAGTCGGAATCGCTCCAACTCTTCCAAATCGGTCTCGGGAACCTGAAACGAACTAAAGGAAGCATAAGAAGCCCCTAAACCGCTCCCAAGGAGCGATTCTACAAGGAAAATGGGACCAAAACACTACAAAATAGGCACTACAAACCACACTTATCAACTCCCCCACACTTAACTCTTACTCGCCCTCGAGTAAGCACATACTAACTACTATACTAGCCGAATGGGTATTAGCGCACCCTACGCCCTTTCAAATCACGCGAGTGCACTTAGAGGAAAAGTGCACTCCGCAAGGCAAGTCGGGTCTTGCGACAAAACTGCGGATGCAACCGGACACAAGACGCAAAAACAAACAAACACACAAACGAACACATAATCGATTGCACCCAAAGAAAAACAAATACCGCTTCCCTCAAACAAGCGGTGAAAGAAGCACCGGTTTAGGAATCAAGGCAAGTGACAACGTTCCCAAGCTAGCAATACAAACCAAGATGGACTAAACCCTAATAGTATGACGATAAAGCAACAAAAACGTTGGTAACTTACCTAGGTCCTCCTAACTTTCTAAAAACGTACTACAGGACGATCGGCGGAGTGGGAAGTGATGATCCACGGTGTTAGTCGACACTGTAGGTAAGTGAGACCCCGCCCCCTTTAGCGTGAGCCAAGAGGGTCATCCCGTGTCCAAAACCGCCTAACTAGTCCAAGTAAAAAGGTGGAAATATGCAAAATGAGGGAAGACCGACTAATGCCGCTATCATCCTTCCTCGGGACTCGGTCCTTTGGTAGGCTCTTCACGGCAAAATTCGAAAAAAGGCTTATTTTTGTGGGGATATAATCTTTTTGTGAGACGATTTTCTTTTGGCATTTTCTCTTTTCTTTTGCATTTTTGCCTTGTTTTGCCATGCCATTTTTTATTCTTCTTTTCTATTTTCTTTTTGGCTTTTGTGCCTTTTCTTTTTCTTCTTTCTTTTCTTTCTTTCATTTTCTTTCTTTTTCTTTTCTTTGCCCTTTTGGCTTGATTTGGCTTTTTGACATTTCTTATTGCAAAGAAAGACGAATCCAACAATTTGCAATTTTATTGTGTGGAAATGTGTAGGAGCTAAGGGAATGGGTGAGTCGGGGGTCGCGATCCCCCTTCGAATCCACAAAAAGTGGAGAACTTGGACTAATCAAACGATCCTAACATGGTCACCTAAGGTACGGGACTCGGTAACCAAGGCCTTTTCACACCATGGGTGGTCATAATGGTCAAAATGCAAATCCCGTAGTAAATCCCTAGTAAGCTAGGTGGACTAAAGGTAAAGGACCAACGAAATCATTGATTTAGGGTCATTCTACTAGACTAAAGTCCAAGACTCGATTGACACTACTAGGAAGAGAAAGTACACACTCACACACTAGCCTCTAAACCGGGTTTTCGAAAACGGTTTACACACATGACACACAACATAGCACAACACAAAATCAAAGACATGACGAAAATGAACAAAAGAAAAAGAAGCTAAGGCAACGAAACAAAAACAAAACAAAACGAACACATGGACAACACAAACACTACCCCTATCTTCCAAACAAGCCACCAAATCATCCACACTTTACAAAGCTCCACCCGAGCACACAACATCACAATCTCCTCCAAACTCCGCAAGAGGTAAAGAAGAAAAAGAGATAAGATGTTACCGGGAGTCTTGAAAGCCTTCCAAAGTTAACGGCGATTAAAGCAACCTATAAGGGAAAGGGAGGCAAAACACGCACACAAAACAAATATACGACACAATGATGCAAGGGGAAAACACACAAAAGAAAAATCTTTTTGATTTTTTGTGAAAAATTTTCAAATTTTTATGGATTTTAAAGATTTTTTCCAAAAACTAAGAAAATAAAACTAACTACGCTAGAATATCGCTCCCCCACACTTAAACCGAGCAATGTCCTCATATGCTCAATCGTAGTGTGCGGAGAGACAAAAGAAAAAGAAAAGAAACTACGAAAATAAAGCTAAAAATCAAAAATAAGGGTGAAGAAAATGGTAGAAAGTGTCCGGCCGGGGTGTAGTCAAGTCACCATGGGCCGAGACGAGAAAAAGATATGGATGGGGGAAGAAAAATAAAAAATAAAAAGAAGGAAATAAAAGGAAATGGGAGGGGAGGACTAGGTGTAATCAAGTCACCTGCCCGGATTCCGCCTAAATCCGACTAAATCCTCAAAAAGAAAGAGTGAAAAACTTGTAAAATGTGGATTTTGAAAATGACTCTCGATGTAGTCACATCATCGAGAATCGGGAGCAACCAAAACCAAGGCCTCGAAGGCCGCCAAGACACCATGACTCAAGGGGAAGGGGGGCAAACAAGCAAAAACAAGCAATAATAGACGGAAAAGAAAGGATAGTTGCCGTACCCATAGGATAGCAACTCACTTGCTCCATCGTCTCCAATGATCAATAAAGGCACTTTGCTAGTCTTCCTCATTGCTAACCCACTTCGAACTTGATAGAACCGCATGGTAGAGGTAGTAATGGTGCGAGGGGGGTGGAAATTGATGTGAAGGTCGGTGTAAAGGGAAGAGAAATGAGGTGAGGGTATGTAAATGAAGTGCAATGGTCATATGACATGAGCAAGGATGAGTAGGGAGGTTGGGTGGGGGTATACAATGGTTGGGTGGGCCCAAATGTCGAAGAAGAGGCTAAAAGAGGAGAAAGGGGACCATCCCGGTCGGGATGGGTGGTCCCGATCGGGATGACACACTCGTCCCGATCGGGAAGCCACCTTCCCGGTCGGGACGGCACTCCAGTAAGCTCCAATTTTTGCACCTCCATCCCGATCGGGATGGCTCCTTCCCGGTCGGGATGGCATAACCTTCCCGGTCGGGACGCTTCCTTCCCGCCCGGTATGGGTCTTCTTGACCTCCAAAACCCCAAAAGCTTCACCGAAGCTTCAAAAACCGACTTCCATACTCACGACCCAAGCTCTATCATTAACCATTCCTCTCTAGGAATCATCTTCACTTCACACCTATGACAATAAGCTCAAATGCAACATCAAATTCTCTCCCTCACAACGCTCATCAACAATCCAAATAACAAGAATTCCACAAAACTAACCATCCAGAAACCAAGGTACCAAACAAACATATATACACACACAAAAACAATAAGAACAAGAAAAAGAGATATATACAATAAGGTACTCTCACCAACTACACCTCCATAGCCATCAAGAGCTCGAAGGAGTAAGTCAAATGCCCTAGCAACATCTTCGTTTAAGCTCACATGGTCAAGCCTAGCCACTTTCAAAAGCTTCCAAGTCGGAGGGAAGAAGCGATCATCTTCATCATGCTCGGGGTTATCATGATCTTCCGGGTCTTCGGAACCAACATAGCTACGACTCTTATGATCATCCGGTAGGCATAGTGGTCTAGAGTCGTGCTCGGTGTCATGATGTGGGAGATCACACCCTAGGGGTGTCTCTTCTTCTACGGGGTCGAGGGTGGGGTTCTCTTCCACCGCCCGACAAGGATGCTCTTCATCAACCGTCTAACAAGACAAGGGACTAGAAATCAAGTGCGATAGAGGAGGAGGCAACAAGTTTTCTTCATTGGAAGGTTTAGGATCCTCCAATTTCCCGTTCAAGGCAAGTTCCAAGGCATCTACTTCTTTTTCCCAAGTATTGCGCTCCTTTTCACTCACCTTGTCTATATGGCCTAGAGGAGGTATGTCTTCACTTGGCTTTGGATTGTCTAGTGGTTCATCACGAAGAAAATCGAACAAATCCAATTTGATAGCCAAAACATCGGCTCCCCAAGAGTTATCTTGAGAATCATGTTCACTCCCCTCCTCATTGTTGGCCCTTGAAGCTTCAACTTCCTCTATTCTCTCCCTATCTTCACCGCCCAAGCAACACTCACCAATGGTCTCTTGATCGACCCTCTCTTCTTCATTTGTAGCTTCAAGGTTGGGTTGCCTTTCTTGTGGAGGCACCCGACCTTCTTGCCCAAATGAACCTTCCTCAACATGTAGTGGAGCTCGAGTGGCCAACATCGTGATATGAGCCATGAGTGCATCGATTCGAGCATCTTGCACCGCTATTTGGGCCTTGAACTCCTCCCTAACCCCTTGTATTTGAGTCACCATCGCTTGTTGAGTCTTTTGCAATAGATCTATCGAATCATCTTGACTCTTAAGCAATTGATGCATCATTTGAAAAGTCTCAAGGTTGGGGTCTTGTGGTCGTGGGTTATGTGAGGGTGTTTGGTAGTTGTTAGGATGTGGGAACAATCCTTGATAACTTTCTCGGTAACCATAAGAAGAGGGTTCATAAGATTGTTGATGAGGTTGATATGGTTGGTAAAGTTGTGGGTTATGGTAATTCGCCCCATAGTTGTCCCGTGATGATTGATGGTAGCTTGGACGCGCCATGTCCATAACGTTGCTTTGGTACCTAGGATGAGCTAGAAGCACTTGAGCAAACGTTAGTATCCTAGTGCTTTTGAGGCACTAGGAAGGGAGAGTAAAACACAAGAAGAAAAATGGAGATACACAAGGAGAAGAGAACACAAAAATCAAGAACAAAGTCCAAAACTAAGCAAACAAAAGTCTAAACTACGCCGTCCCTGGCAACGGCGCCAATTTGATGGGGAGGGATTTGTCGTGGATCCCGCCACCAAATAAAAACCAACTAACCTAACTAGGGTAGCTAGGGTAAGTCGGGTCGAATCCACAGGGACGGGAGGTCGGACTAAGGTATGCTACGGTCTAGGACTAAGTTCGAGACGAGCTAATCTAAGGAGGGGGAGACTAGGACTAAGCTAGGTCTAAAGCAAGAAAACAAATAAAGGAAACAGGCTAGGATTAGGTCGGGGTCAAAGGGGTAACGGAATGGTCAAGGAAGAGCTAGAGTGAAGGAGGTAGTAGGGTGATCTAGGTCGGTCCGGGCGGTCGCAACTTAGACCGGCCTAGAGGTTCCTCATGGAACCCATTTTAGCGACACACATGACAAACGGGGTCTAGCGCGCTATGGCCTAGATCGAATCCGGGCGGTCGCAACTTAGACCGATCTAGGGGTCGTCCTCACCGGGCTCTCGCAACTTAGTGAGGAAACCGAACCCACAAAAAACTAACACCCACAAGGGAAAGGCTAGAAAAACAAGCAATCTAACTTACTTAGTCATTCAAGCATTTCATCAAACATGTAACATGCATCAACCAAGAGGAAACCCAAATCTTCCACCCACATCTCCAACAAACCTTTAATCACCCAATTAACACCCTAATCACCCTACTAACCCTAGCAAGAATCTACTCAAACATATCTAAGCTAAAACTAACACCAACAAGGAGAACCAACTCAAACAACATAACATTCATAAACAAACTAATGTAAACAATGAACAACAAACATGACAATGAACAAAGATTGGAACTTGGATGAAGGAACAAAGATTAAGATAAAGGAAAAGAGATTATACCATACTAGAAGATGAAAAGAAGAAAGAAACTTGCATAAATGGAAGAACCCAAAACAAACATCCAAGTTTGTCAAGCTTGGTGAAGATCTTGAAGAATTCCAAATTACAAGCACTAATCTATAATTAACGATAATCTAAAGACTAATCTACACTAATCTAATCTAATCTATGCTAAAACTAGGCTAGGGTTTGTGGGTAATGAAGAACATAAGCTTTACAAAACAAGGGAAGAGTATATATAGGGTTACAAATGGAAGGGAGAAGAAAGAAATGAAATGCGGGCATAGCTGGGTGGTCCCGACCGGGACGGGTCATCCCGACCGGGACGGACCCACCATCCCGACCGGGACGGGTTGGTCCCGACCGGGACGGCCTGTCAATGGCTCCCTTAAACTCGCACTTCATCCCCGACGGGATGAGGTGCATACCCGTCGGGGATGAGTCTTGTAGGCCTCCAATATGACCTTTTTGGTTCCTCCTTGCCTCACATGGACTTCTCATCGATTCTTGGGACTCGGGATCGGGTCTCGGAGGCTCGGGATTGGGTCCCAAGGTCTCGGGGTCGATTCCAAAGCATCGAGTCATCGTTCCTTTATCTCGTTGGCTCCAAAATGTGTATGTATCGAGTCGGAATCGCTCCAACTCTTCCAAATCGGTCTCGGGAACCTGAAACGAACTAAAGGAAGCATAAGAAGCCCCTAAACCGCTCCCAAGGAGCGATTCTACAAGGAAAATGGGACCAAAACATTACAAAATAGGCACTACAAACCACACTTATCAATTATTGTTTGATTAGTTTGAGACGTTGAACTAGTTGAATGTTTAGGAACCCGAACCTAAGATCGAAAGCCTGGCAAGGGTAGACTTACAAGTAAGTGGGTAGGATAATCTGGTAAGTTGCGAGAGCCCGTCAGAATCTATCCTAAGGTTGACATAAGATCCGAGAGGCCGTGTCTTTGCCCTAAATAACTTTGATTGATTGATTGAATGATTAATTAACTTTACCCAATTTAATTGCATAGTGAACCGTAAGACCCTAGATCTCTTTTAATATTGTTAGAACCCTTAATTTACATTACTAGAAAACAAACACAAACAAATCGGAATCTAAATAGTTTAGAATCAATTATAGATAATTTGCAATATTCCTCCATCTCTCTGAGGTTCGACCCTTACTTGCTGCTAGCTATTTGTTAGTTGTTAGTTAGGTTTATTTTGATATAGGTGATGCGACTTTAGCCTTGGCAATTTTGGCGCCGTTGCCGGGGAGACGGTTTTGTTTTATTGCTTTTTATTTGTTTTAGATTCTAGATTATTTCTCTTCGTCTCAGGGAATCCACAAATTCCTTGAGACGGTTTCTCACTTCTTTATTGTAGTTTCTTGCTTATGCCCAGGTGCTCCCGTTCAGAATTATATCCATTTGATTCTGAACCAAAGAAGACCCTTCGTAAGCGACGAAATTTCTTTAAGGAAATCGCGGAAACATCATATCTTTCAGTTTTGGAAGATCTACACCAGGAATTTATCGCGGAAAATCAGTCCTTTGAAGAGGACACTCCCGCTCCCGATCCTTCTTCACCTCTCCTTCTACTACCACCCCCGCTAGTCAACATGCCTAAACTTGCTAGCCACTCCGAACCGGAACAGACTGCCCTTCCAAAGTTGGTCAAGCGTCCAACTGCCACTAATGGCGTCTTTGAGATCCGTCCCGTGTTCATTACCTTGGTCGAGAAGAACCAATTTGGAGGCGATGCCAGGGAAGATCCCGCTAAACACATGAGAATTTTTACTGACTATTGCTCCACTATTCCCCTTCCTGCAGGAGTTACTCAGGAGCAAGTCATGGAGATTCTTTTCATGTTTTCTCTACGTGATGCAGCTAGAGAATGGATCACCGATCTCGACAAGGTCTCAGCTGGAATCAACGATTGGAATTCTCTTGCATTGGCTTTCTACAAACATTATTATCCCCCCCAGAAGACGAATATGCTACAAAGCCAGATTACTAATTTTCGTCAAACACCTCATGAGAATATTCACGAGGCACAGGAAAGATTCAAGAAGCTGGTCAAATAATGCCCTCATCGTGGATTCGAAGAATGGTTCCTTTGCAATCAGTTCTATAACGGTCTATACGACGATTGTCGTAATACTCTTGATTCAGCCTGCAACCGGAGGTTCCA
This sequence comes from Agrostemma githago, assembly GCA_958450325.1. Classification (NCBI taxonomy): domain Eukaryota; kingdom Viridiplantae; phylum Streptophyta; class Magnoliopsida; order Caryophyllales; family Caryophyllaceae; genus Agrostemma; species Agrostemma githago. The sequence goes on along the minus strand of OY288247.1, from coordinate 17,821,322 downwards.
GTCTAATGTTGATGATGATAAGGCGTTGCAGACTATTGAGGATATGGCATCTCACCATGCACGATGGGGTAATCCACGCGGTAATACCCGAGGTAATGGTAACGATACTGACTCTGCAATCGCTAATCAATTAGCTGTTTTGACTAAGCGATTTGATTCCTATGAAGCATCTAACTCAGATAAAGGAATGCATCGAGTACATGCTATGACCCAGGAAATAGTTTGTGATGATTGTGGAGTGTCACAAAATCATGCTCACGAATGCATGGGAACACAGGAACAAGTTAATGCTTATCAATCATTCCAACGGAATCAGAACTTGCCTTATATGAATCAACCTGGCTATAAATGTGCTCTATTATCTTATGCAAGTCAGAATGTGCTGAATCCTGCAACACCTCCACCCCGCAATCCACCATATGTGCCTCCTCACGGTCGAATGCAAGGAAATCAATCGAATCCAAGACCTCAAGGACAGAACATAATTCAGAATAATCAACAGCAGTTTCCACCACTTCCTCCACTCGAGGCTCAAGCTCACCAACACTCCGTTGAAATAGCCGAACTGAGAAACATGATGACTCAATTTTAGACAAGTCATAAGATGCTCGAGAAACAAGTTACTCAGTTAGCTAATTCTCAAACTACACGTCAGCCAGGAACCTTGCCGCCTCAGGGAAATCCACCTCAAGGTAGTCAACCACATGGGAATGAACATATCAATGCTATCACTACTACAAAACATCAAATAGACAACTCCTAATAGACATTAGATATTCTTAACAACTGATGTATAATATTTATACATCTGTTTTGTTTGAGAAACAGATGTCTTTATCTAATAATAGACAACTGAGTTTTATAAAAAGAGTTGTCTATATATTATACAACTGTTTTAATTAAACTCAGTTGTCTACTCTAATTTTCAAGACCACTAAAAATTGGTTGTTACTACACAACCATATCACTTTCTCAAATATGTTTTTTTAACTAATCTAATAATAAGTCTCCCACTATAGTACTCCCTCCGTTCCAACAAATTGTATACATTTGCTTTTTTGACACTAAGTAGAATGAATTTTCGATATAACTTCTAATATATAAGATCAAATATATTCATGTGTGATCTTGTTTAAATCGTCTAATCGAATACATTATGAATATCAAATTTTTATAACTTTTAGTAATACGTAACTAAAGATATAGATAAAAGAAAACGAGTATCGATATACGTGCCTAAAACAAACGTATACAAATGGTTGGAACGGAGGGAGTATATAAGAATAAATAATCTAATAATAAGTGTCTCAAGTCTCTCAACCCATGTCCCTTTCTTCTAATTTTACCCGACCCACCTCTCTTTCTCAACATATCACTTCCAAATCTCTAAATATTTCCCACTGAAGCAGCATCATGAAGCAACCCTAATTAATTTCGTTCTCTTCGTCGCTCGATCTTCGTCGCTCTTCTTCTCTAATTAATTTCGTCTCTCTTCTTCGCTGTTTCTTCTTCTTCTCTATTTGTCGTTGTTCAGTCTCCTGCTCGTCCTTCCTAGACGGCGCCAAAACGTGTCGCTGTTCTGGTCTAGGAAGATTGTTTCCTGTTCAATTTGGCGTATAGATGCTGTTCTGAGTTTTGTCTTTCCATTGCTAACAGTAGAAGAAATTATCAAGGTTGGTTCAACTTTAGTTAATTTTTGTATTTTCAATTCAGTTTAGAGTATAGATGCTGTCGATTTTTAGGATTAATGTTTTGCCATGATTTGATGAACTTGGTGTTTAGGTTGAATTAATGGCTTTAGACGTTGAAATTCGAAAATTGTTCTGTTTTCAGTTCATATGAATATAGATATGAAATTCGGGTCGGTAACATTTCTGTGTATTAGCATACAACTCACCAACCCACGTATCCACTTGACCGTAGACTTTATCTTGGCTATACCTTAACAGACAATAACATTTCTGTGTATTAGATGTTGAAATTCGAACATTTATCTTGCCCGTCGGTTTGGGTTGAGTCGAGTTGAGTTAAGGTTAAATCGGGTCGAGTCAATATCATTTCGGATCCTATTCGATTCTCGTTTTACCTTCAGGTTGTGTTTCCGGCGGCTTGAGTTGGTTTCTCGGTTTGGGTCGAGTTGAGTTGAGTTTGGGTTGAGTCGGGTTACCTGTCAATTCGATTAATCAAACCACTAACAAACCGCGAAATATGGAAAAAAAGCAGATAAGATAGGTAGGGAATGAAACATACCAAGAACATGGAGAATTGAGGAGCAAACAGAGAGAAAAGGGATAGTTGGTATGATGGGAACTACAACTTCTTGTTCAGGAGAATCATCGGTGTTGTTATTATTAGTAGGAAGAACAGGAGTCGTTATTGGAATTGGAAATGGGGCAGTAGTACTAGAAGATGAAGTAGGAGGAGGCTTGATTATTTTGAGTTTGTTACTAGTACTAAGTTTTCTTCAATGGCTGACTTTATTTCTGTTTTCTTCTAATTCTCCATTATCTCACCCATCTTCCTTTTCATTACTAGCTAGGACTATTTTACTTTTCTATCTTATCTTTGAGCCAAGTCTTGTCTTCTATATATACACAACATACAACTCAAACCATTAATATAAATGGCAAATTAATAAAGAAAATGAATGAAGCTTATGCCTTATAGTATAACACAATAGTTTATTACTACAAGTCTTAGTTAGATTCTTTTCCTTACGGTTTTCAACTCTTATATCATCACCTTGATGTATGATCATCTTTGGGACAATTTTTCCAATTTTTAATATTTGTCTTGTTACTCTTTATTAACTTGAACAATGAGATAATAGTTTTTTTTGGTTTGAGTTGGGTTGGGTTCGTTTGTTGGTTTGTTTGGTTGTTTGTTTTTGTTTCTTTGGGGTACATACAGTGATACAAATGTGATGTTCTAAAATACAAGGAGTATACATTATTGATTGATTATAGGTACAATAAAACTGAATACATTCTGTTTTCTGATTTTTCCTGTTGAGATGGAATCCCTGGATCATTCAGCAAATCTGATCAGTGGCGACTTCATCCATACATTTATTACAAAAGGAGTTCAGGTCCTGCTCCTTGAAGCATCCAAGTTGCTTTTTCATATACATACAAACCAGCTTAATCACTACTAGTTTCTACTTCGTACTTGGTACTTGGTACTTTGTAGTTCAAAATCCGTGCACTATTACAAAATGCAGACATCTAGTTTCGAAAATGACATGGAGTCATCTGATGATGTTTAATTTGATGAGTGGCGACTTCCTCGATACATTTACTCTATTATGGAAGTCGAAAGGAGTTCCGCTCCTACTCTTTGAAGCATCCAAATTGCTTAAATCATGAAAGTCACTTTTCATAGTTTCAACTTCCTACTTTGTGACTCCAATAGATATGGATTTTTTTGTCCGGAGAAGACACATGATACCGATGCTTTGACGACATATATATCTGAATGGATGATGAAAGGGAAAAAACTAGTATATCTAGCTCCATTCTACAAAGAGTAAGTATATCCTTTTCAAGTAATAAAATTTAAACTATTTGTTATATAAATGATACACACATACTTGATTTAGGGAAATTGATTTTAATGTTAATAAGGAACATTGGATGCTTGCTTTGATAGATATTATTGAGCATAACCAAGTATATTGGTTTGACCCACTTGGAAAGTCCGACCCTAGTGGATTTAAAACTTTACTTAATACGTGAGTTATCTCAATATATTACTATAGAATTTTTTCATTTTTACTTATGTTTCTTCTTTAATAGTGACTTAACTTTTCTTTTTTCCCGTGCTAGGTCTATAAAAGTGTATGGCTATATAGGGGTACAAGGAAGAGTTCTCAAATTCCGCAGTGGGTGAAAGTTAATGTACATACTTATTTAAACTTCCCATTTCCCTGTTATTTTTTAGCTTCAGTTTTGAATAATAATCCGTCCCTTGTTTTGGTCATCAAAATTGAAAAACCATATGCTTAACATATAGTTACTAACAGTAACATGCATGGCATTTGGTGCTACATGTCCAATCATCTCGTTTTTTATGATGTGTTTTTTGTAAACTAAGATACCCTTGTTTATGAGAATCACCTCCTCCTTGTTGATCTAAATGCTAACGTAACAGTGATAATACTTGTACTAATGCTAATAGAGTAGAAACCTCTGCAATTTCGAAAATAATAATAATAATATTAATAATAATAATCTGGCTGTTGATAATGCTAATGGTGTTTCTTCATCTTCTTTCAAAACAATGCTTGAAGTTGAGAATGAGTGGTACAACATCACTAATAACTCAACTACTGAAAATCTGCTGTTAAACCCTCCAATCATTGAATCATCTTCCTCATGTTCACCCTCCCCCTCTGTTCTTAATCAATCAACTACTTTGGACACATCTCACATTTCTTACTTGTTCCCTCCTTCAAAATCCCACTTCTTTACCAAACCTCTGCCTCCATATCTTTAAACAATTTTGGAAACGCTCAAATTCTGGGGAATGATGGGTTTTCTCATTTTGGTACTGAAATGGGTAGTCCCAATGTTGGAGGAAATTCACATTTTACAAATACCCATTTGATTCATTTGGGTGAACCCAAATTCTTCAGTTTTTTTGAATCGAACTTCGAAACTGTTGAAACCCCTTGATAATTCTACCCCAGTGGGTGCACAACCTACTCTCTTTCAGAAAAGGGCTGTACTTAGGAAAAATTTCGGTGGTACTAGTTTAGGAAATTTGACGATTCTTGGGTCTGATTCGGGGCTGATTTCAAATGGAGGGGATTAATAAGTATATTGAGGAATTAAACTCTTTTCAAATGGAAAAGCTATCCCCCTTGGATCTTATATAAAATGTTTTTATATAGAATGTATGATATGCCCGCGAAAAACTTCTTTTTTCATTTGTACGACTCTTACACTTTGTTATACTTGTTGCAATATAGTCGGCTCCTCATGCTCGGAAAACAGAATGCGGTTATTACGTGATGAGATATATGATTGAAATTATCACTCGTTCTGATTTGAAGAGAATCGTCAATGAGGTAAGACTTGGGTTTTCACACTCTCTTGTTTCAATCATTTGTTTTTTGCAAATAATTGAAACAAAATAATTAGTTCATTTATATTATTGATTTTGTAGCATTTCAACGATATGATGCCATATTCTCAAGAAGATATTGACGAGGTTCGTGCCTTATGGGCGGATTATTTTCCTAATAATTAGTCGTATATGATGCATCGGATTACCTTATGTGGACAAGAAGTTAGCTGGATTATGGTTTTAGGTACTATTGGACATTGGATAATGATTTTGTGTACCTTTTGGATTTTGGATGTTGGATAATGATTTTATGTATCTTTTAGATTTTGGATGTTGGATTTTATAAAAATGTAACTTCTTTTGTTCAATTGTTCGCTATGGTATTCCTTTTTTAAGGTTTGTTAATATGTACGTATTTCGGATTTATTAAAAAAACATAAAATATGTATACGGATAAGCACATATCTATACGTACGTATTTTGGAAAACAGACAATTAGACAACTGTTGTTTTAGAAAAACGGTTGTCTATATAAGTAATAGACAACTGTTGTTTTAGAAAAACAGTTGTCTATATACGTAATAGACAACTGTTGTTTTATAAAAACAGTTGTCTATTAACCAATAGACAACTGTTCTAAAACAGATGTCTATGCTCAGAGTAATATACAACTCCAAACTACTCAACTGTTGTAAGTCAGTTGTCTATTGCAAAAAAAATAGTTGTCTATTTGATGTTTTGTAGTAGTGTATTACCTTAAGGAGTGGAACAGTTTACGAGGGTCCAAAGATGCCGGAACCAGAAGACGAGGTTGGAAAGGAAACAAGAGATGAAGCTGAGAAAGAAGCAGAGGACGAAGATCATACCGGTCGGGATAAAAGCAAACCGACCGGTACAAAAACGAACCGATCGGTTCAAGATCGTACCGAGCGGGACAAAGACAAACCGATCGGTTCGAAATCAACCCGATCGGTTCGTCCACCGGAGCAGCCTACTTCTACTCCAGCCCAGCACGTGAAGCTCCCATTCCCAGGTCGTCAACGCAACAGCAAGATCGACGGCCAATTCAGTAAGTTTATGCACGTTGTGAAGAATCTCCAGGTAACCGTTCCATTTACTGAGCTAATTACCCAAGTACCTGCATATGCTAAATTTATGAAAGACATACTTACTAGGAAACGTTCCTTTAATGAGGTTGAGACGATAGCTTTTACGGGGGAGTGTAGTGCTCTCCTTCAAAATAAATCACCTCCAAAACTTAAGGATCCTGGTAGTTTCTCTATCCCATGCACTATAGGTACCCATATTGTCGATAATGCATTATGTGATCTTGGGGCTAGTGTTAGCGTCATGCCCTATTCCATCTGTGAGAAGCTAGATATGGGGGGGTTGAAGTGTACCAGTATCACACTGCAAATGGCCGATCGATCGGTCCGGAGACCTTTAGGTGTCTTAGAAGACGTTCCAGTTAAGGTAGGGAAGTTTTTTTTTCATGTCGACTTTGTAGTCTTAGATATCGCCGAAGATACACACATCCCTATTATTCTAAGTCGTCCATTCCTTCACACTGCGGGCGCGATTATTGATGTCAAAAATGGTAGTTTGACACTTGAGGTCGGGGAAGATAAAGTCACATTTAATCTAAATAAAACTTTAAAAGCCCCTATAACTGATGAGTCATGCTATTGTCTAGACACCTTTGATTCAGTCAATGACATTATTAAGTCCAATTTACTCGGATCCTTGACAAAGGATCCCTTGGAGTTACTAATGTGTGAATCGAGTTATACAGGTGATGGAGGAATTTGGAAAGCTGAGGTAGACGAGATAGAAGCACTTCTCTATGCAGGAGATCTGAAGGAAGCTGAGATGGCCGAAACCGTCAACTCTGATTTGTCTTATTCTTGTTCGGTCGAGGTACAGAAACCTGAACTTAAACCGTTACCCACGAATCTCAGGTATGCTTTTCTCGATGAGGGTGAGCTAAACCCGGTTATAGTAAGTAATTCTTTGACTGAATCTCAGTTGACTGATTTATTAACTGTATTAAGGAAACATAAGAAGGCATTAGGGTATATTTTAAGTAACCTAAAAGGTATTTCTCCCGACTTTTGCATGCATCGCATTCATCTTGAAGACGGTCATAGACCGTCTATCCAGGGTCAGCGTCGACTGAACCCGAATATGCAGGAAGTTGTTAAAACTGAAGTTATGAAACTCCTAGATGTCGGTATTATTTATGCTATATCTGACTCTAAGTGGGTCAGTCTGGTTCAGGTGGTGCCTCAGAAAGGAGGCACCACGTTAATAAAAAACGATAGGAATGAACTAATTCCTACTCGAATTGTTACAGGATGGCGCATGTGCATTGATTATAGGAAATTGAATGTCGCCACTAAGAAAGACCATTAGCCACTTCCATTCATTGATCAAATGTTAGAAAGATTAGCTCGTCATAAGTATTTTTGTTATCTAGATGGCTACTCCGGTTTTTTTCAAATCCCCATTCATCCCGAGGACCAAGAAAAAACCACATTTACTTGTCCTTATGGCACCTTCGCATATCGTAGGATGCCTTTTGGATTATGTAACGCCCAGCCACTTTTCAGAGCTGCATGATTAGTATCTTTTCTAATTACATTGAATCAATTATGGAAGTATTTATGGATGATTTCAGTGTGTATGGTTCTGACTTTGACTCTTGTTTGCTGAATTTGTCTAAAGTTTTAGGTCGCTGTGAGGAAGTTGACTCGGTACTTAATTGGGAAAATGTCACTTTATGGTCAACGAGGGAGTGGTGCTATGTCACTTAGTTTTTGATAAAGGCATTCAAGTAGACCGGGCTAAAATTCAAGTGATAGAGCAATTGCCTCCTCCTACTAATGTTAAGGGGGTTAGAAGTTTCCTTGGTCATGCGTGATTTTATCGCCGCTTTATCAAGGACTTCTCAAAAATTGCTAAACCACTTACCCAACTCCTTAAAGATGCTCCTTTTTGCTTTACTGATGCTTGTCGTGAATCTTTTGACAGGATTAAGGAGGCATTAATCTCAGCACCCATTATTCGATCGCCAGATTGGAATCTACCTTTCGAGATTATGTGTGATGCAAGCGACTATGCCGTAGGAGCAGTTTTGGGTCAAAGAAAAGATAAAGTTTTACATGCTATTTACTATGCTAGTAAGACTTTAGATGAAGCTCAGGTCAATTATGCAACGAGGGAAAAGGAGTTATTAGCCATCATATATGCTCTCGATAAATTTCGAACTTATCTTATAGGTTCTAAGGTGATTTTTTATACCGACCATGCCGCATTAAAATACCTCTTAGCAAAAAAGGAAGCAAAGCCCAGATTAATTCGTTGGATCCTACTACTCCAAGAATTTGATCTAGAGATTCGGGATAAGAAGGGAGCCGAGAATGTTGTAGCTGATCATCTATCACGGCTTAGATTCGATGAAGACGGATTAATCCTACCAATTGATGATTCTTTTCCCGACGATTCCTTACTTGCGATCACCCTTGCCGAGTTAACTACCAACGAGCCATGGTATGCTGATTATGCTAACTTTTTGGTTGGTGGTTATTTCCCTCCTAATTGTACTTATCAACAAAAGAAGAAATTCTTATCCGATGTGAGGAGGTATTATTGGGATGATCCTTACCTATTTCAAGAATGCGCGGATGGAATTTTTCGGAAGTGCGTACCCGATTGGGAAGTTAGAGGTGTCTTGGAAGGATGTCATTCTTCCCCTTATGGTGGTCATCATGGTCCGTCTCGCACCGTTGCTAAGGTATTACAATCCGGATTTTATTGGCCGACATTCAAAGATGCACACAAATTTGTCCTTACTTGTGATGCGTACCAACGATCCGGAAATATTTCTAGACGACATGAGATGCCACAAACCGGTATATTAGAGGTCGAGATTTTCTATGTATGGGGAATCGATTATCAAGGTCCGTTTCCTTCTTCTTTTGGTAACCGGTATATTCTAGTCGCAGTGGATTACGTATCCAAATGGGTCGAGGCGGTAGCTTGTCCTACAAACGATGCTAAGGTAGTTATAATTCTCTTTAAGAAAATAATTTTTCCTAGGTTCGGGGTTCCTCGAGCTATTATTAGTGATAGAGGTTCACACTTCCACGAGAAGAGATTAGACACTTTGCTACGCAAATATGGTGTTATGCAACGTACCGGTTTGGCTTATCATCCTCAAACAAGCGGTCAAGTGGAAGTATCTAATCGAGAAATTAAATCAATTCTCGAAAAGGTGGTTTCTAGATCGAGAAAGGATTGGAGTTCCAAGCTAGACGATGCATTATGGGCCTATCGCACCGCATATAAGACACCCATCGGTACATCTCCCTATCGATTAGTCTATGGTAAGGCATGTCATCTTCCCGTCGAGTTAGAATACAAAGCTTTTTGGGTAGTAAAAGAGCTTAATTTTGACCTGTAGACACCCGCATTTTGACTGCCAGGTGTCTATGGCAGTTTCCAAAAAACACCCGATGATGATCGGATGCTAACATGCTTCTGTGCGCTCGGATACGGGCTCAAATCCATTAGTCGTTGGCTTAAGCACTTACGGAGTACAAATCTCACAAAACTGACCTCAAAATCCAGGTCCAGTGGGCCGTTTCCAATCAAACAAGACTAATTTGGGCCAAAACCGACACCGGAATTAAAACCGACTTGTCGCGATTGGGTCAATCCCGGTTACGAGTCCGTTCCGAGACAAGAACATGTAGGTTGAGGGTGTCAAAACCCCGTTTCTTCTCTTCTCTTCCTCCTTCTCGCGTCATGTCGTCATTATACGGGTCGCGTTTTTTTATTTATTTCATTCTATCGTTATTATCGCATCATTAGTATTGATAGTACTAATATCAAAACATTAAAATACTTATCAATTTGTGTCGAGTATGAGTGATATCGGAATAAGGAAACACGAATATACAAGTGTACTGCACACAGCGTTGACGGTCGCTTGTTCCAATATCCTAATTACTTGATTATTGAGATAAGTTAACTTCAACAATAATTCTCGTATCGTTTGTATCATTATTGTCATTCGCATGTCACATCGATTTTCAAAAAACAAACATCGTATTTCAATAAGGGTCGAAACCCGTTGACACGGATCCGACATCACAATCCTTAGGGATCTATTTCGATGTCGGAGAAGTCGAGGGAATCAAGTCCTTTAACTAAAGCAAAGTGTCGATTCGTTAGATCCGATACCAACTTCATAGTTGGATGTCGCATCTAACGATCTAGTCAATTTAGTCCAATTAATTTGATTTCTCGTTGATGTTAACGTAGATGTCATGTTGTAATTATGACGCTACAAACGCGGAGAGAGTTCCATATCGTTTTGATTGAATTAAAACGACTTAAATCAATTTTCTTTATTTTTTTCGCTCTCGTATTCCATATCGATTCAATAATCGAACATGGGATATGACGAGCATTCAAATTTAGAATCGGGTATAAATTCAAATAATATTTATATTCGGTTCAATTAAATCTATGATTTATGAAAAACCCAAATCGAGCATAAGTCATGCAATATTTATGCTCAATTCGGTAAAACCATCGAATTATCGAAAATCAAAAAGCAATCTCTAAATCAATACAAAATTGCAAACGAATTATGATTCGTACAGGGGGCACTCGACCGAGTGCCTAGCCCACTCGGCCGAGTGGTACCCCAAAATCAGATCAGAATGTTTATTACGACCTCCACTCGATCGAGTCTCACAGTGATTCGGTCGAGTGGCCACGTACTCGACCGAGTTGGTCAATAACTTGGCCGAGTACGGTCTATAATGCAAAACAGAACCCTCTCTTACAGGTCCACTCGATCGAGTCCATCGACCACTCGATCGAGTGACCTCGTAACGACCAAAACACGAGTCGTACATCCTTCTTTTCAAATTCGATAGTATTTTATGACTTAGGTCAACACGTGTCTAATTAATCGCGTGTATACTATCTTTTCAAACCATGCATCATCATATTTGCATCTTCTCATCTCATTCTATATTTGCACAAATCGTTATTATTCGTTACATCGTTACTAACGCGTTTGTTATTCCTTTTGTCCATTTAATTTTTGTTCGTTTATTGTACTAAATGAACCCGCATGCTAAATTCCACTTTGACGTAGAATTAATTGCATTAAATCGACTTAGAAACCCTTTTCAATTTCTATTCACATGCCTAGGAAAACAATGTTTGCATAAGCATTTTCCCGTTCTACTAGCACGCGTATTAGAAAGTCATTCGAGTTCTTAGTAGAGGCCGCTAATGTGCGGGCGGAGTTGGGTGTCCTTCGTGGGCTTCCCAACACGTACCCTCACCTCTTACTCAGAACCTCGGTTTCCGGATGCTCGAAACCGTTGGCGCACGAGAGTCATTCAATACACAATATCCGATAATGTCGGTATTGGTATCAAATGCAAAGGGACGAGCCCAATAAACTCTGACATCGGAAATGGGTCGTATTTTGTATACGAACCACTACGACATAGAGTGGGCTCGAATGGTTCCGAATAACCACAAAATTCGGTGGCGACTCCACTTCGACCTAAATTTCAATTCGATCCGTTTCATATGGAGATTCATTCGCCTACCCAAACCAGCGCGTGGCCGCGTCGGGGTGGACCTATGTCATGTCCACAATTTGGCGACTTCGCTGGGGATTAACTGATGCGTGACTTACCATCGGCATCCTCAGGGTGAGACTCGAATAGAAATCGTTTGACAAATACAATACGCGTGTTAGTGTAGACACCCACATTTTGACCGCCAGGTGTCTATAGCAGTTTCCAACAAACACCCGATGATGATCGGACGCTAACGTGCTCGGAAATGGGCTCGAAATGATGGATATTGGGCCTAGGCATTTTAAGGAGTAGAAATCTCACAAAACCAACCTCAAAATCAGGCCCAGTGGGTCGTTTCGAGTCAAATAACACTAATTTGGGTCGAAACCGTCACCAGGGGTAAAACCGTCTTTTAGCGACCGAGTCAAAACCCGGTCAAAGACATTTCTCGAAACTCGTGAGTCCACCGTGATGTCTCACACGGTTGGTTCACACTCCAACTCTACAAAAATCAGCCATTCACAAAATAATAAACAATTCCGTTTAAAGGTAGAATTCGATCCCGAGTAGAAATCCTATCCGAGAACCGACTCAGACACCCAACCGAGTGCAACCACTCGGCCAAGTACCCAAACCAGCCGGTTCTTTCCTCTTTTCTTCCTACACAAGAAAACGGAATTCTCGTTCTCCTCAGCTTCTTACTCAAGCGGTAATTCTAGCTCAAACAGGAGTCCTATTCAAAAACCGATTCAAGCATCCGACCGAGTGTAAAACACTCGGCCGAAACAGCCCAAAACAGTAGCAAAACACCCGTTTTCCCTTTCTTTCTCCACAAGAAAGCGGAATCCTTATTTCCCTCAAATTCCTACGTTTCCTATCCTAAGCGGTAGTCAAACTCTCCCAAGCCAAGGTCGGGAATTTCCTATAAATAGCCCCTTGCATCCAACACAAAAACAGACATTGATTGACACCAATTTCACACATACACACACGATTTTTATACAAAACAACGTTCTTTTCAAACAATATTTTCCAGATTTCGATTAATATTTATTTTTTTCTCGATTTCGCATATTTATTTTGCTATTATTATTTACAAATCGATACTAACTCGTTTGTTCATTTTGTAGCAAATTCATCCTTTTATTTCATTTGTTTTATTATACTAAAACGAATCTCACATGCTAAATTCAACTTTGACGTTAATTTTTCATGCATTAACCGACTTAGCAACCCATTCAATTTTTCACATGCTTAGAAAACAATGTTTGCATAATCATTCATCGTATTACTAACGCGCGCATTAAAACGTCATTCGATATCCTAGTAGAGGCCGCTAATGTGCGGGCGGGGTTGAGTGTTCTTAGTGAACTTCCCAACACGTACCCTCACCCCTTACTCAGAACCGTGATTTCCGGATGTCCGAAACCATTGGCAACGAGAGTCATTCAATATACGATTAACCGCTCCAGTCGGCATCTATATCGATATGCAAAAGGGACGAGCCCAATAAACTCTGACATCGGAAATGGGCCGTATTTTGTACACGGCCCACTACGACATAGAGTGGGCTCGAACGGTTCCGAATAACCATAAAATTCGGTGGCGACTCCGACTTCGATTTAAATTTCCATTTGACCATCTCATGGAGATTCATTCGCCTCCCCAAACCCGCGCGTGGCCGCGTCGGGGTGGACCTATGTCATGTCCACAATTTGGCGACTCCGCTGGGGATTTTCTGATGAGTTAATAACCTTCAGTGTCCTCAGGGTGAGACTCGAATAGAAATCGTTTGACTAGTACAATGCGCGTTTTAGTTTTACGGTTCATGCATAAACCCCACTTTCCCGGGCCGGTACTCGCGACCGACGTCCCACTATACCGTTGATATAGTCCAAACTGGTTATGTCAAAGGTGTCCATTAGCCGATTCATATGGGTTTTACGGCATGTCCTAATCTCAACTCGAGTTAGGGAGTCCGCCCCGATTCTTGATAGGCTGTGTACACTGGTATAGACCCTTAAAGACTGACCGAGACTTAGATTAAGAGCATACATGGCGTCATTATACTGTTTCCATGACTACGTGCTACTTGATCCACATCTTTTTCAAAACCGTCATCTTTTCAAAATTTGCATCCTTTTTTCAAATATCCAATTTTCAAAACCCGGGTCATATACCGAACTTAGGACTTATGATTTTACTCAAATTAGCCTTTTTCTAGCCGGTATTATGCCCAATTCAAAACTCGAAATTACTTTCAAAATTTTCAAACCGTCACCCGGCCCGACTTTCCCGTTTTCTCGAAAAAGAGCCGGTTCCACCCGATTCATTTCGGGCTTTTCAAAAAAAAAAATCATATTTCAAAACTTCCTCTTCTTAGACTTCCCGTATTTAGCAGTGTCGGGTCGTGTCATAAGTCGTTGAAATCTCTAGCGTCGAAACTCTGTCGATCTTACATCACGAGTTTCCCCCCTATCCTAGTCCGCCTTACCTAACTAAGGCAAGGCCCACCTACGTAGGACATACTCCTACAAAGGTTGGCCCGTTTACACAATCGAGTCTAAAAGTCTGGGAATGTCTCACGTGAACCTTCCTCCGGACAGGGCCCAACCCACAGCGTTGGATCCTGAGGAAGGCCCACCTCTTCACAAGTCACTCGTCAAGGTGTCTTTTCCGAGTCATTTACCGTCTTTTTAGCTCTCTTCTTTTCTTTCCCTTGCTCGGGATATACTTTCCTTAGGATTCGGGTTAAGTTGCTAATTACGTGGTGCTCTTACAGACAGGCCACCCTTCACTCGAACCATGACTCAAAAAGCCATCGACGAATTGAACACCACGTTGGCCCAAATCCAGGACCAATTGAGGCAAATGAGGGAAGACCAGATCGTTATCGTCACCCGGGTTAGTGTCGTAGAACAGGGAACTCCTAACGCCTCGATCGATGACGATGGGCCCTTAGCCGCGCTAGCCGACGCAGTCCAAAAGCTGCAGGAACAGGTCCACTCGACCACCAGAAACACCATTCTCACGGAAAATGCCCGTACCTATTCGACCCTAACTGATGAATTGCCCGCTAACCTTAACTTAACGGGCTTACCAATGTTCGATGGGACCGAAGATCCGGTACTTCATATTCGGGCTTTTAAAGACTTCATGGCTGTCAAGGGGGTCAAATCGACCATGTTCAAGCATCTCTTCGCTTCCTCTCTGGAAAAACACCCAAAAGCCTGGTACTACAGGCTCGACCCCAAGAAATTCAAAACTTGGGACGATGTTGCCATGGAATTCGCACGGAACTATGCGGATAATGCTGAAATCCAGACTACCATGCGTACTCTGGAAGTTATGGCCCAAGAACCAAAGGAGGGTTTCACCAAATACCTCCAAAGGTGGCGGACCGAAAGTGTGAAGCTGGTTGACAAGCCCGGCGAAAAAGTTCTAGTGGAGGCCTTTGTCAAAAACCTCCTCCCTGCCTACCGAGTCCATCTCAGGTACGCTATTATACCCGACTTCGCAACTTTGACCGAAATGGGTACCAGAATCGAAGACGATTTAAGGCAAGAGAGCCTTACTAAGGCCTCTACCAAGGGGTATCAAGGAGCTAGTTCATCCTCCAGTAAGCCCGCCAACACAACGGCGGCCCGAAGCATCTTCGACGAGGTAAACTCACTCGACACCTCAACCAAGAAGAATACTCCAAATCGGGTATTCACTAACATTGGGACAACTTATGCTAATGCCTTACAAAGGCTATCTTCAAAAGGCCTAATCCAACCGATAGGCCCAACTCCAGAAGTTCCCGTAGAAAAACGGTCCAAAAGCTACAACATTCAGGCCTATTGCCACTACCACCAAGGCAATGGGCATGATACGGAGAAATGCTGGAAATTGAAGCATCTTATCCAAGATCTGATCGAAAACGGGAAAATACCGCTACCCAGTGACAAGCCGAGTAACAAAAACAATCCTCTTGCTACTCATGCCATTTTCACTGGAGAGGTAGTTGACTGCTCTCATCTCATTTCCCCTTTCATTTCCCAAATCAACGGGATATGGAACGACGACGAAGATGATGTCTACTTGGTTAAAGGGGAGGCTATCCCCGTCACTATCGAGGAAGTCCGGAGGGCTAAAGCCAGAGCTCTGGCCGGTACACACACCATCACTGCCACCCCGGAAACCGTCACTGAACCTTCCAGGACGGAACTCACTCCCGAAGAGCCAAACGCCGACACGGCCCTAGTCAGACAATTGAAGAGGGTCCGAACCGATATTACCATATGGCAGCTTTTGGTTAGTTCACAGGAGCATCGAGCGGCGCTTACTAAGGCCCTCGATGAAATCAAGGTCGACTCCTCGGTTACCCCCGCTGAAATGGTAGCCACGGTCTTGCCATATCTCAAGGACAAGCCCAAAGGAGAAGGCCCACTCATCACCTTCTCCGAGTCCGACCTTCCACCATTCGGGACCACTCATAACTTGGCCCTATACATTACGGTGATTTGTCGAAACAAATATCTCCCGATGACCCTAATTGATGACGGGTCCGCAGTTAACGTCCTTTCTTTAAGGACAGCCAAGGCCCTCGGCATTACCGAGGCTGACTACCTTCCGACCGCGAAGACTATCCAGGCTTTTGATGGAAGCCCAAAATCAGTGGCTGGGGCCGTTAAACTAACCATCATAACAGGCCCGATCGAGAAGGAGCTAGAATTCCAAGTGATTGATGTTACTTCATCTTTCAATCTGCTACTCGGAAGACCATGGATTCACGCGGTCAAGGCTGTATCTTCTACTCTTCACAGGAAGGTCAAACTACCTTTACAAGACGGGATCATCACTCTCGAAGCCACTCCCATAACCGTGTCAAGCTGTAACACGACGGGCTCAGCCGACCCACGAGGATTCAACTTTGTGGGAATGATCGAAGAAGAATATCTTTTCCAGCCATACTTCACCGTTAGCATCTATACGATGCTACAGAACCTGGGTTGCCTACCGGGAGTCACTTCAAGGCCATATCTACCACCGGGAAAGATCATCGAAACCCTGAACAACGGGAAATCTCACCTCGGTCTAGGCTATACTATGGCATCCGGCTACACGAACCAAACCAAGACGGTCACGTTCGTCACCCCGGTATTCGAAACCGTGTAAACAGGCCTCTATCGGCCCACCATCTCATATCCCGGGACCAAACTGACTCGGGAATGCAATTTCATTCCAGATGACATATTCGCCCTTATCCAGGCCGAATCAAAGGAGGGCCCAAGCAACGCTGAGCCCATTCTAGGACTACTCTTTGGGGAAGACAAGGTCATCCCTACCCCTAAGCAAGAGCTGGTCAGCTTGATCCTTCGCAGCAGCAACTTTGATCCAACCAAACTGATCTCGGAAGTTGGTGCCGACACCGGGAAGAGAGCTTGGAGGAAGACAATCAAGTGGACCGACGGTCAGGGTCGAGCCTACAAGCTAACTACTGGCGAAGGAGATATGCATACTATCGAATCTGAATCTGAGTCCGAGTTCGAGTCAGAGTCTGAGTCAAAGTCTAGAGGGTCCAGTACTAGGATCGAGTCTGTAACCCCTCTCCCTTCTTTAGCCTCACCATCGGGAGCCCCGGAGTCTGTCCCGAGGGCTCTCCCTATCCCGCTTCTGACCAACGATCAGATGGCAGCTCTCTTCGAGCTCTTTTCAAAATTTACTATCAATAATAACGATAACCGTTCTGCTTATGACTTGGCTTATTTTCAAAATGTTTTCAAAAATCTTACTTGCAATGACATTGAGAAACCCAACGAACAGGTACCATTGCCTCCGCATCTAATCGAGCAACTTGAACAAAGGGAATCCCGAGATCCGGTAATCGAAGAAACCGATTCCATCAACGTAGGAACCCCTTTAGAGCCTCAGATACTTAGGTTGGGCTTATCTTTAGATCCCGAGGAGAAGCAACAATTCACGGATCTCCTCCAGGAATTCATAGATGTCTTTGCATGGTCCTACAAGGACATGCCGGGAATAGACCGGGAAATAGCTGAACACCGAATACCCATCAAAGACGGGTACAAGCCGGTAAAGCAGAAACTTCGAAGAATGAGGCCCGAATGGCTCTCAAAGTCAAAGAAGAAGTTGATAAACAATTCAAAGCGGGCTTTATTCAAGTGTCTGAATATCCAGACTGGGTTGCAAACATAGTGCCAGTACCCAAAAAGGATGGCAAAGTCCGAGTATGTGTAGATTTCCGGGACCTTAATAAGGCCAGCCCAAAAGACGATTTCCCGTTGCCACATATCGACATACTGGTGGATAACACGGCCGATCATGCCCTTCTATCATTTATGGACGGGTATGCCGGATATAATCAGATCAAAATGGCGGAAGAAGACATGAGTAAGACCACCTTCATCACACCTTGGGGGACTTACTGCTATACCGTAATGCCATTTGGGCTTATTAACGCTGGTGCCACTTATCAACGGACCGCTACTACTTTATTGCATGACATGATGCATAAGGAAGTAGAGGTCTACGTCAACGATATGATTGTCAAGTCAAAGGACCGAAACGGGCACATTGCAGCCCTAAGGAAGTTCTTCACCCGATTACGCAAGTACAACATGAGGTTAAACCCTCAAAAAATGCAGTTTCGGGGTAACATCGGGCAAGCTACTGGGCCACATTGTCAGCCAACGGGGCATCGAAGTTGACCCAGCAAAGATCAAGGCGATAACCAAAATGCAACCGCCTAAAACCGAAAAGGAGATAAGGGGGTTTCTCGGGAAAGTCCAATACATAAGCCGATTCATTTCAAAGCTAACCATGGTATGTGAACCCATTTTCAAGAAACTGAAGATAGGAGAACGAACACTATGGGACGACAAATGTCAAATGGCTTTCGACAAGATCAAGGAAATTCTATCCTCTCCACCGGTGCTAATGCCACCTCAACACGGTTTGCCTTTATCGCTATATTTAACAACGACTGAGACAGCCATGGGCGCTATGCTAGCCCAGACGGTCAATTCTGAAGAACGGGCCATTTACTACATCAGTAAGAAGTTCTTAGAATACGAATGCAAATACACTATGCTCGAGAAGACGTGTCTAGCATTAGTATGGGCCACTAAAAAGCTCCGACACTACATGCTTAGTCACGAGGTACATGTGCTATCCAAGATGGATCCAATCAAATATCTATTCGAGAAGCCCATCCTTAACGATCGTATATCCAGGTGGACTTTAATGCTAGCTGAGTTTGACCTCAAGTTCGTACCTTTAAAAGCCATCAAGGGCCGGGTAGTAGCAGAATTCCTCGCCGATAGTCCGATATCCGAGGAAGATCACACTGATACTTGGGCCTTCCCAGATGAAGACATATTCCATACCGACACCGACACATGGGATTTGTACTTTGACGGAGCATCCAACTTTCGAGGATTTGGTGTCGGGATTTTGCTAATCTCACCACAAGGTGAACATACCCCGTTATCCATCAAGCTAGATTTTGACGTGACTAATAACGCAGCCGAATACGAAGCATGCATTCACGGGTTGCAAGCCGCCGCCGATTTAGGAGTAACAAACCTCCGGGTCCACGGTGACTCATCGTTAGTCATAAACCAAACCCTACAAAAATGGAAAACTCGGAACGCAAATCTCGTGGCTTACCAAGCACGAGTAAGGGTTCTCGAAAAACAATTCCAAAAGGTGGAGTACATTTATTTGCCTCGGGAAGAAAACCAGTTTGCAGATGCTCTCTCAAAATTAGCATCTTTACTGAATATCCCAGCACATCTAACCAGCATGCCCATTTGTGTCGAAAGACGGTCTGAGCCAGCATATATCAACACTATCCAAGATATTGAGATAACTGATCCAGAACCTTGGTACCAGGCTGTTCTAACCTACTTGTCGTCAGGGGAATATCCTCCGGGAACTGAAAACCGGGCCAAGAAAGCTCTGCGAAGATGGGCAACCCAGTTCATCCGCATAGACGATGGACAGCTGTACAAGAAGACAGCACAAGGGGGCTTTACTTCTATGCATTGACAAAACTCGAGCCGAAAGAGTTATGGCCGAGGTGCACGATGGCGAAAACGGACCACACATGAATGCCCATATGTTGGCCCGAAAAATCGCAAGACTCGGTTACTATTGGAATAGCATGGAAACTGACTGTCAGCTGTATGTCAAACACTGTCACAACTGTCAGATTTTCGCTAATGTTCAGCATATGCCTTCATCCCTACTATATACAATGACATCACCATGGCCATTCTCGACATGGGGAATCGATATAATCGGGAAAGTGAATCCTTCCGGGACAGGAGGTCACTGTTTCATCCTAGTGGCTATCGACTATTTCACTAAATGGGTCAAAGCCGAATCATACCGGATCTTGAATGCCAAACATGTGGCTAAGTTCATCCAAAACAAAATTATATGTCGATATGGGATTCCACACGAGTTCATCAGCGATCATGGGACTCATTTCCATGCTGAAACTGCCACTCTGCTGGAAAAGTACAAGATCCAAAGGCATACATCGTCACCCTACCGTCCTCAAACAAATGGAGCGGTGGAGGCAGCCAATAAAACAATTGTCACCATTCTTAAGAAGATGGCTGAGAATTATCGGGATTGGCCCGACAAGATACCCTTTGCCTTATGGGGATATCGGACATCGATTCGAACTGCAACCGGAGCAACTCCATACTATCTGACATATGGAATGGAAGCAGTCCAGTCGGTCGAACTAGAAGTACCATCCCTTAGGATTCTGCTCGAAAGTCAAGTACCTGAAGCGGACTGGGTCCAAGCCCGATATGACTCACTAGTCCTCTTAGACGAGCGGCGGTCCCGGGCTCTGAATAATATTCAGATATATCAGAAAAGGATCCAACGGGCTTTTAACAAAAGGGTTAGGCCCAGGAACATCAAAGAGGGCAATCTAGTCCTAAAATCTGTTCGAGCTTTACTACCAGTTGACCCAAGGGGAAAATTCAAACCCAATTGGGCTGGGCCATATTTAGTGAAGAAGATTCTTTCAGGAGGGGCGGTAATGCTAACTGACTTGGACGGAAACGAGTTCGTCAATCCAACAAACTTGGACCAACTGAAGCGTTACTACCCGTAAACCCTATCTCAATGTCATTTGCAAAGAGTTTATAAAAACGTTTTTTTTTATGAACTTTCAAAATTTTAAGCAAGTCAATAAGTTAGGATCATTTATCCTACCGTTGCACATCTCGAATTAATAATCTTGATGTATTTCGAAAATTGCAAAAATGTTTCTGAACTACGGAAGGTTTGATTCCATTAATTTTGGATACGTAGGCAACCCCTCAAAAGGGTACAACCAATGCAATAACGAAAAGACGGGAACGGTATTCACTAATATGTCTTTTTTATTATTTCAAAAAATATCACAAAAAAAAAGCAACAAAATCACACCACGAAAAATAGTAGTAATACTTAAATAATAAATTTAGGAGACTACTCGTACATTTTACCCTTTCCCTTATCTTTCGGGTCACGTGGAGCCCGAGGCCGACGGGGCGGGGGCGAATGTTCCCTAATCACAAGGGGAACTTCCTTTGCTCGAACCCGCTTCTTCGATTTTGGGTTTTCCATCTGTTGCACCGGCCCAAGCCGAGCCCTGACCGGCTCGGGAAGCCTGTCTCGAGGACCAAGTCGATCCTTAGCAGCCAGTCTTGGCCCTAGTCTCCTTTCTAAGTCCATCTGGGGGCTCACCTTCCCCCGTGCACCCTTATTACTGGACCCTTCAGTCTGAGTCTTAAATCTTCTTTTCTGACCTGTCGAAGTATCTCCCTCAGTAAAGAAGCTCCTATTGTCCTTAGCATGCTCCCGGCGTAATAGGTCATAAGCCTCGTCAACTTTCAGGGCAGCTCGGGTCTTAGCTGAGTCAGCTCGGGTCCACCTTACATAAGAATCGGTTACCCAGATCGAATGAGAATTTTTAAGAACAGGCCAAGTAGCTCGTGTATACCACCTTTGCATCCAGGTGTCACACATCACGTCTGTTAGCTGAGTAGATTCACTCACAACTGCCTCGATTTCTGGGATTATTTGCGCCCGACCATATTGCCTAAGTATGCGATCGGGAAAGAGGTGAATTGTCTGCCTAAAAGATAGGATTACCTGATATCTAGCCCTATCTCGAGATTCCAGACCAGTCCAAAGGTAAATTGGCCACCATGGCACGGCCCAACGGATCAACAGGCCACCATGGAAAGATAGCACCTCATCCCAATATTTTTGGGTATTGAAGCGAGAAAAGGCAATGGCTCGTCTCCTCGACATAACTTGTCTGGGTTGATATCGGCTCACGTTTAAGGGAGGGTCCAAGATCGATAACCTCTCGAATAGCCATAGCTGAAAAAATCCGAAAAAAATCAAAATTGCAAAAATCGTCAAAATCACGTAAAAAAAAACGTGAAAAGACGTGAAAACCGAGAGAACCGCAGGAGCCGGAAAATCGGGAAAAAACCGCGCAAAACCGGAAAAATGGGAGAAGCCGGAAATTCAAAAAAATTCAAAAAATTCAAAGGAACGGCATACCTGCAGAAGCCGGGTACTCCCAGTCAACCTGGCTGACGGATCCCTCTTACGATTGTCCAAGCCCTGGATAATCTTCCCTGTAATCAGCCAAGCCGGGCTGTGCTCCGTCTCCATCAGGTCAGCCACGGTGAAAAGTTTGACGTGGCCAATGCAAGATAACAAGTCCATATGCCCTTCGAAGGCATAAACATGGAGCATACAAAAAGTAAAGGCCCTACGACTATGAACTGGCCTAACCCGGACATCATCTGGATTCATGAATTTTTCAGCCAGGTCGATCAGGGAAACGGTATCTCCTTCTAGCATACGGGATACCTCCATATGGGAAAGCCCTGAGAATTCCCTTAACTTCCTCCTTGGGTCAGAAACCGAAAAAGGGATAGCAGGGCGAAGTATAGGATTCCATCCTCCTGCAGCAGCAATTTCCTCAGGAATAGGGCAAATCTCTCCTCGAGGAAAACCAAATACATGATAGGTATCATCCCAATAGGATAGGCAAGCATCCAAGAAGTGGCAGTCTACTTGCATCTGACGGATCACGGACAATTGGGTAACGCCATTCTGATTTAGGATAGCCCTATCGGCATCCTTAAAATATTTGGACCACTCGTGCAACATTCCGACTAATCGATCGATTCCCATATTTGATTTGCTAAAAGAGGAATAAATTTTTCAGGGCTTATTCTTTTCTCTAAGTAATTAAGGGAGTGGAGAATTATGGGAATTAATGAAGCAAGAAGGGGTATTTATAGCATGAAAATAAGTTCTCCTCCTTACCTTGGGATTCCCAATCCTAGAGCATTTAGCATACAAGCCATTTTCCTAAGGCTTAGCTAAGTCATCCCGAGCATTCCTATTCCTTTTCAAAGTCAAAACAAAAATTCTCTAATTTTTCAAAGACTTTTTCAAACTCAAAAATTCAAACCCTTTTCTCAAATTTTTATTCCCCAGCACGAGTCATTTTTCCTACAAATATTACATGCGAAATTTTGCAGCTTTGCATAAATATGTACAGGACGGCTCAAGCAGGACCATGCAATTTGCATAACTCCCCATCGGCATTTAACAAGATGAGCCCACATACAGGCCCATTTTAAGTCTCATGCGACGAATTCCCCACGGAGTTATCATCAATTCAGGTACATTTCTTGCCCATGGCCGGCGGGCCCTCCACGCAGGTCTAATGGACCTTAAACGACCCGACCGGAAGCTGCCAGGTTT
This sequence comes from Agrostemma githago, assembly GCA_958450325.1. Classification (NCBI taxonomy): domain Eukaryota; kingdom Viridiplantae; phylum Streptophyta; class Magnoliopsida; order Caryophyllales; family Caryophyllaceae; genus Agrostemma; species Agrostemma githago. Next base: position 17,797,836 of record OY288247.1, on the reverse strand, counting down.
TAATCCTTGATTGACCTGGTGGCTACTCCGACTTTCGCCATGTCCAAGCCTCAGTCAGAGTGGGGGCTCTGTAGACACCCACATTTTGACCGCCAGGTGTCTATAGCAGTTTTCAACAAACACCCGATGATGATCGGACGCTAACGTGCTCTAACGTGCTCGGAAATGGGCTCGAAATGATGGATATTGGGCCTAGGCATTTTAAGGAGTACAAATCTCACAAAACCAACCTCAAAATCAGGCCCAGTGGGTCGTTTCGAGTCAAATAACACTAATTTGGGTCGAAACCGTCACCAGGGGTAAAACCGTCTTTTAGCGACCGAGTCAAAACCCGGTCAAAGACATTTCTCGAAACTCGTGAGTCCACCGTGATGTCTCACACGGTTGGTTCACACTCCAACTCTACAAAAATCAGCCATTCACAAAATAATAAACAATTCCGTTTAAAGGTAGAATTCGATCCCGAGTAGAAATCCTATCCGAGAACCGACTCAGACACCCAACCGAGTGCAACCACTCGGCCAAGTACCCAAACCAGCCGGTTCTTTCCTCTTTTCTTCCTACACAAGAAAACGGAATTCTCGTTCTCCTCAGCTTCTTACTCAAGCGGTAATTCTAGCTCAAACAGGAGTCCTATTCAAAAACCGATTCAAGCATCCGACCGAGTGTAAAACACTCGGCCGAAACAGCCCAAAACAGTAGCAAAACACCCGTTTTCCCTTTCTTTCTCCACAAGAAAGCGGAATCCTTATTTCCCTCAAATTCCTACGTTTCCTATCCTAAGCGGTAGTCAAACTCTCCTAAGCCAAGGTCGGGAATTTCCTATAAATAGCCCCTTGCATCCAACACAAAAACAGACATTGATTGACACCAATTTCACACATACACACACGATTTTTCAGCAATAGTTATCTAGCATCCCGACACATATAATTCCTTAGCATCGTTAAACCGATATTACGTTCAAAACCCGAGGGAAAACCGGCTCCCATACCCGAACCTTCACCCGTCCGAACCTTCGCCTAACCCAACCGACGTTGCCTCGACACTCCCGTGCCTAGCCACATTCCGACGAGTCCCGATCCGAGTCAACAAGAGCATGTAGGTTGAGGGTGTAATCAAACCCGATTTCTTCCTTTCTCTCCCTTTCTCCTCTTCGTCCGTTTCGCTTTTTACGGGTCTAGAGTCGTTTTCTTATTATTTTTCTAATATCGTTATTAACGAAAAACTATTTTCATAACGAATATTCTTAAACATACGATATCGATTTTTCTATAATTGAATATCGTATCAAAAAGAATTATATTGAAACTTCGACGATATCAAAAATCGTTACATCTTTTTCATTCACAAATTCTTTTCTTTTACTTTTCGTTCAAAATAACAAATTTTCGAACAAAGACGGACAGACCCGCACGCGAGTCGCGCCATGCCCAGGCGACTCGCGCGCAGGCCTGGAATCCGGGACTTCTTTTTTTTCAACTTTTTCGTTCGTTTATTATTTGTTCTTCGATCGATTTCTAAAATTTACATCTTTTCTAAAACTATTCCAAGTATTTGATATTGATTTCGTAGTCAACCATCGAATATAAAGAATATCGAAAATATTAAGTCGAGTACGAATCATGCAATATTCGTACGCTATTTAATACGAACTTCGAGTTTTCAAAAACCGGACCCGAAACAGGCCACCACGCGACCCGCCGGCGTCCCGGGCGAGTCGCGCGGCCGGCTGTTTGCCGCGGCCTTTTTCTCGTTTTTTTAATTATTTTTCGAACTTCGTTTTTTATACAAAACAACGTTCTTTTCAAACAATATTTTCCAGATTTCGATTAATATTTATTTTTTTCTCGATTTCGCATATTTATTTTGCTATTATTATTTACAAATCGATACTAACTCGTTTGTTCATTTTGTAGCAAATTCATCCTTTTATTTCATTTGTTTTATTATACTAAAACGAATCTCACATGCTAAATTCAACTTTGACGTTAATTTTTCATGCATTAACCGACTTAGCAACCCATTCAATTTTTCACATGCTTAGAAAACAATGTTTGCATAATCATTCATCGTATTACTAACGCGCGCATTAAAACGTCATTCGATATCCTAGTAGAGACCGCTAATGTGCGGGCGGGGTTGGGTGTTCTTAGTGAACTTCCCAACACGTACCCTCACCCCTTACTCAGAACCGTGGTTTCCGGATGTCCGAAACCATTGGCAACGAGAGTCATTCAATATACGATTAACCGCTCCAGTCGGCATCTATATCGATATGCAAAAGGGATGAGCCCAATAAACTCTGACATCGGAAATGGGCCGTATTTTGTACACGGCCCACTACGACATAGAGTGGGCTCGAACGGTTCCGAATAACCATAAAATTCGGTGGCGACTCCGACTTCGATTTAAATTTCCATTTGACCATCTCATGGAGATTCATTCGCCTCCCCAAACCCGCGCGTGGCCGCGTCGGGGTGGACCTATGTCATGTCCACAGTTAGTTTTACGGTTCATGCATAACCCATATTTTCCCGGGCCGGTACTGGTGACCGACGTCCCACTATACCATTGATGTACTTCAATATGGATATGTCAAAAGGTGTCCATAGTCGATTCGAGTGGGTTTCGCGGCATGTTCTAAGCTCCATTCGACTTAGAGAGTCCGTCCCGATCAATGTCTAGACTATGTACACTGGTATAGACCCTCTAAGACCGACCGAGACTTAGTATAAAGCAAACATGGCGTCGTTATAATGCTTGTGTGGCTATGTGCTACTTGGTTTCCGAGTCGTTTTCGAAAATATCAACTTTTCAAAAATACATCTTTTTCAAGATATTCAATTTTCGAAACCCGGGACATACCGAATTTAGGACTTATGATTTTACTCAAAATAGCCTATTTTCTAGACGGTATGCTGCCCAATTCAAAACTCGAAATTACTTTCAAAACCCGCGGCCCAATGCTCTTTCGTTTTTCCTCGAAATTGTGCCCTCAACCGAGTTTTCTCGGACTTCTTCAAAAAAAAATCAATTTTCAAAACTTCCCTCCTCTTAGGACTTCCCATATTTTAGCAGTGTCGGGTCATGTCTTAAGTTGCCAAGTTTCTCTAGCGTCGAAGCTCTGTCGATCTTACATCACGAGCTTCTTCCCTATCCCAGTCCGCCTTATTAGACTAAGGCAAGGCCCTCCTAAGTAGGACATACTCTTACGAAGGAGGGCCCGTCAACACAATCGAGTCAAAAGTCTGGGGATGTTTCACCTGAACCTTCCTTCGAACAGGACTAGGCCCACTCGCCGAATCCTAAGGAAGGCCCACATTTCACAAGTCACCCGTTTAGGAGTCCTTTCGAGTCATTTCCCTCTTAGTCTTGTTCGGGATGTACTTTCTATTCCGGGATTTCTGGGCTAGTTTCTGATTATGCGGTGTTCTTACAGACAGGCCAGCCGCAACCCGACATCAACGCAAGATGGAAGAATTGAAAAATGCCCTAACCAAAATCGAGACTCAACTGACCTCCATCCTTGCTAACCAAGCAACTTTGGACACTCGCCTGAGCACTGTAGAGAAGACGGTCCCAGTTGAAGGAGCTGAGTCCACTGGGCCCATAGCCGAATTGGTCAGTGTTGTTCGCAGGCTCGAGGAGCAAGTTCACTTATCAACCAACAACTCAATCCACTCCGAAAATGCTCGCATTTATTCACCTTTGAGTAACGAGCTACCGGCCAACCTCAACTTGACGGGAATTCCTATGTTTGAGGGTACCGAAGACCCAGTCAATCATATTCGGGCCTTCAAAGACTTCATGGTAGTCAAAGGGGTAAAGTCCGCCATGTTCAAGCACCTGTTCCCTTCCTCTTTGGAGAAGCATCCCAGGGCCTGGTTCTACAGGCTCGATCCCAAGAAATACAAGACTTTGGATGATGTGGCGACCGAATTTGCTCGGAACTACGCCGATAACACTGAAATCCAGACTACAATGCGTACCCTGGAGGTCATGGCCTAAGAGCCCAAAGAAGGGTTCACAAAATACTTGCAAAGATGGAGGACCGAGAGTGTGAAGCTGGTCGACAAGCCCGGCGAGAAGGCCCTAGTGGAGGCCTTCGTCAAAAATCTACTCCCATCCTACCGGGTCCATCTCCGGTATGCTATCATCCCAAACTTCGTTGTCCTTACTGAAATGGGCACGAGAATCGAGGACGACCTGAGACTAGAGAGCCTGACTAAGGCCTCTACCAAAGGCTATCAAGGGGCAAGTTCATCTACGATCAAGCCCACACCTGCAGTTGCAACTCGCAGCATCTTTGACGAGGTAAACCTGCTCGACACCTCATCTAAGAAGAATACGCCAAATCGGGTATTCACAGATATAGGGACCACCAATACTTACGCCTTACAAAGGTTATCATCAAAGGGCCTGATCCAGCCGATAGGCCCAACTACAGAACCTCCAGTAGAAAAGAGGCCCAAAACTTACAACGCCCAAGCCTACTGTCAGTATCACCGGGGTAACGGGCATGATACTGAAAAGTGTTGGAGGTTAAAACACCTGATCCAAGATCTTATCGAGAGCGGGAAAATCCCGTTGCCCGGAGACAAGCCGAGCAACAAAGAAAACCCGTTCAGCGCCCATGCTATCTTCACCGGTGAGGTAATTGACTGTTCTCACCTCGTCTCTCCCTATATCCCACAAATCAACGGGATATGGTTCGACGACGAGGATGATGTGTACTTAACCAAAGGGGAAGCTGTCCCCATCACCCTTAAAGAGGTCCGAAAGGCTAAGTCCAAAGCCTTAGCCACCAATCACCTCGCCGCAGCTGGGCGTTCCATTCCTATATCTGTCACTGAACCTGCCAGGACGGAGCCTACCCCTGAAGAACCAAGCCCGGACACGGCTCTGGTCCAGCAATTGAAGAGGGTTCGAGCTGACCTAACCGTATGGCAACTACTGGTTAGCTCACAGGCACATCGAGAAGCACTGACTAAGGCTCTCGATGAAATCAAGGTCGATTCACAAGCTACCCCTTCTGAAATGGTAGCCACTATTATGCCTTTTCTGAAGGGCAAGTCAAAGGAAGAAGGCCCACTCATAACCTTCTCTAAAGCTGATCTGCCACCATTTGGGCCCAATCACAATCTGGCCCTATACATCACGGTCATCTGCAAAGGTAAATATCTCCCGATGACCCTTATCGACGATGGATAAGCCGTGAATGTCCTTCCTCTGAGGACCGCAAAAGCACTCGGCATCACCGATGCTGATTACCTTCCGACGGTGCAGACTATCCAGGCTTTCGACAGAAGCCCAAAACCTGTCGCCGGGGCCGTGAAATTGAAGATCATAACAGGCCCAATCGAAAAGGAGTTGGAATTTCAGGTGATAGATGTCACCTCATCATTCAATCTCTTACTAGGAAGGCCTTGGATCCACGCAGTCAAGGCCGTGTCATCTACCCTCCATCGAAAAGTCAAGATGCCCCTTAAAGACGGTATCATCACGCTGGAGGCGACCCCAATTACCGTAGCAAGCTGCAACGCTACGGGCCGGGCCGACCCACGAGGATTTGATTTCGTGGGCATGATCGAAGAAGAATATCTCTTTAGGCCCTACTTCACAACTAGCATCGACACGATGCTACAAAACCTGGGTTACCTACCCGGAATAACCTCAGGTCATATCTTCCAGCTGGGAAGATTATCGAGGTCCTAAATGATGGCAAATCACATTTCGGATTGGGGTATGCTATAACCCCGGAAAACGTGGTTCGGGCCGGTATTCACAAGGCCATCGACATTTTCAAGGATACTTACATAAGCCCTTATAGCCCGAAGTTAACGGATTACTTCGTCACTCCAGTCTTCGGAGCTATCCAAATGGGCCTTTACCGACCCACCGTCACATATCCCGAGACCAAAAAGGCTCGGGAATGCAATTTCATCCCTGATGACATATTCACCATCGTCCAGGCTGAATCAAAGGAGGGCGAAAACAACTCTGAGCCCGTGCTGGGGTTCTTATTCGGAGAAGACAAGGCCGTCCCCGCTCCGAAGGCAACTTGGTCAACCTGATCCTTCGCAGCGATCGGTTTGACCCAACCAAGCTAATCACCGAGGTCGGTACCAACACCGAGACGAGGGCTTGGAGGAAGACCATAAAATGGACCGACGGTCAAGGACGGGTCTACAAGCTGACCACCGGCGAGGGAGACATGCCGGATACAGAGTCTGAGTCGGAGTCTGAGTCCGAGTCTAGAGGGTCTGGTGCTAAAGTCGAGTCTGTAACCCCTCTTCCCTTATCCACTGAGGTCTCGAGGCCTGTCCCAAGACCTCTCCCTATCCCGCCACTGACCAATGATCAGATGGCAGCTCTATTCGAGCTATTTTCAAAATTTACCATCAATAATAATAACAAACACCGTTCTGCTTACGACTTGTCTTATTTCCAAAATTTTCTCAATTTCAAAAATTTTATATGCAATGACATTGAGAAACCCGACGAACAGGTACCCCTACCACAATATCTGGTCGAGCAGCTCGAGCAAAGGGAGTCCCGAGATCTGGTAGTCGTAGAAACCGAGTCCATCAATGTGGGAAACACTTTAGAGCCCCAGATGCTTAAGTTGGGCCTATCTTTAGATCCAGAGGAGAGAAAACAATTCACAGACCTCCTCCAAGAGTTTAAAGACGTCTTTGCATGGTCCTACAAGGATATGCCGGGAATAGATCGGGAAATAGCCGAGCACCGAATACCCATCAAAGATGGGTGCAAGCCAGTAAAGCAAAAACTCAGAAGAATGAAGCCCGAGTGGTCTCTTAAAGTCAAGGAAGAGGTCGATAAACAATTCAAAGCAGGCTTTATACAAGTGTCTGAATATCCAGACTGGGTCGCAAACATCGTGCCGGTACCCAAGAAGGACGGCAAGGTACGGGTTTGCGTGGACTTCCGGGATCTTAACAAGGCAAGCCCAAAAGACGATTTTCCGTTACCACACATCGACATACTGGTGGATAACACGGCCGATCATGCCCTTCTATCGTTCATGGACGGGTATGCCGGGTACAATCAGATTAAAATGGCAGAAGAGGACATGGGTAAGACTACCTTCATTACACCTTGGGGTACTTACTGTTACACCGTCATGCCATTTGGGCTTATCAACGCCGGGGCCACTTATCAACGGACCGCCACTACTTTGCTCCACGACATGATGCATAAGGAAGTGGAGGTCTATGGGGACGACATGATCGTCAAATCCAAGGACAGAAGCGGGCACATTTCAGCCCTAAGAAAGTTCTTCACCCGGCTACGTAAATACAACATGAGACTGAACCCACAAAAATGCAGTTTTGGGGTAACGTCGGGCAAATTATTGGGCTATATCGTTAGCCAACGCGGCATCGAGGTCGACCCAGCTAAAATCAAAGCCATCACCGAGATGCAACCACCCGAGACCGAAAAGGAAATAAGGGGGTTTCTCGGGAAAGTCCAATACATCAACCGGTTCATTTCGAAACTAACCATGGTATGCGAACCCATCTTCAAAAAGCTAAAAATCGGAGAACGGGTGCTATGCGACGGCAAATGTCAAGCGGCTTTCGACAAAATCAAGGAGATTCTGTCTGCTCCGCCGGTACTAATGTCACCTCAACACGGTCTGCCTTTGTCGTTATACCTAACGACGACGGAGACGGCCATGGGGGCTATGCTGGCCCAGACAGTCGATTCAGAAGAACGGGCTATTTACTACATCAGTAAAAAGTTCCTCGAATATGAGTGCAAATATACAATGCTCGAAAAGACGTGCCTAGCATTGGTTTGGGCCACTAAAAAGCTCTGACATTACATGCTCAGTCACAAGGTACATGTGTTATCCAAAATGGATCCTATCAAGTACTTATATGAGAAGCCCATCCTCAACGGCAGGATGTCAAGATGGACTTTAATGTTATCCGAGTTCGACCTCAAATTTGTACCATTAAAAGCCATCAAAGGCCGGGTAGTTGCCGAGTTCCTCGCTGACAGCCCAATATCTGAAGAAGGCCACACCGATACATGCGCCTTTCCTGATGAAGACATATTCCATACCGATACGGAGGTGTGGGATCTATACTTCGATGGGGCATCAAACTTCCGAGGATTTGGGGTCGGAATCCTGTTAATTTCACCCCGAGGGGAACACACTCCCTTATCCATCAAGTTGGACTTCGACGTGACCAACAACACAGCCGAATACGAAGCATGCATTCACGGGTTGCAAGCCGCCGCTGATTTAGGGGTAACAAACCTCCGGGTCCACGGTGATTCATCATTGGTCATCAATCAAGCACTCCAAAAATGGAAAACTCGGAACGCCAATCTCGTGGCTTACCAAGCACAGGTAAGGGTTCTAGAGAAACAATTCCAAAAGGTAGAATACATTTATCTGCCCAGGGAAGAGAATCAGTTCGCAGATGCACTTTCCAAATTAGCATCTTTACTGAACATCCCAGATCACCTGACCAGCATGCCAATTTGTGTCGAAAGACGGTCCGAGCCAGCCTACATCCACGCCATTCAGGATATCGAGATAACTGACCCGGAACCATGGTATCAAACTGTCCTAACCTACTTGGCAACGGGAGAATATCCCCCGGGAACTGAAAACCGGGCCAAGAAAGCCCTGCGGAGATTGGCAACCCAATTCGTTCGCACGGACGACGGGCAACTGTACAAAAAGACGGCACAGGGGGCTCTACTCCTATGCATCGATAAAATACAGGCCGAAAAGGTAATGGCCGAAGTACACGACGGTGAAAACGGCCCGCATATGAATGCCCATATGCTAGCCCGAAAAATCATGAGGCTCGGGTACTATTGGAACACCATGGAAACAGACTGTCAGGTGTATGTCAAACACTTCCATAACTGTCAGATCTTTGCCAATGTACAACATATGCCATCTTCCCTCTTATATACCATGACATCACCATGGCCATTTTCGACATGGGGTATAAACATAATTGGAAAGGTGCATTCTTCCGGGACGGGAGGTCATTGCTTCATTTTAGTAGCCATCGACTACTTCACCAAATGGGTCGAAGCCGAGTCATACCGTGTCTTGAACGCCAAGCACGTGGCCAAATTTATCCAAAATAAAATAATATGCCGATACGGGATCCCTCACGAGTTCATCAGTGATCACGGGACCCACTTTCAAGCTGAAACTGTCGCATTGCTGGCAAAATATAAAATTCAAAGGCATACATCTTCACCTTACCGACCTCAAACAAATGGAGCGGTAGAAGCAACCAATAAAACAATTGTCACCATACTTAAAAAGATGGCTGAGAATTACCGGGACTGGCCCGACAAAATACCTTTTTACCCTGTGGGGATATCGAACCTCAATCCGCACCGCGACCGAGGCAACCCCGTATTATTTGACATACGGAATGGAAGCGGTCCAACCAGTCGAGCTAGAAGTGCCATTCCTCAGGATTTTACTTGAAAGCCAAGTACCTGAAGCAGATTGGGTCCAAGCCCGATACGATTCACTGGTCCTTTTAGACGAACGGCGATCACGGGCCCTCAACAATATCCAAATATATCAAAAGAGGATCCAACGGGCGTTCAACAAAAGGGTTAGGCCCCGAAACATCAAAGAAGGGGATCTGGTCCTAAAATCGGTTCATGCCTTACTACCGGTTGACTCAAGGGGTAAATTTAAACCCAACTGGGCTGGGCCATACTTAGTCAAGAAGGTCCTATCAGGAGGAGCGGTGATGCTGACAGACTTGGACGGGAACGAATTTGTCAACCCAACCAACTTGGACCAGCTGAAGCGCTACTACCTGATGGTAGGATTTGTCGTGGAATCCCAACCGCCAAATAAATAACCGGCTAATCCTAACTGGGTAGATAGGGCAAGTCGGGTCGAATCCACGGGGACGGTAAGAGGCGTCTAGACCAAGTTCGCCCAAGTACTTGACTAGGTCAACGAGCTAAGCTAAACTAGAGAATGATAGAAGGGGAGAAAGCTAGACTAAGGCTAAGGAGAACACTAAGGAAAACGGGCTAGGATTAGGTCGGGGTCAAAGGGGTAACGGAATGGTCAAGGAGGGAGCTAGAGCGAAGGAGGTAGTAGGGTGATCTAGGTCGGTCCGGGCGGTCGCAACTTAGACCGACCTAGAGGTTCCTCATGGAACCCATTTTGGCGACACACATGACAAACGGGGTTCTAGCGCGCTATGGCCTAGATCAAATCCGGGCGGTCGCAACTTAGACCGACCTAGGGGTCGTCCTCACCGGGCTCTCGCAACTTAATGAGGGAACCGAACCCATAACAACTAACACCCACAAGGGAAAGGCAAGAAAAACAAGCAATCTAACTTACTTAGTCATTCAAGCAATTCATCAAACATGTCATATGCATCAACCAAGAGGAAACCCAAATCTTCCACCAACATCTCCAACAAACCCTTAATCATTCAATTAACACCTTAATCACCCTACTAACCCTAGCAAGAACACTACTCTAACATCATCAAACTAATTCTAACAAGAACAAGAGGAAACAACACAAGAATCAAAACATACATAATCAAACTAGTGATAACTATGAACTAAAAACAATCCAACAATCAAAGATGCAAACTTGGATGAATTAAACAAGATAAGGAGTAAAAAGGAAGAGGATTATACCATACTAGTGAAGGAGAAAGATTGAAACTTGCATTAATGAAGAAAACCCAAAACAAACCACCAAGGTTGTCAAGCTTAGTGAAGATCTTGAAGAATTCCCTTAATACAAGTACTAAACTAAGATTAACCACTAATTACCGACTAATCTACACTAATCTACACTAATCTAACCTAAAGTAGTCTAGGGTTTCAAGAACATAAGCTAAGATGGTGCCTTAATACAAGAGGGGGGGTATTTATAGGGTTACAAATGGAAGGGAGAAGAGAAGAATGAAGCGCGGCTGCCAGGTGCCCATCCCGGCCGGGAGGAGGTGGTCCCGGTCGGGACGGTGTCGGTCCCGGCCGGGAGGAGATGGTCCCGGTCGGGACGGCCCCAAAACAGTGGCATCCTCCTTTGAGCACCTCATCCCGATCGGGATGGCATCCTTCCCGGTCGGGATGGGTCTTGTAGGCCTCCAATATGATCTTTAGGGTTCCTCCTTGCTTCATATGGACTTCTCATCGATTCTCGGGACTCGGGATCGGGTCTCGGAAGCTCGGGATTGGGTCCCAAGGTCTCGGGGTCGATTCCAAAGCATCGAGTCATCGTTTCTTTATCTCGTTGGCTCCAAAATGTGTATGTATCGAGTCGGAATCGCTCCAACTCTTCCAAATCGGTCTCGGAAACCTGAAACGAACTAAAGGAAGCATAAGAAGCCCCTAAACCGCTCCCAAGGAGCGATTCTACAAGGAAAATGGGACCAAAACACTACAAAATAGGCACTACAAACCACACTTATCAACTCCCCCACACTTAACCCTTACTCGCCCTCGAGTAAGCACATACTAACTACTATATTAGCCGAATGGGTATTAGCGCACCCTACGCCCTTTCAACTCACGCGAGTGCACTTAGAGGTAAAGTGCACCCCGCAAGGCAAGTGGGGTCTTGCGACAAAACTGTGGATGCAACCGGACACAAAACACATAAACAAACAAACATACAAACAAACACGCAAAAGGTTGCACCCAAAAGAAAAGAAATACCGCTTCCCTCAAACAAGCGGTGAAAGAAGCACCGGTTTAAGACTCGAGTTAAGTGACAACGTTCCCAAGCTAGCAATACAAACCGAGGTGGACTAAACCCTAATAGTATGACGACAAAGCAATAAAAAAACGTTGGTAGCTTACCTAGGTTCCTCCTAACCTTCTAAGAACGTACTACGGGACGATCGGCGGAGTGGGAAGTGAAGAACCACGGTGTTAGTCGACACTGTAGGTAAGTGAGACCCCGACCCCTTTAGCGTGAGCCAAGAGGGTCATCCCATGTCCAAAACCGCCTAGCTAGTCCAAGTAAAAAGTGGAAAACATGCAAAATGAGGGAAGACCGACTAATGCCGCTATCATCCTTCCTCGGGACTCGGTCCTTTGGTAGGCTCTTCACGGCAAAAGTCGGAAAAAGGCTTATTTTGAGAGGTAGGGGTTATTTTTGTGAATCGGGTTTTCTTTTGGCATTTTCTCTTTTCTTTTGCATTTTTGCTCATTTGTTGCTATGCCATTTCTTTTTCTTCTTTTCTATTTTCTTTTTGGCTTTTGTGCCTTTTCTTTTTCTTCATTCTTTTCTTTCTTTCATTTTTTTTTTCTTTTCTTTGCCCTTTTTGGCAAGATCCGGCTTTTTGGCATTTCATTGTGAAGAAAGACGAATTCAACAATTTGCAATTTTATTGAGTGGAAATGTGTGGGAGGTAGGGTAATGGGTGAGTCGGGACGGGCCCTTCCCTTCAAACCCACAAAAAGTGGAGAACTTGGACTAATCAAACGATCCTAGACACGGTCACCTAAGGGACGAGACTCGGTAACCAAGGCCTTTTCACACCATGGGTGGTCATAATGGTCAAAATGCAAATCCCGTAGTAAATCTCTAGTAAGCTAGGCGGACTCCAGGTAAAGGACCAACGAATTCATTGATTTAGGGTCATTCTACTAGACTAAAGTCCAAGACTCGATTTATACTACTAAGAAGAGAAAGTAAACACTCACACACTAGCCTCTAAACCGGGTTTTCGAAAAAACATTTACACACAAGGCACACAACAAAACACAAAACAAAGACTCAACGAAAACAAAAGAAAACAAGAAGCAAAAGCAACAAAACAAGAACAACACAAAACAAACACATAAAGAACACAAACACCACCCCTATCATCAAACAAGTCTCCAAATCCACCAAAATCTTTACACAGCTCCTCCCGAGCACACTTCATCACAAAACTCCTCCAAACTCCGCGAGAGATAAAGAAGAAAAAGGGATAAAGATGATACCGGAAGTCTTGAAGCTCTCCAAAGCTAATGGCGATTAGGCAACCTATAAGGAAAAGAGGGGGGGCAAAACACACAACAAAACAAATATACGACACAATGACACAAAAGGAAAACACACAAAAGGAAAATCTTTTTGATTTTTTTTGTGAAATTTTTTCAAATTTTTAGGGTTTTTAAAGATTTTTCGAAAAAACTACGAAAATAAAACTAACTACGATAGAATATCGCTCCCCCACACTTAAGTCGAGCCATGTCCTCATGCTCGACCGTAGTGCATGGAGCACAAAAGAAAAGAAAAGAAACTACGAAAATAAAGCTAAAAATCAAAAATAAGGGTGAAGAAAATGGTAGAAGGTGTCCGGCCGGGGTGTAGTCAAGTCACCATGGGCCGAGACAAGAAAAAGATATGGAAGGGGGAAGAAAATAAAAAGAAGGAAATAAAAGGAAATGGGAGGGGAGGAGTAGGTGTAATCAAGTCACCTAGCCCGGATTCCGCCTAAATCCGACTAGATCCAACAAAAAGGTGAAAATCTTGAAAAATTTGGATTTTGAAATGACTCTCGATGTAGTCACATCATCGAGAATCGGGAGCAACCAAAACCAAGGCCTCGAAGGCCACCATGACAAAGGGAAAGGGGATAAACAAGGGGAAAACAAGCAATAAAAACGGAAAAGAGAGGATAGTTGTCGTACCGTACGGTTAGCAACTCACTCGCTCCATCGTCTCATAAATCAATATAGGCACTTGCTTGTTGTCGTCATTGTCATCCTTCTTCAAGCTTGAGAAAACCACATGGCTAAGGTAGTAATGGTGTGAGGGGGTTGGATTTGATGTGAATATCGGTCTAAAGTGAGGAGGAAATGAGGTTACGGTATGTAAATGAGGGACATGGGTGGTATGACACGAGCAAGGATGGGTAGGGAGGTTGGGTGGGGGTATACAATGGTTGGGTGGGCTTAAATGTCAAAGAAGAAGCACCAAAAAGGAGTAGGGGGTCATCCCGGTCGGGATGGGTGATCCCGATCGGGATGACATACCCGTCCCGGTCGGGAAGCCTCCTTCCCGATCGGGATGACACTCCAGTGGACTCGATTTTTGGCACCCTCATCCCGATCGGGACGGCCCCATCCCGGTCGGGACGATACACCCTTCCCGGTCGGGAAGGGTCTTCATGACTCCCAAAAACCCAAAAACCGACTTCCTTACTCACAATCCAAGCTCTATCATTAACCACTCCTTACTAGGAGTCACCTTCACTTCACCTATCACAATAAACTCAAAGTACACATCAAATTCACTCCCTCACATCGCTCATCAAAATACCAAATCAATTACAAGGATATCACAAAACTAGCAAAATCAAGAGAAAAATCACACAAATACAAACACAAGTACTCTAAAGAGGAGAGGAGGGGAATATACAACATGACGGTTCTTTAGGAACTCCGTCAAACCTAGGATGGTGGACTCTTCTTCAACCGTAGCCCTCAAGGGCATGGAGGAGCAAGTCGAACGCGCTACCGACATCATAGTGGAGGCCCAAGAAGCGCTCGAGCTTTTCCAACCTCCACGGCCTCCAAGGCGGAGGCAAGAAGTAGGATTTCCAAGACCCAAAATCATCATTTGTGTCATATCCGGGGTCTATCCATCCTATGAGCTTCTCCGGCCTCTTCCTCCCTAGGCATCGCCTCCAATCATTAGCAAGCTTCATCTCCAAGAAACAAGGCACAAAAAGCGGATTTGGCCTCATCTCCTCAAAGCACACCCCCACGCTTTCCTCAAGTTGTGGTTCCCCATCTTCATCACTAGGCCCCACATCATCTTGGAGAAGAGGATCGAAACTTCTACCGGCGGTTTCAATCTCTTCCAAGTCATCTTTCGGTGTACTAGCAAGGGGCTCTTGATGCTTGTCCAAATTATCGCACAAGGGCAACTCGAGGCTAACAATCTCACCCAACAACTCCACAAACTCTACCAAACCATCCCACTCACCATCCTCCTCCAATTCCTCACCAATGTTGTCTTCACCGAGGGTCATCTCCTCATTCATCTCTTTTTGGGTAGACAATTGAGGTTCTTCAAAGCAAATCTCTCTATCAAAGGGAACTACATCGGCGGCTTCGTGATTAGGTTGCTCATCTCTCTCAAGTGGGCACCCTCCATCTAAATGTGATGCCCGGGATAAAGACATTACGGTTTGAACCGCTAATGCATTTAAATGAGCATTCCTCGCCTCGTTTCCCCTTCGAATTTGGGCCAATAATTCATCTTGTTGTTTTCGCAATTGAATGGCCGATTCTTGAAGGCTCCTTTGCATTTGAAGAAGCGATTGAAACTCCTCCATGTCGGGCAATCGGTGATCATTGGGGTCTTGATAATCTCCATGATAATCTTGATACTCTTGATGAAACATGGTATCTTGATGATGCCCAAGGGGTGGGGCATCATATTGTTGGTAGCAAGGTTGGGGTGGTTGGTAGTATTGTGGGTCATGGGGTTCATATTGTGGTTGGGGTGGAGGGTAATATTGTGGGTTTTGGGGGTATTGGCTTCCATAAGGTGAATCTTGATTGAACATGGTGGGTTCACAATCATAGCTTGAGTAATAGCCACCTTGATCGTAGGATTGATAGTCATTCACTTGTTGGTAGCCATTTCCATACTCTTGAGGATCATACCCATCTTGATTACCCCAAAAAGCTTGATTATGGTAGGGGGACGTCATGTCATACCCTTGGTTCATGGAAGAAGAGGAGTAGCTCATATCGGCTCCCGAGTGTGTGGAGTTTAGATCAAACCCCATGCTTGCTCGAAAATCGTAGTCCATACCCGGTTGGAAACCACTCATCCTAGCAACCATCCGTTAAAGCGGCTCTTAATCGCAAGAAGAAGATAGTCACCACCTCTAAGCATAAACTGTAGACTAGGAACAAACGTGAGAAGTCTAGTGCTTTTTGGGCACTAGACAAGAGAGAAATAAACCACACACACACAAGAAGCAAGGTAACCAAAGAAAAAAAGAAAAACACAAAACACAAGACAAAGCCAAGCAATTAGGTAAACAAAGTCTAAACTAGCACCGTCCCCGGCAACGGCGCCAAATTGATGGTAGGATTTGTCGTGGAATCCCAACCGCCAAATAAATAACCGGCTAATCCTAACTGGGTAGATAGGGCAAGTCGGGTCGAATCCACGGGGACGGTAAGAGGCGTCTAGACCAAGTTCGCCCAAGTACTTGACTAGGTCAACGAGCTAAGCTAAACTAGAGAATGATAGAAGGGGAGAAAGCTAGACTAAGGCTAAGGAGAACACTAAGGAAAACGGGCTAGGATTAGGTCGGGGTCAAAGGGGTAACGGAATGGTCAAGGAGGGAGCTAGAGCGAAGGAGGTAGTAGGGTGATCTAGGTCGGTCCGGGCGGTCGCAACTTAGACCGACCTAGAGGTTCCTCATGGAACCCATTTTGGCGACACACATGACAAACGGGGTTCTAGCGCGCTATGGCCTAGATCAAATCCGGGCGGTCGCAACTTAGACCGACCTAGGGGTCGTCCTCACCGGGCTCTCGCAACTTAATGAGGGAACCGAACCCATAACAACTAACACCCACAAGGGAAAGGCAAGAAAAACAAGCAATCTAACTTACTTAGTCATTCAAGCAATTCATCAAACATGTCATATGCATCAACCAAGAGGAAACCCAAATCTTCCACCAACATCTCCAACAAACCCTTAATCATTCAATTAACACCTTAATCACCCTACTAACCCTAGCAAGAACACTACTCTAACATCATCAAACTAATTCTAACAAGAACAAGAGGAAACAACACAAGAATCAAAACATACATAATCAAACTAGTGATAACTATGAACTAAAAACAATCCAACAATCAAAGATGCAAACTTGGATGAATTAAACAAGATAAGGAGTAAAAAGGAAGAGGATTATACCATACTAGTGAAGGAGAAAGATTGAAACTTGCATTAATGAAGAAAACCCAAAACAAACCACCAAGGTTGTCAAGCTTAGTGAAGATCTTGAAGAATTCCCTTAATACAAGTACTAAACTAAGATTAACCACTAATTACCGACTAATCTACACTAATCTACACTAATCTAACCTAAAGTAGTCTAGGGTTTCAAGAACATAAGCTAAGATGGTGCCTTAATACAAGAGGGGGGGTATTTATAGGGTTACAAATGGAAGGGAGAAGAGAAGAATGAAGCGCGGCTGCCAGGTGCCCATCCCGGCCGGGAGGAGGTGGTCCCGGTCGGGACGGTGTCGGTCCCGGCCGGGAGGAGATGGTCCCGGTCGGGACGGCCCCAAAACAGTGGCATCCTCCTTTGAGCACCTCATCCCGATCGGGATGGCATCCTTCCCGGTCGGGATGGGTCTTGTAGGCCTCCAATATGATCTTTAGGGTTCCTCCTTGCTTCATATGGACTTCTCATCGATTCTCGGGACTCGGGATCGGGTCTCGGAAGCTCGGGATTGGGTCCCAAGGTCTCGGGGTCGATTCCAAAGCATCGAGTCATCGTTTCTTTATCTCGTTGGCTCCAAAATGTGTATGTATCGAGTCGGAATCGCTCCAACTCTTCCAAATCGGTCTCGGAAACCTGAAACGAACTAAAGGAAGCATAAGAAGCCCCTAAACCGCTCCCAAGGAGCGATTCTACAAGGAAAATGGGACCAAAACACTACAAAATAGGCACTACAAACCACACTTATCACTACCCATAAACCCCATCTCAATGTCATTTGCAAAAATTTATAAAAATTGGTCTTTTTATAAATTTTAAAAAATTATAGACAAGTCAATAAGCTAGAATTAATTATTCTACTGTCGCACATCTCGAATTAATAATCTTGATGTATTTCGAAAATTGCAAAAATCAATCAAATCAATTCTGAACTACGTTTGGTTTGATTCCGCTATTTGTGGATACGTAGGCAACCCCTCAAAAGGGTACAACCACTGCAATAAACAAAAGACGGGAACGGTGTTCAATAATATGTCTTTTATTAATATCTCGATAAACTCGAGATCACAAAAAAAAAAAAAAAAACGCCAAAATGGCATACACACAAAAAATCACACCACAAAAATAATAATCATATTCAAATAATAAAATAAGAAGACTAATATCCGGGCATCTTCCCCTTTCCCTTGTCCTTCGGGTCACGTGGAGCCCGAGGTCGGCGAGGTGAAGGTGAGTGTTCCCTAATCACAAGGGGAATCTCCTTAGCCCGAACCCGCTTCTTTGACGACGGGTCTTCAATCACGGTCTTCGGCCCAAGTCGGGCCCGCACATGCTCGGGAAGCCTATCCCGTGGGCCAAGTCGGTCCTGCACGGCTAGTCTAGGGCCTAGTCTTCTTTCCAAGTCTGTCTGGGGGCTCACTCTCCCCAAGCACCTTTAGCACTAGACCCTTCAGCTTGAGTCTTAGTTTTCTTCTTGTGACCTGACATTAGACGAACTAGGGTAGCTGGAGTGTCTCCTTCATCAAAGAACCCCCTGTTGTCTTTGGCTTGCTCTCTTCTCAGCAGGTCGAAGGCTTCATCGACTTTCAAAGCGGCTCGGGCTTTAGCATCTCCTGCTTTGGTCCACTTCGTGTAAGAATCTGAAACCCAGATTGAGCGGCGAGATTTGACAATGGGCCAAGTATGCCGTGTGTACCATCTTTGCATCCAGGTATCACACATCACATCAGTTAGTTGGGTAGGGTCACTGATAAGTGTGGTTTGTAGTGCCTATTTTGTAGTGTTTTGGTCCCATTTTCCCTGTAGAATCGCTCCTTGGGAGCGGTTTAGGGGCTTCTTATGCTTCCTTTAGTTCGTTTCAGGTTCCCGAGACCGATTTGGAAGAGTTGGAGCGATTCCGACTCTATACATACACATTTTGGAGCCAACGGAGTAAAGGAACGATGATTCGATGCCTTGGAATCGACCCCGAGACCTTGGGACCCAATCCCGAGCCTCCGAGACCCGATCCCGAGTCCCGAGAATCGATGGGAAACCCATGAGAAGCAAGGAGGGACCAAAAAGTTCATATTGGAGGCCTACAAGACTCATCCCCGACGGGTATGCACCTCATCCCGTTAGGGATGAAGTGCGCTTTTGGAGGAGCCACTGCATGGCCGTCCCGGTCGGGACCAACCCGTCCCGGTCGGGATGACCCGTCCCGGTCGGGACCACCCAGTTCCTGCCGCGTCACTTTGCTTTCTTCTCCCTTCCATTTGTAACCCTATAAATACCCCTCCTCTTTAGATCTTAGCTTATGTTCTTCACTTCCCATTAAACCCTAGACTACTTTAGGTTAGATTAGATTAGATTAGAGTAGATTAGTCAGTAATTAGTAGTTAATCTTAGTTTAGTACTTGTATTAAGGGAATTCTTCAAGATCCATCCAAGCTTGACAACCTTGGTGGTTTGTTTTGGGTGTCCCGAGAATCGATGGGAAGCCCATGAGAAGCAAGGAGGGACCAAAAAGTTCATATTGGAGGCCTACAAGACTCATCCCCGACGGGATGCTCATCCCGTCGGGGATGAAGTGCGCTTTTGGAGGAGCCACTGCATGGCCGTCCCGGTCGGGACCAACCCGTCCCGGTCGGGATGATGGGTCCGTCCCGGTCGGGATGACCCGTCCTGGTCGGGACCACCCAGTTCCTGCCGCGTCACTTTTCTTTCTTCTCCCTTCCATTTGTAACCCTATAAATACCCCTCCTCTTTAGATCTTAGCTTATGTTCTTCACTTCCCATTAAACCCTAGACTACTTTAGGTTAGATTAGATTAGATTAGAGTAGATTAGTCGGTAATTAGTAGTTAATCTTAGTTTAGTACTTGTATTAAGGGAATTCTTCAAGATCCATCCAAGCTTGACAACCTTGGTGGTTTGTTTTGGGTTTTCTTCATTAATGCAAGTTTCAATCTTTCTCCTTCACTAGTATGGTATAATCCTCTTCCTTTTTACTCTTTATCTTGTTTAATTCATCCAAGTTTGCATCTTTGATTGTTGTATTGTTCTTAGTTCATCTTTTTCACTAGTTTCATTATGGATGTTTTGATTCTTGTTTTGATTCTTCTTGTTCTTGTTAGTTGTAGTTTGATTATGTTAGAGTAGTGTTCTTGCTAGGGTTAGTAGGGTGATTAGGGTGTTAATTGGGTGACTAAGGGTTTGTTGGAGATGTTGGTGGAAGATTTGGGTTTCTTCTTGAGTGATGCATATTACATGTTTGTTGGAATGCTTGAATGACTAAGTAGGTTGGAATGCTTGTTTTTCTTGCCTTCCTTTGTCGTGTGTGTCGCCGGATGGGTTCCATGAGGAACCTCTAGGTGTGTCTAAGTTAGATTACCTAGATTACCCTACTACCTCCTTCACTCTAACTCCTCCTTGACCGTTCCGTTACCCCTTTGACCCCGACCTAATCCTAGCCCGTTTTCCTTAGTTGTTCTTCTTAGTCATAGTCTAGCCTCTCTCCCTCTTATCATTCTCTAGCTTAGCTCGTTGACTTAGTCTCGTTTTTGGGCGAACTTGGTCTAGACGCCTCTACCGTCCCCGTGGATTCGACCCGACTTACCCTAGCTACCCTAGTTAGGTTTTGCCGGTTAATTATTTGGTGGCGGGATTCCGCGACAAAATCCCTCCCATCAAATTGGCGCCGTTGCCGGGGACGGTGCTAGTTTAGACTTTGTTTTCCTAGTTACTTGACTTTGTCTTTGTGTTTGTGTTTTTCTTTTTTCTTTTGGTTACCTTGCTTCTTGTGTGTGTGGTTTATTTCTCTCTTGTCTAGTGCCCAAAAAGCACTAGACTTCTCACGTTTGTTCTTAGTCTACAGTTTGTGCTTAGAGGTGGTGACTATCTTCTTCTTGCGACTTAGAGCCGCTTTAACGGACGGTTGCTAGAATGAGTGGTTTCCAACCGGGTATGGACTACGATTTTCGAGCAAGCATGGGGTTTGATCTAAACTCCACACACTCGGGAGCCGATATGAGCTACTCCTCTTCTTCCATGAACCAAGGGTATGACATGACGTCCCCTTACCACTATCAAGCTTCTTGGGGTAATCAAGATGGGTATGATCCTCAAGAGTATGGAAATGGCTACCAACAAGTGAATGACTATCAATCCTACGATCAAGGTGGCTATTACTCAAGCTATGATTGTGAACCCACCATGTTCAATCAAGATTCACCTTATGGAAGCCAATACCCCCAAGACCCACCATATTACCCTCCACCCCAACCACAATATGAACCCCATGACCTACAATACTACCAATCACCCCAACCTTGCTACCAACAATATGATGCCCCACCCTTTGGGCATCATCAAGACACCATGTTTAATCAAGATTATCATCAAGATTATCAAGGATCTTTAAAAGACCCCAATGATCACCAATCGTCAAACTTGGAGTTGTATCATTCGCTTCTTCAATTGCAAAAAGAACAAGATGAATTATGGGTCCAAATGCGAAGGGCAAACGAGGCGAGGGATGCTCAATTAAATGCATTATCGGTTCAAACCGTAATGTATTTATCCCGAACATCGCAATTAGATGAAGGGTGCCCACTTGAGAAAGAGGAGCAACCTAATCACGAAGCCGCTAACGTTGTTCCCTTTGATAGAGAGATTTGCTTTGAAGAACCTCAATCGTCTACCCAAAAAGAGACGAATGAGGATATGACTCTTGGTGAAGGCATAGTTGGTGAGGAATTGGAGGAAGTTAGTGAGTTGGATGAGTTGGTAGAATTTGTGAAGTTTTTGGGTGAAATTGTTAGCCTTGAGTTGCCCTTGTGCGATAATGTGGAAAAACATCAAGAGCCCCTAGCTAGTGAACCAAGCAATGACTTGGAAGAGATTGAAACCGCCGGTAGAAGTTTCAATTCTCCTCTCCAAGATGATGTGGGTCCGAGTGACGAAGATGGGGAACCACAACTTGAGGAAAGTGTGGGGGTGTGCATTGAGGAGATGAGGCCAAAACCGTTTTTTGTGCCTTGTTTCTTGGAGATGAAGCTTGCTAATGATTGGAGGCGATGCCTAGGGAGGAAGAGGTCGGTGAAGCTCGTAGGATGGATAGACCCCGGAGACAACATGAATGATGATATTGGGTCTTGGGATTACTACTTCTTGCCTCCACCTTGGAGGCCGTGGAGGTTGGCTAGGCTCGAGCGCTTCTTGGGCCTTCATTATGATGTCGGTAGCGCGTTCAACTTGCTCCTCCATGCCCTTGAGGGCTACGGTTGAAGAAGAGTCCACCATCCTAGGTTTGACGGAGTTCCTAAAGAACTGTCATGTTGTATATTCTCCTCTCCTCTTTAGAGTACTTGTGTTTGTATTTGTGTGATTTTTCTCTTGATTTTTGTTAGTTTTGTGATATTCTTGTAATTGTTTTGGTATTTTGATGAGCGATGTGAGGGAGTGAATTTGATGTGTATTTTGAGTTTATTGTGATAGGTGAAGTGAAGGTGACTCCTACAAAGGAGTGGTTAGTGATAGAGCTTGGATCGTGAGCAAGGGAGCCGGTTTTTGGGGTCATGGGAGTCATTAAGACCCTTCCCGACCGGGAAGGGTGTGTCGTCCCGACCGGGATGGGGCCGTCCCGATCGGGATGAGGGTGCCAAAAATCGAGTTCACTGGAGTGCCATCCCGATCGGGAAGGAGGCTTCCCGACCGGGACGGGTATGTCATCCCGACCGGGACAACCCATCCCGACCGGGATGACCCCCTACTCCTTTTTGGTGCCTCTTCTTCGACATTCAAGCCCACCCAACCATTATATACCCCCACCCAACCTCCCTACCTTCCTTTCTCATATCATACCACCCATGTACCTCATTTCCATACCTTAACCTCATTTCCTCCTCACTTTAGACCGGTATACACATCAATTTCTACCCCCTCACACCATTACTACCTTAGCCATGTGTGGACATGACGTAGGTCCACCCCGACGCGGCCACGCGCGGGTTTGGGTAGGCGAATGAATCTCGTGGTGAGATTGCTCTCAGGTTCGAAATTTAAGTCAAAATGGAGTCGCCACCGAATTTTGTGGTTATTCGGAACCATACGAGCCCACTCTATGTCGTCGTGGGCTATACACAAAGTAAGCCCACTTCGATTTCAGAGTTCATTGGGCTCGTCCCTTTGCATTGCAATATCGATACCGTATAAACCGGCTTTCGTATATAGAATGACTCTCGTGCGCCAAGGGTTTCGGACATCCGGAAACCAAAGGTTCTGAGTAAGGGGTGAGGGTACGTGTTGGGAAGCCCACTAAGGACACCCAACCCCGCCCGCACATGGCGGCCTCTACTAAGACATCGTTTGTGTTCGTGTGCGCGCGCTAGTGAAACGATTAAATGATATGCAAACAGCGTTTTCGGGCTAAGCATGTGAGTTATTGGTTAACTACGTCATTTAATGCATCTTGATTCACGTCAAAGTGATTTAGCACGTGATGTTCATTTAAGGCAATAAATGGCAAACATCAAGAATAGAAAACTCGTAAATAAATTACAAATTACACGGGCGGAATACAACCCGGAATTCACAATACAACGAGCAATAAAATAGAATAACTGAATTATAAACAGCAAATGTTAACTAGAAACGGACCCGTATATAATAAATATAAACTAGACCGTAAGTTGTGCAAATGGACGAACTTTAATTAATTACGCATTATATTGCATATTAATCAAAGGACGGAGGTTCGAGACCTAGGTGTGGTGCTAACCCGATCTCGAACCTCGATGCCTTGTCCCGACTTATCACCTCGAGAAATGGGGTCTAAATTAATTATATGTCGGATACGACTAAAGAGTCGTCGACATAAAATTAATAGCGCGAGACCGTCGATCAAAATCGTTTTAGGTGTCGTGATATGCATGAGTTTTGAAAATAGGATAGTCACGTGATAGTCTTTACACGTGATAGTCTTTACACGTGATGACTAATGTCGATAAAAGGACGAGGCTTGAAAGTGTGTGTCAAGGCCCTCGGTTTTCTGGGTTACAGGACCCACTCGGTCGAGTCATAGTCTGACTCGGTCGAGTGTGTCCTCAAAAAAGTTTCTGCCCAGTGATATGGACGCTACTCGATCGAGTGGCCTATGCACTCGGTCGAGCAACCCCTCGAAAAGGGTTCTGTCCAATGTTATGGACGCTACTCGATCGAGTGGCCTATGTACTCGGTCGAGTAGCCCCTGTACGAGTATCAACTCGTTCATTTTTTGGGGTTGAAAACGACGGTCGTTCGAGTTAAATACAAATATCGCATGATTTGAATTTAACTCGACCTCCGGTGCTATAATCGTGTATATGTACGATTATAATACCGTTGTCGGGATTTTATGAAAACGTTTACGTTAGAAAATTTGAATTAGCAACGGAATGCCTCCCTCTACGTCACGACATCGAAACTAACCCTTTCGGGTTATGTGATGTCGGTTTTCGTGTCAACGGGTTCCGCACTAATTAAAATGGGATTGAATAAGTTCAACTACGATTAGTCGCGATCACGTCACGCCCTTGAGTACATTGGGGCGGGGCTCCTCGAAAGGGCTCCACCTCCGTCGTTGCTCGTAAAGGGATTAGACGGACTTTAGGCGACAATTATAGTCAAACGCATCCGAAACCGAGATTTAAATACTAGTATGTATATATACACGGTATAATAATGTTAGATGTTAGAATACGGAATTAAAGTGTTAGTATACAAAATGAAAGTTAGTGTTAGAATACATAAATAAAATGTTAGTATGCACGAAATTAAAGGTTAGTGTTAGCGGTTAGTAATAATAATAATAATAATGATAATAATAATAATAATAATAATATAATCGAAAAAGAGAAAGGAGATGTCGGGATTGAATTACACCCTCAACCTACATGCTTAATGGCCTCGGAAACGAACTCGTAGTAACGGCGTGTGCGCGGGAGTGTCGAGATATGTAGGGTGAGTTAGGGTGTGTTTGGTTAGGGAGAGGATGCTCTCGGGTCTTTGGTGAGTTTTGATCTCGGGATTTTGAATGTGTATGTGTTGGTTGTTGGGTTTTTGTAAATGTGGTGTAAAGGTTTATGGTGTAGTGTAGTACGGTAGGATTAGGGTAGAAAGTGTAGACTAAGAATGCATGGAAAAAGCTTCTTGAAATGAATGGGGTTAAGGGGGTATTTATAGGAGAAACCCCACGACCTAGGGTCACTCGATCGAGTGCCCTAGTGCACTCGGTCGAGTGTCTTCAGAAATGAATCTGGTCCGGTTTTTGACGCTCCACTCGACCGAGTGGGTCAATCCACTCGATCGAGTGGATCAAGCAAATCGAGCTATTTTAGGAAGGAATTGATATTGTTGTTTGGATTGATTTTATTTGAATTTAGACTTGGCGCCAGCTTCTAGAAGATGCACTTAGGCTGATTTTTGTGACGGGTTCGTCTTTGACCGGGTTTTGACCCGGTCGCCAAAAGACGGGATTTATTTTTGGTGTCGGTTTTGGCCCAAATTAGTCTCATTTTGCTCGGAACGACCCACTGGGCCTGGATTTGAGGTCGGTTTTGAGAGATTTGCACTCCGCTAAATGCCCACGTCGGATACTATTGATTCCGAGTCCGTATTCGAGCATATTAAGTCACGTTGACGTCCGATCATCATCGGGTGTTTTGTCGGGAACTGCTATAGACACTAGCAGGCAAAATGCGGGTGTCTACAGAGCCCCCACTCTGACTGAGGCTTGGACAAGGCGAAAGTCAGAGTAGCTACCAGGCCAATCGAGGATTACGACCTGGCAGCCTTCCGGTCGGGTCGTTTATAGTCCAGTAGACTTGCGTGAAGGGCTCGCCAGCCATAAGCAGAGGGTCATACCTGTCCTGATGATGATAGCTCCGCGGGGAGTCAGACTTGTTGCATAAGTCCTAGGCGTGCCTATATGTGGGCCCATCCTGTACCATTTCGGGGAAAATGCTGCCTCGAGCGTTCCGCTGGGGAAATATGTGAGCTGTACGGGCTTGCTTTTGAAGCCCTGAGTCGTACCTGACCCGATGATGATGCTCCGTGGGGAGTAAAACTTGCCTTTCGGGGCGTAGGTGTACCCGTATGCCGACACATCACGCCTTGGATGTAGCATACCGGGGAAAAGTTGACTCCGTTGGGGAATTTAAATAGTTTCGCGGGGACTTGCTTCTGAAGTCTGGAGTGTATGCTGACACATAACAACTTGTATGTAACATATAGGCAAAACACTGACTCGTGTTGGGGAGTAAAGTAGCTGCGCGGGGACTTGCTTCTGAAGTCTTGGGGTGTACCCGTATGCTGACACATGACAACTTGCATGTAGCATTTCAGGAGAAACACCGCCTTTGATGTTCCGTTGGGAAGCACTAGCTGGTACCTGAAATGTTAGATACATAGGCAGAAATAGCAGGCATAGTATATAGCAAGATAGTACATAGGAAATGCAGTTAGCATCTATAGACTAGTTTGCGCAAGGGAAAATGATTTTTGCTTAGTTTTGAAATCGAAATCCTGAAAGCAACTCACGTGCTAGGAGATAGGTTTTCAAAATTGAAAGGGGTAGAAAAGAAATTTGTAGTTTAAATAGACCGAAATTTGACCTTGTCGAAAAGGATTTTATCAAATGGCTAAGTTTTGCAAACTTTGAAGTGAAAATTCGAGGAGGGAGGTATCGACAGACTCGACTCTGGACGTGAGAGGACGACGAGTTGACAGACACGACTTGGACTCTCGAGGGGTTGGACTGTGACTCGGTAGGGGGGTGGGCTACCTAAGATGACAAGACTCTTAAGTTGCACTATTCCGTAGCCTAGGCGAGTGGCAACACGGTCGAACGTCGGAATGGGAAGGATGTGCTATAGGGTGGCTGCAGTAGTCTGTAACGAGACTGTAACGACAGGACTTAGCAGTGGCAGTGTTATAGTCTGGTGCTCTTTTGGATCTTTGGTTTTGGGGTATAGTCCCAAAATGGGTGTTGCTTCGAGTCCCTGACGGATTTTGCTCTTCGACTGAGCCGAGTACTAGGACACTCTATAGAAAGGAGGCTAGTTTTTGAAAATCATTTGGATTATGTGAGTGGATGAGAGTCTTCTGCCTAAGAGAAGCCCCCAGGACGACAAAGCTAGCTGTTGAGAACATGACAGTGTCGTGATCGGAATGATGGTGCTTTTTTGAACTTGTGTCAATGTGGGTGGTTGTGCCCTTGTTGAAAGGCTGCCTACGTATTCACGGGTAGTGAAATCAAACCAAGCCGTAGTTCAGTGGATTGAAAGATATATTATGGTGCCTAGTTTATTAGGGCTTTGTGTGTAACTAGCCATAGCGATGGTGTAGGCTAGGTGAATTCCCAATGATGTCTTGATCAAAGGGCTAGAACAGTTAGGATGTTGATCCCGTGACTGTGAGCGTTCTCCGGGGTAGCCCCCAGAGGTGGTGTGAACTATTTGGGCATGTTCTATGCCGACCGCAGGTTGAGTTCCCGTGTTTGGGGTTGGTAACTGGTTTGGATGTTTTTGGAAATGTGGAGCTAGGTCGCAAGTGGCTTTGATGATTCGAAATCTGGAGCTCGATTTTGTGGAGCTAAGGCTTCGAGGGTAAGGTATTGCAATGTGGTAGGAAAGGGGGGAAGTCGAGTAAAAATGACTCGGACTTCGATCAGGGTAGGTTTGATAATGCGGGATCTGATTTCCATGTCTGGCCCTAATGGTTAGGGTGTATCCTATGGAGCTAGAATCCTCAAAATTCCGGGCTGTCTCTTAGCCTAGGTCTCGAGAAGGTCTTGAGGGTTGCAATGTGGGAAGGCTAAGTGTGGTGTTAGCTGACCAGCTTGATTGTCTCTCCCCTTTTTGATGGTATAGGTATCGATAATTTTTGAATTGACCGTACCCCGGTCAAGGAGCTTTCACTTGAGTTGACCGTTAAACATGGTCATGGGTATTTGATTTTTTTTTTTGGGTTGACCTCTTAGCCCCGGTCGTGGGATCCTTCACTCGAGTTGACTGTGTCCCAGTCAAGAGATTGATCGTATCTGGTCGAGGGATGTTGAGAGTTCTTTTTTGGTCATGGCCAGCTCTTTTGTTTCGGCCTTTTGTTTTTTTTTTCTTTGGACTTTTGATTTTTTTGTCCAACTCTTTTTTTCTTTTTTTTTTCACGGCAATCCCCTCCTATGGTGTTGTGGGTGGATATGGGGGTGGGCCCATCGGTTGGATTAGGCTTGTGGAGCTAAACCTTTGTAAGGTATAAGCCTAGTTGGTGAGTGCAACTCGCGGTGGAGTACTCTACGGTAAGCATGGTGATTTGGATCTCGGTATTGTCATCATAATTCCGAGCAGGCTTAGTGGGAGCATCGTCCCGAGTTGGGTATTTTTGGCATCAAGCGTATAGAGTCACGATGCTTCTTTTTTGCTTCTGGTCAGACTAACGCCTAAGGTAGGGATTGATCAGTCTTATTGGAGGGGTGTTTATTGTGGGAAATGGGCTTGCCTTCCGTCTTGAACCCAAACTATGAGACTACCCGGATTTGTCATAGGATTCGATATGCTCCTGCTAAGGGTAGTTTTGTGGCTTGCTATACCAGACATGGAACAGGTAAAGGAAAACATGGGTCTCAGTTCCTGCAGTCATTATAGATGTGCCTATAATAGTCACGTGCATGTGCTCACAGTGTATGATGGTGTTCATCATGTTCTCGAAAACACATAAGGAAAGCATATATGAGAGATAGAAAAGCTAATTTTATTGAATTTTGAAAAGAGGACAGAATACAGTTGACTCTGACTCTGACTTTGTAATGAGGATGTAGGATATCCTAGACTCGGACTCAGACTTAGACTCGAATCGGATCCGGACTTTCGGATACTTGGTTGGTCGTTTCTTTTTGGTAAGGTCTTTGATTGGAGAAAACGACAGGTGCCACAACTCGCCTAAACTCGACTTTGCGCAAATGCACGAGAGGGAGTCAAACTAGACATGGCCCGGGGTGACGGGTCGACAAAGACTCTTGGACCGGGATACTCGAACGTTGACCTAGACGAGGTAACAACCCTGGCGTGGACTCAACGAAGAGACTCAAGCTGCACGAGGGTACGTAAGTCCGAAAATGGGGCGATCGTGTTTGACTGCGTCACGTGTCTGGTCCAACCGTGGCGACCTAAACCTTTAGGAGACTTGGGTGTTCGTAGCATAGGTACGACTCAAAGAAGACATCATAAGGATGCTGGTGTATGATGAACGTAAGGTATCCCTTAAGGTGACTGTGGTCGAATGCTCGGGTGGAGGACAACCCCCGAGTGAGACTGAAAACTCTGATAGGACTCAGATGGTGCGGCATCTGAATGACTCGAAAGTGACACACGTGAGACACCACGTGTAGGACATGACCCTTAGAGCAACCGTGATTGATCGCTCTGCTGAAGGGTAGCCCCCGAGTGAGATTGTAGGTTTTGCTAAGACTCGAGTGTCGGACGAGTGACCCTTAGATGTAAGGACCACAAACCTTTTGTTATAGGGTTATGCCTTGTAAAAGGTTGACTCAGCCTCGAGGAAAGGCAGACGGGTAAGGGAAGAAACTCGCAATGTAAGATCGGCAGAGTTTCGACGCTAGAGACCCTTGACTTGACTTGAATAAGGATAGACCCTAAAGTTAAAGGACTTGAATTGGGATGACTCGACTAACGGATTGAAAGACGGGCAAAATTCCCATAGGAAAGGTCGTGGGGACCGTCCTGCTAGAGGAAAAGATCGCGTGAGACTTTCTAGTTAGGACTCGAGTGTATGGACGAACCTTCCATTTACGAGTGTATGACTCGTGTTGGTCGGTTATGCCTTTAGAAAAAGGCGGACTAGGATGGGGAAGAAACCCGTGATGTAGGATCGACGGAATTTCGACGCTAAAGACCTTCGACGTATTACGAAAAGACCCGACACACGAATTACGGTAGGTCCTATAATAAGGAAGGTTTTTGAAAAATGATTGAATTTTGAAAATTGAGAGGACAGTCCTGAAATTGGTAGTGGGCCAATAGAACCGGGCATTTTGAAAGGTTAGAATGGTTGCGAGTAATTTCGCGTTTTGAAAATTGAGGAGGCGATCCCGTCTTTTGAAATTGGCAGCATGCCGACAGGGCCGAGTTTTTTTTTTGATAAGTTGAATATTTGGAATTTTGAAAATTTGAATATCGAAAATAAATTTCCGAAAATTTGAAAATCGAAAATAAGATCCCGAAGATTTGAAAATCGAAAACGACATCTCGGAGATTTGAAAATCGAGAATCGCATCTCGAGGATTTGAAAAAAAATCGAAATGGAGTTTTGAAATTCGAAAATCGAAATGAATTTTGAAAATTCGAAAATCGAATGATGGATCGGAAATTCGAATTTTGAAATGGACAGCATGCCGGCTAGAAAATAGGCTATTTTGAGTCAAATCGTAAGTCTAAATTTCGGCAGCATTTCGAGTTTTTGAAATTGAATATTTTGAAAAGATGGGTCCCGAAACGGACAGTATTTCGGTTTTTCAAATTTTGGTATTTTGGAAAGATGCATTTTTTGAAATGACATTTTTGAAAAAAATGACACGGAAACCAAGTAGCACGTTGTCAAGCAAACATTACAACGACGCTTATGTATGCTTTACACTAAGTCTCGGTCGGTCGAAAGTAGGGTCTATACCAACAACGATAGCATTCTCACGATACGGGACGGACTCCCTAGCCGATTTGGGCTTAGGACCTGCCGTAAAACCCCGGTGAGTTCCGCCATCGAAGTCTTTAGCGCACCCATGTAGGAATGCACCGCGGTATAGTGGGACGTCGGTCACAAGTAACCGGCCAGGGCAAAATTTGGGTTATGCATGAATCATTAAACTAATGCGCGCACACTAATATTCGAACGATTTCTCTTCGAGTCTCACCCTAGGAACCCCGATGACATGTGGTACATCAGGTATCCCCAGCGGAGTCGCCAAATTGTGGACATGACGTAGGTCCACCCCGACGCGACCACGCGCGGGTTTGGGTAGGCGAATGAATCTCGTGGTGAGATTGCTCTCGGGTTCGAAATTTAAGTCAAAATGGAGTCGCCACCGAATTTTGTGGTTATTCGGAACCATACGAGCCCACTCTATGTCGTCGTGGGCTATACACAAAGTAAGCCCACTTCGATTTCAGAGTTCATTGGGCTCGTCCCTTTGCATTGCAATATCGATACCGTATAAACCGGCTTTCGTATATAGAATGACTCTCGTGCGCTAAGGGTTTCGGACATCCGGAAACCAAAGGTTCTGAGTAAGGGGTGAGGGTACGTGTTGGGAAGCCCACTAAGGACACCCAACCCCGCCCGCACATGGCGGCCTCTACTAAGACATCGTTTGTGTTCGTGTGCGCGCGCTAGTAAAACGATTAAATGATATGCAAACAGCGTTTTCGGGCTAAGCATGTGAGTTATTGGTTAACTACGTCATTTAATGCATCTAGATTCACGTCAAAGTGATTTAGCATGTGATGTTCATTTAAGGCAATAAATGGCAAACATCAAGAATAGAAAACTCGTAAATAAATTACAAATTACACGGGCGGAATACAACCCGGAATTCACAATACAACGAGCAATAAAATAGAATAACTGAATTATAAACAGCAAATGTTAACTAGAAACGGACCCGTATATAATAAATATAAACTAGACCGTAAGTTGTGCAAATGGACGAACTTTAATTAATTACGCATTATATTGCATATTAATCAAAGGACGGAGGTTCGAGACCTAGGTGTGGTGCTAACCCGATCTCGAACCTCGATGCCTTGTCCCGACTTATCACCTCGAGAAATGGGGTCTAAATTAATTATATGTCGGATACGACTAAAGAGTCGTCGACATAAAATTAATAGCGCGAGACCGTCGATCAAAATCGTTTTAGGTGTCGTGATATGCATGAGTTTTGAAAATAGGATAGTCACGTGATAGTCTTTACACGTGATGACTAATGTCGATAAAAGGACGAGGCTTGAAAGTGTGTGTCAAGGCCCTCGGTTTTCTGGGTTACAGGACCCACTCGGTCGAGTCATAGTCTGACTCGGTCGAGTGTGTCCTCAAAAAAGTTTCTGCCCAGTGATATGGACGCTACTCGATCGAGTGGCCTATGCACTCGGTCGAGCAACCCCTCGAAAAGGGTTCTGTCCAATGTTATGGACGCTACTCGATCGAGTGGCCTATGTACTCGGTCGAGTAGCCCCTGTACCAGTATCAACTCGTTCATTTTTTGGGGTTGAAAACGACGGTCGTTCGAGTTAAATACAAATATCGCATGATTTGAATTTAACTCGACCTCCGGTGCTATAATCGTGTATATGTACGATTATAATACCGTTGTCGGGATTTTATGAAAACGTTTACGTTAGAAAATTTGAATTAGCAACGGAATGCCTCCCTCTACGTCACGACATCAAAACTAACCCTTTCGGGTTATGTGATGTCGGTTTTCGTGTCAACGGGTTCCGCACTAATTAAAATGGGATTGAATAAGTTCAACTACGATTAGTCGCGATCACGTCACGCCCTTGAGTACATTAGGGCGGGGCTCCTCGAAAGGGCTCCACCTCCGTCGTTGCTCGTAAAGGGATTAGACGGACTTTAGGCGACAATTATAGTTAAACGCATCCGAAACCGAGATTTAAATACTAGTATGTATATATACACGGTATAATAATGTTAGATGTTAGAATACGGAATTAAAGTGTTAGTATACAAAATGAAAGTTAGTGTTAGAATACATAAATAAAATGTTAGTATGCACGAAATTAAAGGTTAGTGTTAGCGGTTAGTAATAATAATAATAATAATGATAATAATAATAATAATAATAATAATAATAATAATAATATAATCGAAAAAGAGAAAGGAGATGTCGGGATTGAATTACACCCTCAACCTACATGCTTAATGGCCTCGGAAACGAACTCGTAGTAACGGCGTGTGCGCGGGAGTGTCGAGATATGTAGGGTGAGTTAGGGTGTGTTTGGTTAGGGAGAGGATGCTCTCGGGTCTTTGGTGAGTTTTGATCTCGGGATTTTGAATGTGTATGTGTTGGTTGTTGGGTTTTTGTAAATGTGGTGTAAAGGTTTATGGTGTAGTGTAGTACGGTAGGATTAGGGTAGAAAGTGTAGACTAAGAATGCATGGAAAAAGCTTCTTGAAATGAATGGGGTTAAGGGGGTATTTATAGGAGAAACCCCACGACCTAGGGTCACTCGATCGAGTGCCCTAGTGCACTCGGTCGAGTGTCTTCAGAAATGAATCTGGTCCGGTTTTTGACGCTCCACTCGACCGAGTGGGTCAATCCACTCGATCGAGTGAATCAAGCAAATCGAGCTATTTTAGGAAGGAATTGATATTGTTGTTTGGATTGATTTTATTTGAATTTAGACTTGGCGCCAGCTTCTAGAAGATGCACTTAGGCTGATTTTTGTGACGGGTTCGTCTTTGACCGGGTTTTGACCCGGTCGCCAAAAGACGGGATTTATTTTTGGTGTCGGTTTTGGCCCAAATTAGTCTCATTTTGCTCGAAACGACCCACTGGGCCTGGATTTGAGGTCGGTTTTGAGAGATTTGCACTCCGCTAAATGCCCACGTCGGATACTATTGATTCCGAGTCCGTATTCGAGCATATTAAGTCACGTTGACGTCCGATCATCATCGGGTGTTTTGTCGGGAACTGCTATAGACACTAGCAGGCAAAATGCGGGTGTCTACAGAGCCCCCACTCTGACTGAGGCTTGGACAAGGCGAAAGTCAGAGTAGCTACCAGGCCAATCGAGGATTACGACCTGGCAGCCTTCCGGTCGGGTCGTTTATAGTCCAGTAGACTTGCGTGAAGGGCTCGCCAGCCATAAGCAGAGGGTCATACCTGTCCTGATGATGATAGCTCCGCGGGGAGTCAGACTTGTTGCATAAGTCCTAGGCGTGCCTATATGTGGGCCCATCCTGTACCATTTCGGGGAAAATGCTGCCTCGAGCGTTCCGCTGGGGAAATATGTGAGCTGTACGGGCTTGCTTTTGAAGCCCTGAGTCGTACCTGACCCGATGATGATGCTCCGTGGGGAGTAAAACTTGCCTTTCGGGGCGTAGGTGTACCCGTATGCCGACACATCACGCCTTGGATGTAGCATACCGGGGAAAAGTTGACTCCGTTGGGGAATTTAAATAGTTTCGCGGGGACTTGCTTCTGAAGTCTGGAGTGTATGCTGACACATAACAACTTGTATGTAACATATAGGCAAAACACTGACTCGTGTTGGGGAGTAAAGTAGCTGCGCGGGGACTTGCTTCTGAAGTCTTGGGGTGTACCCGTATGCTGACACATGACAACTTGCATGTAGCATTTCAGGAGAAACACCGCCTTTGATGTTCCGTTGGGAAGCACTAGCTGGTACCTGAAATGTTAGATACATAGGCAGAAATAGCAGGCATAGTATATAGCAAGATAGTACATAGGAAATGCAGTTAGCATCTATAGACTAGTTTGCGCAAGGGAAAATGATTTTTGCTTAGTTTTGAAATCGAAATCCTGAAAGCAACTCACGTGCTAGGAGATAGGTTTTCAAAATTGAAAGGGGTAGAAAAGAAATTTGTAGTTTAAATAGACCGAAATTTGACCTTGTCGAAAAGGATTTTATCAAATGGCTAAGTTTTGCAAACTTTGAAGTGAAAATTCGAGGAGGGAGGTATCGACAGACTCGACTCTGGACGTGAGAGGACGACGAGTTGACAGACACGACTTGGACTCTCGAGGGGTTGGACTGTGACTCGTTAGGGGGGTGGGCTACCTAAGATGACAAGACTCTTAAGTTGCACTATTCCGTAGCCTAGGAGAGTGGCAACACGGTCGAACGTCGGAATGGGAAGGATGTGCTATAGGGTGGCTGCAGTAGTCTGTAACGAGACTGTAACGACAGGACTTAGCAGTGGCAGTGTTATAGTCTGGTGCTCTTTTGGATCTTTGGTTTTGGGGTATAGTCCCAAAATGGGTGTTGCTTCGAGTCCCTGACGGATTTTGCTCTTCGACTGAGCCGAGTACTAGGACACTCTATAGAAAGGAGGCTAGTTTTTGAAAATCATTTGGATTATGTGAGTGGATGAGAGTCTTCTGCCTAAGAGAAGCCCCCAGGACGACAAAGCTAGCTGTTGAGAACATGACAGTGTCGTGATCGGAATGATGGTGCTTTTTTGAACTTGTGTCAATGTGGGTGGTTGTGCCCTTGTTGAAAGGCTGCCTACGTATTCACGGGTAGTGAAATCAAACCAAGCCGTAGTTCAGTGGATTGAAAGATATATTATGGTGCCTAGTTTATTAGGGCTTTGTGTGTAACTAGCCATAGCGATGGTGTAGGCTAGGTGAATTCCCAATGATGTCTTGATCAAAGGGCTAGAACAGTTAGGATGTTGATCCCGTGACTGTGAGCGTTCTCTGGGGTAGCCCCCAGAGGTGGTGTGAACTATTTGGGCATGTTCTATGCCGACCGCAGGTTGAGTTCCCGTGTTTGGGGTTGGTAACTGGTTTGGATGTTTTTGGAAATGTGGAGCTAGGTCGCAAGTGGCTTTGATGATTCTAAATCTGGAGCTCGATTTTGTGGAGCTAAGGCTTCGAGGGTAAGGTATTGCAATGTGGTAGGAAAGGGGGGAAGTCGAGTAAAAATGACTCGGACTTCGATCAGGGTAGGTTTGATAATGCGGGATCTGATTTCCATGTCTGGCCCTAATGGTTAGGGTGTATCCTATGGAGCTAGAATCCTCAAAATTCCGGGCTGTCTCTTAGCCTAGGTCTCGAGAAGGTCTTGAGGGTTGCAATGTGGGAAGGCTAAGTGTGGTGTTACCTGACCAGCTTGATTGTCTCTCCCCTTTTTGATGGTATAGGTATCGATAATTTTTGAATTGACCGTACCCCGGTCAAGGAGCTTTCACTTGAGTTGACCGTTAAACATGGTCATGGGTATTTGATTTTTTTTTTTGGGTTGACCTCTTAGCCCCGGTCGTGGGATCCTTCACTCGAGTTGACTGTGTCCCAGTCAAGAGATTGATCGTATCTGGTCGAGGGATGTTGAGAGTTCTTTTTTGGTCATGGCCAGCTCTTTTGTTTCGGCCTTTTGTTTTTTTTTTCTTTGGACTTTTGATTTTTTTTGTCCAACTCTTTTTTTCTTTTTTTTTCACGGCAATCCCCTCCTATGGTGTTGTGGGTGGATATGGGGGTGGGCCCATCGGTTGGATTAGGCTTGTGGAGCTAAACCTTTGTAAGGTATAAGCCTAGTTGGTGAGTGCAACTCGCGGTGGAGTA
This sequence comes from Agrostemma githago, assembly GCA_958450325.1. Classification (NCBI taxonomy): domain Eukaryota; kingdom Viridiplantae; phylum Streptophyta; class Magnoliopsida; order Caryophyllales; family Caryophyllaceae; genus Agrostemma; species Agrostemma githago. Next base: position 17,761,507 of record OY288247.1, on the reverse strand, counting down.
CTCTACCGTAAGCATGGTGATTTGGATCTCGGTATTGTCATCATAATTCCGAGCAGGCTTAGTGGGAGCATCGTCCCGAGTTGGGTATTTTTGGCATCAAGCCTATAGAGTCACGATGCTTCTTTTTTGCTTCTGGTCAGACTAACGCCTAAGGTAGGGATTGATCAGTCTTATTGGAGGGGTGTTTATTGTGGGAAATGGGCTTGCCTTCCGTCTTGAACCCAAACTATGAGACTACCCGGATTTGTCATAGGATTCGATATGCTCCTGCTAAGGGTAGTTTTGTGGCTTGCTATACCAGACATGGAACAGGTAAAGGAAAACATGGGTCTCAGTTCCTGCAGTCATTATAGATGTGCCTATAATAGTCACGTGCATGTGCTCACAGTGTATGATGGTGTTCATCATGTTCTCGAAAACACATAAGGAAAGCATATATGAGAGATAGAAAAGCTAATTTTATTGAATTTTGAAAAGAGGACAGAATACAGTTGACTCTGACTCTGACTTTGTAATGAGGATGTAGGATATCCTAGACTCGGACTCAGACTTAGACTCGAATCGGATCCGGACTTTCGGATACTTGGTTGGTCGTTTCTTTTTGGTAAGGTCTTTGATTGGAGAAAACGACAGGTGCCACAACTCGCCTAAACTCGACTTTGCGCAAATGCACGAGAGGGAGTCAAACTAGACATGGCCCGGGGTGACGGGTCGACAAAGACTCTTGGACCGGGATACTCGAACGTTGACCTAGACGAGGTAACAACCCTGGCGTGGACTCAACGAAGAGACTCAAGCTGCACGAGGGTACGTAAGTCCGAAAATGGGGCGATCGTGTTTGACTGCGTCACGTGTCTGGTCCAACCGTGGCGACCTAAACCTTTAGGAGACTTGGGTGTTCGTAGCATAGGTACGACTCAAAGAAGACATCATAAGGATGCTGGTGTATGATGAACGTAAGGTATCCCTTAAGGTGACTGTGGTCGAATGCTCGGGTGGAGGACAACCCCCGAGTGAGACTGAAAACTCTGATAGGACTCAGATGGTGCGGCATCTGAATGACTCGAAAGTGACACACGTGAGACACCACGTGTAGGACATGACCCTTAGAGCAACCGTGATTGATCGCTCTGCTGAAGGGTAGCCCCCGAGTGAGATTGTAGGTTTTGCTAAGACTCGAGTGTCGGACGAGTGACCCTTAGATGTAAGGACCACAAACCTTTTGTTATAGGGTTATGCCTTGTAAAAGGTTGACTCAGCCTCGAGGAAAGGCAGACGGGTAAGGGAAGAAACTCGCAATGTAAGATCGGCAGAGTTTCGACGCTAGAGACCCTTGACTTGACTTGAATAAGGATAGACCCTAAAGTTAAAGGACTTGAATTGGGATGACTCGACTAACGGATTGAAAGACGGGCAAAATTCCCATAGGAAAGGTCGTGGGGACCGTCCTGCTAGAGGAAAAGATCGCGTGAGACTTTCTAGTTAGGACTCGAGTGTATGGACGAACCTTCCATTTACGAGTGTATGACTCGTGTTGGTCGGTTATGCCTTTAGAAAAAGGCGGACTAGGATGGGGAAGAAACCCGTGATGTAGGATCGACGGAATTTCGACGCTAAAGACCTTCGACGTATTACGAAAAGACCCGACACACGAATTACGGTAGGTCCTATAATAAGGAAGGTTTTTGAAAAATGATTGAATTTTGAAAATTGAGAGGACAGTCCTGAAATTGGTAGTGGGCCAATAGAACCGGGCATTTTGAAAGGTTAGAATGGTTGCGAGTAATTTCGCGTTTTGAAAATTGAGGAGGCGATCCCGTCTTTTGAAATTGGCAGCATGCCGACAGGGCCGAGTTTTTTTTTGATAAGTTGAATATTTGGAATTTTGAAAATTTGAATATCGAAAATAAATTTCCGAAAATTTGAAAATCGAAAATAAGATCCCGAAGATTTGAAAATCGAAAACGACATCTCGGAGATTTGAAAATCGAGAATCGCATCTCGAGGATTTGAAAAAAAATCGAAATGGAGTTTTGAAATTCGAAAATCGAAATGAATTTTGAAAATTCGAAAATCGAATGATGGATCGGAAATTCGAATTTTGAAATGGACAGCATGCCGGCTAGAAAATAGGCTATTTTGAGTCAAATCGTAAGTCTAAATTTCGGCAGCATTCCGAGTTTTTGAAATTGAATATTTTGAAAAGATGGGTCCCGAAACGGACAGTATTTCGGTTTTTTCAAAATTTGGTATTTTGGAAAGATGCATTTTTTGAAATGACATTTTTGAAAAAAATGACACGGAAACCAAGTAGCACGTAGTCAAGCAAACATTACAACGACGCTTATGTATGCTTTACACTAAGTCTCGGTCGGTCGAAAGTAGGGTCTATACCAACAACGATAGCATTCTCACGAAACGGGACGGACTCCCTAGCCGATTTGGGCTTAGGACCTGCCGTAAAACCCCGGTGAGTTCCGCCATCGAAGTCTTTAGCGCACCCATGTAGGAATGCACCGCGGTATAGTGGGACGTCGGTCACAAGTAACCGGCCCGGGCAAAATTTGGGTTATGCATGAATCATTAAACTAATGCGCGCACACTAATATTCGAACGATTTCTCTTCGAGTCTCACCCTAGGAACCCCGATGACATGTGGTACATCAGGTATCCCCAGCGGAGTCGCCAAATTGTGGACATGACGTAGGTCCACCCCGACGCGACCACGCGCGGGTTTGGGTAGGCGAATGAATCTCGTGGTGAGATTGCTCTCGGGTTCGAAATTTAAGTCAAAATGAATCGCCGTTAGCTTTGGTGAGCTTTCAAGACTTCCGGTAACATCTCTTCATCCCTTTTTCCCTCTTTGCTTCTTGTGAGTTTGGAGGAGATTTGTGATGATGTGTGCTCGGGAGGAGCTTTGTAAAGATTGTGGTGGATTTGGAGACTTGTTTGAAGATCGGGGTGGTGTTTGTTTTGTTTATGTGTTGTTTCTCCTTGTTTTGCTTTGTTTTGTTTGGTTTTGTCTCTTTTTCTTTCGTTTTCGTTGAGTCTTTGTTTTGTGTTTTGTTGTGTGTCATGTGTGTAAACCGTTTTCGAAAACCCGGTTTAGAGGCTAGTGTGCAAGTGTTTACTTTCCCTTTTTAGTGGTATAAATCAAGTCTTGGACTTTAGCCTAGTAGAATGACCCTAAATCAATGAGTTCGTTGGTTTCTTACCTTGAGTCCACCTAGCTTACTAGGGATTTACTACGGGATTTGCACTTTTGACCATTATGACCACCCACGGTGTGAAAAGGCCTTGGTTGCCGAGTCCCGTCCCTTAGGTGACCGTGTCTAGGATCGTTTGATTAGTCCAAGTTCTCCACCTTTTTGTGGGTTTGAAAGGGGATGCGCAACCCCGACATACCCATTACCCTACCTCCTACACTTATCCACACAATAATTTGCAACTTGTTGATTCCTCTCTTTCTTGATGCAATAAGAAGTGCCAAAAAGCCAAATCAAGCCAAAAGGGCAAAGAAAAGAAAATGAAAGAAAATGAAAGAAAGAAAAGAAAGAAGAAAAAGAAAAGGCACAAAAGCCAAAAGGAAAATAGAAAAGAAGAAAAAGAATGCCATGGCAAAACAAAGCAAAAATGCAAAAGAAAAGAGAAAATGCCAAAAGAAAATCGTCTAACAAAAAGATTATATCCCCACAAAAATAAGCCTTTTTCCAACTTTTGCCGTGAAGAGCCTACCAAAGGACCGAGTCCCGAGGAAGGATGATAGCGACATTAGTCGGTCTTCCCTCATTTTGCATATTTCCACTTTTTACTTGGACTAGTTAGGCGGTTTCGGACATGGGACGACCCTCTTGGCTCATTGCTAAAGGGGGCGGGGTCTCACTTACCTACAGTGTCGACTAACACCGTGGTTCATCCTTTTTCCATCCCGCCGATCGTCCCGTAGTACGTTCTTAGAAGGTTAGGAGGAACCGAGGTAAGTTACCAACGTTTTTATTGCTTTGTCGTCATACTATTAGGGTTTAGTCCATCTTGGTTTGTATTGCTAGCTTGGGAACGTTGTCACTTGCCTTGAGTCCTAAACCGGTGATTCTTTCACCGCTTGTTTGAGGGAAGCGGTATTTGTTTTCTTTTGGGTGCAACCTTTTGTGTGTTTGTTTGTGTGCTTGTTTGTTTATGTGTTTTGTGTCTTGTTGCATCCACAGTTTTGTCGCAAGACCCCACTTGCCTTGCGGAGTGCACTTTTTCTCTAAGTGCACTCGCGTGAGTTGAAAGGGTGTAGGGTGCGCTAATACCCATTCGGCTAGTATAGTAGTTAGTATGTGCTTACTCGAGGGCGAGTAAGGGTTAAGTGTGGGGGAGTTGATAAGTGTGGTTTGTAGTGCCTATTTTGTAGTGTTTTGGTCCCATTTTCCTTATAGAATCGCTCCTTGGGAGCGGTTTAGGGGCTTTTTATGCTTCCTTTAGTTCGTTTCAGGTTCCCGAGACCGATTTGGAAGAGTTGGAGCGATTCCGACTCTATACATACACATTTTGGAGCCAACGGAGTAAAGGAACGATGATTCGATGCCTTGAAATCGACCCCGAGACCTTGGGACCCAATCCCGAGCCTCCGAGACCCGATCCCGAGTCCCGAGAATCGATGGGAAGACCATGAGAAGCAAGGAGGGACCAAAAAGTTCATATTGGAGGCCTACAAGACTCATCCCCGACGGGTATGCACCTCATCCCGTCGGGGATGAAGTGCGCTTTTGGAGGAGCCACTGCATGGCCGTCCCGGTCGGGACCAACCCGTCCCGGTCGGGATGATGGGTCCGTCCCGGTCGGGATGACCCGTCCCGGTCGGGACCACCCAGTTCCTGCCGCGTCACTTTTTTCTTCTCCCTTCCATTTGTAACCCTATAAATACCCCTCCTCTTTAGATCTTAGCTTATGTTCTTCACTTCCCATTAAACCCTAGACTACTTTAGGTTAGATTAGATTAGATTAGAGTAGATTAGTCGGTAATTAGTAGTTAATCTTAGTTTAGTACTTGTATTAAGGGAATTCTTCAAGATCCATCCAAGCTTGACAACCTTGGTGGTTTGTTTTGGGTTTTCTTCATTAATGCAAGTTTCAATCTTTCTCCTTCACTAGTATGGTATAATCCTCTTCCTTTTTACTCTTTATCTTGTTTAATTCATCCAAGTTTGCATCTTTGATTGTTGTATTGTTCTTAGTTCATCTTTTTCACTAGTTTCATTATGGATGTTTTGATTCTTGTTTTGATTCTTCTTGTTCTTGTTAGTTGTAGTTTGATTATGTTAGAGTAGTGTTCTTGCTAGGGTTAGTAGGGTGATTAGGGTGTTAATTGGGTGACTAAGGGTTTGTTGGAGATGTTGGTGGAAGATTTGGGTTTCTTCTTGAGTGATGCATATTACATGTTTGTTGGAATGCTTGAATAACTAAGTAGGTTGGAATGCTTGTTTTTCTTGCCTTCCTTTGTCGTGTGTGTCGCTGGATGGGTTCCATGAGGAACCTCTAGGTGAGTCTAAGTTAGATTACCTAGATTACCCTACTACCTCCTTCACTCTAACTCCTCCTTGACCGTTCCGTTACCCCTTTGACCCCGACCTAATCCTAGCCCGTTTTCCTTAGTTGTTCTTCTTAGTCATTGTCTAGCCTCTCTCCCTCTTATCATTCTCTAGCTTAGCTCGTTGACTTAGTCTCATTTTTGGGCGAACTTGGTCTAGACGCCTCTACCGTCCCCGTGGATTCGACCCGACTTACCCTAGCTACCCTAGTTAGGTTTTGCCGGTTAATTATTTGGTGGTGGGATTCCGCGACAAAATCCCTCCCATCAGTCACTCACAACTGCTTCAACTTCGGGGATGCGCTGGGTCCATCCGTACTGCCTGAGTATGCGATCTGGGTAGAGATGAACCGTATGCCTGAAAGAAAGGATCACCTGATAGCGGGCTCTATCCCTCGGGTCCAAGCCACTCCAAAGGTAGATGGGCCACCACGGAACTACCCATCGAATTAACGGGCCACCATGGAAAGACAAAACCTCGTCCCAGTACTTTTGCGTAATCTGACAAGAAAAGTCAATGGCCTGCCTCCGCGTCATCACCTGGTTATGACGGTAGTTGCCCGCATCAAGAGAAGGATCTATCACTGATTGCTTCTCATATAACCAAATCTGCAAAAGAAAACAAAAGCATGAGCTTCCAAGGCAAAGTAGGCGTTCGCCTAAGGCCACTCGGTCGAGTGCTTGGGACACTCGATCGAGTAGTAACCCTGAACGCAAACAGGGGGCTTTTTACGAGGGCACTCGATCGAGTGCCAGGGTGACTCGATCGTGTGGCACCTCCGAAGACAGATCAGGAGGGTTTCATCGAGGGTACTCGACCGAGTGCCTGAGTGACTCGATCGAGTACTCCTTGCAGTAAAAAATATTTCGCAAAAAAAAATCAAAAATCAAAAAAATTGAAAAAAAAGGCCAAGTGACATACTTGCAACAAGCGGGTGCTCCCGGTAAGACGAATTGATGAGTCCCTCTTACGATTGTCCAATCCTTGGATAATCTAGCCCGTGATCAGCCAAGCCGGGTTGTGTTCAGTCTCCATCAAATCTACTACGGTCAAAAGACGGGTGCTTCCCACGCAAGATAGTAAATCCATGTGACCCTCGAAAGCATATACATGGAGCATGCAAAAAGAGAAAGCCCTACGACCGTAAGCCGGTCTAACCCGAACATCAAGAGGATTCATAAATTTCTCAGCCAAGTCGATCAGAGAAATATTATCACCCTCCATCATACGGGACACCTCATTATGGGAGAGCCCCAAAAATTCTCTCAGCTTCCTCCTCTGGTCATAAATCGAGTACGGGACGGCGGGATGGAGTATCGGGTTCCATCCTCCTATAGCTGCAATCTCCTCAGGTAGAGGGCAGACTTCGCCGCGAGGGAAAGCAAAGACATGATATATGTCATCCCAATAAGCCAAGCAAGCGTCCAGAAAATAGCGGTCAACCACCATCTGACGGAACGGGTACAGCTGAGTTATCCCCGTCTGATTCAAAGCCACCCTATCCGTGTCCTTAAAGCGACGGGACCACTCCTGCAACATCACACTCAACCTATCGATTCCCATGGCTAAACTTCTTAAGAAGATAAAGAGACTTTCTTTTGCCTAAAGGGAAATAAAGAGACTTTCTTTGATTTGTGATGGGATTTATGAAGAAATCAAGAGCAAAAGGGGGCTATATATAGCATTAGCCTTGCAAACTGTTTAGGAAAATTTCCTAATCCTAATTGGAATCAAACCGCAAGCCTAGTCTCGATTCTAGCACGGAAATCTCCATCCCAAACTTTCCTAATCTTTGTTAGGAGTCAAAATATCAAAGTTTCCAAAATTCAAAAATCTCAAATTTTCAAGATTTCAAAAATTCAAAAATTCAAAAATCATTTTTCCCTAGCGCGAGTCATTTTACTACCTACGTGTTGCATGCACTTTATGTGACTTATACAGGTACGACTCAAGCAGGACATACAACCCGCTAAATCTCCCCGGCGGAAGCCCAAGGCGGCATTTTCTCTCGAATCAACACGGGAAGTGCCCATATACAGGCGCACTCGGGACTTATACGACAAGTCCAATTCCTCAGCATCTTCACGGGATGGGCTAACACACAGGCGCACCCAGGACTTATGCGACAAGTCCAATTCCTCACGGAGTTATCGGCTCAGGTATGACTTCTAGCTTACGGCTGGCGAGCCCTTCACGCGAGTCTAATGGACTATAAACGACCCGACCGGAAGTCCGCCAGGTTTCAATCCGCGATTGGCCTGGTGGATACTATGACTTTCGCCTTGTCCAAGCCTCATTCAGAGTGGGGGCTCTGTAGACACCCGCATTTTGACTGCCAGGTGTCTATGGCAGTTTCCAAAAAACACCCGATGATGATCGGATGCTAACATGCTTCTGTGCGCTCGGATACGGGCTCAAATCCATTAGTCGTTGGCTTAAGCACTTACGGAGTACAAATCTCACAAAACTGACCTCAAAATCCAGGTCCAGTGGGCCGTTTCCAATCAAACAAGACTAATTTGGGCCAAAACCGACACCGGAATTAAAACCGACTTGTCGCGATTGGGTCAATCCCGGTTACGAGTCCATTCCGAGACAAGAACATGTAGGTTGAGGGTGTCAAAACCCCGTTTCTTCTCTTCTCTTCCTCCTTCTCGCGTCATGTCGTCATTATACGGGTCGCGTTTTTTTATTTATTTCATTCTATCGTTATTATCGCATCATTAGTATTGATAGTACTAATATCAAAACATTAAAATACTTATCAATTTGTGTCGAGTATGAGTGATATAGGAATAAGGAAACACGAATATACAAGTGTACTGCACACAGCGTTGACGGTCGCTTGTTCCGATATCCCGATTACTTGATTATTGAGATAAGTTAACTTCAACAATAATTCTCGTATCGTTTGTATCATTATTGTCATTCGCATGTCACATCGATTTTCAAAAAGCAAACATCGTATTTCAATAAGGGTCGAAACCCGTTGACACGGATCCGACATCACAATCCTTAGGGATCTATTTCGATGTCGGAGAAGTCGAGGGAATCAAGTCCTTTAACTTAAGCAAAGTGTCGATTCGTTAGATCCGATACCAACTTCATAGTTGGATGTCGCATCTAACGATCTAGTCAATTTAGTCCAATTAATTCGATTTCTCGTTGATGTTAACGTAGATGTCATGTTGTAATTATGACGCTACAAACGCGGAGAGAGTTCCATATCGTTTTGATTGAATTAAAACGACTTAAATCAATTTTCTTTATTTTTTTCGCTCTCGTATTCCATATCGATTCAATAATCGAATATGGGATATGACGAGCATTCAAATTTAGAATCGGGTATAAATTCAAATAATATTTATATTCGGTTCAATTAAATCTATGATTTATGAAAAACCCGAATCGAGCATAAGTCATGCAATATTTATGCTCAATTCGGTAAAACCATCGAATTATCGAAAATCAAAAAGCAATCTCTAAATCAATACAAAATTGCAAACGAATTATGATTCGTACAGGGGGCACTCGACCGAGTGCCTAGCCCACTCGGCCGAGTGGTACCCCAAAATCAGATCAGAATGTTTATTACGACCTCCACTCGATCGAGTCTCACAGTGATTCGGTTGAGTGGTCACGTACTCGACCGAGTTGGTCAATAACTTGGCCGAGTACGGTCTATAATGCAAAACAGAACCCTCTCTTACAGGTCCACTCGATCGAGTCCATCGACCACTCGATCGAGTGACCTCGTAACGACCAAAACACGAGTCGTACATCCTTCTTTTCAAATTCGATAGTATTTTATGACTTAGGTCAACACGTGTCTAATTAATTGCGTGTATACTATCTTTTCAAACCATGCATCATCATATTTGCATCTTCTCATCTCATTCAATATTTGCACAAATCGTTATTATTCGTTACATCGTTACTAACGCGTTTGTTATTCCTTTTGTCAATTTAATTTTTGTTCGTTTATTGTACTAAATGAACCTGCATGCTAAATTCCACTTTGACGTAGAATTAATTGCATTAAATCGACTTAGAAACCCTTTTCAATTTCTATTCACATGCCTAGGAAAACAATGTTTGCATAAGCATTTTTCCGTTCTACTAGCACGCGTATTAGAAAGTCATTCGAGTTCTTAGTAGAGGCCGCTAATGTGCGGGCGGGGTTGGGTGTCCTTCGTGGGCTTCCCAACACGTACCCTCACCCCTTACTCAGAACCTCGGTTTCCGGATGCCCGAAACCGTTGGCGCACGAGAGTCATTCAATACACAATATCCGATAATGTCGGTATTCGTATCAAATGCAAAGGGACGAGCCCAATAAACTCTGACATCGGAAATGGGCCGTATTTTGTATACGGACCACTACGACATAGAGTGGGCTCGAATGGTTCCGAATAACCACAAAATTCGGTGGCGACTCCACTTCGACCTAAATTTCAATTCGATCAGTTTCATATGGAGATTCATTCGCCTACCCAAACCCGCGCGTGGCCGCGTCGGGGTGGACCTATGTCATGTCCACATGACCCGACTCTGAGTGGGGAGAAGCGGTTGCTCCAATTGAATGAATTGGACGAATTCCGTCTAAGTGCTTATGAAAGTTCCCGAGTCTATAAGGAGCGCACGAATAAGTGGCATGATAAACGTATTCTCCCGAAGCAATTCAAGGAGGGTAACAAAGTTTTGCTACACAATTCTCAACTTCGCATATTCCCAGGTAAGTTAAGATCTAGATGGTCCGGTCCCTACACCGTTACCAATGTTAGAAAATCTGGAGCAATCGAAGTGCAGAATGAATCGGGAGAAGTGTTTATGGCCAATGGACACCGATTAAAGTTATATCATGAAGATGCAGTTGTAGGTAATATCGACGTGATTTACCTACAAACCCCTTCCTCTTGAGGTAATTTCGGTCGAGCGGGACCGTAAAAACCAGCGCTTCTCGGGAGGCAACTCGTGTGTATAACTTCTGTAATTTCCCTTTTCTGTCGTGTGTTAGATTTTTTTTATTTTTGTATTTTTGAGTGAAATTAAAGGAGGGTACTGATATTCGTTGCGAAAAGATCACGCAGGTACGACAGGTGAACCGCTCGGTACAGAAGCAAACCGAGCGGTACGAAGATGAACCAAGCGGTACAAAAACGAACCGGTCGGTACACTTTCAAACCGAGCGGTTCGATTTTGAACCGATCGGTTCGCGTGGCGGGACTCTTTTCCGAATTACTTATACATCTCTACCCCCCACCCATCTCCCATTCCCTCATTTCACTCTCTCTCACTAAACCCTTCCCACCCCTCTCTACAACAAAACCCCCATAAAACTCCTTCACCATATTAAATCTCCTTCCCACCTTGCCTTCACCCATACTTCTACCACTCCTCTTCATCTTCAACAATGGTTTTCGGAAGGAAAAGGCGGAACGTCACACGTAGGTCAGATTCTCCACCGGAATCATCACATGCAACGGAATCATCGGAAGCACCATCATCACCACCAGAATTCCCACCATTAACTGGGTATGAACAAATTATTTTCGAGTCGGAAAGGCAGCGCGAACTCTTCCTGGTCATGGCTTCTAAACCGGTAACCCCTACCCGATTTCTTAGTCATGATTTATTACGTCGCTGTGGTATCAATGAGTCTATGGAGCAGTTTTTTGATAGTACTGGTATGGGTAGTCTATTTAATATGAATTTACCCACTTATAAAGACTTAATCGTAGAATTCTTTAGCAGTTTTCAGTACAATGAATCTACTGCTACGATGTCATTTAGGATGATGAATCAGACTCATACCATCCCCCTCAGAATGTTTAGGGATACTTTTGGCTTGGATCCTGGTAATATTTTGAGTGCCCCTGATTGTTTTAGCCATCAGCAGCTTTGGTATTCTATTACGGGTCAAGCTTTACCAACTAGATTTAAGCGTGTCCCGTGTCAGGCTATTCAGCATCCTATAATTCGGACTTGGCAAAGATTCGTTTCTGGGTCGATTTTTGGTCGTCATGAACATGGAGCTGTGACCAAAACCGAAATTGAATTGATAGGGATGGCTCTTAATGTCCAATCCCAACCTTTATTTTATTTAGATATTTCTTCTCTTATCATGAAGCATTTTGGTCTAATTGTTACTAAAGTGGGACGATTAAAGTCGATTAATGGTAGGGGATTGGTGACTCAGCTTGCCCGGACTCTATTACGAGGAACTTTTGATGAGAATAACCGGGTGCCCATTTCTATGGAAACTGTGTATACTGCTAGTGATTTTCCTGCAGGTTGGTTTTCTGTGAATGCTGATAATAATTATTTGTGACACTTTGCTCCGGGTCAATCTCGTCTTCTTCCTGATCCTTCTTTACCAGAGCTATGGTAGAACCCACCGGTCGATGATGATATCCCACCGCCTGCCGCACCTAGTTACTTACTTACCGTTACCCCCAGAGCTGCTCCACAGGGTAACCGAGGTCGCACCACTTTTGAACAAGGTGAAGGTTCAGGTTCTCGTCAGGCTCCTCAGTTTCTGGCACCTCATCCGCGGCCTCCTTCTCCGCCCTTTCAGAGGCCATTTGTCCCAGCTACAGGTACTTTCTATCCGCATCCGCCGGGTTATACAGAGATGCTCCATTTGATGAGGTCGATGTATGTCGACCAACAGCGAGCCTATTATCCACATCTCCGACAGCTACAGCAGCAGGGTCAGCTACAGCCGACTGATCACTTACCCTCCTGGTTCGGTCCTGACGGTTCGTTTCGAGGACCTACCGGTCCACCTCCTCTTGGTCAGTCCAACTTCGGGGTGCAGTATGACTATGATCGCGGTGTCAGTTACTATGGACGCGATGATGTATATTCCTGCCATGATGCTTCCTTACATGGAGGTAATACTTTTGCTGATGAGGCCCGGCATGGTGGGCGAGAATTCGTGGACCTTGTGTCTAGTCCGGAGGCAGCTGATGATGATTATGACATTGATGGGTATGGGTCTGATTCTTAGTCCCGGTTAGTTGCTGGTTTGGGGGACTTAGCTGTTGTACATATTTTGTCGGTACCTTCTCTTACTCTTTTTGTCCCTCTCCATTCTTTATTATACCTTTTTGTCCTAACTCTTATATATTGGTTCACAATGGGGACATTGTGTGATTTGGTTTGGGGGGATGTTTTGTGCGTTTATTTTTTTTTATTCTTAAAAAAAACATTTTTTTTATTTTTTTTCATTTTTTGTGTGATTTTGTGTGTTTTAGTATAGAGTCGTGTCGGCGATGATGACATTGCGTTTGTCGCATGATTTTCCCTAGTTCTTTGCTCTTTCTTGTGAATGACACTTATCTCCCGTTTTTTGAGTTTAGTATTTTGTTGAATCTTGTCGCCGATTATGTTTTGAATGCCAAATGAGTAAATTGACCTGTTGTCGAGTAAGCTACTTAAATAGTGAGACTTAGAGCCTAAACTGATGACATCCATGATCAGTTTCATATAGGTTGAGAGTAGTACTCCTTATGAGACATGTAACATCAAATTGCATAAGCATGACATTCGTCTCTTAAATACATGTATGCATTCGGTTTGTGATTGTGACACATGTAAAAGAGGCAATCCCCTTTCTTTTATCTAATTCCCATGAACTCCACATAGCCATAATTTGACCTGTTTTGACCCGTTTATTAACTACATGCCATATTTGCCTACCCTAGTCAAGCTAGTTTGGTTAATTAGACGGAATTGTTTTTTTTCGGGTGAAATTTGGTATTATGTCATGTTGATTGGAAAAGGAAAAAAATGATGAATGATTGAAAAAAAAAATCAATGAAAGAAAAGAAAAAGAAAGGAGATAGTTGAAAAGAAAAAAAAAAGTGAAACAAGAAAAGGAATGTGGTTTTGCTATGAGAAAAAGAATTAATTTCTATATTTTCATAGTTATTGGTACGAAGTCGGTAATGAAAAGATTGAAAATAAGAAGGTGCTTGGTACTACTTGTAATTCCTTTGATTGAAGATTAGTTAAGAATGGAATGAGTATATTGTTGGTTACGGGTGTACTAGCTTGACTTTTACCTCCACATATCCAAATCGTTTTGCCCCTTCTTACCCAATTAGCCTCACTTTATCCATATGTAAGTCCTCGGCATGTGTTTTGGTCCGATTGAATGTATATGTACGGTTGGTAGAGATTGATATCATGTTAGATTGCATGCATGTTCTCGTAAGTCGCAGTTAGGTGAGTGTTTTGTCTTTCCGATTTTACATAAACTCACAATATTGCCCTTATTTGAGTGCTGAGTGTAAACCGCGAGAAATCTCGACATAGATGGTTATGCAAGATTAAAAGTTTGGCATTCGAATATTAATTGGGACTTGGTTTTTGGAATTCTTTTACTCTTCATCTTTTGCTTTAGAATTTGTTTCTTTAGCTTTGGTGTCATTTGCTTGCGAGAGTTTTAGATTCGGGATGGTGCATGTTGACAAAGTTTGCTCTGAGCCATTTTATGTTGTCCTATGTGAGTTTGCTTGGGGACAAGCAAAGGTTCGGTTTGGGGGGATTTTGATGAACGCAGTTCATATGCATATTTATTCTCATTTTATCCTCCGTTTTTACCGATTTCACCTGCCTTAAGAATAATTTAGTAGCCTTTTATCCGTAGTTTGTTACGCCGGGTATATGGTTTATGTTTTGGCAGAAAACATAGCAAAAGACGGAGTTAAGAGCTACAAATGAAGAAAACAAGAAGAACAAGGCAGCAAGGCGGACAACAAAGGCCGAACCGGTCGGTATGATACCGAACCGGTCGGTTTGATCCTGAACCGAGCGGTTTGATTTCAAACTGATCGGTTTGTTTTCGTACCGCTCGGTTCGTTTGTGTACCGAGCGGTTCGCGGCTCGTCCAAGTGACTTTCCTAAATCTTCTGAAGAATCCGTACTTTACCTTAATTAGAATCCTACGAGATTATTTTATTAAATTATATTCTATTTCCTAATTAGACCATTTGTAATAAGTATAAATACCCTTCTTAGGGCTAGGTTTAAGAACAACTTTTATTCATTCAAAAACTTTAGTTTTAGTTTTATTATTAGCATCGGAATTCTGCAAGCTTGTAGCGGTACTTTTTAGTTTTTAATTATTATTCAATCTTTTAGTCCTTCATAATCGGTATTTTTCCCTTTTCTCTTATTCTCATAATCTCAATTATGCTCAATTATTTTGTCGTTTCATCCTTCACCATGAGTAGCTAATTTATTCTTCTAGGGTTGAAGGGGATCTATGTTAATTGAATTGGGGATATTAGTTTAATTATTTATTCGATTGATCATTCATATGTTATTGCCTTACTACTTGTCTTGTATTATTGTTTGATTAGTTTGAGACGTTGAACTAGTTGAATGTTTAGGAACCCGAACCTAAGATCGAAAGCCTGGCAAGGGTAGACTTACAAGTAAGTGGGTAGGATAATCTGGTAAGTTGCGAGAGCCCGTCAGAATCTATCCTAAGGTTGACATAAGATCCGAGAGGCCGTGTCTTTGCCCTAAATAACTTTGATTGATTGATTGAATGATTAATTAATTAATTAACTTTACCCAATTTAATTGCATAGTGAACCGTAAGACCCTAGATCTCTTTTAATATTGTTAGAACCCTTAATTTACATTACTGCAATAGTTTAGAAAACAAACACAAACAAATCGGAATCTAAATAGTTTAGAATCAATTATAGATAATTTGCAATATTCATCCATCTCTCTGAGGTTCGACCCTTACTTGCAGCTAGCTATTTGTTAGTTGTTAGTTAGGTTTATTTTGATATAGGTGATGCGACTTTAGCCTTGTCAAATTTCCACTTAGCCTCCGTGGAACCCCATCAAAATCTCATCATCGTCTTATGCAATTCCTGGACTACGCTCTTCGGGAAGGAGAAGATGTTGATCATATAGGTAGGGATCGCCTGGGCCACCGCCTTAATAAGAATTTCCTTCCCCGGTTTAGATAGCAATTTTTCCTTCCAACCATTAATTTTCTTCCAAGCCCGGTCTTTAAGGCCCATAAAGATCGCTTTCTTGGATCGCCCGATCATGGTCGGGAGGCAAAAGTATTTTTCATGTTTAGCAACTTCCCAAACTCCCATAATATCCCGAATTCTCTCTCGAAGATGGCTGGAAACTCTTTTACTAAAGACTACCTCTGATTTGGCGTAGTTAATTTTCTGTTCCGAAGCTCCTTCATAATGGCTAATTAGATTATCAATTCTCGAGCATTCATCCAAGGTAGCCCTAGCAAAGAGTATACTATCATCAGCGAAGAAAGGGTGCGATATCACAGGCGCCTCTCTACAAACTCGGATGTCGTGAATCTCCCGAGTATGAAAAGCGCGCTTAATGAGGTACGAAAAAGCATCAGGGCACATAAGGAACAGGTAAGAGGAAATCGGGTCCCCCTATCGCAACTTCCGAAATGGAATAACCCGTCCCGTCAGTTCCCCATTGATAACGAACGCGTGGGATACTGATTCAATGCATCTCATAACCCAACGGGTCCATCCCTTAGCAAAGCCCATGGCTCTCATCATAGCCTCGAGGAAATCCCACGCGTTGCTCATAGCGAGCTTTAGAGCGATATTCCCATGTTTCCCTTCTCCACCCCTCTTCATCGCATGGAAAATCTCAAAGGCAATGAGTGCATTATCGGTAATGAGCCTTCCCGTCGTGAAAGCGCTTTGTTCTTCTGAGATTATCATGTTCATAAGAGGCTTTAGCCGATTCGCAAGAACTTTGGATATGATTTTATATAGGACGTTGCAAAGGCTAATCGGTCTATACTCCGTCAAATTCCTGGGTTCCGATGTTTTAGGAATATGAACTACCGAAGTCTGGTTCACTTCCTCCAAATTCCCACCCACGATCCACCATTGGCAAATAAAGCGACATATGTCCGTGTAGACACCCGCATTTTGACTGCCAGGTGTCTATGGTAGTTTCCCAAAAAAAACACCCGATGATGATCGGACGCTAACGTGTTTCTATGCGCTCGGATATGGGCTCAAATCCATTAGTTGTTGGCTAAAGCACTTACGGGGTACAAATCTCACAAAACTGACCTCAAAATCAGGCCCAGCGGATCGTTCCGAGTCAAACAAGACTAATTTGGGCCAAAACCGACACCGGAAATAAAACCGACTTTTTAGCGATTGGGTCAACCCTGGTCAAAGTCGTCTCCGAGACATACAAAAAAGCCCCTCACAACATCGAAAGTCCAAGTCAAACACAAACTTATCAAAAACCCAGGTCACGGCCCAAAACAATGGACCCGCACAACCCAGCTGGGCCACTCGGTCGAGTGCCTCACCCACTCGATCGAGTGGGCCTATTTCAAGCCCGACGGCTGACGCACTGGACCACTCGACCGAGTCAGCTGGTTACTCGGTCGAGTAACCCTAACCGGGTGCCCTTGCCTTTGCCTATATAAGCAACCCCATGCACACACAATTTGACATCTTTTAGACACCTTTTTACAACTTTGATCATCCTTCAAACAACCCTAATCAACATCAAATTCAACCCTATTCAAGATCAAACTCAAACCCTAATTCAAACCCTAAACCTAGCTTTAGGAATCGAAACCCTAACCACCACAACTCATCCTACATACCTCGATTACTCCCGTGCTAGCCGCAACTACGAGTCCGTACCGAGAACAAGAACATGTAGGTTGAGGGTGCCCAAATCACATCTTCTCTTCTCTCTTCTCCTCCTTTCTCGCGTCATTATTGTCATAAGGGTCGTTTTTCTTTTATCGTCTTTATCGCATCATAATATCGTTAATATCGCTAGTACTAAAATACATTAAAATACTCGCGGA
The DNA here is from genome assembly GCA_958450325.1 of Agrostemma githago. Taxonomy (NCBI): domain Eukaryota; kingdom Viridiplantae; phylum Streptophyta; class Magnoliopsida; order Caryophyllales; family Caryophyllaceae; genus Agrostemma; species Agrostemma githago. The sequence continues at coordinate 17,744,071 of OY288247.1, read as the reverse complement.
TTTGTGTCAAGTGCGAAGGATGTCGGAATAAGGAAACCCGAATATACAAGTGTACTGCACACAGCGTTGCCGGTCGCTTATTCCGGCACCCTAGCACTTGATTATTGAAACGAGTCAACTTAAACAATAGTTTTTTTTTATTTTCGTTCGCATCATTATCATTCGATCGCATATGTCGTCAATTACAAAACTATCATTCAAATCGAGCATCTTTTAATAAAGGTCACTACTACAAAATTAGTCATAGACATGACCTAATAGACATAGGTTAAAAGAAAAACCCACATCTATTTTTAATAAACATAGGTTTTTTAAAAAACCTATGTTTATAAAAGAGAATATACATAGGTCAAAATTAAAACCCATGTCTATAAATTATAGACATAGGTCAAAATAAAACCTATGTCTGTAATATATGAATAGATGTAGGGCATATGAAAAACCCATGTATATTGAAACAAGACCAATAAACTAATGCCCCATGTCTATTAGTCCTAGACTAATGAACCCTAGAATTACTCATCTCTCTTCCAAAATTCTTCACGCAGCCTCCAGAATTAATCATCTATTTTTAATGAACTAATAGGATGAAACCTACTGTAGGATGAAGCCAACTCCAGAATTCTTCACGAAATCGGTACCTTTCGTGTCTTCAGCTGATACAATATTCTCTTTCACATAAGCATCGATCTTTTCCTTATCCTTCTCCTTTTCCCTGTCTTTCGCCTTTTGAATTTCCTTTTCAGTAACTCGTGCCGAAAAAATCATCACAGATCTGATAATCGATTTTCCCTATTGATACTTGCTTCTTCAACTTCAATGCAACGAACCTCCTTGCAATTATCTTCCTCCGACCGACAAGCAGGGGGATGAGACATGGACTCATAGTTCTCCAAAAGATCAGACGGTTGAATTAAAGATTCTAAATCTAATGAAAGGAGTCGGGTATCGTCATGTCCACATCTGGGCGCTGGTAATCTGATGTATCCGATGTTCCTGATGAATCATCTAACCATGAAATTCTCTCCCTCGATTCTGAAGTATGATGGCTGGAGGAAGTATCATCAAGTTGGCCAGAAAACGGGCGTCCTCCTGTTGTAGATCTTAGTAGTTCTTCTACTCTCGATTGTACAAGATCATGTGAATCCTTCAAGACCTAATTGCTCTCAACATCAATCTGCCTTCAACATCAATTTGCCTCCAGTTTCTTCAACGGGTCAGTTTCTTCCACTCCAAATTACCTGGTTCGGTGTTGTTCAGGTTTCAATTAGGTTTTAGGTGTGAATTGGGAGAATCGATTTAGGGTTTCAATTCAACGGGTTGATTGTAATCTGTGTACTGTAATTAAGTTTTGTTGAAGTTTCGTTGATTAACCTGGTTGAATCTGGTTCATTAACCTGGTTGATTTGTCTGTGTTCAAGCCTTCAAGGCTTCGATCCTCCAGAATCTTCAATCGTGTTGAACGCTCGCCACCATCCTGATTATGCTTTTAAAATGGAGAGAATATATGTTAGCGTTAGAGCGAGACCACTGTCGTCGGAGGATGCTACATCAACTCCTTGGAAAATCTCCGGCAACTCCATCTCCTTCGCTAATTCTTCCTCTAAATTTGATTTCGGTACAATTTTCTTCAAAAATCGAGATAATATGTGTTTTTTTAGCTTCAATTTCGATTGTTTTCCAATTCTAGGGTTTTGAATGTGTATTCTGATTGTTTCGGTTCTTGTAGATCGGGTTTTTCGAGAAGATTGCAAGACTAAAGAGGTTTACGAGTCTCGTACTAAGCAAATTGTGTATGATGCTGTGCAAGGCTTTAATGGTGTTCACTTCCTCTTCTTAATTTTGTTTGCTTAATTTTATTTTTGAATATATTTATGTTGAAGGTATTATACTTCATATGCACAGGAGCAACGATGTATCGTAATCACAGTTTGAACACTTTTCTAATGTCCATTTTTTGCTAGATAATTGCTGTTAATCTGAGCATTTAGTCGCATTTTTAGTACTCGTACTATCTTTTATGAATTCGGTGAGTTGATCCGAGTTTGATTGCTTAATTTAATCTTATTCAGTTTTATTGTTAGCGGAGTTTGAATGCTTGTGAAATGTCGTTAAATTGTTTAATTTGATCATTTATCAAAATTTCGTCATTCTTGGAGGATTTAGAGAGTTGTTTTGAGTTTAATCGCCTCCTCTCGCATGAGTTTGTATGTTGATGAATTCAATTTAGCTGTAAATCAATGAATTTCGATTATTTTTATGTTTTTGATTAATTGAAGTTTCTGTCAAAATAGTTATGTGCTTTGCCTGAGGAGAAATTATAACTTAGGACTTGCGAGTAATGGTGATTTTCTTCCTTCTTTCCTAGATGGAGTTACTTTGTAACTACCTGGACTTGCCGTATCAGAGTTTCAGTTTCTAGTTGAGGCACATACGCAGGTACCTAAATTCAAAAAAACATTGAAATACCGAGTAGAGTTCATTAAGTTCATTCCTTCTCACTTTGATTTTATTTGTGCAGGTTGTGAATAGTTATCGGATCCTTAAATGGATGTATGTTTATGCCTATTATCAGCCCGAGGAAGAGTTCGTGAAGAGGAGCCTTTTGGAATTCATGCTAGGTACGACTTCTTTCAGTTTCGCCATCTCTTTTTATCTTGTTTGATATCGGGTTGTATATTTTTCTATTTCTGAGCTTGTGGGTTGGTGGACTTTGGTAGAACAAGGAGTTGCAGTGGTGAGAATGCTCGAGAATCATGTCAACGAGCTTGTGCAGGTTATAATTGATAGCGAAATATACTTTACTCAGTTTGACGCCTTCTGGGAGGACTTAACTCGTCTTACAAAGTACAGTATCGAACTTTGTAAAGTCAATGGAATTTCTATTTTGTGATTTTAGTAACTAATCATATAGTACTCTGTATGACATTTGCTCGGAAAACCAGGGTAATAAGAAATTATATTGAGAAATTGGTGGAGTCGCTGAACAATGACCTATTAGAAGTGGTTTTCGTTAGTAGGAGAAGCCCAAGAGAGAGTACAGATGTGGCGGTCAGCTACAGTAGCCCAACACGTAGAGTGATTAAAACGGAGACAAAAGAAGGCATGAGCAGCCTCGTGGTCCTGATACCAGGAGCAACTGCTACTCAGAAAGAGCTCGTGGCCGACTTAAAGCTTGAGTGAGCTTGGCGATCAGACAATACTTGTTCATACAAAACTTAAGTGGTACGAGTAGATAACTTCCTTTTGCGCGTGCTCTAACTCGCAAGTAAATATGGCTCTAATCTTCTGCGTTATTGTAAGTAACTCGAATAATATGGCTCTTTCTTGTTTCTAATTAATGTTAATGTATATTCCTATCCTACAATTAATCTGAATTTGCAAGTGGCCGTACATTGTGGAATATCATGACAATGTGAGATACCTCGTTAATAGAATAGAGATACCTTTAAAATGTTATTCGTTCTTCTCTATGTGATAGACCATGTCTTTTCCTAGGAAAATGGGTAAAATGTTCTACAAGAAAAGCTACGGAGAAGTTAGACTGTTCCGACTTTGTTGACGAGGGCCAAAGATCATGCTCAAGATCTGAACTTAAAAGTAATCTTAAGGTAAATGAGACTAGTAATTGCATCTTTGAGTTTATGTTACTGTGGTGGTTTTCAACTGTTCCGTGTTTTCAATATTCATTCTAGTTTCTTTTTATTTTGTTTTGTTGAACCTCTTCTCCTTGCAACTACTTTTTCTATTCTTCTATAACAACTCAGAGCTGGAATCCATTTGGGACAGAGGTTTAGCTGTTGTGTGATGTTAACATCCAAAAGTTCCTACGCTAATTATTCTCTTAAGTATACTTATTAAAATAATTCATAAAAATCGGAAGAAAATTAAATAGCTGGATTAAAAAATAAATAAATGATAATCTAGTTTTCTTACCAAAAAAAATGGTAAATCTGTTTTTAAAATTCATAACATTGAATTAGGTAGGTTTAATTTGTAAGTTTTTGTGGTCGAGATTATTTTGATGCTTTACATTGATTTATTGAGAGCAGAATTATTGTAGATTGTTGTCAAGTGTAGATCAGATCTTGGTTGTGCATCACAACAAATCTCATTAACACTTCAATTCCTACAAATGACAGTAGTTTCAACTTTCAAGCACTACTGATTGTTGTTAAGTGCTTAGGAAAACACACAAATATTAAAGATACCATGTCATGTACTGACTTGAAACAATTCTTAAACAACATTGACTTATAATGGCTTGAATGAGTGACAAGTATTCGACATCAGACTTGCCTAAAAGAAATAAAGCAAGTCTATACTAGTATTTTAGGATTTTTCTCCATTAATACAAGTCTATTTCCTTAAAGAAATAAAGCACCATATCCATATAATACTAGTACGGAGTACTAACGTACTAAGGATTCGCTCTTTTCATCTTATTTCAGTTCGGTTTTGTGTCACCGAGTCCATTTTGCCTTAAGAGTTCAGCCCTTATCGACAAGGTTAGTAAGTTTGTAGGGATTTGATCATTACTTGAGAGTAAGTGTCCTTGAGAGATCGTGTTACAGTTAGTAAGTTTGTAGGGATTTGATCATTAGATAGATCATGTTGAAGAATTTTTTTGTATATATATTTTACCGGCCTGGTAGCTAGGCTGAGATGAACCCAACCCCGACACATGGAAATGAACAAGTAGGTGCTAGAAAGACATGGATAAGGTGACCACATTGAGAAATTATTACTACGTAAAGGAATGAAAAACTGGAATTCAAAATCTATAGGAATGTACTCCGTAGGTAGTTACTACATGAATATTAGTAATAATCTAGTGGCATACACAACATGTCATGTTTGAATAAAGGAAAAGAATGTCTAACAATTCTTAATTATTCTACTGCCTAACACTACTTATAAGGATAATAAATACGGAAGTTCATAATTATTCTTGTGTGAAATAGATTAATACGGTGTTGTTTGAACCGAATGATCCATCAATAGGGAAATGATACATTCATAATTTTATTTGATTGGGTGTTCTATATCTTGTAGTAGTTGGTTGATTATCCATCTTTCATATATTGCTTTTCATATCATGTTAGGCAAGACGACTTTTATTTTAAAAATTCTAATGTCATTTTTATTTAAAGAGTTAGTGATATGATTATAGGTGATTAAAGCAGATTTCCAATGGGTCGTGAATGGATGATTATTGATCGTTTGGATCCTAGATACAGGAAGGACGTAGACGAGTTTGTTAAATACGCTATTGATAAAAGGTTTCGCCATCATTTGCTTCTTCATGCTATAGTGAAAGTGGCCAATATATAGTTCCTCAACTAACTTGGAAATAATAATGGGTGTTATAGGTTTATCATGCTACCAAATACTTCTAGCTTCTATGCTTATGTTATTTATGATCGCCCAAAAGATTTTCCTGGCTTCACTCTCGCAAAGACCCGCCTTGCTTTCAAGCTTAACAAAATATGGCATGTAGCTCATCTAAGGTAGATCATACATTATGATCATTTTTGGTTGTGAATTCATGTCTTCACAACTATCACTCTTCATGTTAACCAAGAGTCTATGCCGTGTAGAGTCGATTTTGATAGAAGTTACGGATATGTATATATGTAGGTTGATGACAAATACGAATACTCAGGTGCAGCAAAAGATATTCAAGTGCATGGGTGGATATGCAGTGATCCACTACTGGCTTGTGGCAAATCATACTTAGTAATGAATTCCGATCTGCTGGACCAACTAAACTCTAAACAGTACCTCACCTCACATGTTGGCCCCACTTCTCTCTCGGTAATACTATCGTATATATGGTCTTATTGACTCTTGAGAATATGCTGTGGACATGTATGTGTGTTTATCGGCTCTACTGATTCTTAATGTACGTGGGGACATTATATTAGGTACTCCTAAGTACTCATTACTCAGGAAAGGAACTCATGGCAAAATTTGAAGATGGGGAGTTATGGAAGAAGGTTCTAGGTCCACTTTTTGTATATGCTAATTCTGGAAGTATGAGTAGTAATAATAATAATGATTCATACCAGCTATGGGAGGATGCCAAACTACAGGTAATGTTGTTACTTGTTAGTACGTGGTAAGTTAAATAGATTTGACATTCAAGAGTAAGTTGGTGTGTTTATTGCAGGCTGATGTTGAATCTAAAAAATGGTCATACAAGTTTCCAACTTCAGATGATTTCCTATCATCTGACCAACGTGGCAGTGCAAATGGTGTTTTATTTGTTCATGATAGGTTCACCCGCCAACTCCATCTTTATTTTGTTATTATCTTCAAAATTAGAAGTATGAGACATGCATGTAGTATTCAACGTATTAGCTAAAAAGATTGGTTGTAGTAGGAAGAGATTTTATTATTGATACATCGCATACTTGTGTAGTTTTTTTTATCTTAGCTACTTATTTGTTTGGCATGATGATTAATTTTATGAAATATGGAACGTTTGATTGTCCAATTGGGTGTTGTATAATTTATGAGATTTATTTTGATTTCGGTTGGATTGCAGTTTCTTATAAAAAATACGGAAAGCATTAATAATTGATATCATTTTCGGACTGATTACTATGACAATAAACATGGGGCAGACAAAAAACCCATGTTTGTACTATGACAATAAACATGGGGTAAACAAATAACCCATGTCTGTACTATTAAAATAAACATAGGGCGAAAAAAAACCCATGTCTATATTTATAATAGACATAGGGCGAACAAAAAACCCATGTCTATAGTTTTTATAGACATGGGTTAATTCTATAAAGACATGGGTTAATTGAAAAACCTATGTCTATGTTTTAGATAGACATAGGACATACGACCCATGTCTAAGTATTGGACAATAGATGTCACTCAACTTAACATGGGTCGCGAAACCCATGTCTATTAGTTAAAACGTCCCATGTCTATGTCATGATTTGTAGTAGTGGGTCCAAACCCGTTGATGCGGATCCGACATCAAACAATTCGCAAGAATTAATTGTGATGTCGGGATGCGGAGGGAATCAAGTCTTTCAATTCTAGCATAGCGTCAAGCTTTTAGATTCGATGCTAATTTCATAATTAGACGTCGAATCTAACGATCTAGTCACATAAATTAATTAACGCGATTTTCGTTGATGCTAAAGTAATTGTCATACAATTCGTTAGAATTACGACATTATTAAACGCGGAGGAAATTTATTTATGTCGCGATAGTTAATTTAAAACGACTTAAGGCAATTTTCTTTTATTTTTTTTACTCTAGTAATCCATATCGATTCAATGATCGAATGTGGGATACAACGAGTATTCAAGTTTAGAATCGAGTATAAATTCCATAATATTTATGCCCAATTCATCAAATTATCAAAAATCAAAAGCAATTTCGAAATCGATAACAAAATTGCAAACGACATGGTTCGTACAGGTGCCACTCGACCGAGTGCCTACGCCACTTGATCGAGTGACATCACCAAAACCGAGACAGAATGTCTTTTCGACCTCCACTGGGTCGAGTCTCACAGTGACTCGGTCGAGTGGCAACGTACTCGGTCGAGTTATTCAATAACTCGATCGAGTAGGGTCCCAAAACCTGGGCAGAACCTTTTTTAGAGGTCCACTCGGTCGAGTCCCACAATGACTCGGTCGAGTGGCCCTTAATCACGTCAAACCGTGAGTCCTACAATAGCATTCGAGTCTCGTTAACCGTTTCTTGTGACTTAAGTCAACACGTGCCTAATCTATCACGTGAAACATCATTCTATACTATTCTATACTTTTGCAAACCGTTAATATCATTATACCGCTACTAACCGTTTGTCCCTTCTTTTGTCAATTTTGGTTGTTTATTTTATCGTACTAAAATGAACCCACATGCTAAAATTCAACTTTGACGTTAGAATCAAATTGCATTAAATTGACGTAGAAACCCTTTCAATTACATTCACATGCTTAAGGAAAATAATATTTGCATATCATTTTCCCGTTTAACTAACGCGCGTATTCAAAAGTCATTCGAGATCTTAGTAGAGGCCGCTAGTGCGGGCGGGGTTGGGTGTCCTTCGTGGGCTTCCCAACACGTATCCTCACCCCTTACTCAGAACCTCGGTTTTCGGATGCCCGAAACCGTTGGCGCACGAGAGTCATTCAATACACGATATCCAATAATGTCGGTATCGGTATCAAATGCTAAGGGACGAACCCAATAAACTATGACATCGGAAATGGACCGTATTTTGTACACGGCCCACTACAACATAGAGTGGGTTCGAACGGGCCCGAACTCCCACAAAGTTCGGTGGCGACTCCACTTCGATTCAAATTTCCATTCGATCCGTTTCATATGGAGATTCATTCGCCTACCCAAACCCGCGCGTGGCCGCGTCGGGGTGGACCTATGTCATGTTCACAGTCCGGCCCGACAATGTCCCAATGTTTCTGATAAAATACCGTGTGCATCCCGTCCGGACCCGGAGCCTTATTCGGGTGCATCCCAAACAACGCTCATTTCACTTCCTCATCAGCTATGGGTTTAGTAAGCATTGTGTTCATCTCCTCGGTGACTCTCTTCTCGACCCCCGTGAGGACTTCAGTAACCCCCCAGACCCCTTGGGATTGGAACAAATCTCCAAAAAAAAAAAGGAGATCGTGATAGAAACAATCGACTCCTTCTACGTCTTCCACTCACTCGTCCCATCCTCGAGACCTTTGATTTCATTCCGTTCTCGCTTTCGAGATGCCTTGTGGTGAAAATATTTCATATTTTTGTCTTCATCCCTCAACTTATTCTTCCGGGCTCGCGCATATCAATACGATTCCTCTAGTCGACGCAAGTGGTCAAGTTCCTGGACTATAGAGGAACAAGCGGCCAGCATATCCGCGGATGGCGAGCGTTTCTGCCAGGCCTCGAGTTCTCTCTCAGCCCCTCGTATCTTCTTCCTTAGACTCCCGAAGGTGAATTTTGCCCAATCTTCCAGCTCACGTGCACAATTTCGCACCTTGTTCACCACCCCTCCATCATCCTCCTTCCCCCACACCTGGCTCACCACCTCACGACACCCTGGATCAGTCCACCAGAAAGCCTCAAACCTGAACCGTCTTCTATTCCCAACCCAATTATTTCCAGGTGAGGTGGAAATAACGATCGGTGCATGGTCCGAGGCATAAATGGGTACGTAAGTGACGAATTTCCATATCAGGGTACACCATTCGCCAGTCCATAGAAGCAACAGCCCGATCAAGATGTTCACGGATGATATTACCCACAACTCGTCCCCATTGCCACGTAAACATATTCCCGACAAACCCCAAATCCGCCAGTTGACAATCGATTAGGACATCTCGGAAAGCGTTCATCTCCCGATCCCCTCAGATCGTACCTCCCTCCTTCTCGTTGGAACTAAGGATTTCGTTAAAATCCCCAAAGATGGTTCTTAGAGTATTTGTATCATAGAACAATTGTCGAAGCAAGTTCCAGGTTATTACTTTATTAAAGTAGGGATTATAGAGTTGTTTAGAGATGGTTTGACATTTAGTAGAGGTTATTCTTTTGTAAGATTTAGCCTTTCTTTACATAAAAGTAAGGTACGAAGTATTAATTTTCAATTGAACCGAGTGTGTATTATTATGAACTGAGTAAAGTGTGTGAACAGAAATGAAAGTGTTGAGTATAAGTCGAAAAGAAGTTAACCTTAATTCAATTTAGTGATTTTCTATATGGTACTCCGTGTTTTTAGTGTTTTTATATGGTACCTCTGCACTTTTATAATCACAAATGGTACCTTCACTTTTAGTGTATTATGTCTCTATATCCTTAATGACGGTTTTTGTCTTTTTTAACTTCATTTATCTGTTAATTATGTTACTTATACAAAAAAAAGATGTTTAAAATTAACATAAACAATCACTTAAACCTAAATGTTAAAGAAGACGAAAAATATCAATGGATATGAAGATATAATACTCCGTATCAAAAGTCCTGAGAGTACAGAAAAACTAAAAACACCCTTACATAGAGAATCTTTCACTTTATTTATCACTTCCACCTCCATTTCACAAAGCCGAAAAGGAGGCGTAAATGTTGTTACAGAAGACCGTGCCGGTGGTTCCGTTACTTCTGACTTGGGTTGGGCCTTGTCGTGAGAAAGTAAGACGTGATGGAACTGGAAAGCTGTGAAGACCATCATCATCAAGCAACAATACACACTACACATCAATCGGAGTTGAGGGACCAAATTTTCATACTCAAGTCTCAAGTAATAACCCTAGATCAATTAAGAATGTGAATTTTGTATATTTATAATATACAGTAATTGTTAAAAGATTCATTCTTGTATGCTGCTAATTTTTGTAGGATTCTGAATCAACCTGCTGTGATTCCATGAATGATTTTTCTCAAGTAAGTCAAGTCCACTGTTGCTCTGCCTGTCTTATGTTACTACTTTTTGTACATTTAATCCCTGAATCTGATTTGGGTTAGGAAGCCTGAGTGTTTGAATCTCTTTTATGTGAATTTGGTCTATTTTCTTGTTCCCTTCTGTATTGATGTCCAAACACTCACCCTCCGACAAAGGGTATGACTCTTAGGCACCTTATTTTAACCAAAATATGAATATTTCACTTTCAAACGACCTCGAGTAACCTGGAAATTTGGTTTAAGATTCAAATTGAGTGCTTCTTTTGTGTTTCAGTTGTGGTTATGATGTTATGCCATGTACCAAGTGTGATAGCAGTTAGTGAAATTGTTTGGTTTATGATGGAAGGTTGCCAGGTTGGGATTGGTTATTAGCAACGATGAAAACCCAGTAAGGTTTGGTTCGTGGAATGAATGCTGTGCTTTCTATCTTCAGTTGTTCTTCTGTACCAATCAAATAGTCTTTTTACTACATAAATCTCTAAAACACGTTAGAGAGCGAGGCTGAATGTTTGTCAAGTATCACAGCTTATGGGTTCATCTGATGATGTGATTTTATGCAATAAGATGGTGAACTTTTTTGACCGCGTACAGGGTATTAAGTAATAACTAAAGCAATGGGATTGAATAGGAGCTAGTCGTTTTGTTTTACAGCGAGCGCTTGCTTGTATTTTCCTTGGATTTGTGTTTAATCCTAATTCTAAGCGTTTACATTTTTTCATACTTTTCATATGGTACCTTCAATGAATTTTACCTTTGCGTCTGGTTTTCCTCGTTTCAGGTTGTCACTTTTGATCCAACCAAGAAAAAGAAGAAAAACAAGCAGAAGAACAAGGTTGTGGATGATTTTATGCATATCATAGTGAACAGATCAAATTTGCTATCACGTGAGAACATTTGTAAGTTTATTTACATGAATGATGAATGAACTCTTCCAGGTTCTGAGACTTAAAAGTTCGTTTCATGTTTAAGTGCATCAGGCTTTGGCTGTAAATCTTAAAAGTGTCTATTCTTTTGTGATTCAGTGTCAGAACATGAGATGATGAATATCCTGGTTTGATAAAGAGTGGCACATTCGGCAAAGTTTGAGTGATATTCTTGTAAAATTAAGGGCTGAATTTCTCTTGGTAATTTAAAAGGTTTATTTTACTTTAAAATTGCTCTGGAGAGCATAAAATATCTATAGTCTGAGCGACTTAATGTTGCACAACTTTGGCATGGTAATCCTGGATTTCCTGTGTCAATTCTTTTTTCTTACTGTAAGCTTTTTCATACTACCTATTGTCTGGATTGAGGGATCCGTCTTCTCTTAAATGAGCCAATTTAAAATCCTTTCGCCTCTGGAAAATTAGAAGAAAAGTGATATTGCTCCACTCTCCCACCCGGCCACTCCCCGCTTCTCCATCCAACAGTTTTCTCTAAAAATGTGTGCTATGCTACTCTTGACTAGAGTTTTGGGGCTAGCCTTTTGGAAATTCAAGCTTCATAACTTCAATACTTGTTCTTTTGTATCTTTACTCCCTAGTTTTCTCACAAGATAGGGCTTGCTAGGTGTGTAACTGTAAACCTCATACATGTCTAAATAAAACAACTCTTTGTTCTCAGAAAATCCTGGTACAGAGAATGAAGAAGAAGATGGGACTATGCAACAATCGAAATGCCTGTGGCAAGGAAGTGAATGTGATTATCAGTATAAAGAAGTACTCCCTCCATCCCACTATCTTCTTCCCACTTTCCTAAAAGGGAATTCCCACTAACATCTTCTCATTTACTTTATTTCCTTATTTAGTCGGTTTATTTTACTATTCTACCCTTATTAATACTACCTATTTACACATTTTGCCACTCACTTTAGTTGGATGAAGCCAACTTGTATTTGTTTATAATATTATCTCTTACAATTGGACCCACTTACAATATTATATTCTTAATCCTTAAGAGATGTGCCCATATCAAATGGGAACATCTCTTTGGGATGGAGGGAGTATGTGTTTTCAGTACTGTGTCCATGAATTTAACAACCATAGATCCCAAACTTGTTAAAGTCAGTTGGAAGAATGACATTGAATTGCATTTCCGTTAGTCCCATTCGTAGTTCATTGAACCAGGCTAAACATGGTCCTTATTCTTTATCTGTTCATGAACATTTCGTGCGGGAGATCAGACTTTCAAATGCATTAATATGTTTGTAGGCAAACTGTGAAATTGCTGATAAGAGTATACGAAACGTTGTTATAGTTGCATAGAAATTATGGTGTCAAGTAACAAACCAAGATTTAATACCGTATTTTGAAATGAATTTAGTACCTTGTGGTTCCGTATTTGAGTTAATCTTGATTTGTTTTTGTTAGGCTGTTATATGCCACAGTTTTGTCGTATCGCATGTTATGGTTGTGAACTTGTGACATTCAGTGTGCCTTACCTGATTGAATTATTTTCATTTTTTTTGGTAATTGAATTATTTTCATGCCATTGCATACAGCAATCACCAAATATAATAAACTAGAATATGTTTGATAAATATGCAGCTGTTGCAGAGGTTATACAGTTTCATCCATAAAAATAATCCTGAGCTTGCTGGGGATAGGCAAAGAACAGTTCTAAGACCACCGCAAATTCTCTCGGATGGGATGTCGCAAACAGTCTGTGTTAACTTCATGGATCTTTGTAAGACGTATGGGCATTTCAGAACTGTAATTCAATTATTCAACAGCTGTAACGTAACTACCAAAAGTTCTCAGCATCACTTAGGTTGATTTTTTTGATAAGATGACGTTAGAATGTTCCTCCATTCCAGTCTGTGAAAGGTTATTTTTATCTTATTGTTTCTGTACTATGACAAATTAGTGCTTCTATTTAGAAAGGAAGTCAAGGTAAAGAAAGTACACATACGGAGTATATTTCAGTGCATCTTGGCATGGGCGTCGTCTAAAAATTATGCATCTTATTGACAGGATGCATAGGCCACCAGAGCACGTGAAATCCTACCTTTTGAGCGAAATTGGTACGTTTGGGTCATTTGATGGAGATAACAGACTGGTAGTCAAAGGCAGATTTTCTCCCTCAAGTTTTGAAGATCGATTACAAAGATATATCAGTGAGTGTTACTTCTTTACATGGATTATATATCAATGGAAAAGTGTGCTTTTGATTGGCAGACAAACTTTTTTTTTTTTACTATGAATGAATTACTCGTCATTGTGAGGTTTGTCCTTCTTTGTAGATGAATATGTCCTATGTAATTGCTGCAGAAGCCCAGATACAATTCTTAGGCAAGAACATCTAATTCTTCTATTGCAGTGCGAGATGGTAAGAGTATATTTTCTACTAAACACGAATATTTCCTATTTTCACATTGATAATTCTGGAAATGGTTCATATTAGCCAATCCCAAATAAAGCTGTACTATCTTGTTTGGTTATGGTTCATCCATGATATTTCCTATTCACATGTTTGTCCAATGAGAATCTAAGGCTATTAGCTAAGAGACTGGTTCTCGGTGTTCCGACACTCCTAATATCCTATACAATGAAATATGCTTTCAGGTTGCGACATAACTGATTATTATTGTATTTTAATTTCTTCACGGTAACACTTTAGTTCTCTGTTTTTGTACAGCTAATAGTTGATGAGTTTGTCTCCGCAATAGAAAAGTTGTATAAAATGAAATATGCCGTCATGTTGCAAAACAAGCAGAGTAGGTGATTATTATGTGTGTTCATTTCTTTACATTGACGCATTAGCTATCTTCTTTGTAGTGCGGTAGTAAGAAGTCTGTTCTGACTGTCAAATGCTGGTTATAGTGTATCCATATCTCCCCAAGGAAGAGGGACACAGTTCTGCAATATAATCAGCAATCGATCATTTCTGCTTTTCAAGGTCAGTGCATCGGATGATACCATTACAATTGTTGAACTCCAGTCATTTGGCATTCTAATGCTGCAAAGCTGCAAGTGCGTGCGTACTAAAAGAGCTGTTCTTAATTTGGAAATACCCGTTTCTTCACCATTTAACGTGAATAGTAACCTTAATATGTCTGTGTTAGGGCTTCGATAAAGAAACCATTGTCTTGTATCAAAGCTTAGTTAGGATTTCTTTTTTAATTTTGTCGATGTAATTCGTTTTTTTATTTTATTTTGTTGACATACTACGTTTATTTTTACTTTGTTGACGCAATAATTTTATTTTCTTTCGTCAATAATTTTTTTTTTCATTTTACCAACGTTGTAGAATTTTTCTCCCTTAATATTTCTTAAAACTTATTGCGATTGTCTAATAAAGCAGTTATACTTCCAAAACAACACCAACAAATAAAAACCTCTCACTAGAAAAACACTCCCTCTCTCTACGAAAAAACCCCACCAAAACCCTAACCGACTACCATCAAAGCCCCCGCCACTCTTTTTCTTTCCTATCTTTCAATCTTTGTCGGAGATGGGGCTTGTATTAGTTCCATCTCCAGCCACTTGATCAGTTTACACCTTTAACTGAACGTTCTTGCACTGCTTTCCCACTATTTCAATGTGTTGGGTCTGCTCCTCACCTCTCATTTGTGTTATGTGTTTCTGGGTCTGAGTTTCGTCCTGCCCGATCCCCTCAATCGTCGTCTGATGCGTTCCGTGGCCTCCCTTCTCCCGATCGTCGTCCTTCGTCTTTTATCCCATCGACTATCGTCTTGAACCTTTGTTCGGTCGTCGTTAGTGTTGGTTTGTGGTCGGTTCTTTTGTCCTTTTCTCGTTTTCTGGTGATGTTCTGATGTTTGTTGGTATGCTACACATCAGTTGTTACCATCTACCATTTTCTTTTTTTTTTAAAAAAACAAACTAAATCAATCAAAATTAAGTTGGTTGTTGTTGGTACTTGCATCTATTCTATTCTATTCTATTTTATGTTGCAAGGTTGTTGTTGGTACTTGCATGGGTTTTTTCTTCAACTTCCAGAGGTGTTCCCCCACCCCCTTGCCCTCATCCCCCATCTCTAGTAAGTTGGTTGATTTTTTCAGTTTGTTTTGTCTTCTTTGGTTCCAGTGTTGTCTTGCATGGCTGGCTAGGTGATCCCTCCTCCCCTTGCCCCCTTACCTCACTGTAACCCCGTGTAAGACTGTCTGGGATTGGTTTTTTATGGGTCGTTTTGGTCTAGGGTGATGAGGGGTTCATATTTCGTCTAGGTCCGTTGGTGGATTGTGTCCGACAGTCGTTCTTTTAAGGTGGTTTGGGTCGAGCTTTTCCGACTCTTGCCTTTTTGTCTCTTCCTTGTCGTGGGCGGTGACCGACTCGCAATGCATGTGATCAGTGTGATTGTTTCTTGGTGTGGTTGGTTCTTTCATTGTTGTAGATTGATCGATGTTTGGTTGACCTGGAGTTAGGTTCAACTTTGGTTTGGGTGTGGTGGTGGGTTTCCATCTAATTCAATGAGGTCTTTTAGATTACTGATGTTCCTTTCAACCGAAAAAGAAATACAAAAGTTTTTCTCTCTAAAAAGAGAGCCCAAAATTTCTTCCCCAAATCAATTCAATTGATCAAATTCAAAACCCTAACCCTAATTTCATCCCCAAATCAATTGCTCTTCTGACATCTCCAATCCAATTACGTTTCTCTAGCTTTCATTTCCTAAAAAACCAATCAAACTTCCTATAACCACAAAATCCTTCCAAAATCAATTCTTAAAACTCTAAACGCTACAACTTTTTTCATTCCCAATTTCCTTTTACTGCTTCACTACCTTGAGCCTGTAAATCGTCAACTTCACCAATAACTCTTCTTCCTACTGTCATTAATGCAATCATTCTCTACCTCGGCTTCATATGTCATTCCTTATGTCTTAGGATTAATTATAGTGTCTTCACTACTCTTCATTTCCCAAGTATCTCTGTTGGTTTACCACTTCACGACTTGATTATCCTTTTCCCAAGTCCCTTTGTTTTTTTAGCTAGACACCTTCTGCCTATTGACGCTTCGTCTTCTCCACTCTTTCCTTCCATTGGGTACCTCCCACTCTACCAATGGAATTCAACCGCACCCTTTTGAATGACTACTCCTAGCTTCCTCTCTACCCACTCAATACCTTCATCTGACCTCCAGTGTTGTAGTATATAAGGGACCATGGCCAACTCTTCAACTCATCCCAAACATCAAACACAGCTCACTTACAAGCTCTCACTCCTTAATAATGGGATCAAATCCAACTCCAAATAACTCCCCTAACTCCTACACTTTCAATCCCAACCATCTCTCTGAAGCGGGGCCTAGTATACCCCGAGTTAATAACATTCCTGACGGAGCCGACTTTGGTTTCGAAATAGACTTCTTCACCTCCTGGAGGTACCCTCGTACTGGTGCTATTATAAGTATGAATCCAGATTTTCTGGGTGATTCCTTCGCATTCTGGAACAGGTGTGTTCTAGGATTCATGGTCAATTATAGGAGCTTCAGTGCTGCTACTATCAATGCTGTTATCGAGGACTATTGGGTCACAAGGGGGCCCATTAAAGTCCACAAAATGGGGGACCTGATTATCCTTCATTGTGCTGACACTGAGGACCGGCTCGACTCACTGGAGCGTACTTTCGTCACTATCAATGGAGCAATCATTGCTTTGGCGAGATGGACCCCCGAAGCTGTGCCACATACTGTACGCTTCCCACTCATCAAAATCTGGGTACGGGTTTGTGGTCTACCATTTGAATATCTAAATATGGCCACTACCAATACCATAGGTCAGCTCCTAAGCTCTGAATATGATGTTGAACCATTCCAAGAAGTTCCCCCAAATGACTATCTTAGAATCAGAGCTACAATAGCAATCGGTGATCCCCTACTGCCAGGTTTCTTCCTGAGCTGTAATCAGGAATACCTCCTCTGAATACAATTCAAGTACGAGGAGGTATATAAATACTGCACAAGATGTGGAAGAATTGGCCACAAAATGGGCCATTGCACAAAACTCATATCCAGCATCACTTCAGACCTTTATGCCTCTTTCATAAAACTTGATCAGAGGGGTTTTAACATATTTGAGGGGTTGAGCGTCATACTATGTACAACCTTGATCTCAGGGTTATCCCCTCAATAACCAAAACCCTCACTACCAAATTCAGAGTTGGATGCTTCGCCTCTAGAATAGTACCTGCTGATTACTTTGCTTAAGACTTCATTGATTTCAATCTTGATCTGTATCCTGGGGGAAAGGTCAAACCATGAATGAAATTCCATGTCACCTTGGTTCTGTTCAAGGGACCAGCCCTCCGCAGCCCACATTTCAATGCCAGTCAATCGCGCCACCAAGGAAGGGTCTTTGAATTCGAGGAACCTGATTTATCTGCAAATGTCAGTCACTACACAAATGGCAGTAGGGAATGGAAGGGTGAGCCTTTCACCACTCCTTATTCAAAGCGATATCCTGAACCTTTTAGTCTTTCCTCAGAGCCCTTCACTGCTCCTATCAATGGCGATATGGAATGGAGGTACTCCTACAACAGAAATGCCCTGATTTCTGAGGAAATGAACCACATGCTGGAATGGAACTACAAGGTCGCGTTCGCTCTTGAGGATGCACGAGGCTATGGTCAAACATTCTCCCCACAGGATACTCATTTCCTTTTCATGAGCCGCCCATGACTGCTGAGCAAATGGATCGTGAAGCTGAGAATGCGGCTAATGCTGATCCAAATAGCAATGCTAATCTCAGTAATGGTACCAATAATGGCTTCGGCTCTGACTCTGAAGAGTCTCGGAATGATGATAGCAGTATGAAATCATCTTCTGAAGACTCTCTCTACAGCTCGGAGGAGCACAAAAACTATGACTCCCCAATAGCCATTTCGTCTGACTCGGATGCCAAGTTTGAAGATACCTCAAGTGAAAATGACAACCCTTTGTCTCCGGAGGTGAATGGAGTGGCCCCTCTGGAGGTGATCCCCTCTCCACCTGTCAGTCCCGACTCCACAGCAGTAATCACAAGCCAAGTGACTCTCAACCTTTTTCAAAGCATTGATCAGAGGCTCAATGACTTCCCTACTGACATGTTTGGTCCTTTAGAAGCTGATCTTATTAGTCGCACTGCAGAGAAGCCTTTCGAAGCTGGAGACCACAAATTCCTCTCCCCACCAAGGGCGCCTATGAACCCACCTCCGATGTTTTTAAGTGCAACCAAAAAACCTCGATCAAAGCGCAAGTCAAGCTCGGACTCCGACCTCATCACTCTGAATGACAACAACATCCTCAACAAGGATTATGCAAAAAGTTATCTGCTAACCCTGGGAAAAAAACTGAACTTCACCAAGGAATTGTCATCACCAAAGGCTGGCTTCATTATGAAGATCTGTGATACAGACTTGGACTTGGATGAAGATCACAACTCCACCACTGCAAGGGTTTTGGAGGCTGACCCAACTCAGCCTCCAAATCAGCCATGAGAGGCATATCCTGGAATTGTAGGGGTCTCAATGACCCGCTCACCCCTGCAATTCCTAAGCTAAGAGCGATGGTCCATAACAAGTACTATGATTTTATCTTCTTATGTGAAACAAAAAGTAGTTTCGAGTCTGTTGCCAGTATGGGCATTTCCTTAGGTTATCTCAAGTCTGTTGGTGTCAACTCTATAGGCTCTAGTGGAGGTTTATGGGTCAGCTGGAAGGGTCTCCTCTCAATGGACCTGGTCTACAAATGTGCTAATTTTATCTCCATGAGAGCATTAATAAATGGGTTCTTCTTTTATCTGATTTTTGTTTATGGCAGCCCTTACTTAGCGGAAAGACAACAAGTCTGGGACCTGCTCAGTAGCCACATTAATACTCTTAAACATCCCATCTTCCTCATTGGTGATTTCAATCAAGTGGAATACCCGGATGACAAACTCAGCAATAATAATTCCTAACTTTGGGGTTCTGATCGCTTCACAAGATGGAAAATAGATTGCAATTTGGTGGATATTCTTTTCAAGGGTCCCAAGTACACTTGGTGTAATAATAGGGAAGGAACTAAACGTAGTTATGAAAGATTGGACAAAGCCTTCGCCTGCTCGAAGTGGTTCTCCTCATTCCCTAGCACTGCTGTAAAACACCATCCTATTCTTATTGGCCACCATGCAATGATAGAAGTGGATTTTAATTTATGTAACAATAACAATCATAAACCCTACAAGGTTGAAGCTTGGGTTTTTGATTTTGAAGACTGCAGCAATATGGGCAGGGATCTCTGGAATGATGATGAGAAATGGTCTTCAGTCTCTTGCTCCCACTCTTTCAAAATGGCATGTAAATTAAGACAAAGCAGAAATATTATGAGGCGTTGGGCTCTAGACAAACGCCAAGAATGTGGGAGAAAATGGACTAATTTCGACGACATTATAGAATCTGATGGGGGTCAGTAGCCAGCCACGGGTCACCCGTCAATTAGGCCCCAGGATGGCCCGACCCGAGAACAAAGGAAGGCCTGCCCAGCAGACCACCGAACAAGATCACTAAAACCTCTAAGTGAATAACCCTAAAACGCTCAGCTGCCTGGCGCGGCCATGCCGCCTGCCGAACAGGGCAATCAAGCCCCTTGCCTGCTTCCCTCCAGGGCGCTCTCGTCCCAAGTAGGGGCAGGGGAAACCAGGGGCCCCTCCGTCTTTTTGCCTAAGGTAAAGGAGAGTGAGTGGACAAGGTGAACCCATGTGTCACTTTCCCGTCCACTCACTCTCCCTATCTCTCCCCTTTTCTTTTCTCTCTCTTGGGGGAAGGCATAAATACTTCTCCTCCTCCCACATACAGAGGGTTGGATTCTCTCTCTCTAGACTCTCACTCTAAAAACCGCCACCTAGCTCCTCACCAACTAGGTTCATCAAGGTATTTCACGGACTGACTTAGGCATCGGAGAGGGTTCCCTCGGACACCTCCGAGGCCCTGTGCGTTTATTGTGCAGGGAGCAGGCCATCTTCGCCGGGAAGGTCCGACCACCGGAGTGTGAGAAAGGAGAGACCAAAGGAAGTCAAACGAGTACCATCCGAGCAATATCATAATCATAAGATCCGAATCCGAAGTCGGGTCGATTGTTTCCGTAACCGGAACAATTTGGCGCCGTCTGTGGGGAGAATTCGGTTGTGCTCACGAGTTACCCACAAAAAAATCAACCACAATCAAAGCAATATGCCTGAAATCGTAGAAGCCAATTCGGGGCGGGTCCGACGGTACCACCGGTGATCCCCCTATATGGCATGCCTCCACCTGGGATGACACCTGCTGCAACAATCCCAGGGGTAGAACGAGCAAGCCTCCAAGGAGCGCCCAATGGAGAAACCACAGTTGCAGCCGGGCAGGTTGGCCATCAGAGGCCTAACTTGAACCTCACCCCTACCCAGGTTGCGCAGACCGCTGCCTTCTTCTCGGCCATGCTCAATCAGGAATTCACTCCAGAGGACCTGGTAGGCAGGATCGCAACGACCCCCAGGCAGCTTCACTTTGAAGGAGTGGATGGAGCTGGGGGCACGAAGCGAACCGCCGCCAGGAACGTCCAGAGGAAGGCAAGAAAGACAGCTCAGGGGTATGTGCTGGCCCAGAAGCGTCTCACGGAAAATCAGAAGCAGCCTGCCCACCAGCAAGCCTTTTCCATACATACCACTGCATCTACCTCAGCCATAGAGAAAAGGGGTTTATCCCAAGATCTCCAGGATAGGATGAGACACAGGGAGCCAGCGACGACACGCCTGGGGGAGAAGGAGGGAGACGTCTTCTCCAAGCTGACCCCAGCTGGGTCACAGCGAGCTCCAGGGTTATCCCAGAGCCTGCAATCAAGGCTCAACCATGGGCAGCCACTGGAGTCAAAACACCGTCAGGGTGATAACCTGGAGCCACCCTAGAAAAAACGGTCCAGGCACCACTCCCCTGACAGGGATGATGAAGCTATGAGTAGGCGGCCACCCAGGCACCGCTCCCCCAGCGCTGGAAAACCGACCCCTGAAAGATGGGACGACCACGTTTACCACTCTGGGGGAAGCAGGTCAAGAATGGTAGGCCGACCCACCAAGACTCCTCTCCACCCTGACGTGTAGGAATATCCTATCCCAAAGATCAAGATGCCCTCCATCAAATTCGACGGAATCACCGATCCAGAAGACCATCTGGCGGCCTTTGAGAGCCATTTAGGGATGTATGATGTTGATGACGCAGTGTGGTGCAAGATCTTCCCTACCACCCTGGTAGGTCTGGCTCAGGGGTGGTTCAGGGACCTACCACGGGGTTCAATCAGTTACTTCATAGAACTGGCCGAGGCTTTCCTGAACTCAGTATGCAGGGAACAAGAGGCGCCGGCTAACCCACTTTGACCTGATGACCCTCAGACAGAAGAAGGGTGAAACTGTCAGGGACTACTTGAAGAGGTTCGACCTGTCTTACCAGCAGGTCAAAGAAGAATTGACGACTCAACTGCAACATACGCATTAACCATCTCACTGCTCCCAGGGGAGATGAAGAACCAAATGATTAGAGCCCAGCCAGAGACCCTGGCCAAAGCTCGAAAGATTGCCGAAGGCTTTGATAAGTGTAGTTTGTAGTGCCTATTTTGCTGTGTTTTGGTCCCAATTTCCTTGCGGAATCGCTCCTTGGGAGCGGATCATGGGCTACTTATGCTTCCTCTAGCTCGTTTCAGGTTCCCAAGACCATTCATGAAGAGTTGGAGCGATTCCGACTCAATACATACACTTTTCGGAGCCAACAAAGCGGAGGAACGATCACTCGATGCCTTGGATTCGACCCCGAGACCTTGGGACCCGATCCCGAGCCCCTTAGACTCGATCCCGAGACCCGAGATTCAATGAGAAGTCCTTGTGAAGCAAGGAGGAACCTTAAAGATCATATTGGAGGCCTACAAGACTCATCCCCGACGGGTATGGCCTCATCCCGTTCGGGATGAAGTGCACAAAAGAGGGGTGTTCTGTTCTGGGTCCTTCCCGGTCGGGACCATCCCTTCCCGGTCGGGACCATACCCTTCCCGGTCGGGACCGGTCCTTCCCGGTCGGGACCATGGAGCTGTAGCCGCGTGACTTCTTTTCTTCCTCCTTCATTCTTGTAACCCTATAAATACTCCTCCTTTGTAATGTTTAAGCACACTACCTTACCCTAGATTATTTTAGGCCTCCATTAAGCATTCAAACCCTAGATTAGTGTTCCTCACATTAGTTTTAATCTCTCTTTAATCCTTAGTTAATCCTTGTTAATCTAGTTTAGTTAATCTTGTATTAAGAAGATACTTGAAGATTCATCCAAGCTTGACAACCTTGGAGTTGATTTGAGTTTCTTATTTATGCAAGTTTACATCTTTTTCATCATCTTGTTGTTGGTATAATCCTCTCTACTCTTGTTCTTTGTTATTTATTCAAGTTTGAATCTTTACTTAGTGTTTATTGTTATTGTTCTTGTTCTTGATAATGGATGTTTGGTTTATGATGTTGTTTTCTCTTATTGTTGTTATGGTTAGTTTGATAATGAGTGAGTAGTCTCCTTGTGGGTTAGTAGGGGAATTAAGGGTAGATTATGGGTGATTAGGGTTTGATTAGGGGTAAAGGGTGAATCTTTGTTGTTAGTCACATATTGGGCACTCTATGTGTTTGTTGATATGCTTGTGTGAGTAGTAATGGCCATGCTTCCCATACTTGTGCTCATCTTCTCATTGTTTGTCTATTATGTGGTTGTGTTGAGGTTAGTCTTAGACGCGAGAGCGCGAACTTACCTCGGTGTTGGTCTACATAGCGAGAGCCCGGACCGACTCTAGCAACTAGGAGACACCTATACCCATGATCACCCCAATTACCCTACTAAACTTATGAACCCGACCTACCCCACTTCTTTCGTATTTGATTTCATCTTCTTAGTTAGTCATCATTTCTCTAGTTCATTGTTTAGTTTGTGTTTAGTTATTTCATTT
Organism: Agrostemma githago; assembly: GCA_958450325.1. Classification (NCBI taxonomy): domain Eukaryota; kingdom Viridiplantae; phylum Streptophyta; class Magnoliopsida; order Caryophyllales; family Caryophyllaceae; genus Agrostemma; species Agrostemma githago. The sequence continues at coordinate 17,720,737 of OY288247.1, read as the reverse complement.
AGCATTGTTATAGCTAATTTGTTATTAGTCTTGTTCACTCCTCTTCTCCTATCCTAGTTTGTCAATCATCATTTCTTTGTGTTTGTTTGTGACTTAGTCTCGTTTTTAGGCCGACCTAGTCTAGACCTTACAATACCGTCTCCGTGGATATCGACCCTACTTGCCCTAGCTACCCACTAGGAATAGTCGGTTAAAAATTGATCGGCGGGATCCACGACAAATCCCACCATCAATTTGGCGCCGTTGCCGGGGACGGTGCATTGTTTAGACTTAGTTTGCTTATTGCTAGACTTAGTTACCCTTCTTTGTGCTCTTCTATCATCTCTTGTGCATATTCTCTAGATTCTTCTTGTTTCCTTAGTTTTATTTCTTCTTTTCTCTTTGTTTTTCGTCGTGCTTGCTTATTGTCGTTGCCTAGTGCCCGAAAAGCACTAGGTGTTCTCATGTTCGCTCAAGTGCGTAGTGTATGCCTAGGCGGGGAGGCAACTTCTTTCTCTTTAATCCAGAGCCGGAAAGACTTTTTCGAGCATTTCGCCAACGAACGATTAACCGGGTTAGAATCTGTCAACCAAGCGCAAGCAATACTCATCAAGAGCAAGCTCAAGGAAGCGATTTTGAGGAAGTATCTCGAGAGAAGCATCTCGAGAGACGGCCGAAGGGAATTTCACCAATCCCTTTGGATATTCTAGTCCTAGTTCCCCCTCTACATCTGCTTCAACTCCATCTTCACCACCATCTCCCTTACATCCAATTATGCCGAAGTTTTTGTCTCACTCAACATTTACGGAAGATGTCTTGCCGGGACCGAATGCTCTACCGGCCGCTTATGCCGGAAATTTTGTGGCCAAGACTCAATTCATCCAACTTGTGGAGAGGAATCAATTTAGTGGTTTGCCTACCAAAGACCCGCACCAACACATGGAGATTTTCTCCGATTATTGTGACGCTATTTCTCAAACCGGGGTTACACAAGATCAAATCCGTTAGGTATTATTTCCATTTTCATTAATTGGAAAAGCGAAGCAATGGATCAAGAGTCTCGATAGGGCAACCAAGGGCATCGATACTTGGAAGAAACTTGCATTGGCATTCTACCAAAAGTTCTACCCTCCGGAGAAGACTAATTTGCTAAGGGCCTCCATCACCGGTTTCCAACAACGGGATGAAGAGTGTCTTTATGAAGCTTGGGAGAGGTTTAAATCTTTGGTTAGATCGTGCCCCCACCATGGACTTTCACAATGGTTTTTGGTCCAACAATTTTGGAACGGTCTTTATGAGGACTCAAGAACTATACTCAATATGGGCTCCAATGGTAGGTTCACCGAGGTCGATGATGACCAAACATGGGCAAGAATCGAAGAGATGGCGGTTCATAATTCTCAATACTCAAGGCCTAGGAAGGAAAATCGAGGAGGTAGGCACGAGGTTGATGCTATTACTCAATTAAGCATTGACCTTGGAGCTCAATTGAAAACACACATGGAGACCATTGACAAGAAGCTCCAAGGCCACCTTAATCAAGTTCAAAGCGTTAGTTCCTCCCACCAACACTCAATTCAAGAAGTGAATGCTTTGGGATTTGCACCTCCTTTGCCTTATTATGGGATGTGTGATACTTATGGAATCGTTGGTCATGATCCTATGCATTGTCAAGGAAGTATTGAGCAAGTGAACGCCTTTCAAGTGTTCAAGCAAGGTGCCTCCTATTCCAACCAATACCAAGCTTCCAATCAAGTCCCTCAACAACAAGGTTTGCAACCTCGTCCCTATGTTCCACCTCCCTTAAGGGACAACACTCAAGGTTATCAAGGTTATGTGGGTAACCCAAGGCCCTTCAACAATTTCAAGCAAAATAACCAAGGTACCTTCCACAACAACAATCAAGGGTTCCAACAAGGGAACTTTAATCAAGGTGGTTTCCAAGGAAACCAAAACTTCCAAGGACAACAAAATTACAACCATGGCAATAATCAAGGCAATTCTCATGGGTTCCAAGGGAATCGTCAACAACAAGCAACTCAAAGTCAACAACAACAAAGCAAGCCTAGGAGCCGATCTCCTACTCATGACTATGACATTCCTCTAGCCATCACCGATACTCCGCATAATCCACAATCTCCACCTCGAGATTTCAACATTCAAAAGACTATGGTGGATATGCATAAAAATCAAATGGAGATGTCAAAAAACCAACAAGAGTTCTGTGCTTTTATTCAAAGGGACAACATGGCGAGAGACACTCATACGAAGATGCTTGAGACCCAAATAGCTCAACTTGCTTCGGGTAGCTCTTCAAGGCAAAAGGGGCTATTACCTCCTCAAGGAGAAACACCGAAATTTGAGCATGTAAATGCTATTACCACGAGGAGAGGTACATCTTATAACCCTCCCCCACCCCCACCCCCTAATGAGCAAGAACCAACAAGAGAAGTTGTGCCTCCAATTCAAGAAGACCAAAGCTTGGGAAATCCTATAGGGGAGCAAGTCTTATGGGAGATTGAGAAACCCCAAGAAGACGAGCTTCCCCCACTTCAAGGAAAAGACAAGGGTAAAAGGAAAGTGTCATTTGAAGAGTCCACCCCTATTGAGCAAAACAAGATCCAAATCAAGTTGCCTTTCCCAACAAGGCAAATGAAGACCAAGGTGGATAGCCAATATGACAAGTTCCTTAATATTGTGAAGAAGTTGGATGTGAGTGTCCCATTTACCGAGCTACTTACCCAAATCCCGGCATATGGACGATTCATGCGAGAAATCCTAACTAGGAAGAGATCCATCGACAAGGAAGAGACTATTGCGTTCACAAGGGTGGTGAGCGAGCTTATTCAAGGTTCTACGCTTCCAAAGTTGAAGGATCCGGGTAGTTTCTCGATCCCTTGCACCATAGGCAATTACAAGATCGAGAGGGCATTATGTGATTTGGGTGCGAGTGTGAGCATCATTCCTTATTCTATTTGTTGCCGACTTGGGATGAAGGAGCTTAAAAGTACTTCCATTACACTCCAAATGGCCGATAGTTCATTCAACCGACCATTGGGGATGCTAGAGGACGTGCCGATACGGATCGAGAAATTCTTCATTCCGGTCGATTTCATCGTGCTCGATATGCCGGAAGATGCCAACACTCCCATTATCCTTGGGTGCCCATTTCTACACACCGCCGGTGCTATGATCGATGTGAAGAATGGTAGGATCACCTTCGAGTTAGGCGAAGAAAAGCTAGTGTTTGACCTCCAAGGCAACACTTCGCCTACTAATGATGAGTCTTGCAATATGATCCACGCCACGAAAGACATTGGTCTAGGGGTTGAGTTGGGATAAAGCTTGAAGAAGAACTCTTGTGAACTTGAGGATGATGACTCCGAGATTGAAGAGGATGAGTGCCCATATCATGGGTTTGACGACAAGTTGAAAGGCAAGAAGGAAGATGAGCCTCCCTTGGGGCCGCATGAGGACAAGTGGACGTTTGGGTATATCCCGAAGGATCAAAAGTATAAGTTCAAGCCATTGAACTTACAAGATCGGGATGCCCCGGGGACGTCAAGACAAGGTCATGGAGAACCTTGGGATGTGGACGGTTATATTTCGCGCTTGATTGAAGACTTTGCTAGGGCCTTCGACTTGTTTCTTCGTGCCCTTGATGGAGATGGAATGGGTTGTAGTATTGTTGAAAAAGATTGAAGATTGCACCACCTTGGTTTGACGGAGTTCCACAAGAACCGTCTCTTTGTATATATCTCTTTCTCTTGTAATCTCTTTTAGTTTTGTGAAATTCTTGATTATTTGGATTGATTGATGAGCGATGTGAGGGAGGGAATTTGATGTTGTGTTTGAGTTTATTGTGATAGGTGTGAAGTGAAAGTGTCTCCTAAGAAGGAAGGGTTAATGTTAGAGCTTGGATCAAGTGAAGGAAAGTCGATTTTTGAAGCCCGAAATGAGCTTTTGGAGTTATAAAGGTTAGGAAGACTCTTCCCGGCAGAGAAGAGGTCATCCCGACCAGGAAGCATGAGTCATCCCGACCGGGAAGGGTGTCATCCCGTCCGGGATGAGTGTGACAAAAGATGGGTCTACTGGAGTGTCATCCCGACCGGGACGAAGGCTTCCCGACCGGGACCACCCATCCCGGCCGGGATGGACCCCCTGTTCCTCCTTTGGCCTTTTCTCCGTCGTTTGAGCCCACCCTACCACTTTATACCCCTCCCAACCTCCCTACATGTCCTTCCTCTCATAATATGACCCCTACACCCCACATACACATTTTCACCTCAATTCCTCTTCACTTTACACCGACTTTCACATCAAAACCCACCTCATTATACCTTTGTGCTCCAACCATGGATCCGTATCGCGATTGGGGAGGAATTGCAACGACGACGACTAGCTACGTGCCGATATTGACTTATGAGACGATGGAGCGAGTGAGTTGCTAACCGTATGGTACGACAACTATCCTCTCTTTTCCGTTTTTTATAGCTTGTTCGCCCTTGTTTGTTCCCCCCCCCCTTATACACTTTTGTGTCATGGTGGCCCTCGGGGCCTTGGTATTTGTTGCTCCCGACTCTCGATGATGTGACTACATCGAGAGCCATTTCAAAATCCAAATTTTACAAGATTTTCACCCTTTTGTAGGAATTAGTCGGATTTGGGCGGAACCCGGGCTAGGTGACTTGATCACACCTAGTCCTCCCCTCCCATTTCCTTTTATTTCTTCCCCCATCCATATCTTTTCTTGTCTCGGCCCATGGTGACTTGACTACACCCCGGCCGGACACATCCTACCCTTTTCTCCACTTTTCTTTTTCATTTTTAGCTTTATTCTCGTAGTTTCTTTTCTTTTGTGTCTCCATGCACTACGGTCGAGCATGAGGACATTGCTCGGCTTAAGTGTGGGGGAGCGATATTCTATCGTAGTTAGTTTTATTTTCTTAGTTTTTCGAAAAAATCTTTGAAAACCCTAAAAATTTGAAATTTTTTCACAAAAATCAAAAACATTTTCTTTTGTGTGTTTTCCTTTTGTGTCGTTGTGTCGTATATTTGTTTCGTTGTGTGTGTTTTGCCTCCCTTTTCCTTATAGGTTGCTTGAATCACCGTTAACTTTGGAAAGCTTTCTAGACATCCGGTAACACCTTTTATCCCTTTTTCCTCTTTACCTCTTGAGATGTTCGGAGGAGATTTGTGATGTTGTGTGCTCGGGAGGAGCTTTTTAAAGTTTGGTGTTGGTTGGTGGCTTGTTTGGAAGCTCGGGGTGGTGTTTGTGTTGTTTATGTGTTTGTTTTGTTTTGTTTTTGTTTTGTGGCCTTTTGTCTCTTTTTCTTTCGTTCTCGTCATGTCTTTGTGTTGTGTGTGTAGTTGTGTCTTGTGTGTAAAATGGTTTTCGAAAACCCGGTTTAGAGGCTAGTGTGCGAGTGTTTAGTTTCCCTTCCTAGTGGTATAAATCAAGTCTTGGACCTTAGTCTAGTAGAATGACCCTAAATCAATGATTTCGTTGGTTTCTTACCTTGAGTCCACCTAGCTTACTAGGGATTTACTACGGAATTTGCATTTTGACCATTTTGACCACCCACGGTGTGAGAAGGCCTTGGTTGCCGAGTCCCGTCCCTTAGGTGACCATGTTTAGGATTGTTTGACTAGTCCAAGTTTTCCCCTTTTTTGTGGGTTTGAAGGGAAGGACGCTCCCCGACTCTCCCATTCACCTACCTCCTACACATATCCACACAATAAATTGCAATTTGTTGAGTTCTCTCTTTCTTGTTACACAAAGAAATGCCAAAAAGCCAAATCAAGCCAAAAGGGCAAAGAAAAGAAAACAAAGAAAATGAAAGAAAGAAAAGATTGAAGAAAAAGAAAAGGCACAAAAAGCCAAAAAGAAAATAAAAAGAAGAAAAAGAAATGGCATGGCAACAAACAAAGCAAAAATGCAAAAGAAAAGAGAAAATGCCAAAAGAAAATCGTCTCACAATAAGATCTTAACCCCACAAAAATAAGCCTTTTTCCAACTTTTGCCGTGAAGAGCCTACCAAAGGACCGAGTCCCTAGGAAGGATGATAGCGGCAAAAGTCGGTCTTCCCTCACTTTGCAATTATTTCCACCTTTTTACTTGGACTAGTTAGGCGGTATCGGTCATGGGAGGACCCTCTTGGCTCATTGCTAAAGGGGGCGGGGTCTCACTTACCTACGGTGTCGACTAACACCGTGGTTTATCCTTTTTCCATCCCGCCGATCGTCCCGTAGTACGTTCTTAGAAAGTTAGGAGGACCTAGGTAAGTTATCAACGTTTTTGTTGCTTTGTCGTCATACTATTAGGGTTTAGTTCATTTCGATTTGTATTGCTAGCTTGGGAACGTTGTCACTTGTCTTGAGTCCTAAAACGGTGATTCTTTCACCGCTTTTTAGAGGGAAGCGGTATTTGTTTCTTTTTGGGTGCAACCTCTTGTGTGTTTGTTTGTATGTTTGTTTGTTTATGTGTTTTTGTGTCCGGTTGCATCCACGGTTTTGTCGCAAGACTTCACTTGCCTTGCGGAGAGCACTTATCCTCTAGGTGTTCTCGCGTGAGTTGAAAGGGCGTAGGGTGCGCTAATACCCACTCGGCTAGTTTAGTAGTTAGTATGTACTTACTCGAGGGCGAGGAAGGGTTAAGTTTGGGGGAGTTGATAAGTGTAGTTTGTAGTGCCTATTTTGCTGTGTTTTGGTCCCAATTTCCTTGTGGAATCGCTCCTTGGGAGCGGTTCATGGGCTACTTATGCTTTCTCTAGCTCGTTTCAGGTTCCCGAGACCATTCATGAAGAGTTGGAGCGATTCCGACTGAATACATACACTTTTCGGAGCCAACAAAGCGGAGGAACGATCACTCGATGCCTTGGATTCGACCCCGAGACCCCGAGACCTTGGGACCCAATCCCGAGCCCCTTAGACTTGTTCCCGAGACCCGAGAGTCGATGAGAAGTCCATGTGAAGCAAGGAGAAACCTTAAAGATCATATTGGAGGCCTACAAGACTCATCCCCGACGGGTATGGCCTCATCCCGTCCGGGATGAAGTGCACAAAAGAGGGGTGTTCTGTACTGGGTCCTTCCCGGTCGGGACCATCCCTTCCCAGTCGGGACCATACCCTTCCCGGTCGGGACCGGTCCTTCCCGGTCGGGACCATGGAGCTGTAGCCGCGTGACTTCTTTTCTTCCTCCTTCATTCTTGTAACCCTATAAATACTCCTCCTGTGTAATGTTTAAGCACACTACCTTACCCTAGATTATTTTTGGCCTCCATTAAGCATTCAAACCCTAGATTAGTGTTCCTCACATTAGTTTTAATCTCTCTTTAATCCTTTGTTAATCCTTGTTAATCTAGTTTAGTTAATCTTGTATTAAGAAGATACTTGAAGATTCATCCAAGCTTGACAACCTTGGAGTTGATTTGGGTTTCTTATTTATGCAAGTTTACATCTTTTTCATCATCTTGTTGTTGGTATAATCCTCTCTACTCTTGTTCTTTGTTATTTATTCAAGTTTGAATCTTTACTTAGTGTTTATTGTTATTGTTCTTGTTCTTGATAATGGATGTTTGGTTTATGATGTTGTTTTCTCTTATTGTTGTTATGGTTAGTTTGGTAATGAGTGAGTAGTCTCCTTGTGGGTTAGTAGGGGAATTAAGGGTAGATTATGGGTGATTAGGGTTTGATTAGGGGTAAAGGGTGAATCTTTGTTGTTAGTCACATATTGGGCACTCTATGTGTTTGTTGATATGCTTGTGTGAGTAGTAATGGCCATGCTTCCCATACTTGTGCTCATCTTCTCATTGTTTGTCTATTATGTGGTTGTGTTGAGGTTAGTCTTAGACGCGAGAGCGCGAACTTACCTCGGTGTTGGTCTACGTAGCGAGAGCCCGGACCGACTCTAGCAACTAGGAGACACCTATACCCATGATCACCCCAATTACCCTACTACACTTATGAACCCGACCTACCCCACTTCTTTTCATATTTGATTTCATCTTCTTAGTTAGTCATCATTTCTCTAGTTCATTGTTTAGTTTGTGTTTAGTTATTTCATTTAGCATTGTTATAGTTAATTTGTTATTAGTCTTGTTCACTCCTCTTCTCCTATCCTAGTTTGTCAATCATCATTTCTTTGTGTTTGTTTGTGACTTAGTCTCGTTTTTAGGCCGACCTAGTCTAGACCTTACAATACCGTCTCCGTGGATATCGACCCTACTTGCCCTAGCTACCCACTAGGAATAGTCGGTTAAATATTGATCGGCGGGATCCACGACAAATCCCACCATCAGGCTTCATGCTGCAGGAGGAATTCCATAGCCTGCCGGATACCCCCACAGGCCCCTCCAGGCCGCAGGGGGGACCGCAGGGTGGACGCAGCAGGGGTGAAGCAGGCAGGCAGAAAAATAAGGAAGGCGATACTCCGAGAAAAGAGCGTGTAGCTTACCAGCCTAGGTTTGATAGCTACACAGCTCTCAACAAGTCCAGAGCAGAGATTTTTGAGCTTGAAAAAGAAACAGCAAAGTGGAATCGCCCAAGCAAGCCACGCAGTCCGAAGGGTGATCCGAAGAAATTTTGCACATTTCACGATTGCGTCGGACATACCACTGAGGAGTGCCGGCACCTAAAAGATAAAATCGAAAAACTCATCAGAAATGGGTGGTTGAGCAACTATGCTGCGAGGAACAAGAGTCTGAAGGAAACAGTGGACAAACCTGAGGGATTAGTGTAGAATCGCCTGATAATCCATGTAGTGTCGGGAGACGCAGAAGGCCAGACGAGCAAAAGAGGTCAAAAAAGACAGATCCACGAGCTCAGAAACTAGATATGCTACGGTGAGAGGGCCGGGAGTCCAAAGGGCCTGACCCTGAGCATCACCCCCCAGGATGCAGGGCGGGTTATCTACCCTCACGGCGACCCTCTGGTATTATCCCTCGTCATCAGTAATCATATTGTGAGGAGGTGCATGGTGGACACTGGCGCCTACACTAACTTGCTGTACAAAAACGCGTTCGACAAGATGAACCTGGAAAAGAGGCACCTCAAACCTGCCCCAGGATCCCTATACGGATTCAGTGGAGCAGGTGTGCTTCCAATGGGGATAATTGACCTGCCAGTAACGTTTGGAGAAGGTACCTCAGCCAGGAACATCAGGGCATCTTTTTTCGTCGTGGACGCAAAGTCAGCATACAATGCCCTGATAGGCAGGGCTACCCTAGATGAGATTGAGGCTGCCATATCAATCAGAGCCCTAACCATAGCCTACGTTACGGACTTCGGCATAGAGGGAAAGGTGCATGGCGACCAAGAGTCAGCCAGGCAGTGCTACTCTGTAGCCCTGCGCGCCCATGAAACAGAATGGAAAGGAAAGAGGAAAGCAGATAGCTCTCCCAGCACGGAGGGGGAGATTCCAGCTGGCCAGCAGGCAGCATACCACCTCGAACCTGGGGGAGAAAGCGTGCTGGTAGACCTGGAGCCATGGAGACAAGTCCTCATCGGGGCTGATCTGGAGGATCCCTACCGAGAGGAATTGATAAAAGTCCTGAGAGACAACAGGGACGTGTTCGCCTACTCGGCAGACGAGATGCCAGGAGTAGATCCGGCGCACGTTGTTCACAAGCTGAACGTAAGCCCGGAAGCACGCCCTGTAAAACAGAAAAAAAAGAGAAACATGTTCGCCGAAAAAGATCAGGCCATAAAAGAAGAAATCGAACAGCTTCTGAAAGCAGACTTCATAGAAAGCTGCGATTACCCAGAGCGGTTGGCCAACGTGGTGATGGTAATGAAATCCTCGGGGGCTTGGAGGATGTGTGTAGATTTTACCAACCTCAATAAAGCCTGCCCGAAGGACTGCTACCCTCCCCCAAGGATTGATCAGCTGGTAGACGCCACCAGCGGGTACACCACACTCAGTTTCTTGGATGCCTTTTCAGGTTATCACCAAGTTTACCTCTGGCAGCCGGACAGGGTAAAGTGTGCCTTCATCACCAACGCCGGCACATTCATGTACAAAATGATGCCGTTCGGACTCAAAAACGCAGGCGCCACTTACCAGCGATTGGTCGACAAGGTTTTTGAGAAACAGAAGGGCAGAAACTTGGAGGCCTATGTCGACGACGCTATTGTAAAAAGCAAAGGGGATGCGGAACACCTAAAAGACCTGCAGGAGACTTTCTCTTCCCTGCGCGCATATCAAATGAAACTGAACCCCAAGAAATGTACTTTCGGTGTCCGTTCTGGAAAATTTCTGGGTTTCTTAGTAAGCGCCAGGGGTATCGATGCGAACCCCGAAAAGGTTCAGGCAGTGTTAGACCTCCCAGAACCAAAGACAATAAGAGACATCCAGCGCCTGACGGGCAGGATGGCCGCCCTGGTGCGGTTCATTGCCAGGTCGACCGATAAGTCAACACCCTTCTTCAAAGTGTTAAAGGGAAACAAGCAGTTCAAATGGGAAGATGAACAAAAAGAAGCCTTCGAACAACTCAAAGAAGACTTGAAGAAACTGCCCACCCTGGCGAGGCCAGTGGCAGGGGAGAAGTTTTTCCTCTATATCACCGTAACAAACACAGCGGTTAACGCGGTGATTCTGAGGGAAGAAGCAGGCTCCCAAAAGCCGGTATATTTCGTGAGCCATGCCCTGGGGGCAGCAGAAAAGAACTATCCGTTGGTTGAGAAAGCAGCCTATGCAGTCATCATTGCAGCGAGAAAGCTCAGGCCTTACTTCGATCCCCACCCTGTCGTGGTATTAACTGACCAGCCCCTGGAAAAGGTCCTGGAAAAATTCGAAAAGTCTGGAAGATTATTAAAGTGGGCCATAGAGATGAGCGGGTTGGGAATATCATACCAGCCCAGGACCGCCATCAAAGCACAGGCCTTGGCTGATTTCCTGGCTGAGTGTTCCCACTCAGAAGAAGATGATCCACCTGCCGGGGAGTGGGTAGTATACACGGATGGGTCCTCTACAGCCAACGGTGCGGGGGCAGGAATTGTGCTAACTAGCCCTGAAGGAGCGGACTTCGAGCATGCGCTCAGATTCACCTTCCCCGCATCATATAACGAAGCTGGATACGAAGCCGTGCTGGCAAGCATTAATTTAGCCAAAGCTGCAGGGGCCGAGAGACTCGTCCTGGCAACAGACTCCCAACTCATCGCCAACCAGATTAATGGAGAGTATGAAGCCAGGGACCAAGCCATGGCCGCCTACCTGGAAAACGTGAAGCGGGAATTATCAGGGTTAAAATCCTATGAAGTCAGGCAAATCCCCCGGTCCCAGAACAACCGGGCAGATGCCCTGTCTAAACTAGCCAGTTCTAGTCTACAGGACATAAGAAGGTCGGTCTGGGTAGACATGGTCCAAGAAAATCTACCACCACCTGCCAGCCAGTCAGTGTTATCGAGGAAACAGGGCCCGAGGATTGGATGACCCCAATCATCCAGTTCAAAAAATACGGAACCCTTCCATCTGACCCTGCGCAAAAAAGAAGGATGCCGGCGAAATCCGTGTGGTTCATATTAATCGGTGAAGAGCTGTACTACAAATCATTCTCCTCTCCTTTGCTCAGATGCCTGGGGGCAGAGCAGGCTGCAGAAGTTCTAGATGACATTCACTCAGGAATCTGCGGCCACCACATAGGCGGAAGGTCACTAGCCCACAAGGCCCTAAGGGCAGGCTACTACTGGCCAACTCTCCTAGCTGATGCAAGGGATTTAACCCGAAAATGCAGAAATGTCAGTTGTTTGCCCCAACAATTCACGCTCCGGCCCAGGAACTCAGGCCAATCTTGTCCCACATTCCCTTCGCCCAGTGGGGGATGGATATATTGGGCCCCTTTACTGCGGCAACGGGGGACTGGAAGTTTTTAATAGTGGGGATCGACTATTTTACAAAATGGATTGAAGCCGAAGCAGTCCCAAACATTACTGAGCCTGCAGTCAGGAAGGTGATTTGGAGAAATATCATAACCAGATTTGGCCTGCCAAAAATCCTGGTATTTGATCATGGGAGGCAATTTGACAACGACCCCATATGGGTTTGGCTGGAAGGTCATGGCATAGCAGTCGCCTACTCTGCCGTCTGCCATCCACAAACTAACGGGCAGGCCGAAGCTGCCAACAAGCAAATTCCGAACGGGCTAAAAAAGATGGTGGATGATCTCAAGGGCAGGTGGGCAGATGAATTACCAAGCATACTATGGTCAATCAGAACCACCCGAAAGGAATCCACGGGGGAGACGCCCTTTGGCCTGGTCTACGGGGCTGAGGCCCTGCTACCCATTGAGGTACAAATCCCCACCCTACGTTCCCAACAGTATAACTGGGCGGATAATGAAGCGGCAATGACCGAGGCTCTAGAACTAGTCAGTGAGATAAGGCAAGAGGCCAGCGTGAACATTGCTGCCTACCAGCAGCGGATGAGGAAAGCATACAACAAAAAGGTGATCGAAAGAAATTTCCAAGTAGGAGACATAGTTTTGAGAAAGACGCAGGCAATCGGGAGGTCAAGAGAACATGGGAAGTTAAGCGCCAATTGGGAGGGCCCGTATGAGTTCACCCAGATCATGGGACCAGGTACCTACAGGATTGCCAACCCTGAAGGCCAGGTGATGGTAGGGATTTGTCGTGGAATCCCAACCGCCAAATAAAACCGGCTAACCTAACTAGGGTAGATAGGGTAAGTCGGGTCGAATCCACGGGGACGGTAAGAGACGTCTAGACTAGGTCGACCTAAATACGAGACTAAGTCAACGGGCTAAACTATAGAATGATAGAGGGAGAGAAGGCTAGACTATGACTAGGAAGAACAGCAAGGAAAACGGGCTAGGATTAGGTCGGGGTCAAAGGGGTAACGAAATGGTCAAGGGAGAGCTAGAATGAAGGAGGTAGTAGGGTAATCTAGGTCGGTCCGGGCGGTCGCAACTTAAACCGACCTAGAGGTTCCTCATGGAACCCATTTTGGTGACACACATGACAAACGGGGTTCTAGCTCGCTATGGCCTAGATCAAATCCGGGCGGTCGCAACTTAGACCGACCTAGGGGTCGTCCTCACCGGGCTCTCGCAACTTAATGAGGGAATCGAACCCATAACAACTAACACCCACAAGGGAAAGGCAAGAAAAACAAGCAATCTAACTTACTTAGTCATTCAAGCAATTCATCAAACATGTCATATGCATCAACCAAGAGGAAACCCAAAATCTTCCACCCACATCTCCAACAAACCCTTAATCACCCAATTAACACCCTAATCACCCTACTAACCCTAGCAAGAACACTACTCTAACATATTCAAACTAATTTTAACATAAACAAGAGGAATCAAAACAAGAAACAAAACCTTCATGAACAAACTAGTGAAAACAATGAACAACAATCAAAGATGCAAACTTGGATGAATTAAACAAGATAAAGAGTAAAAAGGAAGAAGATTATACCATACTAGTGAAGGAGAAAGATTGAAACTTGCATTAATGAAGAAAACCCAAAACAAACATCCAAGGTTGTCAAGCTTGGTGAAGATCTTGAAGAATTCCCTTAATACAAGTACTAAACTAAGATTAACCACTAATTACCGACTAATCTACACTAATCTAATCTAATCTAACCTAAAGTAGTCTAGGGTTTAAGGAGAGGTGAAGAACATAAGCATAGATTTTTGTCTTAATACAAGAGGGGGGGTATTTATAGGGTTACAAATGGAAGGGAGAAGAGAAGAAGCAAACACGGGCTACAGCTGCTTGGTCCCGACCGGGACGGACCATCCCGACCGGGACGGACCCACCATCCCGACCGGGACGGGTTGGTCCCGACCGGGACGGACCAGCAGTAGCATCCTCTAATACGCACTTCATCCCCGACGGGTTGAGGTGCATACCCGTCGGGGATGGGTCTTGTAGGCCTCCAATACGACCCTTTTGGCTCCTCCTTGCTTCGTGTGAACTTCTCATCGATTCTCGGGACTCGGGATCGGGTCTCGGGACTCGGGATTGAGTCCCAAGGCCCCGGGGTCGATTCCGAAGCATCGAGTCATCGTTCCTTTATCTCGTTGGCTCCAAAATGTGTATGTATCGAGTCGGAATCGCTCCAACTCTTCCAAATCGGTCTCGGAAACCTGAAACGAACTAAAGGAAGCATAAGTAGCCCATAAATCGCTCCCAAGGAGCGATTCCACAAGGAAAATGGGACCAAAACACTACGAAATAGGCGCTACAAACCACACTTATCAACTCCCCCACACTTAACCCTTACTCGCCCTCGAGTAAGCACAAACTAACTACTATACTAGCCGGATGGGTATTAGCGCACCCTACGCCCTTTCAACTCACGCGAGTGCACTTAGAGGAAAAGTGCACTCCGCAAGGCAAGTCGGGTCTTGCGACAAAACTGTGGATGCAACCGGACACAAAACACATAAACAAACAAACACACAAACAAACACACAAAAGGTTGCACCCAAAAGAAAAGAAATACCGCTTCCCTCAAACAAGCGGTGAAAGAAGCACCGGTTTAGGACTCAAGGTAAGTGACAACGTTCCCAAGCTAGCAATAAAAACCAAGATGGACTAAACCCTAATAGTATGACGACAAAGCAACAAAAACGTTGGTAACTTACCTCGGTTCCTCCTAACCTTCTAAGAACGTACTACGGGACGATCGGCGGGATGGAAAGTGATGATCCACGGTGTTAGTCGACACTGTAGGTAAGTGAGACCCCGCCCCCTTTAGCGTGAGCCAAGAGGGTCGTCCCATGTCCAAAACCGCCTAACTAGTCCAAGTAAAAAGTGGAAATATGCAAAATGAGGGAAGACCGACTAATGCCGCTATCATCCTTCCTCGGGACTCGGTCCTTTGGTAGGCTCTTCACGGCAAAAGTCGGAAAAAGGCTTATTTTGAGAGGTAGGTGTTATTTTTATGAATCGAGTTTTCTTTTGGCATTTTCTCTTTTCTTTTGCAATTTTGCTTTGTATTTGCCATGCCATTCTTTTTCTTCTTTTCTATTTTCTTTTTTTTTTTTTTTTGCTTTTGTGCCTTTTCTTTTTCTTCATTCTTTTCTTTCTTTCATTTTCTTTTCTTTTTCTTTTCTTTGCCCTTTCTTGGCAAGATTTGGCTTTTTGGCATTTCTTTGTATGACAAGAAAGAGAGGAATCAACAATTTGCAAGTTATTGTATGAATATGTGTAGGAGGTAGGGTAATGGGAGAGTCGGGGAGCGTCCTTCCCTTCAAACCCACAAAAAGTGGAGAACTTGGACTAATTAAACAATCCCAAACACGGTCACCTAAGGGACGAGACTCGGTAACCAAGGCCTTTTCACACCATGGGTGGTCATAATGGTCAAAATGCAAATCCCGTAGTAAATCCCTAGTAAGCTAGGTGGACTCAAGGTAAAGGACCAACGAATTCATTGATTTAGGGTCATTCTACTAGATTAAAGTCCAAGACTCGATTTATACTACTAAGAAGAGAAAGTAAACACTCACACACTAGCCTCTAAACCGGGTTTTCGAAAAACATTTACACACAAGACACACAACAAAACACAAAACAAAGACTCAACGAAAACAAAAGAAAACAAGAAGCAAAAGAAACAAAACAAGAACAACACAAAACAAACACATACATAACACAAACACCACCCTTATCATCAAACAAGTCTCCAAATCCACCACAATATTTACAAAGCCCCTCCCGAGCACACTTCATCACCAAACTCCTCCAAACTCCGCAAGAGGTAAAGAAGAAAAAGGGATAAAGATGATACCGGAAGTCTTGAAAGCTCTCCAAAGCTAATGGCGATTAGGCAACCTATAAAGAAAAGAGGGGGGCAAAACACACAACAAAACAAATATACGACACAATGACACAAAAGGAAAACACACAAAAGGAAAATCTTTTTGATTTTTGTGAAAATTTTTCAAATTTTTAGGGTTTTTTAAAGATTTTTTTGGAAAAACTACGAAAATAAAACTAACTATGCTAGAATATCGCTCCCCCACACTTAAGTCGAGCCATGTCCTCATGCTCGACCGTAGTGCATGGAGCACAAAAGAAAAGAAACTACGAAAATAAAGCTAAAAATCAAAAATAAGGGTGAAGAAAATGGTAGAAGGTGTCCGGCCGGGGTGTAGTCAAGTCACCATGGGCCGAGACAAGAAAAAGATATGGAAGGGGGAAGAAAATAAAAAGAAGGAAATAAAAGGAAATGGGAGGGGAGGACTAGGTGTAATCAAGTCACCTAGCCCGGATTCCGCCTAAATCCGACTAAATCCGACAAAAAGGGGTGAAAAACTTGTAAAATTTGGATTTTGAAAATGACACTCGATGTAGTCACATCATCGAGAGTCGGGAGCAACCAAGACTAAGGCCTCGAAGGCCACCATGACAAAGGGGAAGGGGATAAACAAGGGGAAAACAAGCAATAAAAACGGAAAAGAGAGGATAGTTGCCTTACCGACCGGTTAGCAACTCACTCGCTCCATCGTCTCAATGATCAATATAGGTGCTTGCTTGTCTTCATCATTGTCATCCTTCTTCAAGCTTATAAAAACCACATGGCTAAGGTAGTAATGGTGTGAGGGGGTTGGATTTGATGTGAATATCGGTCTAAAGTGAGGAGGAAATGAGGTTACGGTATGTAAATGAGGTACATGGGTGGTATGATATGAGAAAGGAGGGTAGGGAGGTCGGGTGGGGGTATACAATGGTTGGGTGGGCTTAAATGTCGAAGAAGAAGCACCAAAAATGAGTTGGGGATCATCCCGGTCGGGATGGGTGGTCCCGGTCGGGATGACATACCCGTCCCGGTCGGGAAGCCTCCTTCCCGATCGGGATGACACTCCAGTGGACTCGATTTTTGGCACCCTCATCCCGATCGGGACGGCCCCATCCCGGTCGGGACGACACACCCTTCCCGGTCGGGAAGGGTCTTCATGACTCCCAAAAACCCAAAAACCGACTTCCTTACTCACAATCCAAGCTCTATCATTAACCACTCCTTACTAGGAGTCACCTTCACTTCACCTATCACAATAAACTCAAAGTACACATCAAATTCACTCCCTCACATCGCTCATCAAAATACCAAATCAATTACAAGGATATCACAAAACTAGCAAAAGTCAAGAGAAAAATCACACAAATACAAGCACAAGTACTCTAAAGAAGAGAGGAGGGGAATATACAACATGACGGTTCTTTAGGAACTCCGTCAAACCGAGGATGGTGGACTCTTCTTCAACCGTAGCCCTCAAGGGCATGGAGGAGCAAGTCGAACGCGCTACCGACATCATAGTGGAGGCCCAAGAAGCGCTCGAGCTTTGCCAACCTCCACGGCCTCCAAGGTAGAGGCAAGAAGTAGGAATCAAAAGACCCATCGTCATCATTCATGTCATCTCCGGGGTCTATCCATCCTATGAGCTTCACCGGCCTCTTCCTCCCTAGGCATCCCCTCCATTCACAAGCAAGCTTCATCTCCAAGAAACAAGGCACAAAAAGTGGTTTTGGCCTCATCTCCTCAATGCACACCCCCACACTTTCCTCAAGTCGTGGTTCCCCATCTTCATCATTAGGCCCCACATCATCTTGGAGAAGAGGATCGAAACTTCTACCGGCGGTTTCAATCTCTTCCAAGTCATCTTTCGGTGTACTAGCAAGGGGCTCTTGATGCTTGTCCAAATTATCGCACAAGGGCAACTCGAGGCTAACAATCTCACCCAACAACTCCACAAACTCCACCAAACCATCCAACTCACTATCCTCCTCCAATTCCTCACCAATGTTGCCTTCACTAAGGGTCATATCCTCATCCGTCTCTTTTTGGGTAGACGATTGAGGTTCTTCAAAGCAAATCTCTCTATCAAAGGGAACTACATCGGCGGCTTCGTGATTAGGTTGCTCATCTCTCTCAAGTGGGCACCCTCCATCTAAATGTGATGCCCGGGATAAAGACATTACGGTTTGAACCGCTAATGCATTTAAATGAGCATTCCTCGCCTCGTTTCCCCTTCGAATTTGGGCCAATAATTCATCTTGTTGTTTTCGCAATTGAATGGCCGACTCTTGAAGGCTCCTTTGCATTTGAAGAAGCGATTGAAACTCCTCCATGTCGGGCAATCGGTGATCATTGGGGTCTTGATAATCTCCATGATAATCTTGATAATCTTGATTAAACATGGTATCTTGATGATGCCCAAGGGGTGGGGCATCATATTGTTGGTAGCAAGGTTGGGGTGGTTGGTAGTATTGTGGGTCATGGGGTTCATATTGTGGTTGGGGTGGAGGGTAATATGGTGGGTTTTGGGGGTATTGGCTTCCATAAGGTGAATCTTGATTGAACATGGTGGGTTCACATTGATAACTCGAGTAATAGTCACCATGATCGTAGGATTGGTAATCGTTCACTTGTTGGTAGCCATTTTCATAACCTTGAGGTTCATACCCACTTTGATTACCCCAAGAAGCTTGATTATGGTAGGGGGACGTCATGTCATACCCTTGGTTCATGGAAGAAGAGGAGTAGCTCATATCGGCTCCCGAGTGTGTGGAGTTTAGATCAAACCCCATGCTTGCTCGAAAATCGTAGTCCATACCCGGTTGGAAACCACTCATCCTAGCAACCGTCCGTTAAAGCGGCTCTTAATCGCAAGAAGAAGATAGTCACCACCTCTAAGCATAAACTGTAGACTAGGAACAAACGTGAGAAGTCTAGTGCTTTTTGGGCACTAGACAAGAGAGAAATAAACCACACACACAAGAAGCAAGGTAACCAAAAAGAAAAAGAAAAACACAACACAAAGACAAAGTCAAGTAACTAGGAAAACAAAGTCTAAACTAGCACCGTCCCCGGCAACGGCGCCAATTTGATGGTAGGGATTTGTCGTGGAATCCCAACCGCCAAATAAAACCGGCTAACCTAACTAGGGTAGATAGGGTAAGTCGGGTCGAATCCACGGGGACGGTAAGAGACGTCTAGACTAGGTCGACCTAAATACGAGACTAAGTCAACGGGCTAAACTATAGAATGATAGAGGGAGAGAAGGCTAGACTATGACTAGGAAGAACAGCAAGGAAAACGGGCTAGGATTAGGTCGGGGTCAAAGGGGTAACGAAATGGTCAAGGGAGAGCTAGAATGAAGGAGGTAGTAGGGTAATCTAGGTCGGTCCGGGCGGTCGCAACTTAAACCGACCTAGAGGTTCCTCATGGAACCCATTTTGGTGACACACATGACAAACGGGGTTCTAGCTCGCTATGGCCTAGATCAAATCCGGGCGGTCGCAACTTAGACCGACCTAGGGGTCGTCCTCACCGGGCTCTCGCAACTTAATGAGGGAACCGAACCCATAACAACTAACACCCACAAGGGAAAGGCAAGAAAAACAAGCAATCTAACTTACTTAGTCATTCAAGCAATTCATCAAACATGTCATATGCATCAACCAAGAGGAAACCCAAAATCTTCCACCCACATCTCCAACAAACCCTTAATCACCCAATTAACACCCTAATCACCCTACTAACCCTAGCAAGAACACTACTCTAACATATTCAAACTAATTTTAACATAAACAAGAGGAATCAAAACAAGAAACAAAACCTTCATGAACAAACTAGTGAAAACAATGAACAACAATCAAAGATGCAAACTTGGATGAATTAAACAAGATAAAGAGTAAAAAGGAAGAAGATTATACCATACTAGTGAAGGAGAAAGATTGAAACTTGCATTAATGAAGAAAACCCAAAACAAACATCCAAGGTTGTCAAGCTTGGTGAAGATCTTGAAGAATTCCCTTAATACAAGTACTAAACTAAGATTAACCACTAATTACCGACTAATCTACACTAATCTAATCTAATCTAACCTAAAGTAGTCTAGGGTTTAAGGAGAGGTGAAGAACATAAGCATAGATTTTTGTCTTAATACAAGAGGGGGGGTATTTATAGGGTTACAAATGGAAGGGAGAAGAGAAGAAGCAAACACGGGCTACAGCTGCTTGGTCCCGACCGGGACGGACCATCCCGACCGGGACGGACCCACCATCCCGACCGGGACGGGTTGGTCCCGACCGGGACGGACCAGCAGTAGCATCCTCTAATACGCACTTCATCCCCGACGGGTTGAGGTGCATACCCGTCGGGGATGGGTCTTGTAGGCCTCCAATATGACCCTTTTGGCTCCTCCTTGCTTCGTGTGAACTTCTCATCGATTCTCGGGACTCGGGATCGGGTCTCGGGACTCGGGATTGAGTCCCAAGGCCCCGGGGTCGATTCCGAAGCATCGAGTCATCGTTCCTTTATCTCGTTGGCTCCAAAATGTGTATGTATCGAGTCGGAATCGCTCCAACTCTTCCAAATCGGTCTCGGAAACCTGAAACGAACTAAAGGAAGCATAAGTAGCCCATAAATCGCTCCCAAGGAGCGATTCCACAAGGAAAATGGGACCAAAACACTACGAAATAGGCGCTACAAACCACACTTATCACCAGGAGCTGGTCGCCCACTGGAATGCCGACACTCTTAAGAAATACTATGTCTGGCCCCAAGAAATTGGAGGATTTTCTTTTCTTTTCAAAAATTGGCGGAGGACAGTCAGGAAAAAATGTAGACAATTCCGACCATGGATATCTTAAAGAAATGAGAAAGTGTCATGAATTCATACTCGTTGTCTGTTCAAACTTGCATTTCACACACAAACGAGCAGGGGGCAATAGGGGGAGGCCCCCCTGTTGCTAAAACCAAGGAAAACGGACCCTCCAACAAAAACGCAAACTCCCCCTGCCTACCTCTGGGCAGGCAGGGAGCAGGCCCTCTGGACTTCGACCAGAAGCCAAGGTCAGGGCGGAGCCCACGTGCGGAATGAACAAGGACTGGGGGCATCCCCCAACCTTGTATAAAAAACGCAAAAGTCCCCCCGCCTACCTCTGGGCAGACAGGGGGCAGGCCCCCTGGACTTCGACCAGAAGCCAAGGTCAGGCCGGGCCCCACGTGCCGAACAAACAAGGACTGGGGGCATCCCCCAACCTTGTCTAAAAAACGCAAAGACCCCCTGCCTACCTCTGGGTGGGCAGGGGGCAGGGCTCCTGGACTTCAGCGAAAGAAGCCAAAGGATCAGGCCTGACCTTAGAATAAAAACATCAAATAAAATGAACAAAGTATATTCATAACGAGAAAAGAAGAGTCTTAACCAGATGAACAATAAAAGTCCAAGCACAAGGAAATTAAGGTATTACATCAAGACCGGCAGCCGGCCACATTAGGGCCCGGCGCGCAAAAGGATTAAAATATTAGCGAGGAAGCAAAGGCGCAGAAGGATAAGGATAGGACCCCTCAGAGGACGACTGCCCTGCATGCTATGCAGGGGGGGCACCCTGATCAGCATCAGGAGTTCCCTCAGGTGATCCGTCAGCCCTGGCCTCATTCTTGGCAGCATAAAGGGTCTGAAATGCATTCTCATCAAAATCTGGAAGCATCTCCCTGATAACCTCCATAAGAAACTTCAGGGAGGAAGTAGCACCTGCGTTAAAATGCTCTCCCACTGCAGAGTTGGCCTCATTGATCAGATCGTCCTTCTCTTTGCGCCATTTCTCGCCCTCCACCTTCAAATCATCTTGCGCCCTTTGAAGGTCCGAATCAGCCTTGGTTAGGCGATTCTCCAACTCAGACGCTTTCCTCTTGAAATGCTCCAGCTCGGCAATCGTTTTTCTTGCCCGCTCCAACTCAGCCGCCGCCTGTTTTGCCTGCTCCAGCTCCACTGATAGGTTGGCTGCTTCCCTCACAGCTCTCTCACCCTGGGATTTCCGGCGAGCTGCTTCGTCCTTAGCCTCTCCCAGCTCGCCCTCACATTTAACCAGCTGATCCCTCAAGCTGGCAATCAGAGTGACATCCCTCTCGACCACCGTCAGACGCTCGGGGAGAGGAAACCCTTGAGTAACGGTTAACTCCTCGTCACTTAAGCGATTCAGGGCCGCCAGCTCCGAGGAGGCCTGGAACACCCTGGAGCAGCGCTGAATAAACTGGATCGCCTGGCCAGTAGAGTAAGTAAGGGACTTGGCAAGATGGTCAGCCAGCGAAGCAGAAGAGTCAGAAAGCAGGGCGGAGGCATCGATGCTTTCGCCAGCAGTGTAGTGGAACTCCGGATTTTCCTCAGAAAACAGAGTGACTGGGACATCGCGAGCAGGCCGCTTGGCCTCGGGCGTGCTGGCGTAGGCCTCCAAGTCCACCACCGGGACATCATCCAAAGCTTCCTTGTCTTTCCTTTTCCTACCAACTAAAGAGCGGCTTTCCTCAGTGTCTTCAGACTCTGAAGGCTTTGCCCCCTGGAAGCTGGATCCCAGCAGGAGAGCCTCCGTGCTTACTAACAGGGGAGGGGGTAACTTCTGAGGCGACTTCCACCCCTGCATCCCTGGCACCGGAGGCTGGAGTGGCAGGTTTTACAGGAGTTGGATTTGGGGGAAGAGAAGGAAACTTCACCCTGTTGATAGACAAACTCTTCATAAACTTCATCAGGGTCTATGTCTTAAAGTCAGAAGGAAGAGAGGGATGTTTGACAAAGGCTGAGAGATTCTCGTTCAAACCAAGGTCCCTCAACTCGTTCCTCGACCAAAGGCAAGTAGCAAGGTCTGCAAAAAACAAGAAAGATAGCTGAATGAACACACATAAAAACAAGGCAAAGGAAATTTAAATGCTGACGGAATCCCTGAGCTACCTGCACTAAGACCGGGATTTAGACCCACCCGAGTTAGGTAATTGTCAGTCGCTATAAGCTCAGCGTGGGGGAGCCAGATGTCAGGACCATATGAGCCTCTCCTGTCCCTGGAAGAGGCAAACCGGGCGACCAAATCTTTCTCTGGCTGGGTCAACTTGACCTCAAGAGCCCCCCCCCCCAACCTCAGGGTAGTACTCTTGGTGTGTCTCCAGCCGGGTATGGACGTGATTCCTGAAATGACGAGGAATCCTCCACCCCGTAGCGCTATGTACATAAAGAAAGTTGTCCTTCTAGTCCTTCAGGCTACTCATCACCGGCCACACCTGGGAGCTCTTCTTCTGGCGAAGGATGGAAAAGTAACCGGGGGAGCCACCCCCTTCAGTAGAAGCCACCATTTGAAGGCCAACCATAAACCTTAGGGCGTCATGGATGGCTCCACGCGCCAGAACAGGCAGGTCCAGGTGTAGGCAATCAACGACCTGACGGCAAGGGCCGTCAACTGGGCAACGGCCACATTCATACGCCGGAAGGCCTCCTCCAGAAATGGGTGAAGGGGAAAGCGCAGGCCAAATTCAAGGCATTTATGGTACACAGCGATACAGCCCGCAGGGGGGTTGCATACTGTGTCCTTCTCCCCAAGAACGACAACAGTATAACCCTCCCCAAAGTTATAGAACCTAGTTATAGCCTCCTCAGCATTCTTTTCCAGAATTAGGTCTCGGTTTTTTGGGGCTGGGTATGTTCTCAAGGGAATTCTATATTTGGTCCTATCTAAGTAATAGACCCTCCCTAGCTGCCTGGGGATGAGTGGGCCGGCGATGGTAGAGTCATCAACCTATAACGCCTCATCGTCAGAATCAATAACATAAAGAGCCTAGCATTCTGGCTCGAACAGCCTGCATATACAGAGCAGGCCTAATCATCATCGAAACCCGGGGAGTAATCCTCGAGGCTGTCATGACCACCTATGTCAGATCCCCAGCCCCAATCATCAGAGTCTTTGAAGGGATCATCAGGGCCTTCTTCCTCACCCCTGCCAGAGGAGTAGCCCTGACCTTCGCTATCTTTCGAGTCGGGACTGCTCACGTCCCAGTCTCTACCACAGGGA
Source organism: Agrostemma githago (assembly GCA_958450325.1). Taxonomy (NCBI): domain Eukaryota; kingdom Viridiplantae; phylum Streptophyta; class Magnoliopsida; order Caryophyllales; family Caryophyllaceae; genus Agrostemma; species Agrostemma githago. The sequence goes on along the minus strand of OY288247.1, from coordinate 17,696,941 downwards.
ACCGCCCCGAAGCCTTTAGGGTAACCATGGCCTTCTCTTCTGACCAAGGGCGGGGAAGGACCCGACTCAGGAGAAGAAACTAGTTCAGAGCAACCAGGATTGAATAGCTCGGGGTGCAGCCAAGGAAAACACCTATGGCACCCCCTATAATAGCAACCTCCCGCCTGGGAGCACTGTCTAGGTGGAGGATCAGTAGGGGATGGGGACCTCTTGGTGCGCTTGCCAGCACTGGAGAGAGTTTTTCTCCTGGTAGCCCGTTGAGGACAGGAGCGGTTCCGCCTACTGCGACGAAGAATCTGATGAGCCCGCTCAGAGTATTTCAACCGCCGGCGCCCTCTGAAGCAGAGGACGTCCACGTAAACTCCATAGCGAAAAACCATTTTCTTAATCCAAGAAATTTTTGGTTATTTGAAAAAGAGTAGAAGAAGAGTGAAAACGGATTGTGAAAATGGTGAAGGAAATTGAAATTTATACAAGAGCAAAAGCAGGGCATTAATGGTGTTCCAACCACTTCTACAAGGAGGAGAACCAATCATCAAACTGGCACACTGTTCGAAAATCCACTTTGCAAAGAGGGATAATCATGAAAGAGGACGTTTAAACTCTTTGCATACAGAGAAGTTAGGGCTTGTTCCCTCGGGAACACGCGACGCATTTAATGCGAAAGTATTCAGGGAGTCAACCTCCCGCCATCCCAACCAAGATGTCACATGCTGAGCAGGAGCCTTCGCTCCTCCCCAGCCGGCGAGGGCCAACTGATGGGGGTCGGTAGCCAGCCACGGGTCGCCCGTCAATTAGGCCCCAGGATGGCCCGACCCGAGAACAGAGAAAGGCCTGCCCAGCAGACCACCGAACAAGATCACTAAAACCTCTAAGTGAATAACCCTAAAACGCTCAGCTGCCCGGCGCGGCCATGCCGCCTGCCGAACAGGGCAATCAAGCCCCCTGCCTGCCCCTGCCTGCCCCTGCCTGCTTGCCTCCAGGGCGCTCTCGTCCCAAGCAGGGGCAGGGGAAACCAGGGGCCCCTCCGTCTTTTTGCCTAAGGTAAAGGAGAGTGAGTGGACAAGGTGAACCCACGTGTCACTTTCCCGTCCACTCACTCTCCCTCTCTCTCCCCTTTTCTTTTCTCTCTCTTGGGGGAAGGTATAAATACTTCCCCTCCTCCCACATACAGAGGGTTGGATTCTCTCTCTAGACTCTCACTCTAAAAACCGCCACCTAGCTCCTCACGAACTAGGTTCATCAAGGTATTTCACGGACTGACTTAGGCATCGGAGAGAGTTCCCTCGGACACCTCCAAGGCCCTGTGCGTTCATTGTGCAGGGAGCAAGCCATCTTCGCCGGGAAGGTCCGACCACCGGAGTGTGAGAAAGGAGAGACCAAAGGAAGTCAAACGAGTACCATCCGAATCCGAAGTCGGGTTTATTGTTTCCGTAACCGGAACAATAATAATAATAATAATAATAATAATAATAATAATAATGATGATGATGATGATGATAATAATAATAATAATACTAATAATAATAATAACTCTCTCACTCTTCGATTCTAGAGATAGAATCTCTCTCGATTTGGCGATTTGGATGACCACAACGGCGAGCACAGGTCGGGGGAGGGGGAGACCAAGAAAGGACAAAGCACCACGCAATTCACATAATTATGAGGAAACCATCAACACCGGTGTTGGGGATAATGGTGAAGGTTCCCTGGAGGGACACGATGACCAGTTGAGGAGTAATAAGCAGGGGAGTCCTTCGTTCACAGAGTACTTACAGTATGCGCTCAATTCGGCTAAGACATCGATGGGAGGTGAAGCATACCGTTTGGGAGATAAGGAGAAGCAATCAGGAATTGGGGATGACAACGCTGTCAGTGCAAAGACAGCTGAAATTGAGCAGAATCTGGAAAAATTGGACAAAGACAAGGTACTGATCGGGAGTGTGGATGATAGCAAGAAGATTGAATCACCATGGATGAAACAGATCAAGGAAAAACGTCAAGGGATGGGTTTGTTCTTTGTGGAAGAAAGTGTTAACTTAACTGAAATCGATATTGATGTTGATGATTTTGAAGATGAACTCAAAACTTGGCATTACACATTAATGGGTAACGTCATTGGGATGCGACCAACTGTGAAACAGATGACAGACTATGTGGAAAAAAACTGGAATCAGGCTCGCAGGCCAGCAATTCGTTATTTCAAGAAAGGGTGGTTCGCTTTTCGATTCTCTTGTAAGGAGGATATGGATTCAATTCTTCATGGAGGGCCATGGATGATAGGCAGGAACACAATAATTTTGAAGCAATGGAGTCCGTCTTTTTTTGCAAGAAATGGATCGTATCTCCATTGTGTCGGTATGGGTTCTCTTTCCAGACTTAGATCCATATCTATGGACTGAAATAGTACTGAGCAAAATAGCGAGTAAGGTTGGTAAACCATTGTATGCTGATACCACAACAACATTTAAAGAGAGATTGTCATTTGCTAGAGTTCTTGTGGAAATTGATGTTTCACAGGAATAAGCAGATACGATTACAATCAACATACCTAATCTGGGTCAATCAATCCAGCGTATTGAATACGAATGGATTCCCTACTACTGTACTAGTTGTGGGAAATTGGGTCATGTTAAGACCAATTGCAAGAAGGAAAAACAAAAAGTGCAGGTGGTACTCGTTATACACTAGTAAAGAAGAGCTCTCACGGGTTAGGTGGTACCTCAGTTGGTGATGGGTTAGAACCTACTCAACCAGCTGTAATGCATCAAGGACCCCAAGAAAAAGACCCCATTGGAGGCCTTATCACTAACTTAGGACCCCAGATGCTAGGCGGTATCTCAACAGGCTTGAAGCAGACTGAAGGTTAGACTGGTGCACAATCCGACTCAGGATGCGAGGAGCTAGGTCGGGATGCACATTCTAAACCTGATGCTGACTTCTCTCCTATTGTAAGGCGTCAAGGATGCAGTGGGATTGGCTTAAAGGTGATTGGCTCTAATGGTGGTACGGTGAATCAGGAGAAGATGCTTCCTCAAGTTACAATCCTATCTAGAAATCAGTTTGATGCTCTAAGAAGTGGTACTAATGATAGTAATGAGGAGGTACTGCCTCCAATAGGGGACAACGTCCCACCTGATATTCCAAGATGATTATTGCAACTTGGAACATTAGAGGTTGCAACGACCCCGTGAAGCAAGATAAAATTATCAAATTAATTAGGGGTAGGGGGATTGATATTATGGGAATTTTGGAAACTATAGTGAAAGAGAGAAAGGCAGGTGGTATCATTACCAGGAAGTTCAAGAACTGGCAAGTAGTTTCTAACTATAAATGCCACTACAATGGCAGAATCTGGGTCCTTTGAAACTCCAATTGTGGTGGGGTTACTAATATCCAAATAGAAGAACAATTAGTGCATTGTCAAGTTACTCATTATGCAACTGGGCAGAATTTTTGTGTTACTTTCGTTTATGGTTTCAATGATGCTAGAAAACGTAAAGTGTTATGGGATCAACTGGTTAATATCTGTAAGAGAACAACAAAGTGGATGGTTATTGGTGACTTTAATGTTATTCGAAACAGGGGAGAAAAAATCGGGGGAGATGAACCTGATGAGGTAGCTATGGATGAGTTTAATTAGTGCCTCATGGATAGTGGTTTACATGATCTTGCTGGGCAGAGGTGTGATTATACCTGGACTAATAAGCAAGACCCGAATGCTAGGGTTTGGACTAAGATTGATAGAGCATTAGTTAATTTGGCATGGATTTATGAATTTCGTAATTGCTTTGCCCATTTTCTTAACTCTGGAGTGTCGGATCATTCCCCAATAGTTGTAACCGTGCTTCAAAAGGAGAGGATAAGGAGGCGTTTTAGCTTTCTCAACTGTTGGATTAAACACCCGAATTACCACTCTATTGTGAATCAGGCGTGGAATAAGCGTGTTTGGGGAACTGTAGGGTTTAGATTTTTTGCCAAGTTAAAAAATGTCAAGTCTGCTCTTAAGAAAATGCATCAACATCACTTTTCTAGTATTGGTTGCAGGATTAAAGACATTAAGAAGGAAATTAATGACTGCTAAAGCTCGTTGCAGGTGCACCCGATGGATGCTATGCTAATTCAGAGGGAAAGGGATCTGGTAAGGGGTTGGAGAACTCTTAAGGATGCCGAGATTAGCATTCTTACTTGAAGAACTAAGATGGATTCTATTGCGATGAATGATGCACCTACATCTTATTTTCATTCGAGACTTAAGGAAATGCACCAACAACAAATAATAGGCGCTATAAAGGACAAAAAGGGTGTTGATAGACTTGGTACTAAGGAAGTAGTACAAGGTTTTGTGGATTATTACTCTGATCTCCTTGGAAGGAGAATTCCTGTTAAGCAATTGGTACGTCATATTGTTACAAGGGGCAGGTTGGTTCAAGAGGATGATTAGGTGAGTTTGCTGTGTATGCCTCAGGAGGCTGAAATCAGGAGTGCATTATCTGCAACTGGTTCTGATAAGAGCCTAGGTCCGGATGGATTCTCTGCGGGTTTTTTCAAGAGTTCATGGTTACTTATTAAGGCTGATTTTTGTGAGGCGATACTGGAATTCTTCAGGAAAGAAAAGCTATTGAAGCAGGCAAATACTACATTAATTACACTCATACCAAAGAAACAGATTTGTCAGTCTGTGCTCCACTATCGTCCCATCTCTTGCTGTTCCGTCCTTTATAAGACGATCAACAAGTTGCTTGTGAATAGACTAACTGATGTTTTGGAGGGAATTATTGGACAGGAGCAAGCTGCGTTCATTAGAGGACGGAATATTCACGAAAATATTGCATTATCTCAATCTCTTTCAAAGGATATTGAAGGAAATATTTGACTCCGCGTTGTTTGATGAAAATCGACCTTCGTAAAGCTTTTGATTCTCTTCAATGGGAATTTATAAAGCACATGCTACAGAATTTGAATTTTCCTCAGCAATTCACTAACTGGATCATGGCTTGTGTCACAGGCTCTTGGTTCTCGCTTAAGATTAATGGTGCTAGTTATGGTTTCTTCAAAGGAATGGGTGAGGTACGGCATCTCAGAGTGATAGGAGCTGAAGCACAGGTCTCATTTCACCCTAAATGTTGAAAATTGAATCTGAATCTTTTAGTATTTGCAGATGACTTGATGGTTTTCATGAGGGGGGGTGGGGGGGTCATCCTTCTGTTATGGCTGCAACTCGTGCTTTGGATCTGTTTGCAGATCTAACTGGCCTTTATGCCAACAAGGACAAAACATATTCTTTGGAGGTATTCGGGAGGAAGTGAAAGAGTTAATTCTTAATAGTACTGGGTTTAGGGAGGGAACTTTCCCGTGTCGCTATTTGGGGCTCCCATTGAATGACATAATAAACAGAATGGAACATTACTCCATGCTTATTCAGAGGATACATGATATTATTCACAGCTGGTCATCGAATTCTTTGACCTACGCTGGCAGACTGCAGCTTCTTAACTCAAATGTATTTGGGGTTATGAATTACTGGTGCAATAATACCCTCATACCTGCTAATGTTTTAGTGAAAATCACACGATTATGCAGAAATTTTTTCTGGAATGGAACGAGTGATAAGCGATTTTTCCTCAAGAGTTGGGATAGCATTTGTGTGCCTTGGGAGGAAGGAGGGTTTCAAGTTAAAAATCTGCGGGATTGGAACAAAGCGTTGATGATGAAATGGGTCTGGAATCTGTTGAACGATGCAGGAGGAATTTGGGGCAAGTGGGTTCAAGCATATGTCATTGGACGAGGATCTTTATGGGAAATCCGCAAACAAGATATATTTTTTTTTGGTAAAGGGTAAGTGTGTGTATATATATATATATATATATATATATATATATATATATATATATATATATATATATATATATATATATATATCTGTGTAATCAATGTACAAATAAGTGACTACTTCAGCTTATGTAGCCATCTAGCATCTTTAGCATGAATCAGGTATTTGATCTTACACATTATTCTATTCTTGACATCCAATTTAATCAATTTAGCAATACATTGTGGACGCTGCATTTTTCCTTCAATTCTGCAAATGTTTCGACGCCTCCAGATGTAATATATCGCTGCATTAATCATTGCTCTCAGAATGTTGCATTGGAGCTTGGAGCCTCGCATCTTACTTGCCCAAGCAAGTCCATTAAGACGTGGGATCGCTTTCCCGACCCAATCACTTAACACATCTATCACTTGAGCACTCCAATTGCACCCGAAAAACAGGTGATCAAGACTCTCCTCCTCCGCCTCACAAAAATAGCACCGATCAGAGTCAGCAACCCCAACCCTTACCAATTTTTTCCTCGTGTTTAAAGCCCCCCTAAACACTAGCCATGAAATGAAGCTATGTCTCGGGATACTTCAACCACTCCAAACCAGTCTCGCCCACGGTATCTTCGGTCTAGAAAGCCTTAATTCGTGATAGGCCCTCGAAATCGAATACCGAATGCTTGACCCATGCCAAAGACCATTCACGAACAAGATAGTTTTACTGGTACTCTCATCAGTATTCTTTCTGTTCGTGATGAACTCATTGAAAAAACTGGGAGTATTGATCAAGCTACAAGCTTAATTCACAGTTGGACTCAGAGAGGAGAGTTGATTACTAGTCTGACCTACGATTGGTTCAGAAACAAGTATGAACGAAGAGTTTGGTTTAGGGGCTTGAATGCAAGAGTGATTCAACCTAAGCATGGAGTGATTATTTCTCTAGCATGTCAGGAAAAGCTTGCCACTACTGACATATTACAGCGGAAAGGGTTTTCCATTCCAAATAGGTGTGGGCTTTGTAAAGAGAAGGTTGAAACGCACCCTCATCTCTTCTTTGCTTGTAAGTTTTCATCCGCTTTATGGAGAGAGATTCTGATCTGGATGAGTACTCCCGGGCGGAGTAATGCACTGAAGGCAGAACTCATATTGATTAACACAGGGAGACGAAGGAAGCATCGGAAGAGAAATTGGTATTTAGCTACATTGGCTGCCACTACATATTATATATGGGACGAACGGAATGCGAGAATTTTTACAGGTTATGAGCGAGATATAGAAACCTTGTGAAACGAATCAAATTTGATTGCTTTATACGTTTGAATAGTCTTAGCATTTCTATAGATTAAAGTGGAGATAGAAGTATAGAAGAGTTACTTTCATCATAGTTTGAGGTGTGTTTATCACATCTTAGGGGGTATCCTTTTTGTAAGTTTCAGGCTTATTTATTTTCCATTCTTGGAAGAATAAAGGAGTCATAACATTCTTGCAAAATAAATAAATAAATAATAATAATAATAATAATAATAATAATAATAATAATGGTAATAATAATAATAATAATAATAGATGCCCTTCCTGTTCCCTAGTGTCTGTTAGCGATATTTTTGGGGACCATGCTATGTCGTGTGCTGGTACCGTTGGTATCAAGCATAGACATAACCTGATTCGCGACACCCTTTTGGATATCTGTTTCCGATCTGGTATTTCTGCCGGTAAGGAAATAGATGTCGGTTTGGTGGATGGACACGACAACCACCTACGCCCGGCGAATTTGCTTCTTTATTTCTGGGATAGGGGGCGTGATGTGTGTGTCGATCTGACAGGGTCGTCCCCTTTAACCCAGTCTGCGATGGCTGATTTCCTACCTGGTCGCGTGGTCGTTGATGCTGCTCAACGTAAGCGCGCCAAGTATGGAGATTTGCTGAAAATATAGAAAAAAGGGGTTTGTGCGCCAATATCGGCCATAAAAGGGCCGAGCCATAACAAATGAGAAGCTATACGACTTAACTCCAACATAATAACTATTATATAGCTAGCCCTTTTAGGTACTTGAATATTTCCCAATTGCTCGGGTCCATTTACCGTTATTGCTTCTGCGAACATAGTAGCTAAATAATCTGCACCAAGATTGGGTACGGGTTCCTGCCTTTCTCCTTCTGGTCTTTGGGGGAGCTTGATGCTGAGGCTGTTACATTGCTGAAGCGGATTCAAAAATTTTCTATCTCTCAGGATGCGGGGGCTCGTACAGCTGCCTTTATTTTCACTAGACTTAGCTTTGCTATTGCTAAGGGAGTGGGTGCCCAGATAGTATCTCGGCTACCCAATAACTTCTTGTAATTTGTTCTGGTGTTAATGAAAGTTCTGTTCATAATAATAATAATAATAATTGATGGGGGTCGGTAGCCTGCAATGGGTCGCCCGCCATCTGGGCCCTAGGATGGCCCGACCCAGGAATGAAGAGGAGCCTGCCAGGCAGGCCATTAAGCGAGGAGTCACCACTCCAAGGCACCCACCTGCCCGGCAGGGCAACAACGCCCGCCGAGCAGGGCAACTAAGACCCCCTGCATTCTGGTCCTCAAGGTGTTCACATACCCAGCAGGGGCAGGGGAAACCAGGGGCCCTCCCGTCATTTTGCCTAAGGTAAAGAGGAATGAGTGGATGAGGTGAAGCCACTTCTCACCCTCTCGTCCACCCATTCTCCCACTCTCTCTCCTCCTTCCTCTCTCTTGTGGGAAGGTATAAATACTCTTCCATTTCCCATAAAGAAGAGGTCAGAATTTATCTCTCTAGATTCTCACTCTATAACTGCCACCTAGTTCCTCACGAGCTAGGTTCCTAAAGGCAATTCACGGACTGACTTAGGCATCGGAGAGGGATCCCCCGGACACCTCCGGGGCCCTGTGCGTTCATTGTGCAGGGACAGACCGTCTCCGCCGGGAAGGTCCGACTGTCAGAGTGAGGAGAAGGAAAGCTCAAAGGAAGTCAAGCACAGTTCATCTAGGCATCAATAGCATTTGTTAAGATCCGAATTCAAAATCGGGTTTAATTGTTTCCATACCGGAACAATTTGGCACCGTCTGTGGGGACGATCTGGTTGTACCCACGAATCACCCACAAAAATCAACCACAATCAATCACAACAAAAATGCCTGAAATCATAGAGGCAAGCTCCGGGGCGGGTCCGACGGTACCACCGGTGATCCCCCCATATGGAATGCCTGCACCTGGGAGAACGCCTGCTGCAACAATCCCAGAGGTGGGGTGTACCAGCCTTCGTGAGACGCCTGATGAAGGCGCTGCAGTTACAGCTGGGCAGGTTGGCCATCAGAGGCCTAATTTAAACCTCACCCCTACCCAGGTTCTGCAAACTGCAGCCTTCTTCTCAGCGATGCTTAATCAAGAGTTCACTCCAGAAGACTTGGAGAGTGGAGGAGGTGCCAGGGGTACGAAGCGAACCGCCGCTAGGAACATCCAACGGAAAGCACTGAAGGTGTAACACCCCTGATTTTATAAATTAAATTAATTTAAAATTATGTTCGTACTTTTATATTTACGATTGAACTCGTAATTCTCAAAATTATTATAAAACGCGTTTATCGTTCAATCGTTTCAAACTCCTAAAATTCTATTTATCTCGGAAACATATTTTAATTCTTTTTCGATTTATTTTACACATTTAATTTAATTCTTATCGAAAATCTATTTCGACGATTTAAATTCTAAATTCTTTTATTTTTAAGCTCGATTTTCTATATTTATTTTCAAACTCCTAAAATTCTTTTATTTAGCTCGAAACTCATTTATTTTAAGTTTCGTCAAAATATTTATTTTCTTTCCTCGAGAAATCAATTTAATTCATTTTATCGAAAATTTATTATTTATCGGGAAATACTATTTGATCGTCTAATTATTTATTTCTATAAGCTTCGTTTTCACCTCGAGTAATTTATTTACTCATTTTATTTGGCGGCCGATTACTTATTAAATTTTATTAACTCGTTTTAACTTTATTAACTCGTTACGGAATGCGTTTAGTCCGTATTTCTAACCCGATTCATTTAACTAAGCTTTATTCATTCCCTTTTCTTTACTTTTGTGTTCACCGGTTCCTACTTGTCTTCATTCATTCCACCTTATTACACTCACTCCCTCTTATCCTTTGTTTTCCACATTCATTCCCCTTGACTTACTTATCCCACCGCTTCATCCTTGTTCAACCAGCCTTCTCCACTTCTTTTCCCTTCATTCTTTTTCTTTTTCTTCATCTTCATCGCACCTTTCCCCTCTGTATTCTTTTTCTGATCCGTTACTGCTGCTGCTGCCCTCTACCGCTACTGTTGTGTCTGCTGCTGCTGCTCTCTACCGTTACTGCTGCTGCTGCTCTCTGCCGTTACTGCTGCTGCTGCTCTCTACCGCTACTGCTGCTGCTGCTTTCTACCGCTGCTGCTGCTGCTGCTCGTGGATGTTGTTGATATGGTCGGTGTTGCTGCTGTGATTCTTCTTCCTGTCCTTGCTGTTCCGATTCTTTCGCTGCTGCTATTTCTCGAGGTAGCACCTGGTTCTTCTCTTCCTTTTTCCTTCATTTTCTTCTTCCCCTTTTTCGCTTTGTAGATGTGTATGTCGTCGTTTTGTCGATCGGTCGCTTTTCGTGTGCGTCCTGCTGCTGCTGCTTGCTGTTCTGGTGTGTTTGTGTCTGCTGTTTGGGTCGTTGCTTTTGCTGTCTCTCTTCTCGACTTGTTGGTTCGGGTTTGCTGTTTTGAAACTGTGCTACTGTTGTGTTGTTTTCCTCGGCTGTTGCCCCTTTGTTGCTGCTATTGCCAGATTTTCATCATCAGATCGTCCCCTTCTGTTTCACTTGTTTGTCGATGCAATCGTTGTCCTCTAATTTGTGTCGGTTTCTGACTCGTTTGGCATGTATGGTTGGCTGGTTGCCATTATCAAACACGATGTTTTCCGTCCCATTTCGTCTTTCTTTACCTTCTGGTCATCGTTGTTATTCGTCGTTGCTACCGCTATCATTGTTCTGTTACTGCTGGCTATTCTTGTGTTCTTCTTGTTCAACTCAGTTAACTTTAAACTTCAGATTTCCATTTGACACTTAATTCCTTTTTCTATCTTGTGTCAAATACTCATCCCTTCGTTTTTCCTTATCTTGAGTTTGAATATCGTCTTCCCGACCCATTCGTATAAGTTTTAACTTCCCTCGTTAGTTGGGTGTATCTTGTTACCCGTATCCAACACTTGTCTTACTCGTTTGTTTTGCCAACTCGTTTCGTGCTGTAAGCCTGCCTAGAAGACTAGCGATTTGGAGCTGGGACTGATCAAGGACGAGTACGTGTTCATTTTGGATTTCTATTCCAGGTAACTTTAGGACGTTACTCGATTTTATATCGTATGTTTGAGTAGTAGTATGTAGTAAATATTTTAACTTTCATTTTCTAATTTTAGCTATATATTATTGCTAATTATATTAATTTTAAATCATACGCCTTTCTATATTTTTATATCTTTCAATATCGTTTTATAAATCGTTAATAATTTTATAAATTATGATCGTTATAATATTTTGTTGGTTATCGTGACACTAGTAACTAAATAATATCGATTTCATATTTTCGTCATATTTCGTTAATTTCTAATTTTTAACTCAAAATCGTATTTTCATATTATAATCGAGATTTGTATATTTGTTTAATAAATTAATTTTCAGTTTACGATTTATACTAGTAAATGAGAAGATAGTTGATTTAGTTTTAAATACATTTTAGTCGAGACTATTTTCACTAATAAATTCCTATTTGTTTCCGATTGACTATTTTTATTAAAAATTGTATTATTCATAAATCAAAGCTATTTCTTAAAAATAATTTGAAACCTTTATAAAATTCATTTCATTTATATAACTCGTTGACTCAATTAATTTTTGATATCGTTTTTCTTAAAATATCTCTTTTCTAAGATTTATTGTTTTAACTCGATTTCCTAAATTATTTATAAAAATACTATATAATGACCTATCACATTTTATTATTATTTTGAGTAACGAATTTAGAAATATATATATAAGTTACGATAACGACGATAATAATAAAATGTTAATTTTGTTAGAAATGCTATTTTTATACATTTCACTTATTTTAATAACTTACGTATTTTCCGTAAGACTATTTCTATTTTAAGTAAGTTTCTAAAATTAGTAAGTTTCTATTTATAGAAAGTTTCCCTTTTAATATAAAATGGTTATTCCTTTTATCCATATCATTTATATTGATTATAATTACTTTTGACATCGATAATGGCTGTTTTGGAGTTATGGAATAAAGAGAAGTGTGGGGTTAGAGTAATATAGTCTGGGATGTACATTTTTGCCATCAACTATAAAGCTGGTGTGTCTATGTTGAGACACATTGGTCGTTGAACTGAGCATGGTTTGTGCCCAGGAGTGTGTATATTTTGACCTTAAACTTAGATATCGCATCGTGTAAGTCGCCGTCGGGTTGAACTGGATTACGGTTGGTGTCCAGGAGGGGTGTACATTACTTAAGCCAGGACCTCGCTGCACGCAGTCCTGTTATAGTTGAGTTGCCTAGTTAGAGACTGGATTCTGTTATGAGTTAAGTCTACAGTTCTCGAAGCTAGTTTCCAGTATTATCCTAGTGAAAGTCTAGCCTTGTGCACACTAAACAAATTTCCATAACGCCATTTTTGAATATTTTTATTATCGATTGAATTTTTGACTTGCAGGTTTGCAAATGCTTTAAGTTTCGCTGAAAGCTTATTTTATTATATCGTTTTAATGTTTTCTCTTTTTAAGTATTTTGATATAATAATACTATTATTTTTCATATGATATAATATGGCTGGGAGAACGTCCGAGTTACTCCCCACTGACGTGGCTGTTATGTTTATAACATGACAGGTATTTGCTGCTGGGTTTTGGGTGTGAGCTAGCGAGTAGCGTGGATCCTACTCTTTCTACATTTATGTAATTTATGGATTTGTAAACCCATTTGAAGATTTTTACTTTTAGCCCTTTTGTAAAAAGAGGCCTTTGTATTGACTTACCATTTCTTTTAATAAGATATAGTTTGTCAGTGTGTTTTAATCCCAACTCTACGGTGTTTCCGCCACTGTATTGCGTTAGATTTTCTAGGGGATTACAGTTGGTATCAGAGCATGGTTGCTCCCGACGCTTACACCTGATTTTAGGAAAAATACTAGTAAATGATTTGAACATTAAAGAAATATTAGTGAGAGATGGGTAGAAACCTAAATAAGGACTTAACTGTTAGGTTTATATGTTTTTGTAACTCAATGACTAGCATTGAATATTTGTTTCTTTTATCGAGAAGAAGATGAATGTAGAAGATGATGATAGGACGCAGCCCCAGATCGGGACAAGACCTGCTCAAAACTCTCAACGCCTGCTGACTCGAGTGGACAACTTGGTGCTCCAAGAAAGATGCCGATAGTGACTTTTCAGCTCTGGTTTAGTTTGCTCAAGCTACGGGTTAGATGATCAAGAGTAGATTCATGTTCCGTGATGTCGCAGTAGATCCAGATCGAGTGGGACTTTCATTCTCGTGCCTCTGCAAGAAGATGAAGTAATCTATTTACTTTCCTCGTGAACCTTAGAGGTCCTTACTTTCCCTTCTCGGTTTAGGTCTTTATCTTCTAGAATCATTGATTCTTTTCTTCATGCTTCTGCTTCTTATAATTCTTCTCTTACATATCCGCGTCTTCATTCTTGTGATCAATCTTTGTTTTATTCTTCTATTCTACCATCTTTCTCTTGAGATTCTTTGGTTAGACCGGATTCTATTTTAGTGAACCCCGAGTTATAGATGTTGAGGTCTAGTAAACCCTTGTTACCTTATTTGAGGATTGTGATTCTACCCTATTTTCTAAGAAAGTAAGAAATTTTGAGGATTGAGTTGAATGGTATTTGTTGATTGATGGAATTAGGATAATACTTTAGACACTGAACCTTGGGTTATAGGATTCTTCGATTATTTAGAGGACTTAATGTTGAATAATCTTTTGGAGTAGTAAGAGTATATCATTTTTGATGGACACCTAGTACCTAACCTAGAACCAAACTAAGTATAACTGATAATACTACTTTGGGATTCTTACCTGAGGCTTATTGGATGAATGCATCGTGAATATTTGGGATCATATAGTATTGTTTAATAAAATGTTAGCCTGAGTGTGTGGTACCATTAAAGGTTTTTGTTAATATTGTTAGAAATTTTGGTTGACATAGATTACCCGTATTTCTTGTGGATTAGATCGTTGATCTTTGTTTAGGGTTGTAACCTATGAACTTTGGAGTCGAAGGATCTACCTTGTATAAATTGTTGTTAACCTTGAAAGGGAAAACGTATTGCATTTAGAGGTTGGTTTTATCGCGTTGTTTTGAGGAATACTTAATGCGAATCATCTTGATGGATTTATAGTTCAAAACCCTTAGACCAACGAGATTGTGGCTTCGTTGAGTTAATATTTTGGTGGTTTCGCTGATACTATATGATATTTGATGGAATTTTCAGAAACCTTAGTCGAAAGACGTATTTGAAGATGTGAGTGTTCACGCCATTACCTATAGGTTTGAGCGGGTTTGAGGATTCGTTGTACTTTTTCAAGTTTTGTACTTGTGGCATATTAAATATGTTAATGATCATTTTTGAGGATTTCGTACCCGAGCCTTGTTAATTGGTGGTTCTTGTTTGGTGATCCTTACTCGAGAGATTTGGAGTGTACCTCGAGTTCAAACTTTATGAGCTTTGGATTTAGGAGCCTTATCGTTCGCGAGTTTCGGTTTGTCTTATGACCGTTGGAACCTTAATTGACGAGATTAGTTTTTAAAGCATTTGGGGATTAGTATCGTGTCGTTTGAATGATTAGATGGTCACGTAAGACATTTTTGGGATTGTGACCAGTAGTACCACCTAGTGCCTAATATTGGACTTAACGTATTTGATGGAAATAGGAACCCGTGTTGTGAGAGTCGTACCGGGAATCTCGAGATGGTTAACTTCTTCTGTAATTCCTTGAGAGCTCTTTTTGACTCTCAATTTATTCCGTCTTTCCCTTAGCTTTCTTTAATCCGGCTATTTCTCCTTCGGCCAATTCCTTCCTCATCTTCATCGGGTTTGAAACTTTCGTTTCAATTTGTCGTTGACCTTAACTCTATTTATCCGTTTACCCTTTTATTTTTTTTATTTTTTTTCGAACTCATGTTATGAAAAGGTTGACTAATTTTAAAAAAAAAAAAAATTGACTTTTATGAAATTTTAACATTTTGAGTTATAAATTTCAAAACTTTATATTTCGTTTTTGTTTTATTTCTGGTTCCGTTTCAAGGGTCTAAATAATATATTTTAAAGTATTTCGAAATTGTTTAAAATCTTAATTTTGATTTTCAGGTGATCAGGATTTTATGAAAACCTTCTTAATTGCATATATTTTGATTTCTATGAGACTATTAGATAAAACAGTTCTAAATTTTCGAAAAAACTTCGCGTGTCTAAATTTTTGTTTTATCGTTGATAGAACTTTAAATCCGTTATTATAAATGTTTGATGCTTGGTTCGATTTTTATTTACAAACTACAAAATTTGATTTCTCAAATTTTCTTTGGTTTTAAAACAAAATATTGTCGAATTTCTGAATTAAAACATTTCACTGTTGTTTTGAAAATATTTGGGTACTCTTTCCCCCTCGAGTTCGTTTACAAATATTATTTATCGTCATTATTTTATCAACTAATTTTAACTTACGATTTTATTAATTTAAATGATTTCAAACATTGGGAATTGAGCCCAACTCTTCTTGAAATAAATCTTGTCTTCGATTTAGATTTCATATAACGTTTGAAGTGTAAAATTTTAAAAATCGAGATTGTGATGCGAGTTAAGCATTCTCATTTTGTTCAAGTGATATACGTTGTTTTCCACTCTATTATTATGTTTTTGTTAGTTTCGAGGACGAAACTTCTTTTTAGTGGGGAAGATTGTAACACCCCTGATTTTATAAATTAAATTAATTTAAAATTATGTTCGTACTTTTATATTTACGATTGAACTCGTAATTCTCAAAATTATTATAAAACGCGTTTATCGTTCAATCGTTTCAAACTCCTAAAATTCTATTTATCTCGGAAACATATTTTAATTCTTTTTCGATTTATTTTACACATTTAATTTAATTCTTATCGAAAATCTATTTCGACGATTTAA
The DNA here is from genome assembly GCA_958450325.1 of Agrostemma githago. Classification (NCBI taxonomy): domain Eukaryota; kingdom Viridiplantae; phylum Streptophyta; class Magnoliopsida; order Caryophyllales; family Caryophyllaceae; genus Agrostemma; species Agrostemma githago. The sequence continues at coordinate 17,680,880 of OY288247.1, read as the reverse complement.
ATTCTAAATTCTTTTATTTTTAAGCTCGATTTTCTATATTTATTTTCAAACTCCTAAAATTCTTTTATTTAGCTCGAAACTCATTTATTTTAAGTTTCGTCAAAATATTTATTTTCTTTCCTCGAGAAATCAATTTAATTCATTTTATCGAAAATTTATTATTTATCGGGAAATACTATTTGATCGTCTAATTATTTATTTCTATAAGCTTCGTTTTCACCTCGAGTAATTTATTTACTCATTTTATTTGGCGGCCGATTACTTATTAAATTTTATTAACTCGTTTTAACTTTATTAACTCGTTACGGAATGCGTTTAGTCCGTATTTCTAACCCGATTCATTTAACTAAGCTTTATTCATTCCCTTTTCTTTACTTTTGTGTTCACCGCTTCCTACTTGTCTTCATTCATTCCACCTTATTACACTCACTCCCTCTTATCCTTTGTTTTCCACATTCATTCCCCTTGACTTACTTATCCCACCGCTTCATCCTTGTTCAACCAGCCTTCTCCACTTCTTTTCCCTTCATTCTTTTTCTTTTTCTTCATCTTCATCGCACCTTTCCCCTCTGTATTCTTTTTCTGATCCGTTACTGCTGCTGCTGCCCTCTACCGCTACTGTTGTGTCTGCTGCTGCTGCTCTCTACCGTTACTGCTGCTGCTGCTCTCTGCCGTTACTGCTGCTGCTGCTCTCTACCGCTACTGCTGCTGCTGCTTTCTACCGCTGCTGCTGCTGCTGCTCGTGGATGTTGTTGATATGGTCGGTGTTGCTGCTGTGATTCTTCTTCCTGTCCTTGCTGTTCCGATTCTTTCGCTGCTGCTATTTCTCGAGGTAGCACCTGGTTCTTCTCTTCCTTTTTCCTTCATTTTCTTCTTCCCCTTTTTCGCTTTGTAGATGTGTATGTCGTCGTTTTGTCGATCGGTCGCTTTTCGTGTGCGTCCTGCTGCTGCTGCTTGCTGTTCTGGTGTGTTTGTGTCTGCTGTTTGGGTCGTTGCTTTTGCTGTCTCTCTTCTCGACTTGTTGGTTCGGGTTTGCTGTTTTGAAACTGTGCTACTGTTGTGTTGTTTTCCTCGGCTGTTGCCCCTTTGTTGCTGCTATTGCCAGATTTTCATCATCAGATCGTCCCCTTCTGTTTCACTTGTTTGTCGATGCAATCGTTGTCCTCTAATTTGTGTCGGTTTCTGACTCGTTTGGCATGTATGGTTGGCTGGTTGCCATTATCAAACACGATGTTTTCCGTCCCATTTCGTCTTTCTTTACCTTCTGGTCATCGTTGTTATTCGTCGTTGCTACCGCTATCATTGTTCTGTTACTGCTGGCTATTCTTGTGTTCTTCTTGTTCAACTCAGTTAACTTTAAACTTCAGATTTCCATTTGACACTTAATTCCTTTTTCTATCTTGTGTCAAATACTCATCCCTTCGTTTTTCCTTATCTTGAGTTTGAATATCGTCTTCCCGACCCATTCGTATAAGTTTTAACTTCCCTCGTTAGTTGGGTGTATCTTGTTACCCGTATCCAACACTTGTCTTACTCGTTTGTTTTGCCAACTCGTTTCGTGCTGTAAGCCTGCCTAGAAGACTAGCGATTTGGAGCTGGGACTGATCAAGGACGAGTACGTGTTCATTTTGGATTTCTATTCCAGGTAACTTTAGGACGTTACTCGATTTTATATCGTATGTTTGAGTAGTAGTATGTAGTAAATATTTTAACTTTCATTTTCTAATTTTAGCTATATATTATTGCTAATTATATTAATTTTAAATCATACGCCTTTCTATATTTTTATATCTTTCAATATCGTTTTATAAATCGTTAATAATTTTATAAATTATGATCGTTATAATATTTTGTTGGTTATCGTGACACTAGTAACTAAATAATATCGATTTCATATTTTCGTCATATTTCGTTAATTTCTAATTTTTAACTCAAAATCGTATTTTCATATTATAATCGAGATTTGTATATTTGTTTAATAAATTAATTTTCAGTTTACGATTTATACTAGTAAATGAGAAGATAGTTGATTTAGTTTTAAATACATTTTAGTCGAGACTATTTTCACTAATAAATTCCTATTTGTTTCCGATTGACTATTTTTATTAAAAATTGTATTATTCATAAATCAAAGCTATTTCTTAAAAATAATTTGAAACCTTTATAAAATTCATTTCATTTATATAACTCGTTGACTCAATTAATTTTTGATATCGTTTTTCTTAAAATATCTCTTTTCTAAGATTTATTGTTTTAACTCGATTTCCTAAATTATTTATAAAAATACTATATAATGACCTATCACATTTTATTATTATTTTGAGTAACGAATTTAGAAATATATATAAGTTACGATAACGACGATAATAATAAAATGTTAATTTTGTTAGAAATGCTATTTTTATACATTTCACTTATTTTAATAACTTACGTATTTTCCGTAAGACTATTTCTATTTTAAGTAAGTTTCTAAAATTAGTAAGTTTCTATTTATAGAAAGTTTCCCTTTTAATATAAAATGGTTATTCCTTTTATCCATATCATTTATATTGATTATAATTACTTTTGACATCGATAATGGCTGTTTTGGAGTTATGGAATAAAGAGAAGTGTGGGGTTAGAGTAATATAGTCTGGGATGTACATTTTTGCCATCAACTATAAAGCTGGTGTGTCTATGTTGAGACACATTGGTCGTTGAACTGAGCATGGTTTGTGCCCAGGAGTGTGTATATTTTGACCTTAAACTTAGATATCGCATCGTGTAAGTCGCCGTCGGGTTGAACTGGATTACGGTTGGTGTCCAGGAGGGGTGTACATTACTTAAGCCAGGACCTCGCTGCACGCAGTCCTGTTATAGTTGAGTTGCCTAGTTAGAGACTGGATTCTGTTATGAGTTAAGTCTACAGTTCTCGAAGCTAGTTTCCAGTATTATCCTAGTGAAAGTCTAGCCTTGTGCACACTAAACAAATTTCCATAACGCCATTTTTGAATATTTTTATTATCGATTGAATTTTTGACTTGCAGGTTTGCAAATGCTTTAAGTTTCGCTGAAAGCTTATTTTATTATATCGTTTTAATGTTTTCTCTTTTTAAGTATTTTGATATAATAATACTATTATTTTTCATATGATATAATATGGCTGGGAGAACGTCCGAGTTACTCCCCACTGACGTGGCTGTTATGTTTATAACATGACAGGTATTTGCTGCTGGGTTTTGGGTGTGAGCTAGCGAGTAGCGTGGATCCTACTCTTTCTACATTTATGTAATTTATGGATTTGTAAACCCATTTGAAGATTTTTACTTTTAGCCCTTTTGTAAAAAGAGGCCTTTGTATTGACTTACCATTTCTTTTAATAAGATATAGTTTGTCAGTGTGTTTTAATCCCAACTCTACGGTGTTTCCGCCACTGTATTGCGTTAGATTTTCTAGGGGATTACAGAAGGTTGGTCAGGGGTACCAACAAGCCCAGAAACGCATTATCAGCAATCAAGAGCAGCCAGCTCAACAACAAGCGTTCTCTATACACACTACAGAGTCCACGGCTGCCAGGGAAAAGAGGGGTCTGGCTCAAGGCCTCCAGGACCGAATGAGGCATAAAGAGCCTGCATCTAAACGTCTGAGAGAAAAGCAGGGCGGAGTCTTCTCCAGGTTGACCCCAGCAGCAGAGGAGCAGCCAGCTCCGGGGCTATCTCAAAGCCTGCAATCCAGGCTCAACCGGGGGCGACCACTCGAGTCAAGGCATCGCCAGGGCGACAACCTTGATCAGCCCCAGAGAAAGAGATCTAGACATCCCTCCCCCGATAGGGAAGACGAAGCTATAAGCAGGCTGCCACCATGGCACTGCTCCCCCAGTGCAAGGAAACCGACCCCTGGAAAATGGGATGACCACGGTTACCACTCTGGGGGGAGCAGGTCACGAGTGGTAGGCAGACCCACCAAAACACCTCTCCACCCTGACGTACAAGAGTACCCCATCCCAAAAATTAAAATGCCCTCCGTCAAATTCGACGGGACTTCAGACCCAGAAGATCATTTGGCAGCATTTGAAAGTCACATGGGCATGTATGATGTAGACGACGCAGTCTGGTGCAAAGTCTTTCCAACTACCCTGGTTGGGCTAGCATTGGGATGGTTCAGGGATCTTCGTCAGGGATCGATCAGCTTCTTCATAGAGCTAGCTGAAGCTTTCTTAGAGCAATACGTAGGGAACAAGAGGCGTCGGCTCACTCGGTTTGACCTGATGACCCTAAAACAGAAGAAGGGGGAAAGTGTTAGAGAGTACCTAAGGAGATTTGACCTGTCCTACCAGCAGGTCAGGGAGATTGACGACTCGACTGCTGCATACGCTCTGACCATCTCACCGCTCCCAGGGGAGATGAAGAACCAGATGATCAGAGCTCAGCCTGAGACCCTGGCTAAAGCCAGAAAAATTGCCGAGGGCTTCATACTGCAGAAAGAGTTCCACAGCCTGCCGGATACCCCCGCAGGACCGACCAGGCTGCAGGGGGGACCGCAGGGTGGACGTGGCAGGAACGAGCAGAACAGATAGAAGGATGTGGGGGGGGATACCCCAAGAAAAGAACGCACAGCGTACCAACCCAGATTCGATAACTACACAGCCCTTAACAAATCCAGGGCAGAGATTTTCGAACTGGAGAAAGAGACGGCTAAATGGAATCGCCCTAATAAGCCTCGCAGCCCAAAAGGAGACCCGAAATTTTTTTGCACGTTCCACGAATGTGTGGGGCACACCACCGAGGAGTGCCGCCACCTGAAAGACAAAATTGAGAAGCTTATCATAAATGGCTGGCTGAGCAATTACGCAGCAAGAAACAAAAGCCGGAAAGACGTAGCAGATAAGCCTGAAGGCTCAGCGCAGACTCGCATGATAATCCATGTGATATCAGGGGATGCGGAGGGCCAAGCAAGCAGGAGAAGCCAAAAAAGGCAAATCCGAGAGTTGCGAAATCAAATCTACTATGCTGAGAGGGCAGGAAGTTCCAAGGGCACGACCCTGAGCATCACCCCCGAGGATGCTGGGCGGGTAATATACCCCCACAGTGACCCTCTGGTACTGTCCCTTGAAATCAGCAACCACATCGTAAAAAGATGCATGGTAGATACAGGAGCGTACACCAATCTATTGTATAAGGATGCATTTGAAAGGATGAACCTAGAAAAAAGGCACCTTAAGCCAGCCTCTGGATCCCTGTATGGGTTTAGCCGGGCAGGTGTACTCCTCATGGGTATCATTGACTTACCGGTAACATTTGGGGAAGGAGCCTCTGCCAGGAATGTCAGGGCCTCATTTGTTGTAGTAGACGCGAGGTCTGCATACAACGCCCTGATAGGCAGAGCTACCTTGGACGAAATCGAAGCAGCCATATCAATCAGGGCTCTGACTATAGCCTATGTAACAGATTTTGGCATGTAAGGGAAAATTCACGGGGACTAGGAGTCAGCCAGACAATGCTATTCTGTGGCCCTGCAAACCCATGAAACCGAAAGAAAGGGAAAAAGAAAAGCTGACAGTTCCCCCAGCAGGGAGGGTGAGATCCTAGCCAGACAGCAGGCAGCTGACCACCAGGAACCTGGGGGGGAGAGTATGCTGGTGGACCTAGAGCCTGACAGACAAGTCCTCATGGGAGCCGATCTGGAGGCATCCTACCAGACGGAGCTAGTCAGGGTCCTGAGGGATAATAGGGACGTGTTGGCCTACTCGGCAGACGAAATGCCAGGGGTCGACCCGGCTTATATCGTTCACAGGCTGAACGTGAATCCGGACGCCCGCCCTGTGAAACAAAAGAAAAGAAACATGTTCGCAGAGAAGGACCTAGCCATAAAGGAGGAAATAGAAAAACTTTTGAAAGCAGATTTCATTGAAATCTGTGATTACCCTGAATGGCTGGCAAATGTTGTAATGGTGAAGAAATCCCAGGCGCCTGGAGAATGTGCGTGGACTTCACGAATCTCAACAAGGCCTGGCCAAAAGACTGTTATCCTCTTCCCAGAATAGACCAGCTGGTAGACGCCACCAGTGGGTACTCCACGCTAAGCTTTCTGGATGCCTTTTCAGGGTACCATCAGGTGTACTTGTGGCAGCCTGAGAGGGTGAGGTGTGCCTTCATCACCAGCCATGGCACTTATATGTACAAAATGATGCCGTTTGGACTGAAGAACGCAGGCGTCACCTACCAGCGATTAGTAGACAAGGTCTTTGAGAAATAGAAGGGTAGGAATTTGGAGGCCTATGTCGACGATGCAATCGTAAAAAGCAAAGGGGACAAGGAACACTTGACGGACCTACAAGAAACCTTCTCCTCCCTGCGCGCTTACAAGATGAAGCTCAACCCCAAGAAATGCACATTCGGAGTTCGCTCCAGAAAATTCCTGGGTTTTCTGGTCAGCGAAAGGGGGATAGACGCCAACCCTGAAAAGGTTCAGGCAGTCTTGGACCTTCAAGAACCGAAGACCATTAGAGATATCCAGCGCCTAACTGGCAGGATGGCTGCCCTGGCAAGCTTCATCGCCAGGTCAGCAGACAAATCAACTCTATTCTTCAAGGTGTTGAAAGGCAACAAACAGTTTAAATGGGAAGACGAGCAAAAGGAAGCCTTTAGACAACTAAAGGAACATTTGAAAAAACTCCCTACCCTGGCAAGACCAGTGGCAGGGGAAAAACTTTTCCTTTACATCGCTGTGACCAACTCGACAGTAAGTGCAGTTATCTTAAGAGAGGAAGCAGGCTCTCAACAGCCCATATACTTCGTGAGTCATGCCCTGGGGGCAGCTGAGAAAAATTACCCAGTGGTTGAGAAGTCAGCATACGCACTCGTCGTTGCAGCCCGAAAGCTCAGACCATACTTCAAAGCATACCCTGTTATAGTACTAACAGACCAACCATTGCAAAAAGTCCTAGAAAAATTAGAGAAATCAGGAAGGTTGCTGAAATGGGCCGTCGAGTTAAGCGGGCTCGGAATATCCTATCAGCCCTGGGCAGCCATTAAAGCGCAAGTGATGGTGGGATTTGTCGTGGATCCCGCCACCAATTAAATAACCGGCTATCACCTAGTGGGTAGCTAGGGTAAGTCGGGTCGTGTCCTCGGAGACGGTATTGCAAGGTTTAGACTAAATCGGCCTAGAACTAGACTACGCTACCAAACAACACAAAGAACTAATACTAGATGAATTATGATGAGAGGAGAAGTAGAAAGTGAACTAACAATCAACTAGGCTAAACGAGGTTAAGCTAGAATAACTAAACACAAACAAATTATCAAACTAAAGAAATGATGACTAACTAACAAGATGGATCAAATATGGAAGGAAAGGAGTGGGTTAGGTCGGGTTCATAAGTGTAGTAGGGTGACTTAGGTTGATTAAGGGTGTAGGTGCCTCCTAATTGCTAGGTTCGGTCCGGGCGATAGCAACTTAAACCGATGTCGATAACAATGCTCAACATATCCACACTCAAGCAAACAATGGGTAGAAGAAAACTAGCATGAGAAGCATGGCCACTACAACTCATACAAGCATATCAACAAACACATGGTATGCTAAATGTGTGACTAACAATAAAGAATCACCCTTTACCCCCAATCAAACCCAAATCAACCATAATCTACCCTTAATCCCCCTACTAACCCACAAATAAACTACTCACTCATGATCAAACTAACTACAACAATAACAAGAGAAAACATCACCATAACCCTAACATTCATCATTAAGAATAATAACAATCAATAACCACAAACACCAAGTAAAAATTCAAACTTGATTCAATAACAATAAACAAGAGAAAAGAAAGATTATACCAACACTAGATGAAGGAAAAGATGAAATCTTGCATAAAAGAGAAACCCAAATAATCCCAAGGTTGTCAATCTTGGAGAAATCTTCAAGAATCTTCTTAATACAAGACTAATTAACTAAGATTAACTAATAATTATGAAGAGATTCAAACTAATATGAAGAACTAAATCTAGGGTTTATATGTTGTAGTGAGACTTAAGAGAGGCTAAACTAATGTAAGATACATAAACAATACAAGAGGTAAGTATTTATAGGGTTCCAAATGGAAGGGAGAAGAGAAGAATAAAATGCGGACTACAGACAGGTGGTCCCGACCGGGACGGACCATCCCGACCGGGACGGACCCACCATCCCGACCGGGACGGGTTGGTCCCGACCGGGACGGCTCTGCAGTAGCCTCTCCAATTGTGCACTTCATCCCCGACGGGATGAGGTGCATACCCGTCGGGGATGGGTCTTGTAGGCCTCCATTATGATCCTTTTGGTCCCTCCTTGCCTCTCATGGACTTCTCATCGATTCTCGGGACTCGGGATCGGGTCTCGGGACTCGGGTCGGGTCTCGGGACTCGGGTTGGGTCTCGGGATCGATTCCGGAGCATCGAGTCATCGTTCCTTTACTCCGTTGGCTCCAAAATGTGTATGTATAGAGTCGGAATCGCTCCAACTCCTACAAATCGGTCTCGGGAACCTGAAACGAACTAAAGAAAGCATAAGAAGCCCCTAAACCGCTCCCAAGGAGCGATTCTACAAGGAAAATGGAACCAAAACACTACAAAATAGGCACTACAAACCACACTTATCAACTCCCCCACACTTAACCCTTACTCGCCCTCGAGTAAGCACAAACTAACTACTATACTAGCCGAATGGGTATTAGCGCACCCTACGCCCTTTCAACTCACGCGAGTGCACTTAGAGGAAAAGTGCACCCCGCAAGGCAAGTCGGGTCTTGCGACAAAACCGTGGATGCAACCGGACACAAGACACATAAACAAGCAAACGCACAAACGAACACACAAAAGGTTGCACCCAAAAGAAAGGAAATACCGCTTCCCTCAAACAAGCGGTGAAAGAAGCACCGGTTTAGGACTCGAGGTAAGTGACAACGTTCCCAAGCTAGCAATACAAACCGAGGTGGACTAAACCCTAATAGTATGACGATAAAGCAACAAAAAACGTTGGTAACTTACCTAGGTTCCTCCTAACCTTCTAAGAACGTACTACGGGACGATCGGCGGAGTGGGAAGTGAAGAACCACGGTGTTAGTCGACACTGTAGGTAAGTGAGACCCCGCCCCCTTTAGCGTGAGCCAAGAGGGTCGTCCCGTGTCCGAAACCGCCTAACTAGTCCAAGTAAAAAGGTGGAAATATGCAAAATGAGGGAAGACCGACTAATACCGCTATCATCCTTCCTCGGGACTCGGTCCTTTGGTAGGCTCTTCACGGCAAAAGTCGGAAAAATGCTTATTTTTGTGGGGATAAAATCTTTTTGTGAAACGATTTTCTTTTGGCATTTTCTCTTTTCTTTTGCATTTTTGTTTTGCTTTGCCATGCCATTTCTTTTTCTTCTTTTCTATTTTCTTTTTGGCTTTTGTGCCTTTTCTTTTCTTCATTCTTTTCTTTCTTTCATTTTCTTTTCTTTTTCTTTTCTTTGCCCTTTTTGGCAAGATTTGGCTTATTGGCATTTCTTTGTATGACAAGAAAGAGAGAACTCAACACATTGCAATTTTATTTGTGGTTATGCGTAGGAGGTAGGGGAATGGGTGAGTCGGGACGGGCCCTTCCCTTCAAACCCACAAAAAGTGGAGAACTTGGACTAATCAAACAATCCCAAACACGGTCACCTAGGGGACGGGACTCGGTAACCAAGGCCTTTTCACACCGTGGGTGGTCATAATGGTCAAAATGCAAATCCCGTAGTAAATTCCTAGTAAGTTAGGTGGACTCAAGGTAAGAAACCAACGAAATCATTGATTTAGGGTCATTCTACTAGACTAAAGTCCAAGACTCGATCTATACTACTAGGAAGAGAAAGTAAACACTCACACACTAGCCTCTAAACCGGGTTTTCGAAAACCATTTACACACAAGACACACAACAAAACACAAAACAAAGACTCGATAAAAACAAAAGAAAACAAGAAGCAAAAGCAACAAAACAAGAACAACACAAAACAAACACATAAAGAACACAAACACCACCCCTATCATCAAACAAGTCTCCAAATCCACCACAATCTTTACAAAGCTCCTCCCGAGCATACTTCATCACAAAACTCCTCCAAACTCCGCGAGAGGTAAAGGAGAAAAAGGGATAAAGATGATACCGGAAGTCTTGAAAGCTCTCCAAAGCTAATGGCGATTAGGCAACCTATAAGGACAAGAGGGGGGCAAAACACGCAACAAAACAAATATACGACACAATGACACAAAAGGAAAACACACAAAATGAAAATCTTTTTGATTTTTGTGAAAATTTTTCAAATTTTTAGGGTTTTTAAAGATTTTTTTTGAAAAAACTACGAAAATAAGACTAACTATGCTAGAATATCGCTCCCCCACACTTAATTCGAGCCATGTACTCATGCTCGACCGTAGTGTATGGAGCACAAAAGAAAAGAAACTATGAAAATAAAGCTAAAAATCAAAAAGTGGGGAAAAAGGGTAGAAGGCGTCCGGCCGGGGTGTAGTCAAGTCACCATGGGCCGAGACAAGAAAAAGATATGGAAGGGGAAAGAAAATAAAAAGAAGGAAATAAAAGGAAATGGGAGGGGAGGGCTAGGTGTAATCAAGTCACCTAGCCCGGATTCCGCCTAAATCCGACTAAATCCAACAAAAAGGTGAAAATCTTGAAAAATTTGGATTTTGAAATGACTCTCGATGTAGTCACGTCATCGAGAGTCGGGAGCAAGCACACTAAGGCCTTGAAGGCCACCATGACACAAATGATAAGAGGGAAAGGGAATATACAAAGAAGACAAGCTATAAAAACGGAAAAGAGAGGATAGTTGTCTTACCATACGGTTACCAACTCACTCGCTCCATCGTCTCATAAGTCAAAATAGGCACTTAGCTTGTCCAAGTCGTCGTTATTCCTCTCCAATTGCGGTCCGGTTCCATGGTTGGGGCACAAATGCAAAAGAGGCGGGTTTTTGATGCAAAAGACGGTTTGAAGTGAATAGAAAGTGAAGTGAAAACGTGCATGTGGGGTGTAAGTGTCATACAATGAGAGTAAGGACATGTAGGGAGGTTGGGAGGGGGTATAAAGTGGTTGGGTGGTCTCAAACAACGAAGAAAAGAGTCAACGGAGGACAGGGGGTCCATCCCGGTCGGGATGGGTGGTCCCGGTCGGGATGGCTGTCTCGTCCCGGTCGGGAAGACCTCGTCCCGGTCGGGACGGACTGCCAGTGAGCCCAACTTTTGTGAACCTCATCCCGAACGGGATGGCATCCTTCCCGGTCGGGATGGGCCTTCCATCCCGGTCGGGATGACCTCTTCTAGGCCGGGAAGAGTCTCCAAACCCTCTATAGCACCCAAAAGCTCGAACCGAGCCTCAAAAACCGACTTCCCTTTACACTATCCAAGCTCCAACTATGACCACTCTTCCCTAGGAATCACTTCCACTTCATACCTATCACAATAAACTCAAACCACACATCAAATTCCCTCCCTCACAACGCTCATCAATCATCCAAATGATCAAGAAATTCACAAAACCAAACAAATTACAAGAGAAAGAGATATATACAAAGAGACGGTTCTTGTGGAACTCCGTCAAACCAAGGTGGTACTTTCTTCAATCTTTTTCAACACCCAAAACTAATTCCATCTCCATCGAGGGCACGAAGGAACAAGTCGAACGCCCTAGCAAAGTCCTCAATCAAGCTAGTAACATAAGCATCCACAAGCCAAGGTTCTTCATGATCTTGTCTCGACGTTCCCGGGGCATCCCGATCTACTAAGTTCAATGGCTTGAACTTGTACTTTCGATCCTTCGGTATATACCCAAACGTCCATCTATCCTCATGTGGCCCCAAGGGAGGCTCATCTTCATCCTTTTTGCTCTTCAACTTGTAATTGGACCCATGACATGGGCTCTCATTCTCCTCCAAATCGGAGTCATCATCCTCAAGTACATTCGAGTACTTTTTCAAGCTTTGTCCCGGTTCTTCCCCTAAATCGATGTTTTCCTTGGCTTGGATCATATTGCATGACTCATCGTTAGTAGGCGAAGTGTTACCTTGAAGGTCAAACACTAGCTTCTCCTCGCCTAACTCGAATGTGATCCTACCGTTCTTCACATCGATCATGGCACCGGCGGTATGTAAAAATGGGCACCCAAGAATAATGGGAGTGATCTCATCTTCCCGCATATCGAGCACGATAAAGTCAACCGGAATGAAGAACTTACCGATTCTCACCGGCACATCCTCTAGAATCCCCAATGGCCGGTTGAATGAACTATCGGCCATTTGGAGCGTGATAGAGGTACTTTTAAGCTCCTTCATCCCAAGTCGGCAACAAATGGAGTAGGGAATGATGCTTACACTCGCACCCAAATCACATAAAGCTCTTTCGATCTTGTAGTGCCCTATGGTGCAAGGGATCGAGAACCTACCCGGATCCTTCAACTTTGGAAGCGTAGAACCTTGAATGAGCTCGCTCACCACCCTTGTGAATGCGATGGTCTCTTCCTTGTCGACGGATCTCTTCCTAGCCAATATTTCTCGCATAAATTTTCCATATGCCGGGATTTGGGTAAGTATCTCGGTGAATGGGACACTCACATCCAACTTCTTCACTATGTTAAGGAACTTGTCATATTGAGTGTCCACCTTAGTCTTCGTTTGCCTTGATGGGAAAGGCAACTTTACTTGATATTTATTTGGCTCAATCGGGGTGGACTCTTCAAATGACACTTTCTTTTTACCCTTATCTTTAGCTTGAGGTGTGGTTTGCTTGTCTTGTTGAGGTTTCTCAACCTCCCATAAGACTTGCTCCTCTATTGGATTATCAAGGGTTGAGCTTTCTTGAGTTGGAGGTGTCACCTTTCTTGTCGATTCTTGCATTGGCTCTTGCTCACTAGGAAATTGAGGGGATTCATAAGATGTACCTCTCCTTGTGGTGATGGCATTTACATGCTCAAATTTCGGTGTTTCTCCTTGAGAAGGTAGTTGTCCTTTTTGTCTTGAGGAGCTCCCCGAAGCATGTTGAGATACTTGAGTTTCAAGCATCTTCATACGGGCATCTCTTGTCGCGTTTTCCCCTTGAATATAAGCAAAGAGCTCTTGATGGTTTCTTGTTATGTCCATTTGACTCTTTTGCATATCCATCATAGATTTTTGGATATCGAATCCCCGAGGTGGAGATGATGGATTATGCGGAGTATCGGTGATGGCTAGAGGGATGCCATAGTCATGAGTAGGAGACCGGCTCCTAGGCTTGCTTTGTTGTTGATTGCCTTGATTTGCTTGTTGTTGACGGTTCCCTTGGAACCCATGAGAATTGCCTTGATTAAGGCCTTGGTTGTTGCCATGGTTGTGGTTTTGATAGCCTTGGTTGAAGTTCCCTTGTTGGAACCCTTGATTGTTGTTGAATGAACCTTGGTTACCTTGCTTGAAGTTGTTGAAAGGCCTTGAGTTGCCTTGGTAACCTTGGTTGTTGTCCCTTAAGGGAGGTGGAACATAAGGACGATGTTGTTGTTGGTGTTGAAAAGCTTGTTGTTGAGGGACTTGATTGGAAGCTTGGTATTGATTGGAATAGGAAGTACCTTGCTTGAATGCTTGAAAGGCATTCACTTGCTCAATACTCCCTCTACAATGCATAGGGTCATGACCAACGATTCCACAATTATCGCACATCCCATAATAAGGCAAAGGAGGTGCAAATCCTAAAGCATTCACTTCATAAACCGAGGCTTGGTTGGAGGAACCGATGCTTTGGACTTGAGTGAGGTGGCCTTTAAGTTTCTTGTCAATGGATTCCATGTGTGTCTTCAATTGAGCCCCAAGGTCAATGCTTAATTGAGTTATAGCATCAACCTCGTGCCTACCTCCTCGGTTTGCCTTCCTAGGCCTAGAGTATTGCGAGTTATGCACCGCCATCTCTTCGATTCTTGCCCAAGTTTGGTCATCATCGACCTCGGTGAACCTACCATTGGAGCCCATATTAAGTATAGTTCTTGAGTCCTCATAAAGACCATTCCAAAATTGTTGGACCAAGAACCATTGTGAAAGTCCATGATGAGGGCATGATCTAACCAATGACTTAAACCGCTCCCAAGCTTCATATAAGCTCTCTTCATCCCGTTGTTGGAAACCGGTAATGGAGGCCCTAAGCAAATTAGTCTTCTCCGGAGGGTAGAAAGTTTGGTAGAATGCCAATGCAAGTTTCTTCCAAGTGTCGATGCCCATGGTTGCCCTATCGAGACCTTTAATCCATTGCTTCGCCTTTCCAATAAGAGAAAATGGAAATAAAACCCATCGGATTTGATCTTGTGTAACCCCGGGTTGAGAGATAGCGTCGCAATAATCGGAGAAGGTCTCCATATGTTGGTGCGGGTCTTCGGAGGGCAAACCACTAAATTGGTTCCTTTCCACAAGTTGGATGAAATGGGTCTTGGCCGTAAAATTTCCGGCATAAGCGGCCGGTAGAGCATTGGGTCCCGGCAAGACATCTTCCGTAAATGTAGAGTGGGAGGAAAATTTCGGCATTATTGAATGTAAGGGAGAAGATGGTGTAGACGGAGTTGATGTAGATGTAGATGGGGAACTAGGACTAGAATCTCCGAAGGGATTGGTGAAATTCCCTTCGGCCGTCTCTTGATATGCTTCCTCACTATCGCTTCCTTGAGCTCGTTCTTGATGGGTATTGCTTGCACTTGGTTGAGAGATCCTAACCCGGTTAATCGTCCGTTGGATAAAAGCTCGAAAAAGCCTCTCCGGCTCTGGATTAAAGAGAAAGGATTCGCCTCCCCGCCTAGGCATACACTACACACTAGAACAAACGTGAGAACACCTAGTGCTTTATGGGCACTAGGTAACGACAATAAGCAAGCACAACTAGAGACAAAGAGAAAAGAAAGCTAAGAAATCAAGGAAAACTAGAGAATATTCACAAGAGATGATAGAAGGGCACAAAGAAGGGTAACTAAGTCTAGAAATAAGCAAACAAAGTCTAAACAATGCACCGTCCCCGGCAACGGCGCCAAATTGATGGTGGGATTTGTCGTGGATCCCGCCACCAATTAAATAACCGGCTATCACCTAGTGGGTAGCTAGGGTAAGTCGGGTCGTGTCCTCGGAGACGGTATTGCAAGGTTTAGACTAAATCGGCCTAGAACTAGACTACGCTACCAAACAACACAAAGAACTAATACTAGATGAATTATGATGAGAGGAGAAGTAGGAAGTGAACTAACAATCAACTAGGCTAAACGAGGTTAAGCTAGAATAACTAAACACAAACAAATTATCAAACTAAAGAAATGATGACTAACTAACAAGATGGATCAAATATGGAAGGAAAGGAGTGGGTTAGGTCGGGTTCATAAGTGTAGTAGGGTGACTTAGGTTGATTAAGGGTGTAGGTGCCTCCTAATTGCTAGGTTCGGTCCGGGCGATAGCAACTTAAACCGATGTCGATAACAATGCTCAACATATCCACACTCAAGCAAACAATGGGTAGAAGAAAACTAGCATGAGAAGCATGGCCACTACAACTCATACAAGCATATCAACAAACACATGGTATGCTAAATGTGTGACTAACAATAAAGAATCACCCTTTACCCCCAATCAAACCCAAATCAACCATAATCTACCCTTAATCCCCCTACTAACCCACAAATAAACTACTCACTCATGATCAAACTAACTACAACAATAACAAGAGAAAACATCACCATAACCCTAACATTCATCATTAAGAATAATAACAATCAATAACCACAAACACCAAGTAAAAATTCAAACTTGATTCAATAACAATAAACAAGAGAAAAGAAAGATTATACCAACACTAGATGAAGGAAAAGATGAAATCTTGCATAAAAGAGAAACCCAAATAATCCCAAGGTTGTCAATCTTGGAGAAATCTTCAAGAATCTTCTTAATACAAGACTAATTAACTAAGATTAACTAATAATTATGAAGAGATTCAAACTAATATGAAGAACTAAATCTAGGGTTTATATGTTGTAGTGAGACTTAAGAGAGGCTAAACTAATGTAAGATACATAAACAATACAAGAGGTAAGTATTTATAGGGTTCCAAATGGAAGGGAGAAGAGAAGAATAAAATGCGGACTACAGACAGGTGGTCCCGACCGGGACGGACCATCCCGACCGGGACGGACCCACCATCCCGACCGGGACGGGTTGGTCCCGACCGGGACGGCTCTGCAGTAGCCTCTCCAATTGTGCACTTCATCCCCGACGGGATGAGGTGCATACCCGTCGGGGATGGGTCTTGTAGGCCTCCATTATGATCCTTTTGGTCCCTCCTTGCCTCTCATGGACTTCTCATCGATTCTCGGGACTCGGGATCGGGTCTCGGGACTCGGGTCGGGTCTCGGGACTCGGGTTGGGTCTCGGGATCGATTCCGGAGCATCGAGTCATCGTTCCTTTACTCCGTTGGCTCCAAAATGTGTATGTATAGAGTCGGAATCGCTCCAACTCCTACAAATCGGTCTCGGGAACCTGAAACGAACTAAAGAAAGCATAAGAAGCCCCTAAACCGCTCCCAAGGAGCGATTCTACAAGGAAAATGGGACCAAAACACTACAAAATAGGCACTACAAACCACACTTATCAGCAAGCCCTGGCAGATTTCCTGGCTGAATGCTCTCATTCAGAGGAAGATGATCCCCCCACCGGGGAATGGGTGGTGTACACGGACGGATCTTCCACGACCAACGGTACAGGGGCGGGGGTCGTATTGACCAGCCCTGAAGGAACGGACTTTGAGCATGCTCTCAGGTTCACCTTTCCTACATCCAACAACGAGGCCGAGTATGAGGCCTTCCTTGCAGGCATAAAGTTGGCCAGAGCCGCAGGAGCAGAGCGGGTCATTCTAGCAACAGACTCCCAGCTCATCGCCAACCAAATCAATGGAGAATATGAAGCAAGAGACCAGGCAATGGTCGCGTATTTGGAAAAAGTGAAGCAAGAACTGTCAGGACTTAAGTCCTACAAAATCAGACAGATTTCCCGGTCCCAGAATAACCGAGCAGATGCTCTGTCAAAACTGGCCAGCTCCAGCTTACAAGACATACGAAGATCGGTCTGGGTGGGCGTGGTCCAAGAAGGATCTACCACCCCCTGCCAACCAGTCGGTGTCGTTGAGGAAAATGGCCCTGGAAATTGGATGACCCCAATCATCCAATTCAAGAAACATGGAATCCTACCGCCTGACCCTGCTCAAAAAAGAAAAACGCTGGCAAGGACCGCATGGTTTATACTAATAGGAGATGACCTGTACAAAAAATCATTTTCCTCACCCCTGCTCAAGTGTCTGGGGGCAGGACAGGAAGAGGAGGTCCTGGACGACATTCATTCAGGAATCTGCGGGCACCACATAGGAGGAAGGTCCCTGGCCCACAAAGCCCTGAGAGCAGGGTACTACTGGCCGACCCTGCTAGCGGACGCAAAAGATCTGACTCGAAAATGCAGAAAGTGCCAACTCTTTGCCCCATCAATCCATGCTCCAGCCCAGGAGCTCAGGCCAATCCTGTCCCCCATTCCTTTCGCTCAATGGGGAATGGACATACTGGGCCCCTTTACTGCAGCCACAGGAGGTCGGAAGTTCTTAATAGTAGGGATTGACTTCTTTACAAAATGGATCGAAGCTGAAGCAGTCCCTAACATCACTGAGCCTGCAGTTAGGAAAGTCATCTGGAGGAATATCATTACCAGATTTGGCCTACCAAAGATGCTAGTTTTCGATCATGGAAGTCAGTTTGACAATGACCCCCTGAGAATCTGGTTGGAAGGACACGGAATAGCAGTTGCCTACTCCGCTGTCTGCCACCCACAAACTAATGGGCAGGCTGAAGCTGCCAACAAGCAAATCCTGAATGGGTTAAAGAAAATGGTAGACGACCTCAAGGGCAGGTGGGCAGATGAATTACCAAGCATTCTATGGTCAATCAGAACCACACGCAAAGAGTCTACATGTCAGACACCCTTCGGCCTGGTCTATGGAGCAGAGGCCTTGCTACCCATAGAAGCCCGAATACCAACCCTGAGGTCCCAACAATATAACCAGACAGATGACGAAGCATCAATGGCTGAAGCCCTGGACTTTGTCCACGAAGTCAGGGAAGAGGCCAGCATTAACATAGCCGCCTATCAGCAAAAAATGAGAAGGGTACACAACGGAAGAGTAAAAGAGAGAAGCTTCCAAGTGGGAGACCTGGTCTTAAGGAAAACGCAGGCGGTGGGAAAATCACGAGAACATGGAAAGATGAGTGCCAACTGGGAGGGCCCATACGAGGTAACCCAGATTAAGGGGCCAGGCACCTACAGGATCGCCAACCTTGAAGGCCATGAGTTAGCTGCCGACTGGAATGCAGACACCTTGAAGAAATACTACGTCTAAAAACTAGGAAGCTAAGTAGCTCTTTTTTTGCTTTTCATAGAAAACTGGCGGAGGACGGTCAAAATAGAAATGTCGACGACTCCGACCACAAATGATTATAGTAATCTCCGAAGAAATGAAAAGATTACAATCCATACTCGTTGTCTGTTCAAAATTAGCAGCTTTTCACACACAAACGAGCAGGGGGCAATAGGGGGAGTCCCCCCTGTTGCTGAAACCAAGGAAAATAGACCCCCCAACAAAACTTTAAGTCCCCTTGCCTACCTCTGGGCAGACAGGGAGCAAGCCCTCTGGACTTCGACCAGAAGCCTGGGCCAGGCCAGGCCCCATGCGCCAAACAGACAAGGACTGGGGGCAATCCCCCCAACCTTCTATAAAAAACGCCAAAAACCCTCTCCCTACCTCTTGGTAGGCAGGGGGCAGGCCCCCTGGACTTCAAACAGAAGCCGGGGTCAGGCCAGGCTTCGCACGGCAAAATAAACAAGGACTGGGGGCAATCCCCCCAACCTTGTATAAAAAACGCCAAAAACCCCCTCCCTGCCTCTGGGTAGGCAGGGGGCAGGCCCCCTGGAATTCGAACAGAAGCCAGGGTCAGGCCAGGCTTCGCACGCCAAACAAACAAGGACTGGGGGCAATCCCCCCCAACCTTGTATAAAAAACACACAAACCCCTCCCTGCCTCTGGGCAGGCAGGGGGCAGACCCCCGGACTTCAGACAGAAATAAAAGAAAGACATTCATAACAGATTAAGTGTTTTTACAAAAGAGCATTAAAAGATCCAAGAACAAGGGGACTAAAATATTACAAGGCAGCCGACCACATCAAAGCTCGGCGAAAAGTTAAAAATTATCATAAGGATTAGCGAACAGCAGGATCAGGACAGAAGCCCTCAGAAGACAACTCCCCTGCACATTTAGCATTGGGAGCATCCTGACTGGGACCAGCAGCCTCCTCAGGCGGCCAGTTAGCCCGGCTTCATTCTTGACAGAGTAAAGGCTTCTGAAGGCATCCTCGTTGAAATCAGGGAACCTCTCCCTGATTACTTCCATGACAAGTTCCAGCGAAGAGTTGGCCCCATCCTGAAAACTTGTATCCACCGCAATTTCAGTTTCCTCCAAAATGGCATCTTTTTCCTTTTGCCATTCTTCGCCTTTAATCTTCAGATCATCCTGGGCCTGCTTAAGTTTTGAGTCAGCCTTGGACAGACGCTCCTCCAAGTCGACCGCCCTTCTTTTTGCATGCTCCATCTCAGCCAAAGACCTTTTTACCTGCTCCATCGCCAGCCTGCTCTCTTTCAAATCCGCCTCCAGCTTTGATACCTCCCTCACAGCCTTCTCCCCCTGTTGCTTCCATTGAGTCGCCTGACCCTTCACTTCCTCCAGCTCACCCTCCTGCTTCGCCAGCTTATCCTTCAAATTGCTGATCAGGGCAACATCCCTCTCAACCATGACCAGACGATCAGGAGGGGGAACCCCCAGGGGTGACAACCAGCTCCTCATCACTCAGGCGGCTGAGAGCCGCCAGCTCAGCAGAGGCTTGCTGCATCCTAGAGGTACGCTGGATGTACTGGATCACTTGGTTGGAGGTAGAAGTTACAGACTTGGTGAGCCGATCTGCCAAGATGGCACCAGAGTCTGAAAGCAGGGCAGACACGTCCACACTATCGTCCGCAGTATAGTGGAATTCCGTATTTTCCTCTGAGAAGAGGGTGCCTGGAACGTCACGGGCAGGGCGCTTGGGCTCAAGGGTCTCAACATCGGCCTCCAGGTCAACCACATGTGTAGCCCCAGATGGTTCTCTATCTCTCTTCCTCCTGCATTCCAGAGGGACGCTCTCCCTAGTTCCTTCAGAGTCAGCAGGGCGTGATCCCTGGGGAGTGTGAGTCCCAGCAGGAGAATCACCCCGCTTGCCAGCAGGGGAAGGGGTGGCCTCTGGGGTAACCTCTGCCTCTGCACCCTGGACATCAGAGGAAGGAACCGTCGGCTTTGCGGGTGGCAGTCTTTGAGGGAGGGGAGCCTTCGACTGGCTGAAAGACTCTTCACGTACTTCATTAGGTTCTTCTCACCCTTCTTATAGTTTGAAGAAAGGGAGGGACGCTTTGAAACAATCAGAAAATCCTCGTTCAAGCCAAGTCTCCTTATCTCCTTCCTTGACCAAAGGCGAGAATTGGAATCTGCAGGGCAAAAGAACAACCAGTTAAAAAAGAAACATAGAAAAACAGAGTTTCAGAGCAACAAGGCGGGTGAAAATCCCTGAACTACCTTCTTCAAGGCCAGGAATCAGGCCCACTCGGCCCAAATAGTTATCTGTGGCTATTAGCTCTGCATGAGGGAGCCAGAAGCTAGGACCACAAACGCCGGACTTATCAATAACAGCCACAAATTTCTTGATCAGTTTCTCATCCAGCCTGTTCAATTTTACCTCCAGGGCTTTCCCCCCAACGCCTAGATGGTACTCCTCACGAGTTTCCAGGCGAGTATGGACGTGATTCCTAAAGTGCCTAGGAATCTTCCACCCGGAAGCGCTGTGTACATATAAAAAATTCTTCTTCCAGTCTTTCAGGCTGTTTAAAGCCGGCCAAACTAAGGTATATCCCTTCTGCCTTTGAAGGGACCAGTACCCAGGGGAGCCATCCCCCCTGATGAAGACACCATCTGTAGCCCCACCATATAACGCAGGGCGTCAATGGAGGGCCCCTCCCCATGAAAAATGCAGGTCCAGGCATAGGATATTAACGACCTGATCACCGTAGCAGTTAACTGGGCTATGGCCACATTCATCCTTCTGAAGGCCTCCTCCAGGAAGGGGTGCAGAGGGAATCGCAGGCCGAACTCTAAGCTTTTATGATAAACGGCTATGCAGCCGTCAGGGGGACAACATACTGTATCTTTTTCCCCTGGGACTACAATTGTGTACCCCTCCCCGAAATTGTAAAAACCCTCAATGGCCTCAGCAGCGTTAAGCGCTAAAATTAAATCTCGATTTTTGGCTTCTGGGTAAGTTCTCAAAGGGATTTGGTACTTGGCCTTATCTAAGTAATATGTCCTCCCTTTCTCTCTGGGGACAAGGGGACCGGCAAATCTGGAGGGGCTTATCTCCATTGCCTCGTCGTCGGAATCGACGACATCAAAGGGGGCAGGTTCAGGGGAGTTGGCATCCTCTCCCTCCTCAAAGTGATCCTCCCCAGTAGACCTAACCCCTGAAGAGAAGGCCAGGTCAGCCCTACCCTCCGTCCTCTCAAACGATGGATCGACGAATGTAAGAATACGAGCACGAGACATTGATTTAGGAAGGGAAAATATGAGGAAATTAAAATACGAGGATATAGGGCAAGATTCTAACCTAGAACGATGATCGCCGCTTGAAAATCCGAAGGGAAAAGCTCATCAGTCTTAAGAAAAGTTCTCGACAATGGAAGAGTATGGAGAAGAATGAAGAGGTTTTTGAGTTTGAAAAGTGTAAAAGAGGGAAATAGGGGGAGGAGAGAGACTTATATAAGCCCAGATAACTAAAGGGTCACTCCTAACAGTGCCTCCCCAAGAGCTGCCCCACATGTCACATTTTGAACATCAACCGCCCACCTCTTCCCAAGAAGAGCCTCGAAAAGGCAAAAGGGTGTCAGAGGGCTGATCATCCTACAACGTCATCCCCGCATTCGTTCAGGGAAAAAAAAACGCATAAAAACCGCCTAATCTTTCATTCATTGAAAAAGGCCCAAAGATGGGCAAGTTACATTCAAGACAAAATAAAATAGAGTACAAAAGGAGCCTGACTTTCTCGCTCAATTAACCAGCCTGCGAATCCTGAGCAGGCCTAGTCATCATCAGGGCCCGAATAATTCCTTGGGCTGTAGTCATCCAGAGCTGACCCCCAGTCCCAATCATCAGAGTCCTTGAAAGGGTCATTAGAGAAGTCATCCTCGCCACCGCCGGAGGAGTAGCCCTGACCTCCACTATCCCCGGAATCGCGGCTACTGATGTCCCAGTCCCTGTCGTAAGGAACCGTCCTAACATCATCGCAGGAACCACAACCCACCTTCTTCACAGGAGAAGAAGGGCCCGACTCAGGGAAAGAATAAAAACTCAGGGCAGTTAGGAACGAACTGCTTTGGGTGTAGCTAGGGGAAGCACGTATAGAACCTCCGATCAAAACAGCCAGAGCAGCGCTTAATTATGGGCCCAGGCGGGGATGAGGATTGGATAGGGCGCTTGCCTACCCTAACAGCTCTCTTTCTAGCAGCTCTCCTCCTGGCATTCCGAGAAGAGCGAAGCTGAAGTCGCCTGCTGCGACGCAGGGCCAGAAAAGCTGCCTTTGGATATCTCAACCTCCAGAATCCTTTGAAGCGAAAGGTACCCACACGAACTCCATAGCGAAGAACTGTTTTCTTAATCCAAGACATTGTTCTTTTGAAATGAGGCTAGAAAAAGAATTGAGGATGGAACGTGAAAATGGTGGAGACCAGAATTTATACAAAGGCAAGACCCACCATTTATGGCACCCCAACCACTTCGGTAAAAAGAAGAGCCAATCACTGAAAGGGCACGCTGCCTAAAAATCCTCTTTGCAAGAGAGGTAATCATGAGCCAAGAACATTCCAACTCTTTGCATGCCCAATGCAGTTGAGTTTCTTTCCTCGGGAACACGCAGCGCATTAAATGCTAAGGAGTCAACCACCCATCCGAGAGATCTCCTGCCAAGGGGAGCCCTGCTTCCCCTTAGCCTGCGAGGGCCAATTGATGGGGGTCGGTAGCCTGCAATGGGTCGCCTGCCATCTGGGCCCCAGGATGGCCCGACCCAGGAATGAAGAGGAGCCTGCTCGGCAGGTCATTAAGCGAGGAGTCACCACTCGAAGGCACCCACCTGCCCGGCAGGGCAACACAGCCCGCCGAGGAGGGCAACTAAGAGCCCCTGCCTTCTGGTCCTCATGGTGTTCACATACCCAGAAGGGGCATGGGAGACCAGGGGCCCTCCCGTCATTTTGCCTAAGGTAAAGAGGAATGAGTGGATGAGGTGAAGCCAGTTGTCACCCTCTCGTCCACCCATTCTCCCACTCTCTCTCCTCATTTCTCTCTCTTGTAGGAAGGTATAAATACTCTTCCATTTCCCACAAAGAAGAGGTGGAAATTTCTCTCTCTAGATTCTCACTCTATAACTGCCACCTAGTTCCTCACGAGCTAGGTTCCTAAAGGCAATTCACGGAATGACTTAGGCATCGAAGAGGGATCCCCCGGACATCTCCAGGGCCTTGTGGTTTCATTGTGCAGGGACAGACCGTCTCTGCCGGGAAGGTCCGACTGTTAGAGTGAGGAGAAGAAGAGCTCAAAAGAAGTCAAGCACAGTTCATCTAGGCATCAATAGCATTTGTTAAGATCCGAATTATAATAACAATAATAACAATAACAACAACAACAACAACAACAACAACAACAACAACAACAACAACAACAACAACAACAACAACAACAACAACAACAATAACAATAACAATAACAATAACAATAACAATAACAATAACAATAACAATAACAATAACAATAACAATAACAATAACAATAACAATAATATAATAATAATAATAATAATAATAATAATAGTAAAATAACACTCTCTCTCTACTCTCTCTCTAGGGGAAGTTTCCCTCGCCATTATCACCGGAATGACGTCAACGGCGCCACGAAGTAGAGGAAGAGGGAGGCCAAGGAAAATTGTGCGTGATGGCTCGCAATCGCATCAATTCAATTAGGATTTGGAAACCCAATCTAACAACACGCAGTCGGATGATCTAGATGAAGGGTTGGGTCCTCAGAAATAGGGCAAAAATGTGATCAACGATCTAATCGACCTTGCTCTGCAATCTGCAATCCGGTTGACAGGAGACACTGGATCATCGCGAACTAAGAAAAGAATTCTGGAAACTACGGAACAACCGGTCGTCCAGAATTCGGAGAAGAGGATGGGAACTCTGGATACTACGGAACAGCCGGTCATCCAGATGTCAGGGGCGGCAAGAAGAGTTCAGGGTACTACGGAACAGCCGGTCACCCTGAATTCAAATTACTCTTTGAAGGTTGATCAATCAGGGATGGGAAGCCATGGAAAAAAGGGGGAAAAATTAGAGTACAACGGAACAGCCGATCACTCTGAAGCCTCATGAGCAGAAGGCTGATCCTCCGGTGGCTGCTACTTCAACTTGGGCGGAACGAACCAAAACCAAAAAAGCAGGTATGGGATTATATTTTGATGAATATTCGGCTGAATCGGATGAAATCACGATTGATTATGAGGATTTTGAGGATGAGCTTCTACTCTGGCAACATACTCTAATGGGTCATGTAATTGGAGCTCGTCCGTCTCTAAAAAGAATGGTGGATTTTACAACTTCAAACTTGAACCACATTTCGCCTCCGACAGTTCAGTATTTCAAGAAAGGGTGGTTCTCGTTCAGATTCAAGAACAAGGAGGATATGGAAGGGGTGTTAAAGGGCGGACCATGGCAGATTGGACCAAATACTCTTATTATGAAGCAATGGAGCCCCTCCTTCTCATCGGAAATGGAAAAATATGCACTAGTTCCGACATGGGTTCTATTTCCAGATTTAGATCCCTATTTATGGACAGAATTGGTGCTTAGTAAAATGGCAAGTAAGATTGGAAAACCAATGTTTGCTGATACCATGACCACATTCAAAGAGAGGCTATCATTTGCTCGGGTCATGGTTGAAGTGAACGTCTCTAAGGAGTTGCTGGACGAAATGATAATCAATATCCCGAAGATTGGGAAATCAATACAAAGAATCACCTATGAATGGCTTCCTCATTATTGTCACAGCTGTGGTAAGATGGGCCATCTCAAATCTACATGTAACTTGGAGAAGAGGAAGGCTAATTTGGTCAAGCCTCAACTCAGGTATACACCGGTTAAAGCAATTGCTGCAGTTGCTCCAAAATGCTGCATTAACAGGTTGGAAAAAAGTGCAATGGATCCTAGCTTGGTTGAGGGATTGAAGTTGAATGGCCTAGACCCTGACTTGGAACTTCAGTCGGACGAAGACCCCAAATTGACTGTTGTTCCAAGTGGGTTTAAGGAAGGCATAACTATAGATTCGGATCCCAGCTCACCTAAGTCGAATGTTAAGACCAGTTCGAAGGGGTTTCTGCCAGTGAAATCAGGTGGAAAAAATACGAATCCTGAACTCCACATGGCAAGAGAGACTAAGGTTGAACTATTGCAGTCAAACAGATATAATGTACTGCAAGACACAGAGGAAGAAATTATGGAGGAGGATGCGATACCACCTGATAAACTTCAATGAAAATAGCTACTTGGAATATAAGGGGAGGGAATGAAGAGACGAAACAAAATGAATTATTATCTCTCTTCAGGAATAATAATCTGGATTTTCTAGGATTATTGGAAACTCGAATTAAGCTTGCTAAGGCACCTTCAATAATTAAAAGGAAGTTTAAGGGTTTTGGTATTGCTTTGAATTATGAGCATCATTACAATGGTCGAATATGGCTGTTGTGGAATAAAAATACAATACGGGTTAATATCCTATTCTTTCAAGCTTAGTTGATGCACTGTCATTTACATCACTATGCTACTAGGCAGGAGGTATACTTGACAGTCGTCTATGGCAGCAATGAAGGTAAGGAAAGAGTGGATCTCTGGCACGCTTTCACTGAGTTGAGAGTAGACACTGAAAATTGGGTAGTTCTTGGTGATTTCAACATAGTTCGCAATCTAGAGGAAAAAATAGGAGGTCTTCCTCCAGATGCTAAAGAGATGGATGAATTCAATACGTGTGTTTTTGCTAATGGGTTACAGGAACTAAGTGGTCAAGGGGAGGAATTCACTTGGACCAACAAACAAAATCCGGAGGATAGAGTTTGGTCGAGATTAGATAGGGTTTTGGTTAATGGGGCTTGGTTGGATTCTTTCTCATCCTCCTGTGCCTCAATTTTGGTCCCGGGAATTTCAGATCACTCCCCAATCCAAGTAACTGTTCTTCAGGAACAGAAAAGGATGGGATGCTTTAGTTTTCTTAATTGCTGGACCAAAGCCCCTAACTTCTAAGAGATTGTGAGGGCCGCCTGGAATGTGCTTGTACATGGCACGACTTGTTTCAGGTTGTTTTGTAAGCTCAAGAAAGTTAAGCATGCTATGAAACTAATGCATAAAAGGAACTTTACAGATATTAAGGGGAGAATTGCAGTTATCAAGGCTAGCATGACAGACTGTCAAAGACAATTGCAGGAAAATCCTTTATCTCTGGATTTAATTACTCAGGAAAAGGACCTCATGAATGCTTACCTGACAATGACTGAAGCAGAACAGAGCATTTTGAGGCAAAGAACAAAGATGGAGAACATTATACAAGGTGATGAATCTACTAAATTTTTTTATTCAAAAATTAAAGAAAGACAATAGCAGCAAATTATTGGGAGCATTACTGATTGTAATGGGAAGATTAAGGATGGTCTAGACGATGTTGCAAAGGGCTTTGAAGAGTATTACATTGGTCTACTGGGCACAACCACTCCTATACTACCAATTGACTCGACTATTTTCGCAAGAGGTAAAAGGGTGCATGAGGAAGATTGGGAGGGAATGCTTCAACTCCCAACTGAGAAGGAGGTTAGGGATGCTATCTTCTCGATAGGGGCTGATAAAAGCCCTGGGTATGATGGGTTCTCCTCAGAATTTTTTAAAGCTTCGTGGAACACCATCAAAGGAGACTTCTATGAGGCGGTTAAAGAATTCTTCCAAAAGGGGAAAATGTTAAAACAGGCAAACACTACCCTTATCACTCTAATTCCAAAGAAGGATGTATGTCATTCTGTACTTGACTACAGACCAATTGCTTGCTGTACAGTTTTTTACAAAACTGTGAGCAAACTCTTAGTCAAAAAGATACAAGGGGTCTTGCAGGATCTTGTGGGGCATGAGCAGGCAGTATTCGTACAAGGGCGTAGTATTCATGAGAACATTGCTTTATCTCAAGCTCTTGTCAAAAGTTAAGGAAGAAAATACCTTACCCCCCAGTGTCTGATGAAAATAGACTTGGGAAAGCCTTTGACTCAATACAATGGAGCATCATAAAGGAGATGTTAGAGGGATTTAACTTCCCCCAAAGGCTTATAGGTTGGATCATGAATTGTTTGACAGGGTCTTGGTTCACTTTGAAAGTGAATGGTAGTCCTCATGGATTTTTCAAGGGAGGAAGTGGAGTGCGTCAAGGAGACCCGCTATCCCCCTATATCTTTGTTTTGAGCATGGAAGTCCTATCTAGGAGGCTAAGACAAATCAATTTTTTTGGCTCAAGTGTCATACCACCCTAAATGCTGTCAATTGCGATTGAATCACATGATATTTGCTGATGACCTAATGGTGTTCATGAGGGGGGATTGTCCCTCGGTGGCTGCGGTGGTAAATGTCTTAAATGTTTTTGCTAATAAGTCTGGTTTGCAGGCAAATAGTGAAAAAAAAAACATTTTTTTTGGTGGTGTTCAAGAAGACGTTAAAGATGAAATCCTTCACCAAACTAGGTTCGCCCGAGGAGAGTTTCCGTGTAGGTATTTGGGACTTCCTCTCAACTCAGTAAATAATAAGCGAGATCAATACCAAGTCCTCATCAACAAAATTTAATCTAAGATCCTTAGTTGGTCTTCTGGTTACCTGACTTATGCAGGTCGAATTCAATTGTTGTCTTCAGTTATCTTTGGTCTAACAAGTTACTGGAGTGCCAATGCACTCTTCCCTGTGAATGTGCATCATAGGTTAGATTAGCTTAGTAGAAGTTTTTTCTGGACAGGAGGATTAAATAGTAGGCGTATGATCTTCAAAGGTTGGTCTGCTATTTGCCTACCGTGGAAAGAAGGTGGCCTAAATATCAAAAGTATACAACATTGGAATAAAGCATTAATTGCTCACTGGTTATGGAAGCTAGTCACAGGTAGGCAATGCCTTTGGTATGAGTAGCACAAGAGATATGTTTTAATGGGCAACAACATCTGGAATATAGAGAAAAAAGACAGACATACAGCAACGTTTAAAAGCATATTGGAAATCAGAGATGAGATAGCCCAGAAAGAGGGAGATGGAGCCGAGGGATTGGTACGAAGCTGGAATAACAAGGGTGAATTTGATGCAAAGATTGCTTATGAATGGTTTAGACAGCGGAGACCTATTATCCCATGGATGAGCAGGCTTGATGGAAGGCGTAATATACTTAAGCATAGAGTAATACTGGTAATGGCAGGTCAGAAGGTTTTAGCAACTCAAGATAAGATACAGTCTAGAGGATTGCACACAGTTAATCGATGTCCTCTATGTGAGAGCAGTCTTGAGAATGCAGCGCATCTATTTTTTTGGATGTAGATTTTCCCTCCAAGTATGGCAACACCTTCTTAGTTGGATGCAAATTACAGGGAGAAGTAGTAGCCTGAGACTTGAATTGAACTGGTGTACCGCAAGAACCAAAAGTCGACATTGGAAGAACTCTTGGTACTGTGCTTGCCTCGCGGCAGCAGTGTACAGCATCTGGCAGGAAAGGAACTTAAGAATCTTTGAAGGCAGGAAAAGCTCAGTCCAAAGTATAGTAGCAAAGATAAAATTTGAAACTTTTATTAGGCTAAAAAGTTGCAATATTCATATAGATAGAAGGATGTAATAGTGGAGTAGTACCAAGAATGATCATAGTGGATATGACTTTTGTAAGAGCTTAGTCTCATTTTAATAATAAGAGGCATACTTTCTTGCAAAAAAAATAAAAATAAAAATAAAAAATAAAAAATAAAAAATAATAATAATAATAAAAAATAATAATAATAGAAAAAACCCTTTCTCTCTCTACGTTCTAGAGAAAGATTTCTCTCTCAATGCGATCAGTCTAGCGCCGGTAATGACGGGGAAAGGGCGAGGGAGAGGAAGGCCGCGGAAGGTTCAGTTTGAACGGCAGGGGGAGCAGGCTAAGCCAGATAAGGGTTTGGAGGGGATAAACGAGGACGATTGCGAACTTGCGGGGAATCGAACTCCGGCAACTGGAGGTTCCATCAATGATATTATTCACAAAGCTTTTCAGTCGGCTTCAAGGACAATTTCAAAAGGTTCTAGGGATGCTTCTCAGTCGAGCAGCGCTGGAGAAGCAGAAATTCCGATGATCGAGGAGGTTGACGAAAACAGAGGATCGGACGCGGTTGTGGTGGGGGAGTCCATTTTTGCGGTTGCGGCTCCTCCTAGTACAGTTAAAGTCTCGCCATGGGTTTCTAAAGCTAAGGAGCAGAAGATGGGGATGGAATTGCATTTTGTTGAAGATAGTGTCATCTCTTCAGAGATCGATATTGTCTTTGATGATTTTGAGGATGAGCTAAGATTGTGGAAACACACTCTAATGGGTAATATTATTGGGGCAAAGCCAACTTTGAAGCAAGTCCAGGATTTTTTTCAGAAGAACTGAAATCAGGTTCGCCCTCCGGTTGTTCAGTATTTCAAACGGGGTTGGTTTTCTTTCCGATTTTGCAGTCAAGCTGATATGGATTTAGTGATGCGCGGTGGACCTTGGTTGTTAGGTCAGAATTCATTGATTCAAAAGCAATGGAGTCCTAAATTCTCAATGGAAATGGATCGGGTATCCATGGTGCCGGTATGGGTTCTGTTTCCTGATCTTGACCCATACCTATGGTCTTCTTCAGTCTTGAGTAAATGGCAAGCAAGGTTGGGAGACCTATGTTTGCCGACACTACAACTTATAAGGAGAGATTGTCCTTTGCAAGGGTACTTGTAGAGGTTGATGTTTCTAAGGAGTTGTCTGAGTCTGTGGTTATCAATATACCAGTACTGGGGCAATCTGTTCAACGCATTGATTATGAATGGTTGCCTTACTATTGTTCAGGTTGTGGCAAATTGGGACATACAAAGGCAACGTGTAAACGTGAAAAGAAGAAAGAAAAGGCAGCCACATCAGCTGTCCCTGCAACAAGATATACACCAAAGAAGAAGGGCCCTCAGAGGGGAGGTGGTACCTGAGTTGGGGTGGATGTGGAGCCTCCTACCCTAACTGTAATGCATCGTGGAACCTAAGAGGAAGAGCTTGCTGGAGGCCTCTGTATCACTGGCTCAGTACCCCAGGCACTAAGCCCTACTGACACAGGAGACCAAGCATTGGTTCAGGAGGCTGCAGTGGGGATACTGGCTTCATCTGACTCCAATGTTGGATTCACTTCTGTTCAGAGGCGCTCAGGATGTGCTGGGCAAGGCCCTTTAGTGACAGGCTCTGGTTCAAGCTATAATGGGGGATGGGAGACTATCTTGCAGGTGGTTTCACCTAATAGATATGAAGTATTGGAAGGTATTGAGGAGGAGCAGGAGGAAGGAAGTTTCTCTCCTGATAGGGTGACTGTTCCTCCAGATAAATTGATATGATTTTTGCCTCTTGGAATATTAGGGGAGGAAATGAGCCCTTTAAGCAAAATGTTGTTTTAAGTCTAATAAGGGATAGTGGTATTGATGTTCTTGGTCTTTTGGAGACTAGAATTAAAGAGACTAAGGCTTTAGCAATTTTAACTATAGATACCACTATAATGGTCGTATTTGGGTTATCTGGAATCCCTCTACTGTTAGTCTAAATGTTTTGGCTTCAACTTCTCAAATTGTGCATTGTAGGATTCATCATTTTGGAACTAATACTTATAGTTTAGTCTCTTTTGTGTATGGGTTCAATGATGCTATTGGTAGGTTAGAGTTGTGGGATAATTTGGAGGGTATGATGCCTGCTGATAGTTGGATAGTCCTTGGGGACTTTAATATTGTTCGTTTTAGGGATGAGAAGATAGGAGGTTCTATTCCTGTGGATAAGGAGAAGGATGATTTTAATTCTTGCATTACCAATTGTGGTCTAGTGGAGCTTAATGGCCAAGGGTGTGAATTCACCTGGACTAATAAGCAGGAGGTTGATTCTAAGGTTTGGTGTAAGTTGGATAGGGTTCTTGTCAATTCTCTTTGGTTGACTAGCTTTCCTAACTCTTTTGCTCATTTTAGGGCTGCTGGAGTTTCTGATCATTCTCCAATTGTTGTGGAGGCTTGTTTGAGTGTTAAAATTGGTAGAAGATTCAGCTTTTAAAATTGTTGGGCGTCTCACCCCAGTTATACTTCTATTATTGCTGCAGCTTGGAGGAAACCAATGTATGGGACTAAGGGGTTTCAGTTTTTTAACAAGTTAAAGAATGTTAAGGAGGCTTTAAAGAGATTTCACAGGAACAACTTTTCAAGTATTGGTGAACGAATTGATGTGGTGAGAAAGGATTTGGAAGCCTGTCAACTACAGTTGTAGGTCTCCCCTTTTTCTGATGTTCTATTTAGGAAGGAGCAGGAATTGAGTACTAGGCTTATTGACCTGCAGAAAGCTGAGATTAGCATCCTTTCCCAACGATCTAAAATGGAAAATATTACCAATGCTGATGCTGGTACTGCGTTTTTTCGTTCTAGGGTGAAAGAGAGGAGACTTCAACAGGTTATAGAGGTCATTACTGACCACAAGGGCTGTGTTAGAAATGGTCCTACTGAAGTAGCTAAGGGTTTTTTGGAGTATTACCAGAACTTGTTGGGGCAGGATATTGCTGTTCAGAGTATTGACCCTTCTTTGTTTAAAAAGGGGGGCACTGTTAAGGAGGAGGATTGGGAAGCAATGCTTAGTATCCCTGACGAGAAGGAAATAAAATCTGTGGTTTTTTCCATGGGCTCTGATAAGAGCCCAGGTCCTGATGGTTTTTCAGCTGGGTTCTTTAAGAGTTCTTGAGAGGTGGTGAAAGAGGATTTCTGTGCTGCGGTTAAGGAGTTCTTTATCAAGTCAAAATTGGTTAAGCAGGCCAATACTACTATGATCACTCTAATACCAAAGAAGAAGACGTGTAGTACGGTGCTTGATTTTAGACCTATATCCTGTTGTTCTATTATGTATAAATCTATCAGCAAGATACTTGCAAACAGAATGAAGGGTTGTTTAGATGAGATTATAGGGGGTGAACAGGCTGCATTCATAAAAGGTAGGAGCATTCAGGATAACATAGCATTATCTCAAGCCTTGATTAAAGGGTATATCAGAAAATTTTTATCTCCCAGGTGCTTAATGAAAATTGATCTGAGGAAGGCTTTCGATTCTGTGCAGTGGTCTTTTCTGAGGCAGATGCTGGTAGGGTTTAAGTTTCCTCCTGACTTTATTGGCTGGATTATGGAATGTGTTCAGGGTTCTTGGTTTTCATTGAAGATTAATGGTATGTCCCATGGGTTCTTTAAGGGTAAAGGGGGTGTGAGGCAAGGAGATCCGCTCTCTCCCTACCTCTTTGTTTTAAGTATGGAAGTATTATCCAAACGACTAAGGCAAATTGGGTCTGAACCGCAAGTTTCTTTTCACCCTAAGTGCTGCAAATTGAGACTTAACCACTTGATTTTTGCGGATGATCTCATGATTTTCATGAGGGGAGATCACCCTTCTGTTAAGGCTGCAACGAGGGCTCTTGATGCCTTTGCTCTTGACACTGGGCTATATGCAAATAGAGATAAATCTGAGATTTATTTTGGAGGGGTTGATTCAGCTGTTAAAGAGCTCATTATCCAGGATACAGGATTCTCATTGGGAGCTTTCCCTTGTAGATTGATAAGTGTAGTTTGTAGTGCCTAATTTGTTGTGTTTGGTCCCAGTTTCTCTTGTGGAATTGCTCCTTGGGAGCGGTTTCTGGGCTACTTATGCTTCTTCTAGTTCGTTTTAGGTTCCCAAGACCGTTCATGGAGAATTGGAACGATTCCGACTCGTTTCATACACTTTTGGAGCCAACGAAGAGAAGGAGCGATCACTCGGTGCCTTGGATTCGATCCCGAGACCTTGGGACCCATTCCCGAGCCCCTTAGACTCGATCTCGCGCCCCGAGAATCGATGGGAAGCCCATGAGAGGCAAGGAGGGACCTTAAAGATCATATTGGAGGCCTACAAGACCCTTCCCGGGCGGGATAGTAGCCTTCCCGACCGGGAAGGGGTGCGCGTTTAAAGCAGCTCTCCTGTTTTGGGGCCGTCCCGGTCGGGACCACTTTGTCCCGGACGGGACCGTTTCGTCCCGAACGGATGGGCAGCTGCCAGCACGAAACTCTTCTTTTCTCCTCCTTCACTCTTGTAACCTTATAAATACTCCTCCCTTGTATTGTTCAAGGGGGATACATTATCTTACATTATCTTAGACTATCTTAGACCTCTCTACATGAGACTAATCCCTAGATAGAGTGCCTCTTTTCATTAGCCTAATCTCTCTTTAAACCCTTGTTAATCTTTTTTTTGATAAAGGGTAAGTATATTAATAAAATAATGAACTATCTCAATTACATCGAATGCCTTACGAGGCTCATGATAAAAATTCTATCCTTATCACTAAACTTTTGGTAACATCTACTCTTGCAAAACTCAATGAATTCCT
This sequence comes from Agrostemma githago, assembly GCA_958450325.1. NCBI lineage: Eukaryota > Viridiplantae > Streptophyta > Magnoliopsida > Caryophyllales > Caryophyllaceae > Agrostemma > Agrostemma githago. The sequence continues at coordinate 17,646,999 of OY288247.1, read as the reverse complement.
TGATGATTCGTCCAGCTAATATATCAGGTCTAACTAATTGATGTTCTATTCTCACGTTATTCCGTTGTATCCATATGTGATAGACGATCGAATTTATCAAACCATTCCTGATGGCTCGTTGCATTTTTGTCCCTCTCATTCTCCTTCTCTGCTCCATCCATGTATCCAGCTTTGGAATCATATCAAGTTCTTGGTTAACTGCACTCAGCACCTTCTTACTGTAAACGCATTCCTGAAAGAGGTGTTGTGCTGTTTCAGCTTCCGCGTCACAGGTAATGCACCTGTCGTCGACGGTCACTCCAATTTTATGGAGTTTGCTCTTCAAATTCATTCCTCTCTGCTGTATCAGCCAAGCTACAAAATTATGCTTAGGAATGGACCATTTTGACCACACTATAGGACACTAATTTACTTCACCAAGCTTGGTTCTCATCCAATCATAAGCTCGTGCCACAGAATATGATTTAGCACCATGTACAGCAATAACGTTTGCATTGTACGCAGGTTTTAGGAGTTCTCTTACATGGCAAATCTTCCTCCAATACCAGCATGAATCAGACTTTGGTTCGTAATCATCCCAATTCCTTCCTTTTAAGTACACATGATGTACCCATTGTACCCACAACCTATCCTGTTTACTGGCTATCCACCAGGCCATCTTCCCTATCGCGGCTTTGTTCCAAATAGCTATTTGATTTAAGTTCAATCCCCCTTCCTTATAGGGAGTACAGACTTTCTCCCAAGAGACTAGCGGTACTCTATGGAATTCGACGTTACCATCCCATAGGAAGTTTCTACAGATGCCATCAATTTTTTTTAACACCGCAGAGGGCAAAATAAATATCGTTGCCCAGTAGTTATGAAGGGTGGCCATAACACTCTTAATCAGCGTCAAACGACCTGCATAGGACAGTTCTCTTGCTCCCAGTCTTCTGATTCTCTCCACTACCTTGTTGACTAATGGTTGACAGTCTAGGATGGATAACTTCGAAGTTTTGATCGGGACCCCCAAGTATCTAAAAGGGAGAGCTCCCTCAATGCAGCCTGATATCTGTATAATTTCAGCTCTGAGGCTCGGATTAACTCCATTGAAGTATACACTCGATTTCCCTCTGCTCATTTTTAGACCAGATGATTCAGAAAAAGTAGCAAACGTTCTTAAGAGCACCATCATGGACTTAGTATCCCCTTTGGAGAAAAGCAGCAAATCGTCCGCAAACATGAGGTTAGACAGCTTCATATTTTTGCACAATGGATGAAAGTTGAAAGGCATGGAGCTAGTTGTATACTTCAGTAATCTTGATAGGTAATCCATACAGATGGTAAAGAGAAGAGGGGATAAGGGATCCCCTTGTCTGAGTCCTCTTTTACCGGGGAAAAACCAAAGCAGTCTCCATTCAAGTTCAGAGTGTATGTAGCTGATGTAACACATTGCATAACAAGCTCTCTGAAATGTTTCGGAAAATTGAGGTGCACGAGCATCTGATGAATGAAGTCCCATTCTACTGAGTCATAGGCTTTTTGTATATCAATTTTGAAAAGACATCTCGGGGAAGCACTTTTCCTGCTATACAGTCTGATAATGTCTTGGCAAATTAATATATTTTCGATGATGCTTCTCCCCTTAATGAATCCACCTTGAGCAGGGGAGACAATATCAGGGAGCACAGCAGATAGTCTAGCGCAAAGGATCTTCGAAATAGTCTTATAGACCACATTGCAACAAGCAATAGGTCTATATTGCATTACGGTCGTCGGTCTATCAATTTTAGGAATGAGCGTGACTGCAGTAGTGTTTAGCTGCTTGAGTAACTTGCCTGATTTGAAGAAATCATCTATAGCACTCATAATTTCCTCACCAACAATATGCCAAGCATCCTTGAAAAACTTACTAGAATAGCCATCGGGACCTGGCGACTTGTCATCAGGAATGCTGAAAATGGTCTGTTTAATCTCATCCTTCGTCATCGGTTTATCTAACAGACTGTGGTGCAATTGATCACAGATTTTCCCTTGATCAATAATTCTTTTTTTAACCGCAGCAGTAGCATTGCTAGTTCCAAGCAAGTCTTGATAAAATTCCAGAAAAGCTCCTTGGATTGTCTCGTGCTTATTATGCAAATTACCCTGAGCATCCAATATTTGATTGACTTCATTAGCAGTTCTCCTTGCTTTTAACGTCCCATGAAAATACGCCGTGTTCTGATCGCCATCTTTAAGCCACAAAACACTAAGCTTTTTGTTGGAGGTATTCAGATTGTGCTTTGGCAAGGAAAGCATATTCGTCATGAGCCTTTTCCTCATGATATCTCAGCATCATGTCATCAGGATTTGCTGCCACTTCCTTCTGTAATTGGATCAGTTTTACATGAGCCACTCCCGCTCTGTTCTCAATTTCTGAGAATTGAGATTTGTTTAAGCTTTTGAGAACCCTCTTAAGCCTTTGAAGCTTCTTCACTACACAATATTGCTTAGTACCATCAACATTCTTTTGCCAGTCATTTGAAATCAGGTTTTCAAAATTAGTAGCCTTGCTCCACATGTTATAATATTTAAAGGCTCTCTTCTTGACCTGATTTGTATCATTCTTCTGAATAATGCAGGGGCAATGGTCGAAAAGACCTTCAGGTAGAAATTGAGCCTTGTACCCTTCCTTCATCAACAACCAATCCTGATTAACTAGACACCTATCCAGTCTACTATAAACCCTATCCTCAGGCTTTTGTTTGTTGTTCCATGTATAAAAGGCCCCCAACGCAGGGCTATCAATCAGAGAGCAATCAGCTAAACATTCCTGAAAAGGTAAAGCTTCAGCCAAAGAAAAACCACCGCCTAACCTTTCATCAGCACTCAATACGCAATTAAAATCCCCTCCTACCAACCAGGGATCAGAAATTCTCGCTGCCAGGAACCTAAGGTCATTCCACAGGGTCTCTCTTTCCTGAATCCCATTGAAACCATATACCATTGTGACCCAATAAACATCACCTGTACTTATTTCCTTCACTTTGCTATGTATGAGTTGAGATGTACATAATTCAGGTTGCACATCACACTTCCTGGGATCCCAAAGGATCCAAATTCTCCCTCTTTCATGCGTATGGTTATTAGTAATAATACTCCAACTACTAAAAAAGGAATTCCTAACTTTATGCTGATTTCTAGTCTTTATTTTAGTCTCCAATAGCCCAAAAAAACCTACATTCCAATCAAAAAGAAGCTTATTTATTTGCGATTGTTTCTTCTCTTTATTCAACCCTCTAACATTCCAGAACCCAAAATTCATTAAGACTTAGTTTTTAGGACTGTTCCCCCCTCCTTTCCAACGGTACTACTCCCATTCAGTGCATTCAGAGCATTCCTGAAGTCAATCTTCTGAATGGGCGTGACTGATCCATCACCTATGTCTTTCACTTCAGGTCTGCCACCTCCTCGAGTAACCAAGGCCGGAAAATCCACAACCTTGTCCACTTTTGAGTTGTCAGTATTATAATTTATAACTTTAGCAGCAGGTTCAATACCAGTATCAGTGATCAGAGTACTTGCACGTTCAACTGGTTTATCTACTGGCTTATTAACTGGTATCCAAACCTTAGTCTTTGCTACTTCTTTAACTTTAGATCCTCCCTTGCATTCATGTTTCTCATGTCCTATCCTCTTACATTTCAGACACACCACTGGTTTCCAATCGAATTCAACTGGGATAGTAACCAATGTACCTTTTTCATCAAGGAACTGTATCCTGTTGGGCAGCTCTTGGTTAAGTTTAACCTCTATCAAAACCCTTGCGAACCCCAGTCTTGTTCTCATGGTTGTCGCATCATCTCTCTTAATAAAAGATCTTATTAAACCAGCTATCTTGGGTAGGCTATCCCCCCAGCATTTCAAAGGAAGGTTATGTAGCATAACCCACGTTGGTAAAACATGAATATCTTCCTTTTTGAGTTCAATATCAGGCTGCCATTCTTTTATGATCATTGTCTTATTGTCAAACATGTAGAAATTTGTGCCTAAGACCATATTTTTCATAGCTTCCGTTTGAAACCTTACCAAGAACACTCCATTTGGAAGAAAGGATATCTTGTCTATAGTGTGATGCTTCCAAATTCTCTTGAAATAACCCTCTAGTACTGGCCATAGTGGATTAGCTCCCACTATGAAGCCATAAATAGCATTCCTCTAGTACTCTAATTCAGAATTCACATCCTCTTCAACCAGTTGCAGCATTGGTGTCTCCTCCGTCATCGGGACTGTTTTCTTACCATGCTTCGTAAACCAAGTCCCATCCCCTAATCCTCCATCTCCCTCAAGTGAGTCATTATCAAGTCCTCTGAAATCCTCATCAATATTATCCAAGTCTAAATCATCACCATCCCCATCCTCAATCACGTAAGATGGGATGCCCATGATTTCCTGCATGGATTTCTCTTTCATGACGTTCATCGAAGGATTATCATTATCTCTTGCAGTCCGTCCTTTAGATTCCCCATCTCTACTCTTATTCTTTCTCCTAGTGATGTTAGCCATTGCCGGTGAAGAATTAGCCGGAGATTTGGCCATGTTGCCGCAAATCTCCAAGCCGTCGCCTACCCCTTCAACCCTTGTTAATCTTAGATTAATCTAGTTTATTAAGTCTTGTATTAAGGAGATTCTTGAAGACTCATCCAAGATTGACAACCTTGGAGATTATTTTGGGTTTCTCATTAATGCAAGTTCTCATCTTTGTATCCCCTTGTTAGTTGGTATAATCTCTTTTCTCTTAATCTTTGTTAATCTCTCAAGTTTTAATCTTTACATATTAATTATTGTTCTTATTTGTTCATGATGAATGTTTGGTTATTTATGTTGATTTCTCTTATCATTGTTATAGTTAGTTTCATTATGAGTGAGTAGACTCTTTGTGGGGTTAGTAGGGGGATTAAGTGTGGATTATGGGTGATTAGGGTTTAATTGTGGGTAAAGGTGATTCCTTTGTTGCTAGTCACTTATTGGGCACACTATGTGTTTGTTGTATTGCTTGTGTGGGTAGTAGTGGCCAATGCTTCTCATGCTTGTTCTTATCTTCTCATTGTGTATTCGATTTGTGGTTGAATGTTTGTGTTTTGAGTAGTATCTATCATGAATGTTCGGGTCTAGTCTTAGACACGAGAGTGCGGACTTTGGCTTTGGCGCGAGAGCGCAAACCGACCTTAGTAACTAACTGGCACCTACACCCTTGATTAACCAATCATCCTACTACACTTATGAACCCGACCTAACCCTACTCCTTCTCATATTTGAATTCTCTATCTCTTTAGTCGATCATTTTCTCTAGTTTATTTGTTTAGCTAATCTTAGTTGTTTCTATTAGTTCATATTATTTCCAGTTCGTTGTTAGTCCATTTTCATACCTCTCAATCATCATAGTTTGTCAATTATCCTCTTCTTTGTGTTTGTTTGTGTGACTTAGCCTTGTTTCTAGGTAGACCTAGTCTAGACACCCATAACCGTCCCCATGGATATTGACCCGACTTACCCTAGCTACCGTTAGGATTAGTTGGTTATATATTGAGCGGTAGGACCCACGGCAAAATCCTCGCATCAATTTGGCGCCGTTGCCGGGGACGGTGCATGTTTAGACTTAGTTTGCTTATTAGCTTGACTTAGTTACCCTTCTTGTGCTCTTCTTCTTTCTCTTGTGCATATTTTGTAGGTTTTTCTCGTTTTCATAGCTTTCTTTTTTCTTTGTCTCCCGTTGTGTTCGTTTATTGTCTTTGCCTAGTGCCCATAAAGCACTAGGTGTTCTCACGTTTGTTTGAGTGTGTAGTGTATGCCTAGGAGGGGAGGTGATTTCTTTCTCTTCAATCCAGAGCCGGAAAGACTCTTTAGAGCCTTTCGCCAATGGACGATTGACCGGGTTAGAATCTCTCAACCAAGTGCTAGAAATACCAATCAAGAACAAGCTCAAGGATCCGACTTAGACGAAACACCTCGAGAGACGGCCGAAGGGAATTTCATTAATCCTTTTGGTACTTCTCAACCTAGTTCTCCCTCTACTTCTACCTCAACACCATCTACACCGTCCTCTCCCGCGTATCCAATAATGCCTAAGTTCTCTTCTCATTCAACCTTTACGGAAGACGTTTTGCCCGGTCCAACCGCTTTACCGGAGGCTTATACCGGCAACTTTGTGGCAAAAACGCAATTCATCCAATTGGTCGAGAGAAGTCAATTTAGTGGGTTACCAACCGAAGATCCTCATCAACACATGGAAACCTTTTCGGATTATTGCGATGCTATCTCACAAACGGGAATAACCCAAGACCAAATCCGATGGGTATTATTTCCTTTCTCTTTGATTGGTAAAGCAAAGCAATGGTTCAAAGGGTTAGACAAGGCAACTCTTGGTATCGATACTTGGAAGAAGCTAGCCTTAGCTTTCTACCAACAATTCTATCCCCCGGAGAAGACAAATCTATTGAGAGCCTCTATCACGGGATTCCAACAACGTGATGAAGAAAGCCTCTATGAATCGTGGGAAACTTTCAAAGCCTTGATCCGTTCTTGTCCTCACCATGGTCTATCACAATGGTTCCTTGTTCAACAATTTTGGAATGGGTTATATGAAGACTCAAGGGCCATTCTCAACATGGGATCGAATGGAAGGTTTATCGAGGTGAATGATGACCAAACTTGGTCAAGAATCGAGGAGATGGCAATACACAAATCCCAATACTCAAGGCCTAGGAGGGCGAATCAAGGAGGAAGGCACGAGATCGATGCCATTACACAACTAAGCATTGATCTTGGAGCTCAACTAAAAACCCACATGGAATCTATTGACAAGAAGCTCCAAAGCCATTTTGATCAAGTTCAAAGTGCAAGTGCCTCCCACCAACATTCCATTCAACAAGTTAATGCTTTGGGAGTTGTATCTCCTACATCTTATTATGGGATATGCGATACTTGCGGGATAGTGGGACATGAGCCTTTACATTGTCGTGGTAGTATTGAGCAAGTGAACGCCTTTCAAGCGTTCAAGAAAGGTGCCCCCTATCCCCATATGTTTCAAGCTTCCCAACAAGTTCCCCAACAACAATCTCTACAACACCGTCCATATGTGCCACCTCCCTTAAGGGACAACAATCAAAGCTACCAAGGTTATATAGGCAACCCAAGGCCATTCAACAATTTTAAGCAACATAACCAAGGTACCTTCAACAACAATCAAGGGTTCCAATAAGGGAACTTCAATCAAGGTGGTTTCCAAGGGAACCAAGACTCCCAAGGACACCATAACTACAACCAAGGTAACAATCAAGGCCTTAATCAAGGTAACTCTTATGGGTTCCAAGGGAACCATCAACAACAACAAGGATCTCAAGGTACTCAACATGAAAGCAAGCAAAGGAGTCGATCTCCTATTCATGATTATGGCATTCCTCTAGCCATCACCAACACTCCTCATAACCAACAATCTCCCTCTAGGGATTTCGACATGCAAAAGTCAATGTTGGAAATGCAAAGAAGTCAATTGGAGACACAAAGAACCCAACAAGAAATTATTGCTCAACTTCAAAGGGATAACTTGGCAAGAGATGCTCATATGAAAATGCTCGAAACCCAAATAGCACAACTTGCTTCGGGTAGCTCTTCGAGGCAAAAGGGGCAACTACCTCCTCAAGGTAAAACGGCGAAATTTGAGCATGTGAATGCTATTACCTTGAGGAATGGTTCATCTTATAACTCCCCCTTACTTCCTAATGAGCAAGAACCGATGAAAGAGGTTGTATCTCCACTTCAAGATAATTCAAGCTTGGGAAATCCAATGGAGGAACAAGTTTTGTGGGAGATTGAGAAACCCCATGAAGACAAGCTTCCCCCGCTTCAAGGAAAAGACAAAGGAAAAGGGAAAATGTCATTCGAAAAATCCAACCTTAATGAGCAAGACAAGGTACATATCAAGTTGCCTTTCCCAACAAGGCAATTGAAGACTAAGGTGGATGTTCAATATGACAAGTTCCTATATATTGTGAAGAAATTGGATGTAAGTGTCCCTTTTACCGATCTACTTACCCAAATCCCGGCATATGGAAGATTCATGAAAGAAATCTTGGCTAGGAAGAGATCCGTCGACAAGGAAGAGACCATAGCGTTCACAAGAGTGGTGAGCGAGCTTATTCAAGGTTCTACGCTTCCCAAGTTGAAGGATCCGGGTAGTTTCTCGATCCCGTGCACCATAGGCAACTTCAAAATTGAGAGAGCACTATGTGATTTGGGTGCGAGTGTAAGCATCATTCCCTATTTCATTTGTGAGCGACTTCGGATGAAGGAGCTCAAGTGTACTTCAATTACACTCCAAATGGCCGATAGTCCCCTCAACCGACCTTTGGGGATGTTGGAAGATGTGCAAATAAGAATCGGGAAGTTCTTCATTCCGGTCGACTTCCTTGTACTTGACATGCCGGAAGATGCTATCACTCCCACTATCCTTGGGCGCCCATTTCTACATACCGCCGGTGCTATGATTGATGTAAAAAACGGTAGGATCACATATGAGTTAGGCAACGAGAAGCTCGTGTTTGACCTCCAAGGCAACACCTCGCCTACTAATGATGAGTCTTGTAAAATGATCACCGCCATGAAAGACATCGATCTAGGGGATGAGTCGGGTAAAAGCTTGAAGAACAACTTCCATGGAATTGAGGATGATGATTCTGAGCTTGGGGCGGACGAATGCCCATATCATGATATTGAGGGCAAGTTGAGAAGCAAGAAGAAAGATGAGCCTCCCTTGGGGCCACATGAAGATAGATGGACGTTTGGGTATATACCGAAGGATCGCAAGTACAAGTTCAAGCCCTTGAACATAGTAGATCGGGATGCCCCGGGAACGTCGAGGTTGGGATGTGATGATCCTTGGAGTAGAGGTTGGTATTCCACTAGCTTGATCGAAGATTTCTCAAGAGCCTTCGATTTGTTTCTTCGTGCCCTTGATGGCAATGGAATTGGCCAAGTGTTGTTAAAAAAATGATTAAAAAATGCACCACCTTTGGTTTGACGGAGTTCTCAAAGAACCGTCTTATTGTATATATCTCTTTCATGTAACTCTTTTAGGTTTTGTGAAACTCTTATGATTTGGTATTTTGATGAGCAATGTGAGGGAGGGATTTTGATGAATGTGTAGCTTACTTGTAGGTGTGAAGTGAAGATGAATCCTAGAGAGGAGTGGTTATTGATAAAGCTCGGATTTCGAGCAAGGGAGTCGGTTTTTAAAACCTTGGGTGAAGCTATCAAGGTTATGGAAGGTTAGAAGACTCTTCCCGGCCGAGAAGAGAGCATCCCGACCGGGAAGGATGACCAATCCCGACCGGGAAGGTGGTCATCCCGATCGGGATGAGGGTGGCAAAATTTGGGTTTACTGTTGTGTCGTCCCGACCGGGAAGGGTATGTCATCCCGACCGGGACCACCCATCCCGACCGGGATGATGCACTGCTCCCCTTTTAGCTTCCTCTTCGCCACTTGAGCCCACCCAACCACTTTATACCTCCTCCCAACCTCCCTACCTATCCTTGCACTTGTCAAATGACCCCTACACTTCATTTACATACATTCATCTCATTTTCTCTCCGCTTTACACCGAGTTTCACATCAAATCCTACCCCCTTATACCTTTGAACCGCAACCATGCGATATTATCGAATTCGAAGTGGGATGACAATGAAGAAGACAAGCAAAAGTGCCTATATTGATCATTGAGACGATGGAGTTCGTGAGTTGCTAACCTAGCGGTAAGGCGGCTCTAATTTCTTTTCCGTCTTTTATTGCTTGTCTCCCTTTGGATGCTCCCCTTCCCCCTTGTCATGGTGGCCCTCGGGACCTTGGTAATTGTTGCTCCCGACTCTCGATGACGTGACTACATCGAGAGTCGTTAGAAAAATCCAAATATACAAGATTTTCACCCCTTTTGTAGGATTTATTCGGATTTGGGCGAAATCCGGACTAGGTGACTTGATTACACCTAGTCCTCCCCTCCCATTTCCTTTTATTTCCTTCTTTTTATTTCTCCCCCTTCCATATCTTTTCTCGTCTCGGCCCATGGTGACTTGACTACACCCCGGCCGGACACATTCTACCTTTTTTTTCTCCTCTTTTCGTTTTAATTTTTAGCTTTATTTTCGTAGTTTCTTTTCTTTTCTTTAGTGTGTCCATACACTACAATCGAGCATGAGGACATTGCTCGGTTTAAGTGTGGGGGAGCGATATTCTAGTATAGTTTCATTTTATTTTCGTAGTTTTTTCGAAAAATCTTGCAAAACCATAAAAATGTGAAAAAGTTTCACAAAAATCAAAAAGATTTTCTTTTGTGTGTTTTCCTCTTGTGTCGTTGTGTCGTACTTTTGCTGTGTTGTGCGTGTTGCCCCCTTTTTCCTTGTAGGTCGCTTATTCACCGTCAACTTTGGAGGGCTTTCAAGACATCCGGTAATATCTTTTATCCCTTTTTCTTCTTTGTCCCTTGTGGAGTTTGGAGGAGATCTGTGATGTTGTGTGCTCGGGTGGAGCTTTGTAGAGTTTGTGGTTGATTTGGTAATTTACTTGGAAATAAGGGGTGGTGTTTGTTATCTTTTTATGTTTGTTATGTTTCATTTTGTTTTGTTGTCTCTGTCTCATTTTCTCTCATTTTTGTCATGTCTTCGTCTTGTGATGTGCAGTTGTGTTTAGTGTGTAAAAAGGTTTTCGAAAACCCGGTTTTGAGGCTAGTGCGCAAGCGTTTACTTTTCCTTCCTAGTAATATGAGTCGAGTCTTGGACTTTAGTCTAGTAGAATGACTTTAAATCAATGATTTCGTTAGTTTCTTACCTTGAGTGCACCTAGTCTACTAGGGATTTACTACAAGATTTGCATTTTGACCATTATGACCACCCACGGTGTGAAAAGGCCTTGGTTGCCGAGTCCCGTCTCTTAGGTGACCATGTTTGAAATTGTTTGACTAGTCCAAGTTTTCCACCTTTTTGTGGGTTTGAAGGGAAGGACGCTCCCCAACTCACCCATTCCCCTACCTCCACATATCCACAAAATAAAGTTGCAAATTGTTGAAATCTCTTTCTTGGTTGCAAAAGAAATGCCTACAACTCAAATCTAGCCAAAAGGGCAAATAAAGAAGAAAATGAAAGAAAATGAAAGAAAGAAAATAATGAAGAAAAAAAAAGGCACAAAAAGCCAAAAAAAAAAAGAAAATACAAAAGATGAAAAAGAAATGGCATAGCAACACAAAAAGTAAAAATGCAAAAGAAAGAAAAATGACAAAAGAAAACCGTCTCACAAAAAAAAAAGATTCTCTCCCTCTCAAAATAAGTCTTTTTTCCGATCGTTACCATGAAGAGCCTACTAAAGGACCGAGTCCCTAGGAAGGATGATAGCGGTAATGATCGGTCTTCCCTCATTTTCCAATCATATCCACCTTTTTACTTGGACTAGTTGGGCGATTTTGAGCATGGGACGACCCTCTTGGCTCATCGCTAAAGGGGGCGGGGTCTCACTTACCTACAGTGTCGACTAACTCCGTGGTTCATTCTTTTTCCATCCCACCGATCATCCCGTAGTACGTTCTTAGAAGGTTAGGAGGAATCTAGGTAAGTTACCAACATCTTTATTGCTTTGTTGTCATACTATTAGGGTTTTGTCCATTTCGATTTGTATTGCTAGCTTGGGAACGTTGTCACTTGTCTTGAGTCCTTAACTGGTGTTTCTTTCACTGCTTTGTAGAGAGAAGCGGTATTTGTTTCTTCTTGGATGCAACCGATTGTTTGTTTATTGGTGTGTTTGTTTATTTGTGTGTTTTTGTGTCCGGTTGCATCCACAGTTTTGTCGCAAGACCTCACTTGCCTTGCGGAGTGCACTTTCCCTCTAGGTGTACTCGCGTGAGTTGAAAGGGCGTAGGGTGCGCTAATACCCACTCGGCTAGTAGTTTAGTTTCTTTTAGTCTTTAGTTAGTTTGTGCTTACTCGAGGGCGAGTAAGGGTTAAGTGTGGGGGAGTTGATAAGTGTAGTTTGTAGTGCCTAATTTGTTGTGTTTGGTCCCGGTTTATATTTTGGAATCGCTCCTTGGGAGCGGTTTCTGGGCTACTTATGCTTCTTCTAGTTTGTTTTAGGTTCCCAAGACCGTTCATGGAGAATTGGAACGATTCTGACTCGTTTCATACACTTTTGGAGCCAACGAAGAGAAGGAGCGATCACTCGGTGCCTTGGATTCGATCCCGAGACCTTGGGACCCATTCCCGAGCCCCTTAGACTCGATCCCGAGCCCCGAGAATCGATGGGAAGCCCATGAGAGGCAAGGAGGGACCTTAAAGATCATATTGGAGGCCTACAAGACCCTTCCCGGGCGGGATAGTAGCCTTCCAGACCGGGAAGGGGTGTGCGTTTACAGCAGCTCCTGTTTTGGGGTCGTCCCGGTCGGGACCACTTCGTCCCGGTCGGGATGGGCAGCTGCCAGCACGAAACTCTTCTATTCTCCTCCTTCACTCTTGTAACCTTATAAATACTCCTCCCTTATATTGTTCAAGGGGGATACATTATCTTACATTATCTTAGACTATCTTAGACTTCTCTACATGAGACTAAACCCTAGATAGAGTGCCTCTTTTCATTAGCATAATCTCTCTTTAAACCCTTGTTAATCTCAGATTAATCTAGTTTATTAAGTCTTGTATTAAGGAGATTCTTGAAGACTCATCCAAGATTGACAACCTTGGAGATTATTTTGGGTTTCTTATTAATGCAAGTTCTCATCTTTTTATCCCCTTGTTAGTTGGTATAATCTCTTTTCTCTTAATCTTTGTTTATCTCTCAAGTTTTAATCTTTACATATTAATTATTGTTCTTATTTGTTCATGATGAATGTTTGGTTATTTATGTTGATTTCTCTTATCATTGTTATAGTTAGTTTCATTATGAGTGAGTAGACTCTTTGTGGGGTTAGTAGGGGGATTAAGTGTGGATTATGGGTGATTAGGGTTTAATTGTGGGTAAAGGTGATTCCTTTGTTGCTAGTCACTTATTGGGCACACTATATGTTTGTTGTATTGCTTGTGTGGGTAGTAGTGGCCAATGCTTCTCATGCTTGTTCTTATCTTCTCATTGTGTATTCGATTTGTGGTTGAATGTTTGTGTTTTGAGTAGTATCTAGCATGAATGTTCGGGTCTAGTCTTAGACACGAGAGTGTGGACTTTGGCTTTGGCGCGAGAGCGCAAACCGACCTTGGTAACTAAGTAGCACCTACACCCTTGATTACCCAATCATCCTACTACCCTTATGAACCCGACCTAACCCTACTCCTTCCCATATTTGAATTCTCTATCTCTTTAGTCGATCATTTTCTCTAGTTTATTTGTTTAGCTAATCTTAGTTGTTTCTATTAGTTCATATTATTTCCAGTTCGTTGTTAGTCCATTTTCATACCTCTCAATCATCATAGTTTGTCAATTATCCTCTTCTTTGTGTTTGTTTGTGTGACTTAGCCTTGTTTCTATGTAGACCTAGTCTAGACACCCATAACCGTCCCCGTGGATATCAACCCGACTTACCCTAGCTACCGTTAGGATTAGTTGGTTATATATTGAGCGGTAGGACCCACGGCAAAATCCTCGCATCATAGATACCTTGGTCTTCCCCTGAATGATGTAATTAATAGGATGGAGCACTATTTTGGATTGTTAAGTAAGATTGAGGCAATTATAGGTGGATGGTCAGCTCTTAATCTAACCTATGCTGGACGGGTTCAATTAATTAACTCAGTCATCTTCGGGATCTTCAGTTTTTGGGCAGCTAATACCTTGATTCCTGGCAATGTATTGAATAGAATTATTGCTTGCTGTAGACAACTCTTTTGGACTGGTATGTTGGTAAGGAAGGGACAGGTCTGTAAGAGTTGGAGTAGTATTTGTTCCCCTTGGGAGGAAGGGGGTTTCAATATTAGGGATATGCGTGCCTGGAATAAAGCTCATATTGCAGGAAGGTTGTGGCAAGTGCTTCAAGGAGGTCATGACTTATGGTCTCTTTGGGTTAAAGCCTATGTGATCGGGGCGCGAAGGATTTGGGAGATATATAAGCAAGAGAGTTTTACTGGTGCATTAAAAAGTTTATTGCAAGTAATGGAGGATCTCATTACTGCTGAAGGGAGTCATGATGCTATGGTGAGACTGATGCATACCTGGACTAGAGAGGGTAAATTCAGTCTGCACTTAGCTTATGATTGGTTCAGATTGAAGTTTAGGAAATGTCATTGGCTCAGGATTTTTAAGGGCCAGCAAATTCTTCCTAGACATGGTGTTATTGCCTCTCTTGCCTGTCAAAAGAAGCTGCCATCAGTGGATCTGCTGCAAAGTCGAGGGTTGCCTATGGTTAACAGATGCTCTCTCTGTCTTCATGCATCTGAATCTTGCGAACATTTATTCTTTTCTTGCTCCTTTTCTGCTCAGATTTAGATGGGTTTGAAGGAGTGGATGAGGGTTAGAGGTCGAAGTAATCAGTTGTTAACTGAAACAAAATGGGTATCTACATGAAGAAATATGAAACATTGGAAGAACGGGTGGTATAGAAGTTGTATTGCTGCTGCAGTTTACTATATATGGGCTGAGAGGAATGGTCGTCTTTTTGATTCTAATCTAAAGCTTATAGAGACTATCTTAAGACAAATTAAGTTTGATGTTTTCATTAGGATGAGGAAGGTTAATGTGGACTTAAGTAGGAGGATGATTTCTATGTAGTTCAATTTTTAGGGGTTTTATCTTTGTAAGTAGGTTCATGTTGTTCCCTTTTTGGATGAATAATATGAGTCATAATCTTCTTGCAAAAAAAATAAAAAAATAAAAAAATAAATAAAAATAATAATTATTATTATTAGGGAGATGGATTAGGGAGAGCAATGATAGAGATCCCAGACCACAACTCAACCCATACATTGCTGGGTAAGAGTGGATTAGGGAGGGGAAGCCTGGACCTCAATCTAACTCAAACTCTTTTGGGTGCAGATGGAATAGGGAAGGCAATTGCTGTGACCCCAGACCCCAACTCAATCCAGGGTATGGATATGAGTGGATTAGGGAGGGGAGACCTGGACCCCAATTTGATGAACATGGGGGATGAACTAGGGTTCATACCTGTAGCTAGATCGGGTGGATTAGGGAAGGTCATTATTGAGGATGAAGGAATGGGCAGACTAGAGAAGTTGTATTCACCTAATAAGTTTGCAGTTTTGCAGTCTGACTTAGATGGAGAACAGAAGGGGACTTATGATCCTATAGTGCAGAGGGTACCACCTGATATTCTCGCATGATTATAGCTTCGAGGAACATAAGGGGAGGAAATGATGTCCTGAAACAGAATGCTGTAATACAATTTATGAAGGACAAAAGTATAGATCTCTTGGGGTTACTTGAGACCAGAGTTAAAGGGAAGAAAGCTAAGAAAATTATTCGAGCCAAGTTCTCAAATTACCTTGTCACAGGTAACTATGATAGTCATTTGAATGGTAGAATATGGCTTGTTTGGAACCCTTGTTCCATTAGAGTTACTTTGCTGTCTGAGCATGCCCAATATATGCATTGTTTGGTTTATCACTTTGCTTCAAATAGTGAGTTTTATGTGACCATGGTGTATGGAAATAATAATGAAGGTGTTAGAGAAGACCTTTGGGAGAAATTGAGGGAGTTGAATATATCAACACAAAGATGGATCGTCCTTGGTGACTTCAATGTTGTTAGGAATTGTATGGAAAAGGTGGGGGGTGACTTGCCTGATGATGATGATATTGAGGCTTTTAACGCCTGTATTGGAGACTGCAATTTGCAAGAACTTGTGGGACAAGGATGTGAGTTTACTTGGACAAACTTCCAAGACCCACAAACACGGGTATGGTCCAAACTTGATAGAGCATTAGTTAACTACAAATGGATTGAGGATTACCCCGATTCTCATGTTCATTATCTTCCTGCTGGGGTGTCGGATCATTTCCCAGTCTTAGTGGATGTTTTTAATGAAATAAAGGTGAGGAAAAGATTCAGTTTCCTGAATTGCTGGACTTCTCACCCATCTTATAACCACCTGGTGGAAAAGGCTTGGAGTACAAGGGTCACGGGAACAACGGCTTATAGGTTATTTAGTAAAGAGAGTGAAGATCGCTATGAAAGTCTTTCATAAGAATTGTTATACTGACATTGGTAGCAGGATTCAAGAAGTGGGAAGGAGTTTGGAAGAATGTCAGGTTAAGCTTCAGCAATCCCCCCTTTCAGAGGAGCCGATAATTAAGGAACGAAATATGGCATCTCAATATCTGGAATTAAGGAAAGCTGAGTTGGCTATACTGAAGCAGCGGGCTAAGATGGATCA
This sequence comes from Agrostemma githago, assembly GCA_958450325.1. NCBI lineage: Eukaryota > Viridiplantae > Streptophyta > Magnoliopsida > Caryophyllales > Caryophyllaceae > Agrostemma > Agrostemma githago. The sequence continues at coordinate 17,630,629 of OY288247.1, read as the reverse complement.
AATTGGCTTAGATGATTCTGCAACGAAATATTTTCATTCTAGATTAAAGGAGAGGAGGCATCAACAAGTAATAGGCACTATTAAGGATCATCAAGGAAAAGAAAGAGTTGGACAACAGGAGGTGGCAAAGGAATTTGTGGAGTATTATCAGAGTTTGCATGGTTCTGTGCAGCCAGTGAATGCTCTAACTGATGATATTCTAAGGAAAGGTCCGTTGGTTCAACAGGAAGATTGGGGGAAATTACTATAGCTGCCTGATGATAGGGAGATTAAGGCCATGGTTCTTGCTATTCATTCGGATAAGAGTCCTGGACCTGACGGGTTCTCTGCGGGTTTTTTCAAGGCTTCCTGGTCTACAGTTGTGCAGGATTTCTGCGAGGCTGTAAGAGAATTCTTTAGCAAGGGAAAGATGCTCAAACTGGCTAATACAACACTCATATCATTAATTCCTTAGAAGGAGGTTTGTAACTCAGTTTTGGATTATAGACCCATATCGTGTTGTTCAATTCTGTACAAAGTGATAAGCAAACTATTAACGAATAGATTGAAACTGGTGATCCAAAATCTCATAGGGCCGGAGCAAGTGGCATTTATTGATGGGAGGAGTATCCATGATAATATCGCCTTGTCTCACACCCTTGTTAAGAATTATAAACGGAAGTATCTTACTCCTAGATGCTTAATGAAGGTTGACTTTAGGAAGGCATTTGATTCGTTACAATGGGATTTCATTGAGAATATGCTTGTTGGATTAAATTTCCCGAGGCAATTTATTGATTGGATAACAAGTTGCATCATTGGATCTTGGTTCTCATTGAAGATTAACGGTGTGGCTAGCGGTTTTTTCAAAGGGATGAGTGAAGTAAGGCAAGGAGATCCTCTTTCTCCTTACCTTTTAGTCCTTAGCATGGAAATCTTATCAAGAAGACTTCGAGCTATGAGTCTGCAACCTAACTTTTCGTATCATCCAAAGAGTAGAAGGATTGAACTGAATCATATGGTCTTTGCCGATGACCTTATGATCTTTACAAGAGGCGATGTTCCTTCGGTTAGGGCAGCAATAGAAGCGCTGGATCAGTTCTCTAGAGAATTAGTATTGCAAGCAAATAAGGATAAGTCTGACATATACTTTGGGGGAGTTAATAATCAGGTTAAAGATCAGATACTGCAGGTGTCAGGATTCACGGAGGGAACATTTCCGTGTAGGTATTTGGGAATTCCGTTGAATGCTGTAGGGAATAAGAAGGAGGATTATGCTGTTCTAATTAGCAAGGTTAGAGCTAGCTTAATGGGATGGTCTACTCAATACTTAACATATGCAGGCAGGGTTCAACTCCTAAATTCAGTAATATTTGGGATTATGAACTTCCGGTGCGATATGGTGATTCTACCTGCTAATGTCTTGCTTAGTATAACAAAAAATTGTAAGAACTTCTTCTGGAAAGGGATATTGGATAGTCGAGGAATGGTGTTTAAGGGATGGGGTGGGATAACTTCTCCTTGGGAGGAAGGAGGATTTAACATAAAGCATATTCCCTCTTGGAATAAGGCTCTTGTTTGTAAGAGACTTTGGAGACTCACAAGGAAGGAAGAGGATGTGTGGAACAGGTGGCATCAACACTATGTGTTGGATAAGGTTGATATTTGGGAGATTCAGAAAAAAAGAAATACATTCCCCTGTATTCAGAAGCATTGTGCAAGTGAGAAAGTAAATTGTTGCAGGTGCAGGTGGCAGTGAGCAAGCGAAAGAACTGTTGCAAAGTTGGACAAAGAATGGAGAATTTCATATTCACAGAGCTTACAATTGGTTCAGGCCAAAAGAGAAGAAAAAAGATGGCTACTATGCCTCCAACAACGCTATATTATCCCAAGGATGGGGATTATAACATCCATTGCTGCTCAATCCAAACTGGCAACAATAGACAATATTCAGAGGAGAGGATTGCATTTGGTAAATCGATGTTTTTTATGTACCCAAGACTTAGAGAGTCATAGTCATCTGTTTTTCTCCTGTCCTTTCTCGAAGGTTTTATGGTTAGAACTTATGGACTGGATGGGAATTATGGGCAGAAGTTGTGATCCGATAACTGAACTCAAGTGGTGTATAAGCAGGAGCTGCAGGAAGCATAAGAAGCAAGCCGGGTATAGGAGTGTCATGGCGTCTGCTGTCTACCAGATCTGGAATGAACAAAATTCCAGGATTTTCAACGACAATTCACGAAATCATACAACTATAATTAGACAGGTTAAGTTTGAAGTGGTTACTAGATTGAGGCAAGTAGGAGTACAGTGGAAGGATATTGTATAGAGGATTAAGTATGGACTAAAAGATTATAGTGGAATGATATTGTATAGGAGATTATAGGAGCATGTACTCGTTGTACATGTTAGAGGATATACTTTTGTAAGATCGTCTCTTTTTCATAATAAAAGAGTCATACCATTTCTTGCAAAAAAAAAAATTAATAAATAATAATAATAATAATAATAATAATAATAATAATAATAATAAGCACCACGCATCATCACCCATTCTGCCACCCCTTCTGCCATCCGCCACCCTTCTGCACGCACCTCGGTCGCCGGCCTCCCCAGTCGTCGGCCTCTGCGTCGCCGGTCGCCGTCCGGCTTTGGTTGTGTTGCGTCTTCCAACCGTGCGTCCTCACTCCTCCTCACTCAGCCACCCTTCGTCCACTGCCACCCTCCTCACTCAGCCGGCCTCACGCCACCATCTTCACCCGATGGCCACCAGACCTCACGTCGCCGGTCACCGGATTCTGTGAGCGCGAGAGGGTTCACCTTGTCACGCTGCTGCTTCCGCTGCTCTTCGCCGGTGCGCCTGCTGCTTGCTGGTGCTCTTCGCCGGCGCACGTTGTCGCCGGTGCCGCTGTTTCGCCGGTGCCACGTCGTCGCCGGTGCCACGTTGGTCAAGTCTGGGTGTCGTCGCCGGTTTCAGCAGGTTCTTGGGCTGCCGACGTGGGTTCGGTTTGCAGGAGTTTTGAGGTTGCCGACTTGGTGTTCGGGTTATTTTTAGGCTGTTGCGGTCTTCTTCCGACTGCTGGGGTCCACCTCCGTCCCAAGTTTAGTTCTTTTTACTCTTTTTGTTTCCTTTTCGTTCTCGGTTTTCTCTCGCTTCCGTTGTTTGCCTTTTTCTTTTTCCGTTGGGTTTCCCTTTTTGGTTTGTCCCGTCATGCCCGACCTGGTGCGGTTCCACTGCCCTTTTGTAGGCCTCGATCGGTGTAGGGATGGATGGGGTAAGGGTTTTGTTAAAAATTCGCTGCTTATCCATCTCCGTGATCATCATTGTAAAGGGGTTGCCCGGGACAACATGTGTCAATCTCTTGCTTATTTGCCTATTTTTTTGGCTGCTGAGTCTACTTTTCGTCGGATGGGTATTTGGTTGTGTGGGGTTTGTTTTCGGACTCATACTCACAGCAAGGGCTGTCGGCACGACGCGGAGTCTTTTATCGAGGCCCCTAATTGTGGTGATGGTGTTATCCGCTTTGTTCTTTACGGCTTTCCCCGACCATCTGCCCCTACAGTTTCGTCATCTAGTGGTATTGTTGATCCCCCGATTGTTGGGTTTAACGTGACTTCTCTTGATCACTTGTTGGCTAAGGGGTTACGTACTGTTAAATCCATCCCTCCAAAGTGTCGTTTAGGGTTTTCTTGGGTCTTTCGGGGGGCCCTTGATGATGTGGCTGCCTCTCCTCGTGATCTCACGTGTTGGGTCACCTTGCTTGCGTTGCCTCTTTGCATACTTAAGACTTTCTCCCCTCGGAGTAACCTTGAGTGTCGATCTGTTATTCGACGACAGCGTCAGGAGGAGAGTATTTCTAGCGTCATTCGTTGCTGGGATGAGCCGGGTGGTCGTTTGTTGCTTCTGCAGGATACTCTGGCTGAGGTTGCTCCTTCTTTTAGTGTGAATGAGGACCTCGACCCGAGTGAGCTCAACATTAGGCAGTGTCGGAGGAAGATTTGTGACGGGCATTACACTGCTGCTGTTCGTGTACTTTCTTCTTCTGGTGTTGCTCCTTACACCGATGATACTCTAGTGGCTTTGAGGGATAAGCATCCCGTCGTCCCTTCTCCCGCTTTGCCTCCTTTTCCTGGTAATCACCATTCCCTCGTCGCGTCCGCGTCAGTGGTTCTGGACATGATTAGAGGTTTTCCGCGTGGCACTTCCTGTGGGAGGGACGGTTTTCGTGCCCATCACCTTTTGGATTGTTTGGGTGGTGCCGCAGTTGCTGTTTTGGACGATTTGATCGCATCTGTCACTCGGGTGGTTAATTTCTTTCTCGAGGGCAGTTGCCCGCAGGTCCTCAAGGAGTACATTGCTAGTGCTCCACTAACCCCGCTTGTTAAGCCAGGCGGCGGTATTCGTCCTATTGCTGTTGGCACGATTTGGAGACGGCTTGTCTCTAAGGTTGGTGCTTTCCTGATTGGTCCGTCGCTGAATGGCTATTTTTCTGGTCTTCAGTTTGGAGTTGGGGTGTCTGGTGGGGGTGAGGCTATCTTGCATGCCTTGAACCGGCTTGTTGAGGACCAGGGTGATGAGGTGGGTTTTTCCATGCTCTTGGTGGATTTTCAGAATGCTTTTAACATGGTCGATCGGGAAATCATGTTACAGAAGGTTCGTAGTCACTGTTCTGTTCTCTCTCGTTGGGTGGAATTTTGTTATTCTAGTCCTGCTCGGTTATATTACGGTGAGCACAGCTTGCGGTCTTGTCAGGGGGTCCAGCAAGGTGATCCTTTAGGTCCTTTGCTTTTTTCTTTGGTGTTACATCTCTTGGTTTGTTTGATCCGGGACTCTTTTGATTTGAGGTTGCAGGCTTGGTACTTGGATGATGGCACTATCGTCGGGGATACTTTGATCTTGGGGAAGGTTTTGGAGCTGATTATGGATGATGGTCCTCGTTCGGGACTTCATCTTAATGTTAGTAAAACCGAGGTTTTTTGGCCTTCGGAAGATCCTAGGAGTAGGCTCCCTGGTGTCTTCCCCCCTACTATCGCCAGACCGATGCGTGGTGTCAAAGTCCTTTGTGGGCCTGTTAGTGCGAGTCATGATTTCAGCAGCGAGCTCGTGATGAGTAGAGTTACCGGAACTATCGCACTTATGGGTTTCGTCGCTCAGCTTGATGATCCGCAGTGTGAGTTGCTGTTGATCCGGGCCTGTACTGAATCTCCAAACTTTATTTTGCTTAGCGTACTTGCCCACCGACTGTTTTTGAGTCGGCTCAGCTTGCTTTTAACGCGACTCTTCGTTCTCATTTAGAACGTATTGTTAATGCGTCTGGGCCGGGGTTTGGGGATTGGCAGTGGCGACTTGCCACCCTTCCCTTTTCCTTTGGGGGGCTTGGGGTGTATGCTGCTGGAGATGTTCTACATTATGCTTTTGTGGCATCTCGGTTGCAATCTGCGGGTTTGCAGGCTACGCTGCTTCGTGCTGCGGGCGTACTGACCCCTGGCCCGGCTTTCGATGCGGCTCTGTGTAGGCTTAATGAGGCTTTAGGTTCTGTTGTGTATAACCCTAGTGAGATCGTTGCCCCCAAACTTATGAAGTCTTTGGCAGACATATATTTCACGAGGGTTGTGGCCACTGCGGAATCGGATTTCTCTTTGACCTCCCGTCAGGTTGCTTTATGGAAGTCTCAGCAAGGTCGTCATGCTTCTGATTGGCTCCGCGCTGTCCCTATTTCTGGGTTGGGTCAGACTATGAACGGTCGTACATACCGATGTGTGCTTAGCTATCGGTTGGGCGTTCCTTTATTTTCCGTGCCTGCTCAACCTGGGCCGTGTTCAGCCTGCTCTCGGGTTTTTGGCGATGATATTTTCGGGGATCACGCTGTGTCTTGCGCGGGGGTTGTCGGTATTAAACATCGACATAACCTCGTTCGTGACACTCTTTTGGATATCTGTCTCCGTTCTGGGATCTCGGTGGGTAAGGAGGTCGATATTGGCTTGATTGATGACCATGACAGATCCTTGCGTCCCGCAGATTTGCTTCTTTATTCGTGGGATAGGGGGCGTGACGTTTGTGTTGATCTTACCGGGTCTTCTCCTTTGACTCAGTCCGGGCTCTCTGATTTCGCGCCAGGCCGTGTTGTGGGCGACGCTGCTCGGCGCAAATGCGCTAAGTACAGGGGCCTATGCACGGGGCTTGGGTATGGGTTTTTGCCTTTTTCCTTTTCTTCACTGGGGGAATTGGAGGCGGATGCTATCGGTTTACTCAAGAGGATTCAGAAATTTTCGATAGCACAGGATGCCGGAGCACGCGCTGCTCCTTTTATTTTTACTAGACTTAGTTTTGCTATAGCTAAGGGGGTGGGTGCCCAGATTGTGTCTCGGCTACTCACCAATTTTTTGTAATCTGCATTTTTGATTCATCAATAAAATTCTTATAAAAAAAAAAAAAAAAAAAATAATAATAATAATAAGGGTTATTTAACGACAATAATACCAACTATAGGGCATCTTCCAAAAATAATACTAATTTCAATAAATCTGAGAATAATACGTATTATTGGAGTAGTTAAATAAAAGTAGTATAAGTGACTTTATAACCTGCTATATCAGGTCACCTAATTAATATTTAACCTGCTACCTATCCTCCATCCTCCTACTTAGACCTGGATAACGGGCGTGTCGGGTTAGCTTCGGGTCGGGTCACTTTCGGGTTATAATAATCGGGTTGACTTCGGGTCGGGTCAGATACTTTTGGTTTCGAGTCATTCTCGGGTTTGTCAAATTTTTTAGGGATATCGACTCGTTTTCTATAATAATAGTCGGGTCAGTTTTTAGTTAGCTCGGGTCAATTCGAATTACGGGTCAAAAGCAAGTCTTCAATTCGGGTGTCGGGTCGAGTTCAGTTTTGCTTATTCGGGTCGGGTCAGTTTTGCCAGGTCTACTCCTCCTTAGTTCTCTCCATTACCCTTCATCTTTCTTCAGTTTTTTTCTATACGTTTCGTTAAGATTAACGTGTTGATTTTGGTGTAGGATTGTGTTGTTAGCTAGATTTGGTGAGGTTGAAGACTTGAAGAAAAAGGAAGACAGAGGACATGAATGACGTTTAATGTCTCGTACACTGAGTAAGTCAAAAGGAGTGAATTAATGTGAAATGAATTAAAGGCAAAAAAATAATGTGAACGGGTTCTACCGCTAACTAGTCATCTATACTCCAAAAATACGTATTATTCTCTGATCTATTAAAATTGAAATTATTTTTGGAAGACGCTCTATAGTTGGTATTATCGCCGTTAAATAAAATTAAAGGTGAAAAAAGGAAGGTGAAAGGGTTCTACAGGTAACCGGTCACCTATACTACTCTTGTTTAACTACTCCAATAATACGTATTATTCTCAGATTTAATAAAATTGATATTATTTTGGGAAGACGCCCTATAGTTGGTATTATTGTTGTTAAATAACCCTAATAATAATAATAATAATAATAATAATAATAATGTCGACTTGGTTTCTAAGGGGTAGCGCACGGTTAAATCTATCCGCTCTAAGTGTCGACTTGGTTTCGCGCGGGTTTTGAAGGGTGCCCTGGATGATGTCGTTGCCTCCCCTTTTGATATTTCTTGTTGGGTTTCTTTGCTTGTCTTACCTCTTTGTGTCTTGAAGATCTTTGCTCCGAGGAGTAGTTTGGAGTGTAGAACTGCTATTAGACGCCACCGTCAGGAAGAGGCTATTGCCGGAGCTATTCATACTTGGGGTTTTCCCGGGGGGAAGTTGTTGCTCTTACGCGAAGCCCTAGCGGAGGTCTCCCCTACTTTTTGTACGGATGAGGAGGTTGACTTAGGTGAGCTCAACATCCGTCAGTGTCGTAAGAAGATTCTGGATGGTCATTACAAGGCCGCCGTTCGTGTTCTTTCTTCGTCCGGTGTGGCTCCGTACACTGATGCCACCCTTCGAGCCCTCCAGGACAAGCACCCAGCTGCTCCTCCTCCTGCCCCTTCCGTCTGAGCCTTTTGGCCCCTGTCTTGATGCGCCGGTATCTGTTGTTTTGGACATGATTCGAAGTTTCCCCCGGGGCACGTCTTGTGGGAGGGATGGGTTTCGGGCCCAACATCTGTTGGATTGTTTGAGTGGTACTGCCATTGCCATTTCTGATGATCTGATTGCCTCTATTACTCGGGTGGTCAACCTTTTTCTTGATGGGAAGTGCCCGCAGGTGTTAGGTGAGTACATTGCTAGTGCTCCGCTCACCCCGCTCGTGAAGCCAGGGGGAGGGGTTCGTCCTATTGCTGTGGGCACCATCTGGAGGCGCCTTGTTTCTAAGGTTGGAGCTTACTTGGTTGGCCCATCTTTAGCTGGCTATTTTGAGGGTTTTCAATTCGGGGTAGGTGTTTTTAGCGGGGGTGAAGCTATTCTGCATTCCTTGAATCGTCTTGTAGAGGATCGTGGCGCTGATGTGGGTCTTTCCATGTTGCTTGTCGATTTCCAAAATGCCTTTAACTTGGTTGACAGGGAGACTATGCTACGGGTGGTTCGCCGTCAGTGTCCTGCCCTCTCTTTTTAGGTTGAGTTTTGCTATTCCAGTCCTACTAGGCTCTACTATGGGGAGCACTGCCTCCGCTCTTGTCAAGGGGTCCAGCAAGGTGACCCCTTAGGCCCCCTTCTTTTCTCTCCGGTTCTGCATCCCCTAGTCTGTCGGATCAGGGACTCCTTTGATCTTTGCTTCCAGGCTTGGTACCTCGATGATGGTACTATTGTCGGGGATACACTTGTTGTGGGGAAGGTTCTTCAGATGATTATGGATGAGGGCCCCCGTTTTGGCCTCCATCTCAACGTATCTAAAACTGAGGTTTTCTGGCCTATCAAAGACCCGAGGAGTAGACTTGTTGGTGTTTTCCCCGCCGCTATTGGCAGACCCTTGGATGGTGTTAAGGTCCTGGGGGGGTGGTCAGGGTGTGTCCTGCTTTCAGTGATGCTCTTGTTTCAAAGAGGGTTGCCCGTACTAAAGAGCTCATGGACTTGGTTACTAAGATCGAGGATCCCCAGTGTGAGTTACTTCTTCTCCGGGCATGCACAGGTATTTCTAAGTTATACTTTGCTTTGCGCACTTGCTCTCCCGTTGCTTTTGGGCCGGCCGACCTTTCTTTCGACACTGCGCTCCGATCTAGTCTTGAGCGCATTGTCACGGCGTCCGGACCCGGTTTTGGGGAGTGGCAGTGGCGACTGGCCACCCTCCTCTTTTCCCTAGGGGGCTCGGTGTCTTTGCCGCCGCTGATGCCCTGCACTTCGCCATCCTTGCTTCTCGCCTCCAGTCTGCCGATTTGCAAGCTAAGCTGCTTCGTCCCTCTGAGATCGTCGCCCCTGGGATTGCTTTTGAGTCTGCCTTGAGTGGGTTTGTTGAGGCTACCGGTTCTGACTTCTTGAGTAACCCCTCTGAGATCGCTGCCCCAAAACTTATGAAGAAATTGGCAGATATATAATTCACTAGGGTTGCTACAGCAGCGGAATCTGCTTTCTTCTTAACTCCTCGACAGGTTGCCTTATGGAAATCTCAGCAGGGTGACCATTCTTCTGACTGGTTGAGGGCTGTCCCTATTACTGGGCTTGGGCAAACCATGAACGGTCGGACATATCGCAGTGTGCTTAGTTACCGCCTTGGTGTCCCTTTGTTTCCGCTTTCCGGGTCTTGCTCTTCCTGCTTCAGGGTCCTCAGAGAGGATTTTTTGGTGATCACGCGGTTTTGTGCGCTGGTACTGTGGGGATTAAACATCGCCATAACCTTGTCCGTGACACCTTGTTGGATATTTGTTTCCGGACAGGGATATCTGCAGGGAAAGAGGTGGAGATTGGCCTTTGCGACGATAACGACAAGCCTTTACGACCTGCCGACCTTCTGCTCTACTCGTGGGACAGGGGGCGTGATGTTTGTGTTGATCTGACTGGGTCCTCTCCTATGACCCAGTCCGACTTGACTTCTTTTGAGCCTGGACGGGTCGTTGCTGATGCTGCTCACCGTAAGTGTGCCAAGTATCAGGCACGCTGCACGGCCATAGGGTATGGTTTCCTTCCTTTCACCTTCTCCTCTCTCGGTGAGCTCGACACGGAGGCTGTCTCTCTGCTCCGGCGGATTCGTAAATTCGCTATGTCACAGGATGCTAGAGCGCGTGCCGCGGTTCATATTTTCACTAGAATTAGTTTTGCGATTACTAAGGGAGTGGGGGCCCAAATAGTATCTCGGCTCCGCTCTAACTTCTTGTAATTTGTTCTGGTGTTAATGCAAGTTCCGTATAATAATAAATAAATTAAAAAAAATTAAAATAATAATAATAATAAGAAGAATAATAATAATAATAAGAATAAGAATAATAACAACAATAACAACAATAACAACAATAACAACAATAACAATAATAACAATAATAATAATAATAGGGAGGGGTGCGATTTGGGTTTAGGGCATTGCGCAGCCGTCGCGTCCGCCAGCGTCCGCCAGCCCTGTGCGCCGCCGCCGGTCCTCCGGTCTGCCTCCCTGTCCACCGGCCTCCTTCGGCGCCTGATTGTGAGTTCGAGGGGAGGCCTGACTTGCGGTTAGGGCGCAGGTGACGTTAGTCTCGTCGTCCACCGCCACCACCACCAGCCCACTTTCTGGCCTCGCGCCACCACATGCCTCACGCCACCACCACCGCGCGCGCCGGTAGCCCCCTTTTGCCGGCGTTCTAATTTGAGGGAGGAGAGGGGTTGCTCCTCTGTTTTGCGCGTAGCACCGAGGAGTTCGCGTGCTGCCTGAGTTCGCGTCGCCGCACTTTGGGCCGGAATCATGTCGGTGCTGGGCATCTGCTCTCGGCGGAGTCGCTGGGCGTGGATTCACCGGACCTACAGCAGCGTGGCGTGCATTATTTTTGCGTGGCGTGGGTTCGTTGCCGGGGTTCGGTTTGCGTGGGTCCTTTCATCGTGGTTAGGATTCTGTTTCCTTTTTCGTTTTCGGTTTTTGGTTTTCGATTTTCGCCTGCCTTCTACTTTCATTTGCTTGGGTTTCTTTTTCTTTTGGGTTGCCTTTGCGTGTCGATGCTTCTGTCTCGACATGCCTGACCTTGTGCGGTTTCACTGTCCTTTTGTGGGCCTCGGTAGGTGTAGGGATGGTTGGGGTAAGGGTTTTGTTAAAACTTCTCTGCTTTTCCATCTCCGTGATCATCACTGTAAGGAAGGTGCCCGGGACACCACGCGTCAATCTCTTGCTTCTTTACCTATTTTTTTGGCTGCTGAGTCTACTTTTCGGCGGATGGGTATTTGGCTGTGTGGGGTTTGCTTTCGGACAAATACTCATAACAAAGGCTGTCGGCACGATGCTGAGTCCTTTGTTGAGGCCCCTAATTGTGGAGATGGTGTTATTCGCTATGTTCTTTACAGTTTTCCCCGACCATCTGCCCCTACAGTTTCGTCTTCTTGTGGTGTTGTTGATCCTCCGGTTGTTGGGTTTAACGTGACCTCTCTTGATCACTTGTTGGCTAAGGGGTTACGTACTGTTAAATCCATCTCTCCAAAGTGTCGTTTAGGGTTCTCTCGGGTTTTTCGGGGGGCTCTTGATGATGTGGTTGCCTCTCCTCGTGATCTCACGTGTTGGGTCACTTTGCTTGCGCCGCCTCCTTGCATACTTAAGACTTTCTCTCCTCGGAGTAACCTTGAGTGTCGATCTGCTATTCGACGGCAACGTCAGGAGGAGAGTATTTCTTGTGCCATTCGTTGTTGGGATGATCCGGGTGGTCGGTTGTCGCTCCTGCAGGATACTCTGGGTGAGGTTGCTCCTTCTTTTAGTGTGAATGAGGATCTCTACTTAAGTGAGGTCAATGTTAGGCAATGTCATAGGAAGATTTCTGACGGGCACTACACTGCTGTCGTTCGTGTGCTTTCTTCTTCTGGTGTTGCTCCTTACACCGATGATACTCTAGTGGCTTTGAAGGATAAGCACCCTGTCGTCCCTTCTCCCGCTTTGCCATCCTTGCCTGATAATCACCACTCCCTTGTCGCGTCCGCGTCGGTGGTTTTAGATATGATTAGAGGGTTTCCTCGTGGCACTTCTTGTGGGAGGGACGGTTTTCGTGCCCAACACCTTTTGGATTGTTTGAGTGGGGCCGCAGTTGCTGTTTCGGAGATTTGATCACATCTGTCACTCAGGTGGTTAATCTTTTTCTCGAGGGCAGCTGCCCGCAGGTCCTCGGGGAGTATATTGCTAGTGCTTCGCTTACCCTGCTTGTTAAGCCAGGTGGCGGTATTCGTCCTATTGCTGTTGGCACGATTTGGAGACGCCTTGTCTCTAAGGTTGGTGCTTTCCTGATCGGTCCGACGCTGAGTGGCTATTTTTCTGGTCTTCAGTTTGGAGTTGGGGTATCTGGGGAGGCAAGGCTATTTTGCATGCCTTGAACCGGCTAGTTGAGGATCGGGGTGATGAGGTGGGTCTTTCCATGCTCTTGGTGGATTTTCAGAACGCTTTTAACATGGTTGATCGTGAAATCATGTTACGAGAGGTTCGTTACCAATGCCCTGTTCTCTCCCGGTGGGTGGAATTTTGTTATTCTAGTCCTGCCCGATTATATTATGGTGAGCACAACCTGTGGTCTTGTCAGGGGGTTCAGCAGGGTGATTCTTTGGGTCCTCTTCTTTTTTCTTTGGTGTTACATCCCTTGGTTTGTAAGATCCGGGACTCTTTCGATTTGAGGCTGCAGGCTTGGTACTTGGATGATGGCACCATAGATGGGGATACCTTGGTTTTGGGGAAGATTTTGGAGCTGATTTTGGATGATGGTCCTCTTTCGGGGCTTCATCTTAATGTCAGTAAAACTGAGATTTTTTGGCCTTCGGAAGATCCTAGGAGCAGGCTCCCTGGTGTCTTCCCCCTGCTATCGCCAGACCGATGCGTGGTGTCAAAGTCCTTGGTGGGCCTGTTAGTGCAATTCATGATTTCAGCATTGAGCTTGTGATGAGTAGAGTGACCAGAACTATCGCGCTTATGGGTTCCGTCGCTCTGCTTGATGATCCACAGTGTGAGTTGTTGTTGCTCCGGGCCTGTACTGGTATCTCCAAACTCTATTTTACTTTGCGTACTTGCCCACCGACTGTTTTTCAGTCGGCTCATATCAGCTTGTTTTTGACGCAGCTGTACGTTCTCATTTAGAACGGGTTGTTATTACGTCTGGGCCGGGATTTAGGGATTGGCAGTGGCGACTTGCCACCCTTCCATTTTCCTTTGGGGGGCTTGGGGTGTATGCTGCTGGAGATGTCCTACATTATGCTTTTGTGGCATCCCGACTGCAATCTGCGGGTTTGCAAGCTACGCTTTTTCGCGCTGCGGGCATACTGACCCCTGGCCCGGCTTTCGATGCAGCCTTGTGTAGGCTTAAGGAGGTTTTGGGTTCTGTTGAGTGTAATCCAAGTGAGATCGCTGCCCCTAAACTTATGAAGTCTTTGGCAGATATATATTTCACGAGGGTTGTGGCTACTGCGGAATCGGATTTCTCCTTGACCTCCCGTCAGGTTGCCTTGTGGAAGTCTCAGCAAGGTCGTCATGCTTCTGATTGGCTCCGCGCTGTCCCTATTTCTGGGTTGGGCCAGACTATGAACGGTCGGACGTACCGTTGTGTGCTTAGCTATCGGTTGGACATTCCTTTGTTTTCTGTACCTGGGCCATGTTCTGCCTGCTCTCGAGTTTTTGGCGACGATATTTTTGGGGACCATGTCGTGTCTTGCGCGGGTGTTGTCGGTATTAAACATCGACATAACATCGTTCGTGACACTCTTTTGGATATCTGTTTCCGTTCCGGGGTCTCGGTTGGGAAGGAGATCGATATTGGCTTGATTGATGATCATGACAGATCCTTGCGTCCTACAGATTTGCTTCTTTATTCGTGGGACAGGGGGCGTGACGTTTGCGTAGATCTTACCGGGTCTTCTCCTTTGACTCAGTCCGGGCTCTCTGATTTCGCGCCAGGCCGTGCTGTGGGTGACGCTGCCCGGCGCAAATGCGTTAAGTACAAGGACCTATGCTCGGGGCTTAGGTATGGGTTTTTGCCTTTTTCCTTTTCTTTGCTGGGGGAATTGGAGGCGGATGCTATCGGCTTACTCAAGAGGATTCAAAAATTTTTGATAGCACAGGATGTCGGAGCACGCGCTGCTCCTTTTATTTTTACCAGACTTAGCTTTGCTATAGGTAAGGGGGTGGGGGCCCAGATTGTATCTCGGTTACCCACCAATTTTTTGTAAACTGCTTTTTGATTCATCAATAAAATTCTCCATTTAATAAAATAATAATAATAATAATGTCGACTTGGTTTCTAAGGGGCAGCGCACGGTTAAATCTATCCCCCCTAGGTGTCGACTTGGTTTCGCGCGGGTTTTGAAGGGTGCCCTGGATGATGTCGTTGCCTCCCCTTTTGATATTTCTTGTTGGGTTTCTTTGCTTGTCTTACCTCTTTGTGTCTTGAAGATCTTTGCTCCGAGGAGTAGTTTGGAGTGTAGAACTGCTATTAGACGCCACCGTCAGGAAGAGGCTATTGCCGGAGCTATTCGTACTTGGGGTTTTCCCGGGGGGAAGTTGTTGCTCTTACGCGAAGCCCTAGCGGAGGTCTCCCCTTCTTTTTGTACGGATGAGGAGGTTGACTTAGGTGGGCTCAACATCCGTCAGTGTCGTAAGAAGATTTCGGATAGTCATTACACGGCCGCCGTTCGTTTTCTTTCTTCGTCCGGTGTGGCTCCGTACACTGATGCCACCCTTCGAGCCCTCCAGGACAAGCACCCAGCTGCTCCTCCTCCTGCCCCTTCCGTTTGAGCCTTTTGGCCCCTGTCTTGATGCGCCGGTATCTATTGTTTTGGACAAGATTTGGAGTTTCCCTCGGGGCACGTCTTGTGGGAGGGATGGGTTTCGGGCCCAACATCTGTTGGATTGTTTGAGTGGTGCTGCCATTAACATTTCCGATGATCTGATTGCCTCTATCGCTCGGGTGGTCAACCTTTTTTTTGATGGGAAGTGCCCGCAGGTGTTAGGTGAGTACATTGCTAGTGCTCTGCTCACCCCGCTCGTTAAGCCAGGGGGAGGGGTTTGTCCTATTGCTGTGGGCACCATCTGGAGGCGCCTTGTTTCTAAGGTTGGCGCTTACTTGGTTGGCCCATCTTTAGGTGGCTATTTTGAGGGTTTTCAATTCGGGGTAGGTGTTTATAGCGGGGGTGAAGCTATTCTGCATTCCTTGAACCGTCTTGTAGAGGATCATGGCGCTGATGTGGGTCTTTCCATGTTGCTTGTCGATTTCCAGAATGCCTTTAACTTGGTTGACAGGGAGACTATGCTACGGGAGGTTCGCCGTCAGTGTCCTGCCCTCTCTTTTTGGGTTGAGTTTTGCTATTCCAGTCCTCCTAGGCTCTACTATGGGGAGCACTGCCTCCGCTCTTGTCAGGGGGTCCAGCAGGGTGACCCCTTAGGCCCCCTTCTTTTCTCTCTGGTTCTGCATCCCCTAGTCTGTCGGATCAGGGACTCCTTTGATCTTTGCTTCCAGGCTTGGTACCTCGATGATGGTACTATTGTCGGGGATACACTTGTTGTGGGGAAGGTTCTTCAGATGATTATGGATGAGGGCCCCCGTTTTGGCCTCCATCTCAACGTATCTAAAATGGAGGTTTTCTGGCCTATCGAAGACCCGAGGAGTAGACTTGTTGGTGCTTTCCCCGCCGCTATTGGCAGACCCTTGGATGGTGTTAAGGTCCTGGGGGGGCCGGTCAGCGTGTGTCCTACTTTCAGTGATGCTCTTGTTTCGAAGAGGGTTGCCCGTACTATAGAGCTCTTGGAGTTGGTTGCTAAGATCGAGGATCCCCAGTGTGAGTTACTTCTTCTCCGGGCATGCACAGGTATTTCTAAGTTATACTTTGCTTTGCGCACTTGCTCCCCCGGTGCTTTTGGGTCGGCCCACCTTTCTTTCAACACTGCGCTCCGATCTAGTCTTGAGCGCATTGTCATGGCATCCGGACCCAGTTTCGGGGAGTGGCAGTGGTGACTGGCCACCCTCCCCTTTTCCCTAGGGGGCTCGGTGTCTTTGTCGCCGCTGATGCCCTGCACTTTGCCATCCTTGCTTCTCGCCTCCAGTCTGCCGATTTGCAAGCTAAGCTGCTTCGTCCCTCCGAGATCGTCGCCCCTGGATCGCTTTTGAGTCTGCCTTGAGTGGGTTTGTTGAGGCTACCGGTTCTGACTTCTTTAGTAACCCCTCTGAGATCGCTGGCCCAAAACTTATGAAGAAATTGACAGATATATATTTCACTAGGGTTGCTACAGCAGCGGAATCTGCTTTCTCCCTAACTCCTCGACAAGTTGCCTTTTGGAAATCTCAGCAGGGTGACCATTCTTTTGACTGATTGAGGGTTGTCCCTATTACTTGGCTTGGGCAAACCATGAATGGTCAGACATATCGCAGTGGGCTTAGTTACCGCCTTGGTGTCCCTTTGTTTCCGCTTTCCGGGTCTTCCTCTTCCTGCTCCAGGGTCCTCAGAGAGGATATTTTTTGTGATCACGCGGTTTCGTGCACTGGTACTGTGGGGATTAAACATCGCCATAACCTTGTCCGTGACACACTGTTGGTTATTTGTTTTCGGACAGGGATCTCTGCAGGCAAGGAGGTGAAGATTGGCCTCTGCAACGATAACGACAAGCCTTTACGATTTTCCGACCTTCTGCTCTACTTGTGGGACAGGGGGCGTGATGTTTGTGTTGATCTGACTGGGTCCTCTCCTATGACTCAGTCCGGCTTGACTTCTTTTGAGCCTGGACGGGTGGTTGCTGATGCTGCTCGCCGTAAGTGTGCCAAGTATCAGGCACGCTGCACGGCCATAGGGTATGGTTTCCTTCCTTTCTCCTTCTCTCTCGGTGAGCTCGACACGGAGGCTGTCTCTCTGCTCCAGCGGATTCGTAAATTCGCTATGTCACAGGATGCTGGAGCCCGTGCTGCAGTTCATATTTTCACTAGAATTAGTTTTGCGATTGCTAAGGGAGTGGGGGCCCGGATAGTATCTCGGCTCCCCTCTAACTTCTTGTAATTTGTTCTGGTGTTAATGCAAGTTCCGTATAATAATAAATTAAAAAAATAAAAATAAAATAATAATAATAATAATAATAATAATAATAATAATAAATAATAATAAATAATAATAATAGTAATAATTATAATAATAATAATAATTATTATAAATAATAATAAATAATAATAATAATAATAATATATTATTATTATTATTATTATTATTATTATTATTATTATTATTATTATAATAATAATAATAATTATTATTATTATAATAACAATAATAATAATAATAAAACTGAGGTTTTTTTGCCTATGGATCCTAGGAGCAGACTCCCTGGTGTCTTCCCTTCTTCTATCGCCAGACCGATGCGTGGTGTCAAAGTCCTTGGCGGGCCTGTTAGTGTGTGTCATGACTTCAGCAGTGAACTTGTGATGAGTAGAGTTACTAGAACCATCGCACTTATGGGTTCTGTTGCTTTGCTTGATGATCCGCAGTGTGAGTTGCTGTTGCTCCGGGCTTGTTCTGGTATTTCCAAACTTTATTTCGCTTTACGTACTTGCCCACCTACTGTTTTTGAGTCGGCTAAGCATGCTTTTGACGCGGCACTTTGTTCTCATTTAGAACGTATTGTTGTTGCGTCTGGGCCTCGGTTTGGCGACTGGCAGTGGCGGCTTGCCACCTTTCCCTTTTCTTTTGGAGGGCTTGGGGTGTATGCCGCTGGAGATGTCATTAATTATGCTTTTGTGGCGTCTCGACTGCAATCGGCGGGTTTGCAAGCTACGTTGCTTCGCGCGGCGGGCGTTTCGGTCCCTGGCCCTACTTTCGATGTGGCTTTGTGTAGGCTTACAGAGGTTTTGGGTTCTGTTGTGTGTAATCCTAGTGAGATCGCTGCCCCCAAACTTATGAAGTCTTTGGCAGACATATATTTCTCGAGGGTTGTTGCTACTGCAGATTCAGATTTCTCTTTGACCCCCCGCCAGGTTGCATTGTGGAAATCTCAGCAAGGCAGTCATGGTTCTGATTGGCTGCGTGCTGTACCTGTTTCTGGGTTGGGTCAGACTATGAACGGTCGGACGTACCGATGTGTGCTTAGCTATCGGTTGGGCGTTCCCTTGTTCTCTGTGCCTTGGCCGTGTCCTGCCAGCTCTCGGGTTTTTAGTGACGATATCTTTGGGGACCAAGTTGTCTCTTGTGCGGGTATTGTCGGTATAAAATACCGGCATAACCTCGTCCTTGATACACTTTTGGATATCTGTTTCCGCTCTGGGGTCTCGGCAGGTAAGGAGGTTGATATTGGCTTGATTGACGATCATGACAGATCCTTGCGTCCCGCTGATTTGCTGCTCTATTCATGGGACAAGGGGCGTGACGTATGTGTTGATCTTACTGGGTCTTCTCCTTTGACTCAGTCCGGGCTCTCTGACTTCTTACCAGGACGTGTTGTGGGTGACGCTGCTCGGCGCAAGTGCGTCAAGTATCGGGGCCTGTGCGCGGGGCTAGGTTATGGGTTCTTGCCTTTTTCCTTTTCTTCTTTAGGGGAACTGGAGGCGGATGCTGTCAGCTTGCTTAAAAGGATTCAAAAATTCTCGACAGCAGAGGATGCCGGAGCACGCGCTGCTCCTTTTATTTTTACTCGGCTTAGCTTTGCCATAGCTAAGGGGGTGGGGGCCCAGATTGTATCTCGGCTACCCACCAATTTTTTGTAAACTACGTTTTGTTTCATCAATAAAATTCTCCCATTATAATAATAATAATAATAATCATAATAATAAGGGAAAAGTCTCATGGTACCCCCGAATTATGTCACATTACACATGGTACACCCGCTTTTAAGTTTGTTCCCATGGTAACCTTGAGTTTTGTAGTTTAGTTCCCAATTTGCCCACATCCCATTTTCTGTCATCACACCGTTGAATTATGCTTAAGAGTTGCATCATTAAGTGCTAATTAATTTTGGGAGGGAAAATTAATTGCATCCCTCAATGACTACTTTTCAGAATTCTTAGCATAAAGAGAGGCATTCCCATGGTACCCCTAAAGTTTGATGGTTGTTCCCATGGTACCCCTAAGGTTAAATTTTTATTCACATGGTACCCCTGAAAGCACAAGGGCGATCCTTTGAAGCAAAGTAATGGCTAGATTATTGAACTAGCCTTACACAAATGCTTATAAATGCACACCCCTTTCTATTTTGACAGAATATGAACAAAAAAATCCACACAAATCAAACTTCCAACAATGTCGGTTTCACATTCAAGTTCAACTCGACATTCAAGTTCAACTCTAAGAGGAGTTCAAGTGGAAAACAAAACATGTGTAAGATGCAATAGAAGAGCAAATATTCGAGCATCCGGATCAACTACAGCAAATCCATTTAAGCTATACTATAAATGTGATGAATGTGGATGGTTTCAATGGTGCAAAGGAAGAACGGAAGAAGTTACAAATATCAACACAATGGATGTAGTTGATCAAGTGTCCATTCAACAAGATTTGAAGAAAAAGATGAAGAAACAAATGGAAATAATTTGTGACATCAATAGAAAGATTGATTCTATGTCGAAGTTGCTAAATCTAAGCATCATAATTGGTTCGGTCATGTACTTTAGTCTACTTTATGTTGTTATGAACAAAATGTATGGAAAACAAGTCTAATGCAATGAAATAAGATTACTACTACTATATTCCCACCATCACATTGATATGTTCGTTAAACAAACGAACTAAAAAGGGAACAACATCGGCGGAATAATTGTTTGTGTGATATGCAAATCACCAAAAGAGAGTTTACGTACCAAATTACCCAAAATATAGGAGCAACACTTGTTTAAAATATACGTACCACATACGATATTATTCATATTCTAAGACCAAGTATGGTGGATTGGTGATATAATAAGAGACCTGTGCAAAATATATAACCATACACAAATGATAAACAGGTCTTCTCCTTCTTTCCTTAGCTTGACTCTGAAATTGAAAGAAGATACGAAACTAATGATATTCTGCCCATATAACATTCAACCGTAAATAACATGACAAATTTAACATTCAAAATTAGAAGGTACTTACCTAAGTGTTGGTTGTTGAGGCTCCATCAGCCCTTGTGTTGCTCGTTGATGCTCCATCAGTTCTTGCCTTCTTATTCAGACCACCACCTTGAGAAGCTTGTCATTCCCTTGCCCACCTTTGCAGCTCCTTGAATTATGTCCAACCGTCTTGCATATCGAGCATGTCATGAAAGTTGTTCTCTTTCCCTTCTTAGGCTCATCCGCTTTCCTTTTTCTTTGTCGAGCCGGTCTCCCTATGCTTCTCTCTGGTATAGGTGGTAAGACTTTCCGTCATATTGAAATTCAATCCATATTTTAGCTGACATTCTGGATGTACACAAACATCAACAATAAATGAGAATTCAGTGAACACAACGATAATAAGAACATAACACATTGAAATATAACACAATTGAAATGTATAACACAACAGAAATATTCAATAGTCATGATGCATATAGGAAAATTGGCAACTAAACAAAGTACGGAGTATTTAAATGCAAACCAAGAAAATTTCAGAAACATTTGTGATTGAACATAAACCCTAATTTTGTATAGAACAGAGTATCATATCCAATTTCGCAAAAGGTGTTTGTTTTGCTTCTTTCATCAATGAATCGTCCATTTGATCTCAACTCTACTCTATACCTCAACTTCTCACAAAGTATAATATCCAGTTTAACCCCCCATTTTAATGAAAAATATTAGATTAACATTCAATCTAGTTTCACCAGAACATAGCATTAGATTGAAAATTGAAATTTTTTACTCATACAAAACCCTAATTGAAACATATAATCTGAAACCCTAATTTAATCAGAATTCGAAATCAAAATTTATAGACTAAACCTAAAAGATGTATGGATATAAACCATAGTACAATCACCGCATAGCATAGAAGAAGATGTACGAAGCTTTAATCACAGAAATGCGAAAAAATATAGAGAGTTAGTAGTATTTACCTTGCTTATTGGAAGAAACAATTTTAATCACTTGGGATAGAACTTGCTTATTGGATTAGGTTGATGTTGAAGGATGATCGAGTTAGGTTATGGGGATGAAGTTTGATTTTGCCATTTTTTTCGTAAACTGAAGAAGATGAAAGATGGAGGTGAAAAGGTTGAGAATAAGTGATTAAATGAATGAGTGAGTAAAGTGTGTGTCAGTGATTAATGCTTGAGTGTGTCAGTGCTTAGTTGTTAATCACACGGCGTTATGACGGAAATTGGTGTAAGGACAAATTGGGAAGCAAACTATAATACTTAAGGGTTCCATGGGAACAAACTTAAAATCGAGTGTACCATGTGTAATGTGACATAGTTCGGGGATACCATGGGAAATTTCCGTAATAATAAAAATAATAATAATAATAATAATAATAATGCGGCTAAGACCTTTGATGCGGCATTGCGGGCTAGCCTGGAACGCATTGCCATCGCGTCTGGCCCCGGGTTCGGGGACTGGCAGTGGCGTCTTTCCACACTGCCCTTTAATTTTGGAGGGTTTGGTGTGTACACCGCCGAGGATGTCCTGCACTATGCCTTTTTGGCTTCTCGCCTTCAGTCCTCTGAGTTGCAGGCTATGCTCGTTCGGCCTTCAGCTGTCTCTACTTCCAGGCCGACCTTCGATGCGGCCATGGCTCTGTTTAACGAGACCACCGGTTCCGACCTTTTCTGTAATCCTAGTGAAGTCGCTGCCCCCAAACTCATGAAGAAATTGGCAGATATATATTTCACGAAGGTTGCTGCTTCTTTAGAATCGGTTTTCTCCTTGACTCGACGACAGGTGGCTTTGTGGAAGTCTCTGGAGGGTGCACACACGTCTGACTGGTTGCGAGCGGTACCTATCTCTGGGCTGGGACAGACCATGAATGGGAGGACTTATCGCTCTGTCCTTAGCTATCGGTTGGGTGTCCCTTTGTTCCCGGTACCTAAGCCTTGTTCTGCCTGTTCCCGAGTTTTTGAGGGGGACATTTTTGGAGATCATGTTGTGTCGTGTGCTGGTACCGTTGGTATTAAGCATAGACATAACCTGGTTCGCGACACCCTTTTGGATATCTGCTTCCGATTGGGTATTTCGGCCGGTAAGGAGGTAGATGTCGGTTTGATTGATGGGCACGACAGGCCCCTACGCGCGGCGGATTTTCTTCTTTATTCCTGGGATATGGGCCGTGATATGTGTGTCGATTTGACGGGGTCGTCCCCTTTGACTCAGTCCGCGATGACTGATTTTCTGCCTGGTCGCGCAGTCGCGGATGTTGCTCAGCGCAAGTGCGCCAAGTATGGAGATTTGTGCACCAAGAATGGGTATGGGTTCCTACCTTTCTCTTTCTCTTCTCTAGGGGAGCTCGACGCGGAGGCCGCTGCTTTACTCAAGCGGATTCAGAAATTCTCTATCTCTCAGGATGCGGGAGCTCGCGCAGCTGCTTTTATTTTTACTCGTCTTATTTTTTCTATTGCTAAGGGAGTGGGTGCCCAGATAGTGTCTCGGCTACCCACTAACTTCTTGTAATTTGTTTCGATCTTAATACAATTTCTGGTTTTAAAAAAAAATAATAATAATAATAATAATATGCATAAAAGTTCTTATTCCAACATTTCTCAACGAATTGATATTGCTGAGATGGAATTAAAAGACTGTCAGCTAGATTTGCAGGTAAATCCTCTATTTGAGGAGCTTATCCACAGGGAAGCTGCCCTTCTTATTCAATATCATGATCTAAAGAGGGATGAACTTAGCATTTTAAAGCAAAAAGCTAAAGTAAATGACTTAAACTATAAGAATTGTTCTACTAAGTACTTTTTCGACAAGATTAAAGAACGGAGAGATCATCAGTTTATTGGATCCATTAGAAATAAAGACAATATACAGGCTTCAGGTCCTATTGAGGTTGGAGCTGCGTTTGTGGATTATTATGAATCACTCTCGGGGTATGATACCCCATTTACTCAATTGGATCGGGACTTCCTCTCTCAGGGTGCAGTGGTGCCTGATTCTATGTGGGAATGTCTCAATGTCATACCTACTCCTGAGGAGATAAAAGATACTTTGTTTAGCATTGGTAATCATAAAAGCCCGGGCCCGGATGGCTTCTCTTCTGAGTTTTTTAGGGCTGCTTGGACTGTGGTTGGTAGTGATTTTATTGAAACAATCACAGAATTTTTCAGGACTAGCAAGATGGGCAAGCAGGTTAACACTACCCTTATTACTCTCATCCCTAAGAAGCCTACTTGTGCTAGTGTCTTGGACTACAGACCCATCTCTTGTTGCACTACTGTTTACAAGACTATTACTAAGATCCTTGCAAATCGATTAAGGGCTGTTTTACCAATGATTGTTGGTCCTGAACAGGCTGCTTTTGTTGCTGGCAGGAATATTCACGATAACATTGTTTTGTCTCAAGCCTTGATTAAAGGTTATGGGAGAAAGTTTCTTACGCCTCGATGCCTTATGAAAATCGATATACGTAAAGCATTTGACTCCGTGGAGTGGGAGTTTATTGAGGATATGTTAACAACTTTCAATTTCCCTCCTAGTTTTAGGAATTGGATTATGAGTTGTGTCAAATGTGCTTGGTACTCCTTGAAGCTTAATAGTGGCATAACGGGATTTTTTAAAGGGAAGAGCGGAATTAGGCAAGGTGATCCCATTTCACCTTACCTTTTTGTCTTAAGCATGGAAATACTTTCTCGATATCTTAGGAAGGTTGTGCAAAAATCTAATGTGTCCTGGCATCCTAAGTGAAACAAACTTGCTCTCAATCATCTAGTTTTTGCTGATGATTTATTGGTGTTCATGAGAGGTGATTTGCCATCCGTTATGGCCATCAAAGATACCCTGCTGAAGTTTGCTGCTAATTCTGGGTTGAATGTTAACAATGACAAATCTGATATCTACTTTGGCGGTGTGAGGGACGAGATAAAAGCGCTTATATTGCAGCAATCTGGGTTTAACGAGGGTTTTTTCCCTTGTCGATATCTAGGGATGCCACTTAATGTCTCAAGAAACACTTTGGAGCAGTTTAGCTCGCTAATTACTAAGATCCAAAATAATATAATGCATTGGTCGAATCATTCTCTTTCATTTGCAGGCAGAGCTCAATTGATCAACTCGGTACTGTTTGGAATTGCTAATTTTTGGTGCGCATCGGCTCTATTACCAACTGCAGTGATTAAGACTATTAGAAAAATCTGTAAGAATTATTTCTGGTCTAACTCCCTTGATCAGCGAAAACTAGTCTTTAAAAGTTAGGTTAGCATTTGTGCGCCTTGGAAAGAGGGTGGGTTCAACATTAAAGAGTTATTGGCATGGAATAAAACGTTAGTCGCAAAGTAGATTTGGCAAATTGAATGTAGTCATCCTAGCCTTTGGATCAGATGGGTTCGCCTATATGTACTCGAAGCTAGCAATATTTGGACTTTGGATGCTCGAGACGCATTTTCAGAAACGCTAAGAAGTATTATCAAAGTCAAGAATGAGATTTTGTCAACCACTGGTGGTATTGATTGCAGTAAACAGTTGCTTAGTTCGTGGTCTCAGGGAACCAAGTTTAATACTAAGAGGGCCTATGATTGGTTTCGAGTCAAGCACAACAATGTCTACTGGCATAAAGCGTTGAATGCTGCTGTCGTTGTTCCAAAGCACAAAATTATTACTTCTCTTGCTCTCCAAGGGAAGTTAGCGCCCATTGATGTTCTACAAAGTCGAGGTTTGCTGTTGCCTAATTGGTGTATCTTATGTCGGCAGTGTTCTGAATCACATGGTCACCTGTTCTTCCAATGCTCTTTTTCTTCTGCCCTTGCGGATCTATGCTCTTACTGGTTATTTAACCAAGCTTGGAGATGCGTACAGCTTTCTGCTGCTGCAAGACACCTGAGTTTCGCCCCTTTCAGATCGTGTTGGGTTAGAGACGGGATGCGTTCTCTCCTATGTGCTTTGGTTTACTCTATTTGGAAGGAGAGGGATCGGAGAATTTTCTCGGGAAAGGATTCTACTATTGAGCAATGCTTTCATCTAATTCGTTTCGAAGTTAGCACGAGGATGCTTTCTAAGTATCCTAATTCTCATCAATTTGCTTCTATTAGCTGAATATCTCTTGTAATGATGATTAGTGGAAGTACTTCAGGAGTTTTGTTGGTGATCTTTTTTTTGCTTTGGCAAAATTTAGGATATCCTTGTAAGCATTGTTCTCTTTTCTACCCTTTATGGAGGAATAAAAGATCTAAATTCTTGCAAATAATAATAATAATAATAATAATAAACCACTTATCCCGCTTGTTAAGCCAGGTAGCGGTATTCGTCCAATTGCTGTTGGTACGATTTGGAGACAGATTGTCTCTAAGGTTGGTGCTTTTCTGATCGGTCCAACGCTGAGTGGTTATTTTTCTGGTCTTAAGTTGGGGTCTCTGGGGGAGGCGAGGCTATTTTGCATGCCTTGAACCGGCTTGTTGAGGACCGGGGTGATGAGGTGGGTCTCTCCAAGCTCTTGGTGGATTTTCAGAACGCTTTTAACATGGTCGATCGAGAAATCATGTTACGAGAGGTTCGTTACCACTGCCCTGTTCTCTCCCGGTGGGTGGAATTTTGTTATTCTAGTCCTGCTCGTTTATATTATGGTGAGCACAACCTGTGGTCTTGTCAGGGGGTCCAGCAAGGTGATCCCTTGGGTCCTCTACTTTTTTCTCGGGTGTTACATCCCTTGATTTGTAAGATCTGGGACTCTTTTGATCTGAGGCTGCAGGCTTGGTACTTGGATGATGGCACCATTGTTGGGGATACCTTGATTTTGGGGAAGGTTATGGACCTGATTTTGGAGATGGTCCTCGTTCGGGACTTCATCTTAATGTTAGTAAAACCGAGATTTTTTGGCCTTCGAAAGATCCTAGGAGCAGGCTCCCCGGTGTCTTCCCCCTACTATCGCCAGACCGATGCGTGGTGTCAAAGTCCTTGGTGAGCCTGTTAGTGCGAGTCATGATTTCAGCAGTGAGCTCGTGATGAGTAGAGTGACCAGAACTATCGCGCTTATGGGTTCCGTAGCTCTGCTTGATGATCCGCAGTGTGAGTTGCTGTTGCTCCGGGCCTGTACTGGTATCTCTAAACTTTATTTTGCTTTGCGTACTTGTCCACCGACTGTTTTTGAGTCGGCTCAGCTTGCTTTTGACTCGGCACTTCGTTCTCATTTAGAGCGTGTTGTTGTTGCGTCTGGGCCTGGGTTTGAGGATTGGCAGTGGCGGCTTGCCACCCTTCCCTTTTCCTTTGGGGGGCTTGGGGTGTATGCCGCTGGAGATGTCCTACATTATGCTTTTTTGGCATCCCGACTGCAATCTACAGGTTTGCAAGCTACGCTGCTTCGTGCTGCGGGCGTACTGACCCCGGACCCGGCTTTCGATGCGGCCTTGCGTGCGCTTAAGGAGGTTCTGGGTTCTGTTGAGTGTAATCCAAGTGAGATCTCTGCCCCCAAACTTATGAAGTCTTTGGCAGATATATATTTCACGAGGGTTGTGGCTACTGCGGAATCAGATTTCTCCTTGACCTCCCCTCCGGTTGCCTTATAGAAGTCTCAGCAAGGCCGTCATGCTTCTGATTGGCTCCGCACTGTCCCTATTTCTGGGCTGGGCCAGACTATGAACGGTCGGACGTACCGATGTGTTCTTAGCTATCGGTTGGGCGTTCCTTTGTTTTCTGTGCCTGGACCGTGTTCTGCCTGCTCTCGGGTTTTTTACGGTGATATTTATGGGGACCATGATGTGTCTTGTGCGGGGGTTGTCGGTATTAAACGTCGACATAACCTCGTTCGGGACACTCTTGGGGAATTGGAGGCGGAGCTAAGACAGGATGCCGGAGCACGCGCTGCTCCTTTTATTTTTACCAGACTTAGCTTCGCTATAGCTAAGGGGGTGGGGGCCCAGATTATATCTCGGCTACCCACCA
This sequence comes from Agrostemma githago, assembly GCA_958450325.1. Taxonomy (NCBI): domain Eukaryota; kingdom Viridiplantae; phylum Streptophyta; class Magnoliopsida; order Caryophyllales; family Caryophyllaceae; genus Agrostemma; species Agrostemma githago. The sequence goes on along the minus strand of OY288247.1, from coordinate 17,603,631 downwards.
ATTTTTTGTAAACTATTTTTGATTCATCAATAAAATTCTCCATTTATGATAAAAAAATAAAAATAAATAAAATAATAATAATAATAATAATAATAATAATAATTTTGGTGACCGCCTGGGAGGCTTTCCGGGACTTGCTCTTCCTGCTCCAGGGTCCTCAGAGATGATATTTTTGGTGATCACGCGATTTCGTGTGCTGGTTCTGTGGGGATTAAACATCGCCATAACCTTGTCCGCGACACACTGTTGGATATTTGCTTCCGGACAGGGATCTCTGCAAGCAAGGAAGTGGAGATTGGCCTCTGCGACGATAACGACAAGCCCCTACGACCGGCCGACCTCCTGCTCTACTCGTGGGACAAGGGGCGTGATGTTTGTGTTGATCTGACTGGGTCCTCGCCCTTGACTCAGTCTGGCCTTACCGCTTTTTGATCCTGGACGGGTCGTTGCTGATGCTGCCCGTCGTAAGTGTGCCAAGTATCAGGCACGCTGCACAGCGATTGGGTATGGTTTCTTACCTTTCTCCTTCTCCTCTCTCGGCGAGCTCGACACGGATGTTATTTCTCTGCTCCAGTGGATTCGGAAATTAGCGTTATCACAAGATGCTGGAGCGTGTGCCGCAGTTCACATTTTCACTAGAATTAGCTTTGCAATCGCTAAGAGAGTGGGAGCCCAGATAGTATCTCGGGTTCCCTCTAACTTCTTGTAATTTGTTCTGATGTTTAATGCAAGTTCCAAATTTTTTTTTTTTAAAAAAAAAAATAATAATAATAATAATCTCGACAGGTTTCCCTGTGGAAATCTCAGCAGGGGGATCATTCTACTGACTGGTTGAGGGCAGTCCCTAGTACTGGGCTTGGGCAAACCATGAACGGTCGGACATATCGCAGTGTGCTTAGTTACCGCCTGGGAGTCCCGTTGTTTCCGCTATCCGAGGCCTGCTCTTCCTGCTCCAGGGCCCTCAGAGAGGATATTTTTGGGGATCACGCGGTTTTCTGTGCTGGTACTGTGGGGATTAAACGTCGCCATAACCTTGTCCGTGACACACTGTTGGATATTTGCTTCCGGACAGGGATCTCTGCAGGCAAGGAGGTGAAGATTGGCCTCTGCGACGATGACGACAAGCCCTTGCGACCGGCCGATCTTCTGCTCTACTCGTGGGACAGGGGGCACGATGTTTGTGTTGATCTGACCGGGTCCTCTCCTTTGACCCAGTCCGGCTTGACTTCTTTTGAGCCCGGACGGGTCGTTGCTGATGCTGCTCGCCGTAAGTGTGCCAAGTATCAGGCACGCTGCACGGCGATTGGGTATGGTTTCCTTCCTTTCTCCTTCTCCTCTCTCGGCGAGCTCGACACGGAGGCTGTCTCTCTACTTCAGCGGATTCGTAAATTTGCTTTGTCACAGGATGCTGGAGCGCGTGCCGCAGTTCATATTTTCACTAGAATTAGTTTTGCTATTGCTAAGGGAGTGGGGGCCCAGATAGTATCTCGGCTCCCCTCTAACTTCTTGTAATTTGTTCTGGTGTTAATGCAAGTTCCGTTTATAATTTAAATATATATATATATATATATATAATAACAACAACAACAACAATAACAATAATAATAATAATAATAATAATAATAATACTTCCATACTCAAGACAAAAAGGTAAGGGGACAACGGATCCCCTTGTCTGACACCCCCTCTCCCTTTAAAAAAACCATGAACCGACCCATTAATCTTTAAGGAAAACCAGGAACCCTGAATACATTCCATTATCCATCCAACAAGTTTAGGAGGAAAATTAAACCCTTCCAACATTTGCCTTATAAACTTCCACTGAACAGAGTCAAAGACCTTTCTTTAATCGACCTTCATAAGGCATCTAGGAGAAAGATACTTCCTACTATAGCCTTTAATTAACACCTGAGATAAGGAAATATTATCATGTAAACTTCTCCCCTTGATGAAAGCCGCTTGCTCACCTCCAATAAGAGTATCAAGAACCCCCTTGATCCTATTAGTCAGAAGTTTACTAATAGTCTTGTACAAAACAGAACAACACGATATAGGTCTAAAGTCCATTACAGAATTGCACACCTTCTTCTTTGGAATTAGAGCAATAGTGGTTGTATTTGCTTGTTTAATCATATTTGACTTAACAAAGAACTCTTGCACAACAGCACAAAAATCCTCTTTAACCAGCTCCCAAGAAGCCTTAAAAAAACCAGGAGAGAACCCATCAGGACCTGGACTCTTACTAGAACCCATAGAAAGAGAACCGACCTAATTTCCCTCTCCTCCGAGAACCTAGTCATACCTTCCCAGTCAGACTCCATGACTTTAGCACCTTTGTCAAACAGCGAGGTATCAAAAGCTTGGACAATAGTTTCTTGACCCAGCAAAGCCTGGTAATAATCCAAAAACGCGTTTGCCACTGTATCAGGTCCCACTCTAGCATCACCTCTGTGATCTGTAATAGCCTCAATAACCTGCTGCATTCTCCTCTCCTTAACTCTTGCATGAAAGTAAGCAGTACCAGAGTCAAAAAGATTAATATTATCCATTTTTTCTCTCTGAGAAAGAATGCTTATCTCAGCCTTCTGAAGCTCCTAAGTGTGGTATCCTAAGGCATCCTAAGTGTGGGAAACTTGGTCTAAATCATTTGATTTTCGCTGACGATTTGATGATTTTTATGAGGGGTGATGTGCCCTCTGTTGATGCTTCTACTAAGGCTCTTGATAGCTTTGCTCTTGGTACCGGCTTATATGCCAATAAAGATAAAACTGATATCTTTTTGGAGGTGTTTGTGATGAGGTGAAAGACATGATCCTTCATAATACTGGTTTAACTGTTGGGTCTTTCCCTTGCAGGTATTTGGGGCTACCACTTAATAATATTATCAATCGATTTGAGCATTATGCACCTCTACTGAATAGGATTGAAGGTATTATAGATAGCTGGTCAGCTCATTCCTTGACCTATGCTGGCGGACTGCAACTGCTTAATACTGTGATCTTGGGTATTTTAAGTTTTCGGTTTTCTAATGCTCTTCTTCCTGGGAATGTCATGGATAGAGTCATTTTTCTTTGTAGAAATTACTTTTTGACTGGGACTAGACTGAGAAAGGGTATGGTTTATAAAGGGTGGGAGAGTATTTGCGCTCCTTAGGATGAAGGGGGTTTCAATGCTATTGATTTGGTTGCATGGAACAAGGCTCATATAAGTGGTAGGTTATGGAAGGTTTTGTAGGATGACAACGACTTGTGGTCTCTTTGGCTCAAACTGTATGTGATTGGTCCGCGAACAATTTGGGAAATCCACAAGCAGGAGTGGTATGCTGGGACTCTAAATAGCATTCTGGTTTTGAGGGATGAGCTCCTGTTTTCAGAAGGAGATGCTAATAAGGCAATGCAGTTGCTGCAGTCTTGGACGATTGGGGGGAAATTTAGTCCATCCTTGGCTTACTCGTGGTTTAGGGGTAAGTGTAGGAAGCAACCTTGGCTTAGAATCTTCAAGGAGCTGCAGATTCTTCCAAGGCATGGGATTATTGCTTCTCTAGCCTGTCAAGACAAGCTTCCCACGGTGGATATTCAGCAGGGTGGAGGTGCTATTATGGTCAATAGGTGCAATTTATGCTACCAGGCTCTTGAAAGCCATGATCACCTGTTCTTCTCCTGTTCCTTTTCCTCTCAGATTTGGGCAGGTCTTCAGGATTGGGTGAGAGTTCGAGGGAGAACTGCTAAACTAGTACAGGAAGCTAAGTGGATTGTTACTAGGAGAGGATCTAAGCACTGGAAATGCAGGTGGTACAGGTCTTGTTTAGCTGCGGCATCCTACTATATTTGGGCTGAAAGAAATGGGCGGATCTTTGAGGGTAATGCTAGGACTGTAACACCCCTAATTTTATAAATTTAAACTTAATTAAAATTATGTTCATATTTTTATTTTATTTACGATTTAATTCGTAATTCTCAAAATTATTATAAAACGAATTTATGGTTTAATCGTTTCAAACTCCTAAAATTCTATTTGTCTCGAAAACTCTTCTTATATTTAAAATATATGTTTATTTATTTATATTTGTGCTCGAATCTCTATTTTCGGCTCGAAGTTCATTTATTTGAAATTTCGTCAAAAACATTTCCTACTTTTCTTCGAGAAATCAATTTAATTCAGTTTATCAAAAACTTATTATTTATCGGGAAATACTATTTCATCGTCTAATTATTTATTTCTATAAACTTCATTTTCGTCTCGAATAATTATTTGTATCTCGAAAAATGTTTATTTACTCAATTTTATTTAACCGACCCAATTATTTTATTGATTCGATTTTAATTCGGTTCATGAGTCGATCATCTTATCGTCACGGAATAATTCGTATTTTCTAAACCGATTCAATTAATCGGTTTCCTAATCCTCATTCAACCCACTTGACCAAATTGTTACATTCCCCCTTCCCTTGTTTTAACTCTCCACCGCTTCACTTCTTTTTCTTTCCCACATTCACGTAACCACTTCATTCTTCTCACTTTCAACCCCTGCAAACCCTTCGTTCCTCATCTTATTTCAGCCGTCCTCCTTTTCATCTTCATTCCTCTTCTTCACTTACTTCACCATCATTTAGCATTCCCCTTGTCTTTACTTCTTCGTTTCCATTGTCTTCTCTGCTTTCTTCTTCATTTTGTGCGTTTGTTTGCTGCCGCTGCTGCTATTGGGCGTGACTCGGTGCCGGTGCTCTTTGCTTTCCTGATTCGTGAAGGTATTTCGTCTGTGTTGTTACTGTATGTTCTGTTGTTGATCGTTTCTGCTGCTTCTCTTCTTTTCTTCGCGTGTTTTCGTTCCGTCATCGTTGTCCTTGGTGCTGTTTATTGTGCCAGATCTTCTTCTCCCTTCTTATTCTTTTCTTCTTTTCGTTTTCTTCTTTTACTGCTGTTGCAGCTGCGTTTTACTGCCATTACTGCTGCGTTTTGTTCCCGATGCTGCTGTTTGCCTTCTTCTTCTCTTTCGTTCTCTTGTCTTAATCTTCCTTTTTTGTTCGTTTTTCTCTTGATGTTATTTTGTGCTGCTGTCTACTGCTGGTAATGCATCTGATTGGTCTTGTTCCTATTTCCTCCCCTTTTTGCTCGAATTTACTGTCATATTAGTCGACCTCCGCTCACCCAACCAAATTGCTTTCTTGATGTGTCCGTTCTTAATCGGATCACGTCCTTTTCTTATTTTCTTGTCCTCCTCTTTTATATGTCGTGGTCATTTTTCTAGTTCTCTAATATGTTTGTCTCGGTTCAAATGCTGAGTATACTTTCGTCCGCACCTGCTACTGCTCGTGAAGTTACTGTTGTTGTGGTTCGATGCTACTGTGTGTAGTTATTTGTGTTGTGGCGTTTGCGACTACAGTTGTTCTCGTTTGTTGAGTATTGTAGCTCGTCATCGTAATGTTGTCATCCGATTTTTGTTGTGCACAGAACCTGCTCATCATTCTCGTTCTTCTCGTCTTCTTAGTTCTATTGTGCTGCTGCTCTTTCTTTTCCGATTCTCTTTATCCCTCCTCCTCCCCTCTCTTTTCCTTGTCACGTATTCCGTGTCATCTTTGGTCATTTTTATTGGTTTCTTAATTCCGGTCCCTTTGTTTCTGTGTCTTTATGTCTCGTGTTCCATTGGAGCCTTGAAGTTTTTTAGACAAGTATCAGGGCGATTAGAGCTTGGACAAGTGGATTGAAGGTAGTGCATCGAGGATTTATCGCACAAGGTAACTTTAGGACGTTACTCGATTTTATATCGTATGTTTGAGTAGTAGTATGTAGTAAATATTTTAACTTCCATTTTCTAATTTTAGCTATTTATTATTTGCTAAAAATATTATTTTATAAATTGTGTGCTTTATAAATATTTTACGATTTTCGTTATCGTTTTATAAATCGTTAGTAATTTAATTATTTACGATCGTTATAATACTTTGTTAGTTATCGTGACACTAGTAACTAAATAATATCGATTTCATATTTTCGTCATATTTCGTTAATTTCTAATTTTTAACTCAAAATCGTATTTTCATATTATAATCGAGATTTGTATATTTGTTTAATAAATTAATTTTCGGTTTACGATTTATACTAGTAAATGAGAAAATAGTTGATTTAGTTTTAAATACATTTTAGTCGAGACTATTTTCACTAATAATTTCCTATTTGTTTCCGATTGACTATTTTTATTAAAAATTGTATTATTCATAAATCAAAGCTATTTCTTAAAAATAATTTGAAACCTTTATAAAATTCATTTCATTTATATAACTCGTTGACTCAATTAATTTTGATATCGTTTTTCTTAAAATATCTCTTTTCTAAGATTTATTGTTTTAACTCGATTTCCTAAATTATTTATAAAATACTATATAATGACTTATCACATTTTATTTATATTTTGAGTAACGAATTTAGAAATATATTAAAGTTACGATAACGTCGATAATAATAAAATGTTAATCTCGTTAGAAATGCTATTTTTATACATTTCACTTATTTTAATAACTTACGTATTTTCTATAAGACTTTCTATTTTTAGTAAGTTTCTAAAATTAGTAAGTTTCTATTTATAGAAAGTTTCCCTTTTAATATAAAATGGTTATTCCTTTTATCCATATCATTTATATTGATTATAATTACTTTTGACTATCGATAATGGCTGTTTTGGGTTATGGAATAAAGAGAAGTGTGGGGTTAGAGTAATATAGTCTGGGATGTACGTTTTTGCCATCAACTATAAAGCTGGTGTGTCTATGTTGAGACACATTAGTCGTTGAACTGAGCATGGTTTGTGTTCAGGAGTGTGTATATTTTGACCTTAAACTTAGATATCGCATCGTGTAAGTCGCCGTCGGGTTGAACTGGATTACGGTTGGTGTCCAGGAGGGTTGTACATTACTTAAGCCAGGACCTCGCTGCACGCAGTCCTGTTATAGTTGAGTTGCCTAGTTAGAGACCGAAGTCTGATTTGTTTTGACTAAGTTCTCGAAGCTAGTTTAGTATTATTCCTAGTGAAAGTCTAGCCTTGTGCACACCGATCAAATTTCCATAACGCCATTTTTGAATATTTATATTATCGATTGATTTGACTTGCAGGTTGGCAAGTTCTTTAAGTTATCTTCGAAAGCTTATTTTTATTATATTGTTTTAAGATTTTCCATTTTAAGTATTTTGATATAATAATACTGTTATTTTTCTATATGATATAATATGGCTGGGAGAACGTCCGAGTTACTCCCCACTGACGTGGCTGTTATGTTTATAACATGACAGGTATTTGCTACTGGGTTTTGGGTGTGAGCTAGCGAGTAGCGTGGATCCTACTCTTTCTTTATTCATGTAATTTATGGATTTGTATAACCCATTTGGAGAATTTTCTATTTAGCCCTTTTGTAAAAAGTGGCCTTTGTATTGACTTACCATTTATTTTAATAAGATATAGTTTGTCAGTGTGTTTTAATCCCAACTCTACAGTGTTTCCGCCACTGTATTGCGTTAGATTTTCTAGGGGATTACAAGGACTCCAGAGGTCGTTGTTCGACTTATTAAGTTTGATGTTTTCACTAGGATGAGGAGGATCAATGTGGATTTAAGTAGGAAGATGCTTTCTTTTGTGTAGCTTCTTCATAGGGGTTCTATCTTTTTGTAAGCTAGGTTCATGTTTTTCTGGTGAATAATATGAATCATATTCTCTTGCAAAAAAAAAAATATATATATATATATATATAAAATAATAATAATAATAATAATAATAATGCATCAAGGACCCCCTGGGAAAAAGTTGGATGGAGGCCTGATAATCACTGGCTCGGGACCCGAGGAGCTAGGCGTTACCTCAACGGAGATAAGGCCAACTCTACGTCAGAATGTGAATTCTGATGACTCAGAATGCCAAGGGCTAGGTCATGCCATTCACATTGACCTTGAGGATGGTTTTACTCATGTTTTAAGGCATCAAGGATGCTCCGGGGTAGGCCTTAAGGTGAAAGGCTCCATTCCTGACTATGGTGTGAATGAAGAGACTGAGAAGCTACTTTTGTTGCATACTCCAAAGAGGTATGCAATCGTGCAACCTGGTGAGGAGAACGTAGCACGACATATGAGTGTGGAGGAGCTTTTTCCTGCAGTAGGGGAAGTTGTGCCACCTGATAAATAATGATTATAAGTTCTTGGAATATTAGGGGAGGGAATGAAGGGTTGAAGCAGGAAGTTGTTTTGAGCTTAATAAAGAGTAAAGGGGTTGATTTGCTAGGTCTGTTAAAGACTAGAGTTAACAAAAAGAGGGCAAGGAAAATAAAGCAAGGGAAATTTCATCAGTTTGCTGTAGATTGGAATTATAAGTGTCATCATCTTGGTAGAATTTGGATCATTTGGAGGCCTAATACACTTAGAGTACAAGTTATTTTGATGCATGAACAATATGTGCATTGTCAGGTTCATCATTTTGCCACTAGTATGAATTTCTATGTCACTTTTGTTTATGGCAGGAATAAAGGAGTAGATAGGGTGGAGCTTTGGAACTAGTTAGTTGCTTTAAGTAATAAAGTGGACAAATGGATTGTGTTGGGTGATTTTAATATTGTGCGAAGTGGTGAGGAAAAGATAGGGGGAAATGCCCCTGATTTCAAAGACGTGGAAGACTTCAATGGTTGTTTACTGAATTGTGGATTACAAGACTTGGCTGGACATGGATGTGAGTTTACTTGGACGAACAACCAAGATCCTCACACTAGAGTCTGGGCAAAATTGGATCGTGCTTTAATTAACTATAATTGGATGAAGGATTATCCAAATTCTGGGCTTGAATATCTTCCTGCTGGTGTTTCAGACCATTCGCCTGTTATGGTGACTGTGTTCCAGGAAATCCATCAGCGAAAAAGGTTCAGTTTCCTTGATTGTTGGACGGTGGATCCTTCATATTCTGATTTGGTTAAGGAGGCTTGGAATGGGAGAGTACATGGGACAACAGCTTATCAGTTCGTAACAAAATTGAAGAGGGTGAAGTCAGTCTTAAAGAATTTGCATAGGACTCATTTTACTATGGTAAGGGAAAGAATAGAAAGTGTGCAAAGGGAATTGGAAAAATGTCAGATGCTATTACAAGATGCCCCTCTTTCAGAAGAATTGATTAACAAGGAAAGGGATTTAACCAAAAACTATAATACCTTAAAGGAGGCAAAAACTAGTATCTTGAGGCAGCGTGCAAAAATGGAACATACTGCTGAAGATGATAAAGCCACTCGTTATTTTCATTCCAGAATTAAGGAGAGAAGACAGGACAGGTAATAGGCAGTTGTAGACACCCACATTTGGCCACTAGGTGTCTATAGGAGTTTTCAAAAAACACCCGATGATGATCGGACGCAAACGTGCTTTAGCGCGCTCGAATATGGGCTCGGAATCAGTAATGTCTGGCATTGGCTTTTAGCGGGGTACAAATCTCACAAAACCGACCTCAAGTTCAGGCCTAGTGGGCCTTTTCCAATAAAATTAGACTAATTTGGGTCAAAACCGACACCGGAAATAAAACCGTCTTTTAGCGACCGGGTCAAAACCCGGTCAAAGACGAATCCGGTACACAAACCAGCCAAAAGGGCTTCTAGAAGCAGCCCAACAACCAAGATCTTTTCAAAAAAAAGTAAACAAATCATTCCCTATTTACACTCCCTCCTTCCCGATCCACTCGGTCGAGTAAGGCCATAAACCGGCCAAACCGGGCACTCGATCGAGTGCACCCGCGCCACTCGATCGAGTGACCCTAAACCGGGGTATTTTTTTCTATAAATAACCCATCACCCCACAACATAAACACAACCTTTTTGCTTAGCCATTACTACTTCAAAACCCCTCACATTTTCAGCCATCATTTCACCTTTAAGCATTCATCATCTCAACATCAACCCTACACACACATTTACGCACATACCGAAATCAAAACTCGTAAAAACAAAAAAGCAATCCTCTCCACAAACCAGACACACCATAACTCTCCTACATATCTCGACGCTCCCGTGACTTTGCCACCATTTGACGAGCCCTATTCCGAGAAGCAAAAGCATGTAGGTTGAGGGTGTAATATTCAAACCCGACATCTCTTTCTCTCTTCTTTCTCCTCCATTTTTTTTATATATATTTATGTATACGTATACTAATTAATCGATAATAACGATACTAATACTAACATTTATACTTCGTTACTAACCATTTTAATTTTCGTACACTAATATTCTTACTATCGTTTATTTATTTATCGTTATAATCAAATAATACCGCGTATATATAAATTAATAAACTATTTTTGGATTAAACGTGTTTAACTACGACTACCGCTCCAAGTCCGTTTAATCCATCTACGAGTAGCTACAGTGGTGACGCCCTTTCGAGGAGCATCGCCCTAAGCACTCAAGGGCGTAACGAGATCTTGGTAGTACATAGTTGAACGAGTCAGATACCATTTCAAAGATTGGTACGAAACCCGTTGACGCTAAACCGAGCATCATATAATCCGAAAGGATTATTAAAGATGTCGTAATGCGGAGGGAATTAATTTCGTCCTAATCCGATTCAAAATGATTTTACTTCACCTTTTCTGAAATATCCGATAACGGTCTCGCAATTATAAAATACGTATTATGAGTACCGAAAACCGAGCCAAATATAAATTATGTCATATTTATATTCAACTCGGTCGATTATCGATTTTAAAACAATTATAGATTTCATAATAGTCCTTTACGAAATTGAGCCGCAGCTCAAACAGGGGGCACTCGATCGAGTGCCATAGCCCACTCGATCGAGTGACACCTCAAAAACGAGGCAGACTTGTCTGTATGAGGTCACTCGACCGAGTCCCGCATATGACTCGGTCGAGTGGTCCATTACGTACAAGAATGTGAGTTCATAAATATCATTTTTGCCTCGTCAAATATTTTATGACTTCGGTCGACACGTGTAAAGTCAATCACGTGCCTACATTTTCAAAAGCCATGCATCGCATTATCTATTCTAATCCATTCAATGTCACCGTTACTATTTTGATATTTTGGCTTTGCCCGTTGTTTTGTTTTGTCCGGGTTGTATTTCCGCCCGTGTAGCTTGTAACCGAGTTATTTAATTTTGCTTTTATTTGTTTGCATTTTACCGTTTACAAATGAACCTCGCATGCTAAATACAACCACGACATAATTCAAAGATGCATTAAAATGACGTAGCAATCTATTCGATTTTTCTATGCATGTCGTAAAACGTTGGTTGCATATCTTTCCATCGAATCACTAACGCGCGTATTACAAACTCGAACGATGTCTTAGTAGAGGTCGCTAAGTGCGGGAGGGGTTGGGTGTCCTTTGTGGGCTTCCCAACACGTACCCTCACCCCTTACTCAGAAAACCTCGGTTTCCGGATGCCCGAAACCGTTGGCGCACGAGAGTCATTCAATACATGGTAATCGATAATGTCGATATCGGTATCGCAATGCAAAGGAACGAACCCCATAAACTATGAAATCAAAATGGGCCATACTTTGTGCACGGTCCACAAAGATATAGAGTGGGTTCGAATGGGCCCGAACTCCCACAAAGTTCGGTGGCGACTCCTAATTCGACTTAAATTTCAACCCGAGAATCATCTCACATGGGAAACATTTCACCGCCCAAACCCGCGCGTGGCCGCATCGGGGTGGACCTATGTCATGTCCAGAATTTGGCAACTCTGCTGGGAAGAACTGATGTGTGCCTTACCATCGGGATCCTCAGGGTGAGACTCGAGGAGAAATCGTTCGATTAGTACAATACGCGTGTTAGTTTTACGGTTCGTGCAAAACCTCATTTTTATCTGGGCCGGTACTGGTGACCGACGTCCCACTATACCGTGATATATTCCGACTTGGATATGTCAAGGTGTTCATGGCTAATTCGTATGGGTTTCGCGGCATGTTCTAAGATCCACTCGATTTAGGAAGTCCGTCCCGATTCTCCGAAAGGCCATGCGCACTGGTATAGACCCTGTTTCGACCGACCGAGACTTAGTGTAAAGCATACATGATGTCGTCATAATGCTTACGTGACTATGTGCAGCTTGGTTTCCGTCTCATTTTCAAAAACCGTCATTTCCAAAAATACACCTTTTCAAAAATATCCAATTTTCAAAAAATCGGAATGCTGCCGAAGTTTAGACTTAAGATTTGACTCAAAACAAGCCTATTTTCTAGCCGACATGCTGTCAATTTCAATATTCGAATTTCCGATCCTCATTCGACTTTCGAATTTTCAAAATTCCATTTCAATTTTAAAATCTTCGAGATTCTATTTCAATTTTCAAATCTCCGAGATGCCATTTTCGATTTTCAAATCTTTGGGATCTTATTTTCAAATTTCAAATTTTCGAAAAGTTATTTTCGATATTCAAATGTTCAAAAATTCCAAATACCAACTTTTCAAAAAAGCTTGGTCCTGTCGGCATGTTGCCAATTTCAAAAGCCAGGACCGTTCTCTCAATTTTCAAAATTCAAACCTTTTCAAAATCCTTCCTTATTATAGGACCTACCGTAATCCGTGTGTCGGGTCTTTTCGTAATTTGTTGAAGGTCTGTAGCGTCGAAACTCCGTCGATCCTACATCACGGGTTTCTTCCCCATCCTAGTCCGCCTTTTTCTAAAGGCATAACCAACCAACACGAGTTATACACTCGCAAATGGAAGGTTCGTCTAAACACTCGAGTCCTAACTAGAAAGTCCCACGCGATCTTTCCCTCTAACAGGACGGTCCCCACGATCTTTCTTAAGGGAATTTCGCCTGTCTTTCAATCTGTTAGTCGAGTCATCCCGATTCAAGAATTCTTTAACTTAAAGGTCTGCCCTAATCACAGGGTCTATCCTTATTCAAGTCAAGTCGAGGGTCTCTAGCGTCGAAACTCTACCAATCTTACATCGCGAGTTTCTTCTCCTACCCCGTCTGCCTTTCCTCGAGGACGAGTCAACCCTTTACAAGGCATATCCCTATAACAAAAGGTTTGTGATCCTTACATCTGAGGGTCACCCGTCCGACACTCGAGTCTTAACAAAGTCTTCAAATCCCACTCGGGGGCTACCCTTCAGCAGAGCGATCAATCACGGTTGCTCTAAGGGTCATGTCTTACACGTGTTGTCACACGTACCCCACTTTCGAGTCACTTAGATGTCACACCATCTGAGTCCTACCATAGTCCTTAGTCTCACCCGGGGCTATTCTCCGACGGAGTGATTAATCACAGTCACTCCGAGAATCGCACCATACATATATGTCTTAGGAGGGTCTAACCTGAGTCAAACCGGATTTGTCTTCCTTCCCGCGCTATTTTTCTATGTCTTGGCGTGTTCGAGTTCCGAAGCAACATTTCTGATTACGTGGGTATTCTCGCAGAGTATGACACCCACAACCGGGAATAGGGACATGGAAAACACCATCAATGAAATGAAGGCTTTGCTGGAGACAATGTTTAGTAGGCAGGCCATAGTTGAAACCCATATAGGGTTCCTGAGAGCCGACCAAGAGGCCATGAATGCTCGTTTAAGTGTCATTGAACGACAAGACCTCAATTCTGGGTTGCTGAGTACCGGACCATTTCCCAACTAATCAGCACAGTGCGTATGCTCGAAAAACAGTTCCATGCCCTCTAAGGGAACAACATTCGTGTCGAAAACTCCCGAAACTATACACCCATTAGTGAGAAACTACTGACAGATCTCAACTTAGAGGGGTTACCCATATTCGAAGGGACGGAGGATCCATTATTACACCTCCGAGCTTTCAAACAATTCATGGCAATCAAGGGGATCAAAGCCGACATGTTCATCAATCTGTTCGACACATCTCTCGGAAAATACCCAAAGGCGTGGTTCTATAGGCTAAACACAAAAAAATTCCCGACTTGGGAAGATGTGGCTACCGAGTTTGCTCGAAACTATTCTGATATTACTGAACTTTAGACTACTATGCGGACTTTAGAAGTGATGGCCCAAGATCCAACAGAGGGTTTCACCAAATACCTTCAACGTTGGTAGGCTGAGTGTGTTAAGCTGGTAGACAAGCCCAGCGATAAGACACTAGTGGAGGCGTTCATCAACAACCTCCTACCCTTCTACCGCGTCCATCTTAGGTATGCCGGCATTTCAAACTTTGTGGTGCTTGCCGAAATGGGCACTAGGATTGAAGACGATCTTCAACATAATGAAGACCTAGGTGAAGCTTTTACCGAAGGCTATACTAGACATCAACTTGAGTCCTTAGAAGCTGAAAACTATTGACAACATCATCCAAGAGTCCGGATTTGATTTAAGTCCGAGTCTAGGATGTACGATTTCTTTCAATTTCAAAGTCAGAGTCAGAGTCATTTGCATTTTGTCCTCTTTCAAAATTCAATAAAATCAGCTTTTAATATTCTATCTCTACTATATGCTCTCCTTATGTGTTTCCGAGAACATGATGAACATCATCATACACTGTGAGCACATGCACGTGACTGTTATAGGCACATCTATAATGACTACAGGAAACTGAGACCCGTGTTTTCCTTTACCTGTTTCATGTCTGGCATAGAAAACCACATAACTACCCTTAGCAGAAGCAGTATCGAATCTATTGACAAATCTAGGTTGTCTCCTAGTTTGGGTTCAAGACGGGAGGCAAGCCCATTTCCCACAATAAACACCCCTCCAATAAGTTTAACCAGTCCTTACCTTAGGCGTTAGGCTGACCAAAAGAAAAAGAAGCATCGTGGCTCTATAGACTTGATGCCAAAAATACCCAACTTGGGACAATGCTCCCACCAAGTTTTCTCGGGATTATGAGGACAATACCGAGATCCAAACCACCATGTTTACTGCAGAGTACTCCACCGCGAGTAGCACTCACACAAACACCAACTATGTTTACACCTTACAAAGGTTTATCTCCAAAGGCCTAATCCAATCGATAGGCCCAACCATAGATCCACCGACAAATGGATGCCACAGATCCGGGAATACCCGTGCATATTGCCCACACCATAGGGGGGATAGAAAAAAAACAAAACAAAAAAGGAAAAAAAAGTTGGACAAAAAAAATCAAAAGTCCAAGTAAAAAGCAAAAGGCCAAAACAAAAGAGCTGGCCATGATCAAACAGAATTCTCAAAATCCCCCGACCCGATACGGTCAATCCCACGACCGGAGCACGGTCAACTCAAATGAAGAATCCCATGATCAGGGCTAAGAGGTCAACCAAAAAATTCAAATACCCATGACCCTGGCCAACGGTCAACTCAAGTGAAAGTCCCTTGACCGGGGTACGGTCAATTCAAAAATTATCAATACCCATACCATCCAATAGGGGATAGATAATCAGCTGGTCAGCTAACACCACATTTAGCCTTCCCACATTACAACCCTCAAAACCTTCCCGACACCTAGGCTAAGAGACAGCCCGGAATTTTGAGGATTCAAGCTCCATAGGACAAACCCTAACCATTGGGGCCAGACATAGAAATCAGATCCCGCACTATTAAACCTACCCTAAACGAAGTTCGAGTCATTTTTACTCGACTTCCCCCTTTCCTACCACGTTGCAATAACTTACCCTCGAAGCCTTAGCTCCATAAAATCAAGCTCCAGATGTCAAAACATCAAAGCCACTTACGACCTAGCTTCACATTTCCAAAAACATCCAAACCAGTTACTAGCCCCAAACACGTGAATTCAACCTGCGGTCGGCATAGAACATGCCCAAATAGTTCACACCACCTCTGAGGGCTACCCCGGAGAACGCTCACAGTCACAGGATCAACATCCTAACTATTCTAGCCTTTTGATCAAGACATCATTGGGAATGCACCTAGCCTACACCATCGCTATGGCTAGTTACACACAAAGCCCTAAAAACTAGTGTAGACACCCACATTTTGACCGCCAGGTGTCTATAGCAGTTTCCAAAAAAACACCCGATGATGATCGGACGTAAACATGACTTATTACACTCGATTTTCGGACTCGGAATCAATAGTAGTTGGCACGAGCTTTTAACGGAGTAAAAATCTCACAAAACAGACCTCAAATCCAGGCCCAGTGGGTCGTTTCCAGTCAAATGAGACTAATTTGGGTCAAAATCAACACCAAAAGCAAAACCATCTTTTAGCAACCGGGTCAAACCCCGGTCAAAGACGTTTCCGAGAAATAAAAATCTGTCACGCCACTTCAAAAATCTGACTCGAAGTTAAATACTACACAAATATCAGCTACAAAGTAGGGATCCTTTCCTATCCAAAGTCGGAATCCTACTCCATCTAAATCGGGTGTTTCTTCCCATGCAAGTAACCTTTTCCTATCCAAAGACGGAATCCCACTTCATCTCAACCGGTTGTTTTCTTCCTTTGCAAGATATCAATCTCCTATCCCAAGTCGGTATTTCGTCCTATAAATACCCCACCCTTGCACACACAATTCCCGACATCAATTACAACATCAACACAACAATTCCAATCCCGACATACAAATTACAACCCGGAATTCCAGCAATACTAGGCATATTATATTCCAATCTTTCCTCTAGAAATCTTACAGGATTCCCGACCATTCACAACCCAAAATTCTAGGCAATTTTAGGCAAACCGTATACAAACCCGAGAGCAAATATCGCCAAATCCCTAACCATACACACCATAACTCACCTATATACATCTTAACGCTCCCGCGCCTAGGCCGCTACTACGAGTCCGTTTTCGAGATAATCAAGCATGTAGGTTGAGGGTGTTACAAATCCCGACTTCTCCCTTTTTTTCTCTTTCTCTCGTCCGTCTGTCTTTTTTTATGGGTCATCGTCACGTTTTTTTTCTCCTTTTCTAATATCGATACTAGAATATAATTTTCTATATAAAATAAACATTCTTAAAAATACGATATCGATTCCATAGTCGAATTTCGTATCAAAAGGAACTAAATCAATCTCATTGATGCTAAAAAATCGTCATATGGTCTTAAAAACAAATACGACGATTTCAACGCGGAGAGAAATAACATTGTTTTTTTAAGTTCGATTTTCAAAACGATTTACAAAACATCTTTTCTAAAAATCATTCCGAATATTTGATATCGATTTCATAATCGAATATCGAATATAAAGAATATCGAAAATTTAAGTCGAGTATAAATTGTGCTATATTTGTACGCGATTTAACAAAATTGTTGATCTTCAAAAAAAGAGTCTCGAGAACAGGTAGCCATGCGAGTCGCACGAGTCCTGTGCGAGTCGCATGGCCACGCGAGTTGCGCCTCACCCGCGCGGGTCGCTTAGTCTCCTGAAAACCGTAACACCGAAAAGCGATCCCGTCTTATTTTTAAAAAAAACATCTTTTCCTTTTTTTATAAAACAGCGGGCTTTTCGGTATATTTCAGGTCTCGACAAATCTTTTCAAAACCATGCATTGCATTATATTTCCATCTTTTATTCAATTTACAAACCGTTACTAACCCGTTTGTTCTTTGTCTTTGTATCTTATTTTCGTTGTTTTGTTTTATTATACTAAAACGAACCACGCATGCTAAAACAACTTTGACGTTAAATTTAAATGCATTAAATGACGTAGAACAAACATAATTCACATGTTTTGTCTAAAAAGCCTTGTTTGCATATCATTCAACCGTCGAACTAACGCGTGTACACCAAAAACGAACGATATCTTAGTAAAGGCTGCTAAGTGCGGGCGGGGTTGGGTGTTCTTTATGAACTTCCACCCCTTGCTCAGAACCATGGTTTCCGGATGTCCGAATCCATTGGCATACGAGAGTCATTCAATACCCGATTACCGATAATGTCTGTACCGGTATCGCAATGCTAAGGGACGAACCCAATAAACTCTGAAATCGGAATGGGCCGTACTTTGTGCACGGCCCACTAAGATATAGAGTGGGTTCGAACGGGCCCGAACTCCCACAAAGTTCGGTGGCGACTCCTACTTCGATTTAAATTTCAATCCGAGATCCATCTCACATGAGATTCATTCGCCGCCCCAAACCCGCGCGTGGCCGCGTCGGGGTGGACCTATGTCATGTCCACAATTTGGCGACTCCGCTGGGGATTCCTGATGTACCACTAGTCATCGGGGTTCCTAGGGTGAGACTCGAAAAGAAATCGTTCGATTAGTAATGTACGCGTTTTAGTTCGATGGTTCATGCATAACCCAAATCTTTCCCGGGCCGGTTACTTGTGACCGACGTCCCACTATATCGCGGTGCATTCCTAAATGAGTGCACTAAAGACTCCGATAGCAGAAATCGCATGGGTTTTACGGCATGTTCTAAGTCCAATTCGGCTTAGGAAGTCCGTCCTGATTTGCGAGAAAGCCACCGTTATTGGTATAGACCCTATTTCGACCGACCGAGACTTAGATTAAGAGCATACATGGCGCCATTATACTGCTTCCATGACTACATGCTACTTGGTTTACATGTCATCTCTTCCAAAAACCGTTATTTCAAAAACTTGCATCTTTTCAAAATTATCCATTTTTTCAAAAAAAACTCTCGGAAAGCTGCCAAAATTTAGACTTAAGATTTGACTCAAAACAAGCCTATTTTCTAGCCGGCATGCTATCCATTTCAATATTCAAATTCCGTTCCTCATTCAATTTTCAAATTTTCAAAATTCTATTTCATTTTTCAAATCTTCGAGATGCCATTCTCGATTTTCAAATCTCCGAGATGCCGTTTTTGATTTTCAAATCTTCGGGATCTTATTTTCGACTTTCAAATTTTTGGAAATTTATATTAAATATTCAAGTTTTCAAAAAATTCGGGACGCTACCGAATTTAAGACTTACGATTTTACTCAAAATAGCCTATTTTTAGCCGGTATGCTGCCCGAACATTTTCAACCATCAAAAATCTGGGCCGAAGGCCCTTTGCCGATTTTCAAAAAAATCGAGTCGTCCATCCGACCTTTTTTTCGTTTTTTTTCCTAAAGTCCAAATTTCCCATTTCAAAACTTTCCTCTTCTTAGGACTTCCCTTATTTAGCAGTGTCGGGTCATGTCGCAAGTCATCGAGGTCTTTAGCGTCAAAACTCCGTCGATCTTATATCACGGGTTTCCTCCCTATCCTAGTTCGCCTTATTTAACTAAGGCAAGGCCCACCTACGTAGGACATACTCCTACAAAGGATGGCCCGTTTACACAATTGAGTCCAAAGTCTGGGGAATGTCTCACGTGAACCTTCCGTCGAACAAGACTCGGCCCACATAGCCGAATCCTAAGGGAGGCCCACCTTTCACAAGTCACCCGTCTAAGTGTCTTTTCCGAGTCAACCTTTTACAAGGCATAGCACTATAACAAAAGGTTAGTGATCCTTACATCTAAGGGTCACTCGTCCGACACTCGAGTCTTAACAAAGTCTTCAGTCCCACTCGGGGGTTACCCTTCAGCAGAGCGATCAATCACGGTTGCTCTAAGGATCAGGTCTTACACGTGTTGTCTCACGTATCCCACTTTCGAGTCACTTAGATGTCACACCGTCTGAGTCCAATCAGAGTCTTTAGTCTCACTTGGGGGCTGTCCTTCACCCGAGCATTCGACTGCAGTCACCTTAAGGGGTACCTTACGTTCGTCATACACCGGCGTCCTTATGATGCCTTCTTCGAGTCGTACCTATGCTACAAACACTCGAGTCACCTAGGGTTAGGTCACCACGGTTGGTCTGAGCATGTGACGCGGTCAAACACGGTCGCCCCATTTTCGAACTCACCCTCGTGCAGCTTGAGTCTCATCGTCGAGTCCAAGCCAGGGTCATTACCTCGTCTAGGTCAACGTTCGAGTATCCCGGTCCAAAAGTCTTTGTCGACCCGTCACCCCGGGCCATGTCTAGTTTGACTCCCTCTCTTGCATTTGCGCAAAGCCGAGTTTAGGCGAGTCGTGGCACCTGTCGTTCTCTCCAATCAAAGACCTTACCAAAAAAAGGAATATATACCAACCGAGCATCCAAAAGTCCGGATTTGATTCGAGTCTAAGTCTGAGTTCGAGTCTAGGATACTTTACATCCTCATTTCAAAGTCAAAGTCAGAGTCAGAGTCAGTTGTATTCTGTCCTCTTTTCCAAAATTCAATAAAATCAGCTTTCAATATTCTTTCTTATATATACTTTCCTTATATGTTTCCGAGAACATGATGAACACCATTATACACTGTGAGCACACACACGTGAATATTATAGGCACATCTATAACGACTGCAGGAAATCGAGACCCGTGTTTTCCTTTACCTGTTCCATGTCTGGTATAGAAAGCCAAATAACTACCCTTAGCAGGAGCAGTATCGAATCCTATGACAAATCTAGGTAGTCTCCTAGTTTGGGTTCAAGACGGGAGGCAAGCCCATTTCCCACAATAAACACTCATCCAATACGATCGACCAATCCCTACCTTAGGTGTTAGTCTGACCAACAGAACAAAGAGAAAAAAAAGTTGGACAAAAGAAAATCAAAAGTCCAAGAAAAAAAAGCAGGCCATCATAAAAAAGAGGCATCCATGACCAAGGTTAAAACGGTCAATCCAAGTGAAGAATCCCGAGACCGGGGCTAAGAGGTCAACCAAAAACTATTCAAAAACCCATGACCATAGTGAAAACGGTTAATTCAAAATTATCAAAATTATACCATAAAAAAAAAAAGGGAAAACAATCAAGTTGGTCAAACACCACATCTAGCCTTCCCACATTACAACCCTCAAGACCTTCTCGAGACCTAGGCTAAGAGACAGCCTAGAATTTTGAGGATTCAAGCTCCATAGGATACCCCTAACCATTAGGGCCAGACATGGAAATCAGATCCCGCGCATTATCAACCTACCCCGATCGAAGTTCGAGTCATTTTTACTCGACTTCCCCCTTTCCTACCACATTACAATACCTTACCCTCGAAGCTTTAGCTCCACAAAATCGAGCTCCAGATGTCGAAACATCAAAGCCACTTACTGCCTAGCTCCACATTTCCAAAATTATCCAAACCAGTTACCAGCCCCAAACACGGGAACTCAACTTGCAGTCGGCATAGAACATGCCCAAATAGTTCACACCACCTCTGGGGGCTACCCCGGAGAATGCTCACAGTCGCAGGATTAACATCCTAACTATTCTAGCCCTTTGATCAAGACATCATCGGGAATGCACCTAGCCTACACCCTTGCTATGGCTAGGCACCATAATATATCTTCCAGTACACTGAACTACGGCTCGGTTTGATTTCACTTCACGTGAATAGGTAGGAAGCCTTTCAACAGAGGCACAACCACCCACATTGACACAAATTCAAAAAGCACCATCATTCAGGTCACGACACTGTCATGTTCTCAACAGTTAGCTTTGTCGTCCTGGGGGCTTCTCCTAGGCAGAAGTTCTCCATCCACTCACATAATCCAAATACTTTCAAGCACTAGCCTCCTTTCTATAGAGTGTCCTAGTACCCGGCTCAGTTGAAGATGAGAATCCGTCAGGGACCCGAAGCAGCACCCACCTTGGGAATATACCCCAAAACCAAAAAAGATCCAAAAGACCAGTCTACAGCATTGTTACTACTGAATCCTGTCATTACAGAATACATATCTTTCCCATTCCGAAGATTCGACCATGTTGCCACTCGCCTAGGCTGCGGAATAGCGCAACTTAAGAGTCTTGTCATCTTAGGTGGCCCACCCCCTACCGAGTCACGGTCCAGTCCAATCGCGTCTGCCAACTCGTCCTGTTATGTCTTGAGTCGAGTCTGTCGGTATATCTCTCTCCTCGAATTCCCGTTTTGAAATTTGCAAAACTTAGCCATTTGAGAAAATCCTTTTCGACAAGGTCAAATTTCAATCCATTTAAACTGCAAATTTCTTTTCTACCTCTTTCCATTTTGAAAACCTATCTTCTAGCACGTGAGTTGTTTTCAGGACTTCGATTTCAAAATAAAGCAAAAATCATTTTCCCCAGCGCAAGTCAGTCTATAGATGCTAACTGCATTTCCTGTATGCTATCCTGCTATCTGCTATATTTGCTATTTCTGCCTATATATCTAACATTTCAGGTACCAGCTTGTGCTTCCCAAAGGAACATCAAGCTTTTACTTCCCCAGCGTGAGTCGGTGTTTCGCCTAAATGTTACATGCGAAGTGCTATGTGTCGGCATCATAAAGGTACACCCAGGCTCGAGAAGGAAATCTCCTCGCAAAAACTCCCCAGTGGAAAGCCCAGGCAACATTTCTACTAAAGAATCGGGATGTGTCTGCGAACGGACACACCTATAGCTTCCTATGCAAGCTCCCGCGTAATTCTGAACCGGGATGTGTCTGCGAACGGACACACTCATAGCTTCCTATGCAAGCTCCCGCGTAATTCTGAATCGAGATGTGTCTGCGAACTGACACACCCACAGCTTCCTATGCAAGCTCCCGCGTAATTCCGAATTGAGATGTGTCTGCAAACTGACACACCCATGGCCTCCTATGCAAGCTCTCTCGCAGCTCCAAGATGGGATGTGTCTGCAAACGGGCACACCCAAGCTTCTTAGGCAAGTCCCCACAGAGCTATTAGCATCAACTCAGGTATGATTTCTGTCTTATGGCTGGCGAGCCCTTTTACGCAAGTCTAATGGACTATAAACGACCCGATCGGAAGTCTGCCAGGTCTTAATCTTTGATTGGCCTGGTAGCTACTCTGACTTTCGCCTTGTCCAAGCCTCAGTCAGAGTGGGGGCTCTGTAGACACCCACATTTTGACCGCCAGGTGTTTATAGCAGTTTGCAAAAAAATACCCGATGATGATCGGACGCAAACATGACTTAATACACTGGATTTTCGGACTCGGAATCAATAGTAGTTGGCACGAGCTTTTAACGGAGTAAAAATCTCACAGAATAGACCTCAAATCCAGGCCCAGTGGGTTGTTTTCAGTCAAATGAGACTAATTTGGGTCAAAACCGACACCAAGGGCAAAACCGTCTTTTAGCAACCGGGTCAAACCCCGGTCAAAGACGTTTCCGAGACATAAAAATCTGTCACGCCACTTCAAAAATCTGACTCGAAGTCAAATACTACACAAATATCAGCTACAAAGTAGGGATCCTTTCCTATCCAAAGTCGGAATCCTACTCCATCTAAACCGGGTGTTTCTTCCCATGCAAGTAACCTTTTCCTATCTAAAGACGGAATTCCACTTCATCTCAACCGGTTGTTTTCTTCCTTTGCAGGATATCAATCTCCTATCCCAAGTCGGTATTTCGTCCTATAAATACCCCACCCTTGCACACACAATACACACACAATTCCCGACATCAATTACAACATCAACACAACAATTCCAATCCCGACATACAAATTACAACCCGGAATTCCAGCAAAACTAGGCATATTATATTCCAATCTTTCTTCTAGAAATCTTATAGGATTCCCGACCATTCACAACCCAAAATTCTAGGCAATTTTAGGCAAACCGTATACAAACCCGAGAGCAAAACTTGCCAAATCCCTAACCATACACACCATAACTCACCTATATACATCTTAACGCTCCCGCGCCTAGGCCGCTACTAAGAGTCCGTTTTCGAGATAATCAAGCATGTAGGTTGAGCGTGTTACAAATCCCGACTTCTCCCTTTTCTTCTCTTTCTCTCGTCCGTCTGTCTTTTTTTATGGGTCATCGTCACATTTTTTTTCTCCTTTTCTAATATCGATACTAGAATATAATTTTCTATATAAAATAAACGTTCTTAAAAATACGATATCGATTCCATAGTAGAATATCGTATCAAAAGGAACTAAATCAATCACGTTGATGCTAAAAAATCGTCATATGGTCTTAAAAACAAATACGACGATTTCAACGCGGAGAGAACTAACATTGTTTTTTTAAGTTCGATTTTCAAAACGATTTACAAAACATCTTTTCTAAAAATCATTCCGAATATTTGATATCGATTTCATAATTGATCGAATATAAAGAATATCGAAAATTTAAGTCGAGTATAAATTGTGCTATATTTGTACGCGATTTAACAAAATTGTTGATCTTCGAAAAAAGGGTCTCGAGAACAGGCAGCCATGCGAGTCGCACGAGTCTCGTGCGAGTCGCATGGCCACGCGAGTCGCGCCTCACCCGCGCGGATCACTTAGTCTCCTGAAAACCGTAACACCGAAAAGCGATCCCGTCTTATTTTTAAAAAAAAAATATTTTCCTTTTTTATAAAACAGCGGGCTTTTCGGTATATTTCAGGTCTCGACAAATCTTTTCAAAACCATGCATTGCATTATATTTCCATCTTTTATTCAATTTACAAACCGTTACTACTAACCCGTTTGTTCTTTGTCTTTGTATCTTATTTTCGTTGTTTGTGCTGTAATAAAGGAAGATTTTTTTGCTGTAATCGAAGAATTCTTTGCAAAAGGGAAGGTGCTAAAGCAAATCAAGTCCACTTTGATTTCTCTAATACCTAAGAAGCAAATTTGTGAATCAATCGTGGATTTTAGGCCTATTTTTTATTGGTCGGTTATTTACAAGACCATTATTAAGCTTTTGACAAGCAGGTTGAAAAGCGTGATACAGAAATTGATAAGACCGGAGCAGGCTGCGTTCATAGAGGGGAGGAGTATACATGATAATATAGCGTTATCACAAGTGCTCGTCAAAAACTATAATAGGTGACGTGCACCCCAATCGGATCGGTCGTTTAGCGAAGGACGGGGGGTCAAACAATATTTATAGACTCGGAATAACACAAAAACTACTAGAGTAATCGTGGTAAGTCGAGGTCGGTCCACAGAGAATGGAGTGTATTGGTCGAGTTTAAAGCGGTGTGTTTGATGCCAAGAGAGGGGTTTCTAAGGGTCGAGTCTATACTAGCGAAATGACTATGAAAATAGCTAGGGGTGATCAATCTAGAGAAAGGCGTTAGGGGGAAGTCGGGATTCAGAACATGGAGTCTAAGAAGGTCGGGATCGAGTTTTTGTCGCAACATTGATAAAGGGAGAATGCCACCTTTCGGTTTCTTCACCCAACTCACCAAAAAACCCGCTTTCGCGGCGAAGAAGGGTAAGTCTCTTATTATGGTAATTTCTACCCCGAGTTTCCCCATATTTATAGAAACGAGTCAAGGTCGGTCTAGTTGGCCGGACTAAAACAACAATGACACAACAACCACAAACAAGATAAAACCAACAAGCAAGCAACCCACCAACATCCCTTAATTCAAATAATCCAAGTCCTCATCCCTAAACCACCCCCCCCCCCCCCAAACAAGAAATCTACTCACTAATCATAATGGAAAACAACAAAACATTAACTAAGGAGAAACTAACTAAAGCATGCATACTAACTAGGTCTAAGGAAAATAACTACAAAATAATGAGGAAACTACAATCTAACAATTACTATGAAACTACCAAATTAAACTAGAGAATAATCTAGAACAACATAAATAAAACCTACAGAAACTAACAACACTAAGATAATCTAAACAACAATAATGAGGGAACACTAAAATAAATCTAAACTAGAGATTAGAGAGTGGAAAGAAATATACCAACTATGAAAATCTACAAGAAATAAGAAGATTGCATGAATAAAAATTCAATCTTTGATGAAGAACTTGTCACTAATTATTCAATAAACCCACAAATCTTCAAATAAAACTTGAAATAATCTTCTACAAACTTGAAATCTAGAGAGTTGTTGATGGAAACTAAGTAGATCTACTACTAAATTACTACTAGAATTATAGAGAATTACTAAGAGTACTACTAGATTGTTCTACTAATGGATGTGTAATATGATGGAGGACTACACTAATGGAGGCCTATTACTACTTACTTGGACAACAAACTAGGGTAGATATATATATAGTAATGCCTTAATGGGTCTCTTAACCTAAAGCTCAAATCCAACTTTTGCTTCATTAGTGAGACAATTACCCTTTGCATCTTCATGGGGTGAAACTTCACCCTGCGGTTTGACGAATTAATCCCACCGGGTGAAATTTTTCCCGGTGAGATTTTCTTCTCATTTTGCGGTTTTTGGCACTTTTCTCCATCGGGCAAAATTTCACCCGGTGGGCGAAATTTTGCCCGGTCATTTTCGCCCGATGGGGAAGCTCGGAAAATCTTCGCGGAGGCACTTTACCGTCGGGTGAAATTTTGCCCGGTTGCACTTCATCGGGTGAAATTTCACCCGGTCATTCTCTCTAGCCTCTTTCCTTGTCTCATTCTTCGTCGATTTGATTGGATAGCTTTAAACTCTAAGTTGTGTGCTTTGCTCTTTGGACGGTATTCCCTTTTCTTGTGCTCGTGGAAGCTCGATCGTGATTTCGATGCCAAATCCTATCAAAATTGATAGAAAAACTACCAAAAACACGTAAAACGCACAAGAGGGATGCTAATGCAAGAAGTACTCAAAATATGGCGGTAATCGCACTCTAAACTCGCAAAACGTGGGAAAACGAGTCTAAATGAGGGGAAAAACGGTCTAAATTTAGCACACAACAATTCCCCCACACTAAACCGTTGCTCGTCCTCGAGCAAAGACCCAAAAAGAAATTACAACTACTACTACTACTAGCTAGACTATGCTAAGCCGATACGGGGCAATTAACGGGCCCACTCCGTCCCTTCAACTCACATCGAAATACCTATGAGGTAAGGTACTCCCATACATGGCAAGTTGGGGCTTGCTCAAAATGGTGGATGCGACTAAACACACAAAAACACATAACACGAAAGAGTAGACGCATCCAAAGCAAAAATAAAACACCGAATCCCTCATCGAGACGGCGGGGAAGACACCGATTACTTACCTAAAACAACAATAAACTTCCAAGATAAATGACCCACGTAAATAAGGACCAAAGCCTAATACTATGACAATTAAGCAATATAAATGTTGATAACTTAGCCTAGGTCCTCCTAATCTTCTAAAGGGGTACGACAGGGCGTATAACGGAGTGGAAAAAGTGAACCATGGATTCGTTCGTCACTGTAGGTAGGTGAAGTCCCACTCTCTTTGGCTAAGCCAAGAGGGTCGTTCAAAACTCGAATTTCCAAAATTAGCCCAAACAAAAAGGTGGAGTGTTTACAATTATTGGGGTGGATCGACTAATCACCGCTATCTTCCTACCTCGGGACTCGGTCCTCGAGTTGGCACTTCGCGGCGATGAATCGATCAAAGGGCTTTTTTTCGAAGGAGACATTTTTTTTGATGATATGATTTTCATTTGAAGCTCATTTTCTCTCCTTGTCTTTCATATTTTTGTGACCTTTTCTCTTGTTTTGGTTTGCCCTTTTTTGGCTTTTTGATATGGTTTGTAACCAAGCTTGGAGGTTATTTTGTGTAAACTTATTGTGGTGATGTATAGGTGGAGGAAAAATAGGTAATCGAGAACGCGCGCCATTCCCGGATAACCCACAAAAAGGCGGAAAGAATTTGGACTAAAGGTACAATGGTCATTCGAGCAAGGTCCCTAGAAAACGGGATGCGGGAACCAAGGCCTAACTCCTCCATGGGTGGTCAAGGTGGTCAAATGCAAACTCCGAAGTAAACCTCTAGTAGAAAAGGTGGACTCAAGCTAAAGGATCAACAAATTCATTGATTAAGAGTCATTCTACTAGATTAAGGTCCAAAATCTACAATGGGTTATCTACAATGGAATGTAAACTGTTGCAAAAGGTTTGTAATCGGGTTTTCAAAAAGGTTAGTCCTAGACACACTATACAAAAAGAAAAGAAAAACACAAAAAAGAAAAGGCAAATAAAAGAAAACACAAGTAAGGTCATGTACTCCATACTCCATCAACATTAAAGCACACAATCAACCACAACACTCAAAATGCTCACTTCGAGAGCCTCCAATGGCGAAAACCTAACTCCTCTACAAACGTAAAGAAGGAAGTTATCAAGCGTAGTGCTTTCATAATCTCTTCGATTCGCGCTATCAAGGTGGTGGTTACCTGTAAGAGTAGAGAACAAGACCGTACACGGGACACGAAAACATAACGAGAAACAAGAAAGGAAAAGAAAAGGAAAAGAAAATGTTTTTGATTTTTCGAATTTTCAAATTTTTATGGATTTTGTGAAGATTTTTGAAAAATAAAAGATAGTAGACTCCTCCCCCACACTAAAACTGTACATTGTCCTCAATGGACAAGTAGGGGAAGATCGAAAAAGACGGAAAAGAAAAATCTTTTTGGATTCTTACGATTTTTCAAATGTTTTTGGATTTTCCGAAATTTTGGAAAAAAGAAAATGAAAAAGAAAATAAAAAAGCGATAAAATAGTGGCGGGCCTAGGTGCAATCACATCACCTAGACCCTAGCCAAGCGGCTAAGAAATTGAAAAAGAAATAAACGGAAAGAAAAGAAAATAAAACGAAAGGGTGAAAAATTGGGCGTAGGTGTAGTCATGTTACCTAACCCGGATTAAGAAAAAATTTGAGAAGGGTCGATTAAAATTTGGATTTTTCAAAAGGGTCATTGGCGTAATCACATCGCCTAAATACCGAAAGCAATACCAAGGCCGCTTCGGCCGCAACAATCGATGGGACAGTGGGACAGCTTGCAATTTTGATTAGTTGAAAAACAATCACAATGATCATAGAATGATGATACAAGGAACAAGGAACGAATTCAATTCAAGGATATGCAATTATAGATGATTAAAGACTCACCGACCTAATCCACACACATACACAACACACACATTACCGACCGACTCTGGGGGATAGTTTAATTTGAGTAATCGTTCGACGCGAAAGAAACCGTCGGAGACCCGGGATAGGGTTGTATGCCCTCGGTGGGTTCTAACTCACAAAGGTCATAGATCGTACGACCCTCGGGTAACGTGTAGTGCGCATACTCCCAAACTTCCATTCCCCCCGATTGGTTTAGTCGGAATTCACCGGGACCTAAGGGTAGGTCCCAATTGTGACAATTATAAATATTAGTTCGGTGTATGTTGGGGACTATTAAAGCACGGTCATGGCAAATGGAGACGAGGCGATGATCGGGTACATTAAAGATCCAAGACGGAAGATAGTCCTCGTCAACCCAGACTCGATTGTCTAGTGGGATAAGGTGGTCGGTCGCATAACCCAAGTTTTTCGCGATTAAGGTCACAAGACCTCCACAGTCTACAAAGGGGCGTTGAGCAACGATAATTTTGTGAAAATGCAACGCTACAACAAGTGGTAGGTCTAGGGGGTTAGGGTTACCAAGTAAGGAGTCAGAAATCAATTGCAAGACGCACACATCAAGATTAAAAATATTATCGGTAGATGGTATCAAGCAATGAGAGAGTATCTCGGCAATGTAACGAATAGCGGGGTTACGGATTTCAGAGGTAAAGTTTGAATTAGGTTCGAAATCTCGTTGACCACGTGCTATGCACCTCCAAAGGTCTCTTCTAGACGCACTAGCTTGTACATCACTCAAAGGTTCACTAAGTCCGGTACCCGATGAGGGTAAGCCTAAACCTAAGCCAAACTCAAAAATAGTCAAACAATGGGTTTTACCGAATAAGCGAAATCTAAACATTCTTGGTGTGGTCGGGTTATCGATAGTAAAGGTACCTAAGAACTCACAAGCAAGGTCTTTGTATGTGCAAGCGACGAGACTAAGGAGTCCGCTAGTTTCGGTCCTTGACGATAACTCTCTAATATCGTCCTCTATTCCTAAAATTTCCATTGGGAACGGACACGGCCACCTTGTGCTCCGAAAGGTCTTTTCGGAGAAGGTTTGAGCTAAAGGTGTATTAGGACAAGGTAAAAGTTTAGGCTTATGAGACTTAGAAAGTTTAGAGGTTGAAGCCATGCCTTGTTTACGAGCGGCTCGTTGGGCTCTTGTCTCCATGATAATAATTTGCAAGAATGATCCCAAAACTGTAGCTTTTTCTTCTTCAAAACCCCAAAATAAATCACCAAGGATGGAGATGAAATTATGAATGGAGGTTTGAATGTGGTTGGGGTATGGAAGGTGGTTTGATGTTTTTATGAAGAGTGAAAATGTGGAGTGAATTGTGAGGTAGAGGTGATATAAATAAAGGTGGTTGAGGAGGGAAAGTGAAAGTTTTAAAGTGGGTGGTAAAATTTTGGAGGGAAAATTATGTGGTAAATGTGAAGGAGGGAATTGAAATTGTAGTGAGTAAATAGGATAAAGGTGATTCGTTCAAGCTCATGCCGCCGGGTGAAATTTCACCCGGTCGAGCACCATCGGGTGAAATTTCACCCGACGGTATTCCGTCATGAAAATCATTTTTGCCACTTTTTTTCCACCGGGTGAAATTTCACCCGGTGAAAATCTCACCGGGCGAAATTTTGCCCGGTGGTGTCTTCGTTAATTCTGGCAAATCTGGCAGCTTTTCCGTAGGGCGAAATTTCGCCCAGTCAAGTTTCGCCCGACGGTCATGTTTTCTTCATTTTTCCGCCTTGCCATTTCATGGCTCTTCAATAGTCACCTAAAGATTCAACTCGACTAACATTACATAATCAATATCTCCCACAAACATGCTTGTGGTCTTCAATTTAGCTCCATAACTTCTCCAAAGCTTGATCTTCATCCAAATAAATGCTCCATGGCGAAATCCAAGTTCAACCATTCTTCTCAAGCTAACAAGACTAACAAACTCAAAGAAATATGATACATATATACAAGGGGGTTGTTGAGGATACCACCAAACCTACTTCAATTTGGGAGGGGGTTAAACAACGCTCCCCAATGGGAGCTCACCAAACTTCACGGTAGCAAAGGTCTCACGAACGTGACCGGGATGATAAATCTTCAAACGTTGCTCATTGACCATAAATTTCCCGGTTTTCGGGCTTGATATCTCTATTGATCCATATGGTTGTACCTTGGTCACTTCGAATGGACCCGACCATTTTGATCTCAACTTACCGGGGAAGAGCTTAAAGCGAGAGTTGAAGAGTAATACCTTATCACCAACGGAGAAGTCCTTACGAAGTATTCAAGAATCGTGCCATTGGCGAGTTCGTTCCTTGTAAATCTTTGAATTTTCGTAGGCTTCAAGTCTTAATTCTTCCAATTCTTGTAGTTGGAGAAGGCGATTATCTCCTACAACACTCTCATCGAAGTTTAGCTCTTTGATTGCCCATTCGGCTTTGTGTTCTAATTCCACTGGTAAATGACAAGCTTTACCATACACAAGACGATAAGGAGTGGTTCCAATCGGCGCTTTGTAAACCGTTCTTAATGCCCAAAGGGCGTCATTTAACTTCAATGACCAATCCTTTCGGTGTGTATTTACAACTTTCTCTAAAATTCCCTTGATTTGACGGTTGGAGATCTCGTCTTGCCCATTTGATTGAGGGTGATAGGCTAGGGACATCTTGTGAGTGATACCATATTTCCAAAGAAGGTGTTCAAAGGTATCTTTCCTAAAATGAGAGCCTCCATCACTAATTATGGCTCTAGGCATACCGAATCTTGGGAAAATTACATTCTTGAAAAGCTTGATTACAACCTTGAGTCATTGGTGGGGGAAGCTACGGCCTCGATCCGTTTTGAGACATAATCAACCGCGACTAGGATGTATTTGTTACCAAAAGAGGATGTGAACTGACCCATGAAATCAATGCCCCAAACATCGAATAATTCAATTTCTAAGATGGGTTGAAGGGGCATCTCATTTCTTCTTGTAATATTCTCACTTCTTTGACAAGCATCACATGTGAGAATGAAAGCTCGAATGTCTTTGAGCATGGAAGGCCACCAAAACCCGCTTTGGAGAACCTTGGCAATTGTCTTTTGGTTGTCCAAGTGTCCACCATAAGATGTCGAGTGAAGCTTCACAATATTATATCCTTCATCGGCCGTGACACATCATCGGTAAATTCCATCTACACAACGGAGAAATAAATAAGCCTCGTCCCTATAATCGCGTTGGGCTTCATAACGTAGTTTCTTCCTCTCTTGCTTGGAATAATCGGCCGGAATAAATTGAGACACTAAGAAATTGACGATATCGGCATACCAAGGTGTAATAGTTTCAACAGCCATCAAGGCCTCATCTCTCATAGCTTCATTGATGGGTATACCATCTTCTTCATTGCTTTCTTTACTAACCATTAGTCTACTAAGATGATCCGCTACCAAGTTCTCTGATCCGGCATTGTCTTTAATCTCAATATCGAACTCTTGTAGAAGGAGGACCCACTGAAAGAGACAGGACTTGGTCTCCTTTTTGGACATGATATATCGAATCGCCGCATGATCGGTGTGAATAATGACTTTGGAACCGGTAACATAATTTCGGAATTTCTCCATGGCATAGACAACGGCAAGCATCTCTTTTTCGATTGTTGTATACCTCGATTGGGCTTCATCTAATGTTTTGCTTGCATAATATATCACATGTAGCTTCTTGTCTACCCGTTGTCCTAGAACGGCACCAACGGCAAAATCGGATGCATCGCACATGATTTCAAATGGAAGATTCCAATCGAGAGCTTTGATAATTGGAGTGGTAGTGAGAGCGGTCTTTATCCTGCAAAAGGCCTCAAGACACGAGTCATCAAAAATAAAAGGTGCATCTTTCATAAGCAAAGAAGTTAAAAGCTTGACAATTTTAGAAAAATCTTTAATAAATCGTCTATAAAAACCGGCATGACCTAGAAAACTCCTCACCCTTTTAACATTTGTAGGTGGTGGCAAGTTCTCAATCACGGAGACTTTCGCCTTATCAACTTCGACTCCTCTATTAGAAACAATATGACCTAGACAACACCTTGTTCAACCATGAAATGACAATTTTCCCAATTTAAAACAAGTCTATACTCTTCACATCTAGCTAACACTTGATCAAGATTTTTAAGACAAGAATCAAAAGATGTATCATGGACACTAAAGTCGTCCATAAAAACTTCCATAGATTTTTCAATGAAATCGGAGAATATAGCCATCATACATCTTTGAAACGTTCCCGGCGCATTACACAATCCAAATGGCATCCTTCTATAAGCATAGGTGCCATAGGGACATGTGAAAGTGGTCTTCTCTTGGTCATCGGGATGAATGGGAATTTGAAGAAATCCGGAATGACCGTCAAGGAAATAAAAATAAGAATGATGCGCCAATCTTTCAAGCATTTGATCAATGAAGGGAAGGGGGAAATGGTCTTTTATGGTGGCTGTGTTCAATTTTCGATAGTCTATACACATGCGCCAACCGGTAACGGTCCTAGTAGAAATAGACTCACCATTTTCTCCTTTGACAACCGTCATTTCTCCTTTTTTCGGCACAACTTGTACGGGGCTAACCCATTTACTTCCGGTTATTGGGTATATAATGTTAGCCTCATACAACTTGAGGACTTCCTTCATGACAACCTCTTTCATAGTGGGGTTCAACCTACGTTGACCCTCAACCGAAGGACGGTGGTCATCATCAAGGATGATCCTATGCATACAAACGTTCGGGCTTATGCCTTGGAGGTCGGCAATGCTATACCCGATGGCCTTTTTGTGCTTTCTCAAAACAATCAAAAGTTTTTCCAATTGAGGACCATCAAGTGTGGCATTGACGATAACGGGATAATTAGTTCCTTCAAGAAAAGCATATTTAAGGGAAGAGGGGAGTGGTTTAAGTTCAAGATTGGGAGGAGAAGATATCATACTCTTACCCACCGGTAGTGGTTCTACCTTATCTTCATGCGAGCATTCATCTTCAAAAGGTGGAGAGTCAAATGGTTCATCTTCTTGTTTATCATCATTTATCAAGCTATACTCAACCAAACTATCAGTAACTTCAATGGAATACATTTGTTCAATCATTGGTTGTTTAAGAGATTGAGAAAGGGAAAACTCAACCGACTTGTTCCCTATGTTAAAAGACAACTTACCATTCTTAACATCAACTATAGTACCTCCGGTAGCCATAAAAGGTCGACCTAAAATAATGGGGGTAATAGTGTCTTCGGGCATATCCATGACAACAAAGTCGGAGGGGATGAAGAAATTACCAACTTGAACGGGTACATCCTCAAGTATCCCAAGTGGGTACTTGACGAACCTATCCGCAAGTTGAATCGACATACTAGTGGGTCTCATCTCCCCCACACTAAGTCTCTTAGCAATAGAATAAGGTAACAAACTAACACTAGCCCCTAGGTCACTTAAAGCTTGATTAACAACAACATTTCCAACCCGACAAGGGATGGAAAAACTACCGGTATCCTCTAGTTTCTTTGGCATTTGATTCATAAGAATGGCACTACATTGTACCGTGAGAGAAACACATTCTTTGTCCTCTATTGTTCTCTTTTTAGTCAAGCCATCTTTCAAAACTTAGAATAGAGGGGCATTTGAGAAATTACCTCAGTGAAGGGTAAAGCTACCTCCACCTTCTTCAACATATCCACGAAACGGCTAAATTGGTCATTGTCCTTATGTGGCTTAGCTCGTTCGGGAAAAGGCAACGATGGGACAAAAGCGGGAGGCGGTGGAACATTAGATTCTTCTTCTTCTTCGGCTAATCGCTCCGCCTCTTTCCTTTTTGCTTCTTCCGCTTCCATTTGCTCTTTCTTCTTTCTTTGTTTTCTTTGTTCATTCTCCGCATTTTGAAGGATATCAAACTCCGCTTGTATTCCCCGGTTTTATTTGGGGGAAGTGGGAGATGACGCTTGTGGTGCACTTGGTTGATTGACTTTGGATGTGGTACTTTTGGTGTTCAAGTTCAAATTCTTATATGGGTCCTCAAGTTCTTATTTGCACCTCTCAAAATGACAGCATTTGCTTGCTGTGAATTGTCTCTTGGGTTTTGGGATTGCCCGGGCAAACCATGGGGTGGATGGATTGGGGCGGCTAAAGCTTTTGTTGCTTCTTGTGATTCCCAAACCTTTAGCCTTGCCTTAGTGTCTTGATGTTCATTCCATAGTTGCCCAACGGTTCTTTGGAAATCATTAATATTATCCCATGGAACTCCTCTTTGACCAAATTGAAAATTGCTTGATTGGCCATAAGATTGAGAGGGTTGATTAAATGGTTGTTGATTGTAATCTTGATTTCCTTGAAAATTGCCTTGGAACCCTTGATTGTATCCTTGATTGAAATGATTACCATGTTGATTGTGGTAATTGTTGTAATTGTTGGGAACATGGAAGTTGCTACCTTGTTGATTGAAGTTGCTCCTTTGATAAGAAGGCATATATGGGGGCATCTTTGGAGGACCTTGGTTAAAGGACCTTTGTTGACTTTGATTAAATGGCCTCCGTTGACTCCCTTGGGCACGCGGCATCGGATTTTGAACATTTCGAATTCCATAAGAGAAATTAGGATGAAATCTTGTGCCGGCATTGTAAGTATTAGAAAAGGGATCAAATTGAGGTCTTTGCCCATATACTTGTATAGCTTGGACTTCATTTGGCTCTTCAATATAAACTTTTCATTAGGAATGCAAGAGCTAGAATCATGGCCATAATTTCCACAATGATCACATTGAACTTCTCATGTTAATTGTTTTGGAGGAGATGGTTGCCTTGGTGGAACACTCCCTTGAATTTGGTACATACCTCTAGGAGTAGGCTTTGAACTCATGGCATCCATTCTCTTTTTCAATTCTTCAACTTCCGCTTGAAGTTTCAGTTCATTAGAACTCTTAGTTGAGTTCACTTCGACTTTCTTTCTAGAATCCCTCGATTGACCCATTCTAGAATCACTCCTTGCCATCTTCTCAATAAGATTTTTAGATGCCTCATTGGTAAGAGAAGAGAAGTCTCCTCCGGCGGCCGAATTGAGGTTTTCTTTGGTTCTCGATGAAAGGGTGTTATAAAACGTTTGGGTAGTTAGCCAATCGTGTATTCCATGGTGTGGACATTTGCGCAATAGATCTCTAAATCTTTCCCAAGCCTCACTTAGGCTTTCAAATTCATCTTGCTTGAAGGTTTGTATCTCCATGCGATATTGGTTAGTCTTTGACGGCGGAAAATATTTCTCCAAGAAGGCGTTAGATAGTTGAGCCCATGTTGTGAATGGATTAGCGGGATGGCCTTGAAGCCATCTACGAGCTCCATCTCTCAAGGTCTTTGGAAATAATAAACGATGCAATTGGCATGAAGTTAATCCATTGAGATGAGCTCCTACTAATTTTTCTTTAAATGAAGCAATGTGCTCTTCAGCATCTTCTTGGGAAAAGCCGTGAAAAGTATCTTGTTGAACCGCATTTGTCAAAGAGGCTTTTAATTCATAATTCTCGGGAATCTCCCCGAAATCTACGGGAGAAGGTGTTTCTTAATGTGTGAGTTGGGAATGGGATCCTAAGGTTGCCATTTGTTGGATTGGTGGTGATTGTGTATTTGAATTTGGATGATTTGGGGGGGATGGATTTTGATTTAGTGGTGGAGTTTTTGGTGATGGTGGTGAATTTTATGAGGTGGAAGGTATGGAAGGATTATTTGGAGTGGGATTATGTGATGTAGAAGGTGTAAAAGGTGTATGTGGTAGGATGGGATTAAGGTTAGGAGGTGATAATGAAGGATGTGCAATTATGGTGGTTGAGTTATTTCCCCGAAAACACAATGCTCTAAAAGTCCTTTCCGGCTCCGCATCGAACCACAAGGGCGATGACGTGTTCCTGGGCATAAAACTCAATTAAACAGTGAGACTCCTAGCACCTAATGATACTGGGGAAAAGGGAGAAGAGAAAAGAATCAAACACAACAACTAAAAACACAATAACTACTTGTCGTTCACCGGTAACGGCGCCATTTTGACGTGCACCCCAATCGGATCGGTCGTTTAGCAAATGACGGGTGGTCAAACAATATTTATAGACTCGGAATAACACAAAAACTATTAGAGTAATCGTGGTAAGTCGAGGTCGGTCCACAGGGAACGGAGTGTATTGGTCGAGTTTAAAGCGGTGTGTTTGATGCCAAGAGAGGGGTTTCTAAGGGTCGAGTCTATACTAGCGAAATAACTACGAAAATAGCTAAGGGTGATCAATCTAGAGAAAGGCGATAGGGGGAAGTCGGGATTCGGAACATGGAGTCTAAGAAGGTCGGGATCGAGTTTTTGTCGCAACATTGATAAAGGGAGAATGCCACCTTTCGGTTTCTTCACCCAATCCACCTAAAAACCCGCTTTCGCGGCGAAGAAGGGTAAGTCTCTTGTTATGGTAATTTCTACCCCGAGTTTTCACATATTGATAGAAACGAATCAAGGTCGGTCTAGTTAGCCGGACTAAAACAACAATGACACAACAACCACAAACATGATAAACGAACAAGCAAGCAACCCACCAACATACCTTAATTCAAATAATCCAACTCCTCATCCTTAAACCCCCCAACAAGAAATCTACTCACTAATCATAATGGAAAGCAACAAAACATTAACTAAGGAGAAACTAACTAAAGCATGCATACTAACTAGATCTAAGAAAAATAACTACAAAATAATGAGGAAACTACAATTTAACAATTACCCACTAAACTATGAAACTACCAAATTAAACTAGAGAATAATCTAGAACAACATAAATAAAATCTAGAGAAACTAACAACACTAAGATAATCTAAACAACAATAATGAGGGAACACTAAAATAAATCTAAACTAGAGATTAGAGAGTGGAAAGAAATGTACCAACTATGAAGATCTGCAAGAAATAAGAAGATTGCATGAATAAAGATTGAATCTTTGATGGAGAAGATGAAGAACTTGTCACTAATTATTCAATACACCCACAAATCTTCAAATAAAACTTAGAAATAATCTTCTACAAACTTGAAATCTAGAGAATTGTTGATGGAAACTAAGTAGATCTACTACTAAATTACTACTTGAATTATAGAGAATTACTGAAAATACTACTAGATTGTTCTACTAATGGATGTGTAATATGATGGAGGACTACACTAATGGAGGCCTATTACTACTTACTTGGACAACAAACTAGGGTAGATATATATATATATATATATATATATATATATATATATATAGTAATGCCTTAATGGGTCTCTTAACCTAAAGCCCAAATCCAACTTTTGCTTCATTAGTGAGACAATCAACCTTTGCATCTTCATGGGGTGAAACTTTGCCCTGCGGTTTGACGAATTAATCCCATCAGGTGAAATTTCGCCGGTGAGATTTTCTTCTCATTTTGCGGCTTTTGGCACTTTTCTCCATCGGGCGAAATTTCACCCGGTGGGTGAAATTTTGCCCGGTCATTTTCGCCCGGTGGGGAAGCTCGGAAAATCTTCGGGGAGGCACTTTACCGTCGGGTGAAATTTCGCCCGGTGGCACTTCATCGGGTGAAATTTCACCCGGTCATTCTCTCTGGCCTCTTTCCTTGTCTCATTCTTCGTCGATTGATTGGATGGCTTTAAACTTTAAGTTGTGTGCTTTGCTCTTTGGACGGTATTCCCTTCTCTTGTGCTCGTGGAAGCTCGATCGTGATTTCGGTTCCAAATCCTATCAAAATTGATAGAAAAACTACCAAAAACCCGTAAAATGCATAAGAGGGACGTTAATGCGAGAAGTACTCAAAATATGGCGATAATCGCACTCTAAACTCGCAAAACGAGGGAAAAACGAATCTAAATGAGGGGGAAAACGGCCTAAATTTAGCACACAACAATAGGAAGTATGTTACTCAGAGGTGTCTTATGAAGATTGATCTCAGGAAAGCGTTTGATACGCTACAATGGAAATTTATTGAGAACCTCTTGCAGGGTCTTAATTTCCCACCAAAGTTCATTGGATGGATTATGAGTTTTATCACGGGTTCATGGTTCTCTTTGAAGATTAATGGGGCGTCGTGTGGGTTTTTTAAGGGGAAAAGTGGGGTGAGACAGGGTGATCCCCTCTCACCTTATTTGTTTGTACTAAGTATGGAGATGTTATCAAGACGCCTTAGAGCTATAAATATCTTACCTCAAGTCTCTTTCCATCCAAAATGTTGTGGAATAAAGTTAAACCACTTAGTCTTTGCGGATGCCCTGATGATATTCATGCGTGGTGATGTCCCTTCGGTTGAAGCCGCTATATCAGCTTTGGATGCCTTTGCAGGGGAGTCGG
Source organism: Agrostemma githago (assembly GCA_958450325.1). Taxonomy (NCBI): domain Eukaryota; kingdom Viridiplantae; phylum Streptophyta; class Magnoliopsida; order Caryophyllales; family Caryophyllaceae; genus Agrostemma; species Agrostemma githago. Next base: position 17,564,588 of record OY288247.1, on the reverse strand, counting down.
GACTCAGAGCAAATAGGGATAAGACTAATATATATTTTGGTGGGGTGGCACCTCTAATTGTAGATAGGATTCTAGATGTCACGGGTTTCCAGAGGGGATTTTTTCCTAGTAGATATTTAGGCATTCCTCTGAATGCAGTCACTAATTCAATGGAAAATTATATGGACTTGATAATGAAGATAAGGAAGGGGATATCTGGATGGGCAGCTCAACACTTAACGTATGCAGGACGTGCTCAGTTGATCACCTCGGTATTGGGTGGAATTCTAAGCTATTGGTGTGAAAATATCCTTTTGCCGGTGAATGTTATGAAATGCATAAACATAGATTGCAGGAGATTCTTCTGGACTGGTGCACTTGAGCGGAAAGGGATGATATTTTTAAGCTGGGACTAGATATTCTCCCCTTGGGAGGAAGGAGGTTATGGTATAAGACATTTGCAATCTTGGAACAAAGCTCTGATATGGAATTGGCTATGGAAATTGGAAACTAACAAGAATGATAGTTGGAGTAAATGGCACCATTATTATTCTTTAAGTAAGCAAGACATTTGGAATTTGCAGGTACAAGAAAGGTATACTGCTAACCTAAAGAGCATCATTAGAGTGAAGTTTTTGCAGGCTGCGGGGTCAGTAATGGAAGCAAAAGCGATTCTGCAGAGTTGGGGAAAAAATGGCCAGTTCAATATTAGACAGGCTTATGAATGGTTTCGGCCACGATATACAAAGAAGAGTTGGCTGGCATGTTTAGGGAAGGTGAATGTTATTCCGAAGCATGGTATTATATCATCTATGGCATTACAAGGTACTTTAGCTACAACAGACAATCTGCAAAAGAGGGGAATGCAATTAGTGAGTAGATGTGTACTTTGTTATGAGGCGACGGAATCGCATCGGCACTTGATTTTTCAGTGTTGGTATGTCAGGCAGGTTTGGAGGGGTTAAAGGAATGGATGAATATTTGTGGTAGAGGGTTGGAAGCAAAGGTGGAATTGCAATGGGCTGCAGCAGGGAGGAACAGGAAGCACTGGAAGAGGACGTCGTATGTGAGTTTTATAGCAGCAGCAATATATCAGATATGGAGAGAACGGAATGATAGGATTTTTGATAATTGTCATCGTTCTTCTACTAGCATAATCGCACAGATTAAGTTTGACGTATTCTCGAGGATTAAGAATTAGGAGGTCGGTAGGATGTTGTTTTGGATAGGTAGTATAGGGGTTATATCTTTTTGTAAGACGAGTATCTTTTTATTAATGAGAAGAGTCATAACTTTCTTGCAAAATAAATAAATAAATAGTAATAATAATAATAATAATACTTTGAACTTAGAGAGCTGTTAGAGAGCGGTGAGTGTGCGACTGCCCCCTGCCCTAGGGTTTCCTGTCGCCCGCCGGCCGCTGCCAGTGGCGGCCCTCCTGCCGGACGTTGCCGCACTCCGGGTCTTACCTTCGTCTTTCCTTCCCTCTGGCGTTCTCCCTTCCATTGTGTCGTCCTTTCCTTCTCCTCTGGTTTTCGCAGCGACGCTGCTGCTGCCGTCTCTGCTACCCTCTCCACCTTCCCTTCTCGTCGGTTTTGTCGCTGCCGCCGGAGGTCCGTCTCGCCGGAATTCGTGTTTGCCCCTCTGTTTTCACGCCGGAATTCGACCGTGGTTGTCGTCTCCCTGTCGATTTCCTTCTGCTGCTCCCGTCTCCGATATCCTTTGTCTTCTGCCTGTCCTTCTCCGGCCTTCTGACTGTTGTTGTCGGGTTTGCTGGTTGCCGGGTGTCTTTTATTGGCGTCCCCTGTTTCGTTTCTGTTGCTGCTTGTTTTTCTGTGGATTTTTTCTACCTCTGACTTTGTGTTTTTCTTCTGTCGGGTTTGGTCGCTGCTGGTGTGCGTTTTGGTGCACCTTCTTGTGGGTTTTGGCCTTCGTCTTCTTCGTTTTCCTTCCTTGTGTTTGTGTGTTCGCCCCTGTCAAGCCGACGTTGCCTCTGGTTGGGTGGTCTCGGTTTGGGTGTGTGGTGTGGGCATTGTGGTTTTTTGTGTGCTTTTTAGGTTGTTTCGGGGTTGGTTTTGGGTGCTTCTTGTGGTCTATTGCTTGTTTCTCTGTTTCCTCTTCCTTGTGTTGCCGGTTCTCCATGTCTGGACTTGCGCGTTTCCATTGCCTTTTTGTTGGTCTTTCTAAGTGTCGTGACAATAATGGGAAGGGTCTTGTTAAAATCTCCATGATCTTCCACCTCCGAGATCGACATTGCCGTGGAGATGATCAGGTAATTACGCGTCAAGCTCTTTCTTCTAGTTTGTCTGTTTTTTCTGCGGCGGAGGTTGTGCTTAAGCGCATGAGTCTTTGGCTTTGTGGGGTTTGCTTTACTCCACGTTCTCTCTCTGCCAAGTGTCCGCACGGGCCGGGATCTAATTTTGCTGCATCCCCTGATTGTGGTGATGGAGTTGCTCGTTTTTTTATCTTTGGCATCCCAGACCGCCTGCTCCATCTTCGTCTCTGGGTGATGTTGTGGGGCCTGTCGGAGTGGGTTGTCTCGACATGGCTTCTCTGGATCGCTTGTTGTCTTTGGGGGTGCGCACTGTGAAATCTATTCATCCTAGATGTCGTCTTGGGTTATCTAGGGTCTTCAGGGGGGGCCTCGATGCGGTGGCTGACTCCCCTGGTTATCTGTCTCGCTGGGTTTGCTTGCTTATTTTGCCTCTCTATATACTTAAGACGTTTTCCCCCAGGAGTAACCTTGAGTGTAGAGCTGGTGTGAAGCGCCAGCGTCAGGAGAAGTGTATTACCAGTGCTATTCGTACTTGAAGTTCCCCTGGTAGTATTGCTCTGCTTCTGCAGGAGACCTTAGCTGAGGAGGGTCCTTCTTTTCGGTTAGAGGAGGACCTTGACTCTAGTGAGGTTAACGTTCGGCAGTGTCGGCAGAAGATTTGTGATGGTCACTACGCTACCGCTATCTGGGTCCTCTCTTCGTCTGGCGTTGCTCCTTACACGGCCGATACTCTGCAGGCTTTGAAAGATAAGCATCCCCATGTTCCGCCTCCTTCCTTGCCACCTTTGCCTGCCGCTCACCCTCAGCTAATCGCGTCCACGACCATTGTGTTGGATATGATCAGGAGCTTTCCGCGCGACACTTCTTGTGGGCGAGACAGTTTTCGTGCCCAACATCTTCTGGATTGTTTGAGCGGAGCCGCGGTTGCTATCTCGGATGATTTGATCACCTCTATCATTAAGGTTGTTAATCTTTTTCTTGAGGGTAGATGCCCACAGGTCCTCGGTGAGTACATCGCTAGTGCTCTGCTCACCCCGCTTGTTAAACTAGGTGGGGGATTCGTCCTATTGTTGTGGGTACGGTTTGGAGACGGCTTGTCTCCAAGGTTGGGGCTGTTCTGATTGGTCCGTCGCTTGGTGGTTATTTCGAGGGTCTCCAGTTTAGGGTCGGGGTTTCCGGTGTAGGAGAGGCTATTTTGCACGCCTTGAATCGGTTTATTGAGAATTGGGGTGGCGATGTGGGCCTTTCCATGCTTTTGGTCGACTTTCAGAATGCTTTTAATTTGGTCGATCGAGATATCATGTTGCGAGAGGTTCATCGTTGTTGCCCTGTTCTTTCCCGCTGGGTCGAGTTCTGTTACTCTGGGCCTGCCAGACTTTTTTACGGGGAGCACAGCTTATGGTCTTGTATGGGGGTCCAGCAGGGTGATCCTTTGGGCCCTCTTCTTTTCGCTTTGGTTTTACATCCTTTGATTTGTAAGATCCGAGACTCTTTTGCCTTGAGCTTACAGGCTTGGTACTTGGACGACGACACCATTGTTGGAGATACTTTGGTCGTGGGGAAGGTTTTGGAGCTCATTATGGAGGACGGTCCTCGCTTGGGTCTTCACCTTAATGTCGGCAAGACTGAGGTTTTTTGGCCTAAGGAAGATCCTAGGAGTCGACTTCCTGGGATTTCCCCCCCCCCCCCCCGATATTTCTCGACCATCGCGTGGTGTCAAAGTCCTTGGTGGCCCCGTCAGTGTCTGCGAGGTTTTCAGCAGTGAGCTTGTGGCGAAGAGAGTTACTAGGACCATTGAGCTTATGGATTCTGTTGCCAGGATTGAGGATCTACAGTGCGAGTTGTTGTTACTTCGTGCATGTGCGGGTATTTCCAAACTTTCTTTTGCTCTGCGCACTTGCCCCCCTTTGGTTTTCGACTCGGCTAAGATTTCCTTTGATGTTGCTCTGCGGTCTAGCTTGGAGCGCATTGTCACCGCGTCCGTCCCCGGGTTTGGGGATTGGCAGTGGCGTCTTTCTACACTACCCTTCCACTTTGGGGGGCTTGGTGTGTATAGTGCTGCGGATGTTCTGCATTATGCCTTTTTGGCTTCTCGCCTCCAGTCCTCCGAGTTACAGGCTATGCTCCTTCGGCCTTCAGCTGTCTCAGCTCCGGGGCCGACCTTCGATGCGGCTTTGGCTCTGTTTAACGAGACCACCGGTTCCGACCTTCCCCGTGATCCTAGTGAGAAAGTCTCTGCAGGGTGATCATACGTCTGATTGGCTACGCGCAGTGCCGATCTCTGGGCTGGGGCAGACCATGAATGGGAGGACTTACCGCTCTGTGCTTAGCTATCGGTTAGGTGTCCCTTTGTTCTCGATACCTAGACCTTGTCCCGCTTGTTCCCGAGTGTTTGGTGGCGACATTTTTGGAGATCATGTTGTGTCGTGTGCTGGTACCGTTGGTATTAAGCATAGACATAACCTAGTTCGCGACACCCTTTTGGATATCTATTTCCGATCTGGTATTTCTGCCGGTAAGGAGGTGGATGTCGGTTTGATTGATGGGCACGACAAGCCCCTACGCCCGGCGGATTTGCTTCTTTATTCCTGGGATAGGGCGCGTGATGTGTCTGTTGATCTGACTGGGTCCTCTCCTTTGACCCAGTCCGGCTTGACCTCTTTTGAGCCTGACGGGCCGTTGCTGATGCTGCTCGCCGTAAGTGTGCCAAGTATCAGGCACGCTGCACGACCATTGGGTATGGTTTCCTTCCTTTCTCCTTCTCCTCTCTTGGTGAGCTCGACACGGATGTTGTTTCTCTGCTCCAGCGGATTCGTAAATTCTCTATATCACAGGATGCTGGAGCACGTGCCGCAGTTCATATTTTCAGTAGAATTAGTTTTGCGATCGCTAAGGGAGTAGGGGCCCAGATAGTATCTCGGCTTCCCTCTAACTTCTTGTAATTTGTTCTGGTGTTAATGCAAGTTCTGTTTAAAAAATAATAATAATAATAATAATAATAATAAACTTTCAACATAATATGTCAATAGTATGATTAAATTAGTGTATACATAATACATTACGTAATACGAAAATATGACCAATTGAATTTAAAAATTTTCAACTAAAATAATGCTCTGTAGTTCGTATAGGAAAACAACAATTAAGAAACAAAAAAAGAAATTTAAATAAATAGATTAATTAAAAAAACCCATTAACAGGCAACGATAACAACGTCCTCCTCCCTGACCCCCACCTAACCTCCCTCACCTACCACCCAGCCCACCCGCCACCACCACCTAGCCCACCCGCCACCACCATCTAGCCCACCTGCCATCACTACTCAGCCCACACGCCCACCACCAACCACCACCACCCAGCCCAGCCAACCATCGCCCATAACCCGACCCTCACCCACCACCACTTACGACCTACATCCCAACTACCCTCACCGATCCCGCCCACCACCCAGCCCACCTGACCCCACCTACCCCCGCCGACCCGATCCCTGCCTTCTCAGCCACCAATTTCAGCCATCAACCCCGGACAGTCCTGATATTAGTGGTGATTAAGGTGAGTTTTATGAGGGTTTGAGATTTATTTAGAGAGAAAACCTAACATTTGATTTTTTTGATGGGGTGAAATGAAAGAGGTAAGTTGGTAAAACTTCATTAAGATTGAGTAAAGGCTCGTTAGGAAAAAGTAATTTCGTTAAATTATTGTCTATTTTAATCGGCATATGAGATTTGTAAAAGTTGTATTATTATTGTCTAAATTTTATTTTGGTCTTTTGGTTAACATAATTGGTTAAATCTAACCATAGTTGATTTAGTTGATTAATAGTTAAGTTAATGTTTGCCTCTAATACAACTAATATAATATTCCCCAAATATTTGTGGGGTTGCCACATCAGCTTTAAAATATGAGGTTAATTGTGGTGCCTTTAAAAGGCATTACTTTTTTTTGAGGAAAGCATAGCCCATTATATTAAATCAACTTCCGTCAACTCAATAACAGTTGGTGAAAAATTTGAATCCATTACAATCTCGCTCCCCACTGTGGGACAAAGTCTCGCCAACCAGTGAGCAACAGTATTACCACTACGCTCGATATGCAAACAACGAGAATTCGAAAAACGATTAAGCAAATAGGAAATGTCATCGAGGACACACCCACAAGGATTCCGCCACTGTACCCCGAGAGACACATTTCGAGTAACAATGAGTGAGTCGCCCTCCAAAATGATGTCCCTGAATCCACCTAGGAACGCTCTCTGTAGACCAAAGCAGGCTGCCTTTGTCTCAGCAAACTCAGGGATCCATCGAGCCCGGATTCTTCTGCTCCCGACCATTAAAACCAGCCCCTCCCCGTCTCTTATCACGAAGCCCAACCCGATCTCACAGTCGTTCAAGATGACAGCATCAAAGTTGAGTTTAACAGCCCCCCCATCCGGTTTGCGCCAACAACTTCCTCCGACCCCTGCAAGAGGTCCCACCCCCACTATCACCGGTTGTTGGTACAGCGAGAAGTCGCGAACGAACGCCAACATGCCCTGGAGGATAACAGCCTGAGGCGCCGGGTTCTCTTCAAACAACATGGAATTGCGGATAGACCAAGTAGCCCACACAAGTGTTAAGAACGTCACCCTCTCCGCACTATCGATTTCCTCGAACGCCCTCTGCATCACCTCCGAGAAGGGAGCATCGGTGTCCAATTGATCCAAAACTTGCTCGAACTCAGAACCCGCCCACACCCATTTTGTCCTAACACATCCCCACAGCGCATGAGGCGTCGTTTCTTCTTCTTCCTGGCAAAGTCCACATATCGGGGAGTCAAGACAGTGACGCGAATGGAGTTTTTGTCTTACTCGACTCTGAGCACGCCCTCCATGTAAAGTGGGCAAGTTTGGGGGGTATATTCATCTTCTAAATCAAATTCCATATTCGAGGCTGATTATTCAGGGTCGCATCCTGTCCAACTTTCCCTCCTCCATGGATCCCCAAGTGGTATGCCGAACGGACCGAAAAATCCCCGTCCTTGGTTGGCCACCAAAACAGGGCATCCGGGATAACATTGATAGACAGGGGTATCTCTAGCGCAGCTCGTACATCTGTCTCAACTAAGATCTCACGGAGTCGGGTTAGGTTCCATTCTCGATTGTTATGGTCAATCAATTCCGCAACTCTCATATCAGTGTCGGCCTCCAGGTTCGGGGTAAGGATCCTTGCAGACGTTGACCCGGGAGCCAAGCATCAGACCACACATTGATATTCATGTCATTCCCCACACGCCATTTGAGTCCATCAAGGAGAAGCGGTTTGGCTCCCCATAAGCTCCTCCAGCAATAGCTCGGGTCATGACCTCTCCTAGCATCCAAGACCGAGGAGCACTTATAGTACCTGGCCTTCATCACACGAGCCACAAGTGATGTCGGGCAAGTATAGAGTATCCAGACCTGTTTAGCCAACATCGTGTGATTGAACACTCTCATGTCACGGAAACCAAACCCGCCTCTCCCCTTAGCTTTACTTAACTTCTCCCATGCCATCCAATGCAATTTCCGCTTAGCCTCCGTGGAACCCCATCAAAATCTCGCCATTGTCTTATGCAATTCCTGGACTACGCTCTCCGGGATGGAGAAGATGCTCATCATATAGGTAGGGATCGCCTGGGCCACCGCCTTAATAAGAATTTCCTTCCCCGGTTTAGATAGCAATTTTTCCTTCCAACCATTAATTTTCTTCCAAGCCCGGTCTTTAAGGCCCATAAAGATCACTTTCTTGGATCGCCCGATCATGGTGGGGAGGCCAAGGTATTTTTCATGTTTAGCAGCTTCCCAAACTCCCATAATATCCCAAATTCTCTCTCGAAGATGGTTGGAAACTCTTTTACTAAAGACTACCTCTGATTTGGCGTAGTTAATTTTCTGTCCCGAAGCTCCTTCATAATGGCTAATTAGATTAGCAATTCTCGAGCATTCATCCAAGGTAGCCCTAACAAAGAGTATACTATCATCAGCAAAGAAAAGGTGCGATATCACAGACGCCCCTCTACAAACTCGGATGTCGTGAATCTTCCGAGTATGAACAGCGCGCTTAATGAGGTACGAAAAAGCATTAGGGCACATAAGGAACAGGTAAAGGGAAATTGGGTCCCCCTGCCGCAACCCCTGAGATGGAATAACCCGTCCCGTCAGTTCCCCGTTGATAACTGTAGACACCCACATTTTGACCGCCAGGTGTCTATAGTAGTTTCCGACAAACACCCGATGATGATCGGACGCTAACGTGCTCTAACGTACTCGGAAATGGGCTCGAAACATGGATATTTGGCTTAGGCATTTTAAGGAGTACAAATCTCACAAAACCAACCTCAAAATCAGGCCCAGTGGGTCGTTTCGAGTCAAATAACACTAATTTGGGTCGAAACCGTCACCAGGGGTAAAACCGTCTTTTAGCGACCGAGTCAAAACCCGGTCAAAGACATTTCTCGAAACTCGTGAGTCCACCGTGATGTCTCACACGGTTGGTTCACACTCCAACTCTACAAAAATCAGCCATTCACAAAAATAATAAACAATTCCGTTTAAGGTAGAATTCGATCCCGAGTAGGAATCCTATCCGAAAACCGACTCAAACACTCAACCGAGTGCAACCACTCGGCCAAGTAGTACATACCAGCCGGTATTCCTCTTTTCTTCCCACACAAGAAAACGGAATTCTCGTTCTCCTCAGCTTCTTACTCAAGCGGTAATTCTAGCTCAAACAGGAGTCCTATTCAAAAACCGATTCGAGCATCCGACCGAGTGTAAAACACTCGGCCGAAACAGTCCAAAACGAGAGCAAATCCACCGGTTTGCCTTTCTTCCTCCACAAGAAAGCGGAATCCTTATTTCCCTCAAATTCTCTCGTTTCCTATCCTAAGCGGTAGTCAAACTCTCCCAAGCCAAGGTCGGGAATTTCCTATAAATAGCCCCTTGCATCCAACACAAAAAATACATTCATTGACATCAAAAAACGGAAAAACAATACAATTCACATACACATACACGATTTTTCAGCAGTAATTTTATGTCATCCCGACACATATAATTCCTTAGCATCGTTAAACCGATATTACGTTCAAAACCCGAAGGAAAACCGGCTCCCATACCCGAACCTTCACCCGTCCGAACCTTCACCTAACCCAACCGACGTTGCCTCGACACTCCCGTGCCTAGCCACATTCCGACGAGTCCCGATCCGAGTCAACAAGAGCATGTAGGTTGAGGGTGTAATCAAACCCGATTTCTTCCTTTCTCTCCCTTTCTCCTCTTCGTCCGTTTCGCTTCTTATGGGTCAAGAGTCGTTTTCTTATTATTTTTCTAATATCGTTATTAACGAAAAACTATTTTCATAACGAATATTCTTAAACATACGATATCGATTTCTCTATAATCGAATATCGTATCAAAAAGAATTATATTAAGATTTCGACGATTTCAGAAATCGTTACATCTTTTTCGTCAAAATTCTTTTCTTTTACTTTTCGTTCAAAATAACAAATTTTCGAACAAAAACGGACAGACCCTCACGCGAGTCGCGCCATGCCCAGGCGACTCGCGCGCAGGCCTGGAATCCGGGACTTCTTTTTTTTCAACTTTTTCGTTCGTTTTATTATTTATTCTTCGATCGATTTCTAAAAATCTTTTCTAAAACTATTCCAAGTATTCGATATTAATTTCGTAGTTAACTGTCGAATATAAAGAATATCGAAAATATTAAGTCAAGTACGAATCATGCAATATTCATACGCGATTTAATACGAACTTCGAGTTTTCGAAAACCGGACCCGAAACAGGCCACCACGCGACCCGCCGGCGTCCCGGGCGAGTCGCGCGGCCGGCTGTTTGCCGCGGCCTTTTTCTCGTTTTTTTTATTATTTTTCGAACTTCGTTTTTTATACAAAACAACGTTCTTTTCAAACAATATTTTTCAGATTTTGATTAATATTTATTTTCTCGATTTCGCATATTTATTTTTGCTATTATTATTTACAAATCGATAGTAACTCGTTTGTTTGTTTTGTAGCAAATTCATCCTTTTATTTCATTTGTTTTATTATACTAAAACGAATCTCACATGTTAAATTCGACTTTGACATTAATTAATTTTGCATGCATTAAATTGACTTAGCAACCCATTCAATTTTTCACATGCTTAGAAAACAATGTTTGCATAATCATTCATCGTATTACTAACGCGCGCATTAAAACGTCATTCGATATCCTAGTAGAGGCCGCTAATGTGCGGGCGGGGTTGGGTGTTCTTAGTGAACTTCCCAACACGTACCCTCACCCCTTACTCAGAACCGTGGTTTCCGGATGTCCGAAACCATTGGCAACGAGAGTCATTCAATATACGATTAACCGCCCAGTCGGCATCTATATCGATATGCAAAAGGGACGAGCCCAATAAACTCTGACATCGGAAATGGGCCGTATTCTGTACACGGCCCACTACGACATAGAGTGGGCTCGAACGGTTCCGAATAACCATAAAATTCGGTGGCGACTCCGACTTCGATTTAAATTTCCATTTGACCATCTCATGGAGATTCATTCGCCTCCCCAAACCCGCGCGTGGCCGCGTCGGGGTGGACCTATGTCATGTCCACAATAACGAACGCGTGGGATACTGATTCAGTGCATCTCATAACCCGACGGGTCCATCCCTCAGCAAAGCCCATGGCTCTCATCATAGCCTCAAGGAAATCCCACGCGTTGCTTATAGCGAGCTTTAGAGCGATATTCCCATGTTTCCCTTCTCCACCCCTCTTCATCGCATGGAAAATCTCAAAAGCAATGAGTGCATTATCGGTAATGAGCCTTCCCATCGTGAAACCGCTTTGTTCTTCCGAGATTATCATGTTCATAAGAGGCTTTAGCCGATTCCCAAGAACTTTGGATATGATTTTACATAGGACGTTGCAAAGGCTAATCGGCCTATACTCCGTCAAATTCCTGGGTTCCGATGTTTTGGGAATATGAACTATTGAAGTCTGGTTCACTTCCTCCAAATTCCCACCCACGATCCACCATTGGCCAATAAAGCGACATATGTCCGGCCCAACAATGTCCCAATGTTTCTGATAAAAAACCGTATGCATCCCGTCCGGACCCGAAGCCTTATTCGGGTGCATCCCAAACAACGCTCGTTTCACTTCCTCATCAGCTATGGGTTTAGTAAGCATTGTGTTCATCTCCTCAATGACTCTCTTCTCGATCCCCGCGAGGACTTCAGTAACCCCCCGGACCCCTTGGGATTGGAACAAATCTCCAAAAAAAAAGGAGGTCGTGATAGAGACAATCGACTCCTTCTCCGTCTTCCACTCACCCGTCCCATCCTCGAGACCTTTGATTTCATTCCGCTTTCGCTTTCGAGACGCCTTGTGGTGAAAATATTTCATATTTTTGTCTCCATCCCTCAACTCATTCTTCCGGGCTCGCGCATACCAATACGATTCCTCTAGTCGACGCAAGTGGTCAAGTTCCTGGACTATAGAGGAACAAGCGGCCAGCATATCCGCGGATGGCGAGTGTTTCTGCCAGGCCTCGAGTTCTCTCTCATCCCCTCGTATCTTCTTTCTTAGACTCCCGAAGGTGAGTTTTGCCCAATCTCCCAGCTCACGTGCACAATTTCGCACCTTGTTCACCACCCTCCATCATCCTCCTTCCCCCACACCTGGCTCACCACCTCACGACACCCTGGATAAGTCCACCAGAAAGCCTCAAACTTGAACCGTCTTCTATTCCCAACCCAATTATTTCCAGGTGAGGTGGAAATAACGATCGGTGCATGGTCCTAGGCATAGATGAGTATGTAAGTGACGAATTTCCATATCAGGGTACACCATTCGCCAATCCATAGAAGCAACAGCCCGATCAAGACGTTCACGGATGATATTACCCACAACTCGTCCCCATTGCCACGCAAACATATTCCCGACAAACCCCAAATCTGCCAGTTGACAATCGATTAGGACATCTCTGAAAGCGTTCATCTCTCGATCCCCTCGGATTGTACCTCCCTCCTTCTCGTTGGAACTAAAGATTTCGTTAAAATCCCCAAAGATGATTCTCAGAGTATTTGTATCATAGCACAATTGTCGAACCAAGTTCCAGGTTATTACTTTATTAAAGTAGGGATTATAGAGTTGTTTAGAGATGGTTTGACATCTAGCAGAGGTTATTCTTTTGTAAGATTTAGCCTTTCTTTTAATAAAAGTAAGGTACGAAGTATTAATTTTCAATTGAACCGTGTGTGTATTATTATGAACTGAGTAAAGTGTGTGGACAGAAATGAAAGTGTTGAGTATAAGTCGAAAAGAAGTTAACCTTAATTCAATTTAGTGATTTTCTTTATGGTACTCCGTGTTCTTAGCGTTTTAATATGGTACCTCTGCACTTTTATAATCACACATGGTACCACTTCACTTTTAGTGTATTATGTCTCTATACCCTTAATGACGGTTTTCGTCTTTTTTAACTTCATTTTTCTGTTAATTGTGTTACTTATACAAAAAAAAAAAATATTTAAAATTAACATAAACAACCACTTAAACATAGATGTCATAGAAGACAGAAAATATCATTAAATATGAAGATATAATATCTAAAAGTCCCAAGCGTACCACGTAAAAAAACTAAAAATACCCTTACATAGAAAATCTTTCACTTTATTTCTCACTTCCACCTCCATTTCACAAAGCCGAAAAGGAGGCGTAAATGTTGTTACATAAGACCGTGCCGGTGGTTCCGTTACTTCTGACTTGGGTTGGGCCTTGTCGTGAGAAAGTAAGACGTGGTGGAACTGGAAAGCTGTGAAGACCATCATCATCAACCAACAGTACACACTACACATCAATCGGAGTTGAGGGACCAAATTTTCATACTCAAGTCTCAAGTAATAACCCTAGATCAATTAAGAATGTGAATTTTGTATATTTATAATATACAGTAATTGTTAATAGATTCATTCTTGTATGTTGCTAATTTTTGTAGGATTCTGAATCAACCTGCTGTGATTCCATGAATGATTTTTCTCAAGTAAGTCAAGTCCACTGTTGCTCTGCCTGTCTTATGTTACTACTTTTTGTACATTTAATCCCTGAATCTGATTTGGGTTAGGAAGCCTGAGTGTTTGAATCTCTTTTATGTGAATTTGGTCTATTTTCTTGTTCCCTTCTGTATTGATGTCCAAACACTCACCCTCCGACAAAGGGTATGACTCTTAGGCACCTTATTTTAACCAAAATATGAATATTTCACTTTCAAACGACCTCGAGTAACCTGGAATTTGGTTTAAGATTCAAATTGAGTGCTTCTTTTGTGTTTCAGTTGTGGTTATGATGTTATGCCATGTACCAAGTGTGATAGCAGTAAGTGAAATTGTTTGGTTTATGATGGAAGGTTGCCAGGTTGGGATTGGTTATTAGCAACGATGAAAACCCAGTAAGGTTTGGTTCGTGGAATGAATGCTGTGCTTTCTATCTTCAGTTCTTCTGTACCAATCAAATAGTCTTTTTACTACATAAATCTCTAAAACACGTTAGAGAGCGAGGCTGAACGTTTGTCAAGTATCACAGCTTATGGGTTCATCTGATGATGTGATTTTATGCAATAAGATGGTGAACCTTTTTGACCGCGTACAGGGTAGTAAGTAATAACTAAAGCAATGGGATTGAATACGAGCTAGTCGTTTTGTTTTACAGCGAGCGCTTGCTTGTATTTTCCTTGGATTTGTGTTTAATCCTAATTCTAAGCATTTACATTTTTTTCATACTTTTCATATGGTACCTTCAATAAATTTTACCTTTGCGTCTGGTTTTCCTCGTTTCAGGTTGTCACTTTTGATCCAACCAAGAAAAAGAAGAAGAAAAACAAGCAGAAGAACAAGGTTGGGGATGATTTTATGCATATCATAGTGAACAGATCAAATTTGCTATCACGTGAGTACATTCGTAAGTTTATTTACATGAATGATGAATGAACTCTTCCAGGTTGTGAGACTTAAAAGTTCGTTTCATGTTTAAGTGCATCAGGCTTTGGCTGTAAATCTTAAAAGTGTCTATTCTTTTGTGATTCAGTGTCAGAACATGATATGATGAATATCCTGGTTTGATAAAGAGCGGCACATTCGGCAAAGTTTGAGTGATATTCTTGTAAAATTAAGGGCTGAATTTCTCTTGGTAATTTAAAAGGTTTATTTTACTTTAAAATTGCTCTGGAGAGCATAAAATATCTATAGTCTGAGCGACTTAATGTTGCACAACTTTGGCATGGTAATCCTGGATTTCCTGTGTCAATTCTTTTTTCTTACTGTAAGCTATTTCATACTACCTATTGTCTGGATTGAGGGATCCGTCTTCTCTTAAATGAGCCAATTTAAAATCGTTTTGACTCTGGAAAATTAGAAGAAAAGTGATATTGCTCCACTCTCCCACTCTCCCACCCGGCCACTCCTCGCTTCTCCATCCAACAGTTTTCTCTAAAAATGTGTGCTACGCTACTCTTGACTAGAGTTTTGGGGCTAGCCTTTTGGAAATTCAAGCTTCATAACTTCAATACTTGTTCTTTTGTATCTTTACTCCCTAGTTTTCTCACAAGATAGGGCTTGCTAGGTGTGTAACTGTAAACCTCATACATGTCTAAATAAAACAACTCTTTGTTCTCAGAAAATCCTGGCACAGAGAATGAAGAAGAAGATGGGACTAGGCAACAATCGAAATGCCTGTGGCAAGGAAGTGAATGCGATTATCAGTATAAAGAAGTATGTGTTTTCAGTACTGTGTCCATGAATTTAACAACCATAGATCCCAAACTTGTTAAAGTCAGTTGGAAGAATGACATTGAATTGCATTTCCGTTAGTCCCATTCGTAGTTCATTGAACCAGGCTAAACATGGTCCTTATTCTTTATCTGTTCATGAACATTTCGTGCGGGAGATCAGACTTTCAAATGCATTAATATGTTTGTAGGCAAACTGTGAAATTGCTGATAAGAGTATACGAAACGTTGTTATAGTTGCATAGGAATTATGGTGTCAAGTAACAAACCAAGATTTAATACCGTATTTTCAAATGAATTTAGTACCTTGTGGTTACGTATTTGAGTTAATCTTGATTTGTTTTTGTTAGGCTGTTATATGCCACAGTTTTGTCGTATCGCATATTATGGTTGTGAACTTGTGACATTTACCTGATTGAATTATTTTGATATAATTATATGATCTTGATATAATAATGGTATAATAGAAGTAGTGAAATAGGAAATTATATTGTGATTAATGTTATCTTCACTACATAATATCATATTTATAGATATCGAAACATTGCTTCGTGAAGTGTCGCGTCGCTTGGAGAAGGTAGACATCCATATTATAACACTCCCCCTTGGATGACTACCATCCAAAAAATATAACATTTTCTATGCGAATGAAATGTTGCCTCATTAAAACCTTACCAGGAAAACCCAGTGGGAAAAAACCATGGTGAAGGAAAAAGAGTACAACTCGCATTACTCCCCCTGATGATTATATCACAAAAGATCTTTATAACGCCGTAATCCAAGTCCTTGTATCAACTTCTTGAATGTAGTTGTAGGAAGAGCTTTTGTGAATAAGTCTGCTAGATTTTCACTTGAACGAATCTGTAAAACATTGATATCTCCACCTTTCTCAAGTTCGTGAGTGAAAAAGAATTTAGGTGAAATGTGTTTTGTCCTATCTCCTTTGATATATCCTTCCTTTAGTTGAGCAATACATGCGGTATTATCTTCATATATAATGGTTGGTGCTTCTTTATTGTAGCACAATCCACAATCTTCCCGTATGTGTTGAATAACAGACCTTAACCAAACACACTCACGACTAGCTTCATGGATTGCTAAAATCTCAGAATGATTAGAAGAAGTAGCTAAAAGAGTTTGTTTCATAGAATGCCAAGAAATAGCAGTACCACCATAAGTAAACACATATCCAGTTTGTGAACGTGAATTATGAGGGTCAGATAAATAACCTGCATCTGCAAAACCTACTAAATTTTCTTTGGACATGTTAGGGAAAAACAAACCCATATCTTTTGTACCTTGAAGGTAACGAAGTATATGTTTGACTCCATTCCAATGTCTTCGGGTTGGACATGAGCTAAACCTGGACAATAAATTCACCGAAAATGATATGTCGGGCCTTGTATGGCTAGAAAGATACATTAAGATAACATTAATGCCCCAATTGCACTTAAATATGGTACTTCAGGACCAAGAATTTCTATTCTTCAGTACTCTCCCGAGGGCGGAAAGGGTCTTTATCTATATCAAGTGATCTTACCACCATTGGGCTAGTTAATGGGTGACATTTATCCATATAGAATTTCTTTAACACCTTTTCTGTGTATGTTGTCTGATGAACAAGAATTCCATTACTTAGATGTTCAATCTGTAACCCCAAACAGAATTTGGTCCTTCCAAGATCTTTCATTTCAAATTCTTTCTTTAGATATTCCATCGTCACTGAAATCTCTTCAGGAGTCCCAATGATATTTAAATCATCAACATACACGGCTATTATGACATATCCCGATCCAAATTTCTTAATGAAAATACAAGGGCTAATAGGGTCATTTTTGTAGCATTCCTTTGTTAAATACTCACTGAGGCGGTTATACCACATTCG
This sequence comes from Agrostemma githago, assembly GCA_958450325.1. Classification (NCBI taxonomy): domain Eukaryota; kingdom Viridiplantae; phylum Streptophyta; class Magnoliopsida; order Caryophyllales; family Caryophyllaceae; genus Agrostemma; species Agrostemma githago. Next base: position 17,547,644 of record OY288247.1, on the reverse strand, counting down.
CCCAGATTGTTTTAGTCCATAAAGAGATCTATTCAACTTGATAGAAAAATGTTCTTTTGGACTTGATTTTGCTGCTTCTGTCAACTTGAATCCTTCTGGGAGTTTCATATATATATATATATATATATATATCACTATCCAGTGGGCCATATAAATAAGCGGTGACTACGTCCATTAGTCGTAAATCAAGTCCTTTTATTGCCAGACTGATTAAAAATCTAAAAGTAGTTGCATCCACCACAGGAGAATATGTCTCCTCGTAGTCTATTCCGGGTCTTTGTGAAAAACCTTGTGCGACTAATCGAGCTTTATATCGCACAATTTCACCATTTTCATTTCTTTTCCGCACAAAAACCCATTTGTATCCCACTGGCTTAACACCTTCGGGTGTACGGACAACAGGTCCAAATACTTCTCTTTTTTCAAGAGATTTTAATTCGGATTCTATTGCTTCTTTCCATTTTGGCCAATCATCTCTTTGTCTACATTTCTCAATAGACTTAGGTTCATGATCCTCTTCGTTCTCTATAACATTTAACGCAACATTGCATGCAAAAATTTCATCGACGTCGGTTTTATTTCGGTTCCAAGTAATTCCAGACATGACATAGTTTATTGAGATCTCTTCATTTTCAGGTACCTGAGATTCTTCTAAATTTTCAGTCATGTTCAATGTCTCGACTGGAGATTTATCTAAACATATTTCATTGTCCTCGATTAGGTCATCGTCATTATTCTTTGCTCCTTTTCTTTTCCGAGGATTTTTATCTTTGGAACCAATTGCTCTTCCACGTTTCTGGCGTGGATTTGACTCATTTGTCATTTTAGTTTGTCCTTCTAGGACCTCAATTTTGAACGGAGCATTTACAGCTGGTATATGTGACTTTGTCACTCTTTTTGGGTCAGTGAAAGCATCTGGCAATTGATTAGCTAAGCTTTGAAAATGAATTATCTTTTGAACTTCGAGTTCACATTCTTTAGTACGAGGATCAAGATGAGATAATGATAATTCATTCCAATTAATTTCTTGTACCAGCTGTTTATTTTCTCCCCCTAATGTCGGGAAGACTGACTCGTTAAAATGACAATCTGCAAAACGAGCTTTAAATAAGTCCCCCGTGGTTGGTTCGAGATATTTTATAATTGATGAGGATTCAAATCCTACATATATTCCCAACCTTCTTTGTGGTCCCATCTTTGTGCATTGTGGTGGAGCTATTGGTATATAGACCGCACATCCAAATACTCTAAGATGGGAGACGTTTGGTTCCTGACCATAAACCAATTGTAATGGGGAGAAATTATGATAACTCGTTGGTCTGATGCGAATAAGTGCTTCTGCATGTAATATAGCATGCCCCCATGCAGTAATTAGGAGTTTACATCTCATAAGTAATGGTCGAGCAATTAACTGAAGTCTTTGATTAACGATTCAGCTAAACCATTTTGTGTGTGGACATGAGCTACAGGATGTTCCACATTTATCCCAATTGACATACAGTAATCATCAAAAGTTTGAGAAGTAAATTCACCAGCGTTGTCAAGACGAATAGTCTTAATAGGAGTATCTGGAAAATGTGCTCGTAATTTTATTATTTGAGCTAGTAGTCTCGCAAACGCCAGGTTGCGAGTCGATAATAAACATACATGTGACCATCTAGTCGATGCATCTATTAAAACCATAAAATATCTAAATGGTCCACTAGAGGGATGTATTGGTCCACAAATATCCCCTTGTATACGTTCCAGAAAACTAATTGGTTCAAAATTTATTTTAACCGGTGATGGACGGATAATCAACTTTCCTTGGGAGCAGGCTGTACAAGTAAAATTATTAGGAAGAAACTCTTAGTTCCTCAAATTATGTCCACATGAATTTTTCATTATTCTTCGCATCATGGTTGAACCGGGATGACCTAACCGGTCATGCCAAACTATAGAGTTATCACTAAACTTCTGGTTTAGAATAACATTTGCTTCAATAGTATTAATTTTTGTGTAGTACAAACCGGTAGAAAATGTAGGGAGTTTCTCTAAAATTTGTTTCGTGCCTTGGGTTATACTTGTGATTAGCAAGAATTCTTTATCCCTTCACTAATTGTCTCGAGATGATATCCATTACTGCGAATATCTTTAAAACTTAATAAATTTCTTTGAGACAATGGAGAGTATAACGCATCTTTAATTTCAAATTTCGTTCCCCAAGGCAGTATTATATGTGCTCTTCCGGAGCCTTCAATTATATTTGTACTACCTGATATAGTGCTCACACTATTTCTTTTCTTTATTATTTGAGAAAAATATCTTTTATTTTTAAGTATAGTATGAGTCGTTGCACTGTCAGCTAGACATAATTCTTCATCAATTGTATCCAACCGAGCTCGAGGGATATTCATTTTCTTCAAGGAAATATAATATGTTATAAGACAAAATAATAAACTCACTAAAAACACTAATATTTATTTCATAACGATAAAACTACTTCAACTAATAAAATTAGTAACTAAAGGTCTATATGATAAAATTCATACTATTACACATAATGCCCATAAAACATCTCATAAAAACATCTAAATAAAATACTAAATTGTACTAAATTCATAAGAAACATAAGGTCTTAAATATCATAGAATTACATTCAGTGCTTAATTATTCCCTTCAGGGGTGGAAAAGAAGAAATCAGCTGCATCTAAGTGAGTTGTATCACCGGAATCAAAGTCACCTTCACCATCCTCTATCACCATATTTGTTTCAACATTCTTTCTCTTTTGTTTTATGGATTGTTGATAGAGTTCTATTAGATGCTTCGGTGTGCGACAAACGCGAGACCAATGATTTTTTCCACCACATCGGAAACATATACTCGGTACATTCTCGCTTTTGTCATCCACATTTTTACCGTCCTTTTGATTCCACTGCGGGTGGGATTGTGATCTTTTGAAATAACTTCCACGACCTTTAAAATGTCCACCAAATCCACGTCCACGGCCTCACCATGATCCATGACTACGACCACGGCCTCGTCCGTGACCACTGCTACTAGCATTATCCCTATTGTAATATGTCGCATTCGCTTCAGGGAATGGAGTAGAGCCAGTGGGACGTGATTCATGATTTTTCATCAACAACTCGTTATTTTGTTCCGCCACCAATAAACAAGAAATTAGCTCAGAATACTTTTTAAAACCCTTTTCACGATATTGAGTCTGCAGGACTATATTATTAGCATGAAAAGTAGAGTATGTTTTTTCAAGCATATCATCATCGGTAATCTTCTCACCGCATAATTTTAATTGAGAAGTAATTTTGAACATGGCGGAGTTATACTCACTTACAGATTTAAAATCTTGTAGACGTAAATGCAACCAAGCATAACGAGTCTTTGGTAATATAATACTTTTCTGGTGGTCATATCTTTCCTTTAAATCATTCCAAAGAGTTTGTGGATCTTTAACCGTTAAATACTCATTTTTAAGACCGTCATGGAGGTGATGACGGAGGAATATCATGCCTTTTGCCTTCTCTTGACATGTTGTCTTATTTCCTTCCTTTATCGTTTCACCTAGAGCATTTGCATTTAGATGCATTTCCGCATCTTATACCCATGATAAATAATTCTTTCCGGTAATATCAAGGGCCTCAAACTCGAGTTTTGTGAGATTCGTCATAGTTCACTATATAAATTGAGCAATACGAAGTATAAATTAAGGTTGTATAGGAATAAATAAATACTCCGTAAAATAACTAGTATGAACAGTAGATAACGTTACTAAATGGAAAGAAGAAAAACAAGGTCTTATCAGAATACACAACAAAAACAGAGAATAAAGTAAAGAAAGCTACCTAATTTCCATATTTTACTCACCACTATCATAGACAAAGAAAACCTCTCTGTAACAAAATAAAAATAAAATTCTAGAGAGTTTAAAAGTAATACAGAATTTTCAAAATTTCTATCTGTTCATCCTGAAATTTAAATAAAATATCATTTCATATGCAGAAATTATACACAGATCTTTATATATATATAAAAAAAAACACAACAAAAATTGTTAAAATTATACGGATAATCAATCATTGAAGAAAATCATAAGGATCATGATTTATACATGTGAAGGTATTGTGCGAATGGATTATATGGAAGGATGTGAAGGTATACTCTTTATATATGTTAAATTAAATTTATGTTAGTACAGAGACTAATGCACATAATGCTTAATAGTTCATACACAACCAGATACTTATTTAACAGTGCAAATATAATTTAATCGTTTTATTTACAATTTAATTAGAAACTTAGACTGATTCAAAAATTAATAACCCCTAAAAAAAATGATCCTGTTTAATAGTAAAATAAGAATATACATTATGAAATATTATTCAGTTTCAGAATATTATTCAGTTTGATGAAGCAGAATGTGAAAATAATTATCAGAACATATATCCCAAAAAAAAATATAGTAAACTGGCGAGGAAGGAAATATATATGAAAATTTAATGAATACTGCCAATAATTATAATTATAACGAGGAAGGAAATTTAACGAGGAAGGAAATTTAATGAATACTGATATGAAAATAATTATTTAGCCCAATGGTACTTAACGGTTAAAAAATTATTTACATATATATGAAAATAATTATAACGAGGAAGGAAATTTAATGAATGCTGCCAATACACAAAAATCATTCGGAGAATCATATCGCATATGGAGTGCAGAGTAAATCATGGATGATAAAGCGTACAATTTAAATTATAGTAGTATTTGAATATGAGAATGGCTTACTGTAAACTGGCGAAATTTGTAGATAATAATTCAATATGAGAGAATAATAATAATAAGTCTCGATTATCCTTTGCACTCAACCCCGATATGAACGATGATGATCTTATAACGATGATTATCCTTTGAAAAATGATCGTAATAGAATTATAACGTAATACTGAGTGATTGTTGATTTGAAAAGACGATCGTGCTGATAACGTGATATAATTATATGATCTTGATATAATAATGGTATAATAGAAGTAGTGAAATAGGAAATTATATTGTGATTAATGTTATCTTCACTACATAATATGATACATATTTATAGATATCGAAACATTGCTTCGTGAAGAGTCGCGTCGCTTGGAGAAGGTAGACATCCATATTATAACTTATTTTCATTTTTTTGGTAATTATTGAATTATTTTCATGCAATTGCATACAGCAATCACCAAATATAACGAACTAGAATATGTTTGATAAATATGCAGCTGTTGCAGAGGTTATACAGTTTCATCCATAAAAATAATCCTGAGCTTGCTGGGAATAGGCAAAGAACAGTTCTAAGACCACCGCAAATTCTCTCGGACGGGATGTCACAAACAGTCTGTGTTAACTTCATGGATCTTTGTAAGACGTATGGGCATTTCAGAACTGTAATTCAATTATTCAACAGCTGTAACATAACTACCAAAAGTTCTCAGCATCACTTAGGTTGATTTTTTTGATAAGATGACGTTAGAATGTTCCTCCATTCCAGTCTGTGAAAGGTTATTTTTATCTTATTGTTTCTGTACTATGACAAGTTAGTGCTTCTATTTAGAAAGGAAGTCAAGGTAAAGAAAGTACACATACGGAGTATATTTCAGTGCATCTTGGCATGGGCGTCGTCTAAAAATTATGCATCTTATTGACAGGATGCATAGGCCATCAGAGCTCGTGAAATCCTACCTTTTGAGCGAAATTGGTACGTTTGGGTCATTTGATGGAGATAACAGACTGGTAGTCAAAGGCAGATTTTCTCCCTCAAGCTTTGAAGATCGATTACAAAGATATATCAGTGAGTGTTACTTCTTTACATGGATTATATATCAATGGAATAGTGTGCTTTTGATTGGCTGACAAACTTTTTTTTTTTTACTATGAATGAATTACTCGTCATTGTGAGGTTTGTCCTTCTTTGTAGATGAATATGTCCTATGTAATTGCTGCAGAAGCCCAGATACAATTCTTAGGCAAGAACATCTAATTCTTCTATTGCAGTGCGAGATGGTAAGAGTATATTTTCTACTAAACACGAATATTTCCTATTTTCACATTGATAATTCTGGAAATGGTTCATATTAGCCAATCCCAAATAAAGCTGTACTATCTTGTTTGGTTATGGTTCATCCATGATATTTCCTATTCACATGTCTGTCCAATGAGAATCTAAGGCTATTAGCTAAGAGACTGGTTCTCGGTGTTCCGACACTCCTAATCTCCTATGCAATGAAATATGCTTTCAGGTTGCGACATAACTGATTATTATTGTATTTAATTTCTTCACGGTGACACTTTAGTTCTCTGTTTTTGTACAGCTAATAGTTGATGAGTTTGTCTCCGCAATAGAAAAGTTGTATAAAATGAAATATGCCGTCATGTTGCAAAACAAGCAGAGTAGGTGATTATTATGTGTGTTCATTTCTTTCATTGACGCATTAGCTTTCTTCTTTGTAGTGCGGTAGTGAGAAGTCTGTTCGGACTGTCAAATGCTGGCTATAGTGTATCCATATCTCCCCAAGGAAGGGGGACACAGTTCTGCAATATAATCAGCAATCGATCACAAGGTCAGTGCATCGGATGATACCATTACAATTGTTGAATTCCAGTCATTTGGCATTCTAATGCTGCAAAGCTGCAAGTGCGTGCGTACTAAAAGAGCTGTTCTTAATTTGGAAATACCCATTTCTTCACCATTTAACGTGAATAGTAACCTTAATATGTCTATGTTAGGGCTTCGATAAAGAAACCATTGTCTTGTATCAAAGCTTAGTTAGGATTTTTTTTTAATTTTGTCGATGTAATTCGTTTTTTTTTTATTTTGTTGACATACTATGTTTATTTTTACTTTGTTGACGCAATAATTTTATTTTCTTTCGTCAATATTTTTTTTTCATTTTACCAACGTTGTATAATTTTTCTCCCTTAATATTTCTTAAAGCTTATTGCGATTGTCTAATAAAGCAGTTATACTTCCAAAACAACACCAACAAATAAAAAACTCTCACTAGAAAAACTCTCCCTCCTCTCTCTACAAAAAACCCCACCAAAACCCTAACTGACTACCATCAAAGCCGCCGCCACCCTTTTTCTTTCCTATCTTTCAATCTTTGTCGGAGATGGGGCTTGTATTAGTTCCATCTCTAGCCACTCGATCAGTTTACACCTTTGACTGAACGTTCTTGCACCGCTTTCTCACTATTTCAATGTGTTGGGTCTGCTCCTCACCTCTCATTTGTGTTCTGTGTTTCTGGGTCTGAGTTTCGTCCTGCTAGATCCCCTCAATCGTCGTCTGATGCGTTCCGTGGCCTCCCTTCTCTCGATCGTCGTCCTTCATCTTTTATCCCATCGACTATCGTCTTGGACCTTTGTTTGGTCGTCGTTTGTGTTGGTTTGTGGTCGGTTCTTGTCTTTTTCTCGTTTTCTGGTGATGGTCTGATGTTTGTTGGTATACTACGCATCAGTTGTTACCATCTACCATTTTTTCTTTTTTTAAAAACAAACTAAATCAATCAAAATTAAGTCAAAATCAAAAATCATACCAATTCATCTATTCTATTTTATGTTGCAAGGTTGTAGTTGGTACTTGGATGGGTTTTTTTCTTCAACTTCTAGAGGTGTTCCCCCACCCCCTCGCCCTCATCCCCCATCTCTAGTAAGTTGGTTGATTTTTTTTAGTTTGTTTTCTCTTCTTTGGTTCCGGTGTTGTCTTGCATGGCTGGCTAGGTGATCCCCTTGCCCCCTTAGCCCACTGTAACCCCGTGTAAGACTGTCTGGGATTGGTTTTTTTATGGGTCGTTTTGGTCTAGGGTGATGAGGGGTTCATATTTCGTTTAGGTCCGTTAGTGGATTGTGTCCGACAGTCGTTCTTTTCAGGTGGTTTGGGTCGAGCTTTTTCGACTCTCGCCTTTTTGTCTCTTCCTTGTCGTGGGCAGTGACCGGCTCGCAATGCATGTGATCAGTGTGATTGTTTCTTGGTGTGGTTGGTTTTTTCATTGTTGTAGATTGATCGATGTTTGGTTGACCTGGACTTAGGTTCAACTTTGGTGTTGTGTAGTTTGGGTGTGGTGGTGGGTTTCCATCTAATTCAATGAGGTCTTTTAGATTAATGATGTTCCTTTCAACAGAAAAAGAAATACAAAAGTTTTCTCTCTGTAAAAAGAGAGCCCAAAATTTCTTCCCTAATTTCTTCCACAAATCAATTCAATTGATCAAATTCAAAACCCTAACCCTAATTTCATCCACAAATCAATTGCTCTTCTGACATCTCCAATCCAATTACGTTTCTCTAGCTTTCATTTCCTAAAAAACCAATCAAACTTCCTATAACCACAAAATCCTTCGAAAATCAATCCTTAAAACTCTAACCGCTACAACTTTTTTCATTCCCAATTTCCTTTTACTGCTTCACTACCTTGAGCCTGTAAATCTTCAACTTCACCAATAACTCTTCTTCCACCACTGTCATTAATGCAATCATTCTCTACCTCGGCTTCATATGTCATTCCTTATGTCCTAGGATTAATTATAGTGTCTTCACTACTCTTCATTTCCCAAGCATCTCTGTTGGTTTACCACTTCACGACTTGATTATCCTTTTCCCAAGTCCCTTTGTTTTTTTAGCTAGACACCTTCTGCCTATTGACGCTTCGTTTTCTCCACTCTTTCCTTCCATTGGGTACCTCCCACTCTACTAATGAAATTCAGCCGCACCCTTTTGAATGACTACTCACAGCTTCCTCTCTACCCACTCAATACCTTCATCTGACCCTCAGTGCTGTAGTATATAAGGGACCATGGCCAACTCTTCAACTCATCCCAAACTTCAAACACAGCTCACTTACAAGTTCTCACTCCTTAATAATAGGATCAAATCCAACTCCAAATAACTCCCCTAACTCCTACACTTTTAATCCCAACCATCTCTCTGAAGCGGCGCCTAGTATACCCCGAGTTAATAACATTCCTGACGGAGCCGACTTTGGTTTCGAAATAGACTTCTTCACCTCCTGGAGGTACCCTCGTACTGGTGCTATTATAAGTATGAATCCGGATTTTCTGGGTGATTCCTTCGCATTCTGGAACAAGTGTGTTATAGGATTCATGGTCGTTTATAGGAGCTTCAGTGCTACTACTATCAATGCTGTTATCGAGGACCATTAGGTCACAAGGGGGCCCATTAAAGTCCACAAAATGGGGGACCTGATTATCCTTCATTGTGGTGACACTGAGGACCGACTCGACTTGCTAGAGCGTACTTTTGTCACTATCAATGGAGCAATCATTGCTTTGGCGAGATGGACCTCTGAAGCTGTGCCACATACTGTACGCTTCCCACTCATCAAAATCTGGGTACGGGTTTGTGGTCTACCATTTGAATATCTAAATATGGCCACTACCAATACCTAGGTCAGCTCCTAAGCTCTGAACATGAAGTTGAACACTTCCAAGAAGTTCCCTCAAATGACTATCTTAGAATCAGAGCTACAATAGCAATCAGTGATCCCCTACTGCCAGGTTTCTTCCTGGGCTGTAATCAGGAATACCTCCTCTGGATACAACTCAAGTACGAGGAGGTATATAAATACTTCACAAGATGTGGAAGAATTGGCCACAAAATTGGGCCATTGCACAGAACTCATATCCAGCCTCACTTCAGACCTTTATGCCTCTTTCAAAAAACTTGATCAGAGGGGTTTTAAGATATTTGAGGGGGTTGGGCGTCATACTATGTACAACCTTGATCTCAGGGCTATCCCCTCAACAACCAAAACCCTCACTACCAAATTTAGAGTTGGATGCTTCGCCTCTAAAATAGTACCTGCTGATTACTTTGCTGAAGACTTCATTGATTTCAATCTTGATCTGTATCCTGGGGGAAAGGTCAAACCACCAATGAAATTCCTTGTCACCTCGGTTCCGTTCAAGGGACCATCCCTCCACAACCCACATTTCAACGCCAGTCAATTGCGCCACCAAGGAAGGGTCTTCGAATTCGAGGAACCTGATTTATCTACAAATGTCAGTCACTACAAAAATGGTAGTAGGGAATGTAGGGGTGAGCCTTTCACCACTCCTTATTCAAAGCGATATCCTGATCCTTTTAGCCTTTCCTCAGAGCCCTTCACTGCTCCTATCAATGGCGATATGGAATGGAGGTACTCCTACAACAGAAATGCCCTGATTTCTGAGGAAATGAACCACATGCTGGAATGGAACTACAAGGTCGCGTTCGCTCTTGAGGATGCACGAGGCTATGGTCAAACATTCTCCCCACCACATGGATACTTATTTCCTTTTCACGAGCCGCCCATGAATGCTGAGCAAATGGATCGTGAAGCTGAGAATGCACCTAATGCTGCTAATGCTGATCCAAATAGCAATGCTAATCTAAGTAATGGTACCAATAATGGCTTCGGCTCTGACTCTGAAGTGTCTCGGAATGATGATAGCAGTATGAACTCATCTTCTGAAGACTCTCTCTACAACTCGGAGGAGCACAAAAACTATGACTCCCCAATAGCCATTTCGTCTGACTCGGATGCCAAGTTTGAAGATGCCTCAAGTGAAAATGACAACCCTCTGTCTCCGGAGGTGAATGAAGTGACCCTTCTGAAGATGATCCCCTCTCCACCTGTTAGTCCCGACTCCACAGCAGTAATCACAATCCAAGTGACTCTCAACCTTTTTCAAAGCATTGATCAGAGGCTCAATAACTTCCCTACTGACATGTTTGGTCCTTTAGAAGCTGATCTTATTAGTCGCATTGCAGAGAAGCTTTTCGAAGCTGGAGACCACAACTTCCTCTCCCCACCAAGGGCGCCTATGAACCCACCTCCGATGTTTTTATGTGCAACAAAAAAACCTCGATCAAAGCGCAAGTCCAGCTCGGACCTACCTCATCACTTTGAATGACAACAACATCCTCAACAAGGATTATGCAAAAAGTTATCTGCTAACCCTGGGAAAAAAACTCAAGTTCACAAAGGAATTCTCATCACCAAAGGCTGGCTTCATTATGAAGATCTGTGATACAGACTTGGACCTGGATGAAGATCAAAACTCCACCACTGCAAGGGTTTTGGATGCTGACTCAACTCAGCCTCCAAATCAGCCATGAGAGGCCTATCCTGGAATTGTAGGGGTCTCAATGAGCTGTTCACCCCTACAATTCCTAAGCTACGAGCGATGGTCCATAACAAGTACTATGATTTCATCTTCTTATGTGAAACAAAAAGTAGTTTCGAGTCTGTTGCTAGTATGGGCATTTCCTTGGGTTATCTCAAGTCTGTTGGTGTCGACTCTATAGGCTCTAGTGGAGGTTTATGGGTCAGCTGGAAAGGGTCTCCTCTCAATGGACCTGGTCTACAAATGTGCTAATTTTATCTCCATGAGAGCATTAATAAATGGGTCCTTCTTTTATCTGATTTTTGTTTATGGCAGCCCTTACTTAGTGGAAAGACAACAAGTCTGTGACCTGCTCAGTAGCCACATTAATACTCTTAAACATCCCATCTTCCTCATTGGTGATTTCAATCAAGTGGAATACCCGGATGACAAACTCAGCAATAATAACTCCTCACTTTGGGGTTCTGATCGCTTCACAAGATGGAAAATAGACTGCAATTTGGTGGATATTCCTTTCAAGGGTCCCAAGTACACTTGGTGTAATAATAGGGAAGGAACTAAACGTACTTATGAAAGATAGCCTTCGCCTGCTCGAAGTGCTTCTCCTCATTCCCTAGCACTGCTGTAAAACACCATCCTATTCTTATTAGCGACCACGTAATGATAGAAGTGGATTTTAATTTATGTAACAATATAATAACAAGCATAAACCCTACAAGATTGAAGCTTGGGTTTTTGATTTTGAAGACTGCAGAAATATGGTCAGGGATCTCTGGAATGAGGATGAGAAATGGTCTCCAGTCTCTGGCTCCCACTCTTTCAAACTGGCATGTAAATTAAGATAAAGCAGAAATATTATGAGGCATTGGGCTCTTGACAAATGCCAAGAATGGGGGAGAAAATGGACTGATTTCGACGACATTATAGATACTGACCTGGAGGGTTTCTTTGAGAGACAAGATCAATCTAGCATTTCAAATTACAATTTGCACCACAAAGAACTCATTGAGTTCTGTAGGGCGTCCTCCTATTACTGGAAGCAAAGATCATAAATATCTTGGGATCTAAAAGGAGATTCGTGGACCAGGTTCTACTTCAACTGGGTTAAGGGGCGATCCTGCAGGAACTTCATTTCTGGTCTGAGACTTCCAAACAATAAATTGACCTTTGACCCCATCACCATCCGCAATGATTTCCAAGATTACTTCACCAACATTCTAGCTACGGAACCTGCGTGTACTGAAGATGATTTTAACCGCTATGAAGATACTACCTCTAACCTTTTTGCAAAAGTTACTCGCAAACTAGGTCAGGATAATGTTGACAAAATTAGCGCTCCCTTTTGCCTAGGTGAAGTGCGCACTGCGGTCTTCCAACTTAGCCCACTTAAATCACCTGGTCCTGATGGAATTCCGGCCATCTTCTATCACTAGTTCTGGCACTTCATTAATGAAGACGTTGTGCTTGCTGTTTTCCATTGTCTTAATACAGGTTTCATCTTAAGGGATTTCAACCGCACGTTGATTACCCTTGTCCCAAGATAAACAACCCGAAACGGGTTGAGCATTTCCGACCAATAAGTCTATGTAACGTCATCATGAAGATCATCACTAAATGCATCTCCAATAGACTCCAAAAGGTCATCAACAAACTGGTGGGACCTTATCAAAACGGCTTCCTGCCAGGTCGATCATGTAGCGACAATATTCTCATAGCCCACGAACTAGTTCACCACATCAACAACCAATCCTCCAGGAGCAAAGGATCCATGGCTTTCAAAATTGACATGAGTAAGGCTTTTGATAGAATAGAATGGGCCTTTTTTCGAAGAACTCTCATGGCAATGAACTTTCCTTCTCATTTGATTAGGCTAATTATGACCTGTATTCAGAATGTCACTTGCGAAGTTCTTATCAATGGCTCTCCCATCAAAAGATTTCAACCTTCGAATGAACTAAGGCAAGGTGACCCCCTATCACCTTACCTTTTCATTCTCTGTATGGATGTGCTGTCGGCAAATTTGGAAGATGCTCAAAATGCTGGCAACCTTCATGGGGTCAGAATTAATCGATAGAGTCCTATGATCAGTCACCTATTCTTTGCTGATGATGCTATATTTTTCAGCCAGTGTAATGAAAGCTCTCTCAATTCTCTTAGCAATATCCTTAAGAACTTCTGTATGGTTTCCGGCCAAATAATCAACTTGGATAAATCAGCTATGTTCTTTGGTTCATCTACTACAATGGCTAAAGCTAAAAGGAGTCTCGCAATTTTCCGCATTAAGAGGAACAACAACATGGGGAATTATCTAGGCATCCCCCTTCTTATCAAACAGAACAAGAAGGCCTTCTACAACGACATTATAAGCCGTGGAAAATGCAAAATTTCCTCCGGGAATGGCACACTCCTGTCCCAAGCTGGTAGATTAGTCCTTATTTCCTCAGTCCTCTCCTCACTCTCTATCTATTTTCTATCAGTATTTCGTATACCGATAAGTGTTGCGAAAAGAATTAATTCCCTTTTGGTGCATTTTTGGTGGGCTGGTGGAAAGGGGAGTAGGACTATACATTGGCGAAGCTTGAATGTGCTATGTCTACCCAAGTGTGAAGGTGGTTTAGGGCTTCGGAGCATCTCTTTATTCAATCAGGCTCTTCTTGCTAAATCTGCTTGGAAAATTCTCACTAATAGGGCATCTCTTATCAACAAAGTCTATTCAACAAAATATAAGTGCAACATTACTGATATGAACTTCATGATCAACCACAAATATGGCAACTGCTCTTGGGGCCGGAAAAGTATTCTTTGGGGGATCAAACTGATTAACCAACAACTGACCTGGTGCATTGGCTCGAATAGCTCACTTAACATATGGAACCATCGTTGGGTTTATGGCGAGATTCCTGTCCTTAAAGATGGTATTGACGCCCTACAGGAAAGCATTCCCAATAAAATCAAGAATCTTGTCAACATGGATGGCTCTTGGAACACTGATCTTCTCTCTCAGTTCTTCTCACCCCATTGGATCAACAAAATTTCTTCCATCCATATTCCGTTATCTTCTAGCCTGGACTCCCCTTTTTAGATGGCCATATCAGATGGGAACTATACTGTCAAGTCAGGCTACAGATTCATCCAAGTCTACTAGGGAACGTGTCGGCCAATCTCACAAATACTGCTCTATTGATAGTGTCTCAATCTCTTTCTGTCGGAAAGTTCTTTGGAAAATTAACTGCCCCAACAAATGGAGAATTTTCTCTGGAAAATCCTCCACAACTGCTTACCAATTGGTGCTGCTTTCCTTAAACGAAACATTAACCTCGATCCTTACTATTTTTTCTGCAGAAGCACTGATATTGAAGAGCTCGAGACTGATTCCCATATTTTCAGAGACTGCCCATTTGCTTCAAGAATTTGGCTTGGAGGAAATCTAGGCATCAGAAGTCATCTCAATAGCGACTTACCTCTCTCGCGATGGGTGATCAACTGGATACAATATTTTCGCTCGACCACCAATGCTGATTTGCTCACGTATCAGTTCATGGCTACTCTTTGGGATATTTGGATTGCAAGAAATAAAGGCAAATTCGATGGAGTCTCATGGCCTATTGGAATTACTGCTGGCATTGCTCTTCCCCCTATCTAGACTCAACTTGCATGACTGATCAAGCAAAGAAGTGTGGTCCTGTGCACAACAAAAAAACTCTCTTCCACAACGGCGTCCCTCTCTATCTTACGGGCAAAGCCTCGAATTCCTGCCATGTTGTAACTATTGACTCTGATGCATCCCGGTATCCTAGTAAACATGCCTCCTGTGGCAGGCTCGCGTCTGACCCCATCATGGGCATTATATCCACCCAATCGTCCGGCTTCTATACCCACTCCCCAATCTTGGCAAAAGCGACAAGCATTCTTAAAGCCTGCGTTTGGGCTTTTCACAAGGGCCTCCTTCATGTCGTTCTACGCACTAATTGTATTAACTTAATCGAAGCTCTGGCGACCACTGAAGCCCCGAGGAATGAACTCCGTGGAATTCTCGACGACTTTCTTTATTTCTCTAATTAATTTCACTGTCTTTCCTTACAATATATTCCTATGGCCCTTAAAAAGCGTGCTCATGACTTAGCCATGGACGCGTTAAGACAATGTTAATCTTAGTTTCTCTTGTTGTCAAAAAAAATGATGTTCCTTTCGTTTCTTATAAAAATGAAGACTCTAGGTCAGGTTTGCGTTGGTTTCACTTTGGAGTTCTACTCTTCGGTGTCTAAGGCTACGATTATGGGTGAGAGGTGGTCCTCATTTCCTCTCGTTGGTTGGCTTCTCCCTTTGGATCAATGGTCTTTTATTCGGCTAGTTCGATCTCCAAGATGCAGGAGTTTTATCTCCATCTGGGACAGGTCTTTTGCTCTGATTTTCCCCGTTTCCTTTCTACATCCTTGTGGTGTAAGTGCAGCTTGTTATTGTTACTTATCCGTTAAGAGGAGTATGCGGTCTTTTGGAATGATCAACCAAGAAGATGTGAAGTGTGCTGAATCTCGTGCCTTTTCTACTGCTTATTACCAACACGTTGATCTTGGGCGTTACGATCTTCTTTCCTTTAGTATGTTATCAGAATATTTTACCTTTTTGTTTTATTATGTTGACTTTTGATTTCTATACAATAGAGTGCATACCTTGATGGCTAATGCTCTAAATTTGTACTTGGATGGATTTGTACCGTTGGCAAAAAAACAAAAACAAAAAAACAAGAAGTCGCAGTACATAACAAAGAACAAGGAAGAAAAGAAAAAAAAAGAAAAATTGAAAAAAAAATCCCAAAACCCTGATAGCCACCACCCTTAGACCAGTCGTCTATCCACCTGTTCTAAACAATGATTACTCGTGCATGGTCACCAATGATCACCCCCACAAAAAACATTATCTATTTTTTAAATTAGAAAATAAATAAATTATTTGAGCCTATATTGATAATTAATAATTTTATACATGTTCTTCAACAAACTTATATTCATAATCTTATAAATTTAATAAATTGATTGCGTTGTATAGTTAGAAACTAAAATTAAGAAGGAATCAATGCTAACTGAAAAAAATGGATGACTTCTAGGGTTACAGTAGAGAGTTACATATTTTCTTAAATCAAACTCGTATCCATAATATTATAAATTTGATAAATAATTGAATGAGTTGTATAGTAAAATTAGAGAGATTTGATGATAATTGAAAAAATTGGACGGTGTCTAGGATTACAGTAGAGAGAGAGAGAGTGAGGAGTAATAATTTTATTCTTGTGACAGACTTAAAATGGAAAAATATGTGCAAAAAATATTGCGTTGAGTAAAATTGGTACTGTTAAGAGTAACTGTGTAGTTTATACACCTCATTTATTGAGAGCTACTCATGTACTCCCTCCGTTCTTATCCAAATGGTACGTATAACTTTTTGGGTCGTTCAAATCCAATTAACCCATTTCCTTTTTAGTCTATTTTTTTGTACCAAACTATTGTTCTTCTACAAACATAATTACACAAAATGCCATTGCAATACCCTTATAAAGTACTCCCTCCGATTTTTTATTATCTTCCCTGTTTCCTTATTGGGCTGGAACACCCTTTCTTCCCTATTTCCATTTTGGGTAATTTTTTTTTTGCAACTTTACTCTTCTACCCTCACATTCCCACCTTATATTACCCACTTAGTCACTCACTTAGTGGACTAATTTTGATGGGTTATGTTTTGAAATCCAATAATTAGTAAAACTAATTAATTATACTCCCCCACCCATCTAATAACCATATACCCAATTAAAACAACCCCCCCAATACACCCTCACTCACCTAACCCTAATTCATTCACCTCCCCCCATTCCCACGCAGCTTATGATCTTCATCTTCCTCGTTGCGTTAAATCTCTGAAAATCGTTCTTCATTTGGCTCTTCAACCCTCCTCACTTTTCTCCCTCTTTTGCGATGAAAACTCTTGAAAACTCTGAGACTCTCTCCGACCCTCCTCAGCTATCCCCAATTTTGTCCCTATTGTTCCCAGTTGTTTCCATGAGCGATAATTGTTCGTGTGTTGCCGATCTTGGTTTTTCTTTCATGGATTTCGAAGATCCGACATGTTTATTCAACATGCAATGTGTTCATGATGTTGAATCCGGTCAATGCTCCGATCCAATTGAAGAGTTTCGTGACTCTGATCTGATTGACGAATCTAATAGCGATTTGGTTGTGGTTCAGGGAGATGAGGAGGAGTCTATGATGAAGTTGGACTCTATAATCCCTGATTCTCAACCTGAAGAGGGAAAGAAACCAGGCGAGGATGAAGAGTTTCTGGAAGAAGTATGTCCGACTTGCAAAGGTCGTCCTCTGAACATGCATGTTTCGCTTGGACGACTCCATTTATGGAAACACCAGAGAGGAAGCGATGGTTTTTTGAGGAATTATCGTACTATTTTCCTGCTTTCAAGCCTAAGCCTGAATAATAGGGAAGGTTAATTCGAGATCTTGCTTCTAATTTCTATTATCTTCGTTCAAATTTAATGGTGGTCTGCGATTTCTGTTATAAGACCCTTAAGGTTGTACGTTTGGGGGTTTTCGTTTTCAGGTCATGATTTATTTTTGGTTTTTTTTATTTCTCCGTTGGTTAAGTCACTAGTGATGATAAATTTAAAAATCATGTGAACAATAAAATTAGGACTCACTATATGCTGCCATACTCTGAATTTTTTTCGAGTTTTATGATGAGGCAAATAATGAGTCCAACACCCAATGATGTGTAAACTTAGGGTGTTTCGTCGTCTTCTGCTCTATTTTCCTTATTATCCGCCATAGTAACACAAATTGTATTGCTCATTATCATTGTTGAATCCACATTAAGTTACATCTTCAGTCAATAGGAATGGAAAATACAATGAGCCAAGTACTCCTACTAATGTACCCCAAAATACTAGAGATCATTTTTGCATATGTGCTTCCAAAATTTTTAATGATCAGCTTTGATTCATTTGTTGATATGTTCACCTTCCTTCTTTTTTTGTGCAAAATTTGGTGAAAATTAGCTTGCTGTTACCAAAAATAACATGTTGCTTCATGTTCATTCTTCTGATGCATCACTTATTCCTTCATGTGTCTGTCTATTTTTTGCCTGACCTTCATTTGATGTTTCATCTGGAACTTCTGGTTCTTCTGATAAATTTGCTGCCTGCATACTTTCCTCTATACGTAACCGTAAGTCACTAAATATTGGCATGTCTATGAGGTTCTGAGCATGTTGTACACAATCTGATAGAAGTTTCAAATCCGCACTTAAATAATCAGGCAATATACCTGCAACTGCTAGTTTAGACTTGTGCATATGAGGCAATTTGTAATTATTTCCACCTCGCCTCTTCATTATCTCAAGCATAACTGCTTGCAAAGTTATGAAAACGTAATTAAGCTTTAGTGTGTCAAGCTTATCATACGCATTCTGTACTGCTACTAGTAGCTCATCTAACTTGTATGCATTGGTATCTGATTGTAACGACTGTATTGCTCTGAAAAATCCCAAATCTAAGACATTCAAATCAGGTGAATTTGGTGGTTGACTCTGAAGTTGAATATTAAAACCATCTGAACTAGCTGCCCTTCTAAAATCAACATCTAAATTATCCAAATGTGGTCTGGCATTATCTTGTTGAATGATAATGTTCTTGCTCCTACATGAAGGCCACTTACTCTTAATTGCTGGTATGACATCCCTTATTAGACATTCTTTGATTACAACCTTAGTGATACTATCAATTGGTTTAGTGACTAATGTGCATGCACTCCTATTCTTGGAATTCCTTTGCGCTGGCAGCTGTGTAATAAAAGGGAATATCCCTATTTTACCATCAAAAACAACTTCTTTGTTAGTTGAGTAATGTGCTCTAGCAACTGCGCACATAAACATAATCTTTGGGATAAAGTTCTTGGACTGAATTGTTCTATGTGGTTGTATTTCTGATTCTTGCAAGTAGTACCTCT
The DNA here is from genome assembly GCA_958450325.1 of Agrostemma githago. Taxonomy (NCBI): domain Eukaryota; kingdom Viridiplantae; phylum Streptophyta; class Magnoliopsida; order Caryophyllales; family Caryophyllaceae; genus Agrostemma; species Agrostemma githago. The sequence goes on along the minus strand of OY288247.1, from coordinate 17,528,480 downwards.
GACACGTTTTTGTTAATTGAAACCATTTCTCGTCTATGTGTACTAAGTTTTTTTGATCTTTGAATCTAAAATCTTTGCATATGTCATCAAAATGCAAGTGACTAAGACAAAACATTAACCTGTTTAATTTGTTCTTGTCTGTTAAACCTGGTTTCAATGAACTTGTGTGACTCTTGATCAACTTCTCTGAGATCCACCTTCTGACCTTGGTTTGGCTGACCCCCATTTGTGCAGCAACCTTCCTCTGGGTAGTTCTATCTTTGAGCATAATGTTGTTGAACTTCTCTTCATCAAACTCGACCTTGTTACGACCACATTTCTGTTTCATGTTGCTGGAAACGTTGATTGGAAGTCCTTCTCCCAGCTGTTTTTTGGCAGTGTTCCATATTGTTGTTATTGTTTTTCTACACACTTTAAACTGATGTGAAACTTCTTGCATAATCCCCTTTTTTGGCTTCCCATTTTTACATTCATGTAGTAGAATATGGAGGATTCTGTCCCTCTCTAAATCAGTTAAATGCATTGTTTTCATGAGTGGTGCATTTATTGAGTTTTTGAATATATTTGTGTGTGTGAAGTTGTTAGAATCATGCATTTATGACCCTATAAGTAGGAAAATAACTTGGCTCATTTGTGTTTTCAAAAAATTCAAATATTGGCTGGAAAATGCCTTTGAAAATTTGGCTTCCACTATTGGTTTTGGCGCCATTCTATGAATTGCCACCAAAATCTGACAGTTTTGGCATGTCAATTCTGCCAACTTTGGGATGGCAGTCATGTTTGGGATATTGGGCATATCAATTTGTTTTTTATGGCAGGTTGAAGGAATTTATGAGGAAAGTTGACAGGATTTTGAAGTTCCCGTGATAAATCTGAAGTGACGAAGACGATAAATTAGGTTTCTGTAATATTTTAGCGGTTTGGTATTATGTAGACTTACGGTTCTGTAGTTTCCGTAATTTGGGTTTGTGTAATTTTTTCCCCGGATAAAAGAAATCCATAATTTTCAAGTTCCCGCGAAAAATCAAAAGTGACGAAGATGATAATTCGGATTTCTGTAATATTTTAGCGGTTTTGATTTATGAATATTTACGGTTGTGTAATTCTGTAATTCGGGTTTGTGAACATGACATAGGTCCACCCCGACGCGGCCACGCGCGGGTTTGGAGAGGCGAATGAATCTCATGTGAGATGGATCGAATTGAATTTTAAATCGAAGTGGAGTCGCCACCGAACTTTGTAGGAGTTTGGGCCCATTCGAACCCACTCTATATCTTAGTGGGCCGTGTACAAAATATGGCCCATTCGGATATCAGAGTTTATGGGGTTCGTCCCTTTGCATTGCGATACCGATACCGACATTAATGGATATCGTGTATTGAATGACTCTTGTACACCAACGGGTTCGGATATTCGGAAACCACGGTTCTGAGTAAGGAGTGAGGGTACGTGTTGGGAAGTTCACAAAGAACACCCAACCCCGCCCGCACTTAGCGCCTCTACTAAGATATCGCTTGACTTTTGAATACGCGCGTTAGTAATTCGATTGAAGGCGAAAAACGCGAAGATTTGAATAAGTTGCTAAGTCGATTTAATGCATCTAAAGTTAATGCATGCGCAAATAACGGAAATAAAAGAAAAAGACATAAACAAACGAGTTAGTAACGGTAAATAACGATTTGCAAATAGTATAAAAGGACATAAATGACATGATGCTCGGTTTTCAAAAAGGATAGGACACGTGATGGACTTGACACGTGTTGACCGAAGTCATAAAAATAGTTGATAGGGCTCAAAATATGTTGAAGGGCTCACGTTTGGTGTGCGAAGGAGGCCACTCGATCGAGTCAAAGAGGGACTCGACCGAGTGGTCTTCGAAAAACCCTTCTGCCCAGTTTTTGGGGTGCCACTCGATCGAGTGGGCTAGGCACTCGATCGAGTGCCCCCTGTACGAACTATGGTTCATTTCGAAATCTCGCGTGAATTTCGAAGTTGCTTTTTAATTTTAAAAATCAATGATTTTGATAAGTCGTGTAAAAATATGATACAATTTATACTCGACTTGAATTTTCGATACTCGTCATATCCGATACTTTACTATGGAATCAATATCGAATATTTAGAGTGAATTTTGGGAAAAGACCTTTACGAGTCGTTTTAAATTGAACTAAGGTGAAATAAATTCTCTCTGCGTTATAATGTCGTATTTAGTCCTTTCAGACTACGTGACAATTAAATAGCATCAACGAATTCGCGCTAGTTAAATTTATTGACTAATTCGTTTAGACATGATATTCGACTATAGAGTCGATATCACATCAAAAGAAAGATGTTTTGCTTGTTTGATTAGATCCGAAAATAGATTCCCTCCGCATCTCGACACCGTAATTAATCCTTCCGGATCATATGATGTCAGATCTGCGTCAACAGGTTTCGGTGTAACCTAAAAAAGGAATCGGACGCGTTTAAAGAGGAATGTTCGCGATCCCATCACGCCTTTGAGTGTTTAGGGCGGGGCTCCTCGGGAGGGCTCCACCACTGTTACAACTCGTAAAAGGATTAGAAGGGTCTTCTGCGAATATCGCCTTTAAACGTGTTCGATTCGAAATAATTTTAGAAATTGATGAATGTGTGATTTTGATGACGATTATTATGTAAATATTATGACGAGACTAGCGACGCGAAAAAAAAAACAATCTTGTTGATGTTGATTCGCTTCAACAATCAAATACTTGGGGTGTCGGGATAAGCGGCCGGCCACATCTGGTGCGAGACCCTTGTATTCGGATTCTCTTATTCCGTCATCCCTTGTATTCGACACGAATAGGCTAATATTTTAGTATTTTGATACTAGTAATATTTACGATATTAGAGACGAAAGAAAGATAAAAAAACGAAAAACAAACGAGAAGAGAAGAGGAAGATGACGCGAGAGAAGAGGAGGGGAAAGGAAGAAATCGGGATTATTTTGCACCCTCAACCTACATGCTTCGTATTCTTGGTATGGAACTCGTCCAGTTGTGGCTCAGGCACGGGAGTATCGAGATTATGTAGATGAGTTATGGTGGTTTAAGGTTGTATATTACTAGATGCTAGGGTTGCAAGACTGAATTTTGTATGTGTGTAAAAGTCTAGGGTTGAAAAAGTTGTGTGTGAAATTCTGTGAAGGTGTTGCAAAGGGGAGGTATATATAGGAATTTCCCCAACCCTCGTCTAGGGTTACTCGATCGAGTGCTCTGATGGACTCGATTGAGTGGCGCAACTGAAAGAAGACAGCGGGCCTGTTGGAGGCCCACTAGATCGAGTGAGCTGACGCTCGATCGAGTGGATGAGGCGGGCTGGATATTTTTGAGGATATTGTGTTTGGGTTGGATTCTTGATATTTGCATGGCTGTTTTGTGTCTCGGAAACGAATTTGACCAAGGTTTGACCCGGTCGTTAAAAGACGGTTTTATTTTCGGTGTTGATTTTGACCCAAATTAGTCTTATTTGATTGAAAACGACCCGCTGGGCCTGAATTTAAGGTCTGTTTTGTGAGATTTGTACTCCGTAAAAAGCCCAAGCTAAAAACTAACGATTTTGAGCCCATATCCGAGCGCGTAGAAGCACGTTCGCGTCCGATCATCATCGGGTGTTTTTTGGAAACTGCTATAGACACCTAGCAGCCAAATGTGGGTGTCTACAGAGCCCCCACTCTGACTGAGGCTTGGACAAGGCGAAAGTCAGAGTATCTACCAGGCCAACCGAGGATTAAGACCTGGCAGACTTCCGATCGGGTCGTTTATAGTCCATTAGACTTGCGTGAAAGGGCCCGCTACCCATAAGATAGAAATCATACCTTAGTTCTGTTGTCGGGAATAGCTCCGTGGTACTTGTTTTTTTTAGGCCCTGGGTGTATCTGTATGCGGATACATCCCATCTTGGAGCTGCGCGGGAGCTTGCCTAAAAAGCCCTGGGTGTGTCCGTTTGCAGACACATCCCAATCAGAAATTACGCGGGAGCCTGTCTAAGAAGCCCTGGGTGTATCTGTTTATAGATACATCCCAACTCAGAATTACGCGGGAGCCTGCCTAAGAAGCCCTGGGTGTACCTGTATGTAGGCACATCCCGTGTTTCTTCAGGAGAAATGCCACCTTTGGGCTTTTCGCTGGGGAGTTTAGTGAGTTGCGCAGGCCTGCTTCCAAAGTCTTGAGTTCTACATGCTTTGTACGGTTACACAAAATTTTACATGTAACGTTTTGGTAAAACACGACTCACGCTGGGGAATAAAAACTTGATGTTCCGTTGGGAAGCCAAGCTGTTACCTAAAATGTTACGTATATAGGCAGAAATAGCAAACATAGCAGATAACAAAACAACATACAGGAAATGCAGTTAGCATCTATAAACTGACTTGCGCTGGGGAAAATGATTTTTGCTTCATTTTGAAATCGAAGTCCTGAAAGCAACTCACGTGTTAGGAGATAGGTTTTCAAAATGGAAAGGGTTAGAAAAGAAATTTGCAGCTTAAACAGACTGAAATTTGACCTTGTCGGAAAGGATTTTTTCAAGTGGCTAAGTTTTGCAAATTTTAAAATGAGAATTTGAAAAGAAGGGCCTACCGGCAGACTCGACTCCGGACGCGACAGAACGAATTAACAGACACGACTTGGACTCTCTAAGGGTTGGACCGTGACCTGGTAGGGGGTGGGCCACCTAAGATGACAAGACTCTCAAGTTGCGCTTATTCCGTAGCCTAGGCGAGTGGCAACACAGGGTTGCAGTAGTCAGTAATGGGACTGTAACGACATGACTTAGTAGTAGCAATGTTAAAATCTGGTGCTCTTTTGATTTTGATTTTATTTTATTTTAGGGTACATTCCCAAAGTGGGTGTTGCTTCAAATCCTAACAGATTCTCGTCTTTGACTGAGCCGAGTACTAAAACACACTATAGAAAGGTGGCTTGATTTTTGAAAATATTTGGATTTTGTGAGTGGATGGAGAACTTCTGCCTAGGAGAAGCCCCCAGAACGACAAAGCGAACTGTTGAGAAGATGATAGTGTCGTGACCGGAATGATGGTGCTTTTTGCATTTGTGTCAGTGTGGGTGGTTGTGCCCTCATTGAAAGGCTGCCTACGTATTCACGTGTAGTGAAATCAAACCATGTCGTAGTTCAGTGATTGAAAGATATATTATGGTGCCTAGTTTATTAGGGCTTTGTGTGTAACTAGCCATAGAGATGGTGTAGGCCAGGTGCATTCTCAATGATGTCTTGATCAAAGGGCTAGAATGGTTAGGATGTTGATCCTGTGACTGTGAGCGTTCTCCAGGGTAGCCCCCAGAGGTGGTGTGAACTATTTCGGCATGTTCTATGCCAACCGCTAGTTGAATTCCCGTGTTTGGGGCTGGTAACTGGTTTGGATAATTTTTGGAAATGTGGTGCTAGGTCGTAGGTGGCTTTGATGTTCTGAAATCTGGAGCTCGATTTTGTGGAGCTAAGGCTTCGAGGGTAAGGTATTGCAATGTTGTAGGAAAGGGGATGGTCGAGTAAAAATGACTCGGACTTCGATTGGGGTAGGTTTGATAATAATGCGGGATATGATTTCCATGTCTGGCCCTAATGGTTAGGGGTATCCTATGGAGCTTGAATCCTCAAAAATTTCGGGCTGTCTCTTAGCCTAGGTCTCGAGAAGGTCTTGAGGGTTGTAATGTGGGAAGGCTAAATGTGGTGTTAGCTGACCAGCTTGATTGTTTCTCCCCTATTTGATGGTATGGGTATTGATAATATTGTATTGACCGCACCCGGTCAAGGGACTTTCACTTGGGTCGACCGTTGGCCACGGTCATGGGTTTTTTGAATTTTTTGTTGGTTGACCTCTTAGCCCCGATCATAGGATTCTTCATTCGAGTTGACTGTGCCCCGGTTAAGGGATTGACCGTATTGGGTCGAGGGATGCTGAGAGTTTTTCCTTTTGTCATGGCCAACTCTTTTATTTTGGTCTTTTGCTTTTTTCTTGGACTTTTGATTTTTTTTCGTCCAGTTTTTCCTTTTTTTTCGTTGTTTTTTTTGCTATCCCCCTATGGCGTGGGTAATATGTACGGGTATTCTCGGATCTGTGGCATCCGTTTGTGGGTGGATCTGGGGCTGGGCCCGTCACTTAGGTTAGGCTTTTGGAGCTAAGCTTTTGTAAGCATGGCGGTTTGGATCTCGGTATTGTCATCATAATTCCGAGCAGCCTTGGTGGGAGCATCGTCCCGAGTTGGGTATTTTTGGCATCACGTTTATAGAGTTACGATGCTTTTTCTTGGATAGACTAACGCCTAAGGTAGGGATTGGTCAGTCTTATTGGAGGGGTGTTTATTTTGGGAAATGGGCTTGCCTCCCGTCTTGAACCCAAACTAGGAGACTACCTAGGTTCGTCATAGGATTCGATACCGCTCCTGCTAGGGGTAGTTATGTGGCTTTCTATGCCAGACATGGAACAGGTAAAGGAAAACACGGGGCTCAGTTTCCTGCAGTCATTATAGACGTGCCTATAGTCACGTGCATGTGCTCACAGTGTACGATGGTGTTCATCATGTTCTCTGAAACACATAAGGAAAGTATATATGAGAAATAGAAAAGCTGATTTTATTGAATTTTGAAAAGAGGATAGAATACAATTGACTCTGACTCTGACTCTGACTTTGAAATTGAAATATATAGTACATCCTAGACTCGGACTCAGACTCGGACTTAAATCAAATCCGGACTCTTAGATGCATGGGAGGTAGCTTGGATGCTTTGGTCATCGGGCCGTGTATAGTCCATGAGGGGCTACGCAAGTGATAGTGTTTCCTTGATAGGTGTTCTCCCGGCATCGAGAAAATCTTGGATGAGGTGTTTTAGTTTCCAGCACTGTTCTGTATTGTGCCCTCTTCCCATGTGGAATTGGCAGTAATGCTCGGCGTTCCATGTTTTGGAGCGTTTTTCTGAAGGTGTGTTGGCTGTTGGGCCTATAGGTAGTATTAGGCCCTTCGAAACCAACCTCTGGAACGGTGTAGGACATATCCAAGTGGGTAAATGTCCTTACTTTTGACTGGTTCTTGCCATCTTGAGGGTATCGGGCAGTTTTGTAAGAGTGTTCACCCTTCAAATGGCTTGGTTGGGTGATTGGCTGCCTTACCCGCTCTAGTTGTGTTAGACGGAGTCGGGTTCTTACAAGATCCTCTTCGATGATGGCTGCACTAGAACTTAGGTTATCTAGGGCGGTATTGATTTTCGAAAAGATATTGTTAATGGAGCAAGATAGCATAAGCATGCTCCCCTGGATATCTCCTTTCGACGGCGCTAGATTTGTTGTGGTTTGGTAACGCCTCATTCGTAGGGTCCCTGATCGGAAAAAACGACAGGAGTTGGAACTCGCCTAAGCGCGGTTTTGCGCAAATGCAATAGAGATAGTCAAACTAGACATGGCCCGGGGTAACGGAAATGACTAAGATTCTTCGACCGGGATACTTAAAACGTTAATCCAGACAAAGTGATGACTGTGACCTAGACTCGACCATGAGACTCAAGCTGCATAAAGGTGAGTCCGAAAATGGGGTGAACGTGTTCGACTGCGTCGCGTGCTTGAACCAACTGCGGTGACCTAACCCTAGGTGACTCGAGTATTCGTAGCATAGGTACGACTCGAAGGAGGCATCATAAGGACGCCGGTGTAGGATGGACGTAGGGCACCCTTAAAGCAACCGTGATTGATCGCTCTGCTGGAGGGTAGCCCCCGAGTGAGATTGAAGGTTTTGCTAAGACTCGAGTGTCGGACGAGTGACCCTTAGATCTAAGGATCACAAACCTTTGGTAATAGGGCATCGCCTTGTAAAAGGTTGACTCGACCTCGAGAAAAAGCATACAGGGTAGGGGAAGAAACTCGCGATGTAAGATCGTTAGAGTTTCGACGCTAGAGACCCTCGACTTGAGTTGAATAAGGACGGCCCTGTGATCAGGGTAGACCCTTAAGTTAAAGGATTCTCAAATTGGGATGACTCGACTAACGGATCGAAAGATGGACGAAATTCCCTTAGGAAAGGTCGTTGGGACCGTCCTGCTAGAGGGAAAGATCGCGCGCGACTTTCTAGTTAGAACTCGAGTGTTTGGACAAACCTTCCATTTACGAGTGTATGACTCGTGTTGGTCGGTTATGCCTTTAGAAAAAGGCGGACTAGCTAGGATGGGGAAGAAACCCGTGATGTAAGATTGACGAAGTTTCGACACTAAAGACCTTCGACGACTTACGAAAAGGCCAGACACACGAATTACGGTAGGTCCAAGGACAAGAAGGGTTTTGAAAAATGATTGAATTTTGGAAATTGAGAAGATGGACTTGAAATTGGCAGTGGGCCAATAGGACCGGGTTTTTGAAAAGTTGAATATTTGGAATTTTGAAAATTTGAATATCGAAAAAAAAAAGAATTTCCGACAATTTGAAAATTGGAGATGAGATCCCGAAGATTTCAAAATTGAAAACGGCATCTCGAAGAATTGAAAATTGAAAATGGCATCTCAGAAATTTTGAAAATCGAAAATGGCATCTCGAAAATTTGAAAATCGCGAATGGCATCACGAGGATTTGAAAATTCGAAAATCGAATGATGGATCAAAAATTTGAATTTTGAAATGGGTGGCATGCCGACTAGAAAATAGGCTTGTTTCGAGCCAAATCTTAAGTCTAAATTTCGGCAGCTTTCCGAGTTTTTGAAAGTTGGATATTTTTTGAAAAGATGCATTTTTGAAAATGACGGTTTTTGAAAACGACTTTAGAAACCAAGTAGCACATAGTCACGCAAGCATTAAACGATACCATGTATGCTTTACACTAAGTCTCGGTCGGTCGAAATAGGGTCTATACCAGTGCGCATAGCCTTTTCGAGGATCGGGACGAACTTTCTAAGTCGAGTTGATCTTAGAACATGTCGCGAAACCCATACGAATTAGCTATGAACACCTTTGACATAACCAATTTGGAATATATCACGGTATAGTGAGACGTCGGTCGCCAGTACCGGCCCGAGAAAAGATGAGGTTATGCATGAACCGTAAAACTAAAATGCGTATTGTACTAATCGAACGATTTCTACTCGAGTCTCACTCTGAGGAAGTCGACGGTAAGTCACACATCAGTTATCCCCAGCGGAGTCACCAAATTGTGGACATGAAATAGGTCCACCCCGACGCGGCCACGTGCGGGTTTGGGGAGGCGAATGAATCTCATATGAGATAGATCGAATTGAATTTTAAACCGAAGTGGAGTCGCCACCGAACTTTGTGGGAGTTCGGGCTCAGTCGAACCCACTCTATATCTTAGTGGGCCGTGTACAAAATACGGCCCATTCGGATCTCAGAGTTTATGGGGTTCGTCCCTTTGCATTACGATACCGATACCGAGATTATCGGATATCGTGTATTGAATGACTCTTGCACGCCAATGGGTTCGGCTATCCGGAAACCACGGTTCTGAGTAAGGGGTGAGGTTACGTGTTGGGAAGTTCACAAAGAACACCCAACCCCGCCTGCACTTAGCGGCCTCTACTAAGATATCGCTTGACTTTTGAATACGCGCGTTAGTAATTCGATTGAATGATATGCAAACAATATTTTGACTAAGCACGCGAAGATTTGAATAAGTTGCTAAGTCGATTTAATGCATCTAAATTAACGTCAAAGTTGTATTTAGCATGCGAGGTTCGTTTTAGTACAATAAAACAAATAACGGAAATAAAAGAAAAAGACATAAACAAATGAGTTAGTAACGGTAAATAACGGTTTGCAAATAGTATAAAAGGACATAAATGACATGATGCTCGGTTTTCAGAAAGGATAGGACACGTGATGGACTTGACACGTGTTGACCGAAGTCATAAAAATAGTTGATAGGGCTCAAAATATGTTGAAGGGCTCACGTTTGGTGTGCGAAGGAGGCCACTCGATCGAGTCATGGAGGGACTCGACCGAGTGGTCTTCGAAAAACCCTTCTGCCCAGTTTTTGGGGTGCTACTCGATCGAGTGGGCTAGGCACTCGATCGAGTGCCCCCTGTACGAACTATGGTTCGTTTCGCAATCTCGCGTGAATTTCGAAGTTCCTTCTTAATTTTTGAAAATCGATGATTTTGATAATTCGTGTAAAAATATGATACGATTTATACTCGACTTGAATTTTCGATACTCGTCATATTCGATACTTGACTATGGAATCAATATCGAATATTTAGAGTGAATTTTGGGAAAAGACGTTTATGAGTCGTTTTAAATTGAACTAAGGCGAAATAAATTCTCTCTGCGTTATAATGTCGTATTTAGTCCTTTCAGACTACGTGACAATTAAATAGCATCAACGAGTTCTCGCTAGTTAAATTTATTGACTAATTCGTTTAGACATGATATTCGACTATAGAGTCGATATCGCATCTAAAGAAAGATGTTTTGCTTGTTTGATTAGATCCGAAAATAGATTCCCTCCGCATCTCGACACCGTAATTAATCCTTGCGGATTATATGATGTCAGATCTGCATCAACAGGTTTCGGTCTAACATAAAAAAGGAATCAGACGTGTTTAAAGGGAGATGTTCGCGATCCCATCATGCCTTTGAGTGTTTAGGGCGGGGCTCCTCGGGAGGGCTCCACCACTGTTACAACTCGTAAAAGGATTAGAAGGGTCTTATGCGAATATCGCCTTTAAACGTGTTTGATTCGAAATAATTTTAGAAATTGATGAATGTGTGATTTTGATGACGATTATGACAAGACTAGCGACGCGAAAAAAAAAGCGATCTTGTTGATGTTGATTCGCTTCAACAATCAAATACTTGGGGTGTCGGGATAAGCGACCGGCCACATCGGGTGCGAGACCCTTGTATTCGGATTTCCTTATTCCGTCATCCCTTGTATTCGACACGAATAAGCGAATATTTTAGTATTTTGATACTAGTAATATTAATGATATTAGAGACGAAAGAAAGATAAAAAAATGAAAAAAAAAACGAGAAGAGGAGGAAGATGACGAGAGAGAAGAGGAGAGGAAAGGAAGAAATAATCAGGATTATTTTGCACCCTAAACCTACATGCTTCGTATTATCGGTATGGAACTCGTCTAGTTATGGCTCAGGCACGGGAGTATCGAGATTATGTAGATGAGTTATGGTGGTTTAAGGTTGTATATTACTAGATGCTAGGGTTGCAAGACTGAATTTTGTATGTGTGTAAAAGTCTAGGGTTGAAAAGTTTGTGTTTGAAATTCTGTGAAGGTGTTGCAAAGGGGAGGTATATATAGGAATTCCCCCAACCCTCGTCTAGGGTTACTCGATCGAGTGCCCTGATGGACTCGATCGAGTGGTGCAACTGAAAGAGGACAGCGGGCCTGTTGGAGGCCCACTCGATCGAGTGAGCTGACACTCGATCGAGTGGATGAGGCGGACTGGATATTTTTGAGGATTTTGTGTTTGGGTTGGATTCTTGATATTTGCATGGCTGTTTTGTGTCTCGGAAACGAATTTGACCGGGGTTTGACCCGGTCGCTAAAAGATGGTTTTATTTTCGGTGTCGGTTTTGACCCAAATTAGTCTTATTTGATTGGAAACGATTCGCTGGGCCTGAATTTGAGGTCTGTTTTGTGAGATTTCTACTCCGTAAAAAGCTCAAGCAAAAAACTAACGATTTTGAGCCCATATTCGAGCGCGTAGAAGCACGTTCGCGTCCGATCATCATCGGGTGTTTTTTGGAAACTGCTATAGACTCCTAGCAGCCAAATGTGGATGTCTATAGGGTTTCTGTAATTTTTTCCCCGGATAAAAGAAATCCGTAAATGTAATTTGTAATTTCAGATTTTAAGCTACTTATGCCTATGTAAGGTTTAATCTTAAACAAGATTTTCTTAATGAAGGGGGATCCACTTTAGTGAATCTAATCTTCTTAATGACAATTAGATAAAGTGTTTTCTCTCTCTTACTTTACACCCCACTACCCCACTTATATTAATTCTTTATTCCCTCCTTATTTTCTTTCCCAAAACCAAAGGGGAAGATAATAAAAAATCGGAGGGAGTACATTTTTTGACAATTTGTCCCGATTGTACTTTTAATACTTTCTTAATCCTTGTGCAAAATAGAAACGTACCCTTTGGATATGATAATAAAGAGTTTCATATCTATATAGAACTTCTTAACCATTGATCTTTTACATCAAGGGGCGGACCCAGGAAGTGCATGTACCTAGGGCTAAATTTTTATGCCATATAATTGTTTACAATATTTACGTGTCAATATCATAATACTCTGTATTTTAGTTAAACCTGACAAATAACATGTTTTGAGTTTGTAGAATTAAAATATTAGTACTCGTACAGTCGTAAGTATACCATAAGAAGTTCAAGAACAATTTTGAATTATTCTAACTATTTGGGGATGAATCACTTAAATTGAGTTTGCGATACAAATCCGTCTAAGTTCATTATTAGTGATTCACCTAACATGTTTTGTTAATTATATGATCATCATTGCTTGGTATATGTTAAATAATACTCGTATGCATTAAAATTGGGGTTATTTAATGACAATAATACCAACTATAGAGCGTTTTCCCAAAATAATACCAATTTCAATAAATCTGAGAATAATACGTATTATTGGAGTAGTTAAACCAGAGTAATATAAGTGACTTTATATATAACCTACTACATCATGTCACCTAATTAATATTTAACCTTCTACTTATCCTCCATCCTCCTCCTTAGACCTAGACAACGGGTGAACCGAGTCGGGTTTGGTTCGGGTCAACTTCAGGTCGAGCCACTTTTGTGTTATAATAATCGGGTTGGCTTCGGGTCGGGTCGGATAATTTCGGGTTCGGGTCATTCTCGGGTTTGCTGTTTTCAACAATTTTTAGGGATATCGACTCGTTTTCTATAATAGTAGTCGGGTTAGTTTTGGGTTAGCTCGGGTCAATTCGGATTATGGGTAAAAATCAGGTCTTCAGTTCGGGTGTCGGGCCAGGTTCGGTTTAATTTATTCGGGTTGGGTCAGTTTTGTAAGGTCTATTCCTCCTTACTTCTCTCCTTCATCCTCTCTCTCCATCAACTTCATCCTTCAGTTTTTTATACGTTTCGTTTGGAATAATGTGTTAATTTGGGTGTAGTATTTTGTTATTAGCTAGATTTGGTGAGGTTGAAGGAAAAGAAAGGCGGAGGATATTAATGACGTTTAATGCTCCGTACACTGAGTAAGTGAAAATGAGTGAAATAATATGAAATAAATTAAAAGCGAAAAAGAAAGGTGAACGAGTTCTACTGGTAGTTGGTCACCTATACTACTCCGGTTTAACTACTCCAAAAATACGTATTATTCTCATATTAATTAAAATTGGAATTATTTTCGAAAGGTGCTCTATAGTTGGTATTATTGTCGTTAAATAAAATTAATGGTGAAAAGGAAGGCAGATGGGTTCTATAGGTAACCGGTCACCTATACTACTCTGGTTTAACTACTCCAATAATACGTATTTTTCACAGATTTATTAAAATTTATATTACTTTGGGAAGATGCCCTATAGTTGGTATTATTGTCATTAAATAACCCTTAGAATTAAATGAGTTAGAAAGCTAAAATTCAGACGTATAACTTACTACACCATAAAATAAGACTCGAAACTAATAATTTCATGAACAAAATCTATAAATTCAAAAAATATATGGTTGACGTGAGATCATCAAAATATACTTTGATTTAAGAAATGATATACTCGCGTTAACATTAAAATGAGTTTAATAGAATAGTTAATATTACTACATAAAAATAGGTAGGAAATACGAGGAGTAAAAAACAAGTTGTCATTTGTAAAATTGCAGGCAATGGGAGTCGAACAAGTCTCCCCTGCAAAATGTCAGCCATCAAAGTACCAAACCACTATGCCAAAAACAGAAGTATGATAATTTCTTACACTAAAAAGTATATAATCTGAAAACTACTAAGGCTAGAGCCCGAGAAGCCTAGCCCTAGCTAGGTCCGCCCCTGTCTACAACATAAGGAATTCCTTATATGAAACCGGTTTCTAAAGTAAGAACTCGGTTTCATGTAAGAAAAAGAGAGGAAAAGAGGAGACCACATAGAAAATAAAGAACTTTTATCATTGAGGAGAATGAAGATGTTTATAACTAATAATGTACTTCGTAAGTTGACGTGTCAATGACAAAGTCCACTATGTAACTTTAACCATTGGTATTGCCCTTATGATATTACAATATCTTAATGTGGAGCCTTTCCACACGAGTCCCAAATAATACTTCCATTAGGACGGAGGTATTGTGGATGATAAATTTCATATTTGAATCACCTCTTTACTCTATTGTAATGCGAGTGACGAAGTATGCGTTTCATCGGAAAAAAAAACTGCTTAAGTCCAAAATAATAGAGAGCATGTGTCATTCTAGACAAATTAAGACTTCTGTATATATTTAGAGACGGATTCCGGTGAGACAAGGTAACTCGGTGAGACACTACAACACAATCTGAACCATTAGATTAAAAATAACCTACGGACAATATTAGATCACAACCAACCCTACACCCTTTTAATCAAGTCTATTATCTCATCTTACCTAAAACAATGGAACATACATCAAAATAACTGTTATATACACTTAAAAACTCATTATATACGCTATTAAACTCACTATATATACACTTGTGGACATGACATAGGTCCACCCCGACGCGGCCACGCGCGGGTTTGGGTAGGCGAATGAATCTCCATATGAAACGGATCGAATTGAAATTTAGGTCTATGTGGAGTCGCCACCGAATTTTGTGGTTATTCGGAACCATTCGAGCCCACTCTATGTCGTAGTGGTCCGTATACAAAATACGGCCCATTTTCGATGTCAGAGTTTATTGGGCTCGTCCCTTTGCATTTGATACCAATACCGACATTATCGGATATTGTGTATTGAATGACTCTCGTGCGCCAACGGTTTCAGGCATCCGGAAACCGAGGTTCTGAGTAAGGGGTGAGGGTACGTGTTGGGAAGCCCACAAAGGACACCCAACCCCGCCCGCACATTAGCGGCCTCTACTAAGAATTCGAATGACTTACAATACGCGCGCTAGTTAAACGAAAAAATGATATGCAAAGAGTATTTTCCCTAAACATGTGAATTGAATTGAAAAGGGTTTCTAAATCGACTTAATGCAGTTAATTCTACATCAAAGTGGAATTTAGCATGCGGGTTCATTTAGTACAATAAACGAACACAAATTAAATTGACAAAAGAGACAAGCAAACGGTTAGTAACGGTAAATC
Organism: Agrostemma githago; assembly: GCA_958450325.1. Classification (NCBI taxonomy): domain Eukaryota; kingdom Viridiplantae; phylum Streptophyta; class Magnoliopsida; order Caryophyllales; family Caryophyllaceae; genus Agrostemma; species Agrostemma githago. The sequence continues at coordinate 17,513,173 of OY288247.1, read as the reverse complement.
GATATTAACGGTTTATGCAAATAATGAATTGAATTGAATGATGTACAAGATGATGCATGGTTTGAAAAGATAGTATACACGTGATTAAATATGCACGTGTTGACCTAAGTCGTGAAATACTATCGGGTTTTGAAAATAGAATAATGTACGATTTATTGTGTTAATCGTTATGAGGTTACTCGATCGAGTGGTCGATAGACTCGAACGAGTAGATCCTGAAAAGAGGTTTCTGTTCCGCGTTATAGACCATACTCGGCCGAGTTATGGACCAACTCGATCGAGTACACGGCCACTCGACCGAGTCACTGTGAGACTCGACCGAGTGGGTGTCGTAACAGACATTCTGATCCGATTTTTGGGGTACCACTCGACCGAGTGGGTTAGGCACTTGGTCGAGTGCCCCCTGTATGAATTGTAATTCGTTTGCAAATTTAATTGTTGATTTCGAAATTACTTTTGATTTTTGAGAGTTTGACGATTTTACCGAATCGGACATAAATATTGCACAATTTATGCTCGACTTGGTTTTTTATAAATCGCAAATTTTGTTGAACCGAGTATAAATATTGTTGAATTTATACTCAACTCTAACTTTGAATACTCGTTGTATCCCGCATTCGATTATTTGAATCGATATGGAATATTAGAGTGAAATAGAAAATAAATAAATTGATTTTAGCCGTTTTGAATTAATTATCGCGATATGAACAAATCACATTAATTAATTCATATGACTTGATTACTAGATTCGATATCCAATTATGGGATTAGTATCGAATCTGAAATCGACGCTTTATTTGAATAAAAAAAAAAACTTGATTCCCTCGACTTCTCCGACATCGGAATAAATCCCTAGGGATTGTGATGTCGGATCCGTGTCAACGGGTTTCGACCCTTATTGAAATATAATGCTTATTTTTGAAAATCGATGTGATATGCAAATAACAATGATAATACAAACGATAAGAAAATTATTATTGAAATTGACCTATCTCAATAATCGAGTAATCGGGATATCGGAACAAGCGACCGTCAACGCGTATGCAGTACACTTGTATATTCGGATTTCTTTATTCCAATATCACTCATACTCGACACAAATTGATAGGTATTTTGGCGCTTTGATATTAGTACTATCGATATTAATGATGCGATAATAACGATAAAACAAGATAAATAAAAAAACGACCTGTATAATGACATGACGCGAGAAGGAAGAAGAGAAGAGGAGAAACGGGGTTTTGACACCCTCAACCTACATGTTCTTGTCTCGGATTAGAGCTCGTAACCGTGGCTTTAACACTAGAGTCTTCGAGGTTTATGGAGGTTAAGTTATGGTGGCTTGGGGTGTGATTCCTAAAACTAGTTTAGGGTTTGCTAGGATGTTTGCTTAGGGTTTGCTTGTGGTGTAATAATGTGTGTAAAAGTTGTGATTAGGGTTGTGAAGTTGTGGAAAAGTTGTTGAAGATGTGTGCATGGGGGTTCCTTATATAGGAAAAGCTAGGGCTTCGGTTTAGGGTTACTCGACCGAGTAGGTGGCTAACTCGGTCGAGTGGCTCGTTACGCCAGCCGTCGGGCTTGAATAAGGGCCCACTCGATCGAGTGGTTGAGGCACTCGATCGAGTGGCCCAGCTGGGTCGCGCGGGTCACTCGCTTTGGACCGTGACCATGGATATTTGATGAGTTTGAGTTTGAATTGGGCTTTTGATGTTTGAGGGGTTGTTTGGTATGTCTCCGAAACGACTTTGACCGGGATTGACCCAATCGTGACGAGTCGGTTTTAATTCCGGTGTCGGCTTCGGCCCAAATTAGCCTTGTTTGATTGGAAACGGCCCACTGGGCCTGGATTTGAGGTTGATTTTGTGAGATTTGTACTCTGTAAGTGTGTTAGCCAGCGATTAATGGATTTGAGCCCGTATCCGAGCGCATAGAAGCATGTTAGCGTCCGATCATCATCGGGTGTTTTTTGGGAACTACCATAGACACATGGCAGTCAAAATGCGGGTGTCTACAGAGCCCCCACTCTGACTGAGGCTTGGACAGGGCAAAAGTCAGAGTATCCACCAGGCCAATCGAGGATTGAAACCTGGCGGACTTCCGGCCGGGTCGTTTATAGTCCATTAGACTCGCGTGAAGGGCTCGCCAGCCATAAGTTAGGAGTTATACCTGAGCGGATGACGATGACTCCGTGGTGAATTGGACTTGTCGCATAAGTCCTGGGTGCGCCTGTATGTTGGCCCATTCCGTGAAAATGCTGGGGAGGTATAGCGGTTTGCATGTCCCTGTTTGAGTCGTACCTGTACAAGTCGCATAAAATGCATGCAACACATAGGCAGTGAAATGACTCGCGCTGGGGAGAAATGATTTTGAGAATTTGAATTTTTGATTTCTTGAAAATTTGAGATTTTTGAATTTTGGAAACTTTTAATATTTTGACTCCTAACAAAGATTAGGAAAGTTCGGGATGGAGATTTCCGTGCTAGTATTGAGACTAGGATTGTGGTTCGATTCCTATTGAGATTAGGAAATTTTCCTAAATAGTTTGCAAGGCTAATGCTATATATAGCCTCTCCTTGCTCTTGATTTTCTTCATAAGTCCCATCACAAACAAGCTCTTCTTAGAAGAAAGTCTCTTTAATTCCCTTAAGGTAAAAAGAAAGTCTCTCCATCTTCTTAAGAAGGTTAGCCATGGGGATTGATAGGTTGAGCGTGATGTTGCAGGAGTGGTCCCGTCGCTTTAGGGATGCAGATAGGGTGGCTTTGAATCAGACGGGGATAACCCAATTGTACCCATTCCGTCAGATGGTGGTTGCTCGCTACTTTCTGGATGCTTGCTTGGCTTATTGGGATGACATATATCATGTCTTTGCTTTCCCTCGGGGCGAAGTCTGCCCTTTACCTGAGGAGATTGCGGCTATAGGATGATGGAACCCGATACTCCGTCCCGCCGTCCCGTACTCGATTTATGACCCGAGGAGGAAGCTGAGAGAATTTCTAGGGCTCTCTCACAACGAGGTGTCCCGTATGATGGATGGTGATAAAATTTCTCTGATCGACTTGGCTGAGAAATTTATGAACTCTCTCGATGTTCGGGTTAGACCGGCTTACAGCCGTAGGGCTTTCTCTTTTTGCATGCTCCATGTATATGCTTTCGAGGGTCATATGGACTTGTTATCCTGTATGGGAAGTACCCGTCTTCTGACCGTAGTGGATCTGATGGAGACTGAGCATAGCCCGGCTGGGTTGATCACGGGTGAGATTATCCAAGGATTGGACGATCGCAAAAGGGACTCATCCATTCGTCTTACCGGGAGTACCCGTTTGTCGCAAGTATGTCGCTTGACCTCTTCTTTCAATTTTTTGATTTTTTTGCGAAATTTTTTTTTACTGCGGGGGGGGGGGGGGGGGGGTACTCGATCGAGTCACCCAGGCACTTGGTCGAGTACCCTCGATGAAACTCTCCTGATCTGTCTTCGGAGGTGCCACTCGATCGAGTCACTCTGGCACTCGATCGAGTGCCCTCGTAAAGAGCCTCCTGTTTGCGTTCAGGGGTACCACTCGATCGAGTGTCCCAAGCACTCGACCGAGTGGCCTTTAGGCGAACGCCTATTTTGCCTTGGAATCTCATGCTCTTGTTTCCTTTTGCAGATTTGGCTATATGAGAGACTATCAGTGATAGATCCTCCTCTTGATGCGGGCAACTACCATCATAACCAGGTGATGACGAGGAGGCGGGCCATTGACTTTTCTCGTCAGATTACGCAGAAGTACAGGGACGAGGTTTTGTCTTTTCATGGCGGCCCGTTAATTCGATGGGTAGTTCCATGGTGGCCCATCTACCTTTGGAGTGGCTTGGACCCGAGGGACAGAGCCCGCTATCAGGTGATCCTTTCTTTCAAGCAGACGGTTCATCTCTATCCAGATCGCATACTAAGGCAGTATGGATGGACCCAGCGAATCCCTGAAGTTGAAGTGGTTGTGAGTGACCCTACCCATTTGACTGATGTAATGTGTGATACCTGGATGCAAAGGTGGTACACACGGCATACTTGGCCCATTGTCAAATCTCGCCACTCAATCTGGGTTTCAGATTCTTATACGAAGTGGACCAAAGCAGGAGATGCTAAAGCCCGAGCCGCTTTGAAAGTCGATGAATCCTTCGACCTGCTGAGAAGGGAGCAAGCCAAAGACAACAGGGGGTTCTTTGATGAAGGAGACACTCCAGCTACCCTAGTTCGTCTAATGTCTGGTCACAAGAAGAAGACTAAGACTCAAGCTGAAGGGTCTAGTGCTAAAGGTGCTTGGGGGAAAGTGAGCCCCCAGATGGACTTGGAAAGGAGACTGGGCCCAAGATTACCCGTGCAGGACCGACTTGGCCCACGGGATAGGCTGCCTGAGCATGTGCGGGCCCGACTTGGGCCGAAGACCGTGATTGAAGACCCGTCGTCAAAGAAACGGGCTCGGGCTAAGGAGGTTCCACTTGTGATTCGGGAACGCTCGCCACCACCCCGAAGACCTCAGGCTCCACGCGACCCGAAGGACAAGGGGAAGGGGAAGATCACTACAAGAAAAACAGTCCCAAGCGTCCGCTATTTTGGCGTCCTGGGCATATGGATGCCCACATGGCGTCTGAAAATACTTCCGGGCGTCCACCGTCAGACGCCAAACTTGGCGTCCGACTGAGGATGGAGGACGAAATTCAGGCCAACAGGCGTCCACAGACGGACGCCATATACCCCAAATGGCGTCCACTGTCGGACGCCAAAGAGAAAACACGGGCGTCCACCTGGCGTCCGATAGTGGACGCCCGTCCAAATGTTTTCGGCGACAAATACCCGCCCACCCCCCTCTCCCCCTTCACTCTCTAAATTTTTTTTTATCTCTCTAAACTCTCTCCACACTCCCTCGCCGATTTCCTTTGAAATTCCTCCTCAATTTTCATTCTTTTTCTTAATTTGTGGTATGTTTTCTTACTTTACTTAGTTGTTATTTATTATAATTAGTTCTTATTTTTGATTGTTATCGTTATTTATTGATATTTTGCTCGTTAATATTGTTTAGGTCTAAAATTCGATTAGGTTGATTAGTTTAGCCCAAATTCGCTTAGGTTGATTAGTTTAGTTGAAATTTGATTAGGTAGATTAGATTTGCCCATCACAATTATGAATAGGGTTTGATGAAATTGGTTGAATTGAGCTAGAATCACCTCTAGGGCCTTCCGTGAGGTTTTGTGTGACTTAGGACGGACCAAATGGTGTCGTAATAATGCCGGATTTTCCCGAAACCACTTCTATCCTGATTGGAGTTGTAAATAGGTGTTAGCGGCGCTTTTGGAAATTTGATATCTGCATTCGAAAATTTGACCCTTTTTTGACCTGTTTAAGATATTTCTGTCTGACATGAGCCATGAATTGTTGTGTTTTGTTCGGTTGAATTTGGATTACTTTGATAAATTAGCTACAGTTTTTGTAAATTGGGATTAAATTGTGATTACATTTGTGAATAAATTCGGTGACTAATTTTTGTAAGGTCAATTAAAAATTAATAAGAGAGTTGCAAATTAAAAAAATGGGTTTACTTTGAGGTATTAAGTTAAATTGAGGACACTCAGCTATGGAAATGAAGTTAGAGAAATTAAGTTTAAGTTAAGTGTTGATTAAATTTTCGTTTAGTAAGTTCTAAATTAAGTTACGGAAATTAAACTTTTATTTGTTATATATATTTTTTGAACATAGAAAATGAAGAGAGTTGAACGCAAATGGATGTATGAGGGTAGACTTGATAAGAAGAGACGTCCCACCGTAGAATTTTTGAGGGGTGTGGAATCATTTGTCGAGGTCGCTAAAAAGTCAGTAGACTATGCATCGAGGGGGGAGGTTAGGTGTCCGTGCACTAAATGCAAGAACATTAAATTTTTTGATGTCCTTGTAGTTAAGGAACATGTCATCTATAATGGTTTTTCATCAAATTATTATAATTGGATTTGTCATGGTGAGCCAGCTCAGTCTGAGGAACCCGAAAACCGTCAAAATGAGGGGGGTTTGAGAGGTATGATAGTTGACGTAGTGGAGTGCAACTTGTTTAACAACGAGAACACATATGGGAATGACTCACCCAACCAACACGACTCACCTAACCCACAAGAACCTAACCCACGAGCGAAGGCGTTCTTCGACATGTTGAACGCTTCGGAGAAACCGTTATACGGAGGGTGCGAGGTGACTTTGTTAGAAGTCGCATCTATGGTAGTCAGCCTTAAATGTGAGTTCAACCTACCCTTTGCCTGTGTCGATGGTATTGCTGCCTTTCTCGAGAGAGTAATCCCGAAAGACAATATCATGACCCGAACTTTCTACACAACCAAAAAAGTTGTGAAGGGCCTTCAACTCCCGCATCAGAAGATTGATGCTTGTCCAGATGGATGTATGTTATTTTGGAAAGACGATGCGATGCTAGATGAATGTAAGAGATGTGGTAAGGGTAGGTATAAGATGCTTGAGGGGGATATTGTTTTGAGGGGTAGAAAAGGGAAAAGCGGTGTTAGGGGTAAGAAACCGATCCCAATAAGTCAGCTTACGTACTACCCTATTGCACCAAGGCTTCAAAAATTGTATGCCACAAAAACAATAGCGGAGCAAATGAGGTGGCACAAGGAGGATATTAGGGTACCAGGGAATATGTGTCATCCGAGTGACGGCGAGGAGTGGAAGCGTTTCGATAGACTACATCCCCACTTTGCGTCAGAACCCCGAAATGTAAGGCTAGGGTTGTGTACTGATGGATTTGCACCTTTCGGCCAATTTGGTAAGTCTTACTCTTGTTGGCCTGTGATGATCACACCTTATAACCTACCTCCTTGGTTGTGTTTAAAACAGCCTTTCATCTTTCTATCACTTATTGTGCCTGGTCCCAAAAATCCAAAAAATCATTTGGATGTTTACTTGCAACCTGTTATTGAGGAATTGAAACAAATGTGGGAGGTAGGGGTCGAAACATATGATGTCTCTCTTAGACAAAACTTTCAGTTGAAAGCAGCTTTGTTGTGGACTATAAATGACTTTCCCGCATACGGTATGCTCTCGGGATGGTCTACTGCGGGTCAAAAAGCGTGTCCGTGTTGTATGGAAGAGAGCAAAGCTTTTTATCTCCCAAATTCTAGTAAAATTAGTTGGTTTGACTGTCATAGACAGTTCCTATCAGAGGGTCACCCGTATAAAAAGAATAAGAAGGCGTTCAAGAAGGGTGGGGTTGTGCTTGACGACGCACCTGATCGACTCCCAGGAGATGAAATATGGGAGTTGATTTCCGAGTACCCGTCCACTGTTGACGGAACCGATCAGGATTTCAAAGACCTGAAAAAGTTGAAAAATGGTTGGTTTAAACGTAGCATATTCTTTGACCTACCATATTGGAGGACTTTGTTACTTCGTCACAATTTAGATGTGATGCATATAGAGAAAAACTTCTTCGAGCAGTTGATTCACACTGTAATGGATGTGGAGGGGAAGAGTTGTGACACTGCCGGCTCCCGACGAGATGTAAAGATTTTTTGTGACCGTCCTCAGCTGCACATAAAACGGGATGGGTCCAAACCGAGAGCCTTGTTCACACTTGACAAGGCCCAGAGAAAGGCGTTGTTGGAGTGGGTACAGAAGTTGAAGTTTCCTGATGGGTACGCCTCCGACTTCAAACGTTGCGTTGATCTTAAGAACCTAAAACTGCAAGGGTTAAAGAGTCACGACTGCCATGTCTTTATGGAGAGGTTACTTCCGGTAGCTCTAAAGCAACTTCTGCCACCGACGGTGTGGAATTCTATAACTGAGATATCTCAGTTTTTTCGAGATTTGTGTTCGTCTACAGTAACAAGTGAGGACATGACTCGGCTGGAGGATCAGATTCCACAAATACTAAGCAAACTCAAGATGATCTTCCCACCGTCGTTCTTTAATTCCATGGAACATCTACCGGTCCACTTGCCCTACGAGGCTAAGGTTGGAGGACCTGTCCAGTATAGATGGATGTACCCATTTGAAAAGTACTAGTCTCCTTATTTTATTATTTGAATATTAGTATTATTTTTGTGGTGTGATTTTTTTGTGAATGCCGTTTTGGCGTTTTTTTTTTTTTTTTTTTTTTTTTGTAATCCCGAGTTTATCAAGATATTAATAAAGGACATTTTATTGAACACCGATCCCGTCTTTCGTTTATTGCAGTGGTTGTACCCTTTTGAAGGGTTGCCTACGTATCCGCAAATGGCGGAATCAAACCTAACGTAGTTCAAAATTTGATTTGATTGATCTTTTTTGCAATTTTCGAAATACATCAGGATTATTAATTCAAGATGTGCGACAGTAGAATAATTAATTCTAGCTTATTGACTTGTCTAAAATTTTGAAAATTTATAAAAAGGACAAATTTTTATAAATTTTTGCAAATGACATTGAGATGGGGGTTTATGGGTAGTAGCGCTTCAGCTGGTCCAAGTTGGTTGGGTTGATGAATTCGTTCCCGTCCAAGTCTGTCAGCATCACCGCTCCTCCTGATAGGACCTTCTTGACTAAGTATGGCCCAGCCCAGTTGGGTTTGAATTTACCCCTTGGGTCAACCGGTAGTAAGGCACGAACCGATTTTAGGACCAGATCCCCTTCCTTGATGTTCCTGGGCCTAACCCGTTTGTTGAAAGCCCGTTGGATCCTTTTTTGATATATTTGAATGTTGTTAAGAGCCCGAGATCGCCGTTCGTCTAAAAGGACTAGCGAATCGTATCGGGCTTGGACCCAATCTGCCTCAGGTACTTGGCTTTCAAGTAGGATCCTAAGGGATGGCACCTCTAGCTCGACTGGTTGGACCGCTTCCATTCCGTATGTCAAGTAATACGGGGTTGCCCCGGTCGCGGTGCGGATTGAGGTTCGATATCCCCATAGGGCAAAAGGTATTTTGTCGGGCCAGTCCCGATAATTTTCAGCCATCTTTTTAAGTATGGTGACAATTGTTTTATTGGCCACTTCTACCGCTCCATTTGTTTGAGGTCGGTAAGGCGAAGATGTATGCCTTTGAATTTTGTATTTTGCCAGCAATGCGGCAGTTTCAGCTTGAAAGTGGGTCCCGTGATCGCTGATGAACTCGTGAGGGATCCCATACCGGCATATTATTTTATTTTGGATAAATTTGGCCACGTGCTTGGCGTTCAAGACACGGTATGACTCGGCCTCGACCCATTTGGTGAAGTAGTCGATGGCCACCAAGATGAAGCAATGACCACCCGTCCCGGAAGGATGCACCTTTCCAATTATGTCAATACCCCATGTCGAAAATGGCCATGGTGATGTCATGGTATATAATAGGGAAGATGGCATATGCTGTACATTGGCGAAGATCTGACAGTTATGGCAGTGTTTGACATACAACTGACAGTCTGTTTGCATGGTGTTCCAATAGTACCCGAGCCTCATGATTTTTCGGGCTAGCATATGGGCGTTCATATGCGGGCCGTTTTCACCATCATGGACCTCGGCCATGACCTTTTCGGCCTGTATTTTGTCGATGCATAGGAGTAGAGCCCCCTGTGCCGTCTTTTTGTACAATTGCCCGTCATCAGTTCGAACAAATTGGGTTGCTAATCTTCGTAGGGCCTTTTTGGCCCGATTTTCAGCTTCCGGGGGGTACTCTCCCGTTGTCAGGTAGGTTAGGACAGCTTGATACCAAGGCTCCGGGTCAGTTATCTCGATATCCTGAATGGCGTGGATGTAGGCTGGCTCGGACCGTCTTTCGACACAGATTGGCGTGCTGGTCAGGTGATCCGGGATGTTCAGTAAAGATGCTAATTTGGAAAGTGCATCTGCGAACTGATTCTCTTCCCGGGGCAGATAAATGTATTCTACCTTTTGAAATTGTTTCTCTAGAACCCTTACCCGTGCTTGGTAAGCCACGAGATTGGCGTTCCGAGTTTTCCATTTTTGGAGTGCTTGATTGATGACTAATGATGAATCACCGTGGACCCGGAGGTTTGTTACCCCTAAATCAGCGGCGGCTTGCAACCCGTGAATGCATGCTTCGTATTCGGCTGCGTTGTTGGTCACGTCGAAGTCCAACTTGATGGATAAGGGAGTGTGTTCCCCTCGGGGTGAAATTAACAGGATTCCGACCCCAAATCCTCGGAAGTTTGACGCCCCATCGAAATATAAATCCCACACTTCCGTATCGGTATGGAATATGTCTTCATCAGGAAAGGCCCATGTATCGGTGTGGCCTTCTTCGGATATTGGGCCGTCAGCGAGGAACTCGGCAACTACCCGGCCTTTGATGGCTTTTAATGGTACAAATTTGAGGTCGAACTCGGATAACATTAAAGTCCATCTTGACATCCTGCCGTTGAGGATGGGCTTCTCAAATAAGTACTTGATAGGATCCATTTTGGATAACACATGTACCTCGTGACTGAGCATGTAATGTCGGAGCTTTTTAGTGGCCCAAACCAATGCTAGGCACGTCTTTTCGAGCATTGTATATTTGCACTCATATTCGAGGAACTTTTTACTAATGTAGTAAATAGCCCGTTCTTCTGAATCGACTGTCTGGGCCAGCATAGCCCCCATGGCCGTCTTCGTCGTCGTTAGGTATAACGACAAAGGCAGACCGTGTTGAGGTGACATTAGTACCGGCGGAGCAGACAGCATCTCCTTGATTTTGTCGAAAGCCGCTTGACATTTGCCGTCCCATAGCACCCGTTCTCCGATTTTTAGCTTTTTGAAGATGGGTTCGCATACCATGGTTAGTTTCGAAATGAACCGGCTGATGTATTGGACTTTTCCGAGAAACCCCCTTATTTCCTTTTCGGTCTTGGGTGGTTGCATCTCGGTGATGGCTTTGATTTTAGCTGGGTCAACCTCGATGCCGCGTTGGCTAACGATATGGCCCAGTAATTTGCCCGACGTTACCCCAAAACTGCATTTTTGTGGGTTCAGTCTCATGTTGTATTTACGTAGCCGGGTGAAGAACTTTCTTAGGGCTGAAATGTGCCCGATTCGGTCCTTGGATTTGACGATCATGTCGTCCACATAGACCTCCACTTCCTTATGCATCATGTCGTGGAGCAAGGTAGTGGCGGTCCGTTGATAAGTGGCCCCGGCGTTGATAAGCCCAAATGGCATGACGGTGTAATAGTAAGTACCCCAAGGTGTAATGAAGGTGGTCTTACACATGTCCTCTTCTGCCATTTTAATCTGATTGTACCCGGCATACCCGTCCATGAACGATAGAAGGGCATGATCGGCCGTGTTATCCACCAGTATGTCGATGTGTGGTAACGGAAAATCGTCTTTTGGGCTTGCCTTGTTAAGATCCCGGAAGTCCACGCAAACCCGCACCTTGCCGTCCTTCTTGGGTACCGGCACGATATTTGCAACCCAGTCTGGATATTCAGACACTTGTATAAAGCCTGCTTTAAATTGTTTATCGACCTCTTCCTTGACTTTAAGAGACCACTCGGGCTTCATTCTTCTGAGTTTTTGCTTTACCGGCTTGCACCCCTCTTTGATGGGTATTCGGTGTTCGGCTATCTCCCGGTCTATACCCGGCATGTCCTTGTAGGACCATGCAAAGACATCTTTGAATTCCTGGAGGAGGTCTGTGAATTGTTTTCTCTCCTCTGGATCTAAAGATAGGCCCCACTTAAGCATCTGGGGCTCTAAAGTGGTTCCCACATTGATGGACTCGGTTTCTTCGATTACCGGATCTCGGGATTTCCTTTGCTCGAGCTGCTCGACCAGATGTTGAGGTAGGGGTACCTGTTCGTCGGGTTTCTCAATGTCATTGCATATAAAATTTTTGAAATTGAGAAACTTTTGGAAATGAGACAAGTCGTAAGCAGAACGGTGTTCGTTATTATTATTGATGGTAAATCTTGAAAATAGCTCGAATAGAGCTGCCATCTGATCATTGGTCAGTGGCGGTATAGGGAGAGGTCTTGGGACAGGCCCCGAGACCTCAGTGGATAAGGGAAGAGGGGTTACAGACTCGACTTTAGCACCAGACCCTCTAGACTCGGACTCAGACTCCGACTCTGACTCTGACTCAGACTCGGTATCCGGCATGTCTCCCTCGCCGGTGGTCAGCTTGTAGACCCGTCCTTGACCATCGGTCCATTTTATGGTCTTCCTCCAAGCCCTCGTTTCGGTGTTGGCGCCGACCTCGGTGATTAGCTTGGTTGGGTCGAACCGATCGCTGCGAAGGATCAGGTTGACTAAGTCATTCTTTGGAGCGGGGACGGCTTTGTCTTCTCCGAATAAGAGCCCCAGCACGGGCTCGGAGTTGCTTCCGCTTTCCTTTGATTCGGCCTGGACGATGGTGAATATATCATCAGGGATGAAATTGCATTCCCGAGCCTTTTTGGTCTCGGGATATGTGACGGTGGGTTGGTAGAGGCCCACTTGGATGGTTCCGAAGACTGGAGTAACGAAGTAATCCGTTAAATTCAGGCTATAAGAGCTTATGTAAGTACCCTTGATAATGTCGACGGCCTTGTGAAAACCGGCCCGAACCACGTTTTTCGGGGTTATAGCATACCCCAATCCGAAATGTGACTCGCCATCATTTAGGACCTCGATAATCTTCCCAGCTGGAAGATATGGCCTTGAGGTTATTCCGGGTAGGTAACCCAGATTTTGTAGCATCGTGTCGATGCTAGTTGTGAAGTAGGGCCTAAAGAGATATTCTTCTTCGATCATGCCTACGAAATCAAATCCTCGCGGGTCGGCCCGGCCCGTAGCGTTGCAGCTTGCTACGGTGATTGGGGTTGCCTCCAGCGTGATGATACCGTCTTTGAGGGGCATCTTGACTTTTCAATGGAGGGTAGATGACACGGCCTTGACTGCGTGGATCCAAGGCCTTCCCAGCAAGAGATTGAATGATGAGGTGACATCTATCACCTGAAATTCCAATTCCTTTTCGATTGGGCCCGTTATGATCTTTAATTTCACGGCCCCGGCGACAGGTTTTAGGCTTCCGTCGAAGGCCTGGATAGTCTGCGCCGTTGGAAGGTAATCGGCATCGGTGATGCCGAGTGCTTTTGCGGTCCTTAGAGGAAGGACATTCACGGCTGATCCATCGTCGATAAGGGTCATCGGGAGATATTTACCTTTGAAGATGACCGTGATGTATAGGGCCAGATTGTGATTGGGCCCAAATGGTGGCAGATCAGCTTCAGAGAAGGTTATGAGTGGGCCTTTTTCTTTGGATTTTCCCTTAAGGTAGGGCATGATGGTGGCTACCATTTCAGCAGGGGTAGCCTCTGAATCAACCTTGATTTCATCGAGAGCCTTAGTCAGTGCTTCCCGATGAGCTTGCGAGCTAACCAATAGTTGCCATATGGTTAGATCGGCTCGGACCCTCTTCATTTGTTGGACCAGAGCCGTGTCTGGGGTTGGTTCTTCGAGGGTAGGCTCCGTCCTGGCGGGTTCAGTGACGGATATAGGAATGGAACGCCCAGCTGCGGCGAGATGATTGGTGGCTAAGGCCTTGGACTTAGCCTGTCGGACCTCTTCGAGGGTGATGGGGACAGCTTCCCCTTTGGTTAAGTACACATCATCCTCGTCGTCGAACCATATCCCGTTGACTTGTGGGATATAGGGAGAGATGAGGTGAGAACAGTCAATTACCTCACCGGTGAAGATAACATGAGCGCTGAATGGGTTTTCTTTGTTGCTCGGCTTGTCTCCGGGCAACGGGATTTTCCCGCTCTCGATAAGGTCCTGGATCAGGTGTTTTAACCTCCAACATTTTTCAGTATCATGCCCGTTACCCCGGTGATACTGACAATAGGCCTGGGCATTGTAAGTTTTGGGCCTCTTTTCCACTGGAGGTTCTGCAGTTGGGCCTATCGGTTGGATTAGGCCCTTTGAGGATAGCCTCTGTAAGGCATAAGTATAGGTAGTCCCTTTATCTGTGAATACTCGATTTGGTGTATTATTTTTAGATGAGGCGTCGAGCAGGTTTACCTCGTCGAAGATGCTGCGAGTTGCAGCTGCGGGTGTGGGCTTGATTGTGGATGAACTTGCCCCTTGATAGCCTTTGGTAGAGGCCTTAGTCAGGCTCTCTAGCCCCAAGTCATCCTCGATTCTCGTGCCCATTTCAGTAAGGACAGCAAAGTTTGGGATGATGGCATACCGGAGGTGGACCCGGTAGGATGGGAGTAGATTTTTGACGAAGGCTTCCACTAGGGCCTTCTCGCCGGGCTTGTCGACCAGCTTCACACTCTCAGCCCTCCACGTTTGCAGATATTTTGTGAACCCTTCTTTGGGCTCTTGGGCCATTACCTCCAGAGTACGCATTGTAGTCTGGATTTCAGTGTTATCGGCGTAGTTCCGAGCAAATTCAGTCGCCACATCATCCCAAGTCTTGTATTTCTTGGGGTCGAGCCTGTAGAACCAGGCCCTGGGATGCTTTTCCAAAGAGGAAGGGAATAGGTGCTTGAACATGGTGGACTTTACTCCTTTGACTGCCATGAAGTCCTTGAAAGCCCGGATATGATGGACCGGATCTTCGGTACCCTCAAACATAGAAATTCCCGTTAAGTTGAGGTTGGCCGGTAGCTCGTCATTCAAAGGTGAATAAATGCGAGCATTTTCAGAGTGGATTGAGTTGCTTGTTGATAAGTGAACTTGCTCCTCGAGCCTGCGAACAACACTGACCAATTCGGCTATGGGCCCAGTGGAATCAGCTCCTTCAACTGGGACCGTCTTCTCTACAGTGCTCAGGCGAGTGTCCAAAGTTGCTTGGTTAGCAAGGATGGAGGTCAGTTGAGTCTCGATTTTGGTTAGGGCATCTTTCAATTCGTCCATCTTGCGTTGATGTCGGGTTGTGGCTGGCCTGTCTGTAAGAACACCGCGTAATCAGAAACTAGTCCAGAAATCCCGGAATAGAAAGTACATCCCGAACGAGACTAAAAGGGAAATGACTCGAGGAAGACACCTAGACGGGTGACTTGTGAAGTGTGGGCCTTCCTTAGGATTCGGCAAGTGGGCCTAGTCCTATTCGAAGGAAGGTTCACGTGGGACATCCCCAGACTTTTGACTCGATCGTGTTGACGGGCCCTCCTTCGTAAGAGTATGTCCTACTTAGGTGGGCCTTGCCTTAGTCTAATAAGGCGGACTGGGATAGGGAAGAAGCTCGTGATGTAAGATTGACAGTGCTTCGACGCTAGAGAAACTTGACAACTTAAGACATGACCCGACACTGCTAAATATGGGAAGTCCTAAGAGGAGGGAAGTTTTGAAAATTGATTGATTTTTGAAAAAGGACCGAGTGGACTCGGTGAATGGCCCAAATTTCCGAAAAAAGAGGACGAAAAGTCATTGGGCCATGAGTTTTGAAAGTTCGAGTTTCGATTTGGGCAGCATACCGGCTAGAAAATAGGCTATTTTGAGTAAAATCGTAAGTCCTAAATTCGGTATGTCCCGGATTTTGAAAATTGAATATCTTGAAAAGGAGGATGTAATTTTTGAAAAGTTGATGTTTTTGAAAATGACTCGGAAACCAAGTAGCACGTAGTCACACAAGCATTATAACGACGCCATGTATGCTCTACACTAAGTCTCGGTCGGTCTGAAAGGGTCTATACCAGTGTACATAGTCTAGACGTTGATCGGGACGGACTCTCTAAGTCGAGTTGAGCTTAGAACATGCCGCGAAACCCACTCGAATCGACTATGGACACCTTTTGACATATCCATGTTGGAGTACATCAATGGTATAGTGGGACGTCGGTCACCAGTACCGGCCCGGGAAAATATGGGTTATGCATAAACCGTAGAACTAACACGCGTATAGTATTTGTCAAACGATTTCTATTCGAGTCTCACCCTGAGGATGCCGATGGTAAGTCACGCATCAGTTAATCCCCAGCGGAGTCGCCAAATTGTGGACATGACATAGGTCCACCCCGACGCGGCCACGCGCAGGTTTGGTTAGGCGAATGAATCTCCATATGAAACGGATCGAATTGAAATTTAGGTCTATGTGGAGTCGCCACCGAATTTTGTGGTTATTCGGAACCATTCGAGCCCACTCTATGTCGTAGTGGTCCGTATACAAAATACGGCCCATTTCCGATGTCAGAGTTTATTGGGCTCGTCCCTTTGCATTTGATACCAATACCGACATTATCGGATATTGTGTATTGAATGACTCTCGTGCGCCAACAGTTTCAGGCATCCGGAAACCGAGGTTCTGAGTAAGGGGTGAGGGTACGTGTTGGGAAGCCCACAAAGGACACCCAACCCCGCCCGCACATTAGCGGCCTCTACTAAGAATTCGAATGACTTACAATACGCGCGCTAGTTAAACGGAAAAATGATATGCAAAGAGTATTTTCCCGAAACATGTGAATTGAATTGAAAAGGGTTTCTAAATCGATTTAATGCAGTTAATTCTACGTCAAAGTGGAATTTAGCATGCGGGTTCATTTAGTACAATAAACGAACACAAATTAAATTGACAAAAGAGACAAGCAAACGGTTAGTAACGGTAAACCGATATTAACGGTTTATGCAAATAATGAATTGAATTGAATGATGTACAAGATGATGCATGGTTTGAAAAGATAGTATACACGTGATTAATTATGCACGTGTTGACCTAAGTCGTGAAATACTATCGGGTTTTGAAAATAGAATAATGTACGATTTATTGTGTTAATCGTTATGAGGTTACTCGATCGAGTGGTCGATAGACTCGATCGAGTAGATCCTGAAAAGAGGTTTCTGTTCCGCGTTATAGACCATACTCGGCCGAGTTATGGACCAACTCGATCGAGTACACGGCCAATCGACCGAGTCACTGTGAGACTCGACCGAGTGGGTGTCGTAACAGACATTCTGATCCGATTTTTGGGGTACCACTCGACCGAGTGGGTTAGGCACTCGGTCGAGTGCCCCCTGTACGAATTGTAATTCGTTTGCAAATTTAATTGTTGATTTCGAAATTACTTTTGATTGCACAATTTACGCTCGACTTGGTTTTTTATAAATCGCAAATTTTGTTGATCCGAGTATAAATATTGTTGAATTTATGCTCAACTCTAACTTTGAATACTCGTTGTATCCCGCATTCGATTATTTGAATCGATATGGAATATTAGAGTGAAATAGAAAATAAATAAATTGATTTTAGCCGTTTTGAATTAATTATCGCGATATGAACAAATCACATTAATTAATTCATATGACTTGATTACTAGATTCGATATCCAATTATGGGATTAGTATCGAATCTGAAATCGACGCTTTATTTGAATAAAAAAAAAAACTTGATTCCCTCGACTTCTCCGACATCGGAATAAATCCCTAGGGATTGTGATGTCGGATCCGTGTCAACGGGTTTCGACCCTTATTGAAATATAATGCTTATTTTTGAAAATCGATGTGATATGCAAATAACAATGATAATACAAACGATAAGAAAATTATTATTGAAATTGACCTATCTCAATAATCGAGTAATCGGGATATCGAAACAAGCGACCGTCAACGCGTGTGCAGTACACTTGTATATTCGGATTTCCTTATTCCAATATCACTCATACTCGACACAAATTGATAGGTATTTTGGCGCTTTGATATTAGTACTATCGATATTAATGATGCGATAATAACGATAAAACGAGATAAATAAAAAAACGACCCGTATAATGACATGACGCGAGAAGGAAGAAGAGAAGAGGAGAAACGGGGTTTTGACACCCTCAACCTACATGTTCTTGTCTCGGATTAGAGCTCGTAACCGTGGCTTTAACACTAGAGTCTTCGAGGTTTATGGAGGTTAAGTTATGGTGGCTTGGGGTGTGATTCCTAAAACTAGTTTAGGGTTTGCTAGGATGTTTGCTTAGGGTTTGCTTGTGGTGTAAAGATGTGTGTAAAAGTTGTGATTAGGGTTGTGAAGTTGTGGAAAAGTTGTTGAAGATGTGTGCATGGGGGTTCCTTATATAGGAAAAGCTAGGGCTTCGGTTTAGGGTTACTCGACCGAGTAGGTGGCTAACTCGGTCGAGTGGCCCGTTACGCCAGCCGTCGGGCTTGAATAAGGGCCCACTCGATCGAGTGGGTGAGGCACTCGATCGAGTGGCCCAGCTGGGTCGCGCGGGTCACTCGCTTTGGACCGTGACCATGGATATTTGATGAGTTTGAGTTTGAATTGGGCTTTTGATGTTTGAGGGGTTGTTTGGTATGTCTCGGAAATGACTTTGACCGGGATTGACCCAATCGTGACGAGTCGGTTTTAATTCCGGTGTCGGCTTCGGCCCAAATTAGCCTTGTTTGATTGGAAACGGCCCGCTGGGCCTGGATTTGAGGTTGATTTTGTGAGATTTGTACTCTGTAAGTGTGTTAGCCAGCGATTAATGGATTTGAGCCCGTATCCGAGCGCATAGAAGCATGTTAGCGTCCGATCATCATCGGGTGTTTTTTGGGAACTACCATAGACACCTGGCAGTCAAAATGCGGGTGTCTACAACACTTAAAAACTCAATATATACAGTAAAATAAATGTTATATAGATTCAAATGGTTACTATGTACACCAATCCTCCTTTCCACTAACCAAATAACAATCTCTAAATTAAAATTTTCCCGCCTAATGCAAAATGGGCCTATTTTTGGGTTGGGCTTACATTGTCAACCGAATATCTATACAAGTCCACAATTACTATCCTCAAACCAAATAGAAGAAGTGATTGGTTAATATCTATATTTGATTAGGTTATAGTACAATTGCACGTGGTCTATCCTAAAACCAAATACTCCGTATCTATATTTGGTATAATTGCACAATTACCGAAGAAGTGATTAAAAACTTAACTTACTTAAAAAGATTTTATAACGCACTTGGTAGAAATATTGGCATAATAAGCACTTAAAATTAGACTACGTACATTTTTGTCATAAATTGGGTTATGTCAACATGAGTCTGAAATTATTATCTGTCGTAATCATGTCATAATCTATATTATTTTCCATATATTATGTCATATAATCCGTATATATATGTCATAATCCCTCCGTCCCAATGAATTCTTTACGTTTCTTTTTTGACACTATTCATGAGGTGAAGTAATATTTGATCTAACTTCTAAAATATAATGTAAAATATAGTCATGTGAGATCTTTTTTGAATTGTCATAATAATTATATTAAGAATATCAAATTTTTAGAATTTTTAATAATACGTAAATAAATATATGAACGAAACAAAATGTGCATCGACAAGTGTGTAAAAGCAAACGTAAAGAATTCATTGGGACAGAGGGAGTAATTATTATATCACGTTATATTTCATCCCATATCAAGTTTCGTGTAATACCGATAATTGAAATCTCATAACAAGTTTCGTGTAATACCGATAATTGTATTTCTGAGTATCTTTGACAGTATAATTTCTAAAGGGTAATAGTATTAGAGTACCCTTAATAATATAACAATTATACGCATGTGATTTATATCATGTACTATGGGATATATACATGTGTTATTTGATTCTATACTAGAAGATATTATTATAATTTCTATATATTGTTATGATATGTCATACTATTATGATATGCACAATCTTATTCCATATATCATATACTCCGTACAATCTTATTCTATATATCATGCTAATTGATTGATTGATAAATTGTGCAATTAATTGATTGATTGATGTGATATCCTATCGTTTAATATCGTTGAATCAATTCAACTAACCAAATAACAATCCTCCAAAATTTTCTCACCTACTACCATATGGGCCTATTTTTGGGTCATTTAGTGTATTTGGTTGAACTTATATTGTCAAATAAATATCTACTAGATATGCTGCATATAATCCTACTCCGTTATTAAGGCTAAATATATGCTAAATATAAGTTATATATATGCTAAATATATCATATCATAAGCATAATATCATATATACCGTGCATCATTAAAAATATATGCTAAATATATGGTAAATATAGCCTCATGACTGATATGACAAGTATATTTTACAATCTCTAAGATTTGTGTCAGTGTATACTAAATATCGAGAATGTATATATAATAGCGGAAATACATTTTATTTTTGTAATAATCATGACTGATATAAGATTGTAATTAAATATTATAGTTGTAATCCCCTATTACCTAAAAGAATAAAAATTCTCAAAACTTTTCTCGCCTAAATTTTAAGCTCTCAATTTGGACAAAATCAATATAACAAATAAGGAAAAATCCACACTCAATTATCAATCATATCATATAAAGAATACTTACGGGTTAAATATTTAAAAACTAATAACGGGTGTATTGATGAAAACAAATTGTAGAAATATAGTTGCTTAAATTTCTAACAACAATTATGAACTATTTTTATGAACAAATGATATATACTAAAATTATAAAGAATAACCACATCTAAACATAAATAGTATAGAATTATACTCTATTTGAAAATAAATTTAAAGTGAATATACATTTCACAATTTACACAAATTATTCTTATATTAAAAAAAATATTTAAAAGAGAAATGATTATCTCGAGAAATATGAATGAGAAATAAAACACAGAGGTAGTAATTTTTTGAACTACATATTTCATTATATTAGTTGAGGTCGTCATCTTGGTTAATTATGTGATTTCAAATTATTTTTTTATATCCAAATAAAATGATAAAAATAATGAAAAGTTATCAAGTTTCTAATTAAAATTTATTTTGTATAAATAATTAACTAAAATAAATAAATTTCTACAAATACCGTGCATACATGCACGGGGTCTATACTAGTTAATCAACATATATATACACTGAAATAATTCTATCTCATATGTACTTAATTATATGATTATTTGATATAGTAGAATTGTTATATACGCTTGTTGGATAAGTATCCTACATCGTCATTTAGTGGCTCGATTATACGCTTCAAAAGAAGCTTCCTTACTTATTATCCCACATTGAGAAAATAAGGAAAAATGAGACTTATCCCACATTGACAAAGTTTGGTTGTTTTTTAGCTTCCTTTGTGGTGTTATCCCACAACAGAAAAATAGGAGGAAGACTTGATGTTTATAAGCTTCCTTCTTCCTAGTGTTATCACTTGTAGTAAAGTGGTCCTTTTACGGGGATGTGTGGGTTTGGCCTCGAACCAACACGCCCGCGCTTGCTCGCCTCGGGTTTGGGCTTAGGGCGAGCACCTGCGGTGCAGGCTTCAACCCACTTTTACATTTTTTAGCTTGCTACAGGAATTTTGCAGAAGTCCCAAGTAAATTCTAGAGCCTTCCTGATTATTCTGAATCTGTCAATGTGGGAGATGCATCTGGTTTGTTCATGCACCTACCTTTCTCGTTTTTTGCTGCCACCATTAATTCAAGCTTTGATTTCTTCGTCAAGCTTGCTATATAACCCCCCTCTACATTCAATCACAAGACACAAATCATCTCTTCTCTTCTCTCTTCACTTTCTCTCTTCAATATTTATGCTCTCAAATATTTCCGAGGTTACTTGGCAACGTTCTTGGTAGTGTTCAGTTTGCAGTTCCGTCTACACCGAAGCTGCAAAGGTTGTGTACTCCTGGGGGTCGATTGTCATGAAAAGCCGTGTGTAGTGTACGGGACAAATTCGACTTTAGGACAGTGACTTTGTCACGGCACAACCAGATAAGTTCGTTTCTTCTTTATATACACTAAAAAACTCATTATATACTGATGGTGGGAATTTGTCACGTCCCCACCGCCAAATAATATAACCGGCTAGACCTAACGGTAGTTAGGGTAAGTCGGGATCGTATCCACGGAGACGGTGTTGCAAAGTTTAGACTATGTCCACCTAAAACGAGACTATGCTACCAAACAAACACAAAGGAAGCGATAATTGGTACACTATGGTGGTGGAAGAGGTAAAACTAGGCTAACAATGAACTAGACTAATACAATGCTAAAACGGAATAACTAAAGATCAAACTAACTAGCAAACTAAAGAAATGATGACTAACTGTGGACATGACGTAGGTCCACCCCGACGCGGCCACGCGCGGGTTTGGGTAGGCGAATGAATCTCGTGGTGAGATTGTTCTCGGGTTCGAAATTTAAGTCAAAATGGAGTCGCCACCGAATTTTGTGGTTATTCGGAACCATACGAGCCCACTCTATGTCGTCATGGACTATACACAAAGTAAGCCCACTTCGATTTCAGAGCTCATGGGGCTCGTCCCTTTGCATTGCAATATCGATACCGTTTAAACCGGCTTTCGTATATAGAATGACTCTCGTGCGCCAATGGTTTCGGGCATCCGGAAACCAAAGGTTCTGAGTAAGGAGTGAGGGTACGTGTTGGGAAGCCCACTAAGGACACCCAACCCCGCCCGCACATGGCGGCCTCTACTAAGACATCGTTCATGTTCGTGTGCGCGCGCTAGTAAAACGATTAAATGATATGCAAACAGCGTTTTCGGGCTAAGCATGCGAGTTGTTGATTAACTACGTCATTTAATGCATCTTGATTCACGTCAAAGTGATTTAGCGTGCGATGTTCATTTAAATAAATAAATGGCAAACATCAAATAATAGAAAACTCGTAAATAAATTACAAATTACACGGGCGGAATACAACCCGGAATTCACAATACAACGAGCAATAAAATAGAATAACTGAATTATAAGCAGCAAATGTTAACTAGAAACAGACCCGTATATAATAAATATAAACTAGACCGTAAGTTGTGCAAATGGACGAACTTCGATTAATTACGCATTATATTGCGTATTGAGCGAAGGACGGAGATATGGAACCTAAGCGTGATGCTAGCCCGATCCCGAATCCCGATGCCTTGTCCCGACTTATCACATCAAGGAATAGAGTCTAAATTAATCATGTGTCAGATACGACTAAAGAGTCGTCGACACAAGATTAATAGTGCGAGACCGTCGATCAAAGTCGTTTTAAGTGATATGATATGCATGAGTTTTGAAAAATAGGATCACGTGATTGACTTTACACGTGTCGACTAAAAGTCGTAAAAAAGACGAGCCTCAAAATATGGAAATATGTCGCGAAAGTCGCCTATTAATGTAAGGACTGAAAAGGGTAGAAAGTCGAGAAAAACGAGAAAGTGGTCTCGGCCGAACAGGCCTCCCCGCGAGTCGCCTGGCCGGTCGCGCGACTCGCGCGTGGGTCTGGTCGGGTATTTTTATTTGTCGAAAAAAAATCGTCAATTTTTATAATCGCGTGCTAATGTGGTTCAATTTACTCGATTTATGTTTTTGCTAAATTAGGAATTTTGAATTAGTGACGAAATTGTATCCCTCTACGTCACGACATCGAAACTAACCTTTCCGGATTAAGTGATGTCGATTTTCGTGTCAACGGGTTTCGTGCTAATTGAAATGGGATCAAATGCGTTCAACTATGATCGATTGCAATCACGTCACGCCCTTGAGAACATTGGGGCGGGGCTCCTCGAAAGGGCTCCACCTCCGTCGTTACTCGTAAAGGGATTAGACGGACTTTAGGCGATCGTCGTAGTCAAACGTATTTGAAACCGAATACTAGTATTATTATGTACATATACACATACACGGTATTAATTGTTAATGACGAAATGTAAATAAATAAATAAATAAATAAATAATGTTAGTGGTTAGAGTACATAAATAAAATGTTAGGTGTTAGAGTACATAAATAAAATGTTAGTAGCAAAATTAAAATAATGTTAGTAACGGAATTAAAATGTTAGTGCTAGTAATAATAATAATAATATACATATATATACATAATCAAAAGGAAAAGAGAAAGGAGAAAGAGATGTCGGGATTTGAATTACACCCTCAACCTACATGCTTAATGGCCTCGGAAACGAACTCGTAATAGCGACGGGAGCGCGGGAGTGTCGAGATATGTAGGGTGAGTTATGGTGTGTGTCTTTTATGAGTTTTGATCTCGGGATTTCGAATATGTGTGTGTGTGTATGTATGCCGCTGGTTTTTCGATGGCAAAAGGCTCGGTTTTTTTGTATGGTTTTGCTTGGGGTTGTAGTGTAGGATGTTTAGGTAGATTAGGGTAGAATATGTTGGGTGAATGAGGTTTGCAAAGGCTCTCCTTAAACTCTCAAAGCTGAAAAATGTAAAGGGTTAGGTGGTGTATTTATAGGCTTGATCAAGTGAATCAAATGGGTTGAGTTATTATAGGAAAATGTTGACTCTTGATTTGATTTGCTAATTTTGAGTTCTGATTTTGTGCGCCAGTTTTCGAGAATGAACTTGGCTGATTTTGTGAGACGGTTTCGTCTTTGACCGGGTTTTGACCCGGTCGCTAAAAGACGGGATTTATTTCCAGTGACGGTTTTGACCCAAATTAGTCTCATTTTATTGGAAACGGCCCACAGGGCCTGGATTTGAGGTCAGTTTTGAGAGATTTGCACTCCGCTAAATGCCCACGTCGGATACTATTGATTCCGAGTCCGTATTCGAGCGTATTAAGTCACGTTAGCGTCCGGAACTGCTATAGACACTAGCAGGCAAAATGCGGGCAAAATGCGGGTGTCTACAGAGCCCCCACTCTGACTGAGGCTTGGACAAGGCGATAGTCAGAGTAGCTACCAGGCCAATCGAGGATTACGACCTGGCAGCCTTCCGGTCGTGTCGTTTATAGTCCATTAGACTTGCGTGAAGGGCTCGCCAGCCATAAGCAGAGGGTCATACTTGTCCTGATGATGATAGCTCCGTGGGGAGTCGAACTTGTCTTTGAAGTCATAGGTGTACCCGTATGTCGACACATCACATTTTGGATGTAGCGTTCTAGGAGAAACACCGACTCACGTTGGGGAGTAAAGTAGTTGCACGAGACTTGCTTCTGAAGTCTTGGGTGTACCCGTATGCCGACACATCACGCTTTGGATGTAGCATTCCAGGAGAAACACCGCTTTTGGTGTTCCGTTGGGAAGCACTAGCTGGTACCTGAAATGTTAGATACATAGGCAAAAGTAGCAGGCATAACAGATAGCAAGATAGCACATAGGAAATGCAATTAGCATTTATAGACTGACTTGCGCTGGGGAAATGATTTTTGCTTAGTTTTGAAATCGAAGTCCTGAAAGCAACTCACGTGCTAGAAGATAGGTTTTCAAAATCGAAAGGGGTAGAAAAGAAATTTGCAGTTTAAATAGACTGAAATTTGACCTTGTTGAAAAGGATTTTATCAAATGGCTAAGTTTTGCAAACTTCAAAGTAAAAAATTTGAAGAGAGATGCATTCTGACAGACTCGACTCTGGACGCGACAGGACGGGTTGACAGACACGACTGGACTCTCGAGGGGTTGGACCGCGACTCGGTAGGGGGTGGGCCACCTAAGATGACAAGACTCTTAAGCTGCGCTATTCCATAGCCTAGGCGAGTGGCAACACGGTCGAACATTGAAATGGGATAGATATGCTATAGGGTGGCTGCAGTAGTCTGTAACGAGACTGTAACGACAAGACTTTGTTATAGTCTGGTGCTCTTTTGGATCTTTGGTTTTGGGGTATAGTTTCAAAATGGGTGTTGCTTCGAGTCCCTGACGGATTCTCGTCTTTGACTGAGCCGAGTACTAGGACACACTATAGAAAGGTGGCTAGATTTTTGAAAGTATTTGGATTATGTGAGTGGATGGAGAACTTCTGTCTAAGAGAAGCCCCCAGGACGACAAAGCTAACTGTTGAGAACATGACAGTGACGTGATAGGAATGATGGTGCTTTTTTGAATTTGTGTCAATATGGGTGGTTGTGCCCTTGTTGAAAGGCTGCCTACGTATTCACGTGTAGTGAAATCAAACCAAGCCGTAGTTCAGTGGATTATGGTGCCAAGTTTATTAGGGCTTTGTGTGTAACTAGCCATAGCGATGGTGTAGGTTAGGTGAATTCCCAATGATGTCTTGATCAAAGGGCTAGAACAGTTAGGATGTTGATCCCGTGACTGTGAGCGTTCTCCGGGGTAGCCCCCAGAGGTGGTGTGAACTATTTGGGCATGTTCTATGCCCACCGCAGGTTGAGTTCCCGTGTTTGGGGTTGGTAACTGGTTTGGATGTTTTTGGAAATGTGGAGCTAGGTCGCAAGTGGCTTTGATGATTCGAAATCTGGAGCTCGATTTTGTGGAGCTAAGGCTTCGAGGGTAAGGTATTGCAATGTGGTAGGAAAGGAGGACGTCGAGTAAAAATGACTCGGACTTCGATCAGGGTAGGTTTGATAATGCGGGATCTGATTTCCATGTCCGGCCCTAATTGTTAGGGTGTATCCTATGGAGCTAGAATCCTCAAAATTCTGGGCTGTCTCTTAGCCTAGGTCTCGAGAAGGTCTTGAGGGTTGCAATGTGGGAAGGCTAAGTGTGGTGTTAGCTGACCAGCTTGATTGTCTCTCCCCTTTTTGATGGTATAGGTATCGATAATTTTTGAATTGACCGTACCCCGGTCAAGGAGATTTCACTTGAGTTGACCGTTAAACATGGTCATGGGTATTTGAATTTTTTTTTGTTTTTTGGGTTGACCTCTTAGCCCCGGTCGTGGGATTCTTCATTTTAGTTAACTGTGCCCCGGTCAAGGGATTGACCGTATCTAGTCGAGGGATGTTGAGAGTTCTTTTTTTGGTCATGGCCAGCTCTTTTGTTTTGGGCCTTTTGCTTTTTTTCTTTGGACTTCTGTTTTTTGTCCAGTTTTTTTTTCGGCTATCCCTCCCTTTGATGTTGTGGGTGGATATGGGGGTGGGCCCATCGGTTGGATTAGGCTTGTGGAGCTAAACCTTTGTAAGGTGTAAGCCTAGTTGGTGAGTGCAACTCGCGGTGGAGTACTCTATGGTAAGCATGGTGATTTGGATCTCGGTATTGTCATCATAATTCCGAGCAGGCTTAGTGGGAGCATCGTCCCGAGTTGGGTATAGAGTCACGATGCTTCTTTTTTGCTTCTGGTTAGACTAACGCCTAAGGTAGGGATTGATCAGTCTTATTGGAGGGGTGTTTATTGTGGGAAATGGGCTTGCCTTCCGTCATGAACCCAAACTAGGAGACTACCTAGATTTGTCATAGGACTCGATACTGCTCCTACTAGGGGTAGTTATGTGGTTGTCTATGCCGGACATGGAACAGGAAAGGGGAAACATGGGTCTCAGTTCCTGCAGTCATTATAGATGTGCCTATAATAGTCACGTGCATGTGCTCACAGTGTATGATGGTGTTCATCATGTTCTCGGAAACACATAAGAAAGCATATATGAGAGATTGAAAAAGTTGATTTTATTGAATTTTGGAAAGAGGACAGAATACAGTTGACTCTGACTCTGACATCGGAATTGAAAGAAATAGAACATCCTAGACTCGGACTCAGACTCGGACTTAAATCAAATCTGGACTCTGGGATGAGGTTGTCAGTAATCTTCGGCTTCTAAGGACTCAAATGGATGTCCAGTATAGCTTTCGGTAGAAGCTTCACCCAAATCTTCATCATGTCGAAGATCGTCTTCAATCCTAGCGCCCATTTCGGTAAGCACTGCAAAGTTTGAAATGCCGGCATACCTAAGATGGACGCGGTAGGAGGGTAGAAGGTTGTTGATGAACGCCTCCACTAGTGTCTTCTCGCTGGGCTTGTCAACCAGCTTAACACTCTCGGCCCGCCAACGTTGAAGGTATTTGGTGAAACCTTCTGTTGGATCTTGGGCCATGACTTCTAAAGTCCGCATGGTAGTCTGAAGTTCAGTATTATCAGAATAGTTTTTAGCGAACTCGGTAGCCACATCTTCCCAAGTGGGGAATCTTTTTGTATTAAGCCTATAGAACCAGGCTTTTGGATATTTCCCGAGGGATGTGCCGAACAGATTGATGAACATGTCGGCTTTGACCCCCTTGATCGCCATAAACGCCTTGAAAGCTCGGAGGTGTAGTAATGGATCCTCCGTCCCTTCGAATATGGGTAACCCTTCTAGATTGAGATCTGTTGGTAGTTTCTCACTAATGGGTGTATAGTCTCGGGAGTTTTCAACTCGGATGTTGTTCTCTTGGGAGGCATGGAACTGTTGTTCGAGCTCACGCACCGTGCTGATCAGTATTTACCGACCCGTAATTGAAGTCTTGTTCTTCCACGACAGTTAGACGAGCATCCAAGGCCTCTTGGTCGGCTCTTATGAACCCTAGTTGGGTTTCAAACATGGCCTTCTTACTAGCCACGGTTTCTAGCAAAGCCTTCAGTTCATTAATGGTGTTTTCCATCTCCCTATTCCCGGTTGTGGATGCCATCCTCTGCGAGAATACCCACGTAATCAGAAATGTTGCTTCGGAACTTGAATACACCAAGGCATAGGAAATAGCGCGGGAGGAGAGACAACTCTGGTTTGACTCGGGTTAGACTCTCCTAAGACAAATATGTAGGGTACGATTCTCGGAGTGATTGTGATTAATCGCCCCGTCGGAGAATAGCCCCCAAGTGAGACCAATGACTCTTGTAGGACTCAGATGGTGTGACATCTAAGTGACTCAAAAGCGGGGTACGTGAGACAACACGTGTAAGACATGACCCTTAGAGCAACCGTGACTGATCGCTCTGCTGAAGGGTAGCCCCCGAGTGAGATTGAAGGTTTTGCTAAGACTCGAGTGTCGGGCGAGTGATCCTTAGATGTAAGGATCACGAACCTTTAGCTACAGGGCTATGCCTTGTAAAAGGTTGACTCGGTCTCGAGGAAAGGCAGACGGGGTAAGGGAAGAAACTCGCGATGTAAGATCGGCAGAGTTTCGACGCTAGAGACCCTTGAGTTGTCTTGAATAAGGATAGACCCTGTGATTAGGGTAGACCCTAAAGTTAAAGGACTTGAATTAGGATGACTCGACTAACGGATTGAAAGACGGGCAAATTCCCCTAGGAAAGGTCGTGGGGACCGTCCTGTCGGAGGGAAAGATCGCGTGTGACTTTCTAGTTAGGACTCGAGTGTTCAGACGAACCTTCCATTTACGAGTGTATGACTCGTGTTGGTCGGTTATGCCTTTAGGAAAAGGCGGACAAGGATGGGGAAGAAACCCGTGATGTAGGATCGACGGAGTTTCGACGCTAAAGACCTTCGACGTATTACGAAAAGACCCGACACACGAATTACGGTAGGTCCTATAATAAGGAAGGTTTTTGAAAAATGATTGAATTTTGAAAATTGAGAGGACAGTCCTGAAATTGGCAGTGGGCCAATAGGGCCGGGCATTTTGAAATATTAGAATGGTTGCGAGTAATTTCGCGTTTCGAAAATTGAGGAGGCGATCCCGTATTTTGAAATTGGCAGCATGCCGACAGGGTCGTGTTTTTTTGATAAGTTGAATATTTGGAATTTTGAAAATTTGAATATCGAAAATAAATTTCCGAAAATTTGAAAATCGAAAATAAGATCCCGAAAATTTGAAAATCGAAAACGACATCTCGGAGATTTGAAAATCGAGAATGGAATCTCGAAGACTTGAAAATCGAGGTGGAATTTTGAAGATTTGAAAATTGAAGTTGAAAGGGAATCGAAAATTCAAAATTTGAAATGGGAAGCATGCCGGCTAAAAATAGGCTATTTTGAGTCAAATCGTAAGTCTAAATTTCGGCAGCATTCCGAGTTTTTGAAATTGGATATTTTGAAAAGACGGGTCCCGAAACGGACAGTATTTCGGGTTTTTCAAAATTTGGTATTTTGGAAAGATGCATTTTTTGAAATGACGGTTTTTTGAAAAATGACACGGAAACTAAGTAGCACGTAGTCAAACAAGCATTATAACGACGCTTATGTATGCTTTACACTAAGTCTCGGTCGGTCAAAATAGGGTCTATACCAACAACGATGACTTTCTCGTGTGAAGGACGGACTCCCTAAGCCGAGTTGGTCTTAGGACATGCCGCGAAACCAAGACGAGTTCCACCATCGATGTCTTTAGCGCACCCATGTAGGAATGCACCGTGGTATAGCGGGACGTCGGTCACAAGTAACCGGCCCGGGCAAAAATTTGGGTTATGCATGAATCATTAAACTAATGCGCGTACATTAATATTCGAAATATTTCTCTTCGAATCTCACCCTAGGAACCCCGATGACATGTGATACATCAGGTATCCCCAGCGGAGTCGCCAAATTGTGGACATGACGTAGGTCCACCCCGACGCGGCCACGCGCGGGTTTGGGTAGGCGAATGAATCTCGTGGTGAGATTGTTCTCGGGTTCAAAATTTAAGTCAAAATGGAGTCGCCACCGAATTTTGTGGTTATTCGGAACCATACGAGCCCACTCTATGTCGTCATGGACTATACACAAAGTAAGCCCACTTCGATTTCAGAGCTCATGGGGCTCGTCCCTTTGCATTGCAATATCGATACCGTTTAAACCGGCTTTCGTATATAGAATGACTCTCGTGCGCCAATGGTTTCGGGCATCCAGAAACCAAAGGTTCTGAGTAAGGGGTGAGGGTACGTGTTGGGAAGCCCACTAAGGACACCCAACCCCGCCCGCACATGGCGGCCTCTACTAAGACATCGTTCATGTTCGTGTGCGCGCGCTAGTAAAACGATTAAATGATACGCAAACAACGTTTTCGGGCTAAGCATGCGAGTTGTTGATTAACTACGTCATTTAATGCATCTTGATTCACGTCAAAGTGATTTAGCATGCGATGTTCATTTAAATAAATAAATGGCAAGCATCAAATAATAGAAAACTCGTAAATAAATTACAAATTACACGGGCGGAATACAACCCGGAATTCACAATACAACGAGCAATAAAATAGAATAACTGAATTATAAGTAGCAAATGTTAACTAGAAACGGACCCGTATATAATAAATATAAACTAGACCGTAAGTTGTGCAAATGGACGAACTTCGATTAATTACGCATTATATTGCGTATTGAGCGAAGGACGGAGATATGGAACCTAAGCGTGATGCTAGCCCGATCCCGAATCCCGATGCCTTGTCCCGACTTATCACATCAAGGAATAGAGTCTAAATTAATCATGTGTCGGATACGACTAAAGAGTCGCCGACACAAGATTAATAGTGCGAGACCGTCGATCAAAGTCGTTTTAAGTGATATGATATGCATGAGTTTTGAAAAATAGGATCACGTGATTGACTTTACACGTGTCGACTAAAAGTCGTAAAAAAGACGAGCCTCAAAATATGGAAATATGTCGCGAAAGTCGCCTATTAATGTAAGGACTGAAAAGGGTAGAAAGTCGAGAAAAACGAGAAAGTGGTCTCGGCCGAACAAATATATACATAATCAAAAGGAATTAAAATGTTAGTGCTAGTAGCAAAATCCGAACAATGTTAGTAGCAAAATTAAAATAATGTTAGTAACGGAATTAAAATGTTAGTGCTAGTAATAATAATAATAATATACATATATATACATAATCAAAAGGAAAAGAGAAAGGAGAAAGAGATGTCGGGATTTGAATTACACCCTCAACCTACATGCTTAATGGCCTCGGAAACGAACTCGTAATAGCGACGGGAGCGCGGGAGTGTCGAGATATGTAGGGTGAGTTATGGTGTGTGTCTTTGATGAGTTTTGATCTCGGGATTTTGAATATGTGTGTGTGTGTGTATGTATGCCGCTGGTTTTTCGAGGGCAAAAGGCTCGGTTTTTTTGTATGGTTTTGCTTGGGGTTGTAGTGTAGGATGTTTAGGTAGATTAGGGTAGAATATGTTGGGTGAATGAGGTTTGCAAAGGCTCTCCTTAAACTCTCAAAGCTGAAAAATGCAAAGGGTTAGGTGGTGTATTTATAGGCTTGATCAAGTGAATCAAATGGGTTGAGTTATTATAGGAAAATGTTGACTCTTGATTTGATTTGCTAATTTTGAGTTCTGATTTTGTGCGCCAGTTTTAGAGAATGAACTTGGCTGATTTTGTGAGACGGTTTCGTCTTTGACCGGGTTTTGACCCGGTCGCTAAAAGACGAGATTTATTTCCAGTGACGGTTTTGACCCAAATTAGTCTCATTTTATTGGAAACGGCCCACAGGGCCTGGATTTGAGGTCAGTTTTGAGAGATTTGCACTCCGCTAAATGCCCACGTCGGATACTATTGATTCCGAGTCCGTATTCGAGCGTATTAAGTCACGTTAGCGTCCGATCATCATCGGGTGTTTTGTCGGGAACTGCTATAGACACTAGCAGGCAAAATGCGGGTGTCTACACTAACTAATAAGATGAAATCAAATATGGAACGAAGTGGGTTAGGTCGGGTTCATAAGTGTAGTAGGATGACTTGGGTAATCAAGGGTGTAGGTGTCTCCTAGTTGCTAGAGTCGGTCCGGGCTCTCGCTACTTAGACCGATGTCAAGGTGGGTTCCCGTTTGATGGCGTCTAAACCCTAGTCCACATTATATGTATAACGACTATTCTCAACATAATCACAAAATAGACACACAATGAGAAGATGAACACAAGTATGAGAAGCATTGGCCACTACTACTCACACAAGCAAATCAACAAACACATAGAGTGCCCATTATGTGACTAACAACAAAGATTCACCCTTTACCCCTAATCAAACCCTAACCACCCATATTCTACCCTTAATCCCCCTACTAACCCACAAGAAAACTACTCACTCATAATCAAAAAGAAACAAACAACAATAAGAGGAAACAACATCATAACCCTAACATCCATTATCAAGAACAATATGAACAATAACAAGGAACACTAGGTAAAGATTCAAACTTGAATAAATAGACAAGAACAAGAATAGAGAAGATTATACCATCAACAAGAGGAAGAAAAAGATGCAAACTTGCATTAATAAGAAACCCAAATAATCTCCAAGGTTGTCAATCTTGGATGAGTCTTCAAGAATCTTCTCAATACAAGAACTAATTACAACTAGATTAAACTAGGATTAACTAAGGATTAACTAAAGATTAAGAGAGATTAATTAGGGTTTACAAATCTTAAGAGAGGCCTAAAAACAATCTAGGGTAAGGTAGAGTAAGGTAAGGTGCATAAACAATACAAGAGGGAAGTATTTATAGGGTTACAAGAATGGAGGAAGAAAAAAGGAGTTCCGGCTACAGCACACCGGTCCCGACCGGGAAGGACCGGTCCCGACCGGGAAGGGAGTGGTCCCGACCGGGAAGGTCTGGTCCCGACCGGGACGGACCCAAAACAGGAGAGGTGTCTTTTGTGCACTTCTTCCCGGACGGGAGAGGCCATACCCGTCGGGGATGAGTCTTGTAGGCCTCCAATATGATCTTTAAGGTTCCCTCTTGCTTCACATGGACTTCTCATCGATTCTCGAGACTCGGGATCGGGTCTCGGAGGCTCGGGATTGGGTCCCGAGGTCTCGGGGTCGAATCCAAGGCATCGAGTGATCGTTCCTCCGCTTCGTTGGCTCCGAAAAGTGTATGTATTAAGTCAGAATCGCTCCAACTCTTCACGAATGGTCTCGGGAACCTGAAACGAGCTAGAGGAAACATAAGTAGCCCATGAACCGCTCCCAAGGAGAGATTCCACAAGGAAAATGGGACCAAAATACAGCAAAATAGGCACTACAAACTACACTTATCAACTCCCCCACACTTAAGCCTTACTCGCCCTCGAGTAAGCACAAACTAACTACTAGACTAGCCGAGCGGGTATTAGCGCACCCTACGCCCTTTCAACTCACGCGAGTACACTTTGAGGGAAAAGTGCACTCTGCAAGGCAAGTGGGGTCTTGCGACAAAACTGTGGATGCAACCGGACACAAAAACACATAAACAAACAAACATACAAATAAACACACAAAAGGTTGCACCCAAAAGAAAAGAAATACCGCTTCCCTCAAACAAGCGGTGAAAGAATCACCGGTTTAGGACTCAAGGCAAGTGACAACGTTCCCAAGCTAGCGATACAAACCAAAAATGGACAAAACCCTAATAGTATGACGACAAAGCAATAAAAACGTTGGTAACTTACCTCGGTTCCTCCTAACCTTCTAAGAACGTACCACGGGACGATCGGCGGGATGGAAAAAGGATGAACCACGGTGTTACTCGACACTGTAGGTAAGTGAGACCCCGCCCCCTTTAGCAATGAGCCAAGAGGGTCGTCCCATGTCCGAAACCGCCTAACTAGTCCAAGTAAAAAGTGGAAATGATTGCAAAATGAGGGAAGACCGACCTTTGCCGCTATCATCCTTCCTAGGGACTCGGTCCTTTGGTAGGCTCTTCACGGCAAAAGTCGGAAAAAGGCTTATTTTTGTGGGGTTAAGATCTTTTTGTGAGACGATTTTCTTTTGGCATTTTCTCTTTTCTTTTGCATTTTTGCTTTGTTTGTTGCCATGCCATTTCTTTTTCTTCTTTTCTACTTTCTTTTTGGCTTTTGTGCCTTTTCTTTTTCTTCATTCTTTTCTTTCTTTCATTTTCTTTCTTTTTCTTTTCTTTGCCCTTTTTGGCTTGATTTGGCTTTTTGGCATTTCTTTGTGTGACAAGAAAGAGAGAACTCAACAAATTGCAATTTATTGTTTGGGTATGTGTAGGAGGTAGGTAAATGGGTAAGTCGGGGGTCGCGATCCCTCTTCAAACCCACAAAAAGTGAAGAACTTGGACTAATCAAACAATCCTAAACATGGTCACCTAAGGGACGGGACTCGGCAACCAAGGCCTTTTCACACCGTGGGTGGTCATAATGGTCAAAGGTGCAAATCCCGTAGTAAATCCCTAGTAAGCTAGGTGGACTCAAGGTAAAGGACCAACGAAATCATTGATTTAAGGTCATTCTACTAGACTAAAGTCCAAGACTCGATTTGTACCACTAGGAAGGGAAAGTAAACACTCGCACACTAGCCTCTAAACTGGGTTTTCGAAAATCATTTTACACACAAGACACAAATACACACACAAAACAAAGACACGACAAAAATGAAAGAAAAATAAATAAAAGATGACAAAACAAAACAAGGAGAGACAAACACATAAACAAAACAAACACCACCCCGAACATCCAAACAAGCGTCCAAATCAACCGCAAACTTTACAAAGCTCCACCCGAGCACGCCACATCACAAACCTTCTCCAAACTTTACAAGAAATAAAGAGGGAAAAGGGATATAAGACGTTACCGGATGTCTTGAAAGCTCTCCAAAACTAGCGGTGATTAAGCAACCTATAAGGAAAAAGGGGGCAAAACACGCACACAAAACAAATACACGATACAATAACATAAAAGGAAAACACACAAAAGGAAAATCTTTTTGATTTTTGTGAAAATTTTACAAATTTTTTCGGAAAAACTACAAAAAAACAAAACTAACTATGATAGAATATCGCTCCCCCATACTTAAGCCTAACAATGTCCTCATGCTCGACCGTAGTGCATGGGAGCACAAAATAAAATAAAATAAACTACGAAAATAAAGCTAAAAATCAAAAATAAAGTGGAGAAAATGGTAGAATGTGTCCGGCCGGGGTGTAGTCAAGTCACCATGGACCGAGACGAGAAAAGATATGGATGGGGGAAGAAATAAAAAGAAAGAATAAAAGGAAATGGGAGGGGAGGACTAGGTGTGATCAAGTCACCTAGCCCGGATTCCGCCCAAATCCGACTAAATCCTACAAAAAGGGTGAAAATCATGCAAATTTGGATTTTGAAATGACTCTCGACGTAGTCACATCATCGAGAGTCGGGAGCAACCATACTAAGGCCTCGAAGGCCACCAAGACACCATGACTCAAGGGAAATGGGGGCAAACAAGATAAAACAAGCAATAATAGACGGAAAAGAAAGGATAGTTGCCGTACCCATCGGTTAGCAACTCACTCGCTCCATCGTCTCATCGGTCAATATAAGCACTTTGCTTGTCGTCATCATCGTCATTCCTCTCTAATCGCGATACGGATCCATGGTTGGAGCACAAAGGTATAATGAGGTGGGTTTTGATGTGAAAGTCGGTTTAAAGTGAAGAGAAAGTGAGGTGAAAATGCGCATGTGAGGTGGAGGAGTCATATAATGAGAGTAAGGACATGTAGGGAGGTTGGGAGGGGGTATAAAGTGGTTGGGTGGGCTCAAACGACGAAGAAAAGGCCAAAGGAGGACAGGGGGTCCATCCCGGTCGGGATGGGTGGTCCCGGTCGGGATGACCGGCTCGTCCCGGTCGGGAAGGCTTCGTCCCGGTCGGGATGACCTGTCAGTAGACCCATCTTTTGCGCACCTCATCGCGAACGGGATGACATCCTTCCCGGTCGGGATGGGCCTTCCATCCCGGACGGGATGACCTCTTCTCGGCCGGGAAGAGTCTCCTAACCCTCTATAGCTCCCAAAAGCTCGTTCCAAGCTTCAAAAACCGACTTCCCTTCACACGATCCAAGCTCCAACATTAGCCCTTCCTTCCTAGGAGACACTTTCACTTCACACCTATCACAATAAACTCAAATACACATCAAATTCCCTCCCTCACATCGCTCATCAAAAATCCAATTAATCAAGAAATTCACAAAACCAAACAAACTACAAGGGAAAGAGATATATACAAAAAGACGGTTCTTGTGGAACTCCGTCAAACCAAGGTGGTGCATTCTTCAATCTTTTTCCACAACAAAAACTAGTTCCATCTCCATCAAGGGCACGAAGAAACAAGTCGAAGGCCTTAGCAAAGTCTTCAATCAAGCTTGAGATATAAGCATCCAAATACCAAGGCTCTTCATGACCTTGTCTTGACGTTCCCGGGGCATCCCGATCTACTAAGTTCAATGGCTTGAACTTGTACTTTCGATCCTTCGGTATATACCCAAACGTCCATCTATCCTCATGTGGCCCCAAGGGAGGCTCATCTTTCTTCTTGTCTTGGCACTTGTCTTCAAACCCATGACATGGGCACTCGTCCTCTCCAATCTCGGAGTCATCATCCTCAAGTTCACAAGAATTGTTCTTCAAGCTTTGTCCCGACTCTCCCCCTAGATCAATGTCTTTCGTGGCGTGAATCATTTTGCAAGACTCATCATTAGTAGGCGAAGTGTGCCTTGGAGGTCAAACACTAACTTCTCTTCGCCTAGCTCGAAGGTGATCCTACCATTCTTCACATCGATCATAGCACCGGCGGTGTGTAAAAATGGGCGCCCAAGGATAATGGGAGTGATAGCATCTTCCGGCATATTGAGCACGATGAAATCGACCGGAATGAAGAACTTTCCGATTCTCACCGGCACATCCTCTAGCATCCCCAATGGTCGGTTGAATGAACTATCGGCCATTTGGAGTGTAATGGAAGTACTTTTAAGCTCCTTCATCCCAAGTCGGCAACAAATAGTATAAGGAATGATGCTCACACTCGCACCCAAATCACATAATGCTCTTTTGATCTTGTAGTGGCCTATGGTGCAAGGGATCGAGAATCTACCCGGATCCTTCAACTTTGGAAGCGTAGAACCTTGAATGAGCTCGCTCACCACCCTTGTGAACGCAATGGTCTCTTCCTTGTCGATGGATCTCTTCCTAGCCAAGATTTCTTTCATAAATTTTCCATATGCCGGGATTTGGGTAAGTAGCTCGGTGAATGGGACGCTAACATCCAATTTCTTCACAATGTTAAGAAACTTTTCATATTGAGAATCTACCTTGGTCTTCATTTGCCTTGTTGGGAAAAACAACTTGATATGGAACTTATTTGGCTCAATCGGGGTAGACTCCTCAAATGACACTTTCCTTTTGCCCTTGTCTTTTTCTTGAAGTGGGGGAAGCTTGTCTTCTTGGGGTTTCTCAATCTCCCATAAGACTTGCTCCTCAATTGGATTTCCCAAGCTTTGGTCTTCTTGAATTGGAGACATAGCTTCTCTTGTTGGCTCTTGCTCATTCGGGTGTGGGGGAGGGTTATAAGATGTACCTCTCCTAGTGGTAATAACATTTACATGCTCAAGTTTCGATGTTTCACCTTGAGGAGGTAATTGTCCCTTTTGCCTTGAAGAGCTACCCGAAGCAAGTTGAGCTATTTGGGTCTCAAGCATCTTCGTATGAGCATCTCTTGCCATGTTGTCACTTTGAATAAAAGCATAGAACTCTTGTTGGTTTTTTGACATCTCTATTTGATTTTTATGCAAATC
This sequence comes from Agrostemma githago, assembly GCA_958450325.1. NCBI lineage: Eukaryota > Viridiplantae > Streptophyta > Magnoliopsida > Caryophyllales > Caryophyllaceae > Agrostemma > Agrostemma githago. The sequence continues at coordinate 17,475,118 of OY288247.1, read as the reverse complement.
CACCATAGTCTTTTGAACGTTGAAATCTCGAGGTGGAGATTGTGGATTATGCGGAGTATCGGTGATGGCTAGAGGAATGCCATAGTCATGAGTAGGAGATCGGCTCCTAGGCTTGCTTTGTTGTTGTTGACTTTGATTTGCTTGTTGTTGACGGTTCCCTTGGAACCCATGAGAATTGCCTTGATTATTGCCATGGTTGTAATTTTGTTGTCCTTGGAAGTTTTGGTTTCCTTGGAAACCACCTTGATTGAAGTTCCCTTGTTGGAACCCTTGATTGTTGTTGTGGAAGGTACCTTGGTTATTTTGCTTGAAATTGTTGAAGGGCCTTGGGTTGCCCACATAACCTTGATAACCTTGATTGTTGTCCCTTAAGGGAGGTGGAATGTAGGGACGAGGTTGCATAGCTTGTTGTTGAGGGACTTGATTGGAAGCTTGGTATTGATTGGAATAGGAGGCACCTTGCTTGAACGCTTGAAAGGCATTCACTTGCTCGATACTCCCTTGACAATGCATAGGATCATGACCAACGATTCCACAAGTGTCACACATCCCATAATAAGGCAAAGGAGGTGCAAATCCCAAAGCATTCACTTCATGAATTGAGTGTTGGTTGGAGGAACTAATGCTTTGAACTTGAGTGAGGTGGCCTTGGAGCTTCTTGTCAATGGTTTCCATATGGGTCTTCAATTGAGCTCCAAGGTCAATGCTTAGTTGAGTAATAGCATCAACCTCGTGCCTACCTCCTCGATTTGCCTTCCTAGGCCTTGAGTATTGAGAATTATGAACCGCCATCTCCTCGATTCTTGCCCATGTTTGGTCATCATCGACCTCGGTGAACCTACCATTGGAGCCCATGTTGAGTATAGTTCTTGAGTCCTCATAAAGACCGTTCCAAAATTGTTGGACTAAGAACCATTGTGAAAGTCCATGGTGGGGGCACAATCTCACCAAAGATTTGAACCTCTCCCAAGCTTCATAAAGACTCTCTTCATCCCGTTGTTGGAAACCGGTGATGGAGGCCCTAAGCAAATTAGTCTTTTCCGGAGGGTAGAATGTTTGGTAGAACGCCAATGCAAGCTTCTTCCAAGTGTCGATGCCCATGGTTGCCCTATCGAGACTCTTGATCCATTGCTTCGCTTTTCCAATTAATGAGAACGGAAATAATACCCATCGGATTTGATCTTGTGTAACCCCGGGTTGAGAGATAGCGTCGCAATAATCGGAGAAAGTCTCCATGTGTTGGTGCGGGTCTTCGGTGGGCAAACCACTAAATTGATTCCTTTCCACAAGTTGGATGAAGTGAGTCTTGGCCATAAAATTTCCGGCATAAGCGGCCGGTAGAGCATTCGGCCCCGGCAAGACATCTTCCGTAAATGTAGAGTGAGATGAAAACTTAGGCATTATTGGATGTAAGGGAGATGGTGGTGAAGACGGAGTTGAAGTAGATGTAGAGGGTGAACTAGGACTAGAATATCCAAAGGGATTGGTGAAATTCCCTTCAGCCGTCTCTCGAGATGCTTCCTCAAAATCGCTTCCTTGAGCTTGCTCTTGATGAGTATTGCTTGCACTTGGTTGAGAGATTCTAACCAGGTTAATCGTCCGTTGGCGAAAGCTCGAAAAAGTCTTTCCGGTTCTGGATTAAAGAGAAAGAATTCGCCTCCCCGCCTAGGCATACACTACGCACTAGAACAAACGTGAGAACACCTAGTGCTTTATGGGCACTAGGTAACGACAATAAACAAGCACAATCGAAAGACAAAGAGAAAAGAGAAGAAATAAAACTAAGGGAACAAGAAGAATCTAGAGAATATGCACAAGAGATGATAGAGGAGCACAAAGAAGGGTAACTAAGTCTAGCTATAAGCAAACTAAGTCTAAACAATGCACCGTCCCCGGCAACGGCGCCAAATTGATGGTGGGAATTTGTCACGTCCCCACCGCCAAATAATATAATCGGCTAGACCTAACGGTAGTTAGGGTAAGTCGGGATCGTATCCACGGAGACGGTGCTGCAAAGTTTAGACTATGCCCACCTAAAACGAGACTATGCTACCAAACAAACACAAAGGAAGCGATAATTGGTAAACTATGGTGGTGGAAGAGGTAAAACTAGGCTAACAATGAACTAGACTAATACAATGCTAAAACGGAATAACTAAAGATCAAACTAACTAGCAAACTAAAGAAATGATGACTAACTAATAAGATGAAATCAAATATGGAAAGAAGTGGGTTAGGTCGGGTTCATAAGTGTAGTAGGATGACTTGGGTAATCAAGGGTGTAGGTGTCTCCTAGTTGCTAGAGTCGGTCCGGGCTCTCGCTACTTAGACCGATGTCAAGGTGGGTTCCCGTTTGATGGCGTCTAAACCCTAGTCCACATTATATGTATAACGACTATTCTCAACATAATCACAAAATAGACACACACTGAGAAGATGAACACAAGTATGGGAAGCATTGGCCACTACTACTCACACAAGCAAATCAACAAACACATAGAGTGCCCATTATGTGACTAACAACAAAGATTCACCCTTTACCCCTAATCAAACCCTAACCACCCATATTCTACCCTTAATCCCCCTACTAACCCACAAGAAAACTACTCACTCATAATCAAAAAGAAACAAACAACAATAAGAGGAAACAACATCATAACCCTAACATCCATTATCAAGAACAATATGAACAATAACAAGGAACACTAGGTAAAGATTCAAACTTGAATAAATAAACAAGAACAAGAGTAGAGAAGATTATACCATCAACAAGAGGAAGAAAAAGATGCAAACTTGCATTAATAAGAAACCCAAATAATCTCCAAGGTTGTCAATCTTGGATGAGTCTTCAAGAATCTTCTCAATACAAGAACTAATTACAACTAGATTAAACTAGGATTAACTAAGGATTAACTAAAGATTAAGAGAGATTAATTAGGGTTTACAAATCTTAAGAGAGGCCTAAAAAAAATCTAGGGTAAGGTAGAGTAAGGTAAGGTGCATAAACAATACAAGAGGGAAGTATTTATAGGGTTACAAGAATGAAGGAGGAAGAAAAAAGGAGTTCCGGCTACAGCACACCGGTCCCGACCGGGAAGGGAGTGGTCCCGACCGGGAAGGTCTGGTCCCGACTGGGACGGACCCAAAATAGGAGAGGTGTCTTTTGTACACTTCATCCCGGACGGGATGAGGCCATACCCGTCGGGGATGAGTCTTGTAGGCCTCCAATATGATCTTTAAGGTTCCCTCTTGCTTCACATAGACTTCTCATCGATTCTGGGGACTCGGGATCGGGTCTCGGAGGCTCGGGATTGGGTCCCGAGGTCTCGGGGTCGAATCCAAGGCATCGAGTGATCGTTCCTCCGCTTCGTTGGCTCCGAAAAGTGTATGTATTGAGTCAGAATCGCTCCAACTCTTCACGAATGGTCTCGAGACCCTGAAACGAGCTAGAGGAAACATAAGTAGCCCATGAACCGCTCCCAAGGAGCGATTCCACAAGGAAAATGGGACCAAAATACAGCAAAATAGGCACTACAAACTACACTTATCATATACCCTATTAAACTAACTCATCTATCTATCTATACTATATAATAAAACAACAACCAAAAGCATATTTTTTCCCGCCTACCTTCAACGCATGCACTGCTCTTCATTTTTTGGTCCAAGCCCAATATAATCTACGGGTATTAATTTTTCCTACCCAACCCAACATTTTTAAAGTTGTCCTGTTAATGATTCCATAATACACATCCTCACGAATTTCCAAACATGATCTATTCTATCTATACTCCATATTTCCTAAAATTCGTACTACGTAGTTAATATCACAGTAGTATTTTAAAATGCATTCTTTCCAAAAAAAATATCTTTCGTCGACTTTAATTACTTATTTTGCCCAAAAAAAGTCTTCATAACATATTCCTTCAACATTAATTAGTGATTTTGGCCTAACATAATCCCTCCGGGAAATATTCTTCCAACATTAATTAGTTATAATAACTCGTCATAAGATATTCATTCAACATTACTTATATTGAAATTACACATTTTACGCATTACACGACTACTATAATGCATTGTATTACTCTCTACATGAGTAATCATTATTATATCAAATAAGATGTCTATAAAATAAATACCCTGTATGAAATAACATTCACAATTATGTTTTTAATGTTACACTTTGACTTTCTTGAGACGGTTCCAATTCGAAGATGAATTTTATATTGAGTTACTCCTACGAAGAGTGAAATTTAGACTATCTTAAAAGTTTAAGCTAAAATTGATTAACTCAACGAATAATATCAAACGTACGAAATATGAGTATAAACATAATACTAGCTAGATACACGTCGAACATGTATCTTCGACTCTTCGCATTGATTTTCATGTGTATATACAATATATTTCATGTTGATTTTAAGCGTATACCATTTTTATATTATAAATTATTTCTATTTATGGTTAAATATCCAAATAAGATCACTTATACAATTCTAGTATTTGTACACGTGCAACTAATTTGCACGGGCATTAAGCTAGGTCCACGGGCCATACATCTAGGTCGAATGTCTGGCTCATGATTCAGACGACACCGACCACAATAAGTGGTTGAAATTACTATAACTCATATTTTAACGATCAATTTACCCAATTATTCTAAAAACTACTACAAGACAAAATCATGGTTTTTGGTGCCAAAACAAACATTCCTAAATCATCACACTTTCCATATTAATCGATATATTATAAATATTATACAATTTATAATAACCATTAATCTAATATAATACTCCGTACTAATCAAAAGTTTCATATTAATAAGATATTTTTGGTATGTACATCTGTTACAATGTCAAAGACACAAGTTTATAATATTTTGACGGTAATATAATTTATCATGGGTTAAAACATTTGAATATACCATAGATTTAAATATGTTCACAAAACAACTTATTATGTTAATTGCAATTTAAATTATTTTTAAACTAATAATCAAACATCGATTAAACATTGTCGAAAATGTTTTTTTATTTAATACTACATAACTAGGTTATTACCCGTGCGAAATTGGGCAAGTGTAAATAAAATAACTATGTAGATTTAAAATAACATTGGACAGATATACCAATAAAAATTTACCAATATTTCGTCTATTGATAGTATACGTACTTACTAATGAAAAAGACTTATTTGGAATATTGATATTGGAACGTATTACACGACTGCTATGATATTAATTTGTACAAAAGTATTTATTACAGTGTATTGGAAAAAATACTGTAATATTTTTTTATTAATTTGCGAGATAACAATCACACTATCTTTTTATTAATTTTCGTATCTAGTTAGTGTGGACGTCCGTCCGCACCGCCCAGCGCCCCGCGCGCTCGTGCGAGACCGGCCCGGTTTGTTGCGGAGGCCACCCACCCGGCTCCCTCCCGGTCGAGGGCCGGTCTAATCTCGCGTTCGGGGCGATGTGCCGGACCTCGATTTGGATGACAATTCGGATAGTACTAGACGGATGCGGGCACCCGTGTTTCCGTTAGAATTGATCGAGTCATGGTTGTAAATGTTTAAAGGCCGATATGTTTGGTAAGACGACCTTTTAGTGAACCGAATTCGTTGCCGATTTGTGGAGTCTCTATCGAGTCAATTATGGGGACTCGGAAACCGTTCAAGTCAACTTTGATCATTAGTCGGCTCAAAGTTGAGTGGCACGGGACCTAAAGATAAAGACGTGTACTCTTAAGCACTCCATGCCTGGAATGACTCTCATTGCCAACATTTCGGACATCTGGAAACCGGCGATTCTGAGTAAGGGGTGAAGGTACGTATTGGGAAGCCAACGTCCGCTAGACATCGACACCCAATCCCACCCGCACGTAGCGGCCTCTACTAATCAATCAGTGGGCTGATAACTTTGTTTCTTTGTTGTGGTGGAAGTACGGTAACATCCATTGTTTTAACCCTGTACCTTTTGCCATTTCGGTTGTTTAAGGACAAGTAAATTTTGTCGTCGAAGTAGTTGTGTTTACATTCTTTGCATGCGATTTCATGTGACAAGCAGGCCATGAAAAGATGCACATAGAAGAGTAGAGGGTACTAAGTATTATACGTATTAGCAAATCATATTTAACGTGATAATATGGATATTAGTCATTCTCGTGGTTTACCTTACCTGGTATTCTGCTTAAGGTGCGTCGATTCGGTATTAATAGGGATGCATCGAACCATGCGTGGTAAGCATCACCTGACCACCGCTTTGTTTAGTTTTAGCTTGTTTACATTTTAAATTCTGTGTTAGGTGATTTAGCATGCGATTATAAGGTCATAAAAGCGGTAAATCATACGAAAGCGGTAAATGCGAAATGTAAGTAAATCACATAGTGAGGAGTTGCGCCCTCGGGGTGTACTCTAAACAAGACACGATGCGTAGAAAGTGGAGAACGGATCTCGGACCTCCTCGGGTTTAGTTAGGGTGTTTTAGTGCTTATGGTTGAAGTTGAGGACGTTACGTATGTTTATAACGTGTCATGGACCTAGTGTCCACGTTTGACATTATCGAGGTGCATAATAAAATTACGTATAGAAATGTAAAGTTTTGCTTAGATGACAACCTAATGCGGTTCGACTTCGAGGCGGATCCTCCTAGCTCGTCCTGCGGTGATTTCGGCAGAGCTTCGTTACCACGGCTAGTTCTGCGGTTAATCCGGCAGAGTTTCGCTGCTAGACCCGGGGTTGGCTAGTCGAACGCGATGCTTCTCGGGTCGAGTGGAGTGCTCGAGAGTGAGGAGTAGCTTTGATTCGCTAAACGATCGAGCGGATCGTACTTAGTGTCAGAGTGCGACCTAAGTTAGAGAAGAAGAGGGGGAGAGCGAGTTGTGGGAGTAGTAAGTCACGAACTCGTTAATCATGTGTGTTGTAATGAATGAAGTGAGGGGGTATTTATAGTTGCTCGCGCAGTTCAAATCGCCCTCTAAGACGTCTAAGCTCTGGCGCACCAGAACTCAGTCGCCTGGTGGCATGCGCATCAGTCTTGGGACGCCTGGTGTGAGGCGCCTGGATTTTTGAAGATCCGATTTCGAAACTTTCCAAAACGGAGAAGGTGCGTATATTGTGTTGTCTTGGGGATTGAGCATTCCCGTAACCCTAGCGTGTCGAGCGCCGGGTGGGCCTCAGGCGCGTGTCTCGAGGTTTGCTCGGTCCGACGCGTTGACTCAGGTTTGACTTTGCATATTTCGGGACCGATTCGGGTTCCCGGTGTCGGAATTGATTCTAATTTGTGTTGACACGACCATAATGACACGACTAAGGCTGTCTTGATGTTAAATTAATTTTTCCGAGTAATTACTTGATCCGTTCTATAGAAAAACTATCTGAAACATCGTAATCTCGCGTCGCGTTGCAGTTCGATCATCATCAGAAGTTTGTCGGGCACTCCTGCAGCCACCAGGTCCAAATTTGGGTGTCTACACTTAGTTATACTAAAAGTAAATTTTCCATTATTTTATAAAATACTACGTATAAGTTAAAACTAATTACTCAAAGAATAATTGTATCGAACATATGAGATACGTATATATCATGATAATAGTTACAGGTCAAGCATGATTTTAAGCATATATTTTTTCCATATTATAAATTATTTTTGTTAAATGGGTTGATATTCAGACATGATTACTTGCATATATACACACACACACACACTTAAGAATTCAATATATACAGTAAAATAATTGTTATACACATCCAAATGGTTACTATGTACACCAATTAATCAACATATATATACACGGAAACAATTCTCATATGTACTTAATTATATTATTATTTGATATAGTAGAATTGTTATATACACTAAAACAATTACTATGTACACTGAAATTATTATTTTTCCCGGGAAAATTTTTTTCAGAGAAAAAAAAAACATTTTTTTTTTTTGAAAAAAATTGCTTTTCTTTTCCGAAAAAAAAAAATCGGGATTTTTTTTATATATGTATGATTTTTTGTTTTAATCTTAGTCTTTAATTTGATTTTAATCTAATGGTTGAGATTTGGTCTCACCGGGTGCGGCGAGTTAAGGTGTCACAAAGGATCCTCTCTCTCTCTCTCTCTCTCTCTCTCTCTATATATATATATATATATATATATATATAGAAATAGGATCAAGGAAGTTGGTGTTGAATTGGGAAGTTGTGTTGTTAGCCCTTGATCTTGGGTTGGATGGATGGTGTGTTATATATATAAAAAAAGGCAAAAGGTTCATTGAATCGCAGCACCCTGACACAGCAATAACAGCAGCAAGTTTGCCCTCTCTCACACTATCAATCATAGTCAACTCTCTCAACACAATTCAAACTAATTCATTTCTATCACCCAATTTTTTTCTACTCATCAAACCACTCCCTCTCTACATGCTTCATAATTTTAATATTTTGTCTTCATAAATTTTAACCCCAAATTCTTCACCCTTCATTCATCTTCAACATCTCCATCTTCAAGCTTCATTCATCCCACAAAAAAAGAACAACTTCATCTTCAAGCTTCATTCATTCAACAAAAAAGAAGAATTTCATCTTCAAGGTTCGTTCATCCAAAAAAAGAACAATTTCATCTTCCAACTTCATTCATCCAACAAAAAGACACCCCCTTACTACTAAAAGGATAGGAGAACTAGAAAAAATCCTACGTGGCGGCTCCTCCTTAAAAGTTTTCCCGCTCACATATCAAGCCTACAGATTGGGCCTTCACTCTAATCTATCAACATACTAACTACAGAGTGGGCTTTTCGAAATATGGTAACGTAATGTATAATTATGAAAATAACCTCTGGATACGACCAAGCCCAATATTATACTACAGTAGATACGATAAAATATACATATAGAGGGATATGATCAAATATATCCGGATACTACATTATTTTATATGGTTAACCGATGCCATAATATACATTTATTTATACATTAAATATTTTGTATGGTATTGATCTTATAGTATATATTGATACTATAGTACGTATATGGTATTGATATTATAAATTATCCTCCACCTCCACCTCGATATTTTATGGAATTGATGCTCATTGCTTAATATATTTTGGGACTAATTTTCGAGAATGAGTATCATATTTTTGGGAATTAATACTATGTATAATATATTCGCCATATTATACATTATAAAGTATAAATATTACCTATGTTTACAATATATACATTACACATCCCTCTTATACTAAGAGGATAGGAGAAGTAGAATTGCGCCTACGTGTCAACACCAGGTTAAAAAAAAATCCGCTCAATACCTTTCCTACACATATATGCTAAGTATATTAAATAATACGACCATAGTTAATTTGTACAAAATAATAGTATTATCATATATACTACTCCGTATTATTGTGCAAATAATAGACTCATATTTATATATACTCATACCAAAAATTAGCCATATATTTTGATAAATATAGAGAAGTGGGTACTCTGTGTGAACTAAAAAACAATATGGAGTAATATTTATTTTACAATACACATTTCATGTTATTAGTTAAAGTCTTTATTTTAATTAGATTAATTTCAAAATTATTTTCTCAAATCAAAATATAAATATGAAAAATATTTTTAAAAAATGAATTGCTAAATAACATTTATTTCGTATAAACAATCAACTAATAATTAAAGTTCTATATGTACCGTGCTGGGCACGGGGCCTATACTAGTTCTAATTAATATGTTATAGTTGAAAATATTATTTCGATTGACTGTAAAAACATTCTAATTAAAAAAAGAACAACTCATTTAGTGCGTAATGTTCTTGCAGAATTGCAAGGTCACACACTTTCAGTTGTATAGTCACACTCATTATGTTGTAGAATCACGCAGTTGTACACTCATTTTAGTCACATATTCAGTTGTATAGTCACACTCATTATGCTGTATAGTCACACTCGCTATGTTGTAGAATCACGCAGCTGTAGAATACCTTGGGATTAAGGTATCATTCGTTTAATCATCTTCATCTTCATGCTTGTTTTATTTTTCATACCTTCATTTTTTTGGTATTTATAAAATTATTCATCTTCATTATCAAAAAAAATGAAGGTTGAATATGGACGAATGGACGACTGTGACTTTCCTCAATAACGATATTCTAAAAAAACGAAAGTACTAATCACATACAAAAGTATTTAAACATTCATTAAATATTCAACCTCCATTCAAGTTGGTTTCTTTTATAGTTGACTTCATGTTTGTAAGATGCATTTAAAAATTCAGAAAATTACTGAAACGGTATACTCTCCTATCACAAATATTACAACAGGTGATTATATTGTTAGACGTGAAATGAGCGAATTCGATTCATCCAACAAAAAAAGAAGAATTTCTTCATCTTCAAGATTCGTTCATCCAAAAAAAAGAACAACTTCATCTTCCAACTTCATTCATCCAACAAAAAAACATTCTAATTAATATATGTTCTAGTTAGAAATATTATTTTGATTGACTGTAAAAACATTTTAATTAAAAAAAAGAACAACTCATTTTGTGCGTAATGTTCTTGCAGAATTGCAAGGTCACACATTTTCAGTTGTATAGTCACACTCATTATGTTGACGTTTGACATTACGCACAAAATGAGTGTGATTATACAACATAATGAGTGTGATTCTACAACATAATGAGTGTGATTCTACTGCCTGGCGAGTGTGATTCTACTGCCTGGCAAGTGTGACTATACAAAATGAAAAACCAAAATCTGTCCCGGTTATACAATATTAGGAGTGTGACTATACAACATAGCGAGTGTCAATATACAACAAGGTGAATGTTACTATACAAATACGACCACTTTTGGCTACAAATCAATTGGCGCACAGCTGCGTGGTTTTAAAGGTGAAAGGATAAGTGATTTTGCTATAGACCTCGCGTGATTAATTATGAAACCAGAAAATAGCGATGGAAATATATTTACATTAAAAAAAGTTCATCTTTTACATATAGTACGTCAAACATAAAAAAACATTCTAACCCACCAATCATCCTTTACATATAGCACGTCCATCCTAAAGCAAACATTTTATCCCATACAAACACTCAAGAGCTTAACGATGGTCTCCGGTACGTACGCAACAATACGTTGTCCAATTACGTGGTCGGCCGCTGTATCTTCCACGACCTTCTTCTTCCCACCGCCCCTTTTACCAACATTCCTCTTTCCACCAGCCATTTCGCTGCGACAAAACACACAATCAATAAATCACTCAATGAATATGACTATATAACTGAATATGTGACTATAATGACTGTACAGCTGAGTGATTGTACAGCATAATGAGTGTGACTATACAACTTTAACTGTGTGATCCTACAACATAATGACTGTGATCCTACAACATAATGACTGTGATCCTACAACATAATGAGTGTGACTATGCAACTTCAACTGTGTGACTATACAACCTAATTAGTGTGATCCTACAACATAATGAGTGTAAATATACAACATACTAACTGTGATCGTCCTACAACATAACGAGTATGACTATACAACTTAAACTGTGTGACTATACAACGTAATCTCTGTGACTATTCAATCATCATTAGCAAAGATGATTACACACTAATCACTGCAAGAATTTGTGTGATTCTACAATATAATGAGTGTGACTATACAACATCAATTGTTTGACTATAAAACCTAAAGTGTGAGACTACAAAACTAAAACCAAAAAATGGAAAATAAAAGTCATACAGTTCATTATACTTCAATCATCATTAGCAAAGTCACATTCATAATTAGAAAGATGATTATACCTACGAATCAGAGCAAATTATTTAAACATTCATTAAATATTCATTAAAACAACCGTAAAATGGATAATGCTTGTTTTATTTTTCATACCATTTTTTGTATTTATAAAATTATTCATCTTCATTATCCACAAAAAAATGAAGGTTGAATATGGATGAATGGACGAATGTGACTTTAAAAAAACGAAATTATCTAAACATTCATTAAATATTCAACCTCCATTCATCCATATTCAACCTTCATTTTTTTTGGATAATGAAGATGAATAATTTTATAAATACCAAACAAAAGAAGGTATGAAAAATAAAACAAGCATGAAGATGAAGATGATTAAACGCATGATACCTTAATCCCAAGGTATTCTATAGCTGCGTGATTCTACAACATAGCGAGTGTGACTATACAACATAATGAGTGTGACTATACAACTGAATATATGACCACAATGAGTGTACAGCTGCGTGATTCTACAACATAATGAGTGTGACTATACAACTGAAAGTGTGTGATCTTGCAATTCTGCAAGAACATTACGCACTAAATGACTAGTTCATCTTCAACATCTCCATCTTCAAGCTCCATTCATCCCACAAAAAAATAACAACTTCATCTTCAAACTTCATCTTGAAGATGAAGTTTTTCTCTTTTTTGTGGATAATGAAGATGAATAGTTTTATAAATACCAAAAAAAAGAAGGTATGAAAAATAAAAGAAGCTTGAAAAAGATGAAGATGATCAAAGATGAAGATGAAGAAGAAGCTTAAAAAAAGATGAAGATGATCGAAGTTTAAGCATAAACATACCTTGGTATGATGATCGGAGTCAGTGACGGAGTATGTTGTGTTAAAAATGGAGTATGATCGGAGTTGTTGACGGAGTATGGTCGGAGTTATTAATAGAGCTTATTTGATGAGGTTTTGTTAGAGAGAGATGAATTGAATTGAGGAAATGAATTGAAAAGGAGGAGATTGGGAAGGGTAATAGGCGGGAGAGTAGAGGAGAGAAGTAATGTAGTGATTGATTTGGCAGTCTTCCCTTCTTTTATTTTTTTAAATTGAAGGCCATTCATCCATCCATCTTAAGATGGATGGAAGGCCAAGATCAACACTAAGGGACTTCTAGGAAGTTACCAACTTCCTTGATCCCGTATATATAGAGTAAAGCTATTATGAGTCCTTCTCTATATATGAGTCCCTAAGTCCTTATCCCATCTATTGAATGGGAGGAGGATGGATGGACAAGATTCATCCTAATATTTGCATTTAAAAAAAAAAAGATATAGCATCCTAAAATAACTCCCATAATTTTAGGAAATAATAATATCATGTTCATTCACTCATTCATTCATTCACGTTACCACGTTCATCAAACCTAAAAAAACGCTTCCAATACCACGTTCATTCATTCATTCATTCAAATCTGTGCTCGACATCCCGTTACTATGGATTCAATGATCGCGACATCTTCATCAACTGTTGATAAGCAATTCGTGGAATACAACAATGGTGAGTTTCAATATTGCTTTCATGTTTTGCGTCAATTTTATTCATTTCATTCATCATAGATTCATATCAATGGGTCATTGCTCTCGTGTTAGTATAGATTCCAGATTTTTATGTTTACTATTTAGGTTTTTCATAATCTTCACTGCTACTATTGTTTTGTTTTCTATTGAAGCAGACACGATGTTGACGTAACATAATTTCTGAGTTACAGTAACTCTAATTTGTAATTAGAGTAACACACACTGAACATCGAGAAAAGGTTTCTGAGGATGATGTTAAAGTAACTTACTATACGGGTTAGAGTAACTCAACTTAGGAGTTGAAGTAACACATGGGTTGCATGGGCGTAACGTTGTTTAATTTTTTGCAGGTGGAATTGGCAAAGACGCGAATGCTGAGGACAACAATGGTGAGTTTCCGATATTGCTTTCAGGTTTTGCGTCAATTTTATTCATTTCATTCAGCATATATTCATATCAATGGTTCATTGCTCTCGTGTTAGTATAGATTCCAGGTTGTTATGTTTATTATTTAGGTTTTTCTTAATCCTCACTAATACTATTGTTTTGTTTTCTATTTTTCTTAAACCATCTAATGATGAGGATGAGGTGGGTGAAGTAGATGAAGACGACGAAGAAGATGAAACTGAAGAAGACTCTGAAGAAGAGGAGGAGGAGGAACAAGTGTTCTGAGCATACTTGTATTTTTGGTCATTCTGAGAAGTTGTTTTTTTTTTGTTTACAAGAACAACTGATTTTTACACATTTTTTACACATAATGATGTGCAACGTTCCAGTTAACTCTATATTTAATACATGTGATTTTTGTTAGAGTAACATCTCAGATGTATTGCAGTAACCCCATTTGTTCCTTAAAGTAACAGACATAAAGCATAAAAGTAACTGAGTATAACATCGTTGTTTACCATTCATTCTTAGATTAACCCCAACAATTCCTTATAGTAACATCATTTGTTCGTTAAAGTAACAGCTACAATGCGTTAGGGTAACAAATTTTTTTTGCTAGGGTAAGAACCCCAATCCCTGATGACGAAACCAACTTTGTAATGCGGGTTAACAACCTTCTTTCTTAGATTAGCATCATTCATTACCAAAGTAACAATATTCGTTCCTTAAAGTAACATATATAATGCGTCAGAGTAACTGGTGATAACAGCGTTGTTTAACCATCATTATGAAAATAACATCGTTCATCACTTAGAGTAACATCATTTATTCGTTAAAGTAACACCTACAATGCGTCGGTGTAACACCCTGATTATGAGACCAAATTTGTATCCTGGGTTAACATCATTCACTCTCACAGTAAAACCAATCGTTCCTTAGATTAACAGGAACACTGAGTCAGGGTAACAGAGTTTAACAGCAGTATGCCATTGGTGATAATCAAAATACCAATGGACATAAACACTATCAAAAGGATACAAAGCAATATTCGTAATTAGAAAAAAGATGACATAAATTCATTAGAAACCTTATTTTTTTCGACCCTTGGTTGGCTTGCTCTTGGGACCGTCGATGAATTTTTGTCTCGCTTCCACATACTTGTCTACGTTATCAATCAACCGCGATCGTAAACAAAAAGGTTAAGATGTGGAGAATATGACTGCAACAATTTTTGAAGAGGACGGTGTATGCTTGTGAGGAAGATTGAAGATTATATAGAGGAAGGTACCGTATGCTAGTTTGTGAGGACGATTGAAGATTACAAAGAGGAAGGGTTTTGAATTTTGAACAATATTGATTAATTATGAAGATGTTAGGGTTGTGTGCGTGAGTGATGATGGCAGGATATTGGTTAACGTAAGAAAGAATTTGATGAGAGAGGGAAATAGTTATTTGGTAGAGGTAATTAAAGAGATTTGATTTTATTTACCTTATTTACTATTATTTCTTTATTTCACCTCAACCAATCACAACCATCCATCTTCCATTGCATCAATGGTCCAAGATTGGACTCAATGTATAGAGAATGACTCACTTGATTCTTACTCTCTCTCTCTCTCTCTCTCTCTCTATATATATATATATATAGAGAGAGAGAGAGAGAGAGAGACTCTCTCTCTCTATATATATATATATATATATAGAGAGAGAGAGAGAGAGAGATGGGTTCCGGTGACACAAGGTAACTCCTTACATCAGTTAAGACATAATGTGGACCATTAGATTAAATCTAATCCAACGATCCATATTAAAAATAACCTACGGAGAAGATTAGATAACAATCAACCTTATCACCCCATCTAATCAAATTATTTTTCTCCTTCACCCTTGGGGACCCACCTCTCTTCTAATCATTATTTTATAATCTTAACCCAACACTTTTCTCTCCCACCCTCCATTACATATGCTATCCATTTTTTGGATTACTACTCCTACTATTTTTCATTGACTTTTTTCTTAATTTACTTACTATGTTAATATTACAATTGTATATATATATTTCATTATTTGGAAGGACATACGTTAATAATTTAATCTAAGATCAACTTCATTGATTTATGGGTTATGTTGGGTGATTCATTCTTTGTTATGATTTTAACGATGATCGATGATGATTATAGTTTAAATTTTATTTTAGAAAATATTTTTATATATGACTAAAATATTCATTATGTACACTACTAAACTTACTATATTACTATATACATAAAAAAACTGCTATGTACACTACAAAAGTTATTATATACGCTACTAAACTTACTATATATATACACACTTAAATATTCATTATATACAGTAAAATAATAGTTATCTACACTAAAAAGTTCATATAATTATATTTATATAATTATTTGATTTTGTAAAATATTTTTAAATACACTAAATTTTTTATTATATACACTTAAATTGTGTTTATGTAGACTAATATTATTTCAATATATCCAAAAATAATTGTACACTTAATTAAGAACTCAATATATATATATATATATATATATATATATATATTGTTCCGATAACGGAAACAATTCACCCGGCCTTGGATCCGGGTTGTTTAATTGAATTAATAGTGGACAATTGGACGTTTGACTTCCTTGAACCTCTCCTTCACCTCGCTCCCAGAGCCGGACCTTCCCGGTGGAGTCGGCCTGCTCCCTGCACAGTGAACGCACAGGGCCTCGGAGGTTGTCCGAGGGAACCCTCTCCGATGCCTAAGTCAGTCCGTGAAATGCCTTGAGAGACCTAGTTCGTGAGGAGCTAGGTGGCGTTTTTTGGGAGTAAGGGTCTAGAGAGAGAAAATCTAACCCCTCTCATGTGGGAAATGGGGAGGTATTTATACCCTCCCACAAGAGAGAGAAGGGGGGAGAGGAATGGTTGGATAGAGAAGTGACAAGTGGCGGCTTCTCATCCATCCATTCCCCATTACCTTAGGCAAAATGACGAGAGGGCCCCTGGGGGTCCTGGCCCTGTTGGCTAGGGATTCTCCCAGGGCAGTCAGTCTTCAGGCAGGGAGCCGCCAAGTTCTGACAGGCTGGGTTGGCTTGTGTTCTCAGCAGCTGACGGCCAACCTTTGTGTTTTATGCTTCTTGTTCTAATTTCTTGCTAGGAGACGGTCTTTCAACTCCTTGACAGGGACCGTCTCAGGGCTTGCCTAGCAGGCGGCTAATTGACAGGCGGCCCACCCCAATCAATTGGCCTTCGTCAGTAGGAGGGAAGTGAGACTTCTCTTCTGCTGGCGACTCTTGCTTGGAAAGGGGTTGACTTCCATTGTCTGTTGCAGCATTTAATGCTTCGCACCTTCCCAAGGAACTTTGCACTGCTCATGTCAGGTATGCAAAGAGGTGAGAGCGCTTTTGTAATGATTACACTTCTCTTCTGGGCGGATTTTGGGGAACTGTGAGGAGTTCCTGATTGGTGGCTCTCCTCCCAGGGTGGTTGGAGCGTTCATTAATGCCGCGCTTCCTTTTGTATAAAATCCTCAAATTCCTTTATCATTTGTGCTTCAACCCATCCTCAACCTTTCCATTTTCTTTGTCTTAAACATGGCTTGGATCAAGAAAAGCGTAATTCGCCGTGGGGTCAGACATGTTACCTTCATCTTTAGAGGGTTTTGGAGGCTCCGATACGCTCGGGCCGCTCATTTAGCTGTTCGCCGGAGTCGCTGTTCACGACTTCACTTCCGTCGGAGGAGTCAGAAAGCCTCCATTAGGATGGGCAAACGCCCTAGGAGGTCCTCGCCTCCGGCTGCGCCTAGGTTTAGGCGCTGCTCCCAGGGAGGGGGCTGTTATGATAGGGGATGCCATGAATGCTTTCCATGGCTGCACCCTGAACAATTTGGCCCCAACTCTGACACCGATTCTTCCTTGGCGTCGGGTCCCTCTTCGCCTGTGAAGAAGACAGGCTGTCGCACCTGCGACGAGTCCCGAGCTGTTCCCTTTGGAAGGGACTGGGAAGACAGCAGCCATGACTCTGATGACAGCGAGGGTCTTGGCTGCCTGAGCGACAGGGATGGAGACGGGGCCTCTGATGACCCTTTTCAGGGTTCCCCAAGCTGGGACTGGGGTTCGGCTCTTGGGAGTCCAGGCAGCCCTGGGGATTATTCTCCAGACTTGGGCGATGATTAGACCTGCGTGGCAGGGTGTTTGGTTTCTGTCGGGCCGGAATTTTTTGTGCCTTATGTATTTTTCTTTTGTATCCGTCCCACGATGTAGCTTTCCTTTGCAGGGTTTCAATGAAATGAATATTTTGTGTATTTGAATTTATAATGTGAGTTATTTTTTTTATTTTTATTTTTTTTTGAATGAGGTCGTTGATTGACCTTTCTCTCTGACGTTTCTGTTTATCGAGGCTCTTCTTGAAAAAGGTGAGCAGTTGGTGTTCAGTACGTGACACGTGGACAATCCTCGAGGGTTTTGTCAGGGGATTCGTCTTTCAAACTTCTTTGGGCTTTATATAAACCCTTCTCTCCCTCCATTCTCTCCTTTTACTCTTCTTGATATTTTATACCCCATAACACTTTTTCGAATCTCTTTCATTGGCCGAGCGTTTTCTTTTTAAGGAGCAAGGAACACTTCTTGTCGCCGTTTCCAGCAACTTCACCAGCGTCCTTAGGTTAGAACTTTCGAATCTCTCGCCTCTTTTCTTCCCTTCCATAGCCTATATGTCGCGAGTCCATCCCCTTTCCCTTCATTCTTTACTCGGGAGAACTAGCGGCGGCGACGGTAGCCGTCCTGACGTTGCTTCTTCCTCCGGGGTTGACCCCAGGGAGGAAGAAGATCATCACAGGGGAGAGGGTGCTGAGTCACCCGAGCCGGCTCCCTTTGATGTGATTGATTCTGATGACGAGGCCCTGGAGGTGGACCCTGCCAGGGTCGCCGGCCCCCTTATCCGTAGGGAGAAAGGGAGGACCTACTTCTTGGATAAAGAAAAATATGTGGTTCCCCTTCAGACCTATCCTGAGGCTAAGAATAGGGACCTGATCTTGGAGTATAACGCGGCTAAGGCCATTGAACAGTTTTATAATTTTGGGGAGGGGTACACAGTGGTAGTCCCTGGGGAGAAGGACACGGTGTGCTGTCCCCCAGAAGGGTGTGTAGCTGTCTACCATAAGGCCCTAGAATTCGGCCTGCGATTCCCGTTGCATCCCTTCCTGAAGGAAACTTTTAGGAGGATGAACGTTGCCATTGCCCAGCTGACTGCAACGGCCATTAGAGCATTAGTGGCCTACACCTGGACCTGCCTTTTCCATGGCGAGGGGCCTTATATTGACGCCCTTCGCTTTATGGTTGGCCTCCAAATGGTGTCTTCATCTGGGGGGGATGGCTCCCCTGGTTACTGGTCTCTGCTGAGACAGAAAAAGTACGCCTTGGTCTGGCCGGCTATGAGCAGCCTTAAAGACTGGAAAAATAATTTTATATACGTCCATAGCGCGTCAGGGTGGAAAATTCCTAGACATTTTAGGAACCATGTCCATACCCGCATGGAGACGCGTGAGGAGTATCACCCTCGCATTGGGGGGAAGGCTCTGGAAGTCAGGCTGAGCGAGAAGGAGAAGATTTTGATAAAAAAGTTTGAAATTGTGGCGGATAAACATGGGAACTTTGGCCCCGTTTTCTGGCTCCCTCATGCGGAGCTTATTACGACAGACGAGTACTTGCTTCCCGTGGGCCTGATTCCTGGCCTTGAAAGTAGTTCTAGGGTTTTCTTGTTGTCACGATTTTCCAGGGATTTTATTTCTCCCTGCCTTTTAGATGACCGCCTTTCTTTTCCTGCAGATTCCTACACTTGGCGCTGGACCAAGAAGCAGGTCAGAAGGCTAGGCTTGAGCGAGGAGTTGCACGTTCTTTCAAAGCGTCCTCCCCTTCCTACAAATTTTCGGAAGGGAAGCAAGGCCCTCATGAAGCTTGTAAAAGATTTTGCTGCTGGCCGAAGATTACCTCTCCCACCTCGGCTGCCTTCGTCGAAGCCGGCGACTCCTACCCCCAGCATTCACGAAGGAGAGGCGGAAGTTACTTCAGGAGCTACCCCTTCCCCTAATCAGAAACAGAGTGCCTCCCCGGCTGGCCCTCGGATTTCGCTGGGATCACAGCCTGGAAATTCCGAGGGGACGGGAGAGAGCATTCCCTTGGAATTGAGGAGAAAAAGGGGGAGGGAGGCTCCAAGTGCTGACGTGGTGGACCTGGAGGCGGATGTTGCTACTCCTGAGGCGAAACGCCCGGCATGCGAGCCTTCAAGTACTCCCTTTCCAGAGGAAAACGCAGAGTTTCATTATGCGGCCGGTGACAGTGTGGATGTGTCAGGCCTGCTTTCTGACTCTGGAAACGTCTTGGCTGATCGTCTTACAAAAATGGTGACCTCCACTTCTCATCAAGTGCTCCAATACATACAACGTACCTCCAAGGTTATGCTGGCCTCTGCGGAGCTGGCCGCTCTTGGCCGCCTGAGTGATGAGGAGCTGACAGTTACTCCTGGGGCCCCTCCTCCCGACCGCCTGGCCATGATAGAAAGGGATGTCTCTTTGATAAGCTCTTTGAAAGATAAGCTGACAAGGCTGGAGGGAGAGTTGGAGGGGACTAGGAAGCAGGCCGATCAATGGAGGCTGCAGGGGGAGATGGCTGTGAAAGAGGTTGCTAAGTTAGAGGCTGATTTGAGGGAGAGCCGACAGTCATTGGATCGAGCCAATCTATCCTTAGCCGAGGCGGGGCACTTAAAGGGGAGAGTGGCTGATTTGGAGGAGCAGCTGTCAAAGGCCAAGTCGTCCTTTGAGGAGGCAAAGGGGGAATGGACGAAGGAGAAGGAGACTCTGGCTGCAGAGACTGAGGAAGCGGTGGGCGCCAGCTTTGTGAGCGGCGCCAACTCTTCTCTGGAATTGGTGATGGAGGTGATAGGGGAGATGTTCCCTGCTTTTGATGAGGACGCCTTCCGGAGCCTCTATTCCGCCAAGGATGAAGCCCGGGTGAACAGGCAGCCTGAGGCAGACGCCAACGCTCACCAGGATGCTGCGTGACGCTCCTTCTCTTTTACGAAAGCTTTTACCCTCTCGTACTGAGGCAGTTTTTATGGCTGTTCTGTAATATTTTGCTACTCGGTTCTTTCTCTGACTTTGTAAAGACTTTTCCACCCTTCGTGGGACTTGTTCTGTGGGATATTTCTTTCTTTTTATGGCAAACTGTTTAAAAATTCAGGGACTCTTTTTTTTTGTTTAATCGTCTGCCATAGCATGCCCCCGGTTTTTGATCAAAAGTCCAGAGGGCCGTGCCCTGCCTGCCTAGGGGTAAGCGGGGCGGCTTTTGCGTTTTTTATACAAGGTTGGGAGGTCTGCCCCCAGCTCTTGTTAGACTGGCCTATCCCTGGCTCTTCATTCAAAGTCCAGGGGGCCTGCCCCCTGCTCGCCTAGAGGTGAGCAGGGTAGCTTTTGCGTTTTTTATACAAGGTTGGGGAGACGTGCCCCCAGTCCTTGTTAGCCTGGCCTGTCCCTGGCTTTTCGTTCAAAGTCCAGGGGGCCTGCCCCCTGCTCGCTCAGAGGTGAGCAGGGTGGCTTTTGCGTTTTTTATACAAGGTTGGGGGGCCTGCCCCCAGTCCTTGTTAACCTGGCCTGTTCCTGGCTTTTCGCTCAAAGTCCAGGGGGCCTGCCCCCTGCTCGCCCAGAGAAGAGCAGGGTAGCTTTTGCGTTTTTTATACAAGGTTGGGGGGCCTGCCCCCAGTCCTTGTTAACCTGGCCTGTCCCTGGCTTTTCGTTCAAAGTCCAGGGGGCCTGCCCCCTGCTCGCCCAGAGAAGAGCAGGGTAGCTTTTGCGTTTTTTATACAAGGTTGGGGGGCCTGCCCTCAGTCCTTGTTAGCCTGGCCTGTCCCTGGCTTTTTGTTCAAAGTCCAGGGGGCCTGCCCCCTGCTTGCCCAGAGGTGAGCAGGGTGGCCTCTGATTTGCGTTGGGGGGTTCACTTTACCCAATTTCGGCAACAGGGGGGCCTCCCCCTATTACCCCCTGCTCGTTTGTGTGTGAAAGACGCGAGTGTGAACAGGCAACGAGTATAAATCTGTATCTTCTCATTTCTCTTAAAATTTTCTTTTTGACATTGGGGTGGTCGGAGCCGTCGACATTTTTGATCGTCCTCCGCCTTTTTTAGTAAAAGTAAAAACTGCCTGTATTCTTGTTCAGACGTAATATTTCTTTAGTGTGTCTGCGTTCCAGTGAGCGTGTAGCTCTTGTCCCTCCAGGTTGGCTATCTTGTACGTGCCTGGTCCCAGAACCTGAGTTACTTGGTATGGGCCCTCCCAATTGGCACTCAGCTTTCCATGTTCTCTTGACTTCCCAACCGCCTGCGTCTTTCTCAGAACCAGTTCGCCCGTCTGGAAGTTCCTTTGTCGCACCTTGCTGTTGAAAGCTTTCCTCATTCGCTGCTGGTAGGCAGCGATGTTGGTACTGGCTTCCTCCCTTAGTTCATTTACTAGGTCTAAGGCTTCAACCATTGCAGCTTCGTTTTCAGCCTGGTCGTACTGCAGGGAGCGCAGGGAGGGGATTCTTGTCTCAATCGGCAATAAAGCCTCTGCTCCATACACCAGGCCAAATGGGGTATGGCCCGTAGACTCCTTTCTGGTAGTTCGGATGGACCAGAGTATACTGGGGAGTTCATCAGCCCACCTACCTTTGCAGTCATCCACCATTTTCTTCAGGCCGTTCAGGATTTGTTTGTTGGCTGCTTCTGCCTGTCCATTGGTTTGAGGATGACAGACAGCTGAGTAGGCGACTGAGACGTTGTGGCTTTCCAGCCAGATTCTTAGTGGATCATTATCGAACTGCCTGCCGTGGTCAAATACCAGCATCTTTGGTAGACATTTCGCCAGATCACCTTCCTGACCGCCGGCTCAGTGATGTTGGGCACTGCTTCAGCCTCCACCCACTTGGTGAAGTAGTCTATGGCGACAATTAAGAATTTTCTGCCCCCTGTGGCCACCGTGAAGGGTCCTAGAATGTCCATCCCCCATTGAGCAAAGGGGATGGGAGATAGGATTGGCCTGAGCTCCTGGGCCGGGGCATGGATCGATGGGGCAAAGAGTTGGCATTTTCTGCATTTCTGGGTCAGGCTCTTGGCATCTGCCAGCATGGTAGGCCAGTAGTAGCCTGCCCTGAGGGCCTTGTGGGCCAGCGACCTCCCACCAATGTGATGTCCACAAATCCCTGAGTGGATATCATCCAATACCTCAGCGGCCTGATCCGCCCGTAGACATTTAAGCAGGGGATAAGTAAAAGATTTTTTGTAAAGTTCTCCATTAATGAATATGAACCAGGCTGCTTTAGCCTGTATCTTCCTCTTTTGTAATGAGTCTGATGGTAAGATACCATGCCTCTTGTACTGGATGAAGGGAGTCATCCAGCTTTCCATCTCTTCTTCCACGGCATTAATCGTTTGACAGGGATTAGTAGACTTCTCGTGTAAAACGTCGACCCATACTGATCTCCGGATGTCCTGCAGACTGGAGCTTGCCAGTTTTGACAGGGCATCTGCTCTGTTGTTCTGGGATCGGGGGATTTGTTTGACCTCATATGATTTTAGGCCGGACAACTCTCCCTTCACCATCTCCAGGTATGCGGCCATTGCTTGGTCTCTTGCTTCGTATTCTCCATTGATTTGGTTGGCGATGAGCTGGGAGTCTGTCGCCAAGACAATTCGTTCTGCTCCTGCGGCTTTAGCTAGCCTGACGCCTGCGAGTACTGCTTCGTACTCTGCTTCATTGTTTGATGCTGGGAAAATAAATCTGAGAGCATGCTCAAAGTCAGTCCCTTCTGGGCTGGTTAGTACGACGCCCGCGCCTGCGCCATTGGCTGTCGAGGACCCGTCAGTATACACGATCCATTCCTGGGCAGGGGCTTCTTCCTCCCCTGAATGGGAGCACTCAGCCAAAAAGTCTGCCAAAGCTTGGGCCTTGATGGCTGTTCTTGGCTGGTAAGATATACCTAGCCCACTCAGCTCAATTGCCCACTTCAATAATCTCCCTGATTTTTCAAATTTTTCCAACACCTTTTCCAGGGGTTGGTCGGTGAGGACTACGACTGGATGCGCGTCAAAGTAGGGTCTGAGCTTTCTGGCAGCAACTATGACCGCGTAGGCGGCTTTTTCAACCATGGGATAATTCTTCTCAGCTGCCCCCAGCGCATGACTCACAAAGTATGTAGGTTGCTGGGCGCCTGCCTCTTCTCGTAGGATGACTGCGCTGACAGTTATATTGGTCACTGCAATGTAGAGAAAAAGTTTCTCTCCTGCCACTGGTCTTGCCAGGGTAGGGAGCCTCTTAAGATGGTCCTTCAATTGCTCAAAGGCCTCTTTCTGTTCGTTCTCCCACTTGAACTGTTTATTCCCTTTCAGTATCTTGAAAAAAGGAGTGGCCTTGTCTGCTGATCGGGCAACGAATCGTGCTAAGGCGGCCATTCGACCCGTCAGGCGCTGGATGTCCCTAATGGTTTTTGGGCTCAGGAAGGTCTAGAACTGCCTGAACTTTTTCAGGGTTGGCGTCTATCCCCCGTGAACTGACCAAGAACCCTAGGAATTTGCCGGAACGGACTCCAAATGTACACTTTTTCGGATTAAGTTTCATTTTGTAGGCGCGCAGGGAGCAGAAGGTTTCCTGCAAGTCTATCAGGTGTTCTTTGTCCTCCCTGCTTTTCACGATGGCGTCATCAACGTAAGCCTCGATGTTTCTGCCTTTTTGTTTCTCGAACACTTTATCAACCAACCGCTGGTACGTAGCCCCTGCATTTTTGAGCCCGAAGGGCATCATCTTGTACATGTAAGTACCCGAACTAGTGATGAACGCACACTTCACCCTGTCTGGCTGCCACAAGTATACTTGATGATACCCTGAAAAGGCATCAAGGAAGCTCAGCATGGTGTAGCCACTGGTGGCGTCTACCAGTTGATCGATTCGGGGGAGTGGATAGCAGTCTTTCGGGCAGGCCTTGTTCAGGTTTGTAAAGTCGACGCACATTCTCCATGCGCCTGACGACTTCTTGACCATAACAACATTTGCCAGCCATTCTGGGTAGTCGCAGACTTCAATAAAGTCTGCTTTCAAGAGTTTGTCAATTTCTTCCTTGATTGCTGCGTCCTTTTCCGCAGACATGTTTCGTTTCTTCTGTTTTACAGGGCGAGCATCCATGCTTACATTCAGCTTGTGAACGATGCATGATGGATCAACGCCGGGCATCTCGTCTGCAGAATAGGCAAATACGTCTTTGTTCTCCCTCAGTAGTTTGACCAGTTCGGCCTGGTAGGATTCCTCTAGGCCTGCTCCTACCAGGACCTGTCTTCCTGGTTCCAAGTCCACCAGCATACTTTCGCCCCCTGGTTCCAGGCGGTCGGGCGCCGGGTGCTCGACTGGGACTTCGCCTTCCCTGCGGGGGGAGCTGTCAGCTTTTCTTTTTCCTTTTCTGTCTCTCTCGTGTTCTTGTAGGGCCACGGAGTAGCATTGTCTGGCTGACTCCTGGTCCCCACGTACCTTTCCTTCCTGCCCGAAGTCAGTGACATACGCGATGGTGAGAGCCCTGATGGAGATGGCCGCCTCGATTTCGTCCAGAGTGGCCCTGCCAATCAGGGCGTTGTAGGCAGATCTTGCATCCACGACAACAAAGGTTGCCCTGACATTCCTGGCTGTAGAGCCTTCCCCGAAGGTTACAGGCAAGTCAATGACTCCCATGGGCAACACGCCTGCCCCACTGAATCCATACAGCGATCCGGGAGCAGGTCGCAGGTGCCTTTTTTCCAGGCCCATTTTTTCGAAGGCGTCCTTGTACAATAGATTTGTATACGCGCCTGTGTCCACCATACACCTTCGCACAATATAGTTGCTGATCTCTAGGGACAGCACCAAAGGATCACTGTGCGGATATACCACGCGTCCTGCATCATCAGGGGTGATGCTTAATGTCACTCCCCTTGGACTCCCTGCTTTCTCAGCATAGCAGATCTGGTTCCTTAGTTCGCGCATCTGTCTTTTTTGGCCTCTTCGACTGAGCTGGCCTTCGGTGCCCCCTGAAATTACATGGATCACCATGCGGTTTTGCACTGACCCTTCGGGTTTTTCAGACACTTCCTTCTGAGACTTACTTTTAGCTGCGTAGTTGGCCAACCATCCGTTCCTGATTAATTTCTCAATTTCATCCTTCAGGTGACGGCATTCTTCGGTGGTATGGCCTATACAGTCGTGGAAAGTGCAGAATTTCTTTGGGTCGCCTTTTGGGCTGCGAGGTTTGTTTGGGCGGTTCCATTTGGCAGTTTCTTTTTCCAGTTCGAAGATTTCCGCCCTGGATTTGTTCAGAGCGGTGTAACTGTCGAATCTGGGTTGGTAGACTGGGCGCTCCTTCTTGGGAGTGTCTCCCTCTTCCCTTTGCTTGCCTGGCTCACTTCTGCCCCTTCCACCCTGCGGTCCCCCTTGAGGCTTTGCTTGGCCTGCAGGGGTGTCCGTCAGGCCGTGGAACTCCTCCTGCAGAATGAACCCTTCAGCAATCTTCCTGGCCATGGCTAGGGTTTCTGGCTGGGCCCTGATCATCTGGTTTTTCATTTCCCCTGGAAGTAGGGAGATTGTCAGGGCGTAGGCGGCAGTGGAATCGTCGATCTCCCTAACCTGCTGGTAGGATAGATCGAACCTTCTCATGTATTCTCTCACACTCTCACCCTTTTTCTGTTTCAGGGTCATGAGATCGAAACGGGTAAGGCGTCTTCTCTTATTTCCGGCATACTGTTCGAGGAAAATTTCAGCCAACTCTGCGGAGGTCTCTGAACCACCCCTGCGCAAGCCCCACCAGGGTGGTAGGGAAGACTTTGCACCAGATGGCATCATCTACGTCATACATGCCCATGTGGCTCTCAAAGGCTGCCAGGTGGTCTTCAGGGTCTGTTGTCCCGTCAAATTTGATGGTGGGCATTTTGATTTTTGGAATGGGGTACTCTTGTACCTCAGGGTGCAACGGGGTTTTCGTGGGCCTGCCTACCAGTCGTGACCTGCTTTCCCCAGACTGGTTACCGTGAGATTCCCATTGTTTATGGGTCGGTTTCCTCGTACTGGGGGAGCGGTGCCTCGGTGGCGGTCTGCTAGCTGCCTCATCCTCTGTTCCCGAGGAGGCCTGCCTGGGCCTCTTCCTCTGGGAGTGGCAGAGGTTCTCACCCTGATGGTACCTGGACTCGAGCGGTTGTCCCCGGTTGAGTCTGGATTGCAGGCTTTGGGATAAGCCGGGGGCTGACTGTTCCTTGGCCGCAGGTGTTAGTCTGGAGAAAACTCCGCCTGGCCTCTCTCCTAAGCGTTTTGACACAGGCTCCCTGGGCCTCATGCGCTCCTGTAATCCTTGAGATAAGCCTCCCTGCCCTCCAGACGCCGATTCTGTTGTGTGAATAGAGAACGCCTGCTGGACAGGTGGCTCTGGATTGCCAGTGGTAATGCGCCTCTGCACATGCGTATACATTTGAGCTGTTCTTCTCGCTTTTCTCTGAGCATTTCTGGCGGCGGTCCGCCTCGTGCCCCCGGCCTCGTCCCTGCTGACTGGGGACGGTTGCCTGGGAGCCGATGCGACCCTGCCCACCTAGTCCTCAGGTGTGAATTCCTGATCCAGCATCGCAGAGAAGAACGCGGCCGCCTGTGCCATCTGAGCTGGGGTCAGATTGAGAGCACGTCCTGGGCGTGCCCCCAGCTCGGGTGTCACAGCAGTGTTAGATCCACCGAGGGGATTGGTTCCCCCTACCCCCAGGATTGTGGCAGGAGGAACCCTCTCCGACAGCGGCATACCGTACAGGGGGGTCACCGGAGGGACCGTCGGACCCGCTCCTGCACTGGCATCAACGATTTCTGGCATGATTGTGTTTAATTTTGTGGTTATGAGTGGTTGATTTTAGTGGGTAACTCGTGAGCACAACCGTAAGTTCCCCACAGACGGCGCCAAATTGTTCCGATAACGGAAACAATTCACCCGGCCTTGGATCCGGGTTGTTTAATTGAATTAATAGTGGACAATTGGACGTTTGACTTCCTTGAACCTCTCCTTCACCTCGCTCCCAGAGTCGGACCTTCCCGGCGGAGTCGGCCTGCTCCCTGCACAGTGAACGCACAGGGCCTCGGAGGTTGTGCGAGGGAACCCTCTCCGATGCCTAAGTCAGTCCGTGAAATGCCTTGAGAGACCTAGTTCGTGAGGAGCTAGGTGGCGTTTTTTGGGAGTAAGGGCCTAGAGAGAGAAAATCCAACCCCTCTCATGTGGGAAATGGGGAGGTATTTATACCCTCCCACAAGAGAGAGAAGGGGGAGAGGAATGGTTGGATAGAGAAGTGACAAGTGGCGGCTTCTCATCCATCCATTCCCCATTACCTTAGGCAAAATGACGAGAGGGCCCCTGGGGGTCCTGGCCCTGTTGGCCAGGGATTCTCCCAGGGCAGTCAGTCTTTAGGCAGGGAGCCGCCAAGTTCTGACAGGCTGGGTTGGCTTGTGTTCTCAGCAGCTGACGGCCAACCTTTGTGTTTTATGCTTCTTGTTCTAATTTCTTGCTAGGAGACGGTCTTTCAACTCCTTGACAGGGACCGTCTCAGGGCTTGCCTAGCAGGCGGCTAATTGACAGGCGGCCCACCCCAATCATATATATATATATATATATATATATATATATATATATATATATATATATATATATATATATATATATAGAGAGAGAGAGAGAGAGAGAGAGAGAGATAGGTTCACATAAGGTCAACAACTCTTATAAGTTCATAAGTTTCAGTGTTAAAGTTACACAAAAATTGCTTAAAGTTACACGAGATAAGTGATAAAGTTGCACTTTATCACTTGAAGTGATAACAGTGCTGAATGTTATAGTTACATATCAATTTTGAACTAATGCAACTTTATCGTATGTCATCTGTAACTTTAATATAGACTTAATAACATATGGTGAACTTATTTGATCTCTTATATATATATATATAGAGAGAGAGAGAGAGGAAGGATCAAGTGAGTCCTTTTTTTTATTTTCAGTCCATGAGTCCTCTTTTGAGCCATTGATCTAAAGGAGATGAATGGTTGTGATTGAGTGTGGTAATTAAGGTAGTAACTACCATATTTTGGAAAAAAAAATAAGAAAATCCTCTCTCCTCCCTTAATTCTCTCCAGCCACTGAAACACATCACCTCACACTCAATTTTTTCATTATATTCAAACTCACCCGCGTAACTAAAACCCTTCACCTTCCTCATCCCAAACACATTCGCTCGACTTTTTGATTTTCTTCAAAACACATCCACGCATCCTCTCATCTTCAATCTCAAGCAAGGCTACATTGAAGCAGCTCCCTAACTTCAGCAAAGATAATCTTCAGGCAACATAATATAAGGTGACTCGCTAATATTCGATTGTTGTACTGAAGAACTAGGGTTTAGTTTATACTCGTATCTGATTTCATTAATTTTCTCGCTAATTATTGATTGATTTACTTTCCTGTGTTTGTGCCCTATAATTAATTGGATTCACTAAGGATTTTTGCGGTATCTGGGTTTTCATGTTTTCGTCTAATTGAATTCAATTGCATATTCAGCTGAACATATTTAGAATGTTATTCTAATGCGCATACTCAGTTACTGTAATAAAATTAATGTGTTACTGTAAGAGGTCGTTTAGTTATAGTGTTACATGTATGGTGTTATTTTAAAGACGACCATGTGTTACTGTAATGTAGAAGACGTGTTACTTTAACTCTCATCTTCGTGCTACTTTTGAATCCTAGTACTCTGGTACACTCAATTGTGTTGACGTGTTACTCTAATTCGCACCTTATGTTACTCTAACACTTTCTTTGTGTTACTTTAACGCTTATCAGGAACAAGGTGTGTTCGTGTTTGTTGGAGAACGTAGATAAGTATGTGGACGCGAGACAAAAGATCATCGACGGTGTGGACATGACGTAGGTCCACCCCGACGCGGCCACGCGCGGGTTTGGGTAGGCGAATGAATCTCGTGGTGAGATTGTTCTCAGGTTCGAAATTTAAGTCAAAATGGAGTCGCCACCAAATTTTGTGGTTATTCGGAACCATACGAGCCCACTCTATATCGTCATGGGCTGTACACAAAGTACGACCCACTTTGATTTCAGAGTTTATGGGGTTCATCCCTTTGCATTGCAATATCGATACCATTTAAACCGGCTTTCGTATATGAATGACTCTCGAGCGCCAATGGTTTCGGGCATCCGGAAACCAAGGTTCTAAGTAAGGGGTGAGGGTACGTGTTGGGAAGCCCACTAAGAACACCCAACCCCGCCCGCACATGGCGGCCTCTACTAAGACATCGTTCGTGTTCGTGTGCGCGCGCTAGTGAAACGACTAAATGATATGCAAACAACGTTTTCGGCTAAGCATGCGAATTAAATGTGAGCTACGTCATTTTAATGCATCTTGATTCACGTCAAAGTGATTTAGCATGTGATGTTCATTTGAATAAATAAATGGCAAACATCAAATAATAGAAAACTCGTAAATAAATTACAAATTACACGAGCGGAATACAACCCGGAATTCACAATACAACGAGCAACAAAATAGAATAATTGAATTATAAGCAGCAAATGTTAACTAGAAACGGACCCGTATATAATAAATATAAACTAGACCGTAAGTTGTGCAAATGGACGAACTTCGATTAATTACGCATTATATTGCGTATTAAGCGAAGGACGGAGATATGGAACCTAAGCGTGATGCTAGCCCGATCCCGAATCCCGATGCCTTGTCCCGACTTATCACATCGAGGAATAGAGTCTAAATTAATTATGTGTCGGATACGACTAAAGAGTCGTCGACACAAGATTAATAGTGCAAGACCGTCGATCAAAGTCGTTTTAAGTGATATGATATGCATGAGTTTTGAAAAATAGGATCACGTGATTGACTTTACACGTGTCGACTAAAAGTCGTAAAAAATGACGAGGCTCAAATGATGATCGAAGCGCTCGGATTTCCAGGCTCCAGGGTCCACTCGATCGAGTCATGACACGGACTCGGTCGAGTGTGCCTTTAAGGTGGCTACTGCTCGGTTTTTGGGGTGCTACTCGATCGAGTGGCCCATGGCACTCGTTCGAGTGCCCCCTATACGAGGCATGGCTCGTTTCGTTTTACTTGTTCAAAGTCGATGGTTGGCCGAGTTAAATAGAAATATTGCATGATTTAAATTTAACTCAGTTTTCGGTGCTATAATCGTGTACCATTACGCTTATAATACCGTCATCGGAATTTTATAGGAAAAGTTGTTATTGGATTGAAAAGATTTGATTAGTGACGAAATGGTGTTCCTCTGCGTCACAACATCGAAACTAATCCTAACGGATTATGTGATGTTGATATTCGCATCAACGGATTTCCCACTAATCTTAGAAATGGAGTCAAACGCGTTCAACTATGATCGACCACGATCACGTTACGCCCTTGAGTACGTTGGGGCGGCGCTCCTCGAAAGGGTGCCACCTCCGTCGTTGCTCGTAAAGGGATTAAACGGACTTTGGATGGTCGTCATAGTCAAACGTGTTAGGACCCGAATTTTAATATTATTATGTACATATACACATACACGGTATTAATTGTTAATGACGAAATTTAAATAAATAAATAAATAATGTTAGTGGTTAGAGTACATAAATAAAATGTTAGGTGTTAGAGTACATAAATAAAATGTTAGGTTGCGATAAATAAAATGTTAGTAGCAAAATTAAAATAATGTTAGTAACGGAATTAAAATGTTAGTGCTAATAATAATAATAATAATAATAATAATAATAATATACATATATAATCGAAAAAGAGAAAGGAGAAAGGAGATGTCGGGATTTGAATTACACCCTCAACCTACATGCTTAAATGGCCTCGGAAACGAACTCGTAATAGCGACGGGAGCGTGGGAGTGTCGAGATATGTAAGTAGAGTTATGGTGTATGTGTCTTTGATGAGTTTTTATCTCGGGAATTTGAATGTGTATATGTGTATGTAGATGGATGATTGAAAGGTGGTGAAGTTGTAGTGTAAAGTTGCAAAATGGGATGATTAGGGTTGAAGAAAACCTTGTTTTGAAGGTGGTAAAAGGTTGAAAAGAGTTGTGTAATGTGTTGGGGTGATGGGGTATTTAT
Source organism: Agrostemma githago (assembly GCA_958450325.1). NCBI lineage: Eukaryota > Viridiplantae > Streptophyta > Magnoliopsida > Caryophyllales > Caryophyllaceae > Agrostemma > Agrostemma githago. Next base: position 17,443,193 of record OY288247.1, on the reverse strand, counting down.
AGGGAAATACCCCGGTTTAGGGTCACTCGATCGAGTGGCGCGGGTGCACTCGATCGAGTGCCAGGTTCAAGCCCGGTTTGGTCGGTTCATAGGCTTACTCGACCGAGTGGGTGTGAATCACTCGATCGAGTGGGTGTGAACGGAGGGAGTGTAAATAGGGAAAGATTTGTTGACTTTTTTTGAAAGGATTTGGTTGTTGTGACTTGATTCATTTTGTGTATTTGGACATAATATGAGGCTGGTTCGTCTCGGGATTCGACTTTGACCGGGTTTTGACTCGGTCGCTAAAAGACGGTTTTATTTCCGGTGACGGTTTTGACCCAAATTAGTCTCATTTTACTCGGGACGACCCACTGGGCCTGAATTTGAGGTTGGTTTTGAGAGATTTGTACTCCGCTAAAAGCCCACGTTGGATACTATTGATTCCGAGTCCGTATTCGAGCGTATTAAGTCACGTTTACGTCCGATCATCATCGAGTGTTTTGTCGGGAACTGCTATAGACACTAGCAGGCAAAATGCGGGTGTCTACAGACGGTCCCAAGAGCAAGCCAACAAAGGGCCGAAAAATATAATGTGTCCAATGAATCATGTCATCTTTTTTCTAACTACGAATTAATGGTTTGTATTTCTTTAGATTTTTGTTATGTACATTGGTATTTTGACTATCACCAATGGAACAAAGCTGATAAACTCTGTTACAATGACTTTCTGTACTTGTTACTCTAAGTAACGACTGGTGTTACTATGGGAATGAATGAAGTTTACCCAAGGTACAAATGTGGTCTCATAATCAGTATGTTATATTGACGCATTACAACTGTTACTTTATTGAACAAATGATGTTACTCTAAGTGATTAATGGTGTTATTCTTATGTCTCATGGTTAAACAATGCTATTATCATCAATTACTCAGACGCATTATATATGGTTCTTTAAAGAATGAAAGTTGTTAATTTGGTAATGAATGGTTCTAATACAAATTATCCTCAGTTACTTTGGTAATCATTTGTTTAAACAACGATGCTGTCCTCAGTTACTTTCATGCATTTTGTCTGTTACTGTAACTGACCAAAGGTGTTACTCCAATAGATCTGAGATGTTACTCTAACCAAATACACATGTATTAAATAAAATATAGAGTTAATTGCAACGTAGCACATCGCTATGGGTAAAAAAATGTGTACAAAATCAGTTATTCGTGTAAACCAAAAAAAATATTCTTAGAATGACCAAAAACACAAGTATTCTCAAAACACTTGTTCCTCCTCCTCATCTTCCTCGGTGTCTTCTTCAGTTTCCTCTCCTTCGTCGTCTTCATCTACTTCATCCTCCTCATCCTCTTCAGTTTCGTTTGTCATGGTGCGCCATCTGTTTGCGAATCCCTCTACTTACGAGTTCAACGTTTGCGAATCCCTCTACCCGCTTCTTGCACATGTTGTATGTCCGCGTTGCGCCAATCTTCAGCTGAAAATAAGAATCAAGTGTTACTGTAAAATATTTATGTATGTTATTGTAGACTATTCGTGTTACACTTATGTTGTAATAGTGATACTGTAAAGATATGAATGTGTTACTGTAGCAAATTTAAATCTTCTATTCAGCATTCTATTTTCATTCTACGGACAATCTAACATTAATACACCCAGTTGTGTTACTCTTATCCTTAAGTACTGTTACTCTATAGGACCAGTGGTGTTACTCTAACAAAAGTAATTAAATTATGCACACATTGGTCGTGTTTCCACCCCTAAAAAATGGTGTTACACCTACCTTACACATATGTTATTCTATAAAAAAAATTGTGTTACTCCATACCAATGCTACCTGCAAAATAATTAAAAAACGTTACGCCCATGTAACATATGTGTTCCTCCAACTCATAAGTTGCGTTACTCTAACTGGTACAGTACGTTATTCTAACATCATCATCAAAAACCGTTTTTCAACGTTCAGTGTGTTACTGTAATTGCAATTAAGTATTACTGTAACTTAGAACGTATGTTACTTCAACGTCGTGCCTGCGTTAGTAGAAAACAAAACAATATTATCAGTGGATATCATTGAAAACCCGAATAACAAACATAAAACTCTGGAATCTATAACAATTAACCATTGATATGAATCTATGATGAATGAAATGACAATGAAAGCAATATAACCATGAAAATTGACGTAAAAAAAAGAATGCAAATTGACGCACAACGTATCCATGAATAAAAACTGAAGATGTCGCGCTTGTTATCAACGCAAAACGTGAAGAAAAAAATATCAAGACTCACCATTGTTATACTCGATTAATTGTTTATCAACAGTTGATGAAGATGTCGCGCTCGTTGAATCCATGGTAACGGGATTTCGAACTCAGATTTGATTGAATGAATGACGAAACATTATGATGGAAGCTTTTTTTTTAGGTCTTGATGAATGTGGTAACGTGAATGGATGAATGAACGTGATTGTGGGGTTATTGTTTCCTAAAATGATGAGAGTTATTTTAGGAACGTAAATCTTTTTTTTTTAATGCAAATACTTGGAAGCATCTTGTCCATCCATCCTCATCCCATCCAATGGATGAGATGAGGACTTATGAACTCATATAGAGTAAAGGACTCATAAGAGCCTTACTCTCTCTCTCTCTCTCTCTCTATATATATATATATATTAATTGAGTGCACCCACTCCTGACATAACAGCGTTGATGCACCCCTTCTCTTACGTAGCATAATAAAATGCATTCTAAAGCCTCATTTGGTTCATCCAGGTACTTATTTTCTGGAGTAAGTTGTATTTCTCAGGAAGTTACTTCCCACATCAACTTCTCTAGAATTTGCAATATTTATTTGGTTGACATCCTGGAATTCACACTTCCAATGAATTGAATTCCTGCATCTTGTTTGGTTGTCTCGACCTAATTCCCAATATTTTGTTTATAATGATTATTATGCTCTTTATTAATCAAGGGTATAAAATTTATGAAATAACATTTTTTTTCAACAACTTATGAAATAGCTTAAATTGTCTTCCACATGATATGCAGTCGTAACCAAATTACATCATCAACATAAAAAGAACGAACATTATTTTTAAAAAAACTTTCTGAGTTACATTATCATCATTGTTCCGAAAAAATCATTGTTCATGAAAATAAAACGCTTACTTGTGAAAGTTTGAAACTCTAGTAAAACATCTCAGACATTAGTAGTTCGGCTGACTGAGAATTAGTAGATGAAGAATTGAATGAAAAATCAGGGTTATAAAGTGAGAAATATATGAGTATATATATGGATAAAAAAGTCATTTGAAAGAAATCGGGATGTGAGAAGTGCAACTCACCGAGGGGGGATTGGTGAGCAACTTCCTACATCATGCAGGAATTGCAACTCATGGGGTAGTTTGAGTTCCCCCATTTTTTCACTTTTGGGGTAACCAAACAACTCTCCAGAAATGCAATTCATGAGATCTTGTACTTCCCGAGAAGTAGAAGAGTAACCAAACGAGGCCTAAGTTTTTGGAATTTCAACTACTAAAAATAAAAAGGGATATTTCCCACGGCACCCTCGAACATTGACACATTACACATGGTACCCCTCATTTTAAGTTTCTTCTTATGGTAACCTTGTGTTTTGCGTTTAGTGCCCATGGTACCCTTGATCAATTTTCTGTCATAACGGCGTTAAAAGTTAGTTTTGTTAAAGTGATTTTTTTGGGGTGAAATTAGTTAGAAAATTAATGAAATTCAAATTAAAATAGCTGAAAATTGAGGAAATGCTCATGGTATCCCTATGTTTTCAATATTTTAACCATGGTACCATTGTGTTTTCAATTTTTTTACCCATGTTACCCTTGTGGTTTCAATTATTTGTCCGTGGTACCCATGAATGAATTATAACCACAAGGGTACCATGGGTAAAGAATTGAAAATGCAAGGGTAAAATGGTTAAAACATTGAAAATACGGGGGTACCATGGACATTCCCTCAATTTTCAATTATTTTAATTATAAGTTCGTTAATTGTTCTAACTAATTTTTCCTCCAAAATAAATTAATCACTTTAACTAAACTAACTTTTAACGCCGTTGTGACAGAAAATTGATCAGCGGTACCACATACACTAAACACAAAACACAAGGTTACCATCAGAATAAACTTAAAATGAGGGGTAGCATGTGTAATGTCTTAAAGTTTGAGGGTACCGTGGAAAATATCCAAAATAAAAATTGATGATTTTCCTAAGTATATAATGACCTTCAGTTAATGTAGGGAGCAGAGCCGGTCCTGGACTTTTGGAGGCCTTGGGCAAAATATTATAACGAGACCCTCAAATAATCTTCATAGGCGGTTGTTTTCATTATCTTATTGATATCATCTTGTGGACATGACATAGGTCCACCCCGACGCGGCCACGCGCGGGTTTGGGGAGGCGAATGAATCTCCATATGAGATGGTCAAATTGAAATTTAAATCGAAGTTGGAGTCGCCACCGAATTTTATGGTTATTCGGAACCGTTCGAGCCCACTCTATGTCGTAGTGGGCCGTGTACAAAATACGGCCCATTTCCGATGTCAGAGTTTATTGGGCTCGTCCCTTTGCAGTTCGATACCGATGCCGACTTGAGCGGTTTATCGTATATTGAATGACTCTCGTTGCCAATGGTTTCGGACATCCGGAAACCACGGTTCTGAGTAAGGGGTGAGGGTACGTTTTGGGAAGTTCACTAAGAACACCCAACCAAATCTAAACTCTCGGATGGTGTTGTCAATTCAGCTTCTAAGGACTCAAGTTGATGTCCAGTATAGCCTCCAATAGACGCTTCACCCAGATCTTCATTTTGTCGAAGATCATCTTCAATCCTAATGCCCATTTCGGTAAGCACTGCAAAGTTTGAAATGCCGGCATACCTAAGATGGACGCGATAGAAAGGGAGGAGGTTGTTGATGAACGCCTCCACTAGTGTCTTCTCGTTGGGCTTGTCTACCAAATTTACACTTTCGGCCCTCCACCTTTGAAGGTACTTGGTGAAACCTTCTTTGGGCTCTTGGGCCATAACCTCCAGAGTACGCATCGTAGTCTGGATCTCGGTATTATCGGCATAATTCCGAGCGAACTCTGTTGCCACATCATCCCAAGTCTTGTACTTCTTGGAATCGAGTCTGTAGTACCAGGCTTTCGGGTGCTTCTCGAGGGAGGAAGCGAAGAGATGCTTGAACATGGTCGATTTGACCCCCTTAACAACCATAAAGTCCTTGAAAGCCCGAATATGGAGTACCGGGTCTTCCGTCTCGTCAAACATTGGTAAGCCCGTTAAGTTGAGGTTAGCGGGCAGTTCATCGGTAAAGGGCGAGTAGGTACGGGCATTTTCCGTGAGGATGGTGTTTCTGGTGGTCGAGTGGACCTGTTCTTCAAGTTTGCGAACGGCGCTGACCAGTTCAGCTATGGGCCCAGTAGTTTCATTCCTGACCTTAAGAGTCCTTTGTTCCACGGCACTCAAACGGGTGGCAATGGTCGTTTGTTCGGCCCTGATAACCGTCAATTGGGCTTCAAGCTCAGCTAGAGAGGTTGTCAATTGGTCCAAAGTTTCTTGCATTTTCTGGCGTCTGGTTACCGGTGGCTTGTCTGTAAGAATACCGCGTAATCAGAGAAGTTGCTTCGGAACTCAATTTCACCAAGGCACAGGAAATAGCGCGAGAGGAGAGACGACTCCAGTTTGACTCGGGCTAGACTCTCCTAAGACAAATGTGTAGGGTACGATTCTCGTAGTGACTGTGATTAATCACTCCGTCGGAGAATAGCCCCCAAGTGAGACTAAGGACTTTGATAGGACCCAGATGGTGTGACATCTAAGTGACTCGAAAGTGGGGTACGTGAGACAACACGTGCAAGACATGATCCTTAGAGCAACCGCGATTGATCGCTCTGCTGAGGGTAACCCCCGACTGGGACTGAAGACTTTGTTAAGACTCGAGTGAGTGACCCTTAGACGTAAGGACCGTGAACCTTTTGTTATAGGGCTATGCCTTGTAAAAGGTTGACTCGGAAAAGACACCTAGACGGGTGACTCGTGAAAAGGTGGGCCTTCCTCAGGATCCAACTATGTGGGTTGGGCCCTGATCGAAGGAAGGTTCACGTGGGGCATTCCCAGACATTAGACTCGATTGTGTAAGTGGACCAACCTTTGTAGGAGTATGTCCTACGTAGGTGGGCCTTGCCTTAGTAAAATAAGGCGGACTAGGATAGGGGGAAATTCGTGATGTAAGATCGACGGAGTTTCGACGCTAGGGACTTCAACGACTTATGACACGACCCGACACTGCAAAATACGGGAAGTCCTAAGAAGAGAAAGTTTTGAAATATGATATTTTTGAAAAGGCCCGAAAAAAATCGGGTAGAACCGGCCCTTTTTCGAGGAAAAAACGGAAAAGGTGGGCCGGGTGACGGTTTGAAAATTTTGAAAATAGCTTCGAGTTTTGAATTGGGCATAATACCGGCTAGAAAAAGGCTATTTTGAGTAAAATCATAAGTCCTAAGTTCGGTATATGTCCAAGGTTTTGAAATTGGATATTTTGAAGAAGGATGCAAAATTTTGAAAATGACGGTTTTTGAAAAAAGATGGGGATCAAAGTAGCACGTAGTCATGGAAACAGTATAATGACGCCATGTATGCTCTTAAGCTAAGTCTCGGTCAGTCTATAAGGGTCTATACCAGTGTACATAGCCTATCGAGAATCGGGGCGGACTCCCTAACTCGAGTTGAGATTAGGACATGCCGTAAAACCCATACGAATCGGCTAATGGACACCTTTGACATAACCAATTTGGACTATATCAATGGTATAGTGGGACGTCGGTCACCAGTACCGGCCCGGGAAAAATGGGGTTATGCATGAACCGTAAAACTAAAACGCGTATTTTACTAGTCAAACGATTTCTATTCGAGTCTCACCCAGAAGGACACCGAAGGTTATTAATGCATCAGTAAATCCCCAGCGGAGTCGCCAAATTATGGACATGGCATAGGTCCACCCCGACGCGGCCACGCGCGGGTTTGGGGAGGCGAATGAATCTCCATATGAGATGGTCAAATTGAAATTTAAATCGAAGTTGGAGTCGCCACCGAATTTTATGGTTATTCGGAACTGTTCGAGCCCACTCTATGTCGTAGTGGGCCGTTTACAAAATACGGCCCATTTCCGATGTCAGAGTTTATTGGGCTCGTCCCTTTGCAGTTCGATACCGATGCCGACTTGAGCGGTTTATCGTATATTGAATGACTCTCGTTGCCAATGGTTTCGGACATCCGGAAACCACGGTTCTGAGTAAGGGGTGAGGGTACGTGTTGGGAAGTTCACTAAGAACACCCAACCCCGCCCGCACATTAGCGGCCTCTACTAGGATATCGAATGATTTTTTAATACGCGCGTTAGTTGAACGATGAATGATATGCAAACATTGTTTTCCTAAGCATGTGAGGAATTGAACGGGTTGCTAAGTCGGTTTAATGCATGAAAAATTAACGTCAAAGTTGAATTTAGCATGTGAGATTCGTTTTAGCATAATAAAACAAATGATGAAAAAGAATGAATTTGCTACAAGATGAACAAACGAGTTAGTATCGATTTGTGAAGAAATAATATAGCAAACATGATGAATATGCAAGATCGAGAAAATAAACATTAGTCGAAATATGAAAGATATTGTTAAAAAGACGCTGTTTTGTATAAAAGACGATGCTCGAAAAATAATAAAAAAGAAAGACGTGTTGCGTGACAGCCGGCCGCGCGGCTCGCCCGGGATGCCGGCGGGTCGCGTGGTAGGCTGATTCCGAAAGCGGTTTTTTGAAAATTCGATGCTTTTATTAAATCGTGTACAAATATTGTATGATTCGTACTCGATTTAATATTTTCGATATTCGTTATATTCGATAATTGACTACGAAATCAATATCAAATACTCAGAATAGTTTTAGAAAAGATGTAAATTTTAGAAATCGTTTCGTAGAATAATAAAATAAAGCGAACGAAAGGCTAAAAAAAGACCCGGGTCTCAGGCCCGTGCGCGAGTCGCCTGGGCGTGGCGCGACTCGCGTGCGGGTCTGTCCGATTTTTTATTTTTTGTTCGAAAATTGCTAATTAAATCGCGTACAAAATATGAATTAATTTGTATTCGATTTTGTGTTTTCGATATTCGTCGTACCCGATATTCGATTATGAAATCGATATCGAGTATTCGGAATGAATTAAAAAAAAAACTTTGTGAAAATAAGTTTGAACGAAAAAAGATGTAACGATTTTTAACATCGTCGAGATCTTAATATAATTCTTGTTGATACAATATTCGATTATAGAAAATCGATATTATATTTTTAAGAATGTTCGATATATGAAAATAGTTTTTAATAATATCGATATTAGAAAATAAAAAAACGACGACGACCCGTAATAAAAAAGCGACCGATGAGAAAGAAAAAAAGACGAGAAGGAGAAGAGAAAAAAAAGAGAGAAATCGGGTTTGATTTTACACCCTCAACCTACATGCTTTGTCTACTCGGATCGGGGATCGTCGGAATGTGGCTAGGGCACGGGAGCGTCGAGTTAATGTCGGTGAGTTATGGTGGTTTTGGTTTGGACGTGTAAAGGGTAAGAGATGGCCGGTTTCGTCGGGAATTGTATGTGTCGTTGTATGAAAACGTGTGTGAATAATGTGTATGAAAAATTGTGTATATCTGATGTTTCTCAGGAATTCTGTGTGTGTATCGTTGTGTCGTATGCAAGGGGCTATTTATAGGGAGTTCCCGACCTTGACTTTGGAGAGATGTGTTTGAGTTAGAATTACCGCTTGGGTAAGAAGCTGAGAAGAACGAGAATTCCGTTTTCTTGTGAAGGAAGAAAAGGAAACCCGGCTGGTTTGTGCTGCTCGGCCGAGTGTTTGCACTCGGTCGGGTGTTTGAATCGGTTTTCGGATAGGATTCCTGCTTGAGATCGAATTCTACCTTAAACGGAATTGTTTATTATTTTGTGAAGCTGATTTTTGTGGAGTTGGAGTCCGATCAGGACACGTGAGACATCACGGTCGGTCCAAAAGTCTCGGGAAATATCTTTGACCGGGTTTTGACTTGGTCGCTAAAAGGCGGTTTTACCCCTGGTGTCGGATTCGACCCAAATTAGTGTTATTTGACTCGAAACGGCTCACTGGGCCTGAATTTGAGGTTGGTTTTGTGAGATTTGTACTCCTTAAAAAGCCCAAGCTAAATATCCATGATTTCGAGCCCATTTCCGAGTACGTTAAAGCATGTTTGCGTCCGATCATCATCGGGTGTTTGTCGGAAACTACTATAGACACCTGGCGGTCAAAATGTGGGTATCTACACATCTTAACGCTTTTATTTGGGTACATAAATTTTCATTAACTAGTGTGATACCCGTGAAAAAAATTCACGGGTTGCCCGCATATATTTTGTTGCATATTGATTATAATCAAAGATTTATTTTAGATTATTCATTCCGAAGCTGAACGTAAGTTTATGTGTTAGTAGGTGTACTAAGGCACGAAAAAAATAGCAAGGTGAGTTGTTTGTTTACCTGGTAAAATGTGTACCGATGCGTGACAAATTTTCTACTGTGAGAGAGACTGTACATACAGTAATTAAACAATGTAAATTTCTCTGTGTGACACACCTCTTTCAGGATGATTCGATCTTCCACTTTCTTTTTGTGGTTGAAAGTAACATGTCATGACTCATTAGAAAAAGAGTACGGTTTATAGATATTAGTGTAGATGGTAATACGTACTTACATACAGAGGAGGACAAAGGGAAGAAAATCAAAACTCATCCCTTTAGGTAATAGAGAACACTCTAGGAGCTCGGAGGTGTTAAGTTTGGTGATCCCACTGCTCGGCCATCGCCTCCTTAGTGATCTCGAAATCCTCAAACGCTCTTTGAAGCTTGAATGCTTTGAAGTAGTTGAACTGCGTTGCACCGAACTCCAACACGACCGCCCTTTATTTTAAAATCAAGCGTACTTACATACAAAGGAGGACAAAGGGAAGAAAATCAAAACTCATCCCTTTAGGTAATAGAGAACACTCCAGAAGCTTGGAGGTGTTAAGTTTGTTTGGCATCATGTTACCCCTAATGTAGAGCGTCACATTTCTTTTTTTAAGATCACAGATTATATACAATACGATTTTGATGGTGCTTCGTCCTACTCGGTAGTCTAACCCAGAGAATGGTGAACGAAGTAGATTACTTAACATATAGTGGCTCAGTATATTTATTAATTTTTCTTTTTGAATTGAGCTGAGCCAATCGAAAGCATACACCAAAACCAATTGGTATGACCTAAAGACAAATCTGCTTGGGTTCACCAACTACGCCCAGATCATATTCTCGCCCCGAACATAAGGAAGTGTATTTTTGGTAAGTATTCTCATGACCACCAATTATAAGTATAGTTTGGTAAATGTAAAAATCGACATCAATTAACGATCCGTAACAGGAAAGTAGGGGTATGGTAAACTAATCATCTACAATAAAACGTACAAAGGTGTCGTAAAAAAAATGTGTCCGTGTTTGGTGTCGAGGTTGGTCGATACAAACACTAACATGTGTTCTTCGTTGTGTGGTTTCATTTGTAATACATTCTATTACTTCATTGCATTAATTGTTAAAAACAATTGTGCCTACACTACATGCATTTTACTCCGACTATTAGTGCCTCCCATTTAAGAACTACATTTAACTTTACCTCTTAATTTACCAGGAGGAAACCATTTAACTACACTCATCATCTACCTTTACTCCACCGACAAAATTCCAACCAAAGTGTTGTCTATTCTCACTAACCAAATATAATGTATACGTAGTTGATGTACCCGCCAAAGTGTATACTCGAGAACATGTCATTCGACATGCAAGGCCAATGGCATATCTACCAAAATTTGCACATTCTGAGAATGAGATTAAACTACTTGAGGTACAATGTGGTTAGAATAGACCCATACATATCGCCGAATTTTATAAGGACGGCCGTGTTGGAGTTCGGTGCAACGTAGTTCAACTACTTCAAAGCATTCAAGCTTCAAAGAGCGTTTGAGGATTTCAAGATGACTAAGGAGGCGATGGTCAAGCAATGGGATCACCAAGCCGGACCACATTGTTGGGTTGCGTCTTGGGAGGATGAGCGCTACCTTTCGAGAGAAACAGACTACCGCATGGGACCGAAGTGGGTACGGTTTGTTGGGACATACTTGGGGGAGGATGAGGAATATTGCCACTACGAACATATTATGGACGCTTTGAATGAAATCTACCCGGACTTCTATGATGATTAGATGTATAGCAACGGAAGTAAGTATTTTCATTTGCGATCTAGTGTATATACTTGGTTGCTAATTAATTTTAGGAAAGGAATGACTTGCATGCAATGAATTTTGTATTTGATAGTTTGTCATGGTGTTTGAAAATGAATTGTACTTAGATTGGCATTTCATTCATGATGTTAGTCAGATTTTGAAGGTCATGGCTATACTTTTAAGTTTGTTACTCGAGCAGTGTTCCAATTCGATCAATGTTATATACGTCGGTTTTATTGCACAGTCATTACGATAATGATAGTTTTCTGATATTGCACGGTCATCGTTACGGTGTGGACAATCAAATCGAGTATAGATTGCTATTCGGAGAGGCCACGTCCGTACATAATATCGACCGTAAAACTAATATGCGTACAAACATTCACTTACTGATTGAGTTTTTGTTTACTACGATTAAGATGAAAAAATTTGGTACGAAGTTAGTGGACACTATTAAATGCATAATTAAACTTAGCAAGGAAGTTATAAAGCTGGCAACAGAAAACGTGGCAGACGGGGATTTGTCGTGAATCTCGATCGATCAAAGTAAAAACCAACTAATCCTAAACTTGGGTAGTCGAGGGTAAGTTGGGTCGAATCCACAGGGATGGTATAGTCAAAATAAAGATCTCGATCTAGGTAAGGAATTAGTCAAAGAAAGAGATGTTTTTGGTTGGAAGCGGGTTCTAAACTAGCGAGCTAAACAAATGAAATAAATACGATAAAAAGGACTAGGGTCAAGGTCAACGAGGTAGCCTCAAGGGAGTTATCGGAGTTCACAAATGAGACGATTACGGTCGGTAATTGGGGAGATAAAGGGTCTCTCTCGAGTCTCTATCTACCCGGGACGGTCCTAATAACGGGCTCTCTCACTTATTACTAGGTCGACCCACCCCAAAGAAAGCTCGACGAAATATAATTCACCTATCGCGGCCAAGACAAGCAAATCATACAAAAATCACAACCAATGGAGAATACAAACAATAAGTCGACAAAATCCGTAAACACACAACAAACCCACAAAACAAGACAAACTAAGTCTTCCCCGACCCTAGAAATTAACTACTCTAGTATGATTAAAAGTAAACTAATTAAACTACCCACTAGTCTAATCATAATAATAAACATGAATAAATAATAAAGGTGCAAACTTTAATAAAAGAGAAAGGGAAGAAAATACCAAATTCAAATGGAGAAATTGCATAAATGAAGAAGAAAGTAGGGTAGAAGATTAATCCAACTAATTAATTCAACTAATACTAACTAAATCAACTAGATTAAGAATAATGAAAAATCTTAAATCTACCTCGTTTCAAACAAAATCTAAAATCTACCTAATGTTACTGCCTAGTCTCTGCCTAATCTCCTCTAATGCGGCCCTCCTATCTAGAGGTGGCAATCGGATGGGGCGGATCGGGTTCGAGTCGAGCTGTCTCTGGTTCGGATTACCAAAATATCGGATTTTTTCGGCTCATTTGAATTAGCGGGTCGATTCGGATTCAGTCGGATAGTTTCGAGTCATGATATTTTACGGGTATCGGGTTAGAACGGCTAAGTCTTGGTCGGGTTGCGGTTGTTTTAGGAACGGGTTCGTTCGGATAATATGTCATGTAGTAGTAGTTTATGTCAAATGAACACGAAATTCAAATTAATCTTAACCGAGTTAACCCGATATCAAATAAAAATACTTTGTATACACATATAATAAATTATTTGTTTCGTATAACTCCATGTAAGTAAACTTTATACTCCATGTTATAAAACATACGGAATCATATGAGCCGCCTATTAGTTACTACGTATACCAAACATGACAATCCCACATTCACCCCATGTTCCCATGTTTATATATTTAACTTCCAACTTGCATGTCTTCAGTTAATGAAGTATGAATCTATTTTACTTGTACTCTGTACATAGGAATTCACTATGGGTCACTTGATTGGTTATATGGTTACTTATTTTTTGGATAATTTTTTTATTACTTTAGTTGGATTTGGATCGGGTATTTTCGGGTACGTGTATTTTGGGTAATTTTCGGTTATTCGAGTCAGATTTGGGTCGGGTATGTTCTTGTCGAGTTTAACCGACTCGGTTGTTACCGAATTCGGAATTTATCGGTTATCGGATATAATCAGGTATCGGATTGAGTCAAATCAAACCAGGTCGGTTTCGGTCACTAAAATATTCCAGTATTGTCGATTGTCGAACGGGTCCGATCTCGGGTGAGCCGGATCGATTTTGTCGAGTCGGATCGGGTTTTGCCAGGTCTACTCCTATCCTCCTCTCTTCAAATGAATGAGGGTTCTCCCCTTGTATACCTTCTCTCAACTGTCCTCTTAAACTTTAGTCTTTTAGTCAAGGAAAGTCGCCACCTCATTAATGAAGGGCAAATCAGTCAATTGCATTTCAATTCAATTCTTTTCCACTCCAATCAATTGAACCCAATTCAATCAATTAGTGTTCGTCGGAGGTTGGAGGTTGCCGGTGATGGGCAGGCGTGAAGCTGCCGGATTTTCGCCGGTTTCTGGGTAAATGACGGAGGCAATTGGGTAGCTCGGTGGTCCAGTCTGGTTCGCCGGAGCTGGGCTGCAGGACGACGGCGAAGTCGAGACCAGATGGTGGCCTGACCGTCAGAGGTGAGTCGACGCCGGAGATGCCGAGAACGAGCAGGGGCGGCGCAAGACGGTCGTCCTCTGCTGGTGGAGCCGAAATGGGCTGCCGGAGTTGGTTCTCCGTGGTGGTCGGACGAACTGGAGCGAGGCGAGCTGGTGAAGCCTGGTCGGAGCTCGACGGTTCAGGCCGGATTTCGGATTCAGTCGTGGTGGCTGGAGACGTCGAACCTGGCCGGAGCTCGGGGTGAATAACGGAATGATTAAGGGTGAAGATGGTGATTGATTTTGGTGATGGAATGAAGTGAATTGGTGGATGAAATTTGATAGGAGCTCTTTAATGGTGGTTGCAGGGAAATGAATAATGGAGGGAGATTGAATTGGAGAAGGTGAAATGAGTTAGAATGAAAATGGCGCTGGAGGATGATTGAACAGGAGGAGCTGTATGGTAGGGAGTTTAGAGACAAAAACGTAAGCGGGAGTGTAACACCCTGATTTAATAAATTAAACAAAATTTAAAATTATATTTATATTTATTATTTTTATTTTGTTTACCATTTAACTCGCATTTTTTGAAATTATTATAAATCGAATTTACGTTTCAATCAATCTAAATTCCTAAAATTTTATTTACCTTGAAAAGTCGTTTTATACTTAACACGTGTCTTACTTTCGTTTCATTCTATTTACTCATTTTGTTTCTATTCGAGTTTCCGTTTCAATGGTTTATATTTGTAAGTTCATTTTTATATAAACTTGAGTTTTTATTTAAAAACTCGAACTCGTTTTCATTAATTTTCTCCGTCACATTTATCATTTCCTGAGAAACCAATTTAATTCATCTTCGTCGAAAAATATTCATCATTTCTCGAGAAACATTTTATAGTTATACGGTTTATTGACTCATTTTCTCTATAACTCGATCCTAAACTTATTTCTTTCGTGGGCCGACTTAAAACTCGACCTATTTAGCACTAAGCACCTCATTCCCGTCCCATTTATCAAACTCTTTAGTTAAAACTCTATTCCAACCGTCACCCACACTTGTCCACCCACTACTTTATTCTGAAATCTACCTCTGCCTTCTTCGCTCTCTTGTCAACCGCTCACCGCTTTCTTTCATACCCTTCTTCGTTCTTCTTCCTGCCTCATCAACACCCTCTTCGTTTTGCTCTACGACCAATTGTCGCGTCTCCTCTGCCATCGATCTTGTGCCTGAAGGCGAAGAGTCTCATCATCGTTCCTCTGTTTTTCACCTGGTTGGTGCCGGATTTGTCGCCCGTCATCACTGCCGTTGCGGAATTCGTCGTCCCTTTGTCGATAGGTAATCCTTTTTCGTTCTTGGCTGTTGTTGACTCCATCTGTGTTTTTCTCTATTCTTTTTTGTGCTCTACTTTTGTCGTCAGATCTGCTTACCATGTTTTGTCGTCCATGTTGCGTCTCGCCTTTGTAGGAATTCATGAGAGGAAAATAAGAATGAGAGAAAGAGGTTTGTATTAGAATGAATGAATCACAGTACAATGTGTAAGGCATCCTCTATATATAGAGGAGTTTGGTTACATGTAACTGAATCTTTAATTAACTAGCAACTAAGTTAGTTACTTAACTCTTGTTAATCCTACATCCCCCCTCAAGTTGGAGGGTGTGAGCACAACCCTAACTTGCTTGTAAGATCATGATGGTGAGGACCACTCAAAGCTTTGGTGAGGACATCAGCAGGTTGTTGTTTGGTGGGGATGTAAGACAAGGAAATGAGACCTTCCAATAGCTTTTCTCGAACAAAATGACAGTCTAAATCAATATGCTTAGTCCGTTCATGAAAAACGGGGTTCTTGGCTATGTGTATAGCCGCTTGGCTGTCACATTTGACAGGTATCGGAATGATGTCAGGAACTTCCAGTTCAGACAAGAGTCTGCTCAACAATGATAATTCTGCTGTGATTCTCCTAAGAGATCTATATTCTGCTTCAGCTGAAGAAAGGGATACAGTCTGTTGTTTTTTCGACTTCCAGGAAAGAAGACTTCCACCCAAGAAGATAAGGAACCCACTTACAGACCGCCTCGTTTCCGGACATGCTGCCCAATCGGCATCGCAAAATCCTTCAAGTTGGAAGTTAGAACCATTGTTCAGAAGTATTCCCTGAAATGGGTCCTTAGCCACATACTGGAGCAAATGAATTGCTGCATCCCAATGTGATACTCGAGGAAAAGACATAAATTGGCTAAGTAGCTGTACAGCAAAAGAGATATCTGGCCTAGTGTTGGTCAAATAATTAAGCTTTCCAATCAATTTTCTGTAGTCAGCAGGCTTGTCAAAAAGGTTGCTAGTAGTAGCATTTAGTTTAACTGTTGTATCCAGTGGACTGTTCGATGTTCTTCCAGTGAGGCAATCAAATTCAGTTAATAACTCTTTGGTAAATTTCCTTTGAGTAATAGCCATGCCCTTGCTTGTCATGTCAAATTCCATACCAAGAAAGTAGCTGACATTCCCCAGATCTTTGATCTTAAAAACATTGTCTAAGTAATGCTTTAAGTCGGTCATTTCAGCATGGTTATCACCTACAACTAGTATATCATCAACATATATAGCAAGAAACACCACTTTACCCTCTGTTTTCTTATGGAAAAGAGAATAATCATTCTTAGATTGCTGATACCCTCTGGACCTGAGAGCTGAACATAATTTTGCATTCCATTGTCTACTGGCCTGTTTCAGTCCATATAGTGACTTGAGCAACCTACAAGCTTTGTTTGAACCATGGACCTCCATACCCTGTGGTACAGACATATATACTTCTTCATGGAGATCTCCATGAAGAAACGCATTATTCACATCCAATTGAGTCATGGACCAACCCTTCTTCATAGCAACAGCAATCAAACTTCGTATGGTTGTCATCTTGACAACAGGTGAAAAGGTTTCTGTGTAATCGATACCCTCTTTTTGTGTATAACCCTTGACTACTAGGCGTGCTTTGTACCTCTCAATGCTACCATCCGACTTGTGTTTCACCTTAAACACCCAACGACATGAAATTGATTTCTTCCCAGGAGGAAGAGAAACAATTTCCCAAGTTTTGTTGGCTTCAAGAGCCTGGAATTCTGCTTTGATGGCCTCTTGCCATTCAGGAAACATAGCAGCCTCCTTGTAACTCTTAGGTTCTTGAATAGGCAAAGAGGAGGAAGAAACAACGGGTGCAGCAAAACAACAAGCTAAAGATGCAACACTTTGACTTTCACACAAACATGTAAGTGTATGACAACATGTAGCAGCATTAACAGTGCACACATAATCATGTAAGCGCCTAGGAGCTTTGGTCTGTCTAGAAGAGTGCCTAACATTAACATTAACAGGCACGACAGGAACGTCATGCTCAGTACGAGCTTCATTTGCAGCATTATTATCAGTATTATCAATAACTGCAGATTGATCAGGAACAATAACATGTTCAGCAGATACATTATCGTGAAAAGATGTAGGAAGAAAGCTGCCAGTGGTCTCTTTGTTTATGTAAGGAAAGATATTCTCATGAAAAACCACATCACGAGAATCAAGTACTGAATGGTTATCAAGGTTTAGCAGTTTATACGCCTTTTTGCCTTGAGAGTACCCTAACAAAACACACGAAATAGCCCTGGGAGCGAACTTATCTCTGCCAGGTTTAGAAGTTGTGGCATAGACTAGACAGCCAAAAGACCTCATATGGGAGAGATCAGGCTCTCTACCAAACAACACTTGGAAAGGGGAAAGAAAATCAAGGACCTTTGATGGCACTCTATTAATGATATAAGTGGCAGTAAGCACACAATCGCCCCAATATTTTAGGGGCAAATTAGACTGAAATCTCAGGGCTCTAGCAGTTTCCAAAAGATGCTTATGTTTTCTCTCCACAACACCGTTCTGTTGAGGTGTGTGAAAGCAAGATGTGTGGTGTATAATGCCATTGTCAATGAGAAACTGTGAAGTAGGACTACTAGATCCTAACTCAAAAGCATTGTCTGATCTAACCACTTTAACTTTTTTGTTAAACTGAGTGGACACCATATTGAGAAACCCTTTAAACACATTGAATGCATTACTCTTGCAGGACAAGAGATAAGTCCAAGTACATCTTGTAAAGTCGTCCACTATGGTTAGAAAGTACTTGTAGCCATTATAGGTTGCAGTATTGTAGGGACCCCACACGTCAATATGAACTAAGTCAAAAGATGCAAGAGAAAAAGACTTACTGACAGGAAACTTTAACCTATGTTGCCTAGACTTGGCACATATTTGACAAGAAGACAAAGAAATTTCATTCATATTCATTGAATCTTTGTTACATATATTCATTTGTTTGAGCTTGTATACAGGCAGATGTCCTAACCTACTATGCCAAACATCACATGTTACAATCTTATTTCCAGCAACAGAATTGACAGTACAAACATCAGAATCAAGAGCATCGTTATCTACAGATTTGAGTGATTGAGAATTCAGCAGATAAAGGTTGTTAAAACTTCTACCAAGGACCAAGGGCCTCTTGAGATAGGCCTGCAAGTAACAAGTATTATGAGTAAACTTGACATCTGATCGAAATTGTTTAGTCAATTTGGCTATAGATATTAGATTAAACTTAAAACCAGGCACAAACAGAACATTATGCAACATAAATTCAGACCAAGATGAACATCACCTATGCTATCAACATGGATAATGTTACCATTAGGCAAAGAAACGGAATAAGGCTTATCTAAGTGCTTTAGACTTGTGAAAAGACCCTTATTTGAACAAAAATGCTCACTTGCACCTGAATCAAGAATCCAAGCATTGTAAAGAACATTAGCAGGCAAAGTGTGATGAGACTTAATGGGAGAAACCTGTCCATTACCTACAAAATTGGCAGTAGCATCAGGTTCAGCTTGAAAATTAAAATCAATTTCTTGCCCATCATTTGCATCTCCATCAGCAAACACATTTCCTGCAAATCTTCTGTTCTTCCTTTGCAGATTCCAGCACTTATCCACAGTGTGACCAGGTTTTTTGCAGTGAGTGCACTCGATATAAGGCCTTCCATTGTGTGTAGCATTACCATTGCTATTACTACCACCATTGGAATCCTTGTAACCAGCGTTTGACACACCAAAGGACTCATTAGAGGCATAATTTTTTCCTTTGTAATTATTGCTGTTGTTACCCTTGTATTGTTGCCCTCTATTTCCTTGATTGTTGCCATTTCCTTGATTGTTGCCATTGTTATAGCCACCGTTATTGAATCTTTGTCCAGAAAAATTGTTGCCATTGTTTCTTTGATTATTGCCCTTTGCAAACATAGCAACTGAATCTGCCTGAAACTGAGTAGAATGATGAATCTCCCTTTGTCTCTCCTCTTGAAGGAGATTGTTGTACGCAGTAGACAACTTAGGCAGAGGTGTTTGCATGAGCATGGAACCTCTAACTATGGAATATGAGTCGTTTAAGCCCATTAAAAATTGAATAACCTTCTGATTATCCAAGAATTCGATCAATTTTTCTTTTGCCCCACACGCACATGTGCAAGAACACCTGGGATAAACACCCATGCCCTCAAGTTTATCCCAAATTGACTTAATTTTTGTGAAATATGTTGTGATGCTATCATTACCTTGTCCAAAATCAGACAATTTTTTCTGCACACCATACAGCTGCGCACCATTTGATTGACCAAAACGTTCCTCGAGCTCTTTCCAGGCGAACTGAGCTGTAGTACTGTAAAGAACAGAATCCGCAATCTCTGGAGATAAAGAATTGAGTATCCAAGAAAATACAATATCGTTGCAACGTTGCCAATTCTTCGAAGTTGCATCTGTAGAAGCCGGTTTTGGAATGCTACCATCGACGAAGCCCACCTTGTTCTTGGCTGAAAGAGCGATCGTCATGGCTCGCTTCCAATTTCCAAATCCCGAGCCTTCAAAAATATTCGCTACAAGCTTTACTCCAGGAACATCTGAAAGGTGAACATAGTGAGGATCATCCATATTAATTGTGTTATTGTTAACAGCTGCCATTGTTGTTCAAGAAGCTCAAGGAGAAAATAATTGCGGAATAGCGGAAGGAGAGAGAAAAAAAAAACAAACTTCAGAAACCGATAAACCGCTCTGATACCATGTAGGAATTCATGAGAGGAAAATAAGAATGAGAGAAAGAGGTTTGTATTAGAATGAATGAATCACAGTACAATGTGTAAGGCATCCTCTATATATAGAGGAGTTTGGTTACATGTAACTGAATCTTTAATTAACTAGCAACTAAGTTAGTTACTTAACTCTTGTTAATCCTACAGCCTTTGCTGTCCTTTTCTTGTCGCTGTTCTCACTTTGTGCTGCAACGACGTTGGTCGCGTTGATGTCGCTGTTGTTGTGTATCTGTCCGCGTTTTGCTAGTACTGCAGTTGCCTTGTCGTGATTAATTGTTGCTGTCAGGCCGTCACATTTTTGTTGTTGCTGTTGTACGCTGTTGTTGAGTTACTGACCGATCTTGCTGTCACCGTTGTTGTTGTCCTTCTTCGTTCTATGCTGCTGTACCTTGTCACTGATGCTACTTTACTGTTTTTTTGCTATTCCGGTTGATGTTAGTGTCATCCTTTTCCGTTCTTTTTGGCTATAGCTCATTTTGTCTCCTGTTTTGGAGTTGTTTGCCACTGTGTCGATCGCTCTGATGTGCACCTATTCGTTCCTCTTCTGCCGTTTTCTTCTTGTTGCTGCCAATACCGCCTATTATTCTTCTATTTCTCTATTTCTTTTCATCCATCCTTAATTTCGATTCCTTTATTTCTATTTCTATGTCTCGAATTTTGTTGGAGCAAGATGCTTTTACTGAAGAACAAGTGTTCAAGACGACATTTGAATTCGTGATTATAGCTTGGACTATCGGAGGACTATTAGGAGCAAATGCATTGAGGTTATCGTTTCGAATCAAGGTAACTTTACGACGTTACGCATAAGTAGTAGTATGTAGTAGATACTTTACCTTTGTTTTTTCATTCTTAGCTACGTATTATTTGCTAAAAATATTATTTCAATTCGTGCGTCTTATAAACATTTTATAACTTCGATATCGTTTTATAAATCGTTATTGATTTTTATTATTATTGATCATTATAATATTTTGTTAGTTATCGTGACGCTATTAACTAAATAGTATCAGTTTCATAATTTTGTCATATTTTGTTAGGTTATTATTTTAACTTAAAATCGTACTTTTATATAATAATCGAGATTTATATACTTGTTTAATAAATTAATTTTTTGTTTTACGGCTCATGTTAATAAATTAGAAAATAGTCGTTTTGTTTGAAATACATTTTTGTCAAGACTATTTTCACTAAATAACTTCTTATCATTACAATTTATTATTTTTATCAAAACCCGTATTGTTTATTAATAAATTTAATTTAGTTGCTAAAGACATTTGAAAGGTTTTAAATCTCGATTCGGTTCTAAAACTCCTACGCTATTTATACTTTATCTATATTTATCATTTTGTTTCTAAATAGTATATTTTCTAAAATTTATTGTTTTAACTCGATTTCCTTAAATATTTATAAAGTAGTATGTTTTCACTTATTACATTTGATTTGTACCTTTGATAACGAACTTAGAAATATATTAAGTTACGATAACAACGATATTAATAAAATGTTTATTTATCATAAATGCTATTTTGGTACATTTAACTTATTTGAACACTTTATGTATTTCTATAAGAATATTTCTAATTTAAGTAAGTTTCTAAAATTAGTAAATCTCTATAAATAGAAAGTTTCCTTTTAATATAAAATGTTTTATCTCTTTTACCTTCATATTATTCACTTTGAACATTCTATTTTGAATATCGATAATGACTTGGTTTTGGAGTTATGGAATGAGGACAAGTGTATGGGTAGAGTAATACAGTCTAGGGCATATGTTTTGCCATCAACTATAAAGCTGGTGTGTCTATGTTTAGACGCATTGGTCGTTGAACTGAGCATGGTTTGTGTTCAGGAGTGTGTATATTTTGACCTTAAACTTAGATATCGCATCGTGTAAGTCGCCGTCGGGTTGAACTGGATTACGGTTGGTGTCCAGGAGGGGTGTACATTACTTAAGCCAGGACCTCGCTGCACGCAGTCCTGTTATAGTTGAGTTGCCTAGTTAGAGACCGAAGTCTGATTTGTTTTGACTAAGTTCTCGAAGCTAGTTTAGTATGATCCCAGTGAAAGTCTATTCCGTTGCACTTATTGATTTCCATAACGCCATTTGAATTTTATAATTGTTGATTGGTTTTGACTTGCAGGTTGGCAGTCGCTTTAAGTTTTCCTAAAAATTTATGTTACTATATTGTTTTTAATGTTACTATATTGTTTTTAATTATTTTTCATTTTATCTATCTTGATATAGTAATACTATTATTTTTCATATGATATAATATGGCTGGGAGAACGTCCGAGTTACTCCCCACTAATGTGGCTGTTATGTTTATAACATGAAAGATATTTTCTGCTAGGTTTTTGGGTGTGAGCTAGCGAGTAGTATGGATCCTACTCTATCAATTATGTTACTTCTGGATTTTTGTAAACCCTTTTAAGGATGTTTATTTTAGCCCTTTTGTAAAAAGTGGCCTTTGTATCGACTGACCATTTCTTTTAAACAAAATATAGTTTGTCGGTGTATTTTAATCCCTATCTATAGTGTTTCCGTCACTGTATTGCGTTAGAATTTATAGGGGATTACAAGAAGAATAGAACTTCAGGTGGGAATCTTGGTCAAATCAAACTCGACTTTTACTCGGGATTGACCCGTCTCTTCTCGCTATTCCCCACTTTGAATCCTACAAAATCAAATTAACAAAAAACAGTACCAATTCCTCGAAACACAACTTTATTAACAAATAAGTATAATAGTTATACTACTTACTAATTAAGTACTAAAATGAGCTTTAATAACTAATAAGCACACAAAATCGGGACAAATATAGATCTAAATATGAGTCAAATAATCACTAAAATGACGTCTATCAAAACGTATACTAATCGGAACACTATATAGTTACGTTGTGCACCATGATACAATCGACAATTAGATTTCTTAATGATCGCCCAATTCTGTAATACATTGTGCGCCGTTGTAATTCATTGATATTAACATTTCGTCTTCAATTTGGGTAGAAGCAGTTCGTGAATCATCTTCGTCATACAGTTACGAGTGTAAGCACTGTGCTACGGTTGAAATCACATAACGTGTTATGAAGATTTTCGGATGGAGATATATTAGAACAACGGATGTTCGAGGTTGTCGATAAAATGCTTCACAGAGTAGAAACGTGGATATATAATAAAAAGCGTATGAATAAGATGTCATTGAAAAGGGTCAGTTAACGAATGGCGTTCAAGTGCAACTCATCGTAATGCCAATTAATGACAATGTGAGTTTGATAAGAAAGTAGTTTTAAGAGTGGATGATCACTAATAAATGCATTAGTGAACTTTGCAAAGGAAGGCGGAAGGTTTGCATTTATGTAACGGTAATTATCATTTGCAATGCGATTAAATTACGGACCATGATAAAAGCAAATAATGCTCAAATAACAAGAGACGAACTAATCTCGGGAACGTTAAGGTATCATAAATATTTGTTATCCTCGATAATACGCATTACATATATAACAGAGTACTACCACAATTAATACTCTCAGAAACATGTTACGGACTACGTTTACACAATTCAACAAAACGCTATTCATGTGGACAAAGTTTGTGCAGTAAAATGTAACAACTAGCATTAACATGTTACGGACTACGTTTACACAATTCAACAAAACGCTATTCATGTGGACAAAGTTTGTGCAGTAAAATGTAACAACTAGCATTAACAAGAGTAATCATGATTACTTCCTTCAGTTTGCAACTGATTGGGAAAACCAACCGGTTAGATATCATTACAGTGGATGCAGTTACTTCCACCACTTACTGCATCTGCATTTACCCACTGCAGTAATTGAAAGACTTCCCTCAACTGTCCACGACTTATTCACTACTCCAAGCAACATCTGCATTAAAGAAAACATCCCAAAATTTATATCTATAACTGTGTGGTTTTGATTTATTTGTTCACCACCAAATCGAATAACCTTTGAAATTGACAAATCCATTAAAAAAAACTCCTTCCTGAAATCGATGGCTGAAAAATACGTCTACCCACCAACTTGCATAATGCATAACCTCCCGTACCAAAGAGGTGGCGATCAAGGGATTGTTGGTAGAAGTTTCAATTGTGTCAGGGACGAACTAATTAGACTTGGTTACCTGGTAAGGAAGATTTTGTCCTGTCTGGCATGGGAAATATGGAAACTTCATGAGGGCTATAGCGATTGAGTTCTGGAGTGGCGATGACAAATATAGGAGTGCTTTCAAATTGCAGAAATCCTTCGAGAGAGTTGGTAATGGGAAGTCTGATTTCGAGGGGAGCTATAACAACACGTCCAGTCCTCATTTGTGGATCACAACTTCTAACTACAGATATATGGTGAAGAAGAGGAGGAACTGTATACCCGTGTCAGATAATTTGAAATACCAAGGTTACAAAGACGCGGACGCGGACAGCATATCAACATACTTATGTGTGTTGAATCTGTTGAAGAAAAACTGCCTAGACTTCTATGTGTAAAAGGTAAGCGCTGGTATTTCAATATAATTAATGTTTTGAAACGATGTTTTAAACTGCCTTCCTTAATTCCTATCGTATTTGTTGGTGTTGAACAATTTAACTGTTTTCCTATGTGTAACGGATAATTTAACCGCACTGCTACGTTTGCTATTTTCAATCATATTATGTACTCCCTCCAAGTTCCTATTATTGTCCCAAAGGGATTTGTGGTGAAAATAAAGAAGGAAAAATGAGTGGTTAAAAAAAAGGATGAAGAGAGAGAAATGGGAGATTAATTGTGAACCACACATTGATGGCCTAAAAAGGAAAGTGGGACAAAAATCAAACTCAGTCCAAAAAGAAAAGTGGGACAATAATAGGAACTCGAAGAGAGTAAATTCTATGGCCATATCAGCAATTTCACGTCAATAGGTTCTTGATAGGAAATATGAAAGTTGTTGGATGCAATAGTGTATTACATGTTCCACTGGCATTATGGAGACATTAGTTGGTAGTCAGCGTACAACGAAACGGGTAGTATACGAAGACTTGATGTCTAGATCATGAGGGTACATGGGAGGAAACATACATAAGGTTCAAGAAGCTTATAACCGAAGGTCGATTAACGAAAGAAAACAAAAGTTCCAATGAAATAAGGATGTAGTAAGTACCAACTATCAGTGGACATTAGTGAATATCTCCTTGAAAACCACATTTGTGGTTGAGTCAGTGTCAAACGAATATGTTGTGTGCTTGTAACACTCTCTATTTTTCCTAAGCATTTTTATTCTTTCCGTTAGGGCTCCGTCTTAACTCTGTCACTTTTCGGCCTCATATTTCATCATTTTACTAAGCTCTATTTTCTTTGTTGAGTTTAATGATATTTATTTATATTTTAAAAAGATTTTTAATTCTTTTAAATCCATTTATTTGATTTTCCTCGTAAACTATTTATTTTTCGCGAGGAATTCTATTTCTCTACGAATTAACGTTTTTAAGCTCGGATTTAAGTTAATCCTCTTCCTAAAAATGTTTAAATACATTTGTATAATATTTTCAACTAAGAAATATTTTTGTTTACTAAAGAGTAGCCATTATGATTTTAATATGAAGTTTCGCGAATAATTATTTTCTTACGCGAGTTTTCCTCGAATTGCTTTGAAATACCTTTAACAATTTTACGATTTTCTTTTTATCAACTTACAAATTATTTGGGACATTTTCCCACATTTTGGACCGTGACCGCCCTTGGCTCACCCCTACTACATTTTTTTTATACACTTCATTTTATTATGTTAAACATTAGATATTTATTTCTTTCTTCATTCATTTTGGTGGATTAATACAAACTCTTCACACTCCTCTCACATTCACTCTTGGCTGAATTTTTGAGGTGAATGTACCTAGTTTTCATCAACTTTTAAGTCACCATTCATTCCATATCTCTTCACATTTTTCTCTTTATTCATTCTTCCATTTTATTTTAGCAAAAATCTTTTCTTTCTCCCTCTTGTTGGCTGGTGTTCCTGCCCATTTTCAGCAGCCATTTTCGTCCATAATCAAGCTTTGATCGTCCTATTTTTGCCTTCTAAATTATCGTCTCTCTTTCCCCTTCGTTAAGGTAATAATTGATGTTATTTCCGATTGTTATTTACCTTGATTCTTTTAGTTTTCTCATGATATTTTTGTA
Source organism: Agrostemma githago (assembly GCA_958450325.1). Classification (NCBI taxonomy): domain Eukaryota; kingdom Viridiplantae; phylum Streptophyta; class Magnoliopsida; order Caryophyllales; family Caryophyllaceae; genus Agrostemma; species Agrostemma githago. The sequence goes on along the minus strand of OY288247.1, from coordinate 17,416,895 downwards.
CCATGTATGTCAAGCGATTTAGGATTCTTGGTCGACCCCGAAGCCGACGAATTTATTGTAGACTCGGATTTGGATTGAAAGTAACGTCGGTGTTACTCGGTATTGCATGATTTTATTTGTGTAATTGCATGTATATTATTATAATTTTATTTTTGACAATATATGTATGTCATATAATCTGGAAAAATTTTAAAAGTTGAAAATTTGCATGTTTCGGTATTTTTATCGCTTTTACGAGATTAACGATTAAATTGTCATATTAATTTGTAAAATCGTAATATTCGGCCTAAACATGTAATATATGTTTATATTCTGTAAAAATAATGTTTTTGATGATTTTTAATAATTTAGTATTTTTCTGATATTTAGTTATCAATTATTGAATTATTACCGTTTACAGACAAAACGATTAAAAGCCGATTTTTAGTTCTAGTACCTAAACATTTTATTTTAATCTGATTTTTGACGTGGTGAAACTTTCTGTTGAAATAAAAGTTTCTGAATTTTTTTCATAATTTTTCGGAATTGTTAAGTGGATGAATTAATTAATCACTTTAAATCATCGTTTATCGTTAAAACCGTGTTTGTCGTTTAAATTCTCGATTTCTGGTCTTTGGTTTAAATCTGGAAAAAAAATATGATTCTGATGATTTCATAATAAAATTTAATTCTATGATTTTTAGTGCTTTAATAAAATATTAGGAACGGTAAGTTTTATTAATGGAATCGTTAATTGTGAAAACGGGCTTAAAAGACGGTTTTACCTAATTTTGTGAAATCTGGAATTTTGACACCTTGGGAAAATTTTAAGTTTCTGGAAAATCATAATTTTTAAGTTTAATTATTATTTTTGGATATTAATACGTAAATCGTTTTGTAATTACTATTTTTAATAATCGTTATTGTCGCGATTAGACGATTAACGAGAAAACCCTTTAAAAACCGAGTCGAAGTATTCTGGAAAATTTTCTTTTCTGGACAGAATGTCTATAAATACATTTTAACTATTTTACGTAATTTTTGTACTATTTATTAAAGTATTTAATTAATAAGTATTGATTTTCGGACAAATTGTGATTTATCGTTAAAATGTTTCGTCTTACCTGAAAGATTTATTTTTCCAGCTATTTTGAAAGTATTTAAATCTGAAACTTTAAGAGTTAAATCATCCCTTAACATACTCTAAATATATTCAATGGTTTAATTAAATAAAAGACGTTAAAAGATTTAATTTGACATTTGCCGTAAAATCCTATTTATAATCGTATTGTCGAAACTAATAATAATTAGGGAATTTTAGTTTTGTAAATTTTGGAAACACCCTAATTAGTAGTATTTAAAATGTTTAAAACATTTCTAAATCAATTTATAAACACTTGTATGACGTTTCAATAATTTCATAAACCTAAATGTTCTTACTTTATCAATTAATATCGTTAAGGTCGAAAGTATTAGTTTTATAAATCTATATCGTTTACTAAAAATGTTGTATTAGTATAAACTAATATTTTCGCTATTTTGATATGATGCTATTTTTAGTAAAGTTCCCTAAAATAGAAGTTTCTTAAAATAGAAAGTTTCCTCTTTTGGAAAGTGGTCATTTTTCCTTTTGTTCTCTTATTATTTATAATGATTATATCTTTTGAATATCGATAATGGCTTTGTTTTGGAGTTATGGAATAAGGATAAGTGTGGAGTTAGAGTAATACAGTCTGGGAAGTACGTTTTTGCCATCAACTATAAAGCCGGTGTGCCCATTTGGGGCACATTTGGTTGTTGAACTGGGCGTAGTTTCGCCCAGGAGAGTGTGCATTGTGCCCTTAAGCTAGATATCGCATCGTGTTAGTCGCCGTCAGTTGAACTGGATACATTTGGTATCCAGGAGGGGTGTATACTACTTAAACCAGTACCTCGCTGCACGCAGTCCTGTTATAGTTGAGTTGCCTAGTTAGAGACTGGATTCTGTTATGAGTTAAGTTTACAGTTCTCGAAGCTAGTTTCCAGTATTATTCCTAGTGAAAGTCTAGCCTTGTGCACACTAACCGAATATCCATAACGCCATTTTGATTATTTTATTTATTATCGATATAAATTGGTTTGCAGGTTGGCAAATATTTTTATATTTCTTCGGAAACCCTTTTGATTATTTTGTTTTACACTAAAGCTTATTTTAATATGATGTTTTACTGTTTTTCATTTTACTATTTTTCTATAATAGTAATTACAGTTTTAAAATCTTGTTATACGGCTGGGAGAACGTTGGCGTTGCTCCCCACGGATTGTGGCTGTTATGTTTTAACATGGAAGGTATACGTGTTCCGGGTGTGGGCTAGCGAGCAGTGTGGATCCTGCTTATTTATTTTTATAATTATGTCCTATGGATTGTTCAAACCCCTTTTGTGGATTGTTTTAAATTTTGGCCATTTTATTTAAGGCCTATTGTTTGACTTTACCATTTTAATTTTACTAAGACATAGTTACAGTGTGTTTTAATCCCGACTCTACAGTGTTTCCGCCACTGTATCGCGTTAGATTTTCTAGGGGATTACAGTGCTAAATTTAGACCGTTTTCCTCCTCATTTACACCCATTTTTCCCTCGTCTTTTTGGTAGTTTTTCGATCAATTTTGATAGGATTTGGCACCGAATTCACGATCGAGCTTCCACGAGCACAAGGGAAGGGAATACCGTCCCAAGAGTAAAGCACACACATCCAATCAATCAATAAAGAACGAGACAAAGAAAGAGGCCAGAGTGATGACCGGGCGAAATTTCACCCGGTGAGACACCACCGGGCTAAATTTCACCCGACGGTAAAACGCCTCCCCGAAGATTTTCCGAGACCCCCGACCGGGCGAAGTTGACTGGGCGAAATTTCGCCCACCGGGTGAAATTTCGTCCGATGGTGAAGAACGCTGGAAATCGAAGAAAATGAAGACACCGGGCGAAATTTTCACCCGGTGGGATTTATCCATCAAACCGCAGGGCAAAACTTCGCCATATGAAGATGCAAAGGATGATTGTCTCACTAATGAAGCAAAAGTTGGATTTGAGCTTTAGGTTAAGAGACCCATTAAGGATTACTATATATATGTTACCCTAATTTGTTGCCTAAGTAAGTAGTAGTAGGCCTCCATTAGTGTAGTCATCCATCACATTACACCATCCATTAGTAGAACAATCTAGTAGTATTCTAGTAGTAATTCTATACTAATCTAGTAGTTTACATAGTAATTAGTAGTAGATCTACTTAGTTTTCATCAACAATTCTCTAGATTACAAGTTTGTAGAAGATTATTTCAAGTTTTATTGAAGATTTGTTGGGTTTATTGAAGGATTAGTGACAAGTTCTCCATCTTCTCCATCAAAGATTCAATCTCTATTCATGCAATCTTCTTATTTCTTCTAGATCTTCATAGTTGGTACATTTCTTTCCACTCTCTTATCTCTAGTTTAGATTTAATGCTATTTCCTTGCTATTATCTTGTTTAGATCATCTTAGTATTGTTAGTTTCTCTAGATTTTATTCATGTTGTTCTAGATTATTCTCTAGCTTATTTTGTTAGATCTTGTCCTTTTCATAGTTTAGTGGGTAATTGTTAGATCGTAGTTTTCTCATCATCTTGTAGTTAGTTTCCTTAGATCTAATTAATATGCATGTTGTAGTTAGTTTCTCCTTAGTTAATGTTTTATTGTCTTTCATTATGATTAGTGAGTAGATTTCTTGTTGGGGAGTTTAGGGATGAGGACTTGGATTATTTGAATTTAGGGGTATTGGTGGGTTGCTTGCTTGTTGGTTTATCTTGCTTGTGGTTGTTGTGTCATTGTTGTTTGAGTCCGCCAACTAGACCGACCTTGACTCGTTTCTATCAATATGGAAAAACTCGGGGTAGAAATTACCACAACAAGAGACTTACCCTTCTTCGCCGCGAAAGCGGGTTTTTAGGTGGGTTGGGTGAAGAAACCGAAAGGTGGCTTTCTCCCTTTATCAATGTTGCAACAAAAACTCGATCCCGACCTTCTTAGACTCCATGTTCCGAATCCCGACTTCTCCATAACGCCTTTTCCTAGATTAATCACCCCTAGCTATTCTCGTAGTTATTTCTCTAGCGTAGACTCGACCTTTAGAAACCCCCTATCTAGACATCAAACACGTCACTTTAAACTTGCTCACACACTTCGTTCCCTGTGGACCGACCTCGACTTGCCACGAATACTTGTTTGTTTTTGTGTAATCTCGAGTCTTACAAATATCGTTTGATCCCCCGTCCTTCGTTAACGACCGATCTGATTGGGAGGCGATCAAAATGGCGCCGTTGTCGGGGAACGGCGAGTAATTGTATTGTTTTTAGTTGTTGTGTTTTGATTCTTTTCTCTTCTCTCTTTTCCCTAGTGCCGTAAGGTGCTAGGAGTCTTACCGTTTAATTGAATTTTATGCCCAGGAACACGTCATCGCCCTTGTGGTTCGATCCGGAGCCGGAAAGGGCTTTTAGTGCATTGCGTTTTCGGGGAAATAACTCAACCACTATCATTCCACATCCTTCATTATCACCTCCTAACCTTAATCCCATCCTACCACATACACCCTCTACACCTCCTACATCACATAATCCCACTGCAAATAATCCTTCCATACCTTCCATTTCACAAAATTCACCACCATCACCGAAAACTCCACCACGAAATCAAAATTCATCCCCTCCAAATCATCCAAATTCAAATCCACCATCACCACCAATTCAACAAATGACAACCCTAGGATCTCATTCCCAACTCACACACGAAGAAACACCTTCTCCCGTCGATTTCGGAGAGATTACCGAAAACTATCAATTAAAAGCTTCTTTGACTAATGCGGTTCAACAAGATACTTTTCACGGTTTTTCTCAAGAAGATGCTCAAGAGCACATTGCTTCATTTAAAGAGAAATTAGTAGGAGCCCGTCTCAATGGTTAACTTCATGCCAATTGCACCATTTATTATTTCCAAAGACCTTGAGAGATGGAGCTCGTAGATGGCTTCAAGGCCATCCCGCTAATACTTTCATAACATGGGCTCAATTATCTAATGCCTTCTTGGAGAAATTTTTCCCGCCGTCAAAGACTAACCAATATCGCATGGAGATACAAACATTCAAACAAGATGAATTTGAAAGCCTAAGTGAAGCTTGTGAAAGATTTAGAGATTTATTGCGCAAATGTCCACACCATGGAATACCCGATTGGCTAACTACCTAAACATTTTACAACACCCTTTCATCAAGAACCAAGTAAAACCTCAATTCGGCCGCCAGAGGAGACTTCTCTTCTCTCACCAATGAGGCATCTAAGAGTCTTATTGAGAAGATGGCAAGGAGTGACTCTAGAATGGGTCAATCGAGGGATTCTAGAAAGAAAGTTGAAGTGAACTCATCTACGAGTTCTAATGAACTGAAGCTTCAAGCGGAAGTTGAAGAATTAAAAAAAAAAATGGATGCCATGAGTTCAAGGTCTACTCCTAGAGGTATGTACCAAATTCAAGGGAGTGTTCCACCAAGGCAACCATCTCCTCCAAAGCAATTAACATGGGAAGTTCAATGTGATCATTGTGGCAATTATGGCCATGATTCTAGCTCTTGCATTCCTAATGAAGAAGTTTATGTTGAAGAGTCAAATGAAGTCCAAGCTATACAAGTGTATGGGAAAAGACCTCAATTTGATCCCTTTTCCAATACTTATAATGCCGGTACAAGATTTCATCCTAATTTCTCTTATGGAAATCAAAATGTCCAAAATCCGATGTCACGTGCCCAAGGGAGTCAATTGAGGTCATTCAATCAAAGTCAACAAAGGCCCTTTAACCAAGGTCCTCCAAGGATGCCCCCATATATGGCTCCTCATCAAAGGAGTAACTTCAATCAACAAAGTAGCAACTTCCATGTTCCTAACCATTACAACAATTACCAAAATCAACATAGTAATCATTTTAATCATGGGTACAATCAAGGGTTCCAAGGCAATTTTCAAGGAAACCAAGGTTACAATCAACAACCATTTAATCAATCCTCTCAATCTTATGGTCAACCAAGCAATTTTCAATTTGGTCAAGGAGGAGTCCCATGGGACAACTATAATGATTTGCAAAGAACTGTTGGGCAACTATGGAATGAACATCAAGATACCAAGGCAAGGCTAAAAGTTTGGGAATCACAAGAAGCAACAAAAGCCTTAGCCGCCCCAATTCATCCACCCCATGGTTTGCCCGGACAACCCCAAAACCAAAGAGACCCTTCGCACCAAGCAAATGCCGTTATTTTGAGAGATGTCAAGGAACTTGAGGACCCATACAAGAATTTGAACTTGAACACCAAAAACACTCCATCCAAAGTCAATCGACCAAGTGCATCACAAGAATCATCTCCCACTTCCCCCAAACAAAATCGGGGAATACAAGCGGAATTCGATATCCTTCAAAATGGGAAGAATGAAGAAAGAGAACAAAGAAAAAAGAAAGAGTAAATGGAAGCGGAAGAAGCAAAAAGAAAAGAGGCGGAGCAATTAGCCGAAGAAGAAGAAGAGTCCAATGTTCCACCGCCTCCCACTTTTGTCCCACCATTGCCTTTTCCCGAAGCTAAGCCACACAAAGAGAATGCCCAATTTAGCCGCTTCGTGGATATGTTGAAGAAGGTGGAGGTAGCTTTACCCTTCACCGAGGTAATTTCTCAAATGCCCCTTTATTCTAAGTTTTTGAAAGATGTCTTGACTAAAAAGAGAACGATAGAGGATAAAAAATGTATCTCTCTCACGGAACAATGTAGTGCCATTCTTATGAATCAAATACCAAAGAAACATGAGGATCCTGGTAGTTTTTCTATCCCTTATCGGGTTGAAAATGTTGTTGTTAATCAAGCTTTATGTGACCTAGGGGCTAGTGTTAGTTTGTTACCTTATTCTATTGCCAAGAGACTTAGTGTGGGGGAGATGAGACCCACTAGTATGTCGATTCAACTTGCGGATAGGTCCGTCAAGTACCCACTTGGGATACTTGAGGATGTACCCATTCAAGTTGGTAAGTTTTTCATCCCCTCCAACTTTGTTGTCATGGATATGCCCGAAGACACTATTACCCCCATTATTCTAGGTCGACCTTTTATGGCTACCGGAGGTACTATAGTTGATGTCAAGAATGGTAAGTTGTCTTTTAACATAGTAGAGTTTTCAGTCAGTAGAGTTTTCCCTTTCTTAAGCTCTTAAACAACCAATGATTGAACAAATGAATTCCATTGAAGTTATTGACAGTTTGGTTGAGTATAGCTTGATAGATGATGATAAGCAAGAAGATGAGCCATTTGACTCTCCACCCCTTAAAGATGAATGTTTGCATGATGAAAAGGTAGAACCACTACCGGTGGGTAAGAGTATGATATCTTCTCCTTCTAATCTTGAACTTAAACCACTCCCCTCTTCCCTCAAATATGCTTTTCTTGAAGGAACTCATTATCCTGTTATCGTCAATGTTACCCTTGATGGACCTCAATTGGAAAAACTTTTGATTATTTTGAGAAAGCACAAAAAGGCCATCGGGTATAACATTGCCGACCTCCAAGGCATAAGTCCAAATGTTTGTATGCATAGGATCATCCTTGATGATGACCACCGTTCTTCGGTTGAGGGTCAACGTAGGTTGAACCCCATCATGAAAGAGGTTATCATGAAGGAGTCCTCAAGTTGTATGAGGCTAACATTATATACCCAATAACCGGAAGTAAATGGGTTAGCCCCGTACAAGTTGTGCCGAAAAAAGGAGGAATGACGGTTGTAAAAGGAGAAAAGGGTGAGTCAATTTCCACTAGGACCATTACCGGTTGACGCATGTGTATAGACTATCGAAAATTGAACACGGCCACCATAAAAGACCATTTCTCTCTTCTTTTTATTGATCAAATGCTTGAAAGATTGGTGCATCATTCTTATTTTTGTTTCCTTGATGGTCATTCTGGATTTCTTCAAATTCATCCCGATGACCAAGAGAAAACCACTTTTACATGTCTCTATGGCACCTATGCTTATAGAAGGATGCCATTTGGACTATTTAATGCGCCGGGAACGTTTCAAAGATGTATGATGGCTATTTTTTCCGATTTTATTGAAAAATCCATGAAAGTTTTTATGGACGATTTTAGTGTCCATGGTACATCTTTTGATTCTTGTCTTGAAAATCTTGATCAAGTGTTAGCTCGATGTGAAGAGTATAGACTTGTTTTAAATTGGGAAAAGTGTCATTTTATGGTTGAACAAGGTGTTGTCTTAGGTCATATTGTTTCTAATAGAGGAGTCGAATTTGATAAGGCGAAAGTCTTCGTGATCGAAAACTTTCCACTGCCTACAAATGTTAAAGGGGTGAGGAGTTTTCTAGGTCACGCCGGTTTTTATAGACGATTTATCAAAGACTTTTCCAAAATTGCTAAGCCTTTGACTTCTTTGTTTATGAAAGATGCACCTTTTGTTTTTGATGACTCGTGTCTTGCGGCCTTTTGCAGGATAAAGACCGCTCTCACCACCACTTCAATTATCAAAGCTCCCGATTGGAGTCTTCCATTTGAGATCATGTGCGATGCTTCCGATTTTGCCGTTGGTGTCGTTCTAGGATAACGGGTTGACAAGAAGCTACATGTGATATATTATGCAAGCGAAACATTATATGAAGCCCAATCAAGGTATACAACAACCGAGAAAGAGATGCTTGCCGTTGTCTATGCCATGGAGAAATTCCAAAATTATGTTATCGGTTCCAAAGTCATAATTCATACCGATCATGCGGCAACTCGATACATCATGTCTAAGAAGGAGACCAAGTCCCGACTCTTTCGGTGGGTCCTCCTTTTACAAGAATTCGACATTGAGATTAAAGACAAGGCCGGATCGAAGAACTTGGTAGCGGATCATCTTAGTACACTAACGGTTAGTAAAGAAAACAATGAAGAAGATGGTATCCCCATCAATGAAGCTATGAGAGATAAGGCCTTAACGGCCATTGATACTATTACACCTTGGTATGCCGATATCGTCAATTTCTTAGTATCTCATTTTATTCCGGACGATTATTCCAAGCAAGAGAGGAAGAAACTAAGTTATGAAGCCCGACGCTATTATTGGGATGAGCCATATTAATTCCGCCGTTGTGTAGATGGAATTTACCGACGATGTGTCACGGCCAATGAAGGTTATAATATTGTGAAGCACCTTCACTCGACATCTTATGGTGGACACTTGGCCAACCAAAAGACAATCGCCAAGGTTCTCCAAAGCGGGTTTTGGTGGCCTTCCATGTTCAAGGACATTCGAGCTTTCATTCTCACGTGCGATGCTTGTCAAAGAAGTGGGAATATTACAAGAAGAAATGAGATGCCCCTTCAACCCATCTTAGAGATTGAATTGTTCGATGTTTGGGGCATTGATTTCATGGGTCCGTTCACATCCTCTTTTGGTAACAAATATATCTTAGTAGCGGTTGATAATGTCTCAAAATGGATCGAGGCCGTAGCTTCCCCCACCAATGACTCCAAGGTTGTAATTAAGCTTTTCAAGAATGTAATTTTCCCGAGATTCGGTATGCCTAGAGCCATAATTAGTGATGGAGGCTCTCATTTTAGAAAAGATACCTTTGAACACCTTCTTAGGAAATATGGTATCACTCACAAGATGTCCCTAGACTACCACCCTCAATCAAATGGGCAAGCCGAGATCTCCAACCGTCAAATCAAGGGAATTTTAGAGAAAGCTGTAAATACACACCGAAAGGATTGGTCATTAAAGTTAAATGACGCCCTTTGGGCATTGAGAACGGCTTACAAAGCGCCGATTGGTACCACTCCTTATCGTCTTGTGTATGGTAAAGCTTGTCATTTACCGGTGGAATTAGAACACAAAGCCGAATGGGCAGTCAAAGAGCTAAACTTCGATGAGATTGTTGTAGGAGATAACCGCCTTCTCCAACTACAAGAATTGGATGAATTAAGACTAGAAGCCTACGAAAACTCGAAGATTTACAAGGAACAAACTTGCCAATGGCACGATTCTCGAATACTTCGTAAGGACTTCTCCGTTGGTGATAAGGTATTACTCTTCAACTCTCGCTTCAAGCTTTTCCCCGGTAAGTTGAAATCAAAATGGTCGGGTCCATTCGAAGTGACCAAGGTGCAACCATATGGATCAATAGAGATATCAAGCCCGAAAACCGGGAAATTTATGGTTAATGGCCAACGTTTGAAGATTTATCACCCCGGTCACGTTCGTGAGACCTTCGCTACCATGAAGTTTGGTGAGCTTCCATTGGGGAGCGATGTTTAACCCCCTCTCAAAATTGATGTATGTTTGGTGGTATCCTCAACAACCACCTTGTATATATGTATTATATTTCTTTAATTTTGTTATTTTGTTAGCTTAAGAAGAATGGTTGAACTTGGATTTCACCATGGAGCATTTATTTGGTTGAAGATCAAGCTTTTGGAGAAGTTATGGAGCCAAATTGAAGACCACAAGCATGTTTGTGGGAGATATTGGTTATGTAATGTGAGTCGAGTCAATATTTCAATCTTTAGGTGATTATTGAAGAGCCACGAAATGGCAAAGCGGAAAAACGAAGAAAACTAGACCGCCGGGCGAAATTTTGCCCGGTGAGACCTGACCGGGCGAAACTTCGCCCTATGGAAAGTTGTCAGAATTGTCGAAATTGAAGAAGATACCACCGAGCGAAATTTCGCCCGGTGAGATTTTGACCGGGTGAAATTTCACCCGGTGGAAAAAGTGGCAAAAATGATTTTCACGACGAAAAGTCCGTCGGGTGAAATTTCACCCGGTGGTGCTTGACCGGGTGAAATTTCACCCGGCGGCATGGGCTTGCTCAATCACCCATAACACACCTTCTCACTACAATTTCAATTCCCTCCTTCATATTTACCACACATAACTTTCCCTCCAAAAATTTTTACACCAAATTTTTACCACCAACTTTAAAACTTTCACTTTTCCTCCCAACCACCCTTATTTATATCACCTCTTTTTACCTCACAATTCACTCCATATTTTCACCCACCATAAACACATCAAACCACCTTCCATACCCATTCACATTCAAACCTCCATTCACACTTCCATTTCAACTTGGTGATTATTTCCTTGGGTTTTTGAATAGGGAAAAGCTAAAGTTTTGGGATTTTCCTTGCAACTATTATTATGCAGACAAGAGCCCAACGAGCCGCGCGTAAACAAGGTATGGCTTCGATCTCTAATACTTCTAAACGTTCTACTTCTTGTAAGCCCAAACTTTCACCTTGTCCTAATACACCCTTAGCTCAAACCTTCTCCGAAAAGACCTTTCGAAGCACAAGGTGGCCTTGTCCTTTCACAATGGAAATTCTAGGAATAGAGGACGATATTAGAGAGTTATCGTCTAGGACCGGAACAAGCGGACTTATCAAGTTTGTGCCTTGCACAAATAAAGACTTGACATGTGAATTCTTAGGTATCTTTACAATCGATAACCCGACCACACCAAGAGAGTTTTAATTTAGATTGTTCGGTAGAACTCATTGTTTAAATGTTTCTGAATTCGGCCTAACCTTAGGTTTACCCTCATCGGGTACCAGAATTAGTAAACCTTTGAGTAATGTTCAAGCTAGTACTTCTAGAAGAGACCTTTGGCGGTGCATAGCACGTGGTCAACGAGATTTCGAACCTAATTCAAACTTTACCGCTGAAATCCGTAACCCCGTTATTCGTTACTTTGCCGAAATACTTTCTCATTGCTTGATACCATCTACCGATAATATTTTTAATCTTAATGTGTGCGTCTTACAATTGATTTCTGACTCTTTGCATGGTAACTCTAACCCCCTTGACCTACCGCTTGTTGTAGCGTTGTATTTTCATCAAATTAGTATTGCTCAACGCCCCTTCGTAGACTGTGGAGGTCTTGTGACCTTAATCGCTAAAAACCTGGGTTATGCGACCGACCACCTTATCCCACTAGATAATCGAGTCTGGCTTGACAAGGCCTATCTTCCATCTTGGATATTTAATGTACCCGATCATCGCCTCGTCTCCATTTGCCATGATCGTGCTTTAATAGTCCCCAACATACACCGAACCAATATTTATAATTGTCACAATTGGGACCTACCCTTAGGTCCCGGTGAATTCCGACTAAACCAATCGGGGGGAATGGAAATTTGGGAGTATGCAAACTATAGGTTACCCGAGGGTCGTACATTATTCGACCTTTCTGAGCTAGAACCCACTGAGGGCGTACAACCCTTACCCGGGTCTCCGACGGTTTCTTTTGCGTCAAATGATTACCCAAATTAAACTATCTCCCAGAGTCGGTCGGTGTTGTGTGTGTGTGTGGATTAGGTCGGTGAGTCTTTAATCAATCTTTGAAATGAATTTATTCCTTGTTCCTTGCCTCATCAGTTTATAATCATTGTGATTGTCCTACCTCTAACAAAATTGCAAGTTGTCCCACTGTCCCATCAATTTTTATGGCCGTAGCGGCCTTGGTTTTGCTCCCGGTCTTTAGGCGATGTGATTACGCCATTGACCTTTTTGAAAAATCCAAATTTTAATCAATTTTTCTCAATTTTTCTTAATCCGGGCTAGGTGACGTGACTACACCTACGCCCAATTTTTCACCCCTTCGCTTTAATTTCTTTTCCTCTTTTACTTCTTTTTCAACTTCTTAGCCACTTGGCTAGGGTCTAGGTGATGTAATTACACCTAGGCCCGCCACTATTTTATCGCTTTCTTTATTTTCTTTTTTTCTTTTTCTTCTCTCAAAAATTTTGAAAAATCCAAAAACACTTAAAAATCCTAAAAATCCAAAAAGATTTTTCTTTTCCATCTTTTTCGTTCTTCCCCTACTTGTCCATTGAGGACAATGTACAGTTTTAGTGTGGAGGAGGGGTCTACTATCTTTTATTTTGCTAAAAATATTTTCAAAATCCATAAAAATTTGAAAAATTCGAAAAATCAAAAACATTTTTTTCTCCTTTCCTTCCCTTTCTTTTCTTGTTTCTCGTTATGTTTTCGTGTTACGTGTACGGTTTTGTTCTCTACTCTTACAGGTAACCACCACCTTGAAGCGCGAATTGAAGAGATTATGAAAGCACTCCGCTTGGTAACTTCCTTATTTCTTTCTTTAATTTTGTAGAGGAGTTAGGTTGTTGCTATTGGAGGCTCTCGAAGTTGAGCATTTTGGGTGTTGTGCTTGATTGTGTGCTTGTATGTCGATGGAGTATGGAGTACATGACTTTACTTGTGTTTTCTTCTATTTGCCTTTTTCTTTTTCGTGTGTTCCTTTTTGCTTTTGTATAGCGTGTCTAGGACTAAATGTTTTCAAAAACCCGATTACAAACTTATTGCAAGAGTTTACGTTCCATTGTAGATAACCCATTGTAGATTTTGGACCTTAATCTAGTAGAATGACTCTTAATCAATGAGTTTGTTGATCCTTTAGCTTGAGTCCACCTTTTCTACTAGAGGTTTACTTCGGGGTTTGCATTTTGACCACCTTGACCACCCATGGAGGAGTTAGGCCTTGGTTCCCGCATCCCGTTTTCTAGGTGACCTTGCTCGAATGACCATTGCACCTTTAGTCCAAATTCTTTTTGCCTTTTTGTGGGTTATCCAGGAATGGCGCGTGTTCTCGTTTACCTATTTTCCCTCCACCTATACATCACCACAAAAGTTTACACAAAAATAACCTCCAAGCTTGGTTATGAAGCACATCAAAATCAAAAAGCCAAAAAAGGGCAAACCAAAGCAAGAGAAAAGGGCACAAAAATATGAAAAAAAAACAAGGAGAGAAAGGGAGCTTCAAATGAAATCATATCATCAAAAACATCTCCGTTGGGTTAAAAAAAATGGCCCTTTGATCGATTCATCAGCGTGAAGTGCCAACTAGAGGACCGAGTCCCGAGGTAGGAAGATAGCCGTGATTAGTCGATCCACCCCAATAATTGTAAACACTCCACCTTTTTGTTTGGGCTAATTTAGGAAATTCGAGTTTGGAACGACCCTCTTGGCTTAGCCAAAGAGAGCGGGACTGCACCTACCTACAGTGTCGAATGAATCCATGAATCACTTTTTCCACTCCGTTATACGCCCCGTCGTACCCCTTTAGAAGACTAGGAGGACCTAGGCTAAGTTATCAACATCTATATTGCTTAATTTTCATAGTATTAGGCTTTGGTCCTTGTTTACGTGGGTCATTTATCTTGGAAGTTTATTGTTGTTTTAGGTAAGTAATCGGTGTCTTCCCCGCCGTCTCGATGAGGGATTCAGTGTTTTATTTTTGCTTTGGATGCGTCTATTCTTTCGTGTTATATGTTTTTGTGTGTTTAGTCGCATCCACTATTTTGAGCAAGCCCCAACTTGCCTTGCATGGGAGTACTCTACCTCATGGGTATTTCGATGTGAGTTGAAGGGACGGAGCGGGTCCGTTAATTGCCCCGTATCGGCTTAGCATAGTCTAGCTAGTAGTAGTAGTAGTATGTAATTTTTTTTTGGGTCTTTGCTCGAGGACGAGCAACGGTTTAGTGTGGGGGAATTGTCGTGTGCTAAATTTAAACTGTTTTTCCCATCATTTACACCCGTTTTTCCCTCGTTTTGCGAGTTTAGAGTGCAATTTTTGCCATATTTTGTGTACTTCTCCCATTAGCGTCCCTCTTGTGCGTTTTACGTGTAATTGGTAGTTTTTCGATCAATTTTGATAGGATTTGGCACCGAATTCACGATCGAGCTTCCACGAGCACAAGGGAAGGGAATACCGTCCCAAGAGTAAAGCACACAACTTAAAGTTTAAAACCATCCAATCAATCAATAAAGAACGAGACAAAGAAAGAGGCCAGAGTGATGACCGGGCGAAATTTCACCCGGTGAGACACCACCCGACGGTAAAACGCCTCCCCGAAGATTTTCCGAGACCCCCGACCGGGCGAAGTTGACTGGGCGAAATTTCGCCCACCGGGTGAAATTTCGCCCGATGGTGAAGAACGCTGGAAATCGAAGAAAATGAAGAAAATCTCACCGGGCGAAATTTTCACCCGGTGGGATTTATCCATCAAACCGCAGGGCAAAACTTCGCCATATGAAGATGCAAAGGATGATTGTCTCACTAATGAAGCAAAAGTTGGATTTGGGCTTTAGGTTAAGAGACCCATTAAGGATTACTATATATATGTTACCCTAATTTGTTGCCTAAGTAAGTAGTAGTATGCCTCCATTAGTGTAGTCATCCATCACATTACACCATCCATTAGTAGAACAATCTAGTAGTATTCTAGTAGTAATTCTATACTAATCTAGTAGTTTACATAGTAATTAGTAGTAGATCTACTTAGTTTTCATCAACAATTCTCTAGATTACAAGTTTGTAGAAGATTATTTCAAGTTTTATTGAAGATTTGTTGGGTTTATTGAAGGATTAGTGACAAGTTCTCCATCTTCTCCATCAAAGATTCAATCTTTATTCATGCGATCTTTTTATTTCTTCTAGATGTTCATAGTTGGTACATTTCTTTCCACTCTCTTATCTCTAGTTTAGATTTAATGTTATTTCCTTGTTATTATCTTGTTTAGATCATCTTAGTATTGTTAGTTTCTCTAGATTTTATTCATGTTGTTCTAGATTATTCTCTAGCTTATTTTGTTAGATCTTGTCCTTTTCATCGTTTAGTGGGTAATTGTTAGATCGTAGTTTTCTCATCATCTTGTAGTTAGTTTCCTTAGATCTAATTAATATGCATGTTGTAGTTAGTTTCTCCTTAGTTAATGTTTTATTGTCTTTCATTATGATTAGTGAGTAGATTTCTTGTTGGGGAGTTTAGGGATGAGGACTTGGATTATTTGAATTTAGGGGTATTAGTGGGTTGCTTGCTTGTTGGTTTATCTTGCTTGTGGTTGTTGTGTCATTGTTGTTTGAGTCCGGCCAACTAGACCGACCTTGACTCGTTTCTATCAATATGGGAAAACTCGGGGTAGAAATTACCACAACAAGAGACTTACCCTTCTTCGCCGCGAAAGCGGGTTTTTAGGTGGGTTGGGTGAAGAAACCGAAAAGTGGCTTTCTCCCTTTATCAATGTTGCAACAAAAACTCGATCCCGACCTTCTTAGACTCCATGTTCCAAATCCCGACTTCTCCCTAACGCCTTTCCCTAGATTAATCACCCCTAGCTATTCTTGTAGTTATTTCTCTAGCGTAGACTCGACCTTTAGAAACCCCCTTCTAGACATCAAACACGTCACTTTAAACTTGCTCACACACTCCGTTCCCTGTGGACCGACCTCGACTTGCCACGAATACTTGTTTGTTTTTGTGTAATCTCGAGTCTTACAAATATCGTTTGATCCCCCGTCCTTCGTTAACGACCGATCCGATTGGGAGGCGATCAGAATCTTCATCTAAAATTAGAACTTTAAGCCCCTTCTTGTTGGTGACCCTAGAAATAGCCACGTAGAGTTGTCCGTGAGTGAAGACTGGTTTAGGTAGAAACAGACCAATGTTCGAAAGTGACTGTCCCAGGCTACCATAATAATAAACTTAAAATGAGGGGTACTATGTGTAATGTGTCAAAGTTTGAGGGTACCGTGGAAAATATCCGAAATAAAAATTGATGATTATCCTACGTATACCAGCTCAATTCAGTTAATGTAGGGAGCAGAGCCGGTCCTGGACTTTTGGAGGTCCTAGGTAAAATATTATAACAAGGCCCTCCAATAATCTTCATAGGCGGTTGTTTTCATTATCTTATTGATATCATCTTATTAACGATTTTATTTGGGTACATAAATTTTCATTAATTACATGTTTAAGAACAAATTTATCAAAAATAAATTGTTATGATTTTCGTATAATAACATAATTCTAGAACAGTGGTAACAATATTTAATGAATGAACCAAACTGGGCGTCAAATGATATTTGGAGGCCATGTAGTAGTCATTATTTGGAGGCCTTGTACTAATTTGAAATTGTTTACAATATTTTAGATATTATGAGTGTAACTCATAAATATTATACCTATCTACACTCTTTCAAATTTACGTCCTATGAATTTTGCATTAATAATCACTATTTTTTTTTTTCATAAAACCGACCCTCATAAAACCAAAAACAAAAATGTAGTCGTTTGTATAAATAGAATATTTGTAACAATATTTCTTACTTTTTTTGAGATGTTCTTTATAAAGTTAACGAATTAAACAACCGACAAATTTTACAAGTGAAACAATTTCTATGTTAAGATTCATATAACTACATTCTTATTCTTTTATACTAGTACATGACAATATTATAAAATATTAAGACATTTTAAAAAATAATAATAAAACCAATTTTAAAAAGCGAAAAAAAAGAGTTGTAAGAAATTCGAGAGTAAATGAAGTAAATGAACATAAAATAAATACATAAATATATTTTAAACATTTAAGTGGAACAGGATTGAAACCCTTAACTTCTTTCTTGAAATTTGAAAGGCCCTCACACTATACCAAAATAGAATTAATGATCCAAAGTAAGCCCAAGTTTGAATTATACAATGAATCAGGTTTTTTTTGGGTCCCTTTTCAGCTTGGGCCCTGGGCCATTGACCCATTGTCCCTCCAGACTATGCTCAGAGCTGACCCTGGTAGGGATTAACATTTACGTAATATTATTATTCACATAAAATTTATGTAAAATTATTATTCGTATAACATTATTATTCGTATAAAATTATTAAATTTTTATGTAAAAAAATTATGATATTTTCTTAAATTTTCTAATATTAAATACTCGTATATTCTAATATTAAATATACGGAGTATTTTCTTAAATTTTCTTTACGGTCAAAGGGTTGAAAATTAACACGGTCAATTAACGTTACTCAACCCCTCAAAATCTAAAGCGGAAGCGCAATATGAAGATCTATCCAACGCATCCAACGAATCGGGTCATACGAGTCAGGTCCAAATATGGCTAGGATCTAATATAAGTCGGGTTATATGGGTCCATGGTCGGGTTAGGGTCAAAAATAGTTTCGAACACCTATATTTTTTAACAACTTTTTAAGTCCAATATACATAATTATAATACTTTTTTTTGATAGTATTATTATTATTATAATCTTTGATAATTATAATGTTTGTACTTAATTTTTTTTTCAAATTTTATAAATATTGTATTATTAAATGTCAAACAAGGTTGTATTATTAAATTGAATATTTGTAATTTAAAATATTTATTTTTTAATTACAAATCAAAATATAATACTCCTTTTGTTTTTTTATGTTTCTTCCCACTTTTTAAGATTTGTGAAAAGTATTTAATTGAAACGGGAAGAAACATAAAAAACGGAGGGAATATCTAAATATAAATATTTTTCCTAGTTTCAGTAAATTCTCATTGACTGAACGGGTTACGTCAGGTTTCGACTCTAAATTAACGGGTCTTAATGGGGTCGGTTAAACAGATTGCGGGTCGAAAAAAACACGACACTAAAAAGGGGGTCAATTGCAAACATCAAAACTGAATCTAAATATTTTAACTGATTTAAATAATTAAGCATATAAATATATTCTGTCCTATAAAGAGTTTATATGTCTAAAAACACTGATCAAAACTAAATGAAAGATATTTAAGGGTAAGATTAGTATCCGGACTTTGATTTTAATTCCGTTTAAGGGTCTGAACACTTTAACTCTACAGTCAAGGGTAGGAAATTAACATCGTCAATTGAACTTACTCAACCCCTCAAAAAATAAAGCGGAAGCATAATATGAATGCACACTCGTCAAACGGGTCTAGCGGGTCGAGTCACACGAGCCGGGTCCAAATACGGGTCAAATCAAATATGAGTCGGGTTATACGGATCACGGGTCCAATTAAGGTCAAAAATAGTTTCATATTAGGGGGAGCTAGACAACCGAGGGGGGAGGAAGGACGAGGAGATTGGAAGACACCAATGGGGGGAGCAGTTAAAATCAACATAGATGCGAGAGTGAAGGAGGGTGTGGGTGTCGGGGTGGGAACAGTTTGTTAAGATGAGATTGGTACGGTCTTTTGAGGACTGACGCATCGTAGACAACTTACTTAGAAACCATACGTGGCGGAAATGGTAACTATCTTTTGGGTTGTTTAAAAAAAGTGTGAATATTGCACATACAAAGTACAATGAAGACTTCTATCTAATACGGAGTACATAGTACGAGTACATTTTATGGAGTACATATATATATATATATATATATATATATATATATAGGAATTGCATCTCGTGAGTCTCTCTATCTTAAATGAGTCCGTCCCGCGAATCACAGCCACATGATCAAATCACATGAATGGCTGAGATTCAACGTCATCTTCATCGTATATAATCTTACTGTTACAGTAACATAACACTATTACAGTAACACAACTATCTTACTGTGACACTATCACAGTAATAATGAATTACAATAATAATGTCACAGTAATAATGTTACAGTAACAGAACACTATTACAGTAACACAAATATCTTACTGTGACACTGTCACACTATTACAGTAACACAAGTATAATTATATAATACTGATACAGTAATCATATTACTGTAACAGTATTATATAATCATATTACTGTAACATCATGGGTTCAGCATAGTAATGAGATCAACTCCTAGCACACATCTTTAGGCTTGAAAGAAAGCCTTTTCTAGTGTCTGTTACCGACTTATAGAAGCTTTTAGAGTTCATGACTAGTCGACCTTGAAAAGCTGATGCAACCCAGATTAACCCAATCCATACCTGAAAAGAACAACTCAGCCAAAGCCCCGAACCAGAATTTTACCCAATTTGATATGCATTTCGAAATTGTTGGTTGTATTTTCGATCAATTGTTTCTCAATTTGATTCCTGTTTTCTCAGTTTCATATCTGTTGTTTACATTTTCTGAATTATATAGCTGTATTCATTGATTGAAATCGAAGTGTTTTCGTTGCTGATTGTTTCATTCGGAAATCGGAAGTATGATTATTAGAGAAGAACTAATGTTTTTGTATCTTTTGAGACTTGAGCTGATTGAGTTCTTGAGGTGACGGATTGATTGTTTCATTTGTTTTTGATGATTGAACTGAACCGATTAGGTTGATCGTTAATAGATTTGTCGTCTGAATGGATTGATTGTTTCATTTTTCTGATTTGAAGTATGATTTTTTCAATTTCTGAATTGAAGCATGATTGTTTCATTTGATGATGATCGAGTCGAAGCGATTTAGGTTAATCGTTAATAGGTTTGTCGTTTGAATTGATTGATTATTATATTTTGATTTGATTTGGTTTATTACTGTAAGCCGTTGATCTCATTAGATCTAATGGCCCTAAATTACGAGACTGACTCATTTAATGAGAAAGACTCACCGGATCCTCACTCTATATATATATATATATATATATATATATATATATATATATATATATATATATATATATATATATATATATATATATATATATATATATATATATATATATATATATATATATATATATATCATCCATAATCTTTACTTCTAGATCAATTTAATATATAGCTCAACTATTAAACAGCTCCGTAAATCACTAAAAGGTAAAGTCATTTTAGAGTTAGAAATTTTGGTAGCAAATCTTCAATATTTCGTAGCTAATTAGCTTAGAGACAGAATTGCGACTAATTTCATTAGTAACTAAACGCATTGTCGCTAATTTAGCTACCGGATTAGCGACCAGAATTAGCTACCAATTTAGCGACGAAAGCGTGGTAGCAAATTTTGAGACAATAATAGTGACAAAAAATTAGTAGGTACATTAGCGACCGCAAATCGTATAGTAGCTAATTTAGGTACGAACTTAGAGATCGATTCAGTTGTAGCAAAACTAACGACGCACCACCGACTCTTGTAAAGAAACTGTTGGTGAATGTTCGCAAGAGGAATCGAACCCATAACCTTCCCATACTTGGCTAACATTCAAACCATTGAACCACTTGAAGATTTACGTTCATTTGGACAATGAATGTACAAATAAAGATAAAAGTAATCATTAAAATGTGGATTGTAAGGTACTTTTTTAATACTCCAATAATGAGAAAATAATAATATAAATATTTTATATCAATACGAAAAATAAAAAATACGTGGTAACACCAACCGATTACTAAATTTAGCTATCAATTTATTTCCGTAGCTAAGAATTTAAATTAGATACTAAAATTGTTACTAACTTCGTTTCGTCTCTATAATAAATACTACATTTATTTACGAATTTACTTTGGCCTCTTAGATAAAAACTAAATACATTATACGTAATTTTGTGTCGACATATATAGAGAAAAATAGAGAAGACTCTAGATACCGACGTTTTTCCGTATCTAAAAATTCAAATTAGATACCAAATTTGCTATTGACTTTATTTAGTCTCTATGACAGCGATGTAATTAGCTACCACTATATTTTGTTCTCTAAAATTGAGACTAAATATATTTAAGTCTCAAAAGTAGTAGATAATTTATATATTTAACGACTAAATTTTAGGCAGGTGCTAAATTAGTAGCTAAACCACGTTTCTAGTGAATTTTCATGGATTTTAAAACTGATTTTTTTCAAAAGGATGAGTTATATAGGTAAGTTATTGGTGGGTGGTAATTGTCGCGTACCATACACTTACCAAATCCATTATGGTAATGTAGTGTCATGTCTCAGCTCATTCATGAGTTCCCATTATTTGTTTGCCTCAATAGCAATGCAGTGATTCCAAGTTTCGGCAAGCTTTCCTCAGCGGACTCCTTGGTCATCTCAGCAAGCATTACTTAATTCATCTTGGAAAATATTGATATTTAAATGGGTAATGCCATTTTCGCATGTATGTCCAACAAATTTCGTCTCCACCTTCTACCAAAATTTATTGTTATCACGGTATTAGTAGAAGTAGGGATATAGAAGGGTTAGATCTTATCTGAAATCAAGAACAGAAGCTGTGTCGCGACAAGAACGTCATTGTCCTAAAGTTGATTTATGCCCCGTCTGCTACACACGGCCTCAATGGCACTGACACTAAAAATTACCCGCAGGCGCTCTCCCAAAGCCCGAGCCCGAGTCCGTCTCGTCTCGGCCCGCGCACGCGCGCGTGTGTGGTGTACGTAGTCCTCTCTTGTACACAACTAGTAGAGCATTTTAGTGAAACATATATAAACATAATGTAGAAGCAATAAATGTTCCATGTGGGATAGTTAATTCCACTAAATGTGCTTCTTTTGAAGCATTAACTCTAACACTTATTACTCCAACCCTCCCTATTTTCATTTGTTATCTATTCATTTTTATGTGAACAAGATTTCAAACATAGATAACAAATTAATAAGACGAAGGAAATAACAAGGAAAACTACCCATCATATACTCCCATTCTTTTTTTTGACAAATTATTATTATTTTTTTTTAAAAAAATCTACATATAAGGACACTTTTGTTACGTTATTAGATGTTTGCCCTTGCGTTGCACAAATACTGGAACAATTAGTGATAAATTACTACTCCCTCTTATTCCTTATTTTCTTCTCCTTTCATTAAAATATATCTCACATATATTAAAGAAAGGGAAAGAAAATAAGGAATAAGAGGGAGTACATTTTATTGGATGTCATTAATTTGGTTATTGTGTGTGCAAATAATATTATGCTAATTAAATCAACTATTTGAAATTTCAATCGATCTCTTGCTAGACCATCTCACGCTTGAAATGTATTTACATTGGAGGAGAAATACAAAAAGTAAGAGCGGGTTTATTAACATTATTACTAACATATTCTAATAAGGAACACTTTGATGTTTATTCGTCAAACATATTTTAATCAAAAGTAAACAAATTATCGAGACAGATGAATACTTAGTAATACTACAATATACTCCAATCCCCTGAGTTTCTGAAAATTTCAACTCTTATTAAAATACTCGATAAAAAGGTGGAAATTTTGAGAGATTTAGATAGAGTAGCATAGAAGCACGCACAAGCTAGCTAGCTATATGCATGAACTAGTTTGGAATTGAAATATTTAGTAAGCAGGAAGGTGAATTTTTTTGTAATTTTTTTTGCCATTTGAAAAATAACGTCGGGATTTAGGATCGGAACGTCACAACACCTAGACTATGTGTCAATTGGTTCTTCTCCCTAGAAACAAATTAAAGCATAGATAAATACAATGAAAAGATGAGAACAAAGAAGAAAGGTTTTCAGCTATTCCGTATTTAGTGTCGAGTTTGTGGAATCCGTGCGTGGTACTATCAAATGCGAAGATTGAGAGAATATAAGCAATCATGATACGCTAGTAGTAGGATGATCCTTCATCTTTCATGCATGGTTCATCTTTCTCTTAGAAGCAAAGATGCTTAGAAGTTGCACTAAAGAAGCACTTCATGCCCCACTCTATGCTTTCTCCTTTGGTTAACTTAAGCCCACCTATGTACTGTATGTGCCTATGTAATGTAACCAATCATTGTGTGATATGCCAATACTACGAGGTTAGTTTTGCTACAAGCCACGTTTTAGATTACCTCATCATCCATAGGTTTTGGCTCTTCTAGTCCGCCCTTCCATTTTAAGCAATATACTGATGGAGGGCTGTTTTTGGTCGTCGGTATTTCAATCAGGTCGTCGGCGCTTTTTAATGTAAAAGACGATCATGCTCTTCCCTAATTACATTAGTTAACTAAGTTAATATAATTTTAGAAATGAAATTATGTTAATGAAACTCGTTGATGAAACCCGACTTTCCTTTGAAAAACCGATTTTCCCCAAAATGGATCAACAAGCGTTAGTACACTTTTAATTTTATTTTCCTCCCTTTTGATTATATTTTCTCCTTTAATATGTTAATGTGTATTCGTTTAGTATACAAAATCGCTTTTTCTTGTTTAATTTGTCGTTTATGTTTACGGTTTGTCGTATTCGATGTTGTGCTCGATTTTTGTGCCATATAAAAATAAAGAGGGGACGCGGAGAAGAAGTCGGCCGGCGCCGGTTTTTGGTGCCTGGGAGGTCCCCTGGGCGCCAAAAACTGGTGCCTGGGGGTCCTCTGGAAGCCAAAAACTGGTGTCGGGGATCCCTAGAAGCCAAAAACTGTGCCTGGGGGTCCCCTGGAAGCCAAAAACTGGTATCGAGCCCAGTTTTTCCTTTTTTTTAATTTTTTTTTTCGTACGACGTTGTACGTTACGATATCCATTTAATTTGTTTTTGTTCTTCGATAAATATTTATATCGTGACTCGGGTGTTGTTATTTTGAATGTTTGCAATTATTATGATACGAATATGTTAACAAAATGTTAGAAATTTCCTAAAAAGATTCCCGGGTTACATTGAGACGTGTCTCAAAAACCATAAAAAAATACAAAAACCGTAAACTTAAATTAGTCGGGAAATAATAAATAAATTAATTAAGAAACTTAATTAATATCATTAATCATAATTACATAGGGGTAAAAGAGTAAATTCACGTATAAAGCGTCGACGATCTTGCTGAAATGTCGGCGACCTAATGTAGGAGGGTTACTATGTACAATACACCACCCAGCTAGCTGTCTCTAAGCGAGTTGTTTGTTTTCGTTGATTTCTGGTGCACTTTGCTTGTACCAAATCAAAATGGAATAAATAAAACGGTATTGACAACGCAATGGAATTACGTTGAACACATTTTCCTTAATATTTCGACCCTACAAGCCTCGAGTATCACGAAATCTCTCTTCGATAACATGATTTTACAGAATTCTTAGACTTTAATTTTTCTTAAACTTGCACTTTAGTGAGTTTTGTGAATATCTCTTGTTAACCACCGAAATCTAGTTCATTGATATACGCATGATTGCATGTATTTGCATGCATCCTCTAAGTATATACATGTAATATGCACTTAGACTCAAGGAAATGACACGTTGGTTCCTTTCAAAACAAACGGTTTTTTTCGGACTGCCTAAACCTCTCTTCCACAATCCATCTTGATCTCTTGGATAATCAATCAGTTGCTTGTTTTTTCATTAATATTGATTACTTCTTCCTTTTATAATTAGAGCACTGAACAAAACAACTCAATGACTCATAACTGGCCTTGCAACGACTGAGTTATGTTATGTAACAGTACCACCTGCTCAAAAAAAATCAATCGAATTGTGGACAAGCTAAAGCTATACGTCCAGTAAAACACAGCTTGAGTATCTTATGCACTTTGGAATGATTTAGATTGATCTGGTTCAGAATTGTTATATGAGACTTGTAGACTCGAGATTGGTTTTGTTCTAATTTAGTAACTACTATTTATGACAATCTCGCGTGTTGGCCCTGTTTTTGATGATTACAAGTGGTACGTAATGGTTTGCTGTTTGTCCAGTGCTAAGCTTTGCAAGGTTGGACTTGGAAATTACGAGAAGTTAAGTTTGGAGACAAATGAAGATCATATCTAAGTACTTAGAGAGAAGAGAAGTCAAGCTTTGGAGTTTGCGAAAGATTATATCAAAGCTTGTACAAGGAGAAGCGAAGTTAAAGTCAAGCATTGAGACTCATAGAAGATTATATTGAAGCTTGTACTAGAGAAAAATAAGAGAGAAATAAAGATACCTAACATGGAACTATAACAACTCCATAGGTTAGAAGGACAAGCAAGGAAAAGATGTAATACCAAGAGCCTTTCTAATCGAACCCGCTGACTCGATCTCGCGAATCGTGTTATTTAGGTGGAAGTTCTTTAGGTGTGTCGAGGTCCTGAGGTGATTTTGAGTACTTGTTACAGTCTGAAACCAGTTGTTACAGTCCGACTCAGAATGTTACAGTCATTGTAGGTATTCTAAGGGTGGGGAGTTGGCAGGTCATGGCTAGATAGACCCTGGAGGCAGCGGAGGCAAAAGCGGTTTGTTTTGCGCTACTTACGCCCTTGAAGGTGACTTCTAGGATGCTGCTTTCAAAAGTGATAGACTCATTGGGTACTATTCAAAAGTTGGTGCAACAAAGTGAATAGATGAGCCCTATCGGGATTTGCATTAATGATATTCTTGTTTTATTAGATCTATTTTAGTCGTCTAGTTGTTTACATACGAAGCGTGGTGTTAATATTGTTGGCCACAGATGGTTAGATTCTTTGGCGTCGTGGGTAACGAGATTGTACTTGAGTCGAATTTGCCGCAGACAATGAGCTGTCAAAGGTTGATTTAATATAATGAACCACGATTTTTCTTCTAAAAAAAGCAGCAAGTCTCCCTTGTGACGGGTATATCCGTCACAAGGATATGACAGGTCAAGTATTGGCTACTTGATAGGTAATCAACTAATCACATAACATGGCATTTCCTATTTCCTATGCACTATGTCTTTTTATCCTATATACATTTGTGACAGGTATGGCCGTCGCAAACAAAAAATTGTGACAAAAGAAGTCATTGTAGCTTTATAAGGCATGTATAGTTCCGTGAAAATTTCAAAACGAGTCTATATTAGGTTCTAAGTCTATATTTGGCCTCTTGAAGTATATAGAAGGAAAAAGGGGGAAAAAGTCGTGGTTGGCTACAAATTAATTCAAACTAGCTTTATCGTCCGTGAAGATTCACGGATCAGTTTATAGTTAAATTATATATAAATTGAAATAAAACTAAAAATAATGAATGAGATACATCATACTCCCTCCTATTATGAGCTTCCACCTTTCTTTTTGAGTTTAGTTTGATTTTCTTCTCACTTTTTTTTTGATTTACTTTTAATCATTATTTATTCTTCCTGTAATTCTTTATTCTTTTTCTCCACACCTAAGCCCGACACATTTTCACTTTATACCCATCTTTTTACACTTTATACCCCACATTTTACCCATTTGTTAATTTCTCCCCAAAAAAATTGAGGAGGAATATTCATAATAATAGGAGGGAGTATATGGAGTCAAATAAAATATGTATTAGAAAAAAAGTATTCATGATACTATGTACGTGCATTATCACACTGATTAACTAAAAAAACCGTGTGATAAACTAAACAAAAAAACTGAAAGAAACATCGTCATGCTATCTCAAAAATTAGTTAAAAGAAAAAAGAAATCGAGTCCTCCCCTTTTTAGGGCCATAAGCCCGTTTTTTAGACCCACAACTTGTTTTACTGAACCCAAAATAACTCGTTAGTTTAGGGTCGATACCTTACCCGACCCGTTCAGTTAGTGAGAATTTATTAAAATTAAATAAAATATATATACCTAAATATTATATTTGGGTTTATAATTAAAAATAAATGTTTTTTTATTATAAATACCCAATTTAATACAACTTCTTTTTTATCATTTAATTGTAAAATAATTTTACAGATTGAATTAAATTTTTTTTTTTCAAATATAAACATTATTAAAAAATACAATAATAATATTAAAAATAATTTTGTTGGACTTAAAAAGTTTATAAAAAATAGAGGCGTTCGAAACTAATTTCGGCCCTAATCCAAACCGTGACCCGTATAACCCGACTTATATTTGATCTGACCCATATTTGGACCCAATCCGTTGGATCCATTTGACAGGTATACATATTACGGTTCCGCTTTATTTTTGAGGGGTTGAATAACTTTAATTGATGGTGTTAGTTTTCAACCCGTAACCGTAAAGTTAAAGATACGAGTATAGACTTTTAAACGGAATTAAAAGTATATAGTCCGGGTACTAAGCTTACTCTTAAATATTTTTCAATCGATTTTGTCTATTGTTTTTAGATATATAAACTCTTTATATGATCGAATATGTACCTGATTAATTATTTAAATCACTTAAAATATTTAGATCAGTTTTTATGTTTGCAATCAACCATCTTTTAGGGTCGTGAACCCATTTTTTCGACCCGCAACCCATTTGACCGATCCCAATGTGACCTCTTAATTTAGGGTCGAAACCTGACCCATTCCATTCAACCCGTTCGATCAGTGAGAATTTATTAAAATCAATAAATTATTTAAATTTAATTATTATATTTGAATTTATAATTAAAAAATTAATACGTATTTTAAATAACAAATATCCAATTTAATTTATAACAATAACAATAATAATAATAATAGAATAATATTAAAATTATTTTTGCTGGACTTAAAAAGTTGGTTAAAAATATAGGCGTTCGAAACTATTTCTTACCCAAAACCCTTGACCTATATAACCCAATTCATATTTGATCCGACCTGTATGACCCGATCAGCTGAACCTTTTTCATATGTTCTCATATTATGCCTCACTTTATTTTTTGCGGGGTTGAGTGACTTTAATTGTCGGTGTTAATTTCAACCCTTAATCGTAAAGTTAAGGGGTTCGGAGCCTTTAATGGAACTAAAACCAAAGTTCGGAGGCTAATCTTACCCTTAAATATATTTTTCAATCATTTTTGATGTTTTTAGACATATAAACTCTAGAACTGAATACGTACATGATTAATTAGACATAAAATTTATTATTTTCATTTATTGTTTGCTAACATCAATCTATCTATATTATATTTGTATTACGACATTGCATGACAATAATTTCGATATTAAAAATTAATACTGCAATATCAACTTTTTTATATTCTAAAAATAAAAAATAAAAAATTATTTTAAATATATTTAAGAAAATATCAGAATTTTTTTAATATATTTTATATTTATAATAATGATATATGAATAATAATTTTACATAAATTTTATGTAAATAATAATATTACGTAAATGTTGGAGTATATGTTATATGAATAATAAAAGTAAATAAATGACGTAAATGTTACATAAAATGGATTAAGTTGAAAACGTATATATGTAGGATGATTAACAATTACGGAGTAGCAATTATGTTTTTTAGTAATATACTCCCTCCGTCCCGATGTTCCCACTTTTATTCCGATGTGAGGAATATAATAATCAAGTGGGAACATCTCTTTGGGATGGAGGGAGTATAGATTACAGAATTTTAAGATTGTAAATTACAAATTTTTAAGATGTTAAATAGGATGTTAAATTAATTTTTGGTAATTTTGATTTCTAGTAACTTTAAGATTGTGATTAATCATCAAATTTTTATTTTTAGTAACTTTGATTTCAAAAGATTAGAATACATAATATTGTGCCACGTAAGCGAAGGGATGCATCCACGCTGCCATGTCAGCAGTGGATGCATTCAATTGATATATATATATATATAGAAGATTGGTCAATTTAGATTTCAATTTATATTACGTAGACTTATGTAAAACTAGTTACACAAATTCTTATATGAGACGGTCTCATGATAAGTTTAACTGAAATCATTAAAAATGTTCGGTAAAATAATAGAAAAGTTAGTTGATGTTTGATAAAATGACGTAAACAAACATTATTGTAATAATTGAAAGGGTAAAAAAGGAAATCGATACGCCTTTTTCAAACCATTTATTTTCACATGATAATTTATTTGTGAAATAAGCTACTCTCTCCGTTTTTTATCTTGTCATCCCCAATTTACTTAGATATATTCAATGAAACGGAGGTGAAAGATAAAACCAAAGGGAGTACTTGTGTACTTGACTAGTTGACTGACTAGTTTTCAAACATTTACGCAAAATGAATTTTGGACATACTATATAAAATACTAGTCCATCCATTTAAATTCAAAAGGTACGTTTACCGTCAATATCTTTCGTTTTATATTAATAGAAATTATAAAATTTTGATATTCTTAATGAATCACACAAGATCCAACATGAGTATATTTTCTTTTATAGGTTGTCGGAAATATTAACGATTCTCTTGAGTTGTGAATTGTGTCCAAAAGGGAAGTATACTCTTTCGATTGGAACGGAGGGAGTAGTTCAAAGCACAAGCTGTTGGAATTATGCTTCAAAAGAAGTTATTTGTTGTTTAAATTTTTGTGATGACATAGAAAATATGTCATGGTGATGCAAGAAGCTTGGATGCTTGGAGGCCAAGTAGTGATATCATCTCCATGACATCTTCTTCTTATGTCACACCATGACATCCATGGTGATGTGTAGTGCTTGGTGGGCAAGGAGAAGAGCTTGGTGGCCAAGTATTTTGTTCTATAAATAGACCTCACAATCTCATCATTTCATTCATCCAAAATCCATCTTCTACTTCCATTTCTATCATAAAAATACTCTCTCAAAATGTTAGTAATATAATTTATAGTTTGAGTGGAAATTTGGCAACGATTTTGGTAGTAACTCATCTACGGTCTTGCCTACACAAAGATCGTAGCGGTTGTGCAATCCTGGGGGTCGAATGTCAAAGAGTCCGTGTGTAGTAGACGGGGCATAATCGACTTTAGGACAGTGACCTCAAGTCACGTCACAACCTTTCCTCTCATATAAGATTATTCCTATTTTCCGTCTTATTTATTTATTTATTTATTTATTCACTACTCGCCTAACAATCTAAAGTCGATTAATGCTCTTTATTTTTTATTATGGCTAGTAGTGAAGCGTATGATGCTATTCCGTTAACATCTACCATGTTGACTAATCCAATAATTTCTGATATGTCAAAACTTGACCCGTTTGACGGAATTTTTTTTTTATAAAATGTGGTCCGATAAAATGGATTTTTTCCTGGGTTAAATAGGTGTAAACTATACTGTGACTAATGTTCAAACCCCAGACAATTTTATGAGGGGTTTTGCGGGGGATAATAAAACTTATCGAAGAATGTTTTCGCTTTTGCTTATATTATTGAGTCTGTATCTCTATGGAATTCAAGACTAGGACTTGTGAATGTCGACTCGATTAAATGACTCAAGCAGTAAAACCTCATACCTCAATTCGGTAACACAAGTTTTGATAAATGTGAAGCATGTGTTGAGGCTAAACACGCAAAGGCATCATTTAACAAATGAGTAGATTTTCCTAGAGACTAGTTCACTCTGACCTAGGAGATTTTAGAAACTCAATGAGTAGAGGTGAGAAACACTACTTACATTTGTAGATGATTTCTCAAGGTACACCAAAGTCTATTATTGGGTATAAAAGATGAGGCTGAGGAAAAGCAAGAACTCGATTGGTGTTTATATTATGGGTCTTTTACTTGTGGACAAGATATTTCATTGTCTTACTTGTGGATAAGATATTTCTTTTACTGATTCCTTATGGCTAAGTATTTGCATGTAAGTTGATGAACTCGGTTGTGTGAAACTGGTATCTGAACCGAGTGGGTCTCAACCGAATTCCACACAAATAACTAGTAAAACACCCTATGAGTTATGGAAAGGTTATCCACCTAACCTTAATTATCTGAAAGTGTGGGGGTGTCTGGGTAAGATTGATCTTCCATAATTTTAAAGGAATAAAATTGGGCTGGAAATCGTAGACGCAATCTTCATTGGTAATGCCGCCAATAGCGGTGCATACAGTTTGATTCTCAAGGATTCATGGAGTTTTTGACCCATTAGAGAGTCAAGAGATGTTGAATTATTTGAACCCATTTTTCCCATGAAAATTGGTACGAGAACAAGTGTGTCAGTTAGACTTAGTGGTTCAACTCAATCTTCTGCCGCTACAGAGGAAGTAGTAGCAGAACCTAGGAGAGGTAAGCGTGTCAGTACCCCAAAGAGTTTGGGTTGAGATTTTGTCATGTTAATTGAGAATAAGTGTTTGAGTGAACATGAGGTGAGTGTCTTGAACACCCTAAAGCATACAAAGAGGCTATGCAATCTGTGGACTCTATTTTTTTGGCTTGAGGTCATAAATAATGAAATTGATTCAATAATGAATAACCACACTTGGGTTTTGACCGAGCTACCCAGAGGTTGCAAAGGTTTGAGTAATAAGTGGGTTTCAAACGGAAACTCAAAATGGATGTGTCAATTGAGAAATACCAGGCGAGATTAGTGGTCTGTGGAAACCGACAAATAAAGGGGTTGGATTTCTTTGATACATATTGAATACCAATGACAGCGTGTCTCAAGAGGAGTACGCTAAAGTGATCGGAAGTGTCATGTTTTTGATGAACTGCACTAGACCCGACATAGGTTATACTGTTAGCAGATATACACATAACCCTGACAGAGATCATTGGGGTGCCTTGATAAGATTATTGAGATACTTAAAGGGCACCATAGATTGGGGATTACATTATCAAAGAGCACCGTGTGTGTTGGAAAGATATTGTGATGCTAATTGGGTATCTAGGAATGACGAGATACACTCTACTAGTGGTTATGTGTTTACTCTGGCTAGTGTTGTTGTATCGTGGAAGTCGGCTAAACAAACCTGTCTTGCTAAATTGGCAATGGAACCTGAGTTCATTCCTTTAGCCTTGGTAGGAGAAGAATTTGAATGGCTACGGGGCCTTCTAGCATATATTCCTTTGTGGGGAATGTCGACTCCCTTGTGCTGGAGTCAGCACTGGGAATAGATTTAAAGCCTGTAATAGGGTAACTTGTGATGGATACCCGTCTTAACTAGCTTAAGTTCAACAGGTCAAACGAAGTCACAAGGAACTCTTGTTGTGTAATACTACGACCATTCCTAATAAATTTGAGAAGTAGTATTTGTGAGGGTGAGCTTTTGCTCTTAATGAGTTCATAGCCCTCGTATGGGTGGTCTGTATGAGGCAAACTTGATGGATTCACCGATAGTTTTAAGGATGAGCTTTTGCTCTTAATGAGTTCATAGCCCTCGTATGGGTGGTCTGTATGAGGCAGACTTGATGGATTCACCGATTGTTTTAAGGATGAGCTTTTGCTCTTAATGAGTTCATAGTCCTTTGTATGGATGGTCTGCGAGAGGCAGACTTGATGAGCTCACCGATGTGAAAAAGGATGAGTTTTTACTCTTAATGAGTTTATAGTCCCTTGTGTGGATGGTCTGTGAGAGACAGACTTGATAAACTCACCTATGTGAATGTGGGGGGTTCTTGCCCTACTCCCAAGAGATCTTCAGGCCTGGATCTTTAGAGGCATTCATGAAATACCAGGATGTACTGTGTGGGCACTTGGCTAGTCCAAGTAAAAGATATTTATACCGAAAAAATCCATGGGATGAGTTCATGGATGTCGCGAGTTTCTACCTTAATTTGAGATTAAGTAAGTGCGCAACTGTCTTAGAGCCAACTCCATTCGAAGGTTCAAGGATTAGTTCCACCTGGGATGGCGGTTCAAGATCGTTGTATGTCACTGGGTGCTGGTTAAAGTCCACAAGACACCAGCATCTTAACGCTAAATCTCCGTTGCCATATTTCTCTCTTTCTTTTGCGTCTTCTTTTGAACCATGTGGGGGATTGTTGGAATTATGCTTCAAAAGAAGTTATTTGTTGTTTAAATTTTTGTGATGACATAGAAAATATGTCATGGTGATGCAAGAAGCTTGGATGTTTGGAGGCCAAGTAGTGATATCATCTCCATGACATCTTCTTCTTATGTCACACCATGACATCCATGGTGATGTGTAGTGCTTGGTGGGCAAGGAGAAGAGCTTGGTGGCCAAGTATTTTGTTCTATAAATAGACCTCACAATCCCATCATTTCATTCATCCAAAATCCATCTTCTACTTCCATTTCTATCATAAAAATACTCTCTCAAAATGTTAGTAATATAATTTATAGTTTGAGTGGAAATTTGGCAACGATTTTGGTAGTAACTCATCTACGGTCTTGCCTACACAAAGATCGTAGCGGTTGTGCAATCCTGGGGGTCGAATGTCAAAGAGTCCGTGTGCAGTAGACGGGGCATAATCGACTTTAGGACAGTGACCTCAAGTCACGTCACAACCTTTCCTCTCATATAAGATTATTCCTATTTTCCGTCTTATTTATTTATTTATTTATTTATTCACTACTCGCCTAACACAAGCACGCGACAAACCCTAGATCTCAGACTACATTATGTTAGATTATTCGGGTTGGAGTCCATTTTACAAAGATTAAAACTTACTTATAAGCTACTCCGTAGTTTATTAGGAAAAACAAAAGATGTAGAAGCATCTCAATTCCATCTACGACAGTCAGTCTCACCCATTAACACATAACATTACATCGATCTGCAAAGTGCAAACAACACTTAATTTTCACTTAACAATAACACATACTCGTAGTAATTGACATGATAATGACCAATAAACTACATTTTGAGTAGCAGAATCTAAAATAAATACTACTCGTACGTGATTAGCACTACATTAATTCAGGAGATGAAGTCAAGGTTAGGATGAAGTAGTCTTAAATCAAAGATTGATTCAATAACATGGAAAACTCTTAACAGACTCTGAATCTTTGCTTTAAAGATATATAATCTCCCTCCACTCCCCAAACGTACTTAAAAGGAAATTTAAATTACGAACTACTTTATTTTATACTTCCTCCGTTTCATTTGGTTCTTTACGTTTGCTTTATACACGTACGCGTTTTCTTTTGTTCATATCTTCATTTGCATATTACTAAAAATTTGATAATGCATGATGTACTCGGCTATTAGACAATTAAAACAAGATCTCACGTGACTATATTTATGGTACTCCTATATATTAAATTCTACGATTCTCTTTCACTTATGAATAATGTTCAAAAAGCAAACATAAAGAAGTATGTACGAGTAATATATATATAGTACCTAGCTGCAAGGTGACATAAAATATTTGGGTAATGTGGTGAAAACTGAAAACCATTCTTAGTGTGGGTGGCTTAAAGCAAAGCAAAAGACTACTATGGATGAGTATAAACATGTTATGTTTCTTACATTTTTACTCTTATTATCTACCATCATCACAGTCACAGCTGATGATCACCTCAAAAATGCTCCTGCTATTCAAACTGATCAAGGGTAATTAATTATTCGTTTTATTATTCATACGGACCATTATAATTCGGTTGTTACAGGCCTTTCAGTGCTGCTGCTGTTTCTCTAACTGAGGTATTATATTGGTGAGATGTCCAGATTAACGGAGTTGGAAGACGAGCCATGGACAATGGTACAGAGGAAAGGGGTCCAATTCACGGTGAATGGCAGCCCCTTCTACTTCAATGGCTTCAATACCTACTGGCTCATGGTATTTGCTGCTGATCAGTCGACTTGCGGTAAAGTCAGTGAAGTCTTCCAACAAGCATCAACTGTAGGTTTGACTGTCTGCAGGACTTGGGCTTTTAACGATGGCCAATGGCGAGCATTGCAGAAATCACCTTCTGTCTACGATGAGAATGTCTTTCAGGTTTGTTTTCACCTAATTAAGGCACTAATTAAATCCCAACTGTCTAATAAGTGTGTGTGTGTGTGTGTCAGTGTGTGTTACTGACTGAGGTAATGCAAGTTTTTTACGTTAAAAAATGACAGGCATTGGATTTTGTGGTGAGTGAAGCAAAGAAGAATAAGATCAGGGTAATATTATCTTTGGTGAACAACTGGAGTGATTACGGTGGTAAACAACAGTACGTCAAATGGGGGAAAGATGCTGGCTTGAATGTCACCTCTGATGATGACTTCTACACCGATCCTACTCTCAGGACCTACTATAAAAATCATGTCAAGGCAAGTTTTAGAGTTTTTATTCCGAGTTTGTATTCCGCAGTAAGCCCTCTAGCTAGTCGACTGCCTTAATCTCACTCAAAATCATGTTTTGTTATTTTCTTTCTTGGTATCATGACATGCAGACTGTGCTGAACAGAGTGAATACATACACTAATGTTACTTACAAGGATGATCCAACGATTTTTGCTTGGGAGCTGATGAACGAGCCTCGCTGCCAATCTGATCCCTCGGGAGATAAATTGCAGGTCAACTCGATCAGCCACCAGCTATAGATTAGTTTATACTGTGATACCATCTATCGGTGATGCTGATGAGTTTAATGTTAAACAGGGCTGGATACAAGAAATGGCTGCCTATGTCAAGAGCATTGATCCGAACCACATGCTTGAGGTTGGCTTGGAGGGATTCTATGGCACCTCCACTCCTAACCGGGATCAGCTCAATCCAAACTCGTACGCTACACAAGTGGGAACTGACTTTGTTCGAAATCATCAAGTTCTCGGAATTGATTTTGTTTCAGTTCATATTTATGCAGATTCTTGGTAAGTGAAGCGAACAACGAGGTAGAAATGCAATCGAGTGAAATATGTTCAGTTGTTTAGTCTACGTTTATTACTTGTACTTTATTTCAGTTGTTGCATTTTCTGTGAAACTAATCCACAAACTTACGACTGATATAGGATATCACAATCAGTATCTAACGCACAGCTGGATTTCTACGACTCGTGGTTGCAATCCCACATAGACGATGCAGAAAATAAACTCGCAATGCCAGTCGTATTTTCTGAGTTCGGTGTATCTACAAAGGACCCTGGGTACAACTCGTCTTTCAGAGACGTAACCTACAAAATGGTGTTCAAAAGCATTGTGGAGTCTGCCAGAAAAGGAGGGAGTGCTGCAGGAAGCCTAATGTGGCAGCTTGTTCCCGACGGCACAGACTTCATGAATGATGGATATGCTGTTGTTCTTTCCAAATCTCCCACTATTTCCGATATCCTTGCTCTTAATTCTGCAAGACTCGAGATCATTAACACCGCCTGTGCATGGAGATGTCGCTGGAATTGCAGGAAGAGGCTCAATATTTTGGATCAGATTCAGCAGTGACAAGTTTATTTTTACGTATAAATATTGCCTACAGTAAGGAGTCCACTATGAAGGAATGTTATAAATACGTACTCTACATCGTTTTCTTTGTAGACTAATTTCATTCTTACAGAAGTCTAATTCATACCATAGCCTAATTATCTATCAGTTCCAGAAACAACCTTTTACGTAGTAAGAGAAGAGATGTAAATTAAAGAGAAGTACTACGGAATAGTAAAATATTAGAGCCGTCCAAACATAACCCAGTCCAAACCGAACCAAAATTTTTAGACCACTAAATCATGCTGCTACATATTCACCTAGTTAAGAAAAAGAAATCAATCAGAGCAACCCACAAATTTAGGATCAGCGTTAGGGCTCCCGTTGGGAACATTTACTGCAGAATGGAAATACAATTAGTATAAATTAAACTTGTCAATCTTCAAGTTTCACAGCAGACATCCGAATGTCAATCTACTACAGGAACAACAAAGACGAAACAAGAGAAATTTTGTGGAATAATATCAGGGCTGCCATAAGGGCTTACATAGTTATCTGAGAGGACATCGCCACACACATTTATTTCACTCCGTAATAGGGAAGGTACAGCTGCTCGATCAAGGGTTCATCTTCTATAGAAAGCTTGCTGCAGGCCTCACGTATGAGAAGTCCTTGAAGAAGAGATTCCCGTTGCCATTTGGGCTGGCGGCCGGAGAAATCACCACAGGCAAATCTGTCCAGCGCTTTTCAAAATTTGCAGTGCAGAGTTTGTCAGCTACCTCTGGTCGAAAGCTTGGCTGAATTTCCCTCGCTTCCAATCTCTTCCAGTTGATTGGCTTGAACCACTTGTGGCTCTTCACTTCTTCACCTCCTGCAACTCTGCTGCCTAGTCGCCGGCCAGCTTCTTTTTGCAGCAGCTATCAAAGTGTCAACACATTCTCATTTTAGTCTTATACTAACAAGACGGAACACTCGATAATG
Source organism: Agrostemma githago (assembly GCA_958450325.1). Classification (NCBI taxonomy): domain Eukaryota; kingdom Viridiplantae; phylum Streptophyta; class Magnoliopsida; order Caryophyllales; family Caryophyllaceae; genus Agrostemma; species Agrostemma githago. Next base: position 17,379,326 of record OY288247.1, on the reverse strand, counting down.
GGATGGCAAATCTGTAGCTAATAATCCCAGGCCATTCGACCGAATTGGTCAACTGAAGATATGACACAGTGAACAAGGGTGAAATTTGTCCTCTTTTTTTCTTTTCAACTGGCCTATATCACCGTATCTCATATCACGCTAACTCGCAAAAACGATAGATCACATGTGAAATTTTCAAGCCTCGGTTGAACAACTACGTTGCCAAGGGCCTAAGGTTACCCATCCCCATTCACGGCATTCCCTCAACTACAACCAACTTATGCCCTATATTACTTCCACTCTTCCTTTACAGCCACAAGTCTGACACGACACTGAACTCTAGGATAGTAGGATGAGTATGGAACCCACACTTGACACTACAAAAAAAAGACAAGTATGGTGACCCCAATCCCCGCAAGAAAAAGTAGAGGTACGATTGCGTATGAAACAATAAGTGTGATACATAAGGAACTTAAGCCTTGCATCTCCCACAGGCTACATCCCAAACCATTGAACTACTGAAGTAATCGAATTTGCTACTCCCTCCGCCCCACAATGATTTACCCACTTTTATTCAAATGTGAGGGATTAAAATAATAAGTGAGTAAATCATAGTGGGTTGGAGGGAGTACTATTTTTTGCTTGGCAGATGTGTTCCCATATCCACATCCTCGTTTTAGGATAGAGGATCGCGAAGGCCTAATAATGAGATTAGACAGCTCGTGAGCAACCTGACCGATCTCGGTCAAAGCTTGACACATGTCGACTCGAGGTCGAGCTCAGCTCACGTCCTTTTACGAGTCACGCCAAGCAAGGCCAAGCTCGGCTCGAAAAGCTCGCGAGGAGCTCGATATTCTAAGTACAACAATTTTCTTTTTACATTATTTTTTCGATGACTTTCAATTTTCACCTACAATTCAATATGATTTTGTTTTATTTGTTAAAAATGAATTAATAGGTCCAACTTTTTTCTTCCTTAATCAAAATAACTTAGCAGGACAAATTCAAAAAAAAACAAAAAAACTTAGCAGGACTCATTCTCTCCCCGCATAATAAGTTAATAGCATATGAAATGTCCCTTGAGACATTGATATATTTTATTCTATATAATTTGTGAAAATTAAATATTACTCGTAATCTAAACATGAACCGTCTCGCGTCCACTAGCATAGCCATATTTATTATAATGAGGTCTCAATACCCAAATTCAATAAGATAAATGGAGGAATTGGTTCTAGTCTCTTATTCTAAGCCAATGACAAGAGTTCAAACCCTACTAATAACATTCTCATCCCACTTAAATATTGAGCCTGCTTGGGTCGAACTCATCCCGAGCAACGATCTGAGCTCGAGCCACAAATCTCATGTGAGCTGGAGCTCAAAATTCTAGAGCTTGAGCCAAGCAAGCCTACTAGCTTCTTCAGCTCAGGCCGTGGCTCTAGGCTTGCGCTCGGCTTGCCTAGTTATCAGCTTAGACTCACGTGTCTAGATATTTGAGTCATGCAAACTCCAAAATTCAGAATATTCCATACCGGAGTCCAGAATGGGTACCAAAGTAACACACCATTTCCTCCTCTAGGGGATTTTTACAAGAAAAATGTTCGCCGTTCCTTATTTTAAACAACACATTTACATCCACAATTTCTAAAAGTAGTTTAAAGTTTAAACCAATAGATCTGCAAAAAAAAGGGCAAATGAGACACCCAGCGACTTACCCCTTTGATCAAAGAGTGAGCTTCACTCGATAAGAAAGCTGGTAGCTTGATCTTATCTTTTATTATCTTCTGCTGGATTTTGTTCCTGTTGCCACCATAAAAAGGAGGCTGCACAAACAAAATGCAAACTGTTAGACAATTTTGATAATAAATCAAGGACTGACATTCAAACCAAGCACTAGGCTCTTATAAACATGAGTGACTCTTTACCTGCCCAGTAAGCATCTCAAAGATTAAGACTCCCACACTCCACCAATCCGCAGCCTTATCATGGCCCTTCCCCAGTATAATTTCAGGTGCCATATACTCCACTGTACCACACAAAGAATTCGACCTTTCATTCTCTTCCAATTCCTTTGCAAGACCAAAGTCAGTTAAAACAACCTGTTATGTACAGATGGAATTATGTCAACCTAAATAGAAAGTAACAAGTGCAGGCAACAACAATAACATCATCATACTTATTCATTACCATTCTGCCTTAAGGTCTTCTCTAAACACCGTAGAGAAGTGGGATAGAACATAGAAGTACAAAACCTGAGCTTTGTGTAAACAACACAAAGAGGTTGTTTCATATTCCCACATGACCCATAGAAAATTCAATCGAAGGATAGGACTCATTGTGAGCAGTAAAGGAAGTGTGTCCAAATTTAGTGAGGTATATACAATGTAGAGCAAGAGACATGAATTGAAAAATGGCAGATGGGACAGAAATGAATCTTCAAGAGATAACATACATGGCCATCTGCGTCCAGTAAGATATTTTCAGGCTTTAGATCCCTGTGCATGACACCATTAGCATGCAGGTGAGAAACTGCAGAAACAATCTCCGCAGCATATATACGTGCAAGATCTTCCCTGAAATCATATTGATCGATGTCAGTCAACATTTCCATAAAATTCTCTACACACCAAAAGTGAAAATCAGTTATACCTGAAAAGACCGTGATTGTAAAGCTGAAAGAAAAGGTGACCTCCATTAATAAAATCCAGCACCAGGTAGAGTCTATATTTAGTCTGCAACCCAAAAAGAAGACCGGTCTAAGTAAGAGAGAACATATTACGAAAGATGAGGGGATTAATAAAAACTAAAAGGTACAGCGTTTATAAGAAAAGAAGAAAGGAGAATTACTTGAAATGAGTATCTGAGCTGGACAATAAAAGGATGGCCAATTTTAGTCAAAATGTCCCTCTCTGCTTTCATGTATTCGGCATGGTTCCTCTCCATTATCTTATCCTTTCTCATGACCTTCATTGCATATATTTCAGAAGTACCCTTCTTGCAAACTTGGTATACCTTGCCAAATGAACCTTGCCCAACTACTTTCATTATCTCAAAATCCTCAAGACATATTTTCTGTTCTTTTTCAGATAAAGGATCTTGCATCAAGTCCAGAGTTTTTTCATTATCATCCGTTGAAATGTCTGAGAGCTCTTCAACGGTTTCATTGATACTAAGCTTGCCGAGCTTCAATGATGGGCTGATGCAAGTAGAAGGGCCCACAAGAGAATGTGATCGTCTGTGTAGTACCACAGGATCATCATATACAACCTCATTAACATCAGCACCTAGAGTTTCTAGGTCCCCTTCATTAATTTCAACCGTCAACTGGGTTGGTGCGGGGCCAAAAACATCAGAAAAATCAAACTCCACATCATCTAAACTGACATCATCTATGGGAATAGCATTCGGTGGATAATCAGGCAGAAGCAACTGGTTCTGAAAGGATTTGCCACTTTTGATCAAAACAGACAATTCGGAAGAAACCATGATGACTGATTAAAAGAGAGGAATCAGTGACACAGATGGATGAGATCGATAATGGCTAAGGGACAAATGACAATGTGCCTAACGCAGAAGGACTCCTGTCAACGGCGGTTACCAAAAGAAAGTTAACGTATACAATAGATGTTCCTAGAAACTTTGGCAACAAGCAGATAAAAATAGATAGGAAGAGCTCGTTCTTGTTTCCCGGAAAGCAGGAAACCACGGATGTCACAGATGTAGTCGAATTCATGAAGAGTAGGCACCAAATCTGCAAATGGAAAAACATCAATATGCAATCCAAAGGACTACAAGAATAAACAACTATGAACAAGTGAACAGGTTAGTGCAACCAATAAGAAGCTAAATCAGCTATGATGCATAACGCTCTCATTTTTCAGATTCGCATCGCTTTTCACAATTTTCATCACTTAGTTTGAAAAATAGTTCAAATCCAAAATATTGGTGGAGTAAACTAATACTCTTACTCATAATGTCAAATACGGCCACCTGAGGTCATGCACTTGCCTTTCCATTTAACAGAAAAGCTATGTAGCCAATACTTGGTACAAAGCAATGAAAGCATCCAACATGTATGACGGACAAATTGTCCATGAGTGTCAAACGCTGATAGTTTGATTAGTTTCCTCATAGTTTGGCTTAAATAAAATCTATACGTGTCACACCAATGACCGAAAGTTGAGAGAAAGACACAGGTATGCAAGGCTGTATAAAGACCGGAGATTTTCAGTTTCAGCTTTTCACTAGTGAAGCAAGGATCCAAGTGCACATTATAGATGTTTATTAACAACCGTAACTACCTAATGTGGAGCAAGGTCTATGGTTCTATGGATGTCACAATGTCCGATGCATGTAAATTTCATAACATCTAGAGTTGTTTCTTACGGAAAGAGTGGATAAATCATTGATTTTAATGAACATGCCTGGCTGCTTCAAATTACTACCAACACTATTAAAGAGCCAAGAGAAGCTTAAACAGAACAACCATGATGAGAAAGGATACAGCAACATCTAATAAAATTGGAGAGCTAATATCATAATATTTCCATGTATGTAACATAGAGATTATTAAATAATAAATTAACAAGCTTTATAAGGGAAAAAAAAATTATATGCACAAACATAACTAAAACACATATACGCCATAACTTAAAGAGAGTTTAAACTAAACGTCCACCCTAAGAAATGGTATTTCACTGGCACAAGCAAGCCTGCCCACAACCAGCTTCGTCTTACCTATTGAAAATGGTTACATAGGGGCAACTCGGACAATAAATCAGGTTGTTTTACACAAATAATAATAATAATAATAATACGGAGTAATAATTTACAACCGTATTCCACAAGCACAATATCTGTACGATTTGGATACATCACCCCAAAGTAAACAAGGATTTGAAGTATTTGTCTTCATTAAGTGTTTGTGTAAACCTCAACCACTTAATATTCTAATAGACCAAAGATTTGAAATATTATCTTGGTTGAGTATTTGTGTAAACTTAAACCACTTAATAATAGACCAACAATTCACTCTAATAAAACCATGAACAACACCCAATTGCCTATTTCAAAACATATACTCTTTCTTGTCCTTCGATTAAAATAATCCTCACAAATAATATAAAAAGAACAACAAATGACCGAGACGGGGAGAATTCCTTAACTATTAGGAATTAAGTGCACAAACCAGAAAGCATGCAGTTCCAGATTAATACGACTATTAAAAAAAGCCGCGAGAACAAATCTTGCAGAAAAATTCAAAGCATAAACAAAGATGCAAAAATCAGATCCAATACGCCGCATAACAAATCTCAATAAATTCAAAGCTATTATCTTTACGAATTTAACACATTTAATTACAACCCACCCACCATAAGTCACAAATCTCATATATATGCAATATTAAATATTGATGTAAATAAACATATAGGGCATAGATGTAAAGAAAACCCAGAAAAAACAACCAAATTGAACAAATTTATACAAATCAGATTCATCGATAAAAAGAAAGCAGAGACGGGATTAATTCAACAAAAAGTAGAAAACTTTACAGAAGATAATAGAGAGGGAATTAATCACCTAAGGGAGGAGGGATGAGGGCGGAAGAACGATGGAGTTGCAAATTATGTGGCGAATGTTCCCTGTACGTTGATAGTCACCGGTTTATATTTATTGTGGGAAGAATAAAACGTGGGCTAAAGCAATCGCAATTCTCACTTTTGACCTTACTTGTAACTTGAAACACATGCTTATTTGGGTGGCTACACTTGACTTGGAGTACCAAGTATTTTATTTTATGTCGTGGGAATTGGGATCTTCCTCTAAAGATGAGGATATGCTCTTTGGGTATTTTTTTCCTAGACATTCCAATCCAAGGGTCACTTTAATGAAGGACCCATCTTATTCTAATGTTTTAATTAATTTGTTGACTCTCAGAGAAAATTATGATTAGGTTATCAAATTATTTTCTACTTTTCAACCCAATCATTTATCACTTTATTAATCCCAAAACTCATAAAAAGAGTCAAATTATATATAAAAAACATTCCTAAAATAGAAATGCAAACAATTGATTGAGACACCCAATATAAAATAGGCAAACAATTCGTTTGGACGGGGGAGTATCTCTCTTCTACCTTTGTTTTCAGCTACCAATATATTTACGTATATTAATTATAAAAAATATTTTAATAGCAACATTATTACTTTTTTATGTAGAAATTCATTAAACATATAATCATTTTTTAAAAAAAATTACGATTATAATTAAATTATTACAATTGATAAACGGGTAGCGATTACAATGATATATGAGATCTGCCTGCATTGATTAAAAAAATACAACTTTAACGGAATGCATAGCATTAAATAAAGAGAATAATTAAAATACTTCGGAATCATAAATAACATTAACGTAATTTAGTCGCGAAAGTTCATCCAAATATGTTCAATGAGATCATTTTTTAGGGCGACATGGGTTGGATTATCGCGAATGTTATCATAATTTTGTACGAACCGATCTTAAGCTAATCTACGGTGGCGCTGATATTAAAAAGAATTATCATTTGCTGATGAGGGTGATCTTCTTTGAACTCTCTGATTATATTTTCATAGTGGAGATATGTTTCTCGCTCATCTTCTACTATCATGGTATGCATAATGATACGTGTAATAAGAACTTCCCCCGTAATCTCTTTATTTTGAAGTAGACAAGGGCGTTTAATGAATGCAAATCGAGATTGTAGGACATCTTTTCGACAATTCTCTTGGCGAGCAGCAAATAATTTATGCTTCTGAATTTGGGGAGTATTATTTGTTTTTACAAATGTCACCCAACCAGAATATATATACCATGAGCGAGATAATATCTCAAGTTATACTCTCTTCCATTTACCATGAAACAAACCGGGGACCCGATTCTTCTAAAATATCGTCAAAATTTGGAGAACGTTGAAGAACATTTATATCATTATGGGAACCTGGTGTGCCAAAGAATGCATGTCATATCCTAAATCATAAGATGCAACTGCCTCCAAAATAATTGTTGTCTTTGAGCTTCTCCCAGCATATTGTCCTGACCATTGCGGTCGGACAATTTTTCCATTTTCAGTGCATATAGTCAATGATATCCAACATGCCAGGAAATCCATTTGCCTGACCAATATTAAGTAATCTTGTTAAATCGTCTGCAGTTGGCCTGCGTAAATATTGAGTTCCAAAATTTGAAATAACACTTCGGGCAAAGTGTTTTAGACTATCCGTTACGACGATTTCGCTCATATGCAAATATTCATTCACGCAATCCACAAAAGAACCATATGCTAGGACTCTTATCGCAGCCGTGCATTTTTGCAAAGTTGAGAAACCAAGTCTTCTATTACCGTCGGCTCCTTGTTTGAAGTAGTCATCACTGTCGAAAAGAGCAGTAACCATGCGCATGAATAAATGTTTACACATTTGAAACCTGCGGCGGAATAGCTCTTTAGGATAAATCGGGTTCTCAAAATAGTTGTTCAGTAATTGTTGATGACCATCCTCACGATTCCTTTCAATATATCTCCTTGGTAGTCTAGGAGTACGAGTGAGTTGTGTATTACAGTGAATACGTTGGTTTATACGTTGAGTTATAAGGTTGTTTAATTGCTGATAAGTCGCTATTTTACCGGTTTTTGGTCCCATATTTATACTCTTTCTCGGTCAATTTTATTAACTGTTTTGCTATTATTAAGCTATTTTGGGTTTGTTTAGCTTAATAGTCGAGTCTAGCCAAATTAGTATTATTTTAGTAGATTCGTTGGTATTTGGATATTGCTTTGGTTGTTTTGGTATTATAGGTACCAGGACGGGTCGAGAAATGACGATTTGAAGTGAACCGGAAGCATTTGGTCCAATTAAAATAATAACCCAAATCAAACCCAATCCCTTGTGCTCAATCACCTTACCCAAACCCATTTCCTAATTCCTACAACCCATACCACTCAAATCAAGGTCAAAGCTTGACCTTGACCCAATCTACATACTCCATCCACCATCGTCGTCGTCCATCATTCCATCATCATCAATCACCATTGTTACTCACTAATTCAATTCCACCAATCTTTACTTTCTAATTCATCTTCTTACCTTCACCATTTCAATCCACATTTCATTATCACTCATCTTCATCTCCAATTCAACTCATCATCAATTTTCGATCACCATTGTTGTCCACCATCAATTCACCTCCATCTCCAATCAATCAATCACCACCAATTTCACACCATTTCAGCCACCACAATAGGTGGTTCGACCACCATCATCCCGGCGTCGACAACCATGTCAGACCACCGCGCGCCTCCGTCCCCATCTCCCTTCACTTCTCCGCTCATCTCCGACAGCACCACCACCGGACGTGCGCCGCCCTTGCTCCGTCGAATCGACAATGAACATCAGTAGTCCAGGCAGCTCGCCGGCGTCGACGTGCGCAGCCACACCCGGTCGCCCGTGCGTAACCGAGACAGAGAAGAAGCGACCGCGCGCAATCGACCGTGCTCAACCAACTCACCGTGCTCTCTCCTTCTTGATTCGAGTTTGTCTGTTGAATTTGGGTGTTTTAATATCGAGTCAAAAGACGATTTAACCCTTTACTGTACTCCTTCTTTTTCATTTAAATGAGGGCCCTTTTTGTCTTTCACTTTGTTTTATTTGGATATTTAAAGGCTAAACCCTCATTTTTGGAAAGAAGGCTGATTTTTGTTAGGGATTTAGATAGAGTAACAGTAGCAGAGTAAGCAGTAGAAGAGTAGAACACAACCATTGAGCTCTCCATTAGTTTTACTTTTTTTTTAGTTTAAGAAATTTAATTTTTGGGTTAAAGACTTAATCTTTATGCATTAGTTTCTTCTCCAATCAATTTCTCTTCCATTTTTGGTACAATTCTTTTCTCTCATTTTATTTATAGTTTATCTTTATGTTTTGGGTTTGTGTTTAATTTATTGTTAATTAGCTCAAAGCTTATGTCTTTATTGTTAATTGTGTTTGTTTTGTAGGTTTATGCTTGAGATTAGTATGGGTTGATGATGTTAGAATTAGTTTAATCATATTAGATTAGTTCAAGTTTTTTTTTTTTTTAATTTCTTTATGTTTAGTATTATGTCTAGAATTAGTATTAGTATTTTTATTAGTATAATTATGGGTAGTGAGTAGTCTTTTACTAGGGGTCGATGGTGCCCCAATTTGTTTGAATTGCGCGATTGAATGTCTTGTGTCAATTTAGTTGGGTGATTGGATGAGGATGTGTTTGAGGATTTATGGATTAATCTTGGTATTTGGAGTTTTGGTCGAATCTAATCCCTTGGTCATCGACGGGAGTCGATTATGATAGATTGTCGACTTTACCCTTTTACCTTGCCTTACTCTACTTAGTTGAACACGGGAGTGAGAATTAAGCGGGGTATCCCTAACACTAGTTTCGATTAGCGTGTTTTTCATTGACTTGGGTTAGTTTGGGGGAACATCACGAGAGTGAGTCTCCGGTCTAGACCTTAGGATTCCGTCTTACGAACCCGGGGGAGGTAAACGGGGTAATTAGTTGTTTCACGAACCCGGGAGGTTGGTGACTGACCTAGAATGCGCCTTGTCTTTGACCGAGAACCCGACTTTCTCGATACTTGGCATTCGTTAGCATGATTTGAATAAGTCGCGGGTGACATCGTCCCTTAGTACTTTTTCTTATTTGATTATATCATTTCATCTCTTTGTTTCTTTAGTTTTCTAGTTCTTTATCTTGTTTTAGAATATTAGTTTCTTTATGCACTTATTAGTTAGTCTATCTAGTTTAATCTCACTCTTATCATTTAATTCACGTAGCTAATTTATAATCCGAGACCGAACTAGTACTCATTTCCGATCTCTCTAAGGATTCGACCCGACTTACCCTTGCTATTCTAGTTTAGGTTAGTTGGTTTATTTGATGGTTAGATAGACGACAAATTCGACTATCAAAATGGCGCCGTTGCCGGAGAGATCAACAGATTGATATTAGTTTAGTTTTAGATTTATTAGACTACGCACTTTTTACTTGTTACTTGCTACTTGATCTTTGTTGTATGTTTGTGTGTTGCATTGCCTCTTATCTTGTGACTTGTCTCTTTATTGTGACCCTTTTGTGCACACATGACGATGCCTAGCATACGCAATCTTACTAGACCAAACCCTACTCGTGTTAATTGACCTATTAATATTGGGGTTGTGGAAGTACCTTATGCGTTTGATGCAGGTCTTATTGAGTTGATTCGACGAGATGTCTTTTGTGGTTTAGAGAGTGATGAAGCAATTGACCATTTAGAGACATTTGAGGCGAATTGTTCTCTTGTTAGGATGGAGGGAGTATCGGACCAAGCGACCAAACTCATACTTTTTCCCTTTAGTCTTAAGGGTGAAGCTAGGAAATGGTTATACTCTCACCCTTCTTCTACCTTTTGCACTTGGGATGACTTAGCTCAAGCCCTTTTAAACAAATTCTACCCTCCCTCTAAAACCACCAAAAGGATTCGTGCAATTTATAATTTCCAATAAGGCGAGTTTGAGACTTTGAGTGAGACTTGGGGTAGATTTAAGGGTTTGTTGAGAGCTTGTCCCCACCATGGTATTTCATCTTGCCAAATCATGCTTATTTTCTTTGATAATTTGCTTCCTTCTCTTAGAAACCTTGTGAATATATCATCCGGATGAGCATTTGATGAGTTGAGCGTTGATGAGGCTAGAACTTTAATTGAGGCCATGGCTAGTGCCGATGAGAATCGAAATTCTATTTGGGCATTTAAGAGAGGACCACAAGCTAGAGTTGAACTTAATGACTATTCTATGTTTGATGATGCTATAAGTGAAAATGTGGAATCCTTTTCTCTTGTGGATGTACCTTATGTTCGATCTCATGTTGATTATCATCATCTTCCTCTTCCCCATGAGAATGTGAATGATTATAATATGCTTATAGATGATGATGATGATGATTTTGTTGATGAGAATGTTGTGGATGTAGTTGAGAGCATGGGGGTATTGGAGGATAAATGGGATGTTGATATTGATTTTTTTGAGGAGCCCATTTTGGAGAAATTTGAGTCTTTTTCTTATATTGAGGATGATTCCCCTTCATCTATTGATTATGTAGACTTTGTTTCTCTTACCGCTTTATTTGAGGTCATGTATGTTGATGAGGATTTTGACAATCCTATCTTTGAGGCCGATGTTCCATGCTTGTCATTAGAGGTTGGCTTAGTGAAGTGTCTTAAGGATGGGTTGGACAACAATTACACCATTGATGATTTTAAATATTTTGATCCATCTCTTGACACTTTCAAGGCTAGTGCCGAGTATATGGGTGAATTTGAGACTTTCGGATTTTTCACCCCTCTTCTTTGTGCCTCTTATGACTTTTGTCTTTGGTCATGTTTGTCTACTAAGATGCCTTATGACCACTTTAATGAGGATTGGTCTACCTCGTTTGACAAGTTAATGAGATCTTTGATGGGCACTAAGTAGATAACCTTGATTTGTAGGTTTGGCGGTCCTTAAAACTGCACTTCTTGGGAGGCACCCCAAGTCTTTTTGTACATATTTATGTTTTGGTGTTTTTGTTTGTAGGTACTCCAACAAGGAACCATAATGTTGCAAAATGGATAAGAGTCGCAATTGCTCAAGTGTGGGGAACCATAGTGTTTTAACTCTAAGAGGTATTTTCTCACCCTCCCTCCCTTTTTCCTCCCTAATTTTGAACATTGAGGACAATGTTCGTTTCAAGTGCGGGGTGGTAGATTTTGGATTGACGATTTGTGTTGTGCTTGAGGATATTGTGGTTGTTACTCTTGTTGGAGGATACTTTGGTGGAATATCGTTGTAAATTTGTGTTGTGGGATGGTAGCTTGCGTTGATTGTTTTGTTGTTTTTAGTTCCTTATCGTTATGGTTTGTGTCATTTTTGTGTTTTTCTTTTGAAAAAATTGAAAAAATGAAAAATTCCAAAAAGATTTTTGTTTTTCGATTCACTTGTTTTTGTTGATAAAGTTATTTTTCTAATTTTCAACTTCTTTAAAGAGTGTCTATTACTTATTGGTTGTTTATTAGTATTACTAGTGTAATACCCGTGACACGTCACGGGTTTGTGAACATTTTTTGAAAATAATAAAAAGTTAGAAATAAAGTGTAATACCGGTGTTCACGGGGTTGAAGCGTTTTTTGGAATCAAAAAGTCAAATCACAATCCATATGAGGGTAAACGGAAAGACGATATTGACTTAAAATAATGTAAACGAATCGAATATTGACGCATATGATTATTATAGTAGGTTCAATATCGAAGTCAAAGAACCACGTGAGTATGTAGGTAAATAATAATTTTGGAGAGTGTAGGATAAATGTAGATGTCTTAAGTATAACGACATATGACGTCAAAATAAGTACGTGTATAGAATGTGTTTGACACAATTCATACAAAAAAAAGAAGGCCTATATTATACGTTATGGTCTCTAAAACGCAAATATTTTTGGGACGGAACCCACCCGAACCGAAATTAGTAATTAAAAAATATTAATATTTTAGACTAAAATTTCACAAAATAGTACGGAATAAAAAATACTTCGTCCCCTTCTCTATAATCTTACACATTTTCTATTTTGGTAATTTTCTACTCCCTCCGGACACTATTTTTCGCCCCACTACCTTAATATATGTGAAAAGTATTTTAATGAAATGAGGCAAAAAATAATGTCCGGAGGGAGTATTATTTTTTCACTTTCCTTTTTAGTACGTTTTTGTGGTTCTTATTATTTGTGACTCCACTTTCTTTTTTCACTTCCATTTTCATCCATATTATTCCAGTCCACCCTTATTAATTTTCTACCCAAAACTAATGTGGATCATATAAACACAATATAAAAGAAGGGGATAAAGTATTTATTATTTATTTTCATCCACATTCCATTCCACCCTTATTAATTTTCTCCCCAAAACTAATGTGGATCATATAAAGGAAGGGGAGGGAGTATTTATTATTTATTTTCAACATTTCTGTGGTAATAATATTATTATAAAAAAAATACGGTGTAGTATGTTTTAAATCATACTTTTATCACATTATTATTATAATGATAAAAAATTCAATGAATCGAGTCAAAGTTTGTTATGTGTAAAAAAATATACTCCGTATATCGGTATTCTAATATAAATGCAATATTAAATAAAAGGGAAATAAATGATTAAGAATTCAAACTAAGAATGAAAATGTATTTACATTTAATAAAAAAGTAAAGACAGTTAACATTTTTCAAACGTGTTATTAACGATTTTTAACGGTTTTTTAACCCAAAGCTCGACATTTTTAACCATTTTTAACCCGAAGCCTGTCATTTTTTAACACTTTTTAACCCAAAGCCCGACATTTTTGACATCTTTTTTAACCCGAAGCCCGTCATTTTTTAACGGTTTTTAACCCAAAGCCTGACATTTTTTAACGGTTTATTAACTTTTGTCAAACGCGTTACAAATGCTTAGGTCCTTATTTTTGATAATACCCGTGAAAAACTTTCACGGACTGCCCACTATTATTTTGATGATCCTGGAGTATTGATTACGTTAATCGAAGAGGAATGTTAGATTAGTAGTAGTGTTATGCAAGTGAAAAAAATTTCACTTGCTATCCATTTGGTTTGGGTAAATTTCGAGCACAATGTAAGAGAAGATTCAAATCACTAATTTCGGGGGTGAATTAATACACATGAACTACATCTGGTAGTGACGTGGTTTACAACTCACAGAGAGAGATTACATATGAAATACGTGCGGGGACATAGAGTAACGTAAATTAATCGTCGTGACACGTATATTAAAAACTTTAGGCAGATTAGAACATTAAAATCTCTCGTCGGTTTCTAAACTATGTTAAAATGACTGAGCAATATATACTTGGGGGAGTCCGAGGAGTATGTTCACTACGAACACATTATGGACGCTTTAAATGAAATCTATTGAGACTTCTACGACGATTAAGTGCATAAGAACGGAAGTGTTTTCATATAGTATGCAGTGTATCGTATATAGGTAGTGCTATTCCTTGCTTTACATAGTATGCAGAGTCGATGATTAAAAAAGTTAAAGAAAATTAATGTTTTCAAAGTGCGTTAATAACTCGTATTTGACCCGGAACCCAAGTGGGCAACCCATATAAACCCGACCCGTATAAAACTCATATTTTACCAGATAACTCGAAATACACCCAACCCGTACTTTACCCGAACCCAAAAGTCGAAGAACAACCAAAATACACCCGACCTGTATATTTTAGTAATTGAGTAATATTTACATATTTGAAAACAAATTAAAAATAAAGATTTTCGTGATTTATACCAAATTATAAAAGTAAGACAAAAATTGACGTAAGTGAAAGAGTGAAGAGTGCAATAATCAAATGGAGAAAAAAATTTGAATAACCTAAATGTTTATGGAGAAAAAAATTGACGTCATCTAATGAATTTTCTATAATGAAAAAATTACATATCAATTAGTTTTCACATACCAATGAAAAACCCATACGTCATCTAATAAGTCAACATATCAATTAGTTTTCACATACCTAAATGAAAAAAATTACTTGTCATTAGAATAGTTTCCTGTCACCAAGATTATAAATTTGCACTTGCTTCAATTTGTTTACCATGATTATAATTTTCATTTGTTCCTGTCAATGTATAAACCTTATATTAGAATGGTAAAATAATTACATTACTACCTGTAATATATAAATCGGAATGAACACATAATTGAAAAAAAAAGGTAAAAATTTCTACCAAAATACCAAGATTTACCAAAAGTAAATTGGAATGACAATTTGCAACATTGCAAGACAAATAAAGTCTGAAAATACTCAAAAATCAATTTACAAACTCGAACAAATCGCGATTTTAGATACTCATAGCACATATCTTCAATGTCGAGCGAACAATTATCACCATCAATTTTCTGCACAATACATACCAAAAAACACGGCTACAATAAATTAAAATTGGGTATGTTTCAAATCCCAAAATTAAAATTATGTATATATGCTTCAAATCCCTCAGTTAAAATAGAGTATGTTTTAATTCCAGTTTCATGAACCCTAATCCCTCAACTACCCATCATGATACAACATAAAAATTTTATTTGTCATTAGAATAGTTTCCTGTCACCAAGATTATAATTTGTCATAAATTTCCACCTGCTTCAATTTGTTCACCATGATTATAATTTCCATCTGTTTCCTGTCAATATATAAACCTTATTTTAGAATGATAAAGGAATTACATTGCTATCTGTAATATACAAATCGTAATGAACACATAATTGAAAAAAAGGTAAAAATTTCTACCAAAATACCAAGATTTACAAAAAGTAAATTGGAATGACAATTTGCAACGTTCAAGGTAGAAATATAGCATAACTCAACAAAATTAGATCACACTTCTGAAATCAAAACAAATCAAAAATTAAATAATTTAAGCATAAAAATTATATTAATTTACCTTGGCAAGAATCTTTAAATTGATAATATGAATGAACCGACACTCATATGGAAGAATATGTGAACAAATCTTCAAAAAAATAGAATATTAATGGAAAAAAAAGAGCGGTATATGAAGAAGAGGATGTTGATTTTTCAAATTTGAGAGATTGGTAGTGAATCGAAACTGTTTTTTTTGTTATATGAATCTGCAAGAGTTTTGGGTTAAAGGTAAGTTAATTAGTGGGTTTTTTCAAGGAAGCTACTACGTTTTTCATTGCAGTAATTAACTTCATTTAGTTATCCAACGTAGAACAATTTTCGAGGCTAATTTAAGTGGAAGAAACACTACAATTTTCGAGGCTAATCTACACTCATTCTCGGTATGGGAATAGCCTACTATATCTATTTTCTACAAATTGAACAATAATTGATGTCTTGGATCAGTGGTATGTGTTTGTAGGATTGTCCTTGGAGGTCGTGGGTTTGATTCCTATTGTTGAAATTTTTGGAGGCAATTTTGGAATTGCTTTGGATGCCTTCACAATCGTGTTACACTGGGGAAAGAAATTTGGAATTGCTTTGGATGCCCTCACAATCGTGTTCACACTGGGGGAAAGAAATTGTATCAAAAATTATATAAAGAACATATATTGATTGTCCTCCTACTATAAGTCGCTCGGGATGTATCCTTCACTTGTTTCCACCTTCCACCTCCCGTGTTGTGATTTTGGCTTTGTATATTTGTCTAGGTGACTATTTATCCAAGTGATTATCTATCTTTTTTTTTTTTCGATCCATGTCTCACAAAAATACTCCACAAAACAAGAGTTGATATTGAGTTTGCATTCATTTTCCATCAAAAAAAGCTAAAACATCAAATACAAGCAAACAAAGAAAAATTCTCAAAAACTCAAAAAGATAGAATAAGGGGAGAAGAAAAAAAAATGAAAAATGAGAAAAAGAAAGAAGGAAAAATGAAAAAGAAAGAAAAATGAAAAAAAAAGAAAAAGAAAAAAAAAAGACGATTCCTCCTCCGAGTATTTTTGTTTATCCATATTGATGGGGGTCGCTTGCCTACTGCGGGCCGCCCGTCATACAAGTCACGGGGCGGTCCGGCCCAAAAGCACGAGGAGGGGCCTGCTTGGCAGGCCAGCCTGCGGAACCACGTCGGGTGGCCCCAAGGGGCGACTGTGGAGAGCCGCTCTAAGCTCCAAGTACAAGATTGATCCCCTGCCCATCAGGGTCAGGCCGCAGACAATGTGGTCAATAGGAAACGAGATCCTCCCCTGTTTGTCAGGCGCCAGGGTACCCCTCCCTGGCAGACACAGGGGGAGGAAGCTAAGCCCTCCCTGATCATGCTTAAGGTAAGAGAGAATGGGTGGACGGGGCGAACCCACGTGTCACTCTCCCATTCTCTCCCTCTTTTCTCTCTCTCTCTCTCTCTGATAAGTGTAGTTTGTAGTGCCTATTTCGTAGTATTTTGGTCCCATTTTCCTTGTGGAATCGCTCCTTGGGAGCGATTCATGGGCTACTTATGCTTCCTCTAGCTCGTTTCAGGTTCCCGAGACCATTCGTGAGGAGTTGGAGTGATTCCGACTCAATACATACACTTTTCAGAGCCAACGAAGCGGAGGAATGATCACTCGATGCCTTGGATTCGACCCCGAGACCTTGGGCCCAATCCCGAGCCTCCGAGACCCGATCCCGAGTCCCGAGAATCGATGAGAAGTTCATGTGAAGCAAGGAGGAACCAAAAGGATCATATTGGAGGCCTACAAGACTCATCCCCGACGGGTATGCACCTCATCCCGTCGGGGATGAAGTGCGCTTTTAGAGGAGCCACTGCCAGGCCGTCCCGGTCGGGACCAACCCGTCCCGGTCGGGACCACCGGCCGTCCCGGTCGGGATGATCCCGTCCCGGTCGGGACCACCGTGCTGTAGCCGCAACTCCTTTATTTCATCCTCCTTCATTCTTGTACCCCTATAAATACTTCCCTCTTGTATTGTTTATGGATCTTACATTAACCTAGACTATCTTAAGCCTCTCTACAAACATTCAAACCCTAGATTAGTGTTCCTCATTGATTGGGGTCGGCCGCCTGTCAAGTAACCGCCTGCTGGGCAGGCCCTGGGTTGATTCCTGTCAAAGCTCAAAGGACCAGTCTCTAGCAAGAAACTGAAACAGAAGCATCAAACGCTAAGGATGGCCGTCGGCTGCTGGGACCATAAGCCATCCCAGCCTGCTGGAACCTAGCAGCCACTGCCCGAAGTCCGCCTGCCCTGGGGAAGTCCCTGGTCGACAGGGTCAGTACCCCCAGGGGCCCTCCCGTCATTTCGCCTAAGGTAATTAGGGATGGGTGGATGAGAAGACGCCACTTGTCACTTCTTTATCCAACCATTCCTCTCCCACTTCTCTCTCTTGTGGGAAGGTATAAATACTTCCCTATTTCCTACATGGGAGGGGTTGGATTTTCTCTCTCTAGACTCTTACTCCTAAAAACGCCACCTAGCTCCTCACGAACTAGGTTCATCAAGGCATTTCACGGGCTGACTTAGGCATCAGAGAGGGTTCCCTCGGACAACCTCCGAGGCCCTGTGCGTTCATTGTGCAGGGAGCAGGCCGACTCCGCCGGGAAGGTCCGATCCAGGGAGTGAGACGAAAGAGAGGTTCAAGGAAGTCGAGCAATCGATTATTCACCAAGTAACTCAATTATACAATCCGGATCCAGAGCCGGGTTAATTGTTTCCATAACTGGAACAATTTGGCGCCGTCTGTGGGGAACTTACGGTTGTGCTCATGAGTTACCCACTAAAATCAACCACTCATAATCACAAAACTAAAACAATCACGCCAGAAATCATTGATGCCAGTGCAGGAACGGGTCCGACGGTCCCACCGGTGACCCCCCTGTATGGTATGCCGCAGTCGGAGAGGGTTCCTCCTGCCACGATCCTAGGGGTAGGGGGAACCAGTCTCCTCGGCGGATCTAACACTGCTGTGACACCTGAGTTGGGGGCACACCCAGGACACGCTCTTAATCTGACCCCAGCTCAGATGGCGCAGACAGCCGCTTTCTTTTCTGCGATGCTGAACCAGGAGTTCACTCCTGAGGACTTGGTAGGCAGGGTCGCATCGGCTCCCAGGCAACCATCCCCAATCAGCAGGGATGAAACTGGGGGCACGAGGCGGACCGCCGCCAGGAATGCTCAGAGGAAAGCAAGAAAGACGGCACAAGCGTATGCGCATGTGCAAAGGCGCATTACTACCGGCAATCCAGAGCCACCTGTCCAGCAGGCATTTTCCATTCACACAACAGAATCAGCGTTTGGAGAGCAGGGAGGCTTATCCCGAGGATTACAGGAACGAATGAGGCCAAGGGAGACCATGTCAAAACGCTTGGGAGAAAAACCAGGCGGGGTTTTTTCCAGGCTAACACCGGCAGCCAGAGAGCAGTCAGCCCCTGGTTTATCCCAAAGCCTGCAATCAAGGCTCAACCGGGGGCAACCGCTCGAGTCTAAGTATCACCAGGGTGAGAGCTTCTATCACTCTCAGAGGAAAAGACCCAGGCAAGTCTCCCCTGAGACAGAAGATGAAGCAGCAAGTAGGCCGCCTCCAAGGCACCGCTCCCCCAGTATGAGGAAAACCGGCCCATAAACAATGGGATACTCACGGTAACCAATCTGGGGAAAGCAGGTCACGATTGGTAGGCAGTCCCACAAAAACCCCACTTCATCCTGAGGTACAAGAATACCCCATTCCAAAAATTAAAATGCCCACCATTAAGTTTGATGGGACAACAGACCCAGAGGACCACCTGGCAGCGTTTGAGAGTCACATGGGCATGTACGACGTAGATGATGCCATCTGGTGCAAAGTTTTCCCAACCACCCTGGTAGGGCTCGCACAGGGATGGTTCAGAGACCTCCGCCAGGGGTCAGTCAGGTTCTTCATAGAGCTGGCCGAGATCTTCCTCGAACAATATGCTGGGAATAAAAGAAGACGCCTCACCCGTTTCGACCTTATGACCCTGAAGCAGAAAAAAGGTGAAAGTGTGAGGGAATACCTGAGAAGGTTTGATCTATCCTACCAGCAGGTCAAGGAGATCGATGATTCCACCGCCGCCTACGCCCTGACAATCTCCCTACTCCCACGGGAAATGAAAAACCAGATGATCAGGGCCCAGCCAGAAACCTTGTCCATGGCCAGGAAAATTGCGGAAGGGTTCATTCTGCAGGAGGAATTCCATGGCCTGACGGATACCCCTGCAGGCCAAACAAGGCCGCAAGGGGGACCGCAGGGTGGACGTGGCAGAAATGAACCAAGCAAGCAGAGAGAAGAGGGAGACACTCCCAAGAAGGAGCGCACTGTCTACCAGCCCAGGTTTGACAGTTACACTGCCCTCAACAAATCCAGGGCGGAGATCTTCGAACTGGAAAAAGAAACCGCTAAGTGGAATCGCCCGAACAAACCTCGCAGCCCGAAAGGAGACCCCAAGAAATTCTGCACTTTCCACAACTCCATAGGCCACACCACTGAGGAATGTCGTCACCTGAAAGACGAAATCGAGAAGTTGATCAGGAACGGATGGTTGGCCAACTACGCAGCCAAGAATAAGTCTCAGAAGGAAGTATCCGAGAAACCCGAGGGGTCAGTGCAGAACCGCATGGTGATCCACGTAATTTCAGGGGGCACTGAGGGCCAGCTCAGTCGAAGAGGCCAAAAAAGACAAATGCGTGAACTAAGGAACCAAATCTGTTATGCTGAGAAGGCAGGAAGTCCAAGAGGAGTGACATTAAGCATCACCCCTGAAGATGCAGGGCGCGTAGTATACCCGCACAGTGATCCTTTGGTGTTGTCCCTGGGATCAGCAACCACATTGTGCGGAGGTGCATGGTGGACACTGGCGCATACACAAATCTGCTGTACAAGGACGCCTTCGAGAAAATGGGCCTGGAAAAAAGGCACCTTCGACCTGCCCCCGGATCGTTGTACGGGTTCAGTGGAGCATGTGTGCTGCCCATGGGAGTCATAGACCTGCCCGTGACCTTTGGAGAAGGCGCTACTGCCAGAAACGTCAGGGCAACCTTTGTTGTTGTGGATGCAAGATCCGCCTACAACGCCCTAATTGGCAGAGCCACCCTGGACGAAATCGAGGCGGCTATTTCCATCAGGGCCCTCACCATAGCATATGTCACCGATTTCGGGCTAGAAGGAAAAGTGCGCGGGGACCAAGAGTCAGCCAGACAATGCTACTCCGTGGCCCTGCAAGAACACGAAAAAGAAAGAAAAGGAAAAAGAAAAGCTGACAGTTCCCCCAGCAGGGAAGGCGAAATCCCAGCCGAGCATCAGGCGACCGACCACCTGGAGCCAGGGGGCGAAAGCATGCTGGTGGACTTAGAGCCAGGGAGGCAGGTCCTAATAGGAGCTGACCTGGAGGAGTCCTACCAGGCTGAACTGATCAAGCTGTTGAAAGAAAACAAAGACGTATTCGCCTACTCGGCAGATGAGATGCCCGGCGTTGATCCATCATGCATCGTTCACAGGCTGAACGTAAGCATGGACGCTCGCCCTGTAAAACAGAAAAAGCGAAATATGTCCGCAGAAAAAGACGCGGCAATCAAGGAAGAGATTGACAAGCTCTTGAAAGCAGATTTTATTGAGGTCTGTGACTACCCAGAATGGCTGGCGAATGTAGTCATGGTCAAAAAATCGTCGGGCGCATGGAGAATGTGCGTGGACTTTACAAACCTCAACAAGGCCTGCCCGAAATACTGCTATCCGCTCCCCAGAATCGACCAACTGGTAGACGCCACCAGTGGTTATACCATGCTGAGCTTCCTAGACGCCTTTTCAGGGTATCATCAAGTATACTTGTGGCAGCCGGACAGGGTGAAGTGTGCGTTCATCACCAGTTCAGGCACCTACATGTACAAGATGATGCCATTCAGGCTTAAAAATGCAGGGGCCACTTACCAATGTTTAGTTGATAAAGTGTTTGAGGGACAAAAAGGCAGAAACATTGAGGCTTACGTCGATGACGCCATCGTAAAAAGCAAAGAAGACAGAGAGCACCTGATAGACCTGCAGGAGACCTTCTGCTCCCTGCGCACCTACAAAATGAAACTCAGTCCAAAGAAGTGTACATTTGGGGTCCGCTCCGGCAAATTCCTGGGGTTCTTGGTCAGCTCTCGGGGGATAGACGCCAACCCTGAGAAAATTAAAGCAGTTCTAGACCTTCCTGAGCCCAAGACCATTAGAGACATCCAGCGCCTGACGGGCCGCATGGCCGCCTTAGCACGGTTCGTCGCCCGATCAGCGGACAAGGCCACTCCTTTCTTCAAGATACTGAAAGGAAACAAACAGTTCAAGTGGGAAAACGAGCAGAAAGAGGCCTTTGAGCAATTGAAGGACCATCTTAAGAGGCTCCCCACCCTGGCAAGACCAGTAGCAGGGGAAAAACTTTTCCTCTACATTGCAGTGACCAATATAACTGTCAGCGCAGTTATCTTACGGGAAGAGGCATGCACCCAGCAACCTATATACTTCGTAAGTCATGCGCTGGGGGCAGCCGAGAAAAATTACCCGATGGTCGAAAAAGCCGCCTACGCAGTCATAATTGCTGCCAGGAAACTCAGGCCAATCCTATCCCCCATCCCCTTCGCTCAATGGGGGATGGACATTCTAGGACCCTTCACGGTGGCCACAGGGGGCAGGAAATTCTTGATTGTCGCCATAGACTACTTCACCAAATGGGTGGAAGCCGAAGCAGTGCCCAACATTACTGAGCCGGCGGTCAGGAAAGTGGTCTGGCGAAATATTATCACCAGGTTCGGTCTGCCGAAGATGTTGGTATTTGACCATGGCAGACAATTTGATAATGATCCTCTAAGAATCTGGCTGGAAAGCCACAACATCGCAGTCGCCTATTCAGCCGTCTGTCACCCGCAAACCAACGGACAGGCAGAAGCGGCCAACAAACAAATCTTAAATGGCCTGAAGAAAATGGTGGATGACTGCAAGGGTAGGTGGGCTGACGAGCTTCCCAGTATACTCTGGTCAATCCGAACTACCAGGAAAGAGTCAACAGGCCAGACCCCGTTTGGTCTGGTATATGGAGCAGAGGCATTATTACCAATTGAGGCAAGGATCCCTTCTCTGCGCTCCCTGCAGTACGACCGAGCTGAAAACGAAGCTGCAATGATCGAAGCCTTGGACCTGGTAAATGAGTTAAGGGAGGAAGCTAGCACCAACATCGTTGCCTACCAGCAACGAATGAGGAAAGCCTTCAACACCAAAGTCCAACAGAGGAACTTCCAGATGGGTGAGCTGGTTCTGAGAAAGACGCAGGCGGTTGGAAAGTCAAGAGAACATGGAAAACTGAGTGCCAACTGGGAGGGTCCATACCAAGTGACTCGAGTCCTGGGACCAGGCACATACAAAATCGCCAACCTTGAAGGGCAAGAGCTGCATGCTCACTGGAACGCGGACACTTTGAAGAAATATTACGTCTAAACAAAATTCGAGGATAGTTTTTGATTTTTGCTAAAAACAAAAGGCGGAGGACGGTCAAAAAATGTCGACGGCTCCGACCACCCAAAAAAGTCGCAAATCTTATAAAGAAATGAGAAAGATCCAGATTTATACTCGTTGCCTGTTCAAAACTTGCGCATTCACACACAAACGAGCAGGGGGCAATAGGGGGAGGCCCCCCTGTTGCCAAAACCAGGAAAAATGAACCCCCAACAAAAAATCCAAACCACCCTGCTTACCTCTGGGCAGGCAGGGGGCAGGCCCCCTGGACTTTGAACAAAAGCCAGGGACAGGCCAGACTAACAATGACTGAGGGCAGGCCCCCCAACCTTGTATAAAAAACGCAAAGGCCACCCTGCCTACCTCTGGGCAGGCAGGGGGCAGGCCCCCTGGACTTTGAACAAAAGCCAGGGACAGGCCAGACTAACAAGGACTGGGGGCAGGCCCCCCAACCTTGTATAAAAAACGCAAAGGCCACCCTGCCTACCTCTGGGCAGGCAGGGGGCAGGCCCCCTGGACTTTGAACAAAAGCCAGGGACAGGCCAGACTAACAGGGACTGGGGGCAGGCCCCCCAGCCTTGTATAAAAAACGCAAAAGCCACCCTGCTTACCTCTGGGCAGGCAGGGGGCAGGCCCCCTGGACTTTGAACGAAAAGCCAAGGACAGGCCAGACTGACAAGGGCTGGGGGCAGGCCCCCCAACCTTGTATAAAAAAAAAAAAATGCAAAGGCCACCCTGCTTACCTCTGGGTAGGCAGGGGGCAGGCCCCCTGGACTTTGAACGAAGCCAGGGACATGCTGTGACAGGCGCGATTAAACAAACAAGGAAAGGATCCCTGAATTTTAAAACAGTTTGCCATAAAAAGCAAAGAGAAATATTCCACAAACAAAACCCATGAAGGGTGGAAAGGTCTTTACAAAGTTGAAAAAGAAAAAACAAAGTGGCAAATATTACAAACAAAATGGCCATAAGCACTGGCTCAGCACGGAAGGATAGAAGCTCTTATAAGAAAAGAGAAGGGGCGTCACGTAGCATCCTGGTGAGCGTCGGCATCTGCCTTAGGCTGCCTGGCCGCCCGAGCTTCATTCTTAGCGGTATAGAGACTCCGGAAGGAGTCCTCATCAAAGGTAGGGAACATCTCCCCTATCACCTCCATTACCAACTCCAGAGAAGAGTTGGCACCGCTCGCGAAGCTGGCATCCACTGCAGCCTCAGTCTCCTCAGCCAGGGTCTCTTTCTCCTTCGTCCATTCCCCCTTAGCCTGTTCAAAAGACGACTTGGCCTTTGACAGCTGCTCCTCCAAGTCAGTCACTCTCCCCTTTAAGTGCCCCATCTCGGCCAAAGATAGATTGGCTCGGTCCAACGACTGCCGGCTCTCCTTCAGATCAGCCTCTAGCTTGGCAACCTCCTTCACAGCCATTTCCCCCTGCAGCCTCCATTGACCAGCCTGCTTCTTGGCCTCCTCTAACTCCCCCTCTTGCCTTGTCATCTTATCTCTCAAGGAGCTTATCAAGGAGACATCCCTTTCTACCATGGCCAGGCGGTCAGGAGGAGGAGCCCCAGGAGTAACTGTCAGCTCCTCATCACTCAGGCGGCTGAGAGCCGCCAGTTCCGCAGACGCCAGCATAACCTTGGAGGTACGCTGGATATATTGGAGCACTTGATGAGAAGTTGAGGTCACCATTTTTGTAAGGCGGTCGGCCAAGACGGCTCCGGAGTCAGAAAGCAGGCCTGACACATCCACACTGTCACCAGCCGTGTAGTGGAACTCGGCATTTTCCTCTGGGAAGGGAGTACTTGAAGGCTCACGTGCAGGACGCTTCGCCTCAGGAGTGGTAACATCCGCCTCCAGGTCCACCACGTCAGCACTAGGAGCCTCCCTCTCTCTTTTCCTCCTCAATTCCAAAGGAACACTCTCCCCAGTCCCCTCGGAATTTCCAGGCTGCGTTCCCTGCGAAATCCGAGGGCCAGCCGGAGAGGCACCCTGTTTCCGACTGGGGGAAGGAGTAGCTCCTGAAGTAACCTCCGCCTCCCCCTCATGGATGCTAGGGGTAGGAGTCGCCGGCTTCGATGAAGGCAGCCGGGGTGGGAGAGGTAATCTTCGACCAGCGGCAAAGTCTTTCACAAGCTTCATGAGGGCTTTGCTTCCTTTCCTAAAATTTGCAGGAAGGGAAGGACGCCTTGAAAGAATGTCCAATTCCTCGCTCAGGCCCAACTTCCTGACCTGCTTCTTGGTCCAGCGCCAAGTATAGGAATCTGCAGAAAGGGAAAGGCGGTCATCTAAAAAGCAGGGAGAAATAAAGTCCCTGGAAAATCGTGACAACAAAAAATCCCTAGAACTACCTTCAAGGCCAGGAATCAGGCCCAGGGGAAGCAAATACTCGTCTGTCGTGATGAGCTCCGCATGGGGGAGCCAGAAAGCAGGGCCAAAGTTCCCATGTTTATCCACCACAATCTCAAACTTTTTTTTTTACCAAAATCTCCTCCTTCGCGCTCAGCCTGACTTCCAGAGCCTTCCCCCCAACACGTGGGTGATACTCCTCGCGCGTCTCCATGCGGGTGTGGACATGGTTCCTAAAATGTCTAGGAATTTTCCACCCTGACGCGCTATGGACATATATAAAGTTATTTTTCCAGTCTTTAAGGCTGCTCATAGCCGGCCAGACCAAGGCGTACTTTTTCTGCCTCAGCAGAGACCAATAACCAAATAGCCAGGGGAGCCATCCCCCCCAGATGAGGACACCATTTGAAGACCGACCATGAAACGAAGGGCGTCAATATAAGGCCCCTCACCATGGAAAAGGCGGGTCCAGGTGTAAGCTACTAAGGATCTAATGGCAGTTGCAGTCAGCTGGGCGATAGCAACGTTCATCCTCCTGAAGGTTTACTCCAGGAAGGGATGCAGCGGGAATCGCAGGCCAAATTCCAAGGCCTTATGGTAGACGGCCACACATCCTTCCGGGGGACAGCACACTGTGTCCTTTTCCCCAGGGACTACAACCGTGTACCCTTCCCCGAAATTATAAAATTGTTCAATGGCCTTAGCAGCGTTACTCTCCAAAATCAGGTCCCTGTTCTTGGCCTCAGGATAGGTCTTTAGGGGGACCACATACTTTTCCTTGTCCAAGAAGTAGGTCCTCCCCCTCTCCCTGCGGATGAGGGGGCCGGCGACCCTGGAAGGATCCACCTCCAGGGCCTCGTCATCGGAGTCAACCACATCAAAGGGAGCTGGCTCGGGTGACTCAGCACCCTCCCCCCTGTGATAATCGTCCTCCTCCCTGGGGCCGACCCCGGAGGAAGAAGCTATGTAACGTCGGCCACCGTCGCCGCCCCCAGTTCCCCCGAGCATAGAATTAAAAGAAAGGGGACGAACTCGTGACATATTGGCTATGGAAGGGAAAAAAGAAGTGAAAGATTTAAAGTTCTAACCTAAGGACGCCGATAAAGTTGCCGGGGACAGTGACAAGAGGTGTTCCTCGCTCCTCGAAAAATGCTCGGCAAACGAAGAATATTCAAGAAGTATTAAGGGGTGTGAAGTATCAAGAAGAGTAAAAGAAGGGAATGAAGGGGGAGAAGGGTTTATATAAAGCCCAAGAAGTTCGAAAGGCGATCCCCTGACAAAACCCTCAATAGTCCTCTACGTGTCGCACACTGGACACCGACTGTTCACCATTCCCAAGAGGGGCCTCGAAAGACTAGAAATGTCAGAGAAAGAGCAACCGACGACGTCATTCCCACACACACACAAAAAAAAAAAATAATACAAAAATAATAATAAACACATATTAAAAATACAGTACACGAACACGTCGCCTGAATTTCATTTCATTAAATCTTACAAGGGAAAATTACATTCAGTACCCAGCAAGGAAAGAAAACGTACAAGGGCCCAGAAATTCCGGCCCAATAAATAAACGCCCTGCTAAGCAGGCCTAATCATCATCCAGGTCAGGAGAATGGTCCCCAGGGCTACCTGAACCTCCAAAGTCCGAGCCCCAGTCCCAATCTGGGGAGTCTTTGAAGGGATCATCAGGGATCCCATCCTCGTCCCGGTCACTCAAACAACCGAGACCCTCACTATCGTCAGAATCTCGACTGCTATCCTCCCAGTCCCTGCCAAAGGGAACAGCCTGGGATTCGTCGCAGGTGCGACAGCCTGTCTTCTTCACAGGCGAAGAGGGACCTGACGCCAAGGAGGAATCAGTGTCAGAGATGTTGGGGTCAAATTGTTCGGGGTGCAGCCACGGAAAGAACTCATGGCATCCCCTGTCAAAACAGCCCCCTCCCTGGGGGCAGCGCCTAAACCTAGGCGCAACAGGAGGCGAGGACCTCCTGAGGCGTTTGCTCATCCTAGCAGAAGCTTTCTTACCCGTCCGGCGGGAATGAAGCCGTGAATGGCGACTACGGCGGACAGCTCGATAAGCAGCACGAGCATATTGGAGCCTCCAAAACCCTCTAAAGATGAAAGTAACATATCTAACTCCACGACGCGTCACAAATTTTTTGATCCAAACCATGATTAAGACGAAGAAAGTGGAAGGATTGAAGATAGACTAAGCAGAAAAGTGGAGAAAGCTGGGGTTTTATACAAGAGAAAACATGGCATTAATGACACTCTAACCACCCTGGAAGGAGAGCCACCAATCGGGAACTCTTCACGGTTCCCAAAAATCCACCTAGAGGAGAAGTGTAATCATTGCAAAAGGCACTCTCAACTCTTTGCATACTTGACGTGAGCAGCGCTACGTCCCTTGGGAAAGTGCAAAACATTAAATGCTGTGGCAGACATGGAAGTCAACCTCCCTCCAAGCAAGAATCGCCATCAGAAGAAAAGCCTTACTTCCCTTCTACTGACGAAGGCCAATTGATTGGGGTCGGCCGCCTGTCAAGTAACCGCCTGCTGGGCAGGCCCTGGGTTGATTCCTGTCAAAGCTCAAAGGACCAGTCTCTAGCAAGAAACTGAAACAGAAGCATCAAACGCTAAGGATGGCCGTCGGCTGCTGGGACCATAAGCCATCCCAGCCTGCTGGAACCTAGCAGCCACTGCCCGAAGTCTGCCTGCCCTGGGGAAGTCCCTGGTCGACAGGGTCAGTACCCCCAGGGGCCCTCCCGTCATTTCGCCTAAGGTAATTAGGGATGGGTGGATGAGAAGACGCCACTTGTCACTTCTTTATCCAACCATTCCTCTCCCACTCTCTCTTGTGGGAAGGTATAAATACTTCCCCATTTCCTACATGAGAGGGGTTGGATTTTATCTCTCTAGACTCTTACTCCTAAAAACGCCACCTAGCTCCTCACGAACTAGGTTCATCAAGGCATTTCACGGGCTGACTTAGGCATCGGAGAGGGTTCCCTCGGACAACCTCCGAGGCCCTGTGCGTTCATTGTGCAGGGAGCAGGCTGACTCCGCCGGGAAGGTCCGATCCAGGGAGTGAGACGAAAGAGAGGTTCAAGGAAGTCGAGCAATCGATTATTCACCAAGTAACTCAATTATACAATCCGGATCCAGAGCCGGGTTAATTGTTTCCATAACCGGAACACTCATATTAGTTTTAATCTCTCCTTAATCCTAGTTTAATCTTAGTTAATTAGTTCTTGTATTAAGAAGATTCTTGAAGACTCATCCAAGATTGACAACCTTGAGGTTTTATTTGGGTTTCTTATTAATTCAAGTTCTCATCTTTTTCATCCAATTGTAGTGGGTATAATTTCTCTTCTCTTAATCTTTGTTTTATCATCAAGTTTTAATCATTGATTATTGTTTATTGTTCTTGATTATTCACCATGAATGTTTTGATGTTTGTGATGTTGTTTTCTCTTTTCATTGTTGTAGTTAGTATGATTATGAGTGAGTAGTTTTCTTGTGGGTTAGTTGGGGGATTAAGGGTAGATTATGGATGATTAGGGTTTGATTGGGGGTAAAGGGTGAATCTTTGTTGTTAGTCACATATTTGGCACACCTTGTGTTTGTTGATATGCTTGTATGAGTTGTAGTGGCCATGCTTCTCATGCTAGTCTTCTTCTACTCATTGTTTGTCTTGTATGTGGTCATGTTGAGGATAGTGTTGAGGGTAGTCTAAGTAGCGAGAGCCCGGACTTACCTTGACTAGAGTCTAAGTAGCGAGAGCCCGGACTCACCTCGGCATCGGTTTAAGTTGCGAGAGCCCGGACCGATTCTAGCAATTAGGAGGCACCTACACCCTTGACCACCCAAGTCACCCTACTACACTTTTGAACCCGATCTAACCCACTCCTTCTTCATATTTGATTCATCTCATTAGTTAGTCATCATTTCCTTAGTTTGCTAGTTGGTTTGATTATTAGCATTGTTATAGTATAATTCATCATTAGTCTAGTTCTTACCTCTCCTCCATCATAGTTTTCCATTTATCGCTTCTTTGTGTTTGTTTGTGTGACCTAGTCTCGTTTTAGGCCAACCTAGTCTAAACCTTGCGACACCGTCTCCGTGGACACGACCCGACTTACCCTAAATACCGTTAGGTGATAGCCGGTTATTATTTGGTGGCGGGATCCACGACAAACCCCACCATCAATTTGGCGCCGTTGCCGGGGACGGTGCATTGTTTAGACTTAGTTTGCTTATAGCTAGACTCAGTTACCCTTCTTTGTGCCCTTCTACCCTCTCTTGTGCATATTTTCTAGTTTTTCTTGTTTTCTTAGCTTTCTTTTCTCTTTGTCTCTAGTTGTGCTTGTTTATTGTCGTTACCTAGTGCCCATAAAGCACTAGGTGTTCTCACGTTTGTTCTAGTGTGTAGTGTATGCCTAGGCGGAGAGGCGAATTCTTTCTCTTTAATCCAGAGCCGGAAAGGCTTTTTCGAGCTTTTCGCCAACGGACGATTAACCGGGTTAAGATCTCTCAACCAAGTGCAAGCAATACTCATCAAGAGCAAGCTTAAGGAAACGATTTTGAGCAAGTATCTCGAGAGACGGCCGAAGGGAATTTCACCAATCCCTTTGGATATTCTAGTCCTAGTTCCCCCCTCTACATCTACTTCAACTCCGTCTTCACCACCATCTCCCTTACATCCAATAATGCCGAAGTTTTCATCCCACTCTACATTCACGGAAGACGTCTTGCCGGGGCCCAATGCTCTACCGGCTGCTTATGCCGGAAATTTTACGGCCAAGACTCACTTCATACAACTTGTGGAAAGGAATCAATTTAGTGGTTTGCCCACCGAAGACCCGCACCAACACATGGAAACTTTCTCCGATTATTGCGACGCTATCTCTCAACCCGGGGTTACGCAAGATCAAATCCGATGGGTATTATTTCCATTCTCATTAATTGGAAAAGCGAAGCAATGGATCAAGAGTCTTGATAGGGCAACCATGGGCATCGACACTTGGAAGAAGCTTTCATTGGCGTTCTACCAAACTTTCTACCCTCCGGAAAAGACTAATTTGCTTAGGGCCTCCATCACCGGTTTCCAACAAAGGGATGAAGAGAGCCTATATGAAGCTTGGGAGCGGTTTAAGTCTTTGGTTAGGTCGTGCCCTCATCATGGACTCTCACAATGGTTCTTGGTACAACAATTTTGGAATGGCCTTTATGAGGACTCGAGAGCTATACTTAATATGGGCTCCAATGGTAGGTTTACCGAGGTCGATGACGACCAAACTTTGGGCGAGAATCGAAGAGATGGCGGTGCATATTTCGCAATACTCTAGGCCTAGGAAGGCAAATCGAGGAGGTAGGCACGAGGTTGATGCTATAACTCAATTAAGCATTGACCTTGGAGCTCAATTGAAGACACACATGGAGACCATTGACAAGAAGCTCCAAGGTCACCTCACTCAAGTTCAAAGCATTGGTTCCTCCAACCAAGCCTCAATTTATGAAGTGAATGCTTTGGGATTTGCACCTCCTTTGCCTTATTATGGGATGTGTGATACTTGTGGAATCGTTGGTCATGATCCTATGAATTGTAGAGGAAGTATTGAACAAGTGAATGCTTTTCAAGCATTCAAGCAAGGTGCCTCCCACTCTAATCAATACCAAGCTTCCAATCAAGTCCCTCAACAACAAGCCTTTCAACACCAACAACAACATCGTCCCTATGTTCCACCTCCCTTAAGGGACAACAACCAAGGTTACCAAGGCAACTCAAGGCCTTTCAACAACTTCAAGCAAAGTAACCAAGGTTCATTCAACAACAATCAAGGGTTCCAACAAGGGAACTACAATCAAGGTGGTTTCCAAGGAAACCAAAACTTTCAAAAACAACAAAACCACAACCAAGGCCTTAATCAAGGCAATTCTCATGGGTTCCAAGGGAACCGTCAACAACAAGCTACACAAGGTAATCAACAACAAAGCAAGCCTAGGAGCCGGTCTCCTACTCATGATTATGGCATTCCTCTCGCCATCACCGATACTCCGCATAATCCATCATCTCCACCTCGGGAATTCGACATTCAAAATTCTATGATGGATATACAAAAGAGTCAAATGGACATATCAAGAAACCATCAAGAGATCTTTGCTTATATTCAAGGGGAAAACGCGTCAAGAGATGCCCGTATGAAGATGCTTGAAACTCAAGTATCTCAACTTGCTTCGGGGAGCTCCTCAAGACAAAAGGGGCAACTACCTTCTCAAGGTGAAACACCGACCTTTGAGCATGTAAATTCTATCACCACAAGGAGAGGTACATCTTATGACTCCCCTCCATTCCCTAGTGAGCAAGATCCAATGCAAGAACCGACTAAGGAAATGACACCTCTAATTCAAGAAAGCTCAAGCTTTGATAATCCAATGGAGGAGCAAGTCTTATGGGAGATTGAGAAACCCCAACAAGACAAGCTTCCCCCACTTCAAGCAAAAGACAAGGGTAAAAGGAAAGTGTCGTTTGAAGAGTCCACCCCTATTGAGCAAAACAAGATCCAAATCAAGTTGCCTTTCCCAACAAGGCAAATGAAGACCAAGGTGGATAGCCAATATGACAAGTTCCTTAGTATTGTGAAGAAGTTGGATGTGAGTGTCCCATTTACCGAGCTACTTACCCAAATCCCGACATATGGAAAATTTATGAGAGAAATCTTGGCTAGGAAGAGATCCATCGACAAGGAAGAGACCATTGCGTTCACAAGAGTGGTGAGCGAGCTCATTCAAGGTTCTACGCTTCCAAAGTTGAAAGATCCGGGTAGATTTTCGATCCCTTGCACCATAGGCCACTACAAGATCGAAAGAGCATTATGTGATTTGGGTGCGAGTGTGAGCATCATTCCTTATTCTATTTGTTGCCGACTTGGGATGAAGGAGCTTAAAAGTACTTCTATCACGCTCCAAATGGCCGATAGTTCATTCAACCGACCATTGGGGATGCTAGAGGATGTGCCGGTGAGAATCGGTAAGTTTTTCATTCCGGTTGACTTCATCGTGCTCGATATGCGGGAAGATGCAATCACTCCCATTATTCTTGGGCGCCCATTTCTACATACCGCCGGTGCTATGATCGATGTGAAGAATGGTAGGATCACCTTCGAGCTAGGCGAAGAGAAACTAGTGTTTGACCTTCAAGGTAACACTTCGCCTACTAATGATGAGTCTTGCAACATGATCCAAGCCACTAAAGACATCGATCTAGGGGGAGAGTCGGGACAAAGCTTGAACAAGAACTCTTGTGAACTTGAGGATGATGACTCCGAGAGTGGAGAGGATGAGTGCCCATTTCATGGGCTTGATGACAAGTTGAAAAGCAAGGAGAAGGATGAGCCTCCCTTGGGGCCACATGAAGACTGGTGGACGTTTGGGTATGTCCCCAAAGACCAAAAGTACAAGTTCAAGTCGTTGAACTTGGAAGATCGGGATGCCCCGGGAACGTCAAGGCAAGGCCATGAAGAGCCTTAGTATGTGGTCGGTTATATCTCAAGCTTGATTGAAGACTTCGCTAGGGCCTTCGACTTGTTCCTTCGTGCCCTTGATGGGGATGAAACTAGTTTTGGTTGTTGAAAAAGATTGAAGAATGCACCACCTTGGTTTGACAGAGTTCCACAAGAACCGTCTCTTTGTATATATCTCTATCCCTTGTAGTTTGTTTTGTTTTGCGAACTTCTTGATTACTTGGATTGATTGATGAGCGATGTGAGGGAGGGAATTTGATGTGTTATTTGAGTTTATTGTGATAGGTGTGAAGTGGAAGTGATTCCTAGGGAGGAATTGTCATTGTTTGAGCTTGGATCGTGTGAAGGGAAGTCGGTTTTTGAAGCTCGGAACGAGTTTTTGGGAGCTATAGAGGTTAGGAGACTCTTCCCGGCCTAGAATAGGTCATCCCGTCCGGGATGGAAGGCCCATCCCGACCGGGAAGGATGTCATCCCGTCCGGGATGAGGTGCACAAAAGATGAGTTCACTGACAGCTCATCCCGACCGGGACGAGGTCATCCCGACCGGGACGAGACGGTCATCCCGACCGGGACCACCCATCCCGACCGGGATGGACCCCATGTCCTCCTTTGGCCTTTTCTTCGTCATTTGAGTCCACCCAACCATTGTATACCCCCTCCCAACCTCCCTACATGTCCTTACCTTCATTATATGACCCCTACACCTCACATACACATTCACTTCACTTTCTCGTCACTTTAAACCGAATTTAACATCAAAACCCACCCCATTTTACTTTGGTGCCCCAACCATGGAACCGTACCGCGATTGGGATGGAATCACGACGACGACGACTTGCTACATGCCGATATTTATTTACGAGACGATGGAGCGAGTGAGTTGCTAACCGTACGGTACGACAACTATCCTCTCTTTTCCGTTTTTATAGCTTGTCTTCATTTGTTTATTCCCTTTCCCTTTTATCCTTTGTGTCATGGTGGCCTTCGAGGCCTTAGTATGGTTGCTCCCGACTCTCGATGACGTGACTACATCGAGAGTCATTTCAAAATCCAAATTTTTAAGATTTTCACCCCTTTTTTGTAGGATTTAGTCGGATTTGGGCGGAATCCGGGCTAGGTGACTTGATTACACCTAGTCCTCCCCTCCCATTTCCTTTTATTTCTTTCTTTTTATTTCTTCCCCCATCCATATCTTTTCTTGTCTCGGCCCATGGTGACTTGACTACACCCCGGCCGGACGCTTTTTACCCTTTTCTCCACTTTTTGATTTTTAGCTTTATTTTCGTAGTTTCTTTTCTTTTGTGCTCCCATGCACTACGGTCGAGCATGAGGACATAGCTCGGCTTAAGTGTGGGGGAGCGATATTCTATCGTAGTTAGTTTTATTTTCGTAGTTTTTCCAAAAAAATCTTTAAACATCCTAAAAATTTGAAATTTTTTCATAAAAATCAAAAAGATTTTCCTTTTGTGTGTTTTCTTTTTATGTCGTTGTATCGTGTATTTGTTGTGTTGTGCGTGTTTTGCCTCCCTTTTTCCTTATAGGTTGCTTGAATCACCGATAGCTATGGAAATCTTTCAAGATGTCCGGTAACATCTCTTATCCCTTTTTCCTCTTTGTCTCTTGTGGAGTTTGGAGGAGATTGTGATGTTGTGTGCTCGGGAGGAGCTTTCTAAAGTTTGGTTGATTTGGTGGCTTGTTTGGAAGCTAGGGGTGGTGTTTGTGTTATGTATGTGTTCGTTTTGTGTTGTTCTTGTTTTGTTGCTTTTGTTTTTTTTCTTTCGTTTTCGTTGAGTCTTTGTTTTGTGTTTTGTGTGTAAATGGTTTTCGAAAACCTGGTTTAGAGGCTAGTGTGTGAGTGCACACTTTCCCCTCTTAGTAGTATAAATCGAGTCTTGGACTTTAGTCTAGTAGAATGACCCTAAATCAATGAATTCGTTGGTCCTTTACCTTGAGTCCACCTAGCTTACTAGGGATTTACTACGGGATTTGCATTTTGACCATTATGACCACCCACGGTGTGAAAAGGCCTTGGTTGCCGAGTCCCGTCTCCTAGGTGACCATGTTCGTATTTGTTTGATTAGTCCAAGTTCTCCACCTTTTTGTGGGTTTGAAGGGAAGGGCCCGTCTCGACTTACCTATTAACCTACCTCCTACACATATCCACACAATAAAATTGCAAATTGTTGAAGTCATCTTTCTTGTTACATAAAGAAACGCCAAAAAGCCAAATCAAGCCAAAAGGGCAAAGAAAAGAAAAAGAAAGAAAATGAAAGAAAGAAAGGAATGAAGAAAAAGAAAAGGCACAAAAGCCAAAAAGAAAATAGAAAAGAAGAAAAAAAGAAATGGCATGGCAAAACAAAGAAAAAATGCAAAAGAAGAAGAAAATGCCAAAAGAAAATCGTCTCACAAAAATAGAAACCTCACCCCACAAAAATAAGCCTTTTTCCGACTTTTGCCGTGAAGAGCCTACCAAAGGACCGAGTCCCTAGGAAGGATGATAGCGGCAAGGGTCGGTCTTCCCTCATTTTGCATGTTTCCACCTTTTTACTTGGACTAGTTAGGCGGTTTTGGGCATGGGACGACCCTCTTGGCTCTTCGCTAAAGGGAGCGGGGTCTCACTTACCTACAGTGTCGACTAACACCGTGGTTCATCACTTTCCATCCCACCGATCGTCCCGTGGTACGTTCTTAGAAGGTTAGGAGGAACCGAGGTAAGTTACCAACGTTTTTATTGCTTTGTCGTCATACTATTACGGTTTAGTCCATTTTGGTTTGTATTGCTAGCTTGGAAACGTTGTCACTTGCCTTGAGTCTTAAACCGGTGCTTCTTTCACCGCTTGTTTGGGGGAAGCGGCATTTGTTTTCTTTTGGGTGCAACCGATTTTTGTGTGTTTGTTTGTGTGCTTGTTTGTTTATGTGTTTTGTGTCCGGTTGCATCCACGGTTTTGTCGCAAGACCCCACTTGCCTTGCGGAGTGCACTTTTCCTCTAAGTGCACTCGCGTGAGTTGAAAGGGCGTAGGGTGCGCTAATACCCGCTCGGCTAGTTTAGTAGTTAGTAGGTGCTTACTCGAGGGCGAGTAAGGGTTAAGTGTGGGGGAGTTGATAAGTGTAGTTTGTAGTGCCTATTTCGTAGTATTTTGGTCCCATTTTCCTTGTGGAATCGCTCCTTGGGAGCGATTCATGGGCTACTTATGCTTCCTCTAGCTCGTTTCAGGTTCCCGAGACCATTCGTGAGGAGTTGGAGTGATTCCGACTTAATACATACACTTTTCGGAGCCAACGAAGCGGAGGAACGATCACTCGATGCCTTGGATTCGACCCCGAGACCTTGGGACCCAATCCCGAGCCTCCGAGACCCGATCCCGAGTCCCGAGAATCGATGAGAAGTTCATGTGAAGCAAGGAGGAACCAAAAGGATCATATTGGAGGCCTACAAGACTCATCCCCGACGGGTATGCACCTCATCCCGTCGGGGATGAAGTGCGCTTTTAGAGGAGCCACTGCCAGGCCGTCCCGGTCGGGACCAACCCGTCCCGGTCGGGACCACCGGCCGTCCCGGTCGGGACCACCGTGCTGTAGCCGCAACTCCTTTATTTCATCCTCCTTCATTCTTGTACCCCTATAAATACTTCCCTCTTGTATTGTTTATGGATCTTACATTAACCTAGACTATCTTAAGCCTCTCTACAAACATTCAAACCCTATATTAGTGTTCCTCATATTAGTTTTAATCTCTCCTTAATCCTAGTTTAATCTTAGTTAATTAGTTCTTGTATTAAGAAGATTCTTGAAGACTCATCCAAGATTGACAACCTTGGGGTTTTATTTGGGTTTCTTATTAATTCAAGTTCTCATCTTTTTCATCCAATTGTAGTGGGTATAATTTCTCTTCTCTTAATCTTTGTTTTATCATCAAGTTTTAATCATTGATTATTGTTTATTGTTCTTGATTATTCACCATGAATGTTTTGATGTTTGTGATGTTGTTTTCTCTTTTCATTGTTGTAGTTAGTATGATTATGAGTGAGTAGTTTTCTTGTGGGTTAGTAGGGGGATTAAGGGTAGATTATGGATGATTAGGGTTTGATTGGGGGTAAAGGGTGAATCTTTGTTGTTAGTCACATATTTGGCACACCTTGTGTTTGTTGATATGCTTGTATGAGTTGTAGTGGCCATGCTTCTCATGCTAGTCTTCTTCTACTCATTGTTTGTCTTGTATGTGGTCATGTTGAGGATAGTGTTGAGGGTAGTCTAAGTAGCGAGAGCCCGGACTTACCTTGACTAGAGTCTAAGTAGCGAGAGCCCGGACTCACCTCGGCATCGGTTTAAGTTGCGAGAGCCCGGACCGATTCTAGCAATTAGGAGGCACCTACACCCTTAACCACCCAAGTCACCCTACTACACTTTTGAACCCGATCTAACCCACTCCTTCATATTTGATTCATCTCATTAGTTAGTCATCATTTCCTTAGTTTGCTAGTTGGTTTGATTATTAGCATTGTTATAGTATAATTCATCATTAGTCTAGTTCTTACCTCTCCTCCATCATAGTTTTCCATTTATCGCTTCTTTGTGTTTGTTTGTGTGACCTAGTCTCGTTTTAGGCCAACCTAGTCTAAACCTTGCGACACCGTCTCCGTGGACACGACCCGACTTACCCTAACTACCGTTAGGTGATAGCCGGTTATTATTTGGTGGCGGGATCCACGACAAACCCCACCATCACTCTCCTTCCTCTCTCTTGGGGGAACCTATAAATACTCATATATTTCCCACAAGAAAGAGGTTTGATTTTCTCTCTCTAGAATCTCACTCCAAAAAAACGCCACCTTACTCCTCACGAGGAAGGTTCGTCAAGGCATTTCACGGTCTGACTTAGGCATTGGAGAGGGTTCCCTCGGACACCTCCGAGGCCCTGTGTGCAGGTGGCAGGCCATCTCCGCCGGGAAGGTCCGACCGTTAGAGTGGAAAGAAAGAGAGGTCGGAAGGCCAAGCAAACATCATCCGAGTAATCAAAACCCAGGATACGAATCCATATCCGGGTCGATTGTTTCCATACTGGAACAATTTGGCGCCGTTTGTGGGGATTTATCCTCAAGAAAGAACAAAAAGCCGTTAGGAGATGCCTGAGGTTGTTGAAACCAACTCTGGGGTGGATCCAACGGGACAGTCGGCGATCCCCCTACATGGCATGCCCTTGCCAATCAAAGAAGTGACACCCGCCGCTACGATCCAAGGAGTAGAGCAGGCCAGCCTCTACGAAGTACCTAATCAGGGAACTATAGTCGCAGCCGCGCAAATCGATCACCAGAGGCCCAGCCTTAACTTAACCCCTGCTCAGATTGCGCAGACCGCAGCCTTCTTCTCGACTATGCTAGATCAAGAATTCGCACCAGAGGACCTGGTGGGCCGGATTGCCACGACCCCCAGACACCTGCACTTTGAAAATGCCGAAGGGACTGGGGGCACGAAGCGAACCGCCGCCGGGAATGTCCAAAGGAAGGCGAGGAAAACTGCTCGTGGGTATGTGCAGGCTAAAAAATGCATCACAGTCGACGCTCAAGAGCCGCCCGCTCAACAACAAGCATTTTCTATACATACCACGGAATCCACAACAGCAACTGAGAAGAGAGCTTATCCCAGGAGCTCCGGGAGCGAATGAGGCCCAGGGAACCTTCCTTGAAGCGCCTGGGAGAAAGACAGGGTGGAGTCTTTTCCAGGTTAACACCTGCTGCAGATTCACAGCAGGCTCCAGGGCTGTCCTGAAGCCTGCGGTCAAGGCTCAACCAAGGATAGCCACTGGGGGCAAGGCACCGTCAGGGCGATAACCTCGAGCCACTTCAGAAGAAACGACCCCGACACCACTCCCATATGAGAGAGGATGGGGCTACAAGCAGGCAAGCGCCCAGGCATCGCTCCTCCAGTGTTGGAAAACCGACCCCTGACAAATGAGATGGCTACGGTTACTACTCTGTTGGGAGCCGGTCAAAAATGATGGACAGGCCTACCAAGACTCCACTTCACCCAGAAGTACAGGGGTACCCCGACCCATCCCAAAAATTAAAATGCCCTCTGTGTAACACCCGCTATTTTTCCTAGCGTTTTTGTCTTTACCGTTATGACTCTGTCATAACTCTGTCACATTTCGGCCTTGCATTTCATCATTTTACTAAGCTCTATTTTCATTGTTGAGTTTAATGATATTTATTTATATTTTAAAAAGATTTTTAATTCTTTTAAATCCATTTATTTGATTTTCCTCGTAAACTATTTATTTTCCGCGAGAATTCTATTTCTCTACGAATTAACGTTTTTAAGCTCGGATTTAAGTTATTCCTCTTCCTAAAAATGTTTAAATACATTTGTATAATATTTTCAACTAAGAAATATTTTTGTTTACTAAAGAGTAGCCATTTATGATTTTAATACGAAGTTTCGCGAATAATTATTTTCTTACGCGAGGTTTACTCGAATTACCTTGAAATGCCTTTAACTATTTTACGATTATACTTTTTATCAACTTATAAATTATTTTAGACCTTTTCCTCACATTTTGGACCGACTAAGCTTCTGGTCACAAATTTTACTACGTATTATTTATACGTTTCATTTTGTCACGTTAAACCGTAAACGTAAGATTATTTTTCTTCCATTTATTCCATGCATTATGATCAACCTTTCATTCTCCCACCTATCACTATTTTGGCTGGTCATTTGGTATATTTCTACATAGTTTTCATCAAAATTTATCATCATTTATGCTTAGAAACCATCCATTTCTTTCTTACATTCTTTTCTCTCATAAACAAAAAAATACTCTTTCAATTCCCTCAAAAAATGTGACATCCTCCAGCAGTCCTACGCTGATTCTTGCTCCAATTCGAGTCATAATCGTCTCGTTTTTATCGTCAAATTAATCGTCGTTGCGATCCTTTCGTTAAGGTAATAATCGATGTTGTTTTCGATCGTTATTCTCCTTGATTTTCTTAGTTTTTTCTCATGGTATTTTATTGCCATGATTTTCGTGTATTAAGGATTTGTGGACGATCCCGAGACCGACGAGTATATTATCGATTTCGGATTTGGCTTTGAGGTAACGTCGATGCTACTCGGTATTTCATGATTTTATTTGTGTAATTGCATGTATATTTTTATATTTTATTTTTGACAATATATGTATGTCATATAATCTGGAAAATTTTTAAAAGTTGAAAATTTGCATGTTTCGGTAATTTTTATCGCTTTTACGAGATTAACGATTAAATCGTCATATTAATTTGTAAAATCGTAATATTTGGCCTAAACTTGTAATATATGATTTTAATCTGTAAAAATGATATTTTTGATGATTTTTAATAATTTGGTATTTTTCTGATATTTTTGATATCGATTTTTGAATTATTACCGTTATCGGACAAAGACGATTAAAAACCGATTTTTAGTTCTAGTACTTAAACATTTCATTTTAATTTGATTTTTGACATGGTGAAACTTTCTGGTAAAATAGAATTTTCTGATTTGTTTCATAATTTTTCGGAATCGTTAAGTGGGTGAATTAATTAATCACTTTAAATCATCGTTTATCGTTAAAACCGCGTTTGTCGTTTAAATTCTCGATTTCTGGTCCTTTGATTAAATCTGGAAAAAAAATATGATTTTGATGATTTCATAATAAAATGTAATTTTATGATTTTTAGTGCTTTAATAAAATGTTAGGACGATAAGTTTTATTAATGGAATTGTTAATTGTGAAAACGGGTTTTAAATGACGGTTTTATTGGAATTTGGTAAATCTGGAAATTTGGAAAATCTGGAAAATTAGTATATTCTAGAAAATGATGATTTTTAAGTTTAATAATAATTTTTGGACATTAATACTTAAAGCGTTTTGTAATTACTATTTTTATTAATCGTTATTGTCGCAATTAGACGATTAACGAGAAAACCTTTTAAAAACCGAGTCTAAGTATTCTGGAAAATTTTATTTTCTGGACAGAATGTCCATAAATATATTTTTAGATATTTTACGTAATTTTTGTACTATTTATTAAAGTCCTTAATTAATAAGTATTTATTTTTGGACAAATTACAATTTATCGTTAAAATGATTCGTCTTACCTAATAGATTTATTTTTCCAGCTATTTTGAAAATATTTAAATCTGAAACTTTAAGAGTTAAATCATCCCTTAACATACTCTAAATATATTTGTTGGTTTAATTAAATAAAGATGTTCAAATATTTAATTTGATATTTGCCGTAAAATCTTATTTATAATTTTATTAACGAAACTAATAATAATTAGGGAATTTTAGCTTTATAACTTTTGAAAACACCCTGATTAGTAGTATTAAAATGCTTAAGACATTTTTAATCATTTCATAACACTTGTACGATAGTTTAATAATTTCATAAACCCAATTGTTCTCGTTTTAGAAATTAATATCGTTAAGGCCGAAAGTATTAGTTTTATAAATCTATATCGTTTACTAAAATGTTGAATTAGTATAAACTAATATTTTCGCTATTTTGATATGATTCTATTTTTGTAAAGTTTCTAAAAATAGAAAGCTCTCTCTTTTAGAATATAATGGTTACTCCTTTTCTCTCATACTCCCTCCGAGTTTCTAACATTGCCCCATTTTCCTTTTTGAGCTGAGTTCAATCTTTTACCCACTTTCCATTTTAGGCCATAAATATGTGGTTCACATTCGCCCACTCATTTATCTCTCTTCCTTCTTCTTTTTTTAACCACTCATTTTTCCTTCTTTATTTTCCAACCCAAAAAGAAACGGGGCAATCATAGAAACTCGGAGGGAGTATTATTTATAATGTTTATATCTTTTGAATATCGATAATGGCTTTGTTTTGGAGTTATGGAATAAGGACAAGTGTGAGGTTGGAGTAATATATTCTAGGTTTTACGGTTTTGTCATCAACTATCAGGCTAGTGTATCAGGAATCGATCCATTGGTTGTTGAACCGGGTGACAGGTATCCCGGGAGTTTTGTACATTTTGACCTTAAGCTTAGGCCTCGCAGTAAGTTGACGTCATAAGTTGAACTGGGTGACAGGTAATCCCAGGAGGGGTGTGCATTATCTTAAACTAGGGCCACGCATTTATAAGTCGCCGCTCTATTATGGTTGAGTAGCCTAGTTAGAGACCGAAGTTTGATTTGTTTGAACTAAGTTCTCGAAGCTAGTTTTTAGTATTCTCCTAGTGAAAGTCTAGCATTCATCACTACTCATATCCATAACGCCATTTTAATATTTTTATTATTATCGATATAATTTTGATTTGCAGGTTGGCAAATGTTTTACGTTTTCTCCGGAAAACTCATTTTTATTATATTGTTTCGATACGTGAAGTTTTTCACTGAAAACTTATTTTCATTATAATGTTTTACTGTTTTCCGTTTTTTTACTATTTTTCCTATAATAGTAATTACAGTTTTAAAATCCTGTTATGCGGCTGGGAGAACGTTGACGTTGCTTCCAACTGATTGTGGGTGTTATGTTTTAACATGGCAAGTGTATGTGTTTCTCTTCGGGTGGGCTAGCGAGCAGTTATGGATCCTACTTGTTTTAATAAGATCACTGTATTATGGATTGTTAAAAACTTTTTTTATGGATTTTATTTTATTTATTTTATTTTGTAGCCATTTTTATTTTATGGCTTATGTATTGACTTACCATATTTATTTAATCAAGACATAGTTCTGTGTGTTATAATCCCACTTCTACAGTGTTTCCGCCACTGTATTGCGTTAGAATTCCTAGGGGATTACAGTTGGTATCAGAGCATCATTGCTCCCAACGCTTACACCTGAAATTAAGGAAAATACCAGTAAATTATTCAAATAGTAAATAAAAATATTATTAGAAATGGGTAGAAACAAATAAGGACTTAACTGTTAGGATTATTTGTTCTTGTAACTCAATGACTAGCATTGAATATTTGTTTCTTTTATCGAGAAGAAGATGAAAGAACAAGATGCTGATATGCTGCTCCAGATCGGGACAAGACCTGCTTAGCACTCTCAA
This sequence comes from Agrostemma githago, assembly GCA_958450325.1. Classification (NCBI taxonomy): domain Eukaryota; kingdom Viridiplantae; phylum Streptophyta; class Magnoliopsida; order Caryophyllales; family Caryophyllaceae; genus Agrostemma; species Agrostemma githago. Next base: position 17,336,387 of record OY288247.1, on the reverse strand, counting down.
CGCCTGCTGACTCGAGTGGACAACTTTGTGCCCCAAGAAAGAGGTCGATGGTGACTTTTCAACTCCGATTTAGTTTGCTCAAACTACAGGTATAGATGATTAAGAGTAGATTAAGGAGGGACCAAAAAGCTCTTAAGGGAGGCCTACAAGACCCATCCCGATCGGGAAGGCCTCAAACCCGATCGGGATGAGGAGCACAAAGGACGCACACACTGTGGAGCATTCCCGATCGGGTTGGCATATTCCCGATCGGGAAAGTGGAAGTTTCCCGATCGGGATTTCCCATTCCCGATCGGGAAAGTCCTAGTCGCTGTTCCGCATCTTTTCTTTCATCTTCCTTCCACTTGTAACCCTATATATACCCTTCCCTTGTTTTGTTAAGCTTATGCATTTCATTAGACATTAAACCCTAGACTACTTTAGGTTAGATTAGATTAGATTAGAGTAGATTAGTCGGTAATTAGTAGTTAATCTTAGTTTAGTACTTGTATTAAGGGAATTCTTCAAGATCCTTCCAAGATTGACAACCTTGGTGGTTTGTTTTGGGTTTTCTTCATTAATGCAAGTTTCAATCTTTCCTCTTTACTAGTTTGGTATAATCTTCTTCTCCTTTTACTCTTAATCCTTTATTGTTTATCAAGTTTGAATCTTTATTATTGTTTGTTCTTGTTCTTGTTAGTTTGATTGAGTTTGTTTAGGTATGTTTGTTTCTTATGATGATTCCTCTTGTTCTTGTTAGTTGTAGTTTGATTATGTTAGAGTAGTGTTCTTGCTAGGGATAGTAGGGTGATTAGAGTGTTAATTGGGTGATTAAGGGTTTGTTGGAGATGTTGGTGGAAGATTTGGGTTTCCTCTTGGTTGATGCATATCACATGTTTGTTGGAATGCTTGAATGACATGTAGTTGCGAATGCTTGTTTTTCTTGTTTTTCTCTTGTGGGTGATAGTTTGCTTGTGGGTTCGGTTCCCTCACTAAGTAGCGAGAGCCCGGTGAGGATGACCCCTAGGTCGGTCTAAGTTGCGACCGCCCGGATTCGACCTAGGCCACCATAGCGCGCTAGAACCCCGTTTGTCATGTGTGTCGCCGAAATGGGTTCCATGTGGAACCTCTAGGTGAGTCTAAGTTAGATTACCTAGATTACCCTACTACCTCCTTCACTCTAACTCCTCCTTGACCATTCCGTTACCCCTTTGACCCCGACCTAATCCTAGCCCGTTTCCTTGTTTGTTTCTCCGGTACCTTAGTCTTAGTCTAGCTTTCTCCCCTTCTATCATTCTCTAGTTTAGCTTAGCTCGTCGACCTAGTCTTGTACTTGGGTGACCTTGGTCTATACGCCTCTACCGTCCCCGTGGATTCGACCCGACTTACCCTATCTACCGTAGGAATAGCCGGTTAATTATTTGATCGGTGGGGATCCCCGACAAATCCCCACCATCAATTTGGCGCCGTTGCCGGGGACGGTGCTAGTTTAGACTTCGTTTTCCTAGTTACTTGACTTTGTCTTTGTGTTTGTGTTTTTCTTTTTCCTTTTTGTTACCTTGCTTCTTGTGTGTGTGTGGTCTATTTCTCTCTTGTCTAGTGCCCAAAAAGCACTAGACTTCTCACGTTTGTTCTTAGTCTATAGTTTGTGCTTAGAGGTGGTGACCATCTTCTTCTTGCGACTTAGAGCCGCTTTAACGGACGGTTGCTAGGGTGAGAGGTTTCCAACCGGGTATGGACCACGATTTTCGAGCAAGCATGGGGTTTGATCTAAACTCCACATACTCGGGAGCTGATATGAGCTACTCCTCTTCTTCTATGAACCAAAGCTATGACATGATGACTCCTAATTACTATCAAGCTTCTTGGGGGGATCAAGACTCTAGTGGGTATGAACTTCAAGGTTATGAAAATGGCTACCAACAAGTGAACGATTACCAATCCTACGATCATGGTGACTATTATTCGAGTTATCAATGTGAACCCACCATGTTCAATCAAGATTCACCTTATGGAAGCCAATACCCCCAAAACCCACCATATTACCCTCCACCCCAACCACAATATGAACCCCATGACCCACAATACTACCAATCACCTCAACCTCACTACCAATAATATGATGCCCCACCCCTTGGGCATCATCAAGATTATCAAGGAGCTTTACAAGACCTCAATGACCACCAATCGTCAAACACGGAGTTGTTTCATTCTATGCTTCAAATGCAAAGGAGCATCCAAGAAACGGCCCTTCAATTGCAAAAAGAACAAGATGAATTATGGGCCCAAATTTGAAGGGCAAATGAGGCGAGGGATGCTCGATTAAATGCATTATCAGTTCAAACCGTAATGTATTTATCCCGAACATCGCAATTAGATGAAGGGTGCCCACTTGAGAAAGAGGAGCAACCTAATCACGAAGCCGCCGACGTTGCTCCCTTTGATAGAGAGATTTGCTTTGAAGAACTTCAATCGTCTACCCAAAAAGAGACGAATGAGGAGATGACCCTGGGTGAAGACAACATTGGTGAGGAATTGGAGGAGGATGGTGAGTTGGATGATTTGGTGGAGTTTGTGAAGTTGTTGGATGAAATTGATAGCCTTGAGTTGCCCTTGTGCGATAATGTGGATAAGCATCAAGAGCCCCTTACTAGTACACCAAGCAATGACTTGGAAGAGATTGAAACCGCCGGTAGAAGTTTCGATCCTCTTCTCTAAGATGATGTGGAGCCGGGTGATGAAGATGGGGAACCACAACTTGAGGAAAGTGTGGGGGTGTGCATTGAGGAGATGAGGCCAAAACCGCTTTTTGTGCCTCGCTTCTTGGAGATGAAGCTTGCTTGTGATTGGAGGCGATGCTTAGGGAGGAAGAGGTCGGTTAAGCTCGTAGGATGGATAGACCCCGGAGACAACATGAATGATGACGTTGGGTCTTGGGATTCCTACTTCTTGCCTCCTCCTTGGAGGCCATGGAGGTTAGCTAGGCTCGAGCGCTTCTTGGGCCTTCATTATGATGTCGGTAGCGCGTTCGACTTGCTACTCCATGCCCTTGAGGGCTACGGTTGAAGGAGAGTCCACCATCCTAGGTTTGACGGAGTTCCTAAAAGAACCGTCATGTTGTATATTCTCCTCTCCTCTTTAGAGTACTTGTGTTTGTATTTGTGTGATTTTTCTCTTGATTTTTGTTATTTTGTGAAGCTCTTGTAATTGATTTGGTATTTTGATGAGCGATGTGAGGGAGTGAATTTGATGTGTACTTTGAGTTTATTGTGATAGGTGAAGTGAAGGTGACTCCTAGAAAGGAGTGGTTAGTGATAGAGCTTGGATCGTGAGTAAGGGAGTCGGTTTTTGGGGTCATGGGAGTCATGAAGACCCTTCCCGACCGGGAAGGGTGTGTCGTCCCGACCGGGATGGGGCCGTCCCGATCGGGATGAGGGTGCCAAAAACCGAGTCCACTGGAGTGTCATCCCGATCGGGAAGGAAGCTTCCCGACCGGGAAGGGTTTATCATCCCGACTGGGATCATCCATCCCGACCGGGATGATCCCTACTCCTTTTTGGTGCTTCTTCTTCGACATTCAAGCCCACCCAACCATTATATACCCCCACCCAACCTCCCTACCTTCCTTTCTCATATCATACCACCCATGTACCTCATTTACAAACCTTAACCTCATTTCCTTCTCACTTTAGACCAATATTCACATCAAATCCCACCCCCTCGCACCATTACTACCTCTACCATGCGGTTCTATCAAGCTTGAAGCGGGATAGCAATGATGAAGACAAGCAAGTGCCTATATTGATCTATGAGACGATGGAGAGAGTGAGTTGCTAACCTATGGTACGACAACTATCCTTTCTTTTCCGTTTTTGTTGTTGCTTGTTTTCCCTTTGTTTATTCCCTTCCCCTTGAGTCATGGTATCTTAGTGGCCTTCGAGGCCTTGGTAGTGGTTGCTCCCGACTCTCGATGATGTGACTACATCGAGAGTCATTTCAAAATCCAAATTTTCAAGATTTTCACCCCTTTTTTGTAGGATTTAGTCGGATTTGGGCGGACTCCGGGCTAGGTGACTTGATTACACCTAGCCCTCCCCTCCCATTTCCTTCCTTTTATTTTCTTCCCCCATCCATATCTTTTCTTGTCTCGGCCCATGGTGACTTGACTACACCCCGGCCGGACGCTTTCTACCCTTTTCTCCACTTTTTGATTTTTAGCTTTATTTTCGTAGTTTCTCTTCTTTTCTTTTGTCTCTCCGCACACTACGATCGAGCATGAGGACATGGCTCGGTTTAAGTGTGGGGGGGAGCGATATTCTATCGTAGTTAGTTTTATTTTCGTAGTTTTTCCAAAAAATCTTTAAAAACCCTAAAAATTTGAAATTTTTTCACAAAAATCAAAAAGATTTTCTTTTTTGTGTGTTTTTCTTTTGTGTCATTGTCTCGTATATTTGTTGTGTCGTGCGCGTTTTGTCTCTCTCTCTTTCCTTATAGGTTGCTTAAATCACCGCTAGCTTTGGGGAGCTTTCAAGACTACCGGTAACATCTTATCCCTTTTTCTTCTTTATCTCTCGCGGAGTTTGGAGGAGATTGTGATGTTGTGTGCTCGGGTGGAGCTTTGTAAAGTTTGTGGGTGATTTGGTGATTTGTTTGGAAGCTAGGGGTGGTGTTTGTGTTGTTCATGTGTTCGTTTTGTTTTGTTGCTTTTGCTTCTTTTTCTTTCGTTCATTTTCGTCATGTCTTTGATTTTGTGCTGTGCTATGTTGTGTGTCATGTGTGTAAACCGTTTTCGAAAACCCGGTTTAGAGGCTAGTGTGTGAGTGTGTACTTTCCCTTCCTAGTAGTGTAAATCGAGTCTTGGACTTTAATCTAGTAGAATGACCCTAAATCAATGATTTCGTTGGTTTCTTGTCTCGAGTCCACCTAGCTTACTAGGGATTTACTACGGGATTTGCACCTTTGACCATTATGACCACCCACGGTGTGAAAAGGCCTTGGTTACCGAGTCTCGTCCCTTAGGTGACCGTGTCTAGGATCGTTTGATTAGTCCAAGTTCTCCACCTTTTTGTGGGTTTAAAGGGAAGGCGCCGTCCCGACTCATCCATTACCCTACCTCCTACACATATCCACACAATAAATTGCAATTTGTGAATTCTCTCTTTCTTGTTACACAATGAAATGCCAAAAAGCCAAATCAAGCCAAAAGGGCAAAGAAAAGAAAAAGAAAGAAAATGAAAGAAAGAAAAGAATGAAGAAAAAGAAAAGGCACAAAAGCCAAAAAACAAAATAGAAAAGAAGAAAAAGAACGGCATGGCAAGACAAGGCAAAAATGCAAAAGAAAAGAGAAAATGCCAAAAGAAAATCCGATTCACAAAAATAACCCCTACCCCACAAAAATAAGCATTTTTCCGACTTTTGCCGTGAAGAGCCTACCAAAGGACCGAGTCCCGAGGAAGGATGATAGCGGCATTAGTCGGTCTTCCCTCATTTTGCATGTTTTCCACCTTTTTACTTGGACTAGTTAGGCGGTTTTGAACACGGGACGACCCTCTTGGCTTACGCTAAAGGGGGCGGGGTCTCACTTACCTACAGTGTCGACTAACACCGTGGATCATCACTTCCCACTCCGCCGATCGTCCCGTAGTACGTTTTTAGAAAGTTAGGAGGACCTAGGTAAGTTACCAACGTTTTTGTTGCTTTATCGTCATACTATTAGGGTTTAGTCCACCTCGGTTTGTATTGCTAGCTTGGAAATGTTGTCACTTACCTCGAGTCCTAAACCGGTGCTTCTTTCACCGCTTTTAGAGGGAAGCGGTATTTGTTTTTCTTGGGGTGCAACCGATTATGTGTTCGTTTGTGTGTTTGTTTGTTTTTGTGTCTTGTGTCCGGTTGCATCCGCAGTTTTGTCGCAAGACCCGACTTGCCTTGCGGAGTGCACTTTTCCTCTAAGTGCACTCGCGTGAGTTGAAAGGGCGTAGGGTGCGCTAATACCCATTCGGCTGGTATAGTAGTTAGTATGTGCTTACTCGAGGGCGAGTAAGGGTTAAGTGTGGAGGAGTTGATAAGTGTAGTTTGTAGTGCTTATTTTACTATGTTTTGGTCACATTTTCCTTGTGGAATCGCTCCCTGGGAGCGATTTATGGGCTACTTATGCTTCCTCTAGCTCGTTTCAGGTTCCCGGGACCAATCACGAAGAGTTGGAGTGATTTCGACTCAATACATACACTTTTTGGAGCCAACGAAGTAAAGGAACGATGACTCGATGCCTTGGAATCGACCCCGAGCCCCTGGGACCCAATCCCGAGCCTCCGAGACCCGATCCCGAGTCCCGAGAATCGACGAGAAACCCATGAGAAGCAAGGAGGGACCAAAAAGCTCTTAAGGGAGGCCTACAAGACCCATCCCGATCGGGAAGGCCTCAAACCCGATCGGGATGAGGAGCACAAAGGACGCACACACTGTGGAGCATTCCCGATCGGGTTGGCATATTCCCGATCGGGAAAGTGGAAGTTTCCCGATCGGGATTTCCCATTCCCGTTCGGGAAAGTCCTAGTCGCTGTTCCGCATCTTTTCTTTCATCTTCCTTCCACTTGTAACCCTATATATACCCTTCCCTTGTTTTGTTAAGCTTATGCACTTCATTAGACATTAAACCCTAGACTACTTTAGGTTAGATTAGATTAGATTAGAGTAGATTAGTCGGTAATTAGTAGTTAATCTTAGTTTAGTACTTGTATTAAGGGAATTCTTCAAGATCCTTCCAAGATTGACAACCTTGGTGGTTTGTTTTGGGTTTTCTTCATTAATGCAAGTTTCAATCTTTCCTCTTTACTAGTTTGGTATAATCTTCTTCTCCTTTTACTCTTAATCCTTTATTGTTTATCAAGTTTGAATCTTTATTATTGTTTGTTCTTGTTCTTGTTAGTTTGATTGAGTTTGTTTAGGTATGTTTGTTTCTTATGATGATTCCTCTTGTTCTTGTTAGTTGTAGTTTGATTATGTTAGAGTAGTGTTCTTGCTAGGGTTAGTAGGGTGATTAGGGTGTTAATTGGGTGATTAAGGGTTTGTTGGAGATGTTGGTGGAAGATTTGGGTTTCCTCTTGGTTGATGCATATCACATGTTTGTTGGAATGCTTGAATGACATGTAGTTGCGAATGCTTGTTTTTCTTGTTTTTCTCTTGTGGGTGATAGTTTGCTTGTGGGTTCGGTTCCCTCACTAAGTAGCGAGAGCCCGGTGAGGATGACCCCTAGGTCGGTCTAAGTTGCGACCGCCCGGATTCGACCTAGGCCACCATAGCGCGCTAGAACCCCGTTTGTCATGTGTGTCGCCGAAATGGGTTCCATGTGGAACCTCTAGGTGAGTCTAAGTTAGATTACCTAGATTACCCTACTACCTCCTTCACTCTAACTCCTCCTTGACCATTCCGTTACCCCTTTGACCCCGACCTAATCCTAGCCCGTTTCCTTGTTTGTTTCTCCGGTACCTTAGTCTTAGTCTAGCTTTCTCCCCTTCTATCATTCTCTAGTTTAGCTTAGCTCGTCGACCTAGTCTTGTACTTGGGTGACCTTGGTCTATACGCCTCTACCATCCCCGTGGATTCGACCCGACTTACCCTATCTACCGTAGGAATAGCCGGTTAATTATTTGATCGGTGGGGATCCCCGACAAATCCCCACTATCAATTATCATCTTCATTCTCTTGGTGAATCCTTGTTCTATTCTTCTATTCTACCATCTTTCTCTTGAGATTCTTTGGTTAGACCAGATTCTGTCTTAGTGAACCCGTGTTATAGATGTTTGAGGTTTAGTAAACCCTTGTTACCTGGTTTGAGGATTTTGAGTCTGCCCTACTTTCTAAGCAAGTAAGAAATTCTTGAGGATTAATTTGAATAGCAAAATGTTGCTTGATGGAATTAGGATGATACTTTAGACACTAAACCTTGGATTATAGGTTACCTTGATTATTTTGGGGTACTTAGAGTTGGATATATTTGGGAGTAGAAAGAGAGTATGTCATATTTGATGGATACCTAGTACCTAACCTAGAACCAAACTAAGGGTAACTAATAATATTACTTTGAATTCTTTACCTAATGCTTATTTAATGGATGCATCGCGAATATTTGGGATCATAAAGTATTGTTTAAGGTGTTAGACTGAGTGTTGTGGTACCATTGAAGGTTTTCATTAATGTCGTTAGAAATTTTGGTTGACATAGATTACCCGTATTTCTTAAGGATTAGATCGTTGATCGTCGTTTAAGGTTGTAACCTATGAACTTTGGGGTTGAGTGATCTAACTTGGGATAAATTGTTGTTGTCCCTAGAGAAGAGAACTATCTTGCACAATCACAGTTTGGTTTTATTGTGCTGTTTTGAGGAATATTATAAAACGGATCATCTTATTGGGACTGTTATAACCTTAGACCAACGAGATTGTGGTTTCGTTGATTTAATAAATATTTGGTGGTTTCGCTGATACAATATGAAATTTGGTGGAATTTTTAGAAACCTTAGCCCAGGGACGTGTTTGAAGATGTGAGTGTTTGCGCCATTATCTATAGGTTTGAGCGTATTTGAAGATTTGTTATACTTTCCCCTACTTCTTTACTTGTGGCATTATAAACATATTTGAAGATTTTGTGCCCAAGCATTGTTTTATTGGTGGACCTTGTTTAATGTTCCTTACTCGAGAAATTTGGAGCATACCTCGAGTTCAAACTTTATGAGTTTTGAAATTAGGAGCCTTATCGATCAAGGGTTTGGGTATGTTTTATTAACTGTTGGAATCTTAATTGTGGATTTGATTCTAAAGCATTTGTGGATTAGTATCGTGTCGCTTGAACGATTGGATAGTCACGTAAGACATTTTTGGAGATAGTGACCGAGTAGTACCACCTAGTGCCTAATATTGGACTTAACGTTATTTGATGGAAATTAGGGACCCGGGTTGTGGGAGTCGTACCGGGAATATCGAGATGGTTAATTTAATTCTTCAATCCTTGAGAGTTCTATTTGACTCTCAAATTCGTCCTCCCCTTAGCTTCTCTTGAATCCCGCTTCTTCTTCTTCAGCCAATCCCTTTCGACTTTTTTATCGGGTTTGAAAACTTTTGTTTCGATTTGTCGTTGACTTTGACTCTATTTATCCATTTATTATTTTCCCCAGACTTGTGTTATGAAAAGTTTGACTAATCTACAAATTTTTGATTTTCATGAAATTTTAACATTTTGAAGCATAATTTCAAATTTTAAAACTCCCCATTTTGTAAAAACTTTGAACAATTTAGCACTTTGGGTTTTCGTGAAATTTTAACACCTTGAGTTATAAATTTCATAACCGTGTACTTCGTTTTTGTTTTATTTTTGGTTGATAACACATGTTTAGACCTGTTTCGAAATGCCTTAACAAATTATTTCAAAGTATTTAGAAATTGATTCAAATTTTGATTTTTCAAGCGAACGGAACTTTATGAAGACTTTCACATTTCCAAAAACTTCGATTTCTATATGATTATGACATAAAACGTTTTAACTTTGTCGAAATTATTTTGTATGTTCAAATTTGATAACATTTTTGAAAACTTTCACAATTACTTTGATAACATTTCTGAAATTTTAACATTTTGAAATTAGTTTTCGTTTTATTGTTGGTGGACTTTTGAATCTGTTATTGAAATTTTTTTACGACTGGTTTGATTTTTTCTAACTATAAATTTTGATTCCTCCAAACAGAATTTTGTTTCATCATAAAAAGAATTATTATGAAATTTCTTAAGCAAAAATTGTTTTACTTTTGTTTTGAAAATGTTTTGGTTACCTTGTTTCCTTCGAGTTTGTTACTAATGTTATTTGACGTCGTTATTTTATCAAATAACTTTACTTTACGATTTCATTAATTAAAAGATTTTAAACTTCGGGTAGCTTAGCTCAATTCCTCTTGGAATAAATATTTGCATTCGATTTCGTATCAGTTTGAAAGTTGTAAAGTTTTCTTTTAAAGTAAAATTTTTTATGCGAACTTTGTATCCTTATCTTTTCGAGTGAGGTAATTTCTGTTACTTTCTACTTATCCTTAGTTTCGAGGACGAAACTTTCTTTTAGTGGGGAGGATTGTAACACCCGCTATTTTTCCTAGCGTTTTTGTCTTTACCGTTATGACTCTGTCATAACTCTGTTACATTTCGGCCTTGCATTTCATCATTTTACTAAGCTCTATTTTCATTGTTGAGTTTAATGATATTTATTTATATTTTAAAAAGATTTTTAATTCTTTTAAATCCATTTATTTGATTTTCCTCGTAAACTATTTATTTTCCGCGAGGAATTCTATTTCTCTACGAATTAATGTTTTTAAGCTCGGATTTAAGTTATTCCTCTTCCTAAAAATGTTTAAATACATTTGTATAATATTTTCAACTAAGAAATATTTTTGTTTACTAAAGAGTAGCCATTTATGATTTTAATACGAAGTTTCGCGAATAATTATTTTCTTACGCGAGGTTTACTCGAATTACCTTGAAATGCCTTTAACTATTTTACGATTATACTTTTTATCAACTTATAAATTATTTTAGACCTTTTCCTCACATTTTGGACCGACTAAGCTTCTGGTCACAAATTTTACTACGTATTATTTATACGTTTCATTTTGTCACGTTAAACCGTAAACATAAGATTATTTTTCTTCCATTTATTCCATGCATTATGATCAACCTTTCATTCTCCCACCTATCACTATTTTGGCTGGTCATTTGGTATATTTCTACATAGTTTTCATCAAAATTTATCATCATTTATGCTTAGAAACCATCCATTTCTTTCTTACATTCATTTCTCTCATAAACAAAAAAAATACTCTTTCAATTCCCTCAAAAAATGTGACATCCTCCAGCAGTCCTACGCTGATTCTTGCTCCAATTCGAGTCATAATCGTCTCATTTTTATCGTCAAATTAATTGTCGTTGCGATCCTTTCGTTAAGGTAATAATCGATGTTGTTTTCGATCGTTATTCTCCTTGATTTTCTTAGTTTTTTCTCATGGTATTTTTCTGCCATGATTTTCGTGTATTAAGGATTTGTGGACGATCCCGAGACCGACGAGTATATTATCGATTTCGGATTTGGCTTTGAGGTAACGTCGATGCTACTCGGTATTTCATGATTTTATTTGTGTAATTGCATGTATATTTTTATATTTTATTTTTGACAATAAATGTATGTCATATAATCTGGAAAATTTTTAAAAGTTGAAAATTTGCATGTTTCGGTAATTTTTATCGCTTTTACGAGATTAACGATTAAATCGTCATATTAATTTGTAAAATCGTAATATTTGGCCTAAACTTGTAATATATGATTTTAATCTGTAAAAATGATATTTTTGATGATTTTTAATAATTTGGTATTTTTCTGATATTTTTGATATCGATTTTTGAATTATTACCGTTATCGGACAAAAATGATTAAAAACCGATTTTTAGTTCTAGTACTTAAACATTTTATTTTAATTTGATTTTTGACGTGGTGAAACTTTCTGGTAAAATAGAATTTTCCGATTTGTTTCATAATTTTTCGGAATCGTTAAGTGGGTGAGTTAATTAATCACTTTAAATCATCGTTTATCGTTAAAACCGCGTTTGTCGTTTAAATTCTCGATTTCTGGTCCTTTGATTAAATCTGGAAAAAAATATGATTTTGATGATTTCATAATAAAATGTAATTTCATGATTTTTAGTGCTTTAATAAAATGTTAGGACGATAAGTTTTATTAATGGAATCGTTAATTGTGAAAATGGGTTTTAAATGACGGTTTTATTGGAATTTGGTAAATCTGGAACTTTGGAAAATCTGGAAAATTAGTATATTCTAGAAAATGATGATTTTTAAGTTTAATAATAATTTTTGGACATTAATACTTAAATCGTTTTGTAATTACTATTTTTATTAATCGTTATTGTCGCAATTAGACGATTAACGAGAAAACCCTTTAAAAACCGAGTCTAAGTATTCAGGAAAATTTTATTTTCTGGACAGAATGTCTATAAATATATTTTAGCTATTTTACGTAATTTTTGTACTATTTATTAAAGTCCTTAATTAATAAGTATTTATTTTTGGACAAATTACGATTTATCGTTAAAATGATTCGTCTTACCTAAAAGATTTATTTTTCCAGCTATTTTGAAAATATTTAAATCTGAAACTTTAAGAGTTAAATCATCCCTTAACATACTCTAAATATATTTGTTGGTTTAATTAAATAAAGACGTTCAAATATTTAATTTGATATTTGCCGTAAAATCTTATTTATAATTTTATTGACGAAACTAATAATAATTAGGGAATTTTAGCTTTATAACTTTTGAAAACACCCTGATTAGTAGTATTAAAATGCTTAAGACATTTTTAATCATTTCATAACACTTGTACGATAGTTTAATAATTTCATAAACCCAATTGTTCTCGTTTTAGAAATTAATATCGTTAAGGCCGAAAGTATTAGTTTTATAAATCTATATCGTTTACTAAAATGTTGAATTAGTATAAACTAATATTTTCGCTATTTTGATATGATTCTATTTTTGTAAAGTTTCTAAAAATAGAAAGTTTTCTCTTTTAGAATATAATGGTTACTCCTTTTCTCTCATATTATTTATACTGTTTATATCTTTTGAATATCGATAATGGCTTTGTTTTGGAGTTATGGAATAAGGACAAGTGTGAGGTTAGAGTAATATATTCTAGGGTTTACGGTTTTGCCATCAACTATAAGGCTAGTGTATCAGGAATCGGTACATTGGTTGTTGAACCGGGTGACAGGTATCCCGGGAGTTTTGTACATTTTGACCTTAAGCTTAGGCCTCGCAGTAAGTCGCCGTCATAAGTTGAACTGGGTGACAGGTAATCTCAGGAGGGGTGTGCATTATCTTAAACTAGGGCCACGCATTTATAAGTCGCCGCTCTATTATGGTTGAGTAGCCTAGTTAGAGACCGAAGTTTGATTTGTTTGAACTAAGTTCTCGAAGCTAGTTTTTAGTATTCTCCTAGTGAAAGTCTAGCATTCATCACTACTCATATCCATAACGCCATTTTAATATTTTTATTATTATCGATATAATTTTGATTTGCAGGTTGGCAAATGTTTTACGTTTTCTCCGGAAACCTCATTTTTATTATATTGTTTCGATACGTGAAGTTTTTCACTGAAAACTTATTTTCATTATAATGTTTTACTGTTTTCCGTTTTTTTACTATTTTTCCTATAATAGTAATTACAGTTTTAAAATCCTGTTATGCGGCTGGGAGAACGTTGACGTTGCTCCCCACTGATTGTGGGTGTTATGTTTTAACATGGCAGGTGTATGTGTTTCTCTTCGGGTGGGCTAGCGAGCAGTTATGGATCCTACTTGTTTTAATAAGATCACTGTATTATGGATTGTTAAAAACTTTTTTATGGATTTTATTTTATTTATTTTATTTTGTAGCCATTTTTATTTTATGGCTTATGTATTGACTTACCATATTTATTTAATCAAGACATAGCTACAGTGTGTTATAATCCCACTTCTACAGTGTTTCCGCCACTGTATTGCGTTAGAATTCCTAGGGGATTACACTCTGTCAAGTTCGATGGGACCACAGACCCCAAAGACCACCTGGCCGCCTACGAGAGCCACATGGGTATGTATGATGCTGACGATGCGGTCTGGTGCGCAAAATCTTCCCTACCACTCTTGTGGGGCTCAGGGATGGTTCAGAGATCTGCCACAGGGATCAATCAGTTACTTCATAGAGCTGGCCGAAGCCTTTCTGGACCAGTATGCCAGAAACAAAAGGCGCAGGCTGACACGCTTTGACCTAATGACCCATAAGCAGAAGAGGGGTGAGACTATCAGAGAATATTTGAAGAGGTTCGACCTGACTTTCCAGCAGGTCAAGGAAATTGATCGCCCAACGGCAGCGTATGCATTGACCAGTTCGCTACTCCCTGGAGATATGAAAAACCAGATGATCAAAGCTCAGCCAGAAACCCTAGAAAAGGCTCGAAAAATAGCTGAAGGCTTCATGCTGCAGGAGGAGTTCCACAGCCTGCCGGATACCCCCACGGGACCTTCCAGGCCACAAGGGGGACCGCAGGGTGGACGCGGCAGGAGCGATGCAGCAGGGAAGCAAATAGCTGAGAGAGGCGACACCTCGAAAAGGGAACGCGCAACATATCAGCCAAGGTTTGATAACTACACAGCCCTCAACAAATCAAGGGCTGAGATATTCGAGCTGGAGAAGGAGACAGCCAAATGGGAACAGCCCAAGTAAGCCACACAGCCCAAAGGGCGACCCGAAAAAATTCTACACATTTTATGATTGCGTAGGACACACCACTTAGGAGTGCCACCATTTGAAGGATGAGATTGAGAAGCTCATCAGAAATGGCTGGCTGGGTAACTATGCTGCAAGAAACAAAAATCAGAAAGCTGCGACAGACAAGCCTGAGGTCCCGATACAGGACCGCATGGTAATTCACGTGGTGTCAGGGGACGCTGAAGGCCAGTCAAGCCGGAGAGGCCAAAAGAGACAAATCCGAGAGCTCCGAAACCAAACATGCTACGCTGAAAGAGCAGGGAGCCCGACAGGCCTAACCCTGAGCATCACTCCCCAGGATGCAGGGTGGGTAATCTACCCTCACAGCGATCCCCTGGTCTTGTCTCTTGTCATTAGCAACCACATAGTAAGAAGGTGCATGGTGGACACTGGCGCCTACACCAACCTACTATACAAAGAAGCGTTCGAAAAAATGAACCTAGAAAAAAGGCACCTCAAGCCCGCCCCTGGATCATTATAAGGATTCAGCGGGGCAGGGATCCTCCCTATGGGGGTCATTGAGCTGCCGGTGACATTTGGAGAGGGGGCATCAGCCAGAAACATCCGAGCCTTGTTCGTTGTTGTAGACACGAAGTCCACATACAACGCTCTGATAGACAGGGCCACTCTGGATGAAATTGAGGCAGCCATATCTATTAGGGCACTGACTGTGGCTTATGTCACGGATTTTGGCATGGAAGGAAAGGTACATGGGGACCAAGAGTCGGCCAGGCAGTGCTACTCAGTGTCCCTGCGTGCTCATGAAACAGAAAAGAAAGGAAAGCGGAAGGCGGAATG
Organism: Agrostemma githago; assembly: GCA_958450325.1. Classification (NCBI taxonomy): domain Eukaryota; kingdom Viridiplantae; phylum Streptophyta; class Magnoliopsida; order Caryophyllales; family Caryophyllaceae; genus Agrostemma; species Agrostemma githago. Next base: position 17,321,249 of record OY288247.1, on the reverse strand, counting down.
TTCCCCCAGCAGGGAAGGAGAGATTCCGACCGGTCAGCGAACAATAGACCACCCTGAACCTTGGGGAGAAAGTACGCTGGTGGAACTAGAGGCAGGAAGGCAGGTCCTGATACGAGCAGACCTGGAAGATTCCTATCGAGAAAAATTGATTAAAATCTTGCAAGATAACATAGATGTTTTCGCCTACTCGGCAGATGAAATGCCGGGGGTCGATCCGACTCATATCATTCACAAGTTGAACGTGTGTCCGGAAGCACGCCCTGTGAAGCAAAAGAGAAGAAACATGTCTGCAGATAAGATCAAGCCATCAATGAGGAGATTGAAAAACTCCTTAAGGCCGATTTCATAGAGAGTTGCGATTACCCTGAATGGCTGGCCAATGTGGTGATGGTGAAAAAATCCTCAGGTGCCTGGAGGATGTGCGTGGACTTCACCAATCTTAACAAGGCGTGCCCCAAAGATTGCTATCCCCTGCCAAGGATAGACCAATTGGTAGACGCCACCAGTGGTTATTCCATGCTCAGCTTCTTGGACGCCTTTTCAGGCTACCACCAAGTGTATCTCTGGCAACCTGACAGGGTAAAGTGCGCGTTCATCACCATCTCAGGCACGTATATGTACAAGATAATGCAATTTGGACTCAAGAATGCAGGCGCCACCTACCAGCGGTTAGTTGATAAAGTGTTTAAAAACCAGAAGGGTAGAAACCTGGAGGCGTATGTGGATGATGCAATAGTGAAGAGTAAGGGGGACGAAGAGCATCTAAAAGACTTGCAGGAGATCTTCTCCTCCCTGCGCGCCTACCGGATGAAACTAAACCCTAAAAAGTATCTTCGGGGTACGCTCAGGAAAATTCCCAGGTTTCCTGGTCAGCGCCAAGGGGATTGATGCCAACTTGGAGAAAGTTCAGGCAGTCCTAGACCTTCCAAAACCAAGAACGATTAGGGACATTCAGCGCCTAACTGGCAGGATGGCTGCCCTGGCACGATTCATCACCAGGTCAGCCGACAAGTCGACGCCCTTCTTTAAAGTGCTAAAAGGAAACAAGCAGTTCAAGTGGGAAGATGAACAGAAGGAGGCTTTCGAGCAACTAAAAGAACATCTAAAGAGGCTGCCAACCCTGGCGAGGCCAGTAGCAGGAGAGAGGCTCTTCCTTTACATTGCCGTGACGAATTCAACTGTGAGCGGGGTAATCTTAAGGGAAGAAGCAGGCTCCCAACAGCCGATTTACTTTGTAAGCCATGCCCTGGGGGCAGCGGAAAAGAACTACCCGGTCGTTGAAAAGGCAGCCTATGCAGTGGTCATAGCAGCCCGGAGGCTCAGGCCCTACTTCGACGCTCACCCCGTCGTCGTACTAACAGATTAACCTCTGGAAAAAGTACTTGAAAAATTCGAGAAGTCTGGAAGAATGTTGATGTGGGCCATAGAACTGAGTGGGTTAGGTATATCATACCAGTCCAGGACTGCCATCAAAGCACAGGCCTTGGCGGATTTCCTGGCGGAGTGTTCTCATTCAGAGGAAGATGATCCGCCTATCGGCGAATGGACAGTATACACCGACGGGTCATCAACAGCCAACGGTTCGGGGGCAGGGATCGTGCTAACCAGCCCTGAGGGAGCAAACTTTGAGCACGTGCTCAGATTCACCTTCCCAGCATCGAACAATGAGGCCGAGTACGAGGCTGTGCTAGCAGGCATCAACCTGGCCAAAGCGGCAGGGGCAGAGAGACAAGTCTTGGCTACAGACTCTCAACTTATAGCAAACCAAATCAACGGCGAATACGAGGCTAGAGATCAGACCATGGCATCGTACCTGGAAAAGGCAAAACAAGAGTTGTTCGAATTGAAATCCTATAAAGTCAAGCAGATTCCCCAGTCACAGAACCACTGGGCGGATGCCCTATCAAACCTAGCCAGCTCCAGCCTTCAAGACATAAGAAGATTGGTATGGGTAGACGTAATACAAGAAAAGTCTACAGCACCCTACCAGCTGGTCAATGTCATCGATGAAGTAGAATCCAAAGACTGGATGACCTCAATCATCCAGTTCAAGAAATACGGAACCCTTCCGCAAGACCCAATCCAGAGGAGGAAAATGCCAGCCAAGGCTGCGTGGTTCATAATGGTTGGTGAGGTGTTGTATCGCAAATCATTCTCATTTCCCCTACTCAAATGTCTGGGGGCAAGATGATAAGTGTAGTTTGTAGTGCCTAATTTGCTATGTTTTGGTCCCATTTCCTTGCGGAATCGCTCCTTGGGAGCGGTTCATGGGCTACTTATGCTTCCTCTAGTTCGTTTCAGGTTCCCGAGATCATTCGTAAAGAGTTGGAGCGATTCCGACTCAATACATACACTTTTTGGAGCCAACGAAGCGGAGGAACGATCACTCGATGCCTTGGATTCGACCCCGAGACCTTGGAACCCGATCCCGAGCCCCTTAGACTCGATCCCGAGACCCGAGAGTCGATGAGAAGTCCATGTGAAGCAAGGAGGAACCTTAAACATCATATTGGAGGCCTACAAGACTCATCCCCGACGGGTATGGCCTCATCCCGTCCGGGATGAGGTGCACAAAAGAGGGGTGTTCTGTTCTGGGTCCGTCCCGGTCGGGACCATCCCTTCCCGGTCGGGACCATACCCTTCCCGGTCGGGACCGGTCCTTCCCGGTCGGGACCATGGTGCTGTAACCCGCCTTTGTTTCCCTTCTTCTCCTTCATTCTTGTAACCCTATAAATACTCCTCCTTTGTAATGTTTAAGCACAATACTTTACCCTAGATCATTTTAGGCCTCCATTAAGCATTCAAACCCTAGATTAGTGTTCCTCACATTAGTTTTAATCTCTCTTTAATCCTTAGTTAATCTAGTTTAGTTAATCTTGTATTAAGAGGATACTTGAAGATTCATCCAAGCTTGACAACCTTGGAGTTGATTTGGGTTTCTTATTTATGAAAGTTTACATCTTTTTCATCATCTTGTTGTTGGTATAATCCTCTCTACTCTTGTTCTTTGTTATTTATTCAAGTTTGAATCTTTACTTAGTGTTTATTGTTATTGTTCTTGTTCTTGATAATGGATGTTTGGTTTATGATGTTGTTTTCTCTTATTGTTGTTATGGTTAGTTTGATAATGAGTGAGTAGTCTCCTTGTGGGTTAGTAGGGGGATTAAGGGTAGATTATGGGTGATTAGGGTTTGATTAGGGGTAAAGGGTGAATCTTTGTTGTTAGTCACATATTGGGCACTCTATGTGTTTGTTGATATGCTTGTGTGAGTAGTAGTGGCCATGCTTCCCATACTTGTGCTCATCTTCTCATTGTTTGTCTATTATGTGGTTGTGTTGAGGTTAGTCTTAGATGCGAGAGCGCGAACTTACCTCGGTGTTGGTCTACGTAGCGAGAGCCCGGGCCGACTCTAGCAATTAGGAGACACCTACACCCTTAATCACCCCAATTACCCTACTACACTTATGAACCCGACCTAACCCACCTCTTCTTCATATTTGATTCAACTTCTTAGTTAGTCATCGGTTCGTCTAGTTTGCTTGTTAGTTTGATCTTAGTTATTCCGTTTTAGCATTGTTTTAGTCTAGTCATTGTTAGTCCACTTCCTTCATCTCCTCCCATCATAATTCGTCAATTAGCATTTCTTTGTGTTTGTTTGTGACTTAGTCTCGTTTTTAGGCCGACCTAGTCTAGACCTTACAATACCGTCTCCGTGGATATCGACCCTACTTGCCCTAGCTACCCACTAGGAATAGTCGGTTTTATATTGATCGGCGGGACCCACTATAACACCCTCATTTACCCTGAAGCCTTACCTAGACATTTCCAAGTAAATAAAGGTGTTACCATCTCAGTATTACCCGAGGTAGTAGTCCATTACAATACAATTCCGAAACCAACCATTTAAAACTAAATAATGAATTATTACAATCTCGTATCTACAGAACATGGTTACACAATTACAGCTGCGGAAATACGACTAGTATGACTACAATCTATGAACGTGGTTAGTGACAGCGCAGTCCCATCCCGTACAATCAACCAGAATACAATCATCACACATCATGAACCTGCACAATAGCGCTGCTCCCCAAAAGATCAGAAATGTCAATTAGATCGTCGCAGGTCCCCAATAAGATAGGGTGACAATTTAGACAGAGAATACAGTTAGAACATGCTAACATCATAACACAAATACGCAATATGAATAATTCAGTCTCAACCGTCTCAGTACCATCATCGGTACCAATCATCAATGACATCTCCACATTCTCAGTACCATTACAGTACAAATCAATAATCTCATCTCAACATTCAGTACCATCACGGTACCAATCAATAAGCTCATCTCAACTCTTCTGGCAGGCCCTTTCATTCCGAGTGTGCACACCCCCCGCAGGTTCAACAACCCGCGAGGAGAAATCAGGGAGGGGACCGTGATCAAAGGCCCCGGCTAGGTCTAAAGCTAGCCTCACCAACTCCAATATATAATATTCATTGATCATTCCAGCATCATTATTCACCGTCATTCTCATTAGCACAATATAACATCGTACTCGTAACTCATACATGCATCATAATATTAACATATTCTAAGTAAGGAAAACCTTACCTAATTAGCAGGTCACACCACGTCGGTAGTACATATCATCACGGAAACTCTACGAAGTCCAATCCTAGTAAAATATTATATACTTAAATTAATATCGATCATAAAATATCTATTTATAAAATAACATCCGACACTGACTTAGTATACTAGACCACCCTGCCCACAATTAGCCGATCTAATAAAACTAGTCTGCTTAGTAAAGCCAGACCTTTCTCCAGTTAACTCACTATAACTTATTATTATTATTATTATTATTATTATTATTATTATTATTATTAGTACTACTACTAACCCAACAACTTATCCCTTACTACTATTATTATATGAACACCAATCTACTAACAAATAACAACGTATGTCAGAAACTATTACACAAAACTACTATTGTTTTATTATTACTCAAACCATTAGCACCATCCACAATTCAGACTATACACATTATTATGATAAGAACCGTACCCGACGACAACCGTGGTACTCCGACTCCCTCGCTAATCCCTTCAACGGCAACCCGTTACAATAATGATCGCACCCTACAACAATAGTATCTCACCAATACAATCCTACACCAATACAACGAATAGCAGACGATAGTAGTAATAACACATTAACTCGACACACATCCCGCCAACCACTGTAACACACAACAGTCTCTTACCCCTAATAATTTCGACTAAAACAATAATATTCCCGGTACGAATACATCGACCTAATTATTCACTACTCATACTACGTAACATAAAATAGGGTTTGACATACCTAGGTTACGCGTATGATTGAGTTCTCGCCTACCGATGATCCGATCTGACTCCTAGGATTTTCCTTTTCTGCTCTTATTTCGTGGTTTGGTGTTGCATGTTTATTTTCTATGGAGTGTTGAGGCCGTGTGTTTGTGTGATGTTATTAGGAGGTATAAATATATATACAAGGGTGTGGGCTAGGATGAGTATACGGGGTTTGGGTATTATCAATTAAGGGTGTTCAAGTGTCACATACACACTTTGAGTCTGGGCCCATATAAGCTCGCGTGGCTTAAAGATTATAACGTGCTATGGTCCGATCTAATGTTCAACTAAATTCAACCGTCTTGATTATGTTTGACTTACGATTTGACTTACTATAAGGAATTAAGTACTACAAAAATTTGGGTATTGCAATCTACCATCCTTATAAGAAACTTCGTCCCGAAGTTCACCACTCACCTAACGTGACCAAACACACCCAATCACGTCACGAATGATCATCTCTGGTAATATGATCATCACAATTTACATCACCGAGAGTAATTGAACCGCGTGGTATTACAATCTACCCTCCTTATAAGAACTTCGTCCCGAAGTTCAGATCCAATAAATAACGACACCTCTCGACTAACTGACGCCTCATACCATGCACCCTTAATCGAATACATCACATGACTCCTCACATAACTAACTGTTGTATCTGCACCACGTACTACCACTACTGACGAACTATTCACGCACTTATGACTAACGACAACAATTTCAACCTATATATTACACGACGAATGACACGATCATCAAACAAACACATTATAGGAAACAACGGGGTATGACATCCTACCCTCCTTATAAGGAACTTCGCCCCCGAAGTTACTCAACCCTATACTCACGTTATCCAACACCTCTAATATATTATGACACTATCTTGATACTAATGAGTCGATCTTAACTCGACCTTATCTTATAACGTGCTATTCAACTACTATAGGACACAGAAAACTTTTATAACGAATATACGTGCAAGCCCTGACTAGGGGTGAGTGATTTAGTAACATCTGCAATCAACTAATGCGATCCAGCATAACGGTTTTCAACACATTTCGCATATACATGATATCACCTTGTCAATTCACGACCTCTAACTCTTCTGGCATCATGCCTAACGCAGCATCTCATTCATATTTCATCTATATTTCCCAACTTACTCACCTATCAACTGGTCGCGATGAGTTTCTATCCCCGTATGTATTTGTCCACATTTCACAGCCTAAATTTTTCTTTTTACCAACAATTGTCGACATCCCTACTTAGATTGTTCTCATGATTCATCATAACTACCAACGGACTATATGCATACTTATTCTCACATGTCACATTTCACATAATCTAAGATAAATAGACCGCTTATTAGTACCACAGTGTTTAACCTCATTATACTTATCATGACTCATGCACATGCTGGCAGACAACAACTAATGCACTTGTAACTTACATACTTGCGGGAACCCTCTTCCCAAGACATACTCACATGCATGGACACCCTTACTATCACCCAAGTAAGACGATTATTTCATACAAATACAGTTTTATTAACACTCAACCTGATGCCTAATGACTTGTCACTTACTTGCATGGACTCGTGATCGTGAATTTAGTACCTCATACTATAACCCGACTTGTTGACCTCGAAACATAAGGGATGACACAACGAATTAACAGATAAACCTTGGACCCCTGACTATTTCAATTAACGTCATCCTTGACCTTAAAACATGGTGACAGAGAGTTCAATCCACATTATATAGTTAGTCTGAGGAACCATTCAGACATGAAAGCAGGTATGTCTCCTTTCGGTTTTGTTACTACTACTTTATCATGTATTTATTTGACCCTTTACTGTTCATTAATCTAGATCCTTGTACCATCATCATATCTGTTATCCTTCCCTTACTCTTATTTATACAGTTAGACTCATTCACAACCATTATTGCGACATTCTAACAAGTGATTTAAACAACTCGGCATTCTCACGACATCCCCTCATTATATTACACAACTAGATTTTGAAATTAAGGCACGTACTCCCAATCTATATTACGATAACTCATTGAAACATTTGTATCTTTAACAGAATTAAACTCACATGCATACACATGTATACTGAGAGAACGCATAAGCAAGCAATATAATCATCATGGTAAGGGAACAACACCACTAGACACTCTTAGATAACCACGTTAACAACTTCAGACCTTGAGAGGATTAGAAAGTGACATTTATTCCTCGTAATTGCAACAACCGACCAGATAGATCATTTATTATGTTTACATCAGTATTAAACTTAGACACTAACATATGACTTAATTAAGACCAACAATCAACCCGTAGAGATTATAAACATTCATTCCTCTGTGCATACGTTACTCATCGACCAATAAGTAAGGACGGGAAACTTGTCAGAGATATATACGATTAAAACCAACATTTGACTTGTTCATCAAACATGTCTAAAATCTTCACATTATTATGACCAAAATCTGAAAAAGGATGTCATGCTTGACTGTACATAAGTTGAATACTCGGTTGATTGTCTAATGACTCGACCTTTCCTGATCCGACTTCTCATTAGGACAACTCCACTTATTTGATACGGGCGCCGATATTCTTTATCACATAAGTGATTCATGACCATGACAAATTTATCAGACAACAACACATTTGATCCGTAAGATCCACGTTAAGGCAAATATGCAACATGAACCAATATGGCCTCTCGTGACCCGAATTTACTACGAATTCATCATTAACATATAAGTCTAACTTTATTGCATCATACAATAAGATAGACATATTCAAATTAGTGCATTCACTTGAACAAGAGGAAACAATGACCATTCAGTGGAGTTGGAAACATTTTCAGAACATTGTCGTCATGATAGAAAAATCATAATTAAATCGTTATAACCCAAAACAACGTAAAATTAGTGGGCTAAGACTCTGAAGACAATTCTGTACAACTTTCCAGTCAAAACAGTTTTTAAATTCCAAATGTAACAGTGATTTGCAGAATCATTTTCCTGAACTGACAAATTTTGACTTTGAAAAAAATCTTCGATTGATCAAACGAGTTTCAAATCATATTTTCGAGCAAATCAAGTTCCAACATTATCTAAACTCTTCAAAGTGATCTCGGTAAAAGTTCTCAATGATAATTTAATCTCTAAGTAAGGTTTATAATGGAAAACTTGACCACTAGCAAATAGATTGAAGTACTTGAATTTAGATCCAGAAATTTTACATTAAAGAACTAGAATGAAAATAAACGTGAGTCTCTTTTCAAACTTTTGTGAAATAGACACTGTAACAGGTAGAACAATTCAGTAGCACATTGATCATGTTAACGAAGGTGTTTTAAGTTGTTCCGACATTGTCTCGACACGATTAGCATTTAGCAAGCATGTTTGTGTAGACCATCAAAACAGAACACAGTGAACACATTATTCAAGTTAGGCGAAGTGCTGTAAATGTGTGTTCTCATTAACTCAACACAGGTTTTTTTATACTCATTTAAACCACGAAGAATAGAAATCAACAAGGTACGATTCAGAACTATCAAATTGACAGGGAAGCACACGAACTGAAAACGGCCAAAAATGTTCAACTATCTTTGACCGAAATTACATTAATGGATACGACACCACATATATATCATTTTAACAACAACGTTGTACTCAAATTAAATTAATAAACATAATTCGATTTCACACTATATCTTGTCAATCACATTGTATTAGTTCAGGGCGAAATAGGAACGACACATTTATCTATACATTGTTGCTCCCTATAATACAAATATATCGACATAATTCCAGATACCACATACGCTTTCAAGAACCGATTAATAGACAAGTTCATTTATGTCATTATGAGAGAAGGACGGGGACCAATAAGGACTACTCAGATTGATATAAAGCAAGTAACTCATATTAACTCAAAACGGATCTAAAGTGTTCTTACATTGTTCGACTCTTAGTCTCATTAACTCGTACTTGATTCACATGCGACAAATTTAAGCTTCATCAACACGTCACGACCACCATTAAACTTCTAGATATCAATCCTAGTTAACATGAAGGCATTTGATACATTATATCGACAAGGAAGCACATAATACGTCAAACAGAAAGGTATTTTGAATAACATTCACCTTACGACACACTTAAACCACATAAGTTATCGTCCCTCCTGACAATTACGATACCCGTACCATCACCATATATCAACCCATTTCCACTATGTGAGACGACTCCAGTATATTATTTCTCTTAGACAGACACAGTAACACCAAAATGACTAATTAAAACACGCTTACTGCTTACGACCACTACGTACAAACACCTAGATGTTCTATCCAACGTTACTACCAACCCTGACTATGATCGTCTCTCACTCAAGGATGGTCACTTACCTTGACCTTACGTACTATAACATATAACTCATATGGCCTCGTACTGATTACTATATCATGCTAACATCGTAACTGCGTACTAGACAACGTTCATCTTATGTAACTTACTACATCACACGTATCAACAGTGCAATCAGTTATCACAGACAATCATCACAAGACATTCATTGCATCGCAACGTATCCCTTCCTATTATATACCCATCTCATTCTCACACGCTGTTACCGGGTCATGACCAGGAGGGCCGGGGTTGGTATAAGGATGTCTCCTCAACCGAATTTTAGGGGGCTCCTGGTGGTCCATCACCGGGGTTCATTTTATATTCCCATGTTAATTTATTTTAGGCTCCAGGATTGTTCGCTCTGATACCACTTTGTAACACCCTCATTTACCCAGAAGCCTTACCTAGACATTTCCAAGTAAATAAAGGTGTTACCATCTCAGTATTACCCGAGGTAGTAGTCCATTACAATACAATTTAGAAACCAACCATTTAAAACTAAATAATGAATTATTACAATCTCGTATCTACAGAACATGGTTACACAATTACAGCAGCGGAAACACGACTAGTATGACTACAATCTACAAACGTGGTTAGTGACAGCGCAGACCCATCCCGTACAATCAACCAGAATACAATCATCACACATCATCAACCTGCACAATAGCGCTGCTCCCCAAAAGATCAGAAATGTCAATTAGATCGTCGCAGGTCCCCAATAAGATAGGGTGACAATTTAGACAGAGAATACAGTTAGAACATGCTAACATCATAACACAAATACGCAATATGAATAATTCAGTCTCAACCGTCTCAGTACCATCATCGGTACCAATCATCAATATCATCTCCACATTCTTAGTACCATTACAGTACAAATCAATAATCTCATCTCAACATTCAGTACCATTACAGTACCAATCAATAAGTTCATCTCAACTCTTCTGGCAGGCCCTTTCATTCCGAGTGTGCACACCCCCCGCAGGTTCAACAACCCGCGAGGAGAAATCAGGGAGGGGACCGTGATCAAAGGCCCCGGCTAGGTCTAAAGCTAGCTTCACCAACTCCAATATATAATATTCATTGATCATTCCATCATCATTATTCACCATCATTCTCATTAGCACAATATAACATCGTACTTGTAACTCATACATGCATCGTAATATTAACATATTCTAAGTAAGGAAAACCTTACCTAATTAGCAGGTCACACCACGTCGATAGTACATATCATCATGGAAACTCTACGAAGTCCAATCCTAGTAAAATATTATATACTTAAATTAATATCGATCATAAAATATCTATTTATAAAATAACATCCGACACTGACTTAGTATACTAGACCACCCTGCTCACAATTAGCCGATCTAATAAAACTAGTATGCTTAGTAAAGCCAGACCTTGCTCCAGTTAACTCACTATAACTTATTATTATTATTATTATTATTATTATTATTATTATTATTATTATTATTACTACTACTAACCCAACAACTTATCCCTTACTACTATTATTATATGAACACCAATCTACTAACAAATAACAACGTATGTCAGAAACTATTACACAAAACTACTATTGTTTTATTATTACTCAAACCATTAGCACCATCCACAACTCAGACTATACACATTATTATGATAAGAACCGTACCCGACGACAACCGTGGTACTCCGACTCCCTCGCTAATCCCTTCAACGGTAACCCGTTACAATAATGATCGCACCCTACAACAATAGTATCTCACCAATACAATCCTACACCAATACAACGAACAGCAGACGATAGTAGTAATAACACATTAACTCGACACACATCCCGCCAACCACTGTAACACACAACAGTCTCTTACCCCTAATAATTTCGACTAAAACAATAATATTCCCGGTACCAATACAACGACCTAATTATTCACTACTCATACTACGTAACATAAAATAGGGTTTGACATACCTAGGTGACGCGTATGATTGAGTTCTCGCCTACCGATGATCCGATCTGACTCCTAGGATTTTCCTTTTCTGCTCTTATTTCGTGGTTTGGTGTTGCGTGTTTATTTTCTATGGAGTGTTGAGGCCGTGTGTTTGTGTGATGTTATTAGGAGGTATAAATATATATACAAGGGTGTGGGCTAGGATGAGTATACGGGGTTTGGGTATTATCAATTAAGGGTGTTCAAGTGTCACATACACACTTTGAGTCTGGGCCCATATAAGCTCGCGTGGCTTAAAGATTATAACGTGCTATGGTCCGATCTAATGTTCAACTAAATTCAACCGTCTTGATTCTGTTTGACTTACGATTTGACTTACTATAAGGAATTAAGTACTACAAAAATTTGGGTATTGCAATCTACCATCCTTATTAGGAACTTCGTCCCGAAGTTCACCACTCACCTAACGTGACCAAACACACCCAATCTCGTCACGAATGATCATCTCTGGTAATATGATCATCACAATTTACATCACCGAGAGTAATTGAACCGCGTGGTATTACACCCACGACAAATCCCACCATCAATTTGGCGCCGTTGCCGGGGACGGTGCATTGTTTAGACTTAGTTTGCTTATAGCTAGACTTAGTTACCCTTATTTTTGCTCTTTTATCATCTCTTGTGCATATTCACTAGATTTTTCTTGTTTCATTAGTTTTATTTCTCCCTCCTTTCTCTTTGTCTTTCGATTGTGCTTGTTTATTTTCGTTACCTAGTGCCCATAAAGCACTAGGTGTTCTCACGTTTGCTCAAGTGCGTAGTGTATGCCTAGGCGGGGAGGCGACTTCTTTCTCTTTAATCCAGAGCCGGAAAGACTTTTTCGAGCCTTTTGCCAACGGACGATTAGCCGGTTTAGAATCTCTCAACCAAGCGCAAGCAATACTCATCAAGAGCAAGCTCAAGGAAACGATTTTGAGGAAGCATCTCGAGAGACGGCCGAAGGGAATTTCACCAATCCCTTTGGATATTCTAGTCCTAGTTCCCCCTCTACATCTACTTCAACTCCATCTTCACCACCATCTCCCTTACATCCAATTATGCCGAATTTTTCGTCTCACTCTAAATTTACAGAAGATGTCTTGTCGGGACCGAATGCTCTACCGGCTGCTTATGCCGGAAATTTTGTGGCCAAGACTCAATTCATCCAACTTGTGGAGAGAAATCAATTTAGTGGTTTGCCCACCGAAGACCCGCACCAACACATGGAGATTTTCTCCGATTATTGTGACGTTATTTCTCAAACCGGGGTTACACAAGATCAAATCCGTTGGGTATTATTTCCATTCTCATTAATTGGAAAAGCGAAGCAATGGATCAAGAGTCTCGATAGGGCAACCATGGGCATCGATACTTGGAAGAAACTTGCATTGGCATTCTACCAAAAGTTCTACCCTCCGGAGAAGACTAATTTGCTAAGGGCCTCCATCACCGGTTTCCAACAACGGGATGAAGAGAGCCTTTATGAAGCTTGGGAGAGGTTTAAATCTTTGGTTAGATCGTGCCCCCACCATGGACTTTCACAATGGTTTTTAGTCCAACAATTTTGGAACGGTCTTTATGAGGACTCAAGAACTATACTTAACATGGGCTCCAATGGTAGGTTCACCGAGGTCGATGATGACCAAACATGGGCAAGAATCGAGGAGATGGTGGTTCATAATTCTCAATACTCAAGGCCTAGGAAGGCAAATCGAGGAGGTAGGCACGAGGTTGATGCTATTACTCAATTAAGCATTGACCTTGGAGCTCAATTGAAAACACACATGGAGACCATTGACAAAAAGCTCCAAGGTCACCTCAATCAAGTCCAAGGCACTAGTTCCTCCCACCGACACTCAATTCAAGAAGTGAATGCTTTGGGATTTGGACCTCCTTTTCCTTATTATGGGATGTGTGATACTTGTGGAATCGTTGGTCATGATCCTATGCGTTGTCAAGGAATTATTGAGCAAGTGAACGCCTTTCAAGCGTTCAAGCAAGGTGCCTCCTATTCCAACCAATACCAAGCTTCCAATCAAGTCCCTCAACAACAAGCTATGCAACCTCGTCCCTATGTTCCACCTACCTTAAGGGACAACAATCAAGGTTATCAAGGTTATGTGGGTAACCCAAGGCCCTTCAACAATTTCAAGTAAAATAACCAAGGTACCTTCCACAACAACAATCAAGGGTTCCAACAAGGGAACTTCAATCAATGTGGTTTCCAAGGAAACCAAAACTTCCAAGGACAACAAAATTACAACCATGGCAATAATCAAGGCAATTCTCATGGGTTCCAAGGGAACCGTCAACAACAAGCAACTCAAAGTCAACAACAACAAAGCAAGCCCAGGAGTCGATCTCCTACTCATGACTATGGCATTCCTCTAGCCATCACCGATACTCCGCATAATCCACAATCTCCACCTCGAGATTTCAACATTCAAAAGACTATGGTGGATATGCATAAAAATCAAATGGAGATGTCAAAAAACCAACAAGAGTTCTATGCTTTTATTCAAAGGGACAACATGGCGAGAGACGCTCATACGAAGATGCTTGAGACCCAAATAGCTCAACTTGCTTCGGGTAGCTCTTCAAGGCAAAAGGGGCTATTACCTCCTCATGGTGAAACACCGAAATTTGAGTATGTAAATGCTATTACCACGAGGAGAGGTTCATCTTATAACCCTCCCCCACCCCGAATGAGCAAGAACCAACAAGAGAAGTTGTGCCTCCAATTCAAGAAGACCAAAGCTTGAAAAATCCTATAGAGGAGCAAGTCTTATGGGAGATTGAGAAACCCCAAGAAGACGAGCTTCCCCCACTTCAAGGAAAAGACAAGGGTAAAAGGAAAGTGTCATTTGAAGAGTCCACCCCTATTGAGCAAAACAAGATCCAAATCAAGTTGCCTTTCCCAACAAGGCAAATGAAGACCAAGGTGGATAGCCAATATGACAAGTTCCTTAATATTGTGAAGAAGTTGGATGTGAGTGTCCCGTTCACCGAGCTACTTACCCAAATCCCCCGGCATATGGAAGATTCATGCGAGAAATCCTAGCTAGGAAGAGATCCATCGACAAGGAAGAGACTATTGCGTTCACAAGGGTGGTGAGCGAGCTTATTCAAGGTTCTACGCTTCCAAAGTTGAAGGATCCGGGTAGTTTCTCGATCCCTTGCACCATAGGCAACTACAAGATCGAGAGGGCATTATGTGACTTGGGTGCGAGTGTGAGCATCATTCCTTATTCTATATGTTGCCGACTTGGGATGAAGGAGCTTAAGAGTACTTCCATTACACTCCAAATGGCCGATAGTTCATTCAACCGACCATTGGGGATGCTAGAGGACGTGCCGGTACGGATCGGGAAGTTCTTCATTCCGGTTGATTTCATCGTGCTCGATATGCCGGAAGATGCCAACACTCCCATTATCCTTGGGCGCCCATTTCTACACACCTCCGGTGCCATGATCGATGTGAAGAATGGTAGGATCACCTTCGAGTTAGGCGAAGAAAAGCTAGTGTTTGACCTCCAAGGCAACACTTCGCCTACTAATGATGAGTCTTGCAATATGATCCACGCCACGAAAGACATTGATCTAGGGGGAGAGTCGGGACAAAGCTTGAAGAAGAACTCTTGTGAACTTGAGGATGACGAGTCCGAGATTGGAGAGGATGAGTGCCCATATAATGGGTTTGATGACAATTTGAAAAGCGAGAAGCAAGATGAGCCTCCCTTGGGGCCACATGAGGATCGATGGACGTTTGGGTATATCCCAAAGGATCAAAAGTATAAGTTCAAGCCATTGAACTTACAAGATCGGGATGCCCCGGGAACGTCGAGACAAGGTCATGGAGAGCCTTGGTTTTTGGATGCTTATATTACTAGTTTGATTGAAAACTTTGCTAGGGCCTTCGACTTGTTTCTTCGTGCCCTCGATGGAGACGGAATGGGTTGTAGTATTATTGAAAAAGATTGAAGAATGCACCTTCCTTGGTTTGACGGAGTTCCACAAGAACCGTCTCTTTGAATATATCTCTTTCTCTTGTAATCTCTTTTAGTTTTGTGAAATTCTTGATTATTTGGATTGATTGATGAGCGATGTGAGGGAGGGAATTTGATGTTGTGTTTGAGTTTATTGTGATAGGTGTGAAGTGAAAGTGTCTCCTAAGAAGGAAGGGTTAATGTTAGAGCTTGGATCGAGTGAAGGGAAGTCGGTTTTTGAAGCCCGGAGCGAGCTTTTGGAGTCATAAAGGATAGGAAGACTCTTCCCGACCGAGAAGAGGTCATCCCGACCGGGAAGGATGAGTCATCCCGACTGGGAAGGGTGTCATCCCGTCCGGGATGAGTGTGACAAAAGTTGGGGCTACTGGAGTGCCATCCCGACCGGGACGAAGGCTTCCCGACCGGGACGAGCAGGTCTTCCCGACCGGGACCACCCAACCCGGCCGGGATGGACCCCCTGTTCCTCCTTTGGCCTTTTCTTCGTTGTTTGAGCCCACCCTACCACTTTATGCCCCCTCCCAACCTCCCTACATGTCCTTACTCTCATTATATGACCCCTACACCTCACATAAACATTTTCACCTCACTTTCTCTTCACTTTAAATCGACTTTCACATCAAAACCCACCTCATTATATCTTTGTGCTCCAACCATGGATCCGTATCGCGATTGGGGAGGAATAGCAACGACGACGACTAGCTACGTGCGGATTTTGACTTATGAGACTATGGAGCGAGTGAGTTGCTAACCGCATGGTACGGCAACTATCCTTTCTTTTCCATCTTTTATAGCTTGTTTGCCTTTGGTTGTTCCCCTCCCCTTTTACACTTTTGAGTCATGGTGGCCCTCAGGGCCTTGATATTTGTTGCTCCCAACTCTCGATGATGTGATTACATCGAGAGTCATTTCAAAATCCAATTTTACAAGATTTTCACCCATTTGTAGGAATTAGTCGGATTTGGGCGGAATTCGGGCTAGGTGACTTGATTACACCTAGTCCTCCCCTCCCATCCCCTTTTTTTTCTTTCTTTTTATTTCTTCCCCCATCCATATCTTTTCTTGTCTCGGCCCATGGTGACTTGACTACACTCCGGCCGGACACTTTCTACCATTTTCTCCACTTTTCTTTTTGATTTTTAGCTTTATTTTTGTAATTTCTTTTCTTTTCTTTTTCGTCTCCATACACTACGGTCGAGCATGAGGACATGGCTCGACTTAAGTGTGGGGGAGCGATATTCTATCATAGTTAGTTTTATTTTCTTAGTTTTTCGAAAAAAAAATCTTTAAAAGTCCTAAAAATTTGAAATTTTTTCATAAAAATCAAAAAGATTTTCTTTTGTGTCTTTTCCTTTTGTGTCATTGTGTCGTATATTTGTTTTGTTGTGTGTGTTTTGCCTCCATTTTCCTTATAGGTTGCTTAATCACCGTTAGTTTTGGAAAGCTTTTAAGACATCCGGTAACATCTTCTATCCCTTTTCCCTCTTTATTTCTTGTGAAGTTTGGAGAAGGTTTTGTGATGTGGTGTGCTCGGGTGGAGCTTTGTAAAGTTTGCGGTTGATTTGGACGCTTGTTTGGATGTTCGGGGTGGTGTTTGTTTTGTTTATGTGTTTGTTTCTCCTTGTTGTGCTTTGTTTTCTTTTGTCCCTTTTTCTTTCATTTTCGTCTTGTCTCTGTTTTGTGTATGTAGTTGTGTCTTGTGTGTAAAAAGGTTTTCGAAAACCCGGTTTAGTGGCTAGTGTGCGAGTGTTTACTTTCCCTTCCTAGTGGTATAAATCGAGTCTTGGACTTTAGTCTAGTGGAATGACCCTAAATCAATGATTTCGTTGGTCCTTTACCTTGAGTCCACCTAGTCTACTAGGGATTTACTACGGGATTTGCACTTTTGACCATTATGACCACCCACGGTGTGAAAAGGCCTTGGTTGCCGAGTCCCTTCCCTTAGGTGACCGTGTTCGGGATTGTTTGATTAGTCCAAGTTCCCCCCTTTTTTGTGGGTTTGAAGAGGGAAAGCGCGCCCCCTACTCTCCCATTTCCCTACCTCCTACACATTTCCACACAATAAAGTTGCAAATTGTTGAAATCGTCTTTCTTGTTGCAAAAAAAAAATGCCTACAACAAAAAGGGCAAAGAAAAGAAAAAGAAAGAAAAAGAAAGAAAGAAAAGATTGAAGAAAAAGAGAAGGCACAAAAAGCAAAAAAGAAAATACAAAAGCTGAAAAATGAAATGGCATAGCAACACAAGAGGCAAAAATGCAAAAGAAAGAAAAATGCCAAAAGAAAACCGTCTCACAAAAATAAATCCCCACATCTCAAAAATAAGCCTTTTTCCAATCATTACCGTGAAGAGCCTACCAAAGGACCGAGTCCCTAGGAAGGATGATAGCGGTAGTGGTTGGTCTTCCCTCATTTTGCAATTATTTCCACCTTTTTACTTGGACTAGTTAGGCGGTTTCGGACATGGGACGACCCTCTTGGCTCATTACTAAAGGGGGCGGGGTCTCACTTACCTACAGTGTCGACTAACACCGTGGTTCATTCTTTTTCCATCCCGCCGATCGTCCCGCAGTACGTCCTTAGAAGGTTAGGAGGAACCTAGGTAAGTTACCAATGTTTTTATTGCTTTGTCGTCATACTATTAGGGTTTTGTCCATCTTGGTTTGTATTGCTAGCTTGGGAACGTTGTCACTTGCCTTGAGTCCTAAACCGGTGCTTCTTTCACCGCTTTTTTAGAGGGAAGCGGTATTTGTTTCTTTTTGGGTGCAACCTTTTGTGTGTTTTGTATGTTTGTTTGTTTATGTGTTTTTGTGTCCGGTTGCATCCACGGTTTTGTCGCAAGACCTCACTTGCCTTGCGGAGAGCACTTACCCTATAGGTGTTCTCGCGTGAGTTGAAAGGGCGTAGGGTGCGCTAATACCCGCTCGGCTAGTTTAGTAGTTAGTTTGTGCTTACTCGAGGGCGAGTAAGGGTTAAGTGTGGGGGAGTTGATAAGTGTAGTTTGTAGTGCCTAATTTGCTATGTTTTGGTCCCATTTCCTTGCGGAATCGCTCCTTGGGAGCGGTTCATGGGCTACTTATGCTTCCTCTAGTTCGTTTCAGGTTCCCGAGATCATTCGTAAAGAGTTGGAGCGATTCCGACTCAATACATACACTTTTTGGAGCCAACGAAGCGGAGGAACGATCACTCGATGCCTTGGATTCGACCCCGAGACCTTGGAACCCGATCCCGAGCCCCTTATACTCGATCCCGAGACCCGAGAGTCGATGATAAGTCCATGTGAAGCAAGGAGGAACCTTAAACATCATATTGGAGGCCTACAAGACTCATCCCCGACGGGTATGGCCTCATCCCGTCCGGGATGAGGTGCACAAAAGAGGGGTGTTCTGTTATGGGTCCGTCCCGGTCGGGACCATCCCTTCCCGGTCGGGGCCATACCCTTCCCGGTCGGGACCGGTCCTTCCCGGTCGGGACCGGTCCTTCCCGGTCGGGACCATGGTGCTGTAACCCGCCTTTGTTTCCCTTCTTCTCCTTCATTCTTGTAACTCTATAAATACTCCTCCTTTGTAATGTTTAAGCACAATACTTTACCCTAGATCATTTTAGGCCTCCATTAAGCATTCAAACCCTAGATTAGTGTTCCTCACATTAGTTTTAATCTGTCTTTAATCCTTAGTTAATCTTTGTTAATCTAGTTTAGTTAATCTTGTATTAAGAGGATACTTGAAGATTCATCCAAGCTTGACAACCTTGGAGTTGATTTGGGTTTCTTATTTATGCAAGTTTACATCTTTTTCATCATCTTGTTGTTGGTATAATCCTCTCTACTCTTGTTCTTTGTTATTTATTCAAGTTTGAATCTTTACTTAGTGTTTATTGTTATTGTTCTTGTTCTTGATAATGGATGTTTGGTTTATGATGTTGTTTTCTCTTATTGTTGTTATGCTTAGTTTGATAATGAGTGAGTAGTCTCCTTGTGGGTTAGTAGAGGGATTAAGGGTAGATTATGGGTGATTAGGGTTTGATTAGGGGTAAAGGGTGAATCTTCGTTGTTAGTCACATATTGGGCACTCTATGTGTTTGTTGATATGCTTGTGTGAGTAGTAGTGGCCATGCTTCCCATACTTGTGCTCATCTTCTCATTGTTTGTCTATTATGTGGTTGTGTTGAGGTTAGACTTAGACGCGAGAGCGCGAACTTACCTCGGTGTTGGTCTACGTAGCGAGAGCCCGGACCAACTCTAGCAATTAGGAGACACCTATACCCTTAACCACCCCAATTACCCTACTACACTTATGAACCCGACCTAACCCACCTCTTCTTCATATTTGATTCAACTTCTTAGTTAGTCATCGGTTCGTCTAGTTTGCTTGTTAGTTTGATCTTAGTTATTCCGTTTTAGCATTGATTTAGTCTAGTCATTGTTAGTCCACTTCCTTCATCTCCTCCCATCATAATTCGTCAATTAGCATTTCTTTGTGTTTGTTTGTGACTTAGTCTCGTTTTTAGGCCGACCTAGTCTAGACCTTACAATACCGTCTCCGTGGATATCGACCCTACTTGCCCTAGCTACCCACTAGGAATAGTCGGTTTTATATTGATCGGCGGTACCCACGAAAAATCCCACCATCACAAGACAAGCAGCGGAGGTACTAGACGATATACATTCAGGAATCTGCGGCCATCACATAGGAGGAAGATCATTGGCCCACAAAGCCCTGAGGGCAGGATACTATTGGCCGACCCTGCTCGCTGATGCCAGGGATCTAACCCAAAAATGCAAGAAGTGCCGACTGTTTGCCCCATCAATACACGCCCCGACCCAAGATCTCAGACCAATTTTGTCTCCCATCTCCTTCGCCCAGTGGGGGAATGGACATCCTGGGGCCGTTTACCGTTGCGACTGGAGGCGGAAAATTCCTAATAGTGGGGATTGATTACTTCACTAAGTGGATTGAAGCTGAAGCCGTCCCAAATATAACAGAGCCAGCAGTTAGGAAGGTGATCTGGAGAAATATAATAACGAGATACGGCCTGCCGAAAGTGCTAGTCTTTGATCATGGCAGGCAGTTCGACAACGATCCTCTAAGAGCCTGGCTAGAAGGCCATGGTATAGCTGTCGCCTACTCCGCCATTTGCCACCCCCAGACTAACGGGCAGGCCGAAGCGGCAAACAAGCAAATACTTAACGGGCTGAAAAGAATGGTAGACGAGTTGAAAGGCAGGTGGACGGACGAACTTCCAAGTGTGTTATGGTCAATCAGGACCACCAGAAAGGAGTCCACAGGGCAAACTCCTTTTGGCCTGGTCTACGGGGCCGAGGCCCTGTTACCCATAGAAGCACGAATCCCCATCCTCCGATCCCAACAATATGACAGGGCAAGCAATGAGGCTGCGATGACCGAGGCTCTTGATCTAGTTGGCGAGGTAAGACAAGAGGCCTACATCAATATTGCCGCCTATCAGCAACGAATGAGGAAGGTTTACAACAAAAAAGTGAATACAAGGAATTTCCAGGTAGGAGACCTGGTCCTAAGAAAGACACAGGCAGTGGGAAGGTCTAAAGAACATGGCAAGCTAAGCGCTAATTGGGAAGGCCCGTATGAAGTCACCCAGATTATGGGGCCAGGAACTTATAGAATTGCCAACCCTGAAGGGCAAGAGCTATCTGCCCATTGGAACGTGGACACTCTGAAGAAGTACTATGTTTAAGCTTAGGAACTTGAACAATTTTCTTTTTTCAAAATTGGCGGAGGACGGTCAAGATAGAATGTCGACGGCTCCGACCACAAATGTTAAGTTTTTCAAGAAATGAAAAAGTCTCTCAAATCTATACTCGTTGTCTGTTCAAACGAGCATTTCACACACAAACGAGCAGGGGGCAATAGAGGGAGGGCCCTCCTGTTGAAAAACTGAAGGAAAAAATACCCCCCCCAATAAAAACACAAAAGTCCCCCCACCTGCCTCTGGGCAGGCAGGGGGCAGGCCTCCTGGACTTCGACTAGAAGCCAGGGTCAGGCCGGGCCCCACGAGCCAAACCAACAAGGACTGAGGCAACCTCAACCTTGTATAAAAAACGCAAAGTCCCCCCACCTGCCTCTGGGCAGGGAGGGGGGCAGACCCTCTAACTCCAGATCAGGAGTCAGGGTCAGGCCGGGCCCCATGCGCCAAATGAACAAGGACTGAGTCATTCTCAACCTTGTATAAAAACGCAAAATCCCCCCACCTGCCTCTGGGCAGGCAGGGGGCAGACCCACTGAGCTTCGGCAAAAAGTCAGGGTCATGCCAAATCTTGAAATTTAATAAGAAGAGCAAAAATACAACAGAAAAAAAAGCATTCATAAAGATAAAGAAGAATCACAATAGTTTTACAAGACAAATGATAAAGATCCAGTTACAAGAAAATTTGGGTTACATTAGCAGGCAACCGGCCACGTCATGGTCCGACGCGCAAAAGATGGAAAGATAAACGAGGAAGAAGAAGCGTAGGAGGGAAAGGACAAGAACCCTCAAAAGACGACTGCCCTGTATGTTACGCAGCAGGGGCATCCTGGTCAGGGCCAGGGGCCTCCTCAGGTGACTTATTGGCTCTGGCTTCGTTCTTGGCTGCGTAAAGGGCCTGGAAGGTATCCTCATTAAAGTCTGGGAGCATCTCCCTAATAACCTCCATAACGAACTCTAAGGATGAAGAAGCCCCTGAGTTGAAGGCCTTCTCCACCTCCAAGTTAGTATCTTGGATGATATCGTCCTTCTCCTTGAGCCACTTTTCGCTCTGAACCTGTAGCTCACCCCGGGCCTTCTTAAGATCTGAGTCAGCCTTGGTTAGGCGAGTAGCATACTCCCCAAGGCATTCGTCCAGCTCGGCAACCCTTTTCCTGGCCTGCTCCATTTCAACCTCCAGCTCGGCAGCCCTCTTCTTGGCCTGCTCCAGCTCGGCAACCTCTTTCCTAGCTTGCTCCAGCTCAACCTCCTAGATCGCTGCCTCCCTTATCGCTTCTCATCCTGGTCCTTCCAACAGGTGACCTGGCCCCGGGCCTCTTCCAGCTCGTTTTCACGCTTGGACAGCTGAAGCTTCAAATTAGCAATAAGAGCCACATCTCTCTCAATCATCGCTATACGGTCAGGAAGGGAGGACCTGGGGGTAATGTTCAGTTTCTCATCACTCAGGTGGTCAAGGGCCGAGCAGCTCTGCAGAAGCCTGGAAAATTCGGGAGCAGCGTTGGATAAACTGAGCCGCCTGGCTGCTGGAATGGGTCAGAGCCCTGGCAAGCTGGTCCGCCGACGAAGAGTTGGTGTCTGAAAACAAGGTGGAGACATCAACGCTGTCACCAACAGCAAATTTGAACTCGGTATTCCCTCTCTCCGTAAATAGAGTCTATGGAAGAACGGGAATAGGGCGCTTCGCCTGAGGAGTGCTGGCGTCTGCTTCCAGGTCCACCATCTGGTCGGCGTCTACCGGCTCCTTGTTTTTCCTCTTCCTGCCCACCAGGGGATTACTCTCCCCAGTCTCCTCAGAATCAGAGGGTTTCGCCCTCGCAGAGGGATGAGCCCCAGGGGAGGTACCTCCGCGCTTGCTGGCCGGAGAGGGAGTAGCCTCTGAAGCAGCCTCCATCTCTGCTGTTCTGGGGACATGAGTCAAAGCTGGAGGACGTGTAGACGACGACCTGGGAGGAGGGGGAGGGAGCCTCGCCCTGCTGGCCGAAATGCTCTTCACATATTTCATGAGGGTCTGCTTCTTGAAACCGGAAGGGGGGAGGGACGATTATTAGAGACCACGAAGTCCTTGTTCAGGCCAATATCTCTCAGCTGCCTCTTGGACCAGGTGTAAGTAACAAGCTCCACAAAAACCAAAAAACTTCACCAAGTAAGTACGTGATAAGACAAGGGTCAGGAAAAGACAAATATTAACAAGCCCCTGAGCTACCTTCTCCAAGGCCAGGGTTTAACCCCACTGGGGTTAGGTAATCATCATTTGATATAAGATTCGCAGGGTGGAGCCAGATAACAGGGCTGTACACGCCCTTCCCATCCTTGGCAGAAATGAACTGCTTGACCAAGGCATCCTCTTTCTTGTTCAGCTTGACTTCATGAGCTCTCCTCCCAACCCTAGGGTGGTACTCCTAGCGAGTCTCCAGCCGGGTGTGGACGTGGTTTCTGAAATGACGGGGGATCCTCCACCCTTCCGCACTATGAACATACAAGAAATTCTCCTTCCAGTCCTTCAAGCTATTCATGGTTGGCCAGACCAAGGAACAATTCTTTTGCCTGAGGAGGGAAAAGTATCCTGGAGAACTGCCCCCCTCTGCAGAAGCAACCATCTGCAGGCCAACCATGCATCTAAAGGCGTTTATGGAAGGCTCCTCATTAAAAAACAAGCAGGTCCAGGTGTAGGCCACCAGCGACCTGACAGCCACGGCGGTCAGCTGGGCGATGGCCACGTTCATACGCTTGAAGGCCTCCTCGAAAAAAGGGTGAAGAGGGAAGCGCAGGCCAAACTCCAAGCATTTGTGATAAACAACAATGCAACCGTCAGGAGGGTTGCACACAGTGTCCTTTTCCCCAGGGACAATGACTGTGTAGCCTCTCCCAAAATTGTAGAACCTGGCTATGGCCTCAGCGGCATTCTTTTCCAGTATAATCTTCCGGTTCTTAGGAGCAGGGTAGGTTTGTAGGGGACTCCTATACTTGTCCTTATTTAGGTAGTAGATTTTCCCCGGTTTCCTGGGCACGAGGGGGCCGGCAATTGTGAATGGATCGATCTCCAACGCCTCATCATCAAAGTCGACAACGTCGAATGGGGAAGGGTCGGGGGAGTTAGCACCCCCACTATCCTCCGAAGGCGCCCCCTCGGCCACCGTAACTCCCGGCCTGCCAGAGGAGGAGAGAAGGTCAGTGTCAACCCTACCCTCACCCTCCTCTTACCTTTCAGTAGGTGACTCATTAAAGGATAAAACTCGAGCGCGGCGATGAGTCATGGTATTCAGAGAAGCAAGAAAAAAAAAGTGAGTAATGTAAGGACAAGTCAGAGAGTAGGGTTCTAACCTAATCGAAAGTCGCCGGAGGAAGACGTCGGAAAAACTCCTCAGGTTAGAATGCCCGACAGAGAAAAGGAGTGGAGAAGATGGGTTTTATGTGATTCAAAAAGTGTAAAAGGGAGAATGGGGGAGATAGAGGCGCTTTTATAGGAAGAGGAAGACGAAAAGTTCCCTGAGAAAGTCATCCACTCTGACACCCTCCCTACAAAGCCCCCACGTGTCACACTTTTTGAAATCCAACCACCCACCACTTCCCAAGAAAGCCTCGAAAGTACAACGAGTACAACGGGAAATCATTGCGTTACGTCATCCCAGGTGCAATTAAAAAAAAAAACAAACAACACATTAATTAAAAGCCCACCAGATTTTTTCATTAATTAAAGGCCCAAAGGGCCAAAGTTACAAAACATGTGGGATCAAAAGAAAGATTACAAAAGGAGCCTAACAGTTTGGCTCAACCTGCCTGCAAAAGCAGGGTAGGCCTAATCTTCATCAGAGCCTGGGAAGCCGCCCCCGGGGCTATCGCAGCCCCCATCGTCAGATCCCCAGTCCCAGCTACCAGAGTCCTTGAACGGATCGTCAGGACCCTCTTTTTCACTCCCTAGGGCATCTCGACCAGACGAGTAACCCTGACCTTCGCTATCCCCTGAGTCATGGCTGCTCAGGTCCCAGTCTTCACCATACCTGGCCGCCCTGGTGCCTTCAGGGGAGCCATAGTAACCCCCCGGTTTCCTCAACGCAGGGGAAGAAGGGCCCAAGTCTGGGGAAGAAGGACCCGATTCAGGGCAGTCCGGATCAAAATTCTCTGGCTACAGCCAGGGGAAACACCTATGACACCCCTTGTCGGAGCAGCCTCCCACCTGGGTGCAATACTTGGGCCTCGGGTTCGCAGAGGCCTGAGTTTTTTTAGGGCTCTTAACGGCCCTCGAGGAAGACTTCACCCTAGCAACTCGTAGAGGGCGAGAGCGTGTTCGCCTACTGCGACGAATAGCTGAGTGTACCTGCCTGGGGTACCTCAGCCTTCTGCGCCCCCTGTAACGAAGGGCGCTGACGTAAACACCACGACGAAGAATCATGTTTCTCATCCAAGACATTTTTAGAGAAAGGTGATGAAAAGAGGTGTTGAGGAAATTTGCAAAAAGGAAGAGTAAACTCGGGTTTTATACGCAAAGGGTGGGAGCAGGGCATTAAATGATGCCCCAACCACCTCCATGAAGGAGAGCCAACCATTGACTGAGCACGCGGCTCGAAGGGAGCACCTTACGAGAAGTAATCATGAGGGAAAGGCATCCCAACTCTTTGCATACCCAAGCCATTTAAGACATTCCCCTCAGGAATACGCGCGACATTAAATGCGGAAAGAGATTCAGAAAGTCAACCTCCCACCATGCTAAGCATAAGTCGTGCGCCGAGGGGGAACCCCGCTTCCCCCCTGCCGACGAGGGCCAATTGATGGGGGTCGGTTGCCTACCGCGGACCGCCCGTCATACAAGTCCCGGGGCGGTCCAGCCCTAAAGCACCAGGAGGGGCCTGCTTGGCAGGCCAGCCTGCGGAACCCCGTCGGGTGGCCCTAAGGGGCGACTGTGGAGAGCCGCTCTGAGCTCCAAGTAGAAGATTGATCCCTTGCCCATAAGGGTCAGGCCGCAGACAATGTGGTCAATAGGGAACGAGATCCTCCCTGTTTGCCAGGCGCCAGGGTACCCCTCCCTGGCAGACACATACAGGGGGAGGAAGCTAAGCCCTCTCTGATCATGCCTAAGGTAAGAGAGAACGGGTGGACGGGGCGAACCCACGTGTCACTCTCCCATTCTCTCCCTCTTCTCTCTCTCTCTCTTTCTCCTTCTTCTCTTTCTCTCTCATTCCTCTCTCTTAGGGGAACTTATAAATACTCATATATTTCCCACAAGAAAGAGGTTGGATTTTCTCTTTCTAGAATCTCACTCCAAAAATACGCCACCTTACTCCTCACGAGGAAGGTTCATCAAGGCATTTCACGGACTGACTTAGGCATCAGAGAGGGTTCCCTCGGACACCTCCGAGGCCCTGTGTGCTCCCTTTGTGCAGGTGGCAGGCCATCTCCGCCGGAAAGGTCCGATTGTTAGAGTGGGAAGAAAGAGAGGTCGGAAGGCCAAGCAAACATCATCCGAATAATCAAAACCCAGGATTCGAATCCATATCCGGGTCGATTGTTTTCATACCGGAACACATATTTTCCATTTTGGATCGTTTCATGTGTCATTTGGATGATTAGGACGACCCTAACCTTTTGTTTATTCAAGGGGTCGAGACTTGTACACATTTGTCGATAACTTCATGGGAGACCTCCTTCCATCTCCGTCTCACATCCTGACATAGCATGGACCGAGGCCAAAAAATGTGTAATAATAATTTTTGCAACCGATTTAGTAATTTAACATTCATATTCTATATTTTAGTTGGATTTTAGAATCGTGACTTTTGATTAGGGAGACTTGTGACTTGTTTGTTGATATTTACTTATTTTCGTTTTTGTACATATCGTGTTTTCATTTTGTTTGTTTTTAGTTATGGGTCGTAGTTTAGTATTTTGAGCTTACTCGAGGACGAGTAAGAGTTAAGTGTGGGGAGGTTGATAAGTCGCTATTTTACCGGTGTTTGGTCCAATATTTATACTCTTTCTCGGTCGATTTTATTAACCGTTTTGCTATTATTAAGCTATTTTGGGTTTGTTTAGCTTAATAGTCGAGTCTAGCCAAATTAGTATTATTTTAGTAGATTCGTTGGTATTTGGATATTGCTTTGGTTGTTTTGGTATTATAGGTACCGGGACGGGTCGAGAAATGACGATTTGAAGTGAACCGGAAGCATTTGGTCCAATTAAAATAATAACCCAAATCAAACCCAATACCTTGTGCTCAATCACCTTACCCAAACCCATTTCCTAATTCCTACAACCCATACCACTCAAATCAAGGTCAAAGCTTGACCTTGACCCAATCTACATACTCCCTCCACCATCATCGTCGTCCATCATTCCATCATCATCAATCACCATTGTTACTCACTAATTCAATTCCACCAATCTTCACTTTCTAATTCATCTTCTTACCTTCACCATTTCAATCCACATTTCATTATCACTCATCTTCATCTCCAATTCAACTCATCATCAATTTTCGATCACCATTGTTGTCCACCATCAATTCACCTCCATCTCCAATCAATCAATCACCACCAATTTTACACCACTTCAGCCACCACAATAGGTGGTTCGACCACCATCATCCCGGTGTCGACAAGCATTACAGACCACCACGCGCCTCCGTCCCCATCTCCTTTCACTTCTCCGCTCATCTCCGACAGCACCACCACCGGACGTGCGCCGCCCTTGCTCCGTTGAATCGACAACTAACATAAGAAGTCCAACTCTGGAGCACCAGCAGCTCGCCGGCGTCGACGTGCGCAGCCACACCCGGTCGGCCGTGCGTAACCGAGACAGAGAAGAAGCGACCACGCGCAATCGACCGTGCTCAACCAACTCACCGTGCTCTCTCCGTCTTGATTCGATCTTTTTCTGTTGAATTTGGGTGTAACACCCCTAATTTTTATAAATTAAATTCGTATTTGTATTTTTATTTTGTTTACGATCTTACTCGTAATCCTTAATTTTAGTTCTTATTGGACTTACGTTGACTTCGTCTTAAATTCCTAAAATCTTTATTTTTCCTCGAATTTCTATTTTCAACTTGAAACTCGTTAAAACATTTTATTATTTCCTCGAGAAATCATTTTATTAAACTTTCGTCGGATTGTTATCATTTTGCTTTCGAGAAATCAATTTAATTCATTTTCCTTGGAAACTATTTATCCGTCGAGAAAACTCATTTCCTTACAAACAATTATTTTAACTCGAGATTGACTCATCTGATTTCTCGAGTCAACTAATTATTTTTATCAATTTCAAAACCTGACCCAAATAATGTAATTTTACGACAAAATAATATTTTTAGCTCATTTCGCGGTTTGGACCTAATCTTTTTCTAATGCGATTTTTGACCCGATTTCTTCTTGTACCCGTATTTTATTTTATAATTCTTTTTGATGAACTTTCAATATTTATTTAACCCGTATTACAAAATTTTATGAGTTGATCAGTTTTTACAAACTACCTTAATATTTTTTTATCTAACTAATACTTATTCAAATCTTATCATCGTATTAGTCGAAAACTTATCACCTCGACTCATCTCGCTTATCCTATTTCTTCTCCAATATTGACCAAATTAGTTGTTTACACTAGACTTCTACCCTGCAACCAATTGAACGTAACATTTTGTTCCCCAATCCGTTTTATATAATACCAAACTCTTACCTCTCATTCTTCCTACTTTACGTTAAACTCTACCTCCTCCTATTGTTTAGTTACGTTTCTGCTGCTGTTAAATTTCCTCTCTAATCTTCACGTTAAACTCTAATTTCTTCCCTCCAAGTTTCACGTAATCAGCCTCTCATCGTCTTTATTTACTGGCTGATGCGGATACGACGTTGAATCGATGCTAATCTACTACTTCTCCTGCTTCTTCTTGCGGTTGTGACTGCTACACCTGCGTACTGGTGCTGCGGCTGATGCTGAACGGTGCGACTGCTGCTGAGTTGCTATTATGCTCCTGCTATGGAGGTTGCTCTGCTGTTACTGCTACCTGTATGTACTGCTGCTGTTGTTATTGCATGATGTTGCCGGTGTTGTGGATATGTGTTGCTGATCTGTTGTACGCCTTTCGCCTACTTTCCATTGCTAGATAGTCGGTTGCGGGTTCGATGCCAAGTTGGTATTTTGCGGTTCGTCCATTCCTTCTCTTCTCCTATTCTCTTCTTCTTCTTCTTCTTCTTCTTCTTCTTCTTCTTCTTCTTCTTCTTCTTCTTCTTCTTCTTCTTCTTCTTCTTCTTCTTCTTGTCCTTCTTTTTGGTGTCGATGTTGTTGCACGCTGTTACTGTACTACTGTCGCTGTACCACAGTTAAATCATGGTTGCTGCGTGCTCCGCTCTTCCTTGCTTCTCTGTTCCGTTTTTCCACTCTGCGTTGCTGTTGTTGGTTCGGTTCAGCTCTACATTCTTCGTCTTCTTGTTTGTTCTACTTTCTTTTCTTTCATTCGAGCATTAGCCTTATCCCTCCTTCGTTTTCTCTGTTTTACGATGCTGTCGTGACTACTACTGCCGATGTTGTTGTTGTTTGTTAATGCTACTGTGCTGTGGGTTTGACGCTACTGCTGCTCGGCTTTGGAGCCTGTTTCCATCTAATTTCATTCATCGTTTCACTCTTATTCATCCCTTATTCGTTCTCATATCGAGGGTAATTTATTTACTCTTATCCTCGTCACGTTTCCCCTCTTTTTATTAACTTAATTTGGTTCTAATACCATATGTTAATTTATTTTGTAGGTTATTGTACTAGTTCCGACAAAGACGATTATTTTATCAATTTGGATCTCGATGAAGGTAACACATGATGGCATGACTCGGTATTGCATGCATGATATATATGTTCTAGTTGCTTGTAGTATTATTTAAAATCGAATTTTATAAATATGTTTACTATATTATTATGATGATATGTTTCGATCTTCTAAAAATTATTATCGGGCCGAGACTAAAACGTATGAATAAGAATTAATTTCTTAAATTTTTCGTGATTTTTAATTTGAACTATCAAATTGAAAGTTTTACTATTTTTAACGAGGATACAACATGTTTCAGAATCGATTAGTGTTTTTGTACGGTTTATTCCTCATGTTTACAGATCTTATTTTTAAAAAGTTTGAAACAAGACTACTGTTTATTTTAAGTCTATTATACGTCTGTTAAATTTCGTAAATTAAATCCAATTATTTTCGTCACAACAAATCGCTTATGA
This sequence comes from Agrostemma githago, assembly GCA_958450325.1. Lineage (NCBI taxonomy): Eukaryota > Viridiplantae > Streptophyta > Magnoliopsida > Caryophyllales > Caryophyllaceae > Agrostemma > Agrostemma githago. The sequence continues at coordinate 17,290,514 of OY288247.1, read as the reverse complement.
AATTGTGACGGATTAGTTCGCGAATCTGTCAGTTGTTGTAAAACCTAATTCAAAACCTATGATAAACTTTGAATTTAATTTTGGTAATTTACCTGCATTAAATTTAAAGAGTCTAGTTAATTTTTCTAACTGGATTTGTTTTAAAATAAAATTATAAACGTGTTTTATTAAAGACATACTATCTAGTGTCGGATTCTGACAGTTTATAAAACTACGAATAAAAACCCCTGTTAAGTTAGGAATTTCGATTTTCTCCAGAAACAAAAGTTGTAGTTAAGCTTTTAAAGTTTTCAACCTCACTAATCTTATATCGTTTTGATTTTTAACGATTTATTTATGAATTTTATAGTAAGACAATGCAAATCTTAAAAATCTGTAAATTTGCAATTTATTACTTTTAATTACTTAAACTCCAACCTTTTGAGAAATAATTATGATTTTTACTTTCTTTGACTTTTAATCAATAATTATACATTTATCTAATAAATATAATGTTTATGTCTCACGGCCTAATATTAAATATTTTATATAACTCATATGTTAAACGATTTCTAATTATAATAACACCTATTTTGGAAAGTTACTATTTGAAGAAAGTTTCTATCTTTGAAAAGTTACTATTTTGGGAATATTTAAGATATCTTCGGATAAAATACTTATAATGGTTTGAATGTGGAATAATGTTCGAAATGAGAAGTTACAGTATATAAGTCTAGGATATGTTGGTTGTTACCATCAGCTATATGGTCAGTGTATCTGCGTCAGGGATACATTGATTGTCGAACTGGGTATCGTTTATGCTCAGGAGTCATGCGCATGTACTTAGGCTAGGACCTCGCTGAACGTAGTTCTATTATAGTTTGAGTTGTCTGGTGAGAGGGCTTAGGAGTCGCTTCGTGGGCATTGAGTTCCTTAACCAGTGAGGCTTAGGGGTCGCTTCGTGAGCACTAAGTTACACTTCGGTGTTGTTTTGACATATCTTTAGTAGTAAAAGCTGTACTTATCATCGGTTTTAAATTTCATCATTCGTTTTGACGCCGTCAGGCTGCTGAATTGTTTTTTGGCTTTGAATTTATTTTGATATATATAATGTTTTGAGTTTTAATCTATTTTCGTATATTATGCTTCTATTGTGTAAATATTATGTATTATGGCTGGGAGAACTGCCTGAGTTACTCCCCACTGAATTGTGGCTGTTATGTTTATAACATGACAGGTATTCTGTGTTCCGGGGTTTGGTGTGCGCTAGCGAGTGACATGGATCCTACTCTGCTTTAATTATGTTTTTTTATGGATTTTTAAACCCATTTGAAAGATTTTTATTTTTAGCCATTTTGTAAAAAGTGACATTTGTATTGACTGACCGTTCTTTTTCTAAAGTATAGAACATCAGTGTGTTTTAATCCCAAATCCACAGTGTTTCCGCCACTGTATTGCGTTAGAATTTATAGGGGATTACATTGGGTGTTTTAATATCGAGTCAAAAGACGATTTAACCCTTTACTGTAGTCCTTCTGTTTCATTTAAGTGAGGGGCTTTTTTGTCTTTCACTTTATTTTATTTGGATATTTAAAGGGCTAAACCCTCATTTTTGGAAAGAAGGCTGATTTTTGTTAGGGATATAGATAGAGTAATAGTAGCAGAGTAAGCAGTAGAAGAGTAGAACGCAGCCATTGAGCTCTCCATTAGTTTTACTTTGTTTAGTTTAAGAAATTTAATTTTTGGGTTAAAGACTTAATCTTTATGCATTAGTTTCTTCTCCAATCAATTTCTCTTCCATTTTTGGTACAATTCTTTTCTCTCATTTTATTTATAGTTTATCTTTATGTTTTGGGTTTGTGTTTAATTTATTGTTAACTAGCTCAAAACTTAGGATTCCGTCTTACGAACCCGGGGGGAGATAAACGGGGTAATTAGTTGTTTCACGAACCCGGGAGGGAGGTGACTGACCTGATTGCGCCTTGTCTTTGTCCGAGAACCCGACTTTCTCGATTCTTGGCATTCGTTAGCATGATTTGAATAAGTCGCGGGTGACATCGTTCCTTAGTACTTTTTCTTATTTGATTATATCATTTCATCTCTTTGTTTCTTTAGTTTTCTAGTTCTTTATCTTGTTTTAGAATATTAGTTTCTTTATGCATTTATTAGTTAGTCTATCTAGTTTAATCTCACTCTTATCATTCAATTCACGTAGCTAATTTGTAATCCGAGACCGAACTAGTACTCATTCCCGATCTCTCTGAGGATTCGACCCGACTTACCCTTGCTATTCTAGTTTAGGTTAGTTGGTTTATTTGATGACTAGATTGACGACAAATTCGACTATCAATTGCTCAGATTCTTCATCCATTTGAGATTCTCATTCATTATCTGAAATCTTATTTTGATTAACAACATCGTCATTTAAAGAATCTGAGCTAGAACTTGAACTAGACATTTTTGTTTGTCATATACAGTATGTGATTGTTATATTGGGTTTGATATCTATTACATAACTGATGATATATATATATATATATATATATATATATATATATATATATATATATATATATATATATATATATATATATATATATATATATATATATATATATATATATATAGAAATCCAACTTTTTTTTAAATTTTGAATACAACGATTATTTTTAAAATTTGAATCTAACGACTATTTTTTAAACCAGATCCCAACTTCTATTTTTCCCCTTCTTCTATAAATAGAATTCAAATCTAGCTTTTATTCAAAATACACATTTCATAATAAAATTGCATTTATTTCCAACTCCTCAAAAAATGTCTAAAGCCATGACTAGGGATGACAATGGACCTGATTTGCGTGGATCCAGATCCAGATCCGCATCCCAATAAGTGGATCCAGATCCGATGGATCCCAAATGTGCAGATCCAGATCCGTCGGATCTGGACCGAATCCGGATAATCCGCGGATCCAATTTCTAACTTAATTAAAATTTCAAATTCTTCCATCTTTTTTATTAACAAGAATTGTGACCATATTAAATTTTCATAATCTTACAAATAAAATTAAATGGAAAGATTCATAATCAAAGTTCAAGAAACTAAAGAAAAAGTCTTAGAATTAACAAAAAACGCAAATTAAAGTTTCGCCAAATCAATTTACATAGTTTACGAATTACAAAATAAGACATGTGAGCGCTTAATGTAGTAGTGAAACTTATGTTCCTTCTTTGTTTAATTGGAGAGAGGAGAAGAGATTATGAGGAGAGTAATAGTATTAGTATAAGGAAGCAGACTACTTTGTTTTTACACCACGGCCCAACACTCCCAACAATATCTATTTTTTTTTTCAAAACGTGCTTGCGGATCGGATCCGGATCTGCTTAACAAGATCCAAATATAGATCCGTTTAAAAATAGCGGATCCGGATCCGATCCATATCCAACGAATCTGAAATTTTATTATCCATATCCGATCCGTGCGGCCCAGATCTTGCGGATCTGGACCGAATCCAGGATCCGTTGCCATCCCTAGCCAGGACAAGTGTCAAATGTGTTAGAGACTACCAATTCAAAATCGATCGAATTATTTCTAAAACTCGTATGTTATTTGATCGTTTGATAAACATTGTAGTACCTGAAACCATATGAGGTTAGATACGAAAGGAACCATCATTATCTACTACAAATAGAATTCTTACCAATTATACTGTCCTTGTTTCATTCTCAGTTCTCTCTGAAGTTGTTTCAAAAGGTATGTGTTATATTTTTTTTAAAAAAATGAATGTTTATTGTGATTTTTACTCAACTATTTATTATTTTGTTTAGAAACCGTACGTATTAAATATGATGAACTCGAACATTTCATGAGTGATGTGGTTGAATTATTCAAGCGACTTATAACTGTTTTCCAATGATGATTTTTTATTGAACTTTGTGTTACTGGAGGAAGGTTGTTCCTTCCACAAGAAGAGCTTAATTTGATCGATATATGTTGCGATTATATGGAAGATGTATCACCAGTCGGCTCTACTTCCGAAGATGATTAAGTTTGTTTTTGTTATTGTTGTTATGGTGTTAATCTTACTGTTTATTGTTTAAGGTTTAATATTAATGTTTAATGTCGGTTCTACGGAGTATTAGAAATGGTTTAATGTTGTACTAGTATAGACCCCGTGCATATGCGCGGTGTTAGATTTAATCTGACCCAAGACTAAAACTTCATACTAAATTAATTGGTACTAAACTGTAATAAGCTGTAGCGGAAGCGTACTTGATAATACTGATAGATTATCTTACGTCGGTCTTCTGGGTTAGGTCTTCTAACAGACACACTCGCCTTTTGGGTTTCTCCATATCGATGGGATATATGTGAGATAGTGTGCTGTCAGGGACCATAACCCTGACTATATATAGGGAGGGGTGGTTAAATCCTGATGACCTATATCAGTCGCCTTTAGTAGACAAGCCCATCATATATCCCATAAAGCCCTAATGGTTCTCTACACTATTATAATATCCGACCCATACTTTATAAGACGTAAATAAGCCTGTGTTATTTGTATTAAGATGGATCACGTATTTGGGCTCAACTTAATGATAGCTAATAAATACAACAGGTCCAAATAATGTTGTCCACATATATCGTATTAGACTCATAATTCTTACAATCTCCCACTTGGGTCATATACTAGCATATGTAGCACACTGAAAATTGTATCCATTATAACCGTATGAGATCAATAGTGCTATCAAACATTCTAACCGTCTTATGCAATTCGGTCCATTAATCATATGTACATAGAACAAAGCGGCCTTTGCCACAGTTTGTCGTAACAGGACCCATCAATGATCACATACGCAAACATGACTAACGACATGAATCTAGTATAGGAGTGTAGCATGGAAATAGCAATCGAATGTGATCCAAATATGCATATTTCCAACTGGTCCACCTTAAACCTTAGTGAGATCAACGAAATAAAACAGAGTGAAACTGAAAACTGTAAACCTTATTTCTGCAGAACTGAATAACCGTATACCATAATGTGTCTAATGTGACAAACTCCCACTTAATCTGAATATCTTTAGAACCAAAAACACCCATTTGAGCAATATGCTCAAGAAAGACCGTGAGTGGTAATTCCTTAATAAGCGGATCCGCGAAAATGGAGTTTGTTCAAACATATCTTAGACGCCTTTCACTCTGAATTGTTTCTATAACAACACATCACTTACATTGTTATTTGAAACTATAACATCATTTTGTCACAAATAACTTAAATGGTCTTTCAATACCGAACTTAGCTTGAAGCCTTGTGACAAATAAGCATGATCAAATAGGAGTCGAAATACCGAATGATCTCAACCTAAATCGATCTCCTTTATATGATAACATTGTTTTGCTCCAAATATAAATGACAGACAATATTTGGCTGCCCGTAGTGGATCTCAATATCCTACTGATTTCCCTTAATATTTGTCAATTAAACTATATAATGTACACAATTTCCAAATATGTACAAAATAAGTTCAATTATACTTTATTACTCAAACACATGAAAAATTTCTGAAATACATGGATTTAAGTAAACTGTACTTTCTGGATATGAACATTTCTTTAAGGACATTAATGAAACTGCATTGGTCCCATTTGCTGAAAGGGTATAAAACTTGATATATTTTCATAATCCCACTGAATCTTGAGTATCTACAATCATGTACCACATTCATACAAAACCAAATGAGATGGTATCATGGCAGATCGATGTACTCTTTGACAGAAAGCCTTATTTGAGTTTTCATTGGATGATTATTAACCTTAATTTGCAGAAACTTTACTTTGAATCTATCGAGTCAAGATTTTCAGTATCTGCAATAATGAGTTTGTCAATGTCTCCATTGAAAAACTTGTCTTTACCATTCATCCAATGTAACTCCATATAAAACCGGATATGCCAACTGTCTTTATAGCCATTAATGACAAGACGAACCTTATTGTCTCATTACCGAATAAGTCTGTATTGGTAACAAAGAACCTTTTGAAACCAATATGCTTTTTAGGTAATGAAACAATTCCAAAGTGTCTATCAGTCAAATGACTTAATATTTTATTGATGACATATATAAATTCACATGTATTAGTTAGAACTTTTAATGATTCGGTAAGATGCTGAATGAATATTTTTCTATCGTTTCATCATCTAACTATTACTACTCTGGAATGTATACAATATATAAATCTGTTATTACATTGCAATATGTCAGTCCTGACGTGAAAACAATGTAATCCTCTGAAACTGCATTCATTCTTCCCTTAGTGAATTTCTCTAATAACAATTGTTTTTGAGGTATTTAAGTTTGTTTTACTAGAATGATCTTGCGATCCTTTATGATGAGACGTAGGATCATGTCCATAAGTCCCCTTTCTTCCCCCCCAAACCCAATAACCTCAATGAACCCATATTATCTGTCTTAAAGTAACTTGCATGTGGGATCATTACTTTATACATTACCCTTAATCCTTATAAAATTATACAATAAAATAATTATTGATTATCCTTAAATCCAACTATATTACCTTAAAAAACATTCTTAATTAGTTGGACATACCTTAAGTGTAAATAATTTACACTATAATCAATCAATCAATCAATAGTATTGTTGTAATTTTATCCAAAACAAACAAGCTGCAATTCTATAATTACTTCTAGAGTTATTTGGAAAAGAGTGTGAATAATCGTACTCCTACCAAGCCCCAAAATCTTACTTTGTTCACATAATACACCATAGATATTTAAACTTCATATGGTGCAATATTTAATGTAAGATCAAACTTCTCTAGAAATGATCCGAAATAACCTTGACACTATTATCCTGAATAGTCCATTTGTCAAAGTGTTTCCACTTATAATCGACATGACATCTTTAATCCTGTACCGAGAATATATCTCAGTCAAATATGTGATAAAACGTCTAGGAACTTGAAGCTTCTCAAGATCGAGATATAAATATCATACATAATTTTGTCTAAAAATTAATATAGTGATGTGAACTAATACAACTGAAAACATAAAATAGTTCACATATCCTTATATATCAATTACAAGACATCCAAAATTCTTTTGATATCTATTTTCTCTTTTCGTCTTTATTCCCCTTCAATATGAGAATCCGAAGTAGAATGGTCAATAATTTCATTTTGACACAACTTTAATAATCCTTTTAATGTGTCATACCGAAAAGAAATTATTGTTCTCAAATTCTTTATATTCACTGGAGTTTTAATGCAAGTCTTTAAATAATATTTCAATCTAAGCTATATAAAATTATCAAAAATGACAACTTTACCATTATTTGAATTAGGAAAATACAAAATCAATTATTTCTCAATGGACAAAGAACCAAATTTGACCAAACGAAAGAAATAGCAAGCAGTGCTGAGATTGGTTACATATTAGATAACCCCTCCCCCTCCCACGATTGGTTACATATTTAGACTTTAATTACAAGTAGACTTATTTGTCTCCCTGGGGAATCGATCCTGACTTCCCTAGCTATATTTAAGTTGGATCGTAGTCGGTTATCTTTGATAGGTGTATTTGATCAAAGATAACCAACTACGGTCCAACTAAAATATAGCTAGGGAAGTGAGGATCGATTCCTCAGGGAGCTAGACAAATAAATCTACTTGCAATTAAAGTCTAACCATGTAACCAATCAGGGGGATTTTGTTTGTGTTTATCTAATCTAAAAGTACTGAAGGAAGAGGAGTAAAAAGAAAAATAACTAAAATAGATAAGATAAATAAGGATGAATAAATATAGAGAGAAAACTAGGATTGTCGGTTCACCACGAATTTCATATGGTCACGGTCTAGGTCACAGGTCTATCGCAAATATTAGTCTAAGGCCAAGGGTAGTGTAAAGGTCCTTCCGGTCCGCTATTCACCCTAGCATGCGTTTAAAGGCTTCCGATATTATTATGGCATACCAATGTGTTGTAGCAGGTCTAACTTTTACCATGCTTTCGATCTTAGGTTCAAGTTTACCTAATCAATTAAATCAATCAATCACAATTAATTGCTATAAAGATGATAACTAGATTAATAATAACTAATAGATCTAAAGAAAAATAAGCATAAGCGAATGAATAAGATTAAGAAAGAAAGAATTAAGAATTAAACGAAGAAAAAAGAGAGAATTAGATTACCAAGTTTAAGGAAGAGTAATAAAAGAGTTTAGAAATTCTAGATCTAAAAGTTGAGGGTAGAGAGAAATCTAAAGAGTAGTCTAAAGAAAATTAAAAACATAAAAGAAGAGATATTGAATTCTAGTATAATAGTTTCTTAAATACTATGGACATGACATAGGTCCACCCCGACGCGGCCACGCGCGGGTTTTGGGGAGGCAAATGAATCTCCATATGAAACAGATCGAATGGAAATTTAAATCGAAGTGCAGTCGTCACCGAACTTTGTGGGAGTTCAGACCCGTTCGAACCCACTCTCTGTCGTAGTGGGCCGTGTACAAAATATGGCCCATTTCCGATGTCAGAGTTTACTGGATTCGTCCCTTAGCATTTGATACCGATACCGACATTATCGGATATCGTGTATTGAATGACTCTCGTGCGCCAACGGTTTCGGGCATCCGGAAACCGAGGTTCTGAGTAAGGGGTGAGGGTACGTGTTGGGAAGCCCACGAAGGACACCCAACCCCGCCCGCACTAGCGGCCTCTACTAAGATCTCGAATGACTTTTGAATATGCGCGTTAGTTAAACGGGAAAATGTTATGCAAAGATTATTTTCCCTAAGCATGTGAATGTAATTGAAAGGGTTTCTACGTCAATTTAATGCAATTTGATTCTAACGTCAAAGTTGAATTTTAGCATGTGGGTTCATTTTAGTACGATAAAATAAACAACCAAAATTGACAAAAGAAACAACAAACGGTTAGCAACGGTATAACGATATTAACGGTTTGTGCAAACATTGAATTGTGTAGAATGATGCAAGTGAGTTAATGCATGGTTTTGAAAAGGATGTTTCACGTGATTAATTAGGCACGTGTTGACCTAAGTCACAAAAAAATGGTTAACGAGACCCGAATGCTATTGTAGGACTCACGGTTTAACGTTATAAAGGGCCACTCGACCGAGTCATTGTGGGACTCGACCGAGTGGACCTCTGAAAAAGGTTCTGTCCGGATTTCATGACCCTACTCGACCGAGTTATTGACCAACTCGACCGAGTACGTTGCTACTCGACCGAGTCACTGTGAGACTCGACCGAGTGGAGGTCGTAAAGACATTCTGTTTCAGTTTTTGTGATGTCACTCGATCGAGTGGCGTAGGCACTCGATCGAGTGGCACCTGTACGAACCAGGTTCGTTTGCAATTTTGTTGTCGATTTCGAAATTGCTTTTGATTTTGGCGATTTGATGAATTGGGCACAAATATTGTGGAATTTATACTCAATTCGGAAATTGCATACTCGTTGTATCTCATATTCGATTATTGAATCGATATGGGATAGTAGAGTGAAAATAAGAGAAAATTGAGTTAAGTCGTCTTAAACTAACTATCGCGACATGAATAGATTTTCTCCGCGTTTAATAATGTCGGGATTCTAGCAAATCGTATGACTATTATTTTTGCATCAACGAAAAAATCGCATTAGTTAATTAAATTGACTAGATCGTTAGATTCGACATCCAATTATGGAATTGGTATCGACTCTAACGGATCGACACTTTGCTTGAAGTGAAAGACTTGATCCCCTCGGCTTTTCCAACATCGAAATAAATCCCTAGAGATCGTGATGTCGGATCCGCGTCAATGGGTTTCGACCCTTATTAAAATAGAATGCTTGTTTTTGAAGATCGATATGAATATGTGATGCAAACGAAAATAAACGAATTATTGTTTGGGTTGACTCGCTTCAATAATCAAGCGATCGGCGTGATGGGATAAGCGACCGGCAACGCTGTGTGCAGTACACTTGTATATTCGGGTTTTCTTATCCCACCATCACTCACGCTCGACACAAATTCACGAGTATTTTAATGTTTTATAATACTAGTGATATTAGCGATATTACAGATGCGATAAAAGAATAAAAAAACGAGATTACGACGATGACGATAAACGACACGACGCGAGAAAGAAAAGAGAAGAGAGAAGAGCGGGAATTGGCACCCTCAACCTACATGTTCTTGTCTCGGATAGTACTCTTAGTCGTGGCTTTAACACGGGAGTTTCGAGGTTTATGGAGGTTGAGTTGTGGTGGTTAGGGTGTTGAATTCCTAAAGCTAGGTTTAGGGTTTCGATTCCTAGGCTAGGGATAGGGTTTGCTTGGTGTAGAGTTGAATTAGGATTTTGAGATGTGTAAAGTTTAGGGTTGCAAAAGGTTGAAAAAAGATTAGGGTTTGTAAAATTGTGTAAAAGTTGTGAAATTGTGTGTGCATTGGGTTGCTTATATAGGCAAAGTCTAGGCACTCGGCTAGGGTTACTCGACCGAGTAAGTGACTGAATCTGTCGAGTGGCCCAGTGCGTCAGCCGTCGGGCTTGAAATAGGCCTACTCGATCGAGTGGCCCAGCTGTGTCGCGCGGGTCTATTGTTTTGGACCGTGACCTGGGTTGTTGATGAGTTTGTGTTTGATTTGGACTTTTGATGTTGTGAAAGGCTGTTTTGTGTGTCTCGGAACGACTTTGACCGAGGTTTGACCCAATCGTTAAAAAGTCAGTTTTATTTCTGGTGTCGGTTTTGGCCCAAATTAGTCTTGTTTGACTCGGAACGGTCCGCTGGGCCTGATTTTGAGGTCAGTTTCGTGAGATTTGTACTCCGTAAGTGCATTAGCCAGCAACTAATGGTTTTGAGCCCATATCCGAGCGCGTAGAAACACGTTAGCGTCCGATCATCATCGGGTGTTTTTTGGGAAACTACCATAGACACCTGGCAGTCAAAATGTGGGTGTCTACAGAGCCCCTACTCTGACTGAGGCTTGGACTAGGCGAGAGTCAGAGTAGCCACCAGGCCAATCGGGGATTGAAACCAGGCGGACTTCCGGTCTGGTCGTTTATAGTCCATTAGACCCGCGTGAAGGGCTCGCCAGCCTTAAGCTAGAAGTCATACCTGAGCTGATGACGATAACTCCGTGGGGAATTGGACTTGTCGCATAAGTCCTGGGTACGCCTGTATGTAGGCCCATCCCGTGAAATGCCGCCGTTGGCTTCCGCTGGAGAGATATAGTGGGTTGTACGTCCCTGTTTGAGTCGTACCTGTATAAGTTACATAAAATCCGTATGCAACACGTAGGTAGAAAAATGACTCGCGCTGGGGAAAATGATTTTTGAATTTTTGAAAACTTTTGAAATTTTGAAACCTTGAGATTTTTGGAATTTGGAAACTTTGAGATTTTTTAGACTCCTAACAAGAATTAGGAAAGTTCGGGATGGATATTTCCGTGCTAGTATCGAGACTAGGCTTGTGGGTTGATTCCAATTAGGATTAGGAAACTATGGTGTAAGGAGAGATATGGATAGAGGGTGTAAGGTTGATTGCTATATATAGCCTCTCTTATCATTGATTTTCCTCACAATCCCATTACAATTCACTCCCTTCTTAGAAAGAAAACCTTTTCAATCCTTTCAAGAGACTAGCCATGGGAATTGATAGATTAACTGTGATGCTGCAAGAATGGTCTCGACGCTTCAGGGTCACAGATAGGGTAGCTCTCAACCAGACGGGTATAACTCAGCTGTACCCATTCCGTCAGAAGGTGGTTGATTGTTATTTCTTGGATGCGTGCTTGGCTTACTGGGACGACATATATCATGTCTTTGCCTTTCCTCGAGGCGAAGTTTGCCCTTTACCTGAGGAGATTGCAGCTATAGGAGGATGGAACCCGATACTCCGTCCCGCTGTCCCGTACTCGATCTATGACCCAAGGAGGAAGTTTCGAGAATTTCTAGGGCTCTCTCACAATGAGGTATCCCGTATGATGGAGGGTGCGTGACAATATTTCTCTGATCGACTTGGCTGAGAAATTTATGAATCCTCTTGATGTTCGGGTCAGACCGGCTTACAACCGTAGGGCTTTTTCTTTCTGCATGCTCCATGTTTATGCTTTCGAGGGTCACATAGATTTGCTATCCTGCATGGGAAACACCCGTCTTTTGACCGTAGTGGACTTGATGGAGACTGAACACAGCCCGGCTTGGCTGATCACGGGCGAGATTATCCAAGGATTGGACAACCGCAAAAGGGACTCATCAATTCGTCTTACCGGGAGCACCCGATTGCTGCAAGTATGTCGGATTTTTATTATTTTTCCAATTTCTCGACTTTTTGATTTTTTGATTTTTTTTTTCGCGGGTTGCCTGCTGCAGTGGGCACTAGATCGAGTCACCCTGGCACTCGACCGAGTGCCCTCGTAGAAACCTCATGATCTGCTCTCAGAGGTACCACTCGATCGAGTCACCCTGTCACTCGATCGAGTGCCCTCGTAAAAGCCCTCTGTTTGTGTTCAGGGGTACCACTCGATCGAGTGTCCCAGGCACTCGACCGTGTGGCCTTAGGCAGACGCCTATTTTGCCTTAAAAACTCATGTTTTTGTTTCCTTTTGCAGATTTGGCTATATGAGAGGTTATCAGTGATTGATCCTCCCCTGATGCGAGCAACTATCGTCATAACCAGTTGATGACGAGGAGGCGGGCCATTGACTTTTCTCGTCAGATTACCCAGAAATATTGGGACGAGGTATTGTCATTCCATGGTGGTCCGTTAATTCGATGGGTAGTTCTGTGGTGGCCCATCTATCTTTGGAGTGGCTTGGACCCGAGGGACAGAGCCCGCTATCAGGTGATCCTATCTTTCAGACAGACGGTTCATCTCTACCAAGATCGCATACTAAGGCCGTATGGATGGACCCAGCGAATCCCTGAAGTCGAAGCAGTTGTGAGTGACCCTACCCAACTGACTGATGTGATGTGCGATACATGGATGCAAAGATGGTACACCCGGCATACCTGGTCCATCACCAAATCTCGCCACTCGATCTGGGTTTCGGACACTTACTCGAAGTGGACCAAAGCAGGTGATGCTAAAGCCCGAGCTGCTTTGAAGGTTGATGAAGCTTTCGACCTGCTGCGATGGGAGCAAGCTGACAACAGGGGCTTTTTTGACAAAGGAGGTTCCACTTGTGATTCGGGAACGCTCGCCACCACCTCGAAGACCTCAGGCTCCACGCGACCCGAAGGACAAGGGGAAGGGGAAAATGCCCGGATATTAGTCTCCATTATTATTATTTGAATATTATTATTATTTTTTGGGTGTGATTTTTTTGTGGTTTGCCGTTTTTTTTTGTAATTCCCGAGTTTATCAGTTTAATAAAGACGTATTAAAGAATACCGTTCCCGTCTTTTCGTTTATTGCAATGGTTTTACCCTTTTGAGGGGTTGCCTACGTATCCACGATTAGCGGAATCAAACCAAACGTAATTCAAAATTGATTTGATTGATTTTTTGCAATTTTCGAAATACATCAAGATTATTAATTCGAGATGTGCGACAGTAGAATAATTAATTCTAACTTATTGACTTGTCTATAATTTTTGAAATTTTATAAAAAGACAAATTTTTATAATTTTTTTTGCAAATGACATTGAGATGGGGTTTATGGGTAGTAGCGCTTCAGCTGGTCCAAATTGGTTGGGTTGACAAATTCGTTCCCGTCCAAGTCTGTCAGCATCACCGCTCCTCCTGATAGGACCTTCTTGACTAAGTATGGCCCAGCCTAATTAGGTTTGAATTTACTCCTTGGGTCAACCGGTAGTAAGGCACGAACCGATTTTAGGACCAGATCCCCTTCTTTGATGTTTCTGGGCCTAACCCTTTTGTTGAAAGCCTGTTGGATCCTCTTTTGATATATTTGGATATTGATGAGGGCCCGTGATCGCCGTTCGTCTAGAAGGACTAGCGAATCGTATCGGGCTTGGACCCAATCTGCATCAGGTACTTGGCTTTCAAGTAAAATCCTGAGGGATGATACTTCTAGCTCGACCGGTTGGACCGCTTCCATTCCGTATGTCAAGTAATACGGGGTTGCTCCGGTTGCGGTGTGGATTGAGGTTCGATATCCCCATAGGGCAAAGGGTATTTTGTCGGGCCAGTCCCGGTAATTCTCAGCCATCTTTTTAAGTATGGTGACAATTGTTTTATTGGCCGCCTCTACCGCTCCATTTGTTTGAGGTCGGTAAGGCGAAGATGTATGCCTTTGAATTTTATATTTTGGCAGCAATGCGGCAGTTTCAGCTTGAAAGTGGGTCCCGTATCGGCATATGATCTTGTTCTGGATAAATTTGGCCACGTGCTTGGCGTTCAAGACACGGTATGACTCAGCTTCGACCCATTTGGTGAAGTAGTCGATGGCCACCAAAATGAAGCAATGACCTCTCGTCCCGGAAGGGTGCACCTTTCCAATTATATTAATACCCCATGTCGAAAATGGCCATGGTGATGTCATGGTATATAACAGGGAAGATGGCATATGCTACACATTAGCAAAGATCTGACAATTATGGCAGTGCTTGACATATAACTGACAGTCCGTTTCCATGGTATTCCAATAATACCCGAGCCTCATGATTTTTCGGGCTAGCATATGGGCGTTCATATGCGGGCCATTTTCACCATCGTGTACTTCGGCCATAACCTTTTCGGCCTGTGCTTTATCGATACATAAGAGAAGAGCTCCATGTGCCGTCTTTTTGTATAACTGCCCGTCATCCGTGCGAACAAATTGGGTTGCCAATCTTCGCAGGGCTTTCTTGGCCTGATTTTCAGTTCCCGAGGGATACTCTCCCATTGTCAAGTAGGTTAAGACCGACTGATACCATGGTTCCGGATCGGTTAGCTCGATGTCTTGGATGGCGTGTACATACGCCGGCTCGGACCTTCTTTCGACACAGATTGGCATGCTGGCCAGGTGATCCGGGATGTTCAGTAGAGACGCTAATTTGGAAAGTGCATCTGCGAATTGATTTTCTTCTCGGGGCGGATAAATGTATTCTACCTTTTGGAATTGTTTCTCTAGAACCCTTACCCGTGCTTGGTAAGCCACGAGATTGGCGTTCCGAGTTTTCCATTTTTGGAGCGCTTGATTGATGACCAGCGATGAGTCACCATGGACCCGGAGGTTTGTTACCCCTAAATCAACGGCGGCTTGCAACCCGTGAATGCATGCTTCGTATTCGGCGGCGTTATTGGTCACGTCAAAGTGCAATTTGATGGATAAGGGAGTGTGTTCCCCTCGTGGTGAGATTAGCAGAACCCCGACCCCGAATCCTCGGAAGTTGGATGCCCCATCAAAGTACAAATTCCATGTTTCGGTGTCAGTATGGAATATGTCTTCATGGGGAAAGGCCCAAGTATCGATGTGGCCCTGTTCGGATATTAGGCTATCGGCGAGGAACTCTGCCACTACCCGGCCTTTGATGGCTTTTAATGGTACAAACTTGAGGTCGAACTCAGATAACATTAAAGTCCATCTGGACATTCTGCCATTAAGGATGGGCTTCTCGAATAGGTACTTGATAGGGTCCATTTTGGACAGAACATGTACCTCATGGCTCAGCATGCAGTGTCGGAGCTTCTTAGTGGCCCAAACCAATGCTAGACACGTTTTCTCGAGCGTCGTATACTTGCATTCGTATTCGAGGAACTTTTTACTGATGTAGTAAATAGCCCGTTCTTCTGAATCGACTGTCTGGGCCAGCATAGCCCCCATGGCTGTCTCGGTCGTTATTTGGTATAACAACAAAGGCAAACCGGGTTGAGGTGGCATTAATACCGGCGGTGCAGACAGAATCTCCTTGATTTTGTCGAAAGCCGCTTGACATTTGTCGTCCCACAGTACCCGTTCCCCTATCTTCAGTTTCTTGAAAATGGGCTCACATACCATGGTTAATTTTGAAATGAACCGGCTGATGTAATGGACATTCCCGAGAAACCCCCGTATTTCTTTTTCGGTCTTGGGTGGCTGCATCTCGGTGATGGCTTTGATTTTAGCTGGGTCGACCTCGATGCCGCGTTGGCTAACGATATGGCCTAGTAATTTGCCCGATGTTAGCCCGAAACTGCATTTTTGAGGGTTTAGCCTCATGTTGTATTTGCGTAGTCGGGTAAAATTTTTTCTTAGGGCCGCAATGTGCCCACTTCGATCTTTGGACTTAACGATCATATCGTCCACATAGACCTCCACTTCTTTGTGCATCATGTCATGTAGTAAAGTAGTGGCGGTCCGCTGATAAGTGGCCCCAGTGTTGATAAGCCCAAATGGCATGACGGTGTAACAGTAAGTACCCCAAGGTGTAATGAAGGTGGTCTTACTCATATCCTCCTCTGCCATTTTAATCTGATTGTATCCGGCGTACCCGTCCATGAATGACAGAAGGGCATGATCGGCGGTGTTATCCACCAGTATGTCGATGTGTGGTAACGGGAAATCATCTTTTGAGCTGGCCTTGTTAAGGTCCCGGAAGTCCACGCATACCCGCACCTTTCCGTCCTTCTTGGGCACCGGCGCGATGTTTGCAACCCAGTCTGGATATTCAGACACTTGTATAAAGCCCGCTTTGAATTGTTTGTCTACTTCCTCTTTGACCTTGAGAGACCATTCGGGCTTCATCCTTCGGAGTTTCTGTTTTACCGGCTTGCATCCATCTTTGATGGGTATACGGTGTTCCGCTATTTCCCGGTCTATACCCGGCATGTCCTTGTAGGACCTTGCAAAGACGTCTTTGATTTCCTGGAGGAGGTTTGTGAATTGTTTTCTCTCTTCGGGATCTAAGGATAGGCCCAACTTAAGCATCTGGGGCTCTAAAGTGGTTCCCGCATTGATGGACTCGGTTTCTTCGATTACTGGATCTCGGGACTCCCTTTGTTCGAGCTGCTCGATCAGATGTGGAGGTAGAGGTTCCTGTTCGTCGGGCTTCTCAATGTCATTGCATATAAAATCTTTGAAATTGAGAAAATTTTGGAAATAAGACAAGTTGTAAGCAGAATGGTTTTCGTTATTATTATTAATAGTAAATTTTGTGAAGAGCTCAAAAAGAGCGGCCATCTGATCGTTGGTCAGTTGCGGGATAGGGAGAGGTCTTGGGACAGGCCCCGAGACCTTAGTGGAAAGGAGAAGAGGGGTTACAGACTCAACTCTAGCACCAGACCCTTTAGACTAGGACTCAGACTCAGAATCAGACTCAGAGACTCAGACTCGGTATCCAGCATGTCTCCCTCGCCGGTGGTCAGCTTGTAGGTCCGTCCTTGGCCATCAGTCCACTTGATGGTCTTTCTCCAGGCCTTTTTTCTTGTATCTGCACCAACTTCGGTGATCAGCTTTGTTGGGTCGAACCGATCGCTGCGGAGGATCAGGTTCACCAAGTCGTCCTTTGGAACCGGGACGACTTTGTACTCTCCAAATAAGAGCCCCAACACGGGCTCGGCGTTGTTTTCCCCTTCCTTGGACTCGGTTTGAACGAGGGTAAATATATCATCGGGGATGAAATTGCATTCCCGAGCCGTTTTGGTCTCGGGATATGTGATGGTGGGTTGGTAGAGGCCCACTTGAATGGCTCCGAAGACTGGAGTGACGAAGTAATCAGTTAACTTCGGGCTATAAGGGCCTATGTAAGTACCCTTGAAAATGTTGGTGGCTTTGTGGATACCGGCCCGAACCACGTTTTCCGAGGTTATAGCATACCCCAACCCGAACTGGGACTCGCCGTCGTTTAGGACCTCGATAATCTTCCCATCTGGAAGATATGGCCTTGAGGTAGCCCCCGGTAAGTATCCCAAGTTTTGTAGCATCGTGTCGATGCTAGTTGTGAAGTAAGGCCTAAAGAGATACTCTTCTTCGATCATGCCCACGAAATCAAATCCTCGTGGGTCGGCCCGGCCCGTAGCATTGCAGCTTGCCACGGTAATTGGAGTAGCCTCTAATGTGATGATGCCGTCCCGAAGTGGCATCTTGACTTTTCGGTGGAGAGTGGAGGATACGGCCTTGACTGCGTGGATCCAAGGCCATTCTAATAGTAAGTTAAAAGACGAGGTGACATCAATCACCTGGAACTCCAACTCTTTATCGATTGGGCCCGTTATTATTCTTAACTTAACGGCCCCGACCACCGGTTTTGGGCTTCCGTCGAAAGCTTGGATGGTCGGTGCTGTCGGGAGGTAGTCGGCATCGGTGATGCCGAGAGCTCGAGCGGTCCTAAGAGGAAGGACATTTACGGCAGATCCGTCGTCGGTAAGCGTCATCGGGAGGTATTTACCTCGGCAGATGACCGTGAAGTACAGGGCCAAATTATGATTGGGCCCAAATGGTGGTAGGTCGGACTCGGAGAAGGTGATGTGTGGGCCCTCTTCCTTGGACTTGCTCTTTAGATAAGGCATGATGGTGGCTACCATTTCAGAAGGGGTAACCTGTGAGTCGACCTTGATTTCATCGAGATCCTTAGTCAGTGCTTCCCGATGAGTTTGTGAGCTAACTAGTAATTGCCATATGGTTAAGTCAGCTCGAACGCTCCTTAGTTGCTGGACCAGAGCCGTGTCAGTGTTTGATTCTTCGAGGGTAGATTCCGTCCTGGTAGGTTCAGTGTGGGATGTAGGAATAGAACGCCCAGCTGCGGCGAGGTGGTGAGTGGCTAAGGCTTTGGACCTAGCCTTTCGGACCTCTTCGAGGGTGATGGGGACAACTTCCCCTTTGGCCAAGTACACATCATCCTCGTCATCGAACCATATCCCGCTAATTTGTGGGATATAGGGGGAGATGAGGTGAGAACAGTCAATTACCTCACCGGTGAATATTGCATGGGCACTGAACGGGTTTTCTTTATTATTGCTCGGCTTGTCTCCGGGCAACGGGATCTTCCCACTCTCAATCAGGTCCTGGATTAGATGCTTCAGTTTCCAGCACTTTTCAGTATCATGCCCATTACCACGATGGTATTGGCAGTAGGCTTGGGCGTTATAACTTTTGGGCCTCTTCTCCACTGGAAGCTCGGGCATCGGGCCTATTGGTTGGATCAGACCCTTCGAAGATAGCCTTTGTAAGGCATAAGTATAGGTAGTCCCTATATCTGTGAATACCCGATTTGGTGTATTCTTCTTTGATGAGGTGTCAAGCAGGTTTACCTCATCAAAAATGCTGCGAGTTGCAGCTGCGGGTGTTGGCTTGCCCGTAGAGGAACTTGCCCCTTGATAGCCTTTGGTAGAGGCCTTAGTCAGGCTCTCTAACCTTAGGTCGTCCTCTATTCTTGTGCCCATTTCAGTGAGAGCGGCGAAGTTAGGGATGATAGCATAGCGGAGATGGACCCGGTAGGATGGGAGGAGGTTCTTCACAAAAGCCTCCACTAGGACCTTCTCACTGAGCTTGTCGACCAGCTTCACACTCTCGGCCCGCCATCTTTGCAAATATTTTGTGAACCCTTCTTTAGGCTCTTGGGCCATCACCTCCAGAGTACGCATTGTAGTCTGGATTTCAGTATTGTCGGCGTAGTTCCGAGCAAATTCGGTCGCCACATCATCCCAAGTCTTATATTTCTTGGGGTCAAGCCTATAGAACCAGGCCTTAGGGTGCTTCTCGAGAGAGGAAGGGAATAAGTGCTTGAACATGGCAGACTTTATCCCCTTGACTGCCATAAAGTCTTTGAAAGCCCGAATGTGATGGACCGGGTCTTCAGTACCCTCAAACATCGGAATTCCCGTAAGGTTGAGGTTAGCAGGCAGCTCGTCATTCAAAGGTGAATAGGAACGAGCATTTTCGGGGTGGATCGAGTTGTTCGTCGACTGGTGAACTTGTTCTTCGAGCCTGCAAACAACGCTGATAAGTTCAGCTATGGGCCCAGTGGTCTCTGACCCGTCAACAAGGGCCGTCTTTTCTAAGGCGCTCAAACGGGTGTCTAACGTTGCTTGGCTAGCCTGGATGGAGGTCAGTTGAGTCTCGATCTTGGCCAACGTGTCCTTGAGTTGATCGATTTGACGTTGATGTCTGGTTTTGGGTGGCCTGTCTGTAAGAACACCGCGTAATCAGAGACTAACCCGAATCCCGGAATAGAAAGTATATCCCAAACAAGACTAAAAAGGGAAATGACTCGAGAAAAGACACCTAGACGGGTGACTTGTGAAGTGTGGGCCTTCCTTAGGATTCGGCGAGTGGGCCTAGCCCTGTTGGAAGGAAGGTTCACGTGAGACATCCCCAGACTTTTGACTCGATCGTGTAAACGGGCCCTCCTTTGTAGGGGTTTGTCCTACGTAGGTGGGCCTTGCCTTAGTCTAATAAGGCGGACTGGAATGTGGAAGAAACCCGTGATGTAAGATCGACAGAGTTTCGATGCTAAAGATCTTGACAACTTACGACATGACACGACACTGCTAAATACGGGAAGTCCTAAGAAGAGGAAGGTTTTGAAAATGGATTGTTTTGGAAAATCCGAGAAAACTCGGTGGAGGGCCCAATTTTCGAAAAAAACGAAAAGAGTATTGGGCCACGACTTTTGAAAGTTCGAAAATGTTTTCGAGTTTTGAATTGGGCAGCATACCGTCTAGAAAATAGGCTATTTTGAGTAAAATCATAAGTCCTAAATTCGGTATGTCCCGGGTTTTGAAATTGAATATCTTGAAAAAGATGTATTTTTGAAAAGTTGATGGTTTTTTGAAAACGACACGGAAACCAAATAGCACGTAGTCACACAAGCATTATAACGACGCCATGTATGCTTTACACTAAGTCTCGGTCGGTCTAAGAGGGTCTATACCAGTGTACATAGTCTAGACGTTGATCGGGACGGACTCTCTAAGTCGAGTTGAGCTTAGAACATGCCGCGAAACCCACTTGAATCGACTATGGACACCTTTTGACATATCCATATTGGAGTACATCAATGGTATAGTGGAACGTCGGTCACCAGTACCGGCCCGGGAAAATATGGGTTATGCATGAACCGTAAAACTAAAACGCGTATTGTACTAGTCAAACGATTTCTATTCGAGTCTCACCCTGTGGATGCCGATGGTAAGTCACGCATCAGTTAATCCCCAGCGGAGTCGCCAAATTGTGGACATGACATAGGTCCATCCCGACACGGCCACGCGCGGGTTTGGGGAGGCGAATGAATCTCCATATGAAATGGATCGAATGGAAATTTAATTCGAAGTGGAGTCGCCACCAAACTTTGTGGGAGTTCGGGCCCGTTCGAACCCACTCTATGTCGTAGTGGGCCGTGTACAAAATACGGTCCATTTCCGATGTCAGAGTTTATTGGGTTCGTCCCTTAGCATTTGATACCGATACCGACATTATCGGATATCGTGTATTGAATGACTCTCGTGCGCAAACGGTTTCGGGCATCCGGAAACCGAGGTTTTGAGTAAGGGGTGAGGGTACGTGTTGGGAAGCCCACGAAGGACACCCAACCCCGCCCGCACTAGAGGCCTCTACTAAGATCTCGAATGACTTTTGAATAAGCGCGTTAGTTAAACGGGAAAATGATATGCAAAGATTATTTTCCCTAAGCACGTGAATGTAATTGAAAGGGTTTCTACGTCAATTTAATGCAATTTGATTCTAACGTCAAAGTTGAATTTTAGCATGTGGGTTCATTTTTGTATGATAAAGTAAACAACCAAAATTGACAAAAGAAACAACAAACGGTTAGCAATGGTATAACGATATTAACGGTTTGTGCAAACATTGAATTGTGTAGAATGATGCAAGTGAGTTAATGCATGGTTTTGAAAAGGATGTTTCACGTGATTAATTAGGCACGTGTTGACCTAAGTCACAAAAAAATGGTTAACGAGACCCGAATGCTATTGTAGGACTCACGGATTAACGTGATAAAGGGTCACTCGACCGAGTCAATGTGGGACTCGAACGAGTGGACCTTTGAAAAAGGTTCTGTCCGGATTTCATGACCCTACTCGACCGAGTTATTGACCAACTCGACCGAGTACGTTGCTACTCGACCGAGTCACTGTGAGACTCGACCGAGTGGAGGTCGTAAAGAGATTCTGTTTCGGTTTTTGTGATGTCACTCGATCGAGTGGCGTAGGCACTCGGTCGAGTGGCACCTGTACGAACCAGGTTCGTTTGCAATTTTGTTTTCGATTTCGAAATTGCTTTTGATTTTGACGATTTGATGAATTGGGCACAAATATTGTGGAATTTATACTCAATTCGAAAATTGCATACTCGTTGTATCTCATATTCGATTATTGAATCGATGTGGGATAGTAGAGTGAAAATAAGAGAAAATTGATTTAAGTCGTCTTAAACTAACTATCGCGACATGAATAGATTTTCTCCGCGTTTAATAATGTCGGGATTCTAGCGAATTGTATGACTATTATTTTAGCATCAACGAAAAAATCGCATTAGTTAATTAATTTGACTAGATCGTTAGATTCGACATCCAATTATGGAATTGGTATCGACTCTAACGGATCGACACTTTGCTTGAATTGAAAGCCTTGATCCCCTCGGCTTTTCCGACATCGAAATAAATCCCTAGAGATCGTGATGTCGGATCCGCGTCAACGGATTTCGACCCTTATTAAAATAGAATGCTTGTTTTTGAAGATCGATATGAATATGTGATGCAAACAAAAATAAACGAATTATTGTTTAGATTGACTCGCTTCAATAATCAAGCGATCGGGATGATGGGATAAGCGACCGGCAACGCTGTGTGCAGTACACTTGTATATTCGGGTTTTCTTATCCCACCATCGCTCACGCTCGACACAAATTCACGAGTATTTTAATGTTTTATAATACTAGTGATATTAGCGATATTACAGATGCGATAAAAGAATAAAAAAACGAGATTACGACGATGACGATAAACGACACGACGCGAGAAAGAATAGAGAAGAGAGAAGAGCGGGAATTGGCACCCTCAACCTACATGTTGTTGTCTCGGATAGTACTCGTAGTCGTGGCTTTAACACGGGAGTTTCGAGGTTTATGGAGGTTGAGTTGTGGTGGTTTGGGTGTTTAATTCCTAAAGCTAGGTTTAGGGTTTCGATTCCTAGGCTAGGGCTAGGGTTTGCTTGGTGTAGAGTTTGAATTAGGATTTTGAGATGTGTAAAGTTTAGGGTTGCAAAAGGTTGAAAAAAGATTAGGGTTTGTAAAATTGTGTAAGAGTTGTGAAATTGTGTGTGCATGGGGTTGCATATATAGGCAAAGCCTAGGCACCCGGCTAGGGTTACTCGACCGAGTAAGTGACTGACTCGGTCGAGTGGCCCAGTGCGTCAGCCGTCGGGCATGATATAGGCCCACTCGATCGAGTGGGTGGGACACTCGATCGAGTGGCCCAGCTGTGTCGCGCGGGTCCATTGTTTTGGACCGTGACCTGGGTTGTTGATGAGTTTGTGTTTGACTTGGACTTTTGATGTTGTGAATGGCTGTTTGGTGTGTCTCGGAACGACTTTGACCGAGGTTTGACCCAATCGTTAAAAAGTCAGTTTTATTTCCGGTGTCGGTTTTAGCCCAAATTAGTCTTGTTTGACTCAGAACAGTCCGCTGGGCCTGATTTTGAGGTCAGTTTCGTGAGATTTGTACTCCGTAAGTGCATTAGCTAGCAACTAATGGTTTTGAGCCCATATCCGAGCGCGTAGAAACACGTTAGCGTCCAATCATCATCGGGTGTTTTTTGGGAAACTACCATAGACACCTGGCAGTCAAAATGCGGGTGTCTACAAATACTAAGCTAAAACAATAGCCCAAAATTCTTATTAACACTGAACATCAAATTAGGGAAGTCTCGGTCTTCGTCCAGTTTCACGAATAGTCGGTCGACTATATGTTACCTGTTTCCGTTCTCAGCACTGCCCGATCAACTTCGAACGCTTGCTATTTCTTCGTTACTTCTTCAAATCGGGCTAGTAATATACCTTTGGAAAACTAAGAGAAATAATTTTCCAACACAACTAAAATCAGCACAATTAAAGTTGTAAAACTCAAGATATTCACGTTTTGATTTGACCCGTTTGAAAACGATCATTCTTGATCTTTTCTTATTTCGCATAAGATTTCATCTTTAAGCACAATTTTTGGCTTGTTTATGCGTTCACGGGTCCATTCCCTACATAAGATGCAACAAAACCATAAAGTATCAAATTCGGGGGAAAATAGTAACCAATGCTACTCGATATGCATGGAAATGCGTGCGTAAAAGAAGGAATAATCATATATAAATCGCACGCATCAAAATATATGCACAACATCTTCTTGATATGGAGACTTGATATGGAGAATGTAGCATCTTTAGGGAATATTCTTAACATATCTTTCTTGCTTCTCGCCTTCAATCCACCGAGTTGTAGACTAAGTTGCTCTGTTCATCGGGGTTCCTCGCCCTTGAACCTACTTTTGATGATGCCCTGTGTTTTGTGTGTGTGTAAACGTAGGCATATTAATCCAAAAAAATGCTACAAGAGCTCATTCCTAGATTCATAGCAGTAAACCATCAATCCAACCTTGATCCTTACTGGATAAAGTTCCTGTAATAAGCTTATCAAACGACTCATAATCTCCCTCTGAATAGTGTGACACACTTTACAGGGAGCAACAATGACACCCTCTAGTCTACTTTTAAAGGAAGCCTCTTGAAACTCACTCCCCACAACATACTCCGTCATCGCCTCCTCCTCATAACTCTTATGCTTATCCCTCCTCCCCGCAGACCTGCATCACAATTGATCTTAATTGGACCTGCATGCGGGGAATGCCACCTCTGCACAATCCACCACCCCTATCCCTCATAGTCCGCCTCGCTCTCCCGTTCCATCCTCCACTCCCTCAATCTCCGCCATGATGTCGTGATTCCGAGTTAGCACATCCCCGATGCACACTCCCTTCTCCTCAAACACCACTTATTGCGCGTCTTCCACATTGCCTAGCATCCCACCATAACCTTCCCTCGCTCCACACCCTCCATCTACCCCAAAACATCCTCCACCCACTCCCTCACCCGCTCATGCCTGTTTTCCTTCTTTACATCCACCCCAACCCATCGCACAACCCAGACCCTCACCCACACCCCTTTACGAGATGGAGACGACTCTCCACCTTGCAACAACAGATTGGAGAAGTACCATCGAAAGTGGGAATACGATAAGCAATATCATCTTTCGTGGGGAGCGCGTTGGAACATAGCTGCTAGAAGAAGATCTTAATCCGAAGGAGCACCCTAGCCTGCCAAATCTGTGTCCATATCCATCTCTTACGTGTGAACACAAACGTCCCTGATCAGCCTCCATACTTGTTGTAAGAAGCTTATATGCAGACTTGACCGTATAAATACCATCCTTCTTCATATCCCAACACCACGAGTCCTCCGCCTAACAGGTACTCTGTCCAATATTCAATAATCTCTTGCTCAAAAAGCAAAAAAGTTAGCCCGAATCAAAGGAGCGTCCCATGACCCATAACTCCTCCACAGGTCCGCCACAAGCCACCCCTCGCTCTCACCAATGCATGGAGATAGCACCCGCCACGAACCATCACCCGCTACTAATGGATCATGCCATACCTCGTCCCGAGCACATTCTCAATGCGCCCCCCCCCCCCCCCAATAAGACCACATTCCGTGCCTTCTAATCCCCTTCCAAGTGTAGCTCGGATTATGGCCAAACTCTGCTTGCAAAAAGGACCCATTCTTAATATTTAGCATGTAGCAGCCGAGCAAGAAGGCTACCCATGTCATTGGTTAACCTCCACGCCTGCTTACCCATAAGAGCCAAATTAAACTTACAAAAATCACGTAATCCAAGTCCCCTAAGCACCTTGGGGGCACAAAGATTCTCTCAGGTTATCCACGACATCTTCCGCTTCCCGTCCTCCGACCCCCCACAAAAATTGATAAATCATGGACCGAAGCTCCACACAAAAACTCAAAGGAAGTTTTAAAACACTCATGACATTGGTAGAGATTGATTCGGCCACAGTCTTTATCATAATTTCCCGACCTGCTTTCGATAGAAGCATTCTTTTCCAACCATTAAGTATTTTAGTAAGCTTATCACAAAGCACTCTCGTCAACTCAAGTTTCAATTGACTAACCAAAATGGGTAGCCCGAGATAACTACCTGGATTCGCCACGATCTGCACCCCAACAATCCTGACACCTCCTCACCTCTCGAACCAGTCGTATATTATAGCGGCTAATTAAATGAAGTCGTAGTTTTATCAAAATTAACAAGTTGACCCGATGCGGCCTCATAATCTCGCAAGATCGCCTTTAACACCCTTGCCTCTGACTCCCGCGCACGACAAAATAACAGTGTTGACACCCACATTTTGCATGTTTGTGTCTGCAGCAGTCTCTAACAAAACACACAATGATGATTGGACGTCAACATGCATCAATACGCTTAAGTATGGGCTTAGAATCAATAGTATCCAGCTCGGACACATAGCGGAGTACAAATCTCTCAAAACCAACCTCAAATTTAGGCTCAGTGAGTCGTTTCCACTCAAATAAAGCTACTTAAAGCCAAAACAGCCATCGGGGGAAAAATCATCTTTTATCGACCCAGTCAAACCCGATCAAAGTTGAAAATTCGAAACAAGCCAAATTCAAAAAGAGTCCAAATACATTCGAAATCAAAGTTAAACGGAATAAAATCTTACCTCGGATAACACGGATGTCAGTCCTATATTTCAAGCAACTTCCGATCCTTGCGAATTCAATCGCACGAAGCCCCGTGCCTCAGAATTGAAGTGCGCCTGATGATGCGCTCCAGGATCAAGGCGCCAGCCTTCATGCGTCTCTGCGTCGAAATCAGAATTGGGTTTTGGCGATCAAACGCATTTGAAAACTTGACATCCCCTATATATACATGACCCCGACTCATCATAACAAGACCTCTCTCTCGGCCATTTTTGCAATTTTGCATACTACGCCCCACAAAACTCCAAAAATGCCCTAACTCTTCCCGCATCCGAAAGGCTCTCCGTGACCATACCGGTACTCCATCGAGCCATACTTCGAGATATTTGACATGTAGGTTGAGGGTGTCCAAACTCCAATCTTAATGCTTACTCCATTTACTATTTCGTAGCTAACACCGCTAACATTTTATTTATTTATCGTTCCTAACCACTAAAATTTCTTATATTTTATTTATCGCATTTATTTTTTCGAATCGAATTCTATCACTTCAACATTGAAATGGGCAATAGATTTAGGGCGTTATGACTAAAATGCTCAATTGAACCTTATTGGATATATGGGGCGACGAGATGAGGAAACACGAACACAAGAGTATTGTAGTCGAGTCGCAAGTCCCTCAACTTGTTGTCTCACGTGTTTAATATGAAAGGAGCGAGTTTACTTCTAAAATGAACATCAAATTCATAACACTAAAAACAACGCATCTATAACCCACGATCATTCTCGACAAACGTTTTCAAAAACGATCACATTCAATAATCGATTCTACCAAAAGACGGGATATGCATCAGACTAGACGCAGAGGCTGAGGCGCTTCAACATTGAAATGCATGGCCGCTCGCGCTTGAACAACTGGGCACACCAAGGTGCGCGTTCCTGTCTATGCGTATTTCGAATTTCAGAATCAATTATTGATTGTCTTCTACGCATAGTTAAATTAATTCTTAACCTTTAATATCGATTCTGTAATCGAAAGTCGAATTGGAATTAACAGAATTATGCTTTATCCGTTCATAACGAGTCAATTCTCGTTTCAAACTCATACAACCATTTCGTTAATGACATAAAAATCAAATCATGCAAATCGGTAGTCTTATCATCATTACTGTGTATACTATATCATTCAAAACTACTTTCGATACGACTAAGAGCAAATATCCGATGACACTAATTTGAACATCGTAGACCGTAACTGTCAAACAATGATGTCATCAACGCGTAGGATATAACATTCGCAATGATCAGTCACAAACTATTTTCTGAAGCGACTTAGAACAAATACTCGTTGATGCTAAATCAATTATCGTGGGCAATTATTAGACAAGCAACGGTTTCGATACGCGGAGAGTTTCATATTCGTAATGAGGAGTCGGGATGAGACACTTCGAGGCCTTGGGATCAAGCTAGCATCACGCTTGGGTCCCGTACGCCATAGATTCGGGCAAAATAGTCACCGCGCTCGAGTTCTGGGACGCACGGCCTCCTGCGCCTAAGTTCCATGGCGCAAGGGGCCATGCGCTTGGATTCCGTCCTCTGATCAATGCACAATACAATGCGTAGCTGATCAGAGTCTGTCCAATCTTTGGTATACGATTTCACTTTACATCTTCTATTTACGATTCCATTTATTGTTTGCATTTACCGTTCCAATTTCGATATTATGCAATTGTTCAAGTATTGTGAATTACGGATTGTATTCCCCCCATGTAACTTGTAATCTACATTTCAAGTTCTTTATTTCACTTGTTTGGTAATTTACCGCTTTCAAATGAACTCACATGCTAAGTTCAACTTTGACATATCAAAAGATGCATTAAAGGACGTAGCAACACATAATTCATATGCTAGGTTCAAAACAACGGTTGTCATGCAAAACCGTCTTACTAACGTGGGCATTCCAACGTAAATCGATTCTTAGTAGAGGCCGCTATGTGCGAGCGGGGTTGGGTGTTTTTCGTGAACTTCTGAAAACGTACCTTCACCCCTTACTCAGAACCTTCGGTTTTCGAACGCCCGAAACCATTGGCAACGAGAGTCATTCAATATCCGACACATCGGTATTCATATGCTAAGTGACGATCCCCCCTCAAACTCAGTACTAAGGTCAACAGTGCTTTGTGCGCGGTGCGTCTAAGCTTGAACGGGTCCGAACTCTCACAGAGTTCAGTGGCGACTCCATTATGATTCAATTTCAATTTGAGAACCATCTCACACAAGAACTCTCGCCAAAGTAAGTAAGAACCCGCGCATGCCTCGCAACGTCCCAGAGGAGTGGGCTTTGCCATGTCCACAAACAGACTATCATCAGCGAAGAATAAGTGAGAAATAACCGGGGCCTCATGCGCAATCCAAATTCCATGGATCAACTTCGCCTCAAATGCCTGCTTAATCTGACTCGATAACACCTCAGCTAAAGAGATAAGGAGAAAGAAGGTCACTTTGTCGTAATCCCCGCCTAGGCCGGAATTCACGACCAGGTTGGCCATTCACCAAGATCTCAAACATAATAGTGGTCAGACAATGTATGACCCGGTCCACCCACAACCCATCAAACCCCATATGCCGCAAGGTACGTGCCAGAAAGTCCCACTCAACCCGATTATAGACCACCCTACTAGTCGAACCCATTATCTCAATTTGGTGCTATTTGAAAACGTTTTTTTCTTCACGTTTGGTATTTACTTGAAAATATTTACATATAATGGTTCCAGGTCATCGGTTTTTTTTTTAAAAAAATGAAAATTCGCATGAGTATACCGTTGTCTCCTCCCCCCCCCCCCCCACACACAACGGTATAAACATGTACCCAGATGCCCAAAGATTAGTGACTACTGACTTTGGGGGCCCTTTTTTTAGAGAATTTGCACTGGCGTACTGCTATGGGGGACATGGGTATGCTACTGTAACATAATGTAACACGTTTTTTCCCGTTCACTTATTCTCATCACTTCCCTAAACTAAAAAAACTCAAACTCGAAAACTCCCCTAAAAATTGCCCTAAACCCTTTTTTTTTTTACCAAAATCACTGAAATTTCCTCCTAAATCTCTCTTAATCATCACACATTCGGTTTTTAAAGATTAATTCATTGCAAGGGGTACTTTTTTTTTTTTATCAATTTGTTTAGTTTCTTCAACAATCTAGTAATTTAGGCTTTGGTCCATTAGTTTCATTTGAGGTTAGAAACTTTGATTTAAAATGTTAGTTTTTCTTCTTAGCTTATTTGTGTTATCTTTGTTTAAGTTTAGTAATGGAAAACTTAAGTTCCCACTTATTTGTTATTGGGGTGGAAATGTTGTTGAGGATGGTGAGAATGTAGATTATGTAGGAGGAATGCAAGATATTCTTACGGTTAGTAAGAATATTAGTTATAATGAGCTTAGTAGCTTATATGAGATTATGAATGTTGATATAACTATATTTAAGTTGAATATAAGGATTTCGGTCACAATTGAGGTCAGATTTCGGTCTACTATTTGTCAAAATATTGAAAGTTCAATCTTTTGAAGAGTATATCATCATATCAGTAGATTCCTTCGCGAATGGTTGTGTCAATAAACAACGATATATTAAAGGCTATGCAGAAGCATGTTATTCTAATAGCGATCTTTATCTCATGAAAAATGATCTTTATTTATTTATTATAAGTTTGTGTTCTGTTCAATTTGATATCGTTTTTAGATGTCGTATGGCCTATTATAAATGAAATTGATCTTCACTTCAATAAAAAAAATTGAATATAAGGGTGAAATATCCCATTGTGAAAGGTGGTTTTATGTTGCTTCCCATAAAAATATGATAGAGGTTTATGTGGGTTGTTGCTCTAATTAAGCTCCTCAAATGGATTTGTTCATTGATTTGATGAAACCCGTTAAGCACCCCTTCTTGGTAGAAAATCAATCTCCATTTCAAACCAATACTTCTTTTACCTCTATGCTAACTCAAATTGAGAGGTTTGTGTCATTGTCAGAAAATGATATTGATAATGAGGATGAGTCGAGAGATGAGGATGAGTTGCTCATAAATGATGTTGATAGATGTAAGATAATAGAATAATTTTCATGTTATTGATGAAATATTTCACCGTATTTATAGGACAATGACTTCGTAATATTATTAGAATATTACCGAGATATTATGTTACTCATAATATTCTCAAATAATATATTTTCCTAATCTATAATATACTACGGAGTATCTTAATAATACTCTAATAATAGTATCGTATATTATCCTATCATATCTCCAATATTTGATTTGATAGGATAAGCTAAGACTAAAGGAAACAATGACAAAAATGATGAAGAAAACTAATAGGAAAAGAACTAGGATTAGATCGGGTTCAAGGGTGACGGGATGATCAAGGAAAAGTAAAGGTGAAGGGGTAGCCAAGCTATCTAGGCATAGTCCGGGCTCTCGCTACTTAAACCAACCTAGAGGTCCCTTGCTCTCGCGCAAGGACCCATCCTAGCAATATACAAGATCGCAAGAAGAAGGCAAGAAAACATGCATTTGCAACTACAAGTCATTCAAGCCTTTCATCAAACGTGTTCTATGCATATAACTAAGAAGCAACCCAAACTTCCACCAACAATCTACACAAACCATTAATCACCCATTAAACCACACAATTCCCCTACTAATCCTAGCAAGAGTCTACTCACACATATCTAAACTTAAACTAACACAAACATTATACACAAACACAAGAACAATCACATTCACAATGAAGAACTAACAAGGATGATGAACAAAACAATAACAAAAGATAAAGAATGAAACTTGAATGATAAAACAAGATTAAGAGAAGGGAAAAGAAAGATTATACCAAACTAGTGAGGAGGAAAAGAAGAAATCTTGCATATATAGAGAAAAACCCAAATACATCAACTAAGGTTGTCAATCTTGGTGGACATCTTCAAGAATTCCAATAATACAAGGATTAAACTAAGATTAAGGATTAACTAAGGACTAATCTACAATAATCTAAGCTAATCTAACCTAAAGTAGTCTAGGGTATAGTGGGTAATGTCTAACCTAACATAAGTGTTTAAACAATACAAGGGGGGGGGGGTATATATAGGGTTTCATGGGTAAGGGAAGCGAGGAAAGCGAAAACTGCCTGAATTGGGCCCTTCCCGGTCGGGAAGGGGGTCATCCCGACCAGGAAGAGTTGGTCCCGACCGGGAAGGTCATGATCCCCGCCGGGATCAACCTCCAGAAGCCGCTGTTAGTTCGTCACTTCATCCCGGTCGTGATGGATGTGTTCCCGACCGGGATGGGTCTTGTAGGCTTCAAATATGGTTTCATAGGTCCCTCCTTGCTCTTTTTAGGCTTCTCATCGATTCTCGGTGCTCGGGAATGGGTCCCAAGGGCTCGGGATCGAGTCTAAGCCACCGGGTGATCGTCGCTTCTCCTCGTTGGCTCCAAATGTGTCGGAAACGAGTTGGAATCGTTTCATCTCTCCAATATTGGCCTTAGGAACCTAAAACAAACTAGAAGAAGCGTAAGTAGCCTCGAAAACCGCTCCCAAGCGCGATTCCACAAGAGAAACCGGGACCAAACACAAGGAAATAACACTACAAACGACACTTATCAACTCTCCCACAATTAACCCTTACTCGCCCTCGAGTAAGCACAAACTAACTAAAAACTAAGAGAAACTAGACTACTGACCGAGCGGGTATTAGCGCACCTCAACTCACGTGAGAACACTTAGAGGAAAAGTGCTCTCCGCAAGGCAAGTGAGGTCTTGCGACAAAACTGTGGATACAACCGGACACAAAAAACACAAAGATAAACAAACACACAAACAAACAAACAAACAAACACCACACGGTTGCATCCAAGAAGAAAGAAATACCGCTTCCCTCCACAAAGCGGTGAAAGAAGCACCGGTTAGGGACTCAAGGCAAGTGACAACGTTCCCAAGCTAATGACACAAATCGATATGGACAAAACCCTAATAGTATGACGACAAAGCAATAAAAACGTTGGTAACTTACCTAGGTTCCTCCTAACTTTATAAGAACGTACCACGGGACGATAGGTGGGATGGAAAAAGGATGAACCACGGAGTTAGTCGACACTGTAGGTAAGTGAAGCCCCGCCCCCTTTAGCAATAAGCCAAGAGGGCCGTCCCATGTCCAAAATCGCCCAACTAGTCCAAGTAAAAAGGTGGATAAGGTTGCAAAATGAGGGAAGACCGACTATTTACCGCTATCATCGTTCCTAGGGACTCGGTTCTTTGGTAGGCTCTTCACGGTAATAATCGGTAAAAGGCTTATTTTGAGTGGTGAGAATTCTTTTTGTGAGATGATTTTCTTTGGCATCTTTGTTTTGCATTTAGCTTTTGAGTTTCTATGCCCTTTCTTTTCTTCTTTTGTATTTTGTTTTTTTCTTTTTGTTGTGCCTTTTCTTTTTCTTCTTTCTTTTCTTTCTTTCTTTCTTTTTCTTTCTTTCTTTTTATTTCTTTTTCTTGGTTTGCCCTTTTGGCCAAATCTTGTTTTGTAGGCATTTCTTGCAATGAAGTACGAGAACTCAACAAATTGCAACTTATTTGTGGAAAAAGTGTAGGAGGTAGGGAAATGGGTAAGTCGAGACGGGCCCTTCCCTTCAAACCCACAAAAAGGGGGAAACTTAGACTAAGCAAAGCAATTTTGAACGTGGTCACCTAAGGGACGGGACTCAGGAACCAAGGCCTTTTCACTCCATGGGTGGTCAAAGTGGTCAAAATGCAAATCCCGCAGTAAATCCCTAGTAGACTAGGTGGACTCAAGGTAAGAAACCAACGGAATCATTGATTTAAAGTCTTTCTACTAGACTAAAGTCCAAGACCCGATTCACATCACTAGAAAGGGAAAGTAAACACTTGAACACTAGCCTCAAAACCGGGTTTTCGAAAACCTTTTATTACACACTAGACACAACTAGACAAGACAAAACTAAGACACAACAAAAACGAAAGGAAAAGGGACGAACACAACAAAACGAGAGAAAAGAGAATAAGCACACAAAGAAAACAAACACCACCCTAAAACTTCCAAACAAGTCACCACATCAACCACAAACTTCACAAAGCTCTCCTCCAAACTTCACAAAAAAGGAAAAAGGAGAAAGAATTGAATGGGTATTACCGGATGTCTTGAGCCTTTCGAAACTTGTCGACGATCGCGCAACCTACAAGGAACTAGGGGAGCAAAACACACAACACAACAAATATACGACACAAGGACACAAAAGAAAATGACACACAAGAAAATCTTTTTGGTTTTTTTATGAAATTTTTCAAATTTTTAGGGGTTTTTAAAGATTTTTTCGAAAAACTACAAAACTACAACTAATCTAGCCTAAGATATCGCTCCCCCACACTTAAACCGAGCAATGTCCTCATGCTCGATCGGTAGTGTGTGAAAGACACTAAAAAAGAAAAGGAAAAGGGAAAATAAAACTAAAAATCAAAATGAAAGTGAAGAAAGGGTAGAATGTGTCCGGCCGGGGTGTAATCAAGTCACCAAGGGCCGAGACAAGAAAAGATATGGATGGGGGAAGAAATAAAAAGAAGAAAATAAAAGGAAATAGAAGGGGAGGGCTAGGTGTAATCAAGTCACCTAGCCCGGATTCCGCCTAAATCCGAGTAAATTCTACCAAAAGAAAATGAAAATAAAGAAAAGGTGGAAAGACTTGTAAATTTGGATTTTAGAAATGACTCTCGATGTAGTCACGTCATCGAGAATCGGGAGCAGAAACAACCAAGGCCCCGAGGGCCACCACGATACCAAAAGGTAAAAGGAAGGGGGAAAAAGGGTAGCCTAAGCAAATAAAAGACGGAAAAGAAATGAGAGTCGTCTTACCAAAGGTTAGCAACTCAATAATCTCCATCGTCTCAATGGTCATTATCGGCACTTTGCTTGTCTTCATCATAGATGTTCCTCCTCTTCCTAGACGTAGCTCCAAGTACTAGTATCGGGCATGTATTGGAGTAATGAGGGTGGGATTTGAGGGGAAACTCGGTGTATAGTCAAGAGATGATGAGATGAAGGTGTAAATATGAAGTGTAAGGGTGAAATGATAGTGGCAAGGGTGAGTAGGGAGGATGGGAGGGGGTATAAAGAGGTGGGGTGGGGCTTAAATGAAGAAAGGAAAGCGAATGAGGCTTGCAGGGTTCCTTCCCGGCCGAGACGGCCCCATCTCGGTCGGGAAGAGATCATCCCGGGTGGGAAGAATTTAATCTCGGGCGGGATGAGTCAACAGAGGGCATCCTTTTCAGCGCAACCCATCCCGAGCGGGAAGGCTTACTTCCCGGTCGTGACGGCTTGCTTCTCGTGCCTTAGAGCCTTTATCTTGTGCCTTAAATCCTTCATTCACCAAAACCTTCCACCCTAAGAACATTACCAAACACGGGATAGAAATCCCGTCCCCAAGAGCTTGCACTAAGCTCATAAACCGACTTCCTCCACCAAGCTTTTGTCATCAACTATTCCTCTCAAAACTTCATCTTCACTTCACACCTATCAAATAAGCTCAAAACATCCATCAAAAATCCCTCCCTCACATCGCTCATCCAAAAATACCAAATGACAAGAATTTCACAAAACAAACAAATCCTAGAAACAAAGTCACAATTAACACAATTACAAACACAAAAACTAAAAAGAAGAGAGAAAGGGGAATATACAACATGACGGTTCTTGAGGAACTCCGTCAAACCTAGGGTGGTGGACTCTTCATTTCTAGCCATAGCCATCAAGGACTCGGAGGAGCAAGTCAAATGCTCGAGCCACATCGTAATGAAGGCTCAAAGAGTGCCCGAGTCAAGCTATCCTCCAAAGCCTCCAAGTCGGAAGCAAGAAGTAGTCACCTAAAGACCCAATGTCATCTTTCATGTGGTCTCTGGGGTCTTTCCATCCAAGAAGCTTTATCGACCTCTTCCTCCCTAAGCATCGCCTCCAAACACAAGCAAGCTTCATATACTTAACATGAGGCACAAAAAGCGGTTTTGGCCCCACTTCCTTGTTGCACATCCTCATATCTTCCTCAAGTTGTGGTTCCCCATCTTCAAGTCTCCAAACATCATTTGGCCTCACATCATCTTGGAAGGGAGAGTTGAAACTTCTACTGGCGGTTTCAATCTCTTCCAAACCATTGCTTCGCTCACTTGGAAGAGGCTCATGATGTTCTTCCACATTTTCACACAAGGGCAACTTGGGCTCATCATTTTCACCCAATGACTTCACAACTTGTACCACCTCATTCAACTCACTAACCTCCTCCAATTCTTCACCAACCAATGCCTTCATCAAGGGTCATTTCCTCATTCGTCTCGTCTGGGGTAGACAATTGAGGTTCTTCATAGCAAGTCTCGCTTCCCAAAGGACTTCATCGGCGGCTTCATGATTGGGTTGCTCCCCTTGCTCAAGTGAGCACCCTTCGTCGAGTTGTGACGTTCGGGTTAAAAACATTATGGTTTTAACCGATAACGCATTTAATCGAGCATCCATTGCCTAATTTTCCCTTCGATAATGGGCCATGAATTCATCTTGATCTTTTTGCATTTGGATGGCCATTTCTTGTTGACTCTTTTGCAATTGAAGAATTGATTGAAATAACTCCAAGTTGGGCATTTGGTCATTGGGGTCTTGTAAAGCTCCTTGAAAATCTTGATGATGCCCAAGGGGTGGGGCATCATATTGTTGGTAGTGAAGTTGAGGTGGTTGGTAATATGGTGGGTTTTGGGGAAATTGGCTTCCATAAGGAAAAATATGATGAGGCATGGTGGGTTCATGATGGTAATTTGAGTAATAACTGTTGGAGCGAGTGTCCTCCACAATAGTGCATTGATATATTAAATCTCATGAGCGGAATATATTTGGGATAATTAGTACATTGATACTCCACGTCAGTTGATTAACGTAAATCGGTAACGCTCAGCTGACTAGAGCTAGACGTTACTGTCGTATGACGGCGGTGATCAGCTGATCCCTTTTGGTCACACCTATAGGATGAGACCCAAATAGAAGACTAATTATTTGTATCTGATACAGCTAATTAGTTCCTTGCGTATATAGTGATATATGCATGGTAACGAGAGTTATTTATTGGAGATAGAGTTTGGAACTCTGTCCGATTAAGTTTATTAGTCTATTATACGATAATTGACTGAATAAATTTTACGTCTTATTTTAATACGATTAAATAAGACCTAATTTAGTATTTAAACGTTAATTACTAAATTAGTTGAGGTTTTGTATGCTTTTATGGATAGTGGTAATTAGCCGTTAATATATTTACAAGGAGTTGTAAATTTAGCTAATTGATTATTATTATTATTATGGGACCTATTATATATAGATATAATAGTAATGTACTACTTAAAGAGTTAAGAGTATATTATTTGATGTGATCAATTATAGAGATAATTGATCATGTCACACATTACATTTGTATGACAAATGACAAAATAAAATGGACCCATTTTATGTACATGTGTATGGTACACTAGTAAAAATAATGACAATAGTGGTTGGTCTTATTTTTACTACATGCATAAATAATAGTAATGATTACCCTAGACCCTAGACTTTAAGCATGCAAATAAAATAATGCATTTAGTCTTCCCATGTGGGGGTGACCGGTTTTGGTGAGTAAAAAGGGGGCTTTTTGTTCTCTTTTTATCTCACCAATTCATTATGCATGCATTAGTTTTGGCTTTTCACCTCATCTCTCAAAACTCTCTCTAAATACTAGTATTCATCTTTTACTAGTGTAGTAATAGATTAATAATATTAGTATTGTTATATCACTACTATTATCTAGTTAATAATACTAGTGATTATTTGGGTTGATTCTTGGTGCAACTTGAAGGAGATCTTCTACTTTGAAGATTCAAGGTTTTGGAGGATCATCCATACTATTATTAGCTCAAGAACAATAAGAAAATGAGTTTTCTTGTTGTGCCCAATATTTCCTCATTGTTTATGTAAGGAAATCTCTTCTTATATCTAGTTTTTGTCATTTGATGTCATGCATGTAACTAGATCTTTATATAGTAAATTAACAAGTAATTTAGTAACTAATTAGAGGAGTCTAATTAGTGGGTTTCGAACCCTTCAAGTGGTATCAGAGCCAGGTTGTTGCATGCATGTCGATTTTTGACATTTTTTCGGGTTATATGATAACTTTGGAAAAACCAAAAATTGTGTGTAAAATGGGTTTCACACGAAATTTTTGGGTACATGCATACCTAATGACCTCAAAATGGTTGTGGTCGAGTTTGGTAATTTTTGGAATTTATTTGCTAATTTATAATCATTTATGCCTTAAAAACCGAGTTTTTATGCCTATTTGATGTTAAAAGTTAACTAAAAATAGTTGCATGTTGTTTTTGGGCATGGTTTTTTGGTGTACATATCTTCATATGTTGATGGACATATGTGTAAATTTTTGAAATTTATTTTGTCCTTTTGGGATGTTTATTGTTTTTTTTTTGAGATAAGAATCGATAAACATGCATTTATTTGTTCCTATTTTATTCGAGAATATTTGTGGACAAGTTTTTGTTTTGGAGTTCCTGGAAATGTTCCAGAATGAACAAAATTATTCATTTTTAATTTTGGACGTTTAATGATTTAATTTGAATTTATTTCATAAAATTGACCATTTACCGATTAAATTAGCAAATAAAATCAATTCAAACTAATTTTTTATTTTTCAAATTGGTGGAGACTAATTCTTGAAATTCCAAATTGGTTTGGAAAATTAGTTTGAGCTTAATTGAGAATTAAGTGTTGATTAATGATTTTTAATGGTTAAAAATCAATAAATTCCATAAAACCGAGCTAGGATGGACTTGATAAATTATGGGGCGATTTTGGCATGATTTTTACAGCATTTTATTTATTTTAATGTTGTTGAATGAATGAATGTCATTTATTGTTTATTTTGCAAGATTGTACCTAGTATGGCCTAGTCTTTTAATCGGTATTACCCGTAATGTAAGGGAATATCGATTTGGTTGTAATTAATTGCGATCTCGTATCGCCCGTTTGTAATAATTAATAGTTTTATTCATACAAATGTATAATAGGAAATGCTATGTATCATTTGTATTTTATTATTATGAAGACGGAGATTACACAAGACGGTGGACAAAAGACGGTGCCTTTTGGTGGTGTTCCATTGAAGAGGCCAGGGACCAAGGAGTTGGTTTCCGATTTTGTAATAGTCTAGTTAATTAGATTAGCTAGATGGCCATACTAGGATTTATTTGTTTGATGCTTGCTTTATTTTCGCTCATGCCAAAATCGCCAATCATGCATTTTATTTATCGATTGTCAATTCACCAATTTACGTAATCACCAACTTAGTTCACTTATAAGTGATTAGTAACCTAATATTGACAAGACCTCTCACATGCATCGAAAGAATTGAGATTTAGCCTTACCAATTAAAGCACCTATGAACCCCTTGTTCATTAGGGCAACCACAACGTGGACCCTTTTTACCTAGGGTAAATAGGGTGATAAGATCACATGCCAAGATTGGGTTGGACTCAACGAAATAAAAGTTATTTCGGGACTAGGAGATGGATTTGGTTGAAATCCGTCGACCGAGAGTTCTAGGGTAGAATTAGTCAAGTAATGACTTACCGTTTTTACATAAGAATTGCATGCGATGTTAGTTCTTATCTAGATACGGATCTTGGAATCGCTTATATAATTTCGTGAGAGGTCATTATATGAGTGACTTGTTAAAATTGTTTTACAAGTAAATTATATAACAATGAATGTTAATATTTCCTAAACTTTGTTGTAGTGTTTATAATTCGCTATGGCTACTAATGCAACCATTCAACTCGGAAAGGATTCTTGGCTTAGGTCCGTTATGGACAAATGTATCTTGAAAGACGATGGAAGTAATTTCATCGAATGGGAGTCTACCATTAAAGGTGCGGCGTTGTCCGACAACGTCCTTCGTTACTTGAACGAACCACCACCCAACGAACCCGGTCCTCGAGCCACCCCGGCACAAAGGACCGCTTATGAGGAGTATTTGAAGATATCCAACGATATCAAGAATGTCTTGATATGGTCAATGTCTCCAAAACTCAAGCTTCAATACATTACCCTTAATGCATATGAGATATTCTCAAGGGTTACGACGGCTTTTTCCCAATCACCCGATATCCGTCAATATGAGGCTATGATGAAATTCTTCGAGGGTAAGCTAGAAAAGGGCCAAAAAGTGGGTCCTCATGTGCTCAAGATGATTGAGCATATTGATACACTAGAGCGTCTAGGGTGTAGCATTCCCAAGAAGCTTGCGATCGGTCGCATTCTTCACTCACTCCCCTCCAAGTTCTCCCAAATTAGGGTGAACTACAACATGCATGGCATGGACAAGAGTTTCCAAGAGCTTCATGCACTCCTCAACCAAGCGGAGAGGGACATGGAGGCTAGTGGGAGTGAGAAGAGAGACATGCTCTCCATGAAAATGAAGAATCTCAACCTTGGGGTTCAAAAGGGTAAAAACAAGGGTAAGACCAAATTCAAGAGACATGGAAAAGACAAGAACAAAGGGAAAGCTATTGAGAATAGCAAACCTAAGGCTAAGGTTAACAAACATGCCGACGCCGATTGCTATCATTGTAATGGCAAGGGACATTGGAAGCGCAATTGTCCCAAATATTTGAAGGAATTGAAGAACAAGAAAGACGAGAGTGAGACTCCGTCAGGTATTGTTCTCACTTCCCTCTATATGATAGATATTAACTATACTTGCAC
Organism: Agrostemma githago; assembly: GCA_958450325.1. Taxonomy (NCBI): domain Eukaryota; kingdom Viridiplantae; phylum Streptophyta; class Magnoliopsida; order Caryophyllales; family Caryophyllaceae; genus Agrostemma; species Agrostemma githago. Next base: position 17,250,023 of record OY288247.1, on the reverse strand, counting down.
TTCCACTTGGGTATTAGATACCGGATGTGGTTTTCATCTTTGTAATCATTTACAGGGCATGAGGGACGTGCGAGCACTAGCCAAGGGTGATGTAGACCTACGCATGGGAAATGGAGCTAGAGTAGCCGCTATATCCGTAGGCACTTATGTACTCACTCTAGCTAGTGGTTTTGAGTTGTATTTGAATAATTGTTATTTCGTACCAACTCTAACTAAGAACATTATCTCCATTTCCGTACTTGATATGGAAGGTTTTTCCTTTATGATTAAGGACAATTGTTGTACTTTTTCATTTAATGACATGGTTTATGATAAAGCTACGTCTATCGGAGGTATTTATGTTCTAGATAATGTTAATGATGTATATCATGTAGAGAACAAGAAGCTCAAAACGGGTGAACCTAATCAATCCTACCTTTGGCATTGTCGTTTAGGACACATAAACGAACGACGCATAAGGAGACTTGTTTCAACGAAACTTCTCAAACCATTTGATTACGAATCTTATGGTGTATGCGAGTCTTGCATATTAGGCAAGATGACTCGTGCTCCTTTCTCAAGAAAAGGAACACGAGCAAGTCAGGTATTGGGCCTTATACATACCGATGTGTGTGGCCCAATGACTATCACCGCTAGGGGTGGTTACAACTACTTCATCACTTTTACCGACGACTTAAGTAGATATGGGTATGTCTACTTAATGAGGCATAAGAGCGATGCTTTTGAAAAGTTCAAAGAGTTTCAAAGTGAAGTAGAGAACCAATTGGATAAAAAGATTAAAGTACTACGATCCGATCGTGGCGGTGAATACCTAAATAATGAATTTGATTCACACCTAAAAGATTGTGGCATAGTATCACAATGGACTCCTCCTGGCACACCACAGTTGAATGGTGTGGCCGAAAGGAGAAACCGAACTTTATTAGATATGGTTCGGTCCATGATGAGTCTCACTGAGCTCCCTGATTCATTTTGGGGTTTTGCCATTTTGTCCGCAATATTTTCACTAAATCGAAGCCCGACTAAAGCAGCCAATAAGACACCATATGAGATATGGAAGGGAAGGGTTCCTTATTTGTCGTTCATGAGAATCTGGGGTTGTGAGGCATATGTTCAGAACAAGTCTGACAACAAACTCGCACCAAGATCCGACAAATGTCTATTTGTAGGGTATCCAAAGGAAACACAAGGCTATTACTTCTACAATCGTCACGAAAACAAAGTGTTTGTGGCACGTGACGCTGTCTTTCTAGAAAATGACTTCATTTCTAGAAGACAGAGTGGGAGAAAATTTGAACTTGATGAAGTCCAAGAGCCACAAACCGAAAATGAAGTGGAGGAAAGCGTTCCCTCTTCCTCGGACACGGTTGTTGTTCCCTTTGAACCTAGGAAATCCACGAGGATTAGTCATCCTCCTGATCGATACCTTGGTATTGTCGAGAAAGATGCGTTACACATGTTGCTTTGCGAAAGTGACGAGCCTAACACCTACAAGGCGGCCATATCTAGTCGTGATTCCATGCAATGGCTTCAAGCCATGCGATCCGAAATGGATTCTATGCACGAAAACCAAGTGTGGGATTTGGTTGATTTACCTGAAAAGGTGAGACCTCTTCAGTGTAAATGGATCTTTAAAATCAAGAATGGCATAGATGGACATAGAGATGTCTACAAAGCTAGATTGGTGGCAAAGGGTTTTACTCAAGTTCATGGTCTTCACTATGACGAAACCTTTGCTCCAGTCGCAATGCTTCGCTCCATAAGGATTATCCTAGCGATTGCCGCATTTCATGATTATGAGATTTGGCAAATGGATGTCAAAACCGCCTTCTTGAATGGGATTCTAGAAGAGGAAGTGTATATGACACAACCAGAAGGTTTTGTAGATACATCTAATCCTAGGAAGGTATGCAAGCTTAAGAGATCCATTTATGGTCTTAAGCAAGCGTCCAGAAGTTGGAATCATCGCTTTGATCATGTTATCAAACAATATGGTTTTGCTCGAAGTGTCGAGGAACCTTGTTTGTACATGCAGTTTAGTGGGAGTAAGGTAACCTTTCTTGTCTTGTATGTGGATGACATACTTCTTATCGGGAATGACGTTCTGATGCTTGCTTCCGTAAAGGAGTGGCTAGGAAAGCACTTCCAAATGAAAGATTTGGGAAATGCACAATGTATTTTGGGTATTCGGATCCATAGAGATAGATCCAAAAGGACGCTGGTATTAAGTCAAGAAGCTTATATAGATAAGATTCTTGATCGATTCAAAATGAAAGACTCTAAGAGAGACTTTCTTCCCATGAGTCAAGGTACCATTTTGTGCAAGTCACAGTGTCCTACTACACCCGAAGAAATTGAACGCATGAAGTTGATCCCATATGCTTCCGCGGTTGGATCAATCATGTATGCCATGACGTGCACTCGTCCCGATGTTTCGTATGCTTTGAGCATGACGAGTCGTTATCAAGCCAATCCAGGTGAAAGTCACTGGACAGCCGTAAAGAACATCCTTAAGTACTTGCGAAGGACCAAGGATTCGTTCTTAGTGTTTGGAGGGGATACTGAATTACGTGTAAGAGGTTACACGGATGCCAGTTTCCAAACCGATCGGGATGATTTGAAATCCCAATCCGGCTATGTTTATATGTTGAATGGAGGAGCCATTAGTTGGAAGAGCTCCAAGCAAAGTGTCACCGCGGATTCTACAACAGAAGCTGAGTACGTCGCGGCTTCGGAAGCTGCAAAGGAAGCTGTTTGGATTCGTCAGTTTTTGGAAGGACTAGGAGTAGTCCACTCCGTCGAAGATCCTATCACCATATATTGTGATAACAGCGGGGCCATTTTTCAAGCAAAAGAGCCCAAGTCTAGCAATAAGTCTAGACATGTACTTAGGAAATACCACGTGATAAGAGATCTCGCGGAAAGGGAGGAAATCGATATATGTAAGGTTGGGACAGACGAGAATATCGCTGATCCTTTAACCAAGCCTCTTTCAAAGGCTAAACATGATGGTCATGTTGTTGCAATGGGATTGAGAAAAGTCCTGGATTTTCCTTAAGTTATCTAAGATGTAATAATTGGATATTGTAGCAATTTTTACATTTGTGATAATAGCATTCATTGTTCGAGTTTCAATATGAACTTTTTGTTTAGTTTAACTAAACCCATACTTTGTTCATTCGAATGGATTGTGAGACAATCTTGAACCCTATTCAAGTGAACGTTTGAACATAGTATTTTTGCCCCTTGTCACTTAATGAGGTGACGACTTGGAGTGACAAGATTGTAAGTTGATCGATGGTTAGTTCAAGACCATGGGGTCATGGAGATGACTGGTCATTTACATAGGCAGACTGATTGTCACTCTGCCGGGCAGTGACCACAATAGAGTCCCTTATCAAATTAGTTGAAGCCTGGTCGTGGCGGGGATTTCTATTTTATTCCTATGAGTCGATTCTTTAGACTGGCGACCATTTATCTGAGTCGGTGCAGTTTCCGATTGGCTTAGGTTGGTGTCCTAAGTCGTGCCGTGAAAGGAGGCTGATGGGCATCTTCTGGGTCATGGTGATCTGCATTATACAGTATAAGTTGGGTCAACAGGAATTGTCCACTCACGTCGGGTACATACGTCCTTGGGCCACTCGAGGAGAAGTAACTGGAAATGCGTGGCCACGCTCGGAAATAGATCTATGGTAGATTTTCCGGTCAAACAGTTATTCTCCAGATCGAGAAAACCACTCTTATTATATTTAAATCACAAGTGCGACCTGAAAGACACCTTGTGATGAGTGGGAGGATGTGACATCAAAGAGACAAGAGAATCGGTAGCGCACAACTTGTGTAGACAAGTGGGAGACATTGATGGAGTAGGAGTACTCCGCAATATAGTGGCTACATGCACAACTTGTATCGGACAAGTGGGAGATTGTTGGAGCGAGTGTCCTCCACAATAGTGCATTGATATATTAAATCTCATGAGCGGAATATATTTGGGATAATTAGTACATTGATACTCCACGTCAGTTGATTAACGTAAATCGGTAACGCTCAGCTGACTAGAGTTAGACGTTACTGTCGTATGACGGCGGTGATCAGCTGATCCCTTTTGGTCACACCTATAGGATGAGACCCAAATAGAAGACTAATTATTTGTATCTGATACAGCTAATTAGTTCCTTGCGTATATAGTGATATATGCATGGTAACGAGAGTTATTTATTGGAGATAGAGTTTGGAACTCTGTCCGATTAAGTTTATTAGTCTATTATACGATAATTGACTGAATAAATTTTACGTCTTATTTTAATACGATTAAATAAGACCTAATTTAGTATTTAAACGTTAATTACTAAATTAGTTGAGGTTTTGTATGCTTTTATGGATAGTGGTAATTAGCCGTTAATATATTTACAAGGAGTTGTAAATTTAGCTAATTGATTATTATTATTATTATGGGACCTATTATATATAGATATAATAGTAATGTACTACTTAAATAGTTAAGAGTATATTATTTTATGTGATCAATTATAGAGATAATTGATCATGTCACACATTACATTTGTATGACAAATGACAAAATAAAATGGACCCATTTTATGTACATGTGTATGGTACACTAGTAAAAATAATGGCAATAGTGGTTGGTCTTATTTTTACTACATGCATAAATAATAGTAATGATTACCCTAGACCCTAGACTTTAAGCATGCAAATAAAATAATGCATTTAGTCTTCCCATGTGGGGGTGGCCGGTTTTGGTGAGTAAAAAGGGGGCTTTTTGTTCTCTTTTTATCTCACCAATTCATTATGCATGCATTAGTTTTGGCTTTTCACCTCATCTCTCAAAACTCTCTCTAAATACTAGTATTCATCTTTTACTAGTGTAGTAATAGATTAATAATATTAGTATTGTTATATCACTACTATTATCTAGTTAATAATACTAGTGATTATTTGGGTTGATTCTTGGTGCAACTTGAAGGAGATCTTCTACTTTGAAGATTCAAGGTTTTGGAGGATCATCCATACTATTATTAGCTCAAGAACAATAAGAAAAGGAGTTTTCTTGTTGTGCCCAATATTTTCTCATTGTTTATGTAAGGAAATCTCTTCTTATATCTAGTTTTTGTCATTTGATGTCATGCATGTAACTAGATCTTTATATACTAAATTAACAAGTAATTTAGTAACTAATTAGAGGAGTCTAATTAGTGGGTTTCGAACCCTTCAAGTGGTATCAGAGCCAGGTTGTTGCATGCATGTCGATTTTTGACATTTTTTCGGGTTATATGATAACTTTGGAAAAACCGAAAATTGTGTGTAAAATGGGTTTCACACGAAATTTTTGGGTACATGCATACCTAATGACCTCAAAATGGTTGTGGTCGAGTTTGGTAATTTTTGGAATTTATTTGCTAATTTATAATCATTTATGCCTTAAAAACCGAGTTTTTATGCCTATTTGATGTTAAAAGTTAACTAAAAATAGTTGCATGTTGTTTTTGGGCATGGTTTTTTGGTGTACATATCTTCATATGTTGATGGACATATGTGTAAATTTTTGAAATTTATTTTGTCCTTTTGGGATGTTTATTGTTTTTTTTTTGAGATAAGAATCGATAAACATGCATTTATTTGTTCCTATTTTATTCGAGAATATTTGTGGACAAGTTTTTGTTTTGGAGTTCCTGGAAATGTTCCAGAATGAACAAAATTATTCATTTTTAATTTTGGACGTTTAATGATTTAATTTGAATTTATTTCATAAAATTGACCATTTACCGATTAAATTAGCAAATAAAATCAATTCAAACTAATTTTTTATTTTTCAAATTGGTGGAGACTAATTCTTGAAATTCCAAATTGGTTTGGAAAATTAGTTTGAGCTTAATTGAGAATTAAGTGTTGATTAATGATTTTTAATGGTTAAAAATCAATAAATTAATTGAGAATTAAGTGTTGACTAAGCTAGACTAACTAAAATAATGAAGGGGGGAGAGACTAGGACTAAGAGTAAGCTAAGACTAAAGGAAACAATGACAAAAATGATGAAGAAAACTAATAGGAAAATAACTAGGATTAGATCGGGTTCAAGGGTGACGGGATAATCAAGGAAAAGTAAAGGTGAAGGGGTAGCCAAGCTATCAACGCATAGTCCGAGCTCTCGCTACTTAAACCAATCTAGAGGTCCCTCGCTCTCGCGCAAGGATCCATCCTAGCAACATACAAGACCACAAGAAGAAGGGAAGAAAACATGCATTTGCAACTACAAGTCATTCAAGCCTTTCATCAAACATGTTCTATGCATACAACTAAGAAGCAACCCAAACTTCCACCAACAATCTACACGAACCCTTAATCACCCATTAAACCACCCAATTCCCCTACTAATCCTAGCAAGAGTCTACTCACACATATCTAAACTTAAACTAACACAAACATTATAAACAAACACAAGAACAATCACATTCACAATGAAGAACTAACAAGGATGATGAACAAAACAATAAACAAAAGATAAAGAATGAAACTTGAATGATAAAACAAGATTAAGAGAAGGGAAAACAGAGATTATACCAAACTAGTGAGGAGGTAAAGAAGAAATCTTGCATATATAGAGAAAAACTCAAATACATCAACCAAGATTGTCAATCTTGGTGGAGATCTTCAAGAATTCCCATAATACAAGGATTAAACTAAGATTAAGGATTAACTAAGGACTAATCTACACTAATCTAAACCAATCTAACCTAAAGTAGTCTAGGGTATAGTGGGTAATGTCTAACCTAACATAAGTGTTTAAACAATACAAGAGGGGGGGGTATATATAGGGTTTCACGGGTAAGGGAAGCGAGGAAAGCGAAAACAGCCTGGACTGGTCCCTTCCCGGCCGGGAAGGGGGTCATCCCGACTGGGAAGAGTTGGTCCCGACCGGAAAGGTCATGATCCCGGCCTGGATCAACCTCCAGAAGCCTCTGTTAGTTCGTCACTTTATCCCGGTTGTGATGGGTGTGTTCCCTACCGGGATGGGTCTTGTAGGCTTCAAATATGGTCTCATAGGTCCCTCCTTACTCTTGTTAGGCTTCTCATCGATTCTTGGTGCTCGGGAATGGGTCCCAAGGGCTCGGGATCGAGTCTAAGCCACCGGGTGATCGTCGCTTCTCCTCGTTGGCTCCAAATGTGTCGGAAACGAGTTGGAATCATTTCATCTCTCCAATATTGGCCTTAGGAACCTAAAACAAACTAGAAGAAGCGTAATTAGCCTCGAAAACCGCTCCCAAGAGCGATTCCACAAGAGAAACCAGGACCAAACACAAGGAAATAACACTACAAACCACACTTATCACTCACTCCGCTTCTTTTGGCATTTGTCATCGTTTTAGTCACCATTAGAGCGGGAGAACCACAACGCTACTAAGCTTTGACCTCCGTTGTAGAAGTAGTACTTGAATACGAAGTATTGTTTATGGGAGAATCTCGTTTTTTAAGGGAGAGTGATTGAGGGAATTCTAATGTTGAAATGAATATTTTAGAGGGGCTAATTGAGGAATAAAAATTATAGAGAGGATGAAAGGAAGTTTGTGGTGGGAGGGACATATATTGAGAATAGTAAGTGCGGCAGTTTTTTCCCATCACCAATTCGGTTTTATCCTATCACCAATTCACAATCTTCTATATAAAAAACTGCTACTTCGTATAACCGTTTCAATTTTTGCCCTTTAATTTATTTTAAAACAATTGTTCATGTCAAATAATACATGCCACATATGCGCCACATCATTGCCATGCAATACGCTGAGGTGGATGAATGTGGAGGCTCTAAATGTTTCTCCTTTAATATATAAAAGATAAGAAACATTATTTTAAAGTAAGCTATAACTTCTTTTAGCTAATATTTTGGTGAGTATACCTACAAATGTGGATGAAGCATCTTGCTCGGTTGTTCCTACTTTCATGAGCTTAGATTCTCAAAATTTGGTCCAAGTTTTACGTAGGAGAGCTAGGCAACAAACTCCTAATTACTTGATTCACAAAATTACTCTTAAACCACATGCGTCCTATTTTGTAGGAAGAGTACTAAAGTACTTTCGCCCTTCATACTTCACCTCTATATAAAGAGAGCAACACCTCTTATGTTAATTACCTTTTCACAAAAAAAAATAGTCTATTTTGCTCTCAATCTTACTTTCATTATTTTATAGCAAAATTGTTTACCATTTTGAAAAGGTGTCGTGTGCTAAGTTAATTTAAGATCATTAAGTTACGTTATCATTTTATCTTGTAACGAGATATTAGAGATAATGAAGTCTTTTCTTTTGAAACGAGAGGAAAGTGAGTGAGTGTTTAACCATGCTCATTGTGACAACCTTAACCGGTTGTGAGTGGGTTAATTTTATTGTAATCTGTAGAAAGGCACAATATTATTAATCGAGTAACAGTGGACGTAGATCTCGGGTTGTGAGATCGAACCACTTCAAAATTCCATTGTGCCATTTATTTATCGCTTTATTGTTTTTACATAGTTCTAAGTAAATTAGTATAACTAGAATTTAATAAATAATTTTTTAGTTATTTAATTTTACGACAAAATTAATTAATATCAAAAAAGTGTACATACTCAATCCACCCCCTCTTGAGTATTTATACCGGATCAATAAACTCTTCACATACGTTTTGCATTAGACACCGTGCTTCTAACATCAAGTCCAATTATAACAGTGTGACTTTGAAGAAGCGGTTTATTTGGATTGTTTTTTCAAATCAAATACGTAAATTTAATATTGGGATGGAGGAGATTGGGCTTATGGATCCGGGTTGTAGAGCGATATTAGAAAGAATGTCATTAGTTAAGTTGTAACACCCGCTATTTTCCCAGAGTTTTACCCTTTCCGTTATGACTTCGTCATAACTTTGTCACTTTTCGGCCTTGTGTTTCATCATTTTTTTTCCAAGCTTTATTTTCATTTTTGAGTTTATTGGTATTTATTTTTATTTTACAAGATTTTAGTTCTTTTAAATCTATTTATTTGATTTTCTTCGTAAACTATTTATTTTTCTGCGAAGAATTGTATTTCTCTACGAATTAACGTTTTTAAGTTTGGATTTAAGTTATTCCTTTTCCTACAAATGTCTAAATATATTTATATAATATTTTCAACTTATAAACATTTTTATTTACGAAAATTTAGCCATTAATGATTTTATTACGAAGTTTTGTAAATAATTATTTTTTATCGCGAGGTTTACTCGAATTGCTTTGAAATACCTTTAAATATTTTACGATCCTTCTTTTTATCAACTTACAAATCATTTGAGACCTATTTTCCCATGTTTTGGACTGGCACCCCTTTGTGTCACACCCATGACATTTGTATAACCTTTCATTTTATAAAACGATTTAAGGAATTAGATAATTCTTTACATCCATTTAATTGGATGACTTATGCACAAACTCTTCATGCCCCATGCTCTTTATTTGGATGGTGCATTTAGCCTAAGTCTCCCCTTGTTTTCATCAAAAATTTATTTGCATTCATTCATAAGAAACCATCCATTTCTTACATTATTCCTTTTTTTCATTAAACAACAAAATTTCTCTTCATTTTCTCTTCTTGGCTGATATTTTCCAGCACCTTTCCAGTCAGATTTAGTCACTAATCGAGGCATAATCGTCTCGTTTTCATCGTCAAATTAATCGTTATTTCGAGCCTTCCGTTAAGGTAATAATCGATGTTGTTTTCGATCGTTATTCACCTTGATTTTCTTAGTTTTTCTCATGGTATTTTTCTGCCATGATTTTCGTGTGTTAAGGATTTGCGGACGATCCCGAGGCCGACAAGTATATTATCGATTTCGATTTGGACTAGAGGTAACGTCGATGTTACTCGGTATTACTTGAATTTATTTGTGTAATTGCATGTATATAATTATAATTTTATTTTTGACAATATTTGTATGTCATATAATATGGAAAAATTTTAAAAGTTGAAAATTTGCATGTTTCGGTATATGTGTTTTCCTTCGGGTGGGCTAGCGAGCAGTTATGGATCCTGCTTGTTTTAATAAGATCACTGTATTATGGAATGTTAAAACCCTTTTTATGGATTTTATTTTATTTATTTTGTAGCCATTTTTATTTTATGGCTTATGTATTGACTTATCATTTTTATTTAATCAAGACATAGCAACAGTGTGTTATAATCCCACTTCTACAGTGTTTCCGCCACTGTATTGCATTAGATTTTTTAGGGGATTACAGTTGGTATCAGAGCATCACTGTTCCCAACGCTTACACCTGAAATTAGGGAAAATACCAGTAAATTATTTAAACAATAAATAAAAATATTATTAGAGATGGGTAGAAACAAGTAATGACTTATTTGTTTAGCTTTCCAGTTCCTGAAACTCAATGATTAGCATTGAATATTTTTTTTTTATGTCCAAGAAGATGATGAGAGGACAAGATGTGACGTGATGCTGCTCCAAATTGGGACGGCACCTACATAACACTCTCAACGCCTGCTGACTCGAGTGGACAACTTGGTGCTCTAAGAAAGATGTCGATGGTGACTTTCCAGCCCCAATTCAGTTTTCTCAAGTTACAGGCCAGATGGTCAAGATTAGATTCTAGTTCCATCACAGTGCAGCAGACTCAAATGTAAAATCACTTTGGATCCAGATGGAGCGACCCAATACTAGTGTGCTTGTTCCTCTACTTGAAGTTGAAGAAATCCAACAAGATTCCTTTTTGAACTCCGGAGGTCCAAAGATTCTCATCTAGTTTAAAGATCTTAATTATCTAGGATCATTGATTCTTTTCTTTCATCTTCCACCCTCTGCTTCTTCCAATTCTTCTCTTATATTCTCATCTTCATTCTTATGGTGAATCCTCGTTCTATTCTTCTACTTTACCATCTTACTCTTGAGATTCTTTGGTTAGACCAAATTCTGTCTTAGTGAACCTTTTTGGAAGTTAAAGATGTTGGGGGTTTAGTTAACTCCTTATTACATATGCTTTGAGGATTGTGAGTTTTACCTTTTCATCTAGTCTAGTAAGCTTTTCTGAGGTTTGATTTGAATGGTATTAGTTAATGGAATTAGGATCGTGCCTTAAGTGTTGACATTGGGTTATAGGTTACCAAATTATATGGAGTACTTAGAGTCCAATATGCTTTTGGGTGATAGGAATAGAGTATATTTTGACTGATGGATACTTAATACCCAACTTACAACCGAGTTAAGTGTAAATATTAATATTACTTAGGATTCCTACCTACTGATGATTTAATGGACTAGTTGTGGACTTTTGGGATCATAAGTCATTATTTAAGTTTTAGCCTGAGTGTTGTGGTACCATTTTAGGTCATTGTTAATGTTATAGAAAATTTTGGCTAACGTAGATAAACCCTTGTTCCTTATGGATTAGATCGGGATGTAAAGTTGTAACGTACGAACTTTTGAGTTGAATGACCTAAATTTTGGATAGATCATTGTTAACCTTAAAGGAGAGAACATATTGCACAATTAGTGGTTGGATTTATCATATTATTTTGAGACATGCATTTATACCAATCATCTTGATGGATTTACAGTTCAGAACCCTTAGACCAACGAGATTGTGGCTTCGTTGAGTTAACAAATATTTTAGTGGTTTCGCTGTTACGATTGAAATTTGATGGAATTCTCAGAAACCTTAGTCGAATGACGTGTTTGAAAATGTGAGTATCTGTTGTTACGTGTCAGGCTGAGTGTGTTTAAGGTTTGGCATACTTTACCAACCTCTGTCTATTGATGATGTTAAAAATATGTTGATGATCATTGTGAAGTTTTCGCGTCCGGACATTGTTAATTGGTGGATTTTATTTAGTGTTCCTTACTCGAGAAATTTGAAGTATACTTCGAGTTTAGACCTTATGAGCTTTGAATTTATGAGCCTTAGTGATTACGAGTTTGTATATGTTTGATAACCGTTGGAATCGTAATTAATGGATTAGTCTAAATCATTTGTGGATTCTTACCATACTAATTGAAAGACTATATAAGTATGTAAGACTTAATTTTGGAGGCTATGACAGTTGATAATTTTGGAGGTGGTAGATTGAGTAGGACCACCATGTACCGATATTGGACTTAGCGTTATTTGATGGGCCAATTACGAACCCATGTTTGTGAGAGTCGTGCTAGGAATCTTGAGATGGTTAATTTCTTCTATAATCCTTGAGAGCTCTTTTTGACTCTTAACTCTGTCTTTCTTTCTGCTTCTCTTGAATTCTGTTACCGCATCTGCTGCTAATCACTTCGACCTTTATCGATTTTGAAAACTCTTAATTTAGTTTATTGTTTATCCTTGTATTATTTATCCATTAACTTTTTTTCCGAACTCCCTATTTTATAAAAGTTTGACTAGTATAAAAAAAAATGGATTATCGTAAAATTTAAACATTTAGAGTTATAATTTCTAATGATGAAACTCCCCGTTTTGTAAAAAGTTTGACTAACTTAAACTTTTTTGATATTGTGAAATTTAACATTTTTGAATAATAATTTAAGAACTTTATACTTCGCTTTTGTTTTATCTTTGGTTGATATTTATATTTAGTCCTGTTTCAAAGTGCCTTAATAATTTATTTTAAATCATTTCGAATTATCTTAATTTTTGATTTTCAAGCGATCGGAATTTTATGAAGACTTTTATATTTCCAAAAACTTCAATTTCTATATGATTATTACATAAAGCGTTTTAAAATTTTCGAAATTATTTTGTATGTTCGAGTTTGATAACATTTTTGAAAACCTTCATAATTACTTTGATAACATTTTCGAAATTTTAACGTTTTGAAATTAGTTTTCGTTCCATCGTTGGTGGACTTTTGAATCAGTTATTGAAAATGTTTGACGACTTGTTTGATTTTTACTAACTACAAATTTTGATTTCTCCAAACTAAATTTTGTTTCATCATAAAAAGAAATATTATCGAATTTCTTAAGCAAAAATTGTTTTACTTTTGTTTTGAAAATATTTCGTTACCCAATTTTCTTCGAGTTCGTTTACAAATGTTATTTGACGTCATTATTTTATCAAATAACTTTGCTTTACGATTTCACAAATTTAAAAGATTTTAAGGTTATTTAACATGAATAATACCAACTATGGGTGGTATTCCATGAATAAAACCAACTTTGATTAATACGGGAATAAAACCATGTATGAGAGAAATTATACGGGAATGAAATACTCTAACGGGCTACCGCCTACACCCGTCAATATTTCCCGAATACAAGTATTATTGGCTAACAGTGGTGTATTAAATGTAAATGTTTAAACTTCATCTTCTTCTCCTTCTCCTTCACTTCAAAACGTCACCTTCTTCTTCCTCTATTCATCATTCACTTCATCACTTCATCTTCATCTTCCTCAATTCATCTTGCGGAAGGTAATTTTTTTTCAAAACTTTTGTTTATTTATCTTCTTCAAACTTTTGTTCGTTCGTATTTATAAGTAATTACCATTAATATTGTCGAAAATTCATTTTCAGGGCTATAGAAGTTCATTCCTCAATCATTTGCGTCTGCAATGTCAACGATGAGCATTGTTTTCATTTCCCCCAAATCGATTTTTCTGGGTTTTTCGTATTCCGGGTTTCATTCTGAGTTTCTTATTCTGGACTTAAATTAGGGCTTTAAGTGTCGAATTAGTGTCTCTTTAATTGGTTTGATTGAAAACGTAGGTTAATCCAGGGAGACTTGTAGTTACAGAAAACATCTTTGGAGTTTGATCTCGATGAATTCGAAGAACATGAAACTGATGGGTCACCCATGGATTTGGAGAAATTATGGTTTAGGAGAGAGAATTTGATTTAGGAGAAATTGGAGTTTGTTGGGTCAATGAAGAAGATGAAGATGTGTGTTAACTAATAGTATGAGATCCATAAAAACCGACTTCATCCGGTCATTTAAGAGGCTATTTCATTTCCGTATAATTTCTCTCATACATGGTTTTATTCCCGTATTAATCAAAGTTGGTTTTATTCATGGAATACCACCCATAGTTGGTATTATTCCTGTTAAATAACCCAAGATTTTAAATTCCGGGTAACTTAGCCCAATTCCTCTTGGAATAAATATTTGCATTCGATTTCGTATCACTTTGAAAGTTGTAAAATTTTCTTTTTAAACAAAATTCTTCACAAATTTGTATCCCCATCTTTTCGAGTGGGGTAATCTTGATTCTTTTCTGCTTATTTTCAGTTTCGGGGACAAAATTTTGTTTTAGTGGAGAGGATTGTAACACCCGCTATTTTTCCTAGAGTTTTACCCTTTCCGTTATGACTTCGTCATAACTCTGTCACTTTTTGGCCTTGTGTTTCATCATTTTTTTCCAAGCTTTTTTTTTTTATTTTTGAGTTTATTGGTATTTATTATTATTTTAAAATATTTTAATTCTTTTAAATCTATTTATTTGATTTTATTCGTAAACTATTTATTTTTCCGCGAAGAATTCTATTTCTCTACGAATTAACTTTTTTAAGCTCGGATTTAAGTTAAGTTATTCCTTTTCTTACAAATATCTAAACATATTTATATAATATTTAGAACTTATAAATATTTTTATTTACGGAAATTTAGCCATTAATGATTTTATTATGAAGTTTACTCGAATTGCTTTGAAATACCTTTAACTATTTTACGATCCTTCTTTTTATCAACTTACAAATCATTTGAGACCTTTTTCCCCATGTTTTGGACCGACACCCCTTTGTGTCACACCCATAACATTTTTATAACCTTTCATTTTATAAAACGATTTAAGGAATTAGATAATTCTTTACATCCATTTAATTGGATGACTTATACACAAACTCTTCATGCCCCATGCTCTTTATTTGGCTGGTGCATTTAGCCTAAGTCTCCCCTTGTTTTCATCAAAAATTTATTTGCATTCATTCATAAGAAACCATCCATTTCTTACATTATTCCTTTTTTTCATTAAACAACAAAATTTCACTTCATTTTCTCTTCTTGGCTGATATTTTCCAGCACCTTTCCAGTCAGATTTAGTCACTAATCGAGGCATAATCATCTCGTTTTCATCGTCAAATTAATCGTTATTTCGATCCTTCCATTAAAGTAATAATCGATGTTATTTTCGATCGTTATTCACCTTGATTTTCTTAGTTTTTCTCATGGTATTTTTCTGCCATGATTTTTCGTGTGTTAAGGATTTGGGGACGACCCCGAGGCCAATGAGTATATTATTGATTTCGAATTGGACTAGAGGTAACGTCGATGTTATTCGGTATTACTTGATTTTATTTGTGTAATTGCATGTATATAATTACAATTTTATTTTTGACAATTATGTATGTCATATAATATGGAAAAATTTTAAAAGTTGAAAATTTGCATGTTTCGGTATATGTGTTTTTCTTCGGGTGGGCTAGCGAGCAGTTATGGATCCTGCTTGTTTTAATAAGATCACTGTAGGATTGTTAAAACCCTTTTTATGGATTTTATTTTATTTATTTTGTAGTCATTTTTATTTTATGGCTTATGTATTGACTTATCATTTTTATTTAATCAAGACATAGCTACAGTGTGTTATAATCCCACTTCTACAGTGTTTCCGCCACTGTATTGCATTAGATTTTCTAGGGGATTACATAAGTGGTGTTGGCTAATGATGGAGGTTATAGATATAGTATGAGCACAACTGCTAATGTATCTGAGTGTTTCAATGATGTCTTTAAAGGATGTCGTTTCTTACGATCACTGGTCTTGTGAAAAAAACTTTCTATATACGAGCTTAATTTGTATTTTGTTGAGAGGTGTAAACATGAGAAATCTAGAACGGAAGAAGAGTTAATATAAATTCCTAAGAATGAAGAGACATTGGGGAAGAACATTAAGCATGCTGCCCATCACAAGAATATATATATATATATATATATATATATATATATATATATATAAATATATATCAGGGCCGTCTTTGAGGGTGGGCAAAGTGGGCCTGTGAACCGGGCCTCATTTTTGTGAGGGCCTCAAATTAAAAAAAAAAGCAGTTTAGTCTAAATAAATAATATGAATTGCATCTTTTGTAACACCCGATATTTTTCCTAAGCATTTTTATTCTTTCTGTTAGGACTTCTCCTTAACTCTGTCACTTTTGGCCTCATATTTTATCATTTTACTAAGCTTTATTTTAATTTTTGAGTTTAATAATTTCTATTTTTAATTTTAAAGATTTAAAATTCTTTTAAATCCATTTATTTGGTTTCTTCGTAAACTAAGTAATTTTTCCGCGAGGAATTCTATTTTTCTCCGAATTGACATTTTTAAGCTTGGATTTAAGTTATTCCTTTTTCCTAAAAATGTTTGAATACGTTTATGGAATATTTTTTTTACTAAGATATATTTTAGTTACTAAAAACAAGCCATTTATGATTTTATTACGAAGCTTCGCGAATAATTATTTTCTTACGCGAGGTTTACTCGAATTACTTTGAAATACCTTTAACTATTTTACGATTATACTTTTTATCAACTTATAAATTATTTGAGACTGTTTTCTCACATTTTGGACCGACTAAGCTCTTGGTCACAAGTTTTATTACATTTTATTTAAACGATTCATTTTATCACATTAAAACGTAATCATAAGATAAATCATTTTCATTCATTGTAGCATTTATGTCAAAACTTTTCTTACTCCCTCCCTTATCCATCTTGGCCGGCCAACTTATGGTCTAGGTACACTTTTGTATTCCTTTTTTTGAAGCCTTAATTCATGCTTACTCCTTTAAGTGTTGTATCACCCATCTCCACCCTTACTCTCTACATTCATTTCTTTTACATTCACCAAAAATATTCATCACTCCCTTCTCCTCTCTTTTGGCCGTGTGACCCTCAGCCATTCTAGGCAAATTTTTGCTCCATTTCTAGTCTCAATCGCATCATTCTTATCGTCATAATCATCCTCTTTCCGATTCCTTCGTTAAGGTATTAATCGACATCATTTTCGATCAATTTTTACCTTGTTTTTTTTAGTTTTCTCATGGTATTTTTCTGCCATGATTTACGTGTTGGTAGGATTTTTGGACGATCCCGAAGCCGACGAATACATCGTTGATTCAGACTTGGAGTGGAGGTAACGTCGATGTTACTCGGTATTTCAAGATTTTAATTGAGTATTTGCATGTATATATTTTTATATTTTATTTTGGCAATATATGTATGTCACGAATTCTTGAAAAATTTTTAAAGTTGAAATTTTGCATGTTTCGATATTTTTATCGCTTTTACGAGATTAACGATTAAATTGTTATATTAATTTGTAAAATCGTAATAATCGGCCTAAACATGTAATATATATTTATATTCTGGAAAAATGTTGTTTTTGATGATTTTTAGTAATTTAGTATTTTTCTGATATTTTTGATATCGATTATTGAATTATTATCGTTTTCGGACAAAAACGATTGAAAACCGATTTTTAGTTCTAGTACTTAAACATTTTATTTTAATCTGATTTTTGACGTGGTGAAACTTTCTGGTGAAATGGAATCTTCTGATTTTTTTCATAATTTTTAGGAATTGTTAAGTGGATGAATTAATTAATCACTTTAAATCATCGTTTATCGTTAAAACCGTGTTTGTTGTTTAAATTCTCGATTTCTGGTCTTTGGTTTAAATCTGGAAAAAATTATGATTCTGATGATTTCATATTAAAATGTATTATTATGATTTTTAGTGCCTTAATAAAATGTTAGGAACGATAGGTTTATTAATAAAATCGTTAATTGCGAAAACGGGTTTAAATGACGGTTTTGTTGAAATTGGTTGAAACTGGATTTTGGAAAAATCTGGAAAAAAATTATATTCTGTAAAATCAGGATTTTAAAGTGTAATAATAATTTTTGGATATTAATACTTAAATCGTTTTGTAATTACTATTTTTATTAATCGTTATTGTCGAGATTGGACGATTAACGAGAAAACGCTTTAAAAACCGAGTTTTTGGAATTCTGGAAATTTTCTTTTCTGGACAGAATGTCCATAAATATAATTTAACTATTTTACGTAATTTTTGTACTATTTATTATAGTCTTTAATTAATAAATATTGATTTTCGGACAAATTGTGATTTATCGTTAAAATGCTTCGTCTTACCTAAAAGAATTATTTTTCCAGCACTTTTGAAAGTATTTAAATCTGAAACTTTAGGAGTTAAATCATCCCTTAACATACTCTAAATATATTTGTTGGTTTAATTAAATAAAGACGTTCAAGTATTTAATTTAGTGTTTGCCGTAAAATCCTATTTATAATTTTATCGTCGAAACTAATAATAATTAGGGAATTTTAGCTTTATAACTTTCGAAAACACCCTAATTAGTATTATTAAATATTTTTTTTATGTCTCTAATCATTTTATAACACTTGTACGATATTTTAATAATTTCATAAAATCAAATGTTCTTACTTTAATAATTAATATTGTTAAGGCCGAAAGTATTAGTTTTATAAATCTATATCGTTTACTAAAATGTGGTATTAGTATGAACTAATATTTTCACTACTTTGATATGATGCTATTTTTAGTAAAGTTTCTAAAAATAGAAGTTTCTAAAAATAGAAGTTTCCTAAAATAGAAGTTTCCTAAAATAGAAGTTTCCTTTTGCTTTTTCCTTGGACTTTTGATTTTTTGTCCAACTCTTTCTTTTATTTTCTTTTTTTTTTCACGGTAATCCCCTCACGTGGTGTTGTGGGTGGATTTGGGGTTGGGCCTATCGGTTGGATTAGGCTTGTGGAGCTAAACCTTTGTAAGGTGTAAGCCTAGTTGGTATTTGTGTGAGTGCAACTCATGGTGGAGTACTCTACTGTAAGCATGGTGGTTTGGATCTCGGTATTGTCATCATAATTCCGAGCAGGCTTGGTGGGAGCATCGTCCCGAGTTGGGTATTTTTGGCATTAAGTCTATAGAGTCACGATGCTTCTTTTTTTTTTTTGCTTCTGGTCAGACTAACGCCTAAGGTAGGGATTGGTCAGTCTTATTGGAGGGGTGTTTATTGTGGGAAAGTGGGCTTGCCTTCCGTCTTGAACCCGAACTAGGAGGCTACCTAGATTTGTCATAGGATTCGATACCGCTCCTGCTAAGGGTACTTATGTGGCTTTCTATATCAAACATGGTATAGGTAAAGGAAAACACGGGTCTCAGTTCCTTGTAGTCATTGTAGATGTGCCTATAATAGTCATGTGCATGTGCTCACAGTGTATGATGGTGTTCATCATGTTCTCGGAAACACATAAGGAAAGCATATAGTAGAGATAGAATATTGAAAGCTGATTCTATTGAATTTTTGAAAAGAGGACAGAAGGCAAATGACTCTGACTCTGATTTGGAAATGAGGATGTAGGGTATCCTAGACTCGGACTCAGACTTAGACTCGAATCAAATCCGGACTTTCGGATGCTCGGTTGGTTGTTTCTTTTTTGGTAAGGTCTTTGATTGGAGAAAACGACAGGTGCCACGACTTGCCTAAACTCGACTTTGCACAAATGCAAGAGAGGGAGTCAAACTAGACATGGCCCGGGGTTACGGGTCGACAAAGACTCCTGGACCGGGATACTCGAACGTTGACCTAGACGAGGTAACGACCTTGGCTTGGACCTGACCACGAGACTCAGGTTGCACGAGGGTGAGTCCGAAAATGGGGCGACCATGTTTGACCGCATCGCGTGCTCGGACCAACCGTGGCAACCTAACCCTAGCTGACTCGAGCGCTCGCAGCATAGGTACGACTTGAAGAAGGCATCATAAGGACACCGGTGTATGATGAACGTAAGGTACCCCTTAAGGTTATTGTGGTTGACTGTTCGAGTGGAGGATAGCCCCCGGTGAGACTAAAGACTCTGATAGGACTCAGATGGTGCGGCATCCAAATGACTCGAAAGTGGCACACGTGAGACGCCACGTGTAGGACATGACCCTTAGAGCAACCGTGATTGATCGCTCTGCTGAAGGGTAGCCCCCGAGTGAGAACGAGGAATCTAAAAGGACTCAGATGGTGTGACATCTAAGTGATTCAAAAGTGGGGTACGTGAGACAACACGTGTAAGACATGACTCTTAGAGCAACCGTGATTGACTGCTCTGCTGAAGAGTAGCCCCCAAGTGTAATCGAAGGTTTTGTTAAGACTCGAGTGTCGGACGAGTGACCCTTAGATGTAAGAATCACGAACCTTTTGTTATAGGGCTATGCCTTGTAAAAGCTTGACTCGGCCTCGAGGAAAGGCAGACGGGTAGGGGAAGAAACTTGCGATGTCAAATCGATAGTGTTTCGACGCTAGAGACCCTAGACCCGACTTGAATAAGGATGACCCTGTGATTAGGGTAGATCCTTAAGTTAAAGGATGTTTGAATTGGGATGACTCGACTAACGGATTGAAAGATGGGCGAACTTCCCTTAGGAAAGGTCGTGGGGACCGTCCTGCTAGAGGGAAAGATCGTGTGTGAATTTCTAGTTAGGACTCGAGTGTTAAGATGAACCTTCCGTTTACGAGTGTATGACTCGTGTTGGTCGGTTATGCCTTTAGGATAAGGCGGACTGGGATGGGGAAGAAACACGTGATATAGGATCGACGGAGTTTCGACGCTAAACACCTAAGACGACTTATAACAAGACCCGACACTGCTAAATACGAGAAGTCTTAAGAAGAGGAAAGTTTTTTTTTTCGAAAAGAGGTTGACTTCCTAAAATAAGGTTTTTTTGAAAAGGATTGAATTCTGAGAAAATCGGAGGACAGTCCTGACTTTTGAGATTGGCAAAAATGCTATCGGGGTCGAAGTTTTGAAAGTTCGAAAATTTTTGAACTTTAAAATGAGTAGCATACCGGCTAAAAATAGACTATTTTGAGTTAAATCGTAAGTCTAAATTTCGGTAGCATTCCGGATTTTGAAATTGGATATGTTATTGAAAAAAAATGATTGAATTTTGAAAATGAGAGGACGGTCCTGAAATTGGTGGTGGGCCAATAGAACCGGGCATTTTGGAAAGTTGGATATTTGGAATTTTGAAAATTGGAATATCAAAAAATGAATTTCCGAAAATTTGAAAAATCCAAAACGAGATCCCGAAGATTTGAAAAAATCGGAAACGACATCTCGAAGAATTGAAATAGAATCTCGAAGATTTGAAAATGGAATGGAATTTTGAAGATTTGAAAATCGAAATGGAATTTTGAAAATTCGAAAATCGAAAGAGGATCGGAAATTCGTATATTGAAATGGGTAGCATGCCGGCTAAAAAAAAGGCTTGTTTTGAGTCAAATCGTAAGTCTAATTTTCGGCAGCATTCCGATTTTTGAAAATGACACTGAAACCAAGTAGCACATAGTCACGTAAGCATTATAACGACGCCGTGTATGCTATACGCAAAGTCTCGGTCGGTCTAAATGGGGTCTATACCAGTGCACATAGCCTATCCGAGAATTGGGACGGGCTTCCTAAGTCGAGTTGAGCTTAGAACATGCCTCGAAACCCATACGAATCGACTATGAACACCTTTGACATATTCATATTGGAGTACATCACGGTATAGTGGGACGTCAGTCACCAGTACCGGCCCGGGCAAATATAGGTTATGCATGAACCGTAAAACTAAAACGCGTATTGTACTAGTCAAACGATTTCTATTCGAGTCTCACTCTGAGGATGCAGATGGTAAGTCACGCATCAGTTAATCCCCAGCGGAGTCGCCAAATTGTGGACATGACATAGGTCCACCCCGACGCGGCCACGCGCGGGTTTGGGGAGGCGAATGAATCTCCATATGAGACGGGTCGAATTGAAATTTAAGTCGAATTAGGAGTCGCCACCGAACTTTGTGGGAGTTCGGGCCCATTCGAGCCCACTCTATATCGTTATGGACCGTACACAAAGTATGGCCCATTTCGATTTCAGAGTTTATTGGGCTCGTCCCTTTGCATTGTGATACTGATACCGTCACTACCGGTTATCGTGTATTGAATGACTCTCGTGCGCCAACGGTTTCGGGCATCCGGAAACAGAGGTTCTGAGTAAGGGGTGAGGGTACGTGTTGGGAAGCCCACTAAGGACACCCAACCCCGCCCGCACTTAGCGGCCTCTACTAAGACATCGTTTGACTTTCTAATATGCGCGCTAGTAATCCGGTAAAATGTTATGCAAACAACGTTTTACAAGATGTAAATATCGAAAGGGTTGCTACGTCATTTTAATGCATCTTGATTCACGTCATAGTGATTTAGCATGCGATGTTCATTTAAGGCAATAAATGGCAAACATCGAAAATAGAAAACTCGTAAATAAACTATAAATTACACGGGCAGAATACAACCCGGAATTTACAATAAACGTGCTTTAGCCTCAACGGACGTTGCTCGGATCGTTTTGAAAATAGTTTTTTATGATAAATATACGCGGTATTATATAAGACGGAATATAAATAACGATTAATTAAATGTTAGATTGTTAGATTGGTTAGTATGCGAATAATGAAAATGTTAGATGTTAGTTGATATAAAATAAAATGTTAGTATACATAAAATTAAAAGTTAGTAACGGAATTAAAATGTTAGTGTTAGTACAATTAATATAAATAATATGTATATATATGAAAGAAACAAAAAAAGGAAGAAGAAAGAAAAGGATGTCGGGATTTGAATGTTACACCCTCAACCTACGTGCTTTCGCTTCTCGGAATAGGGCTCGTCAAATGGTGGCCAAGTCACGGGAGCGTTGAGATACGTAGGGGAGTTATGGTGTGTATGTGGTTTTGTAGAGATGGATTTTAACGAGTTTTGCTCTCGGTCTTTGACGAGTTTTGATCTCGGGATTTCGAATATGTATGTGTGTGTGTGTGTGTGACTTTGAAGCCAAGTTCAAAGGGATGTATTGTGTAGAATTGTAAATGTGATGGGTGAAAAGAAGTTTTGAAGGTGGTAAAAGGTAGAAAAAAAAGTTGTGAAATGGCTTAGGGTGACGGGGTATTTATAGAAGAAATACCCCGGTTTATGGCCACTCGATCAGTGGAGCGTGTGCACTCGATCAAGTGCCCGGTTCTAGGTCAATTTAGCCGGTTCATTGGCTTACTCGATCGAGTGGGCCTGAACCACTCGATCGAGTGGGTAAAACCGGTTGGAGGCTTTTTAGGAAAGATTTGTTCACTATTTTGAATGTGATTTTGTTGACTTAGTTAGTCTTGATTTGCTTTTGACTTTGAATTTAGACAAATGCATGGCTGGTTGCGTCTCGGGATTCGACCTTGACCGGGTTTTGACTCGGTCGCTAAAAGACGGTTTTATTTCCGGTGACGGTTTTAACCCAAATTAGTCTCATTTTATTGGAAACGGCCCACTGCGCCTGAATTTGAGGTCGGTTTTGTGAGATTTGTACTCCGCTAAAAGCCCATGCCAGACATTACTGATTCCGAGCCCATATTCGAGCGCGTTAAAGTATGTTTGCGTCCGATCATCATCGGGTGTTTTTTGGGAACTGCTATAGACACCTAGCGGCCAAATATGGGTGTCTACAAATTGAGTCTCGCTTTCTTCTACAAACTTTTAGGTCTCGAACTTAGCTTTCCAACGCATCTTGAGTTACTTAATTCCGATGTCGTATGAGTGAGATATCGTCATTTTAAGACAGTCCGATCAAGTAGGCCTTTGACTTTAATTTGCTTGACCCGCTTTGTTCTTTGACCCGATTCTTTCTCGTCTTCACTCGGTCATTTCTTCACACGGTACCTACAAAAATACACACGAGACAAGGCAGTACCAAATTCTCGGAAAATAACAATTATTACGATAATTATAACTAAAACGACTAATTAACACTTAATATCGTATAAAAACCTATATTGAGCTATAATATCAATTAAGCACACAAAATCGACCCGAATAAGTAAATAAATGTGGCTAAAATAATCACTAAAATGACGTTTATCAAGTCCCCCACACTTAAACCTTACTCGTCCTCGAGTAAGCTCAAATAGTCTACGACAAAAGCAACTTATTTACTAAATAAGTAAAAATAAAACATAATAGCCGATACGAGACAATAAACGGGCTCGCTCCGTCCCTTCAACTCACAACGAGATACTATGAGGAGAGTATCCCCTTGCAAGGCAAGTGGGGTCTTGCCAAAATCGCGAGACGACCAAACAATAAAGTACGAAACTCGATAATAAAATGGTCGACTCAAACAAAACGAGTCACCTCCCTCAACAAGGCAACTAAGCAAATTTCAAATCGATAATCAAAATTCTAAAAACCAACTAAAACATAAAGAATGACAAAGAAATACTTCACAAGTTGCATATTTTTATTGTACATCTACTAATCTATAACTTCGGTAAGCAAGATAGGGTGTATGGCGGAAATGGAGTGAACTAACATGGCGTTATAACCGAAAATGAAACACAAAGTCCCTCCTCTCACATAATAAGAGGTTCGGATCGTCCCGGTACCAACTTGGTAACTAGAAAGGAGGCTAAATCATTTTTGTGGGATTTTTGTGATTTTTATATGGATATAATGTCACCAAGTCGGGATCCGGTCACCATAGGACAAAATGAACAAATGGAAATATCACACCATGAGATGAATATGTGAACAATAATGATGGTATACACCCTAAATCACTAATTAAAGCAAAGATTAGTCGATTCACAATACTAATATGTAACACTAAGTATTTCCAAATCATTCTTTTCGTCAAAGTTGAAAACTAGAAAATCGACTAAACTCTTTGGAAAAAGCAAGCCTTCTTTTTGGATTTTTCAATTTTTCAAATTTTTAGGAGTTTTTTGAAAGTTTTTTGACAAAACAAGAAACATAACTCACACACAAAAGAAAAATAAAAATCCACAACACATATTCACAAGGAGCAACATTGCCAAACTACTTCCAAGTTCCGACACATCCCAACACAACACATATTTACAACAAAATCACACCACCAAATCCAAAACTTCCACCAAAATCAATCAAATCATGATCCAACAAGCAACAATCTCCCCTACACTTAAACCAAACATTGTCCTCAATGTTTAACACAAGGGAGGGAGAAAAGAGAGGGTGGGTGAAGAATTTACCATTGCAAGCTCGATCTCCATTATTTGATGAATGATTCTTGATCTATTCTCTTTAATCCACCATCTTCTTGTTACTTCTTCAAGATCATAAGTTGATTCCTACACACAAGAAAACAAAACAAAAGCACACACAAACAAAACAAAAACAAGGAAATATATACACTAAAAACAAATCAAACAAGTAAGTCATCTAAATAACCTACCAAAGATCTCATTAACTTGTCATATGCATTTGAACAATCCTCACCAACATGATCATAGTGAGGCAAACAAGATAATCCACAAAACCAATGTATAAGAGTGGTGGTGAATGGTTTGTGGAAATGGTGGGTACTCGGGATCTCAAAAGTCCAACATTTATCACTTAATTTCAAGCTCACAAGAGGAGAGGCACTCACACAATCATTCTCCCCATTTTCACTCATATTGGGGGTCTTAATCATCTCTCCATCCTCAAGTGTTTCAATCAAAGAATCATCAAGTGACAAACCAAGAGTCAACACAAACTCTTCCAAAAGAGTTTCATAATCATCATATATAATCATAGGCTCAAACAAAGGAGCAAGAGAAACAAGATCCAAATCATCGATGGGTGAAAAAGACTCATGATCCATACAAGGGAAAGGCTCATTTCTCAAAAATTTGTTCCTCAATGAAATCAACCTCACAATCCCAAGTATCCTTGATCTCAACACTCTCATCACTCAAAGCATCATCAAATATCTCATTATCTTCTCTTTGCTCCTTCCTCTCAACCTCAAGAGTTTCTCTTCTACTTAACTCCCCTTTCCAAGCTCTCATAATCGACCTCAAATGATATGCCATCCAACTCACACAAGCTAAGATCTTCGTGGTTTTCCTCTCTACAAAGATCATAAAACTTATCTAAGCACACATTTTCCTCAAAAAGCATACATTCCAACTCACAATCATTAACACTCACAACAAGAGGTGTAAGTTGGACAAGGGAATATGGAAATTGTGTTGAAGGAAGGCAAGTCGGTTCACAAGAATCAATAACATGAAAATCATCATTAACATCATTCACCATGTTAGCATTCAAAGGGGTTTGGGGAACATATTGCACAACATGCAAAATCATCATCATCCTCCTCATCATCAATAAGAGGTGGAAATGAACAAGAAGGAAGAGTATTAAAAGTAGTTCCCAAATCACCACAAGAACCATAAGTAGATGAAATAGCATGCATAGCATTCACGGTCACAAGGGGTGAAGAAGCTTGACAAATAGGAGAATTATGCACATTATCAAGAGAAAGAGTCTACCCTATTACTCAAATCGTGTTGGAAATAAAGCATAGGGGGGTTAACTCTAAGTTCTCTACCTTGAGGTCTCACTCTCTTAAATCCCCATTGGTCATTGACACTAGCCACTCTTTCAATTAAACCGGAAACTTCATCATCATCTAACTCATTGAATTTTCTCTCGGATGAAAAGATGATTAAGTTTCTATGGTGAGGAAGCAAACCTTGTAAGAAGGTCGAAGTGGTTAGCCAAAGTGGGATTCCATGAATTGGAAAAGCTCTCAATAGACCCTTAAACCTAACCCAAGACTCACTCAAACTCTCAAACTCGCCTTGTTGAAAGCTAAGAATCTCATCTCTAAACTTGGCGACCTTCGAGGGAGGGAAAAATTTCCTAAGAAATGCAAGGGCTAGTGGGTTCCAAGAGGTGAAGGTGTTAGGAGGGTGTGAACGAAACCATCTCTTAGCTTCATCCTTAAGAAAAAAGGGAAACAATATGAGCTTAATGGTATCAAGGGGCACTCCATCCGTTTTAAACACACAACACAAGTCCACAAAATTCTCAAACAGACCATATACATCCTAACTCTCAAGCCCATGAAAGGCATCCCGCTCCACCAAATCAATATAATAAGGCTCAATATCGAAGCAATGACCCTCTAAAACCCCAATGTTAATGGGTGAGGCAAACAAGTCGGGATCCGGTCTACTATGGTCGGCAAGACAAGGCATTATAGAAAAGAAGAAGATAGGAGAGATTCAAGAAAGTCGCAAGAAAACACGGGAACACACAAGTATATACAAAACAAGCTACCAACTAATATTAAAAAAAAACACAATGAAAGACTAATCCCAAACCAAATTAAGACAAAAATATAACTTAGCACCGTCCCCGGCAACGGCGCCAATTTGACGGACGGGGATTTATTGCGAATCCCGGTCGATCAAACTAAAAACCAACTAATCATAAACTTGGGTAGTCGAGGGTAAGTCGAGTCGAATTCTACAGGGACGGTCTAGTTAAACTAAATGTCTCGGTCTAGTAAGGTATTAGTCTAGGTGAAGGTATGTTTTGGTTTAAAGAGAGGTCTAAACTAACGAACTAAACGAGTCAAACAAACAAATGAAATAAATACGATAAAACGGGCTAGGGTCAAGGTCAACGAGGTAGTCTCAAGGGAGTTATCGGAGTTCACAAATGAGTCGATTATGGTCGGTAATTGGGAAGACAAAGGGTCTCTCTCGAGTCTCTATCTACCCGGGACGGTCCTAATAACGGGCTCTCGCACTTATTACTAGGTCGACCCACCCAAAAGAAAGCTGGACACAATATAATTCACCCATCGCGGCCAAAGACAAGTAAATCATACAAAAATTGCAATCAAAGGAGAATACTAACAATAAGTCGACAAAGTCCGTAAACACACAACAAACCCACAAAACGAGACAAACCAAGTCTTCCCCGACCCTAGAATTTAACTACTCAAACATGATTAAAAGTAAACTAATTAAGTTACCCACTACTCTAATTATAATAATAAACATGAATAACTCATAAAGATACAAACTTCGGACTAATTAAGCAATAAATTATGTAAAACTAATAAACAATAAAGATGGACAATAATGAAAAAGAGAAGGAATTGTACCAAACTTGAAGAAGAATTGCATAAATGATGGAGAAAAAGTGTAGAAAGAAGATTAATCCAAGTAATTAATACCAATACTATCTAAATTAAACTAGATTAAAACTAATTAAAATTGGAAAAAATGGAGAAGAGAAGTGTAATATAACTAAGCTACTGCCTACCGTCTAAAACAAAGTAGATTGTAGAGTTAATGAAAGTCCTAATTGGAATAGAGAAAAAATGGAAGAAAAACCCAAGCACTCAGCCTCCTGCTCCTAAACTACTCATATCCTGATTTGTGCGGCTGCTTCCCTCCACCTACGGACTACTGCTTCTTTTATTTCCTTTCTTTGTGTTGCTGGCCCACTCTCCTCCTTTTTCCTACGTCCAACCTGCAGCAACAGCCCCCAAACCTCCTTTTCATAGTGGGCCTGCTGTCCACCCATTTAATTTGATGATTGGGCCCGACCTTCACCTTGATCCAATAGCTTCTGCCTTGTAGCTCGATGTTGACCCTATAACTAATAGAATTGAGTCTTGCTTTCTTCTACAAACTTTTAGGTCTCGAACTTAGCTTTCCAACGCATCTTGAATTATTTATGAGTGAGATATCGTCATTTTAAGACAGTCCGATCAAGTAGGCCTTTGAGTTTAATTTGCTTGACCCGCTTTGTTCTTTGACCCGATTCTTTCTCGTCTTCACTCGGTCATTTCTTCACGCGGTACCTACAAAAATACACACGAGACAAGGCAGTACCAAATTCTCGGAAAATAACAATTATTACGATAATTATAACTAAAACGACTAATTAACACTTAATATCATATAAAAACCTATATTGAGCTATAATATCAATTAAGCACACAAAATCGACCTGAATAAGTAAATAAATGTGGGTAAAATAATCACTAAAATGACGTTTATCACGTGTATGCTTTGATTGAAGATGGTTGAAAGTGATGAATGAGAGTATCACGCAGTATCTTTCTTTGAATGAAGGCGATACTCTTTGATATCGTTTCCTATTTTGAAGTCAATCACGTCCCATAATTATAGGAAGCAATATCTTTCTTTTTTATTTTTTTTATTTTTTATATGGCTGTATTCTAAATCCTTTTTGTCGCTCCAATGCATTACAGTAACAAATGAAAACAACTAAAGTAACAGATGAAGTGCGTTAAAGTAACACGAGATTCAATTAACATTATGTAAATTAAAATAACAGGGGTTGGCCATTAAAATAACAGATTGTGTATATTAAAGTAACACATTATGTGCATTACAATAACTCCATATATTTATTCGTGCGTAAAATTCATATAATGATTATTAGACCTTCAATAATATGCAGTTTCCATACTGTAAACTTAAAATATAATAATATGGAGCATCCTAATGACTTCCATGGCGTTTCCAGTATAAATTAGAAACCAAATACTCACCGTTGGTGTATTCGACGATTTGCATATCCGCCATCGAATGAGAAATTTCAGCGTCGCGAGGAAGAAGATGAATGATTGAACGTGTTATTGAGTGGGTTGATTGAACGTAAGTTGCAGCCGCGCGAAGAAGAAGATGAATGATTGAACGTGATGAAATTAAATGAATAAAATTGACAAAAAATATGTAAGCAATATCAAAAACTCACCATTATTGTACTTGATGCGCGTCAGATTGTCGCCTATCTAACACGATCAAACAAAATTTATAACTCCAACTGACTACTACGTAGTAGCGGCAAGTCGGGATCGATCCACAGGGACGGAACACATGGGAAGTCGAGTCTAGGTCTAGTCAATTGATTGGGATCTAAGGGGGGTTTTGATTGGTCATGAACTAAACTAATGAAGACGAAACTAGAATAATAAAGAGAAATCAAGTAAAGGAAAGGTGTTAGGAGGAGTCGGGGAATTAGAAACGGACACATAAACAAAGAATCAAGCAAACAATACACAATCGATAAGGAGCGAGTTACCCTTTTCGGTCCCCACCTGTCACGTGGGTGACCCGGATTTCCTAACTCAACCTCGCTAAAACCCGCTTTCGCGGCGATCAAGCTAGGTCACTAATCGGAATTTCCCAAACCTCGAGTTTCCCCATATTGATAAGGGTGATTACGAGTCAACGATATTGATCAAGTAAAGTCGACACGGACACAACAATCCCAAGTTAGACAAATCGACCCAAGTGTATCAATCACCAAAATTTCATAATTCATGACACTAAATTCTTCCTCCCCTAACCCCCTAACTAATAATCTACTCACAATTCATGAAGAAAACAACAAAAACAATAACAATGGAGATAATCACAAAAACATGCATAAAGACAAAATTTAAAGGAAATAAAACTAAAGCAACGATGAAAATTACGATCAACAAAAGAAACTACAAAGCGCGATCTAAAAACAACGCAAGTAAAATCAATGAAAACAATGCAAAAATGAAAAAGCAATAGTAAAATTTAATCTCGAGAAAAGAGAGAGAAAAAAGAGTTATACCAACAATGGAGGAAAATAACAATAAGGAAGATGAAGATGCATGAAAATAAAGGAGAAACCTTGATGATGAAAACAATGGATTTGTCACTAATCCCTTGGCGATCTTCCAAGAACTTCAAGATTAAAACTAGAATTCCTTACAAAAGCTTGAATCTATAGCTAGATGAAAAAGATGAAAATTAATGAAAACTATGTAGCTTCTATCTAATGACTTTCTATCTACTCTAATGGAAAATGATCTAAAATCTAATGGAGAGTTGTTGTAGTCTAATGTAGTGTGTTGTGCATCTAACTAGGTTATCTATATATATATATATATATAGTAGTTTCTTAATGGATCCTTAAAGCAAAGCCCAATTCTAATCTTTGCCCTTGAAATGAAACTTTGCCCAATGAGTGAGACTTTTGTCCAATAAGTCTTCATAGGGTGAAATTTTGCCCTGTGGATTCTCTCCAATATGGCCGAAATACCGTCGGGCGAAATTTTGCCTAGTCAAAATCTCATCCGGTGAAGTTTCGCCCAATGAACTTTTTTTTTCCGAAATGGCAATCTGGGAAGGAAACACAGTCGGGTGAAATTTCGCCCGATCAGATCTCATCGGGTAAAACTTCACTCTGTGACTTCAGAGGGCCATAACTCTCTCGTTTGATCTCCGATTGGGACGTGTGATATGTCGTTGGAAAGCTAAGAAGACAAGCTTTCACCTCCAACTAGAATCACTTTGATCTGAGGTTTAGAATTCTAGATATATCCATTTGAAGTTAGACCTCTCCGGTGAAGATGCTCAATGGACTATGGTTTTGCACTTTTGCTCAAGGTTTCACCTCTTGGGTTTGGACTTTGGACTTTAATCATGCTTCGGGACGATATTCTGCTCCCTTGTGCCCATGTAAGCTCGAACATGCTCTCAGACAATGGATTCCTATCAAAATAATAGGAAAACTACCTAAAAACACGTAAAATGCACAAGAGAGGTCGCTAGAGTGAGAAAGACTCAAAAAAGGCGATAATCGCACACAAATCTCACAAAAGCGAAAGGAAAACGAGGTTAGATGGGTGGAAAAATGGTTCAAATTTGACACACATTAGTACTCTACGATTTGCTTATTAACAGTTGATGAAAATGTCACGATCATTGAATCCATAGAACGGGATGTCGAGCATAGATAGATGGGAAGCGTTTTTTTTAGGTTTGATTATGATGAACGTGGTAATTTAAATGAATGAATGAATGAACGTGATATAATGTTTCCTAAAATTATGGGACTTATTTTAGGAAGCAGTCTCTCCCTTTTTTTAAAAAAAAAATGCAAATCATTATGATAAATCTTGTCCATCCGTCCTCCCATTCAATGGATAGGATGAGGACTTGAGGACTCCATATATGAGAGAGACTCATAATCACCCCTCTCTTTATATATATATACACACACACACACACAATAATATATATATATATACATATATATATATAGAGGGGAGTTCTAATAAGGTCTATAGTAAAATTAAGGTCCTAAGTCCAAATTTTGGCCATTTGATCCATCTTGCGCGGACGGCTGAGATTGATTCTATGATTAGAGGAGAAGCTGAACTGTTTTAATTAGGCAGGTGTTATTAAAATAGAATTGCTTCACACGAGAAACCTTTTCAGGAGGCAATTAAAGCTCTTGCGCGGCTTACCAATGTCATTAACACATAATTGCTTCTCAGTCTTAAATTTGTGCGGCATTCCAATGATGGTGGATTTTCATATTTCATCATCACATCTTCAGTTGAAATTGTTTTTGGGCTGTTGGGTTCTGTTATTTGTCGGCACTTCAGAATCGAAAGCATCATCTCGTTTTACCGTTTTCGTTGTCAAGGCGGATTTCGTTTCCGATCGAAGTATTAATTTGGAATGAAGAATTTGTAGGTTGTTGAAGTGCCGCCTGGTATGTTTATTTTGATTTGTAGTTGCTTAATTTTTTGTTAAAGTTTTGTGTATTTTAGTTTTCTGTAAATATTCTGGTGCGGTGGCAGAGAATTGTTCGACTGCGGAGGAGGTGCCTGCGGTCGAGTACAGTAGGGTAGTTTCGAAGGATTTGACGCCGTTTGTTGGTCAGCAGTTTGAGAACGTTGAGAAGGCGGTTGAGTTTTATGAGTCGTATGGTCTTGCTTGTGGTTTTGATGTGCGTCGGTGGTCGACGAAGAGGTTTCGTGACAGTACGCTAAATTATCAGCTGATTGTTTGCAATCGGGAGGGATTCCCGTACATACCGAAGAATACGGGGTCCTGTGAGGAGAAGAAAAGTTCAGTAGGTGATGTGGTACCGATGTCCGCGAAGTTGAAGTCGAAGAAATCTGCATTGGAGGAGGAGAGTTCTCCTGTAAATACGATACGTGGATCGAAGGTGACACGGGTGGGCTGTAATGCACGTATCAAGGTGCTTGCGAAGGGCGGTGTGGTAGTTATTTCAGAATTCAGCGAAGGTCATTTCCATGAACTCTATTCTGAGGTGGAGAGAGAGTTCCAGAAGCTGTCCCGTAACTTGTCCGCCTACCACAAGCAGTTGATAGTTTACAACTCGCGAGTAAGTTCTTTGAAATGCTTGCTTTCGATTTTCGTTAATGTGATTCCTGTTGATGTCGTGACAGAAGTATAGTTATTGAAGTTTCAAATATTATTTTCTGAAGTTGTAAATGGAGTGTACTGGAGTTAAGTTGTAGTTAAGTGATAGTGTATAACAGAGTACTATGTCAGTATTTAAAGTTTCATAGATTCAGTGGTGGAGTTTCAAGTATAAAGTGTTGAAGTTGCGTAGACTGAGTGGTTGACGTACCTTAAAAATTACGTTTGTTGACGTACCTTAATTTTTTTATTCTTTTTTCCAGTTGAAAATTGGACCGGCACGTACATACGCTATGGTTAAGGAGCTTGTGAATGGATTTGAGAATATTGGTGCTAGCTTAAATGACTTCAAGAATTTTGGTAGGGATCTTAAGTGTTATCTTCATGAACGGGATGGGCAGCTTTTCATAGATAATTTTAAGGCAATGGTGGCTAACCGGGAAGGGTTTAATTTTGACTACGAACTGGCGGCCGATGGTAGCTTATGTAGGGTAATTTGGGTCGACGGTGTTGGAAGGAGGAACTACGAAATGTTTGGGGATGCTGTGTCCTTTGATCCTACATATGGGACGAACATGTACTCGATGATTTTCACTCCGTTCACTGGGGTTGACAATCACAAAAGGTCGGTGACATTTGGTGGTGCCCTCATTGCTCGCGAGAACACGGAGTCCTTCAATTGGGTGTTCACTCGTTTTTTGGACGCAATGGGGGGGGGAAGGAACCGGAATTCATAATAACGGACCAAGATCCTGGTATTATTAGCTCTGTGGCGTTTGTTTTTAAGAAAGCAAGGCATCGGTTCTGTATGTGGCACATAATGAATAAGGTTCCTGTTAAGTATGGTTCGACTAGGAGCGATTACATGGAGTTCATACAGAAGCTAAATGGTATTGTGTGGGACGACGACATTGAACCCGCAGAGTTTGACTGCAGGTGGAAAGAAATTATGGAGGAACATGGATTGGCTGAAGTTGAGTGGTTTAACACCGCATTTGCCGATAGGAAGCAGTGGGTCATGGCTCATTGTCGAGAGATACGAATGAGCAGCGTTATGAGAACAACGCAAAGGTCGGAGAGTGCAAATAGTTTCTTCAAGAGGTTTGAAGGCAAGTCTGGTACTTTGGTGGAGTTTTGGATGCGCTACGAAAGCACGATGGAGCAGCAAAGGCATACTCAGAAGAAGCTTGACAATGAGAACAAGCACTCGAGGCCTAAGTTGCAGACTCATTTAGCTATTGAAGCTGATGGTGCGAAGCTGTATACTCACGAAGTATTTAGTGAATTCCAGACCGAGGTGAAGCATTCTATTGACACGTGCACGGTACGTGGCTTTGAGGTGAGTGGAGGGGTTGAGGTTACTACGGTGAAGGATCAATCTAGGAATCGCGTTTACGTTGTTCGTTATAACCCAGGTATGCTACTTATTTGTTTACAGTTGTTTTTTGGACTGTTGCAGTTCCAGTTTTGGTTTCCAAAGTTACTTTGGTAAGGCTTTGAAGTTATTTTTCCTGTGTCAGAGTTGATGGAGGCGACGTGTACCTGTACATTGTATGAAAGAAGAGGGATTCTATGCAGACATGTTATTTGGATTTTGACGTCACATGGGCAGAAGACAATACCAGCAGCTTACGTGTGTCGTAGGTGGTCGGTTGACGCATCGGAAGGAAATTTTGTCGGCGGGGTAGATGAAAAACAGTTGGAGATGACGAAGCTGTGGTCTGAGTTTCACGAAGCAGTTGGCGTGGTTCGTGTTTTGGGTAAGGAAGATGTTCAGAAACTGAGGGAAGTGGTTAGGTCTTTTATCGATAGTGTTGGTAAGCCTGCCGAGCCACTGACGAAGGAACAGGAATTCGAGAAATTGCTTGGTTGTACGTCTACTACTGAAATAACTATTCTGCCTCCACGAAAGTCAAAGACTAAAGGTAGTGGGAAAAGGATGTTGTCAACAAAGACGAAGGCAGCTGCCCTTGCGAGAAAACCTAAGCGGCTGTGCAAGAACTGCAAACGAATGGCTCACCATGATAAGAGAAATTGTCCTAACCCATTTGCGGAGCATCCACCTTCCGAGGACGAAGTTTCAGACTTTGTCGACGACAACGTCGTAGAGTAAGGAGCGACGGTTTTGTGAGTTCAGTGATCAGGAATATTAATGTCAGTTAAATTCCTTTACAAATTTAGTAATTTCAGCTACTTTTGTGAGAAGTTTAACAGTAGAAGAAGTCTTAGATATGTTTGAGCTTGAAACTTTAGTTCAATGTATTTGAAACTTCAGTGGCCTGTCGAAGAACTTTAAAACTTCAATGTGTTTGAGCATGGAAAGAGTTCAGCTCTTTTTGTGAGAAGTTTAACATTAGAAGAAATCTAAGATATTTTTGAGCATGCAACTTTAATTCAGTGGATTTAAAACTTCAGTGGGATGTCGCAGAACTTTAACACTACGAAATCGCAATTTCAATGTTATTTGAATGAGTTCAGCTCTTTTTGTAGGAAGTTTAACATTAATAGAAATCGTAGATATGCTTGAACATGCAACTTTAGTTCAATGTATTTGAAACTTCAGTGGCCTGTCGAAGAACTTTAAAACTACTAAATCCCAATTTTAATCTTATTTGAACGAGTTCAGCTCTTTTTGTGAGTAGTTTAACATTAGAAGAAATCTTAGATATGTTTGAGCATGCAACTTTAATTAAACGGATTTAAAACTTCAGTGGCCTGTCGCAAAACTTTAACATTACTACATCGCAGTGTCAATGTTTTTAGAACGAATGGTATGCTACGCAAATTAAGGGGACACGATTCTGAAGTGTCGCATTGTTAGAGTTAAAGTTTTAATGTTTTTGATGTGAAGTTTCAGGCGTGGAGTATTTTGGTTATAGCGGCAGATGATGTGCAGCAGTTAATTATTGAAGTTGTGAAAGTTATGTGCTGAAGTTATGTTATAGTGGAATTGAAGTTTCAAAAACAATAATAGGAAAATATTGAACAAGGCTATGAAGATTGAAGGAAAATGGCACATGGTTATTTTAATAGACATATAGCGTTTGTCAGTTTAGGGGGAAAACTGTTGCTAAGTAGCCCGTTGTTTTGATTACAAACGACAAAGAGGAAATTCGAGTTTCGGGCAAAATACATAGTGGCGGGTCAAAGTTTTGGTTGCCGAAAACAGAAAAGTTAAGAATCCATGAATGTGGAATTACTTCCTACGACTAGTGTACACCTTTGGAACCTTACGCTTCTCCTTCAAAATATCCCAAATGTTTTCTTTTTCCGCGTTGAACTTGTCGAGCTGTTTGCGGATTGTTTTCCGTTCTTTGTTGTAGTCTGAGAGAATGAGTGTGGCAGTGAGCTGGACTATAAGGAATCGCCTGTAGACCTTACGTTGTAGGTCTTCGTGGGGTGGCATCTCCTCCTCGCCCTCATGCGGGAGCATGTGCATCATTGTAAACAAACCGGTCTCTTTTTTATTGATGACATTACTCTGCCACTCCGTTTTAATCTGTCTTATTTCGAATGAGGGGAGCTGGGTGGCCTTGGTAACCCCCTTCACTTCTAAGTAGTCACTCATTCCAGCTGCCTGCGGTAAATAGGAGTAAGCTGCGTCAGCTCATAGCAGATTGTAATATTTTCTAGTACGATATAGTAGGTTGATCATAGTTAATACTTACAACAATGTATGCAGCCTTGTAGACGTCGGAGTTCGGGAAGTCAGGGTGTAGGTAGTGGTCCAGAACGTCGACTGTTTCTTTCTTGAAGTTGAGACAAATGCAGACAAAGTATTGGTTGATGTTGACTGGAAGAAAAATAAGGTCGGACTGCAAATTGACTGCTGGACGACAATCTTTGATGAACACGTCCCAAAATTTGAAAAGCTTTTCCTGCAGGGAATCTAAAGGGGTTGCTTGGTCGAAAGTCTCTATAAGATTTGTAATCACGTCCTGCGGAATTTAGAAATAATAAATGAGACGGAAAATATAATGACCATGTAAAGTTGTACCACAGTTGAGTTAAAGTTTCGGAAAAAGTTCTTAAGTAAGCGTAATGCAGACACTTATTTACTTCTTACATTAGCGTTACGAATGGAGTGAGTTAAAAAATTTCGGAAGTTGAGATTTGAAGTTCCTAAATAATTGAATTAAAGTTTCAATCGTAGTGCAGACTAATTTCAAAGAAAAAGTAATGTAGAAATAGTAAGAGTGGGGGTTAGTGCATACCGAGTGGCATAACCCCATGAACGTCATTGTTGGAAGAGTTCCGTCTCCTGGGTTTACAGTGGAAATACGACTGAGGAGCATCGACCAGCACTCTAGGACGGAAGACGACATGTCCGTGTCAGGGAGCATGGTCAGTATGTCCGATCGAGATATCTTTGCGTCCTTACCGTAATTTGCTAGCAGCTCACTGAATTCGGTAAAATGGATCGTATTAACTCGTTATCAGTGGGTAGGTAGGTCAGACCAAATAAGAAACCAGACAGTTGAAAAGGAAGCTTACTCGTTGGGATAAACATAATCATCGAGCAGGCTACAGTCCGCTACATGCTTCCGTAAATTCGGGAGATTGCTTAACAGTAGTTGGTTGGTGCGGAATGTTTTTGACACGGTCAGCGCTTTAGTGTCAATGTCACCGAAATCCAAAGTGCACCCGAGACCATCCCCCCCACCACGGATGCGACTCCTCAGTGATGACATTGCTTCCCGCGGAGTTGAATCTGAAATGGTACGTTGCACTGGAGTATTTACTGGCTGATGTTCTGTGGAGCACTGCCGCTTAGATGACGACCCTCGTACGTTGTGTTGAGCTCGTTTCTTAGGTTGCACTGCTGAGTCTGCCAATGATGCCTCAGGTAGATGTTCCTCACCGCCCATATCCACCTGGTCTACTGGAACTTCAGGCTGCTCCCTTACCGGCACATCTATGTGGTCTTCATCACGGGGAGTGATGTCGGTTGTAGTCTTCCCAGCCGATGCAGCGTACATTGGTGCATTGGCAGCGGAATCACGGAAACGGAAGGCTGACTCGCACACCTGATCAACATATCGATGGAGTTCGTCGCTAGTCCAAAACGCCTGGGATGATTGGCAGTGATCTGTTTCGGTCCCGAGAGAAGACGGCATGGTCCGATGCTTAATTTCACCCGCTGCTTCGCCAAACCAAGCAGGAAAAGCAACCTTATTCCTTTGCATTTTGAGAAGCAGCAGATGAACGTCCTGCAACGTATTTGGTCACCGTATTGGATGAGTAAATAATTTTTAACTTATATTGTTCACCAATCAATAGAATAGGTCATTAGAGTAAATAATAACATTTTTAACAGATTTTGTCTAAACACTCCAATTTATTTGTACTGAAGTCTAAATAATAATGGCAGATTGAAAATTATGTAAATATTAGATAAGTTTGAGCATGCAACTTTAGTTCAATTGATTTGAAACTTCAATTGTCTGTCGCAGAACTTTGACACTAATTTCAATGTTATTAGAACAAATTCAAGTGTAATAACAGTAGTAGAAATCTCAGATATGTTTGAGCATGCAACTTTAGTTCAATTGATTTGAAACTTCAATTGTCTGTCGCAGAACTTTGACACTAATTTCAATGTTATTAGAACAAATTCAAGTGTAATAACAGTAGTAGAAATCTCAGATATGTTTGAGCATGCAACTTTAGTTCAATTGATTTGAAACTTCAATGGCCTGTCGCAGAACTTTGACACTAATAAATCGCAATTTTAATGTTATTAGAACAATTTTAAGTGTAACAGTAGTAGAAATCTTATATATGTTTCAGCAGGCAACTTTGGTTCAATGTATTTGAAACTTCAGTGGCCTGTCGCAGAACTTAAACAGTACTAAATGGCAATTTCAACGTTATCAGAACAAATTCAAGTGTAGTAACAGTAGTATAAATCTCAGACATATTTGAGCATGCAACTTTAGTTCAATGGATTTGAAACTTCAATTGTCTGTCACAGAACTTTGACACTAATTTCAATGTTATTAGAACAAATTCAAGTGTAATAACAGTAGTAGAAATATCATATATGTTTGGGCATGCAACTTTAGTTCAATTGATTTGAAACTTCAATGGCCTGTCGCAGAACTTTGACACTAATAAATCGCAATTTTAATGTTATTAGAACAATTTTAAGTGTAACAGTAGTACAAAACTTATATATGTTTCAGCAGGCAACTTTGGTTCAATGTATTTGAAACTTCAGTGGCCTGTCGCAGAACTTAACCAGTACTAAATGGCAATTTCAACGTTATCAGAACAAATTCAAGTGTAGTAACAGTAGTATAAATCTCAGATATGTTTGAGTATGAAACTTTAGTTCAATGGATTTGAAACTTCAATTGTCTGTCACAGAACTTTGACACTAATTTCAATGTTATTAGAACAAATTCAAGTGTAATAAAAGTAGTAGAAATATCAGATATGTTTGAGCATGCAACTTTAGTTCAATTGATTTGAAACTTCAATGGCCTGTCGCACAACTTTGACACTAATAAATCGCAATTTTACTGTTATTAGAACAATTTTAAGTGTAACAGTAGTAGAAATCTTATATATGTTTCAGCAGGCAACTTTGGTTCAATGGATTTAAAACTTCAGTGGCCTGTCGCAGAATTTTAACATTACTAAATGACAAATTCAATGTTATTAGAACAGTAGTAGAAATCTCAGATATGTTTGAGCATGCAACTTTAGTTCAATGGATTTAAAACTTTACTGGTCTGTCGCAGAACTTTGACACTAATAATTCGCAATTTTAATGTTATTAGAGCGAGTAAGTAATGACAGATTGAAGATTGTATAAATTTACTTACGTCGTCAGCCCGAGCGGACAGTTCGCTGTCATCCTCAAGCCCAGGTGGAAGCTCTATCTGGATGAATTTCCTCCCGCTGTTTCGGTGATTGGAACACGTAGGTGTACGTCCCTGGTCATCGGTACCGGTGATTTGCAGCACCGTATTGACTTCAACTCCGTCGGAAGAAGACCGTGGGTAGGTCGTTTTCGACCACACCTGCCTACCCAACGAACCTGCCATCATCTCACCGTGTAGTCGCTCTGCCAGATTCTCGTTGTTCCAGTGCTTAATTAAGGGTAGATCATGTGGGCAATATTCTCCACGAAAATCGAACCTCTGGAGGTATGTGATCATGAGGAACGGAACACAACCTCGCAAATGCTTCGGACTTTTCTTCGTCTCAGCGGCTGCATCGACCAGGTTTTTTAGAATGTACGAACACCAGTCGTACTTATTAATACCTGAGACGTCGTCCACGGCTTTTACCAGCTTCAGGTCTATTCCGTTGTTTGACGTAGGGCACAGGAACGATGACATTGCAAAGAGGACGAACATCTTACAAAATAATTCACCACCATTTTTATCGGCCATAAGGTCTTTGAAAAAGACCACCCAGTTTTACTTGGTTGCTGTTGTTAGCGACACCGTAACGAGCCCTCCAAAAATCCTTCAACGCCTTGAACTCCTCGTCGGAGGAGTGTTTCTTACGTCCGGTGGGTGCCAACTCCAGTTGATTCGGCCCGCGTGGCAGTAGAAAACAATCGTGGACGTCATGTTTCGTCACACAGAACTCCTTGACCTCCGACGCACGAAATACATGGGAACCGTCATCAAATGCTTTCAAAAACAGTAGTACGTACTGCAAAGGGTACTTACTGATCTTGAAATCCAGCAGTCCACCAAACCCGATTGAGCGTACGGACTGTTTCTGCTTGCCATTTAGATTGGAAATTAACTTGGCAAGCCTCTGTCCCCTACATCTGACAGGAACACTTGCATCCTCCTCCTCCTCCTCGTCTAATGGCTCATTGCTCGCAGCTTCAACGATTTGACGTTCTCCGGAAGACATATCAACCAAAAAATCTGCAATGATAAACAAGACAAAAAACTGACAAACAATGTGACGAAATCTGCAATGTGACGAAAAACCCCTGATTTCTTTAATATTAAACGAAATCTGCAAACGATAAATATTCAATATAATTTTTTAATATGAAATCTGCAACGATAAACAAAACCCACAACAATACACACAAATTTTAAACGAACTTCGATTCTATACCTAAAAACTCCTAATTTTTATGATTGTAAAGGAATTTTGACTCTAAACCTTCAAACCTATAATTTCTTTGATTTTAAACGAACTTCAATTGTATAGCTAAAAACCCATAACTTTTTTTATTGTAAACTAATGATACTTAATGGTAGTCAAAAATTTGAAAACCCTAACCCATAATCTCAGTAGGGTTACTCAAAATTAGGGTTTACTGGAATAAGGGCGTAAGGGCTACTCGATAAAGAAGTGTAATGAAGAACTGAAATGAAGAAATTAACAGTAATATTTACCTGAAATGAAGAACGGGAGGTGCTTCGTCGGAGATTGAGGAGCGAGCAGTGATAGGCGGAGAGAGTTGAAAGCAGAATTGAAAGCAGACGGAGAGAATTGAAAGTAGAGAGAATTGAAAGCAGATAGGTGGAGGTGGGTTGGAGAGAGAATTGGTATGCATGGAAAACGTAAACATTATTTTTATTTTTATTTTAATAATTATATATATCAGTCAATCTTAGCCATTCATCTCAATTTAATCTGACGGCTAAGATTGGAACTTAGGACCTTACATATATAATGGGAGCTTATATGATCTCCCCTCTATATATATATATATATACATAGAAGAAGGATCAGGTGAGTCCAGTTATCATAATTGAGTCCGTGAGTTCTCATCTCCACCCTTAAATTAGAGATAGATGAATGGTTATGATTTGTTTTGTCAATTAAGGAAATAACTGACAAAATCTTTGTAAATATTTCATTTTCTCTTTCTTCTCTAATTATCTACTCAAATCTTCTCTCTCCTATTAATTTTTTTTTCACTGACATTCTTTCTCTCACACAACACATTTCTTCAAAATTATTTTTTTTCAATTCACAAACCCTCCCGCATAACTTACTCTCCGTTTTGACGCATCATAATGTTTATTTTAACTCATAGATTGTGTTACTTTGACTCATACAATGTGTTACTGTAATTCATGAACTGTGTTACTCTAACTCGTAAAATCTGTTCTGTTGCATAATAGTCTCTTGCAAACACAGAAGTTGTTCCAATTAACCAAAAGAATAATGTTTGTTTTTATTAAGGATTTTCCAAAACAAAAATTGGTACAAGAGTTCCAACTGAATCAACTTGATTACAATTCCAATGTTTCACACCTGTTACTCATAATCTGTGTTACAGTAACTCATTAAGTATGTTACTCTAACGAATAATGTATGTTACTCTAATATACACTGTCCTACTTAGAATTCTACTTCTTCTTCATCCTCCTCGTCCTCTTCTTCTTCATCATCAGTTGGAGGAGGAATTGTCAGACGACACTTTTTCATTATTCATTCACACATTACGTTACTCATAGCTTAGCATAGAAGTTTTGCATTTTCCCGTTTTTCTTCGTAAGGTTCATCGAATTCCGTTCTTCCCTTTTCAGATCTCAAATTGTTCGGTATCGATACTCTTAATTTTAATTTCAATTTCAATTTTAGTTTTCTAGTTTTAATTCTTGTCTTAATTCGTTCTTAGTTTTTCGTAGTTATTTAATATCCGTCTTGCTTATTATCTGTTAGTATAGAATTGTTATCGTTTGTGTAGTTTAATTTAATCCGTGTACATCATGTTTAATTGCAATTCATATTTTATTAGTTCAATTACAATCATCATGAGTAGCTAAATCTTATCTAGGGTTTAAGGGGATCGATGGGTGTTAATTGCGTTATAGAAAATTGACCTGTCTCTGATCATATGAACTGTCGCCTGAATGTTGTTTTAATTCTGACTGATTAATTACTGGCCAGGATTAATTAGTTAGTATCACAATTAGGACTTTTCACCGACCGGGTTAAGGACTAATTAGGTCACGACATTTTGGGTAGAATAGCTTAATTCTAGCGACCGCAGGTTAAGTTTAGTTCTAAAGTTTGTAGTAGTATCGACCAGACCTACACCTTAGACAGTTCGATTATTGACCTGTTAGTTGACTCCCTGACCCAATTGATATTTATTGTGAACCTGAGACCCTAGACCTTTTTATTATTGATTTACCTTATAGCAGTTAGTTGTCAGTCCACTTAAACAACAGAAAAACAGTGACCTGTAGTCTTAAGTCTAGACCTTAGAGCAAGTAATTGAGTCCCGTCTCCTGGTGGTTCGACCCCTACTTCACTATCTGCATTAGTTAGTGGACCTTTGGGTATCTTTGATTACGGATACGACTACCCCTGGCAATATTTGGCGCCGTTACCGGGGAGACGATGTTATTTATTTACTTGTTTTGTGTTTTAGTCTTTTGATTACCTTGTCTCGAGGAACTTCAGTTCCTTGAGACCGTTTCTCACATTTTTCCTGTAGTTTCCTCGTATGCCCAGGTCCTCTTGAATTTCAGGCTACGTACCACCATACGATCCTGAACCAGAGAGAACTCTCCGCAGGTCTAGGAAATTTTACAAGGAGATTGCTGAGACAGAAAGATCAGAATTGGTGGAAAATTCGGACGACGATCACATATCCGAACCGCAGTCCTTTGAAGAGGACAATCCCACTTCTGCCCCCGAGACACCGTTAGTCAAGATGCCTTCCAAACTTGCTAGCCATTCCGAGCCGGAGCAAAGTGCCCTACCGAAGCCATTGAAGAGGCCCACGGTCACTACGGGAACATTTGAGATTCGCTCCGCCTTTATTACACTGGTGGAGCGAAATCAATTCGGTGGAGGTCCCGATGAAGATCAGGCAAAGCACATGAAGCTCTTCACCGACTATTGCTCTACTATTCCACTCCCTGCGGGAGTAACACAAGAAGAGGTGATGGAGATGCTATTCATGTTCTCCTTACGTGATAACGCGAGAGATTGGATTACGGATCTAGACAAAGCAACTGAGGTAATCACATATTGGAACTCCCTAGCCTTAGCTTTTTACAAGAACTACTAAACGCCGCAGAAGACCAACATGTTGAGAAGTCAGATTACTAACTTCCGACAGACATCCCACGAGAATATCTACGAGGAATGGGTAAGGTTTAAAAAGCTAGTCAAGGAGTGCCCACATCACGGATTCGAGGTATGGTTTTTGTGCAATCAATTTTATAATGGTTTATATGACGATAGCCGAGCTACGCTCGATTCTGCAGCTAATGGCAGGTTTCAAAACAACGTTGATGATGATAAAGCATGGAAGTTAATTGAAGATATGGCTACACATCACTCACGTTGGGAAAATCCACGAGGTAATACCCGGGGAAATAGTGGTGACTCCGAGTCATCAAATACCATAGTTAGCCACTTAGCCGCTTTAACTAACCGGATAGATACCATGGAGCTTGCTAGAACCCAAAACCAACAACAACAAGGTGGTATGTACCAAGTTAATGCAATGTCTGAGGTAGTTTGTGAGAGTTGTGAGAATATAGGTCATTATGCGCAAGAGTGTGTAAGTTTAGAAACTGCTAATG
Organism: Agrostemma githago; assembly: GCA_958450325.1. Classification (NCBI taxonomy): domain Eukaryota; kingdom Viridiplantae; phylum Streptophyta; class Magnoliopsida; order Caryophyllales; family Caryophyllaceae; genus Agrostemma; species Agrostemma githago. Next base: position 17,205,347 of record OY288247.1, on the reverse strand, counting down.
CTTTCCAATCCATGAGACCAAACCTCCCATACATGAACCAACCGGGCTATGACAAGTCCTTGTTGTCTTATAGGAGCCAGAACGTGCTTAACCCGCCACCACCCGGTGGTAACAAAACCGTCCCATATGTAGCACCCCATAACCGACCCTCCCAAAATCATAGCAATAACCGACAACAATTTCAATGAGGGCAACAACAACCTTGGGGTAACCAAAATTGGGGTAACCAACAGTGGGGTAATAACCAACTTTGGGGTAACCAACAAGGGTGGGGGAACCAACAACAATTCCAACCTATCCCACAAAACCAAACCAAAGCTCAATCTCCAACCAACACCGAGTATGCGAAGATCAAAGCTTTATTGATGCAAGGTATCCAAACTCATAATAAGCTAGAAACCCAAGTCAACCAGATACTTGCCCATAACAAGATCCTAGATACCCAAGTAGCACAACTTGCCGCCCAAAAGCAAGCTAGGTCGTCGGGTACTCTACCTCTTCAAGGTGAGCAATCACACGAGCAAGCCAATGCGATCACATTGAGAAGCGGAACCAATTATGACGGTCCGAAGATGCCCGAGGAGTATGTTATGGTTGATGAGACCGAGTTGGAGAAGCAAGAGCTAACCGAAGAAGCATTGAGTAGGCCACGGCTTGAGGACACTCGATCGAGTAACACCACCTCACTCGATCGAGTAGACCCCCTAAAACCTGACAGAGAGCAATCAAGTAGGTCACTCGACCGAGTCACGCCAGACTCGATCGAGTTAGAGGTTACTCGACCAAGTGGTGTCAGCCCACTCGATCGAGTAGACCCTCAAAAATCAACCAGTAGCTCCCCAGTGATACCACTCGATCGAGTGCCTTCAGGTGACTCGACCGAGTATACTGGCACTCGACCGAGTCAGCCTGGACTCGATCGAGTGGATACCGTAACACCTAATAATTTAGCTATTTTTCGTCCCCAGTCTTCGACCAAGGATGAAAAATCTTCTCAAGCATCCTCTTCTCAAGTCAAGAAGCCTGCAATTCCGATCGTGCTTCCATTTTCCTACCGACAGCGTAAGACAAAGCTTGATCAGTAGTTCGGTAAGTTTATGGAAGTCGTCAAGAATCTGCAGGTAAGTGCCCCTTTTACTGATTTGATCACTCAAGTTTCTGCTTACTCGAAATTTATGAAAGAAAAACTAACTCGTAAGCGTTCTTTTAGTGAAACTGAGACAGTTGCTTTCACAGAGGAATGCAGCGCGCCACTACAGAGTCGTACTCCGCCCAAGCTCAAGGATCCAGGGAGTTTTTCTATCCCTTGTACTATAGGGACATTAGCTGTAGATAAAGCCCTTTGTGACTTAGAAGCTAGCGTCAGTGTCATGCCACACTCTATTTGTCAGAAATTGAATATGGGTGTCTTAAAATGTACTAATATGACTCTGCAGATGGCTTATAGATCGGTCAAATATCCTCTAGGTGTCTTAGAGGACGTTCCAATCCAAGTAGGGAAATTCTTTATTCCCGTAGACAATGTAGTCTTAGACATGGCTGAGGATGCCATAATCCCTATTATCCTTGGTCGTCATTTCTTATACACGGCAGGGGCGATCATCGATGTCAAAAATGGGAAGCTCACACTCTCCGTAGGAGATGATACCGTGACTTTTAGTCTCGATCAAGCTCTTAAGAAGCCCATGATAGAGGAGTCTTGTTATAGTATAGATGTCATCGATTTAGAGATTGAAAAATATATTGACGATTATCTTGGCAGGGACCCTTTGGAGAAATTGCTGACATCCGGCGATGTTGATGCCGAGAAGAGATCGTGGAGAACGCATGCTAAACGGGAAGGAGAGCTCTATCGAGAAGGTATACAGTCTCGGCACCCCTAAAAAGGAGGTCGATGTAAGTGATAAGTGTGGTTTATAGTGCTTATTCCTTGTGTTTGGTCCCGGTTTCTCTTGTAGAATCGCTCTTTGGAGCGGTTTTCAAGGATACTTACACTTCTTCTAGTTTGTTAGGTTCCTAAGACCATTATTGGAGAGATGGAACGATTCCGACTCGTTTCAGACACATTTGGAGCCACCAAAGAGAAGCGACGATCACCCGGTATCTTAGACTCGATCCCGAGTCCTTGGGACCCATTCCCGAGCACCGAGAATCGATGAGAAGCCTAGGGAGAGCAAGTGGGGACCTATGAGATCTTATTTGAAGCCTACAAGACCCATCCCGGTCGGGAACACATCCATCACGACCGGGATGAAGAAGCAAGCAAAACCAAGCCACTGAAGGTCCATCCCGACCGGGACCACCTCATCCCGACCAGGATCACCTCCTTCCCGACCGGGATGGGCCCAGTTCAAATTTGTTTCGCTTTTCCGCCTCCCTTATTCGTTGTAACCCTATATACCCCTCCCCCCCCCCCTCCTCTTGTATTGTTTAAGAACATATGCTTTACTTTTCATTACCCATTAAACCCTAGACTACTTTAGGTTATATTAGCTTAGATTAGTGTAGATTAGTCCTTAGTTACTCCTTAATCTAGTGATTACTCTTGTATTATTGGATCTCTTGAAAAATCTATCAAGATTGACAACCTTGGTGGAATTGTTTGGGTTTTCTTCTATGCAAGTGTTCCTCTTTTCATCTTCTTAGTTTGGTATAATCTTTCTTCTCTCTTTTCTCTTAATCCTTCTTTGTTAGTCAAGTTTTCATCTTTATATATTGTTTATTGTTGGTTGTTCATCCTTGTTTGTTCTTCATAATGAATGAGGTTGTTCTTGTGTTTGTTTCTCTAGTTAGTGTTAGTTTTAGTATAGATATGTTTGACTAGTTATTCCTTAGGGTTAGTAGGGGGATTGGGTGTGATTAGGGATAATTAGGGTGAGATGGGTTGTACTAGATGTTGTTTTTGTTGTTTCCTATTTACCTTGCACTCCACATGTTTGATGAAATGCTTGTGAGACTTGAGATGACCAATCCTTGTTTTTCTTGTTTCTTCTCTTATATGTGTTTGTTTGGTTGGTTGGTTTGGTTCCCTCATTAGTAGCGAGAGCGTGGTGAGGATGACCCCTAGGACGTTTAAGTAGCGAGAGCCCGATCGTAACCTAGGCTACAAAAGCATGCTAGTGACCCCTGTTTCCTCCTTTTGATCTCCTTGGCACCCATGACCCGACCTAGCCCTAGTTTCTTCTTATTGATTAATTCGCTTCTTTTTGTCATTAGTTGTTTGTTTAGCTTAGTTCTTAGTTCATCTTAGTCGTCCCCTAGTTTAGTTTGTCTCGAACCTAGTCTTGGACCGTAGCACACCTTAGTCCGACACCCCGTCCTTGAGGATCGACCCGACTTGTTCTTGCTACCTATCCTAGATTAGTTGGTTTTATTTGATCGGTGGGATCCACAGCAAATCCCTCCCGTCAATTTACAATTCCACCAAGGTTGTCAATCTTGGTAGATTCTTCAAGAGATCCAATAATACAAGAGTAATCACTAGATTAAGGAGTAACTAAGGACTAATCTAAGCTAATCTAACCTAAAGTAGTCTAGGGTTTAGTAGGTAATGAAAAGTAAAGCATATGCTCTTAAACAATACAAGAGGGGCGTATATATAGGGTTACAATGAATAAGGGAGGCGGAAAATCGGAACAGCTTTGAACTGGGCCAATCCCAGTCGGGAAGGAGGTGATCCTGGTCGGGATGAGGTGGTCCCGGTCGGGATGGACCTGGTCCCGGCCGGAATGGACCTCCAGTGTCTCGGTTTTGCTTGCTTCTTCATCCCGGTCGTGATGGATGTGTTCTCGACCGGGATGGGTCTTGTAGGCTTCAAATAAGGTCTCATAAGTCCCCACTTGCTCTCCCTAGGCTTCTCATCGATTCTTGGTGCTCGGAAATGGGTCCCAAGGGCTCGGGATCGAGTCTAAGATACCGGGTGATCGTCGCTTCTCTTCGGTGGCTCTAAATGTGTCTGAAACGAGTCAGAATCGTTTCATCTCTCCAATAATGGTCTTAGGAACCTAAAACAAACTAAAAGCGTAATTATCCTCGAAAACCGCTCCAAAGAGCGATTCCACAAGAGAAACCGGGACAAAACACAAGGAATAAGCACTACAAACCACACTTATCAACTCCCCCACACTTAACCCTTACTCGCCCTCGAGTAAGCACGAACTAACTACTAAACTAATAAGAACCAAAATACTAGCCGAGCGGGTATTACCGCACCCTACACCCTTTCAGCTCACGCGAGAACAATTAGAGGACAAGTGCTCTCTGCAAGGCAAGTGGGGTCTTGCGACAAAACTGTGGATGCAACCGAACACGAAAACACATAAACAAACAAACACACAAGCAAACAAACAATCGGTTGCATCCAAGACAAAATAAATACCGCTTCCCTCAACAAAGCGGTGAAAGAGACACCGGTTAAGGACTCAAGGCAAGTGACAACGTTCCCAAGCTAGCAATACAAACCGAAATGGACAAAACCCTAATAGTATGACGACAAAGCAACAAAAACGTTGGTAACTTACCTAGGTTCCTCCTAACCTTCTAAGAACGTACTTCGGGACGATAGGCGGGATGGAAAAAGGATGAACCACGGAGTTATTCGACACTGTAGGTAAGTGAAGCCCCGCCTCCTTTAGCGATGAGCCAAGAGGGTCGTCCCATGCTCAAAATAGCCTAACTAGTCCAAGTAAAAAGGATGATATGGTTTGCAAAATGAGGGAAGACCGACCATTACCGCTATCATCCTTCCTAGGGACTCAGTCATTTCGTAGGCTCTTCACTATAACGGTCGGTAAAAGGCTTATTTTTGAGGGGGTAAGAATGTTTTTGTGAAACGATTTTATTTGGCATTTTTCTTTTGTATTTTGCCTTTTGAGTTGCTATGCCACTTCTTTTTCTTCTTTTGTGTTTTGTTTTTCATTTGTTGTGCCTTTTTTTTCTTTTTCTTCTTTCTTTTCTTCCTTTTTCTTTCTTTTTTTTTCTTTCTTTTCTTGGCTTGCCTTTTGGATAAATCTTGTATTGTAGGCATTTCTTGCAACCAAGTAAGAACTTCAACAAGTTGCAACTTATTTGTGGAAAATGTGTAGAAGGTAGGGAAATGGGTAAGTCGGGACGACGTCTTCCCTTCAAACCCATAAAAGGGGAAACTTGGACTAATCAAACGATCTTGAACACGGTCACCTAAGGAACGGGACTCGGCAACCAAAGCATTTTCACTCCGTGGGTGGTCAAAATGCAAATCCCGTAGTAAATCCCTAGTAGACTAGGTGGACTCAAGGTAAGAAAACAACAAAATCATTGATTTAAAGTCATTCTACTAGACTAAAGTCCAAGACTCAATTCACATCAATAGAAAGGGAAAGTAAACACTAGCGCACTAGCCTCAAAACCGGATTTTCGAAAACCTTTTATTACACACTAGACACAACTAAACAAGACAAAACAAGACACAACAAAAACAAAAAGAAAAGAGACAAACAAAACAAAACAAAACAAAACAAAATAAAACAAACAAACACACAAAATAAACAATCACCACCCCGAAATATCCAAACGAGCCACCACATCGACCAAAAACTTCAAAAACCTCCACCCGAGCATACACCATCACAAATCTCCTCCAAACTTCACGAGAGACAAAGAAGGAAAGGGACAAAATGATGTTATCAGATGTCTTGAAAGCCCTCCAAAGCTAACGGTGATCAAGCGACCTACAAGGAAATCGGGGAGAAAACACACACGCAAAGCACAAAAACACGACACAACGACTCGAAAGAAAAAGACACAAAGGAAAATCTTTTTGGTTTTTATGAAATTTTTCAAATTTTTAAGGATTTTTAAGATTTTTTCGAAAAAAAAAAACTACGAAAATGAAGCTAAACTAGACTAATATATCGCTCCCTCACACTTAAACCGAGCAATGTCCTCATGCTCGATCGGTAGTGTGTGCGGAGACACTAAAAAAGAAAAGAAAAGGGAAAATAAAACAAAAAAAAACAAAAAAGAAAGTGAAGAAAGGGTAGAATGTGTCCGGCCGGGATGTAATCAAGTCACCAAGGGCCGAGACAAGAAAAGATATGGATGGGGGAAGAAATAAAAAGAAGAAAATAAAAGGAAATGGGAGGGGAGGGCTAGGTGTAATCAACTCACCTAGCCCGGATTCCGCCTAAATCCGACTAAATCCTACCAAAAGAAAATAAAAATAAAGAAAGAGTGAAAGGACTTGTAAATTTGGATTTTTGAAATGACTCTCGATGTAGTCACGTCATCGAGAATCGGGAGCAATAACCACCAAGGCCCCGAGGGCCACCAAGACACCAAATACATAAAAGGGAAAGGGGACAACTAAGAAAGACTAAGCAATAAAAGACGGAAAAGAAGGAGAGTCGCCTTACCAAACGGTTAGCAACTCAATCAACTCCATCGTTTCAATGACCGTTATCGGCACCTTGCTTGTCTTTATCATCATTATTCCTCTTCCTCAATGTAGTCTCAAGTACCGGGCTTGCATAGGTGTAATGAGGTTGGGATTTTGGGAAAACTCGGTGTAAAGTGACGAGAAGATGAGATGAAGGTTGATAATTGAAGTGTAAGGGTCAAATGATAGAGGCTAAGGTGATCAGGGAGGTCGGGTGGGGGTATAAAGTGGTTGGGTGGGGCTTAAATGAAGGAACAAAGGAGAAAGAGGCTGCAGGAGCCCTTCCCGCTCGGGAAGACAGTGATTCCGGCCGGGAAGAGCTCATCCCGGTCGTGATGGTCCTCATCTCGTTCGGGAAGGAGCATCAGTAGCTCCTGTTTCCATGCTCACTTCATCCCGGTCGTGATGACACCCATCTCGGTCGGGATGGCACCTTTCCCGAGCCTTGAAGCCTTCTTTCAATACTAGTTCCACCCACAAGACAAATACAACCTCGGGATTCAAGATCCCCTCCCCAAAAGCTTACGAAAAGCTCAAAAACCGACTTCCTCCACCAAGCCTTGAAGCTTCTATCATCAATACCGCTCTCTAATTCTTCATCTTCACTTCGAACCTATCAAGTATGCTCAACCACAAGGGCTCGGGATTGAGTCTAAGCCACCGGGTGATCGTCGCTTCTCCTCGTTGGCTCCAAATGTGTCTGAAACGAGTCGGAATCGTTTCATATCTCCAATAATGGTCCTAGGAACCTAACACAAGCTAGAAGAAGCGTAAGTAGCCTCGAAAACCGCTCCGAAGAGCGATTCCACAAGAGAAATCGGGACCAAACACAACAAATAAGCACTACAAACCACACTTATCAGTAAGTAAACCTGAACTAAAACCCCTTCCCTCTAATTTGAAATATGCATTCCTAGATGACAAGGGTCTAAACCCCGTAATTGTCAATGCTGCACTCACAGATAGCCAACTTTCGGAGTTGTTAGTTATCTTACGACAACATAAGAAGGCTATTGGGTACAGTATTGATGACTTACGTGGCATTAGTCCCGAATTTTGCATGCACCGCATTCACTTAGAAGGAGACCATAGACCGTCTATTCAGGGACAACGTTGGTTGAACCCGAACATGCAGAATGTGGTTAAAAAGGAGGTTATGAAACTCCTAGATGCTGGCATTGTCTATCCCATTTCCGACTCTAAATGGGTTAGTCCTGTCCAAGTGGTCCCTAAGAAGGGAGGGACCACGGTTATCACGAACGAGAAGAGTGAGCTTATTTCTACTCGATTAGTGACTGGATGGAGAATGTGTAACTACCGTAAGCTGAACGTAGCTACTAGGAAAGACCATTTCCCACTCCTCTTCATTGACCAGATGCTGGAGCGTCTTGCCTGCCATAAGTACTTTTTCTACTTAGATGGCTACTCGAGATTTTTCCAAATCCCAATTCACCCGGACGACCAGGAGAAAACAACATTCACCGGTCTCTACGACACCTTCACATACCGAAGGATGCCATTTGGCCTTTGTAATGCCCCGACCACTTTTCAACGTTGTATGATGTCCATATTTTCGGACCTTATCGAGTCTGTCATGGATGACTTCAGTGTATATGGCACTGATTATAATGCATGTTTACTTAATCTTTCACGGGTCTTGCAACGTTGTGAGGAGACCAATTTGGTCTTAAAGTGGAAGAAGTGTCACTTCATGGTGACCGAGGGAGTCGTTTTGGATCATTTAGTGTCCGAACGTGGCATCCAATTGGATAAAGCGAAAGTCGAGTTGATTGAGCAATTACCACACCCCGTTAATGTTAAGGGTGTCGGAGTTTTCTTGGTCACGCGGGTTTTTACCACCATTTCATCCAAGATTTCTCCAAAATTGCGAAACCTCTGACTCAGCTGCTCCTCAAAGATGCCTCGTTCGTGTTTACTGACGAGTGTGTTCAAGCCTTTGACTGTAACACCCGCTATTTTTCCTAAGCATTTTTATTCTTTCCGTTAGGACTCCGTCTTAACTCTGTCACTTTTGGCCTCATATTTTATCATTTTACTAAGCTCTATTTTAATTTTTGAGTTTAATAATTTTTATTTTTAATTTCAAAGATTTAAATCCTTTTAAATCCATTTATTTGGTTTCTTCGTAAACTAATTAATTTTTCCGCAAGGAATTCTATTTCTCTTCGAATTGACATTTTTAAGTTTGGATTTAAGTTATTCCTTTTCCTAAAAATGTTTGAATACATTTCTATAATATTTTCAACTAGTAAATTTTTTTATTTACAAAAATTAGTTGTTAATGACTTTTATTACTAAGCTTCGTGAATAATTATTTTCTTACGCGAGGTTTACTCGAATTACTTTGAAATGCCTTTAACTATTTTACGATTTTACTTTTTATCAACTTATAAATTATTTGAGACCATTTACTCACATTTTGGACCAACTAAGCCCTTGGTCACAAGTTTTATTACGTTTTATTTAAACGTTTCATTTTATCACGTTAAAACGTAAACATAAGATAAATTATTTTCATTCATTGTAGCATTAGTATCAAAACTTTTCATGCTCCTTGTCATCACACTTTTAGCCGGCCATTCTTGTAAGGTGCACCTAGTTTTCATCAACCATTTAATCTCATTTATATTTTTGAAAACCATCCATTTTCCATACTACACCTTATTCATTCTTGTCATAAAAAAATATATACTCAACCTTCCTTCATCTCATTTGGCCGTGTACTACTCCTCCATCTTAGGCAAATTTTTGCTCCATTTCGAGTCCCAATCGCATCATTTTTATCGTCATAATAATCCTCTTTCCGTTCTCTTCGTTAAGGTATTAATCGACGTCATTTTCGATCAATTTTTACCTTGATTTTTATTAGTTTTCTCATGGTATTTTTCTGCCATGAATTCCGTGTTTGGTAGGATTTTTGGACGATCCCGAAGCCGACGAATATATTATCGACTCAGACTTGGAGTAGAGGTAACTTCGATGTTACTCGGTATTTCATGGTTTTAATTGAGTATTTGCATGTATATATTTTTATGTTTTATTTTGGCAATATATGTATGTCACGAATTCTGGAAAAATTTTAAAAGTTGAAAATTTGCATGTTTCGGTATTTTTATCGCTATACGAGATTAACGATTAAATTGTTATATTAATTTGTAAAATCGTAATAATCGACCTAAACATGTAATATATGTTTATATTCTGGAAAAATGTTGTTTTGATGATTTTTATTAATTTAGTATTTTTCTGATATTTTTGATATCGATTATTGAATTATTACCGTTTTCGGACAAAAACGATTAAAAGCCGATTTTTAGTTCTAGTACTTAAACATTTTATTTTAATCTGATTTTTGACGTGGTGAAACTTTCTGGTGAAATAGAATTTTCTGAATTTATTTCATAATTTTTCGGAATTGTTAAGTGGATGAACTAATTAATAACTTTAAATCATCGTTTATCGTTAAAACCGTGTTTGTTGTTTAAATTCTCGATTTCTGGTCTTTGGTTTAAATCTGGAAAAAATTATGATTATGATGATTTCATATTAAAATGTAATTTTATGGTTTTTAGTGCCTTAATAAAATGTTAGGAATGATAAGTTTTATTAATGGAATCGTTAATTGAGAAAACGGGTTTTAAAGACGGTTTTGACGGGATTTATTAAATCTGGAATTTTTGGAAATCTGGAAAAATGGTAGATTCTGGAAAATCATTATTTTTAGGTTTAATAATAATTTTTGGATATTAATACTTAAATCGTTTTGTAATTACTATTGTTATTAATCGTTATTGTCGAGATGGGACGATTAACGAGAAAACGCTTTAAAAACCGAGTTTTAGAATTCTGGAAATTTTCTTTTCTGGACAGAATGTCCATAAATATAATTTAACTATTTTACGTAATTTTTGTACTATTTATTAAAGTCTTTAATTAATAAATATTGATTTTCGGACAAATTGTGATTTATCGTTAAAATGCTTCGTCTTAGCTAAAAGAATTATTTCTCCAGCAACTTTGAAAGTATTTAAATCTGAAACTTTAAGAGTTAAATCATCCCTTAGCATACTCTAAATATATTTGTTGGTTTAATTAAATAAAGACGTTCAAATATTTAATTTGATGTTTGCCGTAAAATCCTATTTATAATTTTATTGTCGAAACTAATAATAATTAGGGAATTTTAGCTTTTTAACTTTTGAAAACACCCTAATTAGTAATATTAAAATGTTTAAGACATTTTTAATCATTTTATAACGCTTATACGATATTTTAATAATTTCATAAAATCAAATGTTCTTACTTTAATAATTACTCCCTCCGTCCCAAAATGATTAAGAAAATTGTGTAATGATGGGGTATATAGGCAATTATGACTACTTTATAGAGTGATGTGTGAGGTGGTGTAGGTTAATGAAATGGAAAAATAGTAAATACTTTGTCTTAGTAGGGACAAAGTTGTAAAAAAGGATAGACTAGAAAGGAAAGTTGAGAAATGGGACAATCTTTAAGAACCTACCCAAAAAGAAATACGGGACAATCTTAGTGGGACGGAGGGAGTAATATCGTTAAGGCCGAAAGTATTAGTTTTATAAATCTATATCGTTTACTAAGATGTGGTGTTAGTATGAACTAACATTTTCACTATTTTGATATAATGTTATTTTTAGTAAAGTTTCTAAAAATAGAAGTTTCCTAAAATAGAAAGTTTCTTCTTTTAGAATATAAATGTTTACTTCTTTTATCCTCATGTTAATTATATTGTTTACAACTTTTGAATATCGATAATGGCTTTGTTTTGGAGTTATGGAATAAGGACAAGTGTGAGGTTAGAAAAATATATTCTGGGGTTTACGTTTTTGCCATCAACTATAAGGCTGGTGTGTCTTTATGGGGCACACTGGTTGTTGAACCGAGCATATATGGTGCTCGGGAGTGTGTGAACATTTTGACCTTAAACTCGTGCCTCGCAGTGTAAGACGCCGTCGGGTTGAACTGAGTATTTATGGTGCTCGGGAGGGGTGTACATATCATCTTAAACTAGGGCCACGCATTTATAAGTCGCCGTCCTATTATGGTTGAGTAGCCTAGTTAGAGACCGAAGTTTGATTTGTTTAAACTAAGTTCTCGAAGCTAGTTTTTAGTATTCTCCTAGTGAAAGTCTAGCATTCATCACTACTCCTATCCATAACGCCATTTTGATTATTTTATTTATTATCGATATAAATTGGTTTGCAGGTTGGCAAATATTTTTATGTTTCTTCGGAAACCCTTTTGATTAATTTGTTTTACGCTAAAGCTTATTTTAATATGTTGTTTTACTGTTTTCCATTTTTACTATTTTTCCTATATTAGTAATTACTGTTTTAAAATCCTGTTATACGGCTGGGAGAACGTTGACGTTGCTCCCCACTGATTGTGGCTGTTATGTTTTAACATGGCAGGTATACGTGTTTATTTTTCGGTGGGTGTGGGCTAACGAGCAGTCTTGGATCCTGCTTGATCTTTTTAATAATCATGTCTTAAGGATTATTTAACCTCTTTATGGATTGTTTTGAATTTTAGCCATTTTTATGTATGGCGCATGTTTGACTTTACCAATTTAATTTAATAAGACATAGTTCTGTGTGTTTTAATCTCGACTCTACAGTGTTTCCGCCACTGTATCGCGTTAGAATTTCTAGGGGATTACATTGACAGGATTAAGAAGGCTCTTATTTCCGCACCGATTATTCAAGCGCCCAATTGGGATTTGCCTTTCGAGGTTATGTGCGACGCTAGAGATTACGCTATAGGAGCTGTATTGGGTCAAAGGAAAGACAAGGCTTTACATGCGATCTTTTATGCTAGTCGGACGTTAGATATGGCGCAGGTTAATTATGCTACCACGGAGAAGGAGTTATTGGCCAATATCTATGCTCTAGACAAGTTTCGAGCCTATCTCATTGGCTCGAAGGTGATAGTATATACAGATTACACAGCCTTGAAGTACCTTCTCGCGAAGAAGGAGGCCAAACCGGGGCTTATTAGATGGATCTTATTATTGCAGGAGTTTGACTTGGAGATTCGTGATAAGTCTGGGGCCGAGAATGTCGTAGCAGACCACCTATCCCGGCTAAGATATGATGGTGGGGATCTCGCCCCAATTGATGATTCGTTCCCGGATGACCATTTGCTCGCTATTACCATGGATACTCCATGGTTTGCTGATTATGCCAACTTCCTAGTTGGAGGTACTCTACCTCCCGACCTTCAGTATCAGCAGAAGAAGCGATTTCTACATGACGTGAAGAGGTATTTCTGGGACGACCCGTATCTCTTCCGAGAATGTGCAGATGGCCTATTTAGGAGGTGTATTCCCGAGAGTGAGGTACATTCTATCCTCACTAGATGTCACTCCTCCCCTTATGGTGGACATCACGTTCCTTCGAAGACTTTCGCGAAGGTAATGCAATCGGGCTTTTATTGGCCCACTATTCTCATGGATGCCACCATTTTTATCCGTTCTTGCGACGCATGCCAACGAACGGGAAATATTTCTCGATGACACGAAATGCCTCAAACCGGGATTCTTGAAGTGGGATTATTTGATGTTTAGGGTATCGATTATCAAGGACCGTTCCTTTCTTCTTATGGGAATCGGTATATTTTAGTCGCCGTAGATTATGTTTCGAAGTGGGTGGAAGCCATCGCTTCACCTACCAATGATGCTAACGTGGTGATCCGGATCTTTAAGAAGACAATCTTTCCTCGTTTCGGAGTCCCACAGGCTATTATTAGTGATGGCGGTTCACATTTTCATGAACGCCAACTCACTAAGCTATTGAAGAAATACGGTGTTCACCACCGTACGGGGCTAGCCTATCATCCACAAACTAGTGGACAAGTCGAGATCTCAAACCGTGAGATCAAATCTATTCTCGAGAAGGTTGTCCATACCTCGAGAAAAGATTGGAGTTCGAAGCTCGATGATTCTCTTTGGGCTTACTGGACTGCATTCAAGACTCCTATCGGGACATCCCTGTATAGGCTCGTTTATGGCAAAGCTTGCCATTTACCGGTGGAGCTCGAGTTTAAGGCGATGTGGGCCTTAAAGAAGCTCAATCTTGATCCAAAGCTAGCCGGAGAGAAGCGCCTCATGCAATTGAACGAATTAGATGAATTCCGTCTCCATGCTTATGATAATGCAAGAATTTATAAGGAGCGGACCAAAAGATGGCATGACAAGCGCATTATCCCTCGAGAGTTCAATGTCGGCGATAAGGTACTTTTATTTAATTCCCGACTTCGACTCTTTCCCGGGAAACTTAAATCCCGATGGTCTGGACCGTTCAGGATAACTGAGGTGAACAAATTTGGGTCGGTTACACTCACTACCGACAAAGGTGAAATATTCAAGGTGAACGGTCAACGCCTCAAGATTTATCACGAAGGTGCATATGTCGGTGTCGTAGAGGCCATGGACCTCAACGACACTTTCAAGTCCGCCCAATTTTATTGAGGTAAACCGGTCGAGCGGGACCGTAAAAACCAGCGCTAACCGGGAGGCAACCCAGCACCATTTGTATATATTTGTAATTTTCCCTTTCCGCATTTTTATTTTTTAGTTTTTAGCTAGGTAGCTCTAATCGGGAGTTAGTATTATTTATCGAGTGAGGACGAGAGAATTTTACGGTTTAATTGATTTAATTTTAGGAATTTTAAAGCAATTAAAGAAAAAAAATTGAGAAGTAGTAGGTGTAGTGGTCATTTGATCGAGTGACTTGACGGATAGCAGTCTGCCTAATATTTCAGGGGTTACTCGATCGAGTGCTCTGATGCACTCGGTCGAGTTCCCCTGAACCGGGTTAAGTGCCGGTTTTTCGCTCTCTTTTATTTGCTCTCATTCTCCTTTGCTAAATCAGTTTTATTAAGCAAAACCCTCTCTCCCCTCAAAATACCTAAGAACCCTAACCCCCAATTCACCCAAATCACTCCTATTTCATCAATTCCTCACCAAATCTCACGATTTTTGCTTCTAAATTGCAATTGGGAGTGTTTATTTGTGTTTCTTGGTGGTGGTTTCTAAAATTTTTGTCCCTTTTTTCCCCTAATCTTGTCTTTTTCGAGCTACTTAAGGTACAATTCGGGTTTTTGATTTTCTTGCTTCTTTTCTTGGTTTTATGGTATAATTTCATCCTTAGTTATATACTAATCTCATTGCATGCTTGATTTTGTGTTAATTTCACCGTCTTATGCTCAAAAATTGATTTTTGTGTATGGTGTCTGATTTTGGCCAAGATTTTGTATTTTTTTGTGGGATTTCTGTATGATTCTGTTTTGTTATTGGCAAGAAGAAGGAATCCACCCCGGAACAACAATAGGAACAAGAACGCAAGGCAGCCAGCTGTTCCGGCTGTTCAGCCTGTACCAGGCTATAAAGAGATTGTTTGCAGGGACGAAGCCCAGAGAGCTCGTTTAGTTGCCTTGATACCAAGGACGATGGAAGCCACCCGATGCTACTCATCACAGTTCGCGATCGAGCTCGGTTTGAACGAGCAATTACTGCACCTCTTGTCCATGACCGGATTCGGTGGACTATGGACAATACGTGAGTTATCCTGCCGAGTACTCACTTTAGAATTCTTAAGTTCATTTGAGTATGATAGACAAGATAGTAGAATATCCTTTCGCTTGAATAATGATGAGCAATCCATTGCCCTTAGCACCCTGTCCGAGTGTCTAAAGCTTACCTTTGACCAGGATGAAGACATCCTCGACATACCCGATAGTTCAAAGGCCCCTCCTTATTTTAAGTTATTTTCGGGTCGCATCACTAGTGTCACTGCGATGGCACTGAACGCCATCCCACACCCCACTATCCGCCTCTTCTTGCGGATATTGAGTCATTTGGTTTTTCCACGCTCCGACATGAGTAAACTTCACTCATTGGGGGTGTTGATTTTAGGACACTACCTAAACCCCTTTAGGCGATCCCTGAAGGTGTTTAGTGCACCGGGTATGATCTGTGTCGGAATTGAGCGCCAGATCAATGGATCTGGACCGCTCGGTTGTGGAGCCATTGTCACCGCGCTAGCAAAGCGCTATATTATGGGTTTTGGGGAAACAGTCACTTTTGAGAGTCTCACCGACCGCGTCCCTTTGCTAGACCGTAGCTACCTCTTCTCCACTTTAAAGTGGATTCGGGGCAATCCCCCGGACTTTCTGTGGCGCGTTCGAGACAAGGTTTGGATGAAACTCCCGGTTGTCGAAGGGACAATCCTACCGTCACTCCTCGCCTTGCAACCCACTCCCAAAGGCGAGGACACACTCGACCCACCGAGCTACCTCATTCCTGAGGACCTCCTCATTTTTGACGAGGGCGTTCAACCCCCTCGACGTAGGGCTCGCATTGAGACTGAACCCGACGAGACCGAGCCCCCTAGGGCCACACCTACACCCACCCCGACCTTCCCGTTCCAGACTCCGTGTGCCGAGTTTCCGCACCCGTATCCGTTTATGTATGATCCAGTTTATGAGCACCAGCGACGGGTACACGAGGGGATTAATCAGTGCATCGTCAACCGAGAGATCCACGAGTTCATGCTTACTCAAGGAATCTCGGCGCCTCAGCACCCGTCCAACTGGAGAGGTCCGGGAAATACTAGGGGTATTTTCCACGATTATGGGATCGATCCAGCTGTTTGGGGTCCAGACTACGGGCACACATACGGCAGCCTAGGAGCACAGTGGTTAAGAGACTTGCGACAGTCGGGTCAGCAGGGTGGTAATAGCGGCTCAGGCCAGGGCTATACTGGAGTCGGTCCATCTGGGACCGGTGGAGAGGATGATACGGCGGATTAGCCGGTTTGGGGGAGCTACCATTGTATATACGGTACTTTCTTTCCTTTTTATTTCTATTTTTATTGCTTTTTTAGATTTTTTTTCTTCCCCTGAGGTCGAGTTGTCCTTAGGATTGGCTGTGGAATTATCTGTCTTATATGCTGTAGAGTCACAATGAGGAAACTGTGACATTTAGGTTTGGGGGAGAGTTTGTGTGTTTTTGTGTGCTTTTATTTTCTTTTGTGTGCTTTCAAAAATTCATAAAAATTCAAAAAAATCCAAAAAAAATTGAAAATTCAAAAAATTCAAAAAAAAAATTATTATTGTGTGTCTTGTGTCTGATGTGAAACTTGCAAAACGGCGATGATGACATTGCGTTTTACATGATTTCTCCTAATTGACAGCTGACTCCGTACCTGAATGTATATAATACTTGAGATGAGATGATTTTGATATGATTGCCTATTAAACTGTTAATTGCCAAATGAGTAAATTTGACCATTTTGTTGGCAAACCACATAAATTCTGAGGATCTAGAGCTTCCTAGGCCAATAACATCCATAACTGGTCTCACTTATTATTTAGGAATTGAGTGGTTTCTCCTTATGGAATGTGTAACGTAAATTTGCATAAATATGACGTCCGTCTCTTGATATTGAATACGTACTTGGTTTGAGGAGGAGGTACATGAGGAAAGACATTTCTATTTTTGATGAGCTCCACATAGCCAAAACGATCCATTTTTACTACCCTGTAGACTTAGGTCAGTTTCCCTTTGTTCAGCCCATTTCAGCTGTTGTAAGCCATTTTTATTATATATATCAATCAGCTACAACCCAGAATAGCCTACCTTACCAGGACAGTCGCAGTGAACATAATTGGAATTACTTCACTAATAGATCATATTTTGGAATTTTTACATCTTTTGGATCCTAGTGTAGAACATCATTGTTGTGCGACTTTATTTTAGCCTTCCCCTTGTCTGAATTGAAAAAAAATATAGAAGCGTGAAAAAGAAAGAAAGAAAGAAAGAAAAAGAAAAAAGTGGAATTAGAAAAAGAAGAAAAAATCTGAGAAAAAGAAAAGAAAAAAATACTCCCTCCGTTCCAATGAATTGTTTGCCTATTCTATATTGGGGCGTCTCAATGAATTGTTTGTCTTTCTATTTTAAGAATGTTTTTTATATACAATTTGATCATTCTCATGAGTTTTGCTCTACATGTCACTTCCTCATTGGTTCCCTTAACCTTGGTGCCAAAAGGAAAGGCAAACAATTCATTGGAACGGAGGGAGTACATATATGCTTCTTATAATATTTCGGGGAACGGCCGAGATGTTGTAACTAGAGTTGAATTATAATTAGGAGGATGACAAAATTCCCTCTTATGCTCTTTTGAGTCTTACTTCTAGTTAATGGCCGGAATTTATAGATGAGGTTTTTGGATGGATAGTTTTTTTATTGTGTAGCTGCGACTACTGGTCTTAGCCCCACATTCCCATACGTGCTTTAAGCACAATCCCTTTTATTCCCTCACATATAAGCCACCCTTTGTAAGTCCTTGGCATGTACTATGGCCCTGATTGGTGGAACACGTATTTGATTGGGGAGATTGATTTCATATTCGATTGCATGCATATTTCATAAGTCGAGTGAGTGTCCTATTTCTTTCATATCTTCACATATATACTTATCCGTACCTATGAGTGTCGAGCGACAACCGTAAGGAAGTCCGACATTATTGGTCTTTCAAGATTGAAAATTTGGCAGGCAATTGTTTGATTATGGCATGATTATTGATCTCGTTGCATTTTTTAGCATTACATGTTTTCTCGTCGATTTTAGGAGAATGATTGTAATTCAGCTCTGAGTCGTGTTTCACATCACTTGTCCTCGTTTGTGTATATTAGTTGTTTGCTTGAGGACAAGCAAAGGTTTGGTTTGGGGGAGTTTGATCAACGTATTTTATCATATTTTATTGTCCCCCGACAACCGTTTTTGAGCTTTTCTTCTTCCTTATTTATATATTTAATGTCGATTTCTATTAGAAAGTCGATATTGTCGATTCTCGTGCTATTTTGTAGGTCAAGTGCAATTTCGAGCATATTTAGGAGTAATAGCCCAGATAGCCGAGACGAGAACGGAGGACGAGGAAGAAAACGAAAAGCCGAGAAGCAAATGAAAAACTCAGCTACGAGTTCTAGCAGCACCCACTCGATCGAGTAGTGCTAAGCACTCGATCGAGTGCCTCATAGTCAAACCCAACTGGAGTGCATTGAAAATTTGGGCCGATTACTATTTTCAGCCCAAAGACGAACTCAACTTGGAGCAGATACGGATCCACTCGATTGAGTGGCATCGCATGCACTCGATCGAGTGACGTCGTACCTGGGCAGCAGATCAATTTTATTTATTTAGAATTTTGGGCCGGTTTTGGAAGTCCACCTGATTTCTTTTAAATCAGTTGGAGGAGGAATTGTCAGACGACACTTTTTCATTATTCATTCACACATTACGTTACTCATAGCTTAGCATAGAAGTTTTGCATTTTCCCATTTTTCTTCGTAAGGTTCATCGAATTCCGTTCTTCCCTTTTCAGATCTCAAATTGTTCGGTATCGATACTCTTAATTTTAATTTCAATTTCAATTTCAGTTTTCTAGTTTTAATTCTTGTCTTAATTCGTTCTTAGTTTTTCGTAGTTATTTAATTTCCGTCTTGCTTATTATCTGTTAGTATAGAATTGTTATCGTTTGCGTAGTTTAATTTAATTCTTGTTCATCATGTTTAATTACAATTCATATTTTATTAGTTCAATTACAATCATCATGAGTTGCTAAATCTTATCTAGGGTTTAAGGGAATCGATGGGTGTTAATTGGGTTATAGAAAATTGACCTGTCTCTGATCATATGAATTGTCGCCTGAATGTAGTTTTAATTCTGATTGATTAATTACTTGCTATGATTAATTAGTTAGTATCACAAATAAGACTTTTCACCGACCGGGTTAAGGACTAATTAGGTTACGACATTTTGGGCAGACTAGCTTAATTCTAGCGACCGCAGGTTAAGTTTAGTTCTAAAGTTTGTAGTAGTACCGACCGGACCTACACCTTAGACAGTTCGATTATTGACCTGTTAGTTGACTCCCTGACCCGATTGATATTCATTGTGAACCTGAGACCCTAGACCTTTTTATTATTGATTTACCTTATAGCAGTTAGTTCTTAGTCCACTTAAACAACAGAAAAACAGTGACCTATAGTCTTAAGTCTAGACTTTAGAGCAAGTAATTGAGTCCCGTCTTCTGGTTGTTCGACCCCTACTTCACTATCTGCATTAGTTAGTGGACCTTAGGGTATCTTTGATTAGGGATACGACTACCCCTGTCAATAAATTGGGTAAATAACATTAAATATCATTTAAAGTCGGTCTTATAGACATGGAAACCACATTAAAATGAGCGTAAACAACACTGATCTAAAACGCGCCTATAAATCAATTTTACAAATAAAAACCTGATGAAAAGCAACTTAAGTTAGTAATATGGACCATTGACTTTAATTATGAATCAACTTACGAAAATCACATGTGAAGCCTTGACCTTACTAAAATTGGCTCACTACTAAGAAACGCAATTCAAAGAAAAACTCATAGCCTAATTTTGACAATATACCTCTCATCTCATTCAAACAAATACAAAATTGTCAATTTAGCAGCAGCAAAACTCAATCATATCTATCAAGTCCAACAAGTATCCAATCAAAGCACATAAATTTGTCCTAATTTTAAATGTAATCAAAGTATTTCAAATGAAAATTGCTTGATAAAATTGCACGACATGCAAATAATTTCAATTATTTGACAATAAATCTACATAATGTTAATAATCAACATAAATCTAAAGCAGGGGTTGAAAGAAGAAATTCAGTCACATAAAGAATTCTATCCAGCAATATTCATCGTCAACCTCTACTTGTAGGCAACCTTCAACCGCAGAATTTCAGTATCTTAAAATCAACTAATTGACCAGCTAACATCAAACAGTAAGCATTTTAGTTTATGATACAGTGTACTGAAATACTGAAGTGATAGACCACCAAATAACAACCAACACATAATCCTCATTATCAATATAACTATCCAGGTCAAATATGGTGATCCTTTTTCGTAGTCAAATGAGTACTTCACACCTGACACTTGACAGATTGACCCATAATAATCAATAGTCGCCTTTGATCTCGGACACCACAGAGGCGGAAAAAAATTTCATCAACCAAACTTATGCATTGAAGTTCCATTTTGTTGTAATGAAATAGTTAAACCAGATTAGGTACATTAGTGATCCAAATAGTAGCTAAGTACACCTGTACAAGTTCGCCGACTAATGTTTTTACGTTATCAAACAAATGCACAATACAATACAAACAAAACCTGCATTTCACCAAAGGCTGCTAAACAAGACTAGGACTTTCTCACTATTTGATGATAACACTACTCATAACACAAGCAATAATCGATCAATACAAGCATTAAATCTTCATCAACTACAACAACAAGCTACCATCTTAACATTCATGGACCCCCAATTGATAGAAACCCTTCATTTCATAACCAAGTTTACACGCTGAATTTAAACACGAACAATTATTAATCGCAAATTACCTTGGGGTTGGTTTCGGTGTCCAAAGGCACAACGAGACGATTACTATTAGAGCAAGAACTAAGTCCAATTGCAGCGAGATCAAAGTTCAATTACAGGGAACACTAAAGACAAAGTAATAATGAAATTCAAAACAATTTGCAACATAACGAGAATTGAAGGGAACGAAGCTATGATTGATATGTCTAACAATGAATCTCAATCAATTACCCAGTCGAAGTCCAATTTTTAGCAAAACTTACCGAATGGGAGGCGAGGAAGAGGTGAACCGCGTGATGAATTCAAGCATAGTGCTTAGGGAAAAGCATGAATTCAGCCGTGCTGAATTAAATTTGTGGGTCTGTGTAGGTAATTAGGGAGTTTAATGGAGTATTCGTGGGTTTTAGGAATATTTAGGGATTGATTGATTAAGCAAGTGAGGAAGGATATCGACTTATTAAGGGCGTATATATTTAGCGCTATTTTATGGATATACTGCAATTAAGGGTATAAAATTGGCTGTGTTTCTATTTATGTTAATGTAAATGATACGGCTCCTTAATTATAACCATTACTATTTTAAAACACTTTTGTCTACTGTTTAGGATATCAACCGAAGCATATATATTTGGTTATAGTCCATATTACAGCCATTGGCGCTTTTCAAACCACTTTTGGCTACGGTTTAGGAACTCAACCGAAGCATTTAATATTTGGCTACGAATTTTTATATACAACCGTAGCCATCTATAAATCCTATTCCTATAGAATCTTGTGGTTACGATTATTAAATGCAACCGTAGCCTTTTCCACTAGCCAAATGTATTTTTTGTACTAGTGCTCCTCACATCGAATTCACAAGCCAATGCATAGATTTTATAGAAGTTTACAGATTCATCCACGTCTTTGAAAATCTGCCCTATTGTAGACACCCGCATTTTGACTGCCAGGTGTCTATGGCAGTTTCTAAAAAACACTCGATGATGATTGGACGCTAACGTGCTTCTATGCGCTCGGATACGGGCTCAAATCCATTAATCACTGGCTAACACACTTACAGAGTACAAATATCACAAAATCAACCTCGAATCCAGGTCCAGTGGGCCGTTTCCAATCAAATAAGGCTATTTTGGGCCGAAACCGACACCGGAATTAAAACCGACTTTTTGCGATTGGGTCAACCCTGGTCAAAGTCGTTTCCGAGACACACAAAACAACCCCTCACATCATCAAAAAGTCCAAGTCAAACACAAAACCCATCAAACATCCAAAGTCAAGGTCCAAGTCAATGGACCCGTGCAACCCGATGGGCCACTCGATCGAGTGCCCGACCCACTCGACCGAGTGGGCCTGTTTCGAGCCCGGCTGCAGGCGTGACGGGCCACTCGACCGAGTTATCCACCTACTCGGTCGAGTAACCCTAAACCGGGTGCCCTAGCCTTGCCTATATAAGCAACCCTCATGCAATACATTATACATCTTTTACACATCAAATTCAACCCTAATTCCAACCTAAAGCAATACTACACTCAACCCTAACCCTAGTACTTGGAATCAAACTCGAAACCACCATAACTCAACCTCCATAAACCTCGAAACTCCCATGTTAAAGCCACGACTACGAGTCCGATCCGAGACAAGAACATGTAGGTTGAGGGTGCCGAAACCCTTTTCTTCCCTTCTTCTCTTCCTCCTTCTCCTCGATCTTTTTTTTGTTTTTTTATTTCTTTATCGCATCATAATACCGTTAATATCGTTAGTATCAAAAGACATTAAAATACTTGTGGATTTGTGTCGAGTGTAAGTGATGGTGGGATAAGAAAACCCGAATATACAAGTGTACTGCACACAGCGTTGCCGGTCGCTTATCCCATCACCCCGATCACTTGATTATTGAAACAAGTTAACTTAAACAATAATTTTTATTTCGTTCGCATCATCGTTCAATTGCATATTTCATCAATTCTAAAACCCTTTTTAAAGTAAGCACTTTTTTTAATAAGGGTCGAAACCCGTTGATGCGGATCCGATATCAAACAATTCGCAAGAATTAATTATGATGTCGGGATGCGGAGGGAATCAAGTCGAGTTTTTTTTAATTAAAGTATCGATCTATTAGATTCGATACCAATTCCATAATTGGATGTCGAATCTAATGATTTAGTCAAATAAATTAATTAACACGATATTAAGTCGAGTGCAAATTACGCAATATTTGTACGCGATTTAATAAAATCATCAATTTTCCGAAGAAAACAATTTCGCTCTTTTTTGTTATTCTTCGAACATCGTTTTTTAGACAAAACATTTTTTTTAGATCTCGATATATTTTTTTCCTTGACCTCGGTCAACACGTGTTAATCAATCACTTGTCAATACCTTTTCCAAAACCGTGCATATTATCGTATTCATCTCTTATCCAATTTATCAATCATCATATCGTTACTAACGCGTTTGTTGTTTCTCTTGTCAATTTTGGTTGTTTATTTTATTGTACTAAAATGAACCCACATGCTAAAAATCAACTTCGACGTAAGAATTAATTGCATTAAATCGACATAGAAACCCTTTCAATTTCTCACATGCCTAGGGAAAACAATGTTTGCATAAGCATTCTCATCGTTCAACTAACGCGCGTATTCAAAAATCATTCGATATCCTAGTAGAGGCCGCTAATGTGCGGGCGGGGTTGGGTGTTCTTTGTGGGCTTCCCAACACGTACCCTCACCCCTTACTCAGAACCTCGGTTTCCGGATGCCCAAAACCGTTGGCGCACGAGAGTCATTCAATACACGATAACCGGTAGTGACGGTATTGTAGACACCCGCATTTTGACTGCCAGGTGTCTATGGTAGTTTCCCAAAAAAAAACACCCAATGATGATCGGACGCTAACATGCTTCTATGCGCTCGGATGCGGGCTCAAATCCATTAATCGCTGGCTAACACACTTACGGAGTACAAATTTCACAAAACCAACCTCGAATCCAGGTCCAGCGGGCCGTTTCCAATCAAATAAGGCTAATTTGGGCCAAAACCGACACCGGAATTAAAACCGACTCGTCACGATTGGGTCAATCCCGGTCAAAGTCGTTTCCGAGACACACCAAACAACCCCTCAAATATCAAAAGCCCAATTCGAACTCAAACTCATCAAATATCCATTGGTCATGGTCCAAGCGAGTGACCCGCGCGACCCAGCTGGGCCACTCGATCGAGTGCCACACCCACTCGGTCGAGTGGGCCCTTATTCAAGCCCGACGGCTGACGCACAAGCCCACTCGACCGAGTCAGCTGCCTACTCGGTCGAGTAACCCTAAACCGAAGCCCTAGCTTTTCCTATATAAGCAACCCTCATGCACCCCTCTTTAACACCTTTTTTTTCACAACTTTCAAAAAACCCTAGAGCAACCTCATACACACATACTACGGCCTCTACAAACCTTAAGCAAATCCTAAGCGATTCATTAGCAAAAAACCCTAAACCTAGTTTAGGAATCAACAACCCGAGCCACCATAACTCGACCTCCATAAACCTCGAAGACTCTTGTGTTATAGCCACGGTTACGAGTCCGCACCGAGACAAGAACATGTAGGTTGAGGGTGTCAAAACCCCGCTTCTTCTCCTTTCTTCCTCCTCCTCGCGTCGTGTCGTTTTTTTTACGGGTCGCGTTCTTTTTTTATTCTTATTATCGCATCATTAATATCAATAATACTAGTATCAAAACATTAAAATACCTATCAATTTGTGTCGAGTATGAGTGATATTGGAATAAGGAAATCCGAATATACAAGTGTACTGCACACGAGTTGACGGTCGCTTGTTCCGATATCCCGATTACTCGATTATTGAGATAGGTCAACTTCAACAATAATTTTCATATCGTTATACCATTATTGTTACTGTTCGCATATCTCATCGATTTCTCAAAAGCAAACATTGTATTTCTATAGGGGTCGAAACCCGTTGACACGGACCCGACATCACAATCCCTAGGGATTTATTCCGATGTCGGAGAAGTCGAGGGAATCAAGTTTTTTTATGTATTCAATTAAAGCGCCGATTTTGGATTCGATACCAATTTCATAATTGGATATCGAGTCTAATAATCAAGTCATACGAATTAATTAACGCGATTTATAGATATCACGATAATTAATTTAAAGCGACTAAAATTAATTTATTTATTCTCTATTTCACTCTAATATTCCATATCGATTCAAATAATCGAGTGTGGAATAAAACGAGTATTCAAAGTTAGAGTCGAGTATAAATTCAACAATATTTATACTCGGTTCAACAAAATTTGCGATTTACATAAAAAACCACGTCGAGCGTAAATTGTGCAATATTTACGTCCGATTCGGTAAAATCGTCAAACTCCCAAAAATCAAAAGCAATTTCAAAATCAACATCAAAATTACAAACGAATTACCATTCGTACAGGGGGCACTCGACCGAGTGCCTAACCCACTCGGTCGAGTGGCACCCCAAAATCGAACCAGAAAGTCTGTCACGACACCCACTCGGTCGAGTCTCACAGTGACTCGGTCGAGTGGCCGTGTACTCGACCGAGTTGGTCAATAACTCGGCCGAGTATGGTCTATAACACGAAACAGAAACACCTTCTCAGGACCTACTCGATCGAGTCAATCGACTACTCGATCGAGTGACCTCATAACGACTCAAACACGAGTCGTACATTATCCTTTTTTTCAAAACTCGATAGTATTTTACGATTTAGGTCAACACGTGCATAATTAATCACGTGTATACTATCTTTTCAAACCGTGCATCCTCATATTTGCATCCTTCAATTCAATTCATTGTTTGCACAAACCGTTATTATTCGTTATATCATTGCATCGTTACTAACGCGTTTGTTATTTCTTTTGTCAATTTAATTCTTGTTCGTTTATTGTACTAAATGAACCCGCATGCTAAATTCCACTTTGACGTAGAATTAACTGCATTAAATTGACTTAGAAACCCTTCTCAAATTCAATTCACATGTTTAGGGAAAATACTCTTTGCATATCATTTTCCCGTTTAACTGGCGCGCGTATTGTAAGTCATTCGAATTCTTAGTAGAGGTCGCTAATGTGCGGGCGGGGTTGGGTGTCCTTTGTGGGCTTCCCAACACGTACCCTCACCCCTTACTCAGAACCTCGGTTTCCGGATGCCCGAAACCGTTGGCGCACGAGAGTCATTCAATACACAATATCCGATAATGTCGGTATTGGTATCAAATGCAAAGGGACGAGCCCAATAAACTCTGACATCGGAAATGGGCCGTATTTTGTATACGGACCACTACGACATAGAGTGGGCTCGAATGGTTCCGAATAACCACAAAATTCGGTGGCGACTCCACATAGACCTAAATTTCAATTCGATCCGTTTCATATGGAGATTCATTCGCCTACCCAAACCCGCGCGTGGCCACGTCGGGGTGGACCTATGTCATGTCCACAATTTGGCGACTCCGCTGGGGATCAACTGATGCGTGACTTACCATCGGCATCCTCAGGGTGAGACTCGAATAGAAATCGTTTGACAAATACAATACGCGTTTTAGTTTTACGGTTCATGCATAACCCATATTTTCCCGGGCCGGAACTCGCGACCGACGTCCCACTATACCGTTGATGTACTCCAATATGGATATGTCAAAAGGTGTCCATAGTCGATTCGAGTGGGTTTCGCGGCATGTTTTAAGCTCAATTCGACTTAGAGAGTCCGTCCCGATCAACGTCTAGACTATGTACACTGGTATAGACCCTTGCAGACCGACCGAGACTTAGTGTAGAGCATACATGACGTCGTTATAATGCTTGTGTGACTACGTGCTACTTGGTTTCCGAGTCGTTTTCAAAAATATCAACTTTTCAAAAATTACATCCTCCTTTTCAAGATATTCAATTTTCAAAACCCGGGACACATACCGAATTTAGGACTTATGATTTTACTCAAAATAGCCTATTTTCTAGCCGGTATGCTGCCCAAATCAAAACTCGAACTTTCAAAACTCATGACCCAATGACTTTTCGTCCTCTTTTTCGGAAATTTGGGCCATTCACCGAGTCCACTCGGTCCTTTTTCAAAAATCATCAATTTTCAAAACCTTCCCTCTTCTAGAACCTCCCGTATTTAGCAGTGTCGGGTTGAGTCTTAAGTTGTCAAGGTCTTTAGCGTCGAAACTCCGTCGATCTTACATCACGAGTTTCTTCCCTATCCCAGTCCGCCTTATTAGACTAAGGCAAGGCCCACCTACGTAGGACATACTCTTACGAAGGAGGGCCCATCAACACAATCGAGTCAAAATGTCTGGGGATGTCCCACGTGAACCTTCCTTCGAACAGGACTAGGCCCACTTGCCGAATCCTAAGGAAGGCCCACCTTTCGCAAGTCACCCGTCTAGGTGTCTTTTCTGAGTCAACCTTTTACAAGGCATAGCCCTATAACAAAAGGTTCACGGTCCTTACATCTAAGGATCACTCGTCCCACACTCGAGTCTTAACAAAATCTTCAATCCCACTTGGAGATTACCCTTAAGCAGGGCGATCAATCACGGTTGCTCTAAGGGTCATGTCTTACACGTGTCTCACATAACCCACTTTCGAGTCACTCAGATGCCACACCATCTGAGTCCCTAGCCTCACTTGGGGGCTATTCTCCGACGGAATGACTAATCACAGTCACTTCGAGAATCGTACCCTACACATTTGTCTTAGGGGAGTCTAACCCGAGTCAAACTGGGGCCCTCCCTCCTCTTACGCTATTTCCCATGCCTTGGTGAGTTTGAGTTCCGAAGCAACCTCTCTGATTACGTGGTGCTCTTACAGACAGGCCACCCGAAACCAGACGCCAACGCAAGATGGACGATTTGAAAGATGCCCTAACCAAAATCGAGACTCAACTGACCTCCATCCTTGCTAACCAAGCAACTTTGGACACTCGCCTGAGAACTGTAGAGAAGACGGTCCCAGTTGATGGATCTGAGTCCACTGGGCCCATAGCCGAATTGGTCAGTGTTGTTCGCAGGCTCGAGGAGCAAGTTCACTTATCAACAAGCAACTCAATCCACTCTGAAAATGCTCGCATTTATTCACCTTTGAGTAACGAGCTACCGGCCAACCTCAACTTGACGGGAATTCCTATGTTTGAGGGTACCGAAGACCCGGTCCATCATATCCGGGCCTTCAAAGACTTCATGGCAGTCAAAGGGGTAAAGTCCACCATGTTTAAGCACTTATTCCCTTCCTCTCTCCAGAAGCACCCCAAAGCCTGGTACTACAGGCTCGATTCCAAGAAATACCCGACTTGGGATGATGTGGCAACAGAGTTCGCTCGGAACTACGCCGATAATATCGAGATCCAGACTACAATGCGTACTCTGGAGGTCATGGCCCAAGAGCCCAAAGAAGGGTTCACTAAATATCTTCAAAGATGGAGGGCCGAGAGTGTAAAGTTGGTAAACAAGCCCAACGAGAAGACGCTAGTGGAGGCCTTCGTCAACAGCCTCCTGCCTTCTTACCGCGTCCATCTTAGGTATGCCGGCATTTCAAACTTTGTCGTACTTACCGAAATGGGCATTAGGATTGAAGACGATCTTCGACATAATGAAGATCTGGGTGAAGTTGATACTAAAGGCTATACTGGACATCAACTCGAGTCCTTAGAAGCCGACGACTAATGACAACATTATCCGAGAGTCCGGATCCGATTTGAGTCTGAGTCTGAGTCCGAGTCTAGGATGTATTATTCCCTTCAAAGTCGAAGTCAAAGTCAAAATCAGAGTCAGAGTCAGTTGTATTCTGTCCTCTTTTTCAAAATTCAATAAAATCAGCTTTCAATATTCTTTCTCATATATATTCCTTATGTGTTTCCGAGAACATGATGAACACCATCATACACTGTGAGCACACGCACGTGACTATTATGGGCACATCTATAATGACTGCAGGAAACCGAGCCCGTGTTTTCTTTTTTACCTATTCCGTGTCTGGTATAGAAAAACCACATAACTACCCGTAGCAGGAGCGGTACCGAATCCTATGACAAATCTAGGTAATCTCCTAGTTTGGGTTCAAGACGGGAGGCAAGCCCATTTCCCACCATAAAATACCCCTCCAATAAGACTGACCAATCCCTACCTTAGGTGTTAGTCTAACCGGCAAAAAAAAACACTGGGCAAAAAAAATCAAAAGTAAAAAAAAAAACAAAAGAAGGCCATCAAAAAAAAGAAAGGGCCAAAACAAAAAGAAGACCATCAAAAAAAAAAGAAAACTGGACACAAAAAAAAAAATCGAAAGTCCATGAGGAAAAAAAGCAGGTCATCATCAAAAAAAAATTCAGAATACCCATGACCGTGGTCAACGGTCAATTCAAGGGAAAGCCCCACGACCAGGGTACGGTCAAAATTATCAAAACCCATGACCGCGGCTAAGAGGTCAATCAAAAATCAAATACCCATGACCGTGGTCAACGGTCAACTCAAGTGAAAATCCTTTGACCGCGGTACGGTCAAATTCAAAATTATCCATGCCATCCAATAGGGGAGTAACAATCAAGCTGGTCAGCTAAGACCACACTCAGCCTTCCCACATTACAACCCTCAAGATCTTCCCGAGACCCAGGCCAGAGACAGCCCGGAATTTTGAGGATTCAAGCTCCATAGGATACCCCTAACAATTAGGGCCAGACATGGAAACCAGATCCCGCATTATCAAACCAGCCCTCGAAGCCTTAGCTCCACAGAACCGAGCTCCAGATTTCGAGTCATCAAAACCAGATCCCACATTATCAAACCAGCCCTCGAAGCCTTAGCTCCACAGAACCGAGCTCCAGATTTCGAGTCATCAAAGCCATTTACTTCCTAGCACCACATTTCCAAAAACATCAAATTCCCCGAGAGCAGAACTCGTTAAAAATCCCGAGAACAAAACTCGTTAAAATTCCCCGAGAGTAGAACTCGTTAAAAATCCCGAGAACAAAACTCGTTAAAATTCCATCCAAACCAGTTACCAACTCCAAACACGGGAACTCAACTTGCAGTCGGCATAGAACATGCCCAAATAGTTCACACCACCTCTGGGGGCTACCCCGGAGAACGCTCACAGTCACAGGATTAACATCCTAGCAATTCTAGCCCTTTGATCAAGACATCATTGGGAATGCACCTAGCCTTCACCATCGCTCTGGCTAGTTACACACAAAGCCCTAATAAACTAGGCGCCATAATACATCTTCCAGTCCACTGAACTACGGCTTGGTTTGATTTCACTACACGTGAATACGTAGGCAGCCTTTCAACAGAGGCACAACCACTCACATTGACACACATTCAAAAAGTGCCATCACTCCGGTCACGACACTGTCATGTTCTCAGTAGCTAGCTTTGTCGTCCTGAGGGCTTCTATTAGACAGAAGTTCTCCTTCCATTCACATAATCCAAATACTTCTAGAATCTAGCCTCCTTTCTATAGTGTGTCCTAGTACTCGGCTCAGTCGAAGACAAGAATCTGTCAGGACTCGAGGCAATACCCACTTTGGAAATGTACCCAAAAATCAGAAATCCAGATGGGCACCAGACTAAAACAGTCTCATTACAGGCTACTGCAATCCCCCCCATAGCATATCTATCCCGTTTCGACGTGCGACCGTGTTGCCACTCGCCTAGGCTATGGGATAGCGCAACTTAAGAGTCTTGTTAGGCGGCCCACACCCCTACCGAGTCACGGTCCAACCCCTCGAGAGTCCAGTCGTGTCAGCCAACTCGTCCGGTCACGTCCAGAGTCGAGTCTGTCGGTAGGCCTCTCTCTTCAAATTCCACTTTGAAATTTGCAAATCTAGCCATTCGAAAAAAGATCCTTTTCGACAAGGTCAAATTTCGATCTATTTAAACTGCAAATTACTTTCCTAATCTTTGTTAGGAGTAAAAAAATCTCAAATTTTCAGGATTTCAAAATTCAAGTTTTCAAAAAATCATTTCTCCCCAGCGCGAGTCATTTTACTGCCTACGTGTTGCGTGCATTTTACGTGACTCATACAGGTACGACTCAAATAGGGAGGTGCAACCCACGATAATTCCCCAGCGGAAGCCAACGACGGCATTTCAAGGGATGAGTCTACATACAGGCGCACCCAGGACTTACGCGACAAGTCCAACTCCCCACGGAGTTATCGACTCAGGTATGACTTCTAGCTTGCGGCTGGCGAGCCCTTCACGCAAGTCTAATGGACTATAAACGACCCGGCCGGAAGTCCGCCAGGTTTCAATCCTCGATTGGCCTGGTGGATACTCTGACTTTCGCCCTGTCCAAGCCTCAGTCAGAGTGGGGGCTCTGTAGACACCCGCATTTTGACTGCCAGGTGTCTATGGTAGTTTCCCAAAAAAAAAACACCCAATGATGATCGGACGCTAACATGCTTCTATGCGCTCGGATGCGGGCTCAAATCCATTAATCGCTGGCTAACACACTTACGGAGTACAAATTTCACAAAACCAACCTCGAATCCAGGTCCAGCGGGCCGTTTCCAATCAAATAAGGCTAATTTGGGCCAAAACCGACACCGGAATTAAAACCGACTCGTCACGATTGGGTCAATCTCGGTCAAAGTCGTTTCCGAGACACACCAAACAACCCCTCAAATATCAAAAGCCCAATTCGAACTCAAACTCATCAAATATCCATTGGTCATGGTCCAAGCGAGTGACCCGCGCGACCCAGCTGGGCCACTCGATCGAGTGCCACACCCACTCGGTCGAGTGGGCCCTTATTCAAGCCCGACGGCTGACGCACAAGCCCACTCGACCGAGTCAGCTGCCTACTCGGTCGAGTAACCCTAAACCGAAGCCCTAGCTTTTCCTATATAAGCAACCCTCATGCACCCCTCTTTAACACCTTTTTTTTCACAACTTTCAAAAAACCCTAGAGCAACCTCATACACACATACTACGTCCTCTACAAACCTTAAGCAAATCCTAAGCGATTCATTAGCAAAAAACCCTAAACCTAGTTTAGGAATCAACAACCCGAGCCACCATAACTCGACCTCCATAAACCTCGAAGACTCTTGTGTTATAGCCACGGTTACGAGTCCGCACCGAGACAAGAACATGTAGGTTGAGGGTGTCAAAACCCCGCTTCTTCTCCTTTCTTCCTCCTCCTCGCGTCGTGTCATTTTTTTTACGGGTCGCGTTCTTTTTTTATTCTTATTATCGCATCATTAATATCAATAATACTAGTATCAAAACATTAAAATACCTATCAATTTGTGTCGAGTATGAGTGATATTGGAATAAGGAAATCCGAATATACAAGTGTACTGCACACGAGTTGGCGGTCGCTTGTTCCGATATCCCGATTACTCGATTATTGAGATAGGTCAACTTCAACAATAATTTTCATATCGTTATACCATTATTGTTATTGTTCGCATATCTCATCGATTTCTCAAAAGCAAACATTGTATTTCTATAGGGGTCGAAACCCGTTGCCACGGACCCGACATCACAATCCCTAGGGATTTATTCCGATGTCGGAGAAGTCGAGGGAATCAAGTTTTTTAATGTATTCAATTAAAGCGTCGATTTTGGATTCGATACCAATTTCATAATTGGATATCGAGTCTAATAATCAAGTCATACGAATTAATTAACGCGATTTATAGATATCACGATAATTAATTTACAACGACTAAAATTAATTTATTTATTCTCTATTTCACTCTAATATTCCATATCGATTCAAATAATCGAGTGTGGAATAAAACGAGTATTCAAAGTTAGAGTCGAGTATAAATTCAACAATATTTATACTCGGTTCAACAAAATTTGCGATTTACATAAAAAACCACGTCGAGCGTAAATTGTGCAATATTTACGTCCGATTCGGTAAAATCGTCAAACTCCCAAAAATCAAAAGCAATTTCAAAATCAACATCAAAATTACAAACGAATTACCATTCGTACAGGGGGCACTCGACCGAGTGCCTAACCCACTCGGTCGAGTGGCACCCCAAAATCGAACCAGAAAGTCTGTCACGACACCCACTCGGTCGAGTCTCACAGTGACTCGGTCGAGTGGCCGTGTACTCGACCGAGTTGGTCAATAACTCGGCCGAGTATGGTCTATAACACGAAACAGAAACACCTTCTCAGGACCTACTCGATCGAGTCAATCGACTACTCGATCGAGTGACCTCATAACGACTCAAACACGAGTCGTACATTATCCTTTTTTTCAAAACTCGATAGTATTTTACGATTTAGGTCAACACGTGCATAA
The DNA here is from genome assembly GCA_958450325.1 of Agrostemma githago. Classification (NCBI taxonomy): domain Eukaryota; kingdom Viridiplantae; phylum Streptophyta; class Magnoliopsida; order Caryophyllales; family Caryophyllaceae; genus Agrostemma; species Agrostemma githago. The sequence goes on along the minus strand of OY288247.1, from coordinate 17,172,156 downwards.
TTAATCACGTGTATACTATCTTTTCAAACCGTGCATCCTCATATTTGCATCCTTCAATTCAATTCATTGTTTGCACAAACCGTTATTATTCGTTATATCATTGCATCGTTACTAACGCGTTTGTTATTTCTTTTGTCAATTTAATTCTTGTTCGTTTATTGTACTAAATGAACCCGCATGCTAAATTCCACTTTGACGTAGAATTAACTGCATTAAATTGACTTAGAAACCCTTCTCAAATTCAATTCACATGTTTAGGGAAAATACTCTTTGCATATCATTTTCCCGTTTAACTGGCGCGCGTATTGTAAGTCATTCGAATTCTTAGTAGAGGCCGCTAATGTGCGGGCGGGGTTGGGTGTCCTTTGTGGGCTTCCCAACACGTACCCTCACCCCTTACTCAGAACCTCGGTTTCCGGATGCCCGAAACCGTTGGCGCACGAGAGTCATTCAATACACAATATCCGATAATGTCGGTATTGGTATCAAATGCAAAGGGACGAGCCCAATAAACTCTGACATCGGAAATGGGCCGTATTTTGTATACGGACCACTACGACATAGAGTGGGCTCGAATGGTTCCGAATAACCACAAAATTCGGTGGCGACTCCACATAGACCTAAATTTCAATTCGATCCGTTTCATATGGAGATTCATTCGCCTACCCAAACCCGCGCGTGGCCGCGTCGGGGTGGACCTATGTCATGTCCACAGGTATCGGTATCAAATGCTAAGGGACGAACCCAATAAACTCTGACATCGGAAATGGACCGTATTTTGTACACGGCCCACTACGACATAGAGTGGGTTCGAACGGGCCCGAACTCCCACAAAGTTCGGTGGCGACTCCACTTCGATTTAAATTTCCATTCGATCCATTCTCATATGGAGATTCATTCGCCTACCCAAACCCGCGCGTGGCCGCGTCGGGGTGGACCTATGTCATGTCCACACCTATGTGTGGAGAAAACTCTTACCCACATCCCTACACCATTCATGTGCTTTTGCGTCTACTGAAAAACAATAACATTGCCAATAAACGTGGCGAAAAAGAAACAATCAGAACTTGAAATATGGATTAAAGTAACAGATGACAAGAATTAAAGTAACAGATGAAGCGCATTGAAGTAACACTGGATTCAATTAACAGAGGATGCTTATACACCAGGTAAAAAGTAACAGAGCTCGGACATTAAAGTAACAGATAGTGTGAATTAAAGTAACAGATAATGTTCATTAAAATAACACCAGGTATAGGTTAGTGCAAAAAATTCATATAATGATCAGAAATGTAATAATATGCAGTTTTCATACCATAAACATTTGACTACTAGGTGGAGGTTGAGAATGTAACACCCGCTATTTTTTTTTAGCTTTTCTGTCTTTACCGTTATGACTCTGTCATAACTCTGTCACATTTCGGCCTTGCATTTCATCTTTTTCCAAGCTCTATTTTCATTTTTGAGTTTAATGATAATATTTATTTATATTTTAAAAAGATTTTTAATTCTTTTAAATCCATTTATTTGATTTTCCTCGTAAACTATTTATTTTCCGCGAGGAATTCTATTTCTCTACGAATTAACGTTTTTAAGCTCGGATTTAAGTTATTCCTTTTCCTAAAAATGTTTAAATACATTTATATAATATTTTAGGCTAAGAAATATTTTTATTTACGAAAATTTAGCCATTAATGATTTTATTACGAACTTTCGTAAATAATTATTTTCTATCGCGAGGTTTACTCGAATTGCTTTGAAATGTCGTTAACTATTTTACGATTCTTCTTTTTATCAACTTATAAATTATTTGAGACCATTTCCTCACATTTTGGACCGACAAAGCTTCTTGTCACAATTTTACTACGTATTATTTATACGTTTCGTTTTATCACGTTAAACCGTAAACGTAAGATTATTTTCTTCCATTTATTCCATGCTTTATTACTCAAACTTTTCACTCTCCCTCACCTTCATTATTTTGGCTGGTTTCCTCACACATTTCACATAGTTTTCATCACCCTTATTATTACTTTCATTTATGCATAAACCATCCTTCTTCTTTCATTCATTCTTTTCATAAAAAAATATTACAACATCTTTTTCCTTCTTCATTTCTGGCCGTGACACTCCTCTCCCCTCCTAGGCTGACTTTTGCTTAATTCGAGCCTTGATCGCATCATTTTTATCGTCAAATTTATCCTCTTTTCGATTCCTTCGTTAAGGTAATAATCGACGTCGTTTTCGATCAATATTTACCTTGATTTTTATTAGTTTTCTCATGGTATTTTTCTGCCATGATTTTCGTGTTTGGTAGGATTTGTGGACGATCCCGAGGCCGACGAATATATAATCGATTCAGACTTGGAGTAGAGGTAACGTCGATGTTACTCGGTATTGCATGATTTTATTTGTGTAATTGCATGTATATAATTATAATTTTATTTTGACAATATATGTATGTCATATAATCTGGAAATTTTTTAAAAGTTAAAAATTTGCATGTTTCGATATTTTTATCGCTTTTACGAGATTAACGATTAAATCGTCATATTAATTTGTAAAATCATAATATTCGGCCTAAACATGTAATATATGTTTATATTTTGTAAAAATGTTGTTTTTGATGATTTTTAATAATTTAGTATTTTTCTGATATTTTAGTTATCAATTATTGAATTATTACCGTTTACGGACAAAACGATTAAAAGTTGATTTTTAGTTCTAGTACCTAAACATTTTATTTTAATCTGATTTTTGACATGGTGAAACTTTCTGATGAAATAGAATTTTCTGAATTTTTTTCATAATTTTTCGGAATTGTTAAGTGGATGAATTAAGTAATCACTTTAAATCATCGTTTATCGTTAAAACCGTGTTTGTCGTTTAAATTCTCGATTTCTGGTCTTTGGTTTAAATCTGGAAAAAAATATGATTCTGATGATTTCATAATAATATGTAATTCTATGATTTTTAGTGCTTTAATACAATGTTAGGAACGATAAGTTTTATTAATGGAATCGCTAATTGTGAAAACGGGCTTAAAAGACGGTTTTGCCTAATTTTGTGAAATCTGGAATTTTGACACCTTGGGAAAATTTTACGTTTCTGGAAAATCATAATTTTTAAGTTTAATTATAATTTTTGGATATTAATACGTAAATCGTTTTGTAATTACTATTTTTAATAATCGTTATTGTCGCGATTAGACGATTAACGAGAAAACCCTTTAAAAACCGAGTCAAAGTATTCTGGAAAATTTTCTTTTCTGGACAGAATGTCCATAAATACATTTTAACTATTTTACGTAATTTTTGTACTATTTATTAAAGTCATTAATTAATAAGTATTGATTTTCAGACAAATTGTGATTTATCGTTAAAATGTTTCGTCTTACCTGAAAGATTATTTTTCCAGCTATTTTGAAAGTATTTAAATCTGAAACTTTAAGAGTTAAATCATCCCTTAACATACTCTAAATATATTCAATGGTTTAATTAAATAAAAGACGTTAAAAGATTTGATTTGACATTTGCCGTAAAATCCTATTTATAATCGTATTGTCGAAACTAATAATAATTAGGGAATTTTAGTTTTGTAAATTTTGGAAACACCCTAATTAGTAGTATTTAAAATGTTTAAAACATTTCCAAATCAATTTATAAACACTTGTATGACGTTTCAATAATTTCATAAACCTAAATGTTCTTACTTTATCAAGTAATATCGTTAAGGCCGAAAGTATTAGTTTTATAAATCTATATCGTTTACTAAAAATGTTGTATTAGTATAAACTAACATTTTCGCTATTTTGATATGATGGTATTTTTAGTAAAGTTTCCTAAAATAGAAGTTTCCTAAAATATAAAGTTTCCTCTTTTGGAAAGTGTCATTTTTCCTTTTGTTCTCTTATTATTTATAATGATTATATCTCTTGAATACCGATAATGGCTTTGTTTTGGAGTTATGGAATAAGGATAAGTGTGGGGTTAGAGTAATACAGTCTGCGAAGTACGTTTTTGCCATCAACTATAAAGCCGGTGTGCCCATTTGGGGCACATTTGGTCGTTGAACTGGGCGTAGTTTCGCCCAGAAGAGTGTGCATTGTGCCCTTAAGCTAGATATCGCATCGTGTTAGTCGCCGTCAGTTGAACTGGGTACATTTGGTATCTAGGAGGGGTGTATACTACTTAAACTAGGACCTCGCTGCACGCAGTCCTGTTATAGTTGAGTTGACTAGTTAGAGACTGGATTCTATTATGAGTTAAGTTTACAGTTCTCGAAGCTAGTTTCCAGTATTATTCCTAGTGAAAGTCTAGCCTTGTGCACACTAACCGAATATCCATAACGCCATTTTCATTATTTTATTTATTATCGATATAAATTGGTTTGCAGGTTGGCAAATATTTTTATATTTCTTCGGAAACCCTTTTGATTATTTTGTTTTACGCTAAAGCTTATTTTAATATGATGTTTTACTATTTTCCTTTTTACTATTTTTTCATAATAGTAATTACAGTTTTAAAATCCTGTTATACGGCTGGGAGAGCGTTGGCGTTGCTCCCCACTGATTGTGGCTGTTATGTTTTAACATGGCAGGTATACGTGTTTCGGGTGTGGGCTAGCGAGCAGTGTGGATCCTGCTTATTTATTTTTATAATTATGTCCTATGGATTGTTCAAACCCCTTTTGTGGATTGTTTTAAATTTTGGCCATTTTATTTAAGGCCTATTGTTTGACTTTACCATTTTAATTTTACTAAGACATAATTACAATGTGTTTTAATCCCGACTCTACAGTGTTTCCGCCACTGTATCGCGTTAGATTTTCTAGGGGATTACAGTTGGTATCAGAGCATCATTGCTGTAATACCCGTAGGTTATAGTAAGTCAAACCGAGTCAAGACGATATAATCAGCTGAAACCTTTAGTCAGATCCAAACAACACGTAGTAAACAATTAAACAACCGAGCAGGCCCAGTATAAGGTGAACCGAGCAGGCCCAATATAAGGTGTACATGATTATACCCAAACCTAACCTCACCTACGTCTTATTTAATTAACCCTAAACACCCTCACACACCTCACTGCACCTCTTTTGTTTTACCCACTGAATCCTTCAAAATAATTCACGTAAACAGCCGCAGAACCGCTCGAAGCAAGGGAAGGAATAAGGAGAACCCTAGGAGTCGGAGCATACCATCGTTAGGCTAGAATTCGATCATACACGTCACCTAGGTATGTCAAACCCTCTTTTATGTTTACGTAGTATGATTAGTGAATAATTAGGTCGATGTTTCGGTGTCGGAAATATTGTTGTACTAGTTGAGATTATCGTTGTTGTTGTCGTTAATTATTTCGATGAGGAGTAAGACATTGATGTTTGTTACGGTGGGTGTCGAGAATTGTGTCGGGTTAATCCGGTGTTTACTACTATCGTCGGTTGGTCCTCGTTGTTGCCTTTGTCGTTGTGCCATGTTATTGTAGGATTTTATTAGTGGGACATTATTGTTGTATGATGGTGGTGGTGGTTTAATGAAAATGGTGAGCGTATTGTTGTATGATGATGATGATGGCTTAATGTAAAGGGTGTTGATAGGTATTGTTGACAATGATGATGATGGGTATAAGTACGTAGAAGTGTATTAAAGTAATGGTGAGGATGGCTTAAGTAGTAATAAATTATAGTAGTTGCTGTGGTCTGTCTTGCGTATTGTTAATTGTTAGGAGAGTTGTTAGTAGATTAGTGTATAGTAGTCATTATAATAGCAATAGCAGTTAAGGGTTTCTGTAGTGTTATAGATAATAATAATATTAATACTAGCTTGTTCAATAGAGTGTATAGTAGTAATGGTAATTTTGTCGTAGCCTAATTTAGTTAGAACGGGTTGGTTTCGTTTTTATAAATACCTTACGATCGATATTAATTGAAGTATACAATATTTTATTAGGATCGAGAGTTTCCGTGGTGATCTGTACTACCGACCCGGTGGTGACCTGCTAATTAGGTAAGGTTCTCCTTACTTAGAATACGTTAATATTATTATGCATGTATGAGTTACGAGTACGATGTGATATTGTGATAATAAGAATAATGTTGAATATTGATGGGAGAATGATTGTTGAATATTGATATATTGGAGTTGGTGAGGCTAGCTTTAGACCTAGCCGGGGCCTTTGATCACGATCCCCTCCCTGATTTCTCCTCGCGGGTTGTTGAACCTGCGGGGGGTGTGCACACTCGGAATGAAAGGGCCTGCCAGAAGAGTTGAGATGAGAATATTGATTGGTAATGTGATGGTACTGAGGATGTGGAGATGGCGAGGTAATCTGATACCGATGTCGGTACCAAGATTGTTGAGACTTGATGTTTTATATTTCGTACTTGTATATTAATGTTAGCATGTTCTAACCGCGTTTTCACTGTCTAAACTGTCACCCTATCTTATTGGGGGCCTGCGACGATCCAATTGGCATTTTCGGTCTCTTGGAGAGCAGAGTATTGATGCAGATGTGGATCATTGATGTGTGCTTAATTGAAGGGAATTGATGTTCGGGAAGGGAGTGCGTGGCCATCGTTAGTATACTCTTAGCACGTTTCCGTCGTTAGTACTTAATGGACCTATTATTCATGTAGTCGTTTTGGGCTTTTGTAACTACACTTAGTTCTCGAACTTGGTTTGCTTCCTTTGAATAATTTATTAAACTCGATTGTGCTCAGTATTGTTTTGTGATGGGACTACTGCCTCGGTTAACCCGAGTTGGTAACACTTCCATTTATCCGGGATGGCCTAGTTAAGGCTCTTGGATAAACGGGGGTGTTACAAAGTGGTATCAGAGCGATCGATTCTGGAGCCTGAATAAATGAGCATAGGAATTAAAATGAACCAGAGATAGACCATTAGGAGCCCACTTAAAATCTCTGGTTGAGGAGACGTCCTCATACCAACTTCCGGCCCTTTTGGTTTGGACCCGGTAGCTACGTGTGATATTGAGAGGGGGTAGAATAGGATGGGTCCGCGATGATGAAATGAATTTCCTTTAAATTGCATAATTGTACGAGTAGTTACAAGTGTAATGTTTACAATGTTATGATTAATTACAACGTTAATAGTAATATATTGTTATGATGTATGAGCATTTAAGGCTCATGTGTATGTTATTGTTGTTTTGAAGTAATCATGTCAAAGGACGTGGCTACCAGTTCTACCCCAGCCACTTTGAGTGCCGAAGAAATGGCGCGCTTAAAGGCGACTAACGATGCACTTTTGGAAGCTCTGAGAAACATCAACGCCCCGAAACCACCGGCGACAGACGCGGCCACCATCAGCGCTGCGATAGCACGCCTTCGTCCTAGTAAATATGACGGGACTGGTGGGCCGTCGCAGCTAGAGAACTGGGTAAGGGAAATGAAGAAGGTGTTCCAGACCGTAAAGTGTTCGGGGCATTTGGAGCTTAATCAAGCTGCATTCTATTTGAGTGGCAAGGCCGATTTATGGTGGCACCTTAACTATGATAAGCTTATTGCAGAGCATGAGGAAGGGGATTATGGGGAGTATGCCTTTGGGTGGAAGAGTCTCGCAGAAGCGCTGAGGGCGGAGTTCTTTCCGGAACATATCCGTAGTGCAAAAAGAGCTGAATTTGATCGTTTCACCATGACAGACGACATGACTGTCGAGGACTATTACGACAAGTTTATGGAGCTGGCCACTTATTCTGCTGACCTCAATTTGAGTTCTGAACTATTGGCTTCCCGCTTCGAGAGGGGCTTGTCTATCAGAATCCTGGAAAGGCTACCCATGGGGAATAATGCTGATGTGAAAGAGGTATACTTGAGAGCCGGGCACGCCGAGCGAATAGCTGATCGCATTAAGGAGCTCAGTGGTCAGAAGAGTGAAAAGAGGAAAGTCGAATCTGAGGGAGCTGTGCAGGGGGACGCGAAAAGACATGGGAATAATCGACCTCAGGGACCAAGGCCTCAATATTCTGGAGGGTACAATTATGGGGGTGGTAGTTATAACCCGGGTTGGAGAGATGTAAGGAGCTATAACTGTAAGAATTGCAACTACAACCACCCAGGGACGGATTGCAATGGACAACCAGTTAAGTGCTTCGCCTGTGGAAAATCAGGGCACCGTGCTTACGAGTGTCGAGTGAAGAAGAGTAATCCTAATTCCATTCCGGTGTCGGGATCCGAGAGTATTAATCAAGGAAATCGATACCAGGGAAACCGGAACAGATCACAGGGGAACTGGAACCGATCACAGGGGAACTGGAACCGACCACAAGGGAGTTACAATCAGGGATCTGGGAGCACTAACCAGTCAACTGCTGCCACCAAACCAACTACGTCTGTTAATGGGGCACCTGAAGGAAGTAAAAACACTGGGAAGCTCTTTGCTATGGGGAAGCCGGCTGCTGAGGAGGACACATAAGTTATCACGGGTATCTTTCTCGTTAACTCGAAGCCTTCTTTTGTTATGTTCGTTTCTGGGGCAACCCATTCATTTGTAGCATGTAACCATGTACCGAGTCTGGGGTTAGTAGATTTTGAAAATATAGCTGATGATATAATCACACCCTCGGGGAAGTCGATTAGGTGTACGAGAGTCTTTCGTAATGTGTCCTTAATAGTTGGGGGAGTCGACCTGCCAGTTAATTTAATAGAGTTTCCCTTAGATGACTTTGACATTATCCTGGGGATGGATTGGTTGGGACGGTTTAAACCCCAGATTGATTGTAACCTCAAGAAAGTGTCATTAAGAGGTCCGAAGGGCATTAGAGTGTCTTATAGAGGCTTTGTGATTAAGCCAACTGTGAAGATCATAGCAGCCATTACCCTGAAGACCCATCTGAAGAAGGGAAGTCCGTTATTCTTGTGCCATGTACGGGATACTCGAGCCGAGGAGTTGTCTTCCGATTCAATTCCGGTAGTGAGCGAGTTTGGGGACGTATTTCCGGAGGAGATCCCAGGTTTACCACCAAGGCGAGAGGTCGATTTCAGTGTTGAGCTAAAGCCAGGGACGGGACCGATCTCTAAGGCACCGTACCGTATGGGGCCTAAGGAGTTGTCTGAGTTGAAGAAGCAGCTGGAGGAATTGATGGATAAGGGGTATATCAAACCAAGTGTGTCCCCATGGGGTGCTCCTGTTTTGTTTGTGCAGAAAAAGGATGGGAGCATGAGATTGTGTATTGACTACAGGGAGCTGAATAATGTCACTGTGAAGAATCGGTACCCTTTGCCTCGTATTGATGATTTATTCGATCAACTGAGTGGGGCTGGTATCTTTTCAAAAATTGATTTGAGATCCGGTTATCACCAGCTGAGGGTCAAGAACAAAGATATTCCTAAGACCGCATTCAGAACTCGGTATGGCCACTATGAATTTGTGGTGATGCCGTTTGGTCTAACAAATGCTCCTGCTGTTTTCATGGATTTGATGAACCGAGTTTTTCGACCCTACTTGGACAAGTTCGTGGTTGTGTTTATCGATGATATCCTGGTTTATTCAAGGAACCGGGAAGAGCATGTAGAGCATTTGAGGACCGTATTGCAATTACTCCGAGACAACCAGTTGTACGCTAAGTTATCAAAATGTGAGTTCTGGTTGGAGAAGGTTGCATTTTTTGGGCACGTGATTTCGAAAGAGGGGGTATCGGTAGACCCGAGCAAGATCGAAGCTGTCTCAAAGTGGCAGGCGCCAAAGAATATGGCAGAGATTCGGAGTTTCTTGGGGTTAGCCGGATACTATCGAAGGTTCGTGAAGAATTTCTCAAAGATAGCAAGACCATTGACTAACCTTATGCGGAAGGAGATTCGGTACAAGTGGGATGACAGCTGTGAGAGGGCGTTCCAAACCTTGAAGGAGCATCTGACTACGGCACCAATCCTAGCCTTACCCGAAGGGAGCGAAAATTTCGAGGTGTACACTGATGCATCGAAGAATGGGTTGGGCTGTGTACTAATGCAGAATGGCAAAGTCATTGCGTATGCTTCACGTCAGCTGAAGACTTACGAAGAGAACTACCCCACTCATGACCTAGAACTTGGGGCAGTGGTGTTTGCTCCGAAAATATGGAGACATTATCTGTATGGGGCAACATTCAAGGTGTTTTCAGACCACAAGAGTTTGAAGTACATCTACACTCAGAAGGAGTTGAATATGCGGCAGAGGCGATGGATAGAGGTGATCGGAGATTATGATATGGAGATTTTGTATCACGAGGGAAAGGCAAACGTGGTGGCCGACGCCTTAAGCAGGAAATCGGTGCATTCTCTGTGTTTGGATATGTCCAGATTGAAGCTAAGGAAGGAAGTGCAACAGATGGGGATTCATATGATAAGGAAAGGGGAAGCAATGTCTGACTTGATGATTCAACCAGAGTTGTACGCCGAAATACGAGAAGAGCAGTTTTTGGATCCGAAATATCTAATGTGGCGAGCCCGTATTGAGAGAGGTGAACCCTCAAATCTCACCATGCACCCAGACGGGCTTAGGTTCAACGACAGGTGGTGGGTGCCGGTAGGAGGAGATTTAAGGAAGAAAATCATGACCGAGGCGCATTGTAGTCCTTACTCGGTACATCCGGGTGGGGACAAACTGTATAAGGATCTGAAGAAGACATTCTGGTGGGAGAACATGAAGAGAGAGGTTGCCGAGTTTGTGTCCAGATGTCTGACTTGTCAGAAGGTCAAGAGTGAACACAAACGACCACAGGGTAAGCTACAACCCTTTGAGGTACCTGAGTGGAAGTGGGACTCCATTTCCATGGATTTTATTGTAGGTTTGCCGAGAACCCCAAAGGGGAATAATATGATTTGGGTGATAGTGGACCGACTCACCAAGTCGGCTCACTTTGTGCCAATGAAGGATACGTGGAGTAAGGCTGAGCTAGCAATGGCTTATAGGAGGCATGTTCTGAAATTACATGGGGTACCTAAGGACATTGTGTCTGATCGTGATTCGAGGTTCATATCGAAATTTTGGCAGGAGCTGCAGGAATCCTTGGGTACACTAGTAGAAAAAAGTGGAATTGCTGCTCTTCATTTGAGGCGTTTTTGGTAATTAGCTGCAACTAAATTATTATTTTTTTAAGAAAAATGCTTGGGGTGAGTCGTTTATGGGGATAAATTGCAAAAAAAAAAAAAAATAGAAATGCGGCGTTTTGGTAGACGCCTCTCCCGTCTATTTATTTTTTATTTTTAAAAATTGAAATGAAGCCCCCATAAACTCCTTACCCAGTTATTCTTTCGTGAAGCCATAAAACAAAACCCCAACTCTATCTCTCCCGCATCCCCGACAACCCCAAACCCAGAACTTCATGCCTGTCCCACCAGAACTCCGGTCGCTGCTCGCTGCTCTCCGGTCGGTAGTCGCTGCTCTCCGGTCGGTGGTCACTGCTATCCGGTCGGTGGTCGCTGCTAACGCCGTCGTATTTCTGCTCACTATTCGGTAATTTCGCCGGAATTCGACCTTTGATTTGATTTTATGGACAACAACAAGTCCGTATTTTAACCCTAATCTTGTTAAGATACTAATGGCGACAGTAAAATTCCGTCTCCAAAGCTCTTCGTCCTGTACTCTCCTAACCCTAATTTCTTCAATTTTCGTTTTTCTGCGATTCAATTGATTTTTTTCGGTGTTCGATTTAATTATTTACGATGTTATTCGCTGTTTGCGGAGCAGATATCGACTTGGTGAAGTCGAGGATGCTTACCTGTTGCGATCGAAGTGACGACTTTGTTTGTCGGAATTCAACCGAGAGATCATCATTTCAGGTGATCACCTTATATATTTTGCGATTATTTGTATGCTAGTAGTGATTTCAAGGTAGCTTGTTCATTTTGATTGTATTATCATTTGTTGTTTAATGTTGATTTATAGGTGATTTCAGCTATTTTGACTTGAATTTTACATATTTATGCTGTCGGTTTTTTTAATTTACCTGTGATGCTGGATTGTAGTGGCTTGTTTGAGTAATGGAGCTTTGGATTCACAGGAAATGTTGTCCATGCTCTATACTATGGCTATTATGAGGTGAGCGATTTTCGGAATGTCATGATCGTTATACTGTGTAATTTGGAAGAAGTTTTGCAGAATAAACGATTAAATGTTCCGAGTTTAGTTATTTGATTGTTTGCTGAACCTTCTGAATATTCTGGGTTGTATCGTGTTTTTCCATTGTCTAATGCAAGTTAACATGTTATTTTAAAGCTTGTAAATGGAATTATAGAGAAGACACGTGAGAGACAAAAGCTTTCGATAGCTGTGGCAGCTGATTTAATTGATATGCCACAAATGCTCATTGATATTCGTCATGGTAAGAACAACAAAGATATATTTTGTTCAGTTTAATCTCACTATCAAATTAATATCGTTGCTAAACAACGGAATCTATCTGACCGTCATGGTTTTTAGAATATATGACTAATATTGAGTTACTTTTTGTTCATGTAGAGGGATCACATCGTGAGCTTCCTTCTCTTCACCTGCTTCGTCGAGCCTCAATTCAGATGCGCTCTTGCTCATCTTGTTCTTGGATTAAGTAATATAGAGTACTTGTTTTAGTTTTCTAGACCTTGGTGGGTCTCTTTTAGAGCATGGTTACCGAATTCGCTATGAATACGTCCTTACCAATTCGCAATTCGCTCTTATAGAATGTGTGATGTATGTATTTTCAGTAAGCAACATTATAGAATTCGCTTTTAACAATTCGCAATTCGTAGGGCACCTAGCGAATCTGGTAACCATGTTTTAGAGCGACCCATTCACCTATCTTTAGTGGCCGCCAATACATTTTTAACTATCTTGGTGGGTCTCTTTTAGAGTGACCCATTCACCTATCTTGGTGGGTCCTCAAGCGTAGTTTTGTGCACGAGTTCTTCGGATATTCAACTATCTTTAGTGACCGCCAATACATTTTTTATGTAATATTTTAAATGAAATGTTTGTTTATATATGGTTCTGTTTCTTTTGCTCTTTGGTTATCCCTTTTAGTTATAATTCATGAATTCTTCAAGCTACGATAATGAAGCACATTGTTTGTTTACGCAATATTATTGGTCAATTTCTAGGATCCAAGAAGCAGATGGTGAAGGCTTCAAAAAAGCTTGCGCTGTTAGACAAACACCTCCTCAAATTCAAGTCTCGCCACCACCTTGACGTCGCCGCCATTTCCAACCACACCCATTTTGATACCGATTGATTCCAATTTTACATCTCCCTGCCTCTTTTTGATAACGATTTCAACTATTCTTCTTTCAAAATTTGGCCTACTATGCCTAATTTGTGGCAGGTATTACTCACTACACTAATTTACACGGTCTATTTCACAATTTTGTACTTGTTTCTGGTTTGCCTGTTATAATTAATGAAGTTACTTGCTAGGTTTCAGGTTTGAAATGTTAAATTGACTCTGTTCTTTCTCTGTGTACAATGCTAACTAAAATCGAAAACGTTTAATTTCAACATAACTGTGTTTGCTTCAGTTTTTTTTTTGAAGAGATACCCTACCAAATTTTTTGGTTGCTGTCTCGCAAACCCAGCTGAGGATGGCGAGAAAATCAAACTTCTCGAGGAAATCATTGTGCAGTGTACCTGATGGTAGGCTGCAACAATGGTTCCGTGAAGGTCTAGCATTTTTGTTGTGCCTGTATACTCTAGGGTATTTTTTGCGGGACTCTGGAAAGTCAGAATTATGATATTGTTGATTAATTTCAAATTGATTTGATCTTATGACCTCCGGAAATTCAAAATTATGATATTGTTGATTAATTTCGATTTGATTTGATTTAATGTGATGACCTCGGGAAAGTCAGAATTGTTATCTTATTGATTAGTTTAGATTTTAAGTTAATGTGATGACCTCGTGAAAGTCAGAATTATGAGCTTATTGATTAGTTTAGATTTTGACGTGATTAACTCGGAAAAGTCGAAATGTTGTTCTTATTGATTAGTTTAGATTCTAATGTGATGGAATATGAAGAGTATGAATTATGATCTTACTAATTAGTTTAGATTTTGATGTAATGAACTCCGGAAAAATCAGAATTGTGATCTTATTGATTTGTTTAGATATTATGAGATGAGCTCAGAAAAGTCGGAATTTTGATCTTATGATGATTAGTCTAGTTTACTCTTTTTATTTTTGTATATGAAGCTTAGCAGTTTAAGTATGTTTTTTGCAGAGCCTATGCTAAGTTCTGGCATGTGCACAGAGTGTTCTAATTCGATAGCTCACCAACTCCAAGATCAATTGCTCCGGCTACTTCTGTATCTAACCTAACTTCGGAAACTCGAGTGTATTAGACGTACCCCAACATACCAAAGAACATAAGGATTCTCCACGAACACTCTATTCCTTAATACTAATAACTACCCTACACTCAACTCTACCCTACAATTTTCTGGTTACTTCAGTTTACTGAACTTTCTTGGGCTATTGGAAGCAAAATTTTCAGGTATAAGCAATCACTTATTCGCAAACGAGTTCACTTCTTAGAATTTTGTTCTACTCGTTAGTTGGTCTGTGTGTGTTTGTGTGAAGTGTGGAAATAATGGTGATCGTGTCTAGGTTCAAATTCAATGAGGACTTATTTTGTTCAGTGAGCATCAAATCCATGACCAGCCTCTGCCCCAACTCATTCAAATAGGGAAACAGGTCCTGGACGACGATAAAGGTGACGTCCTCATCTGGTATGCCACAGTACCCCCGATAACTAAATGTTCTTTATTTTGTTCTACTCGTAAGCTATTATACACTATGTACTTTTTTTATATTGGATTCCTTAATCATGTACCATGTTCATTTGGTGCTCATGACCCATTCAACTGTAGTTTTGTATGGGTGCTCGGTCTAGCTGAATAGCGTTGTCTGGACCCCCACACTTCACTGCTACCAAATGGTATGTAAAAATGAGTAATCTGTGTTTGTCGAAAACTTATTTTGATTCCAAGCCTGAGTTAAGCCTCAATTCCATCTAAAACTACCTTGGGCGAGCATGTTAGTTGATTCATTTACTGAGGCTGATATGACCAATTCATATACACCTTAAACCAATATATATAATCTCTTGGATGCCCTTTTTCAGTTATCTGATAATTTTGTTTTTCTTCAATTATTGACATGCTAAAGGGCTCATTCCTTGACATTACCTCGATATTAATTTGCTGGTGGATATAGATGTATTGTTGTATGAATGACATTCAATTGGTTAGGTAGGATCCTTCAATATATTGCAAATTACCAAATTGAATCTAAAGTTGTCTAAGTCGCCCCTCTTGACTACAATTGCACAATTTATTTTAAGACAATTGTTTTTTCCATAAAAAACATGATGTTAATCTTTTGATAAGTTAATTACTATAGATACTAAACTAACGATTTTTTGATAAGGGTGTGAGTGAGGGAGGGGCTAATGCAGCCCATGATGGCTGCCTATTACTCAATACGTCACAACTGATCATATACCGAAGGTTCTTTTCTCTCTTTCTCTCCCCCTATCCCTGAAGATGAAAGGGTGTTTTGAATGTTTCGTGTTAGTTTTGAGCAAAGCCCATTCGTGGAAAAGTTGGGGAGAATTTCTTTTGTATTTATACATTAAAATTTGGCATTTTGATGTATAATTTGTGTATACATTAAAATGTCAATCATGCACAGCCACAAATCATGTGTATTCTACTTTTGGGGAATGTAAAATTATATTATATGTATTCATTTATATACTATATAATTTGTGTATAGATACAAAAAATTTCAGCTAGATATGCAACGCCACATTTTATGTTAGCATTAATTCTTATTCATTCCATCCTCTCACATATAGGTACTTTCCGACGAAATGGCTAGGAGTCAATATGCCTAGGAGTAATATTATGATGGGGGCAAGAACTTCTCGTGTTACACTCAAACACATGAACACCCGAAATCTAACTCATCAAAGGAAGAAAGACGTTCAGTAATGGAAGTCTTTCAGTCAGTGTTTCTTATGAACATAGTTGACTGTCTTAGACATTCCTTCTCCAATCCTTCTGATGATCGTTTTGATTCTACCCAGGTTTCTTCTCTTCTCTACCCATGTTTTTTTCTTTGTTGTCTTACGCATTATCCAATGCTAACAGGTTGTTATTCTTAAAAGCATTTTGTAGGTGTCTTTGAAAAAGATAAAACACGACGATATAGACTTCGAGTTCCTGGGTAACAACACAGGTGACCCTATACGGAAACGTTTGTTTCATAAGTAAAATAATAGTAAGCTTGCAAGATCTTATTTGATCATCAATGCCTACTTTACAGTATAGTAGGCCGTAAGTGTGCTGGTGATGTAAATATGAGCGTTCTTCGTGTCAGCTATTACTTTTAAGTACCCTCCTGTATTTCACATTTTACAAGTTTACAAGAATTTAGAAACATTATCTATATTACTTTTTGAACTTGTATAAATGTCGTGGATGTCGATAAAATGGATGATGAAAGACATTTGGTTGTATAAATTTATTGGGTTTTGTATTCAATACTAAATTTTTGTATTTTGAAATGTATTTAGAATTTCAACGTTGCAATGAATTTTTTTTTTAATTTTTTAAAATCACTATTTGAGGCGTCCTTTCCCATAAAACGCCGCAAATGAGTACCCTATTTGAGGCGTCATTTTTAAAAAACGCCGCAAATAATCATCTTATTTGCGGCGTTTTCCAGACGTCGCACCACAATATTCTATCTTCTGCCCTGCCATATGCAGCATCACAAAAAATGCCTCAAATGAAGTGTTTTTTGGAGCCGCAAATTACCTTTTTTCTACTAGTGGTACACAATTGAAGATGAGTACAGCCTTTCACCCTGCGACTGACGGTCAGACAGAACGAACCATACAAACTTTGGAAGACATGTTGCGGGCCTGTGCCCTTGAATTTCGGGGTTCGTGGGAGGATCGATTGGATTTGATTGAGTTCTCTTACAAAAACAGCTACCATGCTAGCATCCAGATGGCACCGTTTGAAGCTCTGTATGGGAGGAAGTGTAGGAGCCCGGTATGTTGGGACGAGAAGGCCGACGCAGTAGTGATGGGACCTCACATGATTCAGGAGATGATCGAGCAGGTACATGTAATCCGACAGAAGATGCGAGCAGCACAGAATCGTCAGAAGAGTTATGCTGATCTCCACCGCCGAGAGGTTGAGTTCGCTGTGGGTGATAAGGTCTTGCTGAAAGTGTCACCTATGAGAGGGGTTATGAGGTTCGGGAAGAAGGGCAAGTTGAGTCAAAAGTTTATTGGGCCGTATGAAATTCTGGATAGGATAGGAGAGGTGGCGTATCGGTTAGCCCTTCCCCCCGCTCTCGATAAAGTTCATAATGTGTTTCATGTTTCCCAGTTGAGAAAATATTTGAGTGACCCATCTCACATCATTGAACCTGAGACGATCCAGCTAGATGATTCTCTTACCTATGAGGAGGTTCCAAAGGAAATTTTAGACCGAAAAGTTCGAAAGACCCGGGGAGGAGAAACAATCCTTGTTAAAGTATTATGGTCTAATCACAATGTCGAGGAGGCCACCTGGGAAACAGAAGCGTCGATGCAGAAACGTTTCCCTCATCTCTTCAACCAGGTAATTACTTCGGTTATGGGAACGTAACTTTATCTTATAAGGAGGGTAGGATGTTATACTCGGTTATTTTCCTATATCATGTTTGCTTAGTGACTGTGTCAGTCACTTTGTGATAACTTCGGGACGAAGTTCCTTATAAGGAGGGTAGACTGTAATATTCCGTTCCGATTATTCATGTTACGTTAATCATGTTAGTTTGGGTGATTGGTTGATCTACCAGTTTGGTAGTTAGTCGTTCGTAAATGAAGTAAACTTCGGGACGAAGTTCCTTATAAGGAAGGTAGATTGTAATACCCGTAGGTTATAGTAAGTCAAACCGAGTCAAGACGATATAGTCAGCTGAAACCTTTAGTCAGATCCAAACAACACGTAGTAAACAATTAAACAACCGAGCAGGCCCAATATAAGGTGAACCGAGCAGGCCCAATATAAGGTGTACATGATTATACCCAAACCTAACCTCACCCACGTCTTATTTAATTAACCCTAAACACCCTCACACACCTCACTGCACCTCTTTTGTTTTACCCACTGCATCCTTCAAAATAATTCACGTAAACAGCCGCAGAACCGCTCGAAGCAAGGGAAGGAATAAGGAGAACCCTAGGAGTCGGAGCATAGCATCGTTAGGCTAGAATTCGATCATACACGTCACCTAGGTATGTCAAACCCTCTTTTATGTTTACGTAGTATGATTAGTGAATAATTAGGTCGATGTTTCGGTGTCGGAAATATTGTTGTACTAGTTGAGATTATCGTTGTTGTTGTCGTTAATTATTTCGATGAGGAGTAAGACATTGATGTTTGTTACGGTGGGTGTCGAGAATTGTGTCGGGTTAATCCGGTGTTTACTACTATCGTCGGTTGGTCCTCGTTGTTGCCTTTGTCGTTGTGCCATGTAATTGTAGGATTTTATTAGTGGGACATTATTGTTGTATGATGGTGGTGGTGGTTTAATGAAAATGGTGAGCGTATTGTTGTATGATGATGATGATGGCTTAATGTAAAGGGTGTTTATAGGTATTGTTGACAATGATGATGATGTGTATAATTACGTAGAAGTGTATTAAAGTAATGGTGAGGGTGGCTTAAGTAGTAATAAATTATAGTAGTTGCTGTGGTCTGTCTTGCGTATTGTTAATTGTTAGGAGAGTTGTTAGTAGATTAGTGTATAGTAGTCATTATAATAGCAATAGCAGTTAAGGGTTTCTGTAGTGTTATAGATAATAATAATATTAATACTAGCTTGTTCAATAGAGTGTATAGTAGTAATGGTAATTTTGTCGTAGCCTAATTTAGTTAGAACGGGTTGGTTTTGTTTTTATAAATACCTTACGATCGATATTAATTGAAGTATACAATATTTTATTAGGATCGAACTTTGTAGAGTTTCCGTGGTGATCTGTACTACCGACCCGGTGGTGACCTGCTAATTAGGTAAGGTTCTCCTTACTTAGAATACGTTAATATTATTATGCATGTATGAGTTACGAGTACGATGTGATATTGTGATAATAAGAATAATGTTGAATATTGATGGGAGAATGATTGTTTAATATTGATATACTGGAGTTGGTGAGGCTAGCTTTAGACCTAGCTGGGGCCTTTGATCACGGTCCCCTCCCTGATTTCTCTTCGCGGGTTGTTCAACCTGCGGGGGGTGTGCACACTCGGAATGAAAGGGCCTGCCAGAAGAGTTGAGATGAGAATATTGATTGGTAATGTGATGGTACTGAGGATGTGGAGATGGCGTGGTTAATGTTAGCATGTTTTCACTGTCTAAACTGTCACCCTATCTTATTGGGGGCCTGCGACGATCCAATTGGCATTTTCGGTCTCTTGGAGAGCAGAGTTTTGATGCAGATGTGGATCATTGATGTGTGCTTAATTGAAGGGAATTGCTGTTCGGGAAGGGAGTGCGTGGCCATCGTTAGTATACTCTTAGCACGTTTCCGTCGTTAGTACTTAATGGACCTATTATTCATGTAGTCGTTTTGGGCTTTTGTAACTACACTTAGTTCTCGAACTTGGTTTGCTTCCTTTGAATAATTTATTAAACTCGGTTGTGCTCAGTATTGTTTTGTGATGGGACTACTTCCTCGGTTAACCCGAGTTGGTAACACTTCCATTTATCCGGGAAGGCCTAGTTAAGGCTCTTGGATAAACGGGGGTGTTACAATTGCTCCCAACGCTTACACCTGAAATTAAGGAAAATACCAGTAAATTATTTAAACATTAAATAAAAATATTATTAGAGATGGGTAGAAACAGGTAAGGACTTATGTGATTAGCCTCCATGTTCCTGAAACCCAATGATTAGCATTGAATATTTGTTTTATATGTCAAAGAAGATGATGAGTGGACAAGATGTTGACATGATGCTGTTCCAAATTGGGACGGGACCTACATAGCACTCTCAACGCCTGCTGACTCGAGTGGACAACTTGGTGCTCCAAGAAAGATGTCGATGGTGACTTTTCAGCTTCGGTTTAGTTTGCTCAAGCTACAGGTTAGATGATTAAGAGTAGATCCCTGTTCCGTGACGTTGCAGTAGTAGATCTAGATGGAGCGACCCAAGACTTGTGTGCTCGTTCCTCTACAAGAAGATGAAGTAATCCTTTTTGTTCCCTCGTGAACTCTGGAGGATTGAAGATTCTCCTCTGGCTCAAGATCTTAGTAATATAGGATCATCGATTCTTTTCTTCCTTCCCCTATTTCTTCTAATTCTTCTCTTATATATTCTCATCTTCATTCTCATGGTGAATCCTTGTTCTATTCTTCTATTCTACCATCTTTCTCTTGAGATTCTTTGGTTAGACCGGATTCTGTCTTAGTGAACCCGTGTTATAAATGTTTGAGGTTTAGTAAACCCTTGTTACCTGATTTGAGGATTTTGAGTCTGTCCTACTTTCTACGCAAGTAAGAAATTCTTGAGGATTAATTTGGATAGCAAAATGTTGCTTGATGGAATTAAGATGATACTTTAGGCACTGCACCTTGGGTTATAGGTTACCTTGATTTTTTTGGGGTACTTAGAGTTGGATATATTTGGGAGTAGTAAGAGAGTAGGTCATATTTGATGGATACCTAGTACCTAACCCAGAACCAAACTAAGGGTAACTGATAATATTACTTTGGATTCTTACCTAATGCTTATTTAATGGATGCATCGCGATTATTTGGGATCATAGAGTATTGTTTAAGGTGTTAGACTGAGTGTTGTGGTACTATTGAAGGTTTTCATTAATGTCGTTAGAAATTTTGGTTGACATAGATTACCCGTATTTCTTAAGGATTAGATCGTTGATCGTCGTTTAAGGTTGTAACCTATGAACTTTGGGGTTGAGTGATCTAACTTGGGATAAATTGTTGTTGTCCCTAGAGAAGAGAACTATCTTGCACAATCACAGTTTGGTTTTATTGTGCTGTTTTGAGGAATACTATTATACGGATCATCTTATTGGGACTGTTATAACCTTAGACCAACGAGATTGTGGCTTCGTTGATTTAATAAATATTTCGGTGGTTTCGTTGATACAATATGAAATTTGGTGGAGTTTTTAGAAACCTTAGCCCATTGACGTGTTTGAAGATGTGAGTGTT
The DNA here is from genome assembly GCA_958450325.1 of Agrostemma githago. Classification (NCBI taxonomy): domain Eukaryota; kingdom Viridiplantae; phylum Streptophyta; class Magnoliopsida; order Caryophyllales; family Caryophyllaceae; genus Agrostemma; species Agrostemma githago. Next base: position 17,150,948 of record OY288247.1, on the reverse strand, counting down.
TGCGCCATTACCTATAGGTTGAGCGTATTTGAGGATTTGTTATACTTTCCCCAACTTCTTTACTTGTGGCATTATAACATGTTGGTGATCATTTTGAGGATTCTGTGCCCGAACATTGTTAATTGGTGGATTTTATTTAGTGTTCCTAACTCGAGAAATTTGAAGTATACCTCGAGTTCAGACCTTATGAGCTTTGAATTACGAGCCTTAGTGATTACATGTTTGGGTATGTTTTGATGACCGTTGGAATCTTAATTAATGGATTAGTCTAAAGCATTTGTGGATTAGTATCGTATCGCTTGAACGATTGGATAGTCACGTAAGACATTTTTTTTGGAGATAGTGACCGAGTAGTACCACCTAGTGCCTAATATTGGACTTAACGTTATTTGATGGAAATTAGGGACCCGGGTTGTGGGAATTGTACCGGGAATCTCGAGATGGTTAATTTAATTCTTCAGTCCTTGAGAGTTCTATTTGACTCTCAAACTCGTTCTCCCCTTAGCTTCTCTTGAATCCCGCTTCTTCTTCTTCAGCCAATCCCTTTCGACTTCTTTATCGGGTTTGAAAACTTTTGTTTCGATTTGTCGTTGACTTTGACTCTATTTATCCATTTATTATTTTCCCCGGACTTGTGTTATAAAAAGTTTGACTTGTTTAAAAAAAAATGGATTATCGTAAAATTCTAACATTTTTGACTTATAATTTCTAATTGTGAAGTTGCCGTTTTGTAAAAAGTTTGACTAACTTCAACTTTTCGGATATCGTGAAACTTAACCTTTTTGAATTATAATTTAAGAACTTGATACTTCACTTTTGTTTTATCTTTGGTTGATAATTATATCTAGATCTGTCTCAAAATGCCTAAATAATTTATTTTAAATTATTTCGAAATTATTTCTTTTTTTTTTTTCAAGCAATCGGACTTTTATGAAGACTTTCATATTTCCAAAATATTCAATTTCTATATGATTATTACATAAAACATTTTAACATTGTCGAAATTATTTTATGGTTTGATAACATTTTTGAAAACTTTCATAATTACTTTGATAACATTTTCAAAATTTTAACATTTTGAAATTAGTTTTCGTTTTATTGTTGGTGGACTTTTGAATCTGTTATTGAAAATGTTTGACGGTTGGTTCGATTTTTACTAACAACAAAATTTGATTTCTCCAAACTAAATTTTGTTTTGTCATAAAACGAAATATTATCGAATTATTCTTAATCAAATTGTTTTACTTTTATTTTGAAAATGTTTGGTTACCCAATTTTTTTCGAGTTCATTTACAAATGTTATTTTACGTCGTTATTTTATCAAATAACTTTACATTACGATTTCATTAATTAAAAAAAAAACTTAAACTTTGGGTAGCTTTGCCCATTTCCTCTTGGAATAAATATTTGCATTCGTTTTCGTATCACTTTGAAAGTTGTAAAGTTTTCTTTTAAAGTAAAATTTTTATGCGAACTTTGTATCCCCATCTTTTCAAGTGAGGTAATTTCTATTACTTTCTGCTTATTCTTAGTTTCGAGGACGAAACTTTCTTTTAGTGGGGAGGATTGTAACACCCGCTATTTTTTTTTAGCGTTTTTGTCTTTACCGTTATGACTCTGTCATAACTCTATCACATTTCGGCCTTGCATTTCATCTTTTTCCAAGCTCTATTTTCATTTTTGAGTTTAATGATAATATTTATTTATATTTTTTAATTCTTTTAAATCCATTTATTTGATTTTCCTCGTAAACTATTTATTTTCCGCGAGGAATTCTATTTCTCTACGAATTAACGATTTTAAGCTCGAATTTAAGTTATTCCTTTTTCTAAAAATGTTTAAATACATTTATATAATATTTTAGGCTAAGAAATATGTTTATTTACGAAAATTTATCCATTAATGATTTTATTACGAACTTTCGTAAATAATTATTTTCTATCGCGAGGTTTACTCGAATTGCTTTGAAATGTCGTTAATTATTTTACGATTCTTCTTTTTATCAACTTATAAATTATTTGAGACCATTTCCTCACATTTTGGACCGACAAAGCTTCTTGTCACAATTTTACTACGTATTATTTATACGTTTCGTTTTATCACGTTAAACCGTAAACGTAAGATTATTTTCTTCCATTTATTCCATGCTTTATTACTCAAACTTTTCACTCTCCCTCACCTTCATTATTTTGGCTGGTTTCCTCACACATTTCACATAGTTTTCATCACCCTTATTATTACTTTCATTTATGCATAAATCATCCTTCTTCTTTCATTCATTCTTTTCATAAAAAAATATTACAACATCTTTTTCCTTCTTCATTTCTGGCCGTGACACTCCTCTCCCCTCCTAGGCTGACTTTTGCTTAATTCGAGCCTTGATCGCATCATTTTTATCGTCAAATTAATCCTCTTTTCGATTCCTTCGTTAAGGTAATAATCGACGTCGTTTTCGATCAATATTTACCTTGATTTTTATTAGTTTTCTCATGGAATTTTTCTGCCATGATTTTCGTGTTTGGTAGGATTTGTGGACGATCCCGAGGCCGACGAATATATAATCGATTCAGACTTGGAGTAGAGGTAACGTCGATGTTACTCGGTATTGCATGATTTTATTTGTGTAATTGCATGTATATAATTATAATTTTATTTTGAATATATATGTATGTCATATAATCTGGAAATTTTTTAAAAGTTGAAAATTTGCATGTTTCGATATTTTTATCGCTTTTACGAGATTAACGATTAAATCGTCATATTAATTTGTAAAATCATAATATTCGGCCTAAACATGTAATATATGTTTATATTCTGTAAAAATGTTCTTTTTGATGATTTTTAATAATTTAGTATTTTTCTGATATTTTAGTTATCAATTATTGAATTATTACCGTTTACGGACAAAACGATTAAAAGTTGATTTTTAGTTCTAGTACCTAAACATTTTATTTTAACCTGAGTTTTTACATGGTGAAACTTTATGATGAAATAGAATTTTCTGAATTTTTTTCATAATTGTTTGGAATTGTTAAGTGGATGAATTAATTAATCACTTTAAATCATCGTTTATCGTTAAAACCGTGTTTGTCGTTTAAATTCTCGATTTCTGGTCTTTGGTTTAAATCTGGAAAAAAATATGATTCTGATGATTTCATAATAATATGTAATTCTATGATTTTTAGTGCTTTAATACAATGTTAGGAACGATAAGTTTTATTAATGGAATCGCTAATTGTGAAAACGGGCTTAAAAGACGGTTTTGCCTAATTTTGTGAAATCTGGAATTTTGACACCTTGGGAAAATTTTACGTTTCTGGAAAATCATAATTTTTAAGTTTAATTATAATTTTTGGATATTAATACGTAAATCGTTTTGTAATTACTATTTTTAATAATCGTTATTGTCGCGATTAGACGATTAACGAAAAAACCCTTTAAAAACCGAGTCGAAGTATTCTGGAAAATTTTCTTTTCTGGACAGAATGTCCATAAATACATTTTAACTATTTTACGTAATTTTTGTACTATTTATTAAAGTCATTAATTAATAAGTATTGATTTTCAGACAAATTGTGATTTATCGTTAAAATGCTTCGTCTTACCTGAAAGATTATTTTTCCAGCTATTTTGAAAGTATTTAAATCTGAAACTTTAAGAGTTAAATCATCCCTTAACATACTCTAAATATATTCAATGGTTTAATTAAATAAAAGACGTTAAAAGATTTGATTTGACATTTGCCGTAAAATCCTATTTATAATCGTATTGTCGAAACTAATAATAATTAGGGAATTTTAGTTTTGTAAATTTTGGAAACACCCTAATTAGTAGTATTTAAAATGTTTAAAACATTTCCAAATCAATTTATAAACACTTGTATGACGTTTCAATAATTTCATAAACCTAAATGTTCTTACTTTATCAAGTAATATCGTTAAGGCCGAAAGTATTAGTTTTATAAATCTATATCGTTTACTAAAAATGTTGTATTAGTATAAACTAACATTTTCGCTATTTTGATATGATGGTATTTTTAGTAAAGTTTCCTAAAATAGAAGTTTCCTAAAATATAAAGTTTCCTCTTTTGGAAAGTGTCATTTTTCCTTTTGTTCTCTTATTATTTATAATGATTATATCTCTTGAATACCGATAATGGCTTTGTTTTGGAGTTATGGAATAAGGATAAGTGTGGGGTTAGAGTAATACAGTCTGCGAAGTACGTTTTTGCCATCAACTATAAAGCCGGTGTGCCCATTTGGGGCACATTTGGTCGTTGAACTGGGCGTAGTTTCGCCCAGGAGAGTGTGCATTGTGCCCTTAACCTAGATATCGCATCGTGTTAGTCGCCGTCAGTTGAACTGGATACATTCGGTATCCAGGAGGGGTGTATACTACTTAAACTAGGACCTCGCTGCACGCAGTTCTGTTATAATTGAGTTGCCTAGTTAGAGACTGGATTCTGTTATGAGTTAAGTTTACAGTTCTCGAAGCTAGTTTCCAGTATTATTCCTAGTGAAAGTCTAGCCTTGTGCACACTAACCGAATATCCATAACGCCATTTTCATTATTTTATTTATTATCGATATAAATTGGTTTGCAGGTTGGCAAATATTTTTATGTTTCTTCGGAAACTCTTTTGATTATTTTGTTTTACGCTAAAGCTTATTTTAATATGATGTTTTACTATTTTCCTTTTTACTATTTTTCTATAATAGTAATTACAGTTTTAAAATCCTGTTATACGGCTGGGAGAACGTTGGCGTTGCTCCCCACTGATTGTGGCTGTTATGTTTTAACATGGCAGGTATACGTGTTTCGGGTGTGGGCTAGCGAGCAGTGTGGATCCTGCTTATTTATTTTTATAATTATGTCCTGTGGATTGTTCAAACCCCTTTTGTGGATTGTTTTAAATTTTGGCCATTTTATTTAAGGCCTATTGTTTGACTTTACCATTTTAATTTTACTAAGACATAGTTACAATGTGTTTTAATCCCGACTCTACAGTGTTTCCGCCACTGTATCGCGTTAGATTTTCTAGGGGATTACAGAGTAGGAACCGTGTTTGCAACTTGTTGCTTAGCAAAGAATTGTTGTTTCGATTGACCAAATTGATTACCTTGATTAATTTCTTGGTCGCCTTCCCGATTCCTCCACCTCATGTTCGGGTGATGTCTCCATCCAGGATTGAAGGTATTAGAGTAAGGATCCCACACTCCGTTCACCTCCTCTTGACCTTCGTACATTTGAGGACAATCCTCACTCGGATGTCTCTCGTTCGAACATATACCACACACCATAACTTGATTTGTTTTCCCCGACATCATATTTTGGACAAGAGCCGTTAAGCTATCGACTTTATGCTCAAGACTCGAGGATGATGAATTACCTATGACATGCACTCCCCGTTTAGGGAACTTCCGAGAGAAATATCGAGAGCTTTCAGCTAGCTCCTGGATAACCTCTATAGCAACATCTAGGCTTTTGTTCACGATCGATCCCCCACATGCCGCATTCACCGTGCGGGCATCTTCCACACAAAGACCTCCACAAAAGTACATCACAAGGTCTTGAGTATTGTAGCCATGATAGGGGCATGTAGCACACAGCTTCTTAAAACGTTCCCAATACTCATACATCGTCTCACCATCTCGTTGATCCGCATTACTAATCTACTTCTTCAACTGGGAGGCTCGAGATGCCGGAAAGTACTTCTCAAGGAACGCCTTCTTCATCTTCACCCATGTATCAATACTTGCCGGTGACAAGTAATATAACCAATCTCTCGCAGAATCCTTCAATGAGAAGGGAAAGGCTCTCAGCTTAAGTTGCTCATCAGTGACGGAAGCCGGTTTCATACTCAAGCAAAAAATATGAAAGTCCGACAAGTGTTTATTAGGGTCCTCGTCGCTTAAGCCATGAAATGTGGGTAGTTGATGGATCAAACCCGACTTCAATTCGAAAGTGGCATTCGCACCCAATGGCGGGTACGTAATGCACAAAGGTTGTTGTGCAAGGTCGGGTGCTTTCAGCTGCTTAATTGTGTTGGCCATGGTATACGACTCGTCTTCGGATTCGGATGAAACTTCAGTTTTCACGGGAATAATAGAAATATTGTTGTTAAACTCTGGATCCTCGAATTCCTGTGTTCCGATAACTATTGCTCCCTCTCCGATTCTCCGTGACCTGTGAAAGGTGCGTTCAATCTCTGAGTCGAATGCCTCGAGGTTCAAGTTAGAATTACGAGTATTATACATAAACTACACAAAATAAAATAAAATAAAATTAAACTAGCTATAATAAAAAGATTAAAAAAATTTAAAACTGCACTAGAAAACACAAAAATAATTAATACCGATTCCCCAGCAACGGCGCCAAAATTTGACAGGCTAAAGTCGTATGCCTCAAATTACTAATTTATAATCACTTATAACCAACTAACTAAAACAATAGTATAATGGAAATAAGGGTCGAACCCACAGAGAATTGGACTAATTATAACTGTGTACTAATGTAGAACAATAATAAACTAATTAATTAAACAATAAATATGGGGGGTTTTGATTGATTTTCTAACAACTAAAACTAATAAAGATAAAAATTTTAAGTAAATCAAACGAATAAAAAGGTCTCGGGTCAAGTACAAATCCACAACTTAATCACAATTGATCATCAAAATCCGGTTCAAATTATTATTCTTGACTACTTTATCGTGAATCAAAGATTCTAATTCTCCTTACGAATAACTAATTAAAACGTATCCCGTTCTTAATTAGATTTAACTGTTAAACAACCTAAACAATCCAGTTCTAGATTTAATTCAACAGCAGCATTAATAAATAGAGAATTCGATAAAGAGATAAATAAACACATACAATCCAGTTGTGTCATAGATCTATGATAATTGCTCCTAACTCTTAATATCAACGAATCTCGTTCAATAATTAAGTCTTAGAAGTTACTTAGGTCAAGTTAATCAACAAATCATGTTCAATTAACAAAACTAACAATAGAACGATGAAATAGAAAACTAGTTGATCACTCTAGAAATCAATAACAACATTCATATAATTAAACTGAGCAATTAATCAATAATCAAGAATAAAGATTAGAACTTTCAAACTCACAATCGATAATTAAGCGCTTCAATGTCTTGAACCGAGATGGGAAGATTAGTTACACATCAAACTAGGGTTCATCTCTAATGAACGTTCCACTAAAAAATATGAATGATCAATAAAACTAATAATAATCTATACTAATAATGGTCTCATAATAATTAAGGTAAGTCTATTACTTACCAAACTCTAATAATAAAATAAAATAAAATAATAATACTAATAAATAATAAGTTGAGACGGAATCCAACACGATTCTAAGATCCGTCTTCAGTTTTCGAGCTTGTTTTTCTGGTTCCTTGTTTTGGGCCCACCTTGTCTTTGTCTTCTCTTTTTCATTCACGGCCCGAACCGAGAATCCTCACATAGGCTTATAACAATGACATCATAAATATTACACCAACGGGACATAAAAACACCGATTTAGTCAACCCAATTACACTTAAATTGTCATTATAACCATGACTAAATACGGCCCATCATGCGTTAAAGTAACACGAGATTTAATTAACATTATGTGCATTAAAACAACAGGAGTTAGTCATTAAAATAACAAATTGTGTATATTAAAGTAACACATTATGTGCATTACAATAACTTCATATATTTGTTCGTGCGTAAAATTCATATAATGACTAGACCTTCAATAATATGTAGTTTCAATAATATGTAGTTTCCATAATATGTAGTTTTCATCTAATAATATGGAGCATCCTAATGACTTCCATGGCGTTTCCAGTATAAATTAGAAACCAAATATCCACCATTTGTGTATTCGACAATTTGCATATCCGCCATCGAATGAGAAATTTCAGTGTCGCGAGGAAGAAGATGAATGATTGAACGTGTTATTGAGTGGGTTGATTGAACGTAAGTTGCAGCTGCGCGAAGAAGAAGATGAATTATTGAAGGTGATGAAATGAAATGAATAAAATTGACAAAAAATCTGTAAGCAATATCGAAAACTCACCATTGTTGTACTCTATGATTTGCTTATCAACAGTTGATGAAGATGTCGCGATCATTGAATCCATAGAACGGGATGTCGAGCACAGATTGATGGAAAGCATTTTTTTTAGGTTTGATTATGATGAACGTGGCAATGTGAATGAATGAATGAATGAACGAACATGATATAATGTTTTCTAAAATTATGGGAGTTATTTTAGGAAGTAGTATCTCCCGTTTTTTTTTTAAATAAAATGCAAATCATTATGATGAATCTTGTTCATCCGTCCTCTCATTCAATGGATGGGATGAGGCATTGGGGACTCAATATATGAGAGTGACTCATAAGAAAATGAATGATTGACTTACGATAATTACAGTAGGGTTAATGATTACATAGCATTCAGCGCAATAAATCTATAGTAATAGGAGCAAATCTGTAGCAGAAGTTACTCCGTAAACAGTAGAGGCAACAATTAAATAGCGGCACTGGCAGCAGTAATAAATTGTAGCAACACCAATCTGTTTGATATGATCAACTGACGGCAGTAACTGCTAATAGGTTGGGGTACAACTGAGAAAAGTGAAAACTTAGAGGGTACAACTGGGAAAAGTGAAAACTTAGAGGGTACAAAAGAGAAAGATAAATTCAATGTCATTTCATCCAAGTTGGCACTTAACGGCATAATTGACGACTAATCCTAGTTTAGTCACGCTTGGGACTAACTAATTGAGTTTAGGGGTACAGTTGATAATTGCTAATACGTAGGGGTACAACTGGAAAAAGTGAAAACTTAGAGGGTACAAATGGGAATTTCCCTAATTTTTTTCAATACACAAACTCTCCCGCATAACTTACTCTCCGTTTTGACGCATCATAATGTTTATTTTAACTCATAGATTGTGTTACTTTGACTCATACAATGTGTTACTGTAATTCATGAACTGTGTTACTTTAACTCGTAAAATCTGTTCCGTTGCATAATAGTCTCTTCTAAACACAGGAGTCGTTCCAATTAACCAAAAGAATAATGTTTGTTTTTATTAAGGATACTCCAAAACTAAAATTGGTACAGGAGTTCCAACTGAATCAACTTCATTACAATTCTAATGTTTCACACCTGTTACTCATAATCTGTGTTACTATAACTTATTAAGTATATTACTCTAACGAATAATGTATGTTACTCTAACAATATACTGTCCTATTTAGAATTCTGCATCTTCTTCATCCTCCTCGTCCTCTTCTTCATCTTCATCATCATCATCATCATCATCATCGTCAGAAGCTTTGATTTAATCTCACCACCGCGCCATCTTTTCGTTGTCTACCTCCTCACATCGAATCCACAAGCTCTTGACTCATCCACGTCCTTGAAAATCTGCCCTATGTATGGAGAAAACTCTCACCCACATCCCTACACCATTCATGTGCTTTTGCGTCTACTGAAAAACAATAACAGTGCCAATAAACGTGCCGAAAAAGAAACAATCAGAACTTGAAATATGGATTAAAGTAACAGATGACAAGAATTAAAGTGACAGATGAAGCGCATTGAAGTAACACTGGATTCAATTAACAGAGGATGCTTATACACCATGTATAAAGTAGCAGAGCTCAGACATTAAAGTAACAGATAATGTGAATTAAAGTAACAGATAATGTTCATTAAAATAACACCAGGTATAGGTTAGTGCAAAAAATTCATATAATGATCAGAAATGTAATAATATGCAGTTTCCATACCATAAACGTGTTATTGAGTGTGTTGATTGAACAAGTATATGAAGATGGTTGAAAGTGATGAATGAGAGTATGACGCAGTATCTTTCTTTGAATGAGGGCGATATTCTTTGATATTGTTTCCTATTTTGAAGTCAATCATGTCCCATAATTAAAGGAAGCAATATCTTTATTTTTTATTTTTTATTTTTTTTATATGCCGGTATTCTAAATCCTTTTTGTCACTCCAATACATTACAGTAACAGATGAAAAGAACTAAAGTAACAGATGAAGTGCGTTAAAGTAACACGAGATTCAATTAACATTATGTGCATTAAAACAACAGGAATTAGCCATTAAAATAACAGATTGTGTATATTAAAGTAACACATTATGTGCATTACAATAACTTCATATATATGTTCGTGCGTAAAATTCATATAATGATTAGACCTTCAATAATATGCAGTTTCCATACTATAAACTTAAAATCTAATAATATGGGGCATCCTATTGACTTCAATGGCGTTTCCAGTATAAATTAGAAACCAAATATCCACCATTTGTGTATTCGATAATTTGCATATCCGTCATCGAATGAGAAATTTCAGTGTCGCGAGGAAGAAGATGAATGATTGAACGTGTTATTGAGTGGGTTGATTGAACGTAAGTTGCAGCCGCGCGAAGAAGAAGATGAATGATTGAACGTGATGAAATAAATTAATAAAATTGACAAAAAAATCTGTAAGCAATATCGAAAACTCACCATTGTTGTACTCTACGATTTGCTTGTCAACAGTTGATGAAGATGTCGCGATCATTGAATCGATAGAACGGGATGTCGAGCACAGATTGATGGAAAGCATTTTTTTTAGGTTTGATTATGATGAACGTGGTAATGTGAATGAATGAACGAACGTGATATTTTCCTAAAATTGTGGGAGTTATTTTAGGAAGCAGTATCTTTTTTTTTAATGCAAATCATTAGGATGAATCTTGTCCATCCATCCTTCTCTCATTCAACGGATGGGATGAGGACTTAGGGACTCAATATATGAGAGGGACTTATAAGAAAACACCCATCTTTCTCTCTCTCTTTATATGTGCCCCCTCTCTTTCTCTCTATATGTTTGTGTATAGAAGAGGGATCAGGTGAGTTCACTTATCATAATTGAGTCCATGAGTCCTCATCTTCACCTTTAAATTAGAGATAGATGAATGGTTATGATTTGTTTTGTCAATTAAGGAAATAACTGACAAAATCTTTGTCAATATTTCATTTTCTCTCTCTCCTCTCTAATTATCTACTCAAATCCTATTAATTTTTTTCACTGACTTTCTTTCTCTCACACAACACATTTCTTCAGAATTAATTTTTTTCAATTCACAAACTCTCCCGCATAACTTACTCTCCGTTTTGACGCATTATAATGTTTATTTTAACTCATAGACTGTGTTACTTTGACTCATACAATGTGTTACTGTAATTCATGAACTGTGTTACTCTAACTCGTAAAATCTGTTCTGTTGCATAATAGTCTCTTGCAAACACAGGAGTTGTTCCAATTAACCAAAAGAATAATGTTTGATTTTATTAAGGATACTCCAAAATTATTTTCCAAATGTATAATGTTTTTTTTATTGGAAAATTCAATGATGATAAATTTGTAAGTGGTATGGAACCCGGACCCGTTAAAAAGACTCTACTGACACTTCAAGATTATCATAGAAACACTGTGATTTGGGATGGATATGTAGTCATTTCTACGACATGGAACTTCCAGATTTATTTTCACATCGTTTTTTTTGTTTTGTTAATATTTATTATTACATTTTCTTTATTAGGAAATTGGTGAGTTGGTGCGTTGTTCCCACTTGAAATCGGGCTCTTATTTCCAACCCGATGTACGCGTTCTACAATTCCTTCGAGGTATGCTATTTTGGAGCATACTTACAGCGACTATGCTTCAATTCGTTCCACTTGATACCGGATTGATCACGACACAAGTGGAGCGTTGGAGACTAGAGACCCATACCTTTCATCTCCCATTTAGAGAATTTTCTATTTTGTTACAAGACGTCAACGTCTTATTAGGTTTAAGATCGAGTTAGTAGAAGACCGATAACAAGGTTTATTGGTCTAAATTGGGCAACCCTCGTTGAAAACGTCTTAGGTATAATACCTCAGTGGGATTGATAAGAGGGGTTATGAGAATTAACATGGTTGTTTCAAAACTTTCAATTACTACCCCTTCAAGTGAATGAAGTACAAATCGCTCAGTTTATAAGAGTGTACATTTTGTACATGTTTGGTAGCATGTTATTTGTTGACAAGTCGGGTAATAGGGTTCATCTAATGTATTTACTCTTAATAAAAGATCATATAGTTTGGGCAGTGCGGCGTTGTCATGGTTATATAGGGATTGTGTCGCGCGAGTACTAGGTTGCAAACGTGAGAAATGACCTAAGAATATCGGTTGTGTCTTAATACTCTACAATTGTGGTCATGGGAACGAATCTCATTTGGAAGACCTACATTGAATGAACAATTGGATCTTGCACACCCGTTAGGCCACCAATTTGACAATGGTGTAGACCAACTAGGATGCACGTGGTTAAGTGTCGATCGTTCCTACTTAGACCATAGGGTTTCATTGGTGACATATTGGGACACATTTGATAGGATGGTAGAAGCTAAGGCCAATTTACATGGCAACCCTATAGAGTGGATATACTACCACAATTGCGACCGACGTGCATTGAGAATACACAAGAGTGTTATGTGAAAGCTCCAATGCACCATTTTGAGGTCATTGAGTGACATTTACTACCTCAACGTTGCTTAAGGCAATTTGGATTGAATCAACCAATTCCAAAAGTAAAGGGTACGAACGTTGAGTTGCATCATACATGCCAGAGGGATGGATTGATGCTAACACTATGACGAGCATTATTACTACCATCCAATCGACGCTAATTTTGAAGAGCTTGTAAGTCGTTCTTCCCTAAACTAATGAACTTTTAATTAGTAACTTCAATTGAAACGTTTTTATTGTATTCTAACATATTTATTATATCAAAATTTGTAGACGCGGCCAAACGTTTACACTCACAATTCCTCTACCAGATTGCTTGGTTTAGTCACCGATGATATGCCATAGGACTTCCAAATATTATTGTGTGGCATGCAAACAATGTCGCTAATGTCACTTCAAAACCCTACGCAAGGTCATCTGATGACAGTTGTGATGAACTCATTTCGTATATATATTTGACCCCAACTTTTCCTTTATTTTGGTTCGTTTTATGTGTCCTAGGAGTTGTTTTTCTAACTTTTTATTCTTCTTTGTTATGTCGGGTATTTTGTTTACGTTTTGTAGGAAACGAAACAAATAAAGGCGATTGAGCTATATTTGGGCAATGACGAGAGTCGAGCCATGAAATCTACAAGAAAGAAGTGATAAAAGAGGATACTAAGTGAATACTTGAGGAAGGACGTGAAGTGAAGAAACAATAAGAAAACGACAAAGAAATAAGTTGGAAAGCTCAAACAAATGCAAATCGAGAAGAAAGAACGATCGCTAAAACAAGGGTCAACTTCAAACCTGAATATCTTGAGTTTTACAACTCCGATTTAGCTGATTTTTGTGGCGTTAGAAAGCTCTTTCTCTTAGCTTTCCAACGGTATATTATACGTCCGAATCCGATAAGTAACGAAGAAACAGCAAGCATTTCAAATTCGTCGCGCAGTGCAGGAAAACCGAACCGGTCGGTTTGATGTTGAACCGATCGGTTCGTTTGTGAACCGGTCGGTTCGTTTTTGTACCGAGCGGTTTGTTTATGTACCGAGCGGTTCACGACGCGTCAGAGTGACTTTCCTAATCTTCTGAACAAACCGTATTCTGCCTTAATTAAAATCCTACGGGATTATTTTATTAAATTATGTCCTATTTCCTAATTAGACCCATTGTAATAAGTATAAATACCCTTCTTAGGGTTAGGTTTAAGGACACCTTTCACTTTGACACTTTCTTATTCATTAGTTTAGATTTAATAACACTTTTCTCATTCAGTAGTTTAGTTTAGACTTTTTTATTAGCAATAAAATTCTTCTAGTTTGTAATCCTACTTTTAGATCGTCAATCTTTCAGTTCTACGTAATTGGTACTTTTTCTTATTCTCTTATTTTCATATTGATTTCTATTATGCTTAATTATTTTGTTGTTCCATCTTTCATCATGAGTAGCTAATTTATTCTTCTAGGATTGAAGGGGATCTATATTAATTGAATTGGGGATGTTAGTTTAATTATTTGTTTGATTGATCATTCATAAGCTATTGCCTTACTACTTGTTTTGTATCGTCGTTCGATTAGTTTGAGACGTTGAACTAGTTGAATGTTTAGGAACCCGAACCTAAGATCGAAAGCCTGGTAAGGGTAGACTTACAAGTAAGTGGGTAGGATAATCTGGTAAGTTGCGAGAGCCCGTCAGAATCTATCCTAAGGTTGACATAAGATCCGAGAGGCCGTGTCTTTGCCCTAAATAACTTTGATTGATTGATTGAATGATTAATTAACTTTACCCAATTTAATTGCATAGTGAACCGTAAGACCCTAGATCTCTTTTAATATTGTTAGAACCCTTAGTTTATATTATTGCATTAGTTTAGATAACAATTCAACAAACCGGAATTTAAATAGTTTAGAATCAATTATTATATAATTAGCGATTTTCATCCGTCTCTCTGTGGATTCGACCCTTACTTACTGCTAGCTACCTGTTAGTTGTTCGTTAGGATTATTTTGATTAAGGTGATACGACTTTAGCCTTATCAATTTTGGCGCCGTTGCCGGGGAGACGGTTTTGTATTATTGCTTATTATTTGTTTTGGGTTCTAGATTATTTTGTATATATATTTTTTTTTAATTTCGTATATATTTTTATTTTTTTTCTTTTTTTATTAAGGATAATTTTTTTTTCTTTTTTTTGTCTAATCATTATGACCATCTTCTACTTTCCTCAATTTAATCATGAGTCACTACATACTTATTGGGATAGACTTGAGTCTTTTATTTACCAAAGTGACTATCATGTTAATGTGTGGGAGATGTGTGATATGTTGTGGGCTGGTGTGGACGATGAGACACGGGCTAATATTGAGGCAAACTGTGACGGAATGTTTAACTATATGTCTTATGAGGAGCGATGGGAACTCCTTAAATATTTAGCCAGAAACAGTGCTGAGTCAGGGAAGAGGTGGATTGCTTTCATGGCGGACTGTAAGGCGACATTGAAAAAATTAACGGCTACTCTACGTGAATCAAATTTGAGAGTTGGTCCTGCATCATCAACTGACTGTGTTATGAGTACGTCCGTTGCACATGTTAGAGAGGATATTGACTTATTTGATGACGATGATGATGAACCTCTGATTTTTTCTTTGAAAATTCATCCTCCGGACATTGAAGTTGATTCTGTTATGACTGACAATTTAATGATTCAATCTTTGACGGAAAATCCTGAGGTTTTAAGCATTGTTAATAAGCCCATTTGTGATTCAATTGATGATTCTAGCCATCCGCCTACCGAGCTTTCGTCTGAAATCACTATGCCTAACTCATGTATTGATGCTTCTTGTGTGATTGATTATTTTGTTGATTATTCTACACAAGGCCTCCTCACCGAGGCCCCTTTAGAGGATTTGATGTGTTTGGGCAGTCGTGCAAATGAATCAAACCCTTGGAAAGCGTAGGTAGATGCGTTAGAAGCAGCGCTAAATCATCCAGGAACTCTCGAAACTGAAAATCTTGAGGTATATGGGATCGTGGATACACCCGTTGAGGTAGTAAATCATTCTCATCCACTTGAGATTCCTCCTTGCCTCGATGATAGTACAGGTATTTCTCCCGTTTCGTATGAATTAATTGTGAAAAATAATATTGTTGATCTGAGAGGTATTAAGTTGTCTTACATCCCCGATAATTTACAATATTATTTTCCACCATTTATTGACGACTGGGATTATATGTCGAGGACTTTTGAAAGTTTTCAAAGAAAGGTTGACAAGCTGAGACGGTCATTGACATTGATTTTATATAATGTCGTTATTCTATCTTGGTGCTACTTATGCTCTTGTGTAGCACATGCGCAGCTTTTTGATCAACTTCTGAGAGCCTTGAGCTACTATGATTTTGTTATTGATGGGTATAAGTCAGATTCTTAGTCCCGATTGGTTGCTGGTTTGGGGGACTTATTTGTAGCATATATTGTCGGTATCTTCCCTTATTTTTCTCTTACTTTTTTCTTTTAGTTTTTTTTTTCAATTTTTTTTCCTTCTATTTTCCTTTACCCGTTATATTTTTGTCCTATTTTATTTCGTTTGGTTCACAATGAGGACATTGTGTAATTTGGTTTGGGGGGATATTTTGTGTTTATTGTGTTTTCTTTTGGGTGTGTTTTAATTTTCAAATTTTTCTTTTGGGTGTGTTTTAATTTTCAAAAAAAAAAAAAAATCGATTTTTCGTGTGTTTTAGTATAGAGTCGTGTCGGCAATGATGACATTGCGTTTGTCGCATGATTTTCTCTAGTTCTTTGTTCTTTCTTGTGAATGACACCTAAATTATTTTTCGATTTTTCGTGTTTTTTAGTATAGAGTCGTGTCGGCAATGATGACATTGCGTTTGTCGCATGATTTTCTCTAGTTCTTTGCTCTTTCTTGTGAATGACACTTATTTCCCGTTATTTGAGTTTAGTATTTCTTGAATCTTGTCGCTAATTATGTTTTGAATGCCAAATGAGTAAATTGACCTGTTGTCGAGTAAGCTACTTATATTGTGAGACTTAGAGCCTAAACTGATGACATCCATGATCAGTTTCATATAGGTTGAGAGTAGTACTCCTTATGAGACATGTAACTAACATCAAATTGCATAAGCATGATATTCGTCTCTTAAATATCTGTATGCATTCGGTTTGTGATTGTGACATATGTAGAAGAGGCACTCCCTTTCTTTTATCTAATTCCCATGAACTTCACATAGCCATAATTTAACCTGTTTTGACCCGTTTATTAACTACATGCCATATTTGCCTACCCTAGTCAAGCTAGTTTGGTTAATTAGACGGAATTGTTTTTTTCGGGTGAAATTTGGTACCATGTCATGTTGATTGGAGAAGGAAAAAAAATGATGAATGATTGAAAAAAAATCAATGAAAGAAAAGAAAAAGAAAGGAGATAGTTGAAATGAAAGAAAAAAAAAGTGAAACAAGAAAATGAATGTGTTTTTGCTATGAGAAAAGAATTGATCGCTCTGTTTTCGTAGTTGTTGGTGCGAAGTCGGTTATGAAAAGTTAAAAATAAGGTGCTTGGTACTACTTATAATTCCTTTGATTGAAGTTGGTTAAGAATGGAATGAGTTTAGTTTGGTTACGGTTGTACTAGCTTGACTTTTACCACCACATATCCAAATCGTTTTGCCTCTTCTTACCCGATTAGCCTCACTTTATACCATATGTAAGTCCTCAACATGTGTCTTGGTCCGATTGAATGTGTATGTACGGTTGGTAGAGATTGATATCATGTTAGATTGCATACATGTTCTTATAAGTCGCAGTTAGGTGAGTGTTTTGTCTTTCCGATTCTACATAAACTCACAATATTGCCCTTATTGAGTGCTGAGTGTAAACCGTGAGGAATCTCGACATAGAAGGTTGTGCAAGATTAAAAGTTTGGCATTTGAATATTGATTGGAGCTTGATCTTTGGAATTCTCTACTCTTCATCTTTGCTATAGAATTCGTTTCTTTAGCCTAGGTGTCATTCGCTTGTTGGAGTATTCGATGTTGGGATTCGTGTTGGTAATTAGTTCGGAGCCATTGTTTTTAGTCTTGTCCATACTCTTTGATGATTGTTTTGCTTAGGGACAAGCAAAGGTTTGGTTTGGGGGATTTGATGAACTCATTTCGTATATATATTTGACCCCAACTTTTCCTTTATTTTGGTTCGTTTTATGTGTCCTAGGAGTTGTTTTTCTAACTTTTTATTCTTCTTTGTTATGTCGGGTATTTTGTTTACGTTTTGTAGGAAACGAAACAAATAAAGGCGATTGAGCTATATTTGGGCAATGACGAGAGTCGAGCCATGAAATCTACAAGAAAGAAGTGATAAAAGAGGATACTAAGTGAATACTTGAGGAAGGACGTGAAGTGAAGAAACAATAAGAAAACGACAAAGAAATAAGTTGGAAAGCTCAAACAAATGCAAATCGAGAAGAAAGAACGATCGCTAAAACAAGGGTCAACTTCAAACCTGAATATCTTGAGTTTTACAACTCCGATTTAGCTGATTTTTGTGGCGTTAGAAAGCTCTTTCTCTTAGCTTTCCAACGGTATATTATACGTCCGAATCCGATAAGTAACGAAGAAACAGCAAGCATTTCAAATTCGTCGCGCAGTGCAGGAAAACCGAACCGGTCGGTTTGATGTTGAACCGATCGGTTCGTTTGTGAACCGGTCGGTTCGTTTTTGTACCGAGCGGTTTGTTTATGTACCGAGCGGTTCACGACGCGTCAGAGTGACTTTCCTAATCTTCTGAACAAACCGTATTCTGCCTTAATTAAAATCCTACGGGATTATTTTATTAAATTATGTCCTATTTCCTAATTAGACCCATTGTAATAAGTATAAATACCCTTCTTAGGGTTAGGTTTAAGGACACCTTTCACTTTGACACTTTCTTATTCATTAGTTTAGATTTAATAACACTTTTCTCATTCAGTAGTTTAGTTTAGACTTTTTTATTAGCAATAAAATTCTTCTAGTTTGTAATCCTACTTTTAGATCGTCAATCTTTCAGTTCTACGTAATTGGTACTTTTTCTTATTCTCTTATTTTCATATTGATTTCTATTATGCTTAATTATTTTGTTGTTCCATCTTTCATCATGAGTAGCTAATTTATTCTTCTAGGATTGAAGGGGATCTATATTAATTGAATTGGGGATGTTAGTTTAATTATTTGTTTGATTGATCATTCATAAGCTATTGCCTTACTACTTGTTTTGTATCGTCGTTCGATTAGTTTGAGACGTTGAACTAGTTGAATGTTTAGGAACCCGAACCTAAGATCGAAAGCCTGGTAAGGGTAGACTTACAAGTAAGTGGGTAGGATAATCTGGTAAGTTGCGAGAGCCCGTCAGAATCTATCCTAAGGTTGACATAAGATCCGAGAGGCCGTGTCTTTGCCCTAAATAACTTTGATTGATTGATTGAATGATTAATTAACTTTACCCAATTTAATTGCATAGTGAACCGTAAGACCCTAGATCTCTTTTAATATTGTTAGAACCCTTAGTTTATATTATTGCATTAGTTTAGATAACAATTCAACAAACCGGAATTTAAATAGTTTAGAATCAATTATTATATAATTAGCGATTTTCATCCGTCTCTCTGTGGATTCGACCCTTACTTACTGCTAGCTACCTGTTAGTTGTTCGTTAGGATTATTTTGATTAAGGTGATACGACTTTAGCCTTATCAAGTTGCCGGGTCGGTCGTCACTCAACAACAAAGACGACGACAACAACAACAAGACGAACAACAAGAAGAAGACGAAGACGTTGGTCCAACAAGTTAAAGTCCGCCGAGGTATAATTTCCGAAAATTGGCATCTCGGACCACTCAAGACATGGAAGTCGAAGAATCATCGGCAAGGAGGAAAATAGTTCGCATTGTTAGAAGATAGGTTTAAGATTGGTTATTGAACAATGTTAAACTTTTCGGCAATTTGTTATGAAATTCGAATTTTTTCTAAATTGCATGTTGTTCTTGAAATATTAACGTTATATTCGAGGATTGTTGTCGGAGTGAGTTGTTTATTAGGCGGAAAAAGGTCGTATTGTGTGGATGAGTTGTTCATAAATGTTGTGTATTGTGTGTAAATCGTTGAGAAATGGTGTATATTGTGATTGGAGGAGTGGATTGAGAAATTGGTTGTGCATGTTGATTACTAAAAAGAGGATTATTGCAGGAGTATACCGCTGTGGGGGACAACGACATGTTACTGTAAGTTTTTTTTAAAAATGAAGCTCCCAAAGTCAGTAGCCACTGATCTTTGGGGTATTTGCATCCGGTGGCATACCGATGTCCCCCACAACGTTATACTCCTGAAAATTTTCTAATAAAAAGGTCCCCTAAAGTTAGTAGCCACTGATTTTTGGGGCATCTACGTGTAGTTTTATGCCGCTGTGGGAGACATTGGTATACTCCCGTGATTTAAAAGAAAAACGATGACGTGGAACCATTAGGTATAAATAGTGTCAAGTAAATACCAAAAGTGAAAAAACTTTTTCAAATAAAACCAAATCGACAATAGGTTCATACTAATCATAATAATCAGAACGTACTCGGTCTCACTTACGTATGAGGCTATGACCATTTGTTGGGTCGTGCTTTTTCCTAACGAGCGTTTACTCAATTCTAACGACATTTTACGAATTTACCCATGTCATTTCACCACTTTCTCAAAAATTTCTTTAATTTTCTCTCTAAACAAAACTCAAAATCCCACTATTCCATAATCACACCCATGAACAATCACCGCCCGAAACACTAGCATTAGGGTGGGTTTGGATCGAGAGTGGTCGGTCCGGGTGATAGGTAGGATGGGTCGTTGGTGGTGGGTCAGGGTGGTGGATAAGGTGGGTCAATGGTGGTTGGTCAGGATGGTCCATGTGGTCAGGTGGTTGGGTCGGTCAGGGTGGGTGGTGGGTGAAGATGATTGGTTTAGATCGGTCTAGATGGGTGGGTGAGGTTGGGGTGGGTTTAGGGTTACTGGTAGTTTTTTTTTACTGAAGAGTTCTTATTTTCTTCTTATTATTTTTAATTTTTTTTCTCTCTTTTTTTCTTTATGAAATTTCTTTTGTTTATATACGAAGTATATGTTTTTTTATTATGTCAAATTTAAGTAATAGATATTACACCATCGATAATTAAATTAAAATTATAATCGAATTTGAATGAGATAGTGTATTGATAAAACGAAAAGGGAGTAAATTGAATATTGGGTTAAAATTATGGGTTTATGGGAGGGATAGAAGAAAAATTATTGAAAAAAACTTTAAAATTGAGTAAAAATTCGTTAGGAAAAAATAATTTCATTTGTTTATTCGAATCACTCGCAAATGATGTGACCTGAGCTTTCCCATCAGAATCGAGCACGATCCTAATGCCCGGTTTGTTAAACTAAGCACGGCCCTTTGGATTAGATTGATAATACAAAACCGGCGGGGTGTGTGCGTCTGTCCCTCTTGTTGTACTCTCCAGTCTCCCACTTCCCCGCCCCCCTCTCTCTCTTTCTGCAATCCACTCCAACATTGCGTGATTCAAACTCAAATCTCATTGGATCAACCATAATTTCATTGCATTCTTCAAACCCTAATTCGTGTCGATCAAACTACTCTTTATTTTTTATTAATTCGTACGCATTTTAAGCTGTTTTCATCGCAAATATCGTGCATTTCACAAAAAAGAATCATATCACCTCCACCTTTCCGACGTTTTTTTTAAAAGAGATCTGAAAACGAGGCGATCTACTCTCACATCTCTGATTTTATTACGATTAGATCTCTTCTAAATCACTGTGGATTGATTAGACATCGATTAACAAGATAGTTCATTTTTTTCCTGAATTTTGAGGTGAATTTCCAATTTTTTTAGGGGTTTGTTGCTACATTTCAGCCTTATGAATTTATTATTTATGTATGTTGCGTTGTACTAATAATGGCTGTTCATTGTTTTGTGTTTCCAGTTTGGTGAATTATCAAAATTTTGTGGCATTAGATTGTCTGGAGTAGTAGCTGAAATTTCTGCTTTGATAAAGGTAAACTCAACCCTGCATATTTGTGGTGCAATTTGGTTAATTTCAGCTCAAAACTCACTGAAATTTCATACTTCGTTTCTTATGTTGTTTATTCCTAGTCACTGTATTTTTTTTTGCATTATCACAGAAGTAGCTGTGCAATTTCGAGTGGTGGATCAACCGATAAGTATTGTATTGAAATAGTGTTGGTGGATAAGTCTGACTTATGATTTTTGTGGATGGGCGAGGAAAGCTGAATTGTCTTGGGACTCGCTATTTTGTCATGAGAGTGGGAGATTCCGAAGAAGCTGAATAAAGAAGATTTAATGGCACGTTAGGTGTTTAATTGTTTGGGAGCTGGTAGAAGTCATGTTACTGAATTCTCCCAAAATTAGGCTGGAGAATAACTTATGATTTCTGGCGGCGAGCTATTGCACTTGCATTGTCTGCACATCTTATGTGGTGCGGAAACATTGCTCTACAATCGATAACTCCGGTAGAAGCTGACGTCTGTGGAGGACGACGTGACTGCCACCATTGACGATACTTTTGCTAAGGGGGCTTTTGAAAGACGTGCTATCCGAGGTTGTAGAGCTAAAGGGTTTTACTCCGTCCGCTCTCACGTCGATTAGAAACCAACAGAGGACTGAAAGTGCCTTGTGTCGTGGGGTGGGATGGAACAAATTACTCAGCCTGCAAGTTTTGAGATAACAGGCACTACGTCCAGAGTCCAGGATAAATTGAGAAAGTCTCAGGCCCTTTATGGTAAGAGCGGGCCATTGGATGAAAATATTTTTCATGATCAGAGTCCTAGATTAGTACATGTAGGTGATCCGAAGAGAACAAATGAGAGATTTGAGTTTTGCAGCAATGAGATTCGGACGAGCAAATATACCTTGCTGAACTTCTTGCCGAAGAATCTTTTCATTCAATTCCACCGGGTTGCTTATCTGTATTTCCTAGCGATTGCTGCTCTCAATCAACTTCCTCCTCTTGCTGTGTTTGGAAGGACGGTGTCTCTTTTCCCTCTTTTGTTCGTGCTGAGTGTCACTGCTATAAAAGATGGATATGAAGACTGGCGAAGGCATAGATCAGACAGGAAAGAGAATAATAGAGAGGCTCTCGTGCTTCACTCAGGACTATACGAGAGCAAGAAGTGGAAGCATATTCAAGCTGGTGAGATTGTGAAGATATTTGCTGATGAGTCAATTGCTTGTGACATGGTCCTTGTGGGAACCAGTGATCCTAATGGCATTGCCTACATTCAGACCATGAATTTGGATGGTGAGTCCAATCTAAAGACAAGGTATGCGAGACAAGAAACAGCATTGGTCGTTGCAGAAGAAGGGATAAATTCAGGGCTCATCAGATGCGAACAGCCAAACAGAAATATTTATGAGTTCACTGCGAATATGGAGTTTAGAGGCCATAAGTTTCCTCTCAGTCAGTCAAACATCATTTTGCGTGGCTGTCAGCTCAAGAACACAGAATGGGCGATTGGTGTTGTTGTCTATACTGGTCAGGAGACAAAAGCAATGCTAAATAGTGCTGCTTCTCCTGCTAAAAGAAGCAAGTTGGAAAGTCATATGAATAGGGAAACCCTATGGTTGTCAGTTTTTCTCCTCACAATGTGTTCTGTTGTGGCTCTTGGCATGGGCCTTTGGCTTGAACGTCACAAGGAGCAGATCGAGACATTACCTTATTACAGGAAAAGATATTTTACTACTGGCAAAAATGCAGGAAAACTGTTCAAATACTATGGAATTCCCATGGAGACTTTCTTTTCTTTTTTGAGTTCTGTTATAATCTTTCAGATAATGATTCCAATCTCACTTTACATCACAATGGAGTTGGTTCGTCTAGGACAGTCATACTTCATGATAGAGGACAAACATATGTATGATAACAGTAGTGACTCGAGGTTCCAATGTAGATCTTTAAACATAAATGAGGACTTGGGTCAAATAAGATATATATTCTCCGACAAGACAGGAACACTTACTCAGAACAAAATGGAATTTAAAACAGCTAGCATACATGGAAAGAAATATGGAGCTTTCTCCTCTGCTGCTGCACCTTCATCAGGTTGGAGTCTTTCAAGTAAATATGTGTTCTTATTTTTTCAAGTCTTTAGGCGTCTTTTCACTATTGTATACAGAGTATTATGCTATTTTACCAAAACGGGAGCCTTGGCTGTGTTATGCATCTATTTTCAGAAAGAGTTCTCCTAGCACATTGATATGCGGATAGTCATATTATGAAGGTTTTTTTGTTTATGGTTTCATTTTTAATGCACAATAACAGCTGGTCAGTCTCACTACAGGTTATCCAAAATCAATGTATTTTTGTTCAACAATAGGAATGGAGCATACATTTTGCCACCAAACCTCGTCTAAGGTGGAAGCATTGGGGTGATGTTATTATCTAGTAGAACTGTAGCATGTGTCATCTCATTCATCAGGGAGCTGTGATCAATACTTGTAATGTGCTGAGCTTATGGATGTGGGAGTGATGTCATAAATTAATATCATTAGTTATAATCTTTTGAGTGGCATATCAATCAGAAATTAATCTTAGGTTTGCTTGGTTGATAGAGGATGCCATAATGTTTATATTGAGAGATATTGACATAAATCCTTGTTTGTACACCAATCTTTGTCATGTGCGTTTATAACACCTCTGTTCATTCCCCCATTGAAAGAACAAAATCAGCAGTCCATAGCTGTTAAGCCTGTTATGAAATGTCAGTTGATGTATAAATAACATGTAATGTTTGTAGGTTAGCTCTGACACTTTAATGTTCCCATAGTGTACATCTCTTTATACCTTACTGTCTGTAGAAGCATAGCTTCTGTCAATCTAAGACAGCTTAGGGCACCTCTGATTCTGATGATTCCATAGCCCCGTTTTTACAAATATAACCTCGCTGTCTGAAATGCTCACAGTTGTTGGCTCAGTAGATAGTTTTTGATTGGGGAAGGTATTCAATGGATGAATTTAGAGGATTTCTCACGAGTATTGTAAAAAAAAGAGAACGACAATTGGGGCTACATTGATACAATATAGGATTCTGTAAATTGGAGGCTAAGGGGATATTGGATGTACGCAACCTACCCTTGTGCTTGCAAGAAAAAGGGATGTCGGATGTACTCAACCTGCCCTTGTGCTTGCAAGAAAAAGGGGGATATTGGATGTATCCAGCTTACCCTTGCGCTTGCGGAACAAAGAGGTTCTCTCTGAATGACCCAAAATGAATTTTGCGTCAAGAGATGACGGTTTCTTCACAATAAAAAGAAGTGCAGCCTGTTTAATGAGCTACATTGGTCATTCCTTCAATTCACCAACCTACGCATTAGCAAACTTCTTCAGTCAAAGCAAAAGGGATCGTTTTATTAGAATTTTGATTAAGACTATTTGTGAGACTTTTGCTAACTGTTATCATTATGTCTCAGGAGTTACTGGAATAACATTTGTGCCTCGGAAGAGATGGGAGCTGAAATCCCCAGTTGATGTTGATTATGTTCTTTCAGAATTGCTACATGATAAGTCAGATGGAGATGAGAGAATAGCAGCTCATGAGTTCTTCTTGACCTTAGCTGCATGCAACACAGTTATTCCTATTCTCAACCAAAGCACAACTCTCGCTTCTTTAGCACAGGGTGTTGAATTAGATGCTGAAGCAATTGACTACCAGGGTGAGTCTCCTGATGAGCAAGCCCTTGTTGCCGCAGCTTCTGCTTACGGGTACACCCTTTTTCAACGCACCTCTGGGCATATTGTAATTGATATCAATGGAGATAAGCTCAGGTAAGAGACCAAACTTCTTGCTTTGAGCTGTCAAACTGCGGTTTTTGTTTGATTGTTTAGGCCAGTTACAATATATGAAACATGAACTAGGATTCATTTTGCCTAATCACTGTGAACCTGCTTTATATATTGAAGCATACCAGTTACCAATGTTATTGAAAAAGGCCCCATATACTTCGCTTGCATTCAAGTCATATTTATGGTCAGTCAGTTGTTTTATAACTAACTAAGAAGATCCACGTAATTATTCATCCCATTTTTTTTAAAGATCTCCATAAGGTTAGCCAAGTTAGCCAGGTTAGTGAGCTGACTTAAACTTGGTTTTAGCTAAGTATGAGACTTCTAGCAATTGATTAGTGAAACCTAGCTTGAAATTTGCTAGTGTCGCTTGATTTAGGATTTTATAAGAATAATCTAAAACAACCTAACACTTAAAAACCGATTCAACAGAAATATGTGGTCTAATCGGCCATTATAAGGACTTGCTGGAAGAAGTGGTTTTAGATTCAAATATTTTTTGGGACTAGAGGCATATATTTAGTACTTCAGTTTATCAAGGTTTCTATACATCTGGCCTGTTGTTAACTTGGATATGTCTCTAAGTAACTCCATCACTCCAGTATTGTCATTTTTGCGAATGATTTATACCAATGTCGCATCAAGTCTGTGACGATATTTGGAGCAGCTTTTGCAAATATTTTTTTCATTATGATAAAAGATTGTTCTCTTACAACATTAAGTTTATGTCTTTTTGCTACCCACTTGCCAACGGTCCTTAGAACCAACTCTCTATGTCTTTGCCATCTCCAAGAGATTATTGACTATTGTTCTGCTAAGATCCATGTGTATGCAACCTACACATATTTGGAATCGAAGCTGTTGTTTGGAGACCGAAGTTTTGTGGTCTAGGGAGGATCAAGGATTACAACACCCTAATACCTATTTGGAGGTCGGGATGGGATGGATGTACATAACTTACCTGTATGTCTGTGTTGGATCTTGCATAGTGAACATTTTGTCTACTGATTGTCTTGTGAATCATTTTGCGAAATATGTATACTAAAATATATTGAATAGGGACTAAAATATGGGGACATGAAAGCATGATGACCTCCTTTAATTAAACAAGATACCTCATGCACACCCTTCACTCAACAAAAACCTACTCCCACTCAACCACCTGCAGAATCACCGAGAGAATATCAAGTGTTTGAGTTTCTTAAACCACATATCTGTAGCTGGGATTAAATTCCAGGGAGGTTAACAACATTTCAAATCTTGGTATTTTAGGTCTCTTAGTTCATTCAATAGGTCTTTAGGGTGGTGAGGTCAGCTGTCGAAGACAAGAATGTAAGGCAGCAGCTGAGTGCAGTGGCTGAACCGCTGAAGAGGGTGACGCGGGATATTGCCCTGGGGATGGGTGGTTTTAATGACCATTTGCAAGTGCGTGGTCGTAGCTAATCTCTTTAATACTCTTATAGACCAATAGGTTTTACCAGTGTTTGACATTGTTGTTGCCGACTGGCCATTGCCATGGACACTTTAGAAAAAATGTAACCAGAACATCTTATATACCTCATGTTCTTAATTCCATTTTAAAAAAATCTTTTATATAAATATGTATATTTTGTTTGTACAGGTTGGATGTGCTGGGTCTTCATGAATTTGATAGCGTCAGGAAAAGGATGTCGGTTGTAATCAGATTTCCCGACAATTCTGTCAAAGTATTGGTTAAAGGTGCTGATACTTCAATGTTCTCTATCTTGGCCAAAGGATTGGATGGGGATGATAATGTTCAAACTGAAACTCAAAAACATCTTTCCGAATATTCATCTCTTGGTCTGCGAACATTGGTTTTGGCTGCAAGAGATCTTACAGGTGCAGAGCTTGAAGATTGGCAGCAAAAGTATGAAGATGCTAGTACATCATTGAGTGACAGATCTGCCAAAATGCGTCAAACAGCAACTCTGATAGAGCGTAACTTGAGATTACTTGGGGCTACAGGAATTGAGGACAAATTACAAGATGGTGTACCCGAAGCTATTGAGTCCCTTCGGCAGGCGGGAATCAAGGTTTGGGTTTTGACTGGCGATAAACAAGAGACTGCGATCTCCATTGGCCTATCTTGCAGACTCTTGACATCTGATATGCAGCATATCATCATTAATGGCACTTCCGAACAAGAGTGCAGAAATCTCTTAGCGGAGGCCAAGACCAAGTACTTAGTCGCATTGGCATGCTGTGGTGCTCAGAGCTTGAAACTGAAAAAGGAAGCTGCAAGTGAATATCTCGAGATTCCTGATGATGCAACCAGTGTTAATTCTGAATCATGGAACCCAGAAGAGGAGGATACATCTAGTTCTTCGTTGGCACTAATCATTGATGGCAATAGTCTGGTTTACATACTTGAGAAAGATCTTGAGTCAGACGTATGTGCTTGTTCTGTCTGTTTTCCTAAATAGTCATGTTACATGTTAGCTGATGTCTTGTTTCAAGTGCTTTTGAAGCAGAAAAAGAGTCGAGTGTCCCAAATTTTGACTATAGAGTTACTACTATTCTTTCTAAAAATGCAAAATTTTGTCATTTGGTTTCTCTATTAGTGTACTTAAAAATGTTTGTTTGTTGATTTTTACAGCTTTTTGACCTTGCAACTTCATGTAAAGTTGTGATTTGCTGTCGGGTGGCACCTTTGCAGAAGGCTGGGATTGTTGACTTGATAAAAAATCGCACTGACGACTTGACTCTGGCTATTGGTGATGGTTAGTAATTTGTAAATTCCCTGCACTTTATGTCTTGATTTTCTAATTGAGGGTTAACATTTCTATTGAGGCACGTGGCTGTCTGCAAGGAACTGATAGATAATGATTATTATGTGTGCAAACAAATGTAGGTGCGAATGACGTTTCAATGATTCAAATGGCGGATGTTGGGGTTGGAATCTGCGGTCAAGAGGGACGCCAAGCAGTGATGGCGTCAGACTTTGCTATGGGCCAATTCCGTTTTTTAAAAAGATTGTTGCTGGTGCACGGACATTGGAATTATCAGCGTATTGGTTATTTGGTTTTATATAACTTCTACAGAAATGCGGTTTTTGTACTCATGTTATTCTGGTATGCACTATTTGGTTTTTGCCTTTTAACTTTTTCTGTGCACTATTCTGGTTTGGTGAGCATTTATAGGGACGATCTGTCAGCGTATTTGTTCTGGTACTTTTTTTTAAGTATAAATTCATCCAGCATGTGTTAGTTACACGAGTATTTTTTAGGGTCTTTAGTAACCAGCATTTTTCTTGTCTGCCATGATTACTTACGCTAATACCTACCAGTCTATTTGTTTTAAATGTTTCTCCTTGTAAGCGTGCGACATTACGACTAAATACTACACCCTCCAAGTCTAACTTATCTTCCCTATTTCCTTATTGAACAATGTCACCTTATCTTCCCTATTTCCTTTTTTGGACATTCAATATTAAGTATCTTCCCTATTTCCTTTTGTGGACATACAATATTAATTATGTTAGACCAATGTTCACCCACCTAACACCCTAGTCCCAATCCCCATCCTTTTTTTACCTCCTCACCAGTCACCTCTCCATACACCACCTGTAACTTCACACGGTCACACCATGAGCCTTAAACCCAGACCCAACCACCTGACACCAACCCCGACCACCACCACAACCACCACAGACATCAACAAAACTCACAACCTTATTCAACCATCACTGCACCACCCAGACCACCACCGGCTCCTCTCTTCTCTCTCCTTCACCAACTCAAACTACGACAACAGAAACCCAGCCCAACCATTTTACCCATCAATTCACGTCTACATTGCTTCCTTGATCAGCCTAAATCTGGTGAATGGTAGTGTCGCGGTGGCCCGTGGTCACACCTCCAAAGACCCAAGGGAATGAGGCCTGGTGAAGGAGAGGAGAGTGGAACGGTGGTCTGGTGCGAAGGGGAACAGAGGGCAGTGCGGTGGTGGTTCACAAGAGGGATTGGAGCGATACTGTGGTGGTGCGAAAAGGAGATTGGAGCGACGTAAGATGGTGACTGGTGCGGAGCATGGTTGGAGTTAGTACTGTTGTAGGTTGTTAGTGGTGAGGACATGAGTAATATGTGAAGGTAAATGGGTCATTGACCCCTCTTTCTTAAGTTTGGTGTCCAAAACAAAGGGGAAGATAACTCTGAATAGGAGGGAGTACGTGATTCCAGATTGTGTCCAATAGATGCTGGCCTGTCTGGGGGAGATTAAATAGCCTAATGGGCTATGGACTATGGTTATTGAACTCTCGTAGCCATATTTTGTGTCTGCACCTGTGTGTCTCTTTTCATCTACATATTAAACGCATTTCAGAATTTTATTTTCTGTATTTGTACATTGGAGCACCCTACTTACTGTGATCTTAAAAAATGCAAATAACAACTCCGTGTTTGGCATTCCATACTTACCCCTAAACCATATATGAAGCTTTAACTGTCTTTCTATATGTATTAGAATTCTGAACCTATCAAATGCAGCGCAGTGCCATTTCTAGTGCCAAGTTACTTCTTCTGAGTCCCAACAATTTAACTTCCTTGGATCCCAGGTATATACTTTGCACCGCTTTCTCAGCAACACAGGCGTTAACTGACTGGAGCAGCGTTTTATATTCAGTTATCTATACTTCCATACCTACTATGGTTGTTGGCGTTCTGGACAAGGACTTGAGTCATAAGACATTGCTTCAGCATCCAAAGCTTTATGGTGCAGGACACAGACAAGAGAGCTATAATTTACAGCTATTTTGGATAACAATGCTCGACACCTTGTGGCAGAGTCTTGTTCTCTTTTATGTTCCTTTGTATACTTATAGTGGTAGCACGATCGACATTTGGAGTTTAGGAAGTTTATGGACAATTTCTGTTGTACTCCTTGTGAATATGCACTTGGCCATGGACATTCAGCGCTGGGTTTTTCTCACCCATGTTGCTGTATGGGGATCAATAGCCATCACATATGCCTGTATGATCGTACTGGATTCTATACCTATTTTCCCCAACTACTGGTGAGTTGACGTGCTGACATTTTTACAACTTTATGTACTCTGTATATTTTATTTAACTTTTAAATTAGTATTCGTAATGTTCTCTCTTTGTGCAGGACTATCTATCATCTTGCAGCTTCACCTACCTATTGGCTTACCATTATACTAATATTGATTGTTGGTTTACTTCCTCGCTTTCTCTACAAAGTTGTATATGAAATGTTTTGGCCGTCGGATATTCAGATAGCTAGGGAAGCTGAGTCAATTAGGAAGCGTAAAAACTTGGTGGAGAAACTGGATCATTCTAGCTGATGTGTATGTCACCCTCTTCTGTACAGCGAGAAGTCTAACAGTATATGATTTGTGTATGGGCGTATGGCCCTAGTTCACATATTCCATGGTGAGTATTTCTTTTCATTAATTTTCTTGCCTCACTCGTGGGTATAAGTGCATAATAAGACAAGTGACTAGCATATATTATTATCCCTTTTATAGCTCTGCTCATAATCAAGTTGTGTACTACTTCACAATAACCTAATTTAGTAGATAAATTTGTTGAAGCGAAGTGTGAGGTGTGATCAGTGACCCTATTACATTATAAGATGACTTTGTGTGAAATAGGAAAGTGGGTTAGACAACTTTAATCTCCTGTTAATTAGAATCAAAGTTACTGTAGTCAAATAGGGACACATTCTGATTGTTATTGTGCATCTTGATTGACTTTACATGTGTTTATTTCCCCGTCTTAACTCTTTCATTTGTAATATCAGGTAACCATATTATCTTCTTTACCTCGTGGTTCTGTGAATTGATGTGGTGACCCCGTGGCGATTCTTTGTGATCTCGAGCAAAAATCAAAGTATATCACTAGAGGTTCCATGGAGAACACATGACGGGTATGTAAACTAAAAATGATTCTACTTTGTGAGAAATGTGTTTCCAATACACGAGTTCAAGGGTAAATTTTGGATTAGGGTTCAAATATGGTGACGCTTTTTTAAGAACAATTAATGGCATTAAGTTTACTGCTGTCAGTTTGTTTGGAATTCTGAAGTATAATTGTATAGAATTCTGACAAACTTGTACGGGGTAGTATATATGTTCGTTCATGTAAAGAGTATTTCCCTGCAATGATAAGTTTTCACAAACAATGTGATGTTCTATTCCATGTCGGATTATCCAACTCCTAAGGTGCTTGTTTGAAAGGGAAAGGGAAAGGGAAATGGAGGGAAGGAGGGGGAATGTTCATCCGTGTGTCAGTGCGTGTTCTCCATGTTTTCATCATCTTTATGCGCCATGTTTTCATAGTTATGGAAATTGATGGGAAATAGGAGTACATGTGTACTAGACCTGCAAAATGAGCAAGAAAATAAGTTGTCACCTGTGTGGAAATGAGACGGAAAATAACCTCTTATTTGTCGTGGTTCGATCTTAGAAACTTGATTTTTTTTACTCCCCGTTTCATTGATTCTTTCACCTTAAAAGTGACCCATTTACAATAAAATAAGTAAAAAAGGAGAGAGGAAGTAAAAGGAAGTGGGTCACCTGGGTAAGAGAGAAATGTGATAGAAAAAAAAATAGAAGAAATCAAAGAAATGGTTGAAAAAGGAAATGCGGAAGATATTAATGAAATAGAGGGAGTATTATTTTTACGGAGTTACTCTTCGCAGTACGCATTTTACTCGACGCAGTACTTTTTACCCCTATTTTTTCATTGAATACCCTTATCAGAAAAGGGACATAGTTTCATTCTTCTCCCAATCTCTCTACCCTAACCCTAAAACCCTTTTTTTTTTTCCAATTATCATTGAATACCTCCAAATATTCATTCAATTTATTAAATTTAATAAATTATGGATACAATTTTGATTGAAGAACATGTATCAATCATTAATCATTAATTATCATTGATTATTGAAATTAAGATTCAAAGTTCAATTAGGGTTCAAAGTTTAATTATCAGTTTTGTTTCAAAGTTCAAAATAATCAGTTTTTTGTTTACTGTTATTGAAATTAGGGTTCTAGCAAACACTACGCTTTCAATTTTTTTTGGTTTTTCTTTAATATTGGGTATTAAATTGGAAGTATGCAATCGGATACTGTAGTACAATAATGAACTGAGTATATACTGAGTGTTAGAAAACAAATTCGGTAGTATTGAAGGGTTACCTTTTCATTGTTTTGTACAGAGACTTGTGCACTGTGTTTTTTTCTTCTTATTTTTGTACTGCGTCAAAATTGAAAAAAAAACATGAAAACTTACTGTGTTGATAAAGTAAAAAAAACTTTATATCAAAGATTAAATTAAATGTATTGCATGAAATTTTAAAATAAGTGTACCACAAAAAATGTATTGCGTAAAAGTAAAAAAAATAAATGTACTGCGTAAAAGTAAAAAAATAATGTACTGCGTTGAGTAAAGTAAATATGGAGAAGAGAAAAACAAAAGATAGGAAGAACAAAAATGATGAATTTGAGGGAGGGGAAGTAAGAGGGGCAAAATCGGAAAAACGGTACTGCGTTGAGTAAAATGCGTACTGCGAAAAGCAACACCCTATTTTTATCGACTAATGTCACGAATTTGTAAGCAAAATTGTTGTCAAGTTTAAATATGCTTTATACACATAACAAAATAGTTAAGAAGAAATTACCAAAGTGGAGAAATTACTATTCGGGTAATCTAAAGCTGACAATTGGGTCATTCGGGTTGGGTTTAGGTTGAGTAAAGTCAAGCTGTGCCGGGTCATATTGGTTGTGGATCCTATCGGGTCAACATATTCTTTTGAACTGAGTCGGGTTCGGGTCAAACCATTATAAGGTCGGGTCTTTTCAGGTCAACTGATAGGACGAGTCAAATTGGATTTAGGTCGGGTACTTGTCGTGTTTAGTTAATGTATCATATTGCTTTAATATTTTCTCCATAAGTTTAAGGTTGACCATTATTTTGTTTAATTACTTTGTTATTATATCAAATTTATTAAGTTAGACACCGATTCACTTTCATTCGAATCAATCTTTAAACTTAATAATCGTATGATTGTCAATCTTTTTGGGTTGGTTTCAAATTGGGTTCGTGCCGAGTTCGGGTTCGAGTCCCATTGTGTTTTGTACATAAAAGACGATCATGCCCTTCGGTTTATGTTTGTCCCATTGTGTTTTGTACATAAATTAAGGAGTTGAAAAAATATTGATAAAAAGAGAGTGCTGTTTTTGGTCGTTGGCATTTCAGCCAGGTTGTCGACGCTTTTTAATGTAAAAGACGATCATGCTCTTTCCTAACTACATTAGTTAACTAAGTTAATATAATTTTAGAAATGAAATTATGTTAATGAAACTCGTTGATGAAACCCGACTTTCCTAAAAACCCGAGTTTTCTTTGAAAAACTGACTTTCCCCAAAATGGATCAACAAGCGGTTAATGCACTTTTAATTTTATTTTTCTCCCTTTTGATTATATTTTCTCCTTTAATATGTTAATGTGTATTAGTTTAGCATACAAAATTGCTTTTTCTTGTTTAATTTGTCGTTTATGTTTACGGTTTGTCGTATTCGATGTTGTGCTCTATTTTTGTGCTATATAAAAATAAAGAGGAGACGCAGAGAAGAAGTCGGGCGTCGGTTTCTGGTGCCTAGGGGGTCCCCTGAGCGCCAGTTTCAGGGCCCCTGGGTGCCAGTTTCTGGTGCCTGAGGGATCCTCTGGGCGCCAGTTTCTAGTGCCTGAGGGGTCCCTTGGACACCGGTTTTTTGTGCCTGGGGGTCCCCTGGGCGCCAAAACCTGGTGCCTGGAGGGTCCTCTGGGCGCCAAAAACTGGTGCCTGAGGGGTCCCTTGGAAGTCAAAAACTGGTGCCTGGGGGTCCCCTGGAAGCCAAAAACTGGTGCCTGGAGGGTCCTTTGGAAGCCAAAAACTGGTGCCCAGCCCAGTTTTTCCTTCTTTTATTTTTTATTTTTTTTCGTACGACGTTATACGTTACGATATTCGTTTAATTTGTTTTCGTTCTTCGATAAATGTTTGTATCGTGACTCGGGTGTCGTTGTTTTGAATGTTTGGAATTATTATGATACGAAAATGTTAACAAAATGTTAGAAATTTCCTAAAAAGATTCCCAGGTTACATTGAGACACGTGTCTCAAAAACAAAAACCGTAAAAAATTACAAAAACTGTAATCTTAAATTAGTCGGGAAGTAATAATTACATTAATTAAGAAACTTAATTAATATCATTAATCTTAATTACATAAGGGTAAAAGAGTAAATTCAAGTATAAAGTGCCGAGGACCTGGCTGAAATGTCGACGACCTAATGTAAGAGGGTAAAAAGAGTAATGATGATGAGACATTGGTTAGTAGACATGAGACAAAAGGTATAAATAATGTTAATTTAATTAATACAATGACAAAAAGATGTATATAATAGAAATGCAAAAGGATAATATGGTAATATGCATGAGACAAATATGAAAAGTGGAGAAATGATGCAAACAATAAAAACTTACCAATAAAGAAATAGGGGGCAAACATTAGCAAACGGAGGGAGTATTAATAAAAGTGACGATGGATTGAAAAAGTAGGAGAGATGAATATTATGTGAATAAAATGAGAAATCTACGTGGATTGAAAAAGTAGGAGAGATGAATATTATATTAATTAATGGCGGTAATTAATGTAATACTCTCTCCGGTTCTTCGGAATCGCCACATTTGATATGAGCACCAATATTAAGACAAGTGGGGTACACCAATTAAATAATGTTTTTCTTAAAATAATTAGATATGTAAAAAGTACTTTAGTCCTTGATTAATGAAAAGTAACCTTTTCATCTCTCCCCAGTTTTTTCATAAGATTTCCCACCAACTTTTCACTTTTACAAAATTTTGACAATTTTGTTTTAAAAAATATTGCTCAAATGATTGACTAAGTACACGTAAGATTGTGTAACACTCAAGAAAATTTCTACAAATTGTCGAATATAAATCTCTTAATTTATCTCACTTTCTTAAAAATATAACTCTTGAATTAATCATAATATTAGTAATAAATTATAGTCAAATATAGCGATGCACGACCGCTTGTTAGTGACGTTGATAAGGAAACTAAGTTGATCGATTACATGGTTAATGGATGATTTCGGGTTTGGTCGGGAAAAACGGTTCAGGAACCTCCAAATACGGGTAATTACATTAATGATGTACGCTCGTTATTCCCATAAAAATTTTTGGTTGAGATCTTAAGAATGAATGACTATTCTTATTCATATAATAGAATCTCATCACCTCATTATAATTTCTCAATGTAGGATAATTTTAATTAAATTTATAATCTTATGAGTTGTTGACTCATTTTTTTTTGATTAATATCTAAACACGATTGATTTCTCTTATTTATGATATAGAATTTCATCAACTCGTCATAATTTTTCGATGTGAGATCATTCTAGTTAAGTTTATAATCCTAAGAACTCTTTTTACCACTCAAAAGATTTTTGGTTAATATCTAAATACGAATGGTTACTTTTATTTAAATAATAGAATTTTATCACCTTATTATTATACTCTCAATTTTTTTTTGGTTAATATCTAAAAACGAATGATTTCTTTTATTTATGATAAAAAAATTCATCACCTCGACATAATTTTTTGATGTGAAATAAAATTCTATTAAGTTTATAGCCTCAAAAACTTAAAGACGAATGATTACTCCTAATTACTCCATATATAGAATTCCATCAACGTATTATATACTTTTTTGATGCGGAATATTTTTACTTAAATTTATAGTCTTAAGAGCTATTATAAGATTCAAAATATTTTTGGTTAATATTTAAAAACGAATGTTTTTCTTATTTATGATATAAAATTTCATAAACCAATCATATCGCTCGAAAAAAACATCAAATATTTGATCTTTGTTAAGACTCAAAAGATTGGTGATCGATATCTAAGAATAAATGATTGCTCTTATTTATAATATAAAATTTCATCAATTCATAATAGTTTTTCGATGTGGGATAATTTTTACTCAAATTTATAATCTTTGGAGCTTTTTTTAAGACTCAAAAGATTTTTCGTTGATAACTAACCATGAATGAGTGCTCTTAAGTTTTTTTTAAGACTCAAAAGATGGTTGATTGATATCTAAGAACGAATGATTGTTTTTATTTATTTATATAGAATTTCATCCCCTCATCATAATTTTTCAATGTGGGATAATTTTTACTTAAGTTTGTAATCATAGAAACTTTTTTAAGATTCAAAAGATTGTTGGTTAATATATAAGAACGAATTATTGCTCTTATTTATATAGAATTTATCACCTCATCATAATACTCGTGTAGGATTATTTTTTCCGTACACAAATTTCTATATATTCTTTATCTAAATTAAAAAATATATTAAAACTATAATAATTATTTTAAAAATTCAAATTTTAATTATATACTGTATTTTTTTAGGGTGAATAAATAAATATTAAAACAATCATCAAACGAAATTGACTAAGCGTTTCACGCTGTCGTTGTCCAACTTTTGTTGGTGATAATCGTTGATTCAAAAATTCTTTTCGGATTCGAAGATTTTTGGTTAATATCTCAACTCGAATGATTTCTTTTATTTATGATGTAAAATTCCACCACCTCATCATAATTTTTCGATGCAGGATAAATCTACTTAAGTTTATAACCTAAAGAACGCTTTTTAGAACTAATTTTTTTTGATTGATATCTAAATATAAATGATTACTTTTATTTTATATAATAGAATTTCATCAATTTATTACAGAGTATTATAATTTTTCGATGTGGGATAATTTTACTTAAATTTGTAGTCTTAATAACTCTTTTTAGGACTCAATTTTTTTGGTTAATACCTAAAGATGAATTATTACTTTTATTTATATAATAAAATTTCATCACCTAATTATAGTTTATAGATGCGAGATAATTTTAGTCTCACTTCTGTTTTTGACATTATTCACAAATAAAGAAAATCTTCAATATTCTTGACAGTCTATAAGAGGAAATATAGTCACGTAAGATCTTGTGTGTTTAGTCGTTATGAGTATATATATATTATAAATATCAAACTTTTATATTTTTTGCTAATGTGAAAAAGCAGATGAGAGCCTTGGATATGAATAGAGGGAATATGTAATAGTTTCACCGTTTACATTATTTATTAAGTGTGGGAGAAAAACACATTAAAACTTACTCTGACATTTTTTCGAGCAAAAAATACAATACTTATGAGACTCATTTTTTTTAAAAAAAAATTACCTAATGACTAATGATGCCTCTTATTTATTATAATCACGTCTCGTTATTATAATTTTTCAATGTGAGATAATTTGTACCGTTTTATATATATGTAAACAACAAAATTATCGTAATTTTATATTTTTGGAGTTTCTAATATTCACACGTAAATTGTTTGGGGGTGTAATTATGCGTCGTCGTCAAATAGTCCACAAATCTGATAATTGAGAAAAATCAGCCATGATATTGTCGTAGCAGTAGTATTCCTCTTCAATGTTGATTGGACTTGTAACACAAGAGTTATTCTCCGAAATCGGATTCAATGCTACAATGTCATTTGTCGCTCTCGCCATATCGTCCACACTCGAAAGATGATCCCATGACGTGGGGAACAGTGAAGGGTTAACTTGGTTCGATCCATCGAAGTTCAAAACAATTGAGTTCGGGTGTTCTTCTGGAGAATCGATAATATATGGAGATGTCTCGAGGATGTCGTTGTTCATCTTGTTCTTGTTACAAGTGTGACTTCCATGGTACATGAGTTTGTATTTGGTGGGATTATTTGAAAGTTGTTGAATTTGTTTGGTTGCTTGGCAATTTTGCTCATACTTGTGTGTGCATCTGTAGTAATGCCTGTATCCAATATTAACAATTTTAGATTAATAATTAATACAAATTCAACATTAATACCAACTTTACTTAGTCTCCCTAGAAATGAAATACTGTCACTTTGTTATAACAGGTCAAATACTACCCATTGAGTATAGAAAGGACAAAAGATTAGTTCTATAGTGTTTTGTGTTTTTGCTATGCAAATAAGCAGTATTTAGTCCGTTATAATATATTGACACACCGATAACTCGGTCGCAAATTAAAATTTTTGATTTACTGAAATGTAAATATATGCAATGATTAAATTAAAATAATTACTCGTAGCTCTTATTATTACCTAGGGTAATGGTAATTAAGAATAATTTTTTGTCCATATTTCCTCCAACTAAAGCCATCGTAAGTCAACTGTGTGACCTCCTCTTCTCTTGATTTGGCACTAACCTTCCTGTTAAGTTGAAGCATCATTAATTAATACTCACATTCAATCAAGTTTGACAGTCAGATTATTAAGCTCATTATAATGAATACTAGTTGTAAAATAAACAAAGTGGATGGGTTTAATGAATTACCTCTTTTTGTCGCATTCTCTTCTATCATCAACAACAGAGTTATTGCAAGTAGAATTAACATTAATGGGAGAAATAACTTCATGATGATGAGCTGATGAACGATCGAGTAGTTTTCGCTTCTTGACCGAACCAACATAGATGCTGCTGCTGTTACTACAACTTCTGAGCATGGACATGGTGTTATGATATGTGTCCAATGCCACCATAGAGTGGTGATTCAAAGCTTTTATATAATCATGCTTATCGTCGTCATTGTCATCTTCATTCTTATTTTCACAAGTATCATCCTCAACCTTCATTATTATTCTTGGATGGTGTTGAAGAATGAGGCTTCTTACAATATGAACTGAATTTTGACCTCTTTCTAACTCTTCAATCAGTTTTTTCATCACATCCATATCTAC
This sequence comes from Agrostemma githago, assembly GCA_958450325.1. NCBI lineage: Eukaryota > Viridiplantae > Streptophyta > Magnoliopsida > Caryophyllales > Caryophyllaceae > Agrostemma > Agrostemma githago. The sequence goes on along the minus strand of OY288247.1, from coordinate 17,111,630 downwards.
TACTTGCTCTTTCTGTTTCTGTTTTTGTTTTTGTTGAGTGGGTGGTGGTTGTTTTTGGTATATGCCTTGCATAATTGTGCTCTTTGACTTTATAGGTTAAATATCTCTAAATGGGTTGTCCTAAGTTGTTGAAAGATAAATCTAGTGAAGTGTGGTGGTTTACAGTTTGGGGCCAAGGTTATATATATATATATATATATATATATATATATATATATGGTGGGTGACCATATAGAGACAAAAGGCTAAATTTTTAAGCAGGCACATGCTAGGAAAGGTTTGAGGAATCTTGGAAGAAACCCACTCTATCTATCTAAATTCTAAATATAACTAGCAATAGTACTATGGACTACATCATCTATAAGATTATGGTAGTGGACATGGTAGTGGGCCTAACAAGCGGGTCAACCGAGTACTACTTATCGCATAACCTTCAAATTTGGTCTAAACAATGCTAATGAGTCGATAAGAGAAATTTAGGTCTTGACAATGAGTAATAACGCTAGCAAGGATAAGAAATCTATCTTAAGAAATATACATCTACACCGAGCCTTGCTATTTTCCCCCTCTTGGCATCATCAAAAAGGTGAAAATGAACAAGTTAACACAAGCATATATCCCCATCCGTAGTCACAAGTCAAGAAAAGAAATCAGAAGTTTACAAAAGATCAAGTAACATCCCGCACATATTATATAAGAGATGTAAATTATGAAGTACGAGTTAGTGCAAAACGAGCGAAAATGAGAAAAGGAGAGTTAATTACAACCTAATCGAATATGAATTCAATAAGAAGGTTGTCAAAATAAGGCACCGTGAATAAAAGAGGGTTGTGTTTATTAGGGCAAGGCTGGTGGAAGCTAAGAGGGAGTCCACGAACATGAGAATCCAGTTGAACACAAATGAGATGGGTATCATGATCACTGGTCCGCTTTAGTACTAGAGCGCACAAAGCACGATCCGCTTTAGTACTAGAGCTTGTGAGGGTTCGTCCCTTTGCATAGATGTCGAGTTATCAAGTATCGTGTATCGAATGACTCTCATTGCCAATGGTTTCGGGCATCCGAAAACCGAAGGTTCTGAGTAAGGGGTAGGTTTGCTTTTTCGTTGCATTCGGGACATCATTTCAGAGTTTTTAGCTATTTCTGCTTATTTCCATTGTATGGTTATTATGTTTATACCCCGAAATCTTAATACTAATGCGCATGAGATGGCTTCGAGAGCTCTGCGCAAGGTATAAGGTAGGTTTGCTTTTTCGTTGGCAAAAAAAATATTTTAACAACTTTGCAAAAAAAGAAACATTAAAAAAACTAAAAAAAGGGAGAGTATAAGAAGGAAGGCGGCGGGTTGCAATTGGAGAGATTAATTTCAACGTGTTGAAATAGGAAAGAGGAGAGCCAACGCGGCTAAGCAGTCAGCCAATCACGTAAGGAGGGTGATGATGAGCAGACGTTTTTACTATGACGTTACAACCCCTATATCACCTCATACATTTTTCTTATCATTACAAATGTAAACTAGATTTCATCCACTCTCCCACTACCATTAAATTAGTAGTATCCATGGCCCACCACTGATCATTACTCTTAATAATATCGTAATCATAGTATGTTTTTGAAGCAACTCTGGTTTGTATATCCATCATAGGTTTAGGATAGGTTAAATATTATCCATGTGATAGATAAGATAAAATATGGGTAAATTTTTTGTTTTTGTCTCATCTATTTATAAGGGTAGTATTTGAACCGTCGCACACTCACGACGGATATGGCTGTCACAAGTAAGAATTGGTGAAGTTTTTATTGTGATCGATATATCTGTTATAAATTTAGAACGAATCAAGTAGTTCGTATTAGATGTTGTAACAGAAAATCAAATAACAATAAATAGGAAATAGTAGTACCTTCGTCCATTAAAATTGTCTTGTTTTATTAAAATACTCATCACATATAATAGATAAATGAGATAATCTTTTAGACGATGGAGGAAGTAAATAATTTGTAATTTGTACATATAAATTTTCATTTGATTAGTCACAAATTTTTGTGATAAGGTAACAACCAAAATTGTGTTTATTTGTAATACTCTGGAGTACTCCGTATAATGATATCGCAATCCAGCTATCTAAAATTAAATGATGAGGATTAGCTACATCATTACCGACAATAACCTCTTGGTTGGACTAGTCGCCTACATACTCATTAAATCTAAACAAGTTCTGAAGCAAGTTCATCATACGCGTATTAGTAGACTGATCTTACTATACGTAATTTGCATACATTAATTATACAGTAATAAATACCTAAATTGATAATATTAATTACTCTGAATTGTTGAATTGAATGAACTTAATTATAGAAAACCAACAATCCATAATTTATCATTATCTATTACGGTATATCAACATATATACTCTCCGAGTTTCTATCATTGTCACGTATTCCTTTTTGGACTGATCTTTTACCACTTCATTTTAGGTAATAAATGTGTGTTCACATTTACCCACCCACTTTTCTCTCTTCCTTTTTTTTGAACCACTCATTTTTTCCTTACTTATTTTTCACCCAAAAATAATTGGGAATGGAACGGGGAGTATATTATCGTATATACGATATATTATTATGTTTAGGAAACACAATATTCTCTCATATATCTTATTGTGAATAAGATTGATTAGAAACAATATTTTAGTGTCCTACTTAGATATAACATCTTTAAGATATACCTCTGTACTCTATTATCTACTACCTCCCTCTCAATCATTTGTTCTCAAATTTATATTATTAGCCTTCATCTCGGCCATTAGTTGTCAAATCAATATAAATAATTAAAAGAAACTTTTTTTAGGGAATCCAACTTTTTTAAAATACTAAGAATTTAAACATTATCTATATTAAAAGTGGATATGATAAATAATACGGATTACTTCTATTTGTTTTAGTACTGCCTCCATTCTAACTCACTCTTCACATTTCTTTTTTTTGACACTATTCACACTTGAGGAGAATATTCAATATTCTCGACAATCTATAAATGATAATATAGTCATATGAGATTTTGTTTGATTCGTCTTTATGAGTACATTAAAAATATCAAATTTTTATAATTTTTGTTAATGTAAAATGAAAGATATCGCTAGTGTAAAACGTGTCTCGACAAAGTGGATTTGAATGGAGGGAGTATTAGATAATCTAAGTATTACAAAAAAAATAATCTAACACCCTAAGACTCAAACAATTATCATTATATAAATCATCAATTATCACCTCAGAAAACAACAAAGTTTTAGTAGATACCACGTGGAACGCATATTCAGTTCGGTTTCATAACTTTTTAATATTAATACGAAGTATTTATTACTTATTCACCATCTAAATAATATAATATTAGAAGCTCTAAAACTATAAAATTAAATTTTGAATATTAAAAATAATTATTAATAAAATAAAATTATTATCCTAAGTAGATACGTATATTCAGTTTGAAATATATTTCATTAAAATAAAATTATCCTATATATAAGTAGATACTCCCTCCGGACACAATTTATCGCCCCGCTTTCCTTATTTGGAAGGTTTTTATTTTTTGCCTCACTTCTCCACTTTCCTTTTATATCATATCCAAATTACCATATTACCCTTCTTTCTATCATTTATTACAGGATTAGTCATTCAATTAACCTTCCATCTTATACTTAACCTACTTAGGTCCACCATTAATTTGTTTACATTTTATATTGGTCTTCTTATTTTAAGTGCAAAAGGCTATGGGGTGAAAAATTATGTCCGGAGGGAATATATTTTATTAAGATAAAATTATGGTAATAGAATTAGATTTACATTTTTGATAAATAAAATAAGTGTGAGAGATTACAATTTTATGTAAAAAGCATTAAATTTCGTTTAACAAAAAAATTATCGTTCCTATGAATTTTAGTACGGAATATTAGATAAAATTACAAAGTAAATAAGTTTTTCGACTTTTTTACCATTTATTTAGGGACGACTTTTTTACCTTTTATAATATCGTTCCTACGTTTGAAGACACTTGAGTCGTAGATGAAGATTTACAGGTGTTGACCTACGAAAAAACGGGTTGGATGGGTCGGGTTTACGAGTCAAGTCAAGTCATTCAACTCGAGAGTACAACTTTAGTCTCACGATATATTAACAAGCAATTTATTAAGAGCGCTGGATAATTTAAGTTAAAATTAGACACAAAACCATATTCAAAGAAAATGATTAATATTAATATATAAAAATTAAAATTTAACTACATTGAATCAGTCAATCATCAATATAACTAAACGATACATTTTTCGAGCGACGTTGATAGTCTCCAGCCAATAGTTTTAGAATTCTAAATAAAAACTTAAATTATTTATCATATTCAAGTGTTTAAAAAGTTTGAACACTACAAATTTGATTAAACTATTTTAACTAATTCAATAATTTAATGAACTTAAAACACTTAGATAGAATAATTGATTAAATAATTAAAAACAAAATGCGTATAATTAAAGTTTTTTCGAGTGACATGTAGTCTCAAACTTTTTTAAACTACATAATTTATTTAAATAACTTTATACATGGTGGGTCAGAATACCAGGCGAGTTATATGGGTCACGAGACGAGTTATGGTAGAATACAAATGAAAAATAGTTTCAAATGCCGAATTTTTTTACCCTTTTTTAAGTAAAAAAATAATATTTTTGATATTAACTTTTTATTTATTTTAATAATATTATTTTATAGACCATGATTATAATGTTTATATTTCAATGAACTTTTAAAACTATTTCAATAATTATTTTATTATCAAAAGATAAAAAGGTTGTATTAAATTGAATATTAGTCTATATTTGTAATTTAAAATATCGAGTCACGGATAAAGATTTAGAGGTATTGAATCTTGACCTACCAATAAACAGGTTGAACGGGTCAGATTTACAAGTCAGGTCAAGTTTTGTGAAGTCTAATAGTAGTAACGTTACTATTTAACACGATAATACAACTTTAGTATCCCAGCAAGTGTATTAAATTGAATATTAGTTTATATTTTTAATTTAAAATATCAACTCACGGATCAAGATTTGGAGGTCTAGAATCTTGGCCTACCAATAAACGGGTTGGGCGGGTCGGGTTTACAAGTCAGGTCAAGTTTTATCAAGTCTAATAGTAACGTTACTATTTAACACGATTATACAATTTTAGTTTCCAGCAAGTCTTACTTATGACGGGCAAATCCGTCACAAGTTTGCGACGCGACAATCACTATCCATGTGGTAGATAAGACAAAATGGGTAGCCATTTCCTAGCCATTTTGCTTCTATTTTATCTATCCCACATAGGTAGTATTTGACCCGTCGCAACCTACGAGAGTAATGTACTTCCTCGTTCCATCAATGTTCTACCTATTTGATTATTTTATACCAGCTAAATGAATATATAAAATGGGTAGACATCTATGGAAGGAGAAAGTGCTCAAATTACTCTCTATGTGAAGTAAGAATTTGTGTTAGCTTAGTCTACCTATGTACAACTGTACAAGAGAATAATGTGCTAAAATTGCTAGATGATTTAAGTTAAGATTAGTTACAAAGTTATATTAAAATAAAAGAACAATATATAAAAATTAATTATATCGAATAATTAGAATTTTAGCAAAATCTAGGCATATGAATATACGGGTTGAATAAATTGGTCCAGATCATGGTCCAAAATTAATAGGTCATTTAGGACGTGTTTGGAAAGATTGATTTGGAAGGAAAGAGAGGGGAGGAAAAGTGAGTGAAGCAACACTACTACAAATGAGCACTGGGGCCACGACTGAATTCATGGCAAAAGTGCTACATTTTCGTGGCTAAAGTATTTTGCCCCGGAAAGACCATCCGTGTCGCAAGTGCGCGTGGCAAACAAATAGCCACGGAAAAAAAAGCGTGACAAGTATTGATTTTATTGCCACGGAGTCTCCCGTGGCTAGAATTAATTTTTTGCCACGGATTATCCCGTGCCTAATTATGTTTGTGGCGAAACATTTATTCCGGTGACAAAATATATAATAAATTAAATAAATTAATAGCCGTAAGAATTCTCTACCCCTATAGTAGTCATCACATATGGAACGGTTACTAGCTTTATAGCTGAGTCATTTCAATATTATTTAATTTCACCATACGCATACGCATCGAAGAGGCTTCCCAGGAAGTCACCCATCTTAACACTATTCTTACTCAAGCACGCTTAACTGTGGAGTTCTTATGGCCAGCTACCAGAAATGAAATTGAACTTTATTGACATAATCATTGGTTTGAATTCTTTTAAAGCGATTTTTTTTTTCACAAATTACATTTACTTTTGAGTAATTAATTTTTGGGTTATTTAACAAGAATAATCCCAACTTTGGGTGGTATTCCATAAATAAAATAAACTTTAATTATTTGGAAATAAACTCATGTATGAGACGCATCAAACACGAATGAAATTGACTCATTAATGACCTGATGTAGCAAGTTTATGACTCATTAATTGACTCTTTTAAAGTCATTAATTAACGCAACTACATCTTCTTCGACTGTCGTCTTCACTAGTTAAATAAGTCGCTAATTAAAATTTTAAATCCGTTAAAAAATAAAAATCATGTCGGGATCATGTCACACCGAGTCAACGTCAAAAAGGAGTCGATCACGTGATTCACGTCAAGGTAGCGTAGAACCCTCCGGTTCACAAATACCACAATCGGAGGCACACGGTCAACCCGGTCAATATACGACCCCACCATTTAACCCCAACCAAAACCAATGGTTCGGTTTCACGTCATACAACATTCACGGAATGCAGTTCAACACCTCGAACCCTTACGGTTTTGATCAAACGGCCAAGGGTCCCAACAACCTTTTAACACCCCGACCCCTTACGGTTTCGATCATACCGACAAGGGTCGTCTCAACAACCTTTTAGCACTCCGACCAACCTAGTTAATCATGATAACACAACAACGTCGGGCAGACCACCAGTACCACCTTTCACACAACAACCGTATACACAATTTACATCGCCACCGTTAACGGGTGAATACACGTCTACATCCGACACATCTACACATACCACGCCAAAAGTTCCACAACCCGTAGGAGTCCAACAAACAACTGTAGAACCCAATAATGAGATAATATGGATGACGGAAGAAGAAATGACTAAATTGAATTCAAAGGCGACGACAAGTAGTGTATAGCAATCCTTTACTAAAAGTAAAGATAAAAAATAGGCTCTTTGTCATGTATGTAAGAAGTTTTAAGTGAGTTAAGTGCATCCAGTATCGGTCACCTTGAACGACATGCTAAAAAATGTGTCCCCAAAGACGACAGTCAATCATCTTTTGACCAATTTGTGACCCGACCCACTCAACAAGACCATACCTATGATTATAATGCATGTGCCGACGAATTATCTAGACTGATAATTCAAACGGAAAAACATTTTGCTCTAGCTGAACACCCAACGTTTAACAGATACGTTAAAAACAACCAACCGGCTCATAAAGAAACGAGTCGTCGTAGTATAAAAACTAAAGCAATGAAACAATATATGGAATGTAAAATGGAGCTTATTTCTCAGTTAAGAAACACGACATCTAGAATTCATTAACGGGCTGATGGATGAGATTCCGATTACAATTTTTCATATACTCCCTCTGATTTCGAAAGATCTTCCCCTTTACTTTTGAGGAAGAAAATAAGGAGGAAATATTATATTATTAAAAGTATTATGGTGTATTGAAAAAAGTAGGAGAGAGAAATATTATACTCCCTCCGTTTCATTGAAAGCTTCCACTTTTCCTTTTTTGTAAATTTCTTTGATAGCTTCCACTTTCTTTTTTGGTATAACTTTTTCCCTCTTACCTAGGTGGCCCACCTACTTTACACTCTCTCTACTTTTGAATATTTTATTATTATCCTTAAAAAATGTGCCTCTTTTTAGGTAGAATCTTTCAATGAAACGGAGGGAGTATTAATTAAATGAGAAAAAATGGATTGAAAAAGTATGAGAGAGAATTATTATATTAATTAAATGAGAAAATGTGGTGTAATATAAGGAAAATAGTGAGGGTAAAAGAGTAAAGTTGCAAAAAAAATAAATGACCCAAAATAGAAATAGGGAAGAAGATTTGTTTCAGCCCGATTAGGAAACAGGGAAGATCATTTGAAATCGGAGGGAGTATATGCTTAACAGCTCACTGGCTAGATGATGATTGAATTATAAAAAAAAGAATTATAGAGTTTGGTAGATTAGAATGTCCGCATATCGCTAATAATATATTAAACATTATTATGAAAGGGATAAACGAATATGAAATTAGATCTAAAATTTTAACGGTTACTTTCGATAATGCTACGTTCCCCACGCTTGAACCTTTACTCGTCCTCGAGGAAAACTCGAAGAACACAATAAACAACCATCACTAGTCCAAAATACGCGTGGGAAAACATTACACTCATGACCCTCGCTCGCCTTCCTTCGAACTCCCTCATGTAACAACATATGTCACCGACAAAATATCACCAATTCTCAAATTATCATCACGACAACGGACATGATAAGTGAAACAACAATAAATTTCTAACGCCCCTTATCACTCCAATCCTAGCACAAATTCACATGGCTTTAAAAAAAAATCAAAAATATATATCAAGAATATCTCAACCAATCCAACACAAAGCCATGTGAATTACCTAATCGCCAAATCAAAACAATTACACCCAATCGCATGAACAAGGTGCAATCACTTCACTCCACATCGCGATTCTTCTCACCCTAGCCAACTAATCTTACCCTTTCGACCTTCTTTCTCACCCTTGTTATGACACCACACTAAGAATGGATAAAGTAAATGTGAGTTTTTTCCTAATTCCCTCATTTTGCCTGGAGCGTCCGTCCTTGCGGATTTTCACTCTAGCTTTTTTTTTTTTTTCAACTCACACTACTCTCATGGCACGCAACTCGATTTTTCTTTTTACCCGGAGCGCCTTTTTGGGTTTTCACTCCGTCCTCGGCCACTTTCCCATTCTTGCCTAGGCGCCCTTTCGGGTTTTCACCTAGCCGGATTTATTTCTTTTTATTCTTTTGTTTTTTTTTCATTCAATCTTTTTTCTTGATTTTTTTTTCTTCATTACAACATAAAAGATGATTACAGCGACGAGAAATATAAATCCCTCCCCACGCTGATTCCGAGCATTGTCATCAATGTGAGATAAATAACATAGATAAAACCAATAAACGGGGAGAAGGACCTTGAATATCAATAAACAACTTGTCGTAATCACCGTAACAATGACATTCATCCAACCACATCTCGATCACACATTTGAGCATCGAATGCCCACTCTTATACAACAAAACTATGGCAACGTAACTAACTCCGAATCAAATCAAATCAAATCAACCACCACAACCACTCATCAAAAATACCAATGGAATAAACCCGACAAAACTCGACACTAACGATAACTCATCATCACTCCGTACTAACAACGAGACAGCGCTACCAATATCCATGGTCAACCAAACCGGCAACAACACACCAAACTCGGCCGCAAATCCTCAACAATAACGAAACCAACTTATTCAGATAACAGAAAATCGACCATCAACCTGCCCAAACTGAAGTATAAACCAAATTCCAACCACAAGAAAGACATGAAGCCAAAGATTTATACCTAGTTGAAGACAGAACAACCCTGAATTGCAGCCAATTGTGAAAGGATCACCTGACTCTGACTATTCCTGATACTCATAATACTCATAACACTCACCTGACAACCGCTCAAAATAGCTTCGTAAGCCGTGAGTTAATCGAATCGACGCACCCCACGCACACGCACATAACCCAATGAACACTCAAACTTAGACACATAAAGACTGGTGACAGACATCGAGCACCGGCGACGTGAACTGAAACAGGCGAGCGGCGAGTGCAGTCCGGACCGACGAACACGGATGACGATACTGACGACGGGGACCTGACTGGCAGACACAGACTGACCCGGAAGATTGCGCGATGAAAAACGTAACCCAGGTATGAATTGAGAGATTGAGGAAGGTAGAGTAATGGAGTTGACGATTTGATTTGAGGATGGAGGGTGAAAAGGGAATTAATGAGGGGATGAAGATGGTGATTGTAGAATAAAAACATTCATAAAACTAATAAAAATCTAGAATAAAAATAAGAACTTTCAAACTCACAATTGATAATTAAACGCTTCAATGTCTTGAACCGAGAAGAAATTAGTTACACATAGAACTAGGGTTCATCTCCCTAGTGTCACGTTCAACACTAATAAAAATATGAATGATCATAATATTCATAAAACTACTAATAATTTATACTAATAGTAGTCTGATACGGGTAATAATTAAGGTAAGTCTAAACTTACCAAACTCTAGTAATAAAATAAGATAAAATAAAATAATAATAAAAATAATAATATACTAATTAATAAGCTGATACGGAATCTAAGGCAACTTCAATTTCGTCTTCAATTCCCGAGCTGCGTAAAACTGTCGGTTCTCCGACTTCGGTTGGGCTTTTCGCTTCCATGCTTTACTTAGGCAACCCGATGATCAATTAAATCACATAATTATTCTCAATTACAATTAATATCGTAAGATGAGGATTCTAATCAATTAAGCCCAAAATCATTATTACGTCACCAAATATACGTCTAACTTGATGCTCTTAATACGTAATAATCTTGGCCTATCATACGTCTATGACTACTTTCGTCATAAAATTAAATTTGGGAGCAAATTTTGAACTTTTAATAGATTTTGGGAGTTATTTTTAACAAAATTTTCAAAAGGGAGTAAATTTTAAAATTGGTATTTTAAAAGGGAAGAATTTTTAATTTACCAATCCTAGCTTAATTTACTCACTCATACGCATCCCAGAAATCTTTCCAGAAGGTGACTCATCCTAAGATTACTCCCACTCATGCACGCTTAATTGTGAAGTTCTTTTGTATGGCCGACCATAAAAGAAAGGGCACTTTGTTGATATGAGTAGTACTTTAAGCACTAGTTTTTTAAGCTCATAAATAAGACATTTTCAATCAATGTGGGGTGTTTAACATTAATTTTCTTAAACATTCTATCTGTAACTTTAAGTTTCTTATACAATGTTATTCCGATTTGTACTTGCAACCGATAGATGTTACCGATCTATATTGATTATTTAATCAATATTATATTATTTTTTTTCCTCCTAGAAGTCCTAGTTACATTTATTTTCTCGTATTTAGTAAATAAATATTAATGATTCTTACCAATCCGGTCGAAAAAACGCAAACTCGCAATCGTATTTATCGCAAACACGTAAACCGAAAAAAAAGGCGGGCCAGGCAAGAACCAGGCCTACAATTGGCATGACCACGGCACGACCCGTCCCGGGCCTGGGACCGTTCCAGGGAGGAGGGGGGGTCAGGTCGTGCTTGCTGGGCAAAAGGCACGAGCGGGCCGGCACGAAGCATGGCCCGGCCCGGCCGGACTGCTTGCTCTAAGTGTTCCTTTTCTTGGTTCCAGTTTGATGGTAGGATTAATAGGGAGTTGAACTATTCCGGATTTGTCCACCCCAAAAACCTTGAGTAGGTCTAGAGTATACTTTTGTTGAGAAATGAATAATATACCAGAGTTGCTCCTTGTGACCTCTAATCCCATAAAATAGGAAAGTTCAATTCACCAAGATCTTTCATGTGGAAGATGGAGTTTAACTGCTCCTTAAGTAACTGAATTTCATGAGAGCCATCTCCACCAATGACCATGTCATCAACATAGATCAAAACAATAGTGGTTGTGCCATGTTGCTGTTTCACAAAGAGTGAATAATCTGCATGAGATTGTTTATACCCATAATTAACAATACTGCTGGATAATTTGGAAAATCATTGTCTAACTTGGTCCCTGTTTAAGGCCATATAAAGCCTTTAGTAGTTTGCAAACCTTCCCTTCAAGAGTATGAGACTCCCCCTTACTACCAGGGTTCAGATTTTCATCACAATATCCCTGAGGTAGCTTCATATAGACAATATCAAGAGTGTGCATACGCCTTCTTTGACCTGCCTTGAGTATCCCTTAAGTACCCTTAAGTATCTTCCTCTATACATGCTCAATTGAAAAAAAAAAAGATGCTGACAATGGTTCTATCACAATAAAGAAAAGAATAAATGAAGATGATCCAAATGTGTTATATGGGAGTTGCATGTACCCTCTTAGAGATAAACATAAACTTCTAAGAAATGTTCTCTTAATAACACTCAATAACGTTAACATGAGATCTCTTACATTATGAACATATACAAAGTATTTTTGTTTTGTTTTAATGCCTTACGTCTTTTATTAACGTGTGTAGTGAAAAATAATCTCTTACAAATCATACACGGATAATTTTTTTCCATTCGTTTTGATATATGTGGAAAAACACTCTAACACGAGCTACTCATCACACCCTTAGTGAGGGAGTGAGCAATTATCTTGTTTAGAGATGGCGGGATATAGCGAATGAGGATCTACAATAATGAAAAGAAGGAATAAGAAGTAAAAAGTTGCGATAATAAATGTTGATGATTTTTTGGTACATCGATCTCTTCTACACCCGACTTGCCAATTGTCAGACCAAATGGATAAGAGTAATTAATTGGGAAAAAAACGTAGGTAGGTCAACTGAACGAGTAAAGTTACTCTCCATCAATTTTTTCTCTCCATTACTTTCCATTACTTTTGGAGGGTTTGAATTTGATTTCATAATGATCCACCGGTCATCGGTTTTGATGAGTTGAATATGATTAATGATTATATGTTGATAATATTAATAATAATATTAATATTAACTAACAGATATTAATTGTTATTAATAATAATATTAATATTAACTAAAAATAATAATATCAATTAATAATATTGATAATATATTACTCCTATTAAATAATAATTATATTAATATTAATATTTAATATTAATAGTACTTCGTATTATTTTTATAATATTAATATTATTACTATTTTTTTTGTAAGAATAATTATTACTAATGTTCCGGTAACGGAAACAATTTACCCGGCCTAGGATCCGGGTAGTGTAATTGAATTAATGATAAGCAACTGATCGTCTGACTCTCTTGATCTCCCTTTCCCCTCACTTCCTGAGTCGGACTTTCCCGGCGGAAACGGCCTGCTCCCTGCACAATGAACGCACAGGGCCTCGGAGGTTGTCCGAGGAAACCCTCTCCGATGCCTAAGTCAGTCCGTGAAATGCCTTTACGAACCTAGCTCGTGAGGAACTAGGTGGCGTTTTAGGAGTAAGAGTCTAGAGAGAGAAAATCCAACCTCTCTCATGTGGGAAATGGGGAGGTATTTATACCTTCCCACAAGAGAGAGAAGAGAGAGAGGAATGGTTGGATGGGAAAGTGACAAGTGGCGGCTTCTCATCCATCCATTCCCAATTACCTTAGGCAAAATGACGAGAGGGCCCCTGGGGGTCCTGACCCTGCCGGCCAGGGATTTTCCCAGGGCAGACAGTCTCCAAGCAGGGGGCTGCCATTCTCCGACAGGCTGGGTTGGCCCGCGCTCTCGGCGGCTGACGGCCAACCTTTAGCGTTTCATGCTTTGTTCCAGGTCCTTGCTGGGGGCTAGTCTTTCGACTCCCCGACAGGAACCGTCTCGGGGCCTGCATAGCAGGCAGTTGATTGACAGGCGGCCCACCCCAATCAATTGGCCCTTGTCAGTAGGAGGGAAGTGAGACTTCTCCTCTGCTGGCGACTCTTGCTTGGAGGGGGGTTGACTTCCATGTCTGTTGCAGCATTTAATGCTTCGCGCCTTCCCAATGGAACTTTGTACTGTTCCTGTCAGAAATGCAAAGAGGCGAGAGCACGTTTGTAATGATTGCCCTTTTCTTCTGGGCGGATTTTGGGGAACCGTGAAGAGTTCTTGATTGGTGGCTCTCCTCCCAGGGTGGTTGGAGCGTTCATTAATGCGGTGCTTTCCTTGGTATAAAATCTTTTGCTTCCTTGATCATTTGTGCTTCATTCCACCTTCAATCTTTCCATTTTCCTCATTTTAAACATGGCTTGGATCAAGAAAAGTGTAGTTCGCCGCGGAGTCAAACATGTTTCCTTCATCTTCAGAGGGTTTTGGAGGCTCAGATATGCGCGGACAGCTTATTTAGCTGTTCGCCGGAGTCGCTGTTCACGGCTTCCCCTTCGCCGGAGGGGTCGGAAGGCCTCTATTAGGATGGGCAAACGCCCTAGGAGGTCCTCTCTTCCTGCTGCGCCTATGTTTAGGCGTTGCTCCCAGGGAGGAGGCTGTTATGATAGGGGGTGTCATGAGTGTTTTCCATGGCTGCACCCTGAACAATTCGGCCCCAACTCTGACACCGATTCCTCCCTGGAGTCGGGTCCTTCTTCGCCTGTAAAGAAGACAGGCTGTCGCACTTGCGACGAGTCCCGAGCTGTCCCTTTTGGAAGGGACTGGGAAGACAGCAGCCATGACTCTGACGACAGCGAAGGTCTTGGCTGCCTGAGCGACAGGGACGAAGACGGGGCTTCAGATGACCCCTTTCAGGGTTCTCCAAGTTGGGACTGGGGTTCGGCTCTCGGGAGTCCAGGCAGTCCTGGAGATTATTCCCCAGATTTGGGCGACGACTAGGCCTGCGTGGCAGGGCCTTTGATTTCTGTCAGGCTGGAACTTTTCGAGCCTTATGTAATTTTCTTTCATGCCCGTCCCACGATGTATCTTTCCCTTGCGGGGTTTTCAATGAAATGAATATTTTGCGTATTTGAATTTTTAATATGAGTTTTTTTTTTTTTTTTTTTTTGAATGAGGTCGTTGATTGACCTTTCTCTCTGACGTTTCTGTTTACCGAGGCTCTTCTTGAAAAAGGTGAGCAATTGGTGTTCAGTGTGCGACACGTGGATGGTCTTCGAAGGTTTTGTCAGGGATTCCACCTTTCGAACTTCCTTGGGCTTTTATATAAACCCTTCTCCCCCTTCATTCTCTTCTTTTACTCTTCTTGATACCTTTACTTCCCATAACACTTCTTGAATTCCCTTCATTGACCGAGCGTTTCTTTCTTTGAGGAGCAAGGATCACTTCTTGTCGCCGTCTCTGACAACTTCACCGGCGTTTCTTAGGTTAGAACTTTTCGAATCTTTCGCTTCTTTTCTTCCCTTCTATAGCCTAAATGTCGCGAGCCCGCCCCCTTTCCTTTGATTCTTTGCTCGGAGGAACTAGCGGCGGCGACGGTGGACGTCGTGACGTTGCTTCTTCCTTCGGGGTTGGCCCCCGGGAGGAAGACGATCACAGGGGAGAGGGTGCTGAGTCACCCGACCCAGCTTCCTTCGATGTGATTGATTCTGATGACGAAGCCCTGGAGGTGGACCCTGCCAGGGTGGCCGGTCCTCTCATCCGCAGGGAGAGAGGAAGGACCTATTTTCTGGACAAAGAAAAATACGTGATTCCCTTACAGACCTATCCCGAGGCTAAGAATAGGGACCTGATCTTGGAATGTAACGCGGCTGAGGCCATCGAGCAGTTTTATAATTTTGGGGAGGGGTACACAGTGGTGATCCCTGGGGAAAAAGACACAGTATGCTGTCCCCCAGAAGGGTGTGTAGCCGTCTTCCATAAGGCCCTAGAATTCGGCCTGCGATTCCCGTTACATCCTTTCTTGGAGGAAACTTTCAGGAGGATGAACGTCACCATCGCTCAGTTAACTGCAACGGCCATTAGGGCATTAGTGGCCTATACTTGGACCTGCCTGTTCCATGGCGAGGGGCCTTACATCGACGCCCTTCGCTTCATGGTTTGCCTCCAAATGGTGTCTTCATCTGGGGGGGATGGCTCCCCCGGCTACTGGTCTCTGCTGAGACAGAAAAAATACGCCTTGGTCTGGCCGGCCATGAGCAGTCTCAAAGACTGGAAAAACAATTTCATATATGTCCATAGTGCGTCGGGGTGGAAAATTCCTAGACATTTTAGGAATCACGTCCATACTCGCATGGAGACGCGTGAGGAGTATCATCCTCGTGTTGGGGGGAAGGCTCTGGAAGTCAGGCTGAGCGAAAAGGAGAAGATTTTGATAAAAAAGTTTGAGATCGTGACGGATAAACATGGGAACTTTTGCCCTGTTTTCTGGCTCCCTCACGCGGAGCTCATCACGACTGACGAGTACCTGCTTCCCATGGGCCTGATTCGTGGCCTTGAAGGTAGTTCTAGGGTTTTCTTGTTGTCACGATTTTCCAGGGATTTTATTTCTCCCTGCTTTTTAAATGACCGCCTCTCCTTTCCTGCAGATTCCTACTCTTGGACCTGGACCAAGAAGCAGGTCAGAAGGTTAGGCTTGAGCGAGGAATTGCACGTTCTTTCAAAGCGTCCTTCTCTTCCACCAAATTTTAGAAAAGGAAGTAAGGCCCTGATGAAGCTTGTGAAAGACTTCGCCGCAGGTCGAAGATTGCCTCTCCCCCCCCGGCTGCCTTCGTCGAAGCCGGCGACTCCGACACCCAGTATTCATGAGGGGGAAGCGGAGGTCACTTCAGGGGCCACTCCTTCCCCTGGTCAAAAACAGGGTGCTTCTTCAGCTGGCCCTCGGATCTCACAGGGAACGCAGCCTGGAGATTCTGAAGGGACTGGGGAGAGTGTTCCCCTGGAGGCGAGGAGAAAGAGGGAGAGGGAGCCACCCAGTGCTGATGTGGTGGACCTGGAGGCGGATGTCTCTACCCCTGAGGCAAAACGCCCTGCACGTGAGCCCTCTAGCATTCCCTTCCCGGAGGAAAACGTGGAGTTCCACTACACAGCTGGTGATAGTGTGGATGTATCGGGCCTGCTTTCTGACTCTGGGGCTGTTTTGGCCGACCGCCTTACAAAGATGGTAACTTCCACCTCTCATCAAGTACTTCAATATATCCAACGTACCTCCAAGGTCATGTTGGCATCTGCGGAACTGGCGGCTCTCAGCCGCCTGAGTGATGAGGAGCTAACAGTTACCCCTGGGGCTCCTCCTCCCGACCGCCTGGCCATGATAGAGAGGGATGTCTCCTTGATAAGCTCCTTGAAAGACAAAATGACAAGGCAAGAGGGGGAGCTGGAAGAGGCCAAGAAGCAGGCTGATCGCTGGAGGCTGCAGGGGGAAATGGCTGTGAAGGAAGTTTCCAAGTTGGGGGCCGAACTGCAGGAGAGCCGGCAATCGTTGGACCGTGCTAACATATCTTTGGCTGAGATGGGGCATTTGAAGGGGAGAGTGACTGTCCTGGAGGAGCAGCTGTCGCAGGCGAAGTCGGCTTTTGACCAGGCCAAGGGGGAATGGGCGAAAGAGAAAGAGACCCTGGCTGCGGAGACTGAAGAAGCGGTGGGTGCCAGCTTCGTGAGCGGCGCCAATTCCTCT
Organism: Agrostemma githago; assembly: GCA_958450325.1. NCBI lineage: Eukaryota > Viridiplantae > Streptophyta > Magnoliopsida > Caryophyllales > Caryophyllaceae > Agrostemma > Agrostemma githago. The sequence goes on along the minus strand of OY288247.1, from coordinate 17,094,209 downwards.
CTGGAGTTGGTTATGGAGGTGATAGGGGAGATGTTCCCTACTTTTGACGAGGATGCTTTCCGAAGCCTTTATTCCGCCAAGGACGAAGCCCGGGTGACCAGGCAGCCTGAAGCAGACGCCAACCCTCGCCAGGATGCTGTGTGATGCCCCTTCTCTTTTATGAAAGCTTTTATTTTCTTGTGCTGAACCAGCGTTCATGGTTTTTCTGTAATATTTTGCTACTCGGTTTTTCTTCAACTTTGTAAAAACCTTTCCACCCTTCATGGGTTTTGTTTGTGGAATGTTTCTCTTTGCTTTCTATGGCATAACTGTTTTAAAATTTAGGGATCCTTTTCTCGTCTGTTTGATCGCGCCTGTTATAGCCTGTCCCTGGCTTTTGTTCAAAGTCCAGGGGGCCTGCCCCTCGCCTGCCTGGAGGTAAGCAGGGTGGCTCCTGTGTTTTTTATACAAGGTTGGGGGGCCTGCCCCCAGTTCTTGTTAGCTTGGCCTGTCCCTGGCTTTTCATTCAAAGTCCAGAGGGCCTGCCCCCTGCCTGCCCAGAGGCAAGCAGGGGTAGCTTGTGCGTTTTTTATACAAGGTTGGGAGGCCTGCCCCCAGTCCTTGTTATCCTGGCCTGTCCCTGGCTTTTCGTTCAAAGTCCAGAGGGCCTGCCCCCTGCCTGCCCAGAGGCAAGCAGGGGTAGCTTGTGCGTTTTTTATACAAGGTTGGGAGGCCCGCCCCCAGTCCTTGTTATCCTGGCCTGTCCCTGGCTTTTCGTTCAAAGTCCAGAGGGCCTGCCCCTTGCCTGCCCAGAGGCAAGCAGGGGTAGCTTGTGTTTTTTATACAAGGTTGGGAGGCCTGCCCCCAGTCCTTGTTATCCTGGCCTGTCCCTGGCTTTTCGTTCAAAGTCCAGAGGGCCTGCCCCCTGCCTGCCCAGAGGCTAGCAGGGGTAGCTTGTGCGTTTTTTATACAAGGTTGGGAGGCCTGCCCCCAGTCCTTGTTAGCTTGGCCCGTCCCTGGCTTTTCGTTCAAAGTCCAGAGGGCCTGCCCCCTGCCTGCCCAGAGGTAAGCAGGGTGGCTTCTGATTTGCGTTGGGGGGTTCGTTTTACCCAATTTTGGCAACAGGGGGGCCTCCCCCTATTGCCCCCTGCTCGTTTGTGTGTGAAAGACGCGAGTGTGAACAGGCAACGAGTATAAATCTGTATCTTCTTATTTCTCTTAAAATTCTTTGACATTGGGGTGGTCGGAGCCGTCGACATTTCTGATCGTCCTCCGCCTTTTCACTTTAGTAAAAGTAAAAACTGCCTATATTCTTGTTTAGACGTAATATTTCTTTAGTGTATCTTCATTCCAGTGAGCACTTAGCTCTTGTCCCTCCAGATTGGCTATTCTGTATGTGCCTGGACCCAAAACCTGAGTTATTTGGTATGGGCCCTCCCAATTGGCACTTAGCTTCCCATGCTCTCTTGACTTTCCAATCGCCTGTGTCTTTCTCAGAACCAACTCGCCCATCTGAAAGCTCCTCTGTCGGACTTTGCTGTTGAAAGCTTTCCTCATTCGCTGCTGGTAGGCAGCGATATTGGTACTGGCTTCCTCCCTTAGCTCATTTACCAGGTCTAGGGCCTCAACCATTGCAGCTTCATTCTCAGCCTGGTTGTACTGCAGGGAACGCAGAGAGGGAATCCTTGCTTCGATTGGCAATAGTGCCTCTGCGCCGTATACCAGACCGAATGGGGTTTGGCCTGTAGACTCTTTCTCGGTGGTTCGGATCGACCAGAGTATACTGGGGAGTTCATCAGCCCACCTACCTTTGCAGTCATCCACCATTTTCTTCAGGCCGTTCAGAATTTGTTTGTTGGCTGCTTCCGCCTGTCCATTGGTTTGAGGATGGCAGACAGCTGAGTAGGCGACTGAGATGTTGTGGCTTTCCAGCCAGATTCTTAGTGGGTCATTATCGAACTGCCTGCCGTGGTCAAATACCAGCATCTTTGGTACACCGAACCGGGTGATGACATTTCGCCAGATCACCTTCCGGACCGCCGGCTCAGTGATGTTGGGCACTGCTTCAGCCTCCACCCATTTGGTGAAGTAGTCTATGGCGACAATTAAGAATTTTCTGCCCCCTGTGGCCACTGTGAAGGGTCCTAGGATGTCCATCCCCCATTGAGCAAAGGGGATGGGAGATAGGATTGGCCTGAGCTCCTGGGCCGGGGCATGGATCGATGGGGCAAAGAGTTGGCATTTTCTGCATTTCTGGGTCAGGCTCTTGGCGTCTGCCAGCATGGTAGGCCAGTAGTAGCCTGCCCTGAGGGCCTTGTGGGCCAGCGACCTCCCGCCAATGTGATGTCCACAAATCCCTGAGTGGATATCATCCAATACCTCAGCGGCCTGATCCGCCCGTAGGCATTTAAGCAGGGGATAAGTAAAAGATTTTTTGTAGAGTTCTCCATTAATGAATATGAACCAGGCTGCTTTAGCCTGTACCTTCCTCTTTTGTAATGAGTCTGATGGTAAGATACCGTGCCTCTTGTACTGGACGAAAGGGGTCATCCAGCTTTCCAGCTCTTCTTCCACGGCATTAATCGTTTGACAGGGATTAGTAGACTTCTCGTGTAAAACGTCAACCCATACTGACCTCCGGATGTCCTGCAGACTGGAGCTTGCCAGTTTTGACAGGGCATCTGCTCTGTTGTTCTGGGATCGGGGAATTTGTTTGATCTCATATGATTTCAGGCTGGACAGCTCTCCCTTTACCATCTCCAGGTATGCGGCCATTGCTTGGTCTCTTGCTTCGTATTCTCCATTAATCTGGTTGGCGATGAGTTGGGAGTCTGTCGCCAAGACAATTCGTTCTGCCCCTGCGGCTTTAGCTAGCCTGACGCCGGCGAGTACTGCTTCGTACTCTGCTTCATTGTTTGATGCTGGGAAAACGAATCTGAGAGCATGCTCAAAGTCGGTCCCTTCTGGGCTGGTTAGTACGACGCCTGCACCTGCGCCATTGGCCGTCGAGGACCCGTCAGTATATACAGTCCATTCCTGGGCAGGGGCTTCCTCTTCCCCTGAATGGGAGCACTCAGCCAAAAAGTCTGCCAAAGCTTGGGCTTTGATGGCTGTTCTAGGCTGGTAGGATATACCTAGCCCACTCAGCTCAATTGCCCATTTCAACAATCTCCCCGATTTTTCAAATTTTTCCAACACCTTTTCCAGGGGTTGGTCGGTGAGGACTACGACTGGATGCGCGTCAAAGTAAGGTCTGAGCTTCCTGGCTGCAATTATGACCGCGTAGGCGGCTTTTTCAACCATTGGATAATTCTTCTCAGCTGCCCCCAGCGCATGACTCACAAAGTATATAGGTTGCTGGGTGCCTGCTTCTTCTCGTAGGATGACTGCGCTGACAGTTATATTGGTTACTGCAATGTAGAGGAAAAGTTTTTCTCCCGCTACTGGTCTTGCCAGGGTGGGTAGCCTCTTAAGATGGTCTTTCAGTTGCTCGAAAGCCTCTTTCTGCTCGCTCTCCCACTTGAACTGTTTGTTTCCTTTCAGTATCTTGAAAAAAGGAGTGGCTCTGTCTGCTGATCGGGCAACGAATCGTGCCAAGGCGGCCATTCGACCCGTCAGGCGCTGGATGTCTCTGATGGTCCTGGGCTCAGGGAGGTCTAGAACTGCCTGAAGTTTTTCAGGGTTGGCATCTATACCCCGAGAACTGACCAAGAACCCTAGGAATTTTCCGGAGCGGACTCCAAACGTGCACTTTTTCGGATTTAGTTTCATTTTGTAAGCGCGCAGAGAACTGAAGGTTTCCTGCAAGTCTGTCAGGTGTTCCCTGTCTTCCCTGCTTTTTACGATGGCATCGTCAACGTAAGCCTCGATGTTTCTACCTTTTTGTTTCTCAAACACTTTATCAACCAACCGCTGGTACGTAGCCCCTGCATTTTTGAGCCCGAAGAGCATCATCTTATACATGTAAGTGCCCGAACTAGTGATGAACGCACACTTCACCCTGTCCGGCTGCTACAAGTACACTTGGTGGTAGCCTGAAAAGGCGTCTAAGAAGCTTAGCATGGTGTAGCCACTGGTGGCGTCTACCAATTGATCGATCCGAGGGAGCGGATAGCAGTCTTTCGGGCAGGCCTTGTTCAGGTTTGTAAAGTCGACGCACATTCTCCATGCGCCTGACGACTTTTTGACCATAACAACATTTGCCAGCCATTCTGGGTAGTCGCAGACTTCAATAAAGTCTGCTTTCAAGAGTTTGTCAATTTCTTCCTTGATTGCTGTGTCTTTTTCTGCAGACATGTTTCGTTTCTTCTGTTTTACAGGGCGAGCATCCATGCTTACGTTCAGCTTGTGAACGATGCATGAGGGATCAACGCCGGGCATCTCGTCTGCCGAATAGGCAAATACGTCTTTGTTCTCCCTCAGTAGTTTGACCAGTTCGGCCTGGTAGGATTCCTCTAGGTCTGCTCCTACCAGGACCTGTCTTCCTGGTTCTAAGTCCACCAGCATGCTTTCGCCCCCTGGTTCCAGGCGGTCGGGCGTCGGGTGTTTGACTGGGACTTCGCCTTCCCTACAGGGGGAACTGTCAGCTTTTCTTTTTCCTTTTCTGTCCCTCTCGTGTTCTTGTAGGGCCACGGAGTAGCATTGTCTGGCTGACTCCTGGTCCCCACGTATCTTTCCTTCCAGCCCGAAGTCTGTGACATACGCGATGGTGAGAGCCCTGATGGAAATAGCCGTTTCGATTTCATCCAGCGTGGCCCTGCCAATCAGGGCGTTATAGGCAGATCTTGCGTCCACAACAACAAAGGTTGCCCTGACATTCCTGGCTGTGGAACCTTCCCCGAAGGTTACAGGCAAGTCGATGACGCCCATGGGCAGCACGCCTGCCCCACTGAATCCATACAGCGATCCGGGAGCAGGCCGCAGGTGCCTTTTTTCCAGGCCCATTTTTTCGAAAGCATCCTTGTACAAAAGATTTGTATATGCGCCTGTGTCTACCATACATCTTCGCACAATATGGTTGCTGATCTCTAGGGACAGCACCAGAGGATCACTGTGCGGATATATCACCCGTCCTGCATCATCAGGGGTGATACTTAATGTCACTCCCCTTGGACTCCCTTCCTTCTCAGCGTAGCAGATCTGGTTCCTCAGCTCGCGCATTTGCCTTTTTTGGCCTCTTCGACTGAGCTGGCCCTCAGTGCCCCCTGAAATTCCATGGATTACCATCCGGTTCTGCACTGACCCCTCGGGTTTCTCAAACACTTCCTTCTGAGACTTGTTTTTAGCTGCGTAGTTGGCCAACCATTCGTTTCTGATTAATTTCTCAATTTCGTCTTTCAGGTGACGGCACTCCTCGGTGGTATGGCCTATACAGTCGTGGAAAGTGCAGAATTTCTTTGGGTCGCCTTTTGGGCTGCGAGGTTTGTTTGGACGGTTCCATTTGGCAGTTTCTTTTTCCAGTTCGAAGATTTCCGCCCTGGATTTGTTCAGAGCGGTGTAACTATCGAATCTGGGCTGGTAGACTGGGCGTTCCTTCTTGGGAGTGTCTCCCTCTTCTTTTTGCTTACCTGGTTCACTTCTGCCCCTTCCACCCTGCGGTCCCCCTTGAGGCTTTGTTTGGCCTGCAGGGGTGTCCGTCAGGCCGTGGAACTCCTCCTGCAGAATGAACCCTTCAGCAATCTTTCTGGCCATGACCAAGGTTTCCGGCTGGGCCCTGATCATCTGGTTTTTCATTTCCCCTGGAAGTAGGGAGATTGTCAGGGCGTAGGCGGCGGTGGAATCGTCGATCTCCCTGACCTGCTGGTAGGATAGATCGAACCTTCTCATGTACTCTCTCACACTCTCACCCTTTTTCTGTGTCAGGGTCATGAGATCGAAACGGGTAAGGCGTCTTCTCTTATTTCCGGCATACTGTTCAAGGAAAATTTCAGCCAACTCTATGAAGAACCTGATTGACCCCTGGCGGAGGTCTCTGAACCACCCCTGCGCAAGTCCCACCAGGGTGGTAGGGAAGACTTTGCACCAGATGGCATCATCTACGTCATACATGCCCATGTGGCTCTCGAAGGCTGCCAGGTGGTCTTCAGGGTCTGTCGTCCCGTCAAACTTGATGGTGGGCATTTTGATTTTTGGAATGGGGTACTCTTGTACCTCAGGGTGCAACGGGGTTTTCGTGGGCCTGCCTACCAGTCGTGACCTGCTTTCCCCAGACTGGTTACCGTGAGATTCCCATTGTTTATGGGTCGGTTTCCTCGTACTGGGGGAGCGGTGCCTCGGTGGCGGTCTGCTAGCTGCCTCATCCTCTGTTCCCGAGGAGGCCTGCCTGGGCCTCTTCCTCTGGGAGTGGTAGAGGTTTTCACCCTGATGGTACCTGGACTCGAGCGGTTGTCCTCGGTTGAGTCTGGATTGCAGGCTTTGGGATAAGCCGGGGGCTGACTGTTCTTTGGCCGCAGGTGTTAGTCTGGAGAAAACTCCGCCTGGCCTTTCTCCTAAGCGTTTTGACACAGGCTCCCTGGGCCTCATGCGCTCCTGTAATCCTTGAGATAAGCCTCCCTGCCCTCCAGACGCTGATTCTGTTGTGTGAATAGAGAACGCCTGCTGGACAGGTGGTTCTGGATTGCCAGTGGTAATGCGCCTCTGCACATGCGTGTACATTTGGGCTGTTCTTCTCGCTTTTCTCTGAGCATTTCTGGCGGCGGTCCGCCTCGTGCCCCCGGCCTCGTCCCTGCTGACTGGGGACAGTTGCCTGGGAGCCGATGCGACCCTGCCCACCAAGTCCTCAGGTGTGAATTCCTGATCCAGCATCGCAGAGAAGAACGCGGCTGCCTGTGCCATCTGAGCTGGGGTCAGATTGAGAGCACGTCCTGGGCGTGCCCCCAGCTCGGGTGTCACAGCAGTGTTAGATCCACCGAGGGGATTGGTTCCCCCTACCCCCAGGATTGTGGCAGGAGGGACCCTCTCCGACAGCGGCATACCGTACAGGGGGGTCACCGGAGGGACCGTCGGACCCGCTCCTGCACTGGCATCAACGATTTCTGGCATGATTGTGTTTAATTTTGTGGTTATGAGTGGTTGATTTTAGTGGGTAACTCGTGAGCACAACCGTAAGCTCCCCACAGACGGCGCCAAATTGTTCCGGTAACGGAAACAATTTACCCGGCCTAGGATCCGGGTAGTGTAATTGAATTAATGATAAGCAACTGATCGTCTGACTCTCTTGATCTCCCTTTCCCCTCACTCCCTGAGTCGGACTTTCCCGGCGGAAACGGCCTGCTCCCTGCACAATGAACGCACAGGGCCTCGGAGGTTGTCCGAGGAAACCCTCTCCGATGCCTAAGTCAGTCCGTGAAATGCCTTTACGAACCTAGCTCGTGAGGAACTAGGTGGCGTTTTAGGAGTAAGAGTCTAGAGAGAGAAAATCCAACCTCTCTCATGTGGGAAATGGGGAGGTATTTATACCTTCCCACAAGAGAGAGAAGAGAGAGAGGAATGGTTGGATGGGAAAGTGACAAGTGGCGGCTTCTCATCCATCCATTCCCAATTACCTTAGGCAAAATGACGAGAGGGCCCCTGGGGGTCCTGACCCTGCCGGCCAGGGATTTTCCCAGGGCAGACAGTCTCCAAGCAGGGGGCTGCCATGCTCCGACAGGCTGGGTTGGCCCGCGCTCTTGGCGGCTGACGGCCAACCTTTAGCGTTTCATGCTTTGTTCCAGGTCCTTGCTGGGGGCTAGTCTTTCGACTCCCCGACAGGAACCGTCTCGGGGCCTGCATAGCAGGCAGTTGATTGACAGGCGGCCCACCCCAATCAACTAATATTACTCATATTAAGAATAATTATTTTTTAATACTAATTAATATTATTACAAATATTAATATAATTACTAATTTTTTTTTTTTTTTTTTTGCAAGAATTTATGACTCATTTTATTCATCCATAAAGGGAATATCAAGAGCCTAGCTTATAAAGAGTATCCACTAGTATGTCAACTACATACAATTAGATCCATCTCCTACCCAAATCCATATTGCAACTCTTGATAAAAACATCAAACTTTTTTTTTGTTGCAAGAGGGGTAGCTTACTTTTATTTATCCACTGTACGAGTATTGTAACTACTATACGAATTTTGGTCTCAAAAACCCTTTCATTCCTCTCCGACCAAATGTAGTACAAGTATACTGCTGCAGTTATACATGAACTATACCATTTCTGCTTCCAGTGTTTAACCATCTTCCTTGTTGTACACCACTGCACTTCAAGCAGCTGGGTACTCCTTCCTCTGATTTGCATCCACTGTTGAAGACCTTGCCAGACTTGAGCTGAAAAACCACACTCAAAGAACAAGTGGGCATGAGACTCACTCACCTGCTGACAAAGAGCACATCTATTGACCAATATGAGTCACCTTATCTGCATTACATATTATTATTATTATTATTATTATTATTATTATTATTATTATTATTATTATTATTATTATTATTATAAAAACCGAACTTTCATTAACACCAGAACAAATTACAAGAAATTAGAGGGAAGTCGAGATACTATCTGGGCCCCCACTCCCCTAGCGATCGCAAAACTAATTCTAGTGAAAATATGAATTGCGGCACGCGCTCCAACATCCTGAGATATAGCGAATTTACGAATCCGCTGGAGCAGAGAAATAACATCCGTGTCGAGCTCACCGAGAGAGGAGAAGGAGAAAGGAAGGAAACCATACCCAATGGCCGTGCAGCGTGCCTGATACTTGGCACACTTACGGCGAGCAGCATTAGCAACGGCCCGTCTAGGCTCAAAAGAAGTCAAGCCGGACTGGGTCAAAGGAGAGGACCCAGTCAGATCGACACAAACGTCACGTCCCTTGTCCCACGAATAGAGCAGAAGGTCGGCAGGTCGTAAGGGCTTGTTGTTATCGTCGCAGAGGTCAATCTCCATTTCCTTGCCTGCAGAGATCCCTGTCCGAAATCAAATATCCAACAGTGCGTCGCGGACAAGGTTATGACGATGTTTAATCCCCACAGTACCAGCGCACGAAACCGCGTGATCACCAAAAATATCCTCTTTGAGGGCCTTGGAGCAGGAAGAGCAAGTTCCGGAAAGCGGAAACAAAGGAACTCCCAGGCGGTAACTAAGCACATTGCGATATGTCCGACCGTTCATGGTTTGCCCAAGCCCGGTAATAGGGACAACCCTCAGCCACTCAGAAGAATGGTCCCCCTGATGAGATTTCCACAGAGTAACCTGTCGAGGGGTCAAGGAGAAAACAGATTCCGCTGCTGTAGCAACCCTCGTGAAATATATATCTGCCAATTTCTTCATAAGTTTTGGGGCAGCGATCTCAGAGGGGTTGCTCAAGAAGTCAGAACCGGTAGCCTCAACAAAACCACTCAAGGCAGACTCAAAGGCAAATCCAGGGGCGACGATCTCGGAGGGACTCTTTATTATTATTATTATTATTTTTAATAAAAAACCGAACTTTCATTAACACCAGAACAAATTACAAGAAGTTAGAGGGAAGCCGAGATACTATCTGGGCCCCCACTCCCATAGCAATCGCGAAACTAATTCTAGTGAAAATATGAAATGCGGCACGCGCTCCAGCATCTTGTGACATAGCGAATTTACGAATCCGCTGGAGCAGAGAGACAGCCTCCGTGTCGAGATCACCGAGAGAGGAGAAGGAGAAGGGAAGGAAACCATACCCAATGGCCGTGCAGCGTGCCTGATACTTGGCACACTTCGGACGAGCAGCATCAGCAACGACCCGTGCGGGCTCAAAAGAAGTCATGCCGGACTGGGTCAAGGGAGAGGATCCAGTCAGGTCAACACAAACATCACGCCTCCTGTCCCACGAGTAGAGTAGAAGGTCGGCAGGTCGCAAGGGCTTGTCGTTATCGTCGCAGAGGCCAATCTCTACCTCCTTACCTGCAGAGATCCCGGTCCGAAAGCAAATATCCAACAGTGTGTCACGAACAAGGTTATGGCGATGTTTAATCCCCACAGTACCAGCACACGAAACCGCATGATCACCAAAAATATCCTCTCTGAGGACCTTGGTGCAGGAAGAGCAAGTCCCGGAAGGCGGAAACAGAAGGGACTCCCAAGCGGTAACTAAGCACACTGCGATACGTCCGACCGTTCATGGTTTGCCCAAGCCCAGTAATAGGGACAACCCTCAACCAGTCAGAAGAATGGTCCCCCTGGTGAGATTTCCACAGAGTAACATGTCGAGGGGTCAAGGAGAAAACAGATTCCGCCGCTGAAGCAACCCTCATGAAATATATATCTGCCAATTTCTTTATAAGTTTTGGGGCAGCGATCTCAGAGGTGTTGCTTAATAAGTCAGAACCGGTAGCCTCAACAAACCCACTCAAGGCAGACTCAAAGGCGAATCCAGGGGAGGCGATTTCGGAGGGACGAAGCAGCTTAGCTTGCAAACCGACAGATTGGAGTCGAGAAGCGAAGAAGTTAAAGTGCAGGGCATCAGAGGCGGCAAAGACACTGAGCCCCCCAAGGGAAAAGGGGAGGGTGGCCAGCCGCCACTGCCACTCCCCGAAACCGGGTCCGGACGCCGTGACAATACGCTCAAGACTTGATCGGAGCGCAGTGTCGAAAGAAAGGTGGGCCGACCCAAAAGTAGGGGGGGGGCAAGTGCGCAAAGCAAAGTATAACTTAGAAATACCTGTGCACGCCCGGAGAAGAAGTTACTTACACTGGGGATCCTCAATCGTAGCAACCTGGTCCATGAGCTCTATAGTACGGGCGACCCTCTTCGAGACAAGAGCACCACTGAAAGCTGGGCACAAGCTGACCGGCCCCCCAAGGACCTTAACACCGTGCATGGGCCTGGCAATGAAGGTGGGGAAATTATTATTATTATTATTATTATTATTATTTTTTTTTATAAAACGGAACTTGCATTAAACACCAGAACAGTTATTATTATTATTATTATTATTATTATTATTATTATTATTATTATTATTATTATTATTATTATTATTATTATTATTATTATTATTATTATTATTATTATTATTATTATTATTATTATTATTATTATTATTATTATTATTATTATTATTATTATTATTATTATTATTATTATTATTATTATTATTATTATTATTATTATTATTATTATTATTATTATTATTATTATTATTATTATTATTATTATTATTATTATTATTATTATTATTATTATTATTATTATTATTATTATTATTATTATGTTTTAACTGAATTTAACCGAACTGAATTGAACTGTTTGAATTGAACTGAAAATGTTTGAATTAAATTGAAAGTGTCTGAATATAAGTTAAAAGAACGGGGACCTTAGTAAACAATAAGTTAAGAAATTTTTGTAGTGTACTACTCCCTTCTTCTAGAACAAGCCACATATTTTTTATAACTATTTTACTCATATGATTTCTCATACTCCTATTTCTTTTACCTCCACTCATTTAACTACCCACCTTTTTCTTAATTAAAAGACATTAAATGTCTCCACCTTTTTCCATTTCCTTGATATTCGCCCAAACCCAATGAGGCTTATTCAAGAAGAAAGAGGGAGTAATTTACCATTCCATTACTTACTACCATAAATTTTGTTAGACCTTGCTATCCATCTTCTCCTCATGCATCCAATTTTAGTTGTCCGTAATACATATTAATACTCCAATAAAAAATTAACATACTTTTTAGATACAAAGATTAAGATAAAGGGAGAGAGATTGTTTTCATCATTACGCAGCATTAAACGATAAGTGAAGAGGATAAACATATTATAAATAAATAGAAACGTAAATTTTAAATGATACTTTCATAAAAAGAAAGCGTAAATTATTGGACAATGATGGATGAAGTAATATATATCTCACCCAAAGTGTCAACGACTCATGAATGCAAATATATGAATTAATTACTCGTATTATTTTAATGGTATTGTTTTAATAGAACTATCAACTTCTGTACATTTTGGTAATACAAATGCAAATAGAATAATAGATGAGACAAAAATGTACTACTAATGTAGATAGGACTCATAGGAGTATAGGACAGCTGGACAAACCTAGGGTAAAACCAAGTGGCTAATTATTTCAAGGAAAATGAGTTCAGATTTATTGACCTAGCTAAGCTAGAAAAGCCATCGAAAAAAATTAAATAAAAAGTAATTTGATACAGTAAAATTTCCAAAACTTCTGGATTCACTAACTAATAACTACAATGATTTGAAAAAGCACGCACGTAAATTGTTTGGGGGTGTAATTATGCGTCGTCGTCAAATAGTCCACAAATCTGATAATTGAGAAAAATCAGCCATGATATTGTCGTAGCAGTAGTATTCCTCTTCAATGTTGATTGGACTTGTAACACAAGAGTTATTCTCCGAAATCGGATTCAATGCTACAATGTCATTTGTCGCTCTCGCCATATCGTTCACACTCGAAAGATGATCCCATGACGTTGGGAACAGTGAAGGGTTAACTTGGTTCGATCCATCGAAGTTCAAAACAATTGAGTTCGGGTGTTCTTCTGGAGAATCGATAATATATGGAGATGTCTCGAGGATGTCGTTGTTCATCTTGTTCTTGTTACAAGTGTGACTTCCATGGTACATGAGTTTGTATTTGGTGGGATTATTTGAAAGTTGTTGAATTTGTTTGGTTGCTTGGCAATTTTGCTCATACTTGTGTGTGCATCTGTAGTAATGCCTGTATCCAATATTAACAATTTCAGATTAATAATTAATACAAATTCAACATTAATACCAACTTGACTTAGTCTCCCTAGAAATGAAATACTGTCACTTTGTTATAACAGGTCAAATACCACCCATTGAGTATAGAAAAGACAGAAGATTAGTTCTATAGTGTTTTGTGTTTTGCTATGCAAATAAGCAGTATTTACTCCGTTATAATATATTGACACACCGATAACTCGGTCGCAAATTAAAATTTTTGATTTACTGAAATGTAAATATATGCAATGATTAAATTAAAATAATTACTCGTAGCTCTTATTATTACCTAGGGTAATGGTAATTAAGAATAATTTTTTGTCCATATTTCCTCCAACTAAAGCCATCGTAAGTCAACTGTGTGACCTCCTCTTCTCTTGATTTGGCACTAACCTTCCTGTTAAGTTGAAGCATCATTAATTAATACTCACATTCAATCAAGTTTGACAGTCAGATTATTAAGCTCATTATAATGAATACTAGTAGTAAAATAAACAAAGTGGATGGGTTTAATGAATTACCTCTTTTTGTCGCATTCTCTTCTATCATCGACAACAGAGTTATTGCAAGTAGAATTAACATTAATGGGAGAAATAACTTCATGATGATGAGCTGATGAACGATCGAGTAGTTTTCGCTTCTTGACCGAACCAACATAGCTGCTGCTGCTGTTACTACAACTTCTGAGCATGGACATGGTGTTATGATATGTGTCCAATGCCACCATAGAGTGGTGATTCAAAGCTTTTATATAATCATGCTTATCGTCGTCATTGTCATCTTCATTCTTATTTTCACAAGTATCATCCTCAACCTTCATTATTATTCTTGGATGGTGTTGAAGAATGAGGCTTCTTACAATATGAACTGAATTTTGACCTCTTTCTAACTCTTCAATCAGTTTTTTCATCACATCCATATCTACTACTTGCTCTTTCTGTTTCTGTTTTTGTTTTTATTGAGTGGGTGGTGGTTGTTTTTGGTATATGCCTTGCATAATTGTGCTCTTTGACTTTATAGGTTAAATATCTCTAAATGGGTTGTCCTAAGTTGTTGAAAGATAAATCTAGTGAAGTGTGGTGGTTTACAGTTTGGGGCCAAGGTTATATATATATATGGTGGGTGACCATATAGAGACAAAAGGCTAAATTTTTAAGCAGGCACATGCTAGGAAAGGTTTGAGGAATCTTGGAAGAAACCCACTCTATCTATCTAAATTCTAAATATAACTAGCAATAGTACTATGGACTCCATCATCTACAAGGTTATGGTAGTGGACATGGTAGTGGGCCTAACAAGCGGGTCAACCGAGTACTACTTATCGCATAACCTTCAAATTTGGTCTAAACAATGCTAATGAGTCGATAAGAGAAATTTAGGTCTTGACAATGAGTAATAACGCTCGCGAGGATAAGAAATCTATCTTAAGAAATATACATCTACACCGAGCCTTGCTATTTTCCCCCTCTTGGCATCATCAAAAAGGTGAAAATAAACAAGTTAACACAAGCATATATCCCCATCCGTAGTCTCAAGTCAAGAAAAGAAATCAGAAGTTTACAAAAGATCAAGTAACATCACGCACATATTATATAAGAGATGTGAATTATGAAGTACGAGTTATTGCAAAACGAGCGAAAATGAGAAAAGGAGAGTTAATTACAACCTAATCGAATATGAATTCAATAAGAAGGTTGTCAAAATAAGGCACCGTGAATAAAAGAGGGTTGGGTTTATTAGGGCAAGGCTGGTGGAAGGGGGAGTCCACGAACATGAGAATCCAGTTGAACACAAATGAGATGGGTATCATGATCACTGGTCCGCTTTAGTACTAGAGCGCACAAAGCACGATCCGCTTTAGTACTAGAGCTTGTGGGGGTTCGTCCTTTTGCATAGATGTCGAGTTATCAAGTATCGTGTATCGAATGACTCTCATTGCCAATGGTTTCGGGCATCCGAAAACCGAAGGTTCTGAGTAAGGGGTGAAGGTACGTGTTGAGAAGCCCACGAAGGACACCCATCCTCGCCCGCACATAGCGGGGTCTACTAAGATATCGATCGGTGTTTAAGTGCGCGCGTTAGTAAGACGATGCAAATGTATGACAACCAGCGTTTTGGGCTATAAATGTGAAATACGTGTTACTACGTCATTTAATGTATCTTAAATATGTCGAAATTGTTTTAGCATGCGGGTTCATTTGATAACTATGAATTGCCAAACAAATAAAGCAAAAGAACTTGAAATATAGACTACAAGTTACACAGGCGGAATACAACCCGGAATTCACAATACTTGAACAAATAGTAATAATAATATCAAATTAACAACGGTAAACGTGAACTATGAACGGACTCGTAAATAGAAAACGTAAATCAAAACCGTAAATCAAATGATTGGACGGACTTCGATCATTTACACATTACGTTGTGTATTGACTGGAGGACAAAGGCTTTAGTACGAGTTAGCGTACGGGACCAAAGCGTAGTGCTAGCTTGATCCCCGAGTCTCGGGGTCTTGTTCCGACTTATCCTAGTGAAATGGGATTGCCTCGACTTATCGAATATCGAACTCGACTAAAGAGCCATCGATATAAGTTTAGTCGTATGAGACGTCACTCAAAGTCGTGAAGAAACGGGATGATGATAAATTAGAAACAATATAATATGTGGGTTTTAGAAGAGGAATACGTGATTGATTTGGCACGTATCGACTTAGTGTCGTGATCGAATATAACTCGACGGAGCTTTGTATTGTCTTTTGGTCCTCGTTGGAGGTTTTTAAGGGGTCACTCGATCGAGTCATTAGGTGGACTCGGTCGAGTGCCCTTGACAAAAAGCTTCCTGCCCCTTTTTAGGGGGGTCACTCGATCAAGTGACCCTAGCACTCGATATAAACACGTGCTTTTGAACAACCCAATTTCATAATTCGAATCGAGAAGCGTTCGAGCTAATACAAGTATCAGACCTTCCGTATTACGACATCGTTGTCGGGTCCCGGGGACCATACGACTTTTGGATTGACGTCATTAGGTTTTGTACTAGTTTGATTCTCGATAGCTCTTTTTGCACGACACTCGATTTTGGAACCGTATCAAGCGTTTTAGAGCGATGTTTATGGAATCGAGAATGATCGAACTAACATGAATATCATACCCCTCCGTGTCACGACGTCGTTGTCGGGTCTTATGGACCATACGGCGATCGGTTCGACGTCATTGGGTTTCATGCTAATTCGATCCTCGATGACTCTTCATGCCCGACACTCGATTATGGAATCGATATCAAACATTTTGGAGCAACATTTACGGATGATGTAGAAATCACCCGTATTGAAAAGATCGGTTTGTCGTGGCAAATGTTCGATCCTTTCCACTATTGATATCGTTGTTCGGGTTATTAGGTCTATGTGGATCAAACAATGTCATCGGATTAGGGGTGTAAACGAGCCGAGTTGAGCGCGAGCCTGGGGCTGCTCGGCTCGAGCTCGAAAAGAAAAAGGGGAGTCTTGGCTCGAGCTCAAGCTCGTCGAGCTTCAAAAACAAAGGCTCGATCTCGAGCTCGTTAACTCGACTCGTGGCTCGAGCTCGACTCGTTGCTCGGGAAAAGGCTCGACTCCAGGCTCGAGTTGAGCTCGACTCGCATGATGGGTTGGGCTGGAGCTTAACTGCTCAACTTATTTGACTTTTTGACTAATGAAACGGAAATTAAATCAATACATTATTGATTTACGGGTGTCTCAAGCTATTACGATGAAAAAAGAAATAAAAATACAAATTGTAATGATGAAAGATAATAATCGATGTCCTGAATATTGCAATTCGCAACATTATAGTAACAAAATAAAATCGTCTTAATAAGAGGCGTATATGATATACCAAACATTTCGAAACTAAATTAACTACGAAAGACAAAATAATAGGATGATTAATAGGTATATTTAATTTAGGTAGCGGAAAGAAAACTGTAACTTTGAAATAATATCGAGCCGCTCGCGAGCTATTCGAGCCGAGCTAGGTCTTGCTCGGGCTCGACTCATAAATGATCCGAGCCGAGCTCGAGTTCGAGCCGAGCTCATACGAGTCGAGCTTTGACCGTGCTTTGACCGAGCCGATCTCGAGCTGTCTCGGCTCATTTACACCCCTACATCGGATATTCGCTCGAAATCGACAATGACTCATCATTACAAACGTTAGGTCCTCCGCATTTCGACGTCGTGGTTTGGCCATTAAGGCCTACGGTGCTCGATTTGGCGTCATCGAACGTTTGCTCGAGTCGTATTTTTGAAAATAGTGTTATTATGTACTATACACGGTATTAGTATAACAAAATGTAAAAACGTTAATTAAATGTTAGATGTTAGGAACGGAAATTAAATGTTAGATGTTAGGAACGGAAATTAAATGTTAGATGTGATAACGTAAATGTTAGTAGTACAAGAAATTAAGAGTTAGTATGCGAATATGTAAAAAAATTTAAAGGTTAGAAAATGGGGTTTTGACACCGTCAACCTACATTCTAATAGTCTCGAAATATGGGCTCGTGAGTGCCGTCGTAGGCACGGGAGCGGTTCGAGTATGTAGGATGAGTTAGGGTGTGTGATTAGGGAGAAGAATGTTTCAATTTTTGTGAGGTAGAGTCTCGGGGAATCACTTTATATGCGAAGTGTATGAAGAACCATGCAAAAGTATGAGCAAGATGCAAAAGAGGTGAAAAAAGAACCTCTTCAAATGGTGGTGAATGAGGGGTATTTATAGAGTTGAGACCCGGTTTAGGTCACTCGATCGAGTGCCCCTTGTTGGACTCGATCGAGTGCCTTAATAAAAAGGCTCGGGTTGATTCGTTGGGGGTCACTCGATCGAGTGACCCAGACACTCGATCGAGTGCCCTTAGACAACCCGGAGTGAAATCCGGAACTAAAAAGGGAATGATTTGATTTGATTTGACTTGGATTTGATTGCATATTGGGACGCGATTATGGCTTGTTTCATTCTTGGGTTTCGAATTTGACCGGGTTTTGACTCGGTCACAAAAGACGGTTTTGCCCCTGATGACGGTTTTGGCTCAAAGTAGCTTTATTTTATTGGAAACGACCCACTGAGTCTGAATTTGAGATTGATTTTGAGATATTTGTACTTTGTTAAGTGCCCACGTCGGATACTATTGATTTCGAGTCCCGTATTAGAGCGTATTGATGCATGTTAGCGTCCGATCATCATCGGGTATTTTGTTGAAGACTGCTATAGACACAAGCAGTCAAAATGCGGGTGTCTACATATGACATGTTGACTAAAGTTTCGAGCTCTGGTCACCTCTGATCTACTTGAAGTGTGTCAACTTTACGTTCAACTTCTAGGACCATCTCCCTTAGTGTCTTAGCTATCACACCTACCTATGCTAGAAAATAGCAGTAATGAAGTCCAACCTACCCATAAAATTTGAAACACTCCATGTTAATTGAAAACGTCTTATTTATGAGCTTAAATGACTCGTGCTTAAACGGATTGAAAGTAATACTCAGATCAACCAAGTGCATTCTTTTTCGGGTCATCTATGCAAAAAAACTCCACGGTTAAGCATGCTTGAGTGGGAGTAATCTTAGGATGGGTGACCTCTTGGGAAGGTTTTCGGGATGCGCATGAGTGGGGGCAAAATACGCTGGAAATGACTCGTGTTGGTCTGTGGGACCATTACAAAGCTTGGGGAGCTACCGCGACTAACATTTCCAGTCCCAGTTTGGGCGTAGTGGACCAGATGGAGACGGGTCATAGCCCAGCTTGGCTGATAACTGGGGAGAGCCGTTTATGCCATAACATGGGGTCATCTAAAGTAGTACTCATATAATAAGAAATAGATTCCATTCCAATCTCACCAATATTTATCTACCTTGTACACGTTTTCATGTCGCTTACCTTCGAGTAATACGTTACTCGTACCTTCACGAATAATGCGACAAACATTAAAGTGGAAAACTACTTTGTTACCTCGATCGCAAAGTATTGTGAGATGCTTAATATATTATGCCTTAACATAGTTACCAAGAATACATTATCGATGGAGTGTATTGGAGACAAACCGACTTTTCCAATGGCGATGACCTTGCCTCGTCTGTTGTCCCCAAAAACAATAGTTCCACCGTTGTAGGCCTCTAGTGAAAGAAATAAAGATTTATTTCCAGTCATATGTCGTGAACAACCATTGTCCAGGTACCAGCGGCTGCTTTCTTTCACCTTGACTTGCAAAATTAAATCTTGGTTTTAGGAACCAAAATAAGCTTGGGTCCCTTGTTAGTAGTAATAGGCACGATATCTTTTTTAGCAGTCACAACAACTAGTTTGGTCACAACTATGGGAGTATGATGGCTTTTGTTCTTAGGACCTTTACTAAGTTTCTTAATTCTTTGGAAGCAATTGTTGTAAGTGTGACCCTTCTTGTTGTAGTGAGTGCAGTGATATTCATTCTTATCATGTTTCTTCTCACTAGGTGATGGGTCAAGTTTGTCAATGGGTTCCGGTCTAACTATCTCATCTTCAATTGTACCTCCGTACATAAAGTGAGCCTTTCTCTTAACTTCAGACCTGACACACTATATTAACTTAGGATAACCGTCCATTCATGCCTAGTTAGATCATAGAACGAAGGTGCAAATGATATACTCGGGATCGGCAACGTACTTCCTCTTTCTAAAGTCAATATCCTCAGGATTATGTTTAATTAAAAACCTAGAATGTATGGGGTAGTAGGGATATCCTATACCTTCTCTAAGAGTGTTATCATATTGACTCCGTAAGTACTTAGTGACAAAACGACCTTGCCTCCATCCCACCTATCCAAGATCCTAACCTCATTTTTAACCTAATCAGTTAACTCATCATTTTTCAACAGAAGGTCATAGTTCTCGGACTCTTTACCAATAAGGTTTTGTTCAAGCTTATAATGTTTATGTCTGATGACATCATATTGACCTAGAAAAGTCAATCTCTCGATACTGAATTCCCTCTTAACTTTTTCAAGTTCATTATTGACACGGTTGAGTTCATCAATAATTCAGTTTGAATGACACTATCATAAGATTTAGACGAACCATAAGAAGATACTATAACATTAGGATTGGCCAACTTTTCATATGAAGTGATTACAGTACTCATGAGACATGAGAATGCAGTAGTCACGTCACATGATTTGGACTTAAGATGTTCAGAAGATGGTTATAGGAACTGTAACATCGGATGTTACAAACGTAGAGTCTGTATCATTTGACTCAAGAATTTCTTTAAGACACACATTCTCCTCGGCTTATTTCATTGATTTGAACTTTAAGCCTTTCGAATTCCAAACATTGAGCATGATAATCATCTAGAACCTGCTCAAATATTGGAATTAATTTAGCCTTGGGGAATGTCTGAATTTTAAATCGAAGAAGATCAAAACATAGCTCTCTATCCTTGTCTTCCTCTGTGTAGGACTCCACGGACTTAGCCATGAGACAGATATGTCTCTTTGGGGACTTGATATTTAGAGCAGTCATACATACATTAGCTTCTTCCTCATCTTTTTCAGTCTCATCACAATCGTCTGAATCTAGATCTTCCCACACAACAACCATCATTTCTATCTTGTAGTCGTTCTTGGTCTTTTCCCTTTTGTCCTTGGACTTTATCTCCTTCCACTGTGGACACTATTTGATCACATGTCCCTTCTCTCCACACTTGAAACAACTTTCTCCAAATGGTTTGTTGAAAGTCTGCTTCTTATTGAATGATGGCTTCTTGAATCCAAGCTTCCCACGAAAATCCTTCTTAAACCTCCTAACAAACAAAGATAATTCATCTTCATCGTCACTTACCTCAGCTTTCAAAGCAATCCCTTTTCCTTTAGCAGGGTCAGAAGATTGACATTGATTTAACGTCATCTCGTGAGCCACTAGACCCATGAAGTTGCTCGAATGTGAGCTTTGTGAGATCCTTTGCTTCTTCAATTGCAGTGATCTTTTGGCTGCCATCTCTCTATGATACTTCAGGTGAGAATGTTTCGAACTAAGTCTTTATAGACACCCAGATTTGTAATTGGTGGCTACTCGAGCGTCCGAAAAACACTCAATGATGATCGGACTGCAACATGATACGATTTATGATGTTTCAGAAGATTTTTCTGTAGATCGGATCAAATTATTAGTCATAAAATTTAATTGGACATCTAGACGGTCCTAGTCGAGTCGTTACGGTCACGTCAACACTAATTAGGATCAATTTCGGCTCCGGGGACCCGAATCGGTCCCGAAATGCAAACTAAAACCCGAGTCAACAAGTCAAACAGAGACAAGCCTCAAAACCAAACCGAAAGCCCATAAACAAGTCAAACACGTGAGTTTCAGAAGCCTTGGCAATCCCATCGAAATATCTGAAGATCCTGTATTTCTTCGTTTTGGAAAGTTTTCCAAAATCGACCCTCGAGAATCCAATCGCGAGACACCCCGCGCCTCATAACTGAGTCGCGAGACGCCCCAGGCCTCAACTCCAGGGCGCAGGCATGCCCGCGCCTATGTGGTCGAATCTGACTTCGAAGAAACTATAAACACCTCCCTTCCCTCGACCATTCAACACAACAATTCAGAAATCTCGAGAGTTAATAAATCATGAGACTTACGAATAACAACAACGATTCCTTCGATTTATCAAAGAATCCATAATTCAACGAGATTCACAACTACGATCAAAACATCGATCATATCGACTCCCTAAAGAATTCATAATTCTTCCAACTCAATCTTAGGCAATCCCGGATTCTTAATCTGAACAACCCCGAGTTCTTAACTCAAATTTCGTCGTAATCGAGACAAAAGGGTTGAGTTAATAATGGTTTTTAACCTTGATTAATTCACGCGTTCATAATGCTCATCGAGTTCGTCCACACACATCGATATCATCACTAGGTTGTCTCTCAATCCAGTTTTTTTACACCTTTTTTTCTTTTAAATATGGGTCAAATTAAAAGGGTTCATAATCCGATTAATTCAAATATGCATTATGACATTGTCGCCCGATGAGGATTCATAACCTAACCAAATCAACGCGTACACCTGCAGTTCCCATTCCAGGTATGGTGTACACACCTTGCTCATGCTCGGTACCACTCGCAGTGCATGTCCGACTGACCCCCTTGACCAAACCGTTTAATCTACGTAACGTCCACAAATTCAACACTAATTACAAAAACACTTAAATTAAATACGAGTAGTCTTTATTAGATCCGTTCTTTATCATCTATGCATCGTATTTCGTTTTCGTGTACAATATGAGGGTGGAACTCCTCTTAACATGATTTACTTACATTCTCGCCTTTATCGTTTACTTCGCAAGATTTACCCCTTTTACGACATTAATCACATACTAAATCACATAACTCGAAGCTAAAACGTAAATGATTAACACTAATCGGAAACCCGAACAAACACAAAGTCGTGTCTAAACCTAGCATCCAGAGCTAGAGCGCATGACAACGTGCGCTTGAATCCTGAAGCGCCTGGTATGCTGCGTCCATACCTGTGCACGTTCTCGTGTCTGAGCAGTTCAATTAAAACTAGAAATGGTCTAGTTCAGTATTAGTCTGAATGCTGAGCGTCCCGCGTCTAAGAACCAGAACGCACGGAGGGGTGCACCTGGCTTCTGAACGCACAATGTCCCGCGTCCTTATTAATGTTGTATAAACGTACTTTAAGCAGAATACCAGGTAAGGTATATCACGAGACGACTAATAACCGTATTATAGTGTTAAACCTGTTTTCCAGAATCGTTAATACGTATGTGGACGTCCGTCCGCACCGCCCAGCGCCCTGCCCGCGCCCGCGCGGGACCGATCCAGTTTTTTAACGTGTGGCGGCGGCCACCCACGCGCCCCCCCTGGTCGGGGGCCGGTCCGATCTCGCGTACGGGGCGATGTCTCGGACCTCGATTCAGATGACGATCCAGACTTGTACTAGACGGGTGCGGGCACCCGTGCTTCCGTTTGGAATCGATCGAGTTGTGGTTGTAAATGTTTAAAGGCTGATTTGTTTGGTAAGGCGACCTTTTTAGTGAACTGAATTCGTTGCCGATTTGTGGAGTCGCCAACGAGTCAATTATGGGGACTCGGAAACCGTTCAAGTCAACTTTGATCCCTTGCCGGCTCAAAGTTGAGTGACATGGGACCTAAAGATAAAGACTTGTACCCTTAAGCACTCCATGCCTGGAATGACTCTCATTGCCAATGGTTTCGGACATCCGGAAACTGTCGATTCTGAGTAAGGGGTGAGGGTACATATTGAGAAGCCAACATCCGATAGATGTAAACACCCAATCCCGCCCGCACTATAGCGGCCTCTACTAATCAATCGAGGCTGATAACCTAGTTCTTTTGTTGTGGTGGAAATACTGTAACATCCGTTGTTTTTACCCTATACCTTTTGCTACGTCGGTTGTTTAAGGACAAGTAAGTATTGTCGTCAAAGTAGTTGTGTTTACATTCTTTGCATGCGATTTCACGTGACAAGCAGGCCACGAAAAGATGCATGTAGGAGAGTAGAGAGTACTAGTATTATACGTATTAGCAAATCAGTTTTAATGCGATAATACGGATATTAGTCGTTCTCTTGGTATACCTTACCTGGTATTTGATGGGTGGGATTTGCCGTGGATCCCTACCAACAAATAATAACCAACTAATTCTAACACGTAGATAGGGCAAGTCGGGTCGAATCCAGAGGGACGGGGTGTCGGACTAAGGTGTGCTACGGCCAAAGACTAGGTTCGAGACAAACTAATCTAAGGGATAGGCTAATGACTAGGCTAAGTCTAAAACGCGGAAAAGGAAGGCAAAACAACTAACTAGTGACTAAGGGAAGCAAAGATGACAATAAGGAAGAAAACTAGGGTTAGGTCGGGTTCATGGGTGCAACGAAGACAAAAAGGGGAAAAACGAGGTTACTAGCATGCTTTCGTAGCCTAGGTAACGCCGATCGGGCTCTCGCTACGTAATCGGCCTAGGGGTTATCCTCACCGGGCTCTCGCTACGTAATGAGGGAACCAAACCAACCAACCAAACACACACATACAAGAGAATATGCAAGAAAAACAAGGATTGATCGTCTCTAGTCTCACAAGCATTTCATCGAACATGTGGAGTGCAAGGTAAATGGGAAACAACAAAAACAACATCTAATACCACCCATCTCACCCTAATCATCAACAATCACAACCAATCACCCTAATAACCCTAGCAAGAATCTACTCAACCTGCTAAAACTAACAAGAACAAGATGAATCAACACAAACAACAAAACTTGCATAAAGAAACTAGTGAAACAATGAACAATGAACCTAACAATGAGCAAAGATTGAAACTTGGATGAATAAACAAGAATAAGAGAAGGGAAAACAAGGTTATACCTACTAACAAGATGAATGGAAGAATGAAAACTTGCATAAAAGAGAAAACCCAAATACATCACCCAAGGTTGTCAATCTTGGTTGGATTCTTCAAGAATTCCCTTAATACAAGGATTAATCTAAGATTAACGATTAACTAAAGACTAATCTACACTAATCTATGCTAATCTATGCTAAAGTAGTCTAGGGTTTAGTGGGTAATGTCTAACATAACATAAGAATACAAGAGGGGGGTATATATAGGGTTACAAGAGGAAAGGAGAAGAAACAATGAAGCGCGGGTCTGAAATGGGCTCATCCCGGTCGGGATGAGTTGGTCCCGGTCGGGATGAGGTGGTCCCGGTCGGGATGAGCTCATCCCGGTCGAGAGGGACCCAAAACAGAAGGTGTGTCTTTTGTGCACCTCAACCGGGACGGGTTGAGGCCATACCCGTCGGGGATGAGTCTTGTAGGCCTCCTTTAAGCTCCTTTTGGTCCCTCCTTGCTTCTCATGGGTTTCTCATCGATTCTCAAGACTGGGGATCGGGTCTCGGAGGCTCGGGATTGGGTCCCAAGGTCTCGGGGTCGAGTCCAAGGCATCGAGTGATCATTCCTTCGCTTCGTTGGCTCCGAAAAGTGTATGTATTGAGTCGGAATCGCTCCAACTCTTCATGAATGATCTCGGGAACCTAAAACGAACTAAAGGAAGCATAAGTAACCCATAAACCGCTCCCAAGGAGCGGTTACACAAGGAAAATGGGACTAAAACACAACAAATTAGGCACTACAAACTACACTTATCAACTCCCCCACACTTAACCCTTACTCGCCCTCGAGTAAGCACATGCTAACTACTAAACTAGCCGAGCGGGTATTAGCGCACCCTACGCCCTTTCAACTCACGCGAGTACACTTAGAGGAAAGTGCACTCCGCAAGGCAAGTGGGGTCTTGCGACAAAACTGTGGAGGCAACCGGACACGAAAACACACAAACAAACACACACACAAACAAACACCAAACGGTTGCATCCAAGACAAAACAAATACCGCTTCCCTATAAAAAGCGGTGAAAAAAGCACCGGTTTAGGACTCAAGGCAAGTGACAACGTTCCCAAGCTAGCAATACAAACCAAAATGGACAAAACCCTAATAGTATGACGACAAAGCAACAAAAACGTTGGTAACTTACCTAGGTTCCTCCTAACCTTCTAAGAACGTACTACGGGACGATCGACAGGATGGAAAAAGGATGAACCACGGTGTTAGATGACACTGTAGGTAAGTGAGACCCCGCCCCCTTTAGCAATGAGCCAAGAGGGTCGTCCCATGCCCAAAACCGCCCAACTAGTCCAAGTAAAAAGGTGGAAATATTTGCAAAATGTGGGAAGACCGACCATTACCGCTATCATCCTTCCTAGGGACTCGGTCCTTTGGTAGGCTCTTCACGGTAATAGTCGGTAAAAAGGCTTATTTTTAAGATGCGAGGTTTCTTTTTGTGAGACGATTTTCTTTGGCATTTTCTTTCTTTTGCATATTTGCTTTTTGTGTTGCCATGCCATTTCTTTTTCTAATAAACGACTTAATACAATTTAATAAACACAATTAACAAATACGAGTAATACGTAAATTAAATCCTAATTAATCCACGACAAGTCGACAATCATGATTTGTTAAAAGAAAAAAATCCGGAAATGGGTCTGGTTGAGTGAGTTTTTCGACCCACCCAAGGATCGTATTACTTTCTCTATATTACTTGAAAGTTTTGAGCAATATTTAAGTATAATATAAATCTTCCAATGGTATAGAACATGAAGTATAAGGTGGTGAAGATGGTTACATTGACAACATTTCTTACCAGTGGCTCGGGTTCAAATCCTCTTGTTTACACATTTACAAAATAATGTTATGAATAAGGATCGAACCCCTGACCTTTTGACTAAGAGACAAATGACTAAGCACTGCACCAACATCAACAAACAAATATCTGAAATGGTTGAAAACTTCTTGTATCGAAATGTCAAAAAAAACGTGGTCGAAAAAAACCGTTTAAAATATCTGTTTCTTGATAGTTTCCAACCATTTAAAATATCTGTTTATTGATGTTGGTGCAGTGGTTTACTCATTTGCTTTGTAATCAATAGGTTAGGGGTTCGATCCTTATTAATAGCATTATTTTGTAAATTTTAATTATTTTTCAAAAGACAAATGTGTAAACAAGAGAATTCGAACCAGAGTCACTGGTGGGAAATGTTGTCAATGTAACTGTAGACACCCGCATTTTGCCTGCTAGTGTCTATAGCGGTTCCCAACAAAACAACCGATGATGATCGGACGTAAATGTGACTTAATACGCTAGAATACGGACTCGGAATCAATAATATCCGACGTGCGCATTTAGTGGAGTACAAATCTTTCAAAACCGACATCAAATCCAGGCCAAGTGGGTCGTTTCCAATAAAATGAGACTAATTTGGGTCAAAATCGACACCAAAAATAAAACCGTCTTTTAGCGACCGGGTCAAAACCCGGTCAAGGACGAATCCGATACATAAAACCAGCTAGATGAGCTTCTAGAAGCAGGCGCCTAATCAACATTTCAAATTTCATAAAAGTCAACCACCTTCCTAAAATGGCTCCTTCGCCTGACCCACTCGATCGAGTGGCTTGACCTCACTCGATCGAGTGGCTTGACCTCACTCGATCGAGTGTAACTTCAAAGAACCGATCACACCCTCCTTTTCAGGGCACTCAATCGAGTACGCTAGGGCCACTAGATAGAGTGACCCGAGGTCGTGGGGCATTTCTTATAAATACCCCCTCAAACCCTTCACAAATTAAGAGATTTTCCTAAGGCATTACAACCTACATTTTGCAACCCGAGCCTTTATCTCTTGAAAAACCGATATAAACCATCCCCATACACACAAACACACACACACACACACACACACCATAACTCCACTTACATCCTCGATACTTCCGCACTCCCGTCGCTATTACGAGTCCGCCTTTCCGAGGCCATTTTAAGCATGTAGGTTGAGGATGTCATCAACCCATTTTCTCCCTTTCCTCTTCCTCTCTATCTCGTTACATTTATATATATATATATATATACACACACACACACGATATTAGATACAAATGACGATAAAAAAGTATATCGTGTGTGTGTGTGTGTATATATATATTAATATCGTTTTCGGATTGAACACATTTGACTACAACAAACCTCTCAAAGTCCCTTTAATCCCTTTACAAGTCGCGACGGAGGTGGCACCCTTTCGAGGAGCGCCGCCCCAAGCACTTAAGGGCGTAACGCGATCGTGGTTGAATGTACTTGAACGTATCCGATGCCATTTTCGGGATTAATGCGGAACCTGTTGACGTGAAAATCGAACACCACATAATCCGTAAGGATTAGTATCGGTGGCGTGACGCGGAGGGAGACAATTCTGTCTTAATCAAATTTTTATCGATCCTATAACGTTTTTTATAAAATTCCGATGCTGGTCTTATTATCATATACCGTAAACCTTGTTGAGTTCAAATTATGTAATATTTTTACGTAACTCGGTCTATCATCGATTTAGAATAAATAAAAACGAAACTGTCATCTTTTTCAAAACGAGCTGTAACTCGTACAGGGGGCACTCGATCGAGTGCCGTGGGCTACTCGATCACGACACTCGATCGAGTAGCACCCCAAAAAATGGGTAGAATGTCTTTTAGAGGCTCACTCGATCAAGTCTCTGCTATGACTCGGTCGAGTGGCCTCTTTTGTCCAAAAAAGCCGAGAGATTCTTACATCATCCGAGCCTCGTCTTTTTTTTAAGACTTTGATCGTCACGTGTTAAGGCCATCATGTGTCCTTTTTCCAAAAACCATGCATCGTCTATTCGTCTCATCATCTTTATTCATTTAATTTAGTTACGTATCATTTATTTTTGTTCAATATTTTTTCTCGTTATTTTTGTTTTTTTCCGGGTTGTATTTCCGCCCGTGTATGTTGTATTTATTTATGAGTTTTATTTATTTTCGATGTTTATCGTTTTATAAATGAACCTCACATGCTAAATAATTTCGACTCTAGCTTTGATGCATTAAAATGACGTAGCTCACATATAATTCGCATGATTATCCGAAAACGTTGTTTGCATAACATTTATTCATTTTACTAGCGCGCGTACACGAACACGAACGATATCTTAGTAGAGGCCGCTAAAGAGCGGGCGGGGTTGGGTGTCCTTTGTGGGCTTCCCAACACGTACCCTCACCCCTTACTCAGAACCGTGGTTTCCAGATGTCCGAATCCATTGGCACACGAGAGTCATTCGATGCACGATATCCGATAACTCGGCATCGGTATCGTAATGCAAAGGGACGAACTCACAAGCTCTAGCACCAAAAGCGGGACGTGTTTTGTACACAAAACGTCTAGGAGTAGAGTGAGTTCGAACGGGTCCAAACTTCCATAAAATTCGGCGGCGACTCCAACTTCGATTTAAATTTCGACCCGAGATCAATCTTATCATGAGATTCATTCGCCTCCCCAAACTCGCGCGTGGCCGCGTCGGGGTGGACTTATGTCATGTCCACAGTAACCAACTTCACCACCTTATACTTCATGTTCTATACTATTGGAAGATTTATATTAGTGAGTACTCCCTCCGTATTCATATCTTTGTCAACTTTCAATATAATACTTCTCACGTATATTAAAAAAAATGGACGAACATATAGATACTGAGGGAGTATTATTTATTTTAACAATAGTTATGATATTACTACCTAGTACGTATTAATTGTCTTTTTTACCATTAATATTGTTCCTTTATTGAATTTTTTCAATGTAATTTGTTTCATGATCATGTGTTATTTTTTTATTTTGAATTAAATTAAATTTGTATACTTTTATTATTGACTTTGCATTCTTATGATTTTCATTTGTCTTTGTTTTTGTTATTATCTTCTGGTGATTATTTTTAATTTAAAATAATAATTTTTAACCTTAAACAAAGAAAAATAAAATTGAAAATTGAATAAACTATATAAAACACAAATTAGTCACTTGTGAGAACATCTCACACAAAGTTAGGGTGAGACCTAACTAATACCAATAGAACTTTTTATTAAGTTCATAATATACCATCTAATATTTTTCAAACCCCATTATTTAATCTTTAACAAAGAAAAACAAAATTGAAAATGGATATTTAACGACAATAATATCAATTATATGGCGTTTTTCCCAAAATAATACAGAGTACCAATTTTAATAAATCTGAGAATAATACGTATATTAGAATAGTTAAACCATAGTAGTATAGGTGACCGGTTACCTATAGAACCCTTCCACCTTTCTTTTTCACCTTTAATTTTATTTAATAACAATAATACCAACTATATAGTGTCTACCCAAAATAAATATAAGTTTTAATAAATCTGAGAGTAATACGTATTATTGGAATAGTTAAACAAGAGTAGTATAGGTGACCTGTTATCGGTAGAACCCGCCCACCTTTCTTTTTCGCTTTCAATTTATTTAATATTACTTCACTTCCTTTCACTTACTCAGTGTACGGAGCACTAAACGTCATTAATGTCCCCCGCCTTTCTCTTCCTTCAACCTCATCAAATCTAGCTAACAAAACAATCCTACACCAAAATCAACACGTTAATCTGAACGAAACCTATAGAAAAAGAAACAACTAAATAAATTAGAAAACCTTGAGATAATCGAAAGCTTTCTTGAGATCAATCTCAAGCTTTATCATAGTAGTGGCCTTATGAAACCTAATAAATAATAACGGATGGCAACGCTCGTATAGCAGCCACCTCCTCCGCCAAATTCGGTTGTTTCCTTCAGCTATTGAACTCATTGACAACACTCTCCCCCCCCAATCGACAACACCAAGGAGGAGATCCAAATTGAAGCGCAGTTTTGAATTCCGGAAATTTTTACTCATTTTTGGAGATGCACATCTGTCATTAATGAAGAGAAGGACGAGGGTGACGGAGACAAAGGATGAAATAAACTGAGGAGTAGACCCACCTAAATAAGTCAACCTGAACCCGACCCGACACTCGAACTGAAGACCCCGATTTTGACGCGTAACCCAAATTGACATGAGCTAACCCGAAATCGACCCGATTATTATTATAGAAAATGAGCCGATATCATTAAAAAGGTTAAAAATAGCAAAATCCGAAAATGACCCGAGCTCGAAATGATCTAACACGCTCCGAAGTCAATCCGATTATTACCACCCGAAAGTAGCCGGAGTCGAAGCTGACTCGACCCGAACCCGACCCGGTTGACTAGTTATCCAAGTCTAAGGAGGAGATCGAATGGAGTATAAGTAGCCGATTAAATATTAATTAGGTTACCTGATGTAGCATGTTATAAACTCACATATACTACTTTGATTTAATTACTCCAATAATACTTATTATTCTCAGATTTATTAAAATTGGTATTATTTTGGGAAGACACCCTATAGTTGCTACTATTGTCGTTACATAACCCAATTGAAAGTTGAATCAACTATATAAACCACAAATTAGTCTCTTGTGAGATTGTCTCACACAAACTTAGGATGAGACCTAACTAATAGCAATAGTAGAACTTTTTATTAAGTGTCATATTTTTCAAGCCGCAATATTTAAGAACTTTAATCTACAATAGATAAACTTTTTTTTGTTTGGAAAATGGACAAAATTTAAAGACACCCTTCAATATTTTATGCCTTAATCAATTTATTATTGGTAGAGATGTCAATGGATCGGGTCTGGACCAGGTCTACTACAATCCAGATCCGGACCCGTCAAATTTACCTTGGACCTAGACCCGAATGGGTCTAAAATTTTCAAACCCATACCTAGACCCGACGGGTCCGATTCGGGTCCGGGTCTACCCGTGGGTCTTGCTATTTTATTTTATTGTCATAGAATTCTCATTTTTGTCAAATTTTCAGTGACTATCTGTATTGATTTAATCACGAACCTACCTCAAAAATTGACTTAATCTCATAAAATTAGCATAAATCTAGATTTAAATCAAAGAAAGCACAGATTTAAAATAATAATGAAAAACTAAATAGAAGCGGTGCTTGTGCGCTCAAACCTGTGCTTGTGCAAGGCAAGGGGAGGAATGTGAGAATGGTGCTAGTAGTCTGAATCTGAAACGTAAGTGAGTAAGTCTGCGATATATTTCTAGGATTTTTAAAAAAAAACAAAATTGTTTGGTCCACGGGTCGGGTCCGGGTCCAAAAACTAAAACCCAGACCCAGGTTTTTAAAACGGAACCCATGCCCGACCCATACCCATCGGGTCTGAAATAATGAGACCCAGACTCATTTGGATCCAACCCGCCGGTCTGGGTCGGGTCCTAGACCCATTGCCATCCCTAATTAATGGTCTTCACACTTCTACATGCCAACAAACGGGGACTACTCTTTACCGTCGGCGCTTTACTTCTTACCGTCGGCGTTAATTACGTAAAATGACGACTTTGTCCTTGGTATTTATTTTCAAAATAATATTTCTTTAACATTTTATAGATAATCGATTTATTAAAACTCGATAATAAAACCGTCTTTTTCGATTATCGTAATAAACCAAAACCGACTTCCTATATAGTTAATATATGAAATTACGCAAAATGACGAGTTCTCTTTTGCAATTAATTCTCGAAATGTTATCACATTTACATTTTATAGAGTATCGGTTTATTTGAACTCGATAATAAAACCATTTTTTCGATTATTGTTACGCCTCCAATTTTAAACAGTTAATTGGATTAATTAACGACTTAATACAATTTAAGAAACGTAATTAACAAATACGAGTAATACGTAAATTAAATCCTAATTAATCTACGACAAGTCGACAATCATGATTTATTAAAAGAAAAAAAATCCGGAAATGGGTCTGGTCGAATGGGTTTTTCGACCCACCCAAGGATCGTATTACTTTCTCTATAATACTTGAAAGTTTTGAGCAATATTTAAGTATAAGGATATTATTACGGGGACGGCTTTGGGCCCCTTGGTCGGGTACTGTGTCTGAATAGTAGGTTGCAAGACTAAGTGCAACCTTATGGTAATTAGAGCGATGGTAGCTCGCTTCCACAATACGACCACGACGTTCCATATGTCGTTCGGAGAGGTCGGGATGACTCACTACAAGAAAGAATCCCATTAGCTACCAAACATGTGCGACGAAAACTGTCAGTCGCTTCTATAGCGACCGAAAAAAACTTGGGCGACAGATATCCGTCACTAAACGAAGAGATGAAGGGGGGAAAGAGGTGGAAAAAATAAATACACTATAGCGACAGATATCTGTCGCTAAAAGGAAACACGCGTGACAGATATCTGTTGCTAAAAGAAACACGTGCGACATATATCTGTCGCTAAAGTGTGGAGGTTAGCTACATATATCTGTCGCAAAACAAACCTCAGCGACAGATTGAAAACAAGCGGGCGACAGATATCTGTCGCTAAGCACCTGCAATTTTTTTAAAATTACGGGCCTCCTCCCACGATCATAACTCTCATTTCACTCACTCTCTCTCTCTCTCTAACTTCCGTCTCTCTTCTCTCTAACCTCGCCCCCTCCTCCTTTCCTCTTCATTCCTTCCTTTTTCTCTCATTTTCCTTGATTAGGTATGTTTTTTGTATCTGTACTTATTTTTAAGTATTTGTTAATTTTTGTATTTATTTATTTAAATAAATTAGTTATTGGGTTAGATAGTTTTTTAGTGTAGTCTTGTTGTTGTCGGAATATTTAGTGTAGTCAGCATGTTAATCGCTCATAGGTTCCCCAATTTGAAATAGGTAGATTGTTAGTATAAATTTAGGGTCTATGGTTGGGTATTTGAATGTATTGGGTTGTTTTAATGTGTTAGGAAATTGAAAGTGAAAATACAATTATGCTGATTTAGTGATGTAATTAATTATAGACTGATTAGGTGCAAATAGTACTATGTTTAGGTGAATTGAGAATTTTACAAAATATGTGAGTAGTGTATATTAGTAAGTTACTTTAGAGGAAATAATTTGTATTTGGTTAGTCTCAATTTTTTTAGATAAGAAATGAAGAGATTTGAACGAAAATGGATGTATGAGGAAAGATTGGCTAAGAGACGATGTCCCACAACACAATTTTTAGAGGGTGTTAATAGTTTTCTGGAGTTTGCTAAAAATCACCTCGAATACGCGTCAGACGGTAGATTTAGATGTCCTTGTGTGAAATGTAAAAACCTCAAATTCTTGGAGATTGTTTTGACTAAGGAACATATTATCTCAAATGGGTTTTATCCAAATTATTATGTTGGATTTGTCTTGGTGAGATTTCTCTTGTTGAGGAATCTGAGGTAGAACAAAATGAAGGGGGGTTGAGGGGAATGATAGTTGATGTAGTTGAGTGTAATGTGTTTAATGATGAGAGCATGTACACTAATGACGATGACCAACCAACCCCACAAGAGCCAAACCCACGAGCGAAAGCGTTTTTTGATATGTTAGACGCTTCGGAGAAGCCGTTATATGGAGGGTGTGATGTGACATTGTTAGAAGTCGTGTCTATGGTAGTGAACCTTAAATGTGAGTATAACCTATCATTTGGGTGCATAGACGGTTTCGCTGCCTTGCTTGAGAAGGTCATCCCACAAGACAACATTATGACCAAAACATTCTACACTACCAAAAAATAGTAAAAGGTCTTCAACTCCCGCATCAAAAGATTGATGCTTGTTCCGATGGGTGCATGTTCTTTTGGAAAGACGATGCCCTACTTGAGGAATGTAAGAAATGTGGTAAGGGTAGATACAAAAGTGTAGATGGGAATATTGTTTTGAGGGGTAGGAAAGGAAAGAGTGTTGCGAGGGATAAAAAACCTATACCACTTAGTCGACTTACTTACTTTCCCATCACCCCTAGGCTTTAAAAATTATATGTAACCAGAACCATTGCCGAACAAATGAGGTGGCATAAAGAAGAAACTCGTGTAGAAGGGAAGATGTGTCATCCTAGTGATGGGGAGGAGTGGAAACGCTTTGATAGGATTTAGCCTAATTTTGATGAGAAACCCCGTAATGTGAGACTTGGGTTGTGTACCGATGGGTTTGCTCCCTTTCGCTTAGTCCGGTAAGTCGTACTCATGCTGGCTTGTCATGGTCACACTATACCACTTACCTCCATGGCTGTGTCTGAAACCACCATTCATCTTCATTTCTCTTATTGTTCCCGGTCCAAAAAATTCAAAAAATCACTTGGATGTTTACTTACAACCAGTGATAGAGGAATTGAAACACTTGTGGGAAGTAGGGGTGGAGACATATGATGTGTCTTTGAAACAAAATTTCCAGCTTAGAGCATCACTTCTGTGGACTATAAACGATTTTCCCTGCATATGGTATGTTGAGTGGTTGGTCTACGGCAAGCCAAAAAGCTTGTCCTTGTTGCATGAGTGATAGTAAACCGTTCTACCTATGAAATTCAAGCAAAATTAGTTGGTTTGACTGTCATAGACAGTTCCTAACCGAGGGCCACATGTACAGGAAGAATAAGAGAGCTTTCAAGAAGGGTGAGGTAGTACTAGATGAGGCACCAATTCGTCTCCAAGGAGATGAAATATTGGAGGTGATTTCAGAGTTCCCATCTACTGTTAACGGGACCGATCAAGAGTTCAAGGATCTTAAGAAATTTAAAAATGGTTGGTTTAAAAAAAGCATCTTCTTCGACCTTCCATATTGGATTACTTTATTACTCCGACATAATTTGGATGTGATGCATATTGAGAGGAATTTCATTGAGCAACTGATTCACACCGTCGTGGATGTAGAGGGTAAGACATGTGACACCGTAGGATCCCGAAAAGATTTGATGAAATTGTGACCGTCCAAAATTGCATATCAATCGGGATGCGTTCAAGCCTAGGGCCTTGTTTAGTCTTGATAAGGCTTAGAGAAAGGTCGTGTTAGAGTGGTTAGAGAAGTTGAAGTTCCCTGATGGGTACGCCTTCGATTTCAGTCGGTCCGTCAACATTAAGAAACTGAAGTTGCAAGGTTTGAAGAGTCACGACTGCCACGTTTTCATGGAGCGGTTACTACCTGTGGTGTTGAAGCAACTACTACCTCAAGGTGTTTGGAATCCTATTAATGAGATATCTCAGTTTTTTAGAGATTTGAATTCGTCGACAGTTAAAATTGGCGACATGACTGGTTTGGAGGATCATATTCTTCAGATAATGTGCAAACTTTAGATGATTTACCCCAACATAACTCAATGGAGCATCTACCGGTCCACTTGCCCTACGAAGCTAAAGTGGGAGGATCGGTCCAATATAGATGGATGTACCCGTTTAAGAGGTGAGAATTTTATACTTAATGAAACACTAACGTTAAATATTGTAATCTATCATTAATATAATTGCTTGATTGTTATAGATTTCTCAACCATTTGAAGAAAAAATTTGGTAACAAGGCGAGGGTCGAGGGCTCCATATGTAATGCTTATATAACAGAGGAGATAGCCAACTTCTGTTCTCTGTATTTCGAGAAAGAAGTCAACACCAAAGCCAAGAATCTTAACCTAGAAACACCTGAGATGATTGACCCCAACATACCAGACTTTTTTCAAAGTAAGGTAAGTGAAGGATCTTCATCAGCTGGGGGGTGGAGGATGTTAGATGACAAGGAATACAATCGTACTCACCTTTACTTGTTATCAAACTGCAAAGTTTTGGAGCCATATGAGAAGCAGTTTGTAACTGAATTTCTAGCTGCTAATCCATATTTAAATGCTGATGATGTTTGGAATAAGCATGAGGAACAGTTCCCCAGTTGGCTTAAGGATCATGTAATTTCAGCGAATATCCAGGATGATTTGGTTAGGAGTCTAGCATTAGGTCCTTTGCGGAAGGTTAGAATTCGGAACCGGTATTCGGTTAATGGTTACAATTTCCATACATTTGCCCATGGTAGCAGTAGGGCTAGATGTAATTTTGGTGTGACTGTGTCGTCACTTGATGGTGACGACTATTAAGGTCTACTGGAGGACATCTTCGAGTTGTGCTACGCTGGAAGTGATCGTGGGTATAGAGCTGTGGTATTTAAATGCGAATGGAAGGACAACTCAGTGCATGGTACTAGAGTACATGAACGGTACAAACTAGTTGAAGTTAATCATACCAAAAAATACTCTAAGTACGATCCCTATATACTTGCACAACAAGCACACCAAGTGTACTTTGCTCCTTATCCAATCACAAAGAACGATAGAAGTGGAAATCAATGGTGGGCGTTGTTTAAAACTAAGCCATGGGGGCACATTGACACTGACCTCTTTCAAGAGGAGGTCATTTCTAGTGGTACAACATTGTCTCTAATCGATGAGAATCTTTTCGCAAGTGATGATGATAATGAGGTGGATATGGGGGAGGATTTTGAAGAGGATGAAGGTGGTGAGGACATCGAAGGTGCTTTTGATGATATGGTCGAGGAGGAGGAAGACAACAAAGTCAAAGGCACTAGTGATTTGGAGGTCGATGACGAGGAGGAGGAAGATGACTACGAGGAGGAGGATGTAGTTGGTTCGAGTAGGCAAGTGGGAGACGACAACGATAGCGATGATGATTGATAGTAGGGTATAGTTTTAATAATCTATATTATTTCAATATTTAATAATCTATATTGCTAGTAGTGTGTAGTTTATTATGTTGTTAATTTCTAACTTTCTATCTTTGTCAGAAGATATGACGCGGGGTAGACGATTTAGAGCTAGGAGCGGGAGCAGGAGGACCCAGCAGGAGCTGCAACAAGGGAAGGAGGACCAGCAGCAAAACGAGGAGCAGCTGAACGACGGACGCCTAATTCTGAGCCCCGATAACACATGGTGAGACATCATATTAGCGACTTCATTATTGGTTTCTAAACTTCAATCATATTAGGAACTTCATTATTGTGAACCAGTTAAGGTTGTCAAATACTTGTACACTTCAATCTTATTTCATATACTGGTGTAGGTTTCGGCACCGCAGGGTGGTGACTTGACTCACTTGACGACCTACTGCACAAGTTGGACTAAGATGCCTACGTGGCAGCAGAACAAGTGGTTCAACAATTTCAAGTTGCACAATTTTTTGGGTTTAAATTAGTAGTTCCCTATTACTGTTTACGGATTAATAATTTACTAATGACAAATGATTTTGAAGTTGAAACACTGGTGGGACCCCAGCCTCGAGGTGGCTGCAAGGGACAGCTACATGGAGATCGCAGTCGATCGGTACAGGTATAACATGTTCAAGTTAGCGAATGAGGGGAAGGCAGATAAATACCTTAGAGGTTTGATTTCTCAATTAGTGTTCGTACTTGAATACAAAGTTATATCTTCGCTTACTGATCTCTTCATATGAATTGTAGGTGCCGCACTTGAACTGTTCCACAAAGCCCGCTCCGACCCTAAGTTTGTTAAGAGATCCCACCAAGCGAAGAAAAAAAAGAGGCGGGGAGGAGACCCTGAGGCGGAAGTGGAGCCTACCCACTACAGTGGTTCGCAGTCGATGCACCAGCGGGCTATATATGGAGGTAAGTATTTCTTTTGATTTTTATTTTGGATTTTTATTTAATGTTTTCATTAAAAATATTAATGTGAGAAATCTACATGTACTGTTAACACTTGAAGAAGAAAACAAGAGAACTTCCCGACGCTGCGCAGTTGTTTCTTGACACGAAGAGCAAGGTGGACTGCAACGGTCGAAGGGGCTTCATTTCGAAGAGGGACGGTGCAATTTGAGTGAGTTTCTAACAAAAGGTTTCTAAACATTGTTCTTTAAATTGTGACTTTGTCAATGAAATCTCACCTAATCATCACATCAATTTATTTTAGGAAGCATATATGGAGGCCACTTCCACGGACGACGCTGAAGGTAGGGATCCGAACAAGGTATGGTTCAATGTCGTGCGAGGGTACCACAAGGGAGCGGTGTACGGTAGGGGGAACGCTCACTCTCTGTAATGGACACCACCCAACGCTCAGAGGAGGGGCAGGGGGGCATTCGAACTCGACAAAGTGGGGACCGTCTGTTGTTGCTGAGATGAGGTCGGAACTACAAGAAGAGAGGGCGGAACGTGCTGCTTTGATTGAGCAAGTGAAGGCGCAGAATGAGCGTATCAAGCGACAGGATACAGTTAGCATGCAAATACTAGAAGAGCTAGCCCGCCTGAGGAGCATGCAACAGCAGAACTGCAACTCCGACCCCATTCCCCGACCCCCAGACCCTAGAGACCCCTTCAACGGGGGTGGTAGTGACGCTTCGGCTAGTTTTCCTGTTAGTTGAGCATGTAGATTAATAAACCTAGCTTGTAGTTTATGAATGTTGATTGAAAACAGTTTGTAACATCACTCCTAATTTAGTTTATTCAAGTACTTTAGTTACCTTGGTTGTCAATTATGGAAATGTGAAGCCGACATTGTGAGGCCGATACAACATGGTGTTTGGAACGTATTTGTCATTGCTGGGTTGTTTTTTTGTTTGCAAATTTTGGCTAGAAATGAAACAAATCGAAACGGCCAAATACATCTCTCTTAGCGACCGATATCTGTCGCTACAAGGAATAAATAGTGACAGATAACGGTCGCTAATTTAGACGCCCAAGGTCACCCAAATGCCATCACTAAACACCTTAGCGACATATATCTGTTGTTAAACCATCCCCATTAGCAACAGATATCTGTCGCTAAGCGTCCTATTTAGCGACTGACAGCTGTCGCTAAGCTTAGCGACAGATATCTGTCACCCGAGTTTTTTAGTGATAGATATTTGTCGCTCGTCTCCTTTTCAAGCGACTACCAGGTGCGACTGCTTCTCGGCGACTGTCATCTGTGGCGCGTATATTTTAGCGACAGATGACGGTAGCTGATATCAGTCGCCCATCTCGTTTTTTCTAGTAGTGACTTTAGAGGACTTCGGGGTTATCACGGGTTTGTCCTGGGGTCCTGAGATGATTATGTGATCTCCCGAGGTCCCTATGTTAGATAGTGACGAGGTTAAGAGTTGGATTGGGGACTGTTTAGAGCCTGCGGCTTATAGTGCGCCCAATGCTTTGGTGAGTTCGTACATTACCGACCACTTTGAGAGGGTGGCGGTGTTAGAGGGTCGAGTGCCCAACACGTCGGTGCATGATGCCCGTCTGTGGTTGTGGTACTTCCTAGGGTCGACCCACTTCTCGGATAAGGGTGAGAGGTCTAGGATTTTTCCTTTCCTAGCTGACCTGGATCAGCTGGGACGTTTTGACTAGGTGACCGCGGCTTTCGCGGAGATGACCCGTTGCCTACAGGTCATGGTGAGGCCGTAGAGGGTGGACTCTGGTTGGGCTATACCCATCGTGGGCCCAGGTCTCATACTGGAGGTTAGTTACTGTCTCTGTACTTGACTTTTGAAGTTTTGTTCGGTTTAGTCAGGTTTTGCTGATGGTATTTCGGGTTTTGCAGGCTTGGATCTACTCCTACTTCCCGCGCTTGGCACCCAAGACGGTGCGTATTTGCTTGGCTAGGTTTCCGCCTGGGATTGAGTGGAGGTTGGCCCAGGCTAAGAGCATGACTAGTCACTACTCGTCAGAGAATGTGCTGGTGAGCCAGCTGCGCCTCGAGGATGTAAGTTTCCTTCTTATGGTTTGTCTTCTTTAGTAGCCCCCAAGGTTAGGAATTTAACATGTTGGTTTGTTTATGTAGTTCGTGGCCCGTCCTTGGACCGACTACGAGGGTTTGACCGAGTACTTAGGAGGCAGAGTTGCGGCCTAGGAGCTACAGGAGGATGCTCCTTCCTGCGCTATTTCGCCCGGTGTGGTACTTGGGTGAGAGGCTAGTGCGCCAGTGTTTGTACGATGAGTTCAGGGTGCCAGTTGACCCTCCTCGGACCATGTTTAGGCCTCTGACTGCTGTAGAGGCCCATGAGGTTAGGGATGGAGAGGGAGGCGATCCATTATTGGTGCCTGGTGCCTTCTATGTGTCTCACGTCTGCCAGCGGCTAGCTTGCCACTACCTCGTGGTGAGTACTTGGTTTTTTGTTTCTTTTTGTTTCACGGTTTAGTGTGTGTTTGCATTTTGAACGGTTTGCTTTCCCTTCAGCTGGCCGATCCGACTGATGCTGTTCACCCCCCAGATTTCCCTTTGACACTTCTAAGGGTGGACGCGGCTGACGTGACCTTTACAGAGCCTCTTCCCTCTTGTTTCGCGGAGGATATGGAGAAAGGGATAAAGTGGTGCGACCGTGTGTACCGGGTAAGCTTTGGGATTTTGCCTCGAACTCGGCTTCGAGGTTTGGGTTTTGTTAACTAGTTCGTTTGGTTTCTTTCCAGGTATCATTAGCTTCCCATCAGCGGTTGTGGCAAGCCGCCAACTGCTTCTGGGCCTACGCATCAAGAATGTTTACTGCCTCTTCCCGTGATACATCGGGACCCCGATCAGGAAGTACTGTTTTTCTAGGGATAGTTTTCTAGGATGGTTGTGTCTTTTTCTAAAGAGTTGTTATATTTGTAGGATGTTCCGGACATGGTGGCGCAGCTGGAGACTCGGGTGAGCGAGCTCGAGGCGACTGAGGCCAGGTTGCTGCAGTTTCTACAATCCCAAGACAATGAGATCGCTAAACTTAAGGAGCAGTTGGTTCGAGCTCAGGGCGAGACCTCAGCGCAGGTTGAGGTGAGGCTAGGTTCAGGGCTGAAGTGAAGAGAGAGGATGAGGCTGAGGGTCAGGTTATGGGCGCTACCGAGGATGTTGGAGAAGTTCCCGAGATAGCTACCCTGTATATGCTGACGGGTATGGACCGTACTGAATCTCCTACCTTTGATCTGAAAAATCTAGGCTTTGATGATGGTCCCGGTGTACTGGCTGTAGCTACAACCTCTAGGGGTCTTCCCTAGATTGTAAACTCGATTTGTGTTTAGATTTTGTATAATTTGTATATTCTAGAGTTTTAGTACTTGTATTGACTTATTAGTCGTTTGTTTTTTTTGAAATGTTGACTTTAGATGACAAGTAATCACTTCAAGTTTGGTTTGTTTGCGGTTTCGTCATAGTTTAGGACGTTTTAAATGCGTTAAGATTGCATAGGCGTATGAAAATGCTTTTCAGAATTCCTAAAATGCGTTAGTTTGAGCCGGGAGTTAGATCAAGTAGTATGTCGATTAAAATGTTTGACTAGAGACGTGCAAAATACGTAAGAAGCGCTTCGTAGCTAAAATGCTTTGACTGAGTGGGTGTTTGGTGCTGGGAGACGAGTGTAATTGTTTTAACGCCCGTGTTCGACGCGAAGTAAAAGGAAAAAGTCGGACTACTTTTTATGCTCGGACTACTTTTTATGTTTTTATGACAACGCTGTTGTGTAAGGCTATAGACGCATATCGATGATAAAAGAAGTTAGCCCACTTTTTATTCTTTAATGACGATGCCGTGTAGGGCTACACATTTTGACAGTGCCATGAAAGGCTACAACATGCCTAGGTGGGGTAGCTTATCCCCCTAAAAAAATGTCTTAGTCCGGTGGATTTGGGGGTTGAAAATGGATCGTCCGCTTCCTACGAGGGAACTTTCGTTTATGTATTGGGCTTGTAGACTTTGGGAAAGGAGGTGACGGACTTAAGAAATCGTTCTTATTGCTCGGGATTATTAGATATTTAGAGATAATTTAAGGATCGTGGAGATGGCTGAGCTACAAAATAAGGAAGCTACGCAGGCTAATGCCGCTAAGCGCTAGACCGAAGGCAACGTTTCCGAACCTAGTATTCGTCAAGGTAGGTCAAGACAGACATGACCCACATTAAAGACGCACGTGTAGAAACACGTGAGATTGGTTGGACCCACAATTGGCTGAAGGGGTGGATACTTGCACTCGAGGGGCTATTGGTGAGAGGCCCGAAGAAACGCACACTTTTTCGAAAGTGGGAGTCTTTGAGAAATCGATATTACGATGGCTTAGTGACATCCTCGTGGTGTGTGTGGAAAGTGTTGTTATGTTAGCGTCGAGGACTCGACGATAGCGAAAGTGTAAATTGTGATTTTGTAAAAGCGTGGTTGTGGAAGAACCGGTTTTGAAAATTGTAACGTCGCATTTTTTATCGAGACTACTATTAATTAGTAGTTCGAAGTTTGCGGTGTAGAGGGTATTCGTGAGAGACCGTGGTGTCTGTGATGGTGCTTTCGAAGGTGTGACCAAAATTCTTATTACAGAATTTTGGTGGCGATAGTGTTTTTAGAAAAACTTTTAAAACGTGCGACCATATTTGTCGATTCCATTGATTGGAATTTCGACGGTCATGATGGTGCGTGTGTAATGCTTTGCGAGTATAACCGCGTTTTACGTTCCTCGACTTCATTAATTTAAGTTTCGGTAATGTTAAGGGTATGTGCAAAAAGAGTTTTGAAAAATAAAATGTAACCATTTTAGGTGCCTTAATCACTTTGGTCGGGAATTTGGCGATAGTAACGGTGGTGCCTGAATGTTTTGAAAGCAAAATGTGACCGTATAAGGTACCTTGATCCCATTGGTTGGGAGTTTGGTAATAATAACGGTATATCATTGTTTTTTGAAAGTGACGAGTTTTATTCTGGCCAGAGTAATGGCGCCAAAAGGTGACTTTTGAAAGTGATGAGTATGAAATAGGCCATGGTGATGGCGCTAAGGTGTCTTTTGAAAATAAGTTTAATTTTGGCCGGACTAACGGCGTTTAAAAGGTGATTTTGAAAGGAAGATGTCCATTTTCGAAAACGGAGTTGGGTGCGGTTAAATATGTTGTCGTGGTTGAATCCGGGTTTCAATGTTTTATTCGGGTTGTCACACGCTACACATAACTAGGAATGCATTCACTCATGCAGGATGCAGACACAAATAGGTTAGGGTAGGCTACCATTCACGAATAGTCTTTGCTTAGGTGACGACAGGTCACTGGGGGAGGTGAGTGTCACCTCGTTCGCTCAGTGCAACTCACTTGGTATATCCACGGAATGCGTGGCTATCTTAGACGATCGTAACGTCAACCGAGGGTCTCCCCGCGTGTCCGTAAGGATCTTACCGCGGAGAGGTCGATTGGTCCTAATATCGGTTACTGTGGCCTGTTTAGGGCCA
Source organism: Agrostemma githago (assembly GCA_958450325.1). Lineage (NCBI taxonomy): Eukaryota > Viridiplantae > Streptophyta > Magnoliopsida > Caryophyllales > Caryophyllaceae > Agrostemma > Agrostemma githago. Next base: position 17,050,964 of record OY288247.1, on the reverse strand, counting down.
AAACCTGTAGTGATCACAAAAAAGGAACTAGGAAATGAGCTTCACCGACCTCGTTCGAGTTACACCACCGTTGGAAACTTGTTTCCACATCCCTAGCGGAGTCACCAAATTGTGGACGCCCGTCCGCACCGCCCCCCCCCCCCCGCGCGCCCATGCGGCCCCGTTAGTCCTGCGGGGAAGGTCTGATCTCGCGTAAAGGCCGATATATTTGGTAAGACGACCTTTTTAGTGAACCGAATTCGTTGCCAATTTGTGGAGTTGCCACCAAGTTAATTGTGGGAACTCAGAAACCGTTCAAGTCAACTTTGATCCTTAGCCGGCTCAAAGTTGAGCGGCATGAGGACCTAAAGATAAAGACTTGTACCCTTAAGCATTCCATGCCTGGAATGACTCTCATTGCCAATGGTTTTGGGCATTCGAAAACCGTCGATTTTGAGTAAGAGGTGAGGGTGGTACGTATTGGGAAGCCAATGTCCGATAGACATCAACACCCAATCCCGCCCGCACGTAGAGGCCTCTATTAATCAATCGGTGGGTGATAACTTTGTTCCTTAATTGTGGCGGAAATGCGATAACATCCCTTGTTTTAACCCTGTGTCTTTGCTATGTCGGTTGTATGCGATTTCACCTGGTATTCTGCTTAAGGTGCGTCGGTTCGGTATTAATAGGGATGCGTCAAACCACGTGTGAGGGGTGAGCATCGGGATTAATATGGAACCCAACCACCACTTTGTTCAATTTTAGTTTGTTTACATTTTGAATTCCGTGTGAGGTGATTTAGCATGCGATTATAGGGTCATAAAAACGATAAATCATACAAAAGCGATAAATGAGAAATGTAAATAAATCACATAGTGAGGAGTTGCATCCTCGGAGTGTACACTAAACAAGAGACGATGCGTAGATAATTGAGAACGGATCTCAGAACTACTCGGGTTTAGTTAGGGTGTTTTAGTGCTTATGATTGAAGTTGGGGACGTTACGTAAGTTTGTGACGTGCCATGGACCTAGTGTCCATAGGACTCGGACTCGACGTTATCGAAGTGCATAATAAAAGATACGGAATGTAAAGTTTTGTTTAGATGACAACCTAGTGACGATACGATTTCAAGGCGGATCCTCCTTGCTTTCCTGCGGCAAATCCGGAAGAGCTTCGCTACTGTGTCTAGGAACGACTAGTCGAACACGGGTGCCCCTTTTCGTTCTTATCGAGTAAGGAACTCTAGGAACTACGAGGAGTAGTGTCGATTCGCGTATCGGGGACAAACGATCGAGTGGATCATGCTTAGAGTCGGAGTGCGACGCTAAGCTTAGGAGAAACTCTTTAAAGAGGAGGGAGAAGAGTGAATTGTGAGAGATGTTCATGAATTCTTGAGTTGTGTCGAATGAGCCAAATATGGGGGGGTATTTATAGTTGTTCGTGTTGTGTGCTAAATTTAGACCGTTTTTCCTCCCATTTAGACTCGTTTTCTCTCGTTTTGCGAGTTTAGAGTGCGATTATTGCCATATTTTAAGTACTTCTCGCATTAGCATCTCTCTTGTGCGTTTTACGTGTTTTTGATAGTTTTTCTAACAATTTTGATAGGATTTGGCACCGAAATCACGATCGAGCTTCCACGAGCACAAGAGAAGGGAACACCGTCCAAAGAGCAAAGCACACAACTTAAAGTTCAAAGCCATCCAATCAATCAACGAAGAATGAGACAAGAAAAGAGGCCAGAAAAATGACTGGGTGAAATTTCACCCGCTGAAGCACCACCGGGCGAAGTTTCGCCCGATGGTAAAATTTGCCTTCCCAAAGATTTTCCGAGCTTCTCCAGTGGGCGAAATGACCGGGCGAAATTTTGCCAACCGGTTGAAATTTCGCCCGATGGTGAAAGTGTCCAAAAATTGCAAAACTGAAAAAAAGTTCACCGGGTGAAATTTCACCCGACGGTGTTGGTCCGTGCACGATAGGGCGAAGTTCCATTTCATGAAGATTAAAGGGTGATTGTCTCACTAATGGAGCAAAAAGTTGGATTTGGGCTTTAGGTTAACAACTCATTAAGACATTACTATATATACATCTACCCTAGTTAGTTGCCTATTACCTCTCCATTAATTTTAGGAGGGATGACATGAAGGCATCCATTAGAAAACAATACTGGTAGTAATCCTCCATGATTCTAGTAGTTCACATAGTTATTTAGTAGTAGATTTTCCTAGTTTCCATAAACAATTCTCTAGATTTCAAGTTTGTAGAAGATTGTTCCAAGTTTTATTTGAAGATTTTTGGGGTTTATCAAGGGATTAGTGACAAATCTCTTTATTCTCCTCATCAAGATTCAACCTTTATTTATGCAATCTTCTTATTTATTGTAGATCTTCATAGTTGGTACATTTCTCTTCCTCTCCCTAATCTCTAGATTTTATTTATGTTGTTCTAGATTATTCTCTAGTTTATATTGTTAGATCGTAGTTTCCTTATTGTTTTGCTGTTATTTTCTTTAGATCTAGTTATTATGCATGCTTTAGTTAACTTCTCCTTTATTAATGTTTTGTTGTCTTCTATCATGATTAGTGAGTAGATTTTTTGTTGGGGGGTTTTGGGATGAGGACTTGGATTATTTGAATTAAGGGATCTTGGTGGGTTGCTTGCTTGTTGGTTTATCTTGTTTATGGTTGTTGTGTCATTGTTGTTTTAGTCCGGCCAACTAGACCGACCTTGACTCATTTCTATCAATATGGGGAAATTCGGGGTAGAAATTATCTTAACTTGAGACTTATCCTTCTTCGCCGCGAAAGCGGGTTTTTAGGTGGGTTGGGTTAAGAAACCGAAAGGTTACATTCTCCCTTTATCAATGTTGTGACAAAAACCCGATTCCGACCTTCTTAGACTCCAATTTCCGAATCCCGACTTCCCCCTAACACGATTTCCTAGATTGGTTACCTCTAGTTATCTCTATCGTTATTTTTCTAGTGTAGACTCGACCCATAGAAACACCCCTCTAGATTCCAAACACGTCGCTTTTAACTCGATACTATGTTCCCTTCCCTTTGGACCGACCTCGACTTACCACGATTACTCTAGTAGTTTTTGTGTTATTACGAGTCTATAAATATTGTTTGACCCCCCATCCTTCGCTAAACGACCGGTCCGATTTGGGGAGCCGTCAAAATGGCGCCGTTACCGGGGAGCGGCTAGTTATTGTGTTTGGTTCTTTTCTCTTCTCCCTCTTCCCTAGTACCGTTAGGTGCTAGGAGTCTCACCGTTTAATTGAGTTTTTATGCCCGGGAATACGTCATCGCCCTTGAGGTTCGATCCGGAGCCGGAGAGGACTTTTAGAGCATTGCGTTTTCGGGGAAATAACTCACCCACCATCATTCCACATCCTTCATTATCACCTCCTAACATTAATCCCATCCTACCACATACACCTTCTACATCACATAATCCCATTCCAAACAATCCCTCCATACCTTCCACTTCACAAAACTCACCACCTACATATGCCCCACCATCACCAAAAACTCCACCACCAAATCAAAATCCATCCCCTCCAAATCATCCAAATTCAAATCCACCATCACCACCAATCCAACCAATGGCAACCTTAGGCTCCCATTCCCAACTCATACACGAAGAAATCCCTTCTCCCGTCGATTTCGAAGAGATTTCCGAGAATTATGAATTGAAAGCGTCTTTGACAAATGCGGTTCAACAAGATACTTTTCATGGTTTCTCCCAAGAAGATGCTCAAGAGCACATCGCTTCATTTAAATAAAAATTAGTAGGAGCCCGTCTCAATGTATTAACTTCATGCCAATTGCATCATTTATTATTTCCAAAGACCTTGAGAGATGAAGCTTGTAGATGGCTTCAAGGCCATCCCGCTAATACATTCACATCATGGGCTCAATTATCCAATGTCTTCTTGGAGAAATATTTTCCAGCGTCAAAGACTAATCAATATCGCATGGAGGTAAAAACCTTCAAGCAAGATGAATTATAAAGCCTAAGTGAGGCTTGGGAAACATTTAGAGATCTATTGCGCAAATGTCCACACCATGGAATACCCGATTGGCTAACTACCCAAACGTTTTATAACACCCTTTCATCGAGAACCAAGGAAAACCTAAATTCGGCCGCCGGAGGAGACTTCTCTTCCCTTACCGATGAGGCATCTAAGAACCTTATTGAGAAGATGGCAAGGAGTGATTCTAGAATGAGTCAATCGAGGGATTCAAGAAAGAAAGTTGAAGTGAACTCATCTAAGAGTTCAAGTGAATTGAAACTTCAAGCGGAAGCTGAAGAATTGAAAAAGAGAATGGATGCCTTGAGTTCTAAACCTACTCCTAGAGGTATGTACCAAATTCAAGGGAGTGTTCCACCAAGGCAACCATCACCTCCAAAACAAATAACAAGAGAAGTTCAATGTGATCATTGTGGCAATTTGATCCCTTTTCTAATACTTACAATGCCGGCACAAGGTATCATCCCAATTTCTCTTATGGAAATCAAAACGCTCAAAATCCTATGCCGCGTGTCCAAGGGAGTCAATCGAGGCCATTTAATCAAAGTCAACAAAGGCCCTTTAACCAAGGTCCTCCGAAGATGCCTCCATATATGCCTCCTCATCAAAGCGGCAACTTCAATCAACAAGGTAGCAACTTCCAAGTTCCCGACAATTACAACAATTACAAAAATCAACATGGTAATCATGGATAAAATCAAGGGTTCCAAGGCAATTTTCAAGGAAATCAAGGTTACAACCAACAACCATTTAATCAACCCTCTCAATTTGGTCAAGGAGGAGTTCCATGGGATGACATTAATGATTTACAAAAAGCCATTGGGCAACTATGGAGTGAACATCAAGATACAAAAGCAAGGCTAAAGGTTTGGGAATCAGAAGAAGCAACAAAAGCCTTAGCTGCCCCAATCCATCCACCCCATGGTTTGCCCGGGCAACCCCAAAACCCAAGAGACCCTTCACACCAAGCAAATGCCGTCATTTTGAGAGGTCGCAAAGAACTGGAGGACCTGTACAATAACTTGAACTTGAACACCAAAAGCACCCTATCCAAAGTCAATCAACCAAGTGCACCACAAGCAACATCTCCCACTTCCCCCAAACAAAACCGGGGAATACAAGCGGAGTTTGACCAAAATGCGGAGATTGAACAAAGAGAAAAAAGAAAAAAGAAAGAGCAAATGGAAGCGGAAGAAACAAGAAGAAAAGAGACGGAGCGATTAGCCGAAGAAGAAGAAGAATCCAATGTTCCACCGCCTCCCGCTTTTGTCCCACCATTGCCTTTTCTGGAACGAGCTAAGCCACATAAAGAGAATGCTCACTTTAGCCATTTTTGTGGATATGCTGAAAAAGGTGGAGGTAGCTTTACCCTTCACCGAGGTAATTTCTCAAATGCCCCTCTATTCTAAGTTTTTGAAAGAAGTCTTGTCTAAAAAGAGAACCATAGAGGACAAAGAATGTCTCCCTCTCACGGCACAATGTAGTGCCATTCTCATGAATCAAATGCCAAAGAAACTAGAGGATCCCGGTAGTTTTCCATCCCTTGTCGGGTTGGAAATGTTGTTGTTAATCAAGCATTATATGACCTAGGGGCTAGTGTTAATTTGTTACCTTATTCAATTGCTAAGAGACTTAGTCTGGGGGAGATGAGACCCACTAGTATGTCGATTCAACTTGCGGATAGGTCCGTCAAGTACCCACTTGGGATACTTGAGAATGTACCCATTCAAGTTGGTAAGTTCTTCATCCCCTCCGACTTTGTTGTCATGGATATGCCCGAAGACACTATTACCCCCATTATTTTAGGTCGACCCTTTATGGCTACCGGATGTTAAGAATGGTAAGCTGTCTTTAAACGTAGGGAACCAGTCGGTAGAGTTTTCCCTTTCTCAAGCTCTTAAACAACCGATGATTGAACAAATGCATTCCATTGAAGTTATTGATAGTTTGGTTTAGTGTAGCTTGATAGATGATGATAAGCAAGAACATGAACCATTTGACTCTCCACCCTTTGAAGATGAATGCTTACATGAAGAAAAGGTAGAACCACTACCGGTGGGTAAGAGTATGGTATCTTCTCCTCCTAATCTTGAACTTAAACCACTCCCCTCTTCCCTCAAATATGCTTTTCTTGAAGGAACTACTTATCCCGTTATCGTCAATGCCACACTTGATGGTCCTCAATTGGAAAACTTTTGATTGTTTTGAGAAAACACAAAAAGGCCACCGGGTATATCATTGCCGACCTCCAAGGCATAAGACGAAATGTTTGTATACATAGGATCATCCTTGATGATGACCACCGTCCTTCGGTTGAGGGTCAACGTAGGTTGAACCCCACTATGAAAGAGGTTGTCAAGAAGGAAGTCCTCAAGTTGTATGAGGCTTACATTATATACCCAATAACGGAAGTAAATGGGTTAGATAGCCCCGTACAAGTTGTGCCGAAAAAAGGAGGAATGACAGTTGTTAAAGGAGAAAAGGGTGAGTCAATTTCTACTAGGAGCATTATCGGTTGGCGCATGTGTATAGACTATCGAAACTTGAACACGGCCACCATAAAAGACCATTTCCCCTTCCCTTTATTGATCAAATGCTTGAAAGATTGGCGCATCATTCTTATTTTTGTTTCCTTGATGGTCATTCCAGATTTCTTCAAATTCCTATTCATCCCGATGACCAAGAGAAAATCACTTTCACATGTCTCTATGACACCTATGCTTATAGAAGGATGCCATTTGCGTTGTGTAATGCGCCGGGAACGTTTCAAAGATGTATGATGGCTATTTTCTCCGATTTTATTGAAAAATCCATGGAAGTTTTTATGGATGACTTTAGTTTCCATGGTACATCTTTTGATTCTTGCCCTGGAAATCTTGATCAAGTATTAGCTCGATGTAAAGAGTATAGACTTATTTTGAATTGAGAAAAATGTCATTTTATGGTTGAACAAGGTGTTGTCTTAGGTCACATCATTTTTAATAGAGGAGTTGAAGTTGATAAGGCTAAAGTTTCCGTGATTGAGAACATACCACCACTTACAAATGTCAAAGGGGTGAGGAGTTTTCTAGGTCACGCCGGCTTTTATAGGCGTTTCATTAAAGATTTTTCTAAGATTGCCAAGCCTTTAACTTCTTTGCTTATGAAAGATGCATCTTTTGTTTTCGATGACTCGTGTCTCGAGGCCTTTTGCAGGATAAAGACAGCTCTCACTACCACTCCAATTATCAAAGCTCGCGATTGGAATCTTCCATTTGAGATCATGTGCGATGCTTCCGATTTTGCCGTTGGTGCCGTTCTAGGTCAATGGGTTGACAAGAAGCTACATGTGATATACTATGCAAGCAGGACACTAGATGAAGCCCAATCTAGGTACACAACAACCAAAAAAGAGATGCTCGCCGTTATCTATGCCATGGAGAAATTCCGAAATTATGTTACCGGTGTCATTATTCATACCGATCATGCGGCCATTCGATATATCATGTCCAAAAAGGAGACCAAGTCCCGAATCTTTCGGTGGGTCCTCCTTTTAAAAGAATTTGATATTGAGATTAATGACAAAGCCGGATCGGAGAACTTGGTAGTGGATCATCTTAGTAGACTAACGGTTAGTAAAGGAAGCAATGAAGAAGATGGTATACCCATCAATAAAGCTATGAGAGATGAGGCCTTGCTGGCCGTTGAAACTATTACACCTTGGTATGCCGATATCGTCAATTTCTTAGTGTCTCATTTTATTCCGGACGATTATTGCAAGCAAGAGAGGAAGAAACTACGTTATGAAGCCCGACGCTATTATTGGGACGAGCCTTATTTATTCCGCCATTGTGTAGATGGAATTTACCGATGATGTGTTACGGCCGATGAAGGATATAATATTGTGAAGCACCTTCACTCGACATCTTATGGTGGATACTTGGCCAACCAAAAGACAATTGCCAAGGTTCTCCAAAGCGGGTTTTGGTGGCCTTCCATGTTCAAGGACATTCGAGCTTTCATTCTCACATGCGACGCTTGTCAAAGAAGTGAGAATATTACAAGAAGAAATGAGATGCCTCTTCAACCCATCTTAGAAATTGAATTGTTCGATGTTTGGGGCATTGATTTCATGGGTCCGTTCACATCCTCTTTTGGTAACAAATACATTCTAGTAGCGATTGATTATGTCTCAAAATGGATTGAGGCCGTTGATAACACGCAAATTTGGACCGTTTTACCCCATATTTTCACTCTTATTTGACTCGATTTTGTGTGCTTTAACGTCAATATAACTCATATTTGACTATATTTCGTATTTTCTATTTTGAATTTGGTTTTTTTGTATTTATCGTCTTTTTCGTAGAATTTCGTACTGCTTTTGTGTGTTTTTGTCTTTTAGGTACGTTTTCGTGAATAAAGAGGTGAATTGAAGCTTGAGGAGCAAGTCAAGAGATCGAGTCAAACCCCAGTCCAAACCCAAGAGGAGAAACCTTGAGCGAAAAGGAAAAACAATAGTCCATAGGGCATCTTCACCGGAGAGGTCGAACTTCAAATGAAAATATCTAGAGTTCTAGACCTCGGATCGAAGCGATTCTAGTTGGAGGTGAAAGCTTATTCTCTTAGCTTTCCAACGACATATCACACGCCCCAATCGGAGTTCAAACTAGAGACTTATAGCCCTCTGAAGTGACAAGGCGAAATTTCATCCGATGAGATTTGACCGGGCTAAATTTTGCCCGACGGTGTTCCTCCCAGAATGACATTTCGGACAAAAAAAGTTCACCGGGCGAAATTTCACCCGATGAAATGATCGGGCGAAAATGACCGGGCGAAATTTCGCCCACCGGGTGAAATTTCGCCCGATGGAGAAAAGCGCCAAAAACCACAAAATGAGAAGAAAATTTCACCGGGTGAAATTTCACCCGGTGGGATTCGTCAAGCCGCAGGGCAAAATTTCACCGGATGGGAATGATAGGGTGAAGTTTAGTTGATGGGCATTTGGGCTTCCCTTATTGGGCTTAGAAGACTAGGGTTTTGATCTCTCTTTTCTCTCATCTATATATATATTTGTAACTTCTCATTCTTGAGGAAGGAGGCACCATTCCACCACAACACTACCTAAGTTATTAGTAAATTAGTAGTAGATTATATTAGTAGATTATTATTACCTTCTTAGTAGATTAATTATTAGGGAGATTTTTGGAGGGTGACAATCCAAAAATCTCCACCTATTCTAGATCTAATTAATTAAGTGTAAAGACTCCATCTTTATATTCAAGTTTTTATTGAAGTTCTTTTGGAGATTTTCAAAGGGTTAGTGACAAATCCATTGTCATCTTCATCAAGATTCTCCTTATTTTTATTAATATCGTTTTCCTCCATAGTTGGTATATTTCTCTTCTTCTCCCTAATCTCTAGTTAGATTTAATCTCTCGTCTAGATTTAATTAAGTTATTATTTTTCTCTGGATTTAATTATTAGGCTTGTTTAAGTTGATTTCTTCTTAGTTATCGTTTTATTAGTTCACATTATGGATTGTGTGTAGCATTCTTGTTAGGGGGTTAAGGGAGGAAGATCTTGGGTAATTTGAATTGAGGGATGTTGGTGGGTTGTTTGCTTGTTGATTTATCATGTTTGAGTTTTTGTGTCTTTGTTGACTTAGACTGGCCGGCTAGATCGACCTAGACTCACTCCTACCAATATGGGGAAACTCGGGGTAGGAGTTACCTTGACCTGAGACTTACCCTTTTTCGCCGCGAAAGCGGGATCTAGATAAGTTGGGTGAAGAAACCGAAAGGTGGCATTCTTCCTTTATCGACTTTGTGACTAAAACCCGATTCCGAGACTCTTAGACCCCAATTTCCATATAAATAATATAAATAAGAGAAATTATGATGAGGTTATGGAATTCTATAATATAAATAAGAGAAATTATTGTTTTTGAATATCGACCAAAAAAGTTTTGAGTTTTAAAAAATCTTAATAAGACTACAAGTTTCTTTTGGGGTTTTAAAATGAGCTCTTAAGACCGTAAATTATCCCACATCAAAAAAATTATGATAATGGAATTCTATATTATAAATAAGACTAATCATTCGTTCTTAAATATCAATAAAAAAACTTTTGAGTCTTAGAAAATTTCTTAATAAGACTACAAATTTAAGTACTCACTCTATATTATAAAAAAAGAAATCAGATAAACAATTCTACAATAAGACAATGAAATTCGATTATAAATAAAATAATCATCCCTCCAAATTATGATGAGGTGATGAGTTCTATATTGTAAATAAGTGTTGTTAGGATTAATGACTAGCAATTCTGATATTCGAGACTCGAGTTGAATGTCGAACTAGCTAGGTGCGGAATAAGATGATGTATTTTGTTATGAATGTGGTTTGTACCACATCGATAGAGTAGTGGAATGTGGTAGTTTTTCTATGTATAAATAGAAAAGTTGTCCCACATCGAAAGATTAACTAAGTGGAGGTGATTCTTTTTGTATGAATAGAGATCACCCTTCCACCTTAGTAATCAACCCAAAATTGGAGTCTCTTATGCATCGTCTTAGAAAGAGTTCCTTGGAGTTGTACTATTATCTCCGCAATAGTGAATATTGTTCTCCTTGTCGGGGTAGAAATGAGTATTTAATGTGTTTTTGTCTTTTAGGTACGTGTTCGTGAATAAAGAGGCGAATTTAAGCTTGAGGAGCAAGTCAAGAGATCGAGTCAAACCCCAAGTCCAAACCCAAGAGGTGAAACCTTGAGCGAAAAGGAAAAACAATAGTCCATTGGGCATCTTCACTTGAGAGGTCGAACTTCAAATGAATATATCTAGAGTTCTAGACCTTGGATCGAAGCGATTCCAGTTGAAGGTGAAAGCTTATCCACTTAGCTTTCCAACAACATATCACACGCCCCAATCGGAGTTCAACCTAGAGAGTTATATCCCTCTGAAGTCATAGGGCGAAATTTCACCTGATGAGATTTGACCGGGCGAAATTTCGCCCGATAATGTTCTTCCCAGAATGACATTTCGGACAAAAAAGTTCACCGGGCGAAATTTCACCCGATGAAATGACCGGACGAAAATGACCGGGCGAAATTTCGCCCACCGGGTGAAATTTCGCCCGATGGAGAAAAGCGCCAAAAACCGCAAAATGAGAAGAAAAATTCACCGGGTGAAATTTCACCCGGTGGGATTAATTCGTCAAGCCGCAGGGCGAAATTTCACCGGATGGGAATGATAGGGTGAAGTTTAGTTGATGGGCATTTGGGCTTCCCTTATTGGGCTTAGAAGACTAGGGTTTTGATCCCTCTTTTCTCTCATCTATATATATATATATATGTAACTCCTCATTCTTGAGTAGGGAGGCACCATTCCACCACAACACCACAACACTACCTAAGCTATTAGTAAATTAATTGTAGATTATATTAGTAGATTATTATTAGCTTATTAGTAGATTAATTATTAGGGAGATTTTTGGAGGGTGACAATCTAAAAATCTCCACCTATTCTAGATCTAATTAATTAAGTGTAAAGACTCCATCTTTATATTCAAGTTTTTATCGAAGTTCTTTTGGAGATTTTCAAAGGGTTAGTGACAAATCCATTGTCATCTTCATCAAGATTCTCCTTATTTTTATTATTATCGTTTTCCTCCATAGTTGGTATATTTCTCTTCCTCTCCCTAATCGTTAGTTAGATTTAATTTCCTTCTAGATTTAATCTCTTGTCTAGATTTAATTTAGTTATTGTTTTTCTCTAGATTTAATTATTAGGCTTGTTTAAGTTGATTTCTCCTTAGTTATCGTTTTATTATTTCACATTATGCATTGTGAGTAGATTTCTTGTTAGAGGGTTAAGGGAGGAAGATCTTGGGTAATTTGAATTAAGGGATGTTGGTGGGTTGTTTGCTTGTTAATTTATCATGTTTGAGTTTTTGTGTCTTTGTTGACTTAGACCGGCCGGCTAGATCGACCTAGACTCACTCCTATCAATATGGGGAAACTTGGGGTAGGAGTTACCTTGACTTGAGACTTACCCTTTTTCGCCGCGAAAGCGGGATCTAGATAAGTTGGGTGAAGAAACCGAAAGGTGGCATTCTCCCTTTATCGACTTTGTGACTAAAACCCGATTCCGAGACTCATAGGACCCAATTTCTGATTTCCGACTCCCCCTAACACCTTTTCCATTGTTAGATTATCTTTTCGTAGTTTATAGCTTTTAGTGTAGACTAGTGTAGACCTAATCCAAAAACCCCAAAAAATAGATTCCAAACACTTTTTGACTTTGACTTGGCCGAACTTACCTAGCCCGTCCCTGAGGATCGATCCCGACTTGCCGCTACTACGTAGTAGTTAGTTGGAGTTTATAAATATTGTTTGATCGTGTTAGATAGGCGACAATCTGACACACATCAAAATGGCGCCGTTGCCGGGGACGGCGATTGATTGGTTGACTTTTAGTCTTTTTGTGTTTGGTTATTATTTCCACTCTACCCTAGTGCCACTTGGTGCTAGGAGACTCACTTCCTATTTGAGTGTGTTTGCCAGGAACAGGTTATCAACTTTTTGGTTCGATTCCGTGCCAAAGATAGCAGTTCAAGGCTTGAAATTCACGGTAAACATCTCAACTAGAGTGATTCCACATCCGTACCTCACACTACCAACCATACATACTATCCTTCCATCCCCTCCAAATCCATCCGTATCACCAACATCCACACCACCTACACCTTTCACTCCACAAAATCTACCTTCCACAACTCCTCTCATTACTCCAAAACCACCCTTCAATCCACAAGAAACACCAAATCCACAAGAAAATTCTCCGACCCTTTCACCTCCCAAATCCCTTCCCTCACCAAACAACCTTCAAAAAGCCAACATGACAACTCTCGGTTCACATTCACAACTCACTCATAAGGATTTTTCTTCCCCCATTTTTTATGGGATTATACCCGAAGATTTTGAGCTTAAAGATTCCTTGATCAATGAAGTGCAATTAGATACCTTCCATGGGCTCTGTCAAGAAGATGCTTTTGAACATGTATGCTCTTTCAAAGAAAAGCTAGTTGGAGCCAAGCTTAGCGGTCTTAGTTCATGTCAACTACATCGCATTCTCTTTCCTAAGACTTTGAGGGACGATGCCAAGAGATGGTTACAGAGACATCCGAACAACACTTTCCAAACATGGTCCGACCTTGCAAATGCTTTATTAGAGAAGTACTTCCCTCCATCAAAAAGCAATCAATACCGAATTGAAATTCAAACCTTCCGTCAAGAAGAACATGAAAGCTTGAGTGAAGCGTGGGATAGGTTTCGTGATCTACTTAGGAAGTGCCCTCATCATGGCATTCCTGAGTGGTTAACAACTCTAACCTTTTTCGAAGCCTTATCCTTAAGATGGAAAGAAAATATAAATTCGGCGGCCAGAGGAGATTTCTACACTCTTGGAGACGATGCATCTACAGCACTTTTGGAAAAAATGGCAAAATGCGATTCTCTTTGGGGCCAACCTCGAGATACTAAGAAGATGGGAGATGAAAATTCTCCTATGAACAATGAATTGAAACTCCAATTGGAAAAGAAAGAGCTAACCAAGAAACTTGAGGCTATGAATGCAAAGTGTACTCCAAAAGGTATGTATCGGACCCAATTAAGAGATATGTATCAATTGAGTCAACAGCAAAGACCCTTCAATTCCAATCAACCAATATTTTCCAACCAAGGGTCTGTCAAAGTGCCTCCACATATGCCTCCTTATCAAAATGAAAACTTCAACAATCGAGGTAGAAACTATCATGTTCAAAGAAACTTCCATAATCAAAGTGCAAATCCAGGAAACAATTACCACGATCAAGGAGGTAATTATTACAATCAAGGGTTCAATCAAAGGTACCAATGCAACTATTAAGGCAACCAAGGGCCAAATCAAGGGTACCAAGGGCTCAATTTTCAAAGACATAACCAACCCTCTCCTTTTTACGGCAATCAAGGTAATTATCAACATGGACAAGGTAGTGGTCAAGGGTATTGATGGTCAGGATTTGTCGTGGATCCCAACCGTCAAATAAAACCGGCAAAACCTAACTAGGGTAGCTAGGGTAAGTCGGGTCGAATCCACAGGGACGGGAGGTCGGACTAAGGTATGCTACGGTCTAGGACTAGGTTCGAGACGAGCTAATCTAAGGAGGGGGAGACTAGGACTAAGCTAGGTCTAAAGCAAGAAAACAAACAAGGAAAACGGGCTAGGATTAGGTCGGGGTCAAAGGGGTAACAGAATGGTCAAGGAAGAGCTAGAGCGAAGGAGGTAGTAGGGTGATCTAGGTTGGTCCGGGCTCTCGCAACTTAGACCGACCTAGAGGTTCCACATGGAACCCATCTCGGCGACACACATGACAAACGGGGTTCTAGCGCGCTATGGTGGCCTAGGTCGAATCCGGGCTCTCGCTACTTAGACCGACCTAGGGGTCGTCCTCACCGGGCTCTCGCAACTTAATGAGGGAACCGAACCCACAACAAACTAACACCCACAAAAGAAAGGCAAGAAAAACAAGCATTCTCAACTACTTAGTCATTCAAGCATTCCAACAAACATGTGATATGCATCAAACCAAGAGGAAACCCAAATCTTCCACCATCATCTCCAACAAACCCTTAATCATCCAATTAACACCCTAATCACCTTACTAACCCTAGCAAGATACTACTCTAACATATCTATACTAAAACTAACAAAAACAAGATAAACCAACACAAGAACAAGAGGATGCATATATGAAACTAACAAAGATGAAGAACGAAACAATAAACAAGAACTAAAGATTCAAACTTGATGAAAGAACAAAGATTAAGAGAAAGGAAAAGAAGATTATACCATACTAGAAGATGAAAGGAAGAAGAAAACTTGCATAGATGAGAAAAAACCCAAAACAAACATCCAAGTTTGTCAAGCTTGGTGAAGATCTTGAAGAATTCCCAAATTACAAGCATTAAACTAGGATTAACGATAATCTAAAGACTAATCTACACTAATCTAATCTAATCTATGCTAAAACTAGGCTAGGGTTTGTGGGTAATGTCTAACATAACATAAGATGCCGTCTTAATACAAGAAGGGTGGTATATATAGGGTTACAAGTGGAAAGGAATTGAAAGAAACAGGGCGGAGCTGTAACTGGGTCATTCCCGATCGGGAATGGGAAATCCCGATCGGGAAACTTCCACTTTCCCGATCGGGAATATGCCAACCCGATCGGGAATGCTCCACAGTGAGTGCGTCCTTTGTGCACCTCATCCCGATCGGGTTGAGGCCTTCCCGATCGGGATGGGTCTTGTAGGCCTCCCTTAAGAGCTTTTTCGTCCCTCCTTGCCTCTCATGGGTTTCTCGTCGATTCTCGGGACTCGGGATCGGGTCTCGGAGGCTCGGGATTGGGTCCCAGGGTCTCGGGGTCGATTCTAAGGCATCGAGTCATCTTTCCTTTACCTAGTTGGCTCCAAAAAGTGTATGTATTGAGTCGGAATCGCTCCAACTCTTCGTGATTGGTCCCGGGAACCTGAAACGAGCTAGAGGAAGCATAAGAAGCCCATAAACCGCTCCCAGGGAGCGATTCCACAAGGAAAATGGGACCAAAACACAGTAAAATAAGCACTACAAACTACATTTATCAACTCCCCCACATACACTTAACCCTTACTCGCCCTCGAGTAAGCACATACTAACTACTATACTAGCCGAATGGGTATTAGCGCACCCTACGCCCTTTCAACTCACGCGAGTGCACTTAGAGGAAAAGTGCACTCCGCAAGCCAAGTCGGGTCTTGCGACAAAACGGTGGATGCAACCGGACACAAAACACATAAACAAACAAGCACACAAACAAACACACAAAAGGTTGCACCCAAAAGAAAAGAAATACCGCTTCCCTCTAAAAGCGGTGGAAGAAGCACCGATTTAGGACTCGAGGTAAGTGACAACGTTCCCAAGCTAGCAATACAAACCGAGGTGGACTAAACCCTAATAGTATGACGACAAAGCAACAAAAATGTTGGTAACTTACCTAGGTTCCTCCTAACCTTCTAAGAACGTACTACGGGACGATCGGCGGAGTGGGAAGTGATGATCCACGGTGTTAGTCGACACTGTAGGTAAGTGAGACCCCTCCCCTTTAGCAAAGAGCCAAGAGGGTCGTCCCATGTCCAAAACCGCCTAACTAGTCCAAGTAAAAAAAATGGAAATAATTGCAAAATGAGGGAAGACCGACTAATGCCGCTATCATCCTTCCTCGGGACTCGGTCCTTTGGTAGGCTCTTCACGGCAAAAGTCGGAAAAAGGCTTATTTTTGTGGGGTTAAGATCTTTTTGTGAGACGATTTTCTTTTGGCATTTTCTCTTTTCTTTTGCATTTTTGTTTTGTTTTGTTTTGCCATGCCATTTCTTTTTCTTCTTTTCTATTTTCTTTTTGGCTTTTGTGCCTTTTCTTTTTCTTCATTTCTTTTCTTTCTTTTTCTTTTCTTTGCCCTTTTTGGCAAGATTTGGCTTTTTGGCATTTCTTTGTATGACAAGAAAGGGAGAATTCAACAAATTGCAACTTATTGTGTGGATATGTGTAGGAGGTAGGTGAATGGGAGAGTTGGGAGTGCGCTTTCCCTTCAAACCCACAAAAAGGGGAGAACTTGGACTAATCAAACAATCCTAAACATGGTCACCTAAGGGACGGGACTCGGCAACCAAGGCCTTTTCACACCGTGGGGGGTCATAATGGTCAAAATGCAGATCCCGTAGTTAATCCCTAGTAAGCTAGGTGGACTCAAGGTAAAGGACCAACGAATTCATTGATTTAGGGTCATTCTACTAGATTAAAGTCCAAGACTCGATTTACACTACTAGGAAGGGAAAGTACACACTCACACACTAGCCTCTAAACCGGGTTTTCGAAAACCATTTACACACAAGACACACAACAAAACACCAAACAAAGACTCAACGAAAACGAAAGAAAAAGAAACAAAAGCGACAAAACAAACACATAGAGAACACAAACACCACCCCTATCTTCCAAATGAGCAACCAAATCAACCTCAAGCATTACAAAGCTCCACCCGAGCACACCGCATCACAATCTCCTCCAAACTCCGCGAGAGATAAAGAAGAAAAAGGGATAAGATGTTACCGGTAGTCTTGAAAGTTCTCCAAAGCTAGCGGTGATTTAAGCAACCTATAAGGAAAGAGGAGGCAAAACACCCACGACAAAACAAATATACACAAAAGAAAAACACACAAAAGGGAAAATCTTTTTGATTTTTGTGAATTTTTTTTTCAAATTTTTAGGGTTTTTTAAGATTTTTCGAAAAACTACAAAAATAAAGCTAACTACGCTAGAATATCGCTCCCCCCACACTTAAACCGAGCCATGTCCTCATGCTCAATCGTAGTGTGCGGAGAGACAAAAGAAAAAGAAAAGAAATTACGAAAATAAAGTTAAAAATCAAAAATAAAGTGGAGAAAAGGGTAGAAGGCGTCCGGCCGGGGTGTAGTCAAGTCACCATGGGCCGAGACAAGAAAAGATATGGAAGGGGGAAGAAAATAAAAAGAAGGAAATAAAAGGAAATGGGAGGGGAGGGCTAGGTGTAATCACGTCACCTAGCCCGGATTCCGCCTAAATCCGACTAAATCCTCAAAAAGAAAGAGTGAAAGACTTGTAAAATTTGGATTTTGAAAATGGCTCTCGATGTAGTCACATCATCGAGAGTCGGGAGCAACCATATACCAAGGCCTCGAAGGCCACCAAGACACCATGACTCAAGGGAAAGGGAGGTAAACAAGAGAAAACAAGCAATAATAGACGGAAAAGAAAGGATAGTTGCCATACCCATCGGTTAGCAACTCACTCGCTCCATCGTCTCATCGGTTAATATAAGCACTTTGCTTGTCGTCCTCATTGTCATCCCGCTTCGAACGTGAAAGTATTGCATGGTAGAGGTAGTAATGGTGTGAGGGAGTGAGATTTGATGTGAATTTCGGTGTAGAGGGAATGAAGTGAGGGTATGCAAGAGGTAGGGAGGTTGGGTGGGGGCATACAATGGTCGGGTGGACTCGAATGTCGAAGAAGAGGCATAAGGTGGAGTAGGAGACCTTCCCGGTCGGGATGGACGGTCCCGATCGGGATGATAAACCCTTCCCGGTCGGGAAGCCTCCTCATGGTCTTCTTGACCTCCAAAACCCCAAAAGCTTAACCTAAGCTTCAAAAACCGACTCCCTAGCTTTCAATCGATGCTCTATCGAAAGCCATTCCTCTCTAAGATCACCTTCACTTCACACCTATCACAACAAGCTCAAATACAACATCAAATTCCCTCCCTCACATCGCTCAACAAAATACCAAATAACAAGAGTTTCACAAAACTAACAATCCTAGAAACCAAGGTACCAAACAAACATAAACACAAATACAAGAACAAAAGAAAAGGGAAAAGATATTTACACTAACTACTCTCTCCAACTACCCCTCCATAGCCATCAAGAGCTCGAAGGAGTAAGTCAAATGCCCTAGCAACATCTTCATTGAAGCTCACATGGCCAAGCCTAGCCACTTTCAAAAGTTTCCAAGTCGGAGGTGAGAAGCGATCATCTTCATTAAGCTCGGGGTTCTCGTGATCTTCCGGGTTTTCGGAACCAACATAGCTACGACTCTTATGACCATCCGGTAGGTATAGTGGTCTAGAGTCAACCTCGGTATCATGATGTGGGAGATCACACCCTAGGGGTGTCGCTTCTTCTACGGGGTCGAGAGTGGAACTCTTTTCCACCGCCCGACAAGGATCCTCTTCACCAACTGTCTCACAAGACAAGGGACTAGACATCGAGTGCGGTAGAGGAGGAGAAGGCATCAAGTTTTCTTCATTGGAGGCTTTAGGATCCTCCAATTTCCCATACAAGGCAAGTTCCAAGGCATCTACTTCTTTTTCCCAAGTATTGCGCTCCTTTTCGCTCACCTTGTCCATATGGCCTAGAGGAGGTATGTCTTCACTTGGCTTTGGATTGTCATCCGGTTCATCACGAAGAAAATCGAACAAATCCAGTTTGATAGCCAATACATCGGCTCCCCAAGAGTTATCTTGAGAATCATGTTCACTCCCCTTCTCATTGTTGGCCCTTGAAGCTTCAACTTCCCCTATTCTCTCCCTATCTTCACCACCCAAGCAACACTCAACAATGGTCTCTTGATCGACCCTCTCTTCTTCATTTGTAGCTTCAAGGTTGGGTTGACTTTATTGTGGAGGCACCCGACCTTCTTGCCCAAATGAACCTTCCTCAACATGTAGTGGAGCTCGAGTGGCCAACATCGTGATATGAGCCATGAGTGCATTGATGCGAGCATCTTGCACCTCTATTTGGGCCTTGAACTCCTCCCTAACCCCTTGTATTTGAGTCAACATCAATTGTTGACCCTTTTGCAATAACATCAATGTCTCAGTTTGACCCATTTGCGTTTGGACCAACATTTGACAAGTCTCAAAGTTAGGGATATTTGGTTGTGGGTTATGTGAGGGTGTTTGGTAGTTGTTAGGATGTGGGAACGATCCTTGACAACTTTCTTGGTAACCATAAGAAGAGGGTTCATAAGATTGTTGATGAGGTTGATATGGTTGGTAAAGTTGTGGGTTTTGGTAATTCGCCCCATAGTTGTCCCGTGATGATTGATGGTAGCTTGGACGCGCCATGTCCATAACGTTGCTTTGGTACCTAGGATGAGCTAGAAGAACTTGAGCAAACGTTAGTATCCTAGTGCTTTTGAGGCACTAGGAAGGGAGAGTAACACACAAGAAGAAAAACGGAGATACACAAGGAGAAGAGAACACAAAAATCAAGAACAAAGTCCAAAACTAAGCAAACAAAAGTCTAAACTACGCCGTCCCCGACAACGGCGCCAATTTGATGGTCAGGATTTGTCGTGGATCCCAACCGGCAAATAAAACCGGCAAAACCTAACTAGGGTAGCTAGGGTTAGTCGGGTCGAATCCACAGGGACGGGAGGTCGGACTAAGGTATGCTACGGTCTAGGACTAGGTTCGAGACGAGCTAATCTAAGGAGGGGGAGACTAGGACTAAGCTAGGTCTAAAGCAAGAAAACAAACAAGGAAAACGGGCTAGGATTAGGTCGGGGTCAAAGGGGTAACAGAATGGTCAAGGAAGAGCTAGAGCGAAGGAGGTAGTAGGGTGATCTAGGTTGGTCCGGGCTCTCGCAACTTAGACTGACCTAGAGGTTCCACATGGAACCCATCTCGGCGACACATATGACAAACGGGGTTCTAGCGCGCTATGGTGGCCTAGGTCGAATCCGGGCTCTCGCTACTTAGACCGACCTACGGGTCGTCCTCACCGGGCTCTCGCAACTTAATGAGGGAACCGAACCCACAACAAACTAACACCCACAAAAGAAAGGCAAGAAAAACAAGCATTCTCAACTACTTAGTCATTCAAGCATTCCAACAAACATGTGATATGCATCAAACCAAGAGGAAACCCAAATCTTACACCATCATCTCCAACAAACCCTTAATCATCCAATTAACACCCTAATCACCTTACTAACCCTAGCAAGATACTACTCTAACATATCTATACTAAAACTAACAAAAACAAGATAAACCAACACAAGAACAAGAGGATGCATATATGAAACTAACAAAGATGAAGAACGAAACAATAAACAAGAACTAAAGATTCAAACTTGATGAAAGAACAAAGATTAAGAGAAAGGAAAAGAAGATTATACCATACTAGAAGATGAAAGGAAGAAGAAAACTTGCATAGATGAGAAAAAACCCAAAACAAACATCCAAGTTTGTCAAGCTTGGTGAAGATCTTGAAGAATTCCCAAATTACAAGCATTAAACTAGGATTAACGATAATCTAAAGACTAATCTACACTAATCTAATCTAATCTATGCTAAAACTAGGCTAGGGTTTGTGGGTAATGTCTAACATAACATAAGATGTCGTCTTAATACAAGAAGGGGGGTATATATAGGGTTACAAGTGGAAAGGAATTGAAAGAAACAAGGCGGAGCTGTAACTGGGTCATTCCCGATCGGGAATGGGAAATCCCGATCGGGAAACTTCCAATTCCCCGATCGGGAATATGCCAACCCGATCGGGAATGCTCCACAGTGAGTGCGCCCTTTGTGCACCTCATCCCGATCGGGTTGAGGCCTTCCCGATCGGGATGGGTCTTGTAGGCCTCCCTTAAGAGCTTTTTCGTCCCTCCTTGCCTCTCATGGGTTTCTCGTCGATTCTCGGGACTCGGGATCGGGTCTCGGAGGCTCGGGATTGGGTCCCAGGGTCTCGGGGTCGATTCCAAGGCATCGAGTCATCGTTCCTTTACCTAGTTGGCTCCAAAAAGTGTATGTATTGATTCGAAATCGCTCCAACTCTTCGTGATTGGTCCCGGGAACCTGAAACGAGCTAGAGGAAGCATAAGAAGCCCATAAACCGCTCCCAGGGAGCGATTCCACAAGGAAAATGGGACCAAAACACGGTAAAATAAGCACTAGAAACTACACTTATCAGGTATGGTTCGACCATTGATATGAGAAAGACTTTAGTCAATGAAGTGTATCAAGGAAACCCGAATTACGAAGGTAATCAAGGTCACAAAGGATTACACTCTCAAAGCTACAATGGACCCTCTCAATTCTTTGGCAACCAAGTCATTCTCAACAAAGTCAAGGAAGCATTCAATGGGACAATTCATCAAACGAATTGCAAAGAAAAATAGAGTATTTGATGAATGAAAATGCGAAAGACAAGGCAAGGCTCGAACTCTTGAAATCTCAACGAGCATCCAAAGCCTTAGCTACTCCCATGCACACATCTCATGACTTTCTCGTTCAACCTCAACACCCAAGGGACCCACCATGTCAAACCCACGCTGTTATCAAAAGAGAAGGAAAGGAGTTTGAAAACCCTCACCATTACTTGAGTACCAAGGCAACCCCAAGTTTGCGACAACAAAAATCACTACATGCCACTACTCCCGATTCTCCCAAACAAAACCGGGGAATTCGAGAAGAATTTGAGTTAGTTGCAAAGGCCGAAGAAAAACAACAAAAATTGAAGGAAGCTAGAAGGCAAGTGACCGAGCAAGCAATTGAGGAGAAGGAATCCAATGTTCCACCTCCATCGATCTATGCGCCAACTTTACCATTTCTGCAACAAGCTAAAGTTCAAAAAGGTAACATCAAGTGTAGCCGATTTGTGGACATGATCGAAAAGATAGAAGTCTCCCTGCCCTCCACCAAGGCCATTCAAGAAAAATCAACCATCATTGATGGAATGAAAAATGGTGAAAAGCCTATGCACATCAAGTTTCCTTACCCCACAATGCAATCCAAGAAGGCGACTCAAGGTGAAGTAGTGATCCTTGAAGATATCGATAAGAATGGCAACATCTTGTCATCAAAGATAGAGATCACCACTTTTACTCCCAAAAAGGAACTCGAATCCCAAAGTTGCCACATGGTAAATGCAATCGAGAATGTCGAGGATACGAATCTTTGGGATGAGTTGAATGAGGTAATAGATGTTGTTAAGTCTTGGAATGATGATGAAATCAAGTTGCCCTTGTGCAAGAATGTTGAAGAACATCACAAGTCCTTTGCTAGTAAGCTAAACTTTGGTTTAGGAGAAATAGAAACCGCCGGTAAAAGTTCGAATATCTCCTTCACAATGATATGGGGACAAGTGACGTTTTGAGACTTAGGAATATGGGCCCGCAACTTGAAGAAAATATGGGGATGTACAATGTGTCGGGGATTTTTGAGGATCACCCTTTAGAGGACAACATTGTTGAGATCGATTTCTCTAAACCTTGTATTTGGGATGAACTACTCACTACCATTGACTCTTTATGCTTTGGATCCCCTACTCATGAAGAATTTGTCGAGGAAGATGACACAATTGAAAATTCTTTGAATGAGAAAATTGAGGGCTCTTTTGGTGATAGCTTTGAGATTAAAGGGGTAAAACCATTGATGTATTGGTATGTCATTGTTAGTGACTCCTCCATTCCCGATAGAGAAGATATGGGGATGTTCAATGGGGAATTAAAGCCTAAACCACCTTTTGTGTTGAGTGGTGAGATTGTGAAGTTTTGGGAAGCTAGAAGGTATTTTGGGAAGAAATGGTCGCTTGGACTTGTGAAATGGAAAGACCCGGGAGACCACTATAAACCCAGGCACCGTGAATTTGAAGATTTCTTATCGCTTCCGACTTGGAAGCTTCTCATGATAGCTTGGCTCGGCTACATGATCCCTTCTAAAGAATCTTCTATAGCCCTTGACCTACTCCTCCGAGCCCTTGATGGGTATGGTGGAGATGACACTTTGAAGACAAGTAAACTCTAAGGTTTGGAGGCAACCCAAGCTTTTTTGTGCATATTTACGCTTTTTGTGTTTTATTTTTGTTTGTAGGAATCTCCAACAAGAAGGCAACATGGGTAGATGATGAAGAATTTGGAAGTGATCAAGTTTGGAAGAGATTTTGCTTGATTGTTCCATTTTGGATTGTGGATTGTGATGTTTGCTTGTATCTTGTTGGAGGATTGGTGGAGTATTTGTAATTGTGTTGTAATTGTGTTGTTTTTAGTAGTTGTTGTGGGATTGTAGTTATTGTCTTTCTTGTATTGCCTTGCTCTATCCTTTCTTACAGGAATACCACCCACTTCATAGTATAAGGACATGAGGTATTAAAAAGTGAAGACCTTTTGGTAATCCCTTTTTACCCTTATTTTTCTCCCCTTCCCTTATTCACATGGGAGTATGGGCTTGTATGCTTTGGAGGTTCACTTGGTGAACGTTTTGGAATTGGTGGTTGTGGTTGTGTTGACTATTTGAAGAAGATTGGAGTACTTGGCTTTACTTGTAGTTGATTTGTTTTTATTTTTGTTATGTTCTTTTGTGTTTTGTTTAGTGTGTTTAGGTAAATGTTTTCGAAAACCCGATTGTGAGACTTGCTTACGAGTGTTCACCTTCCCTTGTTAGCAACCCATTTTGATTTTGAACTCTATTCTACTAGAATGGCAATAAAACAAAAATTGCATTGATCTTTTAGCTTGAGTCCACTTTTTCTACTAGAATGTTTACATCAGGGTTTGCATTTGACCACCTTGACCCCCCATGGAGTGATAAGGCCTTGGTTACCGGATCCCGTGCCTATAGGTGACCTTACTTGAAGATATCTTTAGGTTTGGGACGATCCTCTTTGCTTTTGCGAAAAGGTCGGGATTACACTTACCTCTAGTGTCGACTAACTCCATGGTTCACTCATTTTCATCCCGTTTACGCCCCGTTGTACGCTTTTTAGTTGATTAAGAGGACCTAGATAAATCATCAATGTTTTTAGTGATTTAATGTCATCCTATTAGACTTTAGTCCACTTCATCTTGAGCAACTAACTTTGAAATGTTTGTAATTGTCTCGAGTAAACGATTGGTGTCTTTTCCGCCGTCTCGATGAGGGATTCGGTGTTTTCACGTTTGGATGCAACTATTCTTGTTTGTTGTTTGTTTGTTTGTTTGTTTGTTTGTTTGTTTGTGTGTTTGTTCGTTTATGTTTTGTGTGAGTTCAGTTGCGTCCGCAATTTTGAGCAAGACCCAACTTGCCTTGCATGGGAGTACCTTACCTCATATATTTCGATGTGAGTTGAAGGGACGGAGCGGGCCCGTTAATTGCCCCGTATCGGCTTACTTTAGTTTTGTAGTAGCTTTTATCCTAATAGCTTTTGTTGTATTCTTTTTATGTGTGCGCGTGTTTGTGTGTTTTTCCTTGTAGGTACCTCCAGCAAACAATGACAATGGACGGAAATGGATAAGAAGCACAGAATCGTTCAAGTGTGGGGGACAACTTATGCTTTAAAAGGTAATTTCTTACCCACCCTTCCTTTCCCTTCCAAATTTAATTTTGAACATTGAGGACAATTTTCGATTTGAGTGTGGGGGAGTATGTTTGGATTGACGATTAATCGTTGCTTTAGGACTGTGGTTGATGTTGTTGTTGGAGGATACTTTGGTGGAGTATATTTGTTTTTTATTTGTGGTTGTTATGGATTGTAGCATTGCGTTTTGTTTGTTATTTTTGTGTCTTGTTTTGTTTTGTGTTTTCATTTGATAAAACTTGAAAAATCCTAAAAATTTAAAAATTCCAAAAATTCCCAAAAGATTTTTGTTTTCTTGTTTCACTTGTTTTCCTTGATAAAATCATTTTTCTAATTCTCAACTTCTCTAAAGAGTATGGATTATTCTATTACTTGTTGGTTGATCTTAAGTATTATATATTGATTGTCCTCCTACTGTAAGTCGCTCGGGTGTGTACCTCACTTATGTCCACCTTCCACCTCCCGTGTTGTGATTTCGACATTGTAGGCTTGTCTAGGTGACTATAACCCAAGTGACTTTTATCCTTTTACGATCCATCATTCCACAAAAATACTCCACAAATAAGAGTTTGATTATGATTGATATAGAGTTTTGTATTCCATTTCTCATTCAAAAGAGCTCAAACATCAAAATGTGCTTACAAAGAAAAATTCTGAAAAACTCAAAAGAAAAGAATAAGGGAGAGAAGAAGAAAAGAAAAGAAAAAAAGGGAGAAATGAAAAGGAAAGAATGAAAAGAAAAGAAAATGAAAAAAAAAAGAAAAAGAAAAAAAAAGAAAGACAATTCCTCCCCCGATTATTTTCGATATCCTTACACTACTAAAAACAGCTGAAATAGCGTCGGACAGGTTGCGTTGGATTTATTATCCGACGAAAATGGCATAACTGTGTCGATTTGCGTCGGTTAATCCGATGCAATAATATTGCGTGGGACTAGCCGACGCTATCCGACTCCAAGAAGCAGGCGCCAATAATTTTGGGTTGGCGCCACTATGTGAAGGACTTTGCATGAGATTAACCGAAGCAAAGCCGATCCTAATGGAAGGGTTTGCGTCGGCTAATCCCACGCAAAAGTTGTAGACTAAAAACTCCCAGTCAACAGAATTAAATGCGTTGCATCGGATTAGCCGACGCAAATTTGAATATTGCGTCTAGTTGCGTCGGGTATTCCGATGCAGTGTTCGTCAAAATAAAAAAACTCGGTCAACAAAATTAATAGATTTGCATCGGATTAGCCGACGCAAAGTTGAAAATTACGTCTGATTGCGTCGGCTAATCCGATGCAGTATGCGTCAAAATAAAAAAAAACTCAGTCAACAGAATTAATAGCTTTGCATCGGATTAGCCGACGCAAAGTTGAATATTGCGTCTGGTTGCGTCGGCTAATCCGATGCAGTCTGCGTCAAAATAAAAAAACTTAGTCAACAGAATTAATAGCTTTGCATCGGATTAGCCGACGCAAAGTTGAATATTGCGTCTGGTTGCGATGGCTAATCCGATGCAGTTAATGTTGAATTAAAAAAAAATCAGAATTAAATGCGTTGCATCGGATTAGCCGACGCAAATGTTAATATTGCGTCTGGTTGCGTCGGCTAATCCGATGCAACATATGTTAAAATAAAAAAAAAACCCAACAGTCAGACACAAACCCAATCTCCCTATCCCTGTAAAATCGATAACCCGACGATCCCAATCCCCAACCCCGAACACGCACCACCCCCACCCACCTCCGGCGACACCTTCCTCCGGCGACCTTCCTCCGGCGACTTACCTCCGGCGCGCACAACCCCCACCCAGATCCGGCGACCCAGCCCATTTCCGGCGCAACAACAACCAAACCCCCAACAACCAAACCCTAGGTTTCCCCTACCCATTTCCGGCGAACCCAGCCCCGAACCCCCGGCGAACCGAACCCCACGAACCCTACCCTTTCCGGCGCACCCAAACCCGGCCCCGAACCCTCGACGAACTTAACCCGTCCCCGAACCCCCGGCGAACCGACCCCGTCCTCGAACCCCGGCGAACCGAATCCTCCGGCGTACTCTAACCTGACCCAGCCCCGAAAAACCCTAACCCGACCTTCAAATCTCAGGTATGGACACTACTGTTTAAGTGTTTTGATTAGTTTAGTTTTTACTTAATTAGTTCAATTAGTTTACTGTTTAGATTACTTAATTAGATTAATTGTTAGTTAGTATGTTAGGTTTTGTTACTAAACTGTTTTGATTAAGTTAGATAATTATGGTGATTAGATTGTATGGTGATTATGTAGGGTTAATTAGTTAATTAGATTGTAGGGTGAGTATGTTAATTAGGTTAGTTAGTTTAGTAATTAGGTTAATTACGTTAATTAGTATATTAATTAGGTTAATTAGTATGTGAATTAGGTTAGATTTCGTTTTATTGTTAGACGGTAATTGTAGTATGTGAATTAGGTTAGTTAGTTAGTAGTTAGACGGTAATTTTCCACTACTACTACTACTAATTTACTACTTGTACTTTTACTACTACTACTACTAATTTTCTAATACTACTACTACTAATTTTCTTCTACTACTACTACTACTAATTTTCCACTAATACTACTACCAATTTTTCTACTACTCCTACTACTAATTTACTACTTGTATTTTTACTACTACTACTACTACTAATATTCTACTACCACTACTACGAATTTCCTACTTCTACTTTTACTACTACTACTAATTTTCCACTACTACTACTACTAATTTTCTACTACTACTACTACTACTACTACTAATTTACTACTTGTACTTTTACTACTACTACTACTACTACTACTACTACTAATTTTCTACTACTACTACTAATTTACTACTACTAGCACTACTACTAATATTCTATTTCCTCTACTACTACTAATTTTCTACTACTAATTTTCTAGTAATACTACTACTACTACTAATTTTCTACTACTACTACTACTAATTTACTACTACTAGCACTACTACTAATATTCTATTTCCTCTACTACTACCAAACTACTACTACTACTAATTTTCTACTACTACTACTACTACTACTAATTTTCCTACTACTACTAATTTACTACTTGTACTTTTACTACTACTACTACTACTATTATTCTACTACCACTACTACGAATTTCCTACTTCTACTTTTACTACTACTACTACTACTAATTTTCCACTACTACTACTACTAATTTTCTACTACTACTAACTTACTACTTGTACTTTTACTACTACTACTACTAATTTTCCACTACTACTATACTACTACTACTACTAATTTACTACTTGTACTTTTACTACTACTACTACTACTAATTTTCTACTACTACTACTACTACTACTACTAATTTCCTACTACTACTACTACTACTACTACTACTAATTTACTACTACTAGCACTACTACTAATATTCTATTTCCTCTACTATTACTAATTTTCTACTACTAATTTTCTACTAATACTACTACTACTAATTTTCTACTACTACTACTACTACTAATTTACTACTACTAGCACTACTACTAATATTCTATTTCCTCTACTACTACTAAACTACTACTACTACTACTACTAATTTTCTACTACTACTACTAATTTTCTACTACTACTACTACTAATTTTCCACTAATACTACTACCAATTTTTCTACTACTACTACTACTACTACTAATTTACTACTTCTACTTTTACTACTACTACTAATATTCTACTACCACTACTACGAATTTCCTACTTCTAGTTTTACTACTACTACTACTAATTTTCCACTACTACTACTACTAATTTTCTACTACTACTACTACTACTAACTTACTACTTGTACTTTTACTACTACTACTAATTTTCCACTACTACTACTAATTTTCCACTACTACTATACGACTACTACTAATTTTCTACTACTACTACTACTAATTTACTACTTGTACTTTTACTACTACTACTACTACTACTACTACTACTAATTTTCTACTACTACTACTACTACTACTACTAATTTACTACTACTAGCACTACTACTAATATTCTATTTCCTCTACTACTACTACTAATTTTCTACTACTAATTTTCTACTAATACTACTACTACTACTAATTTTCTACTACTACTACTAATTTACTACTACTAGCACTACTACTAATATTCTATTTCCTCTACTACTACTAATTTTCTACTACTACTACTACTACTAATTTTCTACTACTACTACTAATCTTACTGTGTTTTCGACGTTTTGGATTACTGTGTTAATGTTTTGGATTACTGTGTTGAGATATGATTGTTGTTGTTAATTGTTGTCGTTGTGTACTATGCATGAGCATTGTTTGAAATCTACTCAGACCTACCTAGTGTCCGTTCAAGAGTTACTCATTAGGAGTAACTCTTGGACAGTCCCCGTTTTGGGACTATTCTTGTGCCTTCCATGTCACTTAGGTGGTAAACATGAAATTGTGTTGTGTTAGTAAGAGGAAAATTTGGTGTCAATTCCCTCAATGTTCTTCGATTGCATATGTGGAGTTTTCATATATTCCACATCGTGCTTTTGGAGAACTGAGGCGAATTGCTGCCGAATTTTTCTCTTATCGACATTACACAATTTCGTGTTTATCAGTGACATGGAACGCACAAGAATGGGTTTAGGTTGGAGTGATAAGGTACCCGGTGATGAATCGCTTCTAAATTGATGGGTGTGAGAGTTTGAACTGATAATGTGCATTTCCCTTGTTGTCGCCTACTTGAAATTCTGTGTTGCTGACTTCTTTCCCCACGCCGATTTTGTTCATGTGTACGTACCCTAATCATTCATAGTTCAATCCATATAGAATGAATAGAGTAGAACGGAGTTGGATGTACGAGAGATTGGCCGACAATAAGCGGCCAAAAACAGAATTTAGAGACGGTATCGAGGAGTTCATCAAGTTTTCCTTAGATAATAACCCCCACTACACCAGCGAGCAACTTAGGTGCCCATGTAGAAAATGTCAAAACCGTGCCTTAAAACATGAAGTAGATGTGAAACAGCATCTATACAAGCACGGTTTTGTTGAGAACTACTACGTGTGGACGTACCATGGTGAAAATGAAAATAGTCGCTTGCAAGAACCGGTTCGCGAAAATCCGTACCGAGACTTCGTGGAGGACGCACTGCGTACGACGGTTGAGGACATCATGGAGGAGCGTAACCCAGACAACTTAAGCGACGAAGAAGTGCAACATGAACCCAACCCACAAGTCATTTCCTTTTTTGAAATGCTTAAAAATGCTGAACTCCCAGTTTTCGGCGGGTGTCATATGAGTTTGTTGCAACTCGCTTCAAGGATGCTGACTTTGAAGTGCGAGAGCAACATGGCCTTAAGACATTTAGACGGTTGGATCCAACTGATGATTGACCTTCTACGAGGCCTTAAGGAGAATGTCATGTCAAATAATTTCTACGAGGTTAAAAATTTGTTGAAGAGCCTCCAACTCCCCCATGAAAAGATAGACTCGTGTCCGAATGGATGCATGCTGTTCTGGAAGGGAGATTCGGACCTCGACGCGTGTAGGAAATGTGGATCCGAGAGGTACAAGAGTCCAACTGCAAATACTAGGGGGAAGAGAGTATCAACTAAGGTTTTGACTTACTTCTCAGTAGGTCCGAGGCTGCAAAGACTGTATGCGACAAAGAAAATTGCGGCCGAGATGAGTTGGCACCACAGTAACTCCAAAATCAGAGTTAGTGGTATGATGACACACCCTAGCGACGGTGAAGCTTGGAAGACATTTGATGTCAAACATCCCGAGTTCTCGAAAGAGCCGCGCAACGTACGTTTGGGTTTGTGCACAGATGGTTTCTCACCCTACGGGCAGTTCGGCAAGTCGTACTCATGTTGGCCTGTTATTTTGACACCATACAACCTACCGCCGTGGTTATGCAATAAGAGACAATTTATGCTCCTGTCACTTATTGTTCCTGGCCCTAGGAACCCGAAAGCCAATATGGACGTGTATCTCCAACCTCTTATTGAAGAGTTAAAAATTTTGTGGTATAATGGGGTTTACACGTACGATGTGTCGAGGAAGCGTAGTTTCAATTTAAGGGCTGCATTAATTTGGACCATCAACGACTTCCCAGCTTACGGGATTTTGTCTGGTTGGAGTACAACGGGTTACCGTGCTTGTCCTTACTGTCAAGCGAAGGATCAAAAATCCTTTTGGCTTAAAAATAGCGGAAAGGTGTCTTGGTTTGACTGTCACAGACAATTTCTACCTTCCGACTATCCATTTAGGCTTAACTGTAAGAGTTTCCGGAAGGATCAACCCAATGAAACTAGGATCGCATGTAAACGGTTAACAGGCGATGAGATATGGACAGATGTGCAGAAGTACCCTACAATAGTACACGCTACCCACCAACAGTTGAAAAAATTGAAGGACAAGAAAGAAGGTTGGTGGAAGCAGAGCATATTCCGGGAATTTCCGTACTGGCACACTCTGCTTATCAGACACAACCTTGATGTTATGCATATCGAGAAGAATTTCTTTGAGCAGATTAACACCGTGATGGATGTACCGAACAAGACAGCCTTCGGACCAAAAGGCAAAGCCGATTTCAAGTCTCTATGTCTTGGGCGACCCAAATCGTCGTCCTTTGTTATGGACCAAAATGAAAGGAAGGCTTTGTGTGATTGGGTGGCTGGTTTAAAGTTCCCGGATGGTTATGCATCCGACTTATCCCGATGTGTGGACCAGTCGAAGTTAATTTTGCATGGAATGAAAAGCCACGACTGTCACGTGTTTATGGCGCGCTTGATGCCAGTAGCTTTGAAGCAGTTGGTGCCAATGAACACATGGAATGCATTGACAGAGATCAGTCAGTTCTTCCGTGATTTGTGTTCCACTACGGTGTCTGTCGAGTCCATGAATCGGCTGGAGAACAATATTCACGAGATCCTTTGCAAGTTGGAGAAAATATTTCCTCCGTCATTTTTCAACTCAATGGAGCATCTCCCACTTCACTTGCCGTATGAGGCAAGGGTTGGCAGTCCAGTTCAGTACCGGTGGATGTATCCATTTGAAAGGTGACGTCCTCAATTCTTCTAAGTATGACTTCCCGTGTATTGATTACCAAGTAAGTCTAACATGAGCCGTCACCATTTTAATTTGCAGGTTCTTAAACCATTTGAAAATAAAAATTGGTAACAAAGCACGTGTTGAGGGTTCAATATGCAACGCGTATTTATTATAGGAGATATCAAACTTCTGCTCCTTCTACTTCGAAGAGCACATTGACACAAAAGCCAAAGACCTGGACGTGGGTGTGCATGTCAGTGAAGACCACCACATAGAGGTGGAACCCTTTCAAACTGACGTTGGAAGCAGCACTGGAAAATGTACGGAGAGGTGGTTGACCGATGTTGAGTACAAGTAGGCACACTCCTACGTTCTGAGAAACTGTGGCACTGTCATCAGACCGTATGAGGAGTAAGTAACTCACGTACAACATACCCTCCTCATAATTGGTAGTATGTGTGCTTAACTACAACTGCTAACCATTGCAGGAAATTTGAGGCTTTCATTATGGCAGAACACGCGAAAGTGACAACATCTGACGACGTTTGGGTCGAATATGAGTCACTGTTTCCCTCCTGGCTACGTACTCAAGTATGTTGAATTGCTATGTGCTTGATCATTACAAATTGTGTATGTGTTTGGTAGAAAATTTAATTGCATTGTTTTTCGACGAATTTTATCTTGACAACAGCCTGAAGCGTTGGAGGATCCCATGGTAAGACCTCTAGTCACTGGGCCGTCTTCACGAGTGAGAACTTGGAGGCGATATATAATTAACGGGTACAAGTTCCGTGCGTTTGTCGAGGGTGTTGACGTTCCAAAACTGACCAAAAGTAACGGCGTATGTGTGTCGTCCACCGAAGGGTCAGATTACTATGGAACACTAGTCGAGGTGATCGAGCTCGACTACTACGACAGCCACAAAAATTGCAAGGTCGTACTGTTCAAATGTGATTGGATCGACAATTCCACGCACGGAGTCACTGTTCATGAGAACTACAAACTTGTGGATGTCGACCTGACGAAAAAACTGCGAGGGCACAACCCTTTTGTGTTGGCGTATCAAGTCGATCAAGTCTGCTATGCACCTTACCCTAAGGGAAAAAAGAAAACGAATTGGTATGCGGTTTTCAAAATTAAGGCAAGATCACAAGTTGATAATCCAATCATCGACGATGATGTCTACCAAGAGAGTGTAGTTGGTAAAAATCAGCCAATGTCGTCAATTCTGATCGAAGACAATGACGTCAATGTAGAAGAATATGTAGTTGAAGTTGCTGGTGCTGAAGGGGAGGACGACGAATTTGCCGACTAGATTGTTCCTGAGGGAGAGGGTGATGAGGAAGAGTTGGTCGTCGATGAAGATGACGGTGATGAGGTGAATACTGACTGGGACGACGATGATGAAGACGGAGAGGAGGGGTTCATTGAACTGCACACCGACGCGGACAGTGACAGTGACGATAATTAGCAATTATGTAGTTGTTTGTATCTTATTCGCATATGTTGTAATTTATTTATTTGTAATTGAAGACTATTTTGGTACTTAATGAAATTCCTGCTTTACCCTAAACGAACTGACTCTACAGTTTAACTTTGCGCAAACATATTTTGTAGACGTTATTATGTCAGGTGGCAGTGGGATGGTGACGGGGAGCACCAGCCATGATGACCATATGGATGAGGACATGCCCAGGACTCCTGTCGTCCTAGGTGTGGACGCTGTCCAAGAAATCGGGGCGAGGGTCTATATTGCGACGCCTGGAAAACTGTACCTTTCACGGCAGAGAGATACTACCGCTACGTGGTGAGTTTATGTTGTTGTAACCAGTTGTTTTCTATATTTTCACTCATTTATTTGCTTCACAGTATCATAAATAACTTGTGTAGGTGGGAGGACAAGAAGTACTCAGACTATATGCGGGATTCCATAATCATGATGTACGCGTCTAACCCAGGCGCCTACCGTAGCTGGACGGAGGTGCCACAGGAAGCTCGGGATGCTATGTATATGCACTTCGCGGTAATTACCTCGTCTGTGTTTCTAAGGTTTTCGTTGCACAATTTATACATTCAATTGTAGCTAACGATTTTTTTTGGACAAACAGAAAAGAGTGCGTATAGACCTGGGGTACGACCTCAGGTCGGAGTATGAGAGTCGGATTAAGAAAAAAATAACCGACATATTCCAGCGAGCTGTCCCGAGGGTCGACAAGGCAGAGTGGATTCCGCAAGAGAAGTGGGAGACACTGAAGAGGAACGCTGCGGACCCAAACTTCAAGAAGAAATCGGCGATCAAGTCGGCGAACCGGAGATGTGGACAAGTGGACGGGGTGGCCAAACCCACCAGCTGCCTTGGAAGTAGGAGTGCAGCAACAGCCTTCGCGCAGTTGGTAAGTGCTTATAACACAAGTAAAATTATTTAGTATAATTCAATATATACTATTGGTAAATAAATGCTGAAAGTTTTAACACTGTTATATGAAGGGCCCATCTGCATCCCCGATCCAGCTCTTGGAGAAGACAAAGAAGGGGAAAGACGACAAGTGGATTGACCCTAGAGGACCGGAGATCGTTGTGAGTAGTAGTATTGTTTTTTAAAAATATACTAGGCATGAAAATTACGACGTGATAGTATGTGTTGTTCTAAAAGTTATAACAATGTTTCATGTTGTTGTTTCAGGAGAGCTACGAGAAAGCGGTGGAGGAGGCACGCGCTTCTGATCAGGTCCGAACACATTGAAGATCTTCCACGATGTGACGGGTGGCTATAACGAGAAGAGACGGTTCTGGGGGATAGGTAACAAGGCAAAAGAGCTCTTTCGCCCATGCTTGAACCGTGGTAAGGAGGTATCTTCGGACACATACTTCTCCACCGCCTCCTCGCAGGAACGCACACTTAACGAGCGCTTGGATGATAAATTCCAAAGACAAGAAGAGCGTCTGAAGACATTGGAGAAGAGGTGTGAGGAGCAGGACCGGTTTATTCAGATGATGAGGGAACGATTTGCCATGGAGACCGAGAAATGCGGCGGTGGACCACGCATGAGTAGGCGCGATGATGACGACAACAACGATGGTCACCCACATGGATCGGACCAGATTGTGTCCCTTTCGTAGGTAGTGCATCTCTTTTATGTTACTTGGTTAGACTTTGGTTGCATTGTGTGTATATATTTTATCAACTCCTACATATAATTCTGAACCTAGCGCTGGTTGTCTTTGTAATATATTTTCATTTTCTATAACAGTACACTGGTTTATGCTTGTTTCGTTTTGTGGAGTTTTGTGAAGAAGATATGTACGAGAGCTTTGATTGGAGTTATTGATGGATTTTTGTTTGGGAAGTGCTGCTCTTGTGGTTTGTTGTAGGAGTGGGTTGTTTAATTGCAGATTGTTTTATTTCGCGCATATGGGGAGCTGAAAACAAAGAAACGATTTTTTTAAAAATAGGCTTTGCGTGGGCTTAGCCGACGCAAAGTCAAACATCCTGTTGACTTGCGTCGGCTAATCCCACGCAAATGCCATTGCCTGCGAGGCTTTGCGTGGGATTAGCCGACGCAAAGTCAAACATCCTGTTGATTTTGCGTCAGCTAATCCCACGCAAAGTCCCGCAGCCAATGGGCTTTGCGTGGGATTAGCCGACGCAACGTCAAACATCCTGTTGACTTTGCGTCGGCTAATCCCACGCAAAGCCCGTTGACTGGGGCGTGGACCTCCATGTCTTGTTGTCGGATTAGCCGACGCAAAACACGTGCGTCGGATTAGGCGATGCAAAAAAAAAATTGCGTCAAATAATAATGGCGGCCCTTTGCTTCGGTTAATCCGACGCAATCTTTAATTTGCGTCGGATATCTCCCATTTGCGTCGGATTTTTCCGACGCAATTCTGGTTTGATTTTTGTAGTGTTATCTTCCATTTTTGGATCGGTTCTCATGTCACTTGGACCATTAGGATGACCCTAGCCCTTGTTTTTGCAAGTGGCCGAGACTTGTATGCATTTGTCGATAACTTCATGGGAGTACTCCTTCCATCTCCGCCATACATCCCGACATAGCTTGGACCGAGGCCAAGAAATATGTAATAATTATTTTTACAACCGATTAGTAATTTTAGTATTCATATTCTATATTTTAGTTGGATTTTAGAATCGTGACTTTTGATTTGAAAACTTGTGACTTGTGACTTGTTGTGTTGTTTGTTTTTCGTTCTTGTGTTTTGTGTTTTTTTTTGCGTGTTATTTATTTATGGGTCGTAGATTAGTCTAATGAGTTACTCGAGGACGAGTAAAGTTTAAGTGTGGGGGAATTGATAACAGGCAAATTTAGCCCGTTTTACCCGCTATTTTCACTCGTATTTGACTCGATTTTGTGTGCTTTAATGTCAATATAACTCATTTTTGACTATATTTCGTATTTTCTATTTTGAATTTGGTTTTTTTCGTATTTATCGTCTTTTTCGTAGAATTTCGTACTGCTTTTGTGTGTTTTTGTCTTTTAGGTACGTGTTCTTGAATAAAGAGGCGAATTGAAGCTTGAGGAGCAAGTCAAGAGATCGAGTCAAACCCCAAGTCCAAACCCAAGAGGTAAAACCTTGAGCGAAAAGGAAAAACAATAGTCCATTGGGCATCTTCACCGGAGAGGTCGAACTTCAAATGAATATATCTAGAATTCTAGATCTCGGATCAAAGCGATTTTAGTTGGAGGTGAAAGCTTATCCTTTTAGCTTTCCAACGACATATCACACGCCCCAATCAGAGTTCAAACTAGAGAGTTATAGTCCTCTGAAGTCACATGGCAAAATTTCACCGGATGAGATTTGACCGGGCGAAATTTCGCCCGATGGTGTTCCTCCCTGAATGACATTTCGGACAAAAAAAGTTCACCGGGCGAAATTTCACCCGATGAAATGACCGGGCAAAATTTCGCCCACCGGGTGAAATTTCGCCCGATGGAGAAAAGCGCCAAAAATCGCAAAATGAGAAGAAAATTTCACCGGGTGAAATTTACCCTGTGGGATTAATTCGTCAAGCCACAGGGCGAAATTTCACCGGATGGGAATGATAGGGTGAAGTTTAGTTGATGGTCATTTGGGCTTCCCTTATTAGGCTTAGAAGACTAGGGTTTTGATCCCTCTTTTCTCTCCTCTATATATATATATATATATATATATATAAATATATATATATATATATATAAATATATATATATATATATATAAATATATATATATATGTATATATATATATATATATATATATATATATATGTATGTATGTATGTATGTATGTATGTATGTATGTATGTATGTAACTCCTCATTCTTGAGGAAGGAGGCACCATTCCACCACAACACCACAACACTACCTAAGCTATTAGTAAATTAGTAGTAGATTATATTAGTGGATTATTATTAGTTTATTAGTAGATTAATTATTAGGGCGATTTTTGGAGGGTGACAATCCAAAAATCTCCACCTATTCTAGATCTAATTAATTAAGTGTAAAGACTCCATCTTTATATTCTAGTTTTTATCGAAGTTCTTTTGGAGATTTTCAAAGGGTTTGTGACAAATCCATTGTCATCTTAATCAAGATTCTCCTTATTTTTATTATTATCGTTTTCCTCCATAGTTGGTATATTTCTCTTCCTCTCCCTAATCTTTAGTTAGATTTAATTTCCTTCTAGATTTAATCTCTCGTCTAGATTTAATTTAGTTATTGTTTTTCTCTAGATTTAATTATTAGGCTTGTTTAAGTTGATTTCTCCTTAGTTATCGTTTTATTAGTTCACATTATGCATTGTGAGTAGATTTCTTGTTAGGGGGTTAAGGGAAGAAGATCTTGGGTAATTTGAAATGAGGGATGTTGGTGGGTTGTTTGCTTGTTGATTTATCATGTTTGAGTTTTTGTGTCTTTGTTGACTTAGACCGGCCGGCTAGATCGACCTAGACTCACTCTTATCAATATGGAAAAACTCGGGGTAGGAGTTACCTTGACTTGAGACTTACCCTTTTTCGTCGCGAAAGCGGGATCTAGATAAGTTGGGTGAAGAAACCGAAAGGTGGCATTCTCCCTTTATCGACTTTGTGACTAAAACCTGATTCCGAGACTCATAGGTCCCAATTTCCGATTTCCGACTCCCTCTAACACATTTTCCATTGTTAGATTATCTTTTCGTAGTTTATAGCTTTTAGTGTAGACTATCGTAGACCTAATCCAAAAACCCCAAAAAATTGATTCCAAACACTTTTTGACTTTGACTTGACCGACCTTACCTAGCCCGTCCCTGAGGATCGATCCCGACTTGCCGCTACTACGTAGTAGTTAGTTGGAGTTTGTAAATATTGTTTGATCGTGTTAGATAGGCGACAATCTGACGCGCATCAGCCGTAGCTTCCCCCACCAATGACTCCAAGGTTGTAATCAAGCTTTTCAAGAATGTCATTTTCCCGAGATTCGGTATACCTAGAGACATAATTAGTGATGGAGGCTCTCATTTTAGGAAAGATACCTTTGAACATCTTCTTAGAAAATGTGGTATCACTCTCAAAATGTCCCGAGTCTACCACCCTCAATCAAATGGGCAAGCCGAGATCTCCAACCGTCAAATCAAAGGAATTTTAGAGATAGTTGTAAATACACACCGAAATGATTGGTCATTGAAGTTGAATGACGCCCTTTGGGCATTAAGAACGGCTTACAAAGAGCCGAATAGAACCACTCCTTATCGTCTTGTGTATGGTAAAGCTTTTCATTTACCGGTGGAATTAGAACACAAAGCCAAATGGGCAATCAAAGAGCTAAACTTCAATGAGAGTGTTGTAGGAGATAATCGCCTTCTCCAACTACAAGAATTGGAAGAATTAAGACTTGAAGCCTACGAAATTCAAAGATCTACAAAGAACGAACTCCCCAATGGCACGATTCTCGAATACTTCGTAAGGACTTCTCCGTTGGCGATAAGGTTTTGTTTTTCAACTCTCGCTTTAAGCTCTTCCCCGATAAGTTGAAATCAAAATGGTCGGGTCCATTCGAAGTGACCAAGGTGCAACCATATGGATCGATAGAGATATCAAGCCCGAAAACAGGGAAATTCATGGTCAATGGACAACGTTTGAAGATTTATCATCCCGGTCACGTTCGTGAGACCTTGGCTACCGTGAAGTTTGTTGAGCTCCCATCGGGGAGCGTTGTTTAACTGCCTCTCAAAAATCGATGTAGGTTTGTTGGTATCCTCAACAACCACCTTGTATATATGTATCATATTTCTTTGAGTTTGTTAGTTTTGTTAGCTTGAGAAGAATGGTTGAACTTGGATTTCACCATGGAGCATTTATTTGGACGAAGATCAAGCTTTTGAAGAAGTGATGAAGCTTATTTGAAGACCACAAGCATGTTTGTGGGAGATATTGATTATGTAATGTGAGTCGAGTCATTATTTGAACCTCTAGGTGATTATTGAAGAGCCATGGAATGGCAAGGCGGAAAACGAAGTAAACAAGACCGCCGGGCGATATTTCACCCGGCGAGATCTGACCGGGCAAAATTTCGCCTTTACGAAAAAATTCCCAGATTTGCCAGACTTGCCAGGATTGACGAAAATACCGTCGGGCGAAATTTCGCTCGATGAGATTTTCACCGGGTGAAATTTCGTCCGGTGGAAAAAAGTTGGCAAAATGATTTTCACGACGAAAAACCGTCGGGTGAAATTTCACCCGATGGTGCTCGATCGGGTGAAATTTCACCCGACGACCTTGGCTGATCACCTACCCTATTTACTCACTACACATTCAATTCCCTCCACATTTACCCCACATAACTTTCCCTCCAAAATTCTTACACCAAAATTTTACCACCTACTTTAAAACTTTCACTTTGCCTCCTCAACTCCCTTTATTTATATCACATTTACCTCACAATTCACTCCACATTTTCACCCTTCATAAAAACATCAAACCACCACCTTCCATACCCCAACCACATTTAAACCTCTATTCATAATTTCATCTCCATCCTTGGTGATTTATTTTTGGGTTTTGAAGAAGGTAAAGCTAAAGTTTTGGGATCATTCTTGCAAAATAATTATTATGGAGACAAGAGCTAAGAGAGCCTCTCGAAAGCAAGGTATGGCTTCGACTTCTACACTTTCTAAATTTTCTAAGCCTAAACTTCTACCTTGTCTTAGTACTCCTTTGGCTCAAACCTTCTCTGAAAAGACCTTTCAGAATACTAGGTGGCCTTGTCCCTTCACAATCAAAAATTTAGGAATAGAGGACGAAATTAAAGAGTTATCGTCAAGGACCGGAACTAGCGGACTTCTTAGTTTCGCGGTTTGTACATACAAAGAATTGACTTGTGAGTTCCTAGGAACCTTTACTATTGATATCCGACCACACCAAGAGTGTTTTAATTTAAATTATTTGGTAAACCCCATTGTTTGACTATTTCTGAGTTTGGCTTAGCTTTAGGCTTACCCTCATTGTGTACCGGACTGAGTGAACCTCCGAGCGATTTACAAGCTAGTGCATCTAGAAGAGACCTTTGG
The DNA here is from genome assembly GCA_958450325.1 of Agrostemma githago. Classification (NCBI taxonomy): domain Eukaryota; kingdom Viridiplantae; phylum Streptophyta; class Magnoliopsida; order Caryophyllales; family Caryophyllaceae; genus Agrostemma; species Agrostemma githago. Next base: position 17,010,429 of record OY288247.1, on the reverse strand, counting down.
AAGTGCATATCACATGGTCAACGGGATTACGAGCCTACTTCAAACTTTACCTCTGAAATCCGTAACCCCGCAATTCGTTATTTCTCCGAAACACTCTCCCACTGCTTGTTACCCTCGACCGATAATATTATTAATCTTGATGTGTGTGTCTTGCAATTGATTTGTGACTCTTTGCTTGGTAACCCTAACCCCTTAAACCTACTACTTGTCGTAGCGTTGCTTTTTCACCGTATTATTGTTGCCCAACGCCCCTTTGTAGACTGTGGAGGTCTTGTGACCTTAATTGCGACCAACTTGGTTTATGCGACCAACCACCTTATCCCACTAGACAATTCCATCTGGCTTGACGAGGCCTATCTTCCCACCTGGATCTTTCATGTACCTGATCATCGCCTCGTCTCCATTAGCCATGACCGTGCTTTAGTAGTCCCCAACACACACCTGAACCAATATCTTTAATTGCGATAATTGAGACCTACCTTTAGGTCCCGGTGAATTCCGACTGAACGAGACTGAGTCGGAAGCAAGGGAAGGCTGGGAGTATGCGCATTACACGTTACCCGAAGGTCGTATAATCTACGACCTTTGTGAGTTAGAACCCACCGGGGGCAATCAACCTTATCCCGAGACTCCGACGGCTTCTTGCGCGTCGAACGATTACCTAATTTAGACCCTCTCCCAGAGTCGGTAGGTAGTGTGTTGTGTGTATGTGTGTGTTGTGTATGTGTGTGAGTTGTGTTGGTGAGTCTTTAATCATCTATAATTGTTTGTCTTTGGATTAATTTTGTTCCTTGTTCCTTGTCCCTTCATTATTATAATCATTGTGATTGTTCTAACACTAACCAAACTTGCAAGTTGTCCCACGTTTCCACTATCCGATTGTTGTGGCCGAAGCGGCCTTGGTTTTGCTCCCGACCTATTGGCGATTTGATTACGCCATTGACCGTTTTGAAAAATCCAAATTTTACTCATTTTCTCAATTTTTTTTAATCCGGGCTAGGTGATGTGACTACACCTACGCCCAATTTTTTACCCTTTAGTTTTAATTTTCCTTTCTTTCTGTTTATTCCATTTTCGATTTCTTAGCCACTTGGTTAGGGTCTAGGTGATGTGATTGCACCTAGGCCCGCCACTATTTTATCGCTTTCTTTATTTTCTTTTACTTTTTCTTTTCTACAAAATTTTAAAAAATCCAAAAACATTTGAAAAATCATAAAAATTCAAAAAGATTTTTCTTTTCCGTCTTTTTCGATCTTCCCCTACTTGTCCATTGAGAACAATGTACAGTTTTAGCGTGGGGGAGGGATCTACTATCTTTTATTTTTCAAAAATCATAAAAATTTGAAAAAATCAAAAAATCAAAAATATTTTCCTTTCTTTTTCATTTCATTTCTCGTTCTCGTTATGTTTTTGTGTCCCGTGTATGGTTTTGTTCTCTACTCTTACAGGTAACCACCACCTTAGTAGCACATTTTGAAGAGTTATGGAAACAACCCGCTAGGTAACTTCCTTCTTTCTCGCTTCCTTCTTTACTTTTGCAGAGGAGTTAGGTTGTTGCTATTGGAGGCTCTCAGAGTTGAGCATTTTGGGTGTTGTGGTTGATTGTGTGCTTGTATGACGATGGAGTATGGAGTACATGACTTTACTTGTGCTTTCTTTTATTTCCCTTTTCTTTTTCGTGTGTTTCTTTTGTTTTTGTATATTGTGTCTAGGACTAAACTTTTCGAAACCCGATTACAAACCTTTTGCAAGAGTTTACATTCCATTGTAGCCTAACCCATTGTAGATTTTGGACCTTAATCTAGTAGAATGACTCTTAATCAATGAATTTGTTGATCCTTTAGCTTAAGTCCACCTTTTCTACTAGAGGTTTGCTTCGGGATTTGCATTTGACCACCTCGACCACCCATGAGGAGTTAGGCCTTGGTTCCCGCATCCCGTTTTCTAGGTGACCTTGCTCGAATGACCATTGCACCTTTAGTCGAAATTTCCTCCGCTTCTTTGTGGATTATCCGGGAATGGCGCGCGTTCTCGATTACCTATTTTTCCTCAACCTATACATCACCACAATAAGTTTACACAAAAATAACCTCCAAGCTTGGTTTCAAACCACGTCAAAAAGCCAAAAAGAGCAGACCAAAGCAAGAGAAAAGGGCACAAAACACATGAAAAACAAAGGAGAGAAAAGGAGCTTCAAATGAAAATCATATCATCAAAAACGTCTCCTTAAAAAAAAAGCTCTTTGATTGATTCGTCTACGTGAAGTGCCTACTAGAGGACCGAGTCCCGAGGTAGAAAGATAGCGGTGATTAGTCGATCCACCCCAATAATTGTAAACACTCCACCTCTTTATTTGGGCTAATTTAGGAAATTCGAGTTTGGAATGACCCTCTTGGCTTAGCTAAAAAGAGCGGGACTGCACCTACCTACAGTGTCGAACGAATCCATGGTTCACTTTTTCCACTACGTTTATCGCCCCGTAGTACCCTTTTAGAAGATTAGGAGGACATAGCTAAGTTATCAACATCTTTATTGCTTAATTGTCATAGTATTAGGCTTTGGTCCTTGTTTACGTGGGTGATTTATCTTGGAAGTTTATTGTTGTTTTAGGAAAGTAATCGGTGTCTTCCCTGCCGTCTCGATGAGGGATTCAGTGTTTTATTTTTGCTTTGGATGCGTCTACTCTTTCGTGTTATGTGTTCTTGTGTGTTTAGTCACATCCATCGTTTTGAGCAAGCCCCAACATGCCTTGCATAGGAGTACTCTACCTCATGGGTATTTCGATGTGAGTTGAAGGGACGGAGCGGGACCGTTAATTGCCCTGTATCGGCTTAGCATAGTCTAGCTAGTAGTAGTAGTAGTTTGTAATTTATTTTTGGGTCTTTGCTCGAGGACGAATAACGGTTTAGTGTGGGAGAATTGTTGTGTGCTAAATTTAGACCGTTTTTCCTCCCATTTAGACCCGTTTTTCTCTCGTTTTGCGAGTTTAGAGTGCGATTATCGCCATATTTTGAGTACTTATCGCATTAGCGTCCCTCTTGTGCGTTTTACGTATTTTTGGTAGTTATCTATCAATTTTGATAGGATTTGGCACCAAAATCACGATCGAGCTTCCACGAGCACAAGAGAAGGGAACACCGTCCAAAGAGCAAAGCACAGAACTTAAAGTTCAAAGCCATCAAATCAATCAACGAAGAATGAGACAAGAAAAGAGGCCAGAAAAATGACTGGGTGAAATTTCACCCGATGAAGCACCACCGGGCGAAGTTTTGCCCGACGGTAAAATTTGGTTCCCCAAAGATTTTCCGAGCTTCTCCACCGGGCGAAATTTCGCCCACCGGGTGAAATTTCGCCCGATGGTGAAAGTGTCTAAAAATTGCAAAATTGAAAAAAGTTCACCGGGTGAAATTTCACCCGACGGTATTGGTCCGTGCACGATAGGGCGAAGTTCCATCTCATGAAGATTAAAGGGTGATTGTCTCACTAATGGAGCAAAAAGTTGGATTCGGGCTTTAGGTTAACAACCCATTAAGGCATTACTATATATACATCTACCCTAGTTAGTTGTCTATTACCTCTCCATTAATTTTAGAAGGGATGACATGAAGGCATCCATTAGAAAACAATACTAGTAGTAATCCTCCATGATTCTAGTATTTCACATAGTAATTTAGTAGTAGATTTTCCTAGTTTCCATAAACAATTCTCTAGATTTCAAGTTTGTAGAAGATTGTTCCAAGTTTTATTTGAAGATTTTTGGGGTTTATCAAGGGATTAGTGACAAATCTCTTTATTCTCCTCATCAAGATTCAACCTTTATTCATGCAATCTTCTTATTTATTGTAGATCTTCATAGTTGGTACATTTCTCTTCCTCTCCTTAATCTCTAGATTTTATTTATGTTGTTCTAGATTATTCTCTAGTTTATATTGTTAAATCGTAATTTTCTTATTGTTTTGTTGTAATTTTTTTTAGATCTAGTTATTATGCATGCTTTAGTTAACTTCTCCTTTATTAATGTTTGGGTTTTTCTATGGGATACCCCTCAACTATTGGCTTTTCCTAGTGGTACTCCCGCCTTTTTCGAATTATATGGTGTACACCAAAACGTTACTTATCAGTCCATATTATAACCAAAGTGATAAGTGTATTACAAATATGTTTTTAAAATGAATAATTAACGTATTAATCAATCCAATTTGATGCTACAAACCACCTCTTTTTCTTTACCATTCACCAAGCCACCAAATGCCCATCAAAACGCACTCTGTTGTCGGCCGACATCGACCTATCTCCCTCACTCTTTTAAATCTGTCAACCTCAATCCCTCCGTCAACCCCATGTCGTAATGTGGTGGAATGGATTTTTTTGAGTAAAGGATGCAAATTGAAGAAATATATCATGGTTGATGAAAGTAAAATACGGAATAATCACTATTTATATCATCAATTGAGAAATTTTCGTTGGAAAATTATAACTTTGGTTACAATATAGACTAATTTACAAAGTTTACGGGTACATCTTGTAATTCGAAAAAGGCGGAGGTACCACTTGGAAAAGTCGATAGTTGAGGGGTACCCCATAGAAAAACCCTTAATGTTTTGTTGTCTTCCATCATGATTAGTGAGTAGATTTCTGGTTGGGGGGTTTAGGGATGATGACTTGAATTATTTGATTTAAGGGATGTTGGTGGGTTGCTTGCTTGTTGGTTTATCTTCTTTATGGTTGTTGTGTCATTGTTGTTTTAGTCCGGCCAACTAGACCGACCTTGACTCATTTCTATCAATATGGGGAAACTCGGAGTAGAAATTACCTTAACTTGAGACTTACCCTTCTTCGCCGCGAAAGCGGGTTTTTAGGTGGGTTGGGTGAAGAAACCGAAAGGTGACATTCTCCCTTTATCAATGTTGTGACAAAAACCCTATTCCGACCTTCTTAGACTCCAATTTCCGAATCTCGACTTCCCCCTAACACCTTTTCCTAGATTGGTTACCTCTAGTTATCTCTATCGTTATTTTTCTAATGTAGACTCGACCCTTAGAAACCCCCCTCTTGATTCCAAACACGTCACTTTTAACTCGATACTACGTTCCGTTCCCTGTGGACCGACCTCGACTTACCACAATTACTCTAGTATATTTTGTGTTATTACGAGTCTATAAATATTGTTTGACCCCCCATCCTTCGCTAAACGACCGATCCGATTTGGGGAGCCGTCAGTTCGCGCAGTTCAAATCGACTTTTCAGACACTTTGAGTCTTGCGCACCAAGTCTGCGGCGCCTGATGTCCAGCGTAGGCGAACTCGATCGCCTTGTGGGAGGCGATTCGACTTTTGAAGATCCGATTTTGAAACTTTCCAAAATGGAGAGGATGCGTATATTGGATTTACTTGGGCATTAAGGCTTCTTGTTTGCTCTAGAGCGTCGAGTGTCGGGTGGGCTTCGGGTTTGACTTTGCGTGTTTCGGGACCGATTCGGAGTCCCAGTATTGGAATTGACTTTAATTAGTGTCGACGTGACAGTAATGACACGACTAAGACTATTTTGATGTTGAATTAATTTTTTCGAGTAATTAGTTGATCCGTTCTATAGAAAAACCATCTAAAACATTGTAATCTCGCGTCGTGTTGCACTCCGATCGTCATTGGGTGTTTGTCGAGCACTCTTGCAGCCACCAAGTCAAAATCTGGGTGTCTACACACGCAAAAGTCTGGGAAAATAATCATGTACACAACCGTGAATAAAAGTGCCAAGATATCAGAAAAAGAGTAGAGCTGATAGGCCCTTGTCAAATACATGCGCACGTACCCTCTACCACAGCTCTTAGGCTCCCACAGGTCCTCAGTGATAGCCGGTGACTACTACTCTAACGACAATCCATTCACACGCAGCTTCATGATGTGCTATCTGTACTCTCATAGCAAAGCTCTCTGAGCAATCTCCCATCACGTCGATCTCTAAACCTCGGCATAACATTGCCCGACACGTAACGATACTACGATACATATCGTCTATAAGAGACATATATGGATGCTGAAATCTTTGACTCTCGTAGGCCCATTGATTCAGACAACCAGAATGATCTCATACTGCCTTGAATGTATAGTTACTACATATGACTCACTTGGTATGGAACTGTCAGAATCCCGCAGAACCTTAGTTCAGATAACCAGAAGGATGCATACTATCCCGCAGGTACAGAAACTCCAAGAAATGGAACGCTGGGAAGGTCCACTGATTCATATAGGACACTGACTAATCCGAAGGTACAACAGTTCCTAAAGCTAATTTAGGAACGATTTACTAACCGATCATCACAATTATATTAAGTGTATTTTACTTGAATGATCATCTTAAGTATATTCGATAATAGAGATTTGGAACGTTTTATCTGAACGTTCATTATTTGAGATTTGGTTAATTAAGATTTAGTTATTTCTAAGTACATTATTTAAGATGGGTTTGTTTATCTTGACTTAGTCTATGTTGACTTAAAAAGTCAAAGTTTGACTAAGATGGACTAGTCAACCCTTAATTTTGACTTAGTCACTAAGTCCTTAAGTAATTATTATTAATTTTAAGTGATGTTTAACTCATTTATGCATGTTTAACTTAGTACTTTTGGTTTATTCGTCTTTTAGTACTTTATACTTTTTAGGTATAAGTATTTAGTACATTTATACTTCAAGTGTACATATTTAATATTTTTATACGGTTTAGTATTTTTACAAGTATACTTTAGCTTTTAAAACCATTTATACTTGGTAAAATATTCCAAAATCAAATAAATTTATAATAATTATAAAAATCATTTTTAAACTTATCAAATATTAAATTTCTCAAAATTTAGAGTTTTACAAAAAGAAATTTAAGTAATAACAAAATCGGTAACATTAGTAATGATACAAAAGAAGTTATTTTTCAAATGTTATTTTTAATTCACGATCTTCATATTAAATATACTTTGAGTTGGGTTTCCATATATAAATTCATTTTTCAGAAATACGAAGTTTTGACATTTTTAAGAAATTAAAAACAAAAATGATACGGTTTTCAAAACATTATTTTAAATATTTTAAATACTTAACCATGATTAAATACTTTGTAAATGTTCATAAACATAATCATCTTTCCAGATCTGACCCATTTCAGTATAAATATTATAAATTAAAATATCTAAGATGGATTTACATGAAATTTGACGTGCATATACGAGACATCATCTTGTATATAATATAAAATTTTCAAGTCCAAAAAAAACGTTCAACATTAGGAAACATATTATTTACCCAGATAGTACATAAAATCATACAGTACTTGTTTACGAAATAAATCTGTAGTAAAAGAAAAAATTATAAAAACTTACTTTCCATATGTTTTTTATACACAGGACATTAAGATCTCAAACTTTTATGAAGAAAGTTAAGGTTAATTCTAAATCTAATTTATGCAGAAAAATCGTAAACATACAACATACATCACAAAACCCATTTTACTGCATATATTATTAAGTCATAAATCAACAAATAGTTAACATTAAACTTGGTGATCTAGTGATTTAGTCCTAAACATGATGTTATATGTTAATTATAGTCTAAAAACTATATGAAGAGATTTGAGGGTGACGAAAAGTTAGGTTACCTTAAGTATAAATAATCGATTATACAACATATAAGAAAACGATGATCAATGTTTCTTTTCTTTTGCTCTTCTTCATAAATTAGTTAAAAGGACAAATACAAACTAAGTTAGTAGTTATACTATTAAATAAATTTGAAAATAAGTAGTATAAGAGAAGACAATTAAGGGATAAGAGCTCTTCAAAATGATGCTATGAACACCATAAGAACTTATGAATTATTGTATGGTTTTCTTTGATTTTTAGAGAAGAGTTGAAGGAGGATGTTAGGTAGATGAATATATGAGTTTAAGGATCATATGAGGCTCATTATAAGAGCATTTATTCATGCTTTTAGTGAGGGAGCAAGCATTGCACAAAGAAATGACAATTGCTTCAAATGGCTAGTCACACTTTAGGAAGTACATTACCCTTTTTGGTGTTTTTAATTAGAAAAACATATTTTGACCCTTGGACCACAAGGTGACGTTATAGAGTGTATAAGGATAACATTTTGGAGTTATTTTGGTTTCAAAAAGGTTAGGAAAGAAGTACGTAAGTCGGGAAACGATTCGTTGGGTTTCAATTTTTGTTGCAAATGAGTTATCCAATACAATATTTTGTTGATTCACCTACAAATTGTAATTTTGAATATCTCCATTGTGTAGATCTTGGAAGAATAATAAAGTTAGGCTTTTGAAACGCCTCAATCAGAGTCCATATGAGAAAATAGGAACCATTTAACGAAATCGTGCAGAATTGCGATAACTATAGAAATTTCAGTTTTGCAAACTGTAAAGTGAAATAGAAAGGTTCCAAAGGCAAAAGAATTGAATATTAATATTTAAAATAGTTTTTCGAGACTCGATTTTGCAATATTATTCGTTATTAGAAATGACTAAAATGGTCAAAAACACGGGGTGTTACATGAACTCCTTAGCCTTAGGGCTCATCTTATGTGAAAGATCTCAGGGCATGTCGTGTACCCCGAGAACAACCTCATCTGATCCGAGGACTGCAAAAAGTAAACTGCAAACACAAAAGCAAATCCCATTAGACAATCTAAAAGCACTTATAAACTCAAAAAACACCCAAATAGCAAAAAAAAAAAGAAAAAAAGCATACCATGCCGTTGATAGTACGGATTGACACGTGCAGGTCCATGCTAAACACCAGCTGACGTCTGCGAGAATCTGTTGCCCAGGGAGGGTTGACGTAAACAACCTCCTCGGCCGAAGGCACTACCCGAGGACCCCGCTACCTTCTATTAGCTGTAACAGAAAGCCTCCTCCTCCGAATGCCATCGTAATCCTCTCAATTGATCGCGCCGGGATCGAGCCGAGGCTGGTGTACACTTTGCCTCCGCCAACAAACTGACCTAGAAATCGAGGTACCCGCCTTAAGGACTCCTGCTCCCTACCAGCTAAAGGCGCCTCAACGGGGTGCCCAACATCATCTCCAGCTAGACCTGTCAAAAACTGACCCGACCCAAAACCGCCCTAAAAAAACCCGAAAAACCCTCCCGAAAATGACCGAAACCCGAAAGTGACCCGACCCGATGATAACCCGAATTTATTGGGTCAAAACCCGCCCGAACCCGTTACTCGCCCGAAAATAAATAAATTTAAAAAATATTGCTATTATATACTAAAGTTTCTCAAAAACACTAGAATTTTTTTTTTATGTTTAAAATTTTAAAAAATTATATTTATATAGATCTTTAAAATCTTATTTTTTATCACGTGATTATTATAATGAAAAAAAAAAGTCAATAAATCGAGTCAAAGTTTGTCATATATATTCGTACTTCCAATAGAAATAAAATATCAATGTATATTAAAAAATAAAATATCAATGTATATTACAAAGATCCAAGGAAGGATCGATACACAAACACAATTCAAGACAGCCACCCGAAATGAATTTTTACAATTCAAGACAACCACACGAAAGGGATTTATACAACTCAAGGCAGCCACCTGAAAGGGAGTTATACAATTCAAGACAGCCACCCGAAAGGGACTTATACAATTCAAGACAGCCACCCGAAAGGGACATATACAATTCAATACCGTCACCCGAAAGGGACTTATACAACTCAAGACAGCCACCCAAAAGGGATTTATACAATTCAAGACAGCCACTCGAAAAGGATTAAATCAGAACCAAGTTATCCGAGAAGGACTTATTACAAGGGGTCCGTCAGACCAAATTTCCGATACTCAGAAATAGATTCAGGCATGGGGTCCACTTCAAACAATAAGCAAAGACCACGAATAGTCGGAATCTATTCCAAAGAATACAATAAGCAAAGTCCAGGAATAGTCAGAATTTATTCCAAAGAATACAATAAGAAAAGTCCAGGGATAGTCAGAATCTATTCCAAAGAATATAATATCCAAAGTCTAGGAATAGTCAGGATCTATTCCAAGGAATACAATGCAATATGCAAAGTCCAGGAATAGTCAGGATTTATTCCAAAGAATAGAATATGCATAGTCCTAGATTAGTCATAATCTATTCCAAAGAATACAATATGCAAAGGCCATGAACAAACGACATCTTCTCCAAAGAATACAATATGCAAAGTCCATGAACAGTCAGAATCTATTCCAAAGAATAAAACTAAGAGAAGACCAGGGATGGATAGGATCTATCTCAACGAATACAATTATGACAAGACTAAAGACAAACTCAAGCATGGGGTCTATCTCAAAGATTCAACCAACTATGCAAAGGCCAGAGGAAGACTCAAGCGTGGGGTCTATTCAGAAGATTAAGATACGAACCGACTACACATACTCCTCGAATAAAACCAAAAGCAAGCAAATCCAGATCAAAACTACAATAGCAATCGCAAGCACAAAGGCTCGGGTATGATTTCTAGCCTTGGCCGACGAGCCATAGCACGTAGTCAAGCGGACTTAAAATGACCTGAGCGGATAGCCACCAGGTTGTAATCCTCGATTGACATAGGCGACTATACTTTGACTTTTGCCTTGTCTAAGCCTCACTTAAAGTGGGGGCCTCTATAGATACCAAGATTTGGACCTGGTGGCTACTGGAGCGCCCGACAAACACCCGATGATGATCGGACTGCAATGGCAACATGATTTTATGATGATTTTTTTATAGAACAGATCAAATAATTAATCAGAAAAATTAATTCAAAATTTAGACGGTCTTATTCGAGTCGTTCCTATCAGGTCAACACTAATAAGAGTCAATTTCGATTCCGGGGCCCCGAATTGGTCCCGAAATGCAAAGCCAAACCCGAGCCAGCAAGTCAAACCTGAGTCGAACCTCCCAAGGGCAAGCCCATGCGCGCAGTTTCAGATGCCTTATGAAGCAAGAAACCCGTGCAAAATATCCTAAGATCTTGTATCTTCTCGCTTTGGAAAGTTTTCCAAATCTCGACCTTGAAAACTCTGTCGTAGCAGCTGTTGCGCCTCAAAATTGGACCCTCGCGGCACAGAACCCAGGTCCATGAGGCATTACGTCTATGTGCTCGAATCCAGCCTCGAAACAACTATATATACCCCCTCCCCTCGACCATTCAAGACACCAATTCACTCTTCCAAGTTCTGCCAAGTTCCTATTCAACGAGAGCAAAGAAGAGCACATAACATTCAAAGACCTCCCGAGTTCATTAACTCCTTGGTCTGCGAATAAATCGTTCCCTTCGATTTCTCCTGGGTTCATATTTCGTACGAGATTGACAGGGGCTTCGAACAAACAAAGAATCCTTATTCTTTGTAGTCTAATCTTTCTCGAGCATAGTACTCAAAACTTCACTACTGCACACCCCAATATTCAAATCGGAATGGTCGAATTATTCTGGTTCCTATCGGAGTCAATTCAAGTGTTTGTACGCTCCTCGAGATCGCCTACGCCGAACGGTCGTCACTAGATTATTTTTCCATCCCACACTTTATCGCTTTCTTTTACATAAGGGTCGAGCTAGGTGGGTGCACTCCATCCAATTAGCTCAAGTATGTCGCCCGATGAGGATTAATATTCTGCCCAATCTACACGTACACTTGCAGTTCCCATTTCAGGTATGATGTACAAGCCTTGCTTCTGATTGGTTCCTATCGTAGTGCATGTTCGAACGACCCCCTAGAACAAACCTTCCAAAATACGTAACGTCTACAACTTCAACCCGAAAGTTACTAAAACAACTAAATCCGGGTAGTAATAATAAATCTGTTCTTTATCGTCTACACATCGTATTTCGTTTAGTGTACATTCTGAAGGTGCAATCCTCCTAACATGATTTACTTATGTTCTTGCACCTTTACCGCCTTTCCTTGCATAGTTTACCGCTTTTATGACCATAATCGCATGCTAAATCACCTAACCGAAAGCTAAAACGTAAACAACCAGCACTAGTCAAACACGTAAATGAACCCAAAAACCATGTCTATACTCGGACACACTGAACTAGGGCGCACGACCCCTTGCGTCTAAATTCATTGATGCAAGGGAGGTTGCGTCTCCCTTCTGGGAACATTTCTTTGTTTGATCAGTTTAATCAAAACGAGTAGTGGTCTGTCCCGTATTAGTCTGGACGCTCATACTGTCACACCTCATTATCAGACCGCACAGTGGCGTGCACTTGATTACTGAGCCGCATGGCTTGACTCGTCTTTGCTAATGTTGTACATACGCACTTTAAGTAGAATACCAGTTAAGATATATCACGAGATCGAACTAATATCCATATTATCACTTTAAAATTGATTTGTTAATACGAATAATAACTAGTACTCTCTACTCTCCTACGTGCACCTTAACATAGCTAGCCTGTCACGTAAAATTGCATGCAAATAATGTAAAAAATACTTACTTCGACAGCAGCATACTTGCTCCTAAATCAACCGACATAGAAAAGGCATAGGGTTAAAACGATTGGTTGTTACAGTTTTACATCACATTAGAACAAGATACATCCGGCATCGATTGATTAGTAGAGGCTGCTATGTGCTGGTGGGCTTGGGTGTCGGTAATCAAACGATAATTTTCTTCCGAATACGTACCCTCACCCTTTACTCAGAATCTACTTTTTTTGGACGTCCGAAACCATTGGTAACGAGATTCATTCTAGATATGGAACGCTTAAGGGTACAAGTCTCTATCTTTAGGTCCTTATGTTAATCAGCTTTGAGCCGACTAAGGATTAAAGTTGACTTGAACGGTGTCCGAACCCCCATAATTGTTCGGTGGCGACTCCACATCTCATCGTGAATTCGGGTCCACTAAACGGTCGCCACACCAAATGATCCGGCCTTAAACATTTACAACCACATCTCAATCGATTTCAACAGAAAGATAGATGCGCCCATACATCTATCTAGTACAACTCATGAATCGTCAACCAAATCAAGGTCCGACACATCGCCCAGAATGCGGGATCGGGCCGACCCCACCAAGGGACCTGTGTGGGTAGCCGTCATGGGACGCGCGTCGCAACGTCCATACCATAAAGGGTTGAGCCGGCTAGAAACGAGACAAGAAAATCGGGTCAAAAACCTCGAGTTATTCCCAGCCACCGTGCAAATAAAAGGCAGAGAAGATGGAACCGTGCAAAACTCACCGTGCTCTATGTCTCGTTTTTGCTTCTGGTTGTTTATCTTATTTGAAGACGACAATGACCATTCAACCCTTAGTTTTCTTTCTTTTTATTTAAGTAGAGGGTATTTTTGGCCTTTCAATTGGTAGGCGATATTAAAACAAGAAACCCCTCAATTGAACAAAGGGGCTATGAGTAGAGATTTTAGAGGAGAGTAGCGGAGCAGTAATAGTCGTAGAGAAGGTCGCAATTTTCGTTACTCATCTTTCAATTTTAGTTTTTATTGTTATTTCAATTAGTTTTATCTTTTAATCTTTTCTCCGTCATTCTAGATCTTCTTATTCCCGCTAATTTTGGTCTTAATTTGGTATAATTCTCTTCCCCACTTCTTTTTCGTTGCTTATGTTTGAGTTTCATATTTATGTTGATTTATCTATTGACTAGTTTATAGTTATTATATTTATTGATTAATTGTGTTTATCATGATTAGTATTCGTATTAGCCTAATAATTATGTTTACTGAGTACTATTACCACTAGGGGTCGATGAAGCTCTGACTTGTTTAAATTGCGCGATGATAATTCTTGTATCGGTTTGATAGGGTGATTGGGTGAGGATGTTTGGGGATTTATAGATAAACTTGGTTATTGGGGTTTGAGTCGAGTCTAGTCCCTTGATCATCGACGGGAGTCTATTAGGATAGGTTGTCGAGTTTATCCTTTTACCTTTCCTTACTCTACTTTATTGAACACAGGAGTGAGAGAAGCGGGGTATCCCCAACACTAGTGTTTGTTAGCGTGTGTCTAATTGTATTTGGTGTGTTTTGGAACTATCACAAGAGTGACCCCCGGGCTTGACCTTAGGATTCCGTTTTACGAACCCGAGAGGGAGGTAAACGGGGTAGTTAGTCAAACCACGAACTCGGGAGAGGGATGGCCGACCTAGAACGTGCATATCCTCACCCTAGAACCCGATTTATTCTATACTTAGCTTGACATACTCAAGCGTAATTTGGGTAAGTTGTGGGTGACATCGTCCCTTAGTACTCTATCATTATTCTTAGCTATCGTTTGTTTCGTCTTTAGTTTTCTATTTTCTTTTAGTTCTCTTTAGTTTATCATTTCTTATTCTAGATATAGTTCACCCTTCCTACCTTTCATCGACTTAGATAAACACCTAGAGTAAACATGACTAGGCATCACTTTGCTCCCTAAGGATTCGACCCTCCAAGTGCCGCAATGACACTCGTGCGCTTGCGAGGTAATTTAAGACACAAAAAGTTTTTGGCGCTGTTGCGGTACTAGTAGTTTTTATTCTTCCATTTAGACTAAGTCTTATCTCTTTGGACCACCTTTTGTGACCTTAATCGTCTTAATCTCTCTCTCTCGGTGTCCTACACTTAATAATGTCACATTCATTATTTGTCAAAATGAAAATGAACCATTTCATGTGTATCTTGCAAGATTCGATGATTATATCTCTCGTGTTTGTTCTTTTGGCTACTCTCTTTCTTGTTGGGAAGCACGTTGTGTTTTATGTGATCGCATGAATCTTGAAACTCATAATTTGGCAAATTAAATGAGTCTTAATCGAGTATTTCATACGAATGATTGGGAATTTTAGGGTTTCATAGGATTCTTGACAACAAAATGTGAGGAGGTAGCCCTCCAGGAGTTTTTATGTGCACCTTTTGATGTGAATGTCATTGTGATATAAGTGATGGATGTGTATTGAAAGCTTTTTTGTTTCCAAAAGATTTTGAATTACGTGAACCAAGAATTGTTGAAATCTTTGATGATGATCTTAAGGTTAAATGGGATGATAATAATGTTGACACATTTGACGAACCCATTTTTGAGATATTTCTTGAGGAAATCCATGAGTCTACCCTTTCCATTTACGATGAATGTCTTATTCCTATGGACATCCATGTCCCTTCTAATGAGTCCATTGTCTTTAACGATGAATTTTCATTTCACCTTGATTGTTTCCCTCAAGACCTTCTAACCCCCACTTATAAGTCAATGTTTGTGGATGTTTTGAAGAACTCATTCAATAAAATTAAGTTGATCATTGATTTGCTACATGGAAACGGTGTGATCATGGATAAAGAAGGAAGAGTTTGGAAGAGTTATGTGATGGTAAAGGAGACTAATCATATCTCGTACGGTGTCGTGAACTATGACCCATCTAATCTACCTCTCATGAAAGAAGTGAAAAATCAAAGAAAAGATCTTAGGGATGTTGGTTACAATTATAAATTTACAACCATAAATGGCCTAGGATACCAATTATGGGATCCCGAATAGATGTTAAGCTTAATTGTAGGTTTAGTCCTCAAAACCGCGCTTCTTGGGAGGCACCGTAAATTCCTTGTACATATTTATGTTTTTTTGTGTTTTTTGTAGGTATCTCTAGAAAGAAACCACAATGTAGAAAAATGGATAGAAGGCACACAATCGCTCGAGTGTGGGGAGGACTTATACTCTAAGGTATTCTCTTACCTTCCTTCTCCCCCCTAGTTTGGAACATTGAAGACAATGTTTGTTTCAAGTGTGGGGAGGTAGATTTTGGATTGAGAATTTGTGGTTAATTTTGTTATTGGAGGATACTTTGGTGGTGTATTTGTTGTAAATATGTGGTTGTTATGGGATTGTAGCTTTGTTTGTATTGTTTTTTTCTTATATTTATGACTTATGTTGTTTTTGTGCTTTTATTTTGTAAAATTGAAAATTTTCTAAAAAGTGAAAAAAAACTGTGCAAGAAAATTTCAAAAAGATCTTTTGTTTTTTTTATGTCACTTGTTTTCCTTGATAATTTTTTTTTCTAATTTTCAACTTCTGTAAAGAGTATGAATTTTTCTATTACTTATTGGTTGTTTCTTTGTATTATATATTAATTGTCCTCTTACTATAAGTAGCTCGGGATGTGTACTTCACTTGTTTCCACCTTTCACCTTTCGTGTCGTGATTTTGGCATTGTATACTTGTCTAGGTGACTATTAACTAAGTGACTATTTATCATTTTTTCGATCACATATACCACGAAAAAAATGCTTCACAAAATAAGAGTTGATATTGAGTTTTGAATTAATTTCCATCAAAAATTGCTCGAACATCAGATAGGAGCAAAGAAAGATAAATCAGCCAAAAGAAAAGAATAAAGGGGGAGATGATTTTGGCTTGAATTGAAGCAAGAATAAGCCTTGAGGGGCTGCTGATGACACGGCCAAAAGAAGGAGAAGAAAGGGATTTTTTTTGTTTAAGTGTATAAATGAATATAAGGAAAAATGGATGGTTCATATGTTTGAATAATATTAATGTTTGATGAAAACAAGGTGAAACTAGACTAAAATATGCCTCCAAAATGAAGAGAATGGAGCATGAAGAGTTATGCATGAGTCATCCCAATAAATGGTAGTGAAGAATTATCTAATTTCTTAAATCGTTTTTTATAAAATGAAAGGTTATAAAAAAAAATGTAATGGGTGAGTCACAAGGGGGGGTGAGTCGGTCCAAAACATGGGGAAAATATCTCAAATGATTTGTAAGTTGATAAAAAGAAGGATCGTAAAATAGTTAAAGGCATTTCGAAGTAATTCAAGTAAACCTCGCGTTGGAAAATAGTTATTTACGAAACTTCGTAATAAAATCATTAATGGCCAAATTTTCGTAAATGAAAATATTTCTTAGTTGAAAATATTATATAAATATATATTTTTAGACATTTGTAGGAAACGAAATAACTTAAATCCGAGCTTAAAAACGTTAATTCGTAGAGAAGTAGAATTCCTTGCGGAAAAATAATTAATTTACGATGAAAATCAAATAAATAGATTTAAAAGAATTAAAAATATTTTTAAAATATAAATAAATATCATTAAACTCAAAATTGAAAATAAAGCTTGGAAAAATGAAGAAACATAAGGCCAAAATTTGACAGAGTTATGACGAAGTCATAACGGAAAGAATAAAACGCAAGGAAAAATAGCGGGTGTTACAATCGTCCCCACTAAAAGAAAGTTTCGTCCTCGAAACTGAAAATAAGCAGAAAAAAAAAATCAAGATTACCCTACACGAAAAGATGGGGATACAAATTTGTGAAGAATGTTTTAAAAGAAAATTTTACAACTTTAGAAGTGATACAAAATCGAAGAAACATGAATTTATTCCAAGAGGAATTGGGTAAGCTACCCAGAATTTAAAATCTTCTAAATTAATGAAATCGTAAAGTAAAGTTATTTGATAAAATAACGTTGTTAAATAACATTTGTTAACAAACTCGAAGGAAACAGGGTAACCAAAAACATTTGCAAAACAAAATTAAACAATTTGATTAGGAAATTCGAATATATTTATATTTTTTTTTTGAAGAAACAAAATTTAGTTCGGAGAAATCAAATTTTGCAGTTAGTAAAAATCGAACAAGTCGTCAAACATTTTCAATAACAGATTCAAAAGTCCACCAACAATAAAACGAAAACTAATTCCAAAACGTTAAAATTTCGAAAATGTTATCAAAGTAATTATGAAAGTTTTAAAAAAAATGTTATCAAACTTGAACATACAAAATAATTTCGACAATGTTAAAGCGTTTTATGTCATAATCATATAGAAATCGTAGTTTTTGGAAATGGGAAAGTCTTCAAAAAATTTCGTTCGCTTGAAAAATCAAAATCTGAATCAATTTCAAAATAATTTGAAATAATTTGTTAAGGCATTTCGAAACATGTCTAAACATGTGTTATCAACCAAAAATAAAACAAAAACGAAGTACATGGTTATGAAATTTATTACTCAAGGTGTTAAAATTTCACGAAAACTCAAAATGCCAAATTGTTCAAAGTTTTACAAAATGGGGAGTTTTAAAATTTGAAATTATATTTCAAAATGGTAAAATTTCATGAAAATCAAAAATTTGTAGATTAGTCAAACTTTTCACAACACAAGTGTGGGGAAAATAATAAATGGGTAAATAGAGTAAAAGTCAACGACAAATCGAAACAAAATTTTCAAACCCGATAAAGAAGTCAAAAGGGATTGGCTGAAGAAGAAGAAGCGGGATTAAAGAGAAGCTAAGGGGAAGACGAATTTGAGAGTCAAATAGAACTCTCAAGGACTGAAGAATTAAATTAACCATTTCGAGATTCCCGGTACAACTTCCACAACACGGGTCCCAAATTCCCATCAAATAACGTTAAGTCCAATATTAGGCACTAGGTGGTACTACTCGGTCACTATCTCCAAAAAAAATGTCTTACGTGACTATCCAATCGTTCAAGCGATACGATACTAATCCACAAATGATTTAGACTAATCCATTAATTAAGATTCCAACGGTCATCAAAACATACCCAAACTTGTAATCACTAAGGCTCGTAATTCAAAGGTCATAAGGTCTGAAATCGAGGTATACTTCAAATTTCTCGAGTAAGGAACACTAAATAAAATCCACCAATTAACAATGTTCGGGCACAGAATCCTCAAAATGATCACCAACATGTTATAATGCCACAAGTAAAGAAGTTGGGGAAAGTATAACAAATCCTCAAATACGCTCAACCTATAGGTAATGGCGCAAACACTCACATCTTCAAACACGTCATTGGGCTAAGATTTCTAAAAATACACCAAATTTCACATTGTATCAGTGAAACCACCAAAATATTTATTAACTCAACGAAGCCACAATTTCGTTGGTCTAGGGTTATAATAGTCCCAATAAGATGATCCGTATAATAGTATTCCTCAAAACAGCACAATAAAACCAAACTGTGATTGTGCAAGATAGTTCTCTTCTCCAGGGACAACAACAATTTATCCAAGTTAGATCACTCAGCTCCAAAGTTCGTAGGTGACAACCTTAAACAACGATCAACGATCTAATCCTTAAGAAATAGGAGTAATCTATGTCAACCAAAATTTACTAAACATTAATGAGGACCTGAAATGGTACCACAATACTCAGGCTAACATCTTAAACAGTGATTTATGATCCCAAAATTCCACAATTAGTCCATTAAGTCAACATTAGGTAGGAATCTCAAAGTAATATTATCAATTACACTTAGTTTGGTTATAGGTTCTAGGTACTGGGTAACCATCAAATATGATATATTCTTACTACTCCAAAATATGTTCAACTCTAAGTCCTCCAAAAAAAAATCAAGTAACCTATAACCCAAGGTTCAAAATCTTAAGTACCAACCTAATTCCATTAATTGACATTTTATCATTCAAATCGATCCTCAAAAGCTTACTAAGATAGATACCAGAGTATCGCTCACAATCCTCAAACCATGTAACAAGGGTTTACTAAACCTCAAACATCTATAACACGGGTTCACTAAGACAGAATTCGGTCTAACCAAAGAATCTCAAGAGGAAGATGGTTAAGTATGAGAAATAAATCGAAGATTTTTCACAAGAATGAAGACGAGAATTAATAAGAGAAGGAATGGAAAAAGGCAGAAGCAGGAAGAAAATAATCAATTATTCCAGATGATAACGACTTAGAACGAGAAGGGAAAGTTCGGACCTCTACGGATCAACAAAGGAATTCTCGGGATATCTTCATCATATCGTAGGGATACGAGCACACTAGTATTGGGTCGCTCCATCAGGATTCAAAGTGATTTCACATCTAAGTCTGTTGAACCGTCACAGAACTGGAATTTACTCTTGATCATCCGGCCTATAGCTTAAGCAAACAGAACCGGAGCTGAAAAGTCACCAACGACATCTTTCTTGGAGGACCAAGTTGTTCACTCGAGTTAGCAGGCGAAGATAGTTCTAAGCAGGTCTTGTCCCGATCAGGAGCAGCATCCTACCAACTTCTTGTTCATTCATCTTGTTCTCGATAAAAGAAACAAATATTCAATGCTAGTCATTGAGTTACAAGAACATATAAACCTAACAGTTAAGTCCTTACTTGTTTCTACCCATTTCTAATCATATTTTTATTTACTGTTTAAATAATTTACTGGTATTTTCCCTAATTTCAGGTGTAAGCGTTGGGAGCAGTGATGCTCTGATACCAACTGTAATCCCCTAGAAATTCTAACACAATACAGTGGCGGAAACACTGTAGAAGTGGGATTATAACACACTGTAGCTATGTCTTAATTAAATATAAATGGTAAATCAATACATAAGCCATAAAATAAAAATGGCTACAAAATAAAAATAAAATGGAATCCATAAATAGGGTTTTAACAATCCATAATACAGAGATCTTATTAAAACAAGCAGGATCCATAACTGCTCGCTAGCCCACCCGAAGGGAAACACATATACCTGCCATGTTAAAAACATAACAGCCACAATTAGTGGGGAGCAACGTCAACGTTCTCGCAGCCGTATAACAGGATTTTAAAACAGTAATTACTAATATAGGAAAAATAGTAAAGACGGAAAACAGTAAAACATTATAATGAAAATAAGTTTTCAGTGAAAAACTTCACGTATCGAAACAATATAATAAAAATGAGTTTTCCGGAGAAAACATAAAACACTTGCCAACCTGCAAATCAAAATTATATCGATAATAATAAAAATATTCAAAATGGCGTTATGGATAGGATTAATGCAGAATCTAGACTTTCACTAGGACAATACTAAACTAGCTTCGAGAACTTAGTCAAAACAAATCAGACTTCGGTCTCTAACTAGGCAACTCAACCATAACAGGACTGCGTGCAGCGAGGTCCTGGTTTAAGTAGTGCACACCCCTCCTGGATACAAACCATATCCAGTTCAACCCGACGCGACTTACACGATGCGATATCTAAGTTTAAGGTAAACATACACTCTTCTGAACACAAACCATGCTCAGTTCAACAACCAATGTGCCCCACAAAGACACACCAGCCTTACAGTTGATGGCAAAAACGTACATGGTAGACTATATTACTTTAAACCCACACTTTTCCTTATTCCATAACTCCAAAACAATCCATTATCGATATTTAAAAGATGTATTCAATATAAACAATAGGAGAACAAAAGAAAAAGGATTCACTTTCCAAAAGAGGAAACTTTCTATTTTAGGAAACTTCTATTTTTAGAAACTTTACTAAAAATAGCATCATATCAAAATAGCGAAAATATTAGTTTATACTAACATCACATTTTTAGTAAACGATATAGATTTATAAAACTAGTACTTTCGGTCTGAACGATATTAATTCTTAAAACGAGAACATTTGAGTTAATGAAATTATTGAAACGTCATAAAAGTGTTTATAAAATGATATAGAAATGTTTTAAACATTTTAAATACTACTAATTAGGGTGTTTCCAAAATTTACAAAACTAAAATTCCCAAATTATAATTAGTTTCGACAATACGATTATAAATAGGATTTTACGGCAAATGCCAAATTAAATCTTTTAACGTCTTTAATTTAATTAAACCATTGAATATATTTAGAATATGTTAATGGATGATTTAACTCTTAAAGTTTCAGATTTAAATACTTTCTTAATTGATGGAAAAATAATTCTTTTAGGTAAAACGAAGCATTTTAACGATAAATCTCAATTTGTCCGAAAATCAATACTTCTTAATTAAAGACTTTAATAATAGTACAAAAATTACGTAAAATGGTTAAAATATATTTATGGACATTCTGTCCAGAAAAGAAAATTTTCCAGAATCCTAAAACTCGGTTTTTAAAGCGTTTTCTCGTTAATCGTCCAATCTCGACAATAATGATTAACAAAAATAGTAATTACAAAACGATTTAAGTATTAATATCCAAAAAATATTATTTAACCCAAAAATAATGATTTTCTAGAATCTACCATATTTCCAGATTTCCAAAAATTCCAGATTTAATAAATCCCGTCAAAACCGTCTTTAAAACCCGTTTTCACAATTAACGATTCCACTAATAAAACTTATCATTCCGAAAATTTATTACGGCACTAAAAATCATAAAATCACATTTTAATATGAAATCATCAGAATCACATTTTTTTCCAGATTTAATGATAGGACTAGAAATCGAGAATTTAAACGACAAACACGGTTTTAACGATAAACGATGATTTAAAGTGATTAATTAATTCATCAACTTAATAATTCCGAAAGATTATGAAAAAATTCAGAAAATTCTATTTCATCAGAAAGTTTCACCACGTCAAAAATAAGATTAAAATAAAATGTTTAGGTACTAGAACTAAAAATAGGCTTTTAATCGTTTTTGTCCGTAAACGGTAATAATTCAATAATCGATAACTAAAATATCAGAAAAATACTAAATTATTAGAAATCATCAAAAACAAAATTTTTACAGAATATAAACATTTATTACATGTTTAGGCCGAATATTACGATTTTACAAATTATTATGACGATTTAATCGTTAATCTCGTAAAAGCGATACAAATAACGAAACATGCAAATTTTCAACTATTAAATTTTTTTCCAGATTTTATGACATACATATATTGCCAAAATAAAACATAAAAATATATACATGCAAATACTCAATTAAAATCAAGTAATACCGAGTAACATCGACGTTACCTCTAGTCCAAATCGGAATCGATAAAATATTCGTCGGCTTCGAGATCGTCCAAGAAGTCTACAATACACGAGAATCATGGCAGAAAATTCCATGAGAAAAACTCATAAAATCAAGGTAAATAATGATCGAAAACAACATCGATTATTACTTTAACGAAAGGATCAGAATAACGATTAATCTGACGATAAAAACGAGACGATTATGGCTTGAATTGAAGCAAGAATAAGCCTTGAGGGGCTGCTGATGACACGGCCAAAAGAAGAAGAAGAAAGGGATTTTTTTTGTTTAAGTGTAGAAATGAATATAAGGAAAAATGGATGGTTTCATATGTTTGAATAATATTAATGTTTGATGAAAACAAGGCGAAACTAGACTAAAATATGCATCCAAAATAAAGAGAATGGAGCATGAAGAGTTGTGAATGAGTCATCCCAATAAATGTTAGTGAAGAATTATCTAATTTCTTAAATCGTTTTTTATAAAATGAAAGGTTATAAAAAAAATGTAATGGGTGAGTCACAAGGGGGGGTGAGTCGGTCCAAAACATGGGGAAAATATCTCAAATGATTTGTAAGTTGATAAAAAGAAGGATCGTAAAATAGTTAAAGGCATTTCGAAGTAATTCAAGTAAACCTCACGTTGGAAAATAGTTTTTTTTGGTAAAATGTAAATAATATTAATCAAAAAAAAAATCAAATTTTGTACAGTTCAGTATAACAGGAGCCTATAATAAGTTCATAAGCCACTGTCTATACGTTGGAAAATAGTTATTTACGAAATTTCGTAATAAAATCATTAATGGCCAAATTTTCGTAAATGAAAATATTTCTTAGTTGAAAATATTATATAAATATTTTTAGACATTTGTAGGAAACGAAATAACTTAAATCCGAGCTTAAAAACGTTAATTCGTAGAGAAGTAGAATTCCTTGCGGAAAAATAATTAATTTACGATGAAAATCAAATAAATAGATTTAAAAGAATTAAAAATATTTTTAAAATATAAATAAATATCATTAAACTCAAAATTGAAAATAAAGCTTGGAAAAATGAAGAAACATAAGACCAAATTTGACAAAGTTATGACGAAGTCATAACGGAAAGAATAAAACGCAAGAAAAAATAGCGGGTGTTACAATTAGGGTTTTGTCCATATCGATTTGTGTTTTTAGCTTGGGAACATTGTCACTTGCCTTGAGTCCTTAACCGGTGTTTCTTTCACTGCTTTGTTGAGGGAAGCGGTATTTGTTTCTTCTTGGATGCAACCGTTTGTTTGTTTGATTGTTTGTGTGTTTATGTGTTTTCGTGTTCGGTTGTATCCGCATTTTTGTCGCATGACCTCACTTGCCTTGCGGAGAGCACTTGTCCTCTAAGTGTTCTCGCGTGAGTTGAAAGGGCGTAGAGTGCGCTAATACCCGCTCGGTTAGTAGTCTAGTTTCTTTTAGTTATTAGTTACTTCGTGCTTACTCGAGGGCGAGTAAGGGTTAAGTGTGGGGGAGTTGATAAGTGCGTTTTGTACTGCTTATTCCTTATGTTTGGTCCCGGTTTCTCTTGTGGAATCGCTCTTAGGAGCGGTTTCGAGGCTACTTACGCTTCTTCTAGTTTGTTTTAGGTTTTTAAGACCAATCTTGGAGAAATCGAACGATTCCGACACATTTGGAGCCAACGAAGAGAAGCGACGATCACTCGGTAGCTTATACTCGATCCCGAGCCCTTGGGACCCGGTCCCGAGCCGTATAGACTCGATCCTGAGCACCGAGAATCGATGAGAAGCCTATGAAGAGCAAGTAGGGACCTATGAGATCATATTTGAAGCCTACAAGACCCATCCCGGTCGGGAACACATCCATCAGAACCGGGATGAAGTGACGAGCAAGACAGCGCTTCTGAAGCCTCTTCCCGACCGAGAAGAAGACATTCTCGACCGGGATGAGTCCCTTCCCGAGCGGGATCATCCCTTCCCGGCCGGAATGGGCCCAGTTCTAGCCTGTTTCTCGCTCTCCTCGCTTCCCTTACCCGCGAAACCCTATATATACACCCCCCCTCTTGTATTGTTAAAGGACTTTTGATTCCTTTACATTACCCACTAAACCCTAGACTACTTTAGGTTAGATTAGCTAAGATTAGTGTAGATTAACCTTAATTACTCCTTAATCTTTGTTTAATCCTAGTTTCATCTTTGTAATATTGAAGACTTTTTGTGTTGATCTACTCTATTGACAACATTGGAAATCTTCCTTTGGGTTTATTTATGCAAAGATTCAATATTTTGTTCATCTTCTAGTGTTGGTATAATTCTTCTTCTCTCTAATCTATTTTATTTAGTTTTCATTTGTGTTTATGTTTAGTAATCATCAATATTCCATTATGAATGTTTATGCTTATGCTTGTTTCATTATGGATGTTGGGTTTATTATCTTGAACATGAGTGAGTAGTCTTCTTGCTAGGATTAGTAGGGGGATTGAGTGTTTAATGGGTGATTAAGGGTTTGTTTAAGATGTTGGTGGTTGTTTTGGTTGCTTCTTAGTTGTATGCATAGAACATGCTTGATGAAATGCTTGAATGACTTGTAGTTGCAAATGCATGTTTTTTTTGCCCTCTTCTTGTGGTCTTGCATGTTGTTAGGATGGGTTCTTGCGCGAGAGCGGGGAGCCTCTAGGTCGGTTTAAGTAGCGAGAGCCCGGACTATGCCTAGATAGCTTGACTACCCCTTCATTCTTGCTTCCCCTTGATCATTTCATCACCCTTGAACCCAACCTAATCCTAGTCCTTTTTCTATTGCTTTCTCTATCCTTTTAGTCATTGTTTCTCTAGTTAGTCGAATCATTTAGCTTTAGTTGTCTTACTTAGTTTGCTCTTAGTCATAGTCTTCTCCCCCTTCTTAGTTTTAGCTTGTTGATCTAGTCAAGTCCTTAGGCGAAACTTAGTCGAAACCCTCCTTACCATCCCCGTGGACTCGACCCGACTTGCCCTATCTACCCAGTTAGGTTAGTTGGTTATTATTTGATCGGTGGGATCCACGAAAAATCCTTTCCGTCAGGTCGGTTTTGAGAGATTTTTACTCTGCTAAGTGCCCACATAAGATATTATTGATTCGATCTGAGTTCGTATTCGAGCGTATTGATGCATGTTAACGTCCGATCATCATCGGGTCTTTTGTTGGAGACTACTACGGACACGAGCAAGGAAAATGCGGGTGTCTACAGGGCCCCCACTCTGACTGAGGTTTGGACAAGGCAAAAGTTAGAGTAGTCACTAAGTCAATCGAGGATTGCAACCTAGCAGCCTTCCGGTCGGGTCGTTTATAGTCCATTAGACTTGTGTGAAGGGCTCGATAGCCATAAGTAAAGGATTGACGGATTGGGATTTGTCGCGAATCAAGATCGATCAAAGTAAAACGAACTAATCCTATACATGGGTAGTCGAGGGTAAGTCGGGTCGAATCCACGGGGATGGTCTAGTTAAGGTATTAGTCGGAAGAAGAAATATTTTAGGTTGGAAGAGGGTTCTAAACTAGCGAGCTAAATGAATCAAACAAACAAATGAAATAAATACGACAAAAAGGGCTAGGGTCAAGGTCAACGAGGTAATCTCAAGGGAGTTATCGGGGTTCACGAACTAGTCGATTAGGGTCGATAATTGGGAAGATAAAGGGTCTCTCTCGAGTCTCTATCTACCCGGAACGGTCCTAATAACGGGCTCTCGCACTTATTACTAGGTCGACCCACCCCAAAGAAAGCTCGACCCAATATAATTCACCTATCGTGGCCAAGACAAACAAACCATACAAAAATCACAATCAATGGAGAATACCAACAATAATTGACAAGATAATGAACCCACAACAAAATCCACAATCGAGACAAACCGAGTCTTTCCCGACCCTAGAAATTAACTACTCAAACATCATTAAAACTAAACTAATTAAACTACCCACTACTCTAATCATAATAATAAACATGAATAACTCATAAAGATGCAAACTTTAAACTAATTAAGCAATAAAATTAATTTTAACTAATAAACAATAAAGATGAACAATAATGAAAAAGAGAAGAAATTGTACAAAAAACTTGAGATGGAGAATTGCATAAATGATGGAGAATACTAGTGTAGCAAGATTAACCCAAATTAATTAAAGATCAAACTAATTCAAAACAAAGTAATTAAGACTAAAATGACATAGAAAGTATGAGAGAAAAATAAATCCTACTGCTATCTACATTCTACTCTACGGCCTGCGGCCTGCTCTAATGGCTCCCCTATCTTTTGAGGGTTTTTCTTTTCTTTTATACTCTCCCTCCACACCCCCCTTCTATATCCATTTTCAGTCAACAAAAGTCAAGTGCCACCTCATTAATGAAGGGTAAAATAGTCCATTAAACGCAATTCAATTCTAATCCAATTCAATCAATCATCAACTGAATCCAATTTAAATCCATCCCAATAGCTCCCAACACAAGGACGACGCAAATTCTCGCCGGAGGTCGACTGTTGACGGAGAAGACGTTGGTGATGGCCAGACGTTGATCAGAGCAGGGCTGTCGTGGGTGAGCAAGAGGTCGCGTCGCGGTAGACGGAACTGGGCTGCCGAAGTTGGTTTGTAACACCCGCTATTTTTCCTAAGCATTTTTATTCTTTCCGTTAGGACTCCGTCTTAACTCTGTCACTTTTCGGCCTCATATTTCATCATTTTACTAAGCTCTATTTCCATTGTTGAGTTTAATGATATTTATTTATATTTTAAAAAGATTTTTAATTCTTTTAAATCCATTTATTTGATTTTCCTCGTAAACTATTTATTTTCCGCGAGGAATTCTATTTCTCTACGAATTAACGTTTTTAAGCTCGGATTTAAGTTATTCCTCTTCCTAAAAATGTTTAAATACATTTGTATAATATTTTCAACTAAGAAATATTTTTGTTTACTAAAGAGTAGCCATTATGATTTTAATACGAAGTTTCGCGAATAATTATTTTCTTACGCGAGGTTTACTCGAATTGCTTTGAAATACCATTAACAATTTTATGATTTTCTTTTTACCAACTTACAAATTATTTTGGGATATTTTCCCACATTTTGGACCGTGACCCCCCTTGGCTCACCCCTACTACATTTTTTTATACACTTCATTTTATTATGTTAAACATTAGATATTTATTTATTTTTTCATTCATTTTGGTGGATTAATACAAACTCTTCACAGTCCTCTCACATTCACTCTTGGCTGAATTTTTGAGGTGAATGTACCTAGTTTTCATCGACTTTTAAGTCACCATTCATTCCATATCTCTTCACATTTTCCTCTTTATTCATTCTTCCATTTTATTTTAGCAAAAACCTTTTCTTTCTCCCTCTTTTTGGCTGGTTTTCCTGCCCATTTTCAGCTGCCATTTTCGCCCATAATCAAGCTTTGATCGTCCTATTTTCGCCTTCTAAATTATCGTCTCTCTTTCCCCTTCGTTAAGGTAATAATCGATGTTATTTCCGATTGTTATTTACCTTGATTCTTTTAGTTTTCTCATGGTATTTTTGTACCATGTATGTCATGTGATTTAGGATTCTTGGTCGACCCTGAAGCGGACGAATTTACCGTAGACTCGGATTTGGATTGAAGGTAACGTCGGTGTTACTTGGTATTGCATGATTTTATTTGTGTAATTGCATGTATATTATTATAATTTTATTTTTGACAATATATGTATGTCATATAATCTGAAAAATTTTTAAAAGTTAAAAATTTGCATGTTTTGGTATTTTTATCGCTTTTACGAGATTAACGATTAAATCGTCATATTAATCTGTAAAATCGTAATATTCGGCCTAAACATGTAATATATGTTTATATTCTGTAAAAAAATGATTTTTTTGGTGATTTTTAATAATTTAGTATTTTTCTGATATTTTAGTTATCAATTATTGAATTATAACCGTTTACGGGCAAAACGATTAAAAGACGATTTTTAGTTCTAGTACCTAAACATTTTATTTTAATCTGATTTTTGACGTGGCGAAGGCGAAACTTTCTGTTTAAGTAGAATTTTCTGAATTTGTTCATAATTTTTCGGAATTGTTAAGTGGATGAATTAATTAATCACTTTAAATCATCGTTTATCGTTAAAACCGTGTTTGTCGTTTAAATTCTCGATTTCTGGTCTTTGGTTTAAATCTGGAAAAAATATGATTCTGATGATTTCATAATAAAATGTAATTCTATGATTTTTAGTGCTTTAATAAAATATTAGGAACGATAAGTTTTATTAAAGGAATCGTTAATTGTGAAAACAAGCTTAAAAGACGGTTTTACCTAATTTTGTGAAATCTGGAATTTTGACACCTTGGGAAAATTTTAAGTTTCTGGAAAATCATAATTTTTAAGTTTAATTATAATTTTTGGAGATTAATACGTAAATCGTTTTGTAATTACTATTTTTAATAATCGTTATTGTCGCGATTAGACGATTAACGAGAAAACTCTTTAAAAACCGAGTCGAAGTATTCTGGAAAATTTTCTTTTATGAACAGAATGTCCATAAATACATTTTAACTATTTTACGTAATTTTTGTACTATTTATTAAAGTCTTTAATTAATAAGTATTGATTTTCGGACAAATTGTGATTTATCGTTAAAATGCTTCGTCTTACCTGAAAGATTTATTTTTCCAGCTATTTTGAAAGTATTTAAATCTGAAATTTTAAGATTTAAATCATCCCTTAACATACTCTAAATATATTCAATGGTTTAAATAAATAAAAGACGTTAAAAGATTTAATTTGACATTTGCCGTAAAATCCTATTTATAATCGTATTGTCGAAACTAATAATAATTAGGGAATTTTAGTTTTGTAAATTTTGGAAACACCCTAATTAGTAGTATTTAAAATGTTTAAAACATTTCTAAATCAATTTATAAACACTTGTATGACGTTTCAATAATTTCATAAACCTAAATGTTCTTACTTTATCAATTAATATCGTTAAGGCCGAAAGTATTAGTTTTATAAATCTATATCGTTTACTAAAAATGTTGTATTAGTATAAACTAATATTTTTGCTATTTTGATATGATGCTATTTTTAGTAAAGTTTCCTAAAATAGAAGTTTCCTAAAATAGAAATTTTCCTCTTCTGGAAAGTGGTAGTTTTTCCTTTCGTTCTCTTATTATTTATAATGATTATATCTTTTGAATATCGATAATGGCTTTGTTTTGGAGTTATGGAATAAGGATAAGTGTGGGGTTAGAGTAATACAGTCTGGGAAGTACGTTTTTGCCATCAACTATAAAGTCGGTTTGCCCATTTGGAGCACATTTGGTCGTTGAACTGGGCGTAGTTTCGCCCAGGAGAGTGTGCATTGTGCCCTTAAGCTAGATATAGCATCGTGTTAGTCGCCGTCAGTTGAACTGGATACATTTGGTATCCAGGAGGGGTGTATACTACTTAAACCAGGACCTCGCTGCACGCAGTCCTGTTATAGTTGAGTTGCCTAGTTAGAGACTGGATTCTGTTATGAGTTAAGTTTACAGTTCTCGAAGCTAGTTTCCAGTATTATTCCTAGTGAAAGTCTAGCCTTGTGCACACTAACCGAATATCCATAACGCCATTTTGATTATTTTATTTATTATCGATATAAATTGGTTTGCAGGTTGGCAAATATTTTTATGTTTCTTCGGAAACCCTTTTGATTATTTTGTTTTACGCTAAAGCTTATTTTAATATGATGTTTTACTGTTTTCCTTTTTACTATTTTTCTATAATAGTAATTACAGTTTTAAAATCCTGTTATACGACTGGCAGAACGTTGGCGTTGCTCACCACTGATTGTGGCTGTTATGTTTTAACATGGCAGGTATACGTGTTCCGGGTGTGGGCTAGCGAGCAGTGTGGATCCTGCTTATTTATTTTTATAATTATGTCCTATGGATTGTTCAAACCCCTTTTGTGGATTGTTTTAAATTTTGGTCATTTTATATAAGGCCTACTGTTTGACTTTACCATATTAATTTTACTAAAACATAGTTACAGTGTGTTTTAATCCCGACTCTACAGTGTTTCCGCCACTGTATCGCGTTAGATTTTCTCGGGGATTACAGTTGGTATCAGAGCATCACTGCTCCCGACGCTTACACACCTGAAATTAGGGAAAAATACCAGTAAATTATTTAAATAGTAAATAAAAATATTATTAGAAATGGGTAGAAACAGATAAGGACTTCACTGTTAGAATTATCTGTTCCTGAACTCAATGATTAGCATTGAATATTTGTTTTATATGTCGAAGAAGATGAAAGAACAAGATGCTGATATGCTGCTCCGGATCGGGACTAGAACTACTTAGCACTCTCAATGCCTGCTGACTCGAGTGGACAACTAGGTGTTCCAAGAAAGATTTCGATAATGACTTTTAGCTCCGGTTCAGTTTACATAAGCTACAGGCAAGATGATCAGGAGTAGATTCATGTTCCATGACGTCGCAGTAAATCCAGATGGAGCGACCCATGACTTGCGTGCTCGTTCCTCTACAAGAAGATGAAGTAATCCATTTTGGATCCCCTCGTGAACTCTGGAGGCCCGAAGATTCTCCTCTGATTCAAGAACATAGTAATATAGGATCATCGATTCTTTTCTTCCTTCCTTTATTTCTTCCAATTCTTCTCTTATATATTCTCATCTTCATTCTCTTGGTGAATCCTTGTTCTATTCTTCTATTCTACCATCTTTCTCTTGAGATTCTTGGCTAGACCGGATTCTGTCTTAGTGAACCCGTGTTATAGATGTTTGAGGTTTAGTAAACCCTTGTTACCTGGTTTGAGGATTTTGAGTCTGCCCTACTTTCTAAGCAAGTAAGAAATTCTTGAGGATTAATTTGAATAGCAAAATGTTGCTTGATGGAATTAGGATGATACTTTAGACACTGAACCTTGGGTTATAGGTTACCTTGATTATTTTGGCGTACTTAGAGTTGGATATATTTGGGAGTAGTAAGAGAGTATGTCATATTTGATGGATACCTAGTACCTAACCTAGAACCAAACTAAGGGTAACTGATAATATTACCTTGGATTCTTTACCTAATGCTTATTTAATGAATGCATCGCGAATATTTGGGATCATAGAGTATTGTTTAAGGTGTTATACTGAGTGTTGTGGTACCATTGAAGGTTTTCATTAATGTCGTTAAAAATTTTGGTTGACATAGATTACCCGTATTTCTTAAGGATTAGATCGTTGATCGTCGTTTAAGGTTGTAACCTATGAACTTTGGAGTTGAGTGATCTAACTTGGGATAAATTGTTGTTGTCCCTAGAGAAGAGAACTATCTTGCACAATCACAGTTTGGTTTTATTCTGCTGTTTTGAGGAATATTATAATACGGATCATCTTTGGGACTGTTATAACCTTAGACCAACGAGATTGTGGCTTCGTTGATTTAATAAATATTTTAGTGGTTTCGCTGTAACGATATGAAATTTGATGGAATTCTCAGAAACCTTAGTCGAATGACGTGTTTGAAGATGTGAGTATCTGTCGTTACATGTCAGGCTGAGTGTGTTTAAGGTTTGGCGTACTTTACTAACCTCTATCTAGTGATGATGTTAAAAAAATATGTTGATGATCATTTTGAAGTTTTTGTGTCCGGACATTGTGAATTGGTGGATTTTATTTAGTGTTCCTTACTCGAGAAATTTGAAGTATTCCTCGAGTTTAGACCTTATGAGCTTTGAATTTATGAGCCTTAGTGACTACAAGTTTGGGTATATTTTGATAACCGTCTAAATCATTTGTGGATTTTTACCGTACTAATTGAAATATTATATAAGTATGTAAGACTTAATTTTGGAGGCTATGGAAGTTGATAATTTTGGAGGCTGTAGATTGAGTATGACCACCCTGTACCGATTTTGGACTTAGCGTTATTTGATGGGCCAATTAGGAACCCGTATTTGTGGGAGTCGTGCTAGGAATCTCGAGATGGTTAATTTCTTCTATAATCCTCGAGAGGTATGTTTGACTCTCAACTTCGTCCTTCTTTCTGCTTCTCTCGAACTCTGTTACCGTAACTGCTGCCAATCCCTTTGACCTTTATCGATATTGAAAACTCTTATTTTAATTTATTGTTTATCCTTGTTCTATTTATCTGTTAACCATTTTTCGAACTTCCTATTTTATAAAAAGTTTGACTAGTTTAAAAAAAATGGATTATCGTAAAATTATAACATTTTGAGTTATAATTTCTAGTTGTGAAAATTTCCCATTGTGTAAAAAGTTTGACTAACTTAAACTTTTCGGATATCGTGAAAAATATTTTTGAATTATAATTTAAGAACTTTATACTTCACTTTTGTTTTATCTTTGGTTGATATTTATATTTAGATCTGTTTCAAAATGCCTTAATAATTTATTTTAAATTATTACGAACTTATTTCAATTTTCGATTTTTCAAGCGAACGGAATTTTATGAAGACTTTCACATTTCCAAAAACTTTGATTTCTGTATGATTATTACATAAAAGGTTTTAACATTGTCGAAATTATCTTATGGTTTGATAACGTTTTTGAAAACTTTCACAATTACTTTGATAACCTTTCCGAAATTTTAACTTTTTGAAATTAGTTTCTGTTTTATTGTTGATGGACTTTTGAATCTGTTATTGAAATTTTTTGACGACTGGTTTGATTTTTACTAACTATAAATTTTGATTCCTCCAAACAGAATTTTGTTTCATCATAAAAAGAATTATTATGAAATTTCTTAAGCAAAAATTGTTTTACTTTCATTTTGAAAATATTTTGGTTATCCTATTTCCTTCGAGTTTGTTTACAAATGTTATTTCACGTCATTGTTTTATCAAATAACTTTACTTTACAATTTCACTAATTAAAAGATTTTAAACTCCGGGTAGCTTAGCCCAATTCCTCTTGGAAAAAATATTTGCATTCGATTTCGTATCACTTTGAAAGTTGTAAAATTTTCTTTTACAGCAAAATTTTTATGCGAATTTGTATCCTCATGTTTTCGAGTGAGGTAATCTTGATTCCTTTCTGCTTATCCTTAGTTTCGAGGACGAAACTTTCTTTTAGTGGGGAGGATTGTAACACCCGCTATTTTTCCTAAGCATTTTTATTCTTTCCGTTAGGACTCCGTCTTAACTCTGTCACTTTTCGGCCTCATATTTCATCATTTTACTAAGCTCTATTTCCATTGTTGAGTTTAATGATATTTATTTATATTTTAAAAAGATTTTTAATTCTTTTAAATCCATTTATTTGATTTTCCTCGTAAACTATTTGTGGACATGACATAGGTCCACCCCGACGCGGCGAAGCGCGGGTTTTGGGGAGGCGATAGAATTTCCATATGAGATGGATCGAATTGAATTTTAAATCGAAGTAGGAGTCGCCACCGAATTTTATGGTTATTTTGGAACCGTTCGAACCCACTCTATGTCGTAGTGGGTCATACTTAAAGCCTGGCCCATTTCCGATGTCAGAGTTTATTGGGTTCGTCCCTTAGCATATCGATACCGATGCCGACTGGGCGGTTAATCGTATATTGAATGACTCTCGTTGCCAATGGATTCGGACATCCGGAAACCATGGTTCTGAGTAAGGGGTGAGGGTACGTTTTGGGAAGTTCAGCGAGAACACCCAACCCCGCCCGCACTTAGCGGCCTTTACTATGATATCGTTCGGTTTTGTGTACACGCGTTAGTTCGACGATGAAATGATATGCAGAGATATTTTCCTAAGACATGTGAGGAAAATAAATAAATGGGTTGCTAAGTCGTTTAATGCATGTTTAAACTAATAACGTCGAAGTTATTTTAGCATGTGAGTTCGTTTTAGTCTAATAAAACGATAAAAAGAATATGAGAGAATAAGTTGCTACAAACACGAGAAAACGGGTTAGTAACGATTGAAATAATAATATACGAAAGAAATATGAAATCGAGGAAATAAAAATTAATCGAAATCTGAAAAATATTGTTAAAACGCGGTTTTGCATAAAAAACGATGTTCGAGAAAAATAAATAAAAAAAACAGAAAAAAGATGTGTTTGGGCCGAGAGCCGCGCGACTCGCCCGAGACTCATGCGAGTCGCGTGGCGGCCTGATTTCGACAACGGTTTTCGGGAAATTTTTGATTAAATCGCGTACGAATATCGCATAACTCGTACTCGACTTAATATTCTCGATGTTCGTTATATTCAATAGTTGACTACGAAATCAATATCAAATATTTAGAATAGTTTTGGAAAAGGTGTAAATTTAGAAATCGTCTCGTAAAGTAATAAAAATAAACGAACGAAAAACTAAAAAAGTAGAACCGGATCAGACTCGTGCGCGAGTCGCCTGGACCGGATGCGGCTCGCGTACGGGTCTGATTTTTTATTTTTTTTGTTCGAAAATCGTTAACTTTATAAATCGCGTACAAATATGAATTAATTTATACTCGGTTTATATTTTCGATGTTCGTCGTATTCAATATTCGATTATGAAATCGATATCAAATATTTGGAATGACTTTAGAAAAGATTTTGAAAAAAGTTTGTTTTTGAACGAAAAAATAAGAAAAGAGAATTTTGAACGAAAAGTTGTACAAAAAGGATTTTGAACGAAGAAAAAATATAATGAAGCCGTCGAAAACTTAATATAATTCTTTTCGATACGATATTCGATTATATAGAATCGGTATCATATTTTAAGAATATTCGATATAGGAAAATAGTTTTTTAGTAGTATCGATATTAGAAAATAAAAGAAAAAGACCGACGAGAGACCCATAAAAAAACGAGAGGAAGGGGAGAGAAAAGGGAAGAGACGGGTTTGATTTACACCCTCAACCTACATGCTTTGTGTTCTCGGTATAAGGCTCGTCAGACGGTGGCTTAGACACGGGAGCGTCGAGATGATGCGGGTGAGTTAAGGTGTCGGTTTTTGGAGTGTTTTTGTGTGTATGTGAGGCGTGGGTTCGGCCGGGTAATGGGACGGACAAGGCTTCTGGATTTCGGAATTATTTCAGGACTACGTCGGGATTTTGGATGTTGCTTTTGGCTGAATTTCTTGGTATTTTTGATGTGTTGTTGATGGTATTTTTTTCGGTCCTTTGGATGTTGAAGGGAGGGTCCTATTTATAGGAACCGAGGTGGTCTTGCTTGTGTGACAAGAAACACCGGTTTGGATAGGAAATACGAGAGTTCGTAAGGGAATAAACTTCTCGTTTCTTAGTGAAGAAGCCAAAAATCTCGGCTGGTGGGGAGGTATTTCGGCTGTCCTGGGGCATCTCGGCCGAGTATTTTGATGCTCGGTCGATGTCTGATTCGGTTTCCGGATAGAATTCCTACTTGAGATCGAATTCTATCCTTAAACAGATTTGTTTAATATTTGTGAAGGCTGATTTTTTGGTGTTTGAGTCCGAATCAACCGTGTAGTGTCACGGCCAGCTCGTGTGACTCGGGAAAAAAATATCTTTGACCGGGTTTGACTTGGTCGCTAAAAGACGGCTTTACCCCTGGTGACGGTTTCGACCCAAATTAGTGTTATTTGACTCGAAACGACCCACTGGGCCTGGATTTGAGGTTGGTTTTATGAAATTTGTACTCCTTAAAATGTCTAAGCCAAATGTCCATGATTACAAGCCCATATCCGAGTCTGTCAAAGCACGTTTGCGTCCTATCATCATCGGGTGTTTGGCGGGAACTATTATAGACACCTGGCGGTCAAAATGTAGGTGTCTACAGAGCCCCCACTCTGACTGAGGCTTGGACAAGGCAAAAGTCAGAGTAGCTACCAGGTCAATCAAGGATTAAAACCTGGCAGACTTCCGATCGGGTCGTTTAGGGTCCATTAGACCTGCGTGAAGGGCTCGCCAGCCAAAGAATAGAAATCATACCTGGGTTGATGCTGATAATGTTGTGGGAGCTTGCCTAGGAAGCCACGGGTATATCCGTTCGCAGATATATCCTGTCTTAGAATTGCGCGGGAGCTTGCATGAGCTTTTCCACTGGGGAACTTAGAATTTTTGGGAGTCTTGGGTGTACCTGTATGCCGACACATAACATATTGCATGTAACATTTAGGCGAAACACCGACTCATGCTGGGGATGATTTTTTTCGAAAAAGTTTGAAAAGAGGAAAGCTGAAATTTTTGGAAGTTTTGGAAATAAGAATGCTTGGGATGACTTTGATTCCTAATCGGATTCTGACACAGATATTTGGAATTTCCTTGTATGCCTAGGTGAAGGAGGAAAATTGATCAAATCCTATTCCTGTGATGACTAGGAAGAGGGATATTCTATAAATAGAGAGCTTTGGCTTTTATTTTTTATATTCACATCCCAAATCTTTTCTTTTATCTCGAAATCCCTTAGACTCTTTAGGATAAAATAAAAGAAACTATTCTCGCGATGGGTATTGACCATTTGACCGCAATGCTTCATGCGTGGGCCCAGGATTTTCGAGATGAAGAAAGAGTCCAGTTAACTCAAATGGGAATTGTGGCTTTATTCCCACTTCAGCGACTTAGGGTAGATTCGCACTTTCTTGATGCTTGCTTATCCTTTTGGGATACTATCTTTCATATTTTTGCATTTCCTCGAGGAGAAATATGTCCTCTTCCTGAAGAGATAGCAGCTATTGGAGGGTGGTGCCCTAACGCTCGTCCTGCTATTCCCCCATTTTATCCCGATCCAAGGAGGAGGCTGAGGGATTTTCTAGGGTTGTCACATGCTGAGACAGCCCGTATGGTGAAGGGAAATTCAGTTTCCTTATTCGACTTGGCTGATAAATTTATGAACCCAGTGGGTGAAAGAATTACTTCTACCCATAGACGTAGGGCCTTTGCCTTTTGTATGCTGCATAGGTACGCCTTCGAAGGCCGAATGGATGCTGATTCATGCTTAGGTGAGATCAGGCTAATCAGCATAGTTGATCAAATGGAGACGGGTCATAGCCCAGCTTGGCTGATAACTGGGGAGATTATTATGGGCCTTGACGCTAGGAGGCTTGAACCAAATCAACAATTGACAGGAGGCATTCGTCTTTTGCAGGTATTTTAATCATTTTTCGATAAAATACTCGATTTCCGATTTTTTCCTTCTTTTTCGGTAATCCCGGATTTTCCGGATTTTTCCAATTTTCCGGTTTTTTCAAAATTTTCGATTTTGCCGATTTTTTTTTTTTTTTTGAATTTTTACGAAAATTCTTAATTTTTGAATTTCTCGAATTTTCCGAATTTTTCGAAAATTCCAATTTTTCGATTTTTTTTTTTGATTTTTTGAAAGTTTTTTTGACTTTTCGAAAATTTTGCAGACCTGGTTATTCGAGCGCCTGTCGATCATAGAGCCCCCGGTGAACATATCCAAGTATCGCAGCAGTCAGATTGGTTCAAGATCTCGCCGAATAAGACCAAGTCATCCCGTAACTCAAAATTTTTGGGATGAAGAGCTAATATTTCATGGTGGGCCTTTAATCAGATGGAACGTCATTTGGTGGTTCCTTTCAAGGCTGACGGGATTAACTAGGAGAGACAAAGCCCGTTACCTGGTGATTTTGTCTTTGGACTGGACTGTCCATATTTATCCGGACCGTATCTTAAGACAGTTCGGTTCGTTTCAGGAGATCCCTGAGACTGAGGCAATAATTAGCGTTTCGATCCAATTGACGGACGCTATGTGTGACACGTGGTTACAGCGCTGGTTCACCCGTGTCATATGGACTGTACCTCGCCCTTGTCACACCACTTGGGTTTCTGAATCATATCGCAAATGGACTTCTGAAGAATCCGAGGAGGCCCGTAAAGCTTTGAAGACCGAAGAAGCCCTTGATTTGGCCCGCCGAGAATTGGCCAAAAATAATAGGCGATTCTTCGAGGAGACTCCCATTACCTTTGTTGAATCAGGGTCGAATTCCAAGTCAGAACCTAAGACTCAGGCTAATGAGACTGGTGCTAATGGTCTGGAGGGAAGACTTGGACCGAGGACGGCGGTCCGAGACAGGCTAGGCCCGCGTGATAACGAGGTGACCGGGGAGTCGAGTTTGAAGAAACGAGCCCGGGCTAAGGAGGTTCCCTTGGTGATTACGGAGCGTTCACCCCCACCTCGACGCCGATGGACCGAAAAGGAGGCTAAAGGCAAAGGAAAGGGAAAAATGCCTTAGTTTTTATTATTATTTAAGTATTAGTATTATTTTTTGTGATGTTTTGTTTTTTTTTTTTGGATTTTTTTGTAATTTTATTATTATTTATTTTTTGAAATAAAGAAAGGTTTATTAAAGAACCGTTCCTGTTTTTTTCGATTGCAGTGGTTGTGCCCTTTTGAGGGGCTGCCTACGTATCCATAATAAATGGAATCAAACCAAACGTAGTTCAGACTGAATTAAATTGCAATTTCGAAATACATCAAGACTATTGGTTCAAGATGTTTGGACAGTAGAATGAATAATTCTAGCTTTTGACTTGTCTTTAAAAGTTTGAAAAAAATGTCTTTTTTAATAAACTTTTGCAAATGACATTGAGAAAGGTGGGTTAAGGGTAATAGCGCTTCAGCTGGTCCAGGTTAGTTGGGTTGACAAACTCGTTCCCGTCCAGATCCGTTAGCATTACCGCTCCACCTGATAGAATCCTCTTTACCAGATATGGCCCAGCCCAGTTAGGTTTGAATTTTCCCCTTGGGTCCACCGGTAATAAGGCTCGAACTGATTTGAGGACCAGATCTCATTCTTTGATGTTTCTGGGCCTCACCCTTTTGTTGAAAGCCCGTTGGATTCTCTTCTGATAGATTTGAATATTATTGAGGGCACGAGATCGTCGTTCATCTAAAAGGACTAGCGAGTCGTATCGTGCTCGAACCCAATCAGCTTCAGGCACTTGGCTTTCAAGTAGGATTCTGAATGATGGCACTTCTAACTCAACAGGTTGGACTGCTTCCATGCCGTATGTAAGGTAATAAGGTGTTGCCCAGGTCGCAGTACGAATCGAGGTTCGGTATCTCCAAAGTGCAAATGGTATTTTGTCAGGCCAGTCTCGGTAATTATCAGCCATCTTTTTTAGTATGGTGACAATTGTTTTATTAGCCGCTTCTACCGCTCCATTGGTCTGGGGTCGGTAGGGTGAAGATGTATGCCTTTGAATTCCGTACTTGGTCAGCAAGGCTGCTGTTTCGGCTTGAAAATGGGTCCCATGGTCACTAATGAACTCATGGGGGATTCCATACCGGCATATTATCTTATTTTGAATGAACTTGGCAACATGGCTAGCGTTGAGAATACGATAGGATTCAGCTTCGATCCATTTGGTGAAATAGTCGATTGTTACCAAAATGAAGCAGTGTCCTCCGGTTCCCGAGGGGTTTATCTTTCCAATTATATCGATTCCCCATGTTGAAAATGGCCATGGTGATGTCATGGTGTATAGCAAGGATGGCGGCATATGTTGTACATTGGCAAAAATTTGACAATTATGGCAATGTCTAACATATAGCTGGCAATCAGTTTCCATGCTGTTCCAGTAGTAACCGAGCCTCATGATTTTTCGGACTAACATTTGGGCATTCATGTGTGGACCGCATTCGCCATCATGGACTTCAGCCATAACTTTTTCGGCGTTGGTTTTGTCGACACATCGAAGGAGAGCCCCCTGTGCCGTCTTTTTGTAAAGTTGCCCATCGTCGGTGCGGATGAACTGGGTTGCCAGTCTTCGCAGGGCCTTTTTGGCTCGGTTGTCAGTTCCAGGTGGATATTCCCCGGTTGTTAGGTATGTCAGCACAGTTTGATACCATGGCTCAGGATCAGGTATCTCGACTTCTTCGATGTCGTGGATATATGCTGGCTCAGATCGTCTTTCGACGCAGATTGGCATACTGGTCATATGGTCGGGAATATTTAGCAAAGATGCCAGCTTTGAGAGTGCATCTGCGAATTGATTCTCTTCCCGAGGTAGGTATATGTATTCTACCCTGTGGAATTGTTTCTCGAGATCCCGTACTCGCGCCTGGTAGGCCACGAGATTAGCATTTCGAGTCTTCCATTTTTGAAGCGCATGATTAATGACCAGAGATGAATCACCGTGTACTCGGAGGTTTGTGACCCCTAAGTCGGCGGCGGCTTGTAGCCCGTGGATCCATGCTTCATACTCAGCGGCGTTGTTGGTGACGTCAAAGTCTAGTTTGATGGATACGGGAGTATGTTCCCCTTTCGGTGAGATTAGAAGAATTCCGACCCCAAATCCTCGGAAATTGGATGCCCCGTCAAAGTACAAATCCCATGCTTCGGTATCAGTGTGGAAAATGTCTTCGTCTGGGAAGGACCAAGTGTCGGTGTGTCCTTCTTCGGTTACGGGACTGTCAGCGAGAAACTCGGCTACTACTCGTCCTTTAATGGCTTTCAGTGGTACGAATTTTAGATCGAACTCTGCTAACATGAGGGTCCATCTTGATATCCTGCCATTGAGGATGGGCTTTTCGAAGAGGTATTTGATCGGATCCATTCTGGATAACACCTGCACTTCGTGACTAAGCATGTAATGTCGGAGCTTCTTAGTGGCCCAGACCAAAGCTAAACACGTCTTTTCGAGCATGGTGTACTTACACTCGTACTCTAAAAACTTTTTGCTGATGTAGTATATGGCTCGTTCTTCGGAGTTGACCGTTTGAGCTAACATAGCCCCCATGGCTGTCTCTGTCGTGGTTAGGTAAAGTGACAAAGGCAAGCCGTGCTGAGGTGGCATTAGGACCGGTGGTGAGGCCAAAATTTCCTTGATTCTATCGAAGGCTGCTTGACATTTGTCATCCCATAGTAATCGTTCCCCTATTTTCAGTTTCTTGAAGATTGGTTCACACACCATGGTTAGCTTTGAAATGAACCTACTGATGTATTGGACTTTTCCGAGAAACCCTCTTATCTCTTTTTCAGTTTTAAGAGGCTGCATCTCGGTGATGGCCTTGATTTTGGCTGGATCGACTTCTATACCTCGTTGGCTGACGATATGACCCAGTAATTTGCCAGATGTTACCCCGAAACTGCATTTCTGAGGGTTTAGCCTCATGTTGTATTTGCGAAGTCGGTTGAAGAATTTTCTCAGGGCGGTGATGTGACCGTCCCTGTCTTTGGATTTGACGATCATGTCGTCCACGTAGACTTCCACTTCCTTATGCATCATGTCATGCTATAAGGTTGTGGCGGTTCGTTGGTAGGTGGCCCCGGCATTGATGAGACCAAATGGCATAACAGTATAGCAATAAGTACCCCAAGGTGTAATGAAGGTGGTCTTATCCATATCTTCTTCTGCCATTTTTATCTGATTGTACCCCGCATACCCGTCCATAAATGATAGAAGGGCATGATCTGCTGTGTTGTCCACCAGTATATCGATGTGTGGCAACGGGAAATCGTCTTTCGGGCTTGCTTTGTTAAGATCCCGAAAGTCTACACAGACACGAACCTTACCATCCTTTTTAGGGACTGGTACGATGTTTGCAATCCAATCTGGATACACGGAGACTCGTATGAACCCAGCCTTGAATTGTTTATCGACTTCCTCCTTGACTTTGAGGGACCATTCGGGCCTCATGCGCCGGAGTTTTTGTTTAACCGGTTTGAACCCTTCCTTGATCGGTATATGGTGCTCGGCTATTTCGCGGTCGATTCCCGGCATGTCCTTGTAGGACCATGCGAAGACGTCTTTGAATTCTTGAAGGAGAACTATGAATTGTTGTTTCTCCTCGGGATCTAAGGATAGCCCTATCTTAAGCATCTGAGGCTCTAAGGTTGTTCCCACGTTGATGGATTCGGTTTCTTCGATTACCGGATTGCGGGATTCCCTTTGCTCTAGTTTCTCGATCAGGTGTGGAGGCAAGGATACCTGTTCGTCGGGTTTCTCAATGTCATTGCACATAAAATTTTTGAAATTTTGAAAATGAGACAAGTCGTAAGCAGAACGGTTATTATTATTGATCATGAATTGAGAAAAGAGCTCGAAAAGAGCTGCCATCTGATCACTAGTCAGTGGCGGGATAGGTAGGGTGCCCGGGACAGACCCCGAGGCACCAGGAATGGCTAAAGGGAGAGGGGGAGTTACAGGATTGACCCTAGCACCAGACTCACTAGACTCAAACTTAGACTCTGACTCGGACTCCGACTCAGACTCAGACTCAGATTCTGGCATCTCTCCTTCCCCTGTGATCAGCTTGTAGGTTTTTCCTTGACTGTCAGTCCATTTGACAGTCTTCCTCCATGCTCTGGTTTCGGACCCGACTTCTGAGATCAGCTTAGACGGGTCAAAGGTGCGACTGCGGAGAATGAGGCTGACTAGCTCTTCTTTCGGTGTTGGAATCGCGAGTTCTTCCCCAAAAAGTAGCCCTAGTGCGGGCTGAGCATTCTTAGCATCTTCGGATTGGATGAGAGCGAAGATGTCGTCCGGTATGTAGTTGCAGTCCTGGGCCAAGTGGGTCCCAGGGCGTGTGGGCCGATATAGGCCGGTCTGAGCAGTCTCGAATACTGGAGTGACGAAGGTAACCTTACCGGTTTCGGTTAGGCCCATGTTTTCCGGGGTTAGGGTGAAGCCTAAGCCTGTTTGAGTCCTCCCATTGTCCCGAACTTCGAGAATTTTTCCTGCCGGGAGATCGGGCCTTGAGGTAACCCCTGGTAGAAAGCCCAGATTCTGTAACATCCGGTCTAGGGGGACGGTGAAATAAGGACGGAAGAGATGATCTTCTCCGATGGCCCCTACGAAATCGAACCCCCATAGATCGGTGCGGCCCGAGGTGTTGCAATTAGCCACAGTCATAGGTGTGGCTTCTATAGTGATGACGGTGTCACGCAAAGGTAGCTTGATTTTTCGATGCAACGTGGAGGACACGGCCCTGGTTGCATGGATCCAAGGTCTTCCTAGAAGAAGATTGAAGGAAGAAGTCACGTCGATCACTTGAAATTCCAGCTCTTTCTCTATCGGGCCTGTTATGATAGTGAGTTTTGTGGCCCCGGCTACTGACTTTGGACTTCCGTCAAAAGCCTGAATGGTTTGAGCTGTTGGAATATAGTCGGCCTCGGTAATGCCGAGGGCTTTGGCGGTCCTTAAGGGAAGGACATTGACTGCTGACCCGTCGTCGATTAGGGTCATGGGTAGGTACTTTCCACGGCAGATAACCGTGATGTAGAGGGCCATGTTGTGGGCCGGCCCGAATGGTGGTAGATCAGCATTGGAGAAGGTGATCAGTGGGCCTTCTTCTATGGATCTGCTTTTTAGGTGGGGTAGGACTGTGGCTACCATTTTGGCTGGAGTAGCCATAGAGTCGATTTTGACCTGATCGAGGGCCTTAGTGAGTGCCTCTCGATGTTCTTGGGAGCTAACTAGGAGTTGCCATATAGAGAGGTCAACTCGAGTTTTGCTTAGCTGCTTCACAAGAGCCTTTTCAGGAGTTGGTTCTTCCAGAGCGGGCTCTACTTTAAGTGGTTCGGCAATGATGAGGGCTTGACTAGTGGCTAAGGCTTTGGACTTAACCTTCTGAATCTCCTCAGGTGTGATGGGGACAGCTTCCCCTTTGGTGAGGTAGACATCATCTTCGTCATCGCACCAGATCCCGTTTATTTGTGGGATAAATGGGGAAATGAGGTGTGAGCAATCCACTACTTCCCCTGAAAAGATGGCGTGAGTAGCC
Organism: Agrostemma githago; assembly: GCA_958450325.1. Taxonomy (NCBI): domain Eukaryota; kingdom Viridiplantae; phylum Streptophyta; class Magnoliopsida; order Caryophyllales; family Caryophyllaceae; genus Agrostemma; species Agrostemma githago. Next base: position 16,966,052 of record OY288247.1, on the reverse strand, counting down.
AACGGGTTGTCTTTGTTGTTGGGCTTACCCCCGGGTAAAGGGATTTTCCCGCTCTCAATGAGATCTTGGATAAGGTGCTTCAGTTTCCAACATTTCTCGGTATCGTGCCCCTTGCCACGATGATAGTGACAGTAGGCCTGAAGGTTGTAGGCCTTAGAGCGACGTTCGATCGGGATATCAGGTGTTGGGCCTATCGGGGTGATCAGGCCTTTTGATGATAACCTCTGAAGGGCGTTTTCATAGGTAGTGCCTATGTCGGTGAATACCCGGGGAGTGGTAGTCTTCTGGGATGAGGTATCGAGTGCATTTACCTCGTCGAAAATGCTACGAGTGGCAGCAGTAGTAGCGGGCTTGCTCGTTGATGAACTGGCCCCTTGATATCCCTTAGTGGAGGCCTTAGTGAGGCTTTCCAGTCTTAAATCATCCTCGATTCTTGTTCCCATTTCAGTTAGGACCGCGAAGCTAGGTATGATGGCGTATCGGAGATGGACCCGGTAAGCTGGAAGTAGGTTCTTGACAAAGGCTTCAACCAGCACCTTTTCACTGGGCTTATCGACCATTTTGACGCTTTCAGCCCTCCAGCGTTGAAGGTATTTTGTGAATCCTTCCTTAGGTTCCTGGGCCATTACTTCCAGGGTGCGCATAGTGGTCTGGATTTCCGTATTGTCGGCGTAGTTCCGAGCGAATTCCGTTGCCACGTCATCCCAAGTTTTGTATTTCTTGGGATCGAGCCGGTAGTACCAGGCTCTTGGGTGCTTCTCGAGAGAAGAAGCGAATAGGTGCTTGAACATGTTGGACTTAACCCCTTTAAGGGCCATGAATTCCTTGAAAGCCCGAATGTGGTGGACCGGGTCTTCAGTACCCTCGAACATTGGCAAACCCGTCAGATTGAGATTGGTGGGTAGTTCATCGGTATGTGGGGTGTAAATCCTAGCGTTCTCCGTATGGATGGAGCTTTGGGTTGTCAGGTGGACCTGTTCTTGCAGTTTGAGGACTGCACTGGCCAATGCGGCTAGAGGCCCGTCATCATCGATCGAAGCATTGGGGGTTCCCTGTTCTACGGCACTAACCCGAGTAATGATGGCGATCTGGTCTTCCCGCATTTTCCTCAGTTGGTCTTGGATTTGGGCCAGCGAGGCGGTCAATTCATCTATGGCTTTTTGCGTCATGGCTCGAGTGTGGGGTGACCTGTCTGTAAGGGCACCGCGTAATCAGTAACTGACCCAGATCTTAGAACTAAAAGTACATCCCAGGCTAGGAAAAGACTAGACTAGAAGAAGATTGGAGACTAATTTCTAGACGGGTGACGCGTGAATGACGGACCTTCCTTAGGATTCGGCATAGTGGGCCTAGTCCTGTTCGAAGGAAGGTCTATGTGAGAATTCCCCAGACTTTTGGACTCGAGCGTGTAAACGAGCTTTCCTTTGTAGGAGTTGGTCCTACGAAGGTGGGCCGTTCCTTGACAAGTAAGGCGGACTGGGATGGGGTGGAAACCCGTGATATAAGATCGACGGAGTTTCGACGCTATGGACTCTTACAACCTATGACAAGACCCGACACTGCTAAATACGGGAAGTCCTAAGAAGAAGAGGGTTTTGAAAAGAGAATTTGAATCTGAAAACCGAGCAAAGTCGGATTGGAAGACCCGAATTTTTTTTAAAACCGAGAAGAAGGGTTATCGGGCCGAGATTTCGGGCTTTTTTTTGAAAAGGTTTGGACAGCATACCGGCTAAAAATAGGCTATTTTGAGTCAAAAATCATAAGTCCTAAATTCGGCAGCTTTCCGGGTTTTGAAAAAAGAATGGGTTTGAAAAGATGCAAGTTTTTTGAAAATGACGGTTTTTGAAAAGACTGAAAAGGATCAAGTAGCATGTAGTCGTAGAATCAGTATAACGACGCCATGTATGCTCTTAGTCTAAGTCTCGGTCGGTCTAATAGGGTCTATACCAACAACGATCGCTTTCTCGTACTGAGGACGGACTCCCTAAGCCGAGTTGGTCTTAGGACATGCCGCAAAGTCTAAACGAGTTCCGCCATCGAAGTCTTTAGTGCATCCAAGTAGAAATGCACCGTGGTATAGTGGGACGTCGGTCACAAGTAACCGGCCCGGGATAGAACGGGGTTATGCATGAACCATTGAACTAAAACGTGTACATTACTAATCGAACGATTTCTTTTCGAGTCTCACCCTGAGGATGCCGATGGTAAGTGACACATCAGTTAATCCCCAGCGGAGTCGCCAAATTGTGGACATGACATAGGTCCACCCCGACGCGGCGAAGCGCGGGTTTTGGGGAGGCGATAGAATTTCCATATGAGATGGATCGAATTGAATTTTAAATCGAAGTAGGAGTCGCCACCGAATTTTATGGTTATTCGGAACCGTTCGAACCCACTCTATGTCGTAGTGGGCCATACTTAAAGCCTGGCCCATTTCCGATGTCAGAGTTTATTGGGTTCGTCCCTTAGCATATCGATACCGATGCCGACTGGGCGGTTAATCGTATATTGAATGACTCTCGTTGCCAATGGATTCGGACAGCCGGAAACCATGGTTCTGAGTAAGGGGTGAGGGTACGTGTTGGGAAGTTCAGCGAGAACACCCAACCCCGCCCGCACTTAGCGGCCTTTACTAAGATATCGTTCGGTTTTGTGTACACGCGTTAGTTCGACGATGAAATGATATGCAGAGATTATTTTCCTAAGACATGTGAGGAAAATAAATAAATGGGTTGCTAAGTCGTTTAATGCATGTTTAAACTAATAACGTCGAATTTATTTTAGCATGTGAGTTCGTTTTAGTCTAATAAAACGATAAAAAGAATATGAGAGAATAAGTTGCTACAAACACGAGAAAACGGGTTAGTAACGATTGAAATAATAATATACGAAAGAAATATGAAATCGAGGAAATAAAAATTAATCGAAATCTGAAAAATATTGTTAAAACGCGGTTTTGCATAAAAAACGATGTTCGAGAAACATAAATAAAAAAAAACAGAAAAAAGATGTGTTTGGGCCGAGAGCCGCGCGACTCGCCCGAGACTCATGCGAGTCGCGTGGCGGCCTGATTTCGACAACGGTTTTCGGAAATTTTTTGATTAAATCGCGTACGAATATCGCATAACTCGTACTCGACTTAATATTCTCGATGTTCGTTATATTTGATAGTTGACTACGAAATCAATATCAAATATTTAGAATAGTTTTGGAAAAGGTGTAAATTTAGAAATCGTCTCGTAAAGTAATAAAAATAAACGAACGAAAAACTAAAAAAGTAGAACCGGATCAGACTCGTGCGCGAGTCGCCTGGACCGGGCGCGGCTCGCGTACGGGTCTGATTTTTTATTTTTTTTTGTTCGAAAATCGTTAACTTTATAAATCGCGTACAAATATGAATTAATTTATACTCGGTTTATATTTTCGATGTTCGTCGTATTCAATATTCGATTATGAAATCGATATCGAATATTCGGAATGACTTTAGAAAAGATTTTGAAAAAAATTTGTTTTTGAACGAAAAAATAAGAAAAGAGAATTTTGAACGAAAAGTTGTACAAAAAGGATTTTGAACGAAGAAAAAATATAATGAAGCCGTCGAAAACTTAATATAATTCTTTTCGATACGATATTCGATTATATAGAATCGGTATCATATTTTAAGAATATTCGATATAGGAAAATAGTTTTTTAGTAGTATCGATATTAGAAAATAAAAGAAAAAGACCGACGAGAGACCCATAAAAAAACGAGAGGAAGGGGAGAGAAAAGGGAAGAGACGGGTTTGATTTACACCCTCAACCTACATGCTTTGTGTTCTCGGTATAAGGCTCGTCAGACGGTGGCTTAGACACGGGAGCGTCGAGATGATGCGGGTGAGTTAAGGTGTCGGTTTTTGGAGTGTTTTTGTGTGTATGTGAGGCGTGGGTTCGGCCGGGTAATGGGACGGACAAGGCTTCGGGATTTCGGAATTATTTCAGGACTACGTCGGGATTTTGGATGTTGCTTTTGGCTGACTTTCTTGGTATTTTTGATGTGTTGTTGATGGTATTTTTTTCGGTCCTTTGGATGTTGAAGGGAGGGTCCTATTTATAGGAACCGAGGTGGTCTTTCTTGTGTGACAAGAAACACCGGTTTGGATAGGAAATACGAGAGTTCGTAAGGGAATAAACTTCTCGTTTCTTAGTGAAGAAGCCAAAAATCTCGGCTGGTGGGGAGGTATTTCGGCTGTCCTGGGGCATCTCGGCCGAGTATTTTGATGCTCGGTCGATGTCTGATTCGGTTTCCGGATAGAATTCCTACTTGAGATCGAATTCTATCCTTAAACAGATTTGTTTAATATTTGTGAAGGCTGATTTTTTGGTGTTTGAGTCCGAATCAACCGTGTAGTGTTACGGCCAGCTCGTGTGACTCGGGAAAAAAATATCTTTGACCGGGTTTGACTTGGTCCCCCTGGTGACGGTTTCGACCCAAATTAGTGTTATTTGACTCGAAACGACCCACTGGGCCTGGATTTGAGGTTGGTTTTATGAAATTTGTACTCCTTAAAATGTCTAAGCCAAATGTCCATGATTACAAGCCCATATCCGAGTCTGTCAAAGCACGTTTGCGTCCTATCATCATCGGGTGTTTGGCGGGAACTATTATAGACACCTGGCGGTCAAAATGTAGGTGTCTACACTATTTATTTTCCGCGAGGAATTCTATTTCTCTACGAATTAACGTTTTTAAGCTCGGATTTAAGTTATTCCTCTTCCTAAAAATGTTTAAATACATTTGTATAATATTTTCAACTAAGAAATATTTTTGTTTACTAAAGAGTAGCCATTATGATTTTAATACGAAGTTTCGCGAATAATTATTTTCTTACGCGAGGTTTACTCGAATTGCTTTGAAATACCTTTAACAATTTTACGATTTTCTTTTTACCAACTTACAAATTATTTTGGGACATTTTCCCACATTTTGGACCGTGACCCCCCTTGGCTCACCCCTACTACATTTTTTTTATACACTTCATTTTATTATGTTAAACATTAGATATTTATTTCTTTCTTCATTCATTTTGGTGGATTAATACAAACTCTTCACAGTCCTCTCACATTCACTCTTGGCTGAATTTTTGAGGTGAATGTACCTAGTTTTCATCAACTTTTAAGTCACCATTCATTCCATATCTCTTCATATTTTCCTCTTTATTCATTCTTCCATTTTATTTTAGCAAAAACCTTTTCTTTCTCCCTCTTTTTGGCTGGTGTTCCTGCCCATTTTTAGCAGCCATTTTCGTCTATAATCAAGCTTTGATCGTCCTATTTTCGCCTTCTAAATTATCGTCTCTCTTTCCCCTTCGTTAAGGTAATAATCGATGTTATTTCCAATTGTTATTTACCTTGATTCTTTTAGTTTTCTCATGGTATTTTTGTACCATGTATGTCATGTGATTTAGGATTCTTGGTCGACCCGAAGCCGACGAATTTGCCGTAGACTCGGATTTGGATTGAAGGTAACGTCGGTGTTACTTGGTATTGCATGATTTTATTTGTGTAATTGCATGTATATTATTATAATTTTATTTTTGACAATATTTGTATGTCATATAATCTGAAAAATTTTTAAAAGTTAAAAATGTGCATGTTTTGGTATTTTTATCGCTTTTACGAGATTAACGATTAAATCGTCATATTAATCTGTAAAATCGTAATATTCGGCCTAAACATGTAATATATGTTTATATTCTGTAAAAAAAATGAATTTTTTTGGTGATTCGGCCTAAAATGTAGTTCTATGATTTTTAGTGCTTTAATAAAATATTAGGAACGATAAGTTTTATTAAAGGAATCGTTAATTGTGAAAACGGGCTTAAAAGACGGTTTTACCTAATTTTGTGAAATCTAGAATTTTGAAACCTTGGGAAAATTTTAAGTTTCTGGAAAATCATAATTTTTAAGTTTAATTATAATTTTTGTATATTAATACGTAAATCGTTTTGTAATTACTATTTTTAGTAATCGTTATTGTCGCGATTAGACGATTAACGAGAAAACTCTTTAAAAACCGAGTCGAAGTATTCTGGAAAATTTTCTTTTCTGAACAGAATGTCCATAAATACCTTTTAACCATTTTACGTAATTTTGTACTATTTATTAAAGTCTTTAATTAATAAGTATTGATTTTCGGACAAATTGTGATTTATCGTTAAAATGCTTCGTCTTACCTGAAAGATTTATTTTTCCAGCTATTTTGAAAGTATTTAAATCTGAAAATTTAAGAGTTAAATCATCCCTTAACATACTCTAAATATATTCAATGGTTTAATTAAATAAAAGACGTTAAAAGATTTAATTTGACATTTGCCGTAAAATCCTATTTATAATCGTATTGTCGAAACTAATAATAATTAGGGAATTTTAGTTTTGTAAATTTTGGAAACACCCTAATTAGTAGTATTTAAAATGTTTAAAACATTTCTAAATCAATTTATAAACACTTGTATGACGTTTCAATAATTTCATAAACCTAAATGTTCTTACTTTATCAATTAATATCGTTAAGGCCGAAAGTATTAGTTTTATAAATCTATATCTTTTATTAAAAATGTTGTATTAATATAAACTAATATTTTTGCTATTTTGATATGATGCTATTTTTAGTAAAGTTTCCTAAAATAGAAGTTTCCTAAAATAGAAAGTTTCCTCTTTTGGAAAGTGGTCATTTTTCCTTTTGTTCTCTTATTATTTATAATGATTATATCTTTTGAATATCGATAATGGCTTTGTTTTGGAGTTATGGAATAAGGATAAGTGTGGGGTTAGAGTAATACAGTCTAGGAAGTACGTTTTTGCCATCAACTATAAAGTCGGTGTGCCCATTTGGAGCACATTTGGTCGTTGAACTGGGCGTAGTTTCGCCCAGGAGAGTGTGCATTGTGCCCTTAAGCTAGATATCGCATCATGTTAGTCGTCGTCAGTTGAACTGGATACATTTGGTATCCAGGAGGGGTTTATACTACTTAAACCAGGACCTCGCTGCACGCAGTTCTGTTATAGTTGAGTTGCCTAGTTTGAGACTGGATTCTGTTATGAGTTAAGTTTACAGTTCTCGAAGCTAGTTTCCAGTATTATTCCTAGTGAAAGTCTAGCCTTGTGCACACTAACCGAATATCCATAACGCCATTTTGATTATTTTATTTATTATCGATATAAATTGGTTTGCAGGTTGGCAAATATTTTTATGTTTCTTCGGAAACCCTTTTGATTATTTTGTTTTACGCTAAAGCTTATTTTAATATGATGTTTTACTGTTTTCCTTTTTACTATTTTTCTATAATAGTAATTACAGTTTTAAAATCCTGTTATACGGCTGGGAGAACGTTGGCGTTGCTCCCCACTGATTGTGGTTGTTATGTTTTAACATGGCAGGTATACGTGTTCCGGGTGTGAGCTAGCGAGCAGTGTGGATCCTGCTTACTTATTTTTATAATTATGTCCTATGGATTGTTCAAACCCCTTTTGTGGATTGTTTTAAATTTTGGTCATTTTATTTAAGGCCTATTGTTTGACTTTACCATTTTAATTTTACTAAGACATAGTTATAGTGTGTTTTAATCCCGACTCTACAGTGTTTCCGCCACTGTATCGCGTTATATTTTCTAGGGGATTACATGGTTGGCCCTAGTGGTCGGACGAACTGGAGCGAGGCGAGCTGGTGTAGCCTGGTTGGAGCTCGACGGTTCTGGTCAAAGCAGGGGCGGTGTCGTGGTGATTGGAGCTGGTGGCTGGCAGTGGTCACGGTGGCGCGCGAGGAAGAGGCGAGCATGGCGGAGGTGAAGCGCGGAGCTGGTGGTTCGGTGAGGAATGAACGGTCAAGTGGGTCTCGCCGATGCTGAACTGTTGACGGAGTAGCTGCGCACAGGGCTCGAATCATAGGAGGGTGGAGCTGGGATGCCGGTGCTGCTTCTGAGTATGGAGGAGAGGAAACAGGTGGTGGAATGGAGGTGAATTAGGAGTTTAGTGTTGATCATGGTGAATGGTCAATAGAATAGATGAAATGGTGGATGGAAGATTAGAGATAGATAAACCAGGAAGAAGGAGATGGAGTTTGATGGTGGATAATGAAGAAGATAATTGAATTGGAGTCTGAGATAGTGATGGCTAATGGAATTGAATTGGCGAAGAATGTCGAGTAAAGATGGTGGAGGTGGTAAAGGTCTATTTGACCTTGACTCGCCTAATCATTCCTCCATATTTTCCCTCTTGATTTCGATCCGTCTTAACCCGTCTTGCTTCTTGACTCGACTTTGACCTGTCTCTTCCCGCTAATCCTCGCTCCAAGTCCTACAAAATAAAACTAGCAAAAAGCAGTACCAATTTCTCGAAAAATAACTGTTCCGGTCACGGAAACAATTTGCCCGGTCTAGGATCCGGACAGTACAATTGATTTAATGGTGAACAATTGATTGCTTAATTCCCTTGATCTCCCCTTCCTCTCACTCCTTGAATCGGACTTTCCCGGCGGGAAACGGCCTGCTCCCTGCACAATGAACGCACAGGGCCTCGGAGGTTATCCGAGGAAACCCTCTCCGATGCCTAAGTCAGTCCGTGGAATGCCTTTACGAACCTAGCTCGTGAGGAACTAGGCGGCGTTTTAAGAGTAAGAGTCTAGAGAGAGAAAATCCAACCCCTCTTATGTGGGAAGTGGGTAAGTATTTATACCTTCCCACAAGAGAGAGGAAAAGAGAAAGAAGAGGAGGGAAATGGGTGGATGTTGGCGCGACACGTGGACTTACCTTGTCCACCCATTTCCCTTTACCTTAGACAAAATGACGGATGGGACCTTGGTTCTCCTTCGGCTCCATTCAGGCGGGAACGCCCTGGAAGCAGACGGCAGGCTTGGTTTACTCCGTTTGGCGGACGGCCCAAGGGATTGGGGCCACACTTGGAGATTCCAGTGGCTGATGGGAAAAGCTGCTGGGCAGACCTTTCCCCTCTTTTGGGACTTGGTCGCCCCGGGGCCTGATTGGCAGGCGGCCAATGACAGGCAACTGACCCCCATCAATTTGCCCTCGCCGGCTGAGGAGGAACGGGGTTCCAGCTCGGCAGGCGATATCTTGCTCGGGGACAGCGGGAGGTTGCCTCTTTGGACACTTGCATTTAATGCGTCGCATGTTCCCGAGGGAACATGCTTTAATTTCTCTGGGCACGCAGGGAGTTCAAACGTCTTTCGTTATGATTATCCTCCTTTGCATAGAGAATTTTTGGGCAGTGTGCCGCTCTGCTGATTGGCTTTCTCCCTTGCAGAGGTGGTTGGGGCACCATTAATGCGGTGTTTTCCTTGGTATAAAACCTTTAGCTTCCTTGATCATTTTATTCCACTTTCAATCTTTCCATTTTCCTCATTTCAAACATGGCTTGGATCAGGAAAAGTGTAGTTCGCCGCGGAGTCAAACATGTTTCCTTCATCTTCAGGGGGTTTTGGAGGCTCAGATATGCGCGGACAGCCTATTTAGCTGTTCGCCGGAGCCGCTGCTCACAGCTTCGCCTTCGCCGGAGGGGTCGGAAGGCCTCTATTAGGATGGGCAAACGCCCCAGGAGGTCCTCTCCTGCTGCGCCTAGGTTTAGGCGTTGCTCCCAGGGAGGGGGCTGTTATGATAGGGGGTGTCATGAGTGTTTTCCATGGCTGCACCCTGAACAATTCGGCTTCAACTCTGACACCGATTCTTCCCTGGAGTCGGGTCCTTCTTCGCCTGTAAAGAAGACAGGCTGTCGCACTTGCGACGAGTCCCGGGCTGTCCCTTTTGGAAGGGACTGGGAAGACAGCAGCCATGACTCTGACGACAGCGAAGGTCTTGGCTGCCTGAGCGACAGGGACGAAGACGGGGCTTCAGATGACCCCTTCCAGGGCTCCCCCAGCTGGGACTGGGGTTCGGCTCTCGGGAGTCCGGGCAGTCCTGGAGACTATTCTCCGGATCTGGGGGATGACTAGGCCTGCGTGGCAGGGCATTTGTTTTTCTGTTAGGCCGAAACTCTTGGGCCTCATGTATTTTTCCTTTCATATTTGTCTTTAAGATGTAACTTTTCTCTATAAGACTTTAATGAAATGAGGGTCAGGCGGCGCGTTTGTGCATTGCGATTTTTTTTTTTTTTTTAAGAGGGACGTCATAGGGTGACCAGTCTGCTGACACCCTTTGGTCCTCCCAAGGTTTTTCTTGGGAAGCTGCCTAGGGCAAACCTCCCCAGGGGTGACACGTGGACTGCAGCCCTTGGGCGAATTCCAGAGGGCTGAGTGACTCTTGGCATGCCCTCCTCTATAAGAGTGATTCATTATTCATCACCTTCCTCTTTTCCACTCTTTCTTTTCTTTCGACATTCCTTCACTCTCTTTACTTTGTCAAAAACCCTTGGGTATTGACGGATCACTTCTTCCTTGCACCCCCATTTCCCTGAGACTCCTTCTTCGGGCTTGTGACGTGCTGTCAGGCGATCTCTAGGTCAGATTTCCATCCTCCGTTCTTTTTTCTTTCTTCGGTTTTCTTTTTTCCGCATCTTTTCCTTTTTAGAGTAATCATGTCCGGAACTCGTGAAAGGATTTTGCCCTTTATCGACCTACCAAAGAGGGGAGAAGGGATGGATTTTGCCTCCTCCTCTAAGGAGGTTGATTTTGAGGAGGAACACTCGGCGGGCAGTGGGGGCGGTAATTCCCCTGAACCCCCTTCGTTCGACGCTGTCGATTCGGACGATGAGGCGTTGGAAATTAACCCTTGCCAAACTTCCGGTCCCCTCGTTCGTCGAGAAAAGGGGAGAGTTTATTATTTAGACAGGACTAAATACCGCATCCCTCTGAGTACTTTCCCTGACCCGAAAAATCGGGAGGTGATCCATGCCAAGAACGCCGCCGTCGTGATTGAGCGGCTCTATAACTTCGGAGAGGGGTTTACAGTTGTTATCCCCAATGAAAAGGATACTGTATGCAACCCTCCGGATGGGTGCATAGCGGTTTACCATAAATGTTTAGAGTTCGGCCTTCGCTTTCCCCTCCATCCTGCTTTAGAGGAGATCTTTAGGCGCATGAACGTCGCCGTTGCCCAGCTGACAGCCACAGCTGTCAGGGCGCTGATCTCATATGTCTGGACCTGTCTCTTTCACCACATGGAGCCTTCCATCGACGCCCTGCGGTTTATGGTGGGATTACAGATGGTCTCTTCTGGGAGTACGGGCTCCCCTGGATATTGGTCCCTCTTGAGGCAGAAGGGACATTGCTTGGTGTGGCCTGGTATGGACAGCTTGAGGGATTGGAAGAACAACTTCCTTTACGTACACAGCACCCATGGGTGGAAGATTCCTCGTCACTTCAGGAATCATGTCCACACCAGGATGGAGACCCCTGAGGAGTATCACCCTGGCGTGGGTGGAAAGGCCTTGGAGGTTAAGCTAAGTGAGAAGGAGAAAGAGTTGACGGCCTACTTTGCAGGCCATACTAACAAGTACGGGGTGTATGGCCCCACCTTATGGCTCCCTCATGCGGAGCTTATAGCGACTGATAATTATTTGACCCGGTTGGGCATGAATCCGGGTCTAGACAAAGGTAGTTCAGGAGTGCTGGTGATTCCTTCTTACTCTTTTTCCTTTTGAAAATGCCTTGACAGCCTGTCTGTTTGTCTTGTAGCTCTTGCCACTTTTATCTGGAAGAAAGGGGAGGTGAGGCGCCTGGGCCTGGACGAGAACCTTACTGTTATCCAAAGTCGCCCTTCTCTTCCCCCTGGTTTCAAGAGAGGCGAGAAGAATCTGATGAAGCATTTGAAGGGCCTGTCATTCAGTAGGCCAAGGCTTCCCCCTCCTCCTCGAGTTACGCCCGCCAAGACGGCGGTTTCTGAGGCTACCCCCTCGCCAGCTGCGAGGGCGATTGCTTTCGAGGCTACTCCTTCGCCTGTTGGCAGGCAAGAGGGCCTTTCAGCGGGGATTCAGATTCCCCCGCAGTCGCGGGCCGCAGGCTCCGAGGAGACTGGGGAGAGCACCCCCCGAGCACTGACCAGAAAGAGGAGTTGGGAGGCCCCTAACGTTGACCAGGTGGTGGATTTGGAGACTGCCACGCCTGAACCCAAGCGTCTTGCTCCGGAGGTTCCTGCCACCCTTTTCTCTGAGGAGAACGTTGAGTTCCACTACAATGCAGGTGACAGCCAGGACGTTTCTGCCCTGCTCTCTGACTCGGGGGCGGTTTTAACTGACCATCTCCTCAAGACCGTCAAATCTGCTGCCAGTCAAGTGACCCAGTATATTAAGCGCACCTCCCGAATTATGCAGGCTTCCGCGGAGCTGGCTGCCCTTGGTCGCCTGAGTGACGAGGAACTAGCCAACCCCGACCGCCTTTCTGTAGTTGAGAGAGATGTTGCTCTCATTGCCAGCCTGAAGGATCAGCTGGCGAAAAAGGAGATCGAGCTAGAGGAGGCCAGGGGTCGGGCTATCCATTGGAAGTCCGAGAGCGAGAAAGCTACACGGGAGGTGTCTCGCCTGGGGGAGGAGTCCAAGAGAGCACAGCAGGCCTTTGCCGAACTGGAGCGGGCCAGAAAGGCTCTGGCTGAATTGGACCATGCTAAGAAGAGCGTTGTTGACCTTGGTGAGCGCCTTTCTAAGGCAAACTCTGATCTGCAGACGGCCCTTGGCGATCTGGCGGCGAAGACCGAGGATCTGGCGACGAAGACCGAGGACTGGGAGAAAGAGAGGGGCGAGATTCTTCAGGAGGTGGAAGTGGCGGTGTCGGCGGGCTTCGTTAATGGTGCTAACTCCTGCCTGAAGGTTGTGATGGAAGCTGTCAGGGAGATGTTCCCGGGTTTTGACGAAGATGCTTTCCGGGCCCTTTACACAGCTAAGGATGAAGCTCAAATGCGTAGGCTGTCTGAGGGAGAGGCTTCCGGCCCAGACGCTCCCCCTGCTTGACATGGAGGGCAGTCTTCCTCAGAGGGCTCTTGCTCGTCCCCTGCTGCGCCTGTGCCAACGCTTTAATTTCTTTACTTCTTTGCGCGCCGAGCCCTTTGGTGGTCGGCTGCCGTACTCTGGGTTGTAACTATTTGTCTTGAAAACTTGAAAACTTATGTCCTGTATTTTCTTGACGCTACTTTTTCTTCTATATGTGAATTTTCTGTTTACTTTTGTATATTTTGATTCTTCATGTATTTGATCCGCAGCCTGCCTGCCCGTAGGTAGGAGGGCTCTTGTTTGCTTGGCCTGCCTCTGGCATCTGTTTAAAATCCAGGGAGCCTGCCCCCTGCCTGCCCAGAGGTAAGCAGGGAGGTTCTTTAGCGTTTTTTTATACAAGGTTGGGGGGCCTGCCCCCAGTCCTTGTTGGTACGGCCTGCTCCTGGCTTTTCGTTCAAAGTTCAGGGGGCCTGCCCCCTGCCTGCCCAGAGGTAAGCAGGGTAGCTTTTGCGTTTTTTATACAAGGTTGGGGGGCCTGCCCCCAGTCTTTGCCGATACGGCTTGCTCCTGGCTTTTCGTTCAAAGTCCAGGGGGCCTGCCCCCTGCCTGCCCAGAGGTAAGCAGGGTAGCTTTTGCGTTTTTTATACAAGGTTGGGGGGCCTGCCCCCAGTCCTTGTTAGCCTGGCCTGTCCCTGGCTTTTCGTTCAAAGTCCAGGGGGCCTGCCCCTTGCTTGCCCAGAGGTAAGCAGGGAGGTTCTTTAGCGTTTTTTATACAAGGTTGGGGGGCCTGTCCCCAGTCCTTGTTGGTACGGCCTGCTCTTGGCTTTTCGTTCAAAGTCCAGGGGGCCTGCCCCCTGCCTGCCCAGAGGTAAGCAGGGTAGCTTTTGCGTTTTTTATACAAGGTTGGGGGGCTTGCCCCCAGTCCTTGTTGGCACGGCCTGCTCCTGGCTTTTCGTTCAAAGTCCAGGGGGCCTGCCCTCTGCTTGCCCAAAGGTAAGCAGGGTAGCTTTTCCGTTTTTTATACAAGGCTGGGGGGCTTGCCCCCAGTCCTTGTTGGCACGGCCTGCTCCTGGCTTTTCGTTCAAAGTCCAGGGGGCCTGCCCTCTGCTTGCCCAGAGGTAAGCAGGGTAGCTTTCTTTGGTTTGCGTTGGGGGGTTCACTTTTCCTATTTTTAGCAACAGGGGGGCCTCCCCCTATTGCCCCCTGCTCGTTTGTGTGTGAAAGACGCGAGTGTAAACAGGCAACGAGTATAAATCTGTATCTTCTCATTTTTCTTAAAATTCTTTGACATTGGGGCGGTCGGAGCCGTCAACATTCCTGATCGTCCTCCGCCTTTTTACTCTAGTAAAAGTAAAGACTGCCTACATTCTTGTTTAGACGTAATATTTCTTTAGTGTATCTGCATTCCAGTGAGCGCCTAGCTCTTGTCCCTCCAGATTGGCTATCCTGTATGTGCCTGGACCCAAAACCTGAGTTATTTGGTATGGGCCCTCCCAATTGGCACTTAGCTTCCCATGCTCTCTTGACTTTCCAATCGCCTGTGTCTTTCTCAGAACCAACTCGCCCATCTGAAAGCTCCTCTGTCGGACTTTGCTGTTGAAAGCTTTCCTCATTCGCTGCTGGTAGGCAGCGATATTGGTACTGGCTTCCTCCCTTAGCTCATTTACCAGGTCCAAGGCCTCAACCATCGCAGCTTCATTCTCAGCCTGGTTGTATTGCAGGGAACGCAGAGAGGGAATCCTTGCTTCGATTGGCAATAGTGCCTCTGCGCCGTATACCAGACCGAATGGGGTTTGGCCTGTAGACTTTTTCTTGGTGGTTCGGATCGACCATAGTATACTGGGGAGTTCGTCGGCCCACCTACCTTTGCAGTCATCCACCATTTTCTTCAGGCCGTTCAGAATTTGTTTGTTGGCTGCTTCTGCTTGCCCATTTGTTTGAGGATGACAGACAGCCGAGTAGGCGACTGAAATGTTGTGGCTTTCCAGCCAGATTCTCAGCGGATCGTTATCGAATTGCCTGCCATGGTCAAATACCAACATTTTTGGTAGACCGAATCTGGTGATGATGTTTCGCCAGATTACTTTCCTGACCGCCGGTTCAGTGATATTGGGCACTGCTTCGGCCTCCACCCATTTGGTAAAGTAATCTATGGCGACAATTAAGAATTTTCCGCCCCCTGTAGCCACTGTGAAGGGTTCCAGAATGTCCATCCCCCACTGAGCGAAGGGGATGGGGGATAGGATTGGTCTGAGCTCTTGGGCTGGGGCATGGATTGATGGGGCAAATAGTTGGCATTTTCTGCACTTCTGGGTTAGGCTCTTGGCATCTACCAGCATGGTAGGCCAGTAGTAGCCTGCCCGGAGGGCTTTGTGGGCCAGTACTTTTCCACCAATGTGATGTCCACATATTCCTGAGTGGATATCCTCTAATACTTCCGCGGCCTGATCTGCCCGCAGACACTTGAGGAGTGGATGAGTAAAAGACTTTTTGTAAAGCTCTTCATTGATGAGTATGAACCAGGCTGCTTTAGCCTGCGTCTTCCTCTTTTGTAACGAGTCTGATGGTAAGATACCATGCTTCTTGTACTGGATGAAGGGAGTCATCCAGCTTTCCAGCTCTTTTTCCATGGCATTAACCGTTTGACAGGGATCAGTAGACTTCTCGTGTAAAACGTCGACCCATACTGATCTCCGGATGTCCTGCAGACTGGAGCTTGCCAGTTTTGATAGGGCATCTGCTCTGTTGTTCTGGGATCGGGGAATTTGTTTGACCTCATATGATTTAAGGCCGGAAAACTCGCCCTTTACCATATCCAGGTATGCGGCCATTGCCTGGTCTCTTGCTTCGTATTCTCCATTGATTTGGTTGGCGATGAGCTGGGAGTCTGTTGCTAAAACAATTCGTTCCGCCCCTGCGGCTTTAGCCAGCCTGACGCCTGCGAGTACTGCTTCATACTCGGCTTCATTGTTTGATGCTGGGAAAACGAACCTGAGAGCGTGCTCAAAGTCGGTCCCTTCTGGGCTGGTTAGCACGACGCCTGCACCTGCGCCGTTGGCCGTTGAGGACCCGTCAGTATATACGGTCCATTCCTGGGCAGGGACTTCCTCTTCCCCTGAGTGGGAGCACTCAGCCAAAAAGTCCGCCAAAGCTTGGGCTTTGATGGCTGTTCTTGACTGATAAGATATACCAAGCCCACTCAGCTCAATTGCCCATTTCAACAATCTCCCTGATTTTTCAAATTTTTCCAACACCTTTTCCAGGGGTTGGTCGGTGAGGACTATGACTGGGTGCGCGTCAAAGTAAGGTTTGAGCTTCCTGGCTGCAATTATGACCGCGTAGGCGGCTTTTTCAACCATCGGATAATTCTTCTCAGCTGCCCCCAGCGCATGACTCACAAAGTATATAGGTTGCTGGGTGCCTGCCTCTTCTCGTAGGATGACTGCGCTGACAGTTATATTGGTTACTGCAATGTAGAGGAAAAGTTTTTCTCCTGCTACTGGTCTTGCCAGGGTAGGGAGCCTCTTAAGATGGTCCTTCAGTTGCTCGAAGGCCTCTTTCTGCTCGTTTTCCCATTTGAATTGTTTGTTTCCCTTCAGTACTTTGAAAAAAGGAGTGGCTCTGTCTGCTGATCGGGCAATGAATCGGGCCAAGGCGGCCATTCGACCCGTCAGGCGCTGGATGTCTCTGATGGTCTTGGGCTCAGGGAGGTCTAGAACTGCCTGAATTTTTTCAGGGTTGGCATCTATACCCCGAGAACTGACCAAGAAACCTAGGAATTTCCCGGAGCGGACTCCAAACGTGCACTTTTTCGGATTTAGTTTCATTTTGTAAGCGCGCAAAGAACTGAAGGTTTCCTGCAAGTCTGTCAGGTGTTCCCTGTCTTCCTTGCTTTTTACAATGGCATCGTCAACGTAAGCCTCGATGTTTCTACCTTTTTGTTTCTCAAACACTTTATCAACCAACCAATGGTACGTAGCCCCTGCATTTTTGAGCCCGAAGGGCATCATCTTATACATGTAAGTGCCCGAACTAGTGATGAACGCACACTTCACCCTGTCCGGTTGCCACAAGTACACTTGGTGGTAGCCTGAAAAGGCGTCTAAGAAGCTTAGCATGGTGTAGCCACTGGTGGCGTCTACCAATTGATCGATCCGAGGGAGCGGATAGCAGTCTTTCGGGCAGGCCTTGTTCAGGTTTGTAAAGTCGACGCACATTCTCCATGCGCCTGACGATTTCTTGACCATAACAACATTTGCCAGCCATTCTGGGTAGTCGCAGACTTCAATAAAGTCTGCTTTCAAGAGTTTGTCAATTTCTTCCTTGATTGCTGCGTCTTTTTCTGCAGACATGTTTCGTTTCTTCCGTTTTACAGGGTGAGCATCCATGCTTACATTCAGCTTGTGAACGATGCATGAGGGATCAACGCCGGGCATCTCGTCTGCAGAATAGGCAAATACGTCTTTATTCTCCCTCAGTAGTTTGACCAGTTCGGCCTGGTAGGATTCCTCTAGGCCTGTTCCTACCAGGACCTGTCTTCCTGGTTCTAAGTCCACCAGCATACTTTCGCCCCCTGGTTCCAGGCGGTCGGACACCGGGTGTTCGACTGGGACCTCGCCTTCCCTGCAGGGGGAGCTGTCGGCTTTTCTTTTTCCTTTTCTGTCCCTCTCGTGTTCTTGTAGGGCCACGGAGTAGCATTGTCTGGCTGACTCCTGGTCCCCACGTATCTTTCCTTCCAGCCCGAAGTCTGTGACATACGCGATGGTGAGAGCCCTGATGGAAATTGCCGCTTCGATTTCATCCAGTGTGGCCCTGCCAATCAGGGCGTTATAGGCAGATCTTGCGTCCACAACAACAAAGGTTGCCCTGACATTCCTGGCCGTGGAACCTTCCCCGAAGGTTACAGGCAAGTCGATGACGCCCATGGGTAGCACGCCTGCCCCACTGAATCCATACAGCGATCCGGGAGCAGGCCGCAGGTGCCTTTTTTCCAGGCCCATTTTTTCGAAAGCATCCTTGTACAAAAGATTTGTATATGCGCCTGTGTCTACCATACATCTTCGCACAATATGGTTGCTGATCTCTAGGGACAGCACCAGAGGATCACTGTGCGGATATATCACCCGTCCTGCATCATCAGGGGTGATACTTAATGTCACTCCCCTTGGACTCCCTTCCTTCTCAGCGTAGCAGATCTGGTTCCTCAGCTCGCGCATTTGCCTTTTTTGGCCTCTTCGACTGAGCTGGCCCTCAGTGCCCCCTGCAATTACATGGATTACCATCCGGTTCTGCACTGACCCCTCGGGTTTCTCAGACACTTCCTTTTGAGACTTGTTTTTAGCTGCGTAGTTGGCCAACCATCCGTTCCTGATTAATTTCTCAATTTCATCCTTCAGGTGACGGCACTCTTCGGTGGTATGGCCTATACAGTCGTGGAAAGTGCAGAATTTCTTTGGGTCGCCTTTTGGGCTGCGAGGTTTGTTTGGACGGTTCCATTTGGCAGTTTCTTTTTCCAGTTCGAAGATTTCCGCCCTGGATTTGTTCAGAGCGGTGTAACTATCGAATCTGGGTTGGTAGGCTGGGCGTTCTTTCTTGGGAGTGTCTCCCTCTTCCTTTTGCTTACCTGGTTCACTTCTGCCCCTTCCACCCTGCGGTCCCCCTTGAGGTTTTGTTTGGCCTGCAGGGGTGTCCGTCAGGCCGTGGAACTCCTCCTGCAGAATGAACCCCTCAGCAATCTTTCTGGCCATGGCCAAGGTTTCTGGCTGGGCCCTGATCATCTGGTTTTTCATTTCCCCTGGAAGTAGGGAGATTGTCAGGGCGTAGGCGGCGGTGGAATCGTCGATCTCCCTAACCTGCTGGTAGGATAGATCGAACCTTCTCATGTACTCTCTTACACTCTCACCCTTTTTCTGTTTCAGGGTCATGAGATCGAAACGGGTAAGGCGCCTTCTCTTATTTCCGGCATACTGTTCAAGGAAAATTTCAGCCAACTCTATGAAGAACCTGATTGACCCCTGGCGGAGGTCTCTGAACCACCCCTGCGCAAGTCCCACCAGGGTGGTAGGGAAGACTTTGCACCAGATGGCATCATCTACGTCATACATGCCCATGTGGCTCTCAAAGGCTGCCAGGTGGTCCTCAGGGTCTGTCGTTCCGTCAAATTTGATGGTGGGCATTTTGATTTTTGGAATGGGGTACTCTTGTACCTCAGGGTGCAACGGGGTTTTCGTGGGCCTGCCTACCAGTCGTGACCTGCTTTCCCCAGACTGGTTACCGTGAGATTCCCATTGTTTATGGGTCGGTTTCCTCGTACTGGGGGAGCGGTTCCTCGGTGGCGGTCTGCTAGCTGCCTCATCCTCTGTTCCCGAGGAGGCTTGCCTGGGCCTCTTCCTCTGGGAGTGGCAGAGGTTTTCACCCTGATGGTACCTGGACTCGAGCGGTTGTCCTCGGTTGAGTCTGGATTGCAGGCTTTGGGATAAACCGGGGGCTGACTGTTCCTTGGCCGCAGGTGTTAGTCTGGAGAAAACTCCGCCTGGCCTTTCCCCTAAGCGTTTTGACACAGGCTCCCTGGGCCTCATGCGCTCCTGTAATCCTTGAGATAAGCCTCCCTGCCCTCCAGACGCCGATTCTGTCGTGTGAATAGAGAACGCCTGCTGGACAGGTGGTTCTGGTTTGCCAGTGGTAATGCGCCTCTGCACATGCGTATACATTTGGGCTGTTCTTCTTGCTTTTCTCTGAGCATTTCTGGCGGCGGTCCGCCTCGTGCCCCCGGCCTCGTCCCTGCTGATTGGGGACGGTTGCCTGGGAGCCGATGCGACCCTGCCCACCAAGTCCTCAGGCGTGAATTCCTGATCTAGCATCGCAGAGAAGAACGCGGCTGCCTGTGCCATCTGAGCTGGGGTCAGATTGAGAGCACGTCCAGGGCGTGCCCCCAGCTCGGGTGTCACAGCAGTGTTAGATCCACCGAGGGGATTGGTTCCCCCTACCCCCAGGATTGTGGCAGGAGGGACCCTCTCCGACAGCGGCATACCGTACAGGGGGGTCACCGGAGGGACCGTCGGACCCGCTCCTGTACTGGCATCCACGATTTCTGGCATGATTGTGTTTAATTTTGTGATTATGAGTGGTTGATTTTAGTGGGTAACTCGTGAGCACAACCGTAAGTTCCCCACAGACGGCGCCAAATTGTTCCGGTCACGGAAACAATTTGCCCGGTCTAGGATCCGGACAGTACAATTGATTTAATGGTGAACAATTGATTGCTTAATTCCCTTGATCTCCCCTTCCTCTCACTCCTTGAATCGGACTTTCCCGGCGGGAAACGGCCTGCTCCCTGCACAATGAACGCACAGGGCCTCGGAGGTTATCCGAGGAAACCCTCTCCGATGCCTATGTCAGTCCGTGGAATGCCTTTACGAACCTAGCTCGTGAGGAACTAGGCGGCGTTTTAAGAGTAAGAGTCTAGAGAGAGAAAATCCAACCCCTCTTATGTGGGAAGTGGGTAAGTATTTATACCTTCCCACAAGAGAGAGGAAAAGAGAAAGAAGAGGAGGGAAATGGGTGGATGTTGGCGCGACACGTGGACTTACCTTGTCCACCCATTTCCCCTTACCTTAGACAAAATGACGGATGGGTCCTTGGTTCTCCTTCGGCTCCATTCAGGCGGGAACGCCCTGGAAGCAGACGGCAGGCTTGGTTTACTCCGTTTGGCGGACGGCCCAAGGGATTGGGGCCACACTTGGAGATTCCAGTGGCTGATGGGAAAAGCTGCTGGGCAGACCTTTCCCCTCTTTTGGGACTTGGTCGCCCCGGGGCCTGATTGGCAGGCGGCCAATGACAGGCAACTGACCCCCATCAATAACAATTATTACGATAATTATAATAGATATACTAATTACTAATTAAGTACTAAAATGAGCTTTACTAACGATTAAGCACACAAAATCGACCCGAATAAGTAAATAAATGCGGGTAAAATAATGACTAAAATGTCGATTATCAAGGATCATATCTGTCTTAACAATGATAGCTCCGTGAGGATTCGAACTTGCTTTCAAAGTGTTGGGTGTTTCTGCATGCAGACACATCATATCTGAATGTCGCATTTTAGAAGAGACATCGACTCGATTACCCACTGGGGAGTAGACTTGTACCTGAAATGTTAGATACGCAAGCAGTATTTTCGGATATAGCAAGATAGAATAAAGAAAATGCAGTTTAACATCTACAGATCGGCTTGCGTCGGGGAAAAAGATTTTTGCTTCCTTTTGAAATAGAAGTTCTGACAACAACTGATGTGCTAGAGGATAGGTTTTCAAAATTGAAGGTTTAGAAAAATATTTGCAGTTTAATAAACCAAAGTTTGTCCTTGTCGAAATGGTTTTTTTTTTTCAAATGACTATGTTTTGCAAATTTTAGAGTAGGAATTTGAAGAGAGATGCATACCGACAGACTCAACTCTGGATGCGATAGGACGAGTTGACCAACCCCACTTGGACTCTCGATGGGTCGGATCGAGACTCGGTTGGAGGGGGGCTACTTAAGATGACAAGACTCTTAAGTCGCACTATTCCTTAACCTAGGTGAGTGGCAACACGATCGAACATCAAAATAGGAAAGATCTGTTATTGGAGGATTGCAGTAGTTTACAAGGAGACTGTTTCTGCATAACAGAACTTAGCAGTAGCAATGCTGTAATCTAGTACTCTTTTGAATTTTTGGTTTTGGGGTACTTTCCCAAAGTAGGTGTTGCTTCGAGTCCCTGACAGATTCTTGTCTTCGACTGAGTCGAGTACTGGGACACACTAAGAAAGTAGGCTAGTTTTTGAAAGTCATTTGTATTTTGTGAATGGATGGAGAACTTCTGCCTAAGAGAGAACCCCCATGATGACAAAGCGAAATGTTGAGAACATGACAGTATCGTGATAGGAATGACGGTGCCTTTTGAATTTGTGTCAATGTGGGTGGTTGTGCCCATGTCGAAGGATTGCCTACGTATTCACGTGTAGTGAAATCAAACCAAGACGTAGTTCAGGAGATGAAAGATATGTTATGGGGCCTAATTTATTAGGGCTTTGTGTGTAACTAGCCATATTGACAGTGTAGGCTAGGTGCATTCCCAATGATGCCTCGATCAAAGCGTTAAAGAGTTAGGATATTGATCCTATGATTGTGAGTGTTCTCTGGGGTTACCTCTAGAGGTGGTGTGAACTCTTTGGGCATGTTCTATGCTAACTATAAGTTGAGTTCCCGTGTTGGGGCTGGTAACTGGTTCAGATGTTTTCGGAAATGTGGTGTCAGACAGTAAGTGACTTTGATGATTTGAAATCTGGAGCTCAATTTTTGTGGAGCTAAAGCTTCGAGGGTAAGGTATTGTAATGTGGTACGAAAGAGAGAAGTTGAGTAAAAATGACTCGAAGTTCAATTGGGTTGGTTTGACAATGCGGAATCTGATTTTCATGTCTGGCCTTAATGGTTAGGGTGTATCCTATGGAGATTGAATCCTCAAAATTCTGGGTTGTCTCTTAGCCTAGGTCTCGAGAAGGTCTTGAGGGTTGTAATGTGGGAAGGCTAGCTGTGGTGTTAGCTGACCAGCCTGATTGTCACCCTTCTATTTGATGGTATGGGTATTGATAATTCTGGAGTTGACTATACCCTAGCCAAGGGATTCTCATTTGGGTTGACCATTTAACCTCGGTGATGGGTGCTTTTTTTTAGAATTCTTTTTGATGATGGCCTCCTTTTTCTATTTTGCCTTTTGCTTTTTCTTTGGACTTTTGATTTTTTGTTGAGCCTCTTGGTTTTTGGCTTTTTGGTTCTTCTTTGCTTCTTTGGTCAGACTAACACCTAGGGTAGGGATTGGCAGTCTCATTGGAAGGGATGCTTATTGTAGGGAATGGGCTCGCCTTCCGTCTTGAACCTAAACTATGAGACTACCTAGGTTTGTCATGGGATTCAATACCGCGCATGCTAAGGGTAGTTATGTGGCTTTCTATACCTGAGATGGAATAGGGAAAGAAGAAACACGAGCTTGACACTCTACAGTCATTATAGATGTGCCTGTAATAGTGACGTGTGTGTGCTCACAGTGTATAATGGTGTTCATCATGTTCTCGGAAACACATAAGAAAAGCATATATGAGAGATAGAATATTAAAAGCTGGTTTTATTGAGTTTTGAAAAGAGGAGAGAATACAAATGACCCTGACTCCGACTTAGATATGAGAATGTATTAAATCCTAGACTCGAACTCAGACTTAGACTTAAATCAAATATGGACTCTCGGACGCTTGGTTCCCTTTACAAAGGGTCTTGATGGTGTAGTCAGTAATCTTCGGCTTCTAAGGACTCAAATTGATGTCCAACATAGCCTTCAGTAGAAGTTTCACCCGGATCTTCATTATGTCGAAGATCATTTTCAATTTCTAGTGCCCATTTCAGTATGCAACGTAAAGTTTGAAATGCTGGCATACCTGAGATGAACGCGGTAGGAGGGTAGAAGGTTGTTAATGAACGCCTCCACTAGTGTCTTCTCGTTGGGCTTTTCCACCCGCTTAACACTCTCAACTCGCCAACGTTTAAGGTATTTGGTGATATCCTTTGTAGGATCTTGGGCCATGACTTCTAGAGTCCGCATGGTAGTCTGAAGTTCAGTATTGTCAGAATATTTTTGAGCGAATTCGGTAACCACATCTTCCCAAGTTGGGAATCTTTTTGTATTTAGCTATAGAACCAGGATTTCGGGTATTTTCCAAGGGACGTGCCGAACAGATTGATGAACATGTCGGCCTTGACCCCCTTGATTGCCATAAACGCATTGAAGGCTCGTAGGTGTAGTAATGGATCCTTCATCCCTTCGAATACGAGTAACCCTTCTAAGTTGAGATCAGTGGGAAGTTTCTCACAGATGGGTGTATAGTTTCGGGAGTTTTCAACATGAATGTTGTTCCCTTGGAGAGCATGGGATTGTTCTTCGAGCTTACGCACCGTGTTGATCAGTACAACAAATGGCCCAATATTCACCAACCCAGAATTTATGTCTCTATTTTCAATGACAATTAAGAGATCATTCATGGCCTCTTGGTCGGTTCTTACGGCCCTTAGTTGGGTCTCAACCGTGGTCTGCTTGCTACCTATCGTGTCTAGCGAAGCCTTAATTTCATTGATGGTGTTTTCCATATCCCTATTTCCAGTTGTGGGTGCCATACTCTGCAAGAATACCCATGTAATCAGAATTGGTTCATTGGAACCCGAACACGCCAAGGCATAGGAAATAGCGCGGGAGGAAAGACGACTCTGGTTTGACTCTTCTAAGACAAGTGCGTAGGGTACAATTCTTAGAGTGACTGTGATTAATCATCCCGTCGGAGAATAGCCCCCAAGCAAGATTGAACGATTTTTTAAGATTCAAGTGTCGGGCGAGTGACCCATTGACGTAAGGTGAACGAACCTTTGGGTACAGGGCTATGCCTTGTAGAAGGTTGACTCATCTTCGTGGAAAGGCGGACGGAATGAGGGAAGAAACTTGCAATGTAAGATCCGCAGAGTTTCGACGCTACAGACTTTCGACTTGACTCGAATAAGTACAGACCCTAAGATCAGGGTAGACCCTTAAGTGGAGGACGCTCAAATCGGGTAAACTAGACTAACAGATGACGAAAGAAGGGCAAGATTCTCTCAGGAGCGGTCAAGGGGACCGTCCTGGTTGGAGGGAAATTTCGCGTGAGACTTTCTAATTAGGACTCGAGTGTTTAGACGAACCATCCATTTACGAGTGTACGACTCGTGTTGATTGGTTATGCCTTTAGAATAAGGCGGACTAGGAAGGGGAAGAAACCCGCGATGTAGGATCGACGGAGTTTCGACGCTAGAGACCTTTGACTGACTAGGTAAGACCCGACACACGAATTAGGGTAGGCCTTAGAATTGGAAAGGTTTTGGAAAAAGATTGAATTATGAAAATTGAGAGGACGGTCCTTTCTTTTGATAATGGCAGTATGCCAACAGGACCGGGCATTTGAAATATTAGAATGGTTGCGAAGATTTCGCATTTTGAAAAATTGGGAAACGGTCCTTTCTTTTGAAATAGGCAGCATGTCGACAGGTTCGATTTTTTTTAAAAGTTGAATATTTAGAATTTCAAAAATTTGAATATCGAAAACGGGATCCCGAAGATTTGAAAATCGAAAACTGCATCTTGAACATTTGAAAATCGAAATGGCATTTGAAAATTTGAAAATCGAAAGGGGATCGGAAATTTGAATATTGAAATGGACAACGTGCCGGATAGAAAATAGGTGTTTTAGTCAAAACCTAAATTTAAATTTTGGCAGCATTCCGTGTTTTCGATATTTGATATTTTTTAAAAGAGACATTTTTGAAATGACAATTTTTTTTAAAAGGACACGGAAACCAAGTAGCAAGTAGTCAAACAAGCATTATGATGAAAGCGTGTATGCTTTATACTAAGTCTCCGTCGGTCAAATAGAGTCTATACCAACATTGATGGCTCTTTCGTAAATCAAGACGGACTCCCTAAACCGAATTGGACTAAGAACATGCCGTGAAACTCATACGAATTCAGCCATAGATGTCTTTAGTGCAGCCATATAGGAATCCACCGCGGTATAGTGGGGACGTCAGTCACAAGTCACCGGCCCGGGCAAAATTGGGGCTATGCATGAACTAACGAACTAAAACACACACTTTAATAACCAATCGATTTCTTTTCGAGTTTCACCCTGAGAATCTCGATGACAAGTGGTACATCAGAGCAACTTAGTGAAGTCGCCAAATTGTGAACATGACATAGGTCCACCCCAACGCGGCCACGCACGGGTTTAGGTAGGCGAATGAATTTCATGGTGAGATTGTTCTCGAATTGAAATTTAAATCGAAGTTTGAGTCGCCACCGAACATTGTAGGATTTCAGACCCGTTCGAACCCACCTTATAGTACTAGAGCTTGTGGGGTTCGTCCCTTTGCATAACGATATCGATATCGATTTATGGAATATCGTATATCGAATGACTCTCGTTGCCAATGGTTTCAGGCATCCGGAAATCGAAGGTTCTGAGTAAGGGGCGAACGAACGTGTTGGGAAGCTCACGATGGACACCCAACCCCGCCCGCACATAGCGGCCTCTACTAAGATATCGATTGGTATTTAAGTACGCGCGTTATTAAGATGATGAAAATGTATGACAACCTTTGTTTTAGGCTATACATGTTAAATATGTGTTTGCTACGTCGTTTAATGCATCTTGAATTATGTCAAAGTTGTTTTAAGCATGTGGGTTCATTTAAAAGCGATAAATGCCACGCAATTAATTAAATAACTTGAAAATAGAGGTTACAAGTTACACGGGCGGAATAGAACCCAAAGTTAACAATACGATAAATAATTGCAATATCGAGTTAGAAATGGTAAAACGTAAACTATAAACGGGCTCGTAAATAGAAACGCAAATAGAAACCATAAATTGAAAGATTGGACAAACTTGGATCAATTACACATTATGTTGCGTACTGATCCGCAGACAGGCTCAGGCGCATTTGCACGTCCGACCTGGAAGTCAGGCGCAGGGAGCTCGCCGTCCCAGCCTTTAGGCGCGAGCGCTGGGCCGCCCGAACCGGCAGTGTACATAACCAAAGCATGAAGCTAGCTTGATCCCAAGGCCTCAAAGTCTCGTCACGACTTATCCTAATGAAGTCTGGTTGCCTTTTATTTATCGAATATCAAGTCATTCTAGGAGGTCGTTGATATAAGATTAATATTGTGACGCCTTCACTCAAAGTCGCAAAGGGAAAACGATAATAGATTGAAAACTGATATGGGATGTGGACTTAAGAGGAAATACGTGATAGATTTCACGCATCGACTTGCTTCACAAGTGTAGTTCCCTAGGTAAAACTCGTATCATTGTTTGACTACGTTAAAAGTCTAAGATATTTCATTTTGACCTTAATTGGGCACTTGGCCATAATCGTCCCGTTTTATGATTTGAATCGAATATATCGACTTAACACGAATATCATAGACTTCCAAATCGCGGTGTTATTGTCGGGTCTCGTAGACCGTACGACGCTCAAATTGACACCATTTGATTTCGTATTAGCCCGATTTTTGGTGAATACTTACGTATGACATTCGATTATACAATCGACATCAAGCATTTCGGAGCGACAATTAGTAATGAAAATGAAAACATACGACGAAGAATTCCGCGATCATGTCATAACCCGAGGGTCAAGCTTCTGCCTTGTGGCGCCCTAACAATCTGGCACTTGGGGTGGCACGGCTCAAGTATGAGGCACCACCGTCCCAGCGCTCTGTCTGGTGGTTATGCGGACTTTGGGCAAAAACTTTAATCGGATGTGCTCGTTTTAAAAGAAAATCGATTTTTATTAAACCATTTTCACTATTCGACATCAACATTGACCACGGGTCCATGATGTACGAACTTGGCGTCATATGATGTTTATTCCGAATTGATAATGACTTGTCCTCGTCGACAAATTAGGTCCTACGTATCTCGATATCGTAATTTGATCACTAGGATCTACGATGTCGATACCATCATTGAACGCCCACTTGAGTCGTGTAAAAATAGGTTTGATTATATATACGCGGTAGTGATAGAACAAAAGCGTAAAAGCATTTTAGGGGGTTGACTCGCCTTAAACAACCAAATACACGAGGTGACGAGATAAGCGACCTGCCACGCGAGTACAGTACTCCCGTGTTCGGATATCTTTATTTCTTCACCGTTAGTATTAGAAACGTGAAAGGGCAAGTATTTTAATGTCAAAAAGTTAGTAGTTAGATGTTAGGAACGAAATGTAAATGTTAGTATGCGATAATGAAATTTTAGTATAGTTAGAATTCATTGAAATAGGATTAGAAATGAGTGTAGAGATTAGAAATGGGATTTGGACACCCTCAACCTACATGTCAAATTCTTTGAAATACGGGCTCGTGGATTATCATCGTATACATGTGGAACGATTCGCAGTATATAGGAGGAGTTAAGGTCTGTATATTACGGTTTTGAGAATGTGTGAAGGAGGTAGAATCTCTCGCACTTTGTATTCGGAATTCAGAAATATGGTTTTCGACCATTGAAATGATGCACATAAGGATGTATTTATAGAGTTTTGTGAAATGTTTATGGTTTCGAAATTCATGCGTGGCAAGGCTAGCGCCTCAATTCTCATGCGCTTCACCTGAGGCGACACAATTTTGAGGTGCGTGGGCTCAGGCAGCTGAAATCGCGCGTATCGGAAATCGCTAAAAATACGGATTGATATCTGGGTTAAGGGAGGAATTATTTTATTCCATTTCGACTTTGATTTTGAGTGTATTTGGATGCTCTTTTGAATTTGGTTTGTTTTAGGTTTCGACTTTGACCGGGTTTGACTCGGTCGACAAAGACAGTATTGCCCCCCGTGGCGGTGTTGGCTAAAAGTAGCTTTATTTGATTGGAAATGACCCACTGAGTCTGGATTTTGGGTCAGTTTTTAGAGATTTGTACTCTTCTAAGTGCCCACGTCAGATCTATTGATTTTGAGTCCGTATTCGAGCGTATTGATGCATGTTAACGTGCTATCATCATCGGGTGTCTACAGTTTGAGTCGAGTCTAGTCCCTTGGCCTCGATGGGAGTCGATTTGGATAGATTTTCGACCTTACCCTTTTACCTTGCCTTACTCTACTTTATTGAACACGGGAGTGAGAATTTAGCAGGGTATTCCGAACACTAGTGTTTGTTAGCGTGTGTCTAATTGACTTGGGTGAGTTTAGGAACTATCACGGGAGTGACCCCTGGCTTAACCTTAGGATTCTGTTTTAGGAACCCGGGAGGGAGGTAAGCGGGGTATTTAGTCGAACCACGAACTCGGAAGGGGGGTGATCGACCTAGAACGTGCATATCCTCATCCTAGTACCCGATTTATTCGATACTTGACATACTCCAGCTTATTTGTGTAAGTTGTGGGTGACATCGTCCCTTAGTATTCTATTGTTAATCTTAGATTTCATCTTTTCGTCTTTAGTTTGCTATTTCCGTTTTGTTTTAATTCTCTCCGTAGTTTATTGTTTTCCTTATTCTAGATATAGTTCACCCTTCCTACCTCTCATCGACTTAGATAAACACCTTGGGTAAACACAACTAGGCATCACTTTGCTCCATGAGGATTCGACCCTCCAAGTGCCGCAATGACATTCGTGTGCTTTCGAGGTAGTTTAAGACACAACAGAAGCATAATGAGATTAAAGGCCTCGAACGGGGCGATGGGTCGGGGTGTACTGGGGAGCACGAAGTAATGAACATCTCGAGAGATTATTATAGTGGCTTGTTGTAGACACCCGCATTTTGACTGCTTGTGTCTATTGTAGTCTCCAACCAAACACCCGATGATGATCGGACATAAACATGCTTTCATGCTCTCGAATACGGGACTCGAAACTAATAGTATCCGTCGTGGGCACTTAGCAGAGTAAAAATCTCTCAAAACCGACCTCAAATTAAGACTCAATGGGTTGTTCCCAATAAAATAAATCTAGTTTGAGCTAAAACCGTCACCGGGGGCAAAACCATCTTTTGAGACCGAGTTAAAACCCAGTCAAAGTCAAAACCCGAGAACTTAATAGGCCTTACGCTGCGTCCAAATACAAAATGAATCAATTCAAAATCAAACCCAATTAAAATGTCAAAGGGAATCCAAACTTCCCTATTTAGGCTCACCCGCCTAAGGGCACTCGATCGAGTGCCTAAGGTACACTCGATCGAGTGACCTTCCAAAAAACCGCCAGACCCTTTTTTTAAGGCCACTCGATCAAGTGCACATAGGACCACTCGATCGAGTGACCCCTAGCCGGGGGGTAAAACCTGTAAATACCCCTTTTCAACTTTCATAACCTTGAAAAACCCTCATCTTCTTCACATTTTGAAGAACTCTACCTATACTCAATCATACGAGCCTTTCCTGAGACCAAGCCTCCCGACAACCTAGAAAACCGTCTCCCTAATAACACACCCTAACTCACTCTACATTCTCGACCGCTCCCATGCCTACGCCGACACTTGACGAGCCCGTGTTCCGAGACCATTAGCATGTAGGTTGAGGGTGTACCAAATCCCGCCTTCTCTAATATCTATTTTCCTTTTCATTTTTTTGTATAATCATTAACTCCTAACTTTTACTTATCGTTTCTACTAACATTTAATTTCCGTTTACTAACCACTAACATTTCCTTTCCGCATCTAACTTTTTATTTATCGTGCAATCTAACAATCTAACATTTATTATCGCTTTGTTTTTATATTGTTTATATACAATACCGTGTATACTATAATTTAACTAAATTATTTTCAAACCGATTCGAGCGACGTCCAATGACGCTAAATTAGATCGTCGTAGACTTAAAAGCCAAATTACGACATCAAAACGCGAAGGACTTAAGTTTCGTGACGACGAATCGATTTTATTCAATCGAGTACATTTCATAATTGAACATCGTCTAAAGTCCGTTTTAATCCTCCAAAAATTTGTACTAGAGGTGGTGCCCTTCGAGGCGCGCTGCCCTAGACACTTAAGCGTTAGGGCGCCTTATGGCGTACGCATAACCGCTAAATTATACTGCGATCGCGGTAGTTCGTTATCGAGCGTATTCGACACCATTTTCAAAACGTCATTCTAAGAGCCCGATGTCGACTCCGCAGTCGAACTTCGCGCATTAAAGAGTTATCGACAATTGAATTAGCATGAAATCCGTTGACGCCAAATCGATCATCATATGGTCCGTAAGGATCGGCAATGACATCGTGACGCGGAGGGAATCGATATACGTTCTAGTTCAATTAATTCTGATTTCACAAACCTACACTCTAAAATGCTTGATACCGGTTTCGTAACCGAGCATCGTGTATAGCGAGTTGTCGAGAATCGATCTAGTGTAAATTATGTAATGTTTATATTTAGCTCGATCACTTCTCGATTCGAATCACCAAATCACGAAATGGCTCGTTTTGAAGCAAACCTTCACCCGTTACAGAGAGCACTCGATCGAGTGACCCCTAAAAAATGGGCAGGGAATTTTCACGAAGGCCACTCGATCGAGTCCCCTTAATTACTTGATCGAGTGACCCCTATAGGCCTCCAATGAGAGCCTAAAGGTGATAAAAGGCTCCGTCAAGCCATGTTTACAACTTTTAGTCGACCCGTGCTAATCCAATCACGTGTTTCCCTTTTCAAAACTTATACATTATATCCTATTCTATCTCGTTACCTTTACGACTTTGAGCAACGTCTCGTATGACTAGTCCTACATCGACGACTTCTTAGTCGTATTTGATATGCGATTGGTCGAGACATCCCCATTTTGTTAAGATAAGTCGAGACAAGACTTCAAGGCCCGGGATCAAACTATCACTACGCTTCGGTCCCGTAAGCTAAACACGTATTAAAGCCTTTGTCCTCCGATCGATGCAGAACGCAATGTGTAAGTGAAAGTAGTTCGTCGAATTATTCGATTTACGATTTCGATTACGTTTTCTATTTACGAGTTCGTTTATAGATTACATTTACCGTTGCTAACACATTTATTATTCCGCCTTTTGTCCAAGTTTTGTGAATTCCGGGTTGTATTTCCGCCCGTGTAATTTGTAATTTATTTTCGAGTTTGTTTATTTTTGATATTTGCCATTTACCGCTTTCTAAATGAACATCGCGTGCTAAAAATAACTTTGACATAATTTAAGATGCATTAAATGACGTAGCTAAACACGTATTTCGCATGCATAGCTAAAAACGTTGTTTGCATATCATTTAGCCATCTTACTAACGCGCGTATACGAAAACAAATCGATATCCTAGTAGAGGCCGCTAAGTGCAGGCGGGGTTGGGTGTTCTTCGTGGGCTTCCCAACACGTACCCTCACCCCTTACTCAGAACCTTTTGTTTTTGAATTTCCGAAACCATTTGTGAACGAGAGTCATTCGATACACGATACCCGATAACTCGGCATCGGTATCGTTATGCAAAGGGACGAACCCCCATACGCTCTAGTGCTAAAGCGGATTGTGCTTTGTGCACAATACGCCAAGTATAGAGTGGGTTCGAACGGGTCTGAACTCCCACAAAGTTTGGTGGCTACTCCAACTTTGATTTAAATTTCGACCCGAGAACAATCTTACGACGAGATTCATTCGCCCACCCAAACCCGCGCATGGCCGCGTCTGGGTGGACTTTGCCATGTCCACAATTTGGCGAATCAGCTGGGGATACCTGATGTACCACTTGTCGTCGGGATTCTCAGGGCGAGATTCAAAGAGAAATCATTCGGATATTAATGTACGCGTTTTAGTTCGATGGTTCATGCATAACCCCATTTTTGCCCGAGCCGGTTACTTGTGACCGACGTCCCACTATATCGCGGTACATTCCTACATGGGTGCGCTAAAGACATTTATGACCGAACTCGTATAGGTTTCACGGCATGTTCTGATTCACGAGAGAGCCATCAGTGTTGGTATAGACCCTACTTTGACTAACCGAGACTTAGTTTAAAGCATACATAATGTTGTCGTCATAATGCTTGTTTGACTATGTGCTACTTGGTTTCCGTGTCATTTTTCAAAAACCATCCTTTCAAAATGTCAAGTTTTCAAAAAAAATAAATCAAAATACTGCCAAAAATTTGACTTACTATTTGACTAAAATACTTATTTTTAGCCGGCATGTTGCCCATTTCAAAACTCGAAAACTTTTGACTTTAAAAAAAAACACGGTCCAATTAGCATGCTACCGATTTCAAAAGTCAGGACTGTCCTCCGAATTTTTCAAAATTCGACCCGTTTCAAAAACATTCCTTATTGTAGGACCCACTGTAATTTGTGTGTTGGGTCTTTTCATAAGTCGTCGAAGTTCTATAGCATTCAAATTCCGTCGATATTACATCACGGATTTTCTCCCAATCCCAAGTCCGCCTTGCCTTAAAGGCATGACCAACCCGCGTAGGGCATACCCCTACAAAGGAAAGTCCATTTAGACACTCGAGTCCAAAGTCTGGGGAAATCTCATGTGGTCCTTTCTTCGAACGGGATCCGGC
This sequence comes from Agrostemma githago, assembly GCA_958450325.1. Classification (NCBI taxonomy): domain Eukaryota; kingdom Viridiplantae; phylum Streptophyta; class Magnoliopsida; order Caryophyllales; family Caryophyllaceae; genus Agrostemma; species Agrostemma githago. Next base: position 16,933,035 of record OY288247.1, on the reverse strand, counting down.
CCACATAGCCGAATCCTAAGGGAGTCACACCACCCACGAGTCACCCGTCTAGGCGTCTTTCTCGAGTCGTTTTCTCGTTCAGTCTTTTCCTTGTTCGGGATATACTGTTTTGATTTCAAGGTCTGGGCTCAAGGTTTCTGATTACGGGGTATTCTTCCAGACAGGCCACCTTCAACCAGGTTCAGAATGGAGCAAGCCTTGAACGATTTAAAAGCCACGATGGAAATCATGGTCTTCAAGCAAACAGAAATCGAAGCTCAAATAGTAGCAATAAGGGCCGATCAAGCGGCCACAAATGCTCGCCTGACCGTCGTGGAGCAAGGGACTCCTAACCCCGGCACCGAAAATACAGGACCCATGGCTGAACTGATTGGCGTGGTATGCCGATTAGTGGAATAAGTTCACCTGTCTGGGGGGAACAACATTCACAAGGAAAATTCTTGTGACTATTCTACGGTGAATAACAAGCTGCCCGCAAACCTGAGCTTATCAGGTTTGCTAATGTTCGAGGGGACTGATGACCTGTTACTACATGTGCGGGACTTCAAGAAATTTATGGCTATCAAGGCGGTGGATTCTAGTATGTTTAAGAATCTGTTTGCTGCGTCCTTCGAGAATCACCCACGGGCCTAGTACTACAGGCTAGACCCAAAAAAATACCCAACCTGGAACGATGTGGCTATGGAATTCGCTCAGAACTATGCTAATAACCCCGAGATCCAAACCACTATGCGCTCCCTGGAGGTTATTGAAAGGGGTAAGTCGTATCCCTAATCAAAGATACCCTAAGGTCCACTAACTATTGTAGATAGTGAAGTAGGGGTCGAACCACAAGGAGACGGGACTCAATTACTTGTTCTAAGGTCTAGACTTAAGACTACTGGTCACTGTTTTTCTGTTTTTTGAATAGGATGACAACTTATTACTATAAGGTAAATCAATAAGAAAGAAGTCTAGGGTCTCAAGTTCACAATGAATATTAGTCGGGTCAGGGAGTCAACTAACAGGTCAATAATCGAACTATCTAAGATGTAGGTCCGGTCAGTACTTCTACAAACTTTAGAACTAAACTTAGCCTGCGGTCGCTAGAATTAAGCTAGTCTATCCAAAAGGTCGTGACTTAATTAGTCCTTAACACGGTCGGGGAAAAGTCCTAATTGTGATACTAATTAATTAATCCTGGCCAGTAATCAATCAATCAGAAATGAAACAATATTTAGGCGACAATTCATACAATTATAAACAGGTCAACTGACTATAGCCCAAATAATACGCATCGATCCCCTTAAACTCTAGGTAAAATTTAGCTACTCATATTAATTCTAATCGAACTAACAAAAGATGAGTTGGAAATAAACATGATGACGACGAATCGAATTAAACTACGGAATTTAATAATAATCGTACGCAAGGGAAATGATGAACGATATAAATAATGTAATAATGATTACTACGAAAACTAAGAACAAATTAAGAGAAAAAATTAAAGTAGAAAACTGAAATTGAAATTAAAATTAATAGTATCGATACCGAGAATTTTAAGATCTGAAAAGGAAGAACGATGTTCAATTTATCTCACGAAGAAAACCGGAAGTAACGTAATACTTCAATGCTAAGAAAAATAAAAAGTGTATGAAAATCTATACTGAAAAAAGTGTCTGACAATGAAGTCAGAAAACTGATTTAAAAGAAATCAGTTGAACATAAAACATACCCAAAATTCTAAGTGAATTAAAATTAATGCGCGGCCCGGGTTTGATGCACTCGATCGAGTTCATATAGTAGTACTAGATCGAGTGGTCCGAGAAAACTCCAACTCTTGTTCGTCTTGGGCTAAAAAGGAAGAATCGGCCCAATTTTCTAATGCAGTCCGGTTGGGCGCGGATATGAGGCATTCGATCTAGTGCTATGGCACCACTCGATCGAGTGGGTGCTGCTGAACTCGCGGTTGAGTTCTTCTTGCTCCTCGGCTTTCCATTTTCTTCCTCGACTTCCGTTCTCGTCTCGGCTATCTGGGTTATTACTCCTAAATATGCTCCAAATTGTACCTAACCTGCAATATAGCACGAGAATCGGCAATATCGACTTTCAAAAAAAATGGACACTAAACATATAGTTTAGGAAGAAGAAAAACTCAAAAATGGTTGTCGGGGGACAATAAAATACGATTTAAAATGTGTTGATCAAACTCCCCCAAACCAAACCTTTGCTTTTCCTCAAGCAAACGACTAATATATACATATAAGGAGAAGTGACGTGAAACACGTCTTAGAGCTAAATCACAATCATTCTTCTAAAATTGACTCAAACCATCGAGAAAACATGTAATGCCCAATAATGCAACGAGACTAATAATCATGCCATAATTAAACAATTGCCTGCCAAATTTTTAATCTTGCAAGACCAATAATGTCGGACTTCCTTATGGTTGTCGCTCGACACTCATAAGCACGGGTAAGTATAAATGTGAAGATAGGGCTGAACAAAGACACTCACTCGACTTATGAAACATGCATGCAATCGAATATGAAATCAATCTCCCTAATCAAATACGTGTTTCACCAATCAGGACCATAGTACACGCCAAGGACTTACAAAGGGTGGCTAATATGTAAGGGAATAAAATGGATTGTGCTTAAAGCACGTATGGAAATGTGGGACTATGACCAGTAGTCGCAGCTACACAATAAAAACTATCCATCAAAAATCTCATCTATGAATACCGACCATTAACTAGAAGTAAAACTCAAAAGAGCATAAGAGAGAATTTTGCCATCCTCCTAATTGCAATCCAATTCTAGTTAGCATCTCGACCAATCCCCAAAAATTACAAGAAGCACACACACACATATATATATATATATATATATATATATATATATATATATATATATATATATATATATATATATATATATATATATATATATATATATATATATATATATATATATATATATATATATATATAGAAGTGAGATCTTTTACCCACCTTAACTTTGTGTACAATATACCTTCAATTTACATCCATTAGATATTGTTTAATCAAGGGCCAAGATTGAATATCATAACTTAAACTGAAACACAACCCATCTTCAAACCCTAAACCAAAAGCTGAAACAGAAAAAAAGAAAACAACTGAAACAAAAAACCAAGAAACCATATTCACGCAGGCGACACATTGAAGGTTTTGTCAATTAAAATCACGAAATCCTCTCTGAATCTTGCATCTGAAATCACGAAATCCTCACGAAGGCGACACATAAGGTATTTCATCCTCTCGAAACAGTAATCGACGCATCTGAAACGCGCATCCTCTCGCATCTGAAATCGCATCAGGTATTTCAAATTTCATCTCGCATAATCTTGGTTCAATTTTTTCAGTCTTGTTCAATTTTTATTCGGTCATAATCGGTCAATCGGTCAATTTGTTATTCCGAAATTCTTGTTTATCGTACTGTAAAATTTCGCTTCATCTCGCATCTGGGTTATCTATTTCGATTAGATTCTTGTTTTTCAGTGTTCTTCGATCGCATCTGGTTTTCAGTACTGTACAATCGCATCTGGTTTTTCAGTACTGTACAATCGGTCATCTCGCATAATCTTGGTTCTATTTTTTCAGTCTTGTTCAATTTTCAGTCGATCATAATCGGTCAATCGGTTTTTCAGTCTTGTTCAATTTTTTGCTAAATTCACCACTAGTTGTTCAATTATGCTTCAATTGTTGATTCAATTTGTTCAATTTCTCTCAAATTTTGTGCTTGAGTCGGATTTCACGATGTCTTCGCTAATTTCTCAAAATTTGGTGTTCAAAACAGACTACAACCGAGATAACTTGAGATCCAAAACCAACAAACAGGATTTCGTCGTCCGTTATTTTATTATGTTACTTCAGTTATTCTATACTATTATTATTGTTATTCTATATTATTCTTCCAGTTATTACATTATATTAGTTAACGTGGTCTACAAACAGTTATTTTATAGTGTTTTTACAGTTATTTTATCGCATACACTGATTATTTTATTTCAATTTTTGTACTTTCAACTAACCCCATTTTTTTGTCTTTCAGTGAAGTTTTGTTTTTTTGCTGAGTGCACCTTCAAGATGTCTCAATCTACATAGTGTTCATTTAGTTATTTTAATGCTTAAATAAAGTTATTGTATTTCAATTTGTATGTTGTCACAATTGAACATAATGTACTTGTTATCATCAATCTGTGAGTTATATCCAGATTGTAAGGTATTTATCCAGTTATTCTAATCCACAAATATAGTTATTGTAAGGCGTTTATCCAGTTATTGTAATTCTTAAATAAATATTGTATTCGGTGTTTATCCAGTTATTGTAAGGTGTTTATCAAATTATTTCATAATGTTAATTTAGTTATTTTATAGTATTCATTTAGTTATTTTTTCAAATGCAATGTTTAGTTATTGTATTATATGATTGCATTTATTATATAGTACACTAACAGTTATTCTAACACGTGACATTGTTATTATCATATTTAATTTTTTATTTCAATTACACAAATGGAACAACACAAAATGAGTAATCCTAATACATTAAAGAATAATCGATTAAGTTATGAAATTGGAATTGATTGACATAGAAATATAGGAATTCTTCAATAATATAATTGCATATAGAAGAAATAACCGAACGAATAACAGAGATAATTAAATTGAACGAAGAACGAAGAAACTGAACGATAATTTTATTTATTTATTTTGATGTCAGTTGAACGTAATTTTTTTTATTTGATGCAAGGAAGAGGTTAACATTTTTTTTATCAAAAGAAACATGGGATGTGTAACTGTTATGGAACATGAGGGATTTTATTAATGTGAAATCCTCAAATCTTAGCCATTTATCCAATGAAATCTGATGGCCACAATTAGATGGTAAATTGTACCAAAAGTAACAAATGTACCAGATCCTATATATATATATATATATATATATATATATATATATATATATATATATATATATATATATATATATATATATTTCTTTTCTCTTCTTGGATTTTTTTTCCAATTCCATTTTCTTTCTTTTCTTTTCTTTTTCATGCTTCCATATATTTCTAGTTTAGGGTATGGGGAAGGCGAGTACAAGGTCGCACAACAATAATATTATACACTAGGATCCAAAAGATGTAAAAGTCTCAAATATGACCCATTTGTGAAGTAATTCCAATTAGGTTCAATGCGATTGTCCTAGTAAGGTAGACTATTCTGGGTTGTAGCTAATTGATATATATAATAACAGGCTTACAACAGCTGAAATGGGCTATACAAGGGAAAATGACCTAAATCTACAGGGTAGGAAAAATAGATTGTTTTGGCTATGTGGAGCTCATCAAAAACAGAAATACCTTTCCTCATGTACCTCCTCCTCAAACCAAACACGTATTCAATATCAAGAGACGGACGTCATATTTATGCAAATTGATGTTACACATCTCATAAGGAGAAACCGCTTAATCCTAAATATAAATGAGAGCAGTTATGGATGTTACTAGCCTAGGAAGCTCTAAATCCTCAAAATTTTGTGGGTTGCCGACAAAATAGTCAACTTTACTCATTTGGCAATTAAAAGTTTAATAGGCATTCATATCAAAATCATCTCATCTCAAGTATTACATGCATTCAGGTACGGAGTCAGCTGTCAAATAGGAAAAATCATGTAAAATGCAATATCAGGATCGCCGCTTCGCATGTTTCACATCAGACACAAGACAGACAAAGCACACAAAAATAAAATCTTTTTGGATTTTGTAATTTTTCAATTTTTTTGGATTTAAAATTTTTGAAAGAAATAAAAACACACGAATTCTCCCCCCAAACCTAAATGTCATAGTGTCCTCAATGTGGCTCTATAGCAGATAAGACAGAAAAATTCCACAGCCAATCCCAAGGACAACTCGAGTTAAGGGGAAGAAAAAATCTAAGAAAGCATTAAAAACAGAAATAAAAAGGAAAGAAAGTACCGTATATACAATGGTAGCTCCCCCAAATAGGCTAATCAGCCATATCATCCTCTCCACTGGTCCCAGATGGATCGACTCCCGTATCGCCCTGGCCTGAGCCGCTAGTACCGCCATGATGACCTAGCTGTCTCAGCTCTCTCAGCCACTGTTCTCCTAGGCCACCATAGGTGCATCCGTAATCCGGACCCCAAGCAACTGGTTATACCCCATAGTCGTGGAATATACCACTAGCGTCACCCGTACCTCGCCAGTAAGTCTAGTGGTGAGTGGAGCTCGCGGTTAACGATGCTCTGGTTAACTCCCTCGTGAATCCGCCGCTGGTGCACGTATACCGGGACATACATAAACGGATATGGGTGCGGGAACTCGACACCTGGAGTGTGGACCGTGAAGGTCGGGGTGGGTGTGGGTGTGGTCAGAGGGGGCTCGGTCTCGTCGGGTTCATTCTCTACGTGAACCCTACGTCGAGGGGGTTGAACGCCCTCTGTGAAGATCAAGAGCTCCTCAGGAATGAGGTAGCTCGGTGGGTCGGGTGGGTTCTCACCCGCGGGAGTGGGTTGCAGAGCAAGGAGTGGTGGTAAGATTGCCACTTCGGCGACCAGAAGGTTCATCTAAACCTTGTCCTTGATACACCACTGAAAGTTCGGGGGATCGCCCTGAATCCACTTCAAGGTGGAGGTGAGGTATCTATGTCCTAGCAAAGGGACGTGCTCTGTGAGACTCTAGTATTGGACCATTGTCCCAAAACCCTTAAGATAGTGCTTAGCTAGCGTAGTGACAATGGCTCCACAAGCGAGCGGTCCATTCCTAGTGATATGCCGCTCAATACCGACACATACCATCCCAGTGGCACTGAGTGTACCCAGGGACTTCCGAAAAGGGTTGAGGTAGCGCCTCAAGGTCAACACCTCCAGAGAGTGTAGTTTACTCATGCCTTAGCGTGGGAATACCAAATGACTCAAAATCAACATGAAGAGGCGGATGGTGGGGTGTTGGATGGCATTAAGTGCCATCGTAGTGACACTTACGACACGACCCGAAAATAACTGAAAGTAAGGAGGGGCTTTCGCACCCTCAGGGATGTCGTACAAGTCTTCATACTGGTCAGAGGTGTGCCCTAAGCAGTCTGCTATGTCACTAAGGAGGATACTTTTCTCAACATTATTCAGACGAAAGGATATCCGGCGGTTTCGTTTATCGTAATCGAATGAACTAAGAAACTCCAAAATGAGTATTCGGTAAGATAACTCACAAAAGGTCCATTGTCCACCAAATCCGGTCATGGATAGGAGCTGCAGCAATTGTTCATTCAAACCTAGCTCGATCGCGACCTAGGACGAGCAACATCAGGTGGCTTCCATTGGCCTTGGTTTCAAAGCAAGCAAGCGAACTCGTTGAGCCTCATTCCTGCAGACAATCCTCTCGTAGCTTGGTACAGGCTGAACAGATGGTCAGCCGAGACATCCGGTTCCTCTGCGTCTTGCTCGACGTTCCTATTCCTATTGCGATTCCGGGTGAGTTTCTTCTTCCTGCCATGACTATAGCGTAACAACAAAACAAAATTACACAAAAATCCCACAAAAATTGTCATAATTTCGGCGAAATTCAGTCTCCTCACTCAAAATTTGATTTTTAGGCAAAAAGGGATGAAATCAACACAAAATCAAGCAAGCAATAGGATTAGTATGAAACTAAGGATGGAAATAAACTATATAATCAAGAAAAGAAGCAAGAAAAATGCAAAACCCGGATTGTACCTCAAGGAGCACAAAATTCACGAAATTGGGGGAAAGGAGGACGAAATATTCACAAAACAACACCAAGGAATAAAAGTAGATACTACTAACTGAAAGTTAGAAGCAAAAATCGTGAATTTTGGTGAATATTTGATGAATTAGAAGTGATTTGGGTGAATTGGGGGTTAGGGTACTTAAGAATAATGAGAGGGGGAAGGAGAATTGAAGGTGTGACTGATTTACTATTAGCAATCAAAAGTAAGCAATAGAAGGAAAAAAGCCGACTCGGAACCCGGTTCAGGGGCACTCGATCGAGTGACCCGATAAAAAACTGGCAGGGACCTCTTTTTAGGGCACTCGATCGAGTGCACCTGGGCCACTCGATCGAATGACTTCTGTACCTGCTACTCCTCGCTTCAAATGCTACTAAATTCCTGAAAATAAACCAATTGAACCATACAATTCCCTCGTCCTCACTCGATAAATAATACTAACTCCCAATATTAAAGCTACCAAGCTAACTAAAAAATCGAAATAAATATAAGGAAAGGAAAATTACAAATTCATACAAGTGCTGCCGGCTTGCCTCCCGGTTAGCGCTGGTTTATACGGTCCCGCTCGACTGGTTTACCTCAACGAAATTAGGCGGACTCGAGAGTGTCGTTGAGGTCCATGGCCTTTACGACACCGACGTATGCACCCTCGTTATAAAGTTTGAGGCGTTGACCGTTCAACTTAATTATTTTGCCTTTGTCGGTAATCAGCGTAACCGACTCGAATTTGTTCACTTCAGTCACCGTGAACGGTCCAGACCATCGGGATTTGATTTTCCCGGAAAAGAGTCGAAGTCGGGAATTAAATAAAAGTACCTTATCACCGACATTGAACTCTCGGGGGATGATGCGCTTGTTATGGCATCTTTTCATTCGCTCCTTATAAATTGTTGCGTTATCATAAGCGTGGAGACGGAACTCATCGAGTTCGTTCAATTGCATGAGGCGCTTCTCTCCGGCTAGCTTTGGGTCAAGATTGAGCTCCTTTAAGTCCTACATTGCCTTAAACTTGAGCTCTACCGATAAATGGCAAGCTTTGCCATAGACGAGACTATACGGGGATGTCCCGATAGGAGTCTTGAAAGCGGTCCGGTAAGCTCAAAGAGAATCGTCGAGCTTCGAACTCCAATCCTTCCTCGAGGTATGGACAACCTTCTCGAGAATAGATTTGATCTCGCGATTCGAGATCTCGACTAGCCCACTAGTTTGTGGGTGATAGGCTAGCCCAGTACGGTTATGAACACCATATTTCTTCAATAACTTAGTGAGTTGGCGTTCGTGGAAATGTGAACCACCATCACTAATAATAGCTCGTGGGACCCCAAAACAAGGGAATATGGTCTTCTTAAAGTGCCGGATCACCACGGTAACATCATTCGTAGGTGAAGCGATGGCCTCTACCTAATTCGAGACATAGTCGACGGCAACTAAAGTATTTTTTTGATTCCCATAAGAAGAAGGGAACGGTCCTTAATAATTAATACCCCAAACGTCAAATAATTCCACTTCAAGAATCCCAGTTTGAGGCATTTCATGTCGTCGGGAAATATCTCGTTCATTGGCATGCATCGCAAGAAAGGGTAAATGTGATGGCATCTTTGAGAATAGTGGGCCTATAAAAGTGCGATTGCATTACCTTCGCAAATGTTTTCGAAGGACCGTGATGTCCACCATATGGGGAAGAGTGACACCTAGCGAGGATAAAATGTACCTCTCTCTCGAGAATGCACCTCCTAAATAAACCATCTTCACCTTCGCGAAAGAGATAAGGATAGTCCCAGAAATATCGCTTCACATCATGTAAGAGCCGCTTCTTCTACTGATATTGGAGGTCGGGAGGTAGAGTACCTCCAACTAGGAAGTTAGCATAATCAGCGAACCATGGAGTGTCCATGGTAATAGCGAGCAAGTGATCGTCTGGGAACGAGTCATCAATTGGAGCAAGATCCCCACCATCATACCTCAGTCGGGATAGGTGATCGGCTACGACATTCTCGGCCCCGGACTTATCACGGATCTCTAAATTGAATTCCTACAGTAATAGGATCCACCTGATAAGCCTCGATTTGGCCTCCTTCTTCGCTAGAAGGTACTTCAATGCTGAGTGATCAGTGTACACTATCACTTTCGAGCCTACGGGATAGGCTCGGAACTTGTCTAGAGCATAGATAATGGCCAATAACCCCTTCTCCGTGGTTGCATAATTGATATGCGCCATATCTAATGTTTGACTAGCATAGTAGATCGCGTGTAAAGCTTTGTCCTTCCTTTGCCCGAGCACAGCTCCTACAGCGTAATCGCTAGCATCGTACATAACCTTGAAAGGCAAATCTCAATCGGGTGATCGGATAATCGGTGCGTAAATGAGAGCCTGCTTAATTCTGTCAAAAGCACGAGCACACTCGTCAGTAAATACGAACGACACATCCTTGAGGAGCAGCTGAGTAGAGGTTTGGCAATTTTGGAAAAATCCTGGATGAAACGGCGGTAAAAACCCGCGTGACCAAGAAAACTCCTCACACCCTTAACATTAACGGGGTATGGTAATTGCTCAATTACCTCGATTTTCGCTTTATCCACTTGGATGCCGCGTTCGGACACTAAATGACCCAAAACAACTCCCTCAGTCACCATGAAGTGACATTTCTCCCAGTTTAAGACCAAATTGGTCTCCTGACAACGTTGTAAGACCCGCGAAAGGTTAAGTAAACATGCATTATAATCAGTGCCATATACACTGAAGTCGTCCATGAAGACTTCTATGACAGACTCGATAAGGCCCGAAAATATGGGCATCATACAACTTTGAAAAGTGGCCGGGGCATTACAAAGGCCAAAAGGCATCATTCGGTATGTGAAGGTGTCGTAGGGACAGGTGAATGTTGTCTTCTTCTAGTCGTCGTGGTTAATCGGGATTTAAAAGAATCCCAAGTAGTCGTCTAAGTAGCAAAAGTACTTATGGCAAGCGAGACGCTCGAGCATCTTGTCAATACAGGGGAGTGGGAAATAGTCTTTTTTTGTAGCCATGTTTAGCTTACGGTAGTCAAAGCACATTCTCCATCCAGTCACTAATCAAGTAGAAATGAGTTCATTCTTCTCGTTCGTGATAACGATGGTCCCTCCCTTCTTAGGGACCACTTGGACTGGACTAACCCAATTAGAGTCGGAAATAAGGTAGATAATGCCAGCATCGAGGAGTTTCATAACTTCCTTTCTAACCACATCCTGCATATTCAGGTTCAACCTACATTGTCCCTGAATGGACGGTTTATGGTCTCCCTCTAGATGAATACGATACATGCAAAATTCGGGACTGATGCCTCGTAAATCATCAATACTATGCCCAATAGCCTTCCTATGTCGTCGTAAGATGACTAACAACTCCAAAAGTTGGATATCTGAGAGTGCAGCGTTGACAATTATGGGATTTAGACCCTTATCATCTCGAAATGCATATTTCAGATTAGAGGGGAGGGGTTTTAGTTCAGGTTTACTTACCTCGACCTCCTTTTTAGGGGTGCCGAGACTGTATACCTTCTCGATAGTGCTCTCCCCCGTTTAGCATACGCTCCAGATCATCCACTTCCGCGCTCCATGTTCCTTTCTCGGCGTTAGCATCACTGGATATCTGAATTTCCTCTAAAGGGTTCCTGCCAAGATAGTCGTCGATATAGTTTTAAATTTCTAAATCAATGACATCTATACTATAACAGGACTCTTCTATCATGGGTTTCTTAAGTGCTTGATCAAGACTGAAAGTCATGGTATCATCTCCTACAGAGAGTGTGAGCTTCCCGTTCTTGACATCAATGATTGCCCCCGCCGTATGTAAGAAAGGGCGACCAAGGATGATGGGAATTATGGCATCCTCAGCCATGTCTAAGATTACAAAGTTGACGGGAATAAAGAATTTCCCTACTTGAAGCGGAACATCCTATAAGACACCTACAGGATATTTCACCGATCTATCAGCCATCTGCAGAGTCATATTAGTACATTTCAAGACACCCATATTCAATTTTTGACAAATGGAATACCGCATGACACTGACGCTAGCTTCTATATCACAGAGGGCTTTATCAATAGGTAGTGTCCCTATAGTAAAAGGGATAGAAAAACTCCCTGGATCTTTGAGCTTGGGCGCAGTACAACTCTGTAGTAGTGCGCTGCATTCCTCTGTAAAAGCAACTGTCGCAGTTTCACTAAAAGACCGCTTACGAGTTAGTATTTCTTTCATAAATTTTGCGTAAGCAGGAACTTGAGTGATCAAATCAGTAAAAGAAACACTTACCTGTTGATTCTTGACGACTTCCATAAACTTACCGAACTTTTGATCGAGCGTTGTCTTATGCTGCCGGTGGGGAAATGGAAGTATGATAGGAATTGAAGGTTCCTTGACTTGAGACGGGGGTACTCGAGGGGGTTTAGCATCCTTAGATGAAGACGGGGGAGGAACGACGGATGAATCAAGCATTATAGGCTGCACTCGATCGAGTCTGGGTAGACTCGGTCAAGTGCCATCGTACTCGATCGAGTCACCTGGATGCACTCGATCGAGTGGTATAGCTGCAAAGCTCCTTGTCAATTTTGGGGGGTCTACTCGATCGAATGGGGTTGATGTACTCGATCGAGTGACCTTTGACTCGATCAAGTCTAAGCTGACTCGGTCGAGTGAGTTGATTGCGTGAAGACTCCCCGGTTGTTTTTTGGGGGTCCACTCATTCAAGTTGTGTAGTATTACTCGATCGAGTGACCTCTTGTCGTGGCCTACTCAAAACTTTTTCTGCTAACTCTTGTTTCTCTAACTCGCTTTCATCAACCACTACATACTCCTCGGGCATTTTTGGACCGTCATAGTGGGTTTCGCTTATTAACGTTATCAAATTGGCTTTTTCATGCGATTGTTCACCTCGAGAAGGTTGAGTACCCGGTGGCCTAGCTTGCTTTAGAGCGGCAAGTTGGGCAACTTGGGTGTCTAAGATCTTGTTATGAGCAAGTATTTGGTTGATCTGAGTTTCTTGCTTTTGGTGAGCTTGAATACCTTGCATCAGTAATGCTTTGATCTCTGCATACTCACTACTTGTCGGAGCATGAGCTTGTGCGCCCTTGTAATTGTGGGGTAGCTTGAAACTGTTGTTGGTTCCCCCAACCTTGGTGGTTGCCCCATGGTTGATTACCCCATTGTTGGTTTCCCTATTATTGGTTACCCTAATTCTGTTGTTGACCTCCTTGGAATTGTTGTCGGTTATTGTTCTGGGAGTATCGGTTATGGGGTGTTACATAGTGGACGATTTTGTTACCACCGGGTGGTGGTGGATTAAGCACGTTCTGGCTCCTATAGGACAACAAGGACTTGTCATAGCCCGGTTGGTTCATGTATGGGAGATGTGGCCTCATGAATTGGAAAGCATTCGCCGTTTCTAAACTTGCACACTCTTGTGCATAATAACCCGTATTCCCACAATTTTTGCTCACAACCTCGGACATTGCGTTTACTTGGTACATACCGCCTTGTTGTTGTTGTTGTTCGGTTCTAGCAAGCTCCATAGAATCAATCCGCTTAGTTAAAGCGGCTAGGTGGCTAACTATGGCATTCGATGACTCGGAGTCTCCAGTATTTCCTCGGGTGTTACCTTGTGGATTTCCCCAATATGAATGATGGGTTTCCATATCTTCGATTAACTTCCATGCCTTATTGTCATGAACGTTGTTTTGAAACCTGCCATTAGCTGCAGAATCGAGCGTTGCTCGGCAATCGTCATATAAACCATTATAGAATTGATTGCACAAAAACCATACCTCGAAACCATCAAGTGGGCACTCCTTGACTAGCTTTTTGAACCTTACCCACACCTCGTAGATGTTCTTGTGAGCTGTTACTCGGAAGTTAGTAATCTGACTCCTTAACATATTAGTCTTCTGCGGCGTGTAGTAATGCTTGTAGAAAGCTGAGGCTGGGGAGTTTCAGTTTGTGATTCCCTCAGCGGTTCGGTCTAAGTCTGCAATCCAATCTCTCGCGGCATCGCGTAGGGAGAACATAAAGAGCATCTCCATCACCTGCTCTCGGGTCACTCCCGCGGGGAGTGGGTTAGTAGGACAGTAGTCGGTGAAGAGCTTCATATGCTTTCGCTGGGTCTTAATCGGGACCTCCACCGAATTGATTTCGCTCCACCAATGTGATAAAGGCGGAGCGAATCTCAAATGTACCTTTAGTGGCCGTGGGCCTCTTCAATGGTTTCGGTAGGGACGCCTGCTCCGGCTCGGAATGGCTAGCAAGTTTGGGAGGCATCTTGACTAGCGGTGTCTCGGGGGCTGTGGTGGAATTATCCTCTTCAAAGGATTGTGATTCTGATAAGTGGTCGTCGTCCGAATTTTTCACTGATTCTAATCTTTCCGTCTCAGCTATCTCCTTGTAGAATTTCCTAGACCTGCGGAGAGTTCTCTCTGGTTCAGGATCGTATGGTGGTATGTAGCCTGAACTTCGAGAAGACCTGGGCATACGAGGAAACTATAGGAAAATGGTGAGAAATGGTCACAAGGAACTGAAGTTCCTTGAGACAAGAGTAATCAAAAGACAAACACAAAACAAGCAGGTAAATAACACCGTCTCCCCGGCAACGGCGCCAAAATTTGACAGGGGTAAGTCGTATCCCAAATCAAAGATATCCTAAGGTCAACTAACTAATGTAGATAGTGAAGTAGGGGTCGAACCACAAGGAGACGGGACTCAATTACTTGTTCTAAGGTCTAGACTTAAGACTACAGGTCACTGTTTTTTTTGTTTGTTTAATAGGCTGACAACTAATTACTAGAAGGTAAATCAATAAGAAAGAAGTCTAAGATCTCAGGTTCACCATGAATATTACTCGGGTCAGGGAGTCAACTAAAAGGTCAATAATCGAACTATCAAAGATGTAGGTCCGGTCGGTACTTCTACAAACTTTAGAACTAAACTTAACCTGCGGTCGCTAGAATTATGTTAGTCTACCCAATATATCGTGACCTAATTAGTCCTTAACCCGGTCGACGAAAAGTCCTAATTGTGATACTAATTAATTAATCCTGGCCAGTAATCAATCAATCAGAAATAAAACAATATTTAGGCAACAGTTCATACAATTAGAAATAGGTCAACAGACTATAACCCAAATAATACACATCAATCCCCTTAAACGCTAGGTAAAATTTAGCTACTCATATTAATTATAATCGAACTAACAAAAGATGAGTTGGAAATAAACATGACGAAGAAAAATCGAATTAAACTACAGAATTTAATAATAATCGTACGGTAGGGAAATGATGAACGATATAAATTATGTAATAACTATTACTGCGAAAACTAAGAACAAATTAAGACAAAATTTAAACTAGAAAACTGAAATTGAAATTGAAATTAATAGTAATGATACCGAGAATTTTAAGATCTGAAAAGGAAGAACGATGTTCAATGTATCTCGCGAAGAAAATCGGAAGTAACGTAATACTTCAATGCTAGGAAAAATAAAAAGTGTATGAAAATCTAGAATGAAAATCGTGTTTGACAATGAAGTCAGGAAACTGATTTAAAAGAAACCAGTTGGACTTAAAACGGGCCCAAAATTCTTAGTGAATTAAAATTAACGCGCGGCCCAGGTTTGATGCACTCGATCGAGTGCATGCAGCAGTACTCGATCGAGTGGGTCCGAGAAAACTCCAACTCTTGTTTATCTTGGGCTTAAAAGGAAGAATTAGCCCAATACTCTAATGCAGTCCAGTTGGGCGCAGATATGAGGCACTTGATCGAGTGCTATGGCACCACTCGATCGAGTGGCTGTTGGAGAACTCGCGGCTGAGTTCTTCTTGCTCCTCGGCTTTTCGTTTTCTTCCTCGACTTTCGTTCTCGACTCGGCTATCTGGGTTATTACTCCTAAATATGCTCGAAATTGTACCTAACCTGCAAAATAGCAAGAGAATCGGCAGTATCGACTTTCTAATAAAAATCGACAGTAAACATATAATTTAGGAAGAAGAAAAGCTCAAAAATGGTTGTCGGGGGACAATAAAATACGATATAAAATGTGTTGATTAGTTATGGCCCAAGAGCCCAAGGAAGGTTTTACTAAATACCTTCAACGCTGGAGGGTCGAAAGTGTCAAGTCGATAAGCCCAGCGAGAAAACTTTGGTGGAGGCCTTCGTGAAGAACCTCCTCCCTCTTATCGGGTTCTCCGGTATGCTGTCATACCTAATTTCACCACTCTTACTGAAATGGGTATGAGAATCGAAGACGACCTGAGGCTAGAGGGCCTAACTAAAGCCTCTGACAAGGGTTATCAAGGGACCTCCTCCTATGCTAAGGCCCCGGTTGCAGCCCGCAACATTTTCGATGAGGTCAATTTACTTGATGCCTCATCCAAGAAGAATACCCCACCTCAGGTATTCACCGATATAGGTATACTACTTATACCTATGCCTTACAAAGGCGATCTTCTAAAGGCCTAATCCAACCGATAGGCCCAACTCCTGAAGTTCCACTCAACCGACGTTCCAAGAGCTATAACGCCCAAGCCAATTGCTAATACCGCAGGGGCAATGGGCATGATACCGAAAAGTGCTGGAAGTTGAATCATCTTATCCAAGACCTGATCAAGAGTGGTAAGATTCCTTTGCCCGGGGATAAAGCGAGTAACAAGGACAATCCCTTCAACTCCCACGCCATCTTTACTGGGGAGGTGATTGATTGTTCTCACCTTATCTGTCCCTTTATCCCGCAAGCGAACGGGATCTGGTTCGATGATCAAGATGATGTATACCTCGTCAAAGGGGAAGTTGTCCCCATTAATAGTGACGAAGTTCGAGAGTTTAAATCCAAAGTCTTAGGCAGTAACCACCGCACCCGATCTGGTCGTCCCTATCAAGCTACTAGCTCTATGGACACCCTTATCCCGGCAACCGTCACTGAGCCAGTCAGTACGGGAGTCACCCCTGAAGAGCATACCACTGACACGGCTCTCATAAAACAGCTGAAGAAGACCCGAGTTGACCTCACTAAATGGCAACTCCTAGTCAGCTCGCAAGAGCATCGAGAGGCACTTACTAAGGCTCTCGATCAAATAAAGATTGACTTGATGGTTACCCCCGCTGAAATAGTAGCCACTGGCCTGCCACACCTGAAGGGCAAAGCCAAGGAGGAAGGTCCACTGATCACCTTCTCCGAGTCCGGTATGCCACCGTTCAGGGCTTCCCAAAACCTAGCCCTGTATATAACGGTGATATTCCGTGGGAAATTTTTTCCCATGACCCTAATTGACGACGGGTCTGCTATCGACGTACTTTCCCTAAGGACCGCTAAAGCCCTCGGTGATCCCGACGGCTCAAACCATCCAGGATTTTGATGGGAGCCCAAAGTCGGTAGTTGGGGCCATTAAGCTGACAATCATAACGGGCCCAGTAGAAAAAGAGCTGGACTTCCAGGTGATCGATGTCACCTCTTCCTTTAATTCGCTCTTGGGGCGCCTGTGGATTCATGCTGTCAAAGCGGTGTCCTCCACCCTACACCGAAAAATCAAATTGCCCCTGCATGACTGTGTTATCACCCTGGAGGCAACCCCTATGACCGTGGCTAGCTGCAATGCCACGGGCCGCCTCAGTTTGGACCTTTAAGGGTTCGATTTCGTGGGGATGATCGAGGAAGACTACCTCTTCAGGCCTTACTTTATCACCAGTATCGATACGATGCTGCAAAATTTGGGATATTTCCCAGGGGCTACCTCCAGACCTTATCTTCCAGCTGGGAAGATAATCGAAGTCGTAAAGGACGAAGACTCTGACTTTGGCCTAGAGTATGCCACGACACCGAGCAATGTTGTCCGAGCGGGCATCGAGAAAGCCTGCAATCTTGTTAAGGGTATCCATTTGAGCCCTTATAGCCCACGGCTGACTGACTACTTCGTCCCGCCGGTATTTGGGGTCGTCCAGGTTGGTCTATTCCAACCCAATTCTGTGCACCCCGGGACCCAATCAATCCGGGACAACAACTTTATCCCGGACGATGTGTTCACTCTCATCCAGTCTGAGGATGCTGACAATATTGAGCCCGCGTTAGGGCTATTATTAAAGGAAAACAAGATAGCCCCGAATCCGAAGGAAAACCTGGTCAACCTCATCCTCTGTAGCAACAGGTTCGACAGAACAAAGTTGATCTTGGATGTTGGCTCTGAAATGGGAAACAGGGCTTGGAGGAAGACTGTCAAGTGGAACGAAAGTCAAGGGAGGATCTACAAGCTGGTTACCGGTAAGGGGACATGCCTGCCTCTGAGTCTGAGTCCGAGTTGGAGTCTGAGTCAGAGTTTGAGGTCGAGTGTAGGGGGTCCGGTGCTAGAGTCCAACTTATAACCCCTCTTTCTTTAGTTACTCCTGTTGGTTCCTCGTGGTCTATCCAGAGTGCCTTACCTATCTCGCCACTGACCAATGATCGGATGGCTGCTCTTTTCGAGCTGTTATCCAAGTTTTCTATCAATAATAATAATTGTTCTACTTACGACTTGTTTCTTATTAACTGCAGTTCTGGTTTCGAAAATATTTTATGCAATGACATTGAGAAACCCGACGAACAGGTACCCCTACCTCTTTATCTAATCGAGCAATTATAGTAAAGGGAGTTCCAAAATCCGGTAATCGAAGAAACCGAATCCATCAATGTGGGAACAACCTTAGAGGCCCAAATGTTTAAGATAGGGTTATCCTTATATCTCGAGGAGGGACAACAGTACACGAGCCTCCTCCAAGAATTCAAAGACCTCTTCGCATGGTAGGACATGTCGAGGATAGACTGGGAAATAGCGGAGCATCACATACCAATTAAAGACGAGTGCAAACTGGTTAAGCAAAAACTCCACAGAATGAGTTCACGGAATAAGTCGAAAAAACACTTCAAAGCCAGCCTCATACAGGTGTCTGAATATATGGACTGGGTCGCGAACATCATGCCGTTTTATAAAAAGGACGGTAAGGTGCGCGTATGCGTGGACTTTCGGGATCTTAATAAGGCGAGCCCGAAAGATGACTTTCCATTACCTCACATCGACATACTAGTAGACAATACCGCCGACCATGCCTTTATATCCTTTATGGATCGGTATGTTGGGTACAATAAAATTAAAATGGCGGAGGAAGTTATGAGTAAGACCACCTTCACTATACCTTGGGGTGCTTACTGCTATACTGCTACCAGGCACGAGTAAGGGTTCTCGAAAGGCAATTCTAGAAGGTAGAATATATATACTTGCCTCGGGAGGAGAACCAGTTTGCAGATGTACTTTCCAAATTAGCATCTTTACTGAATATTCCTGATCACCTAACCAGTATTTCCGATTTGCGTCAAAAGACGGTCTGAACCGGCATACGTCTACGTCATCGAAGATATTGAGATAACTGATCCCGAACCATGGTATCAGGCTGTCTTAATGTACATGTCGACGGGGGAATATCCTCCCGGGACCGACAGTTGAGCCAAGAAAGCCTTACGAAGGTGAACTACCCAGTTCATCAGTACCAATGACGGGCAACTGTACAAAAAGACAGTGCATGAGGCTCTTCTCCTATGCGTCGACAAAATAAAAGCCGAAAAGGTTATGGCTGAAGTACATGACGGCGAGTGTGGTCCGCATATGAATGCTCAGATGCTGGTCCAAAAAGTAATGAGACTCGGATATTATTGGAATAACATGGTGACCGATTGCAGGCAGTACGACAAACACTGCTATAACTGTCAAATCTTAGCCAATGTGCAACACATTCCTTCATCTTTATTGTACACCATGACGTCATCATGGCCATTCTCAACATGGGGCATCGACACAATCGGAAAGGTGAATCCCTCTTATTCAGGTGGATATTGCTTCATTTTGGTAGCTATCGACTATTTCACCAAATGAGTGGAAGCCGAATCCTACCGTATTCTGAATGCCAAGCATGTAGCTAAGTTCATTGAGAGCAAGATAATATGCCGGTACGAAATCCCGCCGAGTTCATCAGCGATCACGGGACTCATTTCCAAGCCGAAACAGCGGCCCTGCTAACCAAATATAAAATTCGGAGGCATACATCCTCACCATACCGACCCCAAACAAATGGAGCGGTAAAAACAGCCAATAAAACAATTGTCACCATACTAAAAAAGATGGCTGACAATTACCGAGACTTGCCCGGTAAGATACCTTTTGTTCTATGGGGATACCGGAGGTCAACCCGCATCACAACCGGTGTCACGCTCTATTACCTGATATACGGGATTGAAGCACTCCAGCCAGTCGAGTTGGAAGTACCGTCCCTCAGGATTCTATTAGAAGTTCAAGTAACTAAAGCCGATTGGGTCCAAGCGCGATATGACTCACTAATTCTATTGGTCGAACGGCGGTCCCGCACCCTCAATAATATTCAGGTTTACCATAAAAGAATACAACGGGTCTTCAACAAAAGAGTCAGGCCAAGAAATATCAAATAAGGGGATTTGGTCCTTAAATCTGTTCGAGCCCTATTACCAGCTGACCCGAGGGGAAAGTTCAAACTCAACTAGGTCGGGCCATATCTGGTGAAAAAGGTTCTATCAGGCGGTGCTGTGAAGCTGACGGACTTGGATGGGAATAAATTTACCAATCCTACCAACCTAGACCAGCTAAAACTTTACTACCCCTAATCCTTTCTTAATGTCATTTGCAAAAGTTTATTAAAATTGTTTTTAAAAACTTTCGAAAAACAAGTGAGTAAGCTAGGATTATTTATCCTACTATGATAATATCTCGAACCATTAGTCATGGTGTACATTCGAGAATACAAGTTATACAATGTTTGAACTACGTTTGGTTTGATTCCACTAACTGTGGATACGTAGGCAGCCCCTCAAAAGCGCACAACCACTGCAATCGCGAAAAAAGACAGGAACGGTTTAATTAATAAACTTCCTTTATTATTACCAAAAAAACCCAATAAACTCGGGAGCATTAAAATACAAAAATTCAAAAAACACATGACACTACAAATAAATAGTAGTACTACTTAGATAATAAATATAAGGACTCGGGTATTCAGGGCATTTTGCCCTTACCCTTATCCTTGGCATCCTTAGCCGTCCACTGACGGCGAGAATGAGGCAGACGCTCATGAATCACCACAGGAACCTCCATCGCTCGGACCCGTTTCTTCGAGAGCGGATCCTTAGCCACAGTAGTCAGCCTGAGTCGGGCCCTTACATGTTCAGGCAACCTATCACGTGGGCCCAGTCGATACTTGGCCGCTAGTCTTGGTCCGACCTCTTTTCCAAGTCAGTCTGGGGGCTCAGTCGCCCCCACACGCCTCTATCACGGGCATCCTTAGCTCGAGTCTTCATTTCTGACTTAAGACCCGACTCCAATTGAACGAAAGTAGCAGGAGTCTCTCCTTCATCGTAGAAACCCCTGTTGTCCTTCGCTGTCTCCCGGGGAACCAAGTCGAAAGCCTCATCAACTTTCAAGGACTTGCGGGCCTCCTCTGACTCTTCGGTACTCCACTTCTGATATTAGTCAGAAACCCAAGCGGAATGACAAGGGTTGGGTATGGTCCAGATGATACGGGTGTGCCACCACTGTAACCATGTATCGCACATTGCATTCGTCAATTGGAGCGGGACGCTGATGATAGCCTCGATCTCAAGGATCCTCTAAGTCCAACCAAACTGCCTCAGAATGCAGTCCGGGTAAATATGAACGGTCCAATCAAGTGACAGGACCACCATGTACTGAGCCTGATCCCTCTTGGCTGGCTCAGTCAATCTGGAGATAAACCACCAAGCAACATTTCACCTAATCAAGAGACCTCCCTGGAATATGAGCCCCTCGTCCCAGTAAGTCCGGTTTATGTCATGACTCGGACTTATGCGCCTTTTTCTTGAGCTAACTTGGCTACAACGGTACATAAACATCTCCAGGGGAGGCTCCATGATCGACAACCTTTCGTATAGCCAAAACTGCAGGACGAGTTTATGAGCTTCCGCAAACAAATATAGAGTCCACCAGAGGGTACTCGATCGAGTGCTAGGACTGACTCGATCGAGTGACCCCCCTAAAAACATGCAGGGTGTTTTTCGTAAAGGTCACTCGATCGAGTGACAGGTCTACTCGGTCGAGTGACCCTTTTACGTCAAGTATACACGAAAAAAAATGTATACCTGCGGAAGACGGATGCTTCCCGTCATCTGTCGATCCGGGTCAATCTTCCGAGCGTCGAGACCCATAATAATCTCCCTGGTTATCAGCCAAGTCGGGCTATGACCAATTTGCATCTAGTCTACTACGCCAATCAACCGAATCTGACCCATGCACGAGTCAGCTTCCATCCACCCTTCGAAGGCATAACAATGCAGCATACAGAAGGCGAAGGCCCTATGCCTGTGAGAAGCAATAATTCTCACATCCTTGACATTCATGAATTTCTCAGCCAAGTTAAACAGGGAAACGAAATTTCCCTGTGCTGCACCATCCGGTCTGCTTCAGCATGAGACAGACCCAAAAATTTCCTCAACCTCCTCCTTGGATCAGGATAGAACAGAAGGATGGCAGGATGGGCAGCAGGACACCAACCGCCCACAAAAATTATCTCCTCAGAAAAAGGGTAGTGTCCCAAAATGATAGGCAAGGATCCAAGAAGTGCGAATCTACTCTGAGACGATGTAATGGGAATAAAGCAGAAAATTCCCATCTGATTCAAGTGAACCTTCTCCTCATCCCTAAAGCATTGTGACTATGTCTGAAGCAGCGCAGTTAAATTTTCGTTACCCATGACAGATATTCGAATCTTTCTTTTTCCCGAGAGTTTGAGGAATTTTAAAGAAGGAATAAGAAGATGGGTGTGAGATGCAAAAAGTGAAGCAGAGGGTGATGTATTTATAATACAAAACCCTGACAACCTCCACAACTGTCAGGCCTCTTTAGCCCACGCGGGCCTGCGCGCGCCAACCCGGTCTAATCACTAGCTCTTCCAAACCTGATACAGAAATCGAGTCATCCCGAGCATTCCTACTTTACAAAATTTCAAAAAAAAAATTTGCTCCCCAGCGAAACCGAGTCGGTGTCGCACCTAAATTCTACGTTCAGAATATTATGTTTCTGCATACAGGTACACCCGAGACTTCGAGGGCAAGTCCAACTCCCCACAGAGCTATCGTCATCATCAAGACAGGTATGACTTCTACCTTATGGCTGGCTAGCCCTTTGCGCGAGTCTAATGAACTATAAACGACCCGACCGGAAGGCTGCCAGGTCGTAATCTTCGATTGGCCTGGTGGCTATTCTGACTTTCGCCTTGTCCAAGCCTTAGTTAGAGTAGAGGCTCAGTAGACACCCGCATTTTGTCTGCTTGTGTCTATAGTAGTCTCCAATCAAACACCCGATGATGATCGGACGTAAACGTGCTTTAATGCGCTCGAATACGGGACTCGGAACCAATAGTATCCGACATGGGCACTTAAAAGAGTACAAATCTCGCAAAACCAACCTCAAATTCAGACTCAATGGGTCGTTTTTAATAAAATAAATCTATTTTGAGCTAAAACCGTCACCAGGGGCAAAATCGTCTTTTTCGATCGAGTCAAAACTCGGTGAAAGTCGAAACCCAAGAACGTAACAGGCCTTACGCTCCGTTCAAATACAAAATGAATCAATTCAAAATCAAATTCAATCAAAAAGACAAAGGGAATCCAAACTTTCCTATTTAGGCTCACCCGCCTAAGGGCACTCGATCGAGTGCCTAAAGGCCACTCGATCGAGTGAACCTCCAAAAAACCACAAGATTCTTTTCTTAAGGCCACTCGATCGAGTGCACATAGGTCCACTCGATCGAGTGACCCCTAGCCAATGGGTAAAATCTATAAATACCCCCCCCCCCCCACCCCTTGGCTCATCATTTCACAACCCTTTTTTCAACTTTTATAACCTTGAAAAACCCTCATCTTCTTCACATTTTGAAGAGCTCTACCTACAGTCAATCATACGAGCCTTTCCCAAGACCAAGCTTCCCGACAACCGAGAAAACCGTCTCCCTAATCACACACCCTAACTCACCCCACATTCTCGATCGCTCCCATGCCTACGCCGACACTTGACGAGCCCGTATTCGGAGACCATTAGCATGTAGGTTAAGGGTGTACCAAATCCCGTCTTCTATAATCTCTAATCTCCTTTTCATTTTTTTTTTATACTAATCATTAGTTCGTCCAATTTTCGATTTACGGTTTCGATTACGTTTTCTATTTACGGGTCCGTTTATAGATTACATTTACCGTTGCTAAATCATTTATTATTTCGCCTTTTGTCCAAGTATTATGAATTCCGGGTTATATTTTCGCCCGTGTAATTTTTAATTTATTTTCGAGTTTGTTTATTTTGGATGTTTGCCATTTACCGCTTTCAAAATGAACATCTATCGCATGCTAAAAACAACTTTGACAAAACTTAAGATGCATTAAATGACGTAGCTAAACACGTATTTTGCATGCGTAGCTAAAAACTCATTCATTAAATGGTCTTGGTTGATTTGTTGACTTTGGTTCGAACCGATTTACGACTTTCTCTACTTTTGACATTTGACTTTCCAGTATTGTCTTGTGACTTTTCATCTTTGTTTCTTTGACTTTTTGACCTTGACTTTGACTTGAGGAATGCCACGTCGTCTTTTGAGGGTGCGAATTTTACCCCAAACAGTATGTATATGTAAAGTGGTGTCCTATGTGTTTTATGAGAACTTAATAATGTGAGTTAGTGGTTTAGAGTTTGGGAACAAGCAAGGTAGGGTTTTGGATGCAATAAGTGAAGGAAGGCGAAAGAATGAAATCGGGCAGAGTAGGGTCCTTCTCGGCCGGGAAGGAGGTGATCCCGGTAGCGAAGCGGTGGTCCCGGTCGGGATGGTGGTGCTCCCGGCCGGGATGGCCCCACATCAAGCCGTCTCTTCTTGTCTTCTCGTCCCGGTCGAGATGGGTCATTCCCGACCGTGATGGGTCCGTATTTGCTCTTCCTAGGCTTCTTATCGATGCTCGGTGCTCGGGATATCATCAAGTGGGCTCCATCGGACTCGGGATCGAGTCTAAGTCACCGAATCATCGTCGCTTCTCTTCATTAGCTCGATATGCATCGGAAACGAGTCGGAATCGTTCCATTTCTCCAAGATAGGCCTTAGGAACCTAAAACAAACTAGAAGAAGCGTAAGTAGCCTCGAAACCGCTCTAAAGACCGATTACACAAGAGAAAACGGGACCAAACACGAGAAATAAATAATACAAAACACACTTATCACGGGTATGCCGAGATGCTCCCCCGTATTTCTCACTTATTTTTTTGTTGATGACTGTATACTGTTTGTTAGAGCGACACTAGAAAAATGCTCGATTATTGGTAATTTAATTAGCCAGTACGAAGGAGCTTCGGGACAAAAGATGGTCTAAAAAAGTTATGTTTACTAACCTTAAGAAGAGGCTCTAGAAGAAGATGATGGGCTAGAAAGAAAAATTGTTATCGCAGTCCGATAAGAAAGTCCTCGTAAAGGTGGTAGCTCAGGCTATTCCGACCTACATGATGAACATTTTTTTCGATTCCTGACAGAATTATCGATGATATGCACCGAATAGAAATAACCATATCATCTGTGATACTCTGCTCAAATAGAAGTAACCTAATTGGTACAAAGCTAGGTTGAAGCTAATGCTTAGTTTAAAACATTCCACCCATTATTTCCGTTAACTTATACTCCTATTCAAAAGTTCCCAACTATGTTGAATTTCTTCCAAAGTTCCTTCAACGTTTCTTAGATTTGTCTCCATATATTATCGTCACACCCACCATATATATATATATATATATATATATATATATATATAAGGAAAACCCTACCTTGCTTGTTCCCAAACTCTAAACCACTAAATCACGTTATTAAGTCCTCATAAAACACATAAGACACCACTTTATATATACATACTGTTTGGGGTAAAATTCGCACCCTCAAAAGACGATGTGGCATTCCTCGAGTCAAATTCAAGGTCAAAAAGTCAAAGAAACAAAGATGAAAAGTCACGAGACGATACTGGAAAGTCAAATGTCAAAAGTCGAGAAAGTCGTAAATCGTTACGAACCAAATTCAACAAATCAACCAAGACCCAAGACTAAATACAACAATGGGCCAAAGCAAGAGTAAAATAAGAAGAAGGGCCGAACCAAGCTGTGATAAACAAAACAGCTCGAAGAACAAACCCTCATCAAAAGTGGAAGACCAATTCAGAGAATAACCTCCTAAGTCCAAGGAGAGATTCAGGAGAGTGGGAGAGAAATCAGGAGAAAGAGGAGGAAGAAGTTAGGAGACAACGGCTGGAAGAAAGAAGGAGAATATAAGCACCAAGGATACACCGAGAGAGGCATTCAACTCATCTTCAACATATTACAACTTCAAGCAAACATACTAGCAAAATATACAATAGTCAACTATAGCTTGAATACTTGTACTTGTATCCGTTATCCGTCTTTCCCATTCATAGTAGAATCTTGGCGGGATTCCGACTCCCCCCGCGGTTTTTCCCACATTGGGTATCCGCGTCACCAAACTCGTTTCTTTCGTCTATTTTCGTTGTCCGACTCGGTTCCGTTAATTCGCGAGCGCTAGTTCCATCACTTTAACCCGCAACCAAGATCGTAACCCGGTAAATTTTTATCAAAACAATTTGGCGCCCACCGTGGGGGCAAGGTGATCGTTTTCTATAGCCAAACCCTACAGTAAGATAACTTGCATATCGTCATGTCCGGATCCGATCAAAGTCCTTCTCGCAGCCTAGAGGCCTCGACTCCGCCCGCTGAAGGAGCATTGCCCCTAGGATCAGCAGGTCCACTTCTCACGACACTCACCCAGGCAATTCCTACCAGCCTGGCAGCAGAACACGTGCTGACAGCCCCAAAACCACCTCATATGCCTGTTGTGTCAAAGGCATCTAACCCCTTCAAGAACAGCAAAGAAGGCGCTTCATCTACGACTTCGATCCATAGGGGATCACCCGAAGGTTTTTCTGGAGTCCCAACTTCACCAGACCCCCTAAAGGAGGTGCTCCAAGGGATTAATGTTATGCGTAAGGCGGTGAAGACCCTGCAGAAGAACAATGAGGACATGAGAGCCCAGATGCAGGCAACATCGAAGTCTTCTGCCGCACCGATCCAACTGTCACCAGAAGTCCGGCCCCTGATAACTGAAGGAGAGTCTGGCACCCGCAGAGAACCCGTCACCAGCATGCAGACCCCCAGGACGTTCCCTCATGAGTTGGTCACCAAGCTAGATTTGGGACTAGCGCCACCTAGCCAAGTCGTTGAACTGCGAGGGCTAGGCTATTTGACCCATAGCCCCACATCCGGCAGATCCTACATCACAGGTAACACTCCCTTTGGCACCAAAAATCGAGAAACTAACTCATTGTCTCTCGCAAGTACCCCTGTCCACCAAGCAACGGGATGGCAGCTAGCGAATTCACCAGGGATGAATACCATGTCCAGCAGCCAGTCCTCTAGAGGAGCATGGGCGGCGCCTGTCCCCAGCCAGCATACACTTGGATGGCAGCCATGAGTCTCAAGCAACCCGGCAACCGTTGACGGAGTCCACACCATGGAGCAATTTGGCCACCCAAAACTCCGCTCCAGCAGGCACCAGAATGGCAGTCCGGATCCACAGCAGTCGCCGCGCCATTTCCTCCTCCTCCTCTAGGCAATCAGCATCTTGGAGGACCCCAAACAGGGAGTACACCTTTCAGCTTTCTTCCTCCAGTTTCTAACCCTCTTCCAAGAGCAGTCAGCACAGCAGATCAACAGTACCAGGAACTGAAGGAATTAAGGGACCTGATCAGCAAAATTCCTAGGATGCCACGCCTCCTGGAAAGAGCAGCCCGAGATAGCTATGCAGATTCGCCCTTCACCGATGATCTAGCCTGCGTTGTTGTATCCAAGGGCTTTGTGCCACCACCATGACGCTCTATGATGGCACCGCAGATCCCCTAGACCACATCAATCAGTACAAGCAGAAGATGATGGTGGTAACCGCTACGGGGACCCTAAAGGAAGCCTGCATGTGCAAGGGGTTTGGCTCCACACTATCAGGAGCAACCCTTCATTGGTTCGTTGGGTTGCCCAACAGAAGCGTCACCTCCTTCGCTGACCTGGTCAATGCCTTCAACCAGCAGTTCGCCAGCAGTAGGAAGCCGGAAAAGCAGACCAGTGACTTGTATCGAGTGGTGCAGAAATTTGAGGAATCCATGGGTGACTTCCTCAACAAGTTCAACAAAGAGAAGGTTACTATCCCCAGATGTGATGTAGCCACTGCCATAGAAGCCTTCCGCCAAGGGCTCCTCCAGGATTCAGATCTTTATAAGGATCTCACCAAGTATCCTTGCGCCACGTTCGAGGATGTGCAGACCAAGGCAATGGCAGCCATCATGCTGGAGGAAGATTCAGGTCCCAGAAGGGCCGCGTACAGTTCTGAGCACGTCTCTTTAAAAGCGCCAGTAGAGAAGAGGGGCGTAAGGTCGAAGCCTTACAACAGAAACGTGAACAAAGTGTCTGAAGAAAGGGATTGGAAGGAGAGCCCAGGACTCCCACCTAAAGTAAGCGAATATGGGTTCTCCACCAACCTTACTGGTGTACTTAAAGCCCTAAAGGAATTGGGGCGCAGAGTCAGGTGGCCCAGGAGACAAGAGTACGCCAACGACCGGAGGGACGCCAGTAAGAGGTGCGAATTCCATGATGACATTGGGCATAACACTAATGAGTGTGTCCTTCTCAGGAAGGAGGTGAAGTTCCGGTACGATCAGGGGAACTTGGATCACCTCATGCCCAGAAGCTCTAGCAGAGTAAATGCAGCAGACCAAGTGCTACCCTCACCACCACCAATCGGCACCAGAATTGTCAACGTGATTACCGGAGGGTCGGAACTGTGTGGGCTGACTTATTCAGCAGCCAAGAGACATGCTTCTCAGTCCAGAGGGGACAGACCAGAGCACTCCTGCAGACTCAGCTGCAAGGATCTCCCAACTATCACCTTTGATGAGAAGGATGTGGAATCTTCTCCAGAATCCCACCACGATGCCCTAATCATCACACTCTCCATAGGAAATTGTACTGTGAGGAAAATATTGGTGGATACTGGAAGTTCAGTTAACCTCATTATGCTGGAGACCCTGCAGAACATGGGGTTTGGCGAGGAAGACTTGAGCAAGAAGGTGGTTCCCTTAATAGGTTTCAGTGGAGAAACCAAGTATTCTCTAGGGAGATCATAATTCCCACCTACGCAGGAAGGGTGAACAAGCAAGTGCGATATCTGGTCATTGATGGTCCCTCCACTTATAACGTAATCCTGGGAAGACCGTGGATCCATGAGATGAAGGCAATTACTTCCACCTACCACCAGTACCTCAAGTGATCTACACCTTGGGGAGTGCAGAAAATTAGTGGAGACCAAAGGGAGACCAAGGATTGCTATAGGATAGCACTTAAGAAGACGGCGAATCCCGCAGCACAGCAACTACAGAGCCTTCATCTCCCTCTGCAAGAGTACGTCGAACCACCTCTGGCGGAGATAAATGAAGTCAACCTAGACAAGCTACAACCATAACGAAAAGTGCTAATCGGATCAGAATGCACAGGTAATATCCGCCAAAACCTCATTGAATTATTAAAAACTAACATGGATTGTTTTGCGTGGTCCCATGATGATATGGTAGGTATAGATCCAAGCATTATAACCCACAAGTTGAGCGTGGATCCCAGCCATAGGCCAGTCCAGCAGAAGAGAAGGAAGTTTGCCCCAGAGAGAAATCAAGTCATAAATCAGGAGGTGGACAACCTGCTGGCTGCTGGAAAAATCAGGGAAGTAAAGTACCCAGAGTGGCTGTCCAACGTGGTGGTGGTTCCAAAGAAGAATGGCAAGTGGAGGGTATGCGTCGATTTTACAGACTTGAACAAAGCATGCCCAAAAGATCCATTCACCCTACCACATATAGACGCCATGGTCGATGCCACAGCAGGTCATGAAATGCTAACTTTCCTTGATGCGTGGAGTGGATACAACCAAATCAAGATGCATCCAGCAGATCAGGAGAAAACCGCATTCAGGTCTGAGAGAGGTATCTATTGTTATAATGTTATACCTCTTGGTCTGAAGGATGCAGGATCCACCTACCAAAGGCTAGTTAATATGATGTTCAATAGGCAAATTGGCGACATAATGGAGGTATAGATTGACGATATGGTCGTCAAGTCAAAGCAAGCTTCACAACACACGACGCACTTAGAAGACGCTTCCAATACTCTGAGGGAATACAAGATGAAGTTGAACCCCTCGAAATGAACGTTTGGAGTATCGTGTGGGAAGTTTCAAGGGTACATGGTGACCCAGAGGGGAATTGAGGCCAGCTCAGAGCAGATTAAAGCCATCCTCCAACTTGAGTCTCCACAGAAGCCAAAAGACGTGCAACGGCTGACTGGAAGAATTGCTGCTCTGAACAGATTTATCTTCAGATCTTCAGATAGATGTCGGCTGTTCTATGACATCCTGAAGAAGGATCAAAGGTTTGATTGGACGGAGGAGCACGAGAGGGCGTTTAACGAGCTAAAGCACTACCTAAGCACTCCAC
This sequence comes from Agrostemma githago, assembly GCA_958450325.1. Taxonomy (NCBI): domain Eukaryota; kingdom Viridiplantae; phylum Streptophyta; class Magnoliopsida; order Caryophyllales; family Caryophyllaceae; genus Agrostemma; species Agrostemma githago. Next base: position 16,902,585 of record OY288247.1, on the reverse strand, counting down.
CAATCCTGTCAAAACCAGAACCTGAAGAGCCCCTATTCCTGTATTTGGTAGTAACCGAGGTGGCTGTTAGTGCAGTGTTGGTAAGAGAACACGAAGGAGCGCAGCATCCAGTCTATTATGTGAGTAAGTCTCTGCTTCCTGCAGAGACCAGGTACACATCTCTTGAAAAACTCGTACTTGCACTTGTTACTGCATCATATAAACTGCGACCTTATTTTGAGTCACATGCAATTTCTGTAATAACGAATTACCTGCTAAAAACTATTATGAGAAAACCTGAGTTGTCAGGAAGGATGGCCAAGTGTTCCATGCACTTAAGCGGCTTCGACCTGAAGTTTGTCCCCAGAACAGCGATAAAGTCCCAGGCATTAGCAGACTTCATATCTGACTTCAGCCCAGCTCTGCAGACCCAGGCAGAGAAAGACATCCTCCTCCTGGAGGAAGACAAAGGCAAACAGGTGTGGAAGCTAAATGTAGACGGCGCCTCCAACGTGAGAGGATCTGGAGCAGTCTCCTCAAGGGGATCTCATAGTCCAGGCGGTACGGTGCGAGTTCCGAACAACAAACAATGAAGCAGAATACGAAGCTCTAATCTTGGGTCTCCAGCTGGCTCTAGACCTCAAAATCAAGCGCCTGGAGGTGTACAGCGATTCTCAGCTGATAGTCAACCATATGAATGGCTCGTATGCGGCAAAGGACTCCAAGATGATGGCCTACCTTGAAGTGGCGAAGGAGCTCTCCCTTAGGTTTTTAGCCTTCTCAATCAGCCAAATCCCGAGGGACCAGAATATGGAAGCAGACGCCCTAGCCATCCTGGGGGGCAACCTTCAAGCTAGGCATAGTTTCCACTATACCCATTGTCCACGTACTGGAGCCATCAGTTTGGAAGGGTACAAAGAAACACCAGATGACAAGAGAGAAGGAAAACTCACCAGACCAGGGATTGCAGTGGCTACAGGAAGCAGGAATCTGCAGCACCACAACAAGGCAAGGGGAAACCTCGGATTGGAGAAAACCCTACCAGGAGTTGGTGCAAAATGACATTCTGCCGGCAGATAAGAAGGAGGCCAGAAGCTTCATGATGAAAGCATCCAGGTACACCCTCATTGATGGTATCATGTTCAAAAGATCAACAGCTGGACCATACCTGAGGTGCCTGGGTCAGGAAGAGGCAGAAGTTATTATGCATGACCTCCACAGTGGTGAATGTGGAAATCATGCAGGGGGCAGGAGTCTATCCAACAAAGCACTCCGCAAGGGTTACTACTGGCCGACAATGTGCAAGGACGCAAGGGAGTATGTTAAGAAGTGTGACGCCTACCAAAGACTTGCACCAGTCAACCACCAGCCAGCAGAACCATTGCACCCAGTAATTTCCCCCTCGCCCTTCATGAAGTGGGGAATGGATATCGTTGGCAAATTACCAAGAGCCCCAGGAAACAAAGTTTTTATGTTGGCCTTGACCGATTGCTTCTCCAAGTGGATAGAAGCGGCAGCATTCCCTCAGGTGACTGAGAAGCAGGTTATATCCTTCACTAAACGCAACATTATCTGCAGGTTTGGCATTCCTTCAGAAATTATCTTCGACAACGGATCCCAGTTTATTGGCAACAAGATGGAGGCCTATTGCGCCAGATGGATTATCACTTTAAGTAAGTCTACCCCCCAGAAATCCTCAGTCTAATGGTCAGGCGGAGTCTAGCAACAAAATTGTGATAGACAACTGACAGGGTTAGTCGTATCCCTAATCAAAGATACCCTAAGGTCACTAACTAATGTAGATAGCGAAGTCAGGGGTCGAACCACAAGGAGATGAGAATTCAATTATTTATCCTAAGAATTAGATTCTAGATTATAGGTCACAGTTTTGGTTGGTTTGGTAAACTAATAACTAATTACTGATAAATAAATCAATAAGGAAAAAAAGTCTAGGGTCTCAGGTTCACAATGAATATTACTCGGGTCAGGGAGTCAACTAACAGGTCAATAATCGAACTACCTAAGGTGCAGGTCCGGTCGGTACACTACAACCTTTAGATCTAAACTTAACCTGCGATCGCTGGCATTAAGTCAATCTACCCAAACTATCGTGGCCTAATTAGTTCTTAACCCGGTCGGCGAAAAGTCCTAATTTGCGATACTAATTAATTGAATTATGCATCAAACAATTAATCAGAGTTTAAACGATATTCAGGCAATAGTTCATACGATTAGAAACAGGTCAATTGACTATCACCCTAATAATACGCATCGATCCCCTTAAACCCTAGATGAAATCTAACTACGCATATTAATTATAATCGGACTAACAAAAGACGAATTGCAATTAAACATAACGAAGGTGAATCGAATTAATCTACGGAAAGCAATAATAAATCTACACTAGAAAATGATAAAGCAATACGAAGAATGAATTAAGACGGAAATTAAAATAGAAACTGAAATTGAAATTGAAATTAACATTAACGATACCGAAGAAATTCAAGATCTGAGAACTAGGAGCAAGATTCAATGTATCTCCCTAATGTAAAAGAAACCTAAGAAGTGAAAGAAAGTAAAAGAGAAGTGTCTGACATATGAGTCAGAAAACTGATTAAAAGAGTAGTAGTTGGACTTGAAAACAGGCCCAAATTCTAAGTCGAGATAAGAATGACGCGTGGCCCGGATTGAGTGCACTCGATCGAGTGCCTGACGGCACTCTATCGAGTGACACGCCCAAATATGGGCAGGAGCTTCACGAAGTAGCACTCGATCGAGTGCAGTAGGGGCACTCGATCGAGTAGCGCTGTAGGTCACAGCATCGCGCGCTCAACTTCAAACGGCTTTCATTTCTTCGTTACTTGTTCAAATTGGACGTGTAATATACCGTTGGAAAGCTAAGAGAAAGAGCTTTCGAACGCCACCAAAATAACTTTGATTGAAGTTGTAGAACTCAAGATATAAACGTTTGAAGTTGACCCTTGTGTAGGCGATCATTCTCTCATCTCGTTTTGTGTCTTTTCCTTCTTGGGTCTTTGTTTCTTCGTGTATTCCGCATCTTCTTCCTTCGATTCCACGCTTAGATGTGAATTCTTCAATTATCGATTCCGTAATGCTCTTATTAGCTCCAAATGCATCCAAATCTACAAAATACACACAAATACGGAAGTATTGACATTCAAAGCATATTGCATCATTATTAACGAGTTAAGCACGAAAACCGAGATAAAACTAACAATTAAGGGGATCCAAATATGTATATAAATAACGCTTATCAAACTCCCCCAAACCAAACCTTTGCTTGTCCTCAAGCAAACCAAACATATAATATAAGAGAGGACAAGTGATGCGAAGCACGACTAAGAGCAAGCTTACAATCATTCTACTAAAAATCGGCTCAAGTCGGTTAGAAAACACACAATGTCAAAAATATAACTAAATCAATAATCATGCCTTAAATGAACAATTGTTTGCCAACCTTTCAATCTTGCAAGACCATCAATGTCGGACTTCCTCGCGGTTATCGCTCAACACTCATAAGAACGGGTGAGTATATAAATGTGAAGATAAGAAAGAATAAGAACACTCACTCGACTTATGAAACATGCATGCAATCGAACATGAAATCAATCTCCTCAATCAAATACGTGTTCCACCAATCAGGACCATAGTACATGCAAAGGACTTACAAAGGGTGGCTAAATGAGTAAGGGAAGAAAATGGATTGTGCCTAAGCACGTATGGGAATGTGGAGCAAAAACCGGGCCCAGTCGCAGCTACACAACAAAAACTATCCATAAAAACCCCCAGAAAATAACGTCGAACCACCAACTAGAGATATAAATTCAAGATTAGGTGTAAGAGGGAATTTTGTCCATCCTCTCAATTAATCTCTAGTTTCAATCTTTTCGACCATTCCCCGAAATATTACAATAAGCATATTTTTCATATTTCATTTTTTTTTCATTTTCTTTTTCTTTCCTTTCCTTTTCTTCACTTTTTTCTTTCATGCTTCTATTTTTTTTCAATTTGGATAGGGGGAAGGCGAGTACAAAGTCGCACCAACGATATTACACACTAAAGTCCAAAAGATGTAAAAATCTCGAAATATGACCGATTAGTGAAGTAATTCCCAACTAAGTTCACTGCGACTGTCCCGACAGGGTAGGCTATTCTGGGTTGTAGTTAAATAATATAGGCAATAAAAATAGGCTTACAACGGCTGAAATGGGCTAAACAAAGGAAAACGACCTAAATCTACAAGGTAGTAAAAATGGGTCATTTTTTTTGCTATGTGGAGCTCATCAAAAACAAAATTGCCTTTCCTCATGTACCTCCTCCTCAAACCAAACACGTATTCAATATCAAGAGACGGATGTCATATTTATGCAAATTGATGCTACACATTCCACAAGGAGAAAATCACTCAATTCCTAAATAATAATGAGACCAGTTATGGATGTTACTGGCCTAGGAAGCTCTAAAATCCTCAGAATTTTGTGGCTTGCCGACAAGTGGTCAAATTTACTCATTTGGCAATTAAAAGTTCAAATAGGCATATCATATCAATTTAATCAAATCTCAAGACAAAACACGTTTTCAGGCACGAAGTAAGCTAAAAATTAGGAGAAATCATGTTAAGAGCATTATCATCATCGCCGTTTTGCATGCTTCTACATCAGACACACCACATAAAAAATAAAATATTTTTGGAATTTTATGATTTTTTCAATTTTTTTGGATTTTATATTTTTTGAAAGCAGTAAAACACACGACGGAAAATGAAACACACAAAAGCACACAAACTCTCCCCCAAACCTAAATGTCACAGTGTCCTCAATGTGACTCTAAAGCAGATACGACAACAAATCCACAGCCAATCCTAAGGATAACGTAACCTAGGGGAAGATAAAAATCTAAGAAATCGAATAATAAAAGAAAAATAAATAAAATAAAAATGGAAGGAAACTACCGTATACATAACACAGCTCCCCCAAACCAGCTACAAAGTGGGGGTTCTTCTTATAGATCAGTTGTCCACAGATGACTGTGATCAAAACAGCTTAATGCTCTCAAGAGTCGATCAAACATCTGCGCATGTGCTACACAAAAGCATAAGTAGCACCAGGATATATAGAAGACAAACAGAGACAAAGTCAATGATCGTCTTAGCCTATCAGACGAGCTAGACCAATCCTCAGCATGGTGGTCATAGTGCATAAGAAGAGTAAGAATGTTAATAGGCGGCTCGTAAGACAAGACATACACATCAAATATCTCAGATTCACCCCAAGGCTTATCATCGGGTATAGATTGCATAAAAGAAGAGTTAGAACTCCTAAGACTACTCAAAGGATCAATCTTACCGATCTCCGTGAAAGAATTATCACAATCCTCCCCACTAATCATAAGCTCAAACAAAGGGTAAAGAGAAATATAATCAAGACAATTAATAGGTGGAAGTGGGTCGTCCTCAATATAAGGGAAAAACTCAAATGTCTCTAAAATTGGTGTTTCAAATAAATCATTCTCGCTATCCCATGTAGCCACACCTCTTCCACTCAAGGAATCGTCAAAAAGTGTATTCTTCTCTTCTTTGTCATTTTTCCTCTCAAGCTTAAGATCCTCTCTTTTGTTCAATTCTGTCTCCAAAACCTCATAATTGACATCAAATGACACTCTCTCAAAATCACACAAATCAAAATCCTTAATGTTATCCTCAATTAAAAGAGCATCATTCAGAGCATCCAAACACACGTTTTCCTCAAAAAACACACATTCTAGCTCACATTCATTCATGGCGGTTTGGTGATCTTGAATAGATTGAACATTATACTCATCATCATCATCATCAATTATGTTCACAAGAGATGGAGATAGAACACTTACCTGGAGGTTCTTCACTACTTCCATAGGCGTACCCGATTGACTTTGTTGCTTTTGGCTTGCTAATTGGGCAATTTGATTGTCCAAGATTTCATAATGATCTAGCAATTGGCCTATTTGAGTATCTTGCTTTTGTTGAGCTTGCACGAATTGCAGCAACAAAGCCTCAATTTCCGCCTTGTCATTTATCCGCCTCAACTCTAATTCAACACTATTACGGGCTAAATATTTAAGGATTTCCAATCGTTCCTCGTAAGAGATATAATTAAACATCCCTCCGCAATTTTCCTCAATTCTAGCCCGTGACTCATCATCAACACCATTATATATCATATGACACATATCCCGTATATCAACATTAAAGCCATTTTGAATAATGAAAGACTCAAGTCTATCCCAATAATTATGTAGTGACTCATGTTTGAATTGTGGGAAGTAAAAATTGGTCATAATGGTGAATGATAAAAAAAATATATACAAAATAAAATAAAAAAATTATATACAAAAAAAATAACCTAGAACCTAAAAAAGATAAACAACTAAATAACACCGTCTCCCCGGCAACGGCGCCAAAATTTGACAGGGTTAGTCGTATCCCTAATCAAAGATACCCTAAGGTCACTAACTAATGTAGATAGCGAAGTCAGGGGTCGAACCACAAGGAGATGAGAATTCAATTATTTATCCTAAGAATTAGATTCTAGATTATAGGTCACAGTTTTGGTTGGTTTGGTAAACTAATAACTAATTACTGATAAATAAATCAATAAGGAAAAAAAGTCTAGGGTCTCAGGTTCACAATGAATATTACTCGGGTCAGGGAGTCAACTAACAGGTCAATAATCGAACTACCTAAGGTGCAGGTCCGGTCGGTACACTACAACCTTTAGATCTAAACTTAACCTGCGATCGCTGGCATTAAGTCAATCTACCCAAACTATCGTGGCCTAATTAGTTCTTAACCCGGTCGGCGAAAAGTCCTAATTTGCGATACTAATTAATTGAATTATGCATCAAACAATTAATCAGAGTTTAAACGATATTCAGGCAATAGTTCATACGATTAGAAACAGGTCAATTGACTATCACCCTAATAATACGCATCGATCCCCTTAAACCCTAGATGAAATCTAACTACGCATATTAATTATAATCGGACTAACAAAAGACGAATTGCAATTAAACATAACGAAGGTGAATCGAATTAATCTACGGAAAGCAATAATAAATCTACACTAGAAAATGATAAAGCAATACGAAGAATGAATTAAGACGGAAATTAAAATAGAAACTGAAATTGAAATTGAAATTAACATTAACGATACCGAAGAAATTCAAGATCTGAGAACTAGGAGCAAGATTCAATGTATCTCCCTAATGTAAAAGAAACCTAAGAAGTGAAAGAAAGTAAAAGAGAAGTGTCTGACATATGAGTCAGAAAACTGATTAAAAGAGTAGTAGTTGGACTTGAAAACAGGCCCAAATTCTAAGTCGAGATAAGAATGACGCGTGGCCCGGATTGAGTGCACTCGATCGAGTGCCTGACGGCACTCTATCGAGTGACACGCCCAAATATGGGCAGGAGCTTCACGAAGTAGCACTCGATCGAGTGCAGTAGGGGCACTCGATCGAGTAGCGCTGTAGGTCACAGCATCGCGCGCTCAACTTCAAACGGCTTTCATTTCTTCGTTACTTGTTCAAATTGGACGTGTAATATACCGTTGGAAAGCTAAGAGAAAGAGATTTCGAACGCCACCAAAATAACTTTGATTGAAGTTGTAGAACTCAAGATATAAACGTTTGAAGTTGACCCTTGTGTAGGCGATCATTCTCTCATCTCGTTTTGTGTCTTTTCCTTCTTGGGTCTTTGTTTCTTCGTGTATTCCGCATCTTCTTCCTTCGATTCCACGCTTAGATGTGAATTCTTCAATTATCGATTCCGTAATGCTCTTATTAGCTCCAAATGCATCCAAATCTACAAAATACACACAAATACGGAAGTATCGACATTCAAAGCATATTGCATCATTATTAACGAGTTAAGCACGAAAACCGAGATAAAACTAACAATTAAGGGGATCCAAATATGTATATAAATAACGCTTATCAACAACCTGAAGAGAGGACTGGAGGAAGAGGGGGGCAGATGGGCAGAAGAGCTTCCCCTGGTACTGTGGTCCGACAGAACCACACCCAAGATAGCTACAGGGCAAACTCCCTTCAGCTTAGTCTTTGGTGCTGAGGCGGTCATTCCTTCAGAAGTAAGAGTGCCTACCCACAGATATGGTTGTATAATAGAGGAAAGAAACCAGGTGGAAATGGCAAACACCCTAGATACTGTAGATGAGTTCAGGACTGATGCCCAGATCAGGATGGCCTCCTACAGGCAAACAGTCGCCAGAAGCTACAACAAGAATGTCAAGATCAGGGTTCTGCAGGAAGGAGACCTGGTTCTCAGGAAAGTCTTCCAGAACGCCAGAAATCAGCAGGCGAGAAAGTTCGCCTACAATTGGGAAGGACCCTACCAGGTGGAGAAGGTAGTTGGAAATGGAGTTTACCGACTTCTGACAATGGAGGGGGAAATCATCCAGAAACCTTAGAATATAGTACACTTGAAGAAGTATTTCTTCTAAATAAAGTCACCAGAAGTACAGGCCAGTGTCGCCAGAAGCACAGGCCAATGTCGCCAGAACTAGGGCATCCAAACTGCCGGATATACCTCCACCAAAGTCCGGGTTCAATTTTGTCTTTTTTGGTTTTAACTCTACTTCGTCTTTCAATTTATTTTATGGTGGCAAGAATATGAGAGTATAAAGGTTTAATTTGATTTTTGCATTTCAAATTTTCTTTTCATATGCTTTCAAGACTTAGTGTTATTTTCGTATATCTTCAAATTTCGAATTTCTCCTTATGCATTTTTAAAGTCTAATTTAAAATTTTCACACATTTTACAGATATAATTCCCTTCCCATATGTTCGCAAAATTCTATTTCCTTTTTATACGCCTCCAAAATTGGGTTTTCCTCCTTCACATATTTTTGAAAATATAGTTTTCTCCCACAATAATTCCAAGCATAACATCTTTAACACATTTTGTCAACTTCTTTTTCAACTAATATTGACAACTAATCTGGTGGAGTGTATAATTCCTACAAAGGCGTGCGTCTTCTGCTAAGTGCCTACAACCGGGACATTACAGTCTCCTGCGCCACTTAGCACCCACGCAAAGCGTGGCACCTCCGACTGAGTGGGCAAACTAAATCCCAGGCCACCATTTATCAAAGGTCGACCATACAAACAAAAGGCATGCATACAACAGAAGCCACAACAACCAAAAACAAACAAACAATCAAACATGGAGATACGACAAACATGCAAATAAGTGCAATTAAAAGTAAAGCAATGTATCCAAAACACTTCGCCCCCTTGGGCAAAGGTAAAATTCAGAACAAGGTTTAAAATTCTAACAAAGTATTTTGTTTGCCACACAGGGCAAAGAATTCAAGACAATCAGAAAAAGGCTGAACAGCCTAAGCATTATCTCCTTCCGGAGGAAGACTGGCAAGGGGCTCCACCACCATGGGAGTGTCAGCAGCAACATCTACCTGGTCGAGCGTCTCTTGGACAGTAGGGGGAGAGGAAACTAATTCCTCCACCACCTCATCTTCACCCCCGGAGAGGATGTCCAAATTAAAGCTCTCAAGAAACTCCTCCCTCATCTGGTCCTCCAGAGCAGCCAGTTTCCAGTCCTTGTGCTTCCCCTCAGAGTAGGTTTTGACCATCTGGATCTCCGTGCTTAGAGCCGACCAGCTTACAGCATTCATCATGATCCCCTTCAGCTCTGCAACCTTCCCCTGCGACTGGAGTTATCATCCTTAACCTGGGATAACTCGGCTTTCACGTCCTCCATAGCTGCACCACGCCCCCTCTCCTCAGCAAGCAGCCCATTAACTCGATCCAGCTCCTCCTTCAGCCTGGTGATCTCCTCCTTGGCTTGCCCAAACTCACCCAGCAACAGCTGAGCCTTGTTAGCTTGGAGCTGACACCCCAGATCCCTAAGGTGGGACACACTATTCCGCAAGAATAAAGCCATTTGCAAAGTCTGGCCAAGACCACAAAACAATCAACAACGCGTTGTAGACACCCGAATGATGGTAGTCTCCAACAAAACACCCGATGATGATCGGACGCAAACGTGCTCTAACGCGCTCGGATATGGGCTCGAATCGGTAATGTCCGGCATGGGCTTTTAACGGGATACAAATCTCACAAAACCAACCTCGAATTCAGGCCCAGTGGGTCATTTCGAGTCAAGCAAGACTAATTTGGGCCAAAACCGACACCAAAGATAAAAACCGTCTTTTAGCGACCGGGTCAAAACCCGGTCGAAGACGAATCTGTCACGAAAAATCAACCAAGTTCGCTTCTAGAAGCTTGCGTTTGAACACAATCCTTAAAAATCAAAAAGAGTCAACTTTTTCCCTATTTTGGCTCGTCAACCTTATCCACTCGATCGAGTGGATTGGCTCACTCGATCGAGTGGAGCCTCAAAAACCAAATAGACCCATTTTCTTAGGGCACTTGATCGAGTGCACTAGGGCCACTAGATCGAGTGACCCTAGGTCGTGGGGTTTCTCCTATAAATACCCCCATCAACTCACCACATTTCACAACTTTGGACAACCTTTTTACTATCAATTTTCAGCCAACTTTCACATGCAAATCATCCTACATTCCAACCCTAGCTTCAACCTTTAAGCACCATCACACTTATACACATTTCGATAGCAAAAACTCGTTAAAATCCATCTCTCCAAACCACACACACACACACCATCAACTCTTCCTATATATCTCGACGTTCCCGCGCCATTGCCGCCATTTGACGAACCGCATTCCGAGAAGCAAGAGCATGTAGGTTGAGGGTGTGACATTCAACACCGACATTTCTTCCTCCTTTTTCTTTTCGCTTTTGTTGTCATTGCTTATGTATATGTCTATATATCATAATTAGTCGATATATCATAATTAGTCGATAGTAACGACATACTAACATCTAACATTTCCTTTATCGCATCTAACCCCTAACATTTAATTATCGTCATTTACATTTTGTTATAATATTAAATACCATGTATATATATTAACAAATAAACCACATTCGGATTCAACCCGTTTAACTACGACTATTGCACAAAGTCCGTTTAATCCCTTTAAGAGCCGCGATAGTGGTGGAGCCCTTTCGAGGAGCATCGCCCTAAGCACTCAAGGGCGTAACGCGATCGTCATAGTACGTTGTTGAACGTGTTTAATTCCATTTCTAAGGATCGGTACGAAACCCGTTGACGCTAAATCGAGCATCGCATAATCCGAGAGGATTATTAAAGATGACGTAAAGCAGAGGGAACTAATTTCGTATCGGTCCAATTCAAAATGATTTTCACATCACCTTTTTCAAAATCCCCGATAACGGTCTCGTAATGATAATATGAACATTACGGGATACGAAAAAGTCGAATATATTTATATGTGATTCGGTAGATTATCGATTTTAAAACAGAATAAGAATTTCGTATGATCAATTACGAAACTGAGTAGTTGCTCGAACAGGGTGCACTCGATCGAGTGCCATAACCACTCGATCGAGTAGCATCCAAAAAACGAGGCAGAAGGGTCTGTAAGAGGCCACTCGACCGAGTCCTGCCCATGACTCGATCAAGTTGTCCGACGCATACTAGAGCGGCAGCCCATGCAACATTTTTTTTCCGCCTCGTAAAATATTTGACGACCTCGGTCGACGCGTGTAAAGACTATCATGCATTTACATCTTTTCTAAAATCCATACACTTTATTTCAACCTCGCGACTTTGATCAATGTCTTCTACGATTAGTTATATGTCGGCAACTCCTTAGCCGTATCCGATGCACAACTAATTTAGACACCACTTTCGGCATGATAAGTTGGGACAAGGCATCGAGATTCGGGATCAAGCTAGCATCACGCTTAGGTCCCATACGCGAACGCGTATTAAAATATCCATCCTTCGTTTAGCACACAATATAATGTGTGTCTAATCGAGGTTTGTCCAATTTTCCAAACTTACGGTCTTGTTTATATTTACTATATACGGGTCCGTTCATGTCATTACTATTCTTGTCGTTATTCCACCTATTCGTTATTTTCGTTTTGGCCGGGTTGTATTTCCCCCCGTGTAACTTCTAACCGATTTAATTTGCTTTGTTTTTATTTATTTGCATTTTACCGTTTATAAATGAACCATCGCATGCTAAATCACCTCGACAATAATTTGGATGCATTAAAATGACGTAGCAACCCATTCAATATTTATATCTCGTAAAATGTTGTTTGCATATCATTTTACCAGATTACTAACGCGCATATTAGAAAGTCAAACGATGTCTTAGTAGAGGCCGCTAAGTGCGGGCGGGGTTGGGTGTCCTTTGTGGGCTTCCCAACACGTACCCTCACCCCTTACTCAGAACCTCGTTTTTCGGATGCCCGAAACCGTTGGCGCACGAGAGTCATTCTATACACGATAACCGGTATTGACGGTATCGATATCGTAGTGCAAAGGGACGAGCCCAATAAACTCTAAAACCGAAATGGGCCATACTTTGTGTTTGGTCCATGGCGATATAGAGTGGGCTCGAATGGGTCCGAACTCTCACAAAGTTCGGTGGCGACTCCATTTCGACTTAAATTTCAATTCGATACATTCTCATATGGAGATGCATTCGCCTACCCAAACCCGCGCGTGGCCGCGTCGGGGTGGACCTACGTCATGTCCACAATTTGGCGACTCCACTGGGGATTAACTAATGCGTGACTTACCATCGGCATCCTCAGGGTGAGACTCGAATAGAAATCGTTTTACTAGTACAATACGCGTTTTAGTTTTACGGGTCATGCATAACCCCATTTTTACCCGGGTCGGTACTGGTGACCGACGTCCCACTATACCACGACATATTCCGCCTTGGATATGTTAAAGGTGTTCATAGCCGATTTGTATGGGTTTCGCAGCTTGTTCTAAGCTCAACTCGACTTAGGAAGTCCGTCCTGATTCTCGCCTAGGCTATGTGCACTGGTATAGACCCCATTTAGACCGACCGAGACTTAGTGTAAAGCATACATGGCATCGTTATAATGCTTGCGTGACTATGTGCTACTTGGTTTCCGTGTCGTTTTTAAAAATCGTCATTTCAAAAAATGCATCTTTTCAAAAATATTCAAATTTCAAAACCCGGGTCGTATACCGAATTTAGGACTTATGATTTTACTCAAAATAGCCTATTTCTAGCCGGTATGCTGCCCATTTCATTTTTCAACTCAAAAAAAATATTTTCGAACTTTCAAAATTGTGGTCCGATACACTTTCTGATTTTCGAAAAATCGACCCTTTCCCCGAGTTTTCTCGGATTTTCCAAAAATATCCATTTTCAAAACCTTCCTCTTCTTAGGACTTCCCGTATTTAGCAGTGTCGGGTCATGTCATAAGTCGTCGAAGTCTTTAGCGTCGAAAGTTTGTCGATCTTACATCACGGGTTTCTTCCCTATCCCCGTCCACCTTATTAGACTAAGGCAAGGCCCACCTACGTAAGACATACTCTTACAAAGGAGGGTCCGCTTACACACTCGAGTCTAAAGTCTGAGGAAACCTCACGTGGACCTTCTTTCGAGCAGGACTCGGCCCACATAGCCAAATCCTAAGGAAGGCCCACTATTCACGAGTCACCCGTCTAGGAGTCTTTGTCAAGTCGTTTTTTAGTCTTTTCCCTGCTCGGGATGTACTTTTCTTCCTTTGGTTATGAGGTCCGGGTTCAGTTTCTGATTGCGCGGTGTTCTTACAGACAGGCCACCGTCCACCAGACACAGCCGCAAAATGGAAGCAGCTCTGAACAATCTGAAGGCCTCCGTGGATACCATGGCCGCCAAACAAACCGACATTGATGCCCAACTGACAGAAATGAGGGTTGGTCAAGTTGCCATTGTTGCTCGCATGGCAGCGGTGGAGCAAGGGGCTCCTAATGCCGAGGCTACTGGGCCTCTAGCTGAATTAGTTAGCGCGGTGCGCCGACTAGAGGAACAAGTTCATTTGGCTTGGAGTAACAATATCCATCGGGAAAATAGCCGGGAGTACTCCTCGGTGAGTGACAAGCTGCCCGCGAACCTGAATCTCACGGGCTTACCCATGTTTGAGGGGACCGAAGACCCATTACTACATGTACGAGCCTTCAAAGAATTCATGGCTATCAAAGGGGAAGATTCTTCAATGTTCAAGAATCTTTTTGCTGCATCCCTTGAGAAGCACCCACGGGCCTGGTACTATAGGCTAGACCCAAAGAAATACCCAACTTGGGATGATGTGGCTAAGGAATTTCCTCGGAACTATGTTGATAACACCGAGATCCAGACCACAATGCGGTCTCTAGAGGTTATGGCCCAAGAACCTAGGGAAGGTTTTACCAAGTACCTTCAACGCTGGAGGGCCGAGAGTGTAAAACTGGTCGATAATCCCAGTGAGAAGACTTTAGTGGAGGCCTTTGTCAAGAACCTCCTTCCCTCCTACCGGGTCCACCTTCGGCATGTTGTAATACCCAATTTCAATACTCTTACTGAAATGGGTATGAGAATTGAAGATGATCTTAGACTAGAGATCCTTACTAAGGCCTCTAACAAGGGATACCAAGGGGCTTCCTCATCCACTGCCAAGCCCCTGGCTGCAACCTGCAATATCTTTGACGTGGTTAATCTACTAGACGCCCCGTCCAAAAGAATACCCCTCCTAGGGTGTTCACTGATATAGGGACTACCTATACATATGCCTTATAAAGGCTATCCTCCAAGGGCCTGATCCAACCGATAGGCCCAACTCCTGAAGTCCCAGTTGAAAAACGCTCCAAGAGCTACAATGCCCAAGCCTATTGCCAATATCATCGGGGCAATGGGCATGATACCGAGAAATGTTGGAAGTTGAAGCATCTGATTCAAGATTTGATTGAGAGTGGGAAAATACCGTTACCCGGAGATAAGCCAAGCAACAAGGACAACCCCTTTAGCTCTCATGCTATCTTCACCGGGGAGGTGATCGACTGTTCTCACCTCATCTCTCCTTTTATCCCACCAATCAATGGGATCTGGTTCGATGATGAAGAAGATGTGTACCTCACCAAATGGGAAGCCGTCCCTATCACCCCCGAAGAAATCCGGAAGGCTAAGTCCATGGTCTTAGCCAGTAACCACCTCGCCAATGCCAGTCGTCCTTACCAAGCTACTAGCTCTAAGGATATCCCTGTCCCGGTAACCGTCACTGAACCTGCCAGGACGGAAGAGGCCATTGAAGAGCCAAACACTGACACGGCTCTTGTCAAACAACTAAAGAGGGCCCAGGTTGACCTCACTATATGGCAACTCTTGGTCAGCTCGCAAGAACATCGAGAGGCAGTTACTAAGGCTCTCGATCAAATCAAAGTCGACTCCCAGGTTACCCCTACTGAAATGGTAGCCACCATCATGCCCTACCTCAAGGGCAAGTCAAAGAAATAAGGCCCATTAATCACCTTCTCGGAGTCCGACCTACCACCATTCGGGGTCTCTCACAATCTGGCCCTGTACATCACGGTAATCTGCCAGGGTAAGTATCTCCCGATGACCCTAGTTGATGACGGGTCTGCTGTGAATGTCCTCCCTCTAAGGACTGCCAAAGCCCTCGGCATCACCGAGGCCGACTACATACCGACTGCTCAAACTATCCAGGCTTTTGATGGAAGCCCAAAATCGGTTTCTGGGGCCGTTAAGCTGACAATTATAACGAGTCCGATTGAAAAGGAGTTAGATTTCCAGGTGATCGATGTCACCTCCTCTTTCAACTTGCTCCTAAGAAGGCCTTGGATTCACGCTGTAAAGGCGGTGTCCTCTACTCTCCACCGAAAGATCAAAATGCCCTTGCAAGACAGTATTATTACTCTGGAGGCAACCCCTATGACCGTGGCTAGCTGCAACGCCACGGACCGCACTGACCTTTGGGGGTTCGATTTTGTGGGGATGATTGAGGAAGAATACCTTTTCAGGCCCTATTTCACCACGAGCATCGACATGATGCTACAGAATTTGGGGTATCTACCGGGGGCTACTTCAAGGCCATACCTTCCAGCTGGGAAGATTATTGAAGTCCTGAATTACGGGGAATCCCACTTTGGCCTAGGGTACGCTTTAACCCCGGGAAATGTGGTCCGAGCAGGAATTGAGAAGGCCTGCAACATCATCAAGGGTACCTACTTGGGCCCTTATAGCCCAAGGTTGGCTGACTACTTCGTCACACCGGTGTTTGGGGCTGTTCAAGTTGGTTTGTACCAACCCACTATCACATATCCCGAGACTAAACTAGCTCGGGAATGAAACTATATTCCGGATGACATATTCGCCCTCATCCAATCTGAATCCAAGGAGGGTGCTGACAGTGCTGAGCCCGTGCTGGGGCTCCTGTTTGGGGAAGACAAAGCTGTCCCGACCCCTAAAGAAGACTTGGTGAACCTTATCCTTCGAAGCAACAGGTTCGATCCTTCGAAGCTGATCTCAGAAGTCGGTGCTGATACCGGGAAAAGAGCATGGAGAAAGACCATCAAGTGGACCGACGGCCAAGGCCGAGTCTACAAGCTGACCACCGATGAAGGAGACATGCCGGACACCGATTCCGAGTCTGAGTCTGAGTCTGAGTCTGAGTCTGTATTCGAGTCTAAGGGGTCTGGTGCTAGAGTCCAAACTGTAACCCCCCTCCCTGCAGTCACTACCACTGGAGCCTCGGGGTCTGTCCCGAAGGCACTCCCAATCCAGCCTCTCACCAATGATCAGATGGCCGCTCTCTTTGAGCTGTTTTCCAAATTTTCTATCAATAATAACAACCGTTCTGCTTACGACTTGCCTTATTTTCAAAATACTTCCAATTTCAAAAATATTTTTTGCAATGACATTGAGAAACCCGACGAACAGATATCCTTACCTCCGCATCTGATCGAGCAGCTGGAACAAAGGGAATCCCGAGACCCGGTAATCGAGAAAACCGAGTCCATCAATGTGGGAACAACCTTAGAGCCCCAGATGCTTAAGATAGGGTTATCCTTAGATTCCGAGGAGGGACAACAACTCACGAACCTCCTCCAAGAGTTTAAAGATGTCTTTGCATGGTCCTACAAGGACATGCCAGGGATAGACCGGGAAATTACCGAACACCGTATACCTATCAAGGATGGGTGTAAGCCGGTGAAACAGAAGCTCCGCAGAATGACGCCCGAGTGGTCCCTCAAAGTCAAAGAAGAGGTCGACAAGCAATTCAAAGCCGGCTTCATACAGGTGTCTGAATATTCAGACTGGGTCGCAAATATCGTGCCGGTACGCAAAAAGGACGGCAAGGTGCGGGTTTGTGTAGATTTTCGGGACCTTAATAAGGCCATCCCAAAAGATGATTTTCCATTGCCACACATCGACATACTGGTGGACAACACGGCCGATCATGCCCTTCTATCATTTATGGACGGGTATGCCGGGTACAATCAAATCAAGATGGGAGAAGAAGATATGGGTAAGACCACTTTCACTACACCTTGGGGTACCTACTGTTATACTGTCATGCCGTTCGGTCTCATTAACGCCGGGGCTACGTACCAACGAACCGTTAGAACCTTACTGCACGACATGATGCATAAAGAAGTAGAAGTTTATGTGGACGACATGATCGTCAAATCCAAAGAATGGGACGGTCACGTTACCGCTCTAAGAAAATTCTTCACCCGACTGCGTAAATACAACATGAGGTTGAACCCTCAAAAGTGCAGTTTCGGGGTGACATCAGGCAAATTACTGGGCCATATCGTTAGCTAACGCGGCATCGAGGTCGACCCAGCTAAAATCAAGGCCATTACCGAGATGCAACCTCCCAAAACTGAAAAAGAAATAAGTAGATTTCTCGGGAAAGTCCAATATATCAGTCGGTTCATTTCCAAACTGACCATGGTGTGTGAACCAATTTTCAAGAAACTGAAAGTAGGGGAACGGATACTGTGGGATGACAAGTGCCAAGCTGCTTTCGACAAGATTAATGATATCTTGTCTGCCCCACCAGTCCTAATGCCACCTCAACCCGGTCTGTCTTTGTCGTTATACCTAACGACGACCGAGACAGCCATGGGGGCTATGCTGGCCCAGACAGTCGACTCTGAAGAACGAGTTATTTATTACATCAGCAGAAATTTCCTAGAGTATGAGTGCAAATATACCATGCTCGAAAAGACATGATTAGCTCTTGTTTGGGCCACTAAGAAGCTCCGACATTATATGCTCAGCTACGAGGTTCAGGTACTATCCAAAATGGATCCAATCAAATACCTCTTCGAAAAGCCTATACTCAACGGAAGAATTTCTAGATGGACTTTAATGTTAGCAGAATTCGACCTTAAGTTCGTTCCACTAAAAACTATCAAAGGCCGAGCGGTAGCCGAGTTTCTTGCCGATAATCCCGTAACCGAAGAAGGGCACACCGATACTTGGTCCTTCCCAGACGAAGATATATTTCATACTGACACCGAAACATGGGATCTATATTTCGACGGGGCATCCAATTTTCGAGGGTTCGGGGTCGGTATTCTCCAAATTTCACCAAAAGGGGAGCATACGCCGTTATCCATCAAACTGGATTTCGACGTGACTAATAACGCGGCAGAGTATGAAGCATGCATCCACGGGCTTCAAGTTGCCGCTGATTTAGGAGTAACAAATCTCCGGGTTCACGGGGACTCATCTCTGGTTATCAATCAAGCTCTTTAAAAGTGGAAAACCCGGAATGCCAATCTTGTAGCTTACCAAGCACGAGTAAGGATTCTAGAGAAGCAATTCCAGAAGGTAGAATATATCTACCTACCACGGGAAGAAAATCAGTTCGCGGATGCACTCTCCAAATTGGCATCCTTGCTAAATATCCCAGATCACATGACCAGCATGCCGATTTGTGTCGAAAGACGTTTCGAGCCGGCATATCTCAACGCCATCCAAGATATCGAAATCACTGATCCGGAACCTTGGTACCAGGTCGTTCTTACCTATTTGACTACGGGAGAATACCCCCGGGAACTGAAAACCGGACCAAGAAAGACCTGCGAAGATTGGCAACCCAATTCATTCGTACGGACGATGGTCAGTTATACAAAAAAGACGGCACAGGGGGCTTTACTCCTATGTATCGACAAAACGCAGGCCAAAAAGGTAATGGCCGAGGTGCACGACGGTGAAAACGGCCCGCATATGAATGCCCATATGCTAGCCCGAAAATCATGAGGCTCGGATACTACTGGAACAGTATGAAAACCGATTGTCAGTTATACGTCAAGCACTGCCATAACTGTCAAATTTTCGCCAATGTTCAGCATATGCCATCATCCCTACTATACACTATGACATCGCTATGGCCATTTTCGACGTGGGGTATTAATATAATTGGAAAGGAAAATCTTCCGGGACGGGAGGTCACTGTTTCATTTTGGTGGCTATCGACTATTTCACCAAATGGGTCGAAGCCGAGTCATACCGGATCTTGAATGTCAAGCATGTTGCCAAATTTATCCAAAATAAAATTATATGCCGGTACGGGATCCCGCACGAGTTCATTAGTGACCACGGGACCCATTTCCAAGCCGAAACCTCTACCTTGATAGCAAAATATAAAATCCAAAGGCATACATCTTCGCCTTACCGTCCCTAAACAAATGGAGCGGTAGAAGCTGCTAATAAAACAATTGTCACCATACTTAAAAAGATGGCTGATAATTATCGGGGCTGGCCCGACAAAATACCCTTTGCCCTATGGGGGTATCGGACATCGATTTGTACTGCAACTGGGGCAACTCCATATTATTTGACATACGGAATGGAAGCAGTCCAGCCAGTCGAATTGGAGATACCGTCTCTCAGAATTCTGCTAGAAAGTCAAGTGCCCGAAGCGGATTGGGTTCAAGCTTGATATGACTCATTAGTTCTTTTGGACGAACGGCGGTCTCGGGCCCTCAATAACATCCAAATATATCAAAAAAGGATCCAACGGGCTTTTAACAAAAGGGTTAGGTCCAGGAATATCAAGGAAGGGGATTTGGTTCTCAAATCGGTCCGTGCATTACTACCGGTTGACCCAAGAGGAAAATTCAAACCCAATTGGGCTGGGCCGTATCTGGTAAAGAAGGTTCTATCAGGAGGAGCAGTGACGCTGACAGACTTGGACGGGAATGAATTTGTCAACCCGACCACCTTGGACCAGCTGAAGCGCTACTACCCCTAAACCTTATCCCAATGTCATTTGCAAAATTTATCAAAAATCTTTTCAAAATTTTTAAGCAAGTCAATGAATTAGGATTATTTATCCTACTGTCACACATCTTGAACTAATGGTCTTGATGTATTTCGAAATTGCAAAAAATCTACGCCCGAACTACGTTTGGTTTGATTCCACTAACTGTAGATACGTAGGCAGCCCCTCAAAAGGGCACAACCACCGCAATAACGAAAAGACAGGATCGGTTTCACTAATAAAATACTTTTATTATTAAAAAAACGATAAACTCGGTAATTCCAAATTACAAAAAAAACCCCAAAAAGCCACAAAAAAAACAACACAACAAAAATAGTAATAATATCCAAATAATAATAAAGGAGACAATTATCTAGGGCATTTTGCCCTTGCCTTTGTCTTTCGGGTCACGAGGAGCCCGAGGACGTCGAGGCGGGGAGGAACGTTCCCAGATGACAAGGGGAACCTCCATAGCTCGAGTCCGCTTCTTTGACAGCGGGTCTTCAGCTATTGTCACAGGCTCAAGTCGAGCCCGTACGTGCCCCGGCAACCTATCCCTAAGGCCAAGTCGGTCCTGGACCGATAGCCTAGGCCCTAGTCTCCTCTCCAAGTCTGTCTGGGGGCTCACTTCCCCCCAAGCACCTCTAGCGCTGGATCCCCCAGTTCGAGTCCTAGCTCTTCCTCTCTGACCCGACGTCAAACGGACCAGAGTGGCCGGAGTCTCACCTTCATCGAAGAAACCCCTGTTATCTTTAACCTGCTCTCGCCGAAGCAGGTCGAAGGCTTCGTCGACCTTCAAGGCAGCGCGAGCTTCGGCAGTCTCCGCTTTGGTCCACCTCTCATAAGAGTGGGACACCCAGGTTGAGTGAAGCGACTCGGGAACAACCCAAGTAACTCGAGTATATCACCTTTGTATCCAGGTGTCGCACATGATGTCGGTCAGCTGGGTAGGTTCACTCACAACTGCCTCGTTCTCCGGGATACGTTGGGACCACCCATACTGCCTGAGTATGCGGTTGGGATAAAGGTGAACTGTCTGGCTGAGGGACAAAATCACCTGGTAGCGTGCCTTGTCTCTGGGTACCAAACCCGTCCAGGCGTAAATAGGCCACCACGTAACCACCCATCGAATCAATCGACCGCGATGGAATGACAATTCTTCTTCCCAGTATTTCTGATCAGTAAGACAGGATAATTCGACAGCCCGTCTCCTTGTCATCACTTGGTTGAACCAATATTGATTCGGGTTAGGAGAAGGCTCGATAATCGACAACCGCTCAAATCGCCAGAGCTGGAAAAAAACACAAAGCTCATAAGACTTCGGGTCGATTTATAGGTCCGCCTAGGCCTCGTCACAAAGGCACTCGATCGAGTGCCGGGGTGACTCGATCGAGTGCCCCTCCTGTAGCGGGATATCGCGAAAAAAAAATCGAAAAACAAAAAAAATCGAAAAAAAAAATCAAGAAAAAGGAAAAGCGATATACCTGCAGCAGGCGGGTGCTCCCAGTCAAGTGGGCTGACTCGTCCCTTTTGCGGTTGTCCAAGCCCTGAATGATTTCCCCCGTAATCAGCCACACGGGACTATACTCCGTCTCCATTAGGTCAGCAATGACAAGAAGATGAACGTTGCCCATACATGATAGCAAATCCAGATAGCCTTCGAAAGCATACACATGAAGCATACAGAACGCGAACGTCCTGCGGCTATGAATGGGCAAAATCCGGATATCATACGGATTCATGAATTTCTCAGCTAAGGCAAGCAGAGAAACAGTATCCCCTTCGATCATACGGGACACTTCAGCATGGGAGAGCCCCAAAAACTCCTGTAACTTCCTCCTAGGGTCTGGAACCGAGAAGGGGACAGCAGGGCGGAGCAGTGGGTTCCACCCTCCTATGGCAGCAATCTCCTCGGGGAGAGGACAGATTTCGCCCCGAGGAAAGGCGAAAACGTGGTAGGTGTCGTCCCAGTAGGACAGACAAGAGTCGAGAAAGTGTCGATCCACGTGCATTTGGCGGAACGAGAATAGTTGAAATATGCCCGACAGCTTTAGGGCTACCTTGTTCGCGTCCCTAAAGCGGTGGGACCAATCTTGCAACATGCCAGTTAGGCGCTCAATACCCATAATTAAGTTTCTTGAGAAAGACAAGTTTTTCTTGAGGAGGAGAAGGTTTAAGAATTGTGAGAAGGAAGGAGCCAGGATGATGTATTTATAATATCAAAACCCTGGTGGCTCCCCTGCTGATGTGCCTCCTTGGCCCAAGCGGGCCTAAGCATACAGGCCCGCCCCTTTTCTTCTCCTACGGACGTAGGAATTAAGTCACCCCGAGCAGTGTTTTAAAATATATATATATATATATATATTCTAAAAAACTTTTCGAAAATTTCAGCTACCCAAATATTTTTTTTCATTCCCCAGCGAGAGTCTTATTTTTACCTACGTGTTGCATGCAAAACTTTATGTAACTGATACAGGTACAGCTCAAGGCTTCAAAAGCAAGCCCGTACAACTCACATATCTCCCCAGCGGAAAGTCTGAGACGACATTTTCCCCGGAGTGGCACGGGATGGGCCCGAGTATAGGCGCACCCAGGACTTATGTGACAAGTCCGATTCCCCACGGAGTTATCATCATCAGCTCAGGTATGACTTCTATCTTATGGCTGGCGAGCTCTTCACGCGAGTCTAATGGACTATAAACGACCCGATCGGAAGTCTGCCAGGTCTTAATCCTCGATTTGCCTGGTAGCTACTCTGACTTTCGCCCTGTCCAAGCCTCAGTCAGAGTGGGGGCTCTGTAGACACCCGCATTTTGACTGCCAGGTGTCTATGGTAGTCTCCACAAAACACCCGATGATGATCGGACGGAAACGTGCTCTAACGCGCTCGGATATGGGCTCAAATCAGTAATGTCCGGGATGGGCTTTTGACGGGATACAAATCTCACAAAACCAACCTCGAATTCAGGCCCAGTGGGTCATTCGGAGTCAAACAAGAATAATTTGTGTCAAAAACCGACACCAAAGATAAAAACCGTCTTTTAGCGACCGGGTCAAAACCCGGTCGAAGACGAATCTGTCACGAAAAATCAACCAAGTTCGCTTCTAGAAGCTTGCGTTTGAACACAATCCTCAAAAATAAAAAAGAGTCAACTCTTTCCTTATTTTGGCTCGTCAACCTCATCCACTCGATCGAGTGGATTGGCTCACTCGATCGAGTGGAGCCTCAAAAACCGAACAGACCCGTTTTCTTAGGGCACTTGATCGAGTGCATCAGGGCCACTAGATCGAGTGACCCTAGGTCGTGGGGTTTCTCCTACAAATACCCCATCAACTCACCACATTTCACAACTTTGGACAACCTTTTTACAATCAATTTTCAACCAACTTTCACATGCAAATCATCCTACATTCCAACCCTAGCTTCAACCTTTAAGCACCATCACACTTATACACATTTCGAGACCAAAAAATCGTTAAAATCCATCTCTACAACCACACACACACATACACCATCAACTCTTCTTATATATCTCGACGTTCCCGCACCATTGCCGCCATTTGACGAACCGTATTCCGAGAAGCAAGAGCATGTAGGTTGAGAGTGTGACATTCAACACCGACATTTCTTCCTCCTTTTTCTTTTCGCTTTTGTTGTCATTGTTTATGTATATGTCAATATATCACAATTAGTCGATAGTAACGACATACTAACATCTAACATTTCCTTTATCGCATCTAACCCCTAACATTTAATTATCGTCATTTACATTTTGTTATAATATTAAATACCATGAATATATATTAACAAATAAACCATATTCGGATTCAACCCGTTTAACTACGACTATTGCACAAAGTCCGTTTAATCCCTTTAAGAGCCGCGATAATGGTGGAGCCCTTTCGAGGAGCATCGCCCTAAGCACTCAAGGGCGTAACGCGATCGTGATATTACGTTGTTGAACGTGTTTAATTCCATTTCTAAGGATCGGTACGAAACCCGTTGACGCTAAATCGAGCATCGCATAATCCGAGAGGATTATTAAAGATGACGTAACGCGGAGGGAACTAATTTCGTATCGGTCCAATTCAAAATGATTTTCACATCACCTTTTTCAAAATCCCCGATAACGGTCTCGTAATGATAATATGCACATTACGGGTACCGAATACCGAGTCGAATATAAATCTCGCTATATTTATATGTGATTCGGTAGATTATCGATTTTAAAACAGAATTAGAATTTCGTATGATCAATTACGAAACTGAGTAGTTGCTCGAACAGGGTGCACTCGATCGAGTGCCATAACCACTCGATCAAGTAGCGTCCAAAAAACGAGGCAGAAGGGTCTGTAAGAGGCCACTCGATCGAGTCCTGCCCATGACTTGATCGAGTGGTCCGACGCATACTAGAGCGGCAGCCCATGCAACATTGTTTTTCCACCTCGTAAAATATTTTACGACCTCGGTCGACGCATGTAAAGACTATCATGCGTTTACATCTTTTCTAAAATCCATACACTTTATTTCAACGTCGGGACTTTGATCAATGTCTTCTACGATTAGTTATATGTCGGCGACTCCTTAGTCGTATCCGATGCACAAATAATTTAGACACCACTTTCGGCATGATAAGTCGGGACAAGGCATCGAGATTCGGGATCAAGCTAGCATCACGCTTAGGTCCCATACGCGAACGCGTATTAAAATCTCCGTCCTTCGTTTAGCACACAACATAATGTGTGTCTAATCGTGATTTGTCCAATTTTCCAAACTTACGGTCTTGTTTATATTTACTATATACGGGTCCGTTCATGTCATTAATATTCTTGTCGTTATTCCACCTATTCGTTATTTTCGTTTTGGCCGGGTTGTATTTCCGCCCGTGTAACTTGTAACTGATTTAATTTGTTTTGTTTTTATTTATTTGCGTTTTACCGTTTATAAATGAACCATCGCATGCTAAATCACCTCGACAATAATTTGGATGCATTAATGACGTAGCAACCCATTCAATATTTATATCTCGTAAAATGTTGTTTGCATATCATTATACCGGATTACTAACGCGCATATTAGAATGTCAAACGATGTCTTAGTAGAGGCCGCTAAGTGCGGGCGGGGTTGGGTGTCCTTTGTGGGCTTCCCAACACGTACCCTCACCCCTTACTCAGAACCTCGGTTTCCGGATGCCCGAAACCGTTGGCGCACGAGAGTCATTCTATACACGATAACCGGTATTGACGGTATCGGTATCGCAATGCAAAGGGACGAGCCCAATAAACTCTAAAACCGAAATGGGCCATAGTTTTTGTATGGTCCATAGCGATATAGAATGGGCTCGAATGGGTCCGAACTCCCACAAAGTTCGGTGGCGACTCCATTTCGACTTAAATTTCAATTCGATCCATTCTCATATGGAGGTGCATTCGCCTACCCAAACCCGCGCGTGGCCGCGTCGGGGTGGACCTACGTCACATCCACACGCGTTCAAGATCAGAAAAACTCACAAACTGAGAAGAGAAGTTACCTCAAAGGCGTGCACAGTAATGTGAGCTGCAACCTGGGCAGGTGAGTCTCTAGCCAACACACTACAACAAATCCCTTACATTCATGACCCTTTAGGCTCGACACTTTTATAAGCTGTGGACATGACATAGGTCCTCCCCGACGCGGCCACGCGCGGGTTTTGGGGAGGCGAATGAATCTCCATGAGATGGTCAAATGGAAATTTAAATCGAAGTCGGAGTCGCCACCGAATTTTATGGTTATTCGGAACCGTTCGAGCCCACTCTATGTCGTAGTGGGCCGTGTATAAAATACGACCCATTTCCGATGTCAGAGTTTATTGGGCTCGTCCCTTTTGCATGTCGATATAGATGCCGACTTGAGCGGTTAATCGTATATTGAATGACTCTCGTTGCCAATGGTTTCGGACATCTGGAAACCACGGTTCTGAGTAAGGGGTAAGGGTACGTGTTGGGAAGTTCACTAAGAACACCCAACCCCGCCCGCACATTAGCGGCCTCTACTAGGATATCGAATGACGTTTTAATGCGCGCGTTAGTAATACGATGAATGATATGCAAACATTGTTTTCCTATGCATGTGAGGAATTGAACGGGTTGCTAAGTCGTTTAATGCATGCAAAATTAATTGATGTCAAAGTCAAATTTAACATGTGAGATTCGTTTTAGTATAATAAAACAAATGAAATAAAAAAATGAAATTGCTACAAAAGATGAACAAACGAGTTAGTATCGATTTGTAAATAATAATATAGCAAATAAAATATACGAGATCGAGAAAATAAATATTAATCAAAATATGAAAAATATTGTTGAAAAGAACGTTGTTTTGAATAAAAAACGAAGTTCGAAAAATAATAAAAAAACGGAAAAAGGACAGGCAAGCAGTCGGCCGCGCGACTCGCCTGGGATGCCGGCGGGTCGCGTGGTGGCCTGTTTCGGTGTCGGTTTTCGAAAATTCGATGTTCGTATTAAATCGCGTATGAATATTGCATGATTCGTACTCGACTTAATATTTTCGATATTCTTTATATTTGATAGTTGACTACGAAATCAATATCAAATATTCGAAATAGTTTTGGAAAAGATGTAAATTTTAGAAATCCTTCGAAGAATAAATAATAAAACGAACGAAAAAGTAAATAAAGGAGCGAGGATTTCAGACTCGTACGCGAGTCGCCTGTGAGGGGCGCGACTCGCGTGCGGGCCTGTCCCGTTTTTGCTCGTTGTTCGAAAATTGTTATTTTGATGAACCGCGTACAAATTATGAGTTAATTTGCATTCGATTCACGTTTTCGATATTCGTCCTACCCGATATTCGATTAGGAAATCGATATCGAATATTCGGAATGGATTAAAAAAAGGGTTTGTAAAATTGTTTTTTAAAAAAAGAATTTGAACCAAGAAAAGATGTAACGATTTTTTGATATCGTCGAGATCTTAATATAATTCTTTTCGATACAATATTCGATTATAGAAAAATCGATATCGTATTTTTAAGAATGTTTGTTATGAAAATAGTTTTTCGTTAATAACGATATTAGAGAAAAAAAAGACTCTTGACCCATAAAAAAAAAGGACGAAGAGAGGGAAGGAGAAGAAAGGAGAAATCGGGTTTGGTACACCCTCAACCTACATGCTTTTGTTAACTCGGATGGGGCTCGTCGGAATGTGGCTAAGGCACGGGAGCGTCGATGTGATGTCGGTCGGGCTAGGGTGGCTCGGTGAAGGTGACGGGTACGAAGGAGTCGGTTTCCTTCGGGTTTGGATGTAATATCGGTTTCTCGATGCTAAGTGTAAGGATTTTTATGGATGTGTGTTGTGATATTTTCTGACTTCTCTCAGGAATTCTGTCTGTATGATATGATGTTTTTCTGATGCTGAAAGTGTTGTATGCAAGGGGCTATTTATAGGGAGTTCCCGACCTTGGCTAGGAGAGGTGCATTTGAATTAGAACTACCGCTTAGGATAGGAAACGTAGGAATTTGAGAAGCATGAGAATTCCGCTTTCTTGTGAAGGAAGAAAGGGAAACACGGCTGGTTTGCTGCTGTTTGGCCGAGTATTTGCACTCGGTCGGGTGTTTGAATCGGTTTTTGGATAGGATTCCTACTTGAGAACGAATTCCATCCTTAAACGGATTTGTTTATTATTTTATGTGGCTGATTTTTGTGGAGTTGGAGTCCGAACAGGACACGTGAGACATCACGGTCGGTCCACAAGTCTCGGGAAATATCTTTGACCGGGTTTTGACTCGGTCGCTAAAAGACGATTTTACCCCTGGTGTCGGATTCGACCCAAATTAGTGTTATTTGACTCGAAACGACCCACTGGGCCAGAATTTGAGGTTGGCTTTGTGAAATTTGTACTACTTAAAAAGCCCAAGCTAAATATCCATGATTTCGAGCCCATTTCCGAGTATGTTAAAGCATGTTAGCGTCCGATCATCATCGGGTGTTTTTTGGAAACTACTATAGACACCTGGCGGTCAAAATGTGGGTGTCTACAGAGCCCCCACTCTGACTGAGGCTTGGACAGGGCGAAAGTCAGAGTAGCTACCAGGTCAATCAAGGATTAAAACCCGTTAGCTTCCGGTCAAGTCGTTTAAGGTCCATTTGACCTGCGTGAAGGGCCCGCCGGCCGTGGATTAGAAATGTACCTGAGCTGATGATAACTCCGTGGGGAATTGAACTCGTCGTATAAGACTTAGGTGTGCCTATATATGGGCTCGTCTTGTTAAATGCCGCTGGGGAGTTATGTGAATTGCGCTGTCGTGATTTGTACCTGTATAAGTTACATAAAATTTTGCATGCAACACGTAGGCGAAACAAATATGACTCGCGCTGGGGAGTAAAAATGATTTTTGCTGCATTTTGAAATCGAAGTCCTGAAAGCAACTCACGTGCTAGGAGATGGGTTTCCAAAATTGAAAGGGTTGAAAAGAAATTTGCAGTTTAAATAGATTGAAATTTGACCTTGTCGAAAAGATTTTTTTTCAAATGGCTAAGTTTTTGCAAATTTTAAAATGAGAATTTGAAAAGAGAGGCCTATCGGCAGACTCGACTCTGGACGCGACAGGACGAGTTGACAGACAGGACTTGGACTCTCTAAGGGTTGGACCGTGACTTGGTAAGGAGGTGGGCCACCTAAGATGACAAGACTCTTAAGTTGCGCTATTCCGTAGCCTAAGCGAGTGACAACACGGTCGAATCCTCGGAATAGGAAGGCTCTGCTATGGGGGGATTGCAATAGTCTGTAATGAGACTGTTTTTTGAGGGCCTTGGCAGTGGCAATGTTGTAGACTAGTGCTCGTTTGAATCCTTTTTGATTTTAGGGTACATTTCCAAAGTGGGCATTGCCTCGAGTCCTGATAGATTCTTGTCCTCGAACGAGCCGAGTACTAGGACACGCTGTTGAAAGGTGGCTAGATTTTTGAAATTATTTGGATTATGTGAATGGATGGAGAACTTCTGCCTAGGAAAAGCCCCCAGAATGACAAAGCTAACTATCGAGAACATGACAGTGTCGTGATCGGAATGATGGTGCTTTCTGAATGTGTGTCAATGTGGATGGTTGTGCCTCTGTTGAAAGGCTACCTACGTATTCACGTGTGGTGAAATCAAACCAAGCCGTAGTTCAGTAGATTATGGTGCCTAGTTTATTAGGGCTTTGTGTGTAACTAGACATAGCGATGGTGTAGGCTAGGTGCATTCCCAGTGATGTCTTGATCAAAAGGCTAGAATGGTTAGGATATTGATCCTGTGACTGTGAGCGTTCTCCGGGATAGCCCCCAGAGGTGGTGTGCACTATTTGGGCATGCTCTATGCCGACCGCAAGTTGAGTTCCCGTGTTCGGAGTTGGTAACTGGTTTGAATGAGAAGAATTGGAATGGGATTTTAACGAGTTTTGCTCTCGGGGATTTTAACGAGTTCTGTTCTCAGGGATTTTAACGAGTTTTGCTCTCGGGGATTTTAACGAGTTTTGCTCTCGGGGGATTTGACGAATTTTGCTCTCGGGGGGATTTGACGAGTTTTGCTCTCGGGGGGATTTGACGAGTTTTGCTCTCGGGGGATTTGACGAGTTTTGCTCTCGGGGGGATTTGACGAGTTTTGCTCTCGGGGGATTTGACGAATTTCGCTCTCGGAGGATTTGACGAGTTTTGCTCTCGGGGGGATTTGACGAGTTTTGCTCTCGGGGGGATTTGACGAGTTTTGCTCTCGGGGGATTTGACGAGTTTTCCTCTCGACGGATTTGACGAGTTTTGCTCTCGAGGGATTTGACGAGTTTTTCTCTCGGGGGATTTAACGAGTTTTGCTCTCGGGGGATTTGACGAGTTTTGCTCTCGGGGGGATTTGACGAGTTTTGCTCTCGGGGGGATTTGACGAGTTTTGCTCTCGGGGGATTTGACGAGTTTTGCTCTCGGGGGGATTTGACGAGTTTTGCTCTCGGGGGGATTTGACGAGTTTTGCTCTCGGGGGATTTGACGAGTTTTGCTCTCGGGGGGATTTGACGAATTTTGCTCTCGGAGGATTTGACGAGTTTTGCTCTCGGGGGGATTTGACGAGTTTTGCTCTCGGGGGGATTTGACGAGTTTTGCTCTCGGGGGATTTGACGAGTTTTCCTCTCGAGGGATTTGACGAGTTTTGCTCTCGAGGGATTTGACGAATTTTTCTCTCAGGGGATTTAACGAGTTTTGCTCTCGGGGGATTTGACGAGTTTTGCTCTCGGGGGGATTTGACGAGTTTTGCTCTCGGGGGGAATTGACGAGTTTTGCTCTCGGGGGGATTTGACGAGTTTTGCTCTCGGGGGATTTGACGAGTTTTGCTCTCGAGTCTTTGTATGGTGATTGTGAATTTTGTTATGTAAAGGGGAAGTCGAGTAAAATGGCACGAACTTTGATCGGGATAAGTTTTGATAATGCGAGATCTGATTTCCATGTCTTGCCCTAATGGATAGGGGTATCCTATGGAGCTTGAATCCTCAAAATTCTGGGCTGTCTCTGGCCCGGGTCTCGGGAAGGTCTTGAGGGTTGTAATGTGGGAAGGCTAAATGTGGTGTTAGCTGACCAGCTTGATTGTCTCTCCCTTATTGGATGGTATTAGTATTGATAATTTTGAATTGATCGTTTTCACTACGGTCATGGTTTGTTTGAATATTTTTTGGTTGACCTCTTAGCCCCGGTCTCGGAATTCTTCATTTGGATTGACCGCTTAACCTCGGTCATGGGTGCCTCTTTTTTTTTGATAATGGCCTGCTTTTTTGTTTTGGCCTTTTGCTTTTTCTTGTATTGGACTTTTGATTTTTTTTTGTCCAGTTTTTTCCTTTTTTTTTTGTTGGTCAAACTAACACCTAAGGTAGGGATCGGCTAGTCTTATTGGATGGGTGTTTTATTGTGGGAAATGGGCTTGTCTCCCGTCTTTAACCCAAACTAGGAGATTACCTAGATTTGTCATAGGATTCGATACCGCTCCTGCTAAGGGTAGTTATGTGGTTTTCTATACCAGACATGGAACAAGTAAAGGAAAACACGGGTCTCATTTCCTGCAGTCATTATAGATGTGCCTATAATAGTCACGTGCGTGTGCTCACAGTGTATGATGGTGTTCATCATGTTCTCGGAAACACATAAGGAAAGTATATATGAGAAATAGAAAAGCTGATTTTATTGAATTTTGAAAAAGAGGAAAGAATACAATTGACTCTAACTCTGACTTTGAAATTGAAATAAATAGTATATCCTGGACTCGGACTCAGACTTGGACTTAAATCAAATCCGGACTCGTGGATGCATAAGAGGTAGATTGGATGCTTTGGTCATCGGGCCCTGTATAGTCCATGAGGGGCTTTGCAAGTGACAAAGTTTCCAAAACGGGAGTTTTCCCGGCATCGAGGAAGTCTTGAATGAGGTGTTTCAGTTTCCAGCACTGTTCTGTATCGTGTCCCCTCCCTCTGTGGAATTTGCAGTAATGCTCGTCGTTCCATGCTTTGGAGCATTTTTCCAAAGTGGGTCGGCTGTTGGGCCTATAGGTAGTATTAGGCCCTTCGGAACCAACCTCTGGAAAGCGACGGTGTAGGACATATCCAAGTGGGTAAATTCCCTTTCCTTTGACTGGTTCTTGATTTTTGGAGAGGTGACTTGAGGGTTACCTCTCTCGGTCTTGCCATCTTGAGGGTACCGGACAGTTTCGTAAGACTGTTCACCCTTTAAATGGCTCAGTTGGGTGATAGGCTGTCTTACCCGCTCTAGTTGTGCTAGACGGGATCGGGTTCTTACAAGATCCTCTTCGATGATGGTTACCCTGGAACTTAGGTTATCTAGGGCAGTATTGATTTTCGAGAAGATATTGTTAATGGAGCAAGATAGCATAAGCATACTCCCCTGGATATCCCCTTTCTCGACGGCGGCGCGGGATTTGTTATGGTTTGGTAGTGACTCGTTCATAGGGTCCCTGATCGGAAGAAACGACAGGTGTTAGAACTCGCCTAAACTCGGTTTTGCGCAAATGCAAGAGAGAGAGTCAAACTAGGTACGGCCCGGGGGCGGGAATGACTAAGATTCTATGACCGGGATACTCGAACGTTGATCTAGACGAGGTAACGACCCTGGCTTGGACTCGACCATGAGACTCGGATGGTGTATGAGGGCGAGTCCGAAAATGGGGCAACCGTGTTTGACCGCGTCGCGTGCTAGGACCGACCGTGGTGACCTAACCTTAGATGACCCGAGTATTCGTAGCGTGGGTACGACTCGAAGAAGGCATCATAAGGACGCCGGTGTAGGATGAACGTAGGGTACTCTCTAGGGTAACCGTGGTTGACTACTCGGGTGTAGGACAGCCCCTTGAGTAAGGCTAGAGACTCAGATGATGTGACATCTAAGTGACTCGAAAGTGGGATACATGAGACAAAATGTGTAAGACATGACCCTTAGAGCAACCGTGATTGATCGCTCTGCTGAAGGGTAGCCCCCCGAGTGGGGAGAAGCCTGAAAAGGAAATGACTCGGAAAGGACACCTAGACGGGTGACTCGTGAAAGGTGGGCCTCCCTTAGGATTCGGCGTGTGGGCCGAGTCCTGTTCGAAAGAGGGCCCACGTGAGATATTCCCCAGACCCTTGGACTCGATTGTGTAAACTGGGCCAACCTTTGTAGGAGTATGTTCTACGTAGGTGGGCCTTGCCTTAGTAAAATAAGGCAGACTAGGATAGGGGGAAAATCCGTGATGTAAGATCGACGGAGTTTCGACGCTAGAGACTTATGACACGACCCGACACTGCTAAATACGGGAAGTCTAAGAAGAGGAAGTTTTGAAATGTGATTTTTTTTTAAAAGGCCCGAAAAAATTGGGGAGGACCGGCCCGTTTTGAGAAAAACGGAAAAGATGGGCCGGGTGACGGTTTGAAAGTTCGAAAATGATTTCGAGTTTTGAATTGGGCATAATACCGGCTAGAAAAAAGCTATTTTGAGTAAAATCATAAGTCCTAAATTCGGTATATGTCCGGGGTTTTGAAATTGGATATTTTGAAAAGGACGCAAATTTTGAAAAATGACGGCTTTTGATAAAGATGATGTGGATCAAGTAGCACGTAGTCATGGAAACAGTATAATGACGCCATGTATGCTCTTAAGCTAAGTCTCGGTCAGTCTGTAAGGGTCTATACCAGTGTACATAGCCTATCGAGAATCGGGGCGGACTCCCTAACTCGAGTTGAGATTAGGACATGCCGTAAAACCCATACGAATTGGCTAATGGACACCTTTGACATAACCAATTTGGACTATATCAATGGTATAGTGGGACGTCGGTCACGAGTACCGGCCCGGGAAAATGGGGTTATGCATGAACCGTAAAACTAAAACGCGCATTGTACTAGTCAAACGATTTCTATTCGAGTCTCACCCTGAGGATACCGAAGGTTATTAACTCATCAGTAAATCCCCAGCGGAGTCGCCAAATTGTGGACATGACATAGGTCCACCCCGACGCCAAATTGTGGAGTCGTCAAATGGAAATTTAAATCGAAGTCGGAGTCGCCACCGAATTTTATGGTTATTCGGAACCGTTCGAGCCCACTCTATGTCGTAGTGGGCCGTGTACAAAATACGGCCCATTTCCGATGTCAGAGTTTATTGGGCTCGTCCCTTTTGCATATCGATATAGATGCCAACTTGAGCGGTTAATCGTATATTGAATGACTCTCGTTGCCAATGGTTTCGGACATCCGGAAACCACGGTTCTGAGTAAGGGGTGAGGGTACGTGTTGGGAAGTTCACTAAGAACACCCAACCCCGCCCGCACATTAGCGGCCTCTACTAGGATATCGAATGACGTTTTAATGCGCGCGTTAGTAATACGATGAATGATATGCAAACATTGTTTTCCTAAGCATGTGAGGAATTGAACGGGTTGCTAAGTCGTTTAATGCATGCAAAATTAATTGATGTCAAAGTCAAATTTAACATGTGAGATTCGTTTTAGTATAATAAAACAAATGAAATAAAAAAATGAAATTGCTACAAAAGATGAACAAACGAGTTAGTATCGATTTGTAAATAATAATATAGCAAATAAAATATACGAGATCGAGAAAATAAATATTAATCGAAATCTGAAAAATATTGTTGAAAAGAACGTTGTTTTGTATAAAAAACGAAGTTCGAAAAATAATAAAAAAACGGAAAAAGGACACGGCAAGCAGCCGGCCGCGCGACTCGCCTGGGATGCCGGCGGGTCGCGTGGTGGCCTGTTTCGGTGTCGGTTTTCGAAAATTCGATGTTCGTATTAAATCACGTATGAATATTGCATGATTCGTACTCGACTTAATATTTTCGATATTCTTTATATTTGATAGTTGACTACGAAATCAATATCAAATATTCGAAATAGTTTTGGAAAAGATGTAAATTTTAGAAATCGTTCGAAGAATAAATAATAAAACGAACGAAAAAGTAAAAAAAGGAGCGAGGATTTCAGACTCGTACGCGAGTCGCCTGTGAGGGGCGCGACTCGCGTGCGGGCCTGTCCCGTTTTCGCTCGTTGTTCGAAAATTGTTATTTTGATGAACCGCGTACAAATTATGAGTTAATTTGCATTCGATTCACGTTTTCGATATTCGTCCTACCCGATATTCGATTAGGAAATCGATATCGAATATTCGGAATGGATTAAAAAAAGGGTTTGTAAAATTGTTTTTAAAAAAAGAATTTGAACGAAGAAAAGATGTAACGATTTTTTGATATCGTCGAGATCTTAATATAATTCTTTTCGATACAATATTCGATTATAGAAAAATCGATATCGTATTTTTAAGAATGTTTGTTATGAAAATAGTTTTTCGTTAATAACGATATTAGAGAAAAAAAAGACTCTTGACCAATAAAAAAAAAGGACGAAGAGAGGGAAGGAGAAGAAAGGAGAAATCGGGTTTGGTACACCCTCAACCTACATGCTTTTGTTAACTCGGATCGGGGCTCGTCGGAATGTGGCTAAGGCACGGGAGAGTCGAGGTGATGTCGGTCGGGCTAGGGTGGCTCGGTGAAGGTGACGGGTACGAGGGAGTCGGTTTCCTTCGGGTTTGGATGTAATATCGGTTTCTCGATGCTAAGTGTAAGGATTTTTATGGATGTGTGTTGTGATATTTTCTGACTTCTCTCAGGAATTCTGTCTGTATGATATGATGTTTTTCTGATGCTGAAAGTGTTGTATGCAAGGGGCTATTTATAGGGAGTTCCCGACCTTGGCTAGGAGAGGTGCATTTGAATTAGAACTACCGCTTAGGATAGGAAACGTAGGAATTTGAGAAGCATGAGAATTCCGCTTTCTTGTGAAGGAAGAAAGGGAAACACGGCTGGTTTGCTGCTGTTTGGCCGAGTATTTGCACTCGGTCGGGTGTTTGAATCGGTTTTTGGATAGGATTCCTACTTGAGAACGAATTCCATCCTTAAACGGATTTGTTTATTATTTTATGTGGCTGATTTTTGTGAAGTTGGAGTCCAAACAGGACACGTGAGACATCACGGTCGGTCCACAAGTCTCGGGAAATATCTTCGACCGGGTCTTGACTCGGTCGCTAAAAGACGGTTTTACCCCTGGTGTCGGATTCGACCCAAATTAGTGTTATTTGACTCGAAACGACCCACTGGGCCTGAATTTGAGGTTGGTTTGTGAAATTTGTACTCCTTAAAAAGCCCAAGCTAAATATCCATGATTTCGAGCCCATTTCCGAGTATGTTAAAGCATGTTAGCGTCCGATCATCATCGGGTGTTTTTTGGAAACTATTATAGACACCTGGCGGTCTAAATGTGGGTGTCTACATAAGCATTGAGCATATTCTTAGCCCAAATTCATTATGGGACGGGTAAGTATGGGAAATCAGTACATTTTATTATTTTGACTAAAAAAATGGCGCCTAGGTATATGCCCGAAGAGAATTTTGTTTCCTTCCCAATCAATCAAACCCTAATAAACTTACCTTCATCTTCATCTTCATAAAAGCAACTTCCATCCATCTTCTTCATCCTATCAGTATCATGTTTAATCCTCTTATCACTCAAGAAAAAATGACGATTTCGGAAACGAGCCTGTAATGGTGATTTCTAATCGAACTTCTCCAGAAACCATAGCACGACCACGATCTGAAACCCTCTATTTTCAATCTCTTCTTTTTCGCCAATGCTATGAGTGAATCCAGCATATGGTAATTGTACGTTTCTCAATGTTCAATTTCATATTTTTTTGTTTTCCATTCTAAACCCTAATAGTTTACTTGTATCGATTATTGGAGTTTTATTGTTGAAATTTTAATGATTTCCTACTTCGATTCACTGTTATCACTCATTTATGTTGGTCTTTCGTACGTCAAACGTTATTACTCGATTATTTGAGATTAATTGTATGGTTCAATGCTGATATTGAGATTAATTGACAAAAGCACCAGTCATGATGTTCAAGAGGTATTTGTGTTAACTTTTTCTCCCCTAAATACTGAAAATATCACTTTTTCGAAGAAAATGGAGTTGGATTTTGTCAACGTTGTACTTGATGATTTTTGTAAGTATTTTTGTAGGAATAATGCAGCAATAGGAGCTGCTCGTCTGTTTTCTTCTTCCTGTCCATATTTTATTCTCTACAGAACAGGTATTATCCATCATCACTTGAATAGTTTGATTTTAGTTAATTTATGTTTGTGAATATTCATTATTTTAATTTGATGTCATGTTAAATTAATGAAGTTATCAGGTGTTTAATTTTTATGTCTTCCCTATTTCTTCGTCTTTCTTCCTTCTTTATGTTTCTTATATCATCACATATCTCTCTTTCCGTTGTCCCCGGGTTTCTCCTGGTCCTGGAAGCTATACTTGAGGATACTGTTCTGTAATTGATCTTGTCGGACCCATAGTATATTGACATCGGCCTGCCTTTTCCAAAATCAGCTTTATTGCAAAAGCACTGGTTTCCAAATTCTTCCAAAGTGAAACCGCCCATAATAGAACTCCAGGCTTCCTATACTGTATCGTGCATCATAAGCGCAGGAATTTTGGGAAATTGCTTAAATAAGAAATGCAGCAGTCAAGTGTTGTTTTGATGCTTTAAGGTATATAGTAGGCTCATGATTTGAGTATCCTTTTCAATAGCTTGACCAAATGAGTTACTGCCATGTGTTCTAAATTGATTAGTCTTTGGTATTTGCTTTTTGAAGCTAACACACACTAAAAATAAATTGATCAGTCTTTGGTCTTTGCCTTTTGCTTTTTCTCCCCTAAATACTGAAAATATCAGTTTCTCGAAGAAAATGGAGTTGGATTTTGTCAATGGTGTACTTGATGATTACTATATGTATTTTCGTAGGAATAATGCAGCAACAGGAGCTGCTCGTCTGTTTTCTTCTTCCTGTCCATATTTTATTCTCTACAGAACAGGTATTATCTATCACTTGAATAGTTTGATTTTAGTTAATTTATGTTTGTGAATATTCATTATTTTAATTTGATGTCATGTTAAATCAATGAAGTTATCTAGTGTTTAAACTTTATGTTCTTAAAGTTTTCTCAAAGAGATCTAGTCTTCTATATACCATAGTATATCAAAGCGAACTATTTGTGTATATATTTGACCTTGCACTTGCTTTTAATTTCCAATTGCAATCTTAATTTTGGTGTACCTTTCTCTTAGATGGGGATGGGAATTGGTTCAAGATCCTACCAACCCGGACGTGTCATGTCTTGGTTGCCTTAATCTAGAATGCAAGTTGCATTTACGCTGAAATCAGGCTATACCAGTTTAATGTAGTGACTGTAGATCTTTCCAGTTTATACTCTATTTGTGAATGCAAGGTTAAGACAAAATTCAGTACAATCAAGCTAGTGGATTCAAGTTGTGTTTCACTTCAACAATCACATCTGATGCAATGGCTTTACTACTTCAAATGTTACTGCATTTATTGCAGATGAAATTGTTTTCCAAGGCTGCACTACAACTCGATTCTGAACAGAATTTTGCCTCGATATAAACTGCATTAACACATTTGCAAGCTATGTGTTCAGGCTGTTGATCTTTTCTACGTTTTCCAGATGCAAAGACCAATGCAAATCTGCACTCAGCTGAACTCAATTGGGTTGTACCTTTCAGGTGCATTTATCTCAGTTTGAAGCTATGTTTTAGTTGATGCAATATGGTTTTTACGTGATGCAACCTATGTTTGAAATATAGCTGCTCAACTTCTTAGTATTGGGTTGTGTTTTCCAATCCATCATCACACAATTAAAGACCCATTTGCTTTTCATTTAGCCCTTGCAGCAACGTAGTGGAATTAATGGAGCCTTACCATTTTTTAATCAGCTAACACGTGAGGCTCTCATTCCACATATACACTCATATTATAACCCTAATTATAAAATGTTCTCTTGAATTCATCTTATTCAATTATCAAATCTTCAATCGATTATCCTAATTATCATTACTTTCAATCCCTTTTTCATTACTTTCACAATGGTGAAGGATAAGGTCGCCCAGTCTGGTTTGAGAAGACGACGGTGAAGTTAGTCACGCACGGAGGCACTACGGCGGCCTAGTCTGGTTTGAGGAGACGGCGACAGTGCAAATGGACAAGCAAGGGCATCCTTGTGGGTCTAGATCATGCAGATGGACTATCGTGCATCGATCACCAAGATCATGATTCTAAACAAAATGAGTCAACTAGGTGATTTTTTTATGTATTAAAGTTGGTTGATTCTCTACAATTTTTTCAAACAAATAGCAAAAATGTGTACATAATCAGTTGCGTCGGAGAGAGTAGAGTATATATCAATCTTGATTTTTTTGTGTATTATCAGATAATGTGTGGAAATTTGACAGAGTTCAGGAAATCGTCGGTTCTTGAGAGTACTGTAGACCGTGAGTTCTTTCGGAGAGATCTGGTCAGTTCTATGACTTTTTTTGTTTCATTTAGCGGTTTGCAGAATTAGGTGTTATTTTACTTGAAGTTGTACCAAATGATTACTTTGGACTTTGTTAGTCATAATCGTCATCTGTTTAGATGAAATTAGACTAGTTTTCCAGCTTGCGAGGGGTTATATTTCTCCTTATTTCATTAATGATGAGAAGACTCAGAAATGCGTAAGCAACCTTCAGTAGAAATACAGAACTATTTTCTTCCATTTATGACTGATATTTATATTTCTGGACTTACTCCTTAAGAATCGCCTTGACAGAAACTGGAAAACCCGCTTGTGCTTGTCCATGAAAAGAAAATTTCGAGTGCAGAATCACTTATTAGATTATTGGAGTTGTCTATTCAGGTTATTTCTTCCCCATGTTGTTCGACTTAAATATTTGGAACAGTTTGTGGCCAACCTTCTCGTATACTTACACGTATGTTGAAATGGGTTCTCAACAGACAAGTAGGCTTTTATTAATAGTGCAAATATGGCGAAGACAATCTTGCATAACATGGCTGATCCGCAGGCATTTTATTTCTCTAATATTCCTTTATATTTCCCACCTATTTATGTTTCATTATATAGTCTATTCAGTATTCCTTATCATGTTTTTTTTACCATTGCAGGACGTTCTATAACACAAAAAGCGAAATGATGGTAGAATTAATGGATGACAAAATCGGCTCATTTTTTTGAACTTGGACATTTTAAATTGAATGTTTTTCGGTCGAAGACACGTACCTTTTTAAATAATAATTGTATAGAATTTTTTTATTGCTACTTTGGATTGCGAAATACTCGTATCTATGATTGGATGGAGATTATTCTAGGTGTTCGTCTTATGAAACTTTACTTGATTGAGAAATAATGTATGATTGGAGATTTTTCTAATTAAGTGTTTGTTTTACGAACCTTTATTAATTTAATTTGTATGTAGTTATTGTTATACGGAGTAATTATTAACAATAAGGTCATCTCGATCTGCAATCGCAAGGAGTAGTCAGATGTTGGATCAAAATATATTACTAATATATTATTTGTGAAAAGATTCTCGACCCTTTTACGATGTCAAAGTGTCAATAAGTGTTTTTTATATTACTATTTCTCGACTCTTTTAACACTAGAAAGCCCCGCGATTAGAAAAAATTTGGCCAGGAAAAAAAATCGTGACATAGAAAAGCGTCGAGGTTGCTTTTTTTATGGTACATGTGGTGACGCAAAAAGGCGTCATGAATAAAATATTCATCGCTTTAATGTGTCTAGATCTACGACACAAAAATGCGTCGAGAATTCCTGACATCCAAAATCTCCACGCTTTCTGAAAGCGACGAGAATTAAATTTACGACACTTTAAAGCGTCGAGAACCTACCTTTTAAGCATCGAGAAACCAAGGGATTTGTAGTAGTGACACAGCTTCAGAGCCCGGGAAGAAGAGTTGGTCCAAGGGGGCCAGGTCCGTCAGGGTTCTGATGGTCCCAAAGTCCCCAGGGAACAAGAGCACCACATTAGGAAGGAGACTCCTCGCAGACTGGGGGGCAGAGTTCAGGGGAGAATCCGGCAGATCAACCACAGGGGTCTTCTCATGCAAAGCTTGCCTTTGCCGAAAGAGAAGGACTACATTTTCTCTTGGAGGCAGGAGAGGAACAAGAACGTTTCTGGAAGGAAGGACGGGTAGCCATACTCTTCCTCTTGGCCCTAACTCGGTCCAGAGTCATCGGATGTTTTGAATCGCCTGAAGAGACCAGAACACGAGATAAGTCCTACAATAAAAAGAAAATTGAGCACACCAGACAGCTCAACAGATTAGTCCCCACCTGAAGACATGTCTGCAGCAAGGGGAGGACAGGTACCGTTCTCAATGGGGTGGAAAAGGTTATTGAAAGATCGTTGCTCAGGGCTCAAACTGGAAAGTTGTGCAACAAAGTCGAGGATTGTCGCTACACCAGGCTGCTTCAGAGCTGCAATACAGAACCAGTGAGAATAGTGAGTGCGCAAGAAAACTTAAAGACTAAGGGTATGACAAATACCTTTGGTGGACCCACATTCATAGAATAGGTACTCATGAGAAAAGGGAGGGATGAAGTCAGTCTTCACAAAGATAAAGTCCCTAAACCAGTCGACATCCGGAGGATTAGCCGAAAAAATTATACCAGGGTTACTCTTATCCTTCACCCGCATCGTTATCTTACCATATCCCAGGGATCTCGACTGGAATAGGGCGCATACATCACCAAAAGCAAAATCCCTTTGGTGACGCTGATTTAAAACACAAAAGGACAACAAAACCCGCCATGTATGGGGGGCCAACTGACAAGGAGCAAATTTATAGTAGGTCAAGAACTCTTGGACCAGCGAAGGAAAGGGAAATCGTAGGCCCAAGAAGAAGGGGTATGCGTACATGCAAACCCACCCAGTCCGGACAGAATCCGCCTTCTGCCCAGGGGAGGGAACATGGATTTCCACCTCCTCGCCAAACCCGAAGACTTCCCTGATGAAGGGAAGGTCATCACTGCTAAAGCGGGAGTCGCAAGAATGTTTCGGGTCAAGAATGGAAGAGGGAGAAAAAATCACCGGAGACGGCAATAAGGAAGATGGGGGAAGAGTCAAAGATTTGCTGCGATTTGATTTGGGAGCCATAGGAGAAGTGTAAATAACAAGAGGAGAAAGGAATCACTTGGAAATCGAAATGAAGGGAGAATAAGTCGGCACCACGACAGCAACGGACGACGAGAAGGAGGAAGGCGGAGTTGTTTATTTTTGAATTTCGAAGGAAATTTGAAAATTGTGAAGAAGGTAGAGGAAGTAGAAGTGATTGAAGTGAAAGGAGGAGTAAATGAAGTAGAGGAAAAGAAGTAGTACGGGAAAGAGGGATTAATTATGAGGGGGAAGGAAGAATAAGCAATAATGAGGAGAGAGTGAGATAGTTGGGGAAGCGGAAGTAGCAGATCAAAAGGCAAACACTCTGAAAATCGATCGTCGCCAGAATTATCCATGACGAATAGAAGCAGAAATTCCCGCCTAATATGAGCTTAGTCAGAAATTTGGGGGCATTTGTTTGGGGTAAAATTCGCACCCTCAAAAGACGACGTGGCATTCCTCGAGTTAAAGTCAAGGTTAAAAAGTCAAAGAAACAAAGATGAAAAGTCACGAGACGATACTGAAAAGTCAAAAGTCAAAAGTCGAGAAAGTCGTAAATCGGTACGAACCAAAGTCAACAAATCAACCAAGACCCAAGATTGAATACAACAATGGGCCAAAGCAAGAGTAAAATAAGAAGAAGGGCCGAACCAAGCTGTCATAAACAAAACAGCCCGAAGAACAAACCCTCATCCAAAGTGGAAGACCAAGTCAGAGAACAACCTCCTAAGTCCAAGAAGAGATTCAGGAGAGTGGGAGAGAAATCAGGAGAAAGAGGAGGAAGAAGTTAGGAGACAACGCCTGGAAGAAAGAAGGAGAATATAAGCACCAAGGATACACCGAGAGAGGCATTCAACTCATCTTCAACATATTACAACTTCAAGCAAATATACTAGCAAAATATACAATAGTCAACTATAGCTTGAATACTTGTACTTGTATCCGTTATCCGTCTTTCCCATTCATAGTAGAATCTTGGCGGGATTTCGACTCCCCCTGCGGTTTTTCCCACATTGGGTTTCCGCGTCACCAAACTCGTGTCTTTCGTCTATTTTCGTTGTCTTTTGTTCGTTAGATCCGACTCAGTTCCATTAATTCGCGAGCGCTAGTTCGATCACTTTAACCCGCAACCAAGATCGTAACCCGGTAAATTTTTACCAAAACACATACACCTATCTAATTATCTTAACATACATATACACAAGCTAAGGCATGAACCAAAAAGAAGAAGAAGCCAGTTCACAAAAACTCCAAGTAGAGGTGGATGTGATTGAAAAGGTGATTGAACAGCTAGAAAAAGGCCTGAATTCAGTTCATGTGATAAGAAGCCTCATTCTTCTAACACTACCCTACTGCTAGTAGTATGAAAAATGTAGAGGATTCTTCTTGCATGAGTAGTACTATTAAGAATAATAATGATGATCATCATCATCATCTAGAATATCATTATTATTACAAAATCATTAGAGCATCACTCTATGCAGGCATTGAACACATATCTTAACTCCATTTCTATGCTCAAAACCTATAACAACAACAACAACAACAATTGTGATGGGGTTTTCGTCGAAAATCGAAAACTCGTTGGTCATTTAGGTTATTATTCTGAAGTTGTCTCTCC
Organism: Agrostemma githago; assembly: GCA_958450325.1. NCBI lineage: Eukaryota > Viridiplantae > Streptophyta > Magnoliopsida > Caryophyllales > Caryophyllaceae > Agrostemma > Agrostemma githago. The sequence continues at coordinate 16,859,147 of OY288247.1, read as the reverse complement.
TAATATTTCTTGTACCTCTGGAGTTTCTGCTAATCAGGAATCGGACAATATGTCCATTAGAAGAGAAAGCTGTAAAAAGAGGTAAGTAATAAACTTTATTTATTCTTAAAAAAATTTACTACACTTTTGTACGTAATGATGATGAGCTAACAATATAATTGATGCATGCATGTGTACTTATTGATAACCTGCTTTTTAATTAATCTATCAAAAGTTTCATGATTATACACAAGGAATGCCAAGTTGTATTTGTTTATATATTTTGAATCATGTTACAGGAAGGTGGTTACTAGTGGTGAATCAAGAGAACAGGAGGTCAAACATTTGACCTATGATAGCTTTGGCTGGAGGAAATTAAATATGGCCAGAAAATTATTCTTAATCATCCTTACCCAAGGTAATTATTAATTACTAATTAGCTCCATCATTTTTGTTAACTTTACGATATATTGATTTTTCTAACGTATACGTGTATATACTAGTTAGTACAAAGTACAAAGATTTAGTTATTAATTATGTGATTTACGCGATCAAAACCAATCCTAAAATAAAAGCACACAATTTATTTGACCTCACAAACAATTCATGTGGAGTTTGTATTTCTACGTGTTTATGTTCGTGCTCCTATCAAGGTTAAATGGTATCGATAGACCCAATTTCAATGAAAAGGCTCACTTTTAGTTTTTGACTATTATCCATACTATTGTCGTTACTTACTCTCTTCATTCATTCATTTTTTTACAATTACTATAAATGAACAATCCAATCAATTCTTTATATTACTCTTTTGACAAAAGATTTTATCTTTAAATGCTCGTATTCTTGATCTATTTATAGAAAATGTCATTACTTTTTCCTTATTTAAGTTTGGTAAATCCATAACACCATTTGATTACCAATAATATCCTACTTTTATCACATTTCTTAAAATTTGGGAAAAAGGAAGGTAAAAGATTGAAGGGACGTGAGAGTGTAGTTATTAGTTACATGCATGCAGCATGCATGATTATCGTTTAACCTAATTGTGAGTCTGTTTGATAACTTAAAATTGTTATGGTGGATTCAGGATGTACTATAGATGCAGACATCAGCCTGACCAGAATTGTGAAGCAATCAAACATATTCAACAAGTTTCAGATAATCCAACCAAATACAAACTCATTTACCATGGGAATCACACATGTAACAACAAGAGCTACTATGAGTCATACTCATACATGAACATGATGATCGGATCACCAAAAGAACAGTACCCCTCGTCTTCGTCAATTGTTTTGAACTTCAATGGGTACGGGTCTAGTCAAGTAGATCACAACCCATCTTTATTTCCAACATCTTTATATCCGTATAATCATCTAACGACAACGACAGATAACAATAATGTTGGGGTAGCATCTAACCAGCTGCAGGCCGCGGCCGTTGAAAATCACATTACTAGTGCTACTTCTACCCCTATTTACCTGGAAGAAGAGTACTACAACAAGAATATTGTTTTGGTAAAAATTTACCGGATCTTCGATTTCGGTTTGTGGGTTAAAGTGATCGTCCTATAGCTACGGGTCGACGAATCGAACGAATCTAGCAAACAAAGGACAATGAAAGAAAAAGAGACGACACACAAAGTTTTGGTGACGCGGAAACCCGATGTGGGAAAAACCGCGGGGGGGGGGGGGGGGGGGGGGTCGGAATCCCACCAAAGGTTCACTAAAAATGGAAAAAGAATGAAGAAGAGAATACAAATAGGAATATTTATCTATAGATGATGGGTAGAGTTTTGGTGTTTTGTGTGTTGGAGTCGGCGTGCTTTTTTCATGCTTCCTTCTTCATCTCCTTCCTTTATATATGGCCCCTCCCCCTCTGGTGTCTTTATGGCCCCTTGCCATTAGACTGAGGGGCTTTTTTCATGCCACGTTGCATTCCGAAAGTGCAAATTTTTGGCCCGAACAGATGCCCCCAAATTTCCGACAAAGCTCATCTTAGGCGGGAATTTCTGTTTGCTTCAGTTGTAGGCAGTTGGCTCTGCTTCAGCTGGCCTTGCTGGTTCTAGGAGAAGGCGTAATCTGTCCCCTCTCTTAAAAATTACTCCTGCAGAAAGTGGACCTCTGGTGGCAGACCTTCCTAAGTCTACCTCTTATTCTGCCCCCAGATCCGTTGATGATGTTTCTGCTGGAGTGGTGCTCAAATTTCCTGAAGGCTTTGGTAAGTCTGCAGAGGATATGACTTTCCTGGATCATATGCTACTTCCTGGTCCCAGGTCTGTGCTAGAAAAAGGTTCTCTGAAGAAGTTGGACTTGGTTCGCAGATTGTTGGCGGAGGAATCTGGTTGTAGAGAAGAAGTGACTGGATGAGGAATTTCCTGTGGCGCCTGACCTGGATGCTCTTTCTGATGTGGAGGCGGAGGATCTAAAGGAGTCCGTTGATTTTCCTATTGCTGTCCAGGAGGCTGATGGGCAAGAGAGTGTGGACCAAAAGGGTGTCGTTGATGATCCTGGAGAGGTTCTGTTGCTGTTCATCAGAGACCCAGGTTTCTGTAGGAGGATCCGCTACAGTTCCGCCTTCACCAGAGGAGAATGTCCAGGCTGTGGACCAAGTTCTGCTGGAGTGATGCTACTCCTCTTTTGTTGAACTTTGCCTTCGGCTTGTGAAACCTGCGTGGTGTGAACTTCTGTTAGTGTTTGCAAAAAATTTATGTGGTGACCTTGCCTTTGTTCAGGGGAACGAAGTGTGTTAGTATTTTGTGGCACTTCGTGCCTTAACTTTTGATCGTAATCGTTTGCTTTTGATCGTGATTGTTTGCGTTTGATTGTAATCGTTTGTTGTAGTTTTGTCTAACTACCTTCTGTTGTATGCATGCCTTATGTTTGTATGGTCGACCTTTGATATAGTGGTGGCCTGGGGTTTAGTTCGCCCACTCAGTCGGAGGTGCCACGCTTTGCGTGGGTGCTAAGTGGCGCAGGAGACTGTAATGTCCCAGTTGTAGGCACTTAGTCACAGACGCACGCCCTCTGTAGAAATTGTACACTCTACCAGATTAGTCACCAGCTCTTAGTTTGGGAAAACTGACAAAAATTTGGCAAAGATGGGGGACGGAATATCTGAAGACATATGCGGAGGAAAATCGAAAGCGTATGAAGAGAAAAAATCAAATTTCAAAAATGTATGCAATAAGAAAATCAAACTTTAATGCAAAAGAAATTTGAATTCTGACGACACATGTAAAAAGGAAGTCAAAAGAGAAAATTTTAAATTTTGTAAAGAGAAAATTTTAAATTTTGCGAAAAGAAAGTATGGCAGGCAGAAGAATGACAGGAAAATTTAAATATATGTTTGCAAGATTTAAAAAGATTAAACATGGGTTCTGGTAGAGGTGCACCTGGCAGAATAGATGCCACGTTTCTGGCGGCTGTAGCCCATGTTTCTGGCGGCGGTGGCCCAGATTGCTGGCGGCTATGACCCGTTTAGAAGAAGTATTTCTTTAGGTGTATGATGTTCCATGGCTTTTGGATGATTTTCCCCTCCATGGTCATAAGTTGGTAGGCTCCGTTCCCAACTACTCTCTCTTTTTGGTAGGGCCCTTCCCAATTGTAGGCGAATTTTCCTGCTCGCTGGTTTCTGGTGTTCTGGAACACTTTTCTGAGAACTAGGTCTCCCTCCTGCAGGACTCTGACTTTGACATTCTTGTTGTAACTTCTGGCAATTGTCTCTCTGTAGGAGGCCATCCTTACTTGAGCATCAGTCCTGAGCTCATCTATAGTATCCAAGCTGCTTGCCATCTACACCTGGTTCCTGTCTTCTGTTATGCAGCCCTATCTGTGGGTAGGCACTCTCACTTCTGAAGGGATGACCGCCTCAGCACCAAAGACCAAACTGAAAAGTGTTTCTCCTGTAGCCACCATGGGTGTAGTTCTATCAGACCACAACACCAAGGGGAGTTCCTCTGCCCATCTGCCCCCTGCTTCCTCCAGCCTTCTCTTCAGGTTGTCTATCACAATTTTGTTGCTAGACTCCGCCTGACCATTAGACTGAGGGTTTCTGGGGGTAGACTTTCTTAGTGTGATGTTCCACCTGGCGCAGTAGTCCTCCATCTTGTTGCCAATAAACTGGGATCCGTTGTCGCAGATGATCTCTGAAGGAATGCCAAACCTGCAGATAATGTTACATTTTATGAAGGATATAACCTGCTTCTCAGTCACCTGAGGGAATTCTTCTGTTTCTATCCAGTTGGAGAAGTAGTCTGTCATGGCCAACATAAAAACTTTGTTTCCTGGAGCTCTTGGTAACTTGCCAACAATATCCATCCCCCACTTCATGAAGGCCCAGGGCGAAATTATTGGGTGCAACGGCTCTGCTGGCTGGTGATTGATTGGTGCATGTCTCTAGCAGGCGTCACACTACTTAACATATTCCCTCGCATCCTTGCGTATTGTCGGCCAGTAGTAACCTTGGCGGAATGCTTTGTTGGATAGACTCTTGCCCCTTGCATGATTTCCACACTCACCACTGTGGAGGTCATGCATAACCACCTCCGCCTCCTGCTGACTTAGGCACCTCAAGTATGGTCCAGCGGCTGATCTTTTGAACATGACACCATCAATGAGGGTGTACCTGGACGCTTTCATCCTAAAACTCCGAGCTTCCTTCTTGTCTGCTGGCAAGATATCGTTTTGCAGCCACTATTGGTAGGGTTTTCTCCAGTCTGGGATTCTTTCTTGTTCTGCTGAGGTGCTGCAGACTCATGCCTCCTGCAGCCACTGCAATCCCTGGTCTGGTGAATTGTCCTCCTGCCTCAGCATCTGGTGTTCCTGTGTGCCTATCCAAACTGCTGGCTCTAGTACATGGACAATGGGTATGGTGGAAACTACGCCTGGTTTGAAGGTTGCCCCCAGGGTGGCTAGGGCGTCTGCTTCCACGTTCTGGTCCCTAGGGACTTGGTTGATTGAGAAGGCTACGAACCTTAGGGAGAGCTCCTTTGCCACTTCAAGGTAAGAGACCATCTTGGAGTCCTTAGCTGCATACGAACCATTCATGTGGTTGACTATTAGCTGGGAATCGATGTATGCCTCTAGGCGCTTGATTTTGAGGTCTAGAGCCAGCTGGAGACCCAAGATTAGAGCTTCATATTCTACCTCGTTGTTTGTTGTTCGAAACTCGCACTGTACTGCTTGGACTACGAGATCCCCCTGAGGAGACTTCAGAACTAATCCTGGTCCAGATCCTCGCATGTTGGAGGCGCCATCTACATTTAGCTTCCACACCTGTTCGCCTTTGTCCTCCTCAAGGAGGAAGATGTCTTTCTCTGCCTGGGTCTGCAGTGCTGGGCTGAAGTTGGATACGAAGTCTGCTAACGTCTTGAACTTTATCGCTGTTATGGGGACAAATTTTAGGTCGAAGTCGCTCAAGTGTATAGACCACTTGGCCATTCTCCCTGATAACTCAGATTTTCTCATAATAGTTTTTAGTGGATAATTTGTTATTACGGAAATAGCATGCGATTCAAAATAAGGTCGAAGTTTATAAGATGCTGTAACAAGTGCAAGTACGAGTTTCTCAAGGGATGTGTACCTGGTCTCTGCAGGAAGCAGAGACTTACTAACACAATATACTGGGCATTGTGCTCCTTCGTGCTCACGTACTAATACCGCGCTGACTGCTACCTCGGCTACTGATAAATACAGGAAGAGTGGTTCTCCAGGTTCTGGTTTCGACAGCAGAGGTGGAGTGCTGAGGTAATTCTTCAGGTCACTGATCGCCTTTTCGTGCTCTGCTGTCCATTCAAATCTTTGGGCCTTCTTCAGTATATCATAAAACAGTCTGCACCTATCTGAGGACCTGGAGATAAATCTGTTCAGAGCAGCAATTCTTCCAGTCAGCCTTTGCACGTCCTTTGGCTTCTGTGGATATACCAGCTGGAGGATGGCCTTAATCTGCTCTGTGCTAGTTTCAATTCCCCTCTGGGTTACCATGTACCCAGAAACTTCCCACATGACACTCCAAATGTGCACTTTAAAGGATTTAACTTCATCTTGTATTCCCTCAAGGTGTTGAAGGTATCCTCCAAGTGTGTAGTATGTTGCGAAGCTTGTTTTGACTTGACGACCATGTCGTCAATATATACCTCCATTGTGTCCCCAATCTGTCTCTTGAACATCTTATTGACTAGTCTCTGGTAGGTGGAACCTGCATTCTTCAGACCAAAAGGCATTACATTGTAACAATATATACCTCTCTCAGACCTGAAGGCTGTCTTCTCCTGGTCTGCTGGATGCATCTTGATCTGGTTGTACCCACTCCATGCATCAAGATAGGTTAGCATCTCGTGGCCTGCTGTAGCATCTACCATGGCATCTATATGTGGTAGGGGGAATGGATCTTTCGGGCATGCTTTGTTCAAGTCGGTGAAATCGACGCACACCCTCCACTTGCCATTCTTCTTTGGGACCACCATCACGTTAGACAACCACTCTGGGTACTTCACCTCCCTGATTTTTCCAGCAACCAGCAGACTGTCCACCTCCTAATTTATGACTTGATTTCTCTCTGGAGCAAACTTCCTTCTCTTCTGCTGGACTGGTTTGTAGCTTGGGTCCACGCTTAGCCTGTGAGTGATAACGCTCGGATCTATACCTACCATATCATCATGCGACCAAGCAAAACAATCCATGTTAGTTTTTAATAATTCAATGAGGTTTTGGCGGATATTACATGTGCATTCTGATCCGATTAACACTTTTCGCTCTGGATGTTCCTTGTCCAAGTTGACTTCATCCAACTTCGCCTGAGGTGGCTTTACGTACTCCTGTAGAGGCAGATGAAGGCTCTGTAATTGCTATGCTGGGGGGCTCGCCGTCTTCTTAAGGGCTATCCTGTAGCAATCCTTGGCCTCTCCTTGGTCTCGGTTGATCTTTTGCACTCCCCAGGGTGTAGGGAACTTCAGGCACTGGTGGTAGGCGGAGGTGATTGCCTTCATCTCATGGATCCAAGGCCTTCCTAGAATCACGTTGTAGGTGGAGGGTCCATCAATGACTAGGTACCGTACTTGCTTGTTCACTCCTCCGGCATAGGTAGGAATGGTGATCTCTCCCAGAGAATGCTTGGTCTCATCACTAAAACCTACCAAGGGAACCGCCTTCCTCATAGATCCTTCTCGCTAAACCCCATGTTTTGGAGAGTTTCCAACATGATGAGGTTGACTGAACTCCCAGTGTCCACCAGAATCTTCTTCACGGTACAATTCCCTATGGAGAGAGTAATTATTAATGCGTCATGGTGCCTCTCCGGAGTAGCTTCTGCATCAGTTTCGTCAAAGGTGACAGCTGGAAGATCCTTGCAACTGATTCTGCAGGGGTGCTCTGGTTTGTCCCCTCTAGTCTGAGAAGCATAACTCTTGGCTGCTGAGTAGGTCAGCCCGCATAATTCCGATCCTCCTGTTATCACATTGACAATTCTGGTACATATTGGAGGTGGAGAAGGCAATACTTGATCTGCTGCGTTTATTCTGCAAGAGTTTCCGGACATGAGGTGATCCAAATTCCCATGATCATACTGGAACTTAACCTCTCTCCTGAGCTGGACACACTCATCGGTATGGTGTCCGATGTCGTCATGGAATTCGCACCTCCTGCTGGCATCCCTTCGGTCATTGGTGTACTCCTGTCTTCTGGGCCACCTGACTCTGCGCCCTAACTCCCTCAGAGCCTTGAACACTCCATCAAGGTTGGTAGAGAACCCATACTCACTTACTCTGGGTGGCAATTTTGGATTGTCCTTCCAGTCTTTCTCCTCTGAAACCTTGCTCATGTTCCTGTCATAGGGCTTTGATCTTTCACCCCTCTTTTCTGCTGGCGCCTTTCTGGTGACATGCTCATAACCATACGCAGCCCTTTCTGGGGCCTGAATCTTCTTCTAGCCTGATGGCTGCCATCGCCTTGGTCTGGACATCCTCGAATGTGGCACATGGGTACTTTGTGAGGTCTTTATAGAGGTCTGAATCATGGTGGAGCCCTTGGCGGAAGGCTTCAATGGCGGTGGGCACATCACATCTGGGGATGGTTACTTTCTCCTTGTTGAATCTGTTGAGGAAGTCACGTGTAGATTCTTCGAACTTCTGCACTACCCGATACAAATCACTGGTCTGCTTCTATGGTTTTCTCCTGCTGGCGAACTGCTGGTTGAAGTCATTGACCAGGTCAGCGAAGGAGGTGATGCTTCGGTTAGGCAGACCGACGAACTAATGGAGGGCTGCTTCTGACAGAGTGGAGCCAAACCCCTTGCACATGCAGGCTTCCTTCAGGGGCCCCGTAGCAGTCACCACCATCATTTTCTGTTTGTATTGGTTGATGTGATCTAGGGGGTCTGCAGTGCCATCATAAAGCGTCATGGCTGGTGGCATGAAGCCCTTGGGTACAGCAACACATGCTAGATCGTCGATGAAAGGCGAATCTGCATAGCTGTCCCTAGCTGCTCTCTCCAGAGGACGTGGCATTCCAGGAATATTGTTGACCAGGTCTCTTAATTCCTTCAGTTCCTGGCATTGCTGATCCGCTGTGCTGATTGTTCCTGCAAGAGGGTTAGAGACAGGAGGAGAAAAGTTGAAAGGAGTACTTCCTGCATAAGGTCCTCCAGGGTGTTGACCACTAGGAGGAGGAAGAGGAGGTAAAGGTGCTGCTGCTGTCACGGATCTGGGCTGCCACTCTGGTGCCTGCTGGTTGGGGGTAGGCGCTGTCCACACTCCTCAAGAGGACTGGTTGTTGGATAAGGTGGTCATCCCTGGTGGAGTTACAAATTGCCATCCTGGTGCCTGGTGGACAGGGGTGCCTGCAAAAGATTGTGAGTTAGTTTCTCGACTTTCGATGTTGGAGAGAAGGTTACCTGTGGTAGGACATCTGCCGGGTGTGGGGCCGTAGGTTAGGTAACCCAATCCCTGGGGTTCAATGACTGGGCCTGGTGGAGCCAATCCTAGCTCCAGCCTGGTGACCAACTCTGAGGGGACTTCTCTGGTGGTTTTCCTGCTGGTCATTGACTCCCTGCGGGTGTTGGGCTCTCCTCTAGGCATCAGGGGCGGTATCTCTGGTGACATCTGGAGCGATGCAACTGGAGTCTTGTCTGTTGTCGATATCCGAGCCTTGATTTCTTAGTTGTCTTTCTGCAGGGTTCCCACTGCCTGGCGCAGAGCATTGATTCCCTGGAGCATACTCTGCATCAGGTCTGGTGACCCCGCTCCACTGGAAGCTTCTTCTACGAATCCTCCTGGAGTCAAGGTTCTGGTTGGTATGCTCTCTTTCCTGGCTTTGGTGGAGCTGGTGACCCCAAAGATTTTAGGCGTCGGTGGAGGCCTGAACACCGATAACGTGGGTTTCACCGCTTGGCTGGTGGGAATTCCCAGAGTGAGGGGTGTGAAAACCGGCTCTGCTGATCCTGGGGATGACTTTCCTCCAATGGGCTGAGTTAATGCTCCTTGACTGCTTGAGGGACTTCGATCGGACCCGGACATGGCGATACGGAATTGCTTCACAGTGGGATTTGGCTTATAGGAAATGTTCACTTTACCTCACGGTGGGCGCCAAATTGTTTTGGTAAAAATTTACCGGGTCTTCGATTTCGGTTTGTGGGTTAAAGTGATCGTCCTATAGCTACGGGTCGACGAATCGAACGAATCTAGCGAACAAAGGACAACGAAAGAAAAAGAGACGACACACAAAGTTTAGGTGACGCGGAAACCCGATGTGGGAAAAACCGCGGGGGGAGTCGGAATCCCACCAAAGGTTCACTAAAAATGGAAAAAGAATGAAGAAGAGAATACAAATAGGAATATTTATCTATAGATGATGGGTAGAGTTTTGGTGTTTTGTGTGTTGGAGTCGGCGTGCTTTTTTCATGATTCCTTCTTCATCTCCTTTCTTTATATATGGCCCCTTCCCCTCTGGTGTCTTTATGGCCCCTTTTAATGTGGAGCAATTATTGCTTCGTGACTGTTATGGCTGTTACTGTCAAAACCTTATTCTTCTCCTTCTCCCCCTAACATTTAGGAGGGTTTCCTGATTTGTAGGGGCGACAACTATTGTTGCCTCCGTCTCTTCAGATGGGCTGAGTTTCTTCACTTGTCTGTTGGGCCTGCTGGATTGGGTGGCCCATATTTAATCCATGTTTTGTTTGGCCTACTACTTCTTTATTATTCCGGGTTGTCTTGACTTGGCGACTTTCGATTATTTTGACCTCCGTCTTTTAATCCCCGACTTTGACTTTCCGTTAGTGAATTTTGACTCTTTCATCGTTGACCTTTGACTTTTGACCTTTTGATCGTCCGTTCGTATCATGCTACGTTGCATTCCGAAAGTGCAAATTTTTGGCCCAAAAAAATATAATGGCTCCTGGCTTTTCTAACTTCTCGGATTGGTGGACTAATTGATACTCCCTCGCCTTCTCATATACGTACCAACGCACAGTATGTCCTAAAATTGTAGGACTCACTCTCAAATCTCAATCATCACAATTCACTTCAAGTTACTCCGTTTTACTTTCATGATAGCCTCATAGGGGCGTCCTCACCAATTTCAAGTTCTGTCTTATATTTTTGTATTTTTTTTATCTAGTGAAGAACGCATTATATCGCGGGTGAGAATGGAAGCCCGCAATCTCTCGATCGGAGTAAAGGATGAGCTCCTACCGCTTGAGCTTATCCCTTCGATCTTCTCATATTTTTGTATTATTAGCCATGCATATTGTTTTGGTAAAAATTTACCGGGTCTTCGATTTCGGTTTGTGGGTTAAAGTGATCGTCCTATAGCTACGGGTCGACGAATCGAACGAATCTAGCAAACAAAGGACAATGAAAGAAAAAGAGATGACACACAAAGTTTTGGTGACGCGGAAACCCGATGTGGGAAAAACCGCGGGGGGAGTCGGAATCCCACCAAAGGTTCACTAAAAATGGAAAAAGAATGAAGAAGAGAATACAAATAGGAATGTTTATCTATAGATGATGGCTAGATTTTGGTGTTTTGTGTGTTGGAGCTGGCGTGCTTGAATGCCTTTCCCATCTTCCTCTCTTTCCTTTATATATGGCCTCCCTCTCTCTAACCTCTTCATTGCCCCTTTAATGTGGAGCAATTATTGCTCTTCAATGCCCTAATGACTGTTATCGCTGTTACAGTCAACTCCTCATTCTTCTCATCCTCTCCCTAGTATGTAGGAGGGTTTCCTGGTTCTTAGGGGTAGATGTGCCTCTTCTCTCTTATATGGACTAGGTTCCTCCTCTTGTTTGTTGGGCCTGCTTGATTAAGTGGCCCATGGTTTGACTTAATCTTATGTTTTGTTCAGCCCGTCATCGTGTACTACCCCGGGTCTGCTTGACTTGACGGTTTTTGACTATATTTTGACTTCCATATTTTAGTCTTTAGTTTTGACTTCCATCCGTGGACCGTGGGCCCTTTTGTTGTTGACCCCTGACTTTTGACATTGATCTTTGACCCTCGGTTTTTGGCTATCTTCTTTGACCTTCCGACCTTTTTCCTTTTGACCTTTTGACTTTTTGACCTTTTGACCGTCCATTCGTAGCATGCCACGTTGCATTCCGAAGGTGCAAATTTTTGGCCCGAACAAATGCCCCCAAATTTCCGACTAAGCTCATCTTAGGCGGGAGTTTCCGTTCGCTTGGATTGTAGACGGTTTGCGTGATGATTGATTCTTTGACCCGACCATTCGGTCTAAACTCGGAGCAGATGACATTTCGCGATTTGCTCTATCCTTCCACAAGTGGTCCTTCCTCTCCTTCCCCAGAAGGAGAAAAAAGAAGAGTCTGGTGAGAACATGTCTTCGGGTAAGATACATTCATGCTTGGCTAGGTTTACCGGACCTCAGATTTTCACGGTACTCAGTTTCGCTTGCTTCCTCCTTCAGGATCCGCTAAGTCTCGTGTGACTCTAGAGCAAGTTGTGGCACTTAGTCACAAGACCCGGTTGTAGGCACTTAGTCACAAGACACACGCCTCTGTAGAAATTGTACACTCCACCAGATTAGTCACCAGCTCTTAGTTTGGGAAAACTGACAAAAATTTGGCAAAGATGGGGGACGGAATATTTGAAGACATATGCGGAGGAAAATCGAATTTCGAAAGCGTATGAAGAGAAAAAATCAAATTTCGAAAATGTACGCAATAAGAAAATCAAAATTTTGATGCAAAAGAAAATTGAATTTTGACGATGCATGTAAAAAGGAAATCAAAATTTTATCTGAAAATTATGAATTTTGCGAAAAGAAAATAAAGTAGATAGAAGAATGACAGGAAAATTTGAATATACGTTTGCTAGGTTTGAAAAGATTAAACCTGGGTTCTGGTGGAGGTGCACCTGGCAGAATAGATGCCACATTTCTGGCGGCAGTGGCGCATGTTTCAGGCGACTTTGGCCTGTGTTTCTGGTGACGTTGGCTCATTAAAAGAAGTATTTTTTCAGGTGTATGATGTTCCACCTGGCGCAGTAGGCCTCCATCTTGTTGCCAATAAAGTGGGATCCGTTGTCGCAGATGATTTCTGAAGGAATGCCAAACCTGCAGATAATGTTACGTTTTATGAAGGATACAACCTGCTTCTCAGTCACCTGAGGGAATGCTTCTGTTTCTATCCACTTGGAGAAGTAGTCAGTCATGGCCAACATAAAAACTTTGTTTCCTGGGGCTCTCGGTAACTTGCCAACAATATTTATCCCCCATTTCATGAAGGGCCAGGGAGAAATTACTGGGTGCAACGGCTCTGCTAGCTGGTGATTGACCGATGCATGTCTCTGGCAGGCGTCACGTTTCTTAACATATTCCCTCGCGTCCTTGCGCATTGTCGGCCAGTAGTAACCTTGGCGGAGTGCATTGTTGGATAGACGCCCCTGCATGATTTCCACATTCACCACTGTGGAGGTCATGCATAACCACCTCTGCCTCCTGCTGACTTAGGCACCTCAAGTATGGTCCAGCGGCTGATCTTTTGAACATGACACCATCAATGAGGGTGTACCTGGACGCTTTCATCCTAAAACTCCGAGCTTCCTTCTTGTCTGCTGGCAGGATATCGTTTTGCAGCCATTCTTGGTTGGGTTTTCTCCAGTCTGGGATTCTTTCTTGTTCTGCTGAGGTGTTGCAGACTCCTGTCTCCTACAGCCACTGCAATCTCTGGTCTGGTGAATTGTCCTCCTGCCTCAGCATCTGGTGTTCTTGTGTGCCTATCCAAACTGCTGGCTCCAGTACATGGACAATGGGTATGGTGGAAACTACGCCTGGTTTGAAGGTTGCCCCCAGGGTGGCTAGGGCGTCTGCTTCCACGTTCTGGTCCCTAGGGACTTGGTTTATTGAGAAGGCTACGAACCTAAGGGAAAGCTCCTTTGCCACTTCAAGGTAAGACATAATCTTGGAGTCCTTAGCTGCATACGAACCATTCATGTGGTTGACTATTAGCTGGTAATCGTTGTATGCCTCTAGGCGCTTGATTTTGAGGTCTAGAACCAGCTGGAGACCCAAGATTAGAGCTTCATATTCTGCCTCGTTGTTTGTTGTTCGGAACTCGCACCGTACTGCTTGGACTATGAGATCACCTGAGGAGACTTCAGAACTAATCCTGCTCCAGATCCTCGCATGTTGGAGGCGCCATCTACATTTAGCTTCCACACCTGTTCGCCTTTGTCCTCCTCAAGGAGGAGGATGTCTTTCTCTGTCTGGGTCTGCAGTGCTGGGCTGAAGTCGGATACGAAGTCTGCTAACGCCTGGGACTTTATTGCTGTTCTGGGGACGAAATTCAGGTCGAAGCCACTCAGGTGCATGGACCACTTAGCCATTCTCCCTGACAACTCAGGTTTTCTCATAATAGTCTTTAGAGGATAGTTTGTTATTAATGAAATAACATGTGATTCAAAATAAGGTCATAGTCTACAGGATGCTGTAACAAGTGCAAGTATGAGTTTTTCAAGGGATGTGTACCTGGTCTCTACAGGAAGCAGAGACTTACTGACATAATATTCTGTGTGTTGTGCTCCTTCATGCTCACGTATTAATACCGCGCTGATTGCTACCTCGGTTACTGATAGATACATGAAGAGTGGTTGTCCAGGTTCATAGGTAGCTCTGCTGGATCATAAGTAGCTCTTCTGGGACCAGAATCCTCCGCCAGCCTGATGGCTGCCAATGCTTTTGTTTGCACCTCCTCAAGTGTGGTGCACGGATACCTGGTGAGGTCCTTGTACAGATCTGAATCCTGGTGGAGTCCCTGGCGGAAGGCTTCTATAGCGGTTGCTATGTCACATCTGGTGATGCTCACCTTCTCTTTATTGAATCTATTAAGGAAATCGCGCGTGGATTCCTCGAATTTCTGCACCACCCGGTATAGATCGCTGGTTTGCTTCTCCGGTTTTCTGCTGCTGGCAAACTGCTGGTTGAAAGCATTAACCAAGTCCGCAAAGGAAGTGATACTCCGGTTGGGCAGACTAACGAACCACTGCAGAGCTGCTCCTGACAAGGTGGGGCCGAATCCCCTGCACATGCATGCCTCCTTCAGGGGTCCCGCCGCAGTCACCACCATCATCTTCTGCTTATATTGATTGATGTTATCCAACGGGTCTGCGGTACCGTCATAGAGTGTCATGGCTGGTGGCACGAATCCCTTGGGTACAGCGACGCAGGCTAGGTCGTCAGTGAAGGGCGAATCTACGTAACTGCCTCTTGCTGCTTTCTCCAGAGGACGTGGCATTCCTGGAATTCTGTTGATCAGGTCCCTCAGTTCCTGATACTATTGATCCATCGCGCCACCTGTTCCTGCAAGAGGGTTAGAAACAGGAGGAAAAAAGCTGAAAGGTGTACCTCCCGACCATGCTCCTCCAGGGTACTGGTGGCTAGGAAGGTTAGGCAACGGTGTCGTGTTGATTGTGGACCCAGATTGCCACCCTGTTTCTTGCTGCAAAGGGACTCCTGCTGACCAGACTCATCCTGGGTACAGGTTGTTGACGGGTGTTGCCGTGCCGGTTGGGGCTGCTGGCTGCCATCCTGACTCCTGTTGGATGGGGGTGGCTACTAACCATGCTCCTCCAGAGGACTGACTGCAGGATGGGGTGACTACTCCTGGTTGGGCTGCAGACTGCCATCCTGGTGTCCGGAGGATTAGGAAACCTCCTGACCAGACACCTCCTCCAGGATACTGATTACTAGAAGGGTTGGGCAATAGTGTGGCGTTGATTGTGGATCCGGGTTGCCATCCTCCTGCATGTTGGAGTGAGACTCTGGGTGGCCAGATTCCTTCTGGATGCGGGCTGTTGTCGGGGGTCACCGTACTGCCTGGGGCTCCTTGCTGCCATCCAGATGTCTGCTGGCTGGGGGTAGGCGCTGTCCACATTCCTTCAGAGGGCTGGTTGTTGGATAAGGTGGTCATCCCTGGTGGAGTTACAAATTGCCATCCTGGCGTCTGGTGCACAGGGGTGCCTGTTAAAGATAGTGAGTTAGTCTCTCGACCTTCGATGTTGGAGAGAAAGTTACCTGCGGTAGGAGATCTGCCGGGTGTGGGGCCATAGGTCAAGAAACCCAACCCTTGGGGTTCAATAACCGGGCCTGGTGAAGCCAATCCTAGCTTAAGTCTGGTGACCAACTCTGAAGGGACCTCTCTGGTGGTCTTCCTGCTAGCTGCTGATTCCCTATGGGTGCTGGGTTCTCCCCTAGGCATCAGAGGCAACATCTCTGGTGACATCTGGAGCGATGCAACTGGAGTCCTGTCTGCTGTCGAGATCCGAGCCTTGATTTCTTGGTTGTCCTTCTGCAGGGTTTCTACTGCCTGGCGCAGAGCATTGATTCCCTGGATCATACTCTACATCAGGTCTGGTGACCCCGCACCACTAGAAGCTTCTCATACAAATCATCCTGGAGTCAAGGTTCTGGTTGGTATGCTATCCTTCCTGGTCTTGGAGGAGCTGGTGACCCCAGAAACTTTGGGCGTCGGAGGGGGCCTAGATGCCGATAGCGTGGGTTTCACCGTCAGGCTGGGGGGGATTGCCAGGGTGAGGGGCATGAGAATTGGCTCTGCTGATCCTGGGGACGATCCTCCTCCTGAGGACTGAGTGGATGCTCCTTGACTGCTGGAAGGACTTTGGCCGGATCCGGTCATGACGACACGAGATTGATTCACGGTAGGATTTGGCTTATAGGAAATGATCACTTTGCCCACGGTGGGCGCCAAATTGTTTTGGTAAAAATTAACCGGGACTTCGATTTCGGTTTGTGGGTTAAAGTGATCGTCCTATAGCTACGGGTCGACGAATCGAACGAATCTAGCAAACAAAGGACAATGAAAGAAAAAGAGATGACACACAAAGTTTTGATGACGCGGAAACCCAATGTGGGAAAAACCGCGGGGGGAGTCGGAATCCCACCAAAGGTTCACTAAAAATGGAAAAAGAACGAAGAAGAGAATACAAATAGGAATGTTTATCTATAGATGATGGCTAGAGTTTTGGTGTTTTGTGTGTTGGAGCTGGCGTGCTTGAATGCCTTTCCCATCTTCCTCTCTTTCCTTTATATATGGCCTCCCTCTCTCTAACCTCTTCATTGCCCCTTTAATGTGGAGCAATTATTGCTCTTCAATGCCCTAATGATTGTTATCGCTGTTACAGTCAACTCCCCATTCTTCTCATCCTCTCCCTAGTATGTAGGAGGGTTTCCTGGTTCTTAGGGGTAGATGTGCCTCTTCTCTCTTATATGGACTAGGTTCCTCCTCTTGTTTGTTGGGCCTGCTTGATTAAGTGGCTCATGGTTTGACTTAATCTTATGTTTTGTTCAGCCTGTCATCGTGTACTACCCCGGGTCTGCTTGACTTGACGGTTTTTGACTATATTTTGACTTCCATATTTTAGTCTTTGGTTTTGACTTCCATCCGTGGACCGTGGGCCCTTTTGTTGTTGACCCCTGACTTTTGACTTTGATCTTTGACCCTCGGTTTTTGGCTATCGTCTTTGACCTTCCGACCTTTTTCCTTTTGACCTTTTGACTTTTTGAACGTCCATTCGTAGCATGCCACGTTGCATTCCGAAGGTGCAAATTTTTGGCCCAAACACATATTGTTAATTTTAGAGTTAGAATTAAGAAACTTTTTGCGAATATGTGTCATGTGTGTCTCTCTCATAAAGGGTTATGTATGTTAGCAAGGGTTTAAGCTAGCAAGAATAACCTAGTCAACTTTTAAACATGCATGTATCATGTATGTAATGGTTATGTTTTACCCATTTGTTATTCATTGATATTATTTGTAACAATTATTTTAATTAAAGATAAATAAATGATTCGAGATGTATGAAGGAAGTACAAGCATAACCGGGCTAAGTGCTCTCCTATATTTGGTCGTCGACATTTCAGCCAGGTCGTCAGCGCTTTATACATGATTTTACCCTTTTGCCCTTCTTTAATTAGGATTAATGATATTAATTATTTTATTTAATTAATCTAATTATTTTTTCCGACTACTTTAAGATTACGATTTTGATAATTTTTTACGGTTCTTGAGACACGTGTCTCAATAAAGTTAGGTCGATTAGTTTTATTATAATTGTGATTAGGTTGATAGTTTAATCTCCCCGTAGTTAGCATGTGGTTAAGTAATCAATGAGGTATTCGATTTTAGTTGTTACGGTTTGACGTATTCGATTTTATACGTCCCTATCGATGATTTCCGTACGAAAAATTATTAAAAAAGAACACGAATAACATGACGGACGTCCAAAACTGACGCCTATGGGCCTCCTAGACGTCAGTTTCTGACGCCTATTGGACCTCCTAGGCGTCAGAAACTGGCGCCCAAGAGGCCCAATGGGCGTCAGAAACTGGCGCCTAGGCCCAATAGGGCCATTATGAGTCAAAATTTACATAAATACAAAAAATAGCTACTACCATGGCTCAAACCCACAACCTCTGGAGGATAAATGAGACTCTTTACCACTAAACCAATTGAATAATGTTGACAGTCCTTACTATGATTGAACTTATATTTAGTGCTCTAGCGTATCACCTCATCCATCTTTCACCCAAAAACTTCATTTCTATCTACCTTCGCTGTTGTCGTCTCGTTGTCCTCTCCGCCCGGTAATCTCCCTCCCCAATTTCTCCAATCTAGGGTTTCATATAATATGACATAATCCGTAACATAATAAAATGACGTTTTTTTAAAAAAAATGACATAATCCGTTATATAATAAAATGACGGTTTTTTAAAAAAAATGACATAACCGGTAATATAATAAAATGACAGTTTTCAAAAAAAATGTTTCATTATCGAGTTTCATTAACACGATTAAAATTTTTAATTTAATTATCAAAGTTTGTGAATGTAATTAGGGAAGGGTGTTGTTGTCTTTCCACTCAAAAAGCGCCGATGACCTGGCTAAAATGCAGACGACCTAAAACAGCACTCGGCTAAGTGCTTGTGTAGACACCCACATTTTGACCGCCAGGCGTCTATAGCAGTTTCCAAAAAAACACCCGATGATGATCGGACGCAAACATTCTTTAACGTACTCGAATATGGGCTCGAAATCATTGTCATTTGGCTTGAGCTTTTTACGGAGTGCAAACCTCACAAAACCAACCTCAAATTCAGGCCCAGTGGGTCATTTCGAGACAAATAAGACTAATTTGGGTCGAATCCGACACCAAGGGCCAAACCGTCTTTTAGCGACCGGGTCAAACCCCGGTCAAAGACATTTCCGAGGCAGAAAAATCTGTCACGCAGCTTTCACGAATCTGATTCGGAGTCAAATACTACAAAAAATCAGCAATGAAGAAGAATTAAGCAAGTTTTTCCTATCCAAAACCGGATTCCTTTTTTCATCCAAAAACCGGAATCCTACTTCACCCCAACCGGTGTTTCTTCCCCTCCAAGCAACCTTTTCCTATACAAAGTAGGTGTTTCTTCCCACCCAAGTCGGGTTTCGTTTCCAAGAAAAAGCCGGAAACCTCTCCTATAAATACACCATCTTGCACACACAATTACAACATCAACCACAATTACAATTCCCGACATCACAACAACAATACACAACCAAAATTCCAGCAATCCTAGGCAGATTATACACATCCAATCCCGATTTTTTCTCTAGAAATCCTTTAGGAAACCCGAGATCAAAACTCGTCAAAGACCCGAGAGCAAAACTCGTCAAATCCCTTCCCAATTATACACACCATAACTCTCCTATATACATCTTAACGCTCCCGCGCTTAGGCCGCTACTACGAGTCCGCTTTTGAGATAATTAAGCATGTAGGTTGAGGGTGTCACAAATCCCGCTTTCTCCTTTTATCTCTTCCTTTTATTCCGTCTTTCACGTTTTTTATTACTTTTTATTTTTGATTTTTTTTCTTCTTTCTTTCTTTCGAATACCGATATTATCACTACAATCTATTTTTTTATACAAAATAAACGTTGTTAAAACACGATACCGACTCTATAGTCAAGTATCGTACCAAAAGAACCAAATTTATCTCATTGATGCTAAACAATCGTCAGATAAACAACATACGACGATTTTGACACGGAGAGAGTTCATATTGTT
The DNA here is from genome assembly GCA_958450325.1 of Agrostemma githago. NCBI lineage: Eukaryota > Viridiplantae > Streptophyta > Magnoliopsida > Caryophyllales > Caryophyllaceae > Agrostemma > Agrostemma githago. The sequence continues at coordinate 16,839,592 of OY288247.1, read as the reverse complement.
TTAATTCGATTTTCAAAACGATTTACAAAACATCTTTTCTAAAATCACTCCGAATATTTTATATCGATTCCATAATCGAATATCGAATGTAACGAGTATCGAAAATTTAAGTCGAGTATGAATCGTATCATATTTTTACGCGACTTAACAAAATTATCGATTTTCTAAAAAAACAATTTTGAGAACAGTCCGCCACGCGAGTCGCATGCGCCTCATGCGAGTCGTGTGGCTAAGCGAGTCGCGCACCCTCCTCGCGTGTCGCGTGGTTCCCTAAAAACCGTGAGTATTCAGCATCATCCAAGTCCCGATAAAATATTTTTATGACTTCGGTCAACACGTGTCAAGTCAATCACGTGTCATAAAATTTTCAAAACCATGCATCACATCATATTTATATCTTTTATTCAATTTGCAAACCGTTACTAACCCATTTGTTCTTTGTCTTTGTTTCTTATTATTCATTGTTTGTCTAATTATACTAAAACGAACCTCGCATGCTAAAACGACTTTGACGTTAAATTTAGATGCATTAAACCGACTTAGCAACCCATTCAAATTATCGCATGTTTAGGCAAAACAATGTTTGCATATCATTTCATCGTATTACTAACACGCGTATTAAAACATCAAACGATATCTTAGTAGAGGCTGCTAATGTGCGGGTGGGGTTGGGTGTTCTTTGTGAACTTCCCAACACGTACCCTCACCCCTTACTCAGAACCTCGGTTTACGGATGCCCGAAGCCATTGGCGCACGAGAGTCATTCAATACACGGTATCCGATAATGTCGGTATCGGTAACAAATGCAAAGGGACGAACCCCATAAACTCTGACATCCGAATGTGTCATACTTTGTGCATGGCCCACTAAGATATAGAGTGGGTTCGAACGGGCCTGAACTCCCACAAAGTTCGGTGGCGACTCCACTTCCATTTAACTTTCAATTAGACCCATCTCATATGGAGATTCATTCGCCTCCCCAAACCCGTGCGTGGCTGCGTCGAGGTGGACCTATGTCATGTCCACAGCTTGTGATTTGAGCATGTGATTTAACTCTTTGTAATTATAATATAATTAGCGTCTGTCCCTTTGTATTCGTAATTAGTAAAGCTAACCTTTCGATTATCGTGAAATTAGTAGAGCTAATTATGTTCATTGTATCTAAGACTCGACTCGGCTTTATATACCGAGATGTAATAGTTTGTTTGATTATCGAAATAAGATATAATTAGTAGAGCTAATTATGTTCATTGTATCTAGGACTCGAGTCGGCTTTATATACCGAGATGTAATAGTTTGTTTGATTATCGAAATAACGTAGATTATCAAACTGTAACTCGGTTTCTACACCTGTTGAAGTCGGGTCCAAACTTAGTGCCACCTCCAGCGCTCTTCTCCCTGACTTCACTCCCTACCGTAGTTTAGCTGGTGCCCTACAGTATTTGACTATTACTCGACTTGACAACTCCTATGTCGTCCAACAGGTTTTCCTATTTATGCACGCCCCTCGAGAGCCTCACTTTCAGTTCCTCAAGCGTATTATTCGCTATGTCAAAGGCACTCTCGCTCATGGGCACCGCATTATGATCGAAATCCGTCTCCGATAAACTCATAGCTTACTCCAACGCTGACTAGGCCTGTTGTCTCGACCTCCGTCGCTCCACTTTCGGTTGTCGTATGTTTCTCGGTGACAATTTTCTCTCGTGGTCCTCCAAACGGCAACCTACTGTCTTCCGCTCAAGTGCTGAAGCAGAATATAGAGGCGTAGTTAATGTCGTTTCTGAGACGTGTTGGCTTCGCAATTTACTTCTAGAGCTTCATATTCCTATACGGCATGCTCCCATTGTCTACTGTGAGAATATCTCGGCCGCCTACCTCTCCGGCAACCCGGTCCAACATCAATGAACCAAGCACATCTAAAAAAACAACATAAAATGTAAACCAATCTCAAAGTTGTTCAATTCATCAAGAAATGATAGGTCTTTCAAGATAAGAAATGCAGTGGGTAAGCAAAAAAACCACCAGATTTCTGTGCCAAGTACAATGCTGTGAAAATAGAGTAAAGATAAGAATGCTTACGAATTTCATTTGATGCCAACCGATCCATAATCTAGGGCCTTAAACAATAACTAATGACATTGAGGGCCAAGTAAAAGTACAGCAAGTACAGAAGAATGGAATCTAGTTAAAGCTGGCAATACATCTGTTATTTCTTGGATTTTGTACTGTCAGTGGTTGACGCGCCCCCAAATCGGATCAGTCGTTTAGCGAAGGATGGGGGGTCAAACAATATTTATAGACTCGTAATAACACGTGTAAAAGACGTAATAGAAATAAATAAGTAGAAATGCGGTAAAAGACGAGAATTAAATAACTAGAGAAATAACAATAGAAATAACTAGAGATGATCAGTTAATGAAAAGGTGTTAGGGGGAAGTCGGGATTCGGAAATTGGGGTCTAAGAAAATCGGAATCGGGTTGTTTACAACATTGATAAAGGGAGAATGCCACCTTTCGGTTCTTCACCCAACTCACCTAAAAAACCCGCTTTCGCGGCGAAGAAGGGTAAGTCTCAAACTAAGGTAATTTATACCCCGAGTTTCCCCATATTGATAGAAATGAGTCAAGGTTGGTCTAGTTGGCCGGACTAAAACAACAATGACATGACAACCCTAAACAAGATAAACCAACAAGCAAGCAACCCACCAACATCCCTTAATTCAAAAAATTCAAGATCCTCATCCCTAAGCCCCCCAACAAGAAATCTACTCACTACTCATAAGCGAAAACAACAAAACATTAACAAAGGAGAAAACAACTACAACATGCATAATAACTAGATCTAAAGGAGATTAGAGGATTTGTCACTAATCCCTTAATAATCTCCATAAATCTTCAAATAAAACTTGAAATAATCTTCTACAAACTTGGAAATAAGATCTAAAGGAGGGAAATTGATGGAAACTATGAAGATCTACTACTTTATGTTTGCTCTAATCAACGTTGACTATAATAATAAACGTGACCATCTAATCTCCTTTAGATCTAGTTAACTATGAAGATCTACTACTTTAGATCCGTTTTGGAGACTGTTATTGCATTCCATTCAGCATCTTGTAACTCAGTCTGCAGTACAACAACCTCAATCTCCTTGGACTGTAACACACCCTTTGCATCATTACACTCCCCTTGAACCGATCCTTGACCCCAAGGATCAACATTTGGTTATGGTTGTTGTAAATCATATAGGAATTCCCAGGTGGTGTTCTCAACGGGAGCATTGGACCGCTTAACCAGGATCTTAGTTGTAGAGATTCTTTCCCTTTTTGCTAATATTTTTGCCATAATGAGATCAAGCTCCTCTCGCTAGGTGGTCGGTTCAGGTGGCGAGGCGTAATATCAACTGGGTTTGATTCCATGACCTTTCTTGAGGAGGGAAGCATGAAAAGTGTGGTGTATCTTCGCACCTGGTGAACCACTGGATCAAACCAACTCTTTTGATCACCTTATAAGGACAATAGTACCTTCTAGATAACTTGTGGTTGGATCGTTTTGCCATTAAGGAACGCATAATCCCTTTTTGCAAAATCCATCTCACTTCTGTTCTTATCAGCCTGTAGTTTCATCCCATTCTGAACTTTGGCTAGATTGGATTTTATGGCTCGTCGTAGTGCTTCTTCCCTCTCTAACAATGTTCTTTCCACAGTCTGAACTCTACTCTCACCAAAAACATAAGGTACATGTATAGGTGTAGGTAGTTGACCATACAATACTTGATAGGCTGAACATTGCAGGGAGTTGTGATATAAGGTGTTATGCATACCAATACTCTACCAGTGGCAACAACTTGCACCAGTCTGTAAGTTCCTCATGGCAAAAGCACCTTAGGTAGGTTTCCAAACATCTATTTAGAACCTCAATTTGTTTGATCCCTCACTTTGAGGGTGGTAGGATGAACTCAAGTTGAGTGATACCCCCTTGATGGTGAAGAGTTCTTGCCAAAACTTGTTGATAAAAACAGGATCTCGATCAGATATAATCTTCTCAGTCATACCATGTATGATGTAAGACTAGTACAATTAATGTCATTGGAACCTATTAAAAGGAATCGGTTGTAAAAACAAGAGGTTCCTTAGATGACAAAAATATGATTGGCACATGTTGTAAATGAAATCGGTTCCAATGTAATCCCCTATAAATTCTAATGCAATACAGTGGCGAAAACACTGTAAAATGGGATTAAAACACACCGACAAACTATATTCTATTTAAAATAAATGGTCAGTCGATACAAAGGCCACTTTTTACAAAAGGGCTAAAATAAACATCCTTAAAAGGGTTTAGAAAAATCCAGAAGTAACATAATTGATAGAGTACGATCCATGCTACTCGCTAGATCACACACAAAACCCAGCAGCAAATACCTGTCATGTTATAAACATAACAGCCACATCAGTGGGATGTAGCTCAGACTTTCTCCCAGCCATATTATATCATATAAAAAATAATAATATTACTATATCAAAATAGATAAAACGATAAGCATTTAAAACAATATAGTAACATAAGTTTTTAGCAAAACTTAAAGCGACTGCCAACCTGCAAGTCAAAACCAATCAATAATTATAAAATCCAAAATGGCGTTATGGAAATCAATCAGTGCTACGGAATTTACTTTCAATAGGATGATACTAAACGAGCTTCGAGAACTCACTCAAAACAAATCAGACTTCGGTCTCTAACTAGGCAACTCAAACAATAACAGGACTGCGTGCAGCGAGGTCCTGGGTTAAGTAATTTACACCCCTCCTGGACACCAACCGTAATCCAGTTCAGCCCGACGGCGACTTACACGATGCGATATCTAAGTTTAAGGTCAAAATACACACTCCTGAACACAAACCATGCTCAATTTAACGACCAGTGCGTCTCACATAGACACACCAGCTTTATAGTTGATGGCAAAACGTATACCCTAGACTGTATTACTCTACGCGTATAGTTGTCCTCATTCCATAACTCCAAAAACAAGCCATTATCGATATTCAAAATAGAATGTTCAAGGTGAATAATATAAAGGTAAAAGAAATAAACATTTTACGTTAAAAAGGAAACTTTCTAATTTTAGAAATTTACTAATTTTAGAAACTTATTTAAATTAGAAGTATTCTTATAGAAAGACGTAAAGTTTTAAAATAAGTTAAATGTACCAAAATAGCATTTACGGCAAATAAACATTTTATTAATATCGTTGATATCGTAACTTAATATATTTCTAAGTTTGTTATCAAGGGTATAAATCAAATGTAATAAGTGAAAATATAATACATTATAGATATTTAGGAAAATCGAGTTAAAACGATATATTTTAGAAAATATACGATTTAGAAACAAAATGATAAATATAGATAAAGTATAAATAGCGTAGGAGTTTTTCAACCGAAACGAGATTTAAAACCTTTCAAATGTCTTTAGCAATTAAATTGAATTTATTAACAAACAGTACGGGTTTTGATAAAAATAATAAATCGTAATGATAAGAAGTTATTTAGTGAAAATAGTCTTGACAAAAATGTATTTCAAACAAAACGACTATTTTCTTATTTATTAACATAAGTCGTAAAACAAAAATTAATTTATTAAACCAGTATACGAATCTCGGTTATTATATAAAAGTACGACTTTAAGTTAAAATAATAACTTAATGAAATATGACAAAACTATGAAACTGATCCTATTTAGTTAGTAGTGTCACGATAACCAACAAAATATTATAATGATCATTAATAATAAAAATGAATAACGATTTTATTAACGATATCGAAAAATTATAAAATATTTATAAGACATACGATTTAAAATTATAGTGTTAGCAAATAATACATAGCTAGAAAATTTGAAAACCGAAAGTAAAGTATCTACTACATACTACTACTCCACGTACAATAAAATACCGAGTAACGCCCTAAGTTACCTTTTTAAAATCCTTCGATATCCATGTCCTCGCGATCCAGTCTCCGAAACTTCAATAGTACGCCTTAAGCGAACTCCGAGTTGATAAAATCGTTAACCAATCAAGCATGCTCCACCATAGTCAGTCGGGTTGATACATACAAAAAGAAAGAGACAAGGGTTGGATTCGAGCACAACCGGTAAACTGAAATAATGATGGGGTTGAAACGAATAAGAAAGGGCTGGAACAAGAGGATACTCATGGTCGAAAAAATGGGAAGACGAAGAGAAAAGAGTAATCGTCAAAAGACGGAAGAAGGGGATTATGTGCCAAACAGAAATCTGTTCACACGACGAACACATCAAACAGTTCCAAAAAAGCATCAACGGACAAACAGAACATCATATGTAACGAGTACTAGGAGAGTGAAGACGAGAACACGAATAGACTCAAGCAGCAGCAAGAAATAAGACCACAACATTACTGAGATGAGGCTGAACTAGGAGCAGCAACCAAAAACGATGCGAGACGACCCACGACAACAACGAAAAGTACTAGTAGAGGCCGAACGAAGAAGAATAAGAAGAAAAGAGCGAAGAATGAAAAGAGGACGCAGATCGAACCGCAGCAAGACCACATCAGTGATGTCCATACCAGCACAGCGAGCAACAACATTGGAACAGAAATGATAGAAAGTAGAAGAGACGGAAAATAACTCGATGTCAAGAACGAGGCAGGAATAACAAGAGAGAATAGAAGGAATGAATGAAAGCAAGGATAGACTCAAAAGCAACAAAACTAGCAATGCACGCAACATCAGCCTACCACGAAAAGCAGCAGCAATAATCAATAATAGCAGCGAGCAGCAGCGACAGTAACAATTGCAAAATAATGAGACCGCATCAGCGATGCAACCACAATAAGAAGAAGACGGAGAATAACGACGAAGGGCAGAAGAAAAGGACGATGAAAGCAACATCCACATAAATCGAACGACAAAGCCATCAGCGGCACCGCAGTGCAACAACAAAGTCGTCAATCACAAGAAGAAGAAGAAATTACCTAGTTGAATCAGAGGATACATCGGCGACGGAAACAGAGAAAGGTTCGCAGGTGTGGCAATGGTGGTCAGAATGAAGGCTAGGGGAGATTATAGGGTTGAAGAAATGAAGGTGGAGATGGTGAAAAGGTGAACGTGATGCGCGGTCCGGAAACCACGGTTCTGAGTAAGGGGTGAGGGTACGTGTTAGGAAGTTCACTAAGAACACCCAACCCCGCCCGCTCATTAGCGGCCTCTACTAGGATATCGAATGATGTTTTAATACGCGCGTTAGTAATACGATGAATGATATGCAAACATTGTTTTCCTAAACATGCGAGAAATTGAATGGGTTGCTAAGTCGGTTTAATGCATGAAAAATTAACGTCAAAGTTGAATTTAGCAAGTGAGATTCGTTTTAGTATAATAAAAGAAATGAGGAAAAGGAATGAATTTGCTACAAGATGAACAAACGAGTTAGTATCGATTTGTAAAATAATATAGCAAAAAATAAATATGCGAGATCAAAATCTGAAAAATATCGTTAAAAGACGTTGTTTTGTATAAAAAACGATGTTCGAGAAATAATAAAAAAACGAGAAAAGTGCGCCACGGCAGCCGGCCGCGCGGCTCGCCCGGAACGCCGGCGAGTCGCGTGTCGGGCTGGTCCCGAGAGCGGTTTTTTGAAAATTCGATTAAATCGCGTACGAATATTGTATGATCCGTACTCGAGTTAATATTTTCGACATTCGTTATATTCGACGGTTGACTACGAAATCAATGTCGAATATTCGGAATACTTTTGGAAAAGATGTAAATTTTAGAAATCGTTTTGTAGAATAAATAATAAAACGAACGAAAAAGTTAAAAAAAAGGTTCGGGTTTCAGGCCCGTGCGCGAGCCGCCTGGGCGTGGCGCGACTCGCGTACGGGTCTGTCCAGTTTTTTATTTTTTGTTCGAAATTGCTAAATTTGATGAATCGCGTACAAAATATGAATTAATTTGTATTCGATTTATGTTTTCGATATTCATCGTATCCGATATTCGATTATAAAATCGATATCGAATATTCGGAATGAATTTAAAAAAAGGTTTTGTAAAATTGTTTGAAAAAAAGGAATTTGAACGAGAAAAGATGTAACGACTTTTAATATCGTCGAGATCTTAATATAATTCTTTTTGATACAATATTCGATTATAGAAAATCGATATCGTATTTTTAAGAATGTTTGTTATGAAAATAGTTTTTTGTTAATATCGATATTAGAAATAAAATAAAAAAGACGACGCTTGACCCGTAAAAGGAAAACGGACGACGAAGAAGAGAAGATAAGAAAAGGAGAAATCGGGTTTGGTTACACCCTCAACCTACATGCTTTTGTTAACTCGGATCGGGGCTCGTCAGAATGAGGCTAGGCACGGGAGCGTCGAGTGATGTCGGTCGGGTTAGGGTGGCTCGGTGAAGGTGAAGGTGACGGGTAGGAGGGAATTGGTTTCCTTCGGGTTTGGATGTAATATCGGTTTCTCGATGATAAGGTTGATACTTTTCAAGAATTATGTATGTCGGAATGACAGAAAGTTGATGTGTATGTTGCCAATAATTGATGTCTCAAATTGTTGTATGCAAGGGGCTATTTATAGGGAGTTCCCGACCTTGGCTAGGAGAGTTTGAACTACCGCTTAGGATAGGAAACGTAGGAGTTTGAGAAGCATGAGAATTCCGTTTTCTTGGCAAAGAAGAAAGGCATCTCGGCTGGTTGTGTGCTGCTTGGCCGAGTATTTGCACTCGGTCGGGTGTTTAAATCGGTTCTCGGATAGGATTCCTACTTGATCGAATTCCATCCTTAAGCGGACTTGTTTATTATTTTATGTGGCTGATTTTTGTGGAGCTGGAGTCCGAATTGGACACGTGAGACATCACGGTCGGTCCACAAGTCTCGGGAAATATCTTTGACCGGGTTTTGACTCGGTCGCTAAAAGACGGTTTTACCCCTGGTGTCGGATTCGACCCAAATTAGTGTTATTTGACTCGAAACGACCCACTGGGCCTGAATTTGAGGTTGGTTTTGTGAAATTTGTACTCCTTAAAAAGCCCAAGCTAAATATCCATGATTTCGAGCCCATTTCCGAGTACGTTAAAGCACGTTTGCGTCCGATCATCATCGGGTGTTTGTCGGAAACTACTATAGACACCTGGAAGCAAAATGTGGGTGTCTACAGAGCCCCCACTCTGAATGAGGCTTGGACAGGGCGAAAGTCAGAGTAGCTACCAGGTCAATCAAGGATTAAAACCCGGTAGCTTCCGGTCGGGTCGTTTAAGGTCCATTAGACCTGCGTGAAGGGCCCGCCGGCCATGGACTAGAAATGTACCTGAACTGATGATGATAACTCCGTGGGGAATTGAACTCGTCGCATAAGACTTAAAAAGGGCCTATATGTGGGCTCATCTTGTTAAATGCCGCTGGGGAGTTATGCAAATTGCATGGTCCTGTTTGAGTCGTCCTGTACATATTTATGAAAAGTAGCAAAGTTTTGCACATAATATTTGTAGGAAAAATGACTCGTGCTGAGGAATAAAAATTTGAGAAAAGGTTTGAACTTGTGAGTTTGTAGGAGACTTTGAAAATTAGAGAATTTTTGATTCTGAAAAGCAATAGTGTGGATATGACATAGGTCCACCCCGACGCGGCCACGCGCGGGTTTGATGAGGCGAATGAATCTCCATATGAGAATGGATCGAATTGAAATTTAGGTCTATGTGGAGTCGCCACCGAATTTTGTGGTTATTCGGAACCATTCGAGCCCACTCTATGTCGTAGTGGTCCGTATACAAAATACGGCCCATTTCTGATGTCAGAGTTTATTGGGCTCGTCTCTTTGCATTTGATACCAATACCGACATTATCGGATATTGTGTATTGAATGACTCTCGTGCGCCAACGGTTTCGGGCATCCGGAAACCGAGGTTCTGAGTAAGGGGTGAGGGTACGTGTTGGGAAGCCCACGAAGGACACCCAACCCCGCCCGCACATTAGCGGCCTCTACTAAGAATTCGAATGACTTACAATACGCGCGCTAGTTAAACGGGAAAATGATATGCAAAGAGTATTTTCCCTAAACATGTGAATTGAATTGAAAAGGGTTTCTAAGTCGATTTAATGCAATTAATTCTACGTCAAAGTGGAATTTAGCATGCGGGTTCAGTTAGTACAATAAACGAACAAGAATTAAATTGACAAAAGAAACAAGCAAACGGTTAGTAACGGTAAATCGATATTAACGGTTTGTGCAAATAATGAATTGGATTGAATTGAATGATGTACAAGATGATGCATGGTTTGAAAAGATAGTATACACGTAATTAATTATGCACGTGTTGACCTAAGTCGTGAATTACTATCGGGTTTTGAAAATAGAATAATGTACGATTTATTGTGTTAATCGTTATGAGGTTACTCAATCGAGTAGTCGATGGATTCGATCGAGTTGACCTGTAAAAGATGATTCTGTTTTGCATACTAGACCGTACTCGGCCGAGTTATTGACCAACTCGGTCAAGTACGTAGCCACTCGACCGAGTCACTGTGAGACTCGATCGAGTAGGCCAGGCATCGCAAAAGACATTCTGATCCGGTTTTGAGGTGCCACTCGACCGAGTGGGCTAGGCACTCGGTCGAGTTCCCTCTGTACAATTTACAATTCGTTTTTGAAATCGTATTGATTTTGAAATTGCTTCTTTGATTTTTGAGAGTTTGACGATTTTACCGAATCGGACATAAATATTGCACAATTTATGTTCGACTTGGTTTTTTATAAATCGTGAATTTTGTTGAACCGAATATAAATATTGTTGAATTTATACTCGATTCTAATTTTGAATACTCGTTGTATCCCATATTCGATTATTTGAATCGATATGGAATATTAGAGTGAAATAGAAAAAAAATAAATTGATTTTAGTCGTTTTAAATTAATTATCGTGATATGAACAAATCACGTTAATTAATTCATATGACTTGATTGTTAGATTCGATATCCAATTATGGAATTGGTATCGAATCTAAAATCGACGCTTTACTTGAATAAAAAAAAAAGAACTTGATTCCCTCGACTTCTCCGACATTGAAATAAATCCCTAGAGATTGTGATGTCGGATCCGTGTCAACGGGTTTCCACCCTTATTAAAATCGATTTTAAAAATTGATGGATGCAAGATTAATGATGATGATGACGAGAAATAACGAATTATTGTTTAAGTTAACTTATCTCAATAATCAAATAGTCGGGGTATCGCAATAAGCGACTGGCAACGCTGTGTGCAGTACACTTGTAGATTCGGGTTTCCTTATTCCGATATCCCTCTTATTCGACACAAATCGACAAGTATTTTAATGTTTTGATACTAGCGGTATTATCGATATTATAGTGCGATGAATAAAATAATTAAAAAAAACAAAAAAAATGATGAGAGGGAGATGAAGACGACGTGAAGAAGAGAAGGAGAAAAAGAGAGGGTTTTGACACCCTCAACCTACATGTTCCTGTCTCGGCGCGGACTCGTAACCGTGGCTTTAACACAAGAGTCTTCGAGGTTTATGGAGGTTGAGTTGTGGTGGCTCGGGATTGATTCCTAAAACTAGGTTTAGGGTTTTTGCTAGCGTAGAATTGCTAGGGTTTGATTAGGGTTTGTAAAAGACGTAGTGTGTGTGTATGGTTGCTCTAGGGTTTCGAAAGTTGTGAAAAGTTGTTGCATGAGGGTTGCTTATATAGGCAAGGCTAGGGCACCCGAATTAGGGTTACTCGACCGAGTAAAGGGCTAACTCGGTCGAGTGGCTCGTGAAGCCTGCAGCCGGGCTCAAAATAAGCCCACTCGATCGAGTGGGTCACTCGATCGAGTGGCCCAGTCGGGTTGCCCGGGTCCATTGTTTTGGACCTTGACTTTGGGTGTTTGATGGGTTTTGTGTTTGACTTGGACTTTTGATGGTTGTATGGATGTTTTTGTGTGTCTCGAAAACGACTTTGACCGGGGTTGACCCAATCGCAAAAAGTCGGTTTTAATTCCGGTGTCGGTTTTGGCCCAAATTAGTCTTGTTGACTCGGAATGATCCACTGGGTCTGGATTCGAGGTTGGTTTTGTGAGATTTGTACTCCGTAAGTGTGTTAGCCAACGATTAATAGATTGAGCCCGTATCCGAGCGCATAGAAACACGTTAGCGTCCGATCATCATCGGGTGTTTTTTGGAAACTACCATAGACACCTGGCAGTCAAAATGCGGGTGTCTACAGAGCCCCCACTCTGACTGAGGCTTGGATAGGGCGAAAGTCAGAGTATCCACCAGGCCAATCGAGGATTGAAACCTGGCGAACTTCCGGCCGGGTCGTTTATAGTCCATTATACTTGCGTGAAGGGCTCGCCAGCCATAAGCTAGAAACCATACCTGGGCTGATGGTAATACTCCGTGGGGCATTTGGACTTGTCGCGTAAGTCCTGGGTGCGCCTGTGTGTCGGCCCATCCCGTGAAAATGCTGGGGAGGTGTAGCGGGTTGCACGTCCCTGTTTGAGTCATACTTGTATAAGTCACATAAAATGCATGCAACACGTAGTAGTAAAATGACTTGCGCTGGGGAAGAATGATTTTTGAATTTTTGAAAGTTTGGATTTTAGAAATTTTGAAATTTTGAAATTTTGAAATTTTTGACTCCTAAAGAATTTTAGGAAAGAAATTTGCAGTTTAAATAGACCGAAATGTGACCTTGTGGAAAAGGATTTTCTCAAATGGCTAAGTTTTGCAAATTTTAAAATAAGAATTTGGAGAGAGACATATCGACAGACTCGACTCTGGACGCGACAGGACGAGTTGACCAACACGGATTGGACTCTCTAAGGGTTGGAACGTGACTCGGTAGGTGATGGGCCACCTAAGATGACGAGACTCTTGAGTTGCGCTATTCCGTAGCCTAGGCGAGTGGCAACACGGTCGAACATCGAAATGGGATGGATATGCTATAGGGGACTTCAGTAGTTTGTAATGAGACTGTTTTAGTCTGGTGCCCTTCTGGATCTCTGATTTTAGGGTACAGTCCAAAATGGGTATAACTTCGAGTTCTGACAGATTCTTGTCTTCGACGGAGCCGAGTACTAGGACACACTATAGAAAGGAGGCTAGTTTTTGAAAGTATTTTGGATTTTGTGAGTGGAAGGAAAACTTCTGCCTAGGAGAAGCCCCCAGGATGACAAAGCTAGCTCTTGAGAACATGACGGTGTCGTGACCGGATGGATGACGCTTCTTGAATTTGTGTCAATGTGGGTGGTTGTGCCTCTGTTGAAAGGCTGCCTACGTATTCACGTGTGGTGAAATCAAACCAAGTCGTAGTTCAGTGGACTGGAAGATGTATTATGGTGCCTAGTTTATTAGGGCTTTGTGTGTAACTAGCCATAGCGATGGTGTAGGCTAGGTGCATTCCCAATGATGTCTTGATCAAAGGGCTAGAATGGTTAGGATGTTAATCCTGTGACTGTGAGCGTTCTCCGGGGTAGCCCCCAGAGGTGGTGTGAACTATTTGGGCGTGTTCTATGCCGACTTCAAGTTGAGTTCCCGTGTTTGGGGTTGGTAACTGGTTTGGATGGGATTTTAACGAGTTTTGTTCTCGGGATTTTTAACGAGTTCTGCTCTCGGGATTTTTAACGAGTTCTGCTCTCGGGGAATTTTTAACGAGTTTTGTTTTCGGGATTTTTAACGATTTCTGCTCTCGGGGAATTTTCACGAGTTTTGTTCTCGGAATTTTTAACGAGTTCTGCTCTCGGGGAATTTGATGTTTTTGGAAATGTGGTGCTAGGAAGTAAATGGCTTTGATGACTCGAAATCTGGAGCTCGGTTCTGTGGAGCTAAGGCTTCGAGGGCTGGTTTGATAATGTGGGATCTGGTTTTGATGATTCGAAATCTGGAGCTCGGTTATGTGGAGCTAAGGCTTCGAGGGCTGGTTTGATAATGCGGGATTTGGTTTCCACGTCTGGCCCTAATTGTTAGGGGTATTCTATGGAGCTTGAATCCTCAGAATTCCGAGCTGTCTCTGGCCTGGGTCTCGGGAAGGTCTTGAGGGTTGTAATGTGGGAAGGCTGAGTGTGGTGTTAGCTGACCAGCTTGATTGTTACTCCCCTATTGGATGGCATGGATAATTTTGAATTTGACCGTACCACGGTCAAAGGATTTTCACTTGAGTTGACCGTTGACCACGGTCATGGGTATTTGATTTTTGATTGACCTCTTAGCCGCGGTCATGGGTTTTGATAATCTTGACCGTACCCTGGTCGTGGGGCTTTCCCTTGAATTGACCGTTGACCACGGTCATGGGTATTCTGAATTTTTTGATGATGGCCTGCTTTTTTTTTTTGGCCTTTTGCTTTTTTCTCATGGACTTTCGATTTTTTTTTGTCCAGTTTTCTTTTTTGATGGCCTTTGTTTTGGCCCTTTCTTTTTTCTCTTTTTTTTTGTCGGTCAGACTAACACCTAAGGTAGGGATTGGTCAGTCTTATTGGAGGGGTGTTTTATTGTGGGAAATGGGCTTGCCTCCCGTCTTAGACCCAAACTAGAAGACTACCCAGATTTGTCATAGGATTTGATATGCTCCTGCTAAGAGTAGTTATGCGGCTTTTCTATACCAGACATGGAATAGGTAAAAGGAAAACACGGGCTCAGTTTCCTGCAGTCATTATAGATGTGCCTATAATAGTCATGTGCGTGTGCTCACAGTGTATGATGGTGTTCATCATGTTCTCGGAGACACATAAGGAAAGTAGATATGAGAAATAGAATATTGAAAGCTTGATTTTATTGAATTTTGAAAAGAGGACAGAATACAATTGACCCTGACTTTGACTCTGATTTTGACTTTGACTTCGACTTTGAAGGGAATAGTACATCCTAGACTCGGACTCAGACTCGGACTCAAATCGGATCCGGACTCTAGGATAATGTTGTCATTAATCGTTGGCTTCTACGGACTCGATTTGATGTCCAGTATAGCCTTCAGTAGAAGCTTCACCCAGATCTTCATTATGTCGAAGATCGTCTTCAATCCTAATGCCCATTTCGGTAAGCACGGCAAAGTTTGAAATGCCGGTATACCTAAGATGGACGCGGTAAGAAGGTAGGAGGTTGTTGATGAACGCCTCCACTAGTGTCTTCTCGTTGGGCTTGTCTACCAACTTTACACTCTCGGCCCTCCATCTTTGAAGATATTTAGTGAACCCTTCTTTGGGCTCTTGGGCCATCACTTCCAGAGTACGCATTGTAGTCTGGATCTCGGTATTATCAGCATAATTCCGAGCGAACTCTGTTGCCATGTCATCCCAAGTCGGGTATTTCTTGGAATCGAGCCTGTAGTACCAGGCTTTGGGGTGCTTTTCAAGGGAAGAAGCGAACAAGTGTCTGAACATGGTGGACTTCACCCCCTTGACAGCCATAAATTCTTTGAAAGCCCGGATGTGGTGGACTGGGTCTTCGGTACCCTCAAACATTGGTATGCCCGTAAGGTCGAAGTTGTCGGGCAGTTCATCATTCAGGGGTGAATAGGAACGAACAATTTCAGTGTGGATTGAGTTGTTTGTTGACAGGTGAACTTGTTCCTCGAGCCTGCGAACAGCGCTGACTAGTTCAGCTATGGGCCCAGTGGGCTCAGATCCATCAACTGGGACCGTCTTCTCTACAGTGCTCAGGCGAGTGTCCAAAGTTGCTTGGTTAGCAAGGATGGAGGTCAGTTGAGTCTCGATTTTGGTTAGGGCATCTTTCAAATCGTCCATCTTGCGTTGGCGTCTGGTTTCGGGTGGCCTGTCTGTAAGAGCACCACGTAATCAGAGAGGTTGCTTCGGAACTCAAACTCACCAAGGCATGGGAAATAGCGTAAGAGGAGGGACGGCCCCAGTTTGACTCGGGTTAGACTCCCCTAAGACAAATGAGTAGGGTACGATTCTCGGAGTGACTGTGATTAGTCATTTCGTCGGAGAATAGCCCCCAAGTGAGGCTAGGGACTCAGATGGTGTGGCATTTAAGTGACTCGAAAGTGGGTTATGTGAGACACGTGTAAGACATGACCCTTAGAGCAACCGTGATTGATCGCCCTGCTAAGGGGTAATCCCCAAGTGGGATTGAAGATTTTGTTAAGACTCGAGTGTGGGACGAGTGACCCTTAGACGTAAGGACCGTGAACCTTTTGTTATAGGGCTATGCCTTGTAAAAGGTTGACTCGGAAAAGACACCTAGACGGGCGACTTGCGAAAGATGGGCCTTCCTTAGGATTTGGCTATGTGGGCCGAGTCCCGTCCTAAAGATGGTCCACGTGAGACATCCCCAAACTTTTAGACTCGAGTGTGTAGACGGGCCTTCCTTTGTAGGAGTATGTCCTACGTAGGTGGGCCTTGCCTTAGTCTAATAAGGCGGACTGAGATAGGGAAGAAACTCGTGATGTAAGATCGACGGAGTTTCGACGCTAAAGACCTTGACAACTTAAGACTCGACCCGACACTGCTAAATACGGGAAGTTCTAGAAGTGGAAGGTTTTGAAAATTGATGATTTTTGAAAAAGGACCGAGTGGACTCGGTGAATGGCCCAAATTTCCGAAAAAGAGGACGAAAAGTCATTGGGCCACGAGTTTTGAAAGTTCGAGTTTTGATTCGGGCGGCATACCGGCTAGAAAATAGGCTATTTTGAGTAAAATCATAAGTCCTAAATTCGGTATGTCCCGGGTTTTGAAAATTGAATATCTTGAAAAGGAGGATGTAATTTTTGAAAAGTTGATATTTTTGAAAACGACTCGGAAACCAAGTAGCACGTAGTCACACAAGCATTATAACAACGTCATGTATGCTCTACACTAAGTCTCGGTCGGTCTACAAGGGTCTATACCAGTGTACATAGTCTAGACGTTGATCGGGACGGACTCTCTAAGTCGAATTGAGCTTAGAACATGCCGCGAAACCCACTCGAATCGACTATGGACACCTTTTGACATATCCATATTGGAGTACATCAATGGTATAGTAGGACGTCGGTCACCAGTACCGGCCCGGGAAAATATGGGTTATGCATGAACCGTAGAACTAACACGCGTATTGTATTTGTCAAACGATTTCTATTCGAGTCTCACCCTGAGGATGCCGATGGTAAGTCACACATCAGTTAATCCCCAGCGGAGTCGCCAAATTGTGGATATGACATAGGTCCACCCCGACGCGGCCACGCGCGGGTTTGGGGAGGCGAATGAATCTCCATATGAGAATGGATCGAATTGAAATTTAGGTCTATGTGGAGTCGCCACCGAATTTTGTGGTTATTCGGAACCATTCGAGCCCACTCTATGTCGTAGTGGTCCGTATACAAAATACGGCCCATTTCCGATGTCAGAGTTTATTGGGCTCGTCCCTTTGCATTTGATACCAATACCGACATTATCGGATATTGTGTATTGAATGACTCTCGTGCGCCAACGGTTTCGGGCATCCGGAAACCGAGGTTCTGAGTAAGGGGTGAGGGTACGTGTTGGGAAGCCCACGAAGGACACCCAACCCCGCCCGCACATTAGCGGCCTCTACTAAGAATTCGAATGACTTACAATACGCGCGCTAGTTAAACGGGAAAATGATATGCAAAGAGTATTTTCCCTAAACATGTGAATTGAATTGAAAAGGGTTTCTAAGTCGATTTAATGCAATTAATTCTATGTCAAAGTGGAATTTAGCATGCGGGTTCATTTAGTACAATAAACGAACAAGAATTAAATTGACAAAAGAAACAAGCAAACGGTTAGTAACGGTAAATCGATATTAACGGTTTGTGCAAATAATGAATTGGATTGAATTGAATGATGTACAAGATGATGCATGGTTTGAAAAGATAGTATACACGTGATTAATTATGCACGTGTTGACCTAAGTCGTGAAATACTATCGGGTTTTGAAAATAGAATAATGTACGATTTATTGTGTTAATCGTTATGAGGTTACTCGATCGAGTAGTCGATGGATTCGATCGAGTTGACCTGTAAAAGATGATTCTGTTTTGCATACTAGACCGTACTCGGCCGAGTTATTGACCAACTCGGTTGAGTACGTAGCCACTCGACCGAGTCACTGTGAGACTCGATCGAGTAGGCCAGGCATCGCAAAAGACATTCTGATCCGGTTTTGAGGTGCCACTCGACCGAGTGGGCTAGGCACTCGGTCGAGTTCCCTCTGTACAATTTACAATTCGTTTTTGAAATCGTATTGATTTTGAAATTGCTTCTTTGATTTTTGAGAGTTTGACGATTTTACCGAATCGGACATAAATATTGCACAATTTATGTTCGACTTGGTTTTTTATAAATCGTGAATTTTGTTGAACCGAATATAAATATTGTTGAATTTATACTCGATTCTAATTTTGAATACTCGTTGTATCCCATATTCGATTATTTGAATCGATATGGAATATTAGAGTGAAATAGAAAAAAAATAAATTGATTTTAGTCGTTTTAAATTAATTATCGTGATATGAACAAATCACGTTAATTAATTCATATGACTTGATTGTTAGATTCGATATCCAATTATGGAATTGGTATCGAATCTAAAATCGACGCTTTACTTGAATAAAAAAAAAAAGAACTTGATTCCCTCGACTTCTCCGACATCGAAATAAATCCCTAGGGATTGTGATGTCGGATCCGTGTCAACGGGTTTCCACCCTTATTAAAATCGATTTTAAAAATTGATGGATGCAAGATTAATGATGATGATGACGAGAAATAACGAATTATTGTTTAAGTTAACTTATCTCAATAATCAAATAGTCGGGGTATCGCAATAAGCGACTGGCAACGCTGTGTGCAGTACACTTGTAGATTCGGGTTTCCTTATTCCGATATCCCTCTTATTCGACACAAATCGACAAGTATTTTAATGTTTTGATACTAGCGGTATTATCGATATTATAGTGCGATGAATAAAATAATTAAAAAAAACAAAAAAAAATGATGAGAGGGAGATGAAGACGACGTGAAGAAGAGAAGGAGAAAAAGAGAGGGTTTTGACACCCTCAACCTACATGTTCCTGTCTCGGCGCGGACTCGTAACCGTGGCTTTAACACAAGAGTCTTCGAGGTTTATGGAGGTTGAGTTGTGGTGGCTCGGGATTGATTCCTAAAACTAGGTTTAGGGTTTTTGCTAGCGTAGAATTGCTAGGGTTTGATTAGGGTTTGTAAAAGACGTAGTGTGTGTGTATGGTTGCTCTAGGGTTTCGAAAGTTGTGAAAAGTTGTTGCATGAGGGTTGCTTATATAGGCAAGGCTAGGGCACCCGAATTAGGGTTACTCGACCGAGTAAAGGGCTAACTCGGTCGAGTGGCTCGTGAAGCCTGCAGCCGGGCTCAAAACAAGCCCACTCGATCGAGTGGGTCACTCGATCGAGTGGCCCAGTCGGGTTGCCCGGGTCCATTGTTTTGGACCTTGACTTTGGGTGTTTGATGGGTTTTGTGTTTGACTTGGACTTTTGATGGTTGTATGGATGTTTTTGTGTGTCTCGGAAACGACTTTGACCGGGGTTGACCCAATCGCAAAAAGTCGGTTTTAATTCCGGTGTCGGTTTTGGCCCAAATTAGTCTTGTTGACTCGGAATGATCCACTGGGCCTGGATTCGAGGTTGGTTTTGTGAGATTTGTACTCCGTAAGTGTGTTAGCCAACGATTAATAGATTGAGCCCGTATCCGAGCGCATAGAAACACGTTAGCGTCCGATCATCATCGGGTGTTTTTTGGAAACTACCATAGACACCTGGCAGTCAAAATGCGGGTGTCTACAAATAGGAATGCTCGGGATGACTTAGCTAATCTCAGGATAAGGATTGTATGCTAAATACTCTAGGATTGGGAATCCTAAGGTGAGGAGGAGAAATTGGTTTTATGCTATAAATACCCTCTCCTTGCTTCATAAATTTTCACAACTCCCACAATTCCTTAAAGAAAAGAATAAACCCTGAAAAATTTATTCTTTCTTTTAGCAATTAATTATGGGGATCGATCGATTAGTTGGAATGCTGCATGAATGGTCCAAGTATTTCAGAGATGCCGATAGGGCTATCCTGAATCAGAACAACGTTACCCTATTGTCCGTGATCCGTCAGATGCAAGTAGACCGTCACTTCTTGGATGCTTGCCTATCCTATTGGGACGACACTTATCATGTATTTGGTTTTCCTCGAGGAGAAATTTGCCCTATTCCTGAGGAAATTGCTGTTGCAGGAGGATGGAATCCCATACTTCGTCCTGCTATTCCTTTTTCAGTTCCTGACTCAAGGAGGAAGCTACGTGAATTTTTAGGGCTTTCTCATATGGAGGTATCCCGTATGCTAGAAGGGGATACCGTTTCCTTGATCGATTTAGCTGAAAAATTTATGAACCCGGATGACGTCCGGGTCAAGCCGGTCCATAGCCGTAGGGCCTTTACTTTTTGTATGCTCCATGTCTATGCCTTCGAAGGGCATATGGATTTATTATCTTTCATGGGCCACGTTAGACTTTTCACTGTGGCTGATCTAATGGAGACGGAGCATAGCCCGACTTGGTTGATTACAGGAGAAATTATCCAAGGTTTGGATAATCGCAAGAGGGATCCGTTAGTCCGGCTGACTGGGAGTACCCGTCTTCTACAGGTATGCCGTTTTTTTGATTTTTTTCGGCTTTTCCCGATTTTTCCGGTTTTTTCCGATTTTCCCGATCCCTGCGGTTTTCTCGGTTTTCGCGTTTTTCACGTTTTTTTTTTACGTGATTTTGACGATTTTTTGCGATTTTGATTTTTTGCGGGTTTTTCAGCCGTAGCTGTTTGAGAGGCTATCAATCTTGGATCCTCCCCTAGACGTGAGCCGGTATCAACCCAGGCAAGTAATGGCGAGGAGACGAGCTATTGCCTTTTCTCGCTTCAATACCCAAAAATTCTGGGATGAGGTGATATCCTTCCATGGAGGCCTACTGATCCGTTGGGCTGTGCCATGGTGGCCAATTTACGTTTGGACCAGATTGGAGTCCCGAGACAGGGCTAGATATCAGGTAATCCTATCTTTTAGGCAGACAATTCACCTCTTTCCCGATCGCATACTTAGGCAATATGGTCGGGTGCAAAGAATCCCGGAAAATTGAGGCAGTCGTGAGTGAATCTACTCAGTTGATGGATGTAATGTGTGACACCTGGATGCAAAGGTGGTATACACGAGCTACTTGGCCCGTTCCTAGAAATCCTCATTCGATTTGGGTAACTGACTCTTATGTGAGATGGGCAAGAGCTGATTCAGCTAAAACCCGAGCTGCCTTGAAAACTGACAAGGCCTATGACCTGTTACACCGGGAGCATGCTAAAGATAATAGAAGCTTCTTTGCCGTAGAAGCTACTTCGACAGGTCAGAAAGGGAGATCTAGGACTCAGACTGAAGGGTCCAGTACTAAGGGTGCATGGGGGAAAGTGAGCCCCCAGACGGAATTAGAAAGGAGACTAGGGCCAAGGCTTGCGGTTAAGGACCGACTTGGTCCTCGAGACAGGCTTTCCGAACCCGTTAGGGCTTGGCTTGGACCGGTGCAAATGGTGGACGACCCAAAATCGAAGAAGCGGGTTCGAGCTAAAGAAATTCCCCTTGTGATTAGGGAACGTTCGCCCCCACCCCGTCGGCCTCGGGCTCCACGTGACCCGAAAGATAAAGGGAAAGGAAAAATGTACGAGTAGTCTCCTAAATTTATCATTTAAGTATTACTATTATTTTTGTGGTGTGATTTTGTTTGTGTTTTTTTTTGATGTATTTTTTAAATTCCCGAGTTTATCGGTTTTTCTTAAATAATAAAAAGACATATTAGTGAGTATCGTTCCCGTCTTTTCGTTATTGCAGTGGTTGTACCCCTTTTGAGGGGGTTGCCTACGTATCCAAAATTAATGGAATCAAACCTTCCGTAGTTCAGAAGTATTTTTGCAATTTTTCGAAATACATCAAGATTATTAATTCGAGATGTGCAACGGTAGGATAAATAATCCTAGCTTATTGACTTGCTTAAAATTTTTGGAAAATTCATAAAAAGACATTTTTTTACAAATTTTGCAAATGACATTGAGATAGGGTTCATGGATAGTAACGCTTCAGCTGATCCAAGTTTGTTGGGTTGACGAACTCGTTTCCGTCCAAGTCCGTTAGCATTACTGCTCCTCCTGAAAGAATCTTCTTTACTAGATACAGCCTAGCCCAATTAGGTTTGAACTTCCCCCTTGGGTCAACCGGTAGTAAAGCTCGAACAGATTTTAGGACTAGATCGCCCTCTTTGATATTCCTGGGCCTAACCCTTTTGTTAAAAGCCCGTTGGATCCTTTTCTGATATATCTGGATATTATTCAGAGCCCGGGATCGCCGTTCGTCTAAGAGGACTAGCGAGTCATATCGGGCTTGGACCCAGTCCGCTTCAGGTACCTGACTCTCGAGTAGAATTCTGAGGGATGGTACTTCTAGTTCGACTGGTTGGACTGCTTCCATTCCGTATGTCAGATAATATAGAGTTGCTCCGGTTGCAGTTCGAATTGATGTCCGATATCCCCATAAGGCAAAGGGTATCTTGTCGGGCCAGTCCCGGTAACTCTAAGCCATCTTTTTAAGTATGGTGACAATTGTTTTATTGGCCGCCTCCACCGCTCCATTTGTTTGGGGACGGTAAGGTGACGATGTATGCCTTTGGATCTTGTACTTTTCCAGCAAAGTGGCAGTTTCAGCTTGGAAATGGGTCCCGTGATCGCTGATGAACTCGTGCGGAATCCCGTATCGACATATAATTTTATTTTGGATGAATTTAGCCACATGTTTGGCATTCAAGATCCGGTATGATTCGGCTTCGACCCATTTAGTGAAATAGTCGATAGCCACTAGGATGAAACAGTGACCTCCCGTCCTGGAAGGGTTCACTTTCCCGATTATATCAATTCCCCATGTTGAGAACGACCATGGTGACGTCATTGTATATAATAGGGATGAAGGCATATGTTGTACATTGGCGAAAATCTGACAGTTGTGGCAGTGTTTGACATACAACTGACAGTCAGTTTCCATGCTATTCCAATAGTAACCGAGTCTAGCGATTTTCCGGGCCAACATATGGGCGTTCATATGTGGACCGTTTTCACCATCATGTATCTCGGCCATAACTCTTTCGGCTCGAGTTTTATCAATGCATAGAAGTAAAGCCCCTTATGCTGTCTTCTTATATAACTGTCCATCGTCCGTGCGAATAAATTGGGTTGCCCATCTTCGTAAAGCCTTCTTGGCCCGGTTTTCAGCTCCCGGAGGATATTCCCCTGACGTTAAGTAGGTTAGAATAGCCTGATACCAAGGTTCTGGATCAGTTATTTCAATATCTTGGATAGCGTGGATATATACCGGCTCTGACCGCCTTTCGACGCAAATGGGCATGCTGGTTAGATGTGCTGGGATATTCAATAAAGATGCTAATTTTGAGAGAGCATATGCAAAGGGGTTTTCTTCCCTAGGCAGATAAATGTACTCGACTTTTTGGAATTGTTTTTCGAGAACCCTTACTCGTGCTTGGTAAGCCACGAGATTTGCGTTCCGAGTCTTCCATTTTTGTAGGGTTTGATTTATGACTAATGATGAGTCACCGTGGACCCGGAGGTTTGTTACTCTTAAATCAGCGGCGGCTTGCAGTCCGTGAATGCATGCTTCGTACTCGGCTGCGTTGTTAGTCACGTCAAAATCTAGCTTGATGGACAACGGGGTGTGTTCCCCTTGTGGTGAGATTAGTAGGATCCCGACACCAAATCCTCGAAAGTTGGATGCTCCGTCGAAATACAGATCCCATGTGTCGGTGTCGGTATGGAATATGTCTTCATCTGGGAAGGCCCAAGTATCGGTGTGTTCTTTCTCGGATACCGGACTATCGGCGAGGAATTCTGCTACTACCCGGCCCTTGATGGCTTTCAAAGGTACGAACTTGAGGTCAAACTCAGCTAGCATTAAAGTCCATCTGGATATACGACCGTTGAGGATGGGCTTCTCGAACAGATACTTGATTGGATCCATTTTGGATAGCACGTGTACCTCGTGACTAAGCATATAGTGTCGGAGCTTTTTAGTAGCCCATACTAAAGCTAGACACGTCTTCTCGAGCATTGTGTACTTGCATTCGTATGCCATTAATTTTTTACTGATGTAGTAAATAGCCTGTTCTTCGGAATCGACCGTCTGGGCTAGCATAGCGCCCATGGCCGTCTCGGTTGTTGTCAGGTATAGCGACAGAGGCAAACCATGCTGAGGTGGCATTAACACCGGTGGAGAGGATGGAATTTCCTTGATCTTATCGAAAGCCATTTGACATTTGTCGTCCCATAGTGTTCGTTCTCCTATCTTCAGTTTCTTGAAAATGGGCTCACAAACCATGGTTAGCTTTGAAATGAACCGGCTTATATATTGGACTTTCCCGAGAAACCCCCTTATCTCCTTTTCGGTTTTAGGCGGTTGCATCTCGGTTATGGCCTTGATCTTTGCTGGGTCAACTTCGATGCCACGTTGGCTGGCAATGTGGCCCAGTAGCTTGCCCGATGTTACCCCGAAACTGCATTTTTTAGGGTTTAACCTCATGTTGTACTTGCGTAGTCGGGTGAAGAACTTCCTTAGGGTTGCAATGTGCCCATTTAGGTCCTTGGATTTGACAATCATGTTGTCGACGTAGACCTCCACTTCCTTATGCATCATGTCATGCAATAAAGTGGTGGCGGTCCGTTGATAAGTGGCACCAGCGTTAATAAGCCCAAATGGCATCACGG
This sequence comes from Agrostemma githago, assembly GCA_958450325.1. Taxonomy (NCBI): domain Eukaryota; kingdom Viridiplantae; phylum Streptophyta; class Magnoliopsida; order Caryophyllales; family Caryophyllaceae; genus Agrostemma; species Agrostemma githago. Next base: position 16,814,768 of record OY288247.1, on the reverse strand, counting down.
TATAGCAGTAAGTCCCCCAAGGTGTGATGAAGGTGGTCTTACTCATGTCTTCTTCCGCCATTTTGATCTGATTATATCCGACATACCCGTCCATGAATGATAGAAGGGCATGGTCAGCCGTGTTATCCACCAGTATGTCGATGTGTGGCAACGAAAAATCGTCTTTTGGGCTGGCCTTATTAAGGTCCCCAAAATCTACACATACTCGAACTTTGCTATCCTTTTTGGGTACTGGTACTATGTTTGCAAACCAGTCTGGATATTCAGACACTTGAATAAAGCCCGCTTTGAATTGCTTATCAACTTCTTCCTTGACTTTGAGAGACCATTCGGGCCTCATTCTTCGGAGTTTTTGTTTTGCCGGCTTGTACCCGTCTTTGATGGGTATTCGGTGTTCAGCTATCTCCCGGTCTATTCCCGGCATGTCCTTGTAGGACCAGGCAAAGACGTCTTTGAATTCCTGGAGGAGATCTGTGAATTGCTGTTTCTCCTCGGGATGTAAAGATAGGCCCAACTTAAGCATCTATGGTTCTAAAGGGGTTCCTACGTTGATGGAATCGGTTTCTTCGATTACCGGATTTCGGGACTCCCTTTGCTCGAGTTGCTCGACTAGATGCGGAGGCAATGGCACCTGTTCGTCGGGTTTCTCAAGGTCATTACAAGTAATATTTTTGAAAATATTTTGAAAATAAGCCAAGTCGTAAGCAGAACGGTTATCGTTATTATTGATAGTGAATTTTGAAAAGAGCTCGAAGAGAGCTGCCATCTGATCGTTGGTCAGAGGCGGGATAGGGAGAGCCCTCGGGACAGACTCCGGGGCTCCCGATGGTGTGGCTAAAGAAGGGAGAGGGGTTACAGACTCGATCCTAGTACTGGACCCTCTAGACTTCGACTCAGACTCCGACTCTGACTCTGACTCGGACTCGGACTCAGATTCGGATTCGATGGCATGCATATCTCCTTCACCAGTAGTTAGCTTGTAGACTCGACCCTGACTGTCGGTCCATTTAGTTGTCTTCCTCCAAGCTCTCTTCCCAGTGTCGGCACCAACTTCGGAGATCAGCTTAGTTGGATCGAACCTGCTGCTGCGGAGAATTAAGCTGACTAACTCTTGTTTAGGGGTTGGGACGACCTTGTCTTCCCCGAAGAGTAGTCCTGGGATGGGCTCAGTATTGTTTGTGACCTTCTTTGATTCGGCCTGGATAAGGGCGAAGATGTCATCTGGGATGAAATTGCATTCCCGAGCCAGTTTGGTCCCGGGATATGAGATAGTGGGCTGATAGAGGCCCATTTGAATAGCTCCGAACACCGGGGTGACGAACATGACCGCCTTGGTTTGGTCCGTGTATCCGGGCGCCATGGTGTAGCCTAGACCGAGGCGAGATTGTCCGTTGTTCAGGGTTTCGATAATTTTCCCGGGTGGAAGATAGGGCCTTGATGTGATTCCCGGTAGACAACCCAGATTCTGTAGCAACGTATCGATGCTAGTAGTAAAGTATGGCCGGAAAAGGCATTCTTCCTCGATCATTCCCACAAAGTTGAAACCTCGTGGGTCAGCTGAGCCTGTCGTGTTGCAGCTTGACACGGTTATGGGAGTAGCTTCAAGAGTGACGATCCCATCTTGTAAAGGTAGCTTGACCTTCCTGTGAAGAGTGGAAGACACAGCTTTGACCGCGTGAATCCATGGTCTCCCAAGCAACAGATTGAAAGATGAAGTAACATCGATCACTTGGAATTCTAACTCCTTCTCGATCGGGCCCGTTATGATTGTTAGTTTAACGGCCCCAGCAACCGATTTTGGGCTCCCATCAAAAGCCTGGATAGTTTGCGCAGTCGGAAGGTAGTAAGCCTCGGTAATGCCGAGAGCTTTGGCTGTCCTTAAAGGAATGACGTTTACTGCGGACCCATCATCAATCAGGGTCATCGGGAGATACTTGTTGCGGCAGATCACCGTGATGTATAGGGCCAAGTTATGGGTGGTCCCGAATGGTGGAAGGTCGGACTCGGAGAAACTGATAAGTGGGCCTTCTCCCTTGGACTTGTCCTTGAGGTGTGGCAAGATTGTGGCTACCATCTCGGTGGGGGTAACCGATAAGTCGACCTTGATTTCATCAAGGGCTCTAGTAAGTGCTGCCCGATGCTCTTGTGAACTAACCAAAAGCTGCCATATAGTAATATCAGTTCGGACCCTCTTTAGTTGTCTGACTAGGGCCGTGTCAGTGTTTGGCTCTTCGGGAGCGAGTTCCGTCCTGGAAGGTTCAGTGACGGTTTCCGGAGTGGTGAGGCTGGCTGTGATGGTGTGTGAACCGGCCAGAGCTTTGGCTTTGGCTTTCCGGATTTCTTCGATGGTGACGGGGACAACTTCCCCTTTGGCCAAGTAAACATCATCTTCATCGTCATTCCATATCCCGTTGATTTGGGAAATGAAAGGGGAAATGAGATGAGAGCAGTCAACTACCTCTCCAGTAAAAATGGCATGAGTAGCAAGAGGATTATTTTTGTTACTTGGCTTATCACTGGGTAGTGGTATCTTGCCACTTTTGATCAGATCTTGAATAAGATGCTTCAACTTCCAGCATTTCTTCGTGTCGTGCCCGTTGCCTTGGTGATAATGGCAATAGGCCTGAATGTTGTAGCTTTTGGATCGCTTTTCCATGGGAACTTCTGGAATTGGGCCTATCGGTTGGATTAGGCCTTTTGAAGACAGCCTTTGGAAGGCGCTAGCATAGGTTGTCCCTATGTCGGTGAATACCCGATTTGGAGTATTCTTTTTGGTCGAGGTGTCCAGTGAGTTAACCTCGTCGAAGATGCTTCGGGCCGCCGTTGTGGTTGCGGGCTTGCTGGAGGATGAACTGGCTCCTTGATACCCCTTGGTAGAGGCCGTAGTAAGGTTCTCTAGCCTTAGATCATCTTCGATCCTAGTACCCATTTCGGTCAAAGTGGCGAAGTTGGGTATGATGGCGTACCTGAGATGGACTCGGTAAGCGGGGAGGAGATTTTTGACAAAGGCCTCCACTAGCACCTTTTCGGTGGGCTTGTCCACCAGATTAACACTTTCAGTCCTCCACCTTTGAAGGTATTTGGTGAAACCCTCCTTAGGTTCTTGGGCCATAACTTCCAGAGTACGCATGGTAGTCTGGATTTCAGCATTATCCGCGTAGTTCCGCGCGAATTCCATTGCAACATCGTCCCAGGTTTTGTATTTCTTGGGATCAAGCCTGTAGTACCAGGCTTTCGGGTGTTTTTCCAGAGAGGAAGCAAAGAGATGCTTGAACATGGTCGATTTGACCCCCTTAACAGCCATAAAGTCTTTGAAAGCCCGAATGTGGAGTACCGGGTCTTCAGTCCCGTCGAACATTGGCAAGCCCGATAAGTTAAGGTTAGCGGGTATTTCATCAGTTAAGGGTGAATAGGCACGGGCATTTTCCGTGAGAATGGTGTTTCTGGTGGTCGAGTGGACCTGTTCCTGCAGCTTTTGGACCGCGCCGGCCAATGCGGCCAAGGGTCCGTCATCTTCGATCGAAGCATTGGGGGTTCCCTGTTCCACGGAACTAACCCGAGTGATGATGGCAATCTGGTCCTCCCGCATTTTCCTCAGTTGGTCCTGGATTTGGGTCAACGAGGCGGTCAAGTCGTCTATGGCTTGTTGTGTTATGGCTCGAGTGAAAGGTGGCCTGTTGATAAGTGTGGTTTGTAGTGCCTATTTTGTAGTGTTTTGGTCCCATTTTCCTTGTAGAATCGCTCCTTGGGAGCGGTTTAGGGGCTTCTTATGCTTCCTTTAGTTCGTTTCAGGTTCCCGAGACCGATTTGGAAGAGTTGGAGCGATTCCGACTCGATACATACACATTTTGGAGCCAACGAGATAAAGGAACGATGACTCGATGCTTTGGAATCGACCCCGAGACCTTGGGACCCAATCCCGAGCCTCCGAGACCCGATCCTGAGTCCCGAGAATCGATAAGAAGTCCATGTGAAGCAAGGAGGAACCCTAAAGATCATATTGGAGGCCTACAAGACCCATCCCGACCGGGAAGGATGCCATCCCGACCGGGATGAGGTGTACAAAAGCGAGGGCTCCTGTTTTGGGTCCATCCCGACCGGGACCAGTCCCTCCCGGCCGGGACCGACACCCTCCTGACCGGGACCACCTCCTCCCGGCCGGGAAGGGCCGCTGTTACCCCGCGCTTCATTCTTCTCTTCTCCCTTCCATTTGTAACCCTATTAATACCCCCCTCTTGTATTAAGGCACCATCTTAGCTTATGTTCTTCAAACCCTAGACTACTTTAGGTTAGATTAGTGTAGATTAGTGTAGATTAGTCGGTAATTAGTGGTTAATCTTAGTTTAGTACTTGTATTAAGGGAATTCTTCAAGATCTTCACCAAGCTTGACAACCTTGGTGGTTTGTTTTGGGTTTTCTTCATTAATGCAAGTTTCAATCTTTCTCCTTCACTAGTATGGTATAATCCTCTTCCTTTTTACTCTTTATCTTGTTTAATTCATCCAAGTTTGCATCTTTGATTGTTGTAGTGTTCTTATTTCATTGTTTTCAATAGTTTCATTATGGATGTTTAGATTCTTGTTATGATTCCTCTTGTTTATGTTAGTTGTAGTTAGATTATGTTAGAGTAGTGTTCTTGCTAGGGTTAGTAAGGTGATTAGGGTGTTAATTGGATGATTAAGGGTTTGTTGGAGATGTTTGTGGAAGATTTGAGGTTTCTTCTTGAGTGATGCATATTACATGTTTGTTGGAATGCTTGAATGACTAAGTAGGTTGGAATGCTTGTTTTCTTGCTTCCCTTTGTCGTGTGTGTCGCCGGATGGGTTCCATGAGGAACCTCTAGGTCGTGTGTCCTAGATTACCCTACTACCGCTTTCACTCTAACTCCTCCTTGGCCATTCCGATTACCCCTTTGACCCCGACCTAATCCTAGCCCATTTTCCTTGTTTGTTTTCTTAGTCTTAGCCTAGCCTTCTCTCCCTCTATCATTCTTTAGTTTAGCTCGTTGACTTAGTCTCGTATTTAGGTTGACCTAGTCTAGACGCCTCTTACCGTCCCCGTGGATTCGACCCGACTTACCCTAGCTACCCAAGTTAGGTTAGCCGGTTTTATTTGACGGTTGGGATTCCACGACAAATCCCTCCCATCAAATTGGCGCCGTTGCCGGGGACGGTGCTAGTTTAGACTTCGTTTTCCTAGTTACTTGACTTTGTCTTGTGTTTTGTGTTTTTCTTTTTTCTTTGGTTACCTTGCTTCTTGTGTGTGTGTGGTTTATTTCTCTCTTGTCTAGTGCCCAAAAAGCACTAGACTTCTCACGTTTGTTCCTAGTCTACAGTTTATGCTTAGAGGTGGTGACTATCTTCTTCTTGCGATTAAGAGCCGCTTTAACGGACGGTTGCTAGAATGAGTGGTTTCCAACCGGGTATGGATTACGATTTTCGAGCAAGCATGGGGTTTGATCTAAACTCCACACACTCGGGAGCCGATATGAGCTACTCCTCTTCTTCCATGAACCAAGGGTATGACATGACGTCCCCCTACCACTATCAAGCTTCTTGGGGTGATCAAGACTCTAGTGGGTATGAACCTCAAGGTTATGAAAATGGCTACCAACAAGTGAACGATTACCAATCCTACGATCATGGTGACTATTACTCGAGTTATCAATGTGAACCCACCATGTTCAATCAAGATTCACCTTATGGAAGCCAATACCACCAAGACCCACCGTATTACCCTCCACCCCAACCACAATATGAACCCCATGACCCACAATACTACCAACCACCCCAACCTTGCTACCAACAATATGATGCCCCACCCCTTGGGCATCATCAAGACACCATGTTTAATCAAGATTATCAAGATTATAATCAAGATTATCAAGATTATCATGGAGCTTTACAAGACCTCAAGGACCACCAATCGTCAAACTTGGAGTTGTATCATTCGCTTCTTCAAATGCAAAAGGATCAAGATGAATTCTTGGCCCAATATCGGAAGGAAAACGAGGCGTTTGATGCTCGATTAAATGCATTATCGGTTCAAACCGTAATGTATTTATCCCGAACATCGCAATTGGATGAAGGGTGCCCACTTGAGAAAGAGGAGCAACCTAACCATGAAGCCGCCGATGTAGTTCCCTTTGGAGGAGAGATTTGCTTTGAAGAACCTCAATCGTCTACCCAAAAAGAGACGGATGAGGAGATAACCCTTAGTGAAGGCAACATTGGTGAGGAATTGGAGGAGGATGGTGAGTTGGATGATTTGGTGGAGTTTGTGAAGTTTTTGGGTGAGATTGATAGCCTTGAGTTGCCCTTGCGTGATAATGTGGATAAGCATCAAGAGCCCCTTACTAGTACACCAAGCAATGACTTGGAAGAGATTGAAACCGCCGGTAGAAATTTCGATTCTCCTTTCCAAGATGATGTGGGGCCGAGTGATGAAGATGGGGAACCACAACTTGAGGAAAGTGTGGGGGTGTGCATTGAGGAGATGAGGCCAAAACCGCTTTTTGTGCCTCGCTTCTTGGAGATGAAGCTTGCTAATGATTGGAGGCGATGCCTAGGGAGGAAGAGGTCGGTAAAGCTCGTAGGATGGATAGACCCCGGAGATGACATGAATGATGACGATGGGTCTTGGGATTCCTACTTCTTGCCTCCTCCTTGGAGGCCGTGGAGGTTGGCTAGGCTCGAGCGCTTCTTGGGCCTACATTTTGATGTCGGTAGCGCGTTCGACTTGCTCCTCCATGCCCTTGAGGGCTACGGTTGAAGAAGAGTCCACCATCCTAGGTTTGACGGAGTTCCTAAAGAACCGTCATGTTGTATATTCCCCTCCTCTCTTCTTTAGAGTACTTGTGCTTGTATTTGTGTGTTCTATCTCTAGATTTTGTTAGTTTTGTGAGATTCTTGTAATTAATTTGGTATTTTGATGAGCGATGTGAGGGAGTAAATTTGATGTGTACTTTGAGTTTATTGTGATAGGTGAAGTGAAGGTGACTCCTAGAAAGGAGTGGTTATCGATAGATCTTGGAATGTGAGTAAGAGAATCGGTTTTTGGGGTCATGGGAGTCATGAAGACCCTTCCCGACCGGGAAGGGTGTGTCGTCCCGACCGGGATGGGGCCGTCCCGATCGGGATGAGGGTGCCAAAAACCGAGTCCACTGGAGTGTCATCCCGATCGGGAAGGAGGCTTCCCGACCGGGACGGGTATGTCATCCCGACCGGGACCACCCATCCCGACCGGGATGACCCCCTACTCCTTTTTGGTGCCTCTTCTTCGACATTTAAGCCCACCCAACCATTGTATACCCCCACCCAACCTCCCTACCTTCCTTTCTCATATCATACCACCCATGTACCTCATTTACATACCTTAACCTCATTTCCTCCTCACTTTAGACCGATATTCACATCAAATCCTACCCCCTCACACCATTACTACCTTAGCCATGTGGTTTTCATAAGCTTGAAGAAGGATGACAATGATGAAGACAAGCAAGCACCTATATTGATCATTGAGACGTTGGAGCGAGTGAGTTGCTAACCGGTCGGTAAGGCAACTATCCTCTCTTTTCCGTTTTTATTGCTTGTTTTCCCCTTGTTTATCCCCTTCCCCTTTGTCATGGTGGCCTTCGAGGCCTTGGTGTGCTCCCGACTCTCGATGACGTGACTACATCGAGAGTCATTTCAAAATCCAAATTTTTCAAGATTTTCCCCTTTTTGTTGGATTTAGTCGGATTTAGGCGGAATCCGGGCTAGGTGACTTGATTACACCTAGCCCTCCCCTCCCATTTCCTTTTATTTCCTTCTTTTTATTTTCTTCCCCCTTCCATATCTTTTTCTTGTCTCGGCCCATGGTGACTTGATTACACCCCGGCCGGACGCCTTCTACCCTTTTCCCCACTTTTTCATTTTTAGCCTTATTTTCGTAGTTTCTTTTCTTTTGTGCTCCATGCACTACGGTCGAGCATGAGGACATGGCTCGACTTAAGTGTGGGGGAGCGATATTCTAGCATAGTTAGTTTTATTTTCGTAGTTTTCCAAAAAATCTTTAAAAACCCTAAAAATTTGAAAAATTTTCACAAAAAATCAAAAAGATTTTCCTTTTGTGTGTTTTCCTTTTGTGTCATTGTGTCGTATATTTGTTTTGTTGTGTGTTTTGCCCCCCTCTTTTCTTTATAGGTTGCCTAATCGCCATTAGCTTTGGAGAGCTTTCAAGACTTCCGGTATCATCTTCATCCCTTTTTCTTCTTTACCTCTTGCGGAGTTTGGAGGAGTTTTGTGATGATGTGTGCTCGGGAGGAGCTTTGTAAAGATTGTGGTGGATTTGGAGACTTGTTTGATGATAGGGGTGGTGTTTGTGTTCTTTATGTGTTTGTTTTGTGTTGCTTTTGCTTCTTGTTTTCTTTTGTTTTTGTCGGGTCTTTGTTTTGTGTTTTGTTGTGTGTCTTGTGCGTAAACCATTTTTGAAAACCCGGTTTAGAGGCTAGTGTGAGAGTGCCTATTTTCCTTTCCTAGTTGTATAAATCGAGTCTTGGACTTTAGTCTAGTAGAATGACCCTAAATCAATGATTTCGTTGGTCCTTTACCTCGAGTCCACCTAGCTTACTAGGGATTTACTACGGGATTTGCATTTTGACCATTATGACCACCCACGGTGTGAAAAGGCCTTGGTTACCGAGTCCCGTCCCTTAGGTGACCATGTTTAGGATTGTTTGATTAGTCCAAGTTCTCCACTTTTTGTGGGTTTGAAGAGGGATCGCGACCGCCGACTTACCCATTTACCTACCTCCCACATATATCCACCAATAAATTGCAACTTGTTGATTCCTCTCTTTCTTGTCATACAAAGAAATGCCAAAAAGCCAAATCTTGCCAAAAAGGGCAAAGGAAAGAAAAAGAAAGAAAATGAAAGAAAGAAAAGAATGAAAAAAAAAAAAGGCACAAAAGCCAAAAAGAAAATAGAAAAGAAGAAAAAAAAAAGAAATGGCATGGCAATAAACAAATCAAAACGTCGAAAAGAAAGAAAATGCCAAAAGAAAACCCGTTTCACAAAAAGAAATCCTCTCAAAATAAGCCTTTTTCCGACTTTTGCCGTGAAGAGCCTACCAAAGGACCGAGTCCCGAGGAAGGATGATAGCGGCATTAGTCGGTCTTCCCTCATTTTGCATGTTTTTCACTTTTTACTTGGACTAGTTAGGCGGTTTCGGGCATGGGACGACCCTCTTGGCTCTTTGCTAAAGAGGGCGGGGTCTCACTTACCTACAGTGTCGACTAACACCGTGGATCATCACTTCCCACTCCGCCGATCGTCCCGTAGTACGTTCTTAGAAGGTTAGGAGGAACCGAGGTAAGTTACCAACGTTTTTATTGCTTTGTCGTCATACTATTAGGGTTTAGTCCATCTTGGTTTGTATTGCTAGCTTGGGAACGTTGTCACTTACCTTGAGTCCTAAACCGGTGCTTCTTTCACCGCTTTTTTGAGGGAAGCGGTATTTCTTTTCTTTTGGGTGCAACCTTTTGTGTGTTTGTTTGTATGTTTGTTTGTTTATGTGTTTTGTGTCCGGTTGCATCCACAGTTTTGTCGCAAGACCCCACTTGCCTTGCGGGGTGCACTTTACCTCTAAGTGCACTCGCGTGAGTTGAAAGGGCGTAGGGTGCGCTAATACCCATTCGGTTAGTATAGTAGTTAGTATGTGCTTACTCGAGGGCGAGTAAGGGTTAAGTGTGGGGGAGTTGATAAGTGTGGTTTGTAGTGCCTATTTTGTAGTGTTTTGGTCCCATTTTCCTTGTAGAATCGCTCCTTGGGAGCGGTTTAGGGGCTTCTTATGCTTCCTTCAGTTCGTTTCAGGTTCCCGAGACCGATTTGGAAGAGTTGGAGCGATTCCGACTCGATACATACACATTTTGGAGCCAACGAGATAAAGGAACGATGACTCGATGCTTTGGAATCGACCCCGAGACCCTGGGACCCAATCCCGAGCCTCCGAGACCCGATCCTGAGTCCCGAGAATCGATAAGAAGTCCATGTGAAGCAAGGAGAAACCCTAAAGATCATATTGGAGGCCTACAAGACCCATCCCGACCGGGAAGGATGCCATCCCGACCGGGATGAGGTGTACAAAAGCGAGGGCTCCTGTTTTGGGTCCATCCCGACCGGGACCAGTCCCTCCCGGCCGGGACCGACACCCTCCCGACCGGGACCACCTCCTCCCGGCCGGGAAGGGCCGCTGTTACCCCGCGCTTCATTCTTCTCTTCTCCCTTCCATTTGTAACCCTATAAATACCCCCCTCTTGTATTAAGGCACCATCTTAGCTTATGTTCTTCAAACCCTAGACTACTTTAGGTTAGATTAGTGTAGATTAGTGTAGATTAGTCGGTAATTAGTGGTTAATCTTAGTTTAGTACTTGTATTAAGGGAATTCTTCAAGATCTTCACCAAGCTTGACAACCTTGGTGGTTTGTTTTGGGTTTTCTTCATTAATGCAAGTTTCAATCTTTCTCCTTCACTAGTATGGTATAATCCTCTTCCTTTTTACTCTTTATCTTGTTTAATTCATCCAAGTTTGCATCTTTGATTGTTGTAGTGTTCTTATTTCATTGTTTTCAATAGTTTCATTATGGATGTTTAGATTCTTGTTATGATTCCTCTTGTTTATGTTAGTTGTAGTTAGATTATGTTAGAGTAGTGTTCTTGCTAGGGTTAGTAAGGTGATTAGGGTGTTAATTGGATGATTAAGGGTTTGTTGGAGATGTTTGTGGAAGATTTGAGGTTTCTTCTTGAGTGATGCATATTACATGTTTGTTGGAATGCTTGAATGACTAAGTAGGTTGGAATGCTTGTTTTCTTGCTTCCCTTTGTCGCGTGTGTCGCCGGATGGGTTCCATGAGGAACCTCTAGGTCGTGTGTCCTGGATTACCCTACTACCGCTTTCACTCTAACTCCTCCTTGGCCATTCCGATTACCCCTTTGACCCCGACCTAATCCTAGCCCGTTTTCCTTGTTTGTTTTCTTAGTCTTAGCCTAGCCTTCTCTCCCTCTATCATTCTTTAGTTTAGCTCGTTGACTTAGTCTCGTATTTAGGTTGACCTAGTCTAGACGCCTCTTACCGTCCCCGTGGATTCGACCCGACTTACCCTAGCTACCCAAGTTAGGTTAGCCGGTTTTATTTGACGGTTGGGATTCCACGACAAATCCCTCCCATCACCTGTCTGTAAGAGCACCGCGTAATTAGCAACTTAACCCGAATCCTAAGAGAAGTACATCCCGAGCAAGGGAAAAGGAAGAAGACTAAAACGGTAATGACTCGGAAAAGACACCTAGACGAGCGACTTGTGGAAAGGTGGGCCTTCCTCAGGATCCAACTATGTGGGTTGGGCCCTGTCCGGAGGAAGGTTCACGTTAGACATTCCCAGACTTTTAGACACGATTGTGTAAATGGGCCAACCTTTGTAGGAGTATGTCCTACGTAGGTGGGCCTTGCCTTAGTAAAATAAGACGGACTAGGATAGGGGGGAAAATCCGTGATGTAGGATCGACGGAGTTTGGACGCTAGAGACTCCTACGACTTATGACACGACCCGACACTGCTAAATACGGGAAGTCTAAGAAGAGAAAGTTTTGAAATATGATATATTTTTTGAAAAGCCCGAAAAATTCGGGGCGGAACCGGCCCTTTTTCGAGAGAAAAACGGAAAAGGTGGGCCGGGCGACGGTTTGAAAAATTTCGAAAATAATTTCGAGTTTTGAATTGGGCATAATACCGGCTAGAAAAAGGCTATTTTGAGTAAAATCATAAGTCCTAAATTCGGTATATGTCCGGGGTTTTGAAATGGGATATTTTGAAAAGGATGCAAATTTTGAAAAATGACGGTTTTTGAAAAAGACGTGGATCAAGCGGCACGTAGTCATGGAAACAGTATAATGACACCATGTATGCTCTTAAGCTAAGTCTCGGTCAGTCTGTAAGGGTCTATACCAGTGTACATAGCCTATCGAGAATCGGGGCGGACTCCCTAAATCGAGTTGATATTAGGACATGCCGTAAAACCCATACGAATCGGCTAATGGACACCTTTGACATATCCAGTTTGGACTACATCAATGGTATAGTGGGACGTCGGTCACCAGTACCGGTCCGGAAAAATGGGGTTATGCATGAACCGTAAAACTAAAACGCACATTATACTAGTCAAACGATTTCTATTCGAGTCTCACCTTGAAGGATACCGAAGGTTAGTAACGCATCAGTAAATCCCCAGCGGAGTCGCCAAATTGTGGACATGACATAGGTCCACCCCGACGCGGCCACGCGCGGGTTTGGGGAGGCAAATGAATCTCCATATAAGATGGTCAAATGGAAATTTAAATCGAAGTTGGAGTCGCCACCGAATTTTATGGTTATTCGGAACCGTTCGAGCCCACTCCATGTCCTAGTGGGCCGTGTACAAAATACGGCCCAGTTCCGATGTCAGAGTTTATTGGGCTCGTCCCTTTGCATATCGATACCGATGCCGACTTGAGCGGTTTATCGTATATTGAATGACTCTCGTTGCCAATGGTTTCGGACATCCGGAAACCACGGTTCTGAGTAAGGGGTGAGGGTACGTGTTGGGAAGTTCACTAAGAACACCCAACCCTGCCCGCTCATTAGCGGCCTCTACTAGGATATCGAATGATGTTTTAATACGCGCATTAGTAATACGATGAATGATATGCAAACATTGTTTTCCTAAACATGCGAGGATTTGAATGGGTTGCTAAGTCGGTTTAATGCATGAAAAATTAACGTCAAAGTTGAATTTAGCATGTGAGATTCGTTTTAGTATAATAAAACAAATGAGGAAAAGGAATGAATTTGCTACAAGATGAACAAACGAGTTAGTATCGATTTGTAAAATAATATAGCAAAAAATAAATATGCGAGATCGAAATCTGAAAAATATCGTTAAAAGACGCTGTTTTGTATAAAAAACGATGTTCGAGAAATAATAAAAAAACGAGAAAAGTGCGCCACGGCAGCCGGCCGCGCGGCTCGCCCGGAACGCCGGCGAGTCGCGTGTCGGGCTGGTCCCGAGAGCGGTTTTTTGAAAATTCGATTAAATCGCGTATGAATATTGTATGATCCGTACTCGAGTTAATATTTTCGACATTCGTTATATTCGACGGTTGACTACGAAATCAATGTCGAATATTCGGAATAGTTTTGGAAAAGATGTAAATTTTAGAAATCGTTTTGTAGAATAAATAATAAAACGAATGAAAAAGTTTTAAAAAAAGTTTCGGGTTTCAGGCCCGTGCGTGAGCCGCCTGGGCGTGACGCGACTCGCGTACGGGTCTGTCCGGTTTTTTATTTTTTGTTCGAAATTGCTAAATTTGATGAATCGCGTACAAAATATGAATTAATTTGTATTCGATTCATGTTTTCGATATTCGTCGTATCCGATATTCGATTATAAAATCGATATCGAATATTCGGAATGAATTTAAAAAAAGGTTTTCTAAATTGTTTGAAAAAAAGGAATTTGAACGAGAAAAGATGTAACGACTTTTAATATCGTCGAGATCTTAATATAATTCTTTTTGATACAATATTCGATTATAGAAAATCGATATCGTATTTTTAAGAATGTTTGTTATGAAAATATTTTTTTGTTAATATCGATATTAGAAATAAAATAAAAAAGACGACGCTTGACCCGTAAAAGGAAAACGGACGACGAAGAAGAGAAGAGAAGAAAAGGAGAAATCGGGTTTGGTTACACCCTCAACCTACATGCTTTTGTTAACTCGGATCGGGGCTCGTCAGAATGTGGCTAGGCACGGGAGCGTCGAGTGATGTCGGTCGGGTTAGGGTGGCTCGGTGAAGGTGACGGGTACGAGGGAGTTGGTTTCCTTCGGGTTTGGATGTAATAACGGTTTCTCGATGCTAAGGTTGATACTTTTCAAGAATTATGTATGTCGGAATGACAGAAAGTTGATGTGTATGTTGCCAATAATTGATGTCTCAAATTGTTGTATGCAAGGGGCTATTTATAGGGAGTTCCCGACCTTGGCTAGGAGAGTTTGAACTACCGCTTAGGATAGGAAACGTAGGAGTTTGAGAAGCATGAGAATTCCGTTTTCTTGGCATAGAAGAAAGGCATCTCGGCTGGTTGTGTGCTGCTTGGCCGAGTATTTGCACTCGGTCGGGTGTTTGAATCGGTTCTCGGATAGGATTCCTACTTGAGATCGAATTCCATCCTTAAGCGGACTTGTTTATTATTTTATGTGGCTGATTTTTGTGGAGCTGGAGTCCGAATTGGACACGTGAGACATCACGGTCGGTCCACAAGTCTCGGGAAATATCTTTGACCGGGTTTTGACTCGGTCGCTAAAAGACGGTTTTACCCCTGTTGTCGGATTCGACCCAAATTAGTGTTGTTTGACTCGAAACGACCCACTGGGCCTGAATTTGAGGTTGGTTTTGTGAAATTTGTACTCCTTAAAAAGCCCAAGCTAAATATCCATGATTTCGAGCCCATTTCCGAGTACGTTAAAGCACGTTTGCGTCCGATCATCATCGGGTGTTTGTCGGAATCTACTATAGACACCTGGCATCAAAATGTGGGTGTCTACAGTGATCAATAAAATCGAGTCATGAATCAACCCAAGTGAGTACCGGGCCAAAATCAAGTTAGTACAACCAATTAATTGGAGTGAAAACGAATGCAATCTTTAGGAAGATAATTAATTTGTTCCAGAAGACGAATAAATTGTATCTCGAGGATAGAATAAACGTCTGCGTTTAAAATAATGTTTCTCGGAGAAATTATAAATACTTTTCGACGAAGAAAATGAGGTGCCAAAAATAATAAATGTTTTGAAGAAAATTAATTAAAACGGGTTTATACAAAAATGAACTTAGAAATACAATCCGTCGAAACGGAACTACTCGAATGGAAATAAAATGAAACGAAAATAAGATACATTTTAATCATAAAAAATGACTTATCGAGGTAAATATAATTTTAGGAGTTTAGATTGATTGAAACATACATTCAATTTATAAATATATTTTAAGAAATACGAGTTAAATCATAAACAAATTAAAATATCAAAGTTCAATTTTATTTATCAAATCAGGGTTGTTACATACAAAGACCTTATCAATAGAACCGGTTGTGCACTAAAAGAGGTGCCAAGGATACTGTCTAAAATTTATAGCCCATATTAAAATGTTTTTGCACCTGTTGTAGGTTGAACAGGTTCCAAAGACCTTATCAATGAAACCAATTTTTAATTAAAAGATTTGCTAAAGGTACAAGGTAAAATATTTGAGCCTTATTAAAAACTTTTCCATCAATGGAACTTATTTTCCTAACAAATGGTTCCAAAGAATTCAAAATCAGAAAACAGGGAACACAAAATAGAACCCAACTTAGAAATAGAAAACCCAAAATCGAACCCTACCACGAAGAACCCTACAGACGAATTGAAGAACGAAGAACCCAGACGAATTGAAGAATGAAGAACCTTAAATGGACGACACAAAGAAGAAGACAAAGACGAATTGAAGATGCACAGAAGAAGAAGATATGTAGAAGAAGACGCACAGACGAACCCTAAACATACCCGGAACTTTTTTTTTTCTAATTCAAAATTACTTTCCTTTTTAATTGCATTTCTGCTTCTTCTGTTTACTCTACTATGTAGTTCTCGTCGATTATCCGCCATTGATTTTCTCCGGTTTTTTTTGGTAATTTATTTCTCTATTTTTCTGCTTTTTTTTCCAATTTATGTGCTTCGATTGATCTTTTTTTACCGTTGAAATCGATTGAGTTAGTGAGTTTAACTTGAAAATGATAAGAAATGCTTGTTTTTTAGGTTTAATTGATGATTTTTTGAGGTTTTCGTTGTTTGAGCTTAGTACAGTTCGCTGTGAAGCTCCAGATCTTGATATTGTGACTTTATGCTCAATTTTGTTCCCTTCTGTTGAGAGGTGAATATCGCACCTTTCTTCTGTAATTATGTGATTTGATTTGATCCTATAGTTACTATAAATTGTAAATGTGGTTAGTGAGTACAATATGAAATACTCCCTTTCAAGTGCTAAAAATTTGTTCTTAGCTTTGTTGTTTTCAATGAAGTTGCCTAGATCACTGATTCTACTTTAATTAATGTTTAACCTATGCTTTTAATTAATAGTGGGTCTCTCTTGCGACGGGCCTATCCGTCATATAATAATAAAACGGGCCTAATACATACCACATGTATGAATAAGACAACTAGTTTGCTATCTCCCACCCACACTTTTTTTGTCTTTGGTATAGTACTTGACTCGTTAGAAGTTTGTGACGGATACTTCCGTCACAAACAAGAATTTATGTTTAATTAATTGCTATAGTTAAACGATACTCCTAGTATTGACATTAACATAACCCTCAAAACTGAGGTCGGTACGTTGTCCCAAGTGTGAGAATCTTCTCCCTAATTATTAACCACATCACATTGCCTTGGAATTAATTTTCATATTCGTGTGTATTAATTATTAGATTGTATAAATGAATCGAAATTGGATGTATGGATAGAGAGATGTTGAATTTTGTCGAAAGTTTGAAGAATTTATTAGTCGAGCTCTCGAACACCAAATACAAGAGGGGAATGGTAATTTGATTATTTGCCCATGTAGCATATGTTACAATATGAAGAAGGTGAAGTGTGTAAATGAGCTACTTCCACATTTAATTATCAAGGGATTTAAATCAAATAATAAATTTTGGATTTGGCATGGAGAGAAGACGGTGATGGGTGATAGTAGATATAGTTATATGAATAAAGGAGATGAAGAAGAGGCTGACATTTGTGAGCAGAATAATAATCATGAACATGAAGATTTGAATGAGGGTTTTAATATGGATAATGATGATGTAGAGGTTGAAAACATTGATGAAATGATGGAGGACCTTGAAAAAGATTTTGTAAATTGTCTAACAATGTTTCAAAGAATGGTTACTGATTCCAAAACAGCTCTATATTCAGGTTCCAAGCATAGTCGTTTAAGTTATGTGTTAAAGTTTTATACTGCAAAAGCTGAGGGTGGTTGGAGTGATAAGAGTTTCAATACTTTGTTAGAGATTATTTTTGATGGCTTACCTTCGAGTAATGTGCTACCCATTAACACATATCAATGCAAAAAAATCCTTTGTCCATTGACTACAAAATACAGAAAGATTCACAGATGTCCGAATGACTGTATTTTGTACAAAAAAGAGTACACTAACTTAAAAGAATGTCCAAGATGTGGAGAGAAACGATACAAATTGACAGAGGATGATAAAAGAGGCAAAAAAGGAGGTCCAAGAAAGACTCTATGGTATTTACCAATTATTGCAAGATATAAGCGATTATTTGCAAATTCAAAAGATGCAGAGTACATGATATCACATCACAAAGGCAAGAAAAAGGATGGTAAACTTTGGCATGTAGCCAACACTGCACAATTGGAAACTTTGATAGATCATTTCCAGATTTTGGTAAAGAGTATATAAATTTAAGATTAGGGCTTTGTACCGATGGGATTAATCCATTCGGGACATTGAGTACACAAAATAGGTGTTGGCCTGTAATGTTAGCAATATACAACATTCCTTCTTGGCTTACTATAAAGAGTAAATATATCTTGTTGGCACTACTAATAATATCAGGCCCCAAAAAATCGGGAAATGATATTTATGTGTATCTGGCACCTCTTGTTGAGTATTTGAAGTTGTTGTGGGAAGTAGGTGTACGTATTTTATGATCCTGCTAGTGACTCTAAATTTCAATTGAGTGCGATGATGTATTGCACAATAAATGATTTTCCTGCTTACGACAACCTTTTTGGTTATAGATTAAAAACCGATAAAGGATGCCTTGTTTGTAAGGATGACACTAACTTCGAATGGTTGGAGAACTCGGGTAAATATGCTTATATGGGAAATCGGTGATTTCTTCCTGAGGGTCATGCATATCGAAAGAAGAAGTTCTTTTATGGGAAAACCGAGCGTAGGCCGCATCCATCAATTTTGAATGATAAAGAATATTACTTACGAGTTAAAAACATAAATGTCGAGTTCGGAAAGCCATACAAACCTCCCCATGATGGCGTATGTTACTCAAAGAGGTCAATATTTTGGGATCTTCCATATTGGGAAAATTTGTCAGTGAGACAGTGTATTGATGTTATGCACGTTGAGAAAAATGTATTCGATAGTGTAATTCGTAAATTATTGAATATGCCAAACAAAACTAAGGATGGGGTAAAGGCGAGCAATGGCATGATCGCAAGAGGAAGACTCGATTTGAAGCCCATTGAGGGGGTGAAACAGACCTTACCCTCGACCTCCACAACTTTATCGGGAAAGGAAAAGATTGTAGTGTGTGAGTCTTTAAAAGGTGTAAAGGTCCAATATGGATATTCCTCAAGCATAAGTTGACATGTTTCAATGAAAGTGTGGACATGACATATGAAATACCCCACATTGATTGAAGATGTCCTATTTATGAGCTTTGCTTAAAGTGATTTGAAGTACTACTCATATCAACAAAGTGCACTTTCTTTTCTGGTTTGCCCATGATAAGAACTCTGCAGTTAAGCGTGCTTGACTGGGAGCAATCTTAGGATGGGTGACCTCCTGGGAAGGTTTCCGTGATGCGCATGACTGAGGACAAAATGTGCTGGAAAGGACTCGTGTTGGTCTGTGGGACCAGTACAAAGCCTGGCGGGCTACCGCAGTTAACATTTCCGGTCCTAGGATTGGGCCGAGGTGTTACAAATGGTATCAGAGCAACCCTGCGACCGTGCATTTGGCACCTAGCGGGGGTGGATTCTCGGTCAGCGGTTATGCTGCCAGGCGCAACGAGGACGTTGCGTTCTTCAAGTGGGAGTGATTAAAATACCCCACATTGATTGAAGATGTCCTATTTATGAGCTTTGCTTAAAGAGATTTGAAATATTACTCATATCAACAAAGTGCACTTTCTTTTCTGGTTTGCCCATGATTAGAACTCTGCAGTTAAGCGTGCTTGACTGAGAGCAATCTTAGGATGGGTGACTTACTGGGAAGGTTTCCGGGATGCACATGAGTGAGGACAAAATGTGCTGGAAAGGACTCGTGTTGGTCTGTGAGACCAGTACAAAGCCTGGCGGGCTACCGCAGTTAACATTTCCAGTCCTAGGATTGGGCCGGGGTGTTACAAAACCCCCGACCTCCACAACTTTATAGGGAAAGGAAAAGATTGTAGTGTGTGAGTCTTTAAAAGGTGTAAAGGTACAATATGGATATTCCTCAAGCATAAGTCGACATGTTTCAATGAAAGTGTTGACATGACATAGGTCCACCCCGACGTGGTCACGCGCGGGTTTGGGAAGGCGAATGAATCTCATGTGTGATGGATCTCGGGTTGAAATTTAAATTGAAGTTGGAGTCACCACCGAACTTTGTGGGAGTTCGGGCCCATTCGAACCCACTCTATATCTTGATGGGCCGTGCACAAAGTACGGCCCATTTCGATCTCTGAGTTTATGGGGTTCGTCCCTTTGCATTGCGATACCGATACCGACATTATCGGTTACCGTGTATTGAATGACTCTCGTGCGCCAATGGTTTCGGGCATCCGGAAACCACGGTTCTGAGTAAGGGGTGAGGGTACATGTTGGAAAGTTCACAAAGAACACCCAACTCTGCCCGCACTTAGCGACCTCTACTAAGATATCGTTCGACGTTTTAACACGCGCGTTAGTAATTCGGTTGAAATGTTATGCAAAAAGTATTTTGACTAAACATGTGAAGATTTGAATAAGTTGCTATGTCGATTTAATGCATCTTTGAATTATGTCAAAGTTGTATTTAGCATGCGAGGTTCATTTTAGTACAATAAAACAAACAATGGGAATAAAGCGCAAAGACAGAAACAAATAAGTTAGCAACAATAATAAGGGTTCATAAATAGTCTAGAATGACATAAAAGACATGATGCATTGTTTTGAAAAGAGTAGGACACGTGATGGACTTGACACGTGTTGACCGAAGTCATGAAAATATTTGACAAGGCCTAAAGCATGTGAAGGGATCACGATTTAAGGCGTGAATGAGGCCACTCGGCCGAGTCATGGGAGACTCGGTCGAGTGCCCTCTTTAGAATCCTTCTGCCGGTTTTTTGGGATGCCACTCGATCGAGTGGGATAGGCACTCGGTCGAGTGCCCCCTGTACGAACAATAGTTCATTTCGAAATTTAGCATTGATTTCGAAATTGCTTTTAATTTTGAAAATCGATAATTTTTCTAAGTCGTGTAAAAATATGATACGATTTATACTCGACTTAATTTTCGATACTCGTCATATTCGATACTTGATTACGGAATCAATATATAATATTCAGAGCGAATTTTAGAAAAGACATTTATAAGTCGTTTTAAATTGAACTATTTCTTTTTTGACATAATATTCGACTATGGAGTCGATATCGCATCTTAAGAATAAACGTTTTATTTGTTTGATTAGAGCAAAAATCGATTCCCTCCGCGTCACGACATCATAACTAATCCTTGCGGATTACGTGATGTTCGATTGGCATCAACAGGTTTCGTTCTAACCTTGCAGAAGAAATCGAATATGTTTAAGGAGGCACTACAACAAAATCACCTTTCCGTGGCGATTATTTTGGTATTTCGTGTCGATTCTATTCGACGCGAAAAGTTTTCCCATCGATTGTCTATTCGTTGAGGTAGGCGGTGTTGCCGTAACCTTTCGTGGCGAATAATCTATTCGCTGGGTTAACTTCTTAAAATCGACGCGAAAGAAGAGGAGGTTTAGTGGCGATTTAAGTGTCGAATATTATTGATGCGGTAGATAATTTGATGTGCCTACTAATAAGAATTGTAGCGATTGTATTCGACACGATAAGTACAATAAAATGTCATTTATTGACAATCGTTGTAATTGTATTCGACATGATAAATAGTATTAAATGTCATCCATTTTACAATTGTATCAATTGTATTCGACGCTATAAGTATTAAAAAATATCATCAAATGACAATTGTAACAGTTGCATTCGATATGATATGTATCACCAATGCAATCATATAACAAATTTGGTATCGATTTCATTCGATACTAATTTTTATTTGTATCTTTCAAATGCAGTGCGAAAATAAAAACCAAGGATAAGTGGAAAAACATACTGTATAACTTTTATATTATTCATAAATTCCAAAAATTTATGTAAACAACATCGACAAAACTAAATAAATTAAAATACGTGTCATCTATCTATTGAAACCTAAAAACAATTACTATTTCTTCAGTCACCAAAGTAAAGCCTCAACCGATGTATTCCGTATTGTGTAAAGTAGTCGCGCCTCAAAAAGCTGTAATAAACAGAGATAATGTATATAGCAAGTTAGTCAAAATTTTTATTCATATTTGACATGCAAGTTAAAAAATCGAACATATATACTCGGTGGTTTATGTGTACTCCCTGTCACATATAACAAAATGTCATCCCTTCCTCCCAACAATTTGTAAAGAGGCATTGAGCATTCTCAATTTCTCATAATGATGAGGGGTATATACAAGGGCATCCTTAACAATCAAGACTCAAATAAATTAAACAGCCAAAGAGGAGTTATGTCCTTGCAAAATGTTTTCACAAAACAGTTCTATGCTAATTCTAAAATTTATAAATGTACACTAACAACGTTTATGAATTTACACTCGCCGTAGTTGGATCCAAAATATGGATGCATTACCCGTGTAAATGAAGGATAAACAATTTTCCATGCCTCCAAAATCCTTACGGTCTCACTTACTAGCTCATTACCAAATTAAATAAAATTTACGGATATATATACCTCAAAGGCACCTATAAACTCATTTAAGTGGGTACGTCTTAAAGCAAGGGATCAAAACTGAGAGAATTAATGTTGTTGACCTATAATTAGAAAATTAATCGTCAAGCAACATATTCACAAGTCCTTTAAGAGCATAAATGAAATAACAAGATGAGTTTACCTTTATGGAGCAACAATGCAATAAAATGAAATGAAAACGTACTTAACTGGAGCAATATTCTCCAATTTACTTACTTTTAAGACTATCATACTTAAGTACTCTAGCCAACATTTGTTCAAGCACCAAAAATAGGGCTCAATTGATTGATCAAGGATAAAGGAAATAGATTATTGAAAATTATCTACGGTAAAATATTGGATTAGCTAGAAGTGTTAGTGAATAAGCATGTTTGTTAATTAAAAACAAATTTTACCCACACAGGGACAATTGAGTGCGTAATGATGGCCAATCCATTAGAATAAGGCATAAATGTACATTAAACATTAGAAAGCTAGGTTAATGGACTTGAATAATTTTGTGCATTGTTGGATTGCAAAAGAAATGAATAACGATCTTACAACTGGTATATTCTTCTCCTGAATGAAAGCAATGGAGATTTCGGCGTGATTAACTATGAACTCAATTGCATTGGAACCTGTAAATAATATGCACCGCATTGTCATGTATTCATCGCTTAATATGTCGAAAGAACTAACATTGGAGCAAAGACAGGGAAAGAGATAACATACCAGGTGTATCATATAGAGGCACGTAACACAGTCCTTGGCTGTTACAAGCTTGAAAAATTGGACAACTTACTAAGTCAGTCTACTTGACTGCCTACCCACACTAGGAAACAACAGACATAAGAACTAGCTTCAATCACCATTCATGTCGTGAAACAACTTGCAATGTGAGATCCCCAATGGCTTGTCGCTCTTACATTTAACAGCAGCTAATTAATGAACTATATATCGTTGCAGGATGAACAACAGACGATTTTAGTGGTGTCGGTCTGTCGGAAACCATACCGCATTAGGTGGGAGACCGTTCATTGTTTTCCAATACACAGGTGCAGGTAAAATAAAAAATTTCAAAATTCTATGACATTGTTTGGGGGAAAACAGTATCTAATGAACCACTAGATACAGTACTCCTACAATTCAAGCAAATCTCACATCAATTTGACCAAATTAAAGCAAGCATATATCTACCCATCATCATTAAATGGCACTTGTCAAAATTAAAGCAAGGAAATATAAAATTTTAAAGATTAAATCAATCAATGTACTACTGTATTATTCATGCATGTAAGAAGGTAGAAATACTCCAATTGGGAAAGAGTAAAATACAGATATCTTACTTAAATTGGTAACAAAACCTACACATTACTTAGCTAGCTACCTAGGTTGTCCGTTGTGTACTCATTAAGTGGCTTACCATTAGTATACAAATCTTCATCCGAGGTAGCGAAGCAGAACCCCATCATTTCCGAGAACAAATCCTTGTTTCTCATCAAGAAACCTGTGAAAATAGCGTGAAGCTAATGTGTTCAGACAGAATGAAGTGCAAAGTAAAGCTTCATTCGAAGCGATAAACTCAAGGCCTTCTTAAAAGTAAAAATCCTTGAATTTTTAGCTATACTATATATCATCAAAATTATACTCGTATTTAGGAGGAATGACGTTTTCATTCCAATCATTCCTATGCTGAAAGGATTTTAAGTTTGCTCCTTTCATTTCTCTTGAAATCCTTATATTCAAACAAAGTAAAGAGCATAATAGAAAGGGCCTCACTTGACGAAATAAAGATTTGCAGCAATATTATCTCCTGCTTTGTCACGTGTCCATGACTTGCCACCATTAGCACTTCTCAGTAAAACATCGCTCCCTCCAACTGCCCAAGCTTCTTCCTACATTTTAGATGGTTATAACTCTCAAATCGCCTAAAATAAGCAATACATATGCAGAACTAAGAGAAAGTGGATATGTGAATCAAACTATACTCTACTTAGTTTACTTGGAGAACATGTATAGTCATTAGTCAAAGGCTGCCTTCTTAAATTGCTCTTAAAGGACAGTAACAAATGTATACTTCTATATATAATAGGAGAGCATCAAGAACATGTATATAACCATTAAGCAAATCAAAAGCATCTGGGGACTATTTGAAAAAAAGAAAAAAAAGGCGACACTGTAAAAGACATGGCAGTTTTTGAGCAGAATACCTAAGAGCGGTATCCAACATCAAGAATGCCGAAACCACAACTTTGTAAAGGCAGTTCCTCAAAATCCTCCGACATCTGAGTAATGAGAAGGCAGTTAGCACTGTAACCTAAAACATTGCAACAAGGTAACTCAAAGCCGAAAATCACAAATTAAACCAAAGTCCACTGAGATGAAGACTTATTGAATTTTCATCTTCAAATTTCAGAATATGGTCGGGTTAAGAGCTTAAACTGTTTGGAGGTGTGCATATTTTGGTGGCACAAACAAGTACAGAAAATGTCGATCAGGATGAAATCCGCTTAGTCGCTCACCCATATCTAGAAGAAAAATCCGATTTCAAATGCATTTTGGAAAAGGATGAAATGGATCAGGATTAAGGCGGGGACGATTAAACCAGAAGTGTTGATCAAAAGGTTTAACAACCAGATCTCCTTCTATCTGCACATGCTTTTCCACTACTTCGTGACCAAGCTCGGAAATACTATGCTTCAATTTCGTTCCCACAACGAGAAGCAACTGAAAATCAAATGCAATAGATCAAACATACGCCTATAATCTAATCTTATGACAACTCTAATCTTACAACATCCTGACGGTATGTATACTTGAAGCAAAAGCACGAAATCGTCAATTTGATTATAGAGTTGAAGGACAACAACCTGAAATTGAATAACTACGAACTAAACCAAACCCTAAACCCGACAAACTAAACCCAACCTAATTGAAGTTAACAGCAAATTACCAAATCAGATTTGAAAACTCACATACCGGCGGATTACAGACCCGCAGACGCAGTCGGCCAAGGAACGGCGAACGGAGGCGGCGGTGATGGCGGTTGATGCGTGAAGGCAGCAAGCGAAAGGTCCGGATACTTTTGATATGGATTGAGGCAGTCAAAGTAATTGGAAGACGGCCATATTCCAGCGTGAAGGCGGTCAGGGACGAAGGCGGAGTTGGAGGGTTGCCATATTCCGGCGTTGATAAGAAGGTTGACGCGGTGGTTGAATGGTGCGTAGGGTATGCAGAGATGCGTGTAACTGTGTAATTAGGTCTTACAAAAGAAGGTTTCAATTGGATTTAATAAGGTTAGTGTATTTGTGAGGAGTTAAGGCATCGTTTACGTGAGTTTATTAGCGTCGTTTGTTATTGGCTATGATAGGTGGCTGTTTATAAGAAGTATAAGTATATTAGTTACGTCAATTTGTCAATCGTCATGAAATAATCGCCACGAAAAGGTGGTTTTGTTGTAGTGAGGAATATTCGCGATCCCATCATGCCCTTGAGTGTTTAGGGCGGGGCTCCTCGAGAGGGCTCCACCACTATTACAACTCGTGAAGGGATTAGAAGGGTCTTATACGAAGTTCATCCTTAAACGTATTCGAGTTGAGATAGTTTTAAAAAAAATCGATATATGCGCGATAATAATAATAATAGCGTTATTAGAAACGAAAGAAAAAAAATTAAAAGACAAAAAGAAGAAGAAGATGACGAGAGAGACGAGAAAAATGAGAGAAAGGGAGAGAGAAAAGGAAGAAAACGAGTTTGAATTTGACACCCTCAACCTACATGCTTAGTCTTCTCGGAATATGGCTCGTCTAGTTGTGGCTTAGGCACGGGAGCTTCGAGATGATATAGGAAGAGTTATGGTGGTTTATAATTGGGAAGGGATTTGACGAGTTTTGCTTTCGGGTCTTTTACGAGTTTTGATCCCGGGTTTGCTAGTTTATGCCTAGAGGGGATGTCGAGGTTGAAGAGGAAAAAGTTATGGGGATTGTCGAGTGTCCAAGGGTGTAAAAGGTGTGTCAAATCTGGTCCTCAACTATGTTGAGGAGGTGGGGTATTTATTGGAAAATACCCCGTCTTCGGATAGAGAAAATACCCGACTTTGGATAGGAAAGAGTCCGGTTTTGGATAGGAAAGAATCCAGTTTTGGATAGAAAAGGGAGCCACTCGATCGAGTGAGCTGGTCCACTCGATCGAGTGGGTCTGGGCGGATAAGAGGGTCTTTGAAACACCCCACATTGATTGAAGATGTCCTATTTATGAGCTTTGCTTAAAGGGATTTGAATTACTACTCATATTAACAAAGTGCACTTTCTTTTCTGGTTTGCCCATGATAAGAACTCCGCAGTTAAGCATGCTTGACTAGGAGCAATCTTAGGATGGGTGACCTCCTGGGAAGGTTTCCAGTAGGTGTGTTCACTTCGTGGTCCGGACCGAAAACCGGACCGGACCGTTGCACTTTGGTCCGGACCAGACCGGACCGAATATTATATGGTCCGGTCCACGGTCCACATGATATTGATTATTTGGTCTTTGGTCCGGTCCTAGACCGAACCGATTGGACCGCGGACCGAATAAAGGACCGAATGGACCGTATTATAAAACAATACAATATAAATAATTTGCACAAAATCAGCCGCATAATTGAAAAATCGAATAAAAATTCTTAAATCCTATAATCTACAATAAATGGAAAACGAAATATAATTCTTATAGAGTTTGATTATGCACTTATCGTTGTTTTTTAAAGTTGTTTTTATATAAAAAAAAAATTGGTAGTAATTTATTTTGGGTTCTTTGGTCCATTATGGTCCATTACGGTCCGGTCCACATTTTATTACGGTCCAACCCGGACCGGACCGACATAAATATGGTCCGGTCCATGGTCCGAGAGGGCTCCACCACTATTACAACTCGTGAAGGGATTAGAAGGGTCTTATACGAAGTTCATCCTTAAACGTATTCGAGTTGAGATAGTTTTAAAAAAAAATCGATATATGCGCGATAATAATAATAGTGTTATTAGAAACGAAAGAAAAAAAATTAAAAGACAAAAAGAAGAAGAAGATGACGAGAGAGACGAGAAAAATGAGAGAAAGGGAGAGAGAAAAGGAAGAAAACGAGTTTGAATTTGACACCCTCAACCTACATGCTTAGTCTTCTCGGAATATGGCTCGTCTAGTTGTGGCTTAGGCACGGGAGCTTCGAGATGATATAGGAAGAGTTATGGTGGTTTATAATTGGGAAGGGATTTGACGAGTTTTGCTTTCGGGTCTTTTACGAGTTTTGATCCCGGGTTTGCTAGTTTATGCCTAGAGGGGATGTCGAGGTTGAAGAGGAAAAAGTTATGGGGATTGTCGGGTGTCCAAGGGTGTAAAAGGTGTGTCAAATCTGGTCCTCAACTATGTTGAGGAGGTGGGGTATTTATTGGAAAATACCCCGGCTTCGGATAGAGAAAATACCCGACTTTGGATAGGAAAGAGTCCGGTTTTGGATAGGAAAGAATCCAGTTTTGGATAGAAAAGGGAGCCACTCGATCGAGTGAGCTGGTCCACTCGTTCGAGTGGGTCTGGGCGGATAAGAGGGTCTTTGAAACACCCCACATTGATTGAAGATGTCCTATTTATGAGCTTTGCTTAAAGGGATTTGAAGTACTACTCATATTAACAAAGTGCACTTTCTTTTCTGGTTTGCCCATGATAAGAACTCCGCAGTTAAGTGTGCTTGACAAGGAGCAATCTTAGGATGGGTGACCTTCTGGGAAGGTTTCCAGTAGGGGTGTTCACTTCGTGGTCCGGACCGAAAACCGGACCGGACCGTTGCACTTTGGTCCGGACCAGACCGGACAGAATATTATATGGTCCGGTCCACGGTCCACATGATATTGATTATTTGGTCTTTGGTCCGGTCCTGGACCGAACTGATTGGACCGCGGACCGAATAAAGGACCGAATGGACCGTATTATAAAACAATACAATATAAATAATTTGCACAAAATCAGCCGCATAATTGAAAAATCGAATAAAAATTCTTAAATCCTAATCTACAATAAATGGAAAATGAAATATAATTCTTATAGAGTTTGATTATGCACTTATCGTTGTTTTTTAAAGTTATTTTTATATAAAAAAAAAATTGGTAGTAATTTATTTCGGGTTCTTTGGTCCATTATGGTCCATTACGGTCCGGTCCACATTTTATTACGGTCCAACCCGGACCGGACCGACATAAATATGGTCCGGTCCATGGTCCAACTTTTTAAACAATTATGGTCTTCGGTCCAGGCCAAACGGTCCGGTCCTGGACCGACGAACACTCCTAATTTCCAGGATGCACATGAGTGAGGACAAAATGCGCTGGAAAGGACTCGTGTTGGTCTGTGGGACCAGTACAAAGCCTGGCGAGCTACCGCGGTTAACATTTCCGGTCCTAGGATTGGGCCGGGGTGTTACAAATGGAATCAGAGCAACCCTGCGACCGTGCGTTTGGCACCTAGCGGGGGTGGATTCTGGGTCAGCGGTTATGCTGCCAGGCGCAACGAGGACGTTGCGTTCTTCAAGTGGGAGTGGCTTGACTAGGACCAATCTTAGGATGGGTGACCTCCTGGGAAGGTTTCCAGGATGCACATGAGTGAGGACAAAATGCGCTGGAAAGGACTCGTGTTGGTCTGTGGGACCAGTACAAAGCCTGGCGAGCTACCGCGGTTAACATTTCCGGTCCTAGGATTGGGCCGGGGTGTTACAGTCTTAGAGATAAATATTTATCTCTAAAGAAGAGGTTTATTTGCTTGGGTTCTCTCGTATGGCTGATATTTTGAGTCGGTTTTGTCTTTGACCGGGTTTTGACCCGGTCGCCAAAAGACGGTTTTACCCTCGGTGTCGATTTTGACCCAAATTAGTCTTATTTGATTGGAAATGACCCACTGGGCCCTGATTTGAGGTTGGTTTTGTGAGATTTGTACTCCGTAAAAAGTCCAAACCAAATACTAACGATTTTGAGCCCATATTCGAGTATGCTAAAGCACGTTTGTGTCTGATCATCATCGGGTGTTTGTTGGAAACTGGTATAGACACCTAGCCGCCAAATGTGGGTGTCTACAGAGCCCCCACTCTGACTGAGGCTTGGACAAGGTGAAAGTCAGAGTAGCTACCAGGCCAATCGAGGATTAAGAGCTGGTAGACTTCTGTTCGGGTCGTTTATAGTCCATTGGACATGCGTAAAAGGGCTCGTCAGCCTTAAGATAGAAATCATACCTGAGTTCTGTTGTTTGGGATAGCTTCGTAGGGACTGGTTTTTGAAGTCTTGGGTGTATCTGTATGCAGATACATCCCATCTTGGAAGCTTGTTTCTTAAGTTCTGGGTGTATCTGTTTGCAGACACATCCCATCTCGGAACTACGCGGAGCTTGTCTCTGAAGTCCTGGGTGTATTTGTTTGCAGATACATTCCAATTCGAAACTACGTTGGAGCTTCTTTCGGAAGCCCTGGGTATATCTGTTTGCAGATACACCCCAATTTGGAACTACGCAGGAGCTTGCTAGGAGTGCATTAATTCGAGCACCTTGCACCTCTTTTTCTCTTTGATGTTGAGCCATGAACTTATCTTGGTCCCTTTGCATTTGAATCATCATCTCTTGTTGATTCTTTTGCATTTGAATCATCATTTGACAAAGCTCAAAGTTGGAGATTTTTGGTAGTGGGTAATGTGAAGGTATTTGGTAATTGTTAGTATTTTGGAATGATCCTTGACAACATTCATGGTAGCCAAATGAAGGGGGTTGATAAGATTGTTGACGAGATTGAGATAGTTGGTAGAATTGTGGGTCTTGGTAATTTGTCCCATGATTGTCCCATGACGATTGATGGTAGCTTGGACGCGCCATTGTCATAACGTTGCTTCCATACGTCGAATGAACTAGAAACACTTGAGCAAACGTTAGAAGCCTATGCTTTTGAGGCACTAGGAAGAGACAAATAAGCACACAAGAAGAAGGAACGGAGATACACAAGGAGAACAAAAATACAAAACTCAAGAACCAAGTCTAAAACTAAGCACACAAGAGTCTAAACTACGCCGTCCCCGACAACGACGCCAATTTGACGGCAGGTGTTTGTTGTCTATCCTACCGATCAAAATAATATCAACGAACCTAAGCAAGGTAGTTAGGGTAAGTCGAGTCGATCCTCAAGGACGTGAGTTCCAAACTAGAGGGTGTTATGGTCTAAGACTAGGTTCAAGACAACTAAAGTGATTGACTAAGATTGACTAATGACTAAACTAAAGTCTATAACACGAAATAAAAAGGCAAAATAAACAACTAGTGATAATGGAAAACGAGGTGAATCAATAAGAAGAAACTAGAGCTAGTTTGGGTTCATGGATGCCAAGGAAATTCAAAGGGGAAACAGGGGTTTGCTAGCAAGGTTTCGTAGCCTAGGTTTCATTTGGGCTCTCGCTACTTAAATGGCCTAGGGGTCTCCTCACCACGCTCTCGCTCCTAGTAGAGGAACAAAACCTATCACTAAACAAGAACATGCAATAGAAGAGGCAAGAAAAACAAGGAGTGATCATCTCAAGTCTCACAAGCATTTAATCGAACATGTAGAGTGCAAGGCATTAGGAAACAACAAAAACAACAACTAGCATCACCCATCTCACCCTAATCATCCCTAATCACACCCAATCCCCCTACTAACCCTAGGGGAAAACTACGCACACATAATTAAACTAAAACTAACATAGACTAGGGAAACAAACACAAAGACAACCTCATTCATTATGAAGAACAAATATGGATGAACAACAAACAATAAATAAAGATGTAAACTTTACTAACTATGAAAGATTAAGAGTAAAGAGAGAATAAAGATTATACCCACTAGAAGATGAATGGAAAGATGAAAACTTGCATAAAATAAAACCCAAAACATCCACCAATGTTGTCAAGATTGGTAGATTCTTCAAGAATTCTAATAATACAAGAGTTAACACTAAATTAAGACTTAATGAAAAGTGATTAAGGAAGGATTAAGCTAATCTACACTTAATCTAAGCTAATCTAACCTAAAGTAGTCTAAGGTTTCGTGGATCCCTCAAAACAATACAAGAGGGGGGTATATATAGGGTTCCATGAGTAAGGGAGGCAAAAAAATGAAGACGGGTGTGATCTAGGTCCTTCCCGGCCGGGAAGGGGTGGTCCCGATCGGGAAGGTTGTGGCTCCTTGCCGGGATGGTCCCACAGCAAGCTGTCTTTTCTTGTCTTCTCGTCTCGGCCGAGATGGGTCTTTCCCCGCCTTGATGGGTCCTTATTTGCTCTTTCTAGGCTTCTTATTGATGCTCGAGATATCATCAAGTGGGCTCCATGGGACTCGGGATCGAGTCTAAGTCACCGAATCATCGTCGCTTCTCTTCAATGGCTCCATATGCATCGTAAACGAGTCAGAATCGTTCCATTTCTCCAAGATAGGCCTTAGGAACCAAAAACCAGCTATAAGAAGCGTAAGTAGTCTCGAAACCGCTCTAAAGAGCGATTCCACAAGAGAAAACGGGACCAAACACGAGAAATAAACACTACAAACCACACTTACCAACTCCCCCACACTTAACCCTTACTCGCCCTCGAATAAGCACGAACTAACTACTAAACTAATAAAAACTAAAATACTAGCCGAGCGGGTATTAGCGGACCCTATGCCTTTTCAACTCACGCGAGAACACTTAGAGGAAAAGTGCTCTCCGCAAGGCAAGTGAGGTCTTGCGACAAAACTGTGGATACAACCGAACACGAAAACACGTAAACAAACAAACAATCGGTTGCATCCAAGAAGAAACAAATACCATTTCCCTCAACAAAGCCATGAAAGAAACACCGCTTAAGGACTCAAGGCAAGTGACAATGTTACCAAGCTAGTAATACAAACCGAAATGGACAAAATCCTAATAGTATGACAACAAAGCAATAGAAACGTTGGTAACTTACCTAGGTCCTCCTAACCTTCTGAGAACGTACTACGGGATGATATGTAGGATGGAAAAAGGATGCACCACGGAGTTAGTCGACACTGTAGGTAAAGTGAAACCCCGCCTCCTTTAGCAATAAGGCAAGAGGGTCGTCCCATGCTCAAAAATAGCCTAACTAGTCCAAGTAAAAAGGTGGATACGGTTGCAAAGTGAGGGAATACCGACCATTACCGCAATCATCCTTCCTAGGGACTTGGTTCTTTGGTATGATTTTCACGATAACAATCGGTAAAAGGCTTATTTTTTAGAGGTAAGAATTTTTTTGTGAAATGATTTTCCTGGCATTTTTCTTCTTTTGCATTTTGCTTTTGATTTGCTGTGCCATTTCTTTTTTTTTTCTCCTTTTGTATTTTGTTTTTGATTTGTTGTGCCTTTTATTTCTCTTCTTTCTTTTCTTTCTTTTCTTTCTTTTTCTTTCTTTTTGCCTTGGTTTGCCCTTTTGGCTAAATGTTGTATCGTAGGCAATCATTACAACCAAGTATAGAAACCTCAATTAAATGCAACTTATTTGTGAGATATGTGTAGAAGGTAGGGAAATGGGTGAGTCGGGCGCGCTTTCCCTTCAAACCCACAAAAAGGGGGAAACTTGGACTAATCAAACAATTTCGAACATGGTCACCTAAGAGACGGGACTCGGAAACCAAGGCCTTTTTCACTCCGTGGGTGGTCAAAGTGGTCAAAATGCAAATCCTTCAGTAAATCCCTAGTAGACTAGGTGGACTCAAGGTAAGAAACCAACGAAACTATTGATTTAAAGTCATTCTACTAGACAAAAGTCCAAGAATCGACTCTTATCACTAGAAAAGGAAGTAAACACTTGCGCACTAGCCTCAAAACCGGGTTTTCGAAAACATTATTTACACTAGACTCACAAACTATACAAGACAAAACAAAACAAAACAAAACAAAACAAGACAAAACGAAACAAAACAAACGCACAAAGAAATAAACAAACACCACCCTGAAAATTCCAAACAAGCAACCACATCAACCACAAACTCCAAAAAGCTCCACCCGAGCATACACCATCACAAAACATCCTCCAAACTCCACAAAAAAGAAAAAGGAGAAAGAGATAGAAGGATAATACCGGATGTCAAGAGCTTTCCAAAACTTATCGACGATCACGCAATTTACAAGGAATTCGGGGGAGCAAAACACGCAACACAACAAATATACGAGACAAAGACACAAGAAAAAACGACACAAATGATAATATTTTTGGTTTTTATGAAAATTTTCAAATTTTTAGGCATTTTAAATTTTTTTTTGAAAAAACAATGAAAATAAAACTAAACTAAACTAAGATATCACTCCCCCACACTTAAACCGAGCAATGTCCTCATGCTCGACCGGTAGTGTGTGGAAGACACTAAAAAGAAGAGAAAAAGGGAAAATAAAGCTAAAAATCAAAAATGAAAGTGAAGAAAAGGTAGAATGTGTTAGGCCGGGGTGTAATCAAGTCACCTAGGGCCGAGACGAGAAAACATATGGCTGGGGGAAGAAATAAAAAGAAGAAAATAAAAGAAAATAGGAGGCGAGGGCTAGGTGTAATCAAGTCACCTAGCCCTGATTCCGCCCGATTCCGACTAAATTTTACCAAAAGAAAAAAAATGAGGAAAAAGTGAAAAGAACTTGTAAATTTGGATTTTTCAAATGATTCTCGATGTAATCACGTCATCGAGAATCGGGATCAATAACCACAATGGCCCCGAGGGCCGCCATGACACGAATATGCATAAAAGGAAGGGGAACATACAAAGAGTAAGCAACAAAAGACGGAAAAGAAAGGAGAGTCGCCTTACCAAACGGTTAGCAACTCAACCAACTCCATCGTCTTAATGATCTATCTTGGTACCTTGCTTGTCTTTGTCATTGAAATTCCTCCTCTTCCTAAATGTAGTCTCATTATTGGAGCATCGGGCTTGTATTGGGTAATGAGGTTGGGATTTAAGGGGAAACTCGGTGTATATTGATGAGAATATGAGATGAAGGTGTATAAATGAAGTGTAAGGATGAAATGATAGAGGCAAAGTTGAGGAGGGAGGTTGGGTGGGGTTATAAAGCGGTGGGATGGAGCTTAAATGAAGAAAAGAAGGCGAAAGGGGGCTGCAGGAGCCCATCTCGGTCGTGACGAACCCATCACAGTCGGGAAGACCTCATCCCGGTCGGGAAGGTGATGATCCCAGTCGGAATGACATGTCAGTACCCCCTGCTTTGTTGCTCATTTCGTCCCGATCGTGACCAAGTTCATCACGGTCGGGATTGCATGCTTCCCGAGCCAAAAAGCCTTCATTCATCAATAGTTCCACCCAAAAGGCAAATAATACTTCGGGATCCAAAATCCCGTCCCCAAAAGCTTGTGAAAAGCTCAAAAACCAACTTCCTCAACCAAGCATCAAAGCTTCTATCATCCATAACCTTTTCTAATTCTTCATCTTCACTTCAAACCTATCAACCAAACTCAATAACCACATCAAAGATCTCTCCCTCACATCACTCAAGAAAACTCCAAATGACAAGAACTCCACAAAACACACAAATCCTAGAAACAAAACAACCAATCGTACAAATGAAATACAAAAACTCAAAAAAGAGGAAAGAGATATTTACAACATGGTACTCTCATCGTCTACGCCCCCATAGCCCTCAAGGGCTCAGAGGAGTAGATCAAACGCTCTAGAAACATCTTTATGAAGGCTCATGCGGACGAGCCAAGCTATCAGCAAAGGCTCCCAAGTCGGAGGTAAGAAGCAATCATCTAATCCATTATGCTCGGATTTCTCGTGATCTCCCGGGTCTTTCCAACCAAAATTGCAACGACTTTTATGACCATTCGGTAGGTATAGTGGTCTAAAGTCGTGCTCGGCGTTATGATTTAGGAAATCATACCCTAAGGGTGTTGCTTCTTCTACGAGGTTAAGAGTGAAATTCTTTTCCGCTTCCCGACAAGGATCAAATTCATCAATCATCTTACAAGACAAGGGACTCGAAATCAAGTGCGATGAAGGAGGTGAAGGCATCAAGTTTTCTTCACTGGAGGCTCTAGGGGAGACCTCATTGTTGTCCTTACTAGAATTCTCACCATGAAGAAATTCAAGACCTTTGAGAGCGGCCTCAATTTCTTCGATAGTTTGGTCTAGTATAGAATCTCTAAATTCCCCAATCGGCTTCTCGAATTTCCCATTCAAGGCAAGTTCGAAGGCATCTATCTCTTTCTCCCAAGTATTACCTTCATTTTCACTCACCTTGTCAAGTTGGCCTAGAGGAGTTTTCTCTTCACTTGGTTTTCGCTTTTCACTCATGATTTCAACTTTCTTGAGACTTATCTTCGGGACTTCCGGTTTCTTTGGAGGAATGAAAGAGGTAAACACCTCCTTTGACGACAAAACATTGTCATCTTCATCTATATCCTCGTGAATCACCCCCACTCCTTCTACCAGCTTCAAAGTTGGTTGGTAGATCTTGATTTGAGATTGTCTTGAAGGAGTGGTTTCAATCTCTCCAAAGGCAAGATCCGGTTCATCACGAAGAAAATCATACAAATCCAAATTAATGGCCAATACATTGGCTTCCCAATAGTTACTTTGAGAATCATGTTCAGTTCCCTCCTCATTGTCAACCCTTGAAGCTTCAGCTTCTTCCATTATTCCCATAGCTTCACCATCCGAACAACTCTCAACAATGATCCCTTGGTTGACCCTCTCTTTTTCATTCG
This sequence comes from Agrostemma githago, assembly GCA_958450325.1. Classification (NCBI taxonomy): domain Eukaryota; kingdom Viridiplantae; phylum Streptophyta; class Magnoliopsida; order Caryophyllales; family Caryophyllaceae; genus Agrostemma; species Agrostemma githago. The sequence goes on along the minus strand of OY288247.1, from coordinate 16,779,159 downwards.
TGGCTTCATAATCGGGTTGATTTCCTTGTGGAGACAACCGATCTTCTTGCCCAAATAAACCTTCCTCAACAAGTTGTGGAGCCCGAGTGGTTGTAGAAACCCAGATTTGGACCCGGTGGATGCGGAAGTGCCTAACAAACACCCGATGACGATAGGACTGCAGCGCGATGCGGGTTCGTGATGTTGTAGGTAATTTTTCTATAGAACAGATCAAATAATTACTCGGAAAAATTAAAACTAACATGATGGCAGCCTTAGTCGTGTCATTACGGTCACATAGACACTAATTAGAGTCAATTCCGACACCGGGACCCCGAGTCAGTCCCGAAACTCGAACCGAGCCAGCACCGTGCCAAGCGAACCTCGGAACGCACACCCGAGGCCCACTAAACCCACGGTGATAGGTCAAGCCGCGGAAATTCTTAGGCTCCAAGCTAAGTATCAAGCTCCTCCCTCTCGGTTTTGGAAAGTATCAAAATCGTATCTTCAAAAACCCAACCGCCCCACCTCACACGTCTTAGTCTCTCTGCGCCTTTGCCCAGGCGCCTGGATCTTGGTGCGCCCCAGCTCAGGCATCCATATGGGTGACGAGGGCCGAAAACACCTACAAATACCCCCTCCGCCTCATACATTCGACACACAATTCTCATCTTCTCTTCTCCCTCTACTCTCTCGCTAAGGGCTCGCACTCCGACACCCGAGGCAAATGATCCACTCGATCGTGGTTCCGATAAAAGCGACATCGACGCTACTCCTCACCTTCGAGCACCCCACTCCATATCGAGGTGCCTGTGACCGACTAACTCAAATCTAGTAGCGATGCTCTGCCGGATTAGCCGCAGAACTAGTCTATTGTAACGAAGCTCTGTCGGAGTAGCCGCAGGAGGGGTAAACGGTAACAAAGCTCTGCCGGAGTCACTGGTCAAGCAAGGAGGATCCGCCTGTAGAAGTCGAGGCGTCACTAGGTTGTCATCTAAACAAAACTTTCCATACTCGCACTTTCTTTTATTATGCACTATGACAACAGTAGATGTGGACACTAGGTCCACAAAAATCTACTAAAACACGTAACGTCCCAACTTCAATCACAAATAATAACACACTAAATAGACTCGAGTAATTACGAGATCCGTTCTCAATTATCTATGCATCGAGTCCTGTTTAGTGTATACTCCGAGGGTGCATCTCCTCACAATGTGATTTACTTACATTCGCATTTACAGTTTTTCGCATGATTTATTTCTTTTATGACCTTATAATCGAATGTAAATCATCTAACACGGAATTCAAAACGTAAAACAGCTAAAACTGAACAAAGTGATGGTTGGGTTCCGTATTAGTCCAGGTGCTCGCCTTACTAGGTTCGATGCATCTCTATCAATACCGAACCAACGCATCTTAAGCAGAATACCAGGTAAGGTACGCCACGAGAACGACTAATATCCGTATTATCGCGTTAAAACTGATCTGCTAATACGTATAATCCTAGTACTCTCCTACGTGCACCTTTCCATGGTCTGCTTGTCACGTGAAATCGCAAGCAATGAATGTAAACACAACCACTTTGACGACAATATTTACGTGTCCTTAAACAACAGATATAGCAAAAGGTATAGGGTTAAAACAACGGATGTTACAGTACTTCCGCTACAACAAAAGAACTAGGTTATCAGCCCACCGATTGATTAGGAGAGGCCGCCATAGTGCGGGTGGCATTGGGTGTTGACATCTATCGGATGTTGGCTTCCAATACGTACCCTCACCTCTTACTCAGAATCGACGGTTTCTGGATGTCCGAAACCATTGGCAATGAGAGTCATTCCAGGCATGGAGTGCTTAAGGGTACAAGTCTTTATCTTTAGATCTCGTGCCACTCAACTTTGAGCCGGCAAGGGAACAGAGTTGACTTGAACGGTTTCCGAGTCCCCATAATTGACTCGGTGGCGACTCCACAAATCAGCAACGAATTCAGTTTCCTAACAAGGCCGCTTTACCAAATGAATCGGCCTTTAAACATTTACAACCACATCTCGATCGATTCCGAATGGAAACACGGGTGCCCGCACCCCGTCTAGTACAAGTCCGGATCATCATCCGAATCGAGGTCCGACACATCGCCCCGTTACACAAGATCGGACCGGCCCCCGACAGGAAGGGGGCCGCGTGGGTGGCCACCGCCACACGTTAAAAAACTGGGTCGGTCCCGCGTGGGCGCGCGCAGGGCGCCAGGCGGTGCGGACGGACGTCCACAGTTTGGCGACTCCGCTGGGGATTTGGAAACAAATTTCCACTAGTGGTGTAACTTTAACGAGGTTGGTGAAGCTCATTTCTTAGTTTCTAGTTGTGGTCACTACAGGTTTTGGCCCTAAAAAGCCCACCCAAACCGATTTCCGGACCAATCAACCTCTTCGCGGTAAGATCCTTAGGGACACGCGGAGAGATCCTCGATTGACGCTCCGGCCGCCTAACGCGTAACCCGCGGGATTAATAAGCGGATAGCTCCGAACGGACGGCATGGCACTCGTCTCCCTAGATGATTTGTCAATACCTAAGTATGGACTATTCGTGGGCGGTAGCCTACCCTAACCTACCCGTGTCTGCATCCTGGATGAGTGTCCACATTCATAGTTATGTGTAGCGTGTTTGCTAACAACCCAAATAAAACACTAAAAACCTGGATTCAACCACGCCAACATATCCAACCGCACCCAATTCCGTTTTCGAAAAAATACCTCATCCTTTCAAAACGATCTTTTAAGCACCGATACTTCGGTCAAGTCATGATTTTCTAAAAAGGAAAAAAAACCTTTTTTAGACGCCGTCATCATGGCAAATTTTACACTCACCACTTTCAAAAAAAATATAATATTTTCAATGCCATCATCTTGGCCAAATTAAAACCTGTTAACAACTAATACCGTTAATACCGCCGAGACTTCCGATTAATGGAATCAAGGTGCACCAAACGGTTACATTTCATTTAAAAAAAAAGATTTTTTTTACACGCAAACCGTCAATGCGACCAAAACTTCAATTAATGAAGTCAAGGAACTCGAAGAACGGTCACACTTTCAAAACATTTTTTTTACAATGCACCGTCCCACCGTTAAATGCCAGTTAACGCAACGAACGAACGTGGGTTACTAGTTTCAAGAGTTCTTCTAAAAAAGGAACGAAAGTGTTCTAGAACACTATTCACCACCTAAATCCCTCACTAAGGATTTGGTCACACTTTTAAGAACACTGTTATTATACTTCACGCTCTACCACAAGCATCACGTAACCACAAGTATCGAACTAGCTAATTAATAGTAGTTTCGATAAAAGAATCACGCAACCGTTTTCAAAACCGGTTCCTCTAAAAGAATTGTGCTCCTTTAAAAAAATCACATTATGTCATCGTTGGATTCCCGACGCACACACATGGCAACGCACTTTCACGTCACGGCGATGTCGTCACGCCATCGTTGCACAATTTTTACAAACCATCTTTTTCAAAAATTTTGCAAAATTGGTCGTTTTCGAAAGAAGCATATATCAAAATTCTTTGATCCTGAGCCGGGTCGCGATCAACCTCTTACGTCGTACAACCATGTGTTTAACTGTCTATGTTAGTTACTAGGATCGCCTCTACTCGAGGTCTTACATTTTGGGTCGTCTCATTTCGAGACCAAATCCTTAGTGAGGGATCTAATATTCGTTAGGCGTATCGCCGAATACACCAAGAGTCTAAAGCACCTGAGTCCCTAAGCCAATGATTGTACACACGAGTCAAGGGTCTCATTTCCGCGTCGCTCAGTCGCGAGCATCCCTCGAGTCTCTAAGACGTCCGACGAAACTTCCTTGATTCCCGATATTATCTTGCAGAGATCATCCTCCACTATGACTACAGTTCCAAATTTCAGTGTCAAAGATCTGATTGATATGGTTTACAACCTCGCCACTCCGTAACCTTCATTGAGACCTCTATTCATAGCCTTCACGAGCGGATGGACTCCCTCGCAGCCAAAACCCAAAACCACCCGCCAATCCAAGTAAACAAGAGCGATCCTCCCCAAAAGAGGAAAACCCCTAGAAAGTTCACCTACTTAGGCATCTCCTACGACGAAGCCTTGGCCATCGCCATCGAACATGGTCTATTGTCCCCTCTAGAACCTGTACCCCCAATCCCTCTAGGACAAAGAAGCAAATCATGGGATCCCAAAGCCTTCTACTCCTTTCACCAGGGGCCGGGACACGAAACCCAATCCTGCACCAAACTAAGACATGCCATCCAAAACCTAATCGAAGAAGGAACCTTTCCCCCTCCCGAAAAACCGTCGCACATTCAATTCGGCACGATCACGCCATACATGGGGTATGGGCAGATGATGACGACGATGTCTACATCCACGAACCAATAGTCTCGATCCCCTCAACAACCACCCAAACCAAGGATATAAGCCACGTCACTAGATCCGGCCGACCATACCAAAATGTAACGATCGACATACCAAACACCGATCACGCTCCTGAAAACACCCCAACCACCGACGAAATCCCGATTAGCACCCCTGAGGTGCAAATAGTTAAACAACTACAAAAAGCCAAAACCGACCTTTCCATATGGCAACTCATAGCCAGCTCCTACAATCACTGCGTGGCTCTAGTCCAAGCCTTAGGAAGAATGAACATATCCTCAACCGTTACACCTGAAGACATGATAGGACATGTTCTTCAAGAGGCCAATGGACAAAAGGATCCTATAACCTTCTCTGACGAAGACCTCGCACCCTTCGGACCAAAACATAATCTAGCCCTCTACGTCACGGCAACCTGTTTAGGCAAAAAGGTGCCCATGACCCTTGTGGATGACGGTTCTGCCGTAAACGTAATCCCTCTCAAAACCACCCGCGCCCTAAGAATGTCAGACACCGACTTCATACCCACCGAGTCTGGAGTGCGCGCCTATGATGGAACGAGGCGTCCGGTCGCGGGGGTCGCCACCCTTAACACCATCGTAGGGCCCATAGAGAGGAGAATGGACTTTCAGCTCTTAGACGTCAAAACTGGATCCTACAATATGATCCTAGGGCGCCCTTGGATCCATGCCCTTAAAGCCGTACCATCCACCCTACACCAAAAGGTGAAAGTTCCCATCAACGGTGAAATAGTTACTATCCATGCCTTCCCCATAAGAGCCTTTGTAGAAAATGCCACCACCTCGCAAGTCACGGAAGATCCCGATACCGAGTTAAGGGGATTTCACGTAGTAAACTTGTTAGAACAAGACCTAGCCCCATTCGACTTTGATCAGAACTCAAACCTAGCCATCAACTTTATGATGAGACAGCAGGGGCATTTCCCGGGATTGTCACTAGGAAAATATCCCGGCACCGCAAGTAAACTCCGTGATCCCGTCGGACAAACCCACACGATAGGTTTTGGGTACCCCGCAACCGAGGGCAAAACCGCGAACGCATGGCTATCATGCGTGCACGTAAAACTGAGGGCATCCGGATCCCGCCGTACGACCTCACCCTGAATGGATGTTTCGTAAATGAAGGTGACAACGAACCTTATATGGGATTTTCCGAACCAACCTACATCAATGGAATCCGACACCCTGGAATAGAAATATTCCAGGACCGCTACTTCATCCCGGAAACCCACCAAACACCTTTAAACCCAAACGCACATCTTGTATGGATGGCCTGGCCAACAGTCTCTTATTCGGGGAAGAGCGTTTCGTTCCCGTGGATCCCAGTGAGCTAGTCAGTGTGGTCATGACCGACAAACAATTTGACCCCATCTCCCTTATTCTCAATACAGACAAAAACCAAGAAAATAGAGGATGAAGGAAATCCGTCACATGGACCAACGAGAATGGTAGGAGGTTCAAGTTAACTACGGGAGAAGGGAGGACGTTCGAAGAGTCCGAATCCGAGTCCGAAACAGAGTCCGAGTCTGAATCCGAGTCTGAGTCTGAAACGGGCCAAGAATCTAGTATTGTTTGTCTCCCATCTACATCTGTGTCTGTCCAGGACGAACCGGAGGCTGTCCCGGAAGTCCCAATAATGTTACCTCTGTCAAAAGAACCGAGGACCTCCTTATCCCAAGTCCTCGACATGCTCGATTTAACTAATAATAAAAATACTTTCGCTTATGACTCGTCGCACTCAACATGCAATGCTATTATCGATAGCGAACAAAACAAGAATAACCAAAATGACTCTTACGACACTTATCTGCCACCCGAAACCTTGAGAGAGTTAGCCAGACAAGAATTAGGCGCGCCAATAATCGAAGACACCGAATCCCTAGACATCGGAACCCCTTTGGAAGCCCAAATCCTAAAAATAGGAACCTCCTTAGATCCCATTGAGAGGGGGCAATCTTATGAACCTACTCACACAATACAAAGATGTCTTCATCGCCTGGTCCTACAAAGACATGCCGGGCATAGACAGAGATATCGCCGAACACCGAATCCCAATCAAACACGGGTTTAAACCAGTAAAACAAAAGCTACGTCGCATGTGACCCGAGTGGGCCCTTAAGGTCAAGGAGGAAGTAGACAAACAATTTAAGGCCGGGTTTATACACGTCACCAAATATTCCGACTAGGTAGCCAACATAGTCCCCGTCACCAAGAATGAAGGGAGGATCCGGTTCTGTGTAGATTTCCGAGACCTAAACAAAGCCAGCCCAAAAGACGACTTCCCCTTACCCCACATAGATATCCTGGTAGATAATACAGCTGATCACGCCCTACTCTCTTTTATGGATGGGTACGCTGGGTATAATCAAATGAAAATGGCAAAAGAAGACATGTCTAAAACTGCCTTCACCACACCTTGAGGAACCTATTGGTACTCGGTGATGCCTTTCGGACTTAAGAACGCCGGAGCAACCTACCAAAGAACCGCAACCACACTTTTTCATGATATGATGCACAAAGAAGTCGATGTGTATGTAGATGACATGATAGTCAAATTCCAAAACCAAGAAGGGCAAGTCCCGGCCCTTAAAAAATTCTTCAAACGCCTACGCCAGTATAATATGAGGCTTAACCCGCACCAACGCCTTTGGGGTCACATCGGGGAAACTTTTAGGTCACGTAGTGAGCCAGCGAGGAATCGGGATAGACCCCTCCAAGATAAAAGCTTTGTTAGACATGCCCGCACCCTCGAACGAAAAGGAGATTATAGGGTTTCTGGGTAAGGTTCAATACATCAGCCGCTTCATTGCCAAACTAACCATGGTCTGTGAGCCCATTTTCAAAAAACTCAAAATAACCGAACCCACCGTCTAGGACGATAAATGCCTAAGAGCCTTTGACAAGGTAAAAGAACTACTAGCACAACCCCCGGTGTTAATGCCTCCGAAAAAGGGATTACAACTTTCCCTCCACCTTACCGTAACCGAAACCGCAATGGGGGCCATGCTAGCACAAACCGTTAACAAAGAAGAGAGAGCTATTTACTACATTAGCAAAAAAATTCCTCGAGTATTAAACAAAATACACAACCCTAGAGAGGACCTGCCTTGCACTAGTATGGTCAACCAAAAAACTTCGACACTACATGCTTAGTCATACTGTGCACGTATACTCGAAAATGGACCCCATCAAATACATCTTCAAGAAGCCTGTCCTAAACGGACGACTAGCCCGATGGACACTTATGTTGGCAGAATTTGACTTAACATACATCTCCCTTATGGTCATTAAAGGAAAAGCCGTAGCCGACTTCTTAGCCGAAAACCCAATAGAGGAAAAATCAACAACCCACACCTGGTCCTTCCGCGATGAGGACATTATGTTCGTTGAGAGTGAATCATGGGACTTATACTTCGATGGCGCCTCGAACATGAGAGGGTGTGTCATAGGAATCCTTCTAATATCCCCAATAGGTGACCATATACCCATATCAGTCAAGCTAGACTACCCCGTTACCAACAACGCAACCGAGTACGAAGCCTGTCTAATAGGTCTAAAGCAGCCATATCTCTAGGAATCAAAAACCTCAGAGTACATGGAGATTCATCCTTAGTGGTCAACGAAGCTACGGGTTCCTCGAAAGTTTATAGCGAAAGCCTAACCCCATACCAAACCAAAGTAGAAATAATATCCCGGGAATTTACCAAAATTGACTTCATACACATGCCCCGTGAGGAAAACCAATTCGCCGATGCGTTGTCCAAACTAGCCTCACTAATAAACATCCCCGATCACCTTTTCTGCTTGCCTATTTACGTAGAGAGAAGTGAACAACCAGCCTATATCCATAACCTCCAAACCGATGATACCCCCGAAGAACCTTGGTACAAAGCAATCCTAGACTTTAAAACCCACGGGTCATATCCACCCAACATTAACACCAAGAACAAAAGAGCCCTACAAATACAAGCCACCCATTATGTCCTAAATCAAGGGCTACTATACAAACAAACCCCACAAGGAGTCCTCCTTAGATGCATAAACAAAAATCAATCCGAGAGAGTCATGGAAGAGGTACATGACGGGGAGTGCGGACCCCGCATGAGTGCACACCTACTAGCACGAAAATTAATGAGACCAGGCTACTACTGGATTACCTTAGAAATAGACTGTCGACGTCACGTTCGCCACTGCCACAAGTGCCAAACATTTGCCAACATCCAACACCTACCTCCTTATCCTCGACACACTATAGCCACACCCTGGCCTTTCTCTACTTGGGGGATAGACATCATAGGAAAAGTACACCCATCCGGGACCGGCGGATATTGCTTTATATTAGTGGCCGTCGATTATTTCACCAAATGGGTAGAGGCTGCCTCTTACACCGTACTAACCTCAAAACAAGTAGTCAAATTCTTACAAAACAACATCATCTGCCACTACGGTATGCCTCGTGAAATCATCAGTGACCAGGGGGCTCACTTCAGGGCCGACAACCAAAGCTCCTAGACAAATACAAAATCCAAAGACACAAATCCTCACCCTATAGACCGCAAACAAACGGGGCCGTAGAAGCAGCCAACAAAACCATCACCACAATCCTTAAGAAAATGATAGACAACTACAGGGATTGGCCAAACAAAATCCCCTTCGCCTTATGGGGGTACCGAACAACTTATCGAACACCTACTGGAGTCACACCATGTTACCTAATCTACGGCTTCGAAGCCGTCCAACCAATAGAGCTAGAAATACCGTCACTGAGAATATTACCCGAAAGTGGTATCCCCGAGGAAGAATGGAACCAAAAACGATATGACGAGCTAGTACTCCTAGACGAACGTAGGATACATGCCCTATCCAACGTACAAGCTTACCAACAACGAATCCAGCGAGCCTTTAACAAACGAGTGAAATCCCGAAAAATACACGAGGGAGATTTAGTAATTAAGTCCATTAGAGCACCCCTTCCCGTTGACCCTAGAGGAAAATTCAAACCAAATTGGGCCGGCTCATACCTCGTTAGGAAAATACTCCCGGGGGGCGCCATGATCCTCACCGACCTAGTCGGTCAAGAGTTCTCAACCCCAACCAACATGGATCAGCTCAAACGATACTACCTGTAAACACCCTGAAAATCACGTCCCGACCTCCGACTTAAGAGGGAAGCAAAAAAACACAAAAAAAAATAATTCATATTCGCATCGATAAATGGCAAAAACTAGTCTAAAGCAAAATTGCTCACACTTTTCAAAAGAACTACGAACATGGTTTGATTCCGCTTAAAAACGGATACGTAGGCAACCTTTCTCTGGGTACAACCAAGACAAAACAAACAAACAAAAAAAATCGGTTAACCGATTCATGTACAAACCAGGACTCCTTCCACGTCCCGACCAACGAGTGATTTAAAATGATGAAGCACAAACGACGAGCCGAGGACGGGGTGAATACCCGAAAGGGCGCCCGGGCAAAATGAAAAAACGAGTTGCAAGCCGTCGTAAATAAAAAAAAATTATGACGAGCCGAGGACGGGGTGAAAACCCGAAAGGGTGCCCCGGGCAAAATGAAGAATCGAGTTGCGAGCCGTCGTCAATAAGAAACAAAGAAAAAAGAGGGAAAAAAAGGTGAGCCGAGGACGGGGTGAAAACCCGAAAGGGCGCCCCGGGCAAAATGAAGAATCAAGTTGCGAGGCACCACAAAAAAAGAAAAACGAAAAAATATATGTGCTTCTCATTTAATAATAAAATTCGGTTAAATCGAGCGTTTGTCGAGGCATTTACATCAAGCATCTGAAACCCGGACATCCCGGAAATTAACAACGTGTCAAAACTCCACAAAAACTAGTACTAATATGCCACATAATATCAACTAGTAATACATAATACAAACGGCTGGGCTCTACCGGTCCAACTTTTTCTTCCCCTTACCATTCGGGTGAGTCCGCTTGTGTTTCTCATCTTTGAGTCTCTGAATAAAAGCTTCTACCGCCCTAGCCAAAGGCGAGCCCAGCCAATCTCACTTTCCTTTCTCTTCCATGTTTTCGATATGGGTCTCGTTAGTCTTGGCCCACTTAGATGAACTGACGGAATTAGGATCGGTAATGCTGTCTTTGGTCAGGCACTTAGTGGCAGTCCTTCGAGTCACCTCCTCACCTCTTAGTGGTGCCGTCTTCCTAACTTTTAAGTTGCTTTGTCCTGATGGGTGTTCACGAACCCTCCGTCGGACAGAAGCATTGTCGGTCAATCGAACAACGGGACGCATGAACCTCTGCTCCCAAGACATCCTAAATTTCCAAAACGAATCCTCGGTCCATGGGTCAGAACTGAAAATAACCTTAGCATCCTGGGGAATGCAAGGTTTAACAACCATTTGACTTGACAACACACCCGAGTAAACATAAACCTGATCTCTCATGGATAGTGTTAGCAAAGCCCAGGTCGAAGAGGATAATGGAACCCCGACCGCCCCAGGCGACGCTCATGAGTCCTAATGCGCTGGGGGCTAGGAGCCTGAGTATTAGGGTGCTGATGGGTGCGCGTCTGAGCTGCCCGGTACAGACTTAAACAAAACAAACGAAACTCAAAATTCGATACACATAAAACACTCACCTTTTAAGACAAGCAAAATAACAATAATAAAAAAACTACTAAAAGTGATATTGACAAAACACGCTCGATAATAAAACAAACATCAGAACCGCGCTTAACCGAAACACTGCACCCGGACAGGTAACAAAGCTATCTAAACCGAACAAATCTAAACAAACCCTAAACAAATCTCCAATGCATAACAAACTAAAACAAAGCAAGAGCAAACCCAAACAAAATAAGACAAACTCACAAAACAAAAAAAAAACTTTTAACTAAAACAAATAAACGAACAGCAATTTTGCCCGAGGGACGTTAGTATCCCGGAAGCACAGCAACAACAATTTTACCCGAGGGACATTAGTATCCCAGAGGCACAGCAACAGCAACTTTTCCCGAGGGACGTTAGTATCCCGGAGGCATAGCAACAACAATTTTGTCCTAGGGGTCAGAGCATCCCCGAAGACAGCTGCTCGAGTGGAGACTGACGCCCTCGAGTAGTTTACAACAGCAATTTTGTCCTAGGGGTCAGAGCATCCCCGAAGACAGCTGCTCGAGTGGAGACTGACGCCCTCGAGTAGTTTACAACAGCAATTTTGTCCTAGGGGTCAGAGCATCCCCGAAGACAGCTGCTCGAGTGGAGACTACCGCCCTTGAGTAGTTTAACAACAATTTTGTCCTAGGGGTCAGAGCATCCCCGAAGACAGCTGCTCGAGTGGAGACTGACGCCCTTGAGTAGTTTACAACAGCAATTTTGTCTTAGGGGTCAGAGCATCCCCTAAGACAGCTGCCCGAGTGGAGACTGACGCCCTCAAGTAGTTTACAATATCAATTTTGTCCTAGAGGCCAGAGCATCCCCGAAGACAGCTTCTCGAGTGGAGACTGACGCCCTCGAGTAGTTGACAACAGCAATTTTGTCCTAGGGGTCAGAGGCATCCCGAAAGACAGCTATTCGAGTTGAGACTGACACCCTCGAATAGTTTATATCATTTTGTTTTGTCCTAGGGGTCAGAGGCATCCTAAAGACAGGTGTTCAAGTGGAGACTGACGCCCTCGAACATTTTTGTTTGTTACGCTTTAATTCGCCCAAGCGGTCACAAGCATCCCGAAGACGACCACTCGAGTGGAGACTAACGCCCTCGAACATTTTATCAAAGGTTCACAAGCATCCCAAAAAGTTTGTTCAAACATAAATATGAGCATTCTTTGCACTTACACTTAACGCATCACAAACATTTAAAACTAAACAAACCGTTTAAACAAGCCAAAGAAGACAAAGCGCGCGCATAAAGAACCAAGAACGAGATATCAAGCAACGGCCCGGGCCCAAGCAAGCAACCAAAAGTGAAGACATCAGGTATGATTTCTAAGCCTTGGCTGGCGAGCCTCAACAAGTAGTCCAATGTACTTAAAACGACCGGACCGGACAGCCACCAGGTCGTAATCTTCGATTGACCTGTGCGGCTATACTTTGACTTTTGCCTTGTTCAAGTCTCAGTCAAAGTGGGGGCTTTTGTAGACACTCGGATTTGGACCTGGTGGCTGCGGAAGTGCCCAACAAACACCCGATGACGATAGGACTGCAACGCGACGCGGGTTCGTGATGTTGTAGGTAATTTTTCTATAGAACGGATCAAATAATAACACGGAAAAATTAAAATTAACATGATGGCAGCCTTAGTCGTGTCGTTACGGTCACATAGACACTAATTAGAGTCAATTCTGACATCGGGACCCCGAGTCGGTCCCGAAACTCGAACCGAGTCAGCGCCGTGCCAAGCGAACCTCGGGACGCACACCCGAGGCCCACTAAACCCACGGCGCTAGGTCAAGCCACGGGAATTATTAGGCTCCAAGCTAAGTATCACGCTCCTCCCTTTCGATTTTGGAAAGTATCAAAATCATATCTTCAAAATCCCGACCGCCCCACCTCACGCGTCTTAGTCTCCCCGCGCCTTAGCTCAGGCGCCTGGGTTTTGGTGCGCCCCAGCTCAGGCATCCATATGGGCGACGAGGGCCGAAAACACCTATAAATACCACCTCCGCCTCATTCATTCGACACACAATTCTCATCTTCTCTTCTCCCTCTACTATCTCGCTAAGTGCTCGCACTCCGACACCCGAGGCAAACGATCCACTCGATCGTAGTTCCGATAAAAGCGACATCGATGCTACTCCTCACCTTCGAGCACCCCACTCGATACCGAGGTGCCTGTGATCGACTAGCTCAAATCTAGTAGCGATGCTCTGTCGGATTAGCCGCAGAACTAGTCCATTGTAACGAAGCTCTGCCAGAATAGCCGCCGGAGGGGTAAACGGTAACGGAGCTCTGCCGGAGTCACTGGTCAAGCTAGGAGGATCCTCCTATTGAAGTCGAGTCGTCACTAGGTTGTCATCTAAACAAAACTTTCCATACTCGCACTTTCTTTTATTATGCACTACGACAACACTAGATGTGGACTTTAGGTCCACAAACATCTACTAAAACACGTAACGTCCCAACTTCAATCACAAATACTAAAACACACTAAATAGACCCGAGTAATTCCGAGATCCGTTCTCAATTATCTATGCATCGAGTCCTGTTTAGTGTATACGCCGAGGGTGCAACTCCTCACAATGTGATTTACTTACATTCGCATTTACAGTTTTTCGCATGATTTATTGCTTTTATGACCTTATAATCGCATGCTAAATCATCTAACACGGAATTCAAAACGTAAAACAACTAAAACTGAACAATGTAATGGTTGGGTTACGTATTAATCTAGGTGCTCGCGTTACTAGGTTCGATGCATCTCCATCAATACCGAACCGACGCATCTTAAGCAGAATACCAGGTAAGCTATGCCGCGAGAACGACTAATATCCGTATTATCGCGTTAAAACTGATCTGCTAATACGTATAATACTAGTACTCTCTACTCTCCTACGTGCAACTTTTCATGGCCTGCTTGTCACGTGAAATCGCATGCAAAGAATGTAATCACAACCACTTTGACGACAATATTTACGTGTCCTTAAACAACAGATATAGCAAAAGTTATAGGGTTAAAACAACGGATGTTACAGTACTTCCGCCACAACAAAAGAACTAGGTTATCAGCCCACCAATTGATTAGTAGAGGCCACTATAGTGCGGGCGAGATTGGGTGTTGACATCTATCGAATGTTGGCTTCCCAATACGTACCCTCACCCCTTACTCAGAATCGACGGTTTCCGGATGTCCGAAACCATTGGCAATGAGAGTAATTCCAGGCATGGAGTGCTTAAGGGTACAAATCTTTATCTTTAGGTCTTGTGCCACTCAACTTTGAGCCGGCAAGTGATCAAAGTTAACTTGAACGGTTTCCGAGTCCCTATAATTGACTCGGTGGCGACTCCACAAATCGCCAACGAATTCAGTTCACTAAAAAGGTCGCTTTACCAAATGAATCGGCCTTTAAACATTTACAACCACGACTCGATCGATTCGAAACGGAAGCACGTGTGCCCGCACCCGTCTAGTACAAGTCCGGATAGTCATCCGAATCGAAGTCCGACACATCGCCCCGTACACTAGATCGGACCGGCCCCCGACAGAGAGGAGGCCGCGTGGGTGGCCGCCACCACACTACGAAAAACTGGGTCGGTCCAGCGTGGGCGCGCGCGGGTCGCCGGGCGGTGCGGACAGACGTCCACAGTGGTCAACATCGTGTAACGAGCTAGGAGTGCATTAATTCGAGCACCTTGCACCTCTTTTTCCCTTTGATGTTGAGCCATGAACTCATCTTGGTCCCTTTGCATTTGAATCATCATCTCTTGTTGATTCTTTTGCATTTGAATCATCATTTGACAAAGCTCAAAGTTGGGGATTTTTGGTTGTGGGTAATGTGAAGGTATTTGGTAATTGTTAGGATTTTGGAATGATCCTTGACAACTTTCATGGTAGCCAAATGAAGGGGGTTGATAAGATTGTTGATGAGATTGAGATAGTTGGTAGAATTGTGGGTCTTGGTAATTTGTCCCATGATTGTCCCATGACGATTGATGGTAGCTTGGACGCGCCATTGTCATGCCTCGATACATCAAATGAACTAGAAACACTTGAGCAAACGTTAGAACCTAGTGCTTTTGAGGCACTAGGAAGAGAGAAATAAGCACACAAGAAGAAGGAACGGAGATACACAAGGAGAAGAAAAACACAAAACTCAAGAACCAAGTCTAAAACTAAGCACCCAAGAGTCTAAACTACACCGTCCCCGGCAACGGCACCAATTTGACGGCAAGTGTTTGTCGTCTATCCTACCGATCAAAATAATATCAACGAACCTAAGCTAGGTAGCTAGGGTAAGTCAAGTCGATCCTCAAGGATGGGAGTTCCAAACTAGAGGGTGCTATGGTCTAAGACTAGGTTCGAGACAACTAAAGTGATTGACTAAGATTGACTAATGACTAAACTAAAGTCTATAACACGAAATAAAAAGGCAAAACAAACAACTAATGATAATGGAAAGCGAGGTGAATCAATAAGAAGAAACTAGGGTCAGTTCGGGTTCATGGATGCCAAGGAAATTCAAAGAGGAGACGGGGGTTTGCTAGCAAGGTTTTGTAGCCTAGGTTACATTCGGGCTCTCGCTACTTAAACGGCCCAGGTGTCTCCTCACCACGCTCTCGCTCCTAGTAGAGGAACCAAACCTATCACAAAACAAGAACGTGCAAGAGAAGAGGCAAAAAAACAAGGAGTGATCATCTCAAGTCTCACAAGAATTTCATCGAACATGTAGAGTGCAAGGCATTCGGAAACAACAAAAAAACAACTAGCATCACCCATCTCACCCTAATCATCCCTAATCACACTCAATCCCCCTACTAACCCTAGGGGAAAACTACTCACACATAATTAAACTAAAACTAACATAGACTTGGGAAACAAACACAAGGACAACCTAATTCATTATGAAGAACAAATAAGGATGAACAACAAACAATAAATAAAGATGTAAACTTTACTAACTATGAAAGATTAAGAGTAAAGAGAGAAGAAATATTATACCCACTAGAAGATGAATGGAAAAACGAAAACTTGCATAAAAGAAAACCCAAAACATCCACCAATGTTGTCAAGATTGGTAGATTCTTCAAGAATTACAATAATACAAGAGTTAACTTTAAATTATGACTTAATGAAAAGTGATTAACGAAGGATTAAGCTAATCTACACTTAATCTAAGCTAATCTAACCTAAAGTAGTCTAGGGTTTCGTGGATCCCCCAAAACAATACAATATGGGGGGTATATATATGGTTCCATGAATAAGGGAGGCGAGAAAATAAAGACGGGTGTAATCTGGGTCCTTCCCGGCCGGGAAGGGGTGGTCCCGGTCGGGAAGGTTGTGGCTCCCGGCCGGGATGGCCCCACAGCAAGTTGTCTTTTCTTGTATTCTCGTCGCGGGCGAGATGGGTCCTTCCCGACCATGATGGGTCCTTATTTGCTCTTCCTAAACTTCTTATTGATGCTCGGTGCTCGGGATATCATCAAGTGGGCTCCATGAGACTCGGGATCGAGTCTAAGTCACCGAATCATCGTTGCTTCTCTTCATTGGCTCCATATGCATCGGAAACGAGTCAGAATCGTTCCATCGGAAACCGCTCTAAAGAGCGATTCCACAAGTGAAAATGGGACCAAACACGAGAAATAAACACTACAAACCACACTTATCAACTCCCCCACACTTAACCCTTACTCGCCCTCGAATAAGCACGAACTAACTACTAAACTAATAAAAACTAAAATACTAGCCGAGCGGGTATTAGCGCACCCTTCGCCCTTTCAACTCACGGGAGAACACTTAGAGAAAAAGTGTTCTCCGCAAGGCAAGTGAGGTCTTGCGACAAAACTATGGATATAACCGAACACGAAAACACATAAACAAACAAACAAACAATCGGTTGCATCCAAGAAGAAACAAATACTGCTTCCCTCAACAAAGCAGTGAAAGAAACACCGGTTAAGGACTCAAGGCAAGTGACAACGTTCCCAAGCTAGTAATACAAACCGAAATGGACAAAATCCTAATAGTGTGACAACAAAGCAATAGAAACGTTGGTAACTTACCTAGGTCCTCCTAACCTTCTAAGAACGTACTATGGGACGATAGGCGGGATGGAAAAATGATGAACCACGGAGTTAGTCGACACTGTAGGTAAAGTGAAACCCCGCCTCGTTTAGCAATAAGCCAAGAGGGTCGTCCCATGCTCAAAAATAGCCTAACTAGTCCAAGTAAAAAGGTGGATATGGTTGCAAAGTGAGGGAATACAGACCATTACCGCTATCATCCTTCTAAGGGACTCGGTCCTTTGGTAGGCTCTTCACGATAACAATCGGTAAAAGGCTTATTTTTTAGGGGTAAGAATTTTTTTGTGAAATGATTTTCTTGGCATTTTTATTCTTTTGCATTTTGCTTTCGATTTGCTATGCCATTTATTTTTTTCTCCCTTTGTATTTTGTTTTTGATTTGTTGTGCCTTTTCTTTTTGTTCTTTCTTTTTCTTTCTTTTTGCCTTGGTTTACCCTTTTGGCTAAATTTTGTATCGTAGGCAATCATAACAACCAAGTATAGAAACCTCCATCAAATGCAACTTATTTGTGAGATATGTGTAGAAGGTAGGAAAAAGGGTGAGCCGGGCGCGCTTTCCCTTCAAACCCACAAAAGGGGGGAAACTTGGACTAATCAAACAATTTCGAACATTGTCACCTAAGAGACGGGACTCGGAAACCAAGGCCTTTTTCACTCCGTGGGTGGTCAAAGTGGTCAAAATGCAAATCCCGCAGTAAATCCCTAGTAGACTAGGTGGACTCAAGGTAAGAAACCAATGAAACTATTGATTTAAAGTCATTCTACTAGACTAAAGTCCAAGAATTGATTCATATCACTAGAAAGGGAAAGTAAACACTTGCGCACTAGCCTGAAAACTGAGTTTTCGAAAACATTTTCTACACTAGACTCACAAACTATACAAGACAAAACAAAACAAAACGAAACAAGACAAAACAAAACAAAACAAACGCAAAAAGAAATAAACAAACACCACCCAGAAATTTCCAAACAAGCAACCACATCTACCACAAACTCCAAAAAAATCCACCCGAGCATACACCATCACAAAACATCCTCCAAACTCCACAAAAAGGAAAAAGAAGAAAGAGATAGAAGGATAATAATGGATGTCAAGAGCTTTCCGAAACTTATCGACAATCACGCAACCTACATGGAAATCGGGGGAGCAAAACACATAACACAACAAATATAAGACACAAAGACAAAAGATAAAAAGACACAAAAGAAAATCTTTTTGGTTTTTATAAAAAATTTCAAATTTTTAGGCATTTTTAAATTTTTTTCGAAAAAACAATTAAAATAAAATGCTAATTTGACGGCATGTGTTTGTCGTCTATCCTACCGATCAAAATAATATCAACGAACCTAAGCTAGGTAGCTAGGGTAAGTCGAGTCAATCCTCAAGGACGGGAGTTCCAAACTAGAGGGTGCTATGGTCTAAGACTAGGTTCAAGACAACTAAAGTGATTGACTAAGATTGACTAATGACTAAACTAAAGTCTATAACACGAAATAAAAAGACAAAACAAACAACTAATGATAATGGAAAGCGAGGTGAATCAATAAGAAGAAACTAGGACTAGTTCGGGTTCATGGATGCCAAGGAAATTCAAAGGGGGAACGGGGGTTTGCTAGCAAGGTTTCGTAGCCTAGCACTACAAGAAATACTGCATGTAGCTACTAATCACGCGCGACTGATAGATTCAGTCGCTAATTTAGCGACTGAAAGTTCAACGCGCGACCGACATTAGTAGCTGGACGAGGAGACGAAAAATTAAAATATCAATTTTTTTTAGCGACCGAAATCGGTCGCTAAAAACAAATTTCGCGACCGATTTCAGTCGCTAAAAAAAAAGCGCCCGACTGATTTAGCGACTGAAATCGGTCGCTAAAAAAAAAGCGCGCGACTGAATTAGCGACCGAAATCAGTCGCTAAAGGTCGTAATTTTTTTTTAAATTAACGAACACCCCCCCTCCCCCGATTCATTCCCTCATTTCACTTTATCTCTCTAAAATTCGCTCCCCCTTCTCTCTAAAGTCGTCCCTCCTCCTTTCCTCTTCATTCTTTATTCAATTCTCTCATTTTCCTTAAGGTATGTTTATCTATCTTTATTTAATTTCAATTATTTGTTAATTTCTGTTTTTATCGATTTAAATAAATTAGTTATTGGGTTGGATAGTTTCTTAGTTGTTGGAATATTTAGTGTAGTTAGAATTTTAATCGCCCAATAGGTTCCCCAATTTGAATTAGGTAGATTGTTAGTATAAAATTAGGGTTTGCGGTTAAGTAGTTGATTGAATTGGGTTGTTTTGATGTGTTAGGAATTTGGAATTAAAATACAATTATGCCGATTTGGTGATGTAATTATGGACGAATTGGGTGGAAATAGTACTATGTTTAGGTGAATTGAGAATTTTACATAATATTTGACTAGTGTATATATATTAGTAAATTACTTTAGAGAAAATAATTTGTATGTGGTTATTGTCTTAAATTTTTTAGATAAAAAAATGAAGAGACAGGAACGAAAATGGATGTATGGGGAAAGATTCGATAAGAAACGACGTCCCACAAAGGAATTTTTAGATGGTGTTAATCGCTTTCTTGAGTTCGCTGAAACCCATCCCGAATACGCGTCAGATGGTAGATTTAGGTGTCCTTGTGTGAAATGTAAGAACATCAAATTCTTGGATAGTATTTTGATTAAAGAACATATTATCTCAGATGGGTTTAGTCCAAATTATTATTATTGGATTTGTCATGGTGAGAAGTCTGATTTTGAGGAATCTAAGGTGGATCAGAATGAGGGCGGGGTGAGAGGAATGATTGTTGATGTGGTTGAGTGCAATTTGTTTAATGATGAGAGCATGTACACTAACGACGATGACCAACCAACCCCACAAGAGCCAAACCCACGAGCGAAAGCTTTTTTTGATATGTTAGAGGCTGCGGAGAAGCCATTATATGGAGGGTGTGATGTGACATTGTTAGAAGTCGCGTCTATGGTAGTGACCCTTAAATGTGAGTATAACCTACCTTTTGGGTGCGTAGACGGAATCGCTGCGTTGATTGAGAAACTCATCCCAAAAGACAACATTATGACCAAAACATTCTACAACACCAAAAAAATAGTTAAAGGTCTTGAACTTCCGCATCAAAAGATCGATGCTTGTCCTGATGGATGTATGCTTTTTTGGAAGGACGATGCCATGCTTGAGGAATGTAAGGTATGTGGGATGGGTAGATACAAAACTGTAGATGGAAATATTGTTTTGAGGGGTAAGAAGGGGAAGAGTGTAGCGAGGCATAAAAAACCTATATCACTTAGTCGACTTACCTACTTTCCCATCGCCCCTAGACTTCAAAAATTATACGCAACCAAAACCATTGCCGAACAAATGAGGTGGCATCAAGAAGAAACTCGTGTAGAGGGGAAGATGTGTCATCCTAGTGACGGGGAGGAGTGGAAACGGTTTGATAGGATTTACCCTGAATTTGCTGAGGAACCCCGTAATGTCAGACTTGGGCTGTGTACCGATGGTTTCGCCCCTTTCGGTCAGTTCGGTAAGTCATACTCATGCTGGCCTGTCATGGTCACACCGTACAACTTACCCCCATGGCTTTGTCTGAAACCACCGTTCATCTTCCTTTCTCTCATTGTTCCCGGCCCAAAAAATCCCAAAAACCACTTGGATGTTTACTTACAACCAGTGATAGAGGAATTGAAACACTTGTGGGAAGTAGGGGTGGAGACATATGATGTGTCGTTGAAACAAAATTTTCAGCTTAGAGCATCGCTTTTGTGGACTATAAATGATTTTCCTGCGTATGGTATGTTGAGCGGTTGGTCTACGGCGGGCCAAAAAGCTTGTCCTTGTTGCATGAGTGAAAGTAAAGCATTCTACCTACGTAATTCAAGCAAAATTAGTTGGTTTGACTGTCATAGACAGTTTCTACCCGAGGGTCACATGTACAGGAAGAATAAGAGAGCTTTCAAGAAGGGTGAGGTGGTGCTAGATGAGGCACCGATTCGTCTCCAAGGTGATGAGATTTGGGAGGTGATTTCAGAGTTCCCATCTACTGTTGACGGGACCGATCAAGAGTTCAAAGATCTTAAGAAATTGAAAAATGGTTGGTTTAAAAGAAGCATCTTCTTCGACCTTCCATATTGGAGTACTTTATTACTCCGACATAATCTGGACGTGATGCATATTGAGAAGAATTTCTTTGAGCAACTGATTCACACCGTCATGGATGTAGAGGGTAAGACATGTGACACCGTAGGATCCCGAAAAGATTTGAAAAAAATTTGTGACCGTCCGAAACTACATATCAAGCGGGATGGGTCCAAGCCTAGGGCCTTGTTTAGCCTTGATAAGGCTCAGAGAAAGGCCGTGTTAGAGTGGGTAGGGAGACTGAAGTTCCCTGATGGGTATGCATCCGATTTTAGTCGGTGTGTGGACATTAAGAACCTGAAGCTCCAAGGCTTGAAGAGTCACGACTGCCACGTGTTCATGGAGCGGTTACTACCTGTGGCGTTGAAGCACATGCTGCCGGAAAGTGTTTGGAATCCTATCACTGAGATATCTCAGTTTTTTCGAGATTTGTGTTCGTCGACAGTTACAAATGACGACATGACTCGTTTGGAGGATCAAATTCCTCAGATAATATGCAAACTTGAGATGATCTTCCCACCCTCCTTCTTTAACTCAATGGAGCATCTACCGGTCCACTTGCCCTACGAAGCTAAAGTGGGAGGACCGGTACAGTTTAGATGGATGTACCCGTTTGAGAGGTGATAACTTTCAACTACTTACTTATTTTATCCACTAACTAACGTTAGACACTGTAATTTGATAATAACATAATTGCTTGATGATTGTCATAGATTTCTCAACCATTTGAAGAAAAAAATTGGTAACAAGGCGAGGGTTGAGGGCTCCATATGTAATGCTTACTTAACAGAGGAGATAGCCAACTTCTGTTCTCTGTATTTCGAGAAAGAAGTGAACACCAAAACCAAGAATCTAAACCTAGAAACACCAGAGACGACGATTGACCCCAACATACCAGACTTTTTTCAAAGTAAGGAAGGTGAGGGATCGTCATCAGCTGGCGGGTGGAGGACATTAGATGAGAAGGAGTACAATCGTGCTCACCTGTACTTGCTATCAAATTGTGAAGTTTTGGAGCCGTACGAGAAAAAATTTGTAACAGAATTTGTAGCTGCTAATCCACATTTAAATGCTGATGACATTTGGAATAAGCATGAGGAACAGTTTCCTAAATGGCTTAAGGAGCATGCAATTTCTGAGAATATTCAGGATGATTTGGTTAGG
The DNA here is from genome assembly GCA_958450325.1 of Agrostemma githago. Taxonomy (NCBI): domain Eukaryota; kingdom Viridiplantae; phylum Streptophyta; class Magnoliopsida; order Caryophyllales; family Caryophyllaceae; genus Agrostemma; species Agrostemma githago. The sequence continues at coordinate 16,756,706 of OY288247.1, read as the reverse complement.
AGTCTAGCATTAGGTCCTTTATGGAATGTTAGAACTTGGAACCGGTATTCGGTCAATGGTTACAATTTTCATACATTTGCCCATGGTAGCAGTAGGAGTAGATGTAATTTTGGTGTGAGTGTGTCGTCACTTGAGGGTGAAGATTACTACGGTCTATTGGAGGACATCTTCGAGTTGTGTTATGTTGGAAATGATCGTGGGTATAGAGCTGTGGTATTTAAATGCGAATGGAAGGACAACTCTGTGCAAGGTACTAGAGTACATGAAAGGTACAAACTAGTTGAAGTTAATCATACCAAAAAATACTCCAAGTACGATCCGTTTATACTTGCACATCAAGCACACCAAGTGTACTTTGCGCCTTACCCAACCACAAAGAACGACAGAACTGTAAACCAATGGTGGGCGGTGTTCAAAACTAAGCCACGGGGGCACTATGACTCTGACCTCTTCCAAGAGGACGTCATTTCTAGTGGTACAACATTGTCTCCAGTTGATGAGAATCTTTTTGCAAATGATGACGATGACAATAATGAGGTGGATGTGGGGGAAGATTTTGAAGACGATGAAGGCAGTGAGGAGGAGGAAGGTGCTTCTAGTGATATGGTCGAGGAGGAGGATGACACCACTGATTTAGAGGTCAATGACGAGGAGGACGAAGATGACGTCGAGGAAGAGGATGTCGTCGGTTCGAGTAGGCAAGTTGAAGATGACAACGACAGTGACGATGATTTTTAGTAGTGTATAGTTTCAGTAAGTTATATTATGTGTACATAGTAATCTGCAAACCTTGATTTTTTTTCGAGTGTATTTCAATATTATGATGTCAGTTCCTAACTTTCAACTATTACATGTCTGCAGATATGACGTTGGCCAGCAGGTTGCGGTTTGGAAGTTCGAGCAGCGCCAGCAGCAGGAGCAGGGATCGGGTGCAGCAGCAAGGCGAAGAAGAAAACAGGCAAGAGGAAGTGGAGGACGAGGAGGTGCATGGCAATGATCAGGAACAAGAACAACCGCAGCCACACCAGGATGAAGGGCTGCAATACACACACGACGGGCGCCTAATCATTGGCCCCGAGGGCACATGGTGAGACATTGTATTTCTTTTTTTTTTGTGAGACATCATCTTATTTCACTCTTTGGTGTATACCTACATGTAGGTTTCGTACTCGTGCGACGGTGACAGGTGTCAAGGACAGTTTCATGGAAGATTTGACTACTTACTGCACGAGTTGGACTAAGTTGCCTCTGTGGCAACGGGAGAAGTGGTTTGCCAACTTCAAGGTACACCAATTTCTGATTTTTATTAATTATCTGTTACTGTTTACAGATTACTTATACAACGACAACAAACTATCTTGCAGATAAAACACTTCTACAACGATGGTCTCGAGGTGGCTGTTCGAGACAGATACATGGATGTCGCAACTGTAAGATACAAAGACATGATGTATAAGCTGGCAAGCGATGGAAAGTTACAGCAAAAACTTAGAGGTTCGATTACTAAATTGGTATTAGTACCTGAACAGAAAGTCGTATATATATTCAAAACATTTATTGATATCAAAGTGTATAAATTGTAGGTGACGCGATCCAACAGTTCCAAACAGCGCGAGCCGACCCGAAGTTCCTGAAGAGATCCGTCCAGGCTAAGAAGAACAAGAGGCGGGGAGGGGATCCCGAGGCAGAGGCGGAGCGCACCCACTACGGTGGGTCGCAGTCGATGCACCAGCGGGCCATGAACGTTAGTATTTTCGTCTCCTTTGATTATTATATTGGATTCTTATTTAATGTTTTCATTATAAAAATAAATGAATAATCTACATGTACTGTCAACAGGCGAAGAAGAAAACCGGAGAATTCCCTCCTCCTGTTCAGCTATTTCTCGAATCGAAGAGTAAGGGGGACGATGAGACCGGTCGATCATTCGCCACGAAGAAGGATTTGGAGACTTGGGTAAGTTTCAAACACAATACTTTGTTACTTTTTTTCTTCAAACAATCAACCTAATCATGACTTCTATTTCTTTCAGAGATGGTATTTGGCGGCCACTAGAGCGCCCGAAAATGAAGGTGTGGACCCGAGCACAATTTGGTTTAGAGTCGCCGAGGGATACCGCAAGGGAGCGGTGTACGGTACGGGGAACGCTCATTCCCTGTACTGGACACCACCCAATGTTCGGGGGGCTCATTCTACGACGACCGAGTGTGTGCCATCCGAGATGGCTGAGATGAGGTCTCAAATTCAAGAGGAGAGGACGGAACGGGCAGCTATGGCCGAGCAGCTGAAGGAGCAGAATGAGAGGTTGAAGACGCAGGAGTCCATTAACCTGCAAATTCTGGAAGAGCTACGGCGTCTTAGGAACACGCAGCAATATAACTGCAACTCCGGCCCCACTCCCCGATTCCCGGATCCTAGAGACCCCTTCGGCGGTAATAGTGGTGCGTCCGCCAGTTTTCCTGTTGGCTGAGTTGATTTATTGAAAACAATTTGTAGTGGGAGAAATGCTTGTTGAAAAAACTGTTTGTAACAACACTTTTAATGTAGTGTATGTATTCACGACTTTTGCGTACTTGGTTGACAATTTTGGAGTATGAAGCTTGCATAACGTTTGGAATAACGTTTGGAATGATGTTTGGGATGTATTGTAGTTGTTGCTTTGTTTTATTGTGCAGATTTTGGCTAGAAAAATAATAAATTGAACCGGCCTATTTCTGGCACGGTAGCGACTGATATCAGTAGCTAAAATTTATATTTAGCGACTGATATCAGTCGCTAAATAATGCCACGTCGCACTATTTAGCGACTGAAATCAGTCGCTAACTGAAGTTTTAGCGACTGATATCAGTCGCTAAATCAGTCGCTAATGGCCCCATAGCGACTGAAATCAGTCGCTAGAAGCGACTAACTGTAGCCACTGACGCTTAGCGACCGCTAACGGTCGCGCGTCTGTTTTTTGCGACAGATGTCAGTAGCTAAGATCAGTCGCCAATGACTTTAACTCTTGTAGTGTAGGTTACATTCGGGCTCTCGCTACTTAAACGGGCTAGGGGTCTCCTCACCACGCTCTCGCTCATAGTAGAGGAACCAAACCTATCACCAAACAAGAACATGCAAGAGAAGAGGCAAGAAAAACAAGAAGTGATCGTCTCAAGTCTCACAAGCATTTCAGCGAACATGTAGAGTGCAAGGCATAAGGAAATAACAAAAACAGCAACTAGAATCACCCATCTCACCCTAATCATCCATAATCACACCCAATCCCCCTACTAACCCTAGGGGAAAACTACTCACACATAATAAACTAAAACTAACATAGACTAGGGAAACAAACACAAGGACAACCTCATTCATTATGAAGAACAAATAAGGATGAACAACAAACAATAAATAAAGATGTAAACTTTACTAACAATGAAAGATTAAGAGTAATGAGAGAAGAAAGATTATACCCACTAGAGATGAATGGAAAGATGAAAACTTGCATAAAAGAAAACCCAAAACATCTACCAATGTTGTCAAGATTGGTAGATTCTTCAAGAATTCCAATAATATAATACAAGAGTTAACACTAAATTACGAATTAATGAAAAGTGATTAAGGAAGGATTAAGCTAATCTACACTTAATCTAAGCTAATCTAAACTAAAGTAGTCTAGGCTTTCGTGGATCCTCCAAAACAATATAAAAGGGGGGTATATATAGGGTTCCATGAATAAGGGACGCGAGAAAATAAAGACGGGTGTGATCTGGGTCCTTCCCGACCAAGAAGAAGGTGATCCCGGTCGGGAAGGGGTGGTCTTGGTCGGGAAGGTTGTGGCTCCTGGCCGGGATAGCCCCACAGCAAGCTGTCTTTTCCTGTCCTCTCGTCCCGGCCGAGATGGGTCCTTCCCGGCTGTGATGGGTCCTTATTTGCTCTTCCTAGGCTTCTTATCGATGCTCGGTGCTCGGAATATCATCAAGTGGGCTCCATGGGACTCGGGATCAAGTCTAAGTCACCCAATCATCGTCGCTTCTCTTCATTGGCTCCATATGCATCGAAAACGAGTCGGAATCATTCAATTTCTCCAAGATAAACCTTAGGAACCTAAAACAAGCTAGAAGAAGCGTATGTAGCCTCGAAACCACTCTAAAGAGCGATTCCACAAGAGAAAACGAAACCAAACACGAGAAATAAGCACTACAAACCACACTTATCAGTAGGCACATCTCGTGTCAAATGCCACCTTGGGCTTTCCATTGGGGAGTTTAGTTAGTGGCGCAAGCCTTCTTCTGAAGCCTTGAGTTGTACCTGTGTATGGTTACACAAGACTTTACACATTTAGGTAAACACGACTCACGCTGGGGAATAAAAACTTGATGTTCCATTGGGAAGCACAAGGTGGCACCTGAAATGTTAGATACATAGGCGGAAATAACAAATATATCAGATAACAAGATAGCATACAAGAAATGCAGTTAGCATCTATAGACTGACTTGTGCAGGGGGAAATGATTTTTGCTTAATTTTTAAAAACGAAGTTCTGAAAGCAACTTACGTGCTAGGAGACAGGTTTTTTTTTTAAATTGAAAGGGTTAGAAAAGAAATTTGCAGTTTTAAATAAACCAAAATTTGACCTTGTCGAAAAGGATTTTCTCAAATGGCTAAGTTTTGCAAATTTTAAAGCAAGAATTTGAAAAGAGAGGCCTACCGATAGACTTGTCTCTGGACGCGACAAGACGAGTTGACAAACACGAAATGGACTCTTGAAGGGTTGGACTGCGACTCGGTAGGGAGGTGGGTCACCTAAGATGACAAGACTCTTTATTAGTTGCGCCATTCCGTAGCCTAGGCGAGTGGCATCATGGTCGAATCCTCGGAATGGGAAAGATATGTACTCTGTAATGACAGGACTTAGTAGTAGCAATGCCGTAGCCTAGTGCTCTTTTGAATTTTTGTATTTGATTTTGGGGTACATTCCCAAAGTAGGTGTTTCTTCGAGTCTTTGACCAATTCTGATCTTTGACTGAGCCGAGTACTAGGACACATTGTAGAAAGGTGGCTAGATTTTTGAAAGTATTTGGATTTCGTGAGTGGATGGATGTCTTCCACCTAAGAGAAGCCCCCATGACGACAAAGCTAGTTGTTGAAAAGATGAAAGTATCGTGATAGGAGTGACGGTGCTTTTTTTCATGTGTGTCAATGTGGGTGGTTGTGCCCTTGTTGAAAGGCTGCCTACGTATTCCCGTGTAGTGAAATCAAACCAAGCCGTAGTTCACTGTTGAAAGATATATTATGATGCCTAGTTTATTAGGGCTTTGTGTGTAACTAGCCATAGCGATGGTGTAGGTTAGGTGCATTCCCAATTATGTCTTGATCAAAGGGCTAGAATAGTTAGGATATTGATCCTGTGACTGTGAGCGTTCTCCGGGGTAGCCCCCAGAGGTGGTGTGAACTATTTGGGCATGTTCTATGCCGACCGCAGGTTGAGTTCCGTGTTTGGGGCTAGTAATTGGTTTGGATGTTTTTGGAAATGTGGTGCTAGGTCACAAGTGGCTTTGATGATTCGAAATCTGGAGCTTGATTTTGTGGAGGTAAGGCTTCGAGGGTAAGGTATTTCAATGTGGTAGGAAAGGGGGAAGTCGAGTAAATATGACTCGGACTTCGATTGGGCAGGTTTGATCATGCGGGATCTGATTTCCATGTCTGGCCCTAATGGTTAGGGTGTATCCTATGGAGCTTGAATCCTCAAAATTTTGGGCTGTCTCTTAGCCTAGGTCTCGAGGGTTGTAATGTGGGAAGGCTAGATTGGGCTTTAGCTGACCAGCCTGATTGTAACCCTTTTATTTGATGGTAAGGGAATTGATAATTTTTGAATTGATCGTACCCCGGTCAAGGGACTTTCACTTGAGTTGACCGCTAACTACGGTCGTGGGTTTTTGAATTTTATTTTGGTTGACCTCTTAGCCCAGTCATGGGATTTGAGTTGACCGTGCCCTGGTCAGGGATTGATCGTATCTGGTTGGGGGATGTTGAGAATTCTCTTTGATCATGGCCAACTCTTCTATTATGGCCTTTTGCTTTTTTCTTGGACTTTTGATTTTTTTTTTTGGTTTTTGTTTTGCTATCCCCCCTATGGTGTTGGCAATAGGCACGGGTATTCTCGGATCTATGGCATCCATTTGTGGGTGGATCTGGGGCTGGGCCTGTCAGTTGGATTAGGCTTTTGGAGCTAAGCTTTTGTAAGGTGTAAGCATAGTGTTTGTGTGAGTGCAACTTGCAGTCGAGTATCTACGGTAAACATGGCGGTTTGGATCTCGGTATTATCATCATATTCTTAGCAGGCTTGGTGGGAGCATCGTCCCGAGTTGGGTATTCTTGGCATCACGTCTATAGAGTTATGATGTTTTTTTTTGATAGACTAACGCCTAAGGTAGGGATTGGTTAGTCTTATTGGAGGAGCGTTTATCGTGGGAAATGAGCTTGCCTCCCGTCTTGAACCCAAACTAGGAGAGTACCTAGATTCGTCATAGGATTTGATACCGTTCCTGCTAAGGGTAGTTATGTGGCTTTCTTTGCCAGACATGGAATAGGTAAAGGAAAACACGGGTCTCAATTCCTGCAGTCATTATAGATGTGCCTATAATAGTCACGTGCATGTGCTCGCAGTGTATGATAGTGTTCATCATGTTCTTGGAAACACATAAGGAAAGCATGTATGATTGTGGACATGACATAGGTCCACCCCGACGCGGCCACGCGCGGGTTTGGGTAGGCGAATGAATCTCCATATGAAACGGATCGAATTGAAATTTAGGTCTATGTGGAGTTGCCACCGAATTTTGTGGTTATTCGGAACCATTCGAGCCCACTCTATGTCGTAGTGGTCCGTATACAAAATACGGCCCATTTCCGATGTCAGAGTTTATTGGGCTCGTCCCTTTGCATTTGATACCAATACCGACGTTATCGGATATTGTGTATTGAATGACTCTCGTGCGCCAACAGTTTCGGGCATCCGGAAACCGAGGTTCTGAGTAAGGGGTGAGGGTACGTGTTGGGAAGCCCACAAAGGACACCCAACCCCGCCCGCACATTAGCGGCCTCTACTAAGAACTCGAATGACTTTCTAATACGCGCGCTAGTTAAACGGAAAAAAAAAATGCTTATGCAAACATTGTTTTCCTAGGCGTGTGAATTGAAATTGAAAAGGGTTTCTAAGTCAATTTAATGCAATTAATTCTAACGTCAAAGTTGAATTTTAGCATGCGGGTTCATTTAGTACAATAAACGAACAAGAATTAAATTGACAAGAGAAACAAGCAAACGCGTTAGTAACGATGCGAATAATAACGGTTTGTGCAAATATTGAGTGAGGTGAGGAGATGCAAATATGATAATGCATTGTTTGAAAAGATAGCATACACGTGATCAATTAGACACGTGTTGACCTAAATCATAAAATACTATCGAGTTTGAAAAGAAGGATGTACGATTTATTGTGTTCATCATTATGAGGTTACTCGATCGAGTGGTCGGTAGACTCGATCGAGTAGATCCTGAAAAGAGGTTTCTGTTCCGCATTATAGACCATACTCGGCCGAGTTATGGACCAACTCGATCGAGTACATGGCCACTCGACCGAGTCCCTGTGAGACTCGACCGAGTGGGTGTCGTAACAGACATTCTGATCCGATTTTTGGGGTACCACTCGACCGAGTGGGTTAGGCACTCGGTCGAGTGCCCCCTGTACGAATTGTAATTCGTTTGCAAATTTAATTGTTGATTTTGAAATTGTTTTTGATTTTTGAGAGTTTGACGATTTTACCGAATCGGACATAAATATTGCACCATTTACGCTCGACTTGGTTTTTTATAAATCGCAAATTTTGTTGAACCGAGTATAAATATTGTTGAATTTATACTCGACTCTAACTTTGAATACTCGTTGTATCCCACATTCGATTATTTGAATCGATATGGAATATTAGAGTGAACTAGAAAATAAATAAATTGATTTTAGCCGTTTTGAATTAATTATCGCGATATGAACAAATCACATTAATTAATTCATGTGACTTGATTACTAGATTCGATATCCAATTATGGGATTAATATCGAATCTGAAATCGACGCTTTATTTGAGTAAATAAAAAAAGAACTTGATTCCCTCGACTTCTCCGACATCGGAATAAATCCCTAGGGATTGTGATGTCGGATCCGTGTCAACGGGTTTCGACCCTTATTGAAATATAATGCTTATTTTTGAAAATCGATGTGATATGCGAATAACAATAATGATACAAACGATATGAAAATTATTGTTGAAGTTGACTTATCTCAATAATCAAGTAATTGGGATATTGGAACAAGCGACCGTCAACGCTGTGTGCAGTACACTTGTATATTCGTGTTTCCTCATTCCGATATCACTCATACTCGACACAAATTGATAAGTATTTTAATGTTTTGATACTAGTATTATACTATCAATATTAATGATGCGATAATAACGATAGAAATAAAATAAAGAAAACGCGACCCGTAAGAAGACGACATGACGCGAGAAGGAGGAAGAAAGGAGAAGAAGCGGGGTTTTGACACCCTCAACCTACATGTTCTTGTCTCGGATTAGAGCTCGTAACCGTGGCTTTAACACTAGAGTCTTCGAGGTTTATGGAGGTTAAGTTATGGTGGCTTGGGGTGTGATTCCTAAAACTAGTTTAGGGTTTGCTAGGATGTTTGCTTAGGGTTTGCTTGGGGTGTAAAGATGTGTGTAAAAAGTTGTGATTAGGGTTGTAAAGTTGTGGAAAAGTTGTTGAAGATGTGTGCATGGGGGTTCCTTATATAGGAAAAGTTAGGGCTTCGGTTTAGGGTTACTCGACCGAGTAGGTGGCTAACTCGGTCGAGTGGCCCGTTACGCCAGCCGTCGGGCTTGAATAAGGGCCCACTCGATCGAGTGGGTGATGCACTCGATCGAGTGGCCCAGCTGGGTCGCGCGGGTCACTCGCTTTGGACCGTGACCATGGGTATTTGATGAGTTTGAGTTTGATTTGGGCTTTTGATGTTTGAGGGGTTGTTTGGTATGTCTCGGAAACGACTTTGACCGGGATTGACCCAATCGTGACGAGTCGGTTTTAATTCCGGTGTTGGTTTCGGCCCAAATTAGCCTTGTTTGATTGGAAACGGCCCGCTGGGCCTGGATTTGAGGTTGATTTTGTGAGATTTGTACTCTGTAAGTGTGTTAGCCAGCGATTAATGGATTTGAGCCCGTATCCGAGCGCATAGAAGCATGTTAGCGTCCGATCATCATCGGGTGTTTTTTGGAAACTACCATAGACACCTGGCAGTCAAAATGCGGGTGTCTACAGAGCCCCCACTCTGACTGAGGCTTGGACAGGGCGAAAGTCAGAGTATCCACCAGGCCAATCGAGGATTGAAACTTGGCGGACTTCCGGCCGGGTCGTTTATAGTCCATTAGACTTGCGTGAAGGGCTCGCCGGCCGTAAGCTAGAAGTCATACCTGAGCCGATAACTCCGTGGGGAATTGGACTTGTCGCATAAGCCCTGGGTGCGCCTGTATGTAGACTCATCCCTTGAAATGCCGTCGTTGGCTTCCGCCGGGGAACTATCGTGGGTTGCACGTCCCTGTTTGAGTTGTGCCTGTACGAGTTACATAAAATGCATGCAACACATAGGTAGTAAAATGACTCGCGCTGGGGAGAAACGATTTTTTGAAATTTTGAAATTTTGAAATTTGAAATCTTGAGATTTTTGAATTTTGGAAACTTTGATATTTTGACTCCTAACAAAGATTAGGAAAGTTCGGGATGGAGATCTCCGTGCTAGTATTGAGACTAGGATTGTGGTTCGATTCCTATTGAGATTAGGAAATTTTCCTAAATAGTTTGCAAGGCTAATGCTATATATAGCCCCTCCTTGCTCTTGATTTTCTTCATAAGTCCCATCACAAACAAGCTCTTCTTAGAAGAAAGTCTCTTTAATTCCCTTAAGGTGAAAAGAAAGTCTCTCCATCTTCTTGAGAAGGTTAGCCATGGGGATTGATAGGTTGAGCGTGATGTTGCAGGAGTGGTCCCGTCGCTTTAGGGATGCAGATAGGGTTGCTTTGAATCAGACGGGGATAACCCAATTGTACCCGTTCCGTCAGATGGTGGTTGACCGCTACTTTCTGGATGCTTGCTTGGCTTATTGGGATGACATATATCATGTCTTTGCTTTCCCTCGGGGCGAAATCTGCCCTTTACCTGAGGAGATTGCGGCTATAGGAGGATGGAACCCGATACTCCGTCCCGCCGTCCCGTACTCGATTTATGACCCGAGGAGGAAGCTGAGAGAATTTCTAGGGCTCTCTCACAACGAGGTGTCCCGTATGATGGATGGTGATAAAATTTCTCTGATCGACTTGGCTGAGAAATTTATGAACTCTCTCGATGTTCGGGTTAGACCGGCTTACAGCCGTAGGGCTTTCTCTTTTTGCATGCTCCATGTATATGCTTTCGAGGGTCATATGGACTTGTTATCCTGTATGGGAAGTACCCGTCTTCTAACTGTAGTGGATCTGATGGAGACTGAGCACAGCCCGGCTTGGTTGATCACAGGCGAGATTATCCAAGGATTGGACGATCGCAAAAGGGACTCATCCATTCGTCTTACCGGGAGCACCCGTTTGTTGCAAGTATGTCACTTGACCTCTTCTTTCAATTTTTTGATTTTTTTTTGCGAAAAAATATTTTACTGCAGGGGGTACTCGATCGAGTCACCCAGGCACTCGGTCGAGTACCCTCGATGAAACTCTCCTGATCTGTCTTCGGAGGTGCCACTCGATCGAGTCACCCTGGCACTCGATCGAGTGCCCTCGTAAAGAGCCTCCTGTTTGCGTTCAGGGGTACCACTCGATCGAGTGTCCCAAGCACTCGACCGAGTGGCCTTTAGGCGAACGCCTATTTTGCCTTGGAATCTCATGCTTTTGTTTCCTTTTGCAGATTTGGCTATATGAGAGACTATCAGTGATAGATCCTCCTCTCGATGCGGGCAACTACCGTCATAACCAGGTGATGACGAGGAGGTGGGCCATTGACTTTTCTCGTCAGATTACGCAGAAGTACTGGGACGAGGTTTTGTCTTTTCATGGCGGCCCGTTAATTCGATGGGTAGTTCCATGGTGGCCCATCTACCTTTGGAGTGGCTTGGACCCAAGGGACAGAGCCCGCTATCAGGTGATCCTTTCTTTCAAGCAGACGGTTCATCTCTATCCATATCGCATACTAAGGCAGTATGGATGGACCCAGCGAATCCCTGAAGTTGAAGCGGTTGTGAGTGACCCTACCCAGTTGACTGATGTAATGTGTGATACCTGGATGCAAAGGTGGTACACACGGCATAATTGGCCCATTGTTAAATCTCGCCACTCAATCTGGGTTTCAGATTCTTATACGAAGTGGACCAAAGCAGGAGATGCTAAAGCCCGAGCCGCTTTGAAAGTCGATGAAGCCTTCGACCTGCTGAGAAGGGAGCAAGCCAAAGACAACAGGGGGTTCTTTGATGAAGGAGACACTCCAGCTACCCTAGTTCGTCTAATGTCTGGTCACAAGAAGAAGACTAAGACTCAAGCTGAAGGGTCTAATGCTAAAGGTGCTTGGGGGAAAGTGAGCCCCCAGATGGACTTGGAAAGGAGATTGGGCCCAAGACTACCCGTGCAGGACCGACTTGGCCCACGGGATGGACTGCCGGAGCATGTGCGGGCCCGACTTGGGCCGAAGACCGTGATTGAAGACCCGTCGTCAAAGAAACGGGCTCGGGCTAAGGAGGTTCCACTTGTGATTCGGGAACGCTCGCCACCACCCCGAAGACCTCAGGCTCCACGCGACCCGAAGGACAAGGGGAATGGGAAGATGCCCGGATACTAGTCTCCCTATTTTATTATTTGAATATTATTATTATTTTTGTGGTGTGATTTTTTTGTGTGAATGCCGTTTTGGCGTTTTTTTTTTGTAATCCCGAGTTTATCAAGATATTAATAAAGGACATATTATTGAACACCGATCCCGTCTTTCGTTTATTGCAGTGGTTGTACCCTTTTGAAGAGTTGCCTACGTATCCGCAAATGGCGGAATCAAACCTAACGTAGTTCAAAATTTGATTTGATTGATTTTTTTTGCAATTTTCGAAATACATCAGGAAAGCCCAGTTGGGTTTGAATTTACCCCTTGGGTCAACCGGCAGTAAGGCACGAACCGATTTTAGGACCAGATCCCCTTCCTTGATGTTCCTGGGCCTAACCCGTTTATTGAAAGCCCGTTGGATCCTTTTTTGATATATTTGAATGTTGTTGAGAGCCCGGGATCGCCGTTCGTCTAAAAGGACTAGCAAATCGTATCGGGCTTGGACCCAATCTGCCTCAGGTACTTGGCTTTCAAGTAGGATCCTAAGGGATGGCACCTCTAGCTCGACTGGTTGGACCGCTTCCATTCCGTATGTCAAGTAATACGGGGTTGCCCCGGTCGCGGTGCGGATTGAGGTTCGATATCCCCATAGGGCAAAAGGTATTTTGTCGGGCCAGTCCCGGTAATTTTCAGCCATCTTTTTAAGTATGGTGACAATTGTTTTATTGGCCGCTTCTACCGCTCCATTTGTTTGAGGTCGGTAAGGCGAAGATGTATGCCTTTGAATTTTGTATTTTGCCAGCAATGCGGCAGTTTCAGCTTGAAAGTGGGTCCCGTGATCGCTGATGAACTCGTGAGGGATCCCATACCGGCATATTATTTTATTTTGGATAAATTTGGCCACGTGCTTGGCGTTCAAGACACGGTATGACTCGGCTTCGACCCATTTGGTGAAGTAGTTGATGGCCACCAAGATGAAGCAATGACCCCCCGTCCCGGAAGGATGCACCTTTCCAATTATGTCAATACCCCATGTCGAAAATGGCCATGGTGATGTCGTGGTATATAATAGGGAAGATGGCATATGCTGTACATTGGCGAAGATCTGACAGTTATGGCAGTGTTTGACATACAACTGGAAGTCTGTTTCCATGGTGTTCCAATAGTACCCGAGCCTCATGATTTTTCGGGCTAACATATGGGCGTTCATATGCGGGCCGTTTTCACCATCATGGACCTCGGCCATGACCTTTTCGGCCTGTATTTTGTCGATGCATAGGAGTAGAGCCCCCTGTGCCGTCTTTTTGTACAATTGCCCGTCATCAGTTCGAACAAATTGGGTTGCTAATCTTCGTAGGGCCTTTTTGGCCCGATTTTCAGCTTCCAGGGGGTACTCTCCCGTTGTCAGGTAGGTTAGGACAGCTTGATACCAAGGCTCCGGGTCAGTTATCTCGATATCCTGAATGGCGTGGATATAGGCTGGCTCGGACCGTCTTTCGACACAGATTAGCATGCTGGTCAGGTGATCCGGGATGTTCAGTAAAGATGCTAATTTGGAAAGTGCATCTGCGAATTGATTCTCTTCCCGGGGCAGATAAATGTATTCTACCTTTTGAAATTGTTTCTCTAGAACCCTTACCCGTGCTTGGTAAGCCACGAGATTGGCGTTCCGAGTTTTCCATTTTTGGAGTGCTTGATTGATTACTAATGATGAATCACCGTGGACCCGGAGGTTTGTTACCCCTAAATCAGCAGCGGCTTGCAACCCATGAATGCATGCTTCGTATTCGGTTGCGTTGTTGGTCACGTCGAAGTCCAACTTGATGGATAAGGGAGTGTGTTCCCCTCGGGGTGAAATTAACAGGATTCCGACCCCAAATCCTCGGAAGTTGGATGCCCCATCGAAATATAGATCCCACACCTCCGTATCGGTATGGAATATGTCTTCATCAGGAAAGGCCCATGTATCGGTGTGGCCTTCTTCGGATATTGGGCCGTCAGCGAGGAACTCGGCAACTACCCGGCCTTTGATGGCTTTTAATGGTACAAATTTGAGGTCGAACTCGGATAACATTAAAGTCCATCTTGACATCCTGCCGTTGAGGATGGGCTTCTCAAATAAGTACTTGATAGGATCCATTTTGGATAACACATGTACCTCGTGACTGAGCATGTAATGTCGGAGCTTTTTAGTGGCCCAAACCAATGCTAGGCACGTCTTTTCGAGCATTGTATATTTGCACTCATATTCGAGGAACTTTTTACTGATGTAGTAAATAGCCCGTTCTTCTGAATCGACTGTCTGGGCCAGCATAGCCCCCATGGCCGTCTCCGTCGTCGTTAGGTATAACGACAAAGGCAGACCGTGTTGAGGTGGCATTAGTACCGGCGGAGCAGACAGCATCTCCTTGATTTTGTCGAAAGCCGCTTGACATTTGCCGTCCCATAGCACCCGTTCTCCGATTTTTAGCTTTTTGAAGATGGGTTCGCATACCATGGTTAGTTTCGAAATGAACCGGCTGATGTATTGGACTTTTCCGAGAAACCCCCTTATTTTATTTTCGGTCTTGGGTGGTTGCATCTCGGTGATGGCTTTGATTTTAGCTGGGTCGACCTCGATGCCGCGTTGGCTAACGATATGGCCCAGTAATTTGCCCGACGTTACCCCAAAACTGCATTTTTGTGGGTTCAGTCTCATGTTGTATTTACGTAGCCGGGCGAAGAACTTTCTTAGGGCTGAAACGTGCCCGCTTCGGTCCTTGGATTTGACGATCATGTCGTCCACATAGACCTCCACTTCCTTATGCATCATGTCGTGGAGCAAGGTAGTGGCGGTCCGTTGATAAGTGGCCCCGGCGTTGATAAGCCCAAATGGCATGACGGTGTAACAGTAAGTACTCCAAGGTGTAATGAAGGTGGTCTTACCCATGTCCTCTTCCGCCATTTTAATCTGATTGTACCCGGCATACCCGTCCATGAACGATAGAAGGGCATGATCGGCCGTGTTATCCACCAGTATGTCGATGTGTGGTAACGGAAAATCATCTTTTGGGCTTGCCTTGTTAAGATCCCGGAAGTCCACGCAAACCCGCACCTTGCCGTCCTTCTTGGGTACCGGCACGATGTTTGCAACCCAGTCTGGATATTCAGACACTTGTATAAAGCCTGCTTTAAATTGTTTATCGACCTCTTCCTTGACTTTAAGAGACCACTCGGGCTTCATTCTTCTGAGTTTTTGCTTTACCGGCTTGCACCCCTCTTTGATGGGTATTCGGTGTTCGGCTATCTCCCGGTCTATACCCGGCATGTCCTTGTAGGACCATGCAAAGACATCTTGGAATTCCTGGAGGAGGTCTGTGAATTGTTTTCTCTCCTCTGGATCTAAAGATAGGCCCAACTTAAGCATCTGGGGCTCTAAAGTGGTTCCCACATTGATGGACTCGGTTTCTTCGATTACCGGATCTCGGGATTCACTTTGCTCGAGCTGCTCGACCAGATGTTGGGGTAGGGGTACCTGTTCGTCGGGTTTCTCAATGTCATTGCATATAAAATTTTTGAAATTGAGAAAATTTTGAAAATGAGACAAGTCGTAAGCAGAACGGTGTTCGTTATTATTATTGATGGTAAATCTTGAAAATAGCTCGAATAGAGCTGCCATCTGATCATTGGTCAGTGGCGGTATAGGGAGAGGTCTTGGGACAGGCCCCGAGACCTCAGTGGATAGGGGAAGAGGGGTTACAGACTCGACTTTAGCACCAGACCCTCTAGATTCGGACTCAGACTCCGACTCTGACTCTGACTCGGTATCCGGCATGTCTCCCTCGCCGGTGGTCAGCTTGTAGACCCGTCCTTGACCGTCGGTCCATTTTATGGTCTTCCTCCAAGCCCTCGTTTCGGTGTTGGCGCCGACCTCGGTGATTAGCTTGGTTGGGTCGAACCGATCGCTACGAAGGATCAGGTTGACCAAGTCGTTCTTTGGAGCGGGAACGGCTTTGTCTTCTCCGAATAAGAGCCCCAGCACGGGCTCGGAGTTGCTTTCGCTTTCCTTTGATTCGGCCTGGACGATGGTGAATATATCATCAGGGATGAAATTGCATTCCCGAGCCTTTTTGGTCTCGGGATGTGTGACGGTGGGTTGGTAGAGGCCCACTTGGACGGTTCCGAAGACTGGAGTAACGAAGTAATCCGTTAAATTCAGGCTATAAGAGCTTATGTAAGTACCCTTGATAATGTCGACGGCCTTGTGAATACCGGCCCGAACCACGTTTTCCGGGGTTATAGCATACCCCAATCCGAAATGTGACTCGCCATCATTTAGGACCTCGATAATCTTCCCAGCTGGAAGATATGGCCTTGAGGTTATTCCGGGTAGGTAACCCAGATTTTGTAGCATCGTGTCGATGCTAGTTGTGAAGTAGGGCCTAAAGAGATATTCTTCTTCAATCATGCCCATGAAATCAAATCCTCGCGGGTCGGCCCGGCCCGTAGCGTTGCAACTTGCTACGGTAATTGGGGTCGCCTCCAGCGTGATGATACCGTCTTTGAGGGGCATCTTGACTTTTCGATGGAGGGTAGATGACACGGTCTTGACTGCGTGGATCCAAGGCCTTCCCAGCAAGAGATTGAATGATGAGGTGACATCTATCACCTAAAATTCCAATTCCTTTTCGATTGGGCCCGTTATGATCTTCAATTTCACGGCCCCGGCGACAGGTTTTGGGCTTCCGTCGAAAGCCTGGATAGTCTGCGCCGTTGGAAGGTAATCGGCATCGGTGATGCCGAGTGCTTTTGCGGTCCTTAGAGGAAGGACATTCACGGCTGATCCATCGTCGATAAGGGTCATCGGGAGATATTTACCTTTGCATATGACCGTGATGTATAGGGCCAGATTGTGATTGGGCCCAAATGGTGGCAGATCAGCTTCAGAGAAGGTTATGAGTGGGCCTTCTTCTTTGGATTTGCCCTTAAGGTAGGGCATGATGGTGGCTACCATTTCAGCAGGGGTAGCCTCTGAATCAACCTTGATTTCATCGAGAGCCTTAGTCAGTGCTTCCCGATGAGCTTGCGAGCTAACCAATAGTTGCCATATGGTTAGATCGGCTCGGACCCTCTTCATTTGTTGGACCAGAGCCGTGTCTGGGCTTGGTTCTTCGAGGGTAGGCTCCGTCCTGGCGGGTTCAGTGACGGATATAGGAATGGAACGCCCAGCTGCGGCGAGATGATTGGTGGCTAAGGCCTTGGACTTAGCCTGTCGGACCTCTTCGAGGGTGATGGGGACAGCTTCCCCTTTGGTTAAGTACACATCATCCTCGTCGTCGAACCATATCCCGTTGACTTGTGGGATATAGGGAGAGATGAGGCGAGAACAGTCAATTACCTCACCGGTGAAGATAACATGAGCGCTAAATGGGTTTTCTTTGTTGCTCGGCTTGTCTCCGGGCAACGGGATTTTCCCGCTCTCGATAAGGTCCTGGATCAGGTGTTTTAACCTCCAACATTTTTCAGTATCATGCCCGTTACCCCGGTGATACTGACAATAGGCCTGGGCATTGTAAGTTTTGGGCCTCTTTTCTACTGGAGGTTCTGCAGTTGGGCCTATCGGTTGGATTAGGCCCTTTGAGGATAGCCTCTGTAAGGCATAAGTATAGGTAGTCCCTATATCTGTGAATACCCGATTTGGTGTATTCTTTTTAGATGAGGTGTCGAGCAGGTTTACCTCGTCGAAGATGCTGCGAGTTGCAGCTGCGGGTGTGGGCTTGATTGTGGATGAACTTGCCCCTTGATAGCCTTTGGTAGAGGCCTTAGTCAGGCTCTCTAGCCTCAAGTCATCCTCGATTCTCGTGCCCATTTCAGTAAGGACAGCAAAATTTGGGATGATGGCATACCGGAGGTGGACCCGGTAGGATGGGAGTAGATATTTGACGAAGGCTTCCACTAGGGCCTTCTCGTCGGGCTTGTCGACCAGCTTCACACTCTCAGCCTCCACCTTTGCAGATATTTTGTGAACCCTTCTATGGGCTCTTGGGCCATTACCTCCAGAGTACGCATTGTAGTCTGGATTTCAATGTTATCGGCGTAGTTCCGAGCAAATTCGGTCGCCACATCATCCCAAGTCTTGTATTTCTTGGGGTCGAGCCTGTAGAACCAGGCCCTGGGATGCTTCTCCAAAGAGGAAGGGAATAGGTGCTTGAACATGGTGGACTTTACTCCTTTGACTGCCATGAAGTCCTTGAAAGCCCGGATATGATGGACCGGATCTTCGGTACCCTCAAACATAAGAATTCCCGTTAAGTTGAGGTTGGCCGGTAGCTCGTCATTCAAAGGTGAATAAATGCGAGCATTTTCAGAGTGGATTGAGTTGCTTGTTGACAAGTGGACTTGCTCCTCGAGCCTGCGAACAACACTGACCAATTCGGCTATGGGCCCAGCGGAATCATCTCCTTCAACGGGGACCGTCTTCTCTACAGTGCTCAGGCGGGTGTCCAAAGTTGCTTGGTTAGCGAGGATGGAGGTCAGTTGAGTCTCGATTTTGGCTAAAGCATTTTTCAATTCTTCCATCTTGCGTTGATGTCGGGTTGTGGCTGGCCTGTCTGTAAGAACACCGCGTAATCAGAAACTAGCCCAGAAATCCCGGAATAGAAAGTACATCCCAAACGAGACTAAAAAGGGAAATGACTCGAGAAAGACACCTAGACGGGTGACTTGTGAAGTGTGGGCTTTCCTTAGGATTCGGCAAGTGGGCCTAGTCCTGTTCGAAGGAAGGTTCACGCGGGACATCCCCCAGACTTTTGACTCGATCGTGTTGACGGGCCCTCCTTCGTAAGAGTATGTCCTACTTAGGTGGGCCTTGCCTTAGTCTAATAAGGCGGACAGGGATAGGGAAGAAACTCGTGATGTAAGATCGACAGAGT
The DNA here is from genome assembly GCA_958450325.1 of Agrostemma githago. Taxonomy (NCBI): domain Eukaryota; kingdom Viridiplantae; phylum Streptophyta; class Magnoliopsida; order Caryophyllales; family Caryophyllaceae; genus Agrostemma; species Agrostemma githago. Next base: position 16,737,913 of record OY288247.1, on the reverse strand, counting down.
TTCGACGCTAGAAGAACTTGACAACTTAAGACATGACCCGACACTGCTAAATATGGGAAGTCCTAAAAGTGGAAGGTTTTGAAAATTGATTTTTTTGAAGAAGGACCGAGTGGACTCGGTGAGTGGCCCAAATTTCCGAAAATTCATTGGGCCACGAGTTTTGAGTTTTGATTTGGGCAGCATACCGGCTAGAAAATAGGCTATTTTGAGTAAAAATCATAAGTCCTAAATTCGGTATGTCCCGGGTTTTGAAAATCGAATATCTTGAAAAAGATGCAATTTAGAAAGGTTGATATTTTTTGAAAACGACTCGGAAACCAAGTAGCACGTAGTCACACAAGTATTATAACGACGCCATGTATGCTCTACACTAAGTCTCGGTCGGTCTGAAAGGGTCTATACCAGTGTACATAGTCTAGACGTTGATCGGGACGGACTCTCGAAGTTGAATTGAGCTTAGAACATGCCGCGAAACCCACTCGAATCGACTATGGACACCTTTTGACATATCCATGTTGGAGTACATCATTGGTATAGTGGGACGTCGGTCACCAGTACCGGCCCGGGAAAATATGGGTTATGCATGAACCGTAAAACTAACACGCGCATTGTATTTGTCAAACGATTTCTATTCGAGTCTCACCCTGAGGATGCCGATGGTAAGTCACGCATCAGTTAATCCCCAGCGGAGTCGCCAAATTGTGGACATGACATAGGTCCACCCCGACGCGGCCACGCGCGGGTTTGGGTAGGCGAATGAATCTCCATATGAAACGGATCGAATTGAAATTTAGGTCTATGTGGAGTCGCCACCGAATTTTGTGGTTATTCGGAACCATTCGAGCCCACTCTATGTCGTAGTGGTCCGTATACAAAATACGGCCCATTTCCGATGTCAGAGTTTATTGGGCTCGTCCCTTTGCATTTGATACCAATACCGACGTTATCGGATATTGTGTATTGAATGACTCTCGTGCGCCAATGGTTTCGGGCATCCGGAAACCGAGGTTCTGAGTAAGGGGTGAGGGTACGTGTTAGGAAGCCCACAAAAGACACCCAACCCCGCCCGCACATTAGCGGCCTCTACTAAGAATTCGAATGACTTTCTAATACGCGCGCTAGTTAAACGGAAAAAAAAAATGCTTATGCAAACATTGTTTTCCTAGGCATGTGAATTGAAATTGAAAAGGGTTTCTAAGTCAATTTAATGCAATTAATTCTAACGTCGAAGTTGAATTTTAGCATGCGGGTTCATTTAGTACAATAAACGAACAAGAATTAAATTGACAAGAGAAACAAGCAAACGCGTTAGTAACGATGCGAATAATAACGGTTTATGCAAATATTGAGTGAGGTGAGGAGATGCAAATATGATAATGCATTGTTTGAAAAGATAGCATACACGTGATCAATTAGACACGTGTTGACCTAAATCATAAAATACTATCGAGTTTGAAAAGAAGGATGTACGATTTATTGTGTTCATCGTTATGAGGTTACTCGATCGAGTGGTCGGTAGACTCGATCGAGTAGATCCTGAAAAGAGGTTTCTGTTCCGCGTTATAGACCATACTCGGCCGAGTTATGGACCAACTCGATCGAGTACATGGCCACTCGACCGAGTCACTGTGAGACTCGACCGAGTGGGTGTCGTAACAGATATTCTGATCCGATTTTTGGGGTACCACTCGACCGAGTGGGTTAGGCACTCAGTCGAGTGCCCCCTGTACGAATTGTAATTCGTTTGCAAATTTAATTGTTGATTTTGAAATTGCTTTTGATTTTAGAGAGTTTGACGATTTTACCGAATCGGACATAAATATTGCACCATTTACGCTCGACTTGGTTTTTTATAAATCGCAAATTTTGTTGAACCGAGTATAAATATTGTTGAATTTATACTCGACTCTAACTTTGAATACTCGTTGTATCCCACATTCGATTATTTGAATCGATATGGAATATTAGAGTGAAATAGAAAATAAATAAATTGATTTTAGCCGTTTTGAATTAATTATCGCGATATGAACAAATCACATTAATTAATTCATGTGACTTGATTACTAGATTCGATATCCAATTATGGGATTAGTATCGAATCTGAAATCGACGCTTTATTTGAGTAAATAAAAAAAGAACTTGATTCCCTCGACTTCTCCGACATCGGAATAAATCCCTAGGGATTGTGATGTCGGATCCGTGTCAACGGGTTTCGACCCTTATTGAAATATAATGCTTATTTTTGAAAATCGATGTGATATGCGAATAACAATAATGATACAAACGATATGAAAATTATTGTTGAAGTTGACTTATCTCAATAATCAAGTAATTGGGATATCGGAACAAGCGACCGTCAACGCTGTGTGCAGTACACTTGTATATTCGTGTTTCCTCATTCCGATATCACTCATACTCGACACAAATTGATAAGTATTTTAATGTTTTGATACTAGTATTATACTATCGATATTAATGATGCGATAATAACGATAGAAATAAAATAAAGAAAACGCGACCCGTAAGAAGACGACATGACGCGAGAAGGAGGAAGAAAGGAGAAGAAGCGGGGTTTTGACACCCTCAACCTACATGTTCTTGTCTCGGATTAGAGCTCGTAACCGTGGCTTTAACACTAGAGTCTTCGAGGTTTATGGAGGTTAAGTTATGGTGGCTTGGGGTGTGATTCCTAAAACTAGTTTAGGGTTTGCTAGGATGTTTGCTTAGGGTTTGCTTGGGGTGTAAAGATGTGTGTAAAAGTTGTGATTAGGGTTGTAAAGTTGTGGAAAAGTTGTTGAAGATGTGTGCATGGGGGTTCCTTATATAGGAAAAGTTAGGGCTTCGGTTTAGGGTTACTCGACCGAGTAGGTGGCTAACTCGGTCGAGTGGCCCGTTACGCCAGCCGTCGGGCTTGAATAAGGGCCCACTCGATCGAGTGGGTGAGGCACTCGATCGAGTGGCCCAGCTGGGTCGCGCGGGTCACTCGCTTTGGACCGTGACCATGGGTATTTCATGAGTTTGAGATTGAATTGGTCTTTTGATGTTTGAGGGGTTGTTTGGTATGTCTCGGAAACGACTTTGACCGGGATTGACCCAATCGTGACGAGTCGCTTTTAATTCCGGTGTCGGTTTCGGCCCAAATTAGCCTTGTTTGATTGGAAACGGCCCGCTGGGCCTGGATTTGAGGTTGATTTTGTGAGATTTGTACTTTGTAAGTGTGTTAGCCAGCGATTAATGGATTTGAGCCCGTATCCGAGCGCATAGAAGCATGTTAGCGTCCGATCATCATCGGGTGTTTTTTGGAAACTACCATAGACACCTGGCAGTCAAAATGCGGGTGTCTACAATGAGGAATAGAAAAGCTGATTTTATTGAATTTTGAAAACAGGACAGAATACAAATGACTCTGACTCTGACCTTGAAATTGAAAGAAATAGTACATCCTAAACTCGGACTCAGACTCGGACTTGAATCAAATCCGGACTTTTGGATGCTCGGTTGGTATATGTTCTTTTTGGTAAGGTCCTTGATTGGAGAAAATGACAAGTGCCACTACTCGCCTAAACTCGGCTTTGCGCAAATGCAAGAGAGGGAGTCAAACTAGACGCAACCCGGGGTGACGGGTCGACAAAGACTCTTGGACCGGGATACTCAAACGTTGACCTAGACAAAGTAATGACTGCGAATTAGACTCGAGCTGCAGAAGGGTGAGTCCGAAAATGGGGCGACCATGTTTGACCGCGTCACATGCTCGGACCAACCATGGCGACCTAAACCTTTGGGGGACTCGAGTATTCGTAGCATAGGTACGATTCGAAGAAGACATCATAAGGACGTTGGTGTAGGATGAAAGTATGGTACCCTTAGAGCAACCGTGATTGATCGCTCTGCTGAAGGGTAGCCTCCGATTGAGATTGAAGGTTTTCCTAAGACTCAAGTGTCGGACGAGTGACCCTTAGACGTAAGGACCACAAACCTTTTGTTATAGGGCTATGCCTTGTAAAAGGTTGACTCGGCCTCGAGGAAAGGCAGACGGGGTAAGGGAAGAAACTTGCGATGTAAGATCGACAGAGTTTCAACGCTAGAGACCCTCGACTCGACTCGAATAAGGATGACCTTCTGATTAGGCCAGACCCTTAAGTTAAAGGATTCTTGAATTGGGATGACTCGACTAACGAATTGAAAGATGGGCGAAATTCCCTTAGGAAAGGTCGTGGGGACTATCCTGCTAGAGGGAAAGATCGCGTGGGACTTTCTAATTAGGACTCGAGTGTTTAGACAAACCTTTCCATTTACGAGTGTATGCCTCGTGTTGGTTGGTTATGCCTTTAGAATAAGGCGGACTGGGATGGGGAAGAAACCCGTGATGTAGGATCGACGGAGTTTCGACGCTAAAGACCTTTGACGTATTATAAAAAGACCCGACACACGGATAACGGTAGGTCCCATAATAAGAAAAGTTTTCGAAAAAATGTTTGAATTCCAAGAAAATCGGAGGACTATCGACTTTTGAAATTGGTAAAAATGCCGTCAGGCCCGAGTTTTTTTTTGAAAAGTTGAATATTTGGAATTTCAAAATTTTGAATATTGAAAGTAAATTTTCGAAAATTTGAAAAATCGAAAACGGGATCCCGAAGAATTGAAAATAAAAAATGGCATCTCGGAGATTTGAAAATCATGATGGAATTTTTTGAAGATTTGAAAATCGAAATGGAATCTCGAGAATTGAAAATTGAAATGGAATTTTGAAAATTCAAAAGTCGAATGAGGATCGGAAATTCGAATATTGAAATGGACAGCATGGCGGCTAGAAAATAGGCTTGTTTTGAGTCAAATCGTAAGTGTAAATTTCGGCAGCATTTTTGATTTTTTGAAATTGAATATTTTTGAAAAGATGCATTTTTTGAAATGTCAGTTTTTGAAAACAACACGGAAACCAAGTAGCACATAGTCACACAAGCATTATAACGACACCATGTATGCTTTACACTAAGTCTCGGTCGGTCGAAATAGGGTCTATACCAGTGTGCATGGCCTTTTCGAGAATCGGGACGGACTTCCTAAGTCGAGGTTATCTTAAAACATGCCAGGAAACCCATACGAATTAGCCATGAACACCTTGACATAACCAATTTGGAATATATCACGGTATAGTGGGACGTCGGTCGCCAGTACCAGCCCGGGTAAAAATTGGGGTTATGCATGAACCGTAAAACTAAAGCGCGTATTGTACTAATCGAACGATTTCTCCTCGAGTCTCACCCTAAGGATCCCGATGGTAAGTTACAAATAAGTCTTCCCTAGCAGAGTCGCCAAATTGTGGACATGACATAGGTCCACCCCGACGCGGCCACGCGCGGGTTTGGGGAGGCGAATGAATCTCATGTGAGATGGATCTCGGGTTGAAATTTAAATCGAAGTTGGAGTCGCCACCGAACTTTGTGGGAGTTCAGGCCCATTCGAACCCACTCTATATCTTGATGCGCCGTGCACAAAGTACAACCCATTTCGATCTCAGAGTTTATGGGGTTCGTCCCTTTGCATTGCGATACCGATACCGACATTATCGGTTATCGTGTATTGAATGACTCTCGTGCGCCAATGGTTTCGGGCATCCAGAAACCACGGTTCCGAGTAAGTGGTGAGGGTACGTGTTGGGAAGTTCAGAAAGAACACCCAACCCCGCCCGCACTTAGTGGCCTCTACTAAGATATCGTTCGATGTTTTAATACGCACGTTAGTAATTCGGTTGAAATGTTATGCAAACCGTATTTTGACTAAACATGTGAAGATTTGAATAAGTTGCTATGTTGATTTAATGCATCTTTGAATTATGTCAAAGTTGTATTTAGCATGCGAGGTTCGTTTTAGTACAATAAAACAAACAACGGGAATAGAGCGCAAAGACAGAAACAAATGAGTTAGTAACGATAATATCAGTTTGTAAATAGTCTAGAATGATATAAAAGACATGATGCATGGTTTTGAAAAGAGTAGGACACTTGATGACTTGACACGTGTTGACCAAAGTCATAAAAATATTTGACAAGGCCTAAAGTATGTGAAGGGATCACGATTTAAGGCATGAATGAGGCCACTCGGCCGAGTCATGGGGAGACTCGGTCAAGTGCCCTCTTTAGAATCCTTCTTCTGGTTTTTTGGGGTGCCACTCGATCGAGTGGGCTAGGCACTCGGTCGAGTGCCCCCTGTTCGAACAATAGTTCGTTTCGAAATTTAGCATTGATTTCGAAATATTCTTTCAATTTTGAAAATTGATAATTTTGCTAAGCCGTTTAAAAATATGATACGATTTATACTCGACTTATTTTTTGATACTCTTCATATTCGATACTTGATTATGGAATCAATATCTAATATTCAGAGCTATTTCTTTTTAAATTGAACTATTTCTTTTTAGACATAATATTCGACTATGGAGTCTATATCGCATCTTAAGAATAAACATTTTATTTGTTTGATTGGAGCGAAAATCGATTCCCTCCGCGTCACGACATCATAACTAATCCTTGCGGATTATGTGATGTTCGATTGGCATCAACAGGTTTCGTTCTAACCTTGCAGCAGGAATCAAATATGTTTAAGGAGGAATATTCGCAATCTCATCATGCCCTTGAGTGTTTAGGGCGGGGCTCCTCGAGAGGGTTCCACCACTATTACAACTCGTGAAAGGATTAGAAAGGTTTATAGGAAGTTCTTCCTTAAACGTATTCGAGTTGAGATAGTTTTTAAAAAAATCGATATATGCGCAATAATAATAATAATAATAATAATAATAATAATAATAATAATAATAATAATAATAATAATAATAATAATAATAATAATAATAATAATAATAATAATAGCGTTATTAGAAACGAAAGAAGAAAAATGAAAAGACGAAAAGAAGAAGAAGATGACAAGAGAGACGAGAAAAACGAGAGAAAGGGAGAGAGAAAAGGAAGAAAACGAGTTTGAATTTGACACCCTTAACCTACATGTTTAGTCTTCTCGGAATATGGCTCGTCTAGTTGTGGCTTAGGCACGGGAGCTTCGAGATGATATAGGAAGAGTTATGGTGGTTTATAATTGGGAAGGGATTTGACAAGTTTTGCTCTCGCGTCTTTTACGAGTTTTGATCTCGGGTTTGCTAGTTTATGCCTAGAGAGGATGTCGAGATTAAAGAGGAAAAAGTTGTGGGGATTATTGGGTGTCCAAGGGTGTAAAAGGTCTGTCAAATCTGGTCCTCAATTATGTTGAGAGGGTGGGGTATTTATAGGAAAATACCTCGGCTTCGGATAGAGAAAATACCCGACTTTGGATAAGAAAGAGTCCGGTTTTGGATAGGAAAGAATCCTGTTTTGGGTAGAAAAGAGAGCCACTCGATCGAGTGAGTAATAAGTGTAGTTTGTATTGCCTATTTCGTAGTGTTTTGGTCCCATTTTCCTTGTGGAATCGCTCCTTGGGAGCGATTTATGGGCTACTTATGCTTCCTCTAGTTCGTTTCAGGTTCCCGAGACCATTCGTGAAGAGTTGGAGCGATTCCGACTCAATACATACACTTTTCGGAGCCAACGAAGTGAAGGAACGATCACTCGATGCCTTGGATTCGACCCCGAGACCTTGGGACCCAATCCCGAGCCTCCGAGACCCGATCCTAAGTCCCTAGAATCGATGAGAAGTCCATGTGAAGCAAGGAGGGACCAAAAGGATCATATTGGAGGCCTACAAGACTCATCCCCGACGGGTATGACCTCAACCCGTCCGGGATGAAGTGCACAAAAGAGGAGATGCTGTTTTGAGGCCTTCCCGACCGGGAAGGGGTCCATCCCGACCGGGACCACCTCATCCCGACCGGGACCAACTTATCCCGGACGGGATGGCCCAGTTACAGCCCGTGATTGCTTGTTTCATCTCCCTTTTGCATCTTAACCCTATAAATACCCCTCCTCTTGTATTCCTAGCTTATGTTCTTCACTTCCCATTAAGCCCTAGACTACTTTAGCATAGTTTAGCATATATTAGTGTAGATTAGTCGGTAATTAGTCCTTAATCTTAGTTTAGCTCTTGTATTAAGGGATCTCTTGAAGAATCCAACCAAGATTGACAACCTTGGGTGATGTATTTGGGTTTTCTCTTTTATGCAAGTTTTTCCTTCTTCCATTCATCTCGTTAGTAGGTATAATCTTCTTTTCCCTTCTCTTAATCTTGTTTATTCATCCAAGTTTCAATCTTTGTTCATTGTTAGGTTCATAGTTCATTGTTTCACTAGTTTCATTATGCAAGTTTTGTTGTTTGTGTTGATTCATCTTGTTCTTGTTAGTTTTAGCATTAGATATGTTTGAGTAGATTCTTGCTAGGGTTAGTAGGGTGATTAGGGTGTTAATTGGATGATTAAGGGTTTGTTGGAGATGTTGGTGGAAGATTTGGGTTTCCTCTTGGTTTGATGCATGGTACATGTTTGTTGAAATGCTTGAATGACTTGTATGCATATGCTTGTTTTTCTTGCCTTTTTCTTGTGGGTAATAGTTTGCTCGTGGGTTTGGTTCCCTCACTAAGTTGCGAGAGCCCGGTGAGGACGACCCCTAGGTCGGTCTAAGTTGCGAGAGCCCGGATGCGACCTAGGCCCCGATATCACGCTAGTAACCCCATTTGTCGTTTGTGTCGCAAAGGTTGGTTTTAGGTGGAACCTCTAGGTGAGTCTAAGTTGCGAGAGCCCGGACTATACCTAGATTACCCTACTACCTCCTTTACTCTAGCTCTTCCTCGACCATTCCGTTACCCCTTTGACCGCGACCTAATCCTAGCCCGTTTCCTTTGATTGTTTTCTTGCTTTAGACCTAGCTTAGTCCTAGTCTCCCCCTCCTTAGATTAGCTCGTCTCGAACCTAGTCTTAGACCGTAGCATACCTTAGTCCGACCTCCCGTCCCTGTGGATTCGACCCGACTTACCCTAGCTACCCTAGTTAGGTTAGTTGGTTTTTTTTACTTGGTGGCGGGATCCACGACAAATCCCTTCCATCAGTGAGCTGGTCCACTCGATCGAGTGGGTCTGGGCGGATAAGAGGGTCTTAGAGATAAACTTTTATCTCTAAAGAAGAGGTTTATTTGCTTGGGTTCTCTTATATGGCTGATATTTTGAGTCGGTTTTGTCTTTGACCGGGTTTTGATCCGGTCGCCAAAAGATGGTTTTACTCTCGGTGTCGGTTTTGATCCAAATTAGTCTTATTTGATTGGAAATGACCCACTGGACCTGGATCTGAGGTTGATTTTGTGAGATTTGTACTCCGTAAAAATTCCAAGCCAAATACTAACGATTTTGAGCCCATATTCGAGTATGCTAAAGCACGTTTGCGTCCGATCATCATCGAGTGTTTGTTTACAGAAAGATTTGAAATTAGTTCATGAAATCAGGTTAATCATTTTGACTTCTTATAAATGTTTACTCCATTATATAGCTATCTGATTGTTGTCTTTTTCTGTACAAATTTTGTGTAGGGTATGACTAAACTAAATCAATGATTATAGCGCAATTGATGAATTAAAAAATCTTGTTGAATAATGATGTATAACACTTTTTTTGTTCATACAATTTCAGTGTCCTCAACAATCTGAAGCCTTTGAATGTGAATACTATGTCATGAAGTGGATGTACGACATCACCGTATTTTAGTCTAAGAGTCAAGAAAGCTTAATTCATGTTTTTTTTACTTAATCTTAGTTTTTCTGTTATAAAGTAATTATGGGTGTAACCGCTAATTCATCGTTACTATTCTTTTTATTTGTTAGTGTGTTTCAAAATCAAGAATGACGACGGAAGATATGAACCAAATTCGTGAATATTGGTCTCAGAAGTGGATAGAGTTGATGATGTAGTACGTTTGTGACTTTGTTAACTTTTGTGGTTAGATATTGTAGTCATGTTGATAGCTAGACGCGGGACATTCCACTCGAGATGTTACTTATGTAGTTGGAGGTTTGGATTGGTTATGGATTTGGTTATGCTATTTATACATTGCAGTGATATGATTTTGATTTCTGTTTAATCAATTTGTGGGGAGGTGCTGCCCAATTTTTGACAAATATTATAATTGCCGTGCTTTGATTTGTTTTTTATATACCATTCTCAGAGATAAGAAAATTCAATTTTTGTAATTAATTAAAATCATTAACATTTGTCACCGGTTTCAAACTATAGATAAATGATAAAATGACATGCCTTTGGAATCGCGTCTAAAATATCATAGGTTTCAATGATGTACCCGTTGGAACCTATTGGGATTACAATAGGTTCCAATGGTAAACCTTTGGAACCGGTTGTGAATTACAACAGGTTCCAATGAAACACCCTTTGGAACCGGTTGTGAATTACAACAGGTTCCAATGATATACCCTTAGAAACCGGTTGACAATTACAACAGGTTCCAATGAGATACTTTTGGAACCAGTTGTGAATTATAACAAGTTCCAATGGTACACCCTTTTGAACCGATTGTAATTACAATTGGTTCCAATGGTATACCTTTTGGAACCGGTTCCAAAGGGCATCTATGGAACCTTCCAACAAGTGGTTCCAAACCTTCAGACCTAAGGAATCTTGGCAGTAGAACCTATGAAAAAAGGTTGCAAAGGATAGTTTACAACCAGTTCTAATGGGTAGTTTTCTAGTATTGTAACTTATAAAAGTTATCCAAGTAAGTTTGTGCTACTTTAGTAGCTGAGTATGGATGTTTGAGGGGAATGAAGTGCCCATTCTTTACTTAACCTATCTACCACTACCATGATGGAATAATTCTTCTTGGATGTAGGAAGGCCATCTATGAAATCCATGCTTACTTCAGTCCAAATAGTAGTCCAAATTACCATTAATAATTTTGTAATTTCAAAAATATTTTCTTATATTTGAAGTACATGCATGGATGCCGATTTCATTGATAGATCTTGGATTCCCAGCTAAATTTAAATCTAAAAAAAATACTTCGTATACTACTTACTACTCGTATAAGATAAATTTATTATTAATATCATGCATTTATTATACTTCGTATCGAGTATTTTTTTTTCCAGTTTTTTCAATTCAGTTAAGTTATTTTTAAAGGGTTTTCTACGCAGCACCCCTGAATTTTCCACTTTTCTACATCGCACCCCTACCATTTTTACGTGTCTACATGGCACCCTTGTACTTTACTATAAAACTTTGTTGATATCCCTAAACTTTATTATTACCTTAGTCGTACCCGCCCCTAAACTTTTTTTTCCGTCAATCTTTGGCACTAAACTACCTTTTTTATTTTAAGATTGAAACTTAAACGTCATTTTAACATGCCTAATTAACCTATAAGTGAACTTAAAATAACATTCTTGTATGTTTTTACAGTTATGGACCAAATCTAAAATGAATATATTTTTGGCGTTATATTGTCAAATCAAATGATAACTAACACTTAATTTAACCTCAATTACTTGTTAATTATTTAAGTTAAATGGTATTGAAGTCTAAATCTAAGCTACAAACATAATTTAACGACAAAACTTGATGAAAAAACTTTAAAAGGTACCAATTAAATTAATACGGCGTACTCCCTCTGATTCATTTGATTCTTTATGTTTGTTTTATCACACTTGCCGATGCACGTTTTGTTTTTTTTATATCGTGATTTACACATTATTAAAAATTATAAAAGTTAGATATTCTTAATGTACTCATTAAGACGATTAAAACAAGATCTCACATGACTATGTTTTAAGTTATACAATTGAAGTTATAATAGAGATTCTCTCCACCCATGAATAGTACCAAAAAGTAAACGTAAAGAAACAAATGAATCGGAGGGAGTAGTAAAGTTGAAGGGTGGTGCCTTGTATAAACATATATACAAAGACTAAGGATACCATGTAGAAAAGTGAAAAGTTCAGGGACGCCACTTAATAATAAGAAGCCATTTATTTTTTGTGAGCGGTCTCTTAAAATCATTGATAATACACCGGTTGGATAACCTAACCGGTCTCTTAATTTAAGAGACCATTTATCTAATATATATGGTTTTTTAAAATTATATTTAGCACACCAGTCAACTTATATAACCGGTTTCATAGATTAAGAAACCTTAATTACAATAAACCGGTCTCTTAACTACAACCAATTTTCCACTTAGCGCGCTAAAACTGACCTACATACTCCCGCTATTTTGTTCTCCCACGCAGCACGTTGTTCATCCCACCCTAATCCCTTGTTCACCTAAATTAATTTACCCTAATTTAACTACAAGCAAATTAATTCACCTAAATTAATTATGTTCCCTAATCCCTATTTAGTTCCCACTCAAATTTCATTCATTCAAATTCAGCAAACCAACTCGATCACCATTTTCTTCAAAATTTGATCACCAAGTTTCAAGTTTGTTTTTCTTTCTCCCAATTTTATTTTTGCGTGGATTGTTGCTATTCTTTGGTATCTGATATCGAATTGTTGCTATTGTTGTATGAATTTTGAGTTAGATTGTTGATATGATAAGGAGTTTGAATTGTGGGATTAGCAATGATACTCTTATGAATTTGATTTTTCTCTTTTTTCTGTTGTCGGATTAGCAATGACTCTAATATTGATCGAGAAATAGGTGATCAGTGATAGGTGATCGGTGATAGGAATACATTTTCCCTGGTGGATGTCTACCCTGCTTGAGTAGTGTAACCTCAGCCTTGATTACAACTTCCGGACTTTGGTCAGTACAACTGGATGCTCCGAAATTCAATTCTTAGTTTCTTCTATCAAATATGATTTGAAACTGAACGGGTTATTTACCGCGTGAAACATGTGGAAAACATTGTGATACATTACTACAAAACGTCGAGACAATGGAGGAAAAACTTTCTTGATCACCGAAGGTTAGACACCCTCTCTGTCGACTGTCATATACTGTTTCATCAGCTCTAGCCTTAAATCCCTGATAAGAAACAACCAAAAATGCGCTGAGGTTATTACTATAGCTTACTACCCCCTCCGGACACTATTTTTTGCCCCATTTCATTAAAATACTCCTCACAAATATTGGGGTAATGGGACAAAAAATTGTGTCCGGAGGAAGTATTTCCCTATCACATTACTACAGGAAAATCTGTTCAACTGGCGGATTTGACGACAAGTTCATCAAAACATTGGAATACAACTTCGACTACTCTGCAGCCGGGTTCAAAACACGAACATTAGGGAATTACCAGGTACATACTTCTCGATGCATCTCAACATTCATCATCTTATTAATTAAAGGTGGTTTTCGATTGGAAATTACTTATTGGTTTGGGTTTGAATATGTTGTTTACATTTATTTCCTTGGCCAAAAGAACAAGTAAGACATTGTATCTTGAAGAAAGTAAGACCTTGTATCATTATGAATGCTACTGAAATTAATGATTCATTTCATTGAGATTAGTTTGTACAAAAGTTGTTGTATTTTCAAAATACATTTTGCTTTCATTTTTGCTCCCTGTCTTTGTCTTATGTACAGTCTGTTTGTCAATTGGTGCACAGTTGCTTTAATGTTAACTCTCCTCTTTTGCTTAAGTCTTGGGTATGTGTTCATTCTTGTAAGTGGAGTATTTCTAAACTAGTACAGCTGTAGAGTAGTACGGAGTGATGATGGAGTGTGTCTCATGTCTTACTCCTGTAATTGTTTGTTATATATAGCCTTATAGGAGTAGTTGAGTACTAGTACTTGATTTAAGGTTTTTAGACATTTTCCATGGAAACACGATAGAAAGTAGTACTAGTAGTAGCTAGGCTTTAGACATTTTCCATGCAAGTTGGACATGGTGAATCGTGTTGCCCCGGGAGTTAACTTAGTTGTTGAAAATTAATGGTGAAAGAGTTTGGCTTATTGGTTCAGCCTTGAACGAGCAGACATACGTCGAGTTCATGAGTAGATTTCCATTAATTGACAAGGAGTGGGATCTGCAACCTTTGCCAATTACCTGTATCAAGTCTTTCATTGGAGAATCTTGCTTCAAGTCCACGTAAGTTAGTCCCCTCCATTTATTACCTTATAGGATGTGGGATGCTTCAGAAACCTCCATTTTTTGTAAAAGAAAACATTGCTCAACCTTTTAACTATGGAGTATGATTTTTTTAATATCTGTATATTTTGTGGATATTTAACAAGAGCTCACAGAAAAAAAAAATTGAGCCACTGCTGGTACTTCATGAATCATAATATCTTTGTGTGTATGAACGTATGGTTATGAACTTATCATCATGCATTTTATTCTTAATTATGCATATTGATTTAAACATTAACTGCTGCAAGTTAAGAAAGTCGTAAATCATCAACTGCTTGTTTGACACTTGGAGTGGTGCGTTGAAAATATGAATTTATCTGAGTCTTTCGTGTGATCTATATGAATTAGAGAGAGAAATCGAAGACTACCTTTTTTTTAACTATAAATTGAAGAATACTTAACTCTCTTATTACTAATTGATTTGTTTTCTGATGTTAAAGGGAATACATATAAGCATCATGCCTTCATTAGGTACAATTAGTTTGGTGCACGACAGCTTAGTGACGTAGTGGGAATAAGTTTTGCAATTTTTTTGATGTGGTAAACCAAAGGAAGAATCAGCTTACTTGCTCGCTTGCTTTTGTAGTATCTATCTAGTTATAAGGCTGCACCAGCAGCAGCGCCATATCCATGACCATATATGAGTGAGAAATCGCGTGAATGTGAATAACAAGGACTAGTTAATTGCTTTACTAGCCTTAATTGCTTTCATTTAATGTTTAAACAACGTGTACTGTTAGTTTGTTTGTTATGAATCTTGTAGCTCACATTATCTTGTCAATCTGGATGCTTTCTTCATTTTCGGTTTAATGGATTGCTCCTAAAAACGATTTCCAGGTAGATGTCTGTCTGTTTGTGTGGGCTGGAGTTGAGTTGATTTATTACCTCCATCAACTATCATTGATGCGTCCAATTCAATCTAAAAATACTAGGAGTACTGTATTTCAAAGCTCATGGACGGACACCAATCCAAAATTCAAAGATACTGACTAATTGTAGTAGCTAATTGTGTTTATACACACACACACATACATATATATATATAGGGTTATTTCATGGGAATAATACCAACTATGCGTGTGCTTCTTAAATTAATTCAAACTATACGTAATCTCATTTTAATATGAACTACGCACTCATTAATCTCACTTTGCTATGTATGAAATTATGACTTGCTATTACCGGTTATAGTGACTTGCTGTAACTTTCTAGGATTTTATTAGGTCCATTGCAGTCATCGTGAAAGTCAAAATTACAATAAAAACATTTTTTTTTCTTTACTTCTATAAGTCTAATTGAAAATGAAGTGGAAGATGCATTTTTGAAATTTTTTATTTTTTTATTAATTGCCGAAAATGAACACGAAATGTGAATCAGAAGAAGAAGAGTTAGAGGACGAGTTGAATAAGGGAGTTCAACAGGTAATCGGTCACCCATAGCAAAGCAATAAATGCGTAGTTCGTATTAAATTGAGATTACGTATAGTTTGGATTAATCTAAAAAACACACGCGTAGTTGATAGAAATATATATATATATATATATATATATATATACACACACACACACAACATATATATATATATATATATATATATATGTTATAAATGTACATATATATGTACTGAAAATCATCTCCCAGATTTTTTAACAAGGGAGTATTTATCTATTTAAATGTTATATTTTTCAGGAATGTATCGTGGCAATGGTCGTGGCACTTATTCCTCAAATAGAGAAAGAGGTAAATATTCTCCTAAAGAGAAAGGCAATTCAGAATCTGGGCCATGTAATATCTTAATCCAGCATGGAAGTAAAAAGCTTATACCTAAAAATATTAATGATGAAATCATTAAGAAAGAAGATTTTGAAGAATTCCAACTTTGGAAACAAAAGGGACAAGATAAAATCTCTCCTTCATTTAGAAAGATAGTTAAAGAATGGATGGATGAAAAAGAAAAAATGGTTAAAAACCAAGAAGAAATGATTATACTCATTCTCAACATGTCCGATAAAAAACGGGAAAATCAGCCCTGGAGTCTATGTGAGAAATATCTCATGAAAAATAATTTTATGATGGAATCGTACAAATATAGAACTTTTTATAAAAATATACTTTCATCAAATGGTTGTGAAATCAATCATTTCACGGGTAATGACGCAAAAATTTATAACTTTTCAAAAATTATTACTAGAGAGGTTATTACCATTGAAAAATGGGGAATCACCCCTTTTACCACAAAATCCTTAATTAACAAAGGATATCGTATTGACTACAATTATTGGGATTATATCCAAGCTTTCGATAAGGTTTTTCTTTACGAGAATGATAAAAGAAGTCATACTTGGTTTATAAAAATTAGCCAAGAGGTTATAACCGAAGTTATACCGCCATGGTTAATTAAATGGTGGCAATTTTATGGAACTTCAGAGGAAATATTACCTCCAATATTTAGAGATCTTTATAATGAGTGGAAAGAAATTATACCAAAGGCTCCGGAGGATAATATTCCTGGACTTATTCAAATGCAATTTTTTATTGAATTTTCTATTCCTTGGATATGGAAATTCATTCCAAAAACGGGTTATACCGAAGAAAATTTATTCTGTCTAAAAAGAGAATCATATTCTCGCTTCTGGGATACTATGCTAAGAGAAAATAAAGACACCAAGAAACTAAATTGTAGCTCTACCCTTAACCTTATCCAAGAAAAAATTGATAGTTATACTATCCTCTACCTCAATGAGGAAGATAATCATTCAGATAGTGCTCGTTATGAGTCCATGGATGTCCAAGACAAAACAGAAGAAGAGATTGTCCAATACTATTTAGCTTTAGCTCATAAAGCTATAGCCCAAAAAACCGATAATAATGATGCCAAATCACAAAAGAGTGATACTTCTATGGGAATGTTTATGACATCAACCAGCAAAAATAAATTTAATATTTTGCAAGACGCTCAAGACCCAGAGGATAATATCGAGAAAGATACTCAGATTATTCAAGACTTGGCAAATAGTTTCAAGTGTTAATAAGAGCTATTAAAATCATGGTTAGGTGCACTAAGCAGAAGTTCATCTAATTGAAGTTATTATGGAATAATAATGCATGATCATGCATTTGGTGTTTCAAAGACACACTTATGAAGAACTTTGAAAAAGGATGCAATTATTTGGAAGCATTGGTGAAGATGTTACGTAAAGATGTTTTTCCAATTTTAGTGTGTTCTATGACACACTTGTTCTTTCCTTTAAAAGATTGGCTTTCAAAAAGCTTTCAGTGTATTAATAAGTACATGCACTGTTATATATTCGTAGTTGTACTGTTAAATATTCGTTGTACTGTTTTTATTTTGTTGTTATCTCCCGCTCCTTGCTTATAAAAGGATGCATTTTTATGTTTTGAAGGGAGACTCTTTCCTAGCCTTCTTGGTCTCTCTTTCAGTTGTAAAAAAAAATCTCCTATTATCAATAAAAGTTTACTAAGCGTTCTTCATCTTCTGACTACAAATTAAGTTTGTAAGTTATTTTAATTTTTATTTTAACTTTATTTTTATTTTATTTATTGTTAGGATGAGCCTTATAGGCTAAATCCTTTGTTGAATTATGTCTTTACTTGATTAAACTAACTATTGGACCATGGTTACGTTTTCAACTAACTGATTTTTATTACTTATCAACATAAATGAAAAGGGTTTAGTGAGGGTACATATTGTGTTAAGTTTAAACTGGCGTTAGGGACTTTTGAGGGAGGCATCGTTGCCATATGCCTAGTTGGCGCCGGCTTTTGTTGTCCCCGGTTGGTTTAATTTGCCTATTCACAGTTCAAACTTAACATGTTTTGTGGTAAAATCTCAATCACTTGTAATACTACCTTTCTTATTATGTTTTTAAGTCTGTAAAGATCCTATAGATGGTATCAGAACCATGGACAATAGGGAGTTTAAGATATGTTAACTCATAATTCAACCTATTCTCTGTTATGAGTAAATTCGTTAAACATGTCAGTTCGAGTAATAAACACGTTAAAAACAACACCACCAAAGAGACTGATTTACCTCAAGATATGGAACTATTAAACAAATGGACTATTCTTAAAGTTAATACTAGGACCATTTATAAATTAGGATGGTTTGAAAGAATAGGTTTAAAACAAGTAGTAAAAACCACTGAAGAATCTATTTCTTTAAATAATGACAAAATGCACATCCAATTATTAAATAATTTTGATTTAGAACCTATAGAAAATATGATAATAAATTTATTCACATGGGGTTAGTCCAAGTGGCTTTCAAACCTTTAACTCTTGAAGGATTACCAGAGAGCTTTATAGCAGCTCTAAGAGACAGTAGAAATTTAGATTTTCAGAAGTTAATCATGGGAGTAGTTAAGTCTAGCTTAGCTCATGGTCCAGTTTATTTTGATATTTACCCAAATTTATAGTTATCTTTAACAGATACTAATATCCTTGATGCTTTGACATTAAATGTTAAAACTCATGGTTATAATTATGTTAAAGGATCCGAGCTGATATGCATCTGCTATAGAATTTATTTTAAACCGTTATAAACATTAAATCCACACTGCAGATTGACGGATAAGGATATTAATAAAACTATTGTTATCGAAACTAATTGTAATAGATCTAATATTACTACTAGACAATCTATTAAATGGGAAGAAATATCTTTTCCTGAAAACTGGACGATTACTAAGGCAATGCCCCCACAACCTATTATGCAAACCAATTTATTTGATGTTAAACAAACTCCGGAAGGAGTTGTGACTTTAAATTTTGGTGACAACCATTTCAGACCAAGAAGTAGTACTTCTAGACTGACCAGATTCATTTCTAATAAGACTTTTATTTCAGCTTTAGACCATGATCTAGATATTCCTACCCCATCTAGATTCTCAACTTCTCAAATAAGAGATGATGAAGTAATAGAAACTGATGAAGACATTTTACGACTTCACCCAGACAATTTTAAAAAGACAACCCAAAAGGGAGTCGGAGACTATGTCTCAAATGAGTTTTAATTTTAATGATTAATACACCTTTATTGGACTTTACTTCTGGTTCAGAAGCCAGAAAAATAATTAGTAATGAATTCAATTCTCCTATATGGAAAAAATTTAGAGATTGGTTTTTTTGATAATTTTAATAATAGCGAACAACAAATTTTTCAAGACGAATTTTATGATTTTTGTATTTTAAAAAATGAAATCATACATTTTGTTCCTTGGTATTGTGCTACTTATTTATCAGTTCTTGGAAGAAATTTCAAACTTTTAAATGGTGAAGACCTTAAACAAGTTTACCCCCCTTTACAATCCTTTAAACTTGATGGATGCGGCTATATAGCTCTTTCAAAAATATTTGAAAACGATGTTGCTATAATTATTACTAGTCATCTTAATAGCTTGATTCAACAGAATAATTATGTCAATCTATACTTAAAAATTCTTGGTGACCATATTGCGGATTTACATAATAAAACTGACAAAGTCATTAATCTTATTAATAACCTTGTTTAGGATAAAATAGAAAAATTTAAACCTTCATCTTCAAGAATTCCAAATATTCAGACTAATATTCAGGATCCACATGAAATTAAGAATTTTAAATTCAAAACAGATCAAGAAAAAGAATTGACTGAAAAATTAATCAATACTTTGGCTGATAAAGTTGCCAGTCTCAGTATTAAGACCCTGGACGATGAGTTAAATCCAGAAAATGGTGACAATATTAATGTTATCAAAAAGAATAAATGGTTTGATAAGCCAATCAATACTCTTTATTATAACACTAGACCTTCACCAATGGATCTTCTTCATGAAGAACAAGAATATAATATTAATAACAGTTACAGTGGAACTCATATTTATGAATGGTATATAGATTGTTATTCTGAAAAACAAATTCACAATCACGTTCATAGGATGCTTATGTATTCTACTATTTGTAAGAATGCTAATAATGATGATGTCACTGTTGCTAAAATGATAGTAGCAGGTTTCACTGGCCAATTGAAAGGTTGGTGAGACAATTACTTATCTGAAGAAGAGAAACTTGGTATTTATACTACGGTTAAAGTTGAAAAAGGTGTTACTTTTCACCAAACTGTTTATACTTTAGTTATAAATATTGTTGATCATTTTACAAGTCAATATGCTAATAATCAAGAGTCTACTAGGACTCTATTACAAAATCAAAGATGTAAAACTTTGACTGAATTTAGGTGGTATAAAGACACATTTCTTAGTAGAGTTATGCTATTACCTGAGACTAATAGTCCTCATTGGAATGCCAAATTTATTAATGGTTTACCTCATTTATTTGTCGAAAGGGTTAGAAAAACTCTTAGAGGAGATAAAGCCTCTATTGACTATGATAAATACAATTATGGTCAACTAATAAAAGTTTGTACCCAAGAAGGATTTAACCTTTGTAATGAGATTAAACTTAACCAACAAATAAAAAATCAGAATTTAGTTGAAAAGCATCAACTAGGTGAATTTTGTGAACAATTTGGTATGGATATGACTTCTTCTCCTAAAAAGAAGAATAATAATATAAACGAAAGTTATCGTAGATAGAAAAACAGGAAGTATTCTAGAAAAAATCTAGAGGGGAAATCCCAAAGAAAGTTTCAGAGGCAACAGTATAAAAAGAATTACAAAAGGAAAGCTTATACCGCTTCTAAGCAAATAAGATGCTTTAAGTGCAATAAAAAGGGTCACATGGCAAATAATTGCTGGACTCCAAAACAAATTAATAATTTGGAGATTGATTATGATCTTAAGATAAGTTGTCGAAATTATTTTTAGACAATACTGATTCTAATAGTGAAACTGAAGGAAGTCTAAATAATTCTAGTAATGATAATATCAAAATCATTGATAATGATTCAGATACTTATTCCGAATCCTCCAGTTCAGAATGCACACCGTGTGGTATGGAGAAATCTGGTAAGAATCCTGGTAAAGATGAATTTTATAATTAATATCTCAATTCCAAGAAAATCATATTAATTTTCTTGATAATGATCAATGGATAGATTTGTTAAAAACAATCCAAGACCCCGAAATACGGTCTAAAGTTATTGAAAATATTCCCAGTACTTTCAAAAGTATGAATAAATACAAAAATGATGATATCGTCACTGATAAAAATCCTTATACCATGTCTGAAGTTTATAAACTTCTCCAAAGTAAGAGGAAACACTCAAATCCTACTTCTTTACATGACATTTTAAAAGAAATGGAGATTTTAAAATCTGAGATAAAAGATCTAAAATTTAAAAATAAACATAATGACACAAGAATTTCCAATTTAGAAACTTTAGTTATTTTCCAAGAGGAACTCTCTAAAAATTATAACATCATTAATAATGATGATGATGTTTCTTTTCTAAAAAATTGTCAAACTATAGAAAATAATCAACCCATTAATATAAGGGAGGATAAATTACCTAATGAATCTAGTACTACTAATAAATTTCTTCAAACATTAGAAATGTTGAAGGCCAAAAATGGTATGTAAAAGTCTTACTTAGAATTGATGATCGATATTTTAAAGAATTTACCTCTTTAATTGATACTGGAGCAGATTTAAATGTTATACAAGAAGGATTAATTCCTACCAGATATTTTGAAAAAACTACTCACACTTTATCTCAAGCAGGTGGAGATAAACTTGATATCCAGTTTAAACTTCCAAAAGCGAACATTTGTGTTAATGATACTTGTATCCCCTTGAGTTTCTTACTTGTTAAAAATAAACTTTCAACTCCAATCATACTTGGAACACTCTTTATTAATAAAATTTATCCTTTTTAAAGTGTAGATAAAAATAGGTTAATAGCAACCTATAAAGACAAAACTATTATTTTCAATTTTATAATGAAACCTTTTGTTAAGGCTATACATGAAATGTATAACCAAATATCTTTAAAGGAAAATCAATTAGGGTTTTTAAAGCACGAAGTTAATAATTTAACTATGGATGAAAAACTTAGTAATCCTAAGCTTAAAACAAAGATTTCAGAAATTGAAAATCAATTTTAATTAGATATTTGTAATGACCACTCAAATGCTTTTTGGAGTAAGAAAAAACATATTGTTGACCTTTATGAAGAAGACTTTAATGATGAAAATATTCCTACAAAGGCAAGACCTTGCCAAATGAATTCTGAATATTTCACTTTTTGCAAAAAAGACATAAATTCTCTTATAGAGAAAAAACTTATAGGACCATCTAAATCTCCATGGTCTTGTACAACTTTTTATGTCAATAAAAATGCTGAGAAGGAACGAGGGGTTCCCAGATTAGTCATTAACTATAAACCTCTAAACAAAGTTTTAAAATGGATTAGATATCCTATACCTAATAAAAAAGGTTTACTGGATCGTTTATATATATGATGCAATCATATTTTCTAAATTTGATTTAAAATCTGGTTATTGGCAGATTCAAATTAACACAACAGATAGATATAAAACTGCTTTTAATGTTCCATTTGGTCAATATGAATGGCATGTTATGCCATTTGGATTAAAAAATGCCCCTTCGGAATTTCAAAAAATTATGAACGATATTTTTAATGACTGTAGCAATTTTATTATCGTCTATATTGATGATATTCTAGTATTTTCTAAAACCATAGAAGAACATTTTAAACACCTTAACATTTAAAAAAAATGTAATTTCAAACGGTTTAGTTATATCCAAGCCTAAAATAAATTTATTCCAAACCAAAATTAGGTTTTTGGGTCATAATATTGAAAAAGGAAAGATCATTCCTATAAATAGAAGTATTGAGTTTGGGTCAAAATTTCCAGACGAGATTACGGATAAAACTCAACTTCAAAGATTTTTAGGAAGCTTGAACTATATTTCCCCTTATTATGCTGATCTAGCAAAAGATACCGCCATCCTTTATGATAGATTAAAAAAGAATCCCGGTGCATGGTCTAAAGATCATACTATTGCTGTCAGAAAGATTAAAAACAAAGTAATATCTTTGCCATGTCTTATACTAGCAAATCCTTTTTGGGATAAAATTGTTGAAACTGATGCTTCAGACATTGGTTATGGAGGAATTCTTAAACAAGTTAATCCCACGGATAAAAAAAATATTTGGTCAAATTCTATTCCGGAAAATGAAATTCTGCACAATCTAATTATGCGACTGTTGCAAAGGAAGTTCTTGCAATAGTTAGATGCGTGTTAAAATTTCAAAATGATTTATATAATTAAAAATTTATAATCAGAACTGATTGCAGCTCTGCGAAATTCATGTTTCAAAAAGATTTTAAGCATGATGTTTCGAAACAAATGTTTGCCAGATGGCAAGCACATTTAGCCCCTTTTGATTTTGATATTATATATATATATATATATATATATATATATATATATATATATATATATATATATATATGCTAATTGTGTTACTTTTTTTGTAGTATTTATCCGGTAATCCGACTCATATGAACAAGAAAATATTGACGAGGTTAGAAATACTTGGGCGACATATTTATTGGACCAAATTGAAGACGAGGATATCGAAGACAATGACAATATGAATGTTAACGAAGCCTGATTTAACCATACTCATTATTAGAACTTTTTTTGTATTGCCAACTCATTTTAGCAATCAATGTTTTTTTTTCCGCACCTTTGTCTAATTTTTAAAAACACCGATTATATTAACATTAGCATGAACATTTGTAGTTTAAATTTCATATAGCATGAACTTTTTTTTTATTATTATTGTTCGCACGTTTATGATATAAATTATCTCGGAATTGAATAATAAACATTTTGATAGTGTGTTCATGTGAATGAAAACTAATTATTGTAAGAGACCGGTTCCTTTGCAAACCGGTCTTTTGATACAACTCAAAGAGACGACTTTTTTTTAATGCTGGTCTCCTAGCCCTCCTCAAAGAGACAATTTTCTTGGTAAAATTGGTGTCTTAGACAACTCAAAGAGACCGGTTATAACTAACCTTTGGTCTTTTAAGTATATAGCAAAGAGACCATTTCTAGGCAATATTAGGTCTCTTAACTTCACCAATGAGATCGCATTATTCAACTAGTTTCTTACACTTAAGACAGCGGTGAGATAGAGACCGGTTGTTAACCGGTTTCTTATGCCATTTTTTACTGGTCTCTTTGACACCTTTTGTAGTAGTATATGTCACATTAATTTTATCGGCAAAGAAATACTATACTTATAGTGTTATTCTATGGTACTCAACATATACTTTGTACGTGCTTGTATATGGATTTTTTTTTTTTTGGTTTAAACACCATCTTTAATAAAATCATTTTGCGAAAGATTATCTTTAATGAAAAAAATTTGGAAACAGACCTTTAAAATTTTATTGTGAAACACAATTTTTTTGCCTTATTGTGATCATTCAAAACGAATCCCGCAAGTGAAGTAGTGAACACGGTAGTTGAGTGGGCTTAAGAACGAATGAAGAAAAAAAGAGGAGAAAGCGTGCATGCTACCTCACTTGAGTTGATCTATAAACCGGAGTCATTACTCATTATAGATAGGTTTTTTGAAATTTAGACGAAAATGTCGTGTTTTGTACTATAAAAAAAAAAAAACAAAAAAAGCGCAGACATTTCTTTTAACAAAAATGATATTGTCCCCATGCCACTATTATTGTTACGTTTCATTAAAATATTTCTCACATATAATAGGGAAATGAGAAAATTTGTTAGGGATGGAGGGATTATTTCACAGACCATTTTTATTGAAGGAGTTTTTGAAAAAAAAAAAAAAAGTTATCTTGACCACGCCACCACCGTATTATTTTGCTTAATAGGGTTAATGACAAAGCTTAATGGTTGCATTTGAGAGGAGTCAACAAAAACGAGTTCCTTTTTAGTATTGAATAAATATAGGCAAAGATGACCTGAATACTAACATTCCTACCCAAGCAACGTCAATTCTATCCTACCAGGCCAGGATCCATCTATCATAAATAATCAAAGTAAGTATTTTAAACAAATACTGAGTATTCTATAATTAACTTTTGTGCAACAATTGAATGAAGTAGAGAAACCACAAATACTACTATAAGGTAAAGTTAGAGACCAAAACTTGGTGCACATTTGATAATCACATATTTCTGTTAAGACACCATGTCTAGAGATTTCGTATACAAAAATTCGACAGTTTTTAACCATTTTTGGGACTTGAAAGTTGAAACCATGAATGCTATACACGGAGTACTTCTTACGAGTACACTACTATTGCTCTTTATGATTGTTGCTTCCCCTGTGATTAAATTGGTCTATGTTGTTATGCGTCAATCGTCATACAATTATTATTCATGACATGACATTATGTTCTAATCATAGACATCATCATCATCATCATCTCCTCTATATTTTATGGATTACAAATGCTCAAACTTCTACTCTTATTACCTCGACATTTGACTAAACCTCCTCAAATGGGAACTCTAATTATTCAACTTCCACCACTCACTTATTATACTTACTTTTTTATTACTAGGAAGACAAGGTCTTGGTTTGTTCTTCATATGGGAATCAGGAAGCCTAAGAATTCAATTCATGTCACTCGGTTGCTGACATGCTTTTTTTGGCCGGTTAATAGGAAAAAGTGTTTGGTTAAAACAAAACAAATCCGATAAATGTGTCACAAATTTTGGTCGGATATGAAGACAAGCATTTGTCTTCTCTAGGTTTTTTTTTTCTATCATATGAGTGATATTTTATCCGTTACAATTTTGTGACTGAGAAACCTATCACAAGAAAAATTATTGATACTCCGTACCATGTACATACAATTTTGGAGGCGTAAGTCCAATAAGTGTTTTACACATAATTTTTTTCTTGTAAGAAAACTACCCTCTTTTGGTCGTCTCTCTAAAAGAGTCACCTTTTGTTTTATTTATTTATTGTTTGATTTTTGTGATTAACATTCGTTCTGATCCCACCTATTTTCTCATATTTCATTTTTCACCACACATTTTCAACCACCTTAATTCTCACTAAAAGGGAGGGGACCCTTTTAGTGAGACGGAGAGAGTATAAAACTAGGTAAACAAAAGTGGTTTCTCAATTAATTAATTAATTAAAGGTCGTTTCTTAAAAGTGTGGAAATGATTCTTTTTTTTGCAAGAATGGACAACTTACTTATATCCATCCAACGAGGAAAAGAGAACAACTAACATTATCTTACAAAAAGAGGCAGCAAAATATTAAACTCTGAGTCTCTCTAGGACAAAATGGGACTCATGATTACAATGCAAAATTATAATACTTACATTATTTTTAATTCTATTAACTAGTTCCTGTTGTTGTCACTCGATTCCCTCAAAAATACGTATGTTCCAATCCTCCCTATGTGTCGTGGCCACGATACAACAAAATCTCCATTGCAAGATTCAGTTAGGCTTTCTGATAAAATATTAAGTGGTTTTTTATTATTGAATGCATTAGCTCGAATATGATTACAAACAGACCCGTATTTATAGTATCATGAAGATAACGTATCTAACTTAAACTAGGATATCATAACAATAATATTCCTAATTCTATCATAGATAATAATATGTAGAATATTCACACAATATTATCATATTGCGTTTCCTAGCTAAACACACTAGGATACCGTATATAGATTAATATATCCTCTATCTTAATACTTTCTTTTACTACTCGAGTTTTTTTACCTCAAAAGCAAAACTTCGGGGTCTTTGAGTGATACCTTGCCATCTTTTGATACTTGACATGACCCCCTCCAAGAACGCACATTTGAAAAGGAGATGTTGATTGATGAGTTTCCTCATGTTCCTGACATAGTACACAGTAATTTGCAAGAGTGAACCCTCGAGTCTGGAGGGCATCGACAGTAGGCAATCTAGCCTGTAAGGCAAGAGAAGCAATGATACTATGATTGAGACTACAGTTTGGTTGTCAATTAGTACTGAACACAGTCCGCTTAGGCAGACTTGTCTGAAGTAGTCATAAGCTCTACCTAATAAGAATCTTCTCTTAGCTGACCAACTTTCAATCAAGTCGGAAGCCCCAGCTTCACTACCCGTAGTATCAAAGATGATATCTCTAATAGCAAACATACCTCGCCAATTCTCAGCCTCACTGTCACAGATGGTAGCTTTCCATATTGAGTTATTTTGTTTTGTATTCCCTTGTAATAAAATCTCGCTTGTAATAAAAATCTCATTCAATTTTAATAAAAGACTGAGTTACTTAAGCTTTCCGAATGTTGTGGGCTTAACTGAATTGAATTCAATTAATCTAACTGAAATGAACTAGAGCAGTCGAATATGCCAATGAACTTTAATTTATATGACTTAACAGAACCAAACTAAACCGAACGAGCTGAAATTAAGTTGGTAATAATAGGTCTTAATTAGATGATTAAGAAAGTATTTGTGAATCTATGGTGGAGTATGTATTCCGCCATTGATGAACTCAGATTAAGATCACGCTTGATATGTCCGGCTTTAAAGAGTTGGTTATAGTGAGTGAAAGTTTGTTTTAGAGAGACAAACTTGACAATTTTGACAAAGGGGAAATACACGCGACGCTGGCAAATGGCAATGCAACTAAATTAAATACCAGAATTTTTAATTAGGGCGGGCGACTAATTTTAGAGACTGCTAAATTGTCTCCAATTGGCGACCGGTTTTTCAATCATGGGCGAGTGAAACCGGACTCTAAATTGTTGGCCACAAAAAGACCGTATGACATTGCATTTCGTAAAAATGGGCGAAGGACTTATTGGCGAGTGGTCCCTAACTTGTTTTTTTTAAAACATTCGGGCAACCAACGATTGTCACCAAATTCATAGTCGGTCGCCAAACTGGCAACTGGAATTTGGTCATCATTCTATATTTTATTAAGACCCAAAAATGTGATTACATAATACTCGTAGAACTTAAATCCGAACTAACAATCGAGGCTATATTCTCATGAACATTTGCCTCCCAAGTTTGCACTCCGACTCGACCGTAAAAGTATCGAGCTATAATTTGTGTGCCACTTCATTGCATCATCTCAAAACTCCACCCCATGACACTTCCTCAAACACATTGCTTACTGTAGACACCCGCATTTTGCCAGCTCGTGTCTGTAATAGTCTCCAACAAAACACCCGATGATGATCGGACGTTAACATGAATCAATACGCTCGAATACGGACTCGGAATCAATAATATCCAACATGGGCACTTAGCGAAGTACAAGTCTCTCAAAACCTACCTCAAATTAAGACTTAGTGGGTTGTTCCCAATAGAATAAAGCTGTTTTGAGCTAAAACAGTCATCGGGGGTAAAACCGTCTTTTGCGACCTAACCAAAACCGGTCAAATCGAAACCCGAGAATGAAACAAGCCTCACGCTACATCCAAATACAAAATGAATCAAGCCAAATCAAAAAGTCAAATCAAATCTTAACCTTCCTAAAAAGACGCACCCATCTAAGGGCACTCGATTGAGTGCCTAAGGGCCACTCGATCGAGTGACCTCCCAAAAAAACTGTAAGACCCGCTATTTTTCTAAGCATTTTTATTCTTTCCGTTAGGACTCCTTCCTAACTCGCTCTGTCGCTTTTCGGCCTCATATTTCATCATTTTACTAAGCTCTATTTTTATTTTTGAGTTTAATGATTTTTATTTTTAATTTTTAAAGATTTAATTCTTTCAAATCTATTTATTTTATTTTCTTCGTAAACTAATTTATTTTCCGCGAGGAATTCTATTTTTCTTCGAATTGACGTTTTTAAGCTTGGACTTAAGATTTTCCTCTTTCTAAAAATGTCTAAACACATTTATATAATATTTTCAACTAAAATATATTTTTATTTACGAAAATTTAGCCTTTAACGATTTTATTACGAAGTTTCGTAAATAATTATTTTTCAACGTGAGGTTTACTCAAATTGCTTTGAAATGCTTTTAATAATTTTACGATCCTTATTTTTATCAATCTACAACTAATTTGAACTCACATTTTCCTTGTGTGGACCGTGACTCCCATGTCACACACTACATTACATTTTTACTACATTTTATTTTATAACATAGATTAAACTTTTAGATATTTTCTTTCTTCTCATTTATTTTGGGTGAATTCAGAATAAACTTTTCATACTCCATACACACTTCATTTGGCTGGTTTTTATCAAGTTAGTGTAGCCTTGTTTTCATCAATTTTAAAGTCTCATTTATGCATAAAGCTTTCATACTCTTTTATTCATTCATTCACCAATTTATTCAAGGCAAATACTCTCCATTTCCTCTCCTTTGGACATGGTTTTCAGCAGTAATTCCAGCCAATATTTGTCTCAAAATCGAGTCTTGATCGTCTCATTATCATCTCCAAATTAATCGTCTTTCTGTCTCCTTCGTTAAGGTATTAATCGATTTCAATTCCAATCGTTTTCACCTTGATTTTTCAGCTATCTTATGGTATTTTCATACCATGAAATTCTTGGTTTTTAGGCTTCCGAAGCGATCCCGCAGAAAACGAATATATCGTAGATTCAGAATTGGATTAGAGGTAACGTCGATGTTAATCGGTATTTCATGATTTTAATTGTATATTTGCATGTATATATTTTTATGTTTTATTTTGGACAATATATGTATGTCATAAAATCTGGAAAATTTTTAAAAATTGAAAGTTTGCATGTTTCGGTATTTTTATCACTTTTACGAGATTAACGATTAAATCGTCATATTAATTTGTAAAATCATAATATTCGGCCTAAACATGTAATATATGTTTATATTCTGTAAAAATGATGTTTTTGATGATTTTTAATAATTTAGTATTTTTCTGATATTTTAGTTATCAATTATTGAATTATTACCGTTTACGGACAAAAACGATTAAAAGCCGATTTTTAGTTCTGGTACCTAAACATTTTATTTTAATCTGATTTTTGACGTGGTGAAACTTTCTGATGAAATAAAATTTTCTGAATTTTTTCATTATTTTTCGGAATTGTTAAGTAGATGAATTAATTAATCACTTTAAATCCTCGTTTATCGTTAAAACCGTGTTTGTTGTTTAACTTCTCGATTTCTAGTCTTTGGTTTAATTCTAGAAAAATTATGATTCTGATGATTTCATAATAAAATGTAATTTTATGATTTTTAGTGCTTTAATAAAATGTTAGGAACGATAATTTTTGTTAATGGAATCGTTAATTGTGAAAACGGGTTTTAAAGACGGTTTTGACGGGATTTATTAAATCTGGAATTTTTGGAAATCTGGAAAAATGGTAGATTCTGGAAAATCATGATTTTTAAGTTGAAAAATAAATTTTGAATATTAATACTTAAATCGTTTTGTAATTACTATTTTTATTAATCGTTATTGTCGATGTTAGACGACTAACGAGAAAACCTTTTAAAAATCGAGTTTTAGGATTCTGGAAATTTTCTTTTCTGGACAGAATGTCCATAAATATATTTTATCTATTTTACATAATTTTTGTACTATTTATTAAAGTCTTTAACTAATAAGTATTGATTTTGGAAAACTTGTGATTTATTGTTAAAATGCTTCGTCTTACCTACAAGAATTATTTTTCCAGCCATTTTGGAAGCATTTAAATCTGAAACTTTGTGAGTTAAATCATCCCTTAACATACTCTAAATATATCCAAAGGTTTAATTAAATAAAAGACGTTAAAAGATTTAATTTGATATTTGCCGTAAAATCCTATTTATAATCGGATTGTCGAAACTAATAATAATTAGGGAATTTTAGTTTTCTAAATTTTGGAAACACCCTAATTAGTAGTATTTAAAATGTTTAAGACATTTCTAAATCATTTTATACACTTGTATGACGGTTCAATAATTACATTAACTCAAATGTTCTCGTTTTAAGAGTTAATATCGTTAAGGCCGAAAGTACTAGCTTTATAAATCAACATTGTTTACTAAAATGTTTTATTAGTATAAATTAATATTTTTGATAATTTGATATAATGCTATTTTTGTAAAGTTTCTAAATATAGAAGTTTCTAAATATAGAAGTTTCCTAAAATAGAAAGTTTCCTCTTTCAGAAGGCGATCATTTTTCCCTTTTGTTCTCTTATTATTATAATGATTATATCTCTTAAATATATCGATAATGGCTTTGTTTTGGAGTTATGGAATAAGGACAAGTGTGAGGTTAGAGTAATATATTCTGGGGTTTACGTTTTTGCCATCAACTATAAGGCTGGTGTGTCTTTATGGGGCACACTGGTTGTTGAACCGAGCATATATGGTGTTCGGGAGTGTGTGTACATTTTGACCTTAAACTCGTGCCTCGCAGTGTAAGACGCTGTCGGGTTGAACTGAGTATATATGGTGCTCGGGAGGGGTGTGCATATTATCTTCAACTAGGGCCACGCATTTATAAGTCGCCGTCCTATTATGGTTGAGTAGCCTAGTTAGAGATCGACGTTTGATTTGTTTGAACTAAGTTCTCGAAGCTAGTTTTTAGTATTCTCCTAGTGAAAGTCTAGCCTTCATCACTAATCCTATCCATAACGTCATTTTGAATATTTTTATTATTATCGATATAATTTGGTTGCAGGTTGGCAAATGTTTTATGTTTTCTTCGAAAAACTCATTTTTATTATATTATTTCGATGCGTGAAGTTTTTCACTGAAATCTTATTTTCATTATAATGTTTTACTGTTTTCATTTTTACTATTTTTTCTATAGTAGTAATTACAGTTTTTAAAATCCTGTCATACGGCTGGGAGAACGTTGACGTTGCTCCCCACTGATTGTGGCTGTTATGGTTTAACATGCCAGGTATACATGTTCCGGGTGTGGGCTAGCGAGCAGTGTGGATCCTACTTATTTATTTTAATAATTATGTCTTATGGATTGTTCAAACCTTTTTTGTGGATTGTTTTAAATTTTGGTCATTTTATTTAAGGCCTATTGTTTGACTTTACCATTTTAATTTTTCTAAGACATAGTTACATCGTGTTTTAATCCCGACTCTACAGTGTTTCCGCCACTGTATCGCGTTAGAATTTCTAGGGGATTACAAAAACGACCAAGGAACCTTTCAGTGAGGCACTAGATCGAGTCCACTAAGGGGCACTCGATCGAGTGACCCTAAACGGGGTAAACTCTATATATACCCCCCTCCCTTTGAACCTCATTTGAGGAGGCCTCTTCTCCACCATTTTGACCATTCTTTTTTCCTTTCACTAACACACATTCCAAGTGAAATTCACCTATTTCAAAACCGAGTCAAACCTTGAAACCTACTCCCTTCATTCGACAAGTGGTTGGTAGTCCCAAACACAAAACACACCCGTACCCTAACTCATCCTACATACTCGAACCGCTCCCCGTGTCTACGACGATACTCCACGTGCCCATTTTCCGAGACAATTGCCATGTAGGTTGAGGGTGTACAAATCCTGTTTCTAATCTCTAACTCTTTTTTATGTTTATATACTAACTACTAACATTACTAACTTTTAATTTCTTGTATTACTAACATTTACATTATCGTTGCTAACTATAATATAACATCTAACATTTTATTATTGTTCCTAACAACGCTGACATTTATTTATCGTTTTGCACTTTTCGTTATATATTAAATACCGTGTATATTACAATATAACAAAAAACTAATTTCAAAATCAATTCGAGCAAATGTCCGATGACGTTAAATCGATCGTCGTAGGCTTCAAAAGTTCAGCTACGACGTCGAAATGCAAAGGACCTAAAGTTTGTGACGGCAAATCGATTTTTCCTATCGAATACCTTCGATAACGAATGCCGCCTAAAGTATATATAATCCCCAAACAAGTTGTACTGGAGGTGGCGCCCTTTGAGGCGCGCTGCCCTAGGTAATTAAAGGTTAGGGCGCCTAATGGCGTACGTATAACTAATCGGATTATAACGCGACTGCGGTAATTTGTTATCGAGCGTATTCGATGCCATTTTCAAAGTGTTGCTCTAAAAGCCCGATGTCGATTCCGTAATTGAATGTCGCGTGTAAAAGAGCTATCGACAATCGAATTAGCATGAAACTTGATGACGTCGAACCGATCGCCGTATGGTCCATAAGACCCGACAACGACGTCGCAACACAGAGGGATTTGATAGTCATGTGTAGTTCGATTATTCTCGATCCCATAAACATCGCTCTAACTAGAACATTCGATACCAATTCCATAAACGAGTGTTGGATATGAAGAGTCATCGAGAATCGGTTTAATGCAAAACCTAATGACATGAACCGATCGTCGTAGGGTCCATAAGACTCGACAACGGCATCGTGACGCAGAAGGGCTCAATATTTGTATTAGATCGTCCAATTCTCGATTCAAATCACAAATTCGTAAAACGGGTTGTTTTAGAAGCATCTAACACCCGTTACAGGAGGCACTTGATCGAGTGCCTAAGGGCCACTCGATCGAGTGACCCCCCTAAGAATGGGCAGAGATTTTTCCGTCGAGGGCAGTTGACCAAGTCCCCTTAATGACTCAACCGAGTGATCTCTTATAGGCCTCTACCGAGGTCTAAATACGATATAAATTTCCATCAAGTCATATTACAACTCTAAGTCGGTACGTGCCAAATTAATCACGTATTCTGCTTCTAAAACGCATACATGCAACATCGTTTCCTTGACGTCTTACATAACTAGTCTAGTATCGACGGCTCTAATCTTTAGTCATGTCCGATATGTGATTGAACGAGACATCTTCATTTCACTATGATAAGTTGGGATAAGACTCCGAGGTTCGGGATCAAGCTAACACTACGATTTGGTCCCAAACGCTAAACGTGAATTAAAGCACTCGTCCTCAGGTCAATACACAACGTAATGTGTAAACGATCGGAGTTCGTCCAATTATTCGATTTATGGTTTTGATTACATGTTCTATTTACGGGTCCCTTTATAGTCTATGTTTACCGTTGCTAATCCTTTATATTATTGCTTGTTGTATTGTGAATTCCGGGTTGTATTTCCGTATTCCGCTTGTGTAGTTTATAATTTATCAAGCCTATTATTTTCGATGTTTGCCATTTATCATCTTTAAATGAACATCGCATGCTAAATTCCACTTCGACATATATCAAGATGCATTAAACGACGTAGCTAAACACGTATTTCACATGCGTAGCTCAAAACAATGTTTGCATATCATTTCATCGTCTTACTAACGCGCGAATTAAAAAACCAGTCGATATCTTAGTAGAGGCCGCTAAGTGCAGGCGGGGTTGGGTGTCCTTCGTGGGCTTCCCAACACGTACTCTCACCCCTTACTCAGAACCTTTGGTTTTCGGATGCCCGAAACCGTTGGCGAATGAGAGTCATTTGATATACGATATTCGATAATTCGACATCGGTATCGTTATGCAAAGGGACGAACCCCGATAAGATCTAGTACTAAACCGGACCGTGCTTTGTGCGCGATATGCCTAAGTATAAAGTGGATTCGAACGGGTCCGAGCTCCCATAAAGTTCGGTGGCGGCTCCAACTTCGATTTAAATTTCAAACCGAGAACAATCTTACCACGAGATTCATTCGCCTACCCAAACCCGCGCATAGCCGCGTCGGGGTGGACCTGTGTCATTCCACACTTACAGAGTGAGTTTCATCGATAAGGAAGAAGAATTAGAGAGAAAGCTTAGGATTTTTCTTCCTTTAGTAATGGCTAATTATAAGAGGAAGACAAGATCTTATAGTAATAGCGCACTAAAAAACAAATATAGAGTATTATTTAAGTACTAATAATAAAAACCATCATAGTAATAATATCTTTAGTAAATGGAGTCGATTCTTGGAGAAACGTCAGCTCCACCGCCATTCATTTGAGCATTCATCTTCCATGAACGGCTGGGGAGCATTGAAGAGGGAGTGGTGGAAATTGAGGAATCGGAGCCAGTGGAGCAATGGAGTCAGATACGATCTAAGCATTCTCTGCCACGCACCTAAAACTCAATTGCTAAAAGTTGATGTTGCTGATGTACTAGGTGGGCTTGATTTCTGGGCTACTCCTGTCTATTGCTAGGTGTTAGGGGCAAATCCTCCAGGACATGTACTGGCAGGGTATATTGGATGAGTTTGGAAGCAATTCTGCTGATAAGGTATCCATGAGGAATAATGAGATATGTATTGTGCCGGATAGCATTGAATTTTTGGATGAGATGAATGTGAAACATGAACTGAATATTCATTATGAATGGAAACTAGTGGTATGTAGTAACACTACAAAAATTCGAAGCAAATACGCAAACACGCAAAATCCGACGCAAGGTTGATGTTGCGTCGGACTAGCCGACGTAAAAACCCGCCGCGTTTTTTTGACACAAAGCGGGTTTTTTACGTCGAATAATCTGACGCAAAAGAGGTTGCATCACCGTAGCGTCGGATAATCCGACGCATCATTTGATGTGAGTTAATATGAACTTTGAAACAACAACGTGAGAAATGATAGTGATCTGAAATGAACGTAAACAAAGTAACAAAATAGATTGTAAGGATAGTTTGTGATGATGAATAAACCGTAACCAAGGGATAGTATGCTTAGTGAAGTAGACCTATACTTCAACAAAGTGGGTGCTAAATCAAACACGCGATTGAAGTAGCGAGTTTAGAGCTTGTAACGCGACTAACTCTAGACTTTGTCTTGTAAGCAACAAGGACGTAAAAGAAAGCAATGCTTTACTCAGTTTTGTGTATAAATCTTGTGTGTCTTATTCATTCAAGTTGATGGCTATTTATAGCCTACAAATCGTCCTTAAACCTGGCTGGTCAAGGTGATAATAACAAAGTTACAATGGTGACAATAACAAAGCTTTAGGAGCTAAAAACAAAGTTTAAAGAGAGCATTAAGACGCGGCACCCATGTGAACTAGGAGCTAAAAACAAAGCTAACAAGGAGCAATTAGA
This sequence comes from Agrostemma githago, assembly GCA_958450325.1. NCBI lineage: Eukaryota > Viridiplantae > Streptophyta > Magnoliopsida > Caryophyllales > Caryophyllaceae > Agrostemma > Agrostemma githago. Next base: position 16,701,910 of record OY288247.1, on the reverse strand, counting down.
CGTGCACACTATGTGAACGCAATCAGCCTCAATCATCCTCTTAACTCTGGTGCACTCCCCATGCTTGAATAAGTGTGAACCCAAGTTAATGCCTTCATAAGACCTTGACTATTTGCTCTTTTACTCAACCCACACACGAGCTAGCTCACCAATTGAAGTAGGCACACTACTAAGCTGGTAGGAGGTGCTAATGTGGCTGAACTAGGACCATTAGGAGCTAAGGTGACTTTCTTGAACTCTTTAGTAGCTTCTTCATTCGGATCATCTCCTCCCCCTTGAAAAGGAATTGTCCTCAATTCTGAAATGCTATCTTCATTAAGATAAGAAAAAAGATCTCCCACTTTGAACGTGGCATGAGCTCCATAATCATCCGGCAACTCCACCTTGTAAGCATTGTCGTTTCCCTTGTATGGACCTTCTGCTTGTGGCATCAACTTGTTCTTCCATTTGCTTGGAAACCTCTCTTTTCTCAAGTGAAACAAAACCAAGCCACCCTCTTGGAAGAGTCTCAGTTTTCTGTTTTTGTTGGACCTTCCCTTGTTGGTTTCCTTGATCCTTTCCCGAATTACTTCTCTAAAGTACAAGTCAGGCCCTTTGCTAGCTTCATCCGTTGGGTAACAAACACTGAAATGAGTCATTTCGAAAAAAGGCAAATACTCTCTTGGTTTGAAAGGACTATTTGAGACAGGGTTTGTTAAGTATTTGCTCCCAATGCTTTGATTATTCCCTTGTATCTTTAGCAAAAAGAAGTGTTCTTTTAGCACCTCTAAGGTCTTGGTCATGTCAAGACGTTCAGCTGGTCCTCCTTCATGAGCTTCTCTAGTTATACATTCTGAAATAGGATGCCTTGGGACACAAAGATGGTTCCCTTTAAAAGGAAGGTTTACCTGCAAAACAAACTCATCAAAAGTACCAAGAGCACCAGCCTTGCACTCGGTGAGTACTTTAGCATCCATGGAGTAATATTCCTTCAAAGTCTCAAATCCAAGCGTGCTTGCATCTAAAGTGGATGAGTGTGTGTAGTGACAAGATAGAGCATTAGCCACGACATTGTTCTTAACATCTTCATACCTTAAGACTTCATGATCTTTACTAGGTGTCAAACCAGTTGGTAATCCATTAGGGATGACAACACCCAGTTCCTTTGGTAACTCCTCGAATTGTTTCCTTCCAAACTCATTATCAATCCTAACTGGTTCCTCTATAGTACCCATGTTAAGGATACGCTCCTCCTCTTCTAGGGTATGTCCTATCATCTTTTTACTAGCAAATATAGGGAGTTTGGGTTTCTTGACTCGATTAGCTAACATGGTACTCAACTCTTGCGGTGTCATGGGCTTTAGCACAATTTTCTTTCCCTTATCCCTCAATTCATACTCATTCTTTCTCCCATGGTGTACTACATCCCTATCAAACTGCCAAGGGCGGCCTAATAGTATGTGACAAGCATCCATAGGAATAACATCACATAAGACCTCATCAACATAGGAACCCATGGTTAAACCAACTCTAACTTGTTTAGTGACCCTCACTTTGTTCCCGTTGTCTAACCAATGTAGTGCATAAGGGTTAGGGTGATTAGTAGTAGCTAGGCCTAGTTTGGTTACCATTTCAGTTGAGGCAACGTTGGTACAACTACCTCCATCAATTATTAAACTACACCATTTGTCGTTAACTTGACACTTAGTATGGAATAGTTGGTCTCTTTGTTCGATGTCATGTTGGATGGGGTTAGCATGTAGAGTATGTAGTACTAAGAGTGTATCATAAGCTGGGGGTTCATAAGCCTCAAAATCCTCCTCTTCCCCTTCCTCTTCCACGTTAACGTTGAAAACAGCCCCTATACGTTGTTCCTCTTCCCATATTTCATCCCTAATAGTGATTACTTCTCTTAAGGTCACAACTCTTTTATTAGGACAGGCGTTCTTGTAGTGACCAAAGCCTTGACACTTAAAACAACGTACCTTGGACAAACTAGTTTCAGTGGGTGTCTTGGTTGTGGGTTGAGTCGGGTTACTCTTAATGACAAGGGGTTGATTAGTGTTAATGGAATTGGTCTTGTTACTCCCCTCACCTTGTGACCAAGTATGACTCCTACTAGATTCATTCTCATGTTTTGTCTTCCCTTGTGCCTCAATTTTTAAGCACAGCCCACATAATGTATCAAAATCAGAATAAGGACATAAATCAACCGTATTAGCAATACTACGATTCAACCCACGTAAGAACCTAGCCATTTTTATCTCTTCATGTTCCTCTACTTCCCCCATTAGTACTAAGTTCTCAAACTCGTCAATGTATTCACTAACACCCATTTTTCCTTGAACGAGATTAGCTATCTTTTTGTATAAGGATAACTTATGCGTAGTTGGAACATACCTCTTACGTAGTTTACGTTTTAAGGACTCCCAAGAAGAAATCTTACCCTTTCCATCCCTGGTGCGTTGTACCTTAAGCCCTTCATACCAAAGGGAAGCCCCTTTGCTTAGCTTTAGGATTGCATATTTGCACCTCTCCTCGTCCCCCAAGTCCTTGAAGTCAAAGAGCTTCTCCATGTTTCTCTCCCATTCCAAGTAGACTTCAGGATCAGTACCTCCATTGAACTCAGGAAGTTCGTTCACTTTGATCTTGTCTACCGGTTCCCTTCTTGCTTGGAAGCGAGAATTCCTGGGTTGGTAGTTCTCCCACGCCTTCTTTAGGTGTTCCAAGAAGTTAGGGTCTTCAAAGTTCAATACTCCTGCCATGCTTTACGTCTAAAGAAAGACCAAAGCTCTGATACCACTAATGATGTGAGTTAATATGAACTTTGAAACAACAACGTGATAAATGATAGTGATCTGAAATGAACGTAAACAAAGTAACAAAATAGATTGTAAGGATAGTTTGTGATGATGAATAAACCGTAACCAAGGGATAGTATGCTTAGTGAAGTAGACCTATACTTCAACAAAGCGGGTGCTAAATCAAACACGCGATTGAAGTAGCGAGTTTAGAGCTTGTAACGCGACTAACTCTAGACTTTGTCTTGTAAGCAACAAGGACGTAAAAGAAAGCAATGCTTTACTCAGTTTTGTGTATAAATCTTGTGTGTCTTATTCATTCAAGTTGATGGCTATTTATAGCCTACAAATCGTCCTTAAACATGGCTGGTCAAGGTGATAATAAAAAAGTTACAATGGTGACAATAACAAAGCTTTAGGAGCTAAAAACAAAGTTTAAAGAGAGCATTAAGACGCGGCACCCATGTGAACTAGGAGCTAAAAACAAAGCTAACAAGGAGCAATTAGACGTGCACACTATGTGAACACAATCAGCCTCAATCATCCTCTTAACTCTGGTGCACTCCCCATGCTTGAATGAGTGTGAACCCAAGTTAATGCCTTCATAAGACCTTGACTATTTGCTCTTTTACTCAACCCACACACGAGCTAGCTCACCAATTGAAGTAGGCACACTACTATGCTGGTAGGAGGTGCTAATGTGGCTGAACTAGGACCATTAGGAGCTAGGGTGACTTTCTTGAACTCTTTAGTAGCTTCTTCATTCGGATCATCATTGGAGGGTCGAACAGTCCAGTCAACTCTCATTGCGTCGGATTATCCGATGCTATTGCGACGATATTTTGTCGTTGCATCGGATAATCCGACGCAAAGATCGCCTATCGGATTTCCTCTGCATCAGGTTATCCGACACAAAGGCAATGCCTTATCCAGTTTGCGTCGGCTGATTCGACGCAGTCATCGACAAGGAACATGTGTTTGCATCAGGTTATCCGACGTGATTCCGACGCTGGAGTTTGATTTCCGTCGGGTAAACCGATGCACACTTCGTGTATGTGTTCCCTATTTGCGTCGGATATTCCGACACAATATTCATTTAAATAAAAGATGTTCGGTTTGTTTTTAGCTCCCCAAATGCACCACAAATAAACAACCTGCAATATATATAACTCTCACAAACAACCACAGCCACACATCCGCCACAAAACTCACTCAAAACTCCAATCAAATTTCACATACATATCTTATTCATAGAACTCCACAAATGTCAAACACAATACTGATATAGAAAATGAAAATATATTACAACGAATGTGTGTTGGATTCACAATTCCATCTAGGAGTTAGTGACTTAGGAATATATACATAACCATAACATAAAGTACCAAAGAGAAGACGGACTACCTAAGCAATGGGTTGAAGCTACGAAGACCCAAAAGGATGACCATCGTCATTGTTGTCATCGCGTCCGCTACTGCGTGGTCCATCGCCCACATTTCCTTCATAATCTCTATGATCTTTTGTTGTGATCCTATTGTCTCTTCTAATGTATGTATGTGTTCTTCTTGTTTCCTCAAGCTTTCCTCAATGTGCTCATTAGCTGTACGTTCTTGGGAGGCGCCGGTGAGGAAGTAAGTGTCGGCGGACGGGCCTCTACCACGGCTCAAGCAAGAGCAAAAAAGCTCTTTCGCCGCGCAACTTATCCCCTAGAAGCATCGCTTCTGGTTGTAGCCGCCCACGACATCGTGGAAGATCCGTAAGGTGATCGGTGCCTGATCAGACGCTCGCGCCTCCTCCATAGCTTTGTCAAAGTTCTCCTTAAATAGCAATAGGAAACATGATTGTTACCACGTAAAACAATCATACACTTTGACATCATAATTTTTGATAGGAGTATATTAATTTTTGAAAAAGTATAGTACAAGTACTCATAATCAGCTCCGACGCTCGGGGTTCTATCCACTTCCCGTCCTTCCCTTTCTTTGTCTTCTCGAGAAGCTGGATCGGGGTTGCGGTTGGGCCCTTCAAAAAATAGTGTTACAACTTTCAACAATTATTTTGTTAATATATATTGCACTATAATTAAATTGATTACGTATCCACAAAACACTTTCCATTTGCTTAAAAATGGTGGCTACGCTCCTACATACTACCAAGGCAGCTAGTCGGTTTGGTCACTCTGTCCGCTTTTCCACATCGTTGGTTTGCCTTCTTCACTACCACCATCTTCTTGAATTTAGGGTCGTCGACCTTCCATTTTAGCTTCGTCCACTTCTCCTCCGGAATCCATTCCGGCCTCTGAGCCTTAGGAACCGCTCTCTAGAATATATCCGTGATTCGCTTCTTTATCCGACTCTCGTAGTCGGATCTCAGGTTGTACCCCAGGTCTATACGCACTCTCCTCTGTTCGTTCAAAACAAAATATGTTATAATTTAATATATAATTCATAGGATGTAAAATTCTGAATGACAAATGTGGTAATTAGCGCGAAGTGCGTGTACATGTCATTCCTCGCTCGTTGGGATGCGTCCGTCCAGATTCGGTATGCACCCGGAGTAGGCATGTAGGGCATGATGATAGAATCACGCAAGTACTGAGAGTACGGTTTATCCTCCCACCTGTATTAGTCATTTTGGATGTTAAGCAAACAAATGAATGAAATAAAATAAAACACTTCATTATAACAATAGAAACTCACCAAGTCGTGCCCGGAACATGTATCCGTGAAAGATACGGCTTCAAAGCCATTGACACGTACTCCGTTGCTCCAACTTCTTGTATAGCGTCCACTCCATGGACAGGCTCGTCATCTTCCATAAGGGTCACATTACTATGGCTACCACCACTCGTAACCCGAACAACTCCACTATTACCTGTCATATTAACTTCTACAAGAAACATGTTTGCGAAATGTTAAAATATAGAGTCAATTAGTTTAGAGTAATCTAGGAATTTAATTGATTAGCAAAATAGTTTCAAATTACAATGAAATAAATTACAACTTGTACTAAATATATTACAAAGAACTATAGATACTCTAATTATCATCACTATCGCTCTCCGCATCGGTATGCGCTTCAATGAAATTAAACCTTCTTCCCCGTCCTCATCGTCATCCCAGTCACTATTAACCTCATCCCCATCATCTTCATCAATGATCAACTCTTCCACATTTGTCTCTCCTTCAGGAGCAATCCAATCTACAAATTCCTCATCCTCCCCATCAGCACCAGCAGCGTGAACTTCATATTCTTCCTCATTGACGTCATTGTCTTCGATCAAAGTAGATGATATTGGTTGATTATTATCAACTACATCCTCCTGGTAGACGTCATCGTCGATGGTAGGATTCTCAACTTGTGATCTTGCCTTGATCTTAAACACCGCTGACCAATTTGTATTCTTTTTTCCCTTCAGGTAAGGAGCGTAACAAACTTGATCGACATAATTCGCCAACAAAAAAGGATTGTGTCCTCGCAGTTTTCTCGTCAGATCAACATCCACAAGTTTGTATAATTCACGAACATTGATTCCATGTGCAGAGTTGTCGATCCAATCACATTTGCACAATACGGCCTTGCAACTATGGTCGTTGTCGTAATAGTCGAGCTCAATCAACTCAAATGGGTTTCCATAATATTCGACCCATCGGTAAAACTCACAAAGACGCCGTTGCTTATTGTCAATTTTTGAACGTCGACACCCTCTTTAAAAGCACGGAACTTGCACCCGTTAATTGAATATCGCTTCCAAGTTTTGACTCGTGAAGAAGGCCCAATCTTACGAGGGGATCCTCCAACGCTTGAGGCTTTTGTGAAGGTAAAATAGTTCAATAAACATTTTAATTTAATGTGACACCTATACAAAACTCAGTGACAATTTATTTAGTTAATTAAAATATCATTTCAACATACATGATTACGTCGCCACGAGGGAAACAATGACTAATATTTGACCCAAACATCGGCAGATGTTTTCACTTTCGCGTGTTCGCTCATGATAAAAGCCTCGAATTTATTGAATTAGTTACAAGTTGTAGTTAATTCATCATAACATCAATTTTAGGGGGTATTGTACGTGAGTCACTTACTCCTCGTAGAGCCGGATGATAGTGCCACAGTTTCTTAGAGCATAGGAGTGTGCCAATTTATACTCAACATCAGTCAGCCATCTCTCCTTGCATTTTCCTGTGCTGTTGCCCATGTCATTCTGAAATGGTTCTACCTCCTTTTAATGTTCTTCAGTTTGAGGCACACCAACATCATATCAAGGTCTTTGGCTTTCATGTCAATGTGATCTTCGAAGTAAAAGGAGCAAAAAATTGACGTTTCCTCTAACAAATATGCGTTGCATATTGAACCCTCAACCCGCACTTTGTTCCCAATTTTTTTTTAAATGGTTAAGGAACCGGCAAAATGGTGGTAGTAAAGTATCATACACACTTGATGATTATTACACAATAATTCATACTGATGGGAGTTGAGATGTCACCTTTCAAATGGGTACATCCAACGGTACTTAATGGACCGCTACTGAACTGGACCGCTGACCCTTGCTTCATATGGCAAGTGCAGTGGTATAGATGCTCCATGGAGTTGAACTATGAAGGAGGAAATATTTTCTCTAACTTGCAAAGGATCTCTTGAATATTGTTCTCCAACCGATTAATGGACTCCACTGAAACTGTATATGAACACAAGTCACGGAAGAACTGACTAATCTCCGTTATTGCATTCCAGGTGTTCATAGGCACCACCTGCTTTAATGCTACTGGCAATAAGTGTTCCATAAACACGTGACAGTCATAACTTTTCATGCCATGCAAAATTAACTTTGAATGGTGTACACACCGAGACAATTCTAATGCGTAACCATCCGGGAACTTCAACCCCGCCACCCAGTCGCACAAAGCCTTCCTTTTTATTTTTTCCAGAATAAATGATGAAGATTTGGGTCGCCCAAGACACAATTCCTTGAAGTCAGCTTTTCCTTTTGGTCCAAACGTTGTCTTGTTCAATACATCCATAATGGTGTTGATAAGCTGCTCAAAGAAGTTCCTCTCAATATGCATAACATCTAGATTGTGTCTAATTAGCAGAGTGTTCCAGTAAGAAAGCTCCCAAAATATGTTTTGCTTCCACCAACCTTCCTTCTTATCCTTCAACTTCTTCTATTGTTGGTGGGTAGCGTGTACTATTGTAGGATATTTTTGAACATCTGCCCATATCTCATCGCCTGATAATCTATTACATGCGATCCTACTTTCATTAGGTTTCTTCTTTAGAAAACTCTACAGTTATGTCTAAATGGATGTTCGGAAGCTAGAAATTGTCTGTGACAGTCAAACCAACACACCTTGCAACTATTTTTTAGCCAAACAAAATTTGATCCTTCGCTTGGCATTAAGGGCAAGCACGGTAACCCGTAGTACTCTAACCAGACAACATCCCGTAAGCTGGAAAGTCATTGATGGTCCACTTTAATGCTGCCCTTAGATTGAAACTACTATTCCTGAACACATCGTACGTGTAAACCTCGTTATCCCACAAACTTTTTAAGTCCTCAATTAGAGGTTGGAGATACATGTCCATATTGGCTTTTAGGTTCCTAGGACCAGGAATAATAAGAGACAAGAACATTAATTGTCTCTTACTGCACAACCATGGAGGAAGGTTGTAGGATGTCATAATCACCGGCCAACGTGAGTAAGATTTACCGAACTGCCCGTATGGTGAGAAACCGTCTGTGCACAAACCAAAACGTACGTTGTGCAGCTCTTTTGAGAACTTCGGGTGTTTAATATCAAATGTTTTCCACGCTTCACCGTCGCTAGGATGTGTCATCGTACCACTAACCCTTATCTGTGAGATTTACCTAAGTGGCATGTTGCTCTTGCACTTCAACGTCAACATCCTTGAAGCGACTTGCAGCAAACTCATTTCGCATCCATCATATACTGGGAGCTCCACATTTTTCAGCATTTCAAAAAATTCAAGGACTTGTGGGTTGCGTTCGTGATGCACTTCTTCGTCGTTTATGTGGTCTGGGTTACGCTTCTCCATTATCTCCTCAATTGTCGTACGTAGTGCATCATCCACAAAGTCCCGATACGGATTTTCGCGCACACTTTCTTGCAGGCGACTGGCGATATTTTCATCTTCACCATGATACGTCCACACGTAGTAGTTTTCAACAAAATTGTGCCTGTATAGATGAGTTGTAACACCGTCCTCATGTTTTAAGGCACAATTTTTGCGTATTTTACATGGGCGCCTAAGTTGCTCGCTCGTGTAGAGGGGATTATTAGTTAACGAGAACTTGATGAAGTCCTCCACTCCGTCCCTAAATTCAATTTTCGGCCACATACTATGGTCTAATCTCTTGTACATCCACCTTCTTTCTACTCTATTCATTCTATATCAATTGAAAAATAAATGTTCAAGGTAGGTACGCATGACAAAATTAGCGTGAGGGAAAGCATTCAACAACATCTAATAGATTCATATAATTTAAATAGGATACAACAATATGAAAAATGCACAACGAAGAGAAACGGCGGCTTTGTCCCTCAGTTTGGACTCTCATAACCATCAATTTTGAATCAATTCATCATCGGGGACCTTATCACTCCAACCTAAACCCATCCTTGTACATTCCATGTCACTGATAAACACAAAATTGTGTTATGTCGAAAACGCAGTAGCAATTCACCTTAGTTCTCCAAAAACACAATCTGGAATATATGAATACTTCGCATTTGCATTTGAAGAACAGTGAGAGAATTGCCACCAAACTTTTCTCTTATCAACACAACATAATTTCATGTTTACCACCTAAGCGACATGAAAAGTACAAGAACAGTCCCAAAACGGGGATTGTCCAAGAATTACTCCTAATGAGTAACTCTTGAACGGGTACTAGGTGGGTCTGAGTAGATATATAACATTCTTTATTAACAATACGTAATGAAAAGTAAAAACAACAACAATCATATACTCACACCGTTCCAATGAATTGTTTGCCTTTGCTTTTGGCACCAAGGGGAAGAGACCCAATTATGAGGTGACATGTGGAGCCAAGGGTCAAATTACATGCAAAAAGCATTCCTAAAATAGAAAGGCAAATAATTCATTGCGACGCCCCAATATGAAATAGGCAAACAATTCATTGGGGCGGAAGGAGTATCAACACTCATCAAAAACTTTAATACTTAGTATTATTACTACTACTAACTAATATAATAAAAAAAGAGCAACAAAATACCCTTTTTTTTAGTAGCTAAGCTAATTCATTTATTTTCACCTCAATTCATTTAGTAGTAGTAGATTAGTGTAATAGTGAAGTATAGTAGGGAAGTAATAGTTGTGTATTAAGTAGTGAAGTAATAGTTGAGTATTAATAGTATTAAATGTGTTAGTGTAATAGTAGTAAAAGTAGTATTAGTAGTAGTAATCTACTACTAATCTTCTACTACTACTACTAATACTACTAATCTACTAATCTACTGCCACTAGTACTACTAATCTTCTTCTTCTACTACTACTACTAATATACTACTATTACTAATACTACTAATCTACTAACACTATTATTACACTAACACAATTACTACAACTAATACTCCATTATTACTTTACTACTACTACTGCTGCTACTACAGCTATTACTGCTGCTACTACTGCTGCTGCTGCTGCTACTGCTACTGCTACTGCTACTGCTGCTACCGCTACCACCACCACCACCACCACCACCACCACCACCACCACCACCACCACCACCACTACCACTACTACTACTACTACTACCACCACTACCACTACTACTACTACTAATAATAATAATAATAATAATCTACTACTATTACACTAACACAATTACTATTACTAATACTCCACTATAATAAACCAAATAACAACTACTATAATACTTCAAATACTATCCTCATTACTCCACTAATACTACTCCAAATATCCACTAATACTCCAAATATTCACTAAATAATAAACCAAATATCCACTAATACTCCACTACTACTATAATAAACCAAATATAACACAATACTACCAAATATCAACATAACCAAACTTAATTCTAACATAATTAACAATTATTCTCAAATCTAACACAGTTAATAAAGACCACACAATATCAACAACACGAACCAAAACCTAATATCAAAATTTGTACTTGAAAGAGGAGGAACCGGCGACGGCGAGGCGGTGGCAGACCGGAAACATAAGAAGGGAAGGGGAGAGGGAAACCTAGGGTTTGAGTTTCGTTTTAAGGATTGGGTTTGGGTCATTGGGGGGTTTGGGTCGCCGTAGAGTGGGGCGTTCGCCGGAGGGGGGTTCGATTTGGGTCAGGGTTGCGCGTTCGCCGGAGGGTATTGGGGGTCTGTTGGGGTTTGGGTATGGGGGTTCTGATTTGGGGAAATCAGAATCGCATCTTTTTTTTAATATTCGACAACTTTGCGTCGGATTAGCCGTTGCGAAGTCCGTCACATATTACAAAATTGCGACGGCTAATCCAACGCTACGTATATATGTAATTATTAAGTGATGCATTGACTCAACGGCTTAGTGTCAAATTAGCCGACGCAACAGCTGGCATTGTGTCGAGTTTGCGTCGGCTAATCCACCGCAAAGAAATGACATATTGGCGCCAACGTGAAATTGTTGGCGCATGTCCATGGTGTTGGATTGCGTCGGTTATTCCAACACAAATATATTACATCGGGTTATCTGACGCAATCCAACGCACATTAAAACACTTGCGTCGGATATATTTTCCGACGTAATTTTTCCGCCGCAATTTCCTCTGTTTTTAGTAGTGTAATTGTCAAGGGTTTGGGCATGATGAAGAGGTGTGTAAGAGGAAGGCAGCCGAGGTGAAAGAGCCTAAACAGAGGAAGGTATGGGCACCCAAGAACCCCTTTCCTCCTGTTCAACCTAGTGTCAATCATATCCCTGATGTGATAATTACTCTTATGCCAGTTCAAGGACTGATTCATACAATAACTCTAACTAGAGAGCCAACTAGGAATGAGTCGGGTATTCAAGGTGGGCTTTCATTTACTCAGGCTTTAACTAATTCATTGAGGAAGAATATCCTGAATAGTTTGGAAAAGGAGAAACAAAACTCTCAAACTAATCATGGTTAGTATTGGATTTTGGAATGTTAGAGGTATCAATAGAGAAAATAAGCAAGGAGCTGTTACACGTTTTCTTCATATGAATAATATTGGATTTGGTGGCTTATTTGAAACAAGAGTTAAGTCTAGGAATATAAATAAGGTACAAGATGGTTTTGGGAGAAATTGGAGCTACATTACAAATAATGATGTTAAGGAAGGAGGGGGGATCTAGATTGTTTGGAATGCCAGATCGTTTGATGGTAATATAGTGACTAAGGAGACACAGGTCATTCATCTTGAGTGTATCTTCCTGCCCACAATATTTCATTAGAATTGTTTAATGGTTTATGGGTTCAACAAATTGGAGGATAAGAATTCTTTATGGGTTTCAATTACAGCGAGAAGTGGTAAGGTTCAGGGACCTTGGATTATGATGGGGGACTTCAATAATGTCATTTACTTGAATGAGAGAATTGGATCTACTGTGACTCAAGCTAAGGTGGTGGATTTTCAGGGATGTGTGGATAGTTGTGGGTTGTATGATATGTTCTCCAGAGGTGCTTATTTCACGTGGAATAATAAGCACCAGGAAGACTTGAGGATCTTCGGTAGAATTGATAGGGTTATGATAAATGATGATTGAATTTTGAATAGACCACAAGGGAATGTTATTTATTTACCCAAGGGATTATTTGACCACGATCTGTCTGTCATTCAGTTCTGGGAGGACAAGTCAGGAGGGAGTACTAATACTAGTAGGAGTTTCAAGTATTGCAATACGTGGGGAAATCACCAAGATTTTATTCCTATTGTACAACAGACGTGGAGTATGCATTCTTCAGGGTTCAAAATGTTTCAGCTCATCAAAAGACAAAAAGTGCTCAAAAGGCGATTGAAGGTCTTGAATGCAAGCAAATTTGGGGATGTAGAGAATGCTGCCCATGTGGCTGGCTTACTTCTGCAGCAGATACAGACACACTTACACCAGGCACCGTGTGAAAACTTGCTGCATCAAGAAGAGAAGATAGCAGCCGCTTCATTTAAAGAATTAGAGGATGCAAGAATTAGTTTTATGTCTCACAAAGCAATGGTCAAATGGACTATAGAAGGTAACGAGAATACTCATTATTTTCATAGTATTATCAAATCAAGAAGTGCTCAAAACAAGATCTTAATTATAGAAGATATCAATGGTAAAGTGTATCTGAATAATGCGGAAATTGAAGAAGCTTTTACATCCTACTACAAGGAACTGCTTGGCAGTTTTACTACTATTACAAGTATTAGCCTTCATGTTATTCAGACTGGTCCTGTAATTGATTCTGTTTAGGTTGCAGAACTCACTCAAATGGTAACTGACCAGGAGATTCTCCTAGCATCAAAATCTATTCAGGATGACAAAGCTTCTGGATCTGACAGATACAGAGCGAAGTTTTTTTAAAGATGTGTATTGTGTTGTTGGAGAAGACTTGATTCGGGCGATTAAGGAGTTTTTTTCTTGTAGCAGATTATTTAAACAGGTGAACTCTACCATTTTGACACTTATTCCTAAGAAGGATAGACTGATGTCGGTTAAGGATTATCGTCCCACCACGTGCTGTAATGTTCTATACAAATCCATCTGCAAAGTGATATGTAATAATCGTATAGCTCAAATACTCCCCGTGATTATAAGTTTGAATCATAATGCCTTCGTAAAACGAAGGTATATTGTCGATAACATATTGATATGTCAAGATATTGTGCAACTTTAAAATAAAAAGACATGCTCTCCTCGGAGTATAATGAAGATAGATCTAAGAAAGGCGTATGATTCCGTTCAATGGAATTTTATCAAGGATATGATGAAGGGATTAAATTTCCCCGGATACTATGATTAATTGGGTGGATGGAGTGTATTACTACTCCCACTTACACTTTGGCCTTGAATGGGACACGGTTTGTGTTAGCAAATAGTGCCTTGCAATTGTTCTTTTAGATCTCGAATTGGTTTCCGACCTCAATCTGTTTAATTAGGAAAGTTTCCTAATTAATTTCTGAATGATTAGAGTTTCCTAATCAATATTTGAGTATCTGACTTAGGTTTCCTATTGTATAAATCTGTTTAGGGTTTCTGTTTCATACCCTTACCCTAAGAATTATTATATCAGTCTGAAATCTGTAACCTCTCCTCAAATTAATAAAACCATCCTCTCCTTCTGCCCATGGACGTAGCTAACTGGTTGTTAGTGAACCACGTAAATTTGTCTGTCTTTCGATTTTACGTTCTTATTTGTTTGTCTTTCTCTTCCGTTATAACAGTTTGGTTACTTTCATGGGAAACAAGGGATTCGACAAAGGGACCCCATGTCTCCTCTTATCTTTGTCATATGCATGGAATACCTGATCCGGATTTTGAATGTTGTTACTAGTCACCGGAATTTCAAGTTTCATCCACTTTGTAAACAACTAATACTATGCCATCTTTTTTTGCGGACGATCTCTTGATGTTTTGTAGAAGTGACCTTACTTCTAATAGAATCTTAATGTGAGCCATGCTGACATTTACGGAGGCATCTGGGTTGGCTATAAATCGTGAAAAATATGAGATCTATATGAATGGGCTGGGGTCTATGGAGAAGGGTAAAATCCTATGTGTTATAGGATTCAGTCATGGTACATTTCCTTTTCGGTACTTGGAGTACTCATCTCATACAAGAAACTATCAAATGTGGAATGTGCAATACTTATTGAAAATATCGTCAAGAGAATCGGAGGTTGGGGTGCTAGGAAACCCAGTTATGCGGGTAGATTGGTGTTGATAAGAGTAGTTCTCAGTCATCTTCATTCCTATTGGCCTGGAATCTTTATTATACCAGTGGGCATAGTTTGCAAAATTGAGGCTGTCTATCGGAACTACTTATGGTCGGGGGAGTCTGACTATAATAGGATCCCTTTAGTTTCGTGGAAAACATGTAAAGCAAAGCTAATGGGAGGATTTGGTGTAGTTGACAGTCAAATGTGGAACTTAGCTTGGCGATGATCGGAAAATACTCTTGGTGACTTGCTAAAAAACAAGATCACCGTGGATCAAATGGGTGAGTCATGTTTACTTAAAGCAACAAAACTGATTCACGTATAAATCGTCTCCTAATTAACTTCAGCTAGGCTTGGAGACAAATATGCAAAACTCGTGAAATACTCAGGAATGACAATAATGGGAATGATTGGAATAATGGAGAGTGTAATGTGACTAAGGGTTATATGTGGCTTCAGGGAGTACAAGGGAAGATGAATAGGTACGCATATGTATGGAACAGGTACACACTCCCAAAATACAGGTTTATTAATTGGCTTTGTATATAGAATCGACTACTGACCAAAGATATGCTACTCCAATTTGGTGTTATGGGTGAACCAGAATGTTTTCTGTGTGGGCAGAAGCCTGAAACGCGAGAGCGTCTATTGTTTGAGTGCTCATATTTGTTAGAGTAAAGGCTTGAAAGCCAAAAATGAAGTAATGCACTTTCGTCCCAGTTGATGAATATATATGTATGTGAGCAGTATTTTAATGGAGTGGGTGAAAAATAGTGACCGGAGGGAGTACTTTATATACTCGCTCTTTCCTTTAGACTTCGATAAAGTGATGAGTGGGTATTTTGTGGAGAATGTTGGACTTGGGCCTTTACCACACGCGTGCGCTGACCCGACCCAACCCGACTTGGCCCAGGTTTGGGTAGAGCACTTGCGGTGCGGCCTACGCCCGACTTTTACTTTTGGGCTTTTTTAGGCTTCAGTGTGGTTGATTGCGTCCATATCCATCCTTTCTTTGTGCTGTCAAATGTGACTGTTAAAAAATTTATTCCACCCTTTATTGCCTGTTTTAATGGTGATTAAAGAGGGCCATTAAACTCTTTTTTGGCTCCTGCTGCTGTCGCTCAGTATATATAGAGCATTCCTGCTCTTTTCTTGAGGACCCTTCCTCTCCTCTTCTACACTATTCCCCTCAATTTTTTGGGTTCTGTTTCTATACAATTCCAAAGTACATAACCCCGAGTGGACGGGTTTGTGTACTGTTGTGTATACCTTGGAAGCTGACGGGGTTTTACGATTACCACCGCGGTTGTTCCGAAACATTTTTCAACTCAGTGGCGCCCCGCCACGGCACAACTTCCTGTTATATCTCGCCGCCTTCTTCTCTATTTTTTCGCAGCCTACGTTCTCGGTCACGTCGCCCCTGTCCGCATTGGTTTTTCGGTATCGTCGGCTCGGTTTCTGTTCGTGTCAGTCCCACTCTAGCTGCCTTTGGTTTGTCGTTGCCTTCGGTTTTTGGTTGCCTCGATCCGGTTTCAGGTTTCTGGTTTCCTTCCGTTCCATTGTTTCACGTATCTGTACTAACAATTTGAAAACTGTTTAATTACTATGTGTAACAATGTCGTCATTTTTATCAAAAACTATTCCCGACCTGTCGAAGTTGGAGCCTCTTGATGGCAACAATTATAGACGGTGGTCGCAAAAATTATTGATGTTTTGTTAGCAATTAGATGTCGATTACGTTCTGTACAACGAACCTCCCATTCCTATGTCGAATAACAATGTTGTTGAGGCCACTCCACCTCTAATTTCTTTCATAAACAAAAAAAAGAGTTAGTCAAAAAATATGAGAAGGATAATAAAACCGCTAGGTGTCTTTTACTCAATCATATGACTAATACTCTGTTTGACCTGTTTATGGTCCATAAGTCAGCTAAATTTATTTGGGAGTTAATGGAGAAAAAATATGGGGCTGGCGATGCTGGGAAAAAGAAGTATGTGTGGGACAATGGCTAAATTTTCAAATGGTTGACGATAAACCAATTATGGATCAAGTCCATATCTATGAAAATTTATGTAGCGATGTTGTTAATGAAGGCATGAAATTGGATGAAGTTTTTCTTGCTAATGTTTTGTTGGAAAAATTCCTCCGTTCTTGGAGCGATTATAGAAATCAGTTGAAACACAAAAAGAAAAATTTGTCACTCCAAGAGCTAGTTATCCATATGAGAACCGAGGAGGCCAATCGTCTAAAGGACAAATCTCTTAGTTTGTCCCTCAATCCTGTTAAAGCTAATCTCGTTGAAACCGGTGGGTCTTCTAAGGGAGATAAGAATACGGGAAACAAGGGAAATAAGGGAAACAGTAAGAGTGGTGAAGGCAAGGATCAGGGGAACAAGAATTCTAACAAACAAAGTCAAGGAAAATACACCAAGGTCGTTCCAAAAATTCAGAAACCAAATACTAGTCTGGTGTGCTATGTGTGTTGTCAACCAGGTCACAAAGCTTACCAATGCTCTCAGAAAAAAGGTGGTCATGCTGGCCAAGCTAATCTTGCTGAAACAGATGACATCATTGTAGTTGTCGTGGTTGAAGCAATTCTGGTGGCAAATGCTAGTGACTGGATTCTGTGCTAACAAGTGTGGACATGACATAGGTCCACCCCGACGCGGCCACGCGCGGGTTTGGGTAGGCGAATGAATCTCCATATGAAACGGATCGAATTGAAATTTAGGTCGAAGTGGAGTCGCCACCGAATTTTGTGGTTATTCGGAACCATTCGAGCCCACTCTATGTCGTAGTGGTCCGTATACAAAATTGATACCAATACCGACATTATCGGATATTGTGTATTGAATGACTCTCGTGCGCCAACGGTTTCGGGCATCCGGAAACCGAGGTTCTGAGTAAGGGGTGAGGGTACGTGTTGGGAAGCCCACAAAGGACACCCAACCCCGCCCGCACATTAACGGCCTCTACTAAGAATTCAAATGACTTACAATACGCGCGCTAGTTAAACGGGAAAATGATATGCAAAGAGTATTTTCCCTAAACATGTGAGTGAAATTGAAAAGGGTTTCTAAGTCAATTTAATGCAATTAATTCTACGTCAAAGTGGAATTTTAGCATGTGGGTTCATTTAGTACAATAAACGAACACAAATTAAATTGACAAAAGAAACAACAAACACGTTAGTAACGATATAATGACATAACGAATAATAACGATTTGTGCAAATATAGAATTGAATTGAATGATGTACAAGATGATGCATGGTTTGAAAAGATAGTATACGCGTGATTAATTATGCACGTGTCGACCTAAGTCGTGAAATACTATCGGGTTTTGAAAATAGAATAATGTACGATTTATTGTGTTAATCGTTATGAGGTTACTCGATCGAGTGGTCAGTAGACTCGATCGAGTAGATCCTGAAAAGAGGTTTCTGTTCCGCGTTTTAGACCATACTCGGCCGAGTTATTGACCAACTCGGTCGAGTACATGGCCACTCGACCGAGTCACTGTGAGACTCGATCGAGTGGAGGTCGTGAAAAACATTCTGGTTCGATTTTTGGGGCGCCACTCGACCGAGTGGGCTAGGCACTCGGTCGAGTGCCCCCTGTACGAATTGGAGTTCGTTTGCAATTTTAATTGTTGATTTTGAAATTGCTTTTGATTTTTGAGAGTTTGACGATTTTACCGAATCGGACATAAATATTGCACAATTTATGCTTGACTTGATTTTTTATAAATCGCGAACTTTGTTGAACCGAATATAAATATTGTCGAATTTATACTCGATTCTAATTTTGAATACTCGTTGTATCCCACATTCGATTATTTGAATCGATATGGAATACTAGAGTGAAATATAAAAAAAAGATAAATTGATTTTAGTCGTTTTAAATTAATTATCGTGATATGAACAAATCGCGTTAATTAATTCATATGACTTGATTGTTAGACTCGATATCCAATTATGGAATTGGTATCGAATCTAAAATCGACGCTTACTTGAATAAAAAAAAGGACTTGATTCCCTCGACTTCTCTGACATCGAAATAAATCCCTAGGGATTGTGATGTCGGATCCGTGTCAATGGGTTTCGACCCTTATTAAAATACGAAGTTTATTCTTTGAGAAATCGATGTGACATGCGAATAATAATAATGATACAACGATATGAAAATTATTGTTGAAATTGACCTATCTCAATAATCGAGTAATCGGGATATCGGAACAAGCGACCGTCAACGCGTGTGCAGTACACTTGTATATTCGGATTTCCTTATTCCCATATCCCTCATACTCAACACAAATTGATAGGTATTTTAGTGCTTTGATATTATTACTATCGATATTATGGTGCAAAGAATAAAATGATAAAAAAACGAAAAAAGATGATGAGAGGGAGATGAAGATGACGTGAAGGAGAGAAGGAGAAAAGAGAGGGTTTTGACACCCTCAACCTACATGTTCTTGTCTCGGCGCGGACTCGTAACCGTGGCTTTAACACAAGAGTCTTCAAGGTTTATGGAGGTTGAGTTGTGGTGGCTCGGGATCGATTCCTAAAACTAGGTTTAGGGTTTTTTGTTAGTGTAGAATTGCTAGGGTTTAATTAGGGTTTGTAAAAGGCGTAGTATGTGTGTGTATGGTTGCACTAGGGTTTCGAAAGTTGTTCAAAGTTATTGCATGAGGGTTGCTTATATAGACAAAGCTAGGGTTCCGGTTTAGGGTTACTCGACCGAGTAAAGGGCTAACTCGGTCGAGTGGCCCGTGAAGCCTGCAGCCGGGCTCAAAACAAGCCCACTCGATCGAGTGGGTGCGTCACTCGATCGAGTGGCCCAGTCGGGTTGCACGGGTCCACTGTCTTGGGCCTTGACTTTGGGTGCTTGATGGGTTTTGTGTTTGACTTGGACTTTTGATGGTTGTATGGCTGTTTTCGTGTGTCTCGGAAACGACTTTGACCGGGATTGACCCAGTCGTGACAAGTCGGTTTTAATTCCGGGTGTCGATTTTGGCCCAAATTAGTCTTGTTTGACTCGAAATGGTCCGCTGGGCCTGGATTTGAGGTTGATTTTGTGATATTTGTACTCTGCAAGTGTACTAGCCAGCGATTAATGGATTTGAGCCCGTATCCGAGCGCATAGAAGCATGTTAGCGTCCGATCATCATCGGGTGTTTTTTGGGAACTGCCATAGACACCTGGAAGTCAAAATGCGGGTGTCTACAACAAGGAGTTGTTCGCCGAGTTTGAAGACGTAGATGATGGTGAATGCATCTACATGGGTAACTCCTCATCTGCTGTTATCATAGGAAAAGGCAAGGTGTTTCTTAAACTTACCTCAGGGAAGACTCTTGCCCTCAACAGGTGCCTTACTTAACAAAGTTGGGATGAAACTTGTTTTTGAGGCAGACAAGGTTGTAATGTCTCGTAATGAAGACTTCGTGGGCAAGGGCTATATCAGTGGGGGTTTGTTTGTTTTGAACATTGATTTTTCTACCTTTAATAATAAAGCTTCTTCTTCTGTTTATATTGCTGAGTCTATTGATGTGTAGCATGGTAGACTTGGTCATGTGAATGTTGAGTCTATTAAAAAACTCAAATTGATGTTGCTTATCCGGTCATTATCTTCAAAAGTGTTTACAAAATGTCCTAGTTATGTAGAGGTTAAATTTGCTAAGAAGCCAAATAAACCTGTTAAAACTAGACATACAGACCTTCTAGAATTATTTCACACCGACCTAGCTGATTTTAAACGCACTATGAGCAGAGGAGGCAAACATTACCATGTCACTTTTATAGATGATTGTTCTAGTTACACTAAAGTGTATTTACTTACACATAAAAGTGAAGCTAAGGATATGTTTGTAAAGTTTAAAACTGAGGTAGAAAATCAACTTGATAAGAAGATTAAAAGAGTTAGATACGATAGGGGTGGTGAATATGGCTCTAAATATTTAGTAGAATTTTGTGAGAAATATGGTCTAATTCATGAGAAAAGTCCACCTCACGCACCCTAATCAAATGGAGTAGTTGAACGTAAAAACAGAACCTTAAAAGAAATGATGAATGCCATGCTTTTAAGTTCTGGCCTTTACGATGACTTGTGGGGGGAAGCGGTTCTGTCCGCTTGTCATATTCTTAATAGGGTACCTCATAAGAAACTAGACAAGACACCCTAGGAGTTGTGGAAGGGTTATGATCCCAACCTATGTTTTTTGTGAGAGTGTGGGGGTGTTTAGCTAAAGTAGGTTTACCTAATTTTAGGAGGCCCACTATAGGACCTAAAACATATGATTGCATTTTCATTGGATATGCTCAAAACAGTGCTGCATATAGATTTATGTATTTAAGTGATCGCTCTATTTCCAAAGCTAGAGACGCTGAATTTTTTTAGTATGTTTTCCCATTAAGGAAATATGTTTCATCATTGCCTGAATTGTCTGAATTGCCTGTTAATCCCGTTGATAGTTCCATGCATGCTAGGAGTAGTGCCTCTGTTGATCATGATGTTGAACCTAGAAGGAGTAAAAGGCCTGGAATTGAGAAAGATTTCGGCAATGACTTTATTACAACTTTCTTAACTGAAAATGCATGTGATTTTTGTGCTAGTGATGAGTTTGTTTCTGCCTTTTTCATGGAAGAAGATCAAAAATGTCTGATGAGGCTATGAGGTCTATTGATGCTTACTTTTGGAAAAATGCCATTAAAAATGAACTAGACTATTATTTCTAATCAGACATGGGAGTTAACTGATTTACCTAAAGGGTGTAAGCCGATTTCCAGTAAATGGTTATTCAAAAAAAAACTTAGACCCGATGGTACGATAGAAAGGTTCAAGGCTAAACTTGTGGTCAGAGGGTTTACACAAAATAAAGATATTGATTACTTTGATACTTACTCACCTGTGACCAAAATTTCCACCATTAGAACTCTAATCGCTTTAGCTGCTATTCATAATCTTGTGATACATCAGATGGATGTAAAAATAGCTTTTTTGAATGGAGACTTAAGGGAAGAGATCTACATGTCACAACCCGAGGGGTTTGTGGTTAAGGGTCAAGAGAGTAAAGTGTGTAGACTGAGAAAATCCCTATAGGGTCTGAAATAAGCACCCAAACAGTGGCATGAAAAATTTCACAACACTTTGATTAAAGACGGCTATATTACCAACAATTCTGATTCATGTGTGTATTCAAAGATGTTTGGATCAGATTGTGTGATTATTTGCCTGTATGTTGATGACATGTTAATAATTGGTAAGAATTTATTTGTCGTAAATAAAACCAAACAGTTTTAGTCATCACAATTTGAGATGAAATATTTAGGGAAAGCTGATGTTATCCTAGGAGTTAAGATTACCCAAAACTCAAATGGAATCGCCTACTAGAACTCCCTATGATACTAATGTACACTAATGTAATAACTTGGGCGAAAGTGTCTCCCAAGAAAAATATGCTAAAATCATAGGAAGTGTGATGTTTATCATGAACTGCACTCGGCCTGATATTGCTGATGCTGTGAGTAGGCTAAGTAGATATACTCATAACCCTAATAATGAACATTGGACTGCTTTGAGTCGCTTGCTTTGATACCTGAAAGGTACTTGTGATCTATGTCTGCATTACGGTACATACCCTACTGTGTTAGAAGGCTATTGTGATGCTAACTAGGTCAACGGTAATGAAGAAACCAGTTCAACTAGTGGTTATGTTTTCACCATAGGTGGAGGCGCAATCTCGTGGAAGTCTTCAAAGCAGACTTGCATAGCAACCTCCACTATGGAATCTGAGTTTATTGCTCTTGAGTTGGCAGGACAAGAGCCACATTGGCTGAGAAACTTGCTAGAAGACGTACCGTTGTGGGGGGGGGGGGACAGGTAGCACCAGTCTCCTTGCACTGTGATTCACAAGCAACAATTGGTGTTGCTAAGAATGATGTCTATAATGGTAAAAAAAAGACACATTCGAATTAGGCACGGTGTGGTTAAACAACTCCTGAAAAATGGAGTAATTGCTGTGGACTATGTGAAGTCGGAAAACAACCTTGCCGATCTCTTTACAAAAGGGTTGCCACAGAGAGTAGTCCGTGAATTGTCGAGAGGAATAGGACTTAGGTCCTTAAGTCAAAGCAGTGTATGATCTGACATGGACCAAAGATTCTATTCCTATGGCATTTAATCCATAGCCTTCATAGCGTTGCTGCTTGAGAAGCACTTGATGGATTTGTGACTTTGTCTTAAAGGATGGACTTCTACGTCCTGAATGGTTCTAGTGAGAAGTTCTAATAAGAAGCACTTGAACCACCTATACGGTGAGATGGTTTGGCCGCCATCCATACCAAGGTAAACGCATGGCCATAAAAGCGTTGCACAATGAATCGCGGAACAAGTATGATTTGAAGGTATGATATGTGTTATGAGGGTCTCAATCGAATATCAGTAAGGAATTCAAATCGTAAGATATTCTCTTATTTGAAAGTAAGTCGTTGCATCATTTTCACTAATGTGTCAATTCAAGTCGAAAGGCATTGATACCTAAGTATCCAATCCTTCCTTAACCCAGAATTTCTTCTTTTCTTCGCCTTTGTGGGGGATTGTTGGAGTAAAGGCTTGAAAGCCAAAACTGAAGTAATACACTCTTCTACATCGGTGGTTAGGAGTGCTTTTTACAACTTTATATACTCCCTTTTTCCTTTAGCCTTCAATAAAGTGATGAGTGGGTATTTTGTGGAGAATGTTGGATTGGGCCTTTACCACACACACGCGCGCCCCGACCCGACCCAACTCGGCTCAGGCTCGGGTTGGGTTTGGGTAGAGCACTTGTGGTGCGGGCTATGCCCGACTTTTACTTTTGGGCCGCGGGCTTTTTTACGCTCTGTGAAATGTCCAGGTTCAGTGTGGTTGATTGCGTCCATATCCATCCTTTCTTTCTGCAGTCAAATGTGACTGTTACACAATTTATTCCACACTTTATTGGCTGTATTAATGGTGATCAAAGAGGGCCATTAAACTCTTTTTTGGCTCCTGCTGCTATCGCTCAGTATATATATAGAGAATTCCTTCTCTTTTCTTGAGCACACAATCACCTCGACCTTCCTCTTCTCTTCTACACTCTTCTCCTCAATTTTCTGGGTTCTGTTTCTATAATGTTCCAAAGTACATAACCTCGAGTGGACGGGTTTGTGTACTGTTGTGTATACGTTGGAAGCTGACGGAGATTTACGATTACCAACCTCGGTCGTTCCGAAACAGTTTTCCACTCAGTGGCGCCCTGCCACGGCACAACTTCCTGTTCTGTTATCTCGCCGCCTTCTTCTTGGTTTTTCGCAGCCTACGTTCTTGGTCACGGCGCCTCTGTCCATGTCAGTCCCGCTCTAGTTGCCTTTGGTTTGCCGTTGCCTTCGGTTTTTGGTTGCCTCGGTCCGGTTTCTGGTTGCCTTCCGTTTCATTGTTTCACGTATCCGTACTAACAATATTGTGCTATTTCATGGGAATAATACCAACTATGTGTGTGCTTCTTAAAATAATCCAAAGTATAAGTAATCTCATTTTAATATGAACTATGCATTCATTAATCTCGCTTTGCTATGTATGAAATTATGACTTGCTATTACCGGTCATAGTGACTTGTTGTAACTTTCTAGGGTTTTATTTGGTCCATGATAAGTGTAGTTTGTAGTGCCTATTTTGTTGTGTTTGGTCCCCGTTTCTCTTGTGGAATCGCTCCTTGGGAGCGGTTTCTGGGCTACTCATGCTTCTTCTAGTTCGTTTTAGGTCCCCAAGACCATTCATGAAGAATTGGAACGATTCCGACTCGTTTCATACACTTTTTGGAGACAACGAAGAGAAGGAACGATCACTCGGTGCATTGGATTCGATCCCGAGACCTTGGGACCCAATCCCGAGCCCCGAGAATCGATGAGATACCCATGAGAAGCAAGGAGGGACCTTAAAGATCATATTGGAGGCCTACAAGACCCATCCCCGTCGGGAAGGACCTCATCCCGTCCGGGATGAGGTGCACAAAATGCGAAGGGTCTGTTTTGGGTCCGTTCCGGGCGGGACCAATCCGTCCCGGTCGGGACCACTCCGTCCCGGATGGGACCATCTCGTCCAAAACGGCATGGCCCAGCTGCAGCCCGCTTTTGCTTCTTTTCTTCTCCTTTCCTCTTGTAACCCTATATATACCCCCCCTCTTGTAATATTAGGGGAGGGAGACATTACCCACTAAACCCTAGACTACTTTAGCATAGATTAGCTTAGATTAGAGTAGATTAGTCGTTAATTAGTCCTTAATCTAGTTAGCTAATCTTGTATTAAGGGATCTCTTGAAGAATCCATCCAATCTTGACAACATTGGTGGATGTTTTGGGTGTTCTTTATATACAAATTCTCATCTTTTCATTTTCTTGTTAATTGGTATAATCTTCTCATCCTTTTACTCTTAATCTTTGTTTATGTTATTCAAGTTTTCATCTTTATATCTACTTTGTAGTTCATGCTTGTTCTTTATATGAATGTTTTGATTCTTATGTTGGTTTCTCTTGTTAGTGTTGGTTTTAGCATAGATATGTTTGAGTAGTGATACCCTAGGGTTATTAGGGGGATTGGGTGTGATTAGGGACGATTAGGGTGAGATGGGTGGTACTTGATGTTGTTTTTGTTGTTTCCAATTAACCTTGCACTCCACATGTTTGATGAATTGCTTGTGAGACTAGAGACGATCAATCCTTGTTTTTCTTGCCTCTTCTATTGTATGTGGTTGTTTGGTTGTAGGTTTGGTTCCTTCATTAGTAGCGAGAGCGTGGTGAGGATAACCCCTAGGCCGTTTAAGTAGCGAGAGCCCGAACGTGACCTAGGATACGAAAGCACGCTAGTAATCCCGTTTTTCTCCTTTTTATGCCCTTAACATCCATGAACCCGACCTAGCCCTAGTTTCTTCTTATCGATTTATTAGCTTCCTTTTGTCATTAGTTATTCGTTTAGCCTTGTTAGCTCGTGTTTTAGACCTTAGCTTAGTCTTTAGTCTATCCCCTAGATTAGTTTGTCTTGAACCTAGTCTTTGACCGTAGCACACCCTAGTCCGACACCCCGTCCCTGTGGAGACCCAACTTGCCCTATCTACCCAGTTAGGTTAGTTGGTTATTATTTGATCGGCGGGACCCACGGCAAATCCCTCGCATCAAATTGGCGCCGTTGCCGGGGACGGCGTAGTTTAGACTTTTGTGTGCTTAGTTTTAGACTTTGTTCTTGATTTTTGTGTTTTCTTCTCCTTGTGTATCTCCGTTCTAATTCATGTGTGCTATTCTCCCTTACTAGTGCCTCAAAAGCACTAGGCTACTAACTTTTGCTCAAGTGCTTCTAGTTCATCCTAGGTATCAAAGCAACGTTATGGAAATGGCACGTCCTAGCTTCCATCAATCGTCACGGGACAACTATGGGGCAAATTGCCAAGTCCCAAAATTTCACCAACCGTATCAACCTCATCAACAATCTTACGAACGCCCTCCATATGGTTACCATGAAAGTTGTCAAGGATCATTCCAACATCCTAACAACTACCAAATACCCCCACGTGACCCACAACCAAAAATCCCCAACTTTGAGACTTGTCAAATGATGATTCAATTGCTAAAGAGTCAACAAGAGGCGATAACTCTAATGCAAAAGAGTCAACAAGAGATGATGATTCAATTACAAGGGGTTAGGGAGGAGTTTAGGGCCCAAAAAGCGGTGCAAGATGCTCGAATCGATGCACTCATGGCTCGCATCACGATGTCGGCCACTCGAGCTCCACAAATTGTTGGGGAAGGTTCGTTTGGGCAAGATGGTCGTTTGACTCCACATGGAAATCAACCCGACCATGAAGCCACGAATGAAGAAGAGAGGGTAAATCGAGAAATCATTGTTGAGTGTTGCTTGGATGGTGAAGATATGGGAAGAATGGAGGAAGTTGAAGCTTCAAGGGTCGACAATGAGGAGGGGTGCGAGCATGATTCTCAAGGTAACTCTTGGGGAGTCGATGTATTGGCTATCAAATTGGATTTGTACGATTTTCTTGGTGATGAACCGGATGTCGACAATCCAAAGCCAAGTGAAGACAAGACTCCTCTAGGCCAACTAGACAAGGTGAGTGAAAAGGAATGCAATACTTGGGAAAAAGAGGTAGATGCCTTAGAACTCGCCTTGAATGGGAAAGTGGAGGATCCAAAAGCCTCCCATGAAGAAAACTTGATGCCTTCACCTCCTTTATCGCACTCGATTCCAAGTCCCTTGTCTTGTGAGACGGTTGATGAAGAGGATCCTTGTCGGGCGGTGGAAGAGAACTCT
This sequence comes from Agrostemma githago, assembly GCA_958450325.1. Lineage (NCBI taxonomy): Eukaryota > Viridiplantae > Streptophyta > Magnoliopsida > Caryophyllales > Caryophyllaceae > Agrostemma > Agrostemma githago. Next base: position 16,674,868 of record OY288247.1, on the reverse strand, counting down.
ACTCTCAACCCATTGAAGAAGCAACCCCCTTAGGGTGTGATCTCCCAACTCATAATGCCAAGCTTGACTCTAGACCACTATACCTACCGGATGGTCATAAGAGTCGTTGCTATCATGGTTTGGAAGACCCGGAATATCACGAGAACCCCGAGCATAATGAAGATGATCGCTTCTTGCATCCGACTTGGAAGCTCTTGAAAGTAGCTAGGCTCAGCCATGTGAGCCTCAATGAAGATGTTGCTAAAGCATTTGACTTACTCCTTCGAGCTCTTGATGGCTATGGAGGTGTAGATGGTGAGAGTATCCTATTGTAAATATTTTTTTTATCTTTTGTGTGTGTATATATGTTTGTTTAGATAGTTTGGTTTCTAGGATTGTTAGTGCTTTTGTGAATTCTTGTGATTTGGTATTTTGATGAGCGATGTGAGGGAGGGATTTTGATGAATGTGTTTGAGCTTACTTGTAGGTGTGAAGTGAAGATGAATCTTAGAGAGGAGTGGTTATTGATAGAGCTTGGATTGTGAGCATGGGAGTCGGTTTTTGAAGCTTTGGACAAGCTTTTGGGGTCATAGAGGGTTAGAAGACTCTTCCCGACCGAGAAGAAGGCATCCCGACCGAGAAGGATTAACCATCCCGACCGGGAAAGAGCCATCCCGATCGGGATGAGTGTACCAAAAATCGAGTTTACTGGAGTGTGATCCCGACCGGGAAGGGAGCTTCCCGATCGGGACGGGTTTGTCATCCCGACCGGGACCATTCATCCCGATCGGGATGGTCCCCTGCTCCTTCTTCTTGCCTCTTCTCTGTCATTCGAGCCCACCCAACCATTTTATAACCCCTCCCAACCTCCCGGCTCACCCTTGCCTCTATTATCCCACCCTTACACTTCATTCATGAACCTTTGCACCAAGTTTCACATCAAATCCTACCTCCTTATACCTTTGTACTTCAACCATGCGGCCTTATTGAGAAGGAAGAGGAATAGCAATGACAAAGACAAGCTACGTGCCGATACCGACCTATGAGACGATGGAGCGAGTGAGTTGCTAACCGTATGGTACGACAACTATCCTTTCTTTTCCGTCTTTTATTGCTTGTCTTCTTTTGTTAGTTCCCCTTCCCCTTATCATTTGTGTCATGATGGCCCTCGGGGCCTTGGTAGTCGATGCTCCCGACTCTCGATGACGTGACTACATCGAGAGTCATTTCAAAATCCAAATTTACAAGATTTTCACCCTTTTTTGTAGGATTTAGCCGGATTTAGGCGGAATCCAGGCTAGGTGACTTGATTACACCTAGTCCTCCCCTCCCATTTCCTTTTTATTTCCTTCTTTTTATTTTTTCCTCCATCCATATCTTTTCTTGTCTCGGCCCTTGGTGACTTGACTACACCCCGGCCGGACACATTCTACCATTTTCTCCACTTTTCTTTTTGATTTTTAGCTTTATTTTCGTAGTTTTTTTTTCTTTTGTGTCTCCATACACTACGGTCGAGCATGAGGACATTGCTCGGTTTAAGTGTGGGGGAGCGATATCCTAGTGTAGTTAGTTTTATTTTCGTAGTTTATTCGAAAAATCTTTAAAAACCCTAAAAATTTGAAAAATTTTCACAAAAAAATCAAAAAGATTTTTAGTTTGTGTCTTTTTCTTTTGTGTCTTTGTGTCGTGTTTTTGTGTTTTGTGTGTGTGTTTGCCCTTTTTCCCTAAAGGTTCCTTGATCGCCGTCATTTTCGGAAAGCTCAAGACAACCGGTAACGTCATTCTATCTCTTTTCCTCTTTGTTTCTTGTGAAGTTTGGAGGAGAATTGTGATGATGTGTGCTCGGGTGGAGCTTGTTGAAATTTGTGGTTGATTGGTTGCTTATTTGGAAATTCGGGGTGGTGTTTGTTCTCTTTGTATGCTTGTTTTGTTTTGTTGCCTTTTGTCTCTTTTTCTTTCGTTTTCGTCGCGTCTTTGTTTTGTGATGTGTAGTTGTGTCTCGTGTGTAAAAAGGTTTTCGAAAACCCGGTTTTAAGGCTAATGTGCAAGTGTTTACTTTCCCTTTCTAGTAGTATGAATCGAGTCTTGGACTTTAGTCTAGTGGAATGACCCTAAATCAATAATTTTGTTGGCCCTTTACCTTGAGTCCACCTAACTTACTAGGGATTTACTACGGGATTTGCATTTTGACCATTATGACCACCCACGGTGTGAAAAGGCCTTGGTTGCCGAGTCCCGTCCCTTAGGTGACCGTGTTCGGAATTGCTTTGATTAGTCCAAGTTTCTTCCCTTTTTGTGGGTTTGAAGGGAAGGACGCTCCCCAACTCACCCATTTCCCTACCTTCTACACATTTCCACAAAATAAAGTTGCAATATGTTGAAATCTCTCTCTTTCTTAGTTGCAAAAAAGAAATGCCTACAACTCAAATCTAGCCAAAAGGGCAAAGGAAAGAAAAATAAAGAAAATGAAAGAAAGAAAAGATTGAAGAAAAATAAAAGGCACAAAAAGCCAAAAAGAAAATACAAAAGATGAAAAAAAGAAATGGCATAGCAACGCACAAAGCAAAAATGCATAAGAAAGAAAAATGCCAAAAGAAAACCGTCTCACAAAAAGAATCCCCACATCTCAAAAATAAGCCTTTTTCCGATCATTACCGTGAAGAGCCTACCAAAGGACCAAGTCCCTAAGAAGGATGATAGCGGTAGTGGTCGGTCTTCCCTCATTTTGCAATCATATCCACCTTTTTACTTGGACTTGTTGGGCAATTTCGAGCATGGGACGACCCTCTTGGCTCATCGCTAAAGGGGGCGGGGTCTCACTTACCTACAGTGTCGACTAACACCGTGGTTCATCCTTTTTCCATCCCGCCAATCTTCCCATTGTACGTTCTTAGAAGGTTAGGAGGAACCTAGGTAAGTTACCAACGTTATTTATTGCTTTGTCGTCATACTATTAGGTTTTGGTCCATTTCGGTTTGTATTGCTAGCTTGGGAACGCTGTCACTTGCCTTGAGTCCTTAACCGGTGTCTATTTCACCGCTTTGTTGAGGGAAGCGGTATTTGTTTTGTCTTGGATGCAGCTGTTTGGTGTTTGTTTGTGTGTGTTTGTTTGTTTGTGTGTTTTTGTGTCCGGTTGCATCCACAGTTTTGTCGCAAGACCCCACTTGCCTTGCGGAGAGCACTTGTCCTCTAGGTGTTCTCGCGTGAGTTGAAAGGGCGTAGGGTGCGCTAATACCCGCTCGGCTTGTAGTATAGTTCTTTTAGTTAGTTTGTGCTTACTCGAGGGCGAGTAAGGGTTAAGTGTGGGGGAGTTGATAAGTGTAGTTTGTATTGCCTATTTTGTTGTGTTTGGTCCCCATTTCTCTTGTGGAATCGCTCTTTGGGAGCGGTTTCTGGGCTACTCATGCTTCTTCTAGTTCATTTTAGGTCCCCAAGACCATTCATGAAGAATTGGAACGATTCCGACTCGTTTCACACACTTTTTGGAGCCAACGAAGAGAAGGAACGATCACTCGGTGCCTTGGATTCGATCCCGAGACCTTGGGACCCAATCCGGAGCCCCTAGGACTCGATGCCGAGCCCCGAGAATCGATGAGATACCCATGAGAAGCAAGGAGGGACCTTAAAGATCATATTGGAGGCCTACAAGACCCATCCCCGTCGGGAAGGACCTCATCCCGTTCGGGATGAGGTGCACAAAATGCGAAGGGTCTGTTTTGGGTCCGTCTCGGGCGGGACCAATCCGTCCCGGTCGGGACCACTCCGTCCCGGACGGGACCATCTCGTCCTGGACGGGATGGCCCAGCTGCAGCCCGCTTTTGCTTCTTTTCTTCTCCTTTCCTCTTGTAACCCTATATATACCCCCCCTCTTGTAATCTTAGGGGAGAGGAGACATTACCCACTAAACCCTAGACTACTTTAGCATAGATTAGCTTAGATTAGAGTATATTAGTCGTTAATTAGTCCTTAATCTAGTTATCTAATCTTGTATTAAGGGATCTCTTGAAGAATCCATCCAATCTTGACAACATTGGTGGATGTTTTGGGTGTTCTTTATATATACAAGTTCTCATCTTTTCATTCTCTTGTTAGTTGGTATAATCTTCTCATCCTTTTACTCTTAATCTTTGTTTATGTTATTCAAGTTTTCGTCTTTATATCTAGTTTGTTGTTCATGCTTGTTCTTTATATGAATGTTCTGATTCTTATGTTGGTTTCTCTTGTTAGTGTTGGTTTTAGCATAGATATGTTTGAGTAGTGATCCCCTAGGGTTATTAGGGGGATTGGGTGTGATTAGGGATGATTAGGGTGAGATGGGTGGTACTAGATGTTGTTTTTGTAATCCCCTATAAATTCTAACGCAATATAGTGGCGGAAACACTGTAGTTTTGGGATTAATACACACTGATGTTCTATATATTACAAAAAGAACGGTCAGTCAATACAAATGCCACTTTCTACAAAAGGACTAAAAATAAAAATCCTTCAAATGGGTTTAACAATCCATAAAAAAAACAAAATTAAAGCAGAGTAGGATCCATGTTACTCGCTAGCGCACACCAAACCCCGGAACACAGAATACCTGTCATGTTATAAACATAACAACCACAATTCAGTGGGGAGCAACTCTGGCAGTTCTCCCAGCCATATTACATAATATATAGGCAATAGAAGCATAATATATGAAAATAAATTAAAACTCAAAACATTATATGTATCAAAATAGATTCAAAACTAGAAAATAATTCAGCAGTCTGACGGCGTCAAAACGAATAATGGAATATAAAACCGATGATCAGTACAGCTTTTACTACTTGAGATATGTCAAAACAACACTGAAGTGTAACTTAGTGCCCACGAAGCGACCCCTAAGCCTCACTGGTTAAGGAACTCAGTGCCCACGAAGCGACTTCTAAGCCCTCTCACCAGACAACTCAAACTATAATAGGACTGCGTTCAGCGAGGTCCTAGCCTAAGTACATGCGCATGACTCCTGAGCATAAACGATACCCAGTTCGACAATCAATGTATCCCTGACGCAAATACACTGACCATATAGCTGATGATAACAACCAACATATCCTAGACTTATATACGGTACATTCTCATTTCCAACATTATTCCATATTCAAACCAACAAATAATTTATCCGAAGATATCTTAAATATTCTCAAAATAGTAACTTTCCAAAATAGGTGCTTAAATTAATAAAATATATTTTAGTGACTCATCGAGTAAGACGAGGTAACGGACTCGATTTGGGTCAGAAAATAATTTACGATTTGATCGAAATCATTAGTAAAAATAAATAACTGGCTTACAGATAAATTGGGTTAAAATCGCATAAGAAAAGAATTAGACCCAAACTTCGAGATGGGCTAAAATATTTTTTTGTCGTAACATTAAATATTTGGGTCAGGTTCGAAGTTGATAAAAATAATTAGCTTACTCGAGAAAACAAATGGGTCAATCTCGAATTTAAATAATTGTTTTAAAGGAAGTAAAGTTTCTCGACGAATAAATAGTTTCCAACGAAAAATGAATTACATTGATTTCTCGAAAACAAAATGATAATTATTCAATGAAAGTTTAATAAAATGATTTATCGAGGAAATAATAAAATGTCCTAATGAGTTTCGAGTTGGAAATAGAAATTCGAGCTAAAATAAAGATTTTAGGAATTCAAGATGAATTAAAAATTAATCTGAGAAGAATTAAAATGGATAACGAGTTAAATCGCAAACAAAATAAAAATATGAATACAAATTCAATTTATAAAAATTAGGGGTGTTACAACCTCCCCCACTAAAAAAAAGTTTCGTCCCCGAAACTTACAGGAACACGAAAATAGAAGAGAAAACAAAGTTAGTTCACTTGAACAAAATGAGAAAGGTTAACTCGCATCACAATCTCGGTTTAAAAAAAATTTTACAACTTCAAACGTGATGTGAAAACAAATGCCAAGATTCTCAAGATTATAGGGGTTACGCCACCCGAAGTGTAGAATTTTTCAAAATACTAGAAACGTAAGGTAAAGTTATTTGATAAAATAACGACGTTAAATAATATTTAAAAACAAATTCGATGGGAAGAGGGTACCCAAAATATTTTCAAAATGACGCTAAATCAATTGATTAAGAAATTCGTCAAATCGATTTAAGACAAAACAAAATCAAATTTTGAGAAATCAAACTTAGCGTTGGGAAATCTCGAACCAGTCATTAGATGCTTCCAATAACAGATCCAAAAGTCCACCAACAAAAATAAAATGAAAGCTTGAATTTATGAAATTATTTTCAAAAGTTAAATTTTCTCAGACAATCCAATTGTTGCAGAAATGTAAGTATTTGTATTTAACGAAAATATTCATAAAATTCCGATCATTCGAAAACTAAAGTTTTGAAATAATTTCGAATTAGTATCAAACAGGTTTTTAAGATATTTTAAAAATAACTAAATATAACTTCAACAAAAAATGACAAAGCAAAACAAGGTTTTTAACGCTTAAAATTGTAACATAAAAATGATAACTCAAAAGTTTAAATTAGTCAAACATTTTACGAAACGGAGAAATTGGTGAAAAAGGATAATGAATAAATCAAAACAAAAAATTTCAAACTCGATAAAAAGGTAGATCAGAAGGGATACATATAGCGATTGGAGGAGTAGAATTCGAGAGAAACGGAGGAAGAATGAAAACGAGAGTCAATCAGAGCTCTCAAGGATTACAGAGGATCGGAGTTTAAGGTTATCGAGATTCCCAAGTACGACTCCCACAAACTCAGGTTCCCAATTCCACAAAATAATACTAAGTCCACTAATATCAGGAAAATGGGTTATCCTACACAGTCTGCAACCTCCTAAATTATCATTTGCTATAACTTCCAAACTAAGACTATCAACAGCTACAAACTCCAATACAAGGATACACTTGCTCATACAATCACTCAATCAATAGGGTAAGAATCAACCATATGACTCAGAATCAAATCATGCTACCGAAATTCTGCAAACTGCCACAACACTATTAAACTAATTAACCAACAAGGCTTTAAAACTGTTTAAAGCTCACCAGGTTGTACTCGAGGTATATCCAAATTTCTCGAGTAAGAAACACTAAACAAGATCCACCAATTTAACAAAACTCGGGCATTAAGTCTTCAAAATGATCCCACGATTATACTCATAACATTACAAGGGAACAGAGGTTAGTATAATATATCAAACCTTAAGCACACTCAACTTTACATGTAATGTCAGTCACTCATATTTCCAACACATCATTCGAGTAAGGTTCCTTAGAAGTCTATCAAATTTCAAATCGCAACAGCGCCACTACAATACATTCAATAATTCCACAAAGCCATAATCATGCTTGTCTAAGGGTTCTGAACTGTAAATTCCATTAAGGTGGTTGGTATTAAAATATTCCTCAAAACAGTAGTGTAAATCCGAATTGTGATTGTGCATGACCTTTCTCTTCCTTAAAGTTAACAAGGATTCACTCATGAATTTTTAGATCACTCAACTCAAAAGTTCATAGGTTATGACCTTATCAGACTCGATGATCTCATCCATAAGATCCAAGTTTAATCTATGTCAACCAAAATTACTAAAACCTTAACGAAAACCTGAAATGGTACCACAACACTCAGGCTAGAACTCTAAACGATGATCTATGATCCCAAAAGTCCACAACTAGTCCATTAAGTCAGCATTAAGTGGGAATCCCAAAGTAATATTACCAGATACACTTAGTTCGGTTCTAAGTTATGTACCAGATATCCATCAAAATAAAATATAATCTTACTATCCAAAAGCTTATTCTCTCTAAGTACTTTATATAATCAAGTGAATTATAATCCAAGATCAACACTTAAGGTAAAATCTTAATCCCATCAATCAATTAATACTATTGAAATCAATCCTCAAAAAGTTCTTACTTGCTTAGAAAATAGGGTACAACTCAAAATCCTCAAACCACAGGTAATGGAGTTCAGTAAACCTCAAACATCTTTAACTTTTTGTGGGGTTCACTAAGACAGGAGTCTAACCAAAGAATCTCAAGAGGATGGAGGGCAAAATGGGAGAATAAAACAAGGATTCACCACGAGACTGAAAATGACCATTTATAAGACAAGGATTGGAAGAAGGAGAAGAAGAAGAGAAAAACTGATAGGGAGAGTAGTGGCAGCACACAGACATCAAGAATAATAACACGTGACAGCAGAGAACCGAACAACATCAGGTCGTAGTAGTACAACAACACAACAACATCAATAAGGAGAAGAAGAATAAGAAAAGAAGAAGAAGAAGAAGAAGAAACTGGAAGCATAGAACAAGGATCCTAGGATATTAAGGTCTTAGAACAGAGAAGAGTCTTCGTGTCTCCAGAGTTCACAGGGGAACTCGTTGGATCTGTTCATCTCTTGTAGAGAAACGAGCACACCAGTCTTCTTGGGTCGCTCCATCTGGATCCAATCTGAAATGAAGTCGCATCTGGGTCCAAAGTGAAATCACATCGGAGTCTACTGCACCATCATGAAACTGAAATCTACTATTGATCATCTGGCCTGTAGCTTGAGCAAACTGAATCTGGGCTGAGAAGTCACCATTGCATCTTCCTTGTAGCACCAAGTCGTCCACTCGAGTCATCAGGTCTTAGAAGTGCTAAGTAGGTCTTGTCCCAATTTGGAGCAGCATTACATCAACATCTTGTCCACTCATCTTCTTCTTGGGCATATAAAACAAACATGCAATGCTAATCATTGAGTTACAAGAACACGTAAACCTAACAATTAAGTCCTTAATTTGATTTCTACCCTTCTCTCACTAATATTTTATTAATGTTGAAATCATTTACAGGTATTTTTCCTAAAATTAGGTGTGAGCGTCGGGAGCAACGATGCTCTGATATCAATTGTAATCCCCTATAAATTCTAACGCAATACAGTGGCGGAAACACTATAGATTTAGGATTAATACACACTGATGTTCTATATATTACAAAAAGAACGATCAGTCAATACAAATGCCACTTTTTACAAAAGGACTAAAAATAAAAATCCTTCAAATGGGTTTAACAATCCCTAAAAAAAACAAAATTAAAGCAGAGTAGAATCCATGCCACTCGCTAGCGCACACCAAACCCCGGAACACAGAATACCTGTCATGTTATAAACATAACAACCACAATTCAGTGGGGAGCAACTCAGGCAGTTCTCCCAGCCATATTACATAATATATAGGCAATAGAAGCATAATATATGAAAATAAATTAAAACTCAAAACATTATATGTATCAAAATAGATTCAAAACTAGAAAATAATTCAGCAGTCTGACGGCGTCAAAACGAATAATGGAATATAAAACCGATTATCAGTACAGCTTTTACTACTAGAGATATGTCAAAACAACACCGAAGTGTAACTTAGTGCCCACGAAGCGACCCCTAAGCCTCACTGGTTAAGGAACTCAGTGCCCACGAAGCGACTCCTAAGCCCTCTCACCAGACAACTCAAACTATAATAGGACTGCGTTCAGCGAGGTCCTAGCCTAAGTACATGTGCATGACTCCTGAGCATAAACGATACCCAGTTCGACAATCAGTGTATCCCTGACGCAAATACACTGACCATATAGCTGATGATAACAACCAACATATCCTAGACTTATATACTGTACATTCTCATTTCCAACATTATTCCATATTCAAACCAACAAATAATTTATCCGAAGATATCTTAAATATTCTCAAAATAGTAACTTTCCAAAATAGGTGCTTAAATTAATAAAATATATTTTAGTGACTCATCGAGTAAGACGAGGTAACGGACTCGATTTGGGTCGGAAAATAATTTACGATTTGATCGAAATCATTAGTAAAAATAAATAACTGGCTTACAGATAAATTGGGTTAAAATCGCATAAGAAAAGAATTAGACCCAAACTTCGAGATTGGCTAAAATATTTTTTTGTCGTAACATTAAATATTTGGGTCAGGTTCAAAGTTGATAAAAATAATTAGCTTACTCGAGAAAACAAATGGGTCAATCTCGAATTTAAATAATTGTTTTAAAGGAAGTAAAGTTTCTCGACGGATAAATAGTTTCCAACGAAAAATGAATTACATTGATTTCTCGAAAACAAAATGATAATTATTCAATGAAAGTTTAATAAAATGATTTATCGAGGAAATAATAAAATGTCCTAATGAGTTCCGAGTTGGAAATAGAAATTCGAGCTAAAATAAAGATTTTAGGAATTCAAGATGATATAAAAATTAATCTGAGAATAATTAAAATGGATAACGAGTTAAATCGTAAACAAAATAAAAATATGAATACAAATTTAATTTATAAAAATTAGGGGTCTTACAGTTTTTGTTGTTTCCTATTAACCTTGCACTCCACATGTTTGATGAATTGCTTGTGAGACTAGAGACGATCAATCCTTGTTTTTCTTGCCTCTTCTCTTGTATGTGGTTGTTTGGTTGTAGGTTTGGTTCCTTCATTAGTAGCGAGAGCGTGGTGAGGATAACCCCTAGGCCGTTTAAGTAGCGAGAGCCCGAACGTGACCTAGGCTACGAAAGCACGCTAGTAACCCCGTTTTTCTCCTTTTTATGGCCTTGACATCCATGAACCCGACCTAGCCCTAGTTTCTTCTTATCGATTTATTAGCTTCCTTTTGTCATTAGTTATTCGTTTAGCCTTGTTAGCTCGTGTTTTAGACCTTAGCTTAGTCTTTAGTCTATCCCCTAGATTAGTTTGTCTTGAACCTAGTCTTTGACCGTAGCACACCCTAGTCCAACACCCCGTCTCTGTGGATCGACCCAACTTGCCCTATCTACCCAGTTAGGTTAGTTGGTTATTATTTGATCGGCGGGACCCACAGCAAATCCCTCGCATCAGTCCATTGCAGTTATCGTGATGGCCAAAGTTACAATAAAAACAATTTTTTTTCATAGCTTATATAAGGCTAATTGAAAAAGAAATGGAAGATGAATTTTTGGATTTTTTTTATATTTTTTATTTTATCAGCAATGACCGAAAATGAACACGAAATGTGAATCAGAAGAAGAAGAGTTTGAGGAAGAGTTGAAAAAGGGAGGTTCAACAGGTAGCCGGTCACCCGTCACAAAGCGAGGTTAATGAAGGCGTAGTTCGTATTAAAATGAGATTACGTATAGTTTGTATTAGTTTAAGAAGCACACGCATAGTTGGTATTATTCCCACGAAATAACCCTTATTTTCAGAACAATTGCTGGATTATGCGACTGTTTGTATGGATTTGAAGGAACGATTCAAGTCCATTGAGGGTATTGCTCGATGGAAGCAAGCGTCATTATTGATCAAGAAAGTTGTACAAGCTGTTTTTGCAGGAATTGTGTATCACATCTGGAAGAGCAAGAATATTTGTAGAGTGGAAAAATACGTACACAATTCGGAAGTTGTATTCCAACTGATACAACATGACATGAAATCCCGCATTCAGTTATAGATTAAGTCTAAAATTAGTAAAGGGCGAGGATAGGTAGATAAACTATGTAATTCAATTTGATTTTGAGGTGATATTTTGTTGCGTAGAAGAAGTTAAGAGCTTTACTGTAATTTTTATGATCAAATACTTATTTGATATATAATATTCACATTTCACCTAAAAAAAGGAAGAAGAATTGCTTCGTCCCGTCTCGACTCTCTTTATGAAACCCATCAACTCCTTACAATCACTCTCGACAACGATTCGTTTACGGCCTTATCATCTCACCTTCTGCATCCCTATTCCCTGCTAATATTGTGTCACTCACTACCTCACGGACCTCTGAGTGGGAAAAGTTGAATCCTTATTCAAAGATACCATAGGGTCCACTAAGTAATGAAGATAGTGAAGAGGGGTCGAACCACAACGAGACGAGATTCAATCACTTGTTCTTTGAACTAGACATAAGACTACGGGTCACTGTTTTCTGGTTTGCTTAATTAACTAAAACCTAAATAACTAAACGATGAATCAATAAGGAAAAGGTCTAGAATTAACGTGCGGTCGCTAGAATTAAGCTAGTCTAGCCAAACTATCGTGACCTAATTAGTCATTAACCTGGTCTGAAGACTCGAGATTGGTTTTGTGCTTATTATTATAGTAACTGATGGGGGTCGGTCGCCTGCCACGGGCCGCCCGCCAAACGAGTCCGGGGCTGACCCAACCCGACCCAGATCACGAGAAGCCTGCGCAGACCGATCAGCAGGCCTTTCCCTGCTAAGCCCAGGGAGCGCCCCTGGAGGGCCGTGTCCAACTTCGGACGCAAGGCCCAACCCCCCTGCCCGTCAGGGCCAGGCTACAGTCACCATGTCTGGGGGAGAAAGAGTCTTCCCCTGCCCGCCAGGCGTCAGGGGACTTCCCCATGACAAGCCCAGGTCAGGTGAAAAGAGCCCTCTTGGTCATATGATGGTGGGATTTGTCGTGGATCTCGCCACCAAATAATAACCGGCTAGCACCTAACGGTAGTTAGGGTAAGTCGGGTCGTGTCCACGGAGACGGTGTTGCAAGGGTTAGACTAGGTCGGCCTAAAACGAGACTAAATCACAAAACAAACACAAAGAAACAATAAATGGAAAACTATGATGGAGGAGAGGCAAGAACTAGACTAATGATGAACTAGACTATAACAATGCTAAACAATGCTAATAATCAAACTAACTAGCAAACTAAAGAGATGATGCTAACTAAGAAGAAGAAACAAATATGAAGAAGAAGTGGGTTAGGTCGGGTTCATAAGTGTAGTAGGGTGACTTGGGTGGTCAAGGGTGTAGATGACTCCTAATTGCTAGATTCGGTCTGGGCGGTCGCAACTTAAACCGATGTCGATGACTATTCTCAACATGTCCACACACAAAACAAACAATGAGTAGAAGAAGACTAGCATGAGAAGCATGGCCACTACAACTCAATCAAGCAATTCAACAAACACATGGTATGCCATGTATGTGACTAACAACAAAGATTCACCCTTTACCCCTAATCAAACCCTAATCACCCATATTCTACCCTTAATCCCCCTACTAACCCACAAGAAATCTACTCACTCATAATCAAAGATAAACTAACAATAATAAGAGAAAACAACATCACAATCCAAACATCCATTATCAAGAACAATATGAACAATAACAAGGAATACTAAGTAAAGATTCAAACTTGAAATAATAACAAAAACAAAAGAAAGGAGGATTATACCAACAATATGATGAAGAAAAGATGCAATCTTGTATAAATAAGAAACCCCAAAATAATCCCAAGGTTGTCAAGCTTGGAGAAATCTTCAAGTATCTTCTTAATACAAGAACTAATTAACTAAGATTAACTAGAATTAACTAAAGATTAAAGAGAGATTTTTGCTAATGTGAGAAACTAAATCTAGGGTTTATAACTTGTAGAGAGGCTTAAGAGAGTCTAAACTAAGGTAGGATGCATAAACAATACAAGAGGGAAGCATTTATAAGGTTCCGTAAGTGAGAGGAATAAAAGAAACAAGGCGGAGCTGTAACTGGGTCATTCCCGATCGGGAATGGGAAATCCCGATCGGGAATGGGAAATCCCGATCGGGAATGGGAAATCCCGATCGGGAAACTTCCACTTTCCCGATCGGGAATATGTGATCCCGATCGGGAATGCTTCACAGTGGCTACGTCCTTTGTGCACCTCATCCCGATCGGGTTTGAGGCCTTCCCGATCGGGATGGGTCTTGTAGGCCTCCCTTAAGAGCTTTTTTGGTCCCTCCTTGCCTCCCATGGGTTTCTCGTCGATTCTCGGGACTCGGGATCGGGTCTCGGAGGCTCGGGATTGGGTCCCAAGGTCTCGGGGTCGAATCCAAGGCATCGAGTGATCGTTCCTCCGCTTTGTTGGCTCCAAAAAGTGTATGTATTGAGTCGGAATCACTCCAACTCTTCACGAATGGTCTCGGGAACCTGAAACGAGCTAGAGGAAGCATAAGTAGCCCATGAACCGCTCCCAAGGAGCGATTCCGCAAGGAAAATGGGACCAAAACACAGTAAAATAAGCACTACAAACTACACTTATCATCATGCCTAAGGTAAAGAGAAAATAAGTGGACGAGGTGCTCCCATGTGTCATTAGCTCATTTCCTCCATTTCTCTCTCTCCACTCTCTCTTATGGGAACCTATAAATACTCATTTGTTTCTTACAAGAGAGGGTAATTGATTTTCTCTCACTAGAATCTCACTCTAGAAAAACCCCACCTTACACCTCACGAGTAAGGTTCGTCAAGTGTATTCATGGACTGACTTAGGCATCGGAGAGGGTTCCCTCGGACACCTCTGAGGCCCTGTGCGCTCCTGGTGTACAAGTGACAAGCCCCTCCGCCGGGAAGGTCCGACCTTTAGAGGAGAGGAAGGTGAAGCTTGAAGATCAAGCAACATCAGCATGAAATTGATGTTTAAACCAAGATCTGAATCCGTTTTGGGTCGATTGTTTCCATACCGGAACAATTTGGCGTCGTCTGTGGGGAGCTTCAAGTTGAGAAAGTCAATAGGAAATGCCTTAGATTGAAGGGGTAGAAGCGGATGCCGAGCCGACATGACAGTTGGTCGTTCCTCGGTACGGTATGCCTTATGCTACCAAAGAGATAACACCTGTCGCGACCATTCGAGGAGTTGGGCAGGCTGCTATCCAGGGAACGTCATGTAAAGGAGCGGCGGCCGCGGCTGAGCAGGAGCCGGAGCAGGGTCTAAACCTAGTACTCACTCCCGCTCAGGCCAAGCAGGCAGCCGCATTCTTCTCAGCGATGCTTGACAAGCCGGTCACACTGGAGGACTTGCTTGGCGGAATAACAGCGACCCCCAGACGCCTGCACTTCTCAAGCGTTGACGGGGCTGGAGGCACGAAGCGAACCGCAGCCATAAACATCCAGAGAAAAGCAAAGAAAGCGGCCTGGGATACGTACAGGCAAAGAAACGCATCGTGACTGACGCCCGGGAGATGCCGCCCCAGCAGTAGGATGGGTCCGTGCATACCATAGAATCCACCGCATCAGCTGAGAAGGGTGGTCTGTCCCAGGAAATGCGGGAACGATTAAAACCAAAAGAGCCTGTTTCAAAGCGCCAGGGGGGCAAAACAAGGTGGAGTGTTCAGCAGATTGACACCTGCCGGAGAACCATAAAAGGCCCCAGGGCTGTCAAAAAGTATGCAGGCCAGAATCAATCAGGGTCAGCCCGTGGAGCCAAGGCACCATCCGGCTAAAAGCCCGGAGCCCCAACCACCCAGAGAAAAGCGACCTAGACGCCGCTCCCCAGAGAAAGAAGATGACGCAGCAAGTAGGCACACGCCCAGACACCGCTCCCCTAGTGCTGGTAAATCGACTCCTGACAAGTGAGACGACTACGGTTACCACTCTATGGGAACCCGGTCCAAGGTGCTAGGTAGGCCTACCAAAACTCCGCTTCACCCTTAAGTCCAGGGATGCCCCATCCTGAAGATTAAGATGCCCACGGTTAAGTTCGACGGGACCACTGACCCTGAAGACCACCTGGCAGCCTACGAGAGCCACATGGGAATGTATGACGCTGATGACGCTGCTTGGTGTAAGATCTTCCCTACGACTTTGGTAGGGTTGGCTCAGGGGTGGTTCAGGGATCTGTTGCGGGGGTCGATTTATTATTTTGAAGAGTTGGCTGAGTCTTTCCTGGATTAATACACAGGGAATAAGAGGCGCAGGCTGACTCGCTTCAACTTAATGACCTTAAAGCAGAAAAAGGGTGAGACCATCAGGGAGTACCAAAAAGGTTTGACCTAGCTTTCCAGCAGGTCAGAGAGATCGATGATCCCACGGCAGCCTATGTGCTGACCAATTCGCTACTCCCAGGAGATATGAAAAACGAGCTGATCAGAGCCTAGCCAGAATCCATGGCTAAAGCACGAAAAATAGCCGAAGGCTTCATGCTGCAAGAAGAATACCACAACCTGCCGGATACCCTCGCAGGACCTTCCAGGCCGCAGGGGGGGACCGCAAGGTGGGCGCAGCAGGGGCGAAACAGCAAGAAAGCAGAGAACTGAGGAAGGGAATACCCCGAAGAGGGAGCGCGTGGCCTACCAGCCAAGGTTTGATAGTTACACAACCCTTAGCAAATGAAGAGCTGAAATTTTCGAGCTGGAAAAAGAAACGACGAAGTGGGATCGTCCAAGCAAACCACGCAGCCTAAAGGGTGACCCAAAGAAGTTTTGCACGTTCCATGACAGCATAGGACACGCGACTGAGGAATGCCGCCACCTGAAAGTTGAAATAGAAAAGCTCATCAGGAATGGCTGGCTGAGCATCTATGCTACCAGAAATAAAAATCAGAAAACCACTACAGAGAAACCGGAGGGCTCAGTATAGGACCGCATGATAATTCAAGTAGTGTCAGGGGATGCTGAAGGCCAAACAAGCCGGAGGGGCCAAAAGAGGCAGATCCAGGAAATCTATAATCAGATCTGCTACGCCGAAAGAGCAGGGAGCCCGGTCGGTCTAACCCTGAGCATAACCTCCCAAGACTCTAGTCGGGTGGTTTACTCTCACAGTGACCCCTTAGTTCTGTCACTAGTTATCAGCAACCATATAGTAAGAAGGTGCATGGTAGACACTGGCGCCTACACAAACCTACTGTACAAAGAGGCTTTTGACAAAATGAACTTGGAAAAATGACACCTCAAGTCTGCCCCTGGATCCTTGCATGGATTCAGTGGTGCAGGGATTCTCTCAATCGGAGTTATCGAACTACCGGTCACATTTGGAGAGGGGCATCGGCCAGGAACATCCGAGCCTCATTTGTGGTTGTAGACGCCAAATCAGCGTACAATGCTCTGATAGGCAGGGCCACCCTGGATGAAGTAGAAGCTGCAATATCCATCAGGGCACTGACCGTGGCCTATGTTACGGATTTCGGGATGGAAGGAAAAATTCACGGGGGCTACGAGTCAGCCAGACAATGCTATTCGGTCGCCCTGCGCACTCATGAAGCAGAAAGAAAGGGTAAGCGAAAGGCGGACAGCTCCCGCAGCAGGGAAGGAGAGATTCTGGTTGATCGGTGAACCGCAGGAAAAACCGACCACCCAGAACCCGGAGGTGAAAGTATGCTGGTAGAGCTGGAGTCTGGGAGACTAGTCCTGTTCGGCATCAACCTAGAGGATTCCTACCGAGAAAAACTGATTAAGGTCCTGCAGGACAACAGGGACATCTTTGCTTACTCGGCTGATGAAATGCCGGGGGTCGACCTGGCCCATATCGTTCACAAGCTGAATGTCAATCCGGAGGCTCGGCCTGTAAAGCAAAAGAAAAGAAACATGTCGGCGGAAAAAGATCTGGCCATCAAAGAGGAAATTGAGAAGCTCCGGAAGGCTTACTTTATTTAGAGCTGCGACTACCCTGAATGGCTCGCCAACGTAGTCATGGTGAAGAAGTCCTCAGGGGCCTGGAGGTTGTGTGTGGATTTCACCAACCTTAATAAAGCATGCCCCAAGGATTGCTACCCCCTGCCATGGATTGACGAACTTGTAGATGCCACCAGCGGGTACTCAATGCTCAGCTTCTTGGATGCGTTCTCGGGCTACCATCAAGTGTACCTTTGTCAGCCGGACAAAGTTAAGTACGTGTTCATCACAAGCGCAGGCACATACATGTACAAGATGATGCCATTTGGCCTCAAGAACGTGGGAGCAACATATCAGTGCCTGGTAGATAAGGTGTTTGAGGGCCAGAAAGGCAGGAACTTGGAAGCGTACGTAAACGACGCCATACTGAAGAGCAAAGGGGACACGGAACACTTGGAGGATTTTCAGGAAACCTTCTCCTCCCTGCGCGCCTATCGGATGAAATTAAACCCTAAGAAATGTACCTTTGGGGTCCGCTTTGGGAAATTCTTGGGATTTCTGGTCAGTGCCAGAGGGATTGATGCAAATCCTGAAAAGGTGCAGGCCGTCCTAGACCTCCCAGAGCCAAGAACGATCAGAGACATTCAGCGACTAACTGGCAGGATGGCCGCTCTGGCACGATTCACCGCCAGGTCGGCAGACAAGTCAACACCTTTCTTCAAAATACTCAAGAGGAATAAGCAGTTCAAATGGGAGGAAGAACATAAATAAGCTTTTGAACAATTGAAGGAGCACCTGAAAAAACTATCGACCCTAGCAAGATCAGTAGCAGGGGAGAAGCTTTTTCTATACATTGTCGTAACAAACTCAACCGTAAGTGCAGTCATCCTGAGAGAGGAAGCAGGGTCTCAGCAGTCAATCTATTTTGTGAGCCACGCCCTGAAGGCAGCTGAGAAGAACTATCCGGTCGTCGAAAAGGCGACCTACGCAGTAGTCATCGCAGCCCGAAAACTCTGGCCATATTTTGACGCCCACCCTGTCGTTGTATTAACTGATCAACCCCTGGAAAAGGTGTTGGAAAAATTCGAAAAATCCGGGAGACTGTTAAAGTGGGCTATAGAGCTAAGCGGGCTAGGTATATCTTATCAGTCCAGGACCGCCATCAAGGCACAGGCCCTGGCGGACTTCCTAGTCGAATGCTCCATCTCATAGGAGGATGACCCACCGGCTGGCGAGTGGATGGTGTACACAGACGGATCGTCCACGACTAACGGTGCGGGGGCAGGTATCATGCTCACCAGCCCTGAAGGGGCAGACTTTGAACACGCACTAGGGTTCACCTTCCCAGCATCAAATAATGAAGCTGAGTATGAGGCTGTCCTGGCGGGCATCCACCTAGCCAAAGCAGGAGGGGCAGAAAGGCTCATCCTGGCCACCGACTCCCAGCTCATCGCGAATCAAATTAACGGTGAATATAAATCTTGGGACCAGGCCATGGCCTCATATCTGGAAAACGTCAAACCGGAGTTGTCGGGATTAAAGTTCAATGAAGTTAGACAGGTCCCCCAGTCGCAAAACAATCGAGCAGACGCCCTGTCTAAATTAGCAAGCTCCAGCCTGCAAGACATTAGGAGATCAGTATAGGTAGATGTGATACAGGAAAAATCCACAACACCCTGCCAACTAATTAATGTCATTGAGGAAGCAGAGGTCAAAAGCAGGATGACCCCAATCGTCCAGTTCAAGAGGCACAGAACCCTACCTCAAGATCCAGCCGAGAAGAGGGGAATGCCAGCCAAAGCCGCATGGTTCATACTGATCGAGGGAGAGTTGTACCGTAAGTCATTTTCCGCCCCTTTGCTCAAGTGCCTAGGGGTAGGACATGCTGTAGAAGTGTTGGATGACATACATTCGGGAATCTGCGGCCACCATGTAGGGGGACGAACACTGGCACATAAAGCCCTGAGGCCAGGGTATTACTGGCCGACCATGCTCGCAGATGCCAGAAACCTGACCCAGAAATGCAAAAAGTGCCAACTCTTTGCCCCTGTGATACAAGCTCCGGCATAAGACCTCAGACCAATCCTATCCCCCCATTCCCTTCGCTCAATGGGGAATGGACATCCTGGGTCCATTTGCTGTGGCGACTGGGGGCAAGAAGTTCCTTATAGTAGGAATTGACTACTTCACCAAGTGGATTGAGGTTGAGGCTGTCCCAAACATAACAAAGCCAGTAGTCAGAAAAATCGTCTGGAGTAACATAATTACAAGGTATGGCCTGCCAAAGGTGTTGGTTTTCGATCATGACAGGCAATTTGACAACGACCCGCTAAGGGCCTGGCTGGAAGGTCACGGTATCACTGTTGCCTACTCTGCCGTCTTCCATCTTCAGACCAATGGACAGGCCGAGACAGCAAATAAACAGATCCTGAATGGACTAAAAAAGATGGTAGATGAACTCAAGGGCAAATGGGCAGACGAGCTCCCAAGTGTACCGTGGTCAATCAGAACCACCAGAAAGGAGTCCACAGGACAGACTCTCTTTGGTCTGGTCTATGGAGCTGAAGCTTTACTACCCATTGACGTACGTATTGCTACCCTCCGGTCTCAACAATGCGACAGGGCCAACACTAGGCAGCAATGGCAGAAGCCCTCGATCTGGTTAACGAGGTAAGGCAGGAAGCCAGCTCCAACATCGCAGCCTATCAACAGAGAATGAGAAAGGTCTATAAAAAAGGGTAAACATGAGAAGTTTCCAGATAGGTGACTTGGTCCTGCGAAAAACCCAAGCGGTAGGGAAGTTTAGAGAGCACGGCAAGCTGAGCGCAAACTGGGAAGGTCCGTATCAGGTCACCCAGATCATGGGGCCAGGGACATATCAGATTGCCAACTCTGAGGGCCAGAAGTTAGCAGCCCACTGTAA
Organism: Agrostemma githago; assembly: GCA_958450325.1. Taxonomy (NCBI): domain Eukaryota; kingdom Viridiplantae; phylum Streptophyta; class Magnoliopsida; order Caryophyllales; family Caryophyllaceae; genus Agrostemma; species Agrostemma githago. The sequence goes on along the minus strand of OY288247.1, from coordinate 16,654,603 downwards.
TGCGGACACTCGGAAGAGATATTATGTCTAAACTAAAGTTGAAATGTTTATTTTCCCTAAAAAATATCGGCGGAGAACGATCAAGTTAAAATGTCGACGGCTCCGACATGATGTTAACTTTTGTTTCAAGAAATGAAAGACTCTTACTACTCAGACTCGTTGTCTGTTCAGATTAGCACTTCACACACAAACGAGCAGGGGGCAATTGGGGGAGGGCCCCCTTGTTGCAGAACCCAGGGAAAATAGACCCCCCAACAAAAAACTCTAAGTCCCCCACCTGCCTCCAGGCAGGCAGGGGGCTGGCCCTCTGACTCCAGTCAGGAGTAAGGGTCAGGCCGGGCCCCACGAGCCGAACCAACAAGGACTGAGACACAATCAGCCTTGTATAAAAAACGCTAAGTCCCCCACCTGCCTCCAGGCAGGCAAGGGGCAGGTCCTTTGACTCTAGTATGGAGTCAGGGTCAGGCCGGGCCCCACGAGCCGAACCAACAAGGACTGAGACACAATTAGCCTTGTATAAAAAACGCTAAGTCCCCCCACCTGCATCCAGGCAGGCAGGGGGCAGGCCCTCTGACTCTAGTCAGAAGTTAGGGTTAGGCCGGGCCCCACGAGCCAAACCAATAAGGACTGAGACACAATCAACCTTGTATAAAAAATGCTAAGTCTCCCACCTGCCTCCAGGTAGGCAGGGGGCAGGCAATGGAAAAAGGAATGCGTAGCAAAAGAACATCCATAAAATTAACGTGAAGTTGAAAGAAAAGCTTCCATAGCAAGCAATAAGAATCCAGGGGTAGGCAAATTAAATTACAGAGGCAGCAGCCAACCACATCTGGGCTCGGCGTGCAAAAGATCAAAATAATTAGCGGGGAAACAAAGGCGCTGAAGGATAGGAGCACGAGCCCTCAGAGGACGACTGCCCTAAGTCCTATGCAGGAGGTGCATCTTGGTTAGGGGCAGCAGGGCCATCAGAACCATAGTGGGGTGACCTACTGGACCGAACCTCATTCTTGGCAGCATAAAGCTCGTCAAAAGCGTTCTGGTTAAAATCCGGAATCAACTCCCGAATAACTTCCAGGCAGAACTCGGAAGAAGAGTTCGCACCCTTAACAAAGGCATCGTCGACCGCAGTATTCGCCTCCTAAATGATTTCTTCCTTCTTCTTTAACCATTTCCCCCTTTGGGCCCCCAGCTCCTCCTGCGCAGATTGGTGATCAGCGTCAGCCTTGGAAAGATGGCCAGCACAATCCTTGAGTTTTCTCTCTAGCTCAGCCGCGTTCTTCCTGACCTCCTACATCTCAGCCACGCTCTTCTTAGCCTGCTCCAATCCCACCTCCAGCTCAGCTGCCTCCTTCACGACCTTTTCCCCCTAAGCCTTCCAGGCAGCGACTTGGCGCTTGGCCTCCTCCAACTCATCTTCCCTCTTGGACAGTTGAAGCCTCAGGTTGGTGATCAGGGCAGCATCCCTCTCGACCGACGCTATACGCTCAAAAAGGGAAGACCCAGAGGTAATGAACAGCTCCTCATCACTCAAGCGGTTGAGCACCGCCAATTCTGCAGAAGCCTGAAAAACTAGAGAGCAACGATAGAGAAGTTGAGTTGCATGGTTGCAGGAGTGTGTCAGGGACTTGGCGGCCTGATCCAAGGAAGTAGAATTGGAGTCTGAGAAGAGGGGCAGAAAAGTTAATACTATCACCAGCTGTAAAGTTGAACTCAGCATTTCCCTCGTTGAACAACGTTTCTGGGAGATTGGGAGCAGGGCGTTTTGTTTGGGGAGTGCTGGCATCAGCCTCCAAATCCACCACCTGCTCATCAGCTATAGGCTCGTTATCCTTCCTCTTCCTATTAAGATGGGGGACGCTCTCCCCCGTCCCTTCAGAGGGAGAGGGCTCCACCACAGCGGAGGGGCGGGATCTTGGAGAAGCGCCCCCGCGCCTTCCAACCGGCGAAGGAGTAGCCTCTGACGTAGCCCCTCCTTCCGCTGCCCTGAAAGCGGAGGCGGAGGGTGCGGGGTGCTTGTTAGCTGGTCTGAGAGGAGGAAGAAGCCTTGTCCTGCTAGCTGTAATGCTTTTCACATGCCTCATAAGGGTTTCCTTCTTGAATCCGGGGGAGTAGTTGGGCGATAGGTAAGGGGCCAATGCTCTGTATCCAATCCAATGAGCTTCAGCTATTTCTTTTTCGAAGTATTTCTGCGAAATCCTGCAAAAAGGCATGAGAAAATAAACTAGGTAAACATGCAACAAAAGAATCCCAAAAAAAAAGCTTATCAGCACCGACCCCCTGAACTACCTGAGGTAAGACCAAGGTTCAACCTCAACGGGGTCAGGTATTCGTCGGTTGTAATGAGATCTGCTGGAGGAAGCCAGTCAACAGGGCCAAACACACCCTTCCCATCCTTCGCACAAGCAAACCGTTTAATCCAGGACTGGTCCTTGCTGCTCAGCTTGACCTTAAGAACCTTCCCACCGACCTTAGGGTGATACTCCTCGCGGGTTTCCAGGCGGGTATGAACGTGGTTCCTGAAGTGCCATCCCGGCCGGGACCAAGGTCCTTCCCGGTCGGGCTCATCACCCTTCGCGGCCGGGAAGGTGCCAGCACAGCCCGCGTCACTTCTTTTCAATTCCTTTGCTCGTGAACCCATATAAATACCCTCCCTTTGTATTGTTTAAGCACCTTACATTACTCTACATTATTCTAAACCCTAATTAGACTCTTTCTTCATCCTTAGCTTAGTTTACATTAATCTTTCCTTAATATTTTGTTAATCCTAGTTTAATTTAGATAGTTAATCTTGTATTAAGGAATCTCTTGAAGAATCCATCAAACCTTGACAACATTTGGTGGAGATTTTTGGGTGTTCTTATAATACAAGTTCTCATCTTTTCATCCTCTTGTTATTTGGTATAATCTTCTTATTCTCTTTTCTCTTAATCTTTGTTTAATCATTCAAGTTTTAATCTTTGTTCATTGTTTATTGTTCTTGCTAGTTCATAATGAATGTTTAGATGTTTGTGTTGATTTCTCTTGTTTGTATTATTGTTAGTTTGATTATGTGTGAGTAGACTTATTATGGGGTTAGTAGGGGGATTAAGTGTGGATTATGGATGATTAGGGTTTGATTGAGGGTAAAGGTGGATTCTTTGTTACTAGTCACATGTTGAGTACTCTATGTGTTTGTTGAATTGCTTGTTTGAATAGAATTGGCCATCCTTCTCTTGCTAGTCTTCCTCTTCTCATTGTGATTGATTTGTGGTTGAATCCTTATGTATTGGGTAGCAACTTTCATGAGTATTCGGGTTTTGTCTTAGACGCGAGAGCGCGGACCGACCTTAGTAACTAGGTGAAGCATACACCCTCGATTTCCTAACTATCCTACTACACTTATGAACCCAAACTAACCCTACCTTTTCCAAATTTGATTTTCTCCATCCTATTAGCCAATGTTTCTCTAGTTTGATTGTTTCATTTAGCTTTAGTTGCTTCATTTAGTTCGTGTTCACCTAGTTCATTGTTAGTCTAGTTTCATCCTTTCCCATCATCATAGTTAATCAATTATTGTTAGTTTGTCCCCCTTTGTGTTGTTTTGGTAACTTAGTCTTGTTTATGAATTGACCCTAGTCTAGACACCTATTACCGTCCCCGTGGACTCGACCCGACTTACCCTAGCTACATGTTAGGTTTAATTGGTCTCTTAGTTGATCGGTAGGACCCACGACAAGTGCCCACCATCAATTTGGCGCCGTTGCCGGGGACGGCGCATGTTTAGACTTAGTTTTCTTATTAGCTAGACTTAGTTACAGTTTTGTGTTCTTCTTCTATCCTTTGTGCATATTTTGTAGTCTTTTTCTTAGTTTCAATTGCTTTCTCCTCTCTTTGTCTTTCGTTGTGCTCGTTTATTGTCTTTACCTAGTGCCCATAAAGCACTAGGTGTTCTCACGTTTGTTCCAAGTGTGTAGTGCATGCCTAGGAGGAGAGACGACTTCTTTCTCTTCAATCCAGAGCCGGAAAGACTCTTTAGAGCCTTTCGCCAACGGACGATTGATCGGGTTAGAAATTCTCAACCGGGTACTAGCAATACCATTGAAGAACAAATCCAAGGATCCGACTTGAACGAAGCACCTCGAGAGACCACCGAAGAGACCTTCATCAATCCCTTTGGTACTTCTTCTAGTCACTCTTCTCAACCTAGTTCCCCTTCTACCTATACATCAACACCATCTACACCTTCATCTCCTGCTTATCCAACGATGCCTAAGTTCTCCTCTTATTCAACCTTCACGGAAGACGTTTTGCCCGGTCCCAGCGCTTTACCGGCCGCTTACACCGGAAATTTTGTGGCAAAAACGGCGTTTATCCAAAACGTTGAGCGAAGTGAATTTAGTGGGTTGCCCACCGAGGATCCACATCAACACATGGAGACATTTTCGGACTATTGTGATGCCATTTCTCAACCGGGAGTAACCCAAGACCAAATTCGATGGGTCCTCTTCCCTTTCTCTTTAATCGGTAAGGCTAAACGATGGCTTATGGGTCTCAACAAGGCGGCTCTAGGAATCGACACATGGAAGAAGCTAGCCTTAGCTTTCTACCAAAAATTTTACCCACCGGAGAAGACCAATTTATTAAGAGCTTCCATCACGGGGTTCCAACAACGTGACGAAAAGGGGCTCTATGAGTCGTGGAAAAGATTCAAGGCCCTAGTTCGCTCTTGTCCTCATCATGGATTGTCGGAGTGGTTCCTTGTTCAACAATTTTGGAACGGTTTATATGAGGATTCAAGGAGTATACTCAATATGGGGTCGAAAGGGCGTTTCAACGAAGTAGATGATGACCAAACTTGGTCAAGAATTGAAGAAATGGCGGTCCATAACTCTCAATACTCTAGGCCAAGGAAGGAAAGTAGAGGGGAAAGGCGTGAGATCGATGCCATTACGCAATTAAGTGCCGACCTTGGATCACAATTGAAGACACACATGGATACTATCGACAAGAAGCTTCAAAATCACTTTAATCAAGGTCAAAGCACTAGTTCCTCCAACCAACAATCGATCCATCAAATTAATGCTTTTGGAACGGTTACACCTACATCTTATTATGGGATATGTGAGATTTGTGGAATACATGGACATGAGCCCTCTTATTGTCGAAGTAGCATTGAGCAAGTGAATGTTTTTCAAGCATACAAGCAAGGTGTCCCATACTTCTCTTACAAGCCTCAAAATGTGCCAAATCCTCATATGTTCCAAGCTTCTCAACAACAAGCTCAACAACAATACCGTTTACCCTATGTACCTCCTCGTACCTTAAGGGACAATAACCAAGGCTTCCAAGGTTATCAAGGCAATCAAAGGCCTTTTAATAACTTCCAACAACATAACCAAGGTGCCTTCAACAACAATCAAGGGTTCCATAATCAAGGGAACTTCAATCATCAAGGTGGTTTCCAAGGAAACCAACATTCTCAAGGATATCAAAGCAACAACCAAGGTTACCACAATCACAATCATGGTAACTCTCAAGGCCTAAATCAAGGCAACTCTCAAGGTTTCCAAGGGAACTTTCAACAACAACAACAAGGGTCCCAAAATACTCAACAAGAAAACAAGCAAAGAAGCCGGTCTCCAATTCATGATTATGGCATTCCCCCAGCCATTACCAATACCGCACACAATCAACAATCTCCACCTCGAGAGCCGGAGATGAAAAAGGTAATTTTAGAGATACAAAGAAGCCAATTGGAGATGCAAAAAGCTCAACAAGAATTCTATACTAACCTTCAAATGGAAAACAAGGCAAGAGATACACATGTAAAGATGCTCGAAACCCAACTAGCTCAAGTTACTTCGGGTAGTTCTTCAAGAGAAAAGGTTCAACTACCTGATGGTGGGATTTGTCGTGGATCCCGCCGATCAATATTTAACCGACTATTCCTAGTGGGTAGCTAGGGCAAGTAGGGTCGATATCCACGGAGACGGTATTGTAAGGTCTAGTCTAGGTCGGCCTAAAAACGAGACTAGGTCACAAACAAACACAAAGAAATGCTAATTGACGAATTATGATGGGAGGAGAGGAGTGAACAAGACTAATAACAAATTAGCTATAACAAGGCTAAATGAAATAACTAAACACAAACTAAACAATGAACTAGAGAAATGATGACTAACTAAGAAGATGAAATCAAATATGAAAAGAAGTGGGTTAGGTCGGGTTCATAAGTGTAGTAAGGTAATTGGGGTGGTCAAGGGTGTAGGTGTGTCCTAATTGCTAGAGTCGGTCCGGGCTCTCGCTACTTAGACCGATGTCAAGGTGGGTTCGCGCTCTCGCGTCTAAACCCTAGTCCACATTCTTATGTCTAAAACTATTCTCAACATAATCACATACTAGACAAACAATGAGTAGAGGAAGACTAGCATGAGAAGCATGGCCACTACAACTCAAACAAGCATTTCAACAAACACATAGTGTGCCCAATATGTGACTAACAACAAAGGTTCACCCTTTACCCCTAATCAAACCCTAATCACCCATAATCTACCCTTAATCCCCCTACTAACCCACAAGGAGACTACTCACTCATTATCAAACTAACTATAACAACAATAAGAGAAAACAACATCATAAACCAAACATCCATAATGAAGAACAAGAACAATAATAATAACAATATAAAAAAGATTCAAACTTGATTAAATAACAAAGAACAAGAGTAGAGAAGATTATACCAACAACAAGATGATGAAAAAGATGTAAACTTGCATAAATAAGAAACCCAAATCAACTCCAAGGTTGTCAAGCTTGGATGAATCTTCAAGAATCTTCTTAATACAAGATTAACTAAACTAGATTAACAAAGATTAACTAAGGATTAAAGAGAGATTAAAACTAATGTGAGGAACACTAATCTAGGGTTTGAATGCTTAATGGAGGCATAAAATAATCTAGGGTAAGGTGGTGTGCTTAAACATTACAAAGGAGGAGTATTTATAGGGTTACAAGAATGAAGGAGAATAAGGGAAACAAGGGCGGGTTACAGCACCACGGTCCCGACCGGGAAGGACCGGTCCCGACCGGGAAGGGTATGGTCCCGACCGGGAAGGGATGGTCCCGACCGGGAAGGACCCAAAACAGAACACCCCTCTTTTGTGCACTTCATCCCGGACGGGATGAGGCCATACCCGTCGGGGATGAGTCTTGTAGGCCTCCAATATGATCTTTAAGGTTCCTCCTTGCTTCACATGGACTTCTCATCGACTCTCGGGTCTCGGGATCGAGTCTAAGGGGCTCGGGATCGAGTCTAAGGGGCTCGGGATCGGGTCCCAAGGTCTCGGGGTCGAATTCAAGGCATCGAGTGATCGTTCCTCCGCTTCGTTGGCTCCGAAAAGTGTATGTATTGAGTCGGAATCGCTCCAACACTTCATGAATGGTCTCGGGAACCTGAAACGAGCTAGAGGAAGCATAAGTAGCCCATGAACCGCTCCCAAGGAGCGATTTCGCAAGGAAATTGGGACCAAAACACAGCAAAATAGGCACTACAAACTACACTTATCACTACCTCCTCAAGGTGTACCAACGAAATTTGAACATGTAAACGCTGTCACCTTGAGGAGCGGTGCATCCTATGATTCTCCCTTGTTTCCTATTGGGCATGAAGCAATGAAAGAAGTGGAATCTCCATCTCAAGGCAATGAAAATTGGGGAAATCTCATGGAAGAGCAAGTCTTGTGGGAGGTTGAAAAACCTATCGAAGATAAGCTCCTCCCACCCCAAGAGAAAGACAAAGGAAAGGAGAAAGTGTCAATTGAAAAGTCCCAACCTAATGAGCAAGACAAGATACACATCAAGTTGCCATTCTCAACAAGGCAAATGAAGACTAAGGTGGATGTTCAATTTGACAAGTTTGTTGACATTGTGAAGAAATTGGATGTGAGCATCCCTTTCACCGAGCTAATTACCCAAGTCTCGGCCTATGGCAAGTTCATGAAAGAAGTATTGGCTAGGAAGAGATCCTTAGACAAGGAAGAGACCATAGCGTTCACAAGAGAGGTGAGTGAGCTCATTCAAGGCTCTACACTTCCTAAGTTGAAGGATCCGGGCAGTTTCTCAATCCTGTACACCATAGGGAACTTGAAGATTGAAAGGGCATTATGTTATTTGGGGGCGAGTGTAAGCATTCTCCCTTACTCTATTTGTGAGCGACTTGGAATGAAAGAGCTCAAGTGTACCTCTATTACACTCAAAATGGCCGATCCTTCGCTTAATCGACCATTAGGAATGTTGGAGGATGTGCCATTAAGAATCGGGAAATTCTTCATTCCGGTCGACTTCCTCGTGCTTGATATGCCGGAGGATGATATCACTCCCATTATCCTTGGGCGCCCATTTTTACATACCGCCGGTGCAATGATCGATGTCAAGAAGGGTAGGATCACCTTTGAGCTAGGCGACGAGAAGCTCGTGTTTGACCTCCAAGGCAACACCTCGCCTACATATGAAGAGTCATGTAATATGATCCATGCCTTTAATGACAAAGATCTAGGGAATGAGTCGAGTGAAAGCTTGAAAGACAATAACTTGTGTGGAATTGAAGATGATGATTCCGAGCTTGGGGCGGATGAATGCCCATGTGACGTGATTGAAGACAAGTCGGTTAGTAAGAACAAAGTTGAGTGATAAGTGTAGTTTGTAGTGCCTAATTTGTTGTGTATGGTCCCGGTTTCTCTTATGGAATCGCTCCTTGGGAGCGATTTCTGGGCTACTTATGCTTCTTCTTGTTCGTTTTAGGTTCCCAAGACCGTTCATGGAGAATTGGAACAATTCCGACTCGTTACATACACTTTTGGAGCCAACGAAGAGAAGGAGTGATCACTCGGTGCCTTGGATTCGATCCCGAGACCTTGGGACCCATTTCCGAGCCCTGAGAAACGATGGGAAGCCCATGAGAGGCAAGGAGGGACCTTAAAGATCATATTGGAGGCCTACAAGACCCTTCCCGGGCGGGATAGTAGCCTTCCCGATCGGGAAGGGGTGCGCAAATGGAGCTGCTCCTGTTTTGGGGCCGTCCCGGTCGGGACCACTTCGTCCCGGACGGGATCGTCTTGTCCCGGACGTGATGGGTCAGCTACAGCACGAGACCTTTCTTTTCATTCTCCTTCACTCTTGTAACCTTATAAATACTCCTCCCTTGTATTGTTTAAGCATCTTACATTATCTCAGACTATCTTAGACCTCCCTACATTAGACTAAAACCTAGATAAAGTGCCTCCTCTCATTAGCTTAATCTCTCTTTAAACTCTTGTTAATCTTAGATTAATCTAGTTTATTAGTCTTGTATTGAAGAGATTTTTGAAGACTCATCCAAGATTGACAACCTTGGAGATTATTTAGGTTTCTTATTAATGCAAGTTCTCATCTTTTTATCTTCTTGTTAGTGGGTATAATTTCTTTTCTCTTAATCTTTGTTAATCTCACAAGTTTTAATCTTTACATATTGTTTATTGTTCTTGTTTGTCCATAATGAATGTTTGGTTTTTTATGTTGATTTCTCTTATCATTGTTATTGTTAGTTTGATAATGAGTGAGTAGATTCCTTGTTGGGTTAGTAGGGGGATTAAGTGTGGATTATGGGTGATTAGGGTTTGATTGTGGGTAAAGGTGATTCCTTTGTTGCTAGTCACTTATTGGGCACACTATGTGTTTGTTGTATTGCTTGTGTGGGTAGTAGTGGCCAATGCTTCTCATACTTGTTCTCATGTTCTCATTGTGTATTCGATTTGTGGTTGAATGTTTATGTTTTGAGTAGCATCTTGCATGAATGTTTGGGTCTAGTCTTAGACACGAGAGTGCGGACTTTGGCTTTGGCGCGAGTGCGCAAACCGACCTTAGTAACTAAGTGGCACCTACACCCTTGATTACCCAATCATCCTACTACAGTTATGAACCCGACTTAACCCTACTCCTTCCCATATTTGATTTCTCTACCTCTTTAGCCTTCTTATCTAGTTTGTTAGTGTTTCTAATCTTTAGTTGTTTTAATTAACTTTTGTTTTATTTAGTTCATTGTTAATCTATTTCCATACCTCTCAACCATCATAGTTTGTCAATTATTGCCTTCTTTGTGTTTGTTTGCGTAACTTAGCCTTGTTTCTAGGTAGACCTAGTCTAGACACTTATAACCGTCTCCATGGACACGACCCGACTTACCCTAGATACCGTTAGGATAAGTTGGTTATATATTGAGCGGTAGGACCCACGGCAAAATCCTACCATCATTGAGCCTCCCTTGAGGCCTTGTGAAGATGATATGAAGTTTGGGTATATACCGAAGGATCGAAAGTACAAATTCAAGTCGTTGAACTTAGTAGATCGGGATGCCCCGGGAACTTCTAGGCAAGGTTGTGAGGAACCTTGGAGTGTGGATTGGTACTCCATGAGCTTGATTGAAGATTTTTCACGAGCCTTTGATTTGTTACTCCGGGCTCTTGAAGGCGATGGAGATGTATGCCATGTTGATGAAAAATGAATGAAGAAGCCACCACCCTAGGTTTGACGGAGTTCTTCAAGAACCGTCGAGTTGTATATATATTTTTCTGCTCCTTTGTCTTTGTAGTTGTATTTGTGTGATTTTTGGATTTGTGTGCTTGTGGAATTCTTGTCGTTTGGTTGTTTGATGAGCGATGTGAGGGAGGGATTTTGATGGTGTTTATTGAGTTTATTTGATAGGTTAATAGTGGAGATGAAGTTTTGAGAGGAGTGGTTGTTGATTGAGCTTGGATCTTGAGCAAGGAAGTCGGTTTTTGAGCTTTTCGTAAGCTCTTGGGGACGGGATTCTAAATCCCGCTGTATTAGTTGACTTGTGGGTGGAGCTTTCAATAGGATTGAAGGACTAGAAGAGTCATCCCAACCGAGAAAGGTATCATCCCGATCGGGATGATGTGTGCACGAAATCTGAGCTACTGCCTGTCCATCCCGACCGGGATCATGCTCATCCCGACCGGGAAGGAACCATCCCGACCGAGATGAGGTCTGTCACAACTGGGATGGTGCGCAACAACCTCTTTTGCCTTTGTTATCCCATTTAAACCCCACCCAACCGCTTTACACCTTTTCCCAACCTCCCTACTCACCCTTACCACTATCATCCCACTCTTGCACTTCATATATACACCTTTATCACCACTATACCCCGAGTTTAACCTCAAATCCCACCCTCATTACACCAACGCAAGCCTAGAACTTCAACCGTGCGATTACATTGAGCAAGAAGAGGAATATCAATGATGAAGACAAGCAACGTGCCTAATATGATCATTGAGGCGATGGAGTTAGTGAGTTGCTAACCGTTTGGTAGGCGACTCTCATTTCTTTTCCGTCTTTTATTGCTTGTCTCCCTTTTTATGTTCCCCTTCCCCTTATTATTTTTGTGTCATGGTGGCCCTCGGGGCCTTTGGTAGACATTGCTCCCGATTCTCGATGAAGTGACTACATCGAGAGTCATTTCAAAAATCCAAATTGGCAAGTAATTTCACTTTTATTTTCTTTTGGTAGAGTTTAGTCGGATTTAGGCGGAATCCGGGCTAGGTGACTTGATTACACCTAGCCCTCCCCTCCCATTTCCTTTTATTTTCTTCTTTTTATTTCTTCTCCCGTCCATATCTTTTCTTGTCTCGGCCCTTGGTGACTTGATTACACCCCGGCCGGACACATTCTACCCCTTCCTCACTTTCATTTTTGATTTTTAGTTTTATTTTCCCTTTTCCCTTTCTTTTTTAGTGTCTTCCACACACTACCGATCGAGCATGAGGACATTGCTCGGTTTAAGTGTGGGGGAGCGATATCTTAGGTTAGTTTAGTTTTATTTTCGTAGTTTTTTTTTCGAAAAAAATCTTTACAAACCCCTAAAAATTTGAAAATTTTCATAAAAAAAACCAAAAAGATTTTCTTTTGTGTCCTTGTGTCGTATATTTGTTGTGTTGTGTGTTTTTCTCCCCTAATTCCTTGTAGGTTGCGCCATCGTCGAGAAGTTTCGAAAGGCTCAAGACATCCGGTAATACCCCTTCAATTCTTTCTCCGTTTTCCTTTTTTGTGGAGTTTGGAGGAGATTTGTGATGGTGTGTGCTCGGGTGGAGCTCTGTGAGGTTTGTGGTTGATGTGGTGACTTGTTTGGAAGTTTCGGGGTGGTGTTTGTTTTCTTTGTGTGCTTGTTCTCTTTTCTCTTGTTTTGTTTTGTTTTGTTGTGTTGTGTTCGTCCCTTTTCCTTTCGTTTTTGTTGTGTCTTTGTTTTGTCTTGTTTAGTCGTGTCTAGTGTGTAATAAGAGGTTTTCGAAAACCCGGTTTTGAGGCTAGTGCGCAAGTGTTTACTTTCCCATTCTATTGATATGAGCCGAGTCTTGGACTTTAGTCTAGTAGAATGACTTTAAATCAATGATTTCGTTGGTTTCTTACCTTGAGTCCACCTAGCCTACTAGGGATTTACTACGGGATTTGCATTTTGACCATTTTGACCACCCACGAAGTGAAAAGGCCTTGGTTGCCGAGTTCCGTCCCTTAGGTGACCGTGTTCGAAGTTGTTTGTTTAATCCAAGTTTTCCCCTTTTTGTGGGTTTGAAGGGAAGGGCCTGTCCCGACTTACCCATTTCCCTACCTCCTACACTTTTTCCACAAATAAGTTGCAATTTGTTGAGTTCTCGTACTTGGTTGCAAGAAATGCTTACAATACATGATTCATCAAAAAGGCAATCCAAGAGAAAGAAATAAACAAAACAAAAAAAAGAAAGAAAAGAAAGAAGAAAAAGAAAAGGCACAACAAAAAGAAAAATAAAATACAAAAGAAGAAAAAGAAAGGGCATAGAAACTCAAAAGCCAAATGCAAAAGCAAAATGCCAAAGAAAATTCTCTCACAAAAAGAATACTCACCCCTCAAAAATAGGCCTTTTTCCGGCTATTACCGTGAAGAGCCTACCAAAGGACTGAGTCCTTAGGAAGGATGATAGCGGTAAATAGTTAGTCTTCCCCCACTTTGCAACCTTATCCACCTTTTTACTTGGACTAGTTGGGCGACTTTTGGACATGGGACGACCCTCTTGGCTCATCGCTAAGGGGGCGGGGCTTCACTTACCTACAGTGTCGACTAACTCCGTGGTTCAACCTTTTTCCAACCCGCCTATCGTCCCGTGGTACGTTCTTAGAAGGTTAGGAGGAACCTAGGTAAGTTACCAACGTTTTTATTGCTTTGTCATCATACTATTAGGGTTTTGTCCATATCGATTTGTGTCATTAGCTTGGGAACGTTGTCACTTGTCTTGAGTCCTTAGCCGGTGCTTCTTTCACCGGTTTGTGGAGGGAAGCGGTATTTGTTTCTTCTTGGATTCAACCGTTTGGTGTTTGTTTGTGTGTTTGTGTGTTTATGTGTTTTCTTGTTCGGTTGTATCCACAGTTTTGTCGCAAGACCTCACTTGCCTTGCGGAGAGCACTTGTCATCTAAGTGTTCTCGTGTGAGTTGAAAGGGCGTAGGGTGCGGTAATACCCGCTCGGTTAGTAGTCTAGTTTCTTTTAGTTTTTAGTTAGTTTGTGCTTACTCGAGGGCGAGTAAGGGTTAAGTGTGGGGGAGTTGATAAGTGTGTTTTGTAGTGCTTATTCGTTGTGTTTGGTCTCGGCTTCTCTTGTGGAATCGCTCTTTGGAGCGGTTTCTTGGCTACTTATGCTTCTTCTAGTTTGTTTTAGGTTCCTAAGACCAATCTTGGAGAGGTGGAACGATTCTGACTCGTTTCCGACACATTTGGAGCCAACGAAGGGAAGCAACGATCACTCGGTAGCTTAGACTCGATCCCGAGCCCTTGGGACCCATTCCCGAGCCCCTTAGACTCGTTCCCGAGCACCGAGAATCGATGAGAAGCCCATGAGGAGCAGGTAGGGACCCTTGAGATCTCATTTGAAGCCTAAAAGACCCATCCCGGTCGGGATTGCATCCATCACGACCAGATGAAGTGCAAAAGAAAGCAACGCTCCTGGACAGCCATCCCGGCCAGGACCAAGGTCCTTCCCGGTCGGGATCATCACCCTTCCCGGCCGGGAAGGTGCCAACACAGCCCGCGTCACTTCTTTTCAATTCCTTTGCTCGTGAACCCATATAAATACCCTCCCTTTTTATTGTTTAAGCACCTTACATTACTCTACATTATTCTAAACCCTAATTAGACTCTCTCTTCATCCTTAGCTTATTTTACATTAATCTTTCCTTAATCTTTTGTTAATACTAGTTTAATTTAGATAGTTAATCTTGTATTAAGGAATCTCTTGAAGAATCCATCAAACCTTGACAACATTTGGTGGAGATTTTTGGGTGTTCTTACAATACAAGTTTTCATCTTTTCATCCTCTTGTTATTTGGTATAATCTTCTTATTCTCTTTTCTCTTAATCTTTGTTTAATCATTCAAGTTTTAATCTTTGTTCATTGTTCATTGTTCTTGCTAGTTCATAATGAATGTTTAGATGTTTGTGTTTATTTCTCTTGTTTGTATTATTGTTAGTTTGATTATGTGTGAGTAGACTTATTGTGGGGTTAGTAGGGAGATTAAGTGTGGATTATGGATGATTAGGGTTTGATTGAGGGTAAAGGTGGATTCTTTGTTACTAGTCACATGTTGAGCACTCTATGTGTTTGTTGAATTGCTTGTTTGAATAGAATTGGCCATCCTTCTCATGCTAGTCTTCCTCTTCTCATTGTGTGATTGATTTGTGGTTGAATCCTTGTGTATTGGGTAGCAACTTGCATGATTATTCGGGTTTTGTCTTTGACGCGAGAGCGCGGACCGACCTTAGTAACTAGGTGAAGCATACACCCTCGATTTCCTAACTATCCTACTACACTTATGAACCGAAACTAACCCTACCTTTTCCAAATTTGATTTTCTCCATCCTATTAGCCATTGTTTCTCTAGTTTGATTGTTTCATGTAGCTTTAGTTGCTTCATTTAGTTTGTGTTCACCTAGTTCATTGTTAGTCTAGTTTCATCCTTTCCCATCATCATAGTTAATCAATTCTTGTTAGTTTGTCCCCCTTTGTGTTGTTTTGGTAACTTAGTCTTGTTTATGAATTGACCCTAGTCTAGACACCTATTACCGTCCCCGTGGACTCGAGCCGACTTACCCTAGCTACGTGTTAGGTTTAGTTGGTCTCTTAGTTGATCGGTAGGACCCACGACAAGGGCCCACCATCAGTGAGTCAAGTACTTGAGGTGACTTTAGGAACTTGTTACAATTAAGGTTAGAGATGTTACAGTCTAAAACCAGATGGTACAGTCTAACTCTGAATGTTACATTCTTGTTCACAAATATTACAAACTGTGATATTTCGTGAAGAATTTCGTGTAAAAAGATTTTGAGTTGCGCACCAGATTTGTTTTTAAAGATTCCCTGAAAGTATTTTTCTAAAATATTTTCTACATGATTTATGTAATCCTCTAGAAAATCTAACGCGATACAGTGGCGGAAACACTATAGAGTCGGGATAAAAACACACTGTAACTATGTCTTAGTAAAATTTAAAATAGTAAAGTCAAACAATAGGCCTTAAATAAAATGGTCAAAATTTAAAACAATCCACAAAAGGGGTTTGAACAATCCATAAGACATAATTATCAAAATAAACAAGCAGGATCCACATTGCTCGCTAGCCCACACCCGGAACACGTATACCTGCCATGTTAAAACATAACAGCCACAATCAGTGGGGAGCAACGTCAACGTTCTCCCAGGCGTATAACAGGATATTAAAACTGTAATTACTATTATAGAAAAATAGTAAGAAAACGGAAAACAGTAAAACAATATAATGAAAATAAGTTTTCAGTGAAAAACTTCACGTATCGAAACAATATAATAAAAATGAGTTTTCCGGAGAAAACATAAAACATTTGCCAACCTGCAAACCAAATTATATCGATAATAATAAAAATATTCAAAATGGCGTTATGGATAGGAGTAGTGTAGACGGCTAGACTTTCACTAGGAGAATACTAAAATCTAGCTTCGAGAACTTAGCTCAAACAAATTAAACTTTGGTCTCTAACTAGGCTACTCAACCATAATAGAGCGGCGACTTATAAATGCGTGGCCCTAGTTTAAGATAATGCACACCCCTCCCGGGATTACCTGTCACCCAGTTCAACTTATGACGGCCACTTACTGCGAGGCCTAAGCTTAAGGTCAAAATGTACACAACTCCCGGGATACCTGTCACCCGGTTCAACAACCAATGTACCGATTCCTGATACACTAGCCTTATAGTTGATGGCAAAACCGTAAACCCTAGAATATATTACTCTAACCTCACACTTGTTCTTATTCCATAACTTCAAAACAAAGCCATTATCGATATTCAAAAGATATAATCAATATAAATAATATGAGGAAAAAAGAAGTAAACATTTATATTCTAAAAGAGGAAACTTTCTATTTTAGGAAACTTCTATTTTTAGAAACTTTACTAAAAATAGCATTATATCAAAATAGTGAAAATATTAGTTCATACTTATACCAATTTTTAGTAAACGATATAGATTTATACAATTTTTAGTAAACGATATAGATTTATAAAAATAATACTTTCTGCCTTAACGATATTAATTATTAAAGTAAGAACATTTGAGTTTATGAAGTTATTGAAATATCGTACAAGTGTATAAAATGATTAAAAATGTCTTAAATTTTTTAATAATACTAATCAGGGTGTTTTCATAATTTACAAAGCTAAAATTCCCTAATTATTATTAGTTATGACAATACGATTACAAATAGGATTTTACGACAAATGTCAAATTAAATCTTTTAACGTCTTTTATTTAATTAAACCATTGAATATATTTAGAATATGTTAACGGATGATATAACTCTTAAAGTTTCAGATTTAAATATTTTCAAAATAGCTGGAAAAATAAATCTTTTCGGTAAGACGAAGCATTTTAACGATAAATCGTAATTTTTCCAAAAATCAATACTTATTAATTAAAGACTTTAATAAATAGTACAAAAACTACGTAAAATAGTTAAAATATATTTATGGAAATTCTATCCAGAAAAGAAAATTTTCCAGAATACTAAAAATCGGTTTTTAAAGCGTTTTCTCGTTAATCGTCTAATCTCGACAATAACGATTAATAAAAGTAGTAATTACAAAACGATTTAAGTATTAATATCAAAAAATTATTATTAAACTTAAAAATCATGATTTTCCAAAAAATAATATTTTCCAGATTTCCAAAAATTCCAGATTTAATAAACCCCGTTAAAACCGTCTTTTAAACCCGTTTTCACAATTAACGATTCCATTAATAAAACTTATCGTTCCTAACATTTTATTAAAGCACTAAAAATCATAAAATTACATTTTATCATGAAATCATCAGAATCATAATTTGTTCCAGATTAAATCAAAAGACCAAAAATCGAGAATTTAAACGACAAACGCGGTTTTAACGATAAACGATGATTTAAAGTGATTAATTAATTCATCCACTTAACAATTCCAAAAAAATTACGAAAAAAATTCAGAAAATTCTATTTCATCAGAAAGTTTCACTACGTCAAAAATCAGATTAAAACAAAATGTTTAAGTACTAGAACTAAAAATCGGCTTTTAATCATTTTTGTCCGTAAACGGAAATAATTCAATAATCGATAACTAAAATATCGGAAAAATATTAAATTATTAAAAATCATAAAAAAAAAATCTTTTTTACAGAATATAAATTTATATTACATGTTTAGGCCGAATATTACGATTTTACAAATTAATATGACGATTTAATCGTTAATCTCGTAAAAGCGATAAAAATATCGAAACATGCAAATTTTCAAATTTTAAATTTTTTTCAGATTATATGACATACATATATTGTCAAAAATGAAATATAAAAATTATACATGCAAATACACAATTAAAATCATGAAATACCGAGTAACATCGACGTTACCTCTAACCCAAATTCGAGTCAATTATAAATTCATCGGCTTCGGGATCATTTAAAAGTCCTTCAACACAAGAAAAGCATGGTGGAAAAATACCATGAGAAAACTAAGAAAATCAAGGAAAATAACGATAAAAAATAACATCGATTATTACCTTAACGAAGGGATCGGAATGACGATTATTTAGGAGATGAAAACGAGACGATCGAGACTCGATTAGAGACTAAATCTGGCTGGAAAGGGTGCTGGAAAATATCAGCCAAGATGAGAAAATGAGAGGAAAAGAGAGAGTTTTTGCCTTGAATATTATTTAGTGGTTGAATGAATGAAACTAATGAAGAGTTTATGAATGAATGTGACCTATAAAAAATGATAAAAACAAGGTGGATGTACCACTAAAACACATGGCCAAAGTGGATGAATAAGAGAGTGAAAAGTCTATGCATGAGTCATCAAATTTAATGGATGAGAAGAAAATATCTTAATCCTTTAATCATTTTATAAAATGAAATGTTTATAAAATATAGTGTAATAGTGGTGTGTGACAAGGGTCACAGTCCAAATGATTCAAGGTGAGTCCAAAATAAGTCGTAAGTCGATAAAAATAAGGATCGTTAAATTTTTAAAGGCATTTCAAAGCAGTTTGAGTAAATCTCGCGTAAGAAATCAATTAATTACGAAACTTCGTAATAAAATCATTAAATGATAGATTTTCATAAATAAAAATATTTTCTTAGTTAGAAATATTATATAAACGTATTTGGGCCCTTTTAGAAAAATAAATAACCCAATTCCAAGCTTAAAATGATAGTTTGTATAAAAATGAGATTCTTTGTGAATTAAATAAATAGTTTGCGACGAAAATTTAATAAATAAATTTATTATAGGAAAATAAAATATTTAAAATATTTTAATGAAAATAAATAATATTTGACTCGAAAATATTATGAAGTTTGAAAATGAAGGATACTGAAGGCAGAAAAAAAATCACAGAGTCAGGACGGAGTCATAACAGAATAGATAACAACGCCTAGAAAATTAGCGGGTGTTACAATTTATGGAAATTATTATATTCCATTAGGTTTTGGAAATATTTTATTGTGTTGTATTTAAGGTAAAAAAAATTCCAAAATAAAACATTTTTATGGAAATAAAATCTACATGAGTTGAAAATGGTTACTTGGTGAACAAGACTCACTTTGTGTTTAGGAAAGTAATTCCTATTACCCGTGAGTTCTTTGTGATACACCATAATTAGGAGTCTTATACTATTTGTTTATCTTTCATAATATCTTTAATATATTTTCCAAATCTTTGAAGTATTCTACTTTCCTTATAACTCTTGTCTAAGGCGCACGGTTGAAGTAGTATTCAAGCTAACAACGTTTTTGCAAATTTTTATAAGGTTAAAATTTGTCACGGAAAAGTCACCACTTACTTGATTTCTGTGTTACATTGCTCTAAGTACTTGCCATTTGAAGAACCACGCTCCTACATCTGTCTTGCAAAAAAGACAATTCATAGGAGAACTCGGCTAAACCATTCATCGTTGAGGGTCTATTAATATTTTGTAATCTTAGGGATCGACGCTGAAATATTAAAGAGAGAATAATGAACGTAGGTCTCGGAGTGTAAGACCGAACCATTTCAAAAAGTTCGATGTCATCTTTATTACCACTTGCATAAACCTTCACGTATTGAATTCTTCAGTTGGTATCAGAGCGGGTACTCGAGTCTCGCTTAACGGCATTGAATGATCCTAATACGTGTTTTTTTTTTCTGTTTTAAGGCAAAATGGAGCAATAGTACGAGAAGTGCCCTAGTTTTAACGACGAAGACTATGGTGTGTGGAAGAACAGGATGATGCACCACATCAAAGAAGTTGACTAGGAGTGATGGAAAATTTTCAATAAAGGACCTGTCAACATCCTCAAGATTGGAACTGAGGAAGAGAAAGACGAAGATGACTATTCTGTTCTTGAATGTTCAAAAGCTGAAAAGAACTCAAAGGCGATATCTCTTTTTCAGAGAGGAACTGGCTCACGACTTCAGAGTTGCATCTCTGTCTTCGTCTGAGCAAAGGAAATCTAGGATAGTCTATCTTTAGCGTACGAAGGAACTGACCGAGTGAAAAAGAATAGAAACAATTAATTGGTACACAAGTATGAAACCTTTGTCATGCTAAAAGATGAGTATATAGATGATATGTCCACAAGATTCATAAATCTCAATAACGAGTTGAGAAATCTTGGAAAGAAGCTAGAGGAAGAAGACATTGTTCAAAAAATTCTCAAAAGTCTTACGGAAAGATGGCAGCTAGCCCAAGGTCACAACAATCGAAGAAGCCAAGGATCTAGCCACTCTCACTCCGGACCAACTCCTAGGATTCTTGATGCCTGATGAGATGACGATAAATGCACGTCGTCCTAATGAAGCCATCAAAGGAAAAGGAATAGCTTTAAAAGCTGCTGAGGTAAGTGATAACGATGAGGTTGATGATGAAATGTTTCTTTTTTTTTCAGGAGGTTCACAAAGGCTTTTCCCGGCAAATTTGGATCCAAGAAACTTATGGTAAACTAGCGGCATGCCTTAATCAAACCATTCAGTGGCAGTTGTTTCAAATGTGGAGAGAAAGGTCCCATGCTCAAGGAATGTTGGAAGGAAATCAAGTCAAAGGATAAAAGAGAGACAACCAAGGAGTACAAGAAGGCTATGGTAGTATCTACTCCCTCTGTTCCAATGAATTGTTTGCCTATTCCATATTGGGGCGTCTCAATGAATTCTTTGCCTTTCTATTTTAGGAATGTTTTTTATATGCAATTTGACCCTTCTCATGAGTTTTGCTCCACATGTCACTCCCTCATTGGATCCCTTCCCCTTGGTGCCAAAAGGAAAGGCAAACAATTCATTGGAACGGAGGGAGTATCTGGGGAGAACCTGACTCAAAGAAAGACGATGACCACGAAGAAGATAAGGAAGATGACAATGTCTGCATGACTGCCCTCACCCTCAATTCTTCCAGAGAACATATGTACTTAAAGGCAAAATCCATGGAGTCCTATTCAGAAAAAGATGAGGATAGGGAGGTATGTTTTGATCTTCTCCGTTTCCATATTCAAACATTCTCTAAAGAAAGATTGATTCCTATTTTTGATGAAGTTCTTGATGACTACTATGCTCAGTGTTTAAAATTCAAAAAATTGAAAAAGCAAATGGATAAAATCACTCAAGAGAATGTTTTCTTAAAGAAAACATGAAATATGATGGAACAGTTTCCTCATCTGTAACATGTTATGTTCCAGCACCTGAGACTGTAACATCTGATTTCATATTATCTGCTAGTCTGGCTTGCCTTGAAACGGGAATTGTAACATCTGATGTTACAGTTCCCTATTCCGCTTCCTTTGATTTTTGGGCAGCCAAATCAAGTGACGTGACAACTCCAACTCCTGATTCACCATCTCTTCTGAAGGGCGAACAACGTAAAGTAGTCATATCGGGAGATAAGACTGTTAACTCTCATGCTACCACTTCTTTATAACCAGCCTTCTATGTTTGCTGAATATATATTCACACTCAGTTAATGAATGAACTTACCATAACTCGTAATGAGCTTGAGGAAGTTAACACGGAATTTGGCATTAAGTGCATGAATCTCTTAGGGTCAATATGACATGATTAGAGCAAAACATGATAAACTTGAGGTCAACCTTTCCATTATGGAACTACAGAATCTAGAGCTTAATGAGATGAACTCCAAACTGTATGACCAAATTAAAATGAGGTTAGAATCTCAGAAAAATAGGATTGGGTCATGCGAGATCACTGAATATTTGGGAAACTAATGCATCAATACCCTTAAGGAAGGTTAGGGTACCCCAACTATCCCATGCACCTCAGGTTCCTTGTAAAACCAAACCCAGAGGACACTGACTTCCGTAAAAGAAAGTATGCAAACCGACCAGAATATGTTTTCTGTACCTTCTGTGGAGAGAACAACCACGAGTGGAATGGATGTCCTAGGCTGGTAGAACGTGTTAGACCTAAAGTTGAGAAGAGAGTTAACTTTGTTTATCGTGGGACTTTGGAAGGTAAGAAGCTTAGACAGGATTTTGTTGGCCGTAACCTTCTACCCAGCGGCAAAATGACAGTTGAGGAGGTAGTCAGACCCATTTCCGCTGCTGACCTAGAACTACTCCTAGAATTAAGAAGAACATCAAACTGTCTTTCATTGTTCTCACTACAATAAGAAAGGTCATACCTACAGTAACTGCTTTCAAAGACTGAAGAGTCTTAAGATCTCTAAGTGTGTGATGAATAGCTGTCATATTGATGATAAACATGTTATTAGAAGTGCTAAAAGGAATTATGTGTCTGTTGTCGCTAACAAGGGACCCAAGAATTGATTTTATAGGTCAAGGTGAAAGAAAGCAACTGCTAGTACTTGGACAATGGTTGTTTGAGACATATGACTGGAAATAAATCACTATTTATTTCACTTGAGACCTAAAATGGTGGAACAATTGTTTTTGGGGATGACAAACGAGGCAAGATCATTGTCATTGGTAAAGTAGGCCTATCTCCAACATATTTAATCGACAATGTATTCCTAGTAAAAGGTTGAGGCACAATCTATTGAGTATCTCTCAGCTATGTGACCGAGGTAATAAGGTAGTATTTCATTCTAGTATGTGTCGCATTATGCAAGAAGGAACGAGTAACATCTTACTCGAAGGTAATTAGCGGCACAAGAATGTTTACAAGGTCGACATAAGCCGCAGTTTAGCCTCTTTCTTCGCCAGAAAATACTTCAACGCTACATGATCTGTGTATACTATCACCTTAGAGCCTACAAGATAGGCTCGGAACTTGTGGAGTGCATAGATGATGGCTAGTAACTCCTTCTCAGTGATGACATAGTTAACGTGAGCCTCATCTAACGTCTTACTGGCGTAATAAATAGCATACAGTGCTTATCTTTCCTCTGCCCCAACACAGCTCCCACGACGTAATCGCTAGCATCGCAGATAACCTCGAAAGGCAAATCCCAATCGGGAGATCGAATAATTGGTACAGAGATAAGAGCATGCTTAATCGTGTCAAATGACTTAGTACACTCATCGAATAATCAGGAACTAAGTCAGAGGTTTGGCAATCTTGGAGAAATTTTGTATGAAACGACGGTAGAAACCCGCGTGACCAAGAAAACTCCGCTCACCCTTAACAATAACTGGGTGTGGTATTTGCTCCAAGACCTCGACCTTTTATTTATCCACTTGGACGCCACGTTCTGATACTAATTGACCCAAAACAACCCCTTCCGGGACCATAAAGTGACATTTCTCGCAGTTTAAGACCAAATTGGTCTCCTCACAACGTTGCAAGATCCGTGATAAGTTAAAAGGACAAGCATCAAAATCAGTGCCATACACAATGAAGTTATCCATTAAGACTTCCATGATATACTCGATACGGAAAAAGGGACATCATACAATCCTAGAATGTGGTCGGGGAATTACAAAAACTAAATGGCATCCTTCGGTATGCGAAGGTTCCGTTGGTACAGGTGAAGGTGGTATTCTCCTTGTCATCGAGGTGTATCGAGATTTGAAAGAATCTCAAATAGCCATCTAAGTTGCAAAAGTACTTGTGACAAGCAAGACGCTCTAGCATTTGATCGATAAAGGCTGGCGGGAAATGGTCTTTCTTCGTAACCGTGTTCAGCTTACGGTAATCAATACGCATCCTCCACCCACTCACTAATCGAGTAGAAATAAGTTCATTCTTCTCATTCGTGATAACCGTCGTTCCTCCTTTCATAGGGACCACTTGGACTGGGCAAACCCATTTAGAATCGGAAATGGAATAGACAACGCCAACGTCGAGGAGTTTTAGAACCTCCTTCCTAACCACATTCTGCATATTTGGGTCCAACCTACGTTGTCCTTGAATAGATGGTTTGTGGTCCCCCTCTAAATGAATACGGTGAATACAAAATTTGGGACTAATGCCCCGTAAGTCATCAATGTTGTACCCAATAGCCTTCTTGTGCCGTCGTAAGATGACTAGAAACTCTGAAAGTTGGCTTTCAGAGAGTGCAACGTTGACAATTAAGGAGAATAGTTCCTTATAGTCAAGGTAAGCGCATTTCAAATTGGAGGGGAGGGGTTTCAATTCAGGCTTACTTACCTCGACTTCCTTTTGAGGGGTGGCGAGACTGTAGACCTTCTTAGTAGAGCTCTCCTTCCTGTTCATTTAACGTTCTAGCTCATCCACTTCTACGCACCAAGTTCCCTTCTCGGCATCAGAATTGCCAATAGCAGAAGTTTCTCCAGAGGGTCCCTGTCAAGACAATCATCAATATAGTTTTCAATTTCTAAATCAATGACATTGATACTGTAGCAAGACTCCACTATCATAGGCCTTTTAAGGGCCGGATCGAGACTAAAAGTCACGGTATCATCCTCTACGGAAAGTGTGAGCTTCCCATTCTTTACATTGATGATCGCCCCCGCCGTATGTAAGAATGGGCGACCCAAGATAATAGGGATTGTGGCATCTTCAACCATATTTAGGACTAGAAAGTCTACATGAATGAAGAATTTCTCGACTTGGACTGGAACATCCTCTAAAATACTGAAAGGGTACTTCACCAATGTATCGGCCATCTGCAATGTCATGTTAGTACAATTCAAAACATCCATGTTCAGTTTTTGAAATATAGAATAGGGCATAATGCTAATACCAGGGCCTAAATCACAAAGAGTTTTGTCAATAGCAAGTGTCCCTATAGTACAAGGGATAGAAAAACTTTGTGGGTCCTGGAGCTTAGGTGGAGTGCGACTCTACAAAAGTGCACTACATTCCTCTGTGAAAGCAATTGTCTCAACATTCTTCAAAGAACGCCTACGAGTTAGAAAATCCCTCATAAATTTTGCGCAAGCAGGAACTTGAGTAATGAGATCGGTAAATGGAACACTTACTTTCAGATTTTTCACGACTTCCATGAACTTACCAAACTGTTGATTGAGCTTGGATTTCCCCAATGTGAGTGGCAAGTCGCCATCTCCTCAACCGTTTTCCACGCTTTATCATCGTCGACATTATTTTGGAACCTGCTACTAGCTGCATAATCGAGTGTAGCTTGGCAATCATCATATCATTCGTTATAAAATTGATTGCACAAAAAGCATACCTAGAATGATGTGGACATTCCTTGACTACCTTCTTGAACCGCACCCACGCCTCGTGAATGTTCTCGTGAGAGTTTCGTCGAAAATTCGTGATCTGACTCCTCAATATGTTAGTCTTCTGTACTGCGGCGTGTAGTAGTGTTTGTAGAAACCTAAGGCAAGAGAATTCCAATCAGTAACTTCTTCATCTTCGTGGTCTAAATCCGCTATCCAATATCTCGCGGCGTCGCATAGAGAAAACATGATTAACATCTCCATCACTTGCTCTTGAGTGACTCCCGCGGGGAGTGGAATGGTAGACCAATAGTCGGTAAAGATTTTCATTTGCTTCGCCGGGTCTTCATCGACACCTCCACCATATTGATTTTGCTCCACCAACGTTATAAAGGCGGGGCGAATCTCAAAAGTACCGTTTATTGCTTTTGGTCGTTTCATCGGTTTCGCTAGGGAGGCCTGCCGGCTCGGAATGGCTAGCAAGTTTGAGAGGCATCTTGACTATCGATGTCTCGGTAAAAATGATGGGATTATCCACTCCTAAGGACTGTTATCCGGGTACGAACTCGTCGTCCGAATTTTCCACCTGTTGCGATTTTCTTGTCTAAGCGATCTCCTTGTAAAATTTCCTAGATCTGCGGAATGTTCTCTCTACTTCAAGATTGAAGGGTGGTATGTAGCCTCAATTTCGAGAGGATCTGGGCATACGAGGAAACTACACGAAAAAGATGAGAAACGATATCAAGGAACTAAATTTCCCCGAGACGAGAGTAATCAAATACCTAAAACAAAACAAGCAACTAAATAACATCGTCTCCCCGGCAAAGGCGTCAAAATTTGATATGGAAAAGTTGTATCCCTATTCAAAGATACCCTAAGGCCCACTAACTAATGCAGACAGTGAAGTATGGGTCGAACCATAAGGTGACGAGAATCAATTACTTATTCTATGAACTAGACTTAACACTACGGGTCACTGTTTTCTGGTTTGCTTAATTAACTAAAAACTAAATAAGTGAACGATGAATCAATAAGAAAAAGGTTTAGGGTCTCCGGTTCACTATGAATATTAGTCGGGTTTGGGAATTAACTAACGAAGTCAATAATCGAACTACCTAAGGTGTAGGTCCGCTCGGTACACTACAACCTTCAGCGCTAAAATTAACCTGTGGTCGCTAGAATTAAGCTAGTCTACCCAAACTATCGTGACCTAATTTGTCCTTATCCCGATCAGTGAAAAGTCCTAATTGTGATACTAATTAATCAATCTTGGCCAGTTATCAATTAATCAGAGTTAAAACGATATTCAAATGATAGTCTATGTGATTAAAAACGAGTCAATTAACTATAACCCTCATAATAATCACAGACTCCCCTTAAATCCCAGAAAAAAATTCATACTAGAAATAATTAAACTAATAACGATTGAATTGCAATTAAACATAATGAACGGAATAAGGATTAATTACGAAGAACAATGATTGAATCTATACTAGTACGCAATAAATCGATCTAACTACGAAAGCAATAATTAATAGAAATAGCAAAACGCGAATTAAAACAAATAATAAATGCAAAACTAAAATTAAAACTAAAATTCAGAGATTCAATATATTCCGAAAGATTAAGGCAAAAGTGTAAACGAAGATCCGAATGCAATGTACGTAAAATTGTAATAGTTTTTTTAAGAATTTCTTTAAACTAAGATTAATGCTAGATAATGAAAGATAGTTTGTGACTAATCAGAAAACTGATTAAAAGCTCCCTCTCGATCACTTGGACCAAAAAGAGATGGCCCAACTTCGTTACAAAGGAACACTAAGGCGCGCGACCTAGGTAGGTTGGCTTGATCGAGTCCACGTCGTTGTGACTCGATCGAGTGGATCACTTAAGCTTGCTTCGTCAATTATTTTGGGCCGAAAAAAAGAAGTTCAGCCCAATTCTTCAAAGCAGTCCAGTTGACTGCTTGGGTCACTCGATCGAGTTCATGCAAATGACTCGATCGAGTGGTGCTACTGAAACTCGCCAGTGAGTTTCGTCTTGTTTTTTCAATTCCTTCTCGTCTCAGCTTTCGAGGTTAATCTTCCTTAAATTCGTTCGAAAATGTACCTAACCTGCAAGATAGCACAACAATATCAACTTTCTAATAAAAATCGACCTTAAATGTAAAATTTGGGAGAAGGAAATGCTCTAAAATGGTCGTCGAAGGATGATAAAATTAGATATAAAATGTGTTCATCAACCTCCCATGATTCATTGAAGAAATTTGTATCACTAAGCGGAAAATACTACGTAGCAGTTCTTATTAACCTTGAGTTTGTCAATTCATAATGTTAAAAAAATAAAGTTCTTTCCATAGATAGTCCTGAGGATATTTTAAAAAGTAAAAAATAATTTATGTTAGGAAAAAAATTACCAGCAGGTCCGGATTAACAAAAATAAAAAGTTCTTGAGGATAAAATGTTCTTATATTCAAGGAATTGTAGAAAACAACTTGAAATAGGAAAAACATATAGAAGTATATAGTTTTTAGGGGGTGTTAGGTTGGGTGTTTTTTGAATGGATTCAAATGTTTAGTTAGGTTTTTTTTAGTATAGAGTTAGAACCCCCAATTGGTAGTAAATCCACCCCATATCCTTGGAATCACAACCCCTACCCTCAAGGCCTCAACCCATGATTCTAAATCCATACCATCACTTACAATTCTAGATTAGTGGGAAGGAGAAGGAAAAAAAATTGCCATGCTCTTTGTTTCATGTTTTCGAAAAAAAATGCTTTTGCTTTTCTATGTAAGCTAGATTGATTGTTTTGAATTATTTATTGGGTTAATTAACAACAATAATAGCAATTATAGGGCGTCTTCCTAAAATAAATACCAATTTTAATAAATATGAAAATAACACGTATTATTAGAGTAGTTAAAGCAAAGTAGTATGAGTGATTTTATAACCTGTTACATCAGGTCACCTAATTAGAGCTTGTTTGGTTACTCGCTTAATTAACGGGAAGTGCAAAATCCCGGGAAGTGCATTTTCAGAGAGTTGTTTGGTTGCCCATTTCATGGGAATTGTCACTTCCCAGGAATTGTCACTTCCTCCATAATAGGGGAAGTTACTCACCAAGCCCCCCTTGGTGTGTAGAACTTCCCGCATGAAGTCATTTCCCACATGGCAACCAAACAATATTTTTGTAATTCCATGAAATACAAATTCACGTGAATTTAAGTTCCCAGTAACTTCATTTTCCCATGGTGAACCAAACGAGCCCTTAATATTTAACTTGCTCCTTATCCTCCATCCTCCTCCTCAGAGGATAACGAGTGAACCGGGTTAGGTTCGGGTTGGCCCGCTTTTGAGTTATAATAATCGGGTTGACTTTGGATCGGGTCGGATCATTTCGGTTTTGGGTCATTTTCGAGTTTGCTATTTTCAACTTTTTTTATGGATATCGACTTGTTTTCTATAATAATAGTTGGGTCAGTTTTGGGTTAGCTCGGGTCAAATCTTGTTACAGGTCAAAATCGGGTCTTCAGTTTGGGTGTCGGGTCAGGTTCGGTTTGGCTTATTCGGGTCGGGTTAGTTTTGTCAGGTCTACTCCTCCTTAGTTCTTCTTCATCCTCTCACTCAATCCCCCTTCATCCTTCTTCATTTTTTTTTCTATACATTTCCTTTAGATTAACGTGTTGATTTTGGTGTAAGATTGCGTTGTTAGCTAGATTTGTGAGGTTGAAGGAAGAGGAAGGCGGAGGACATTACTGACATTTAGTGCTTCGTACACTGAGTAAGTGAAAAGGAGTGACGTAATATGAAATAAAGTAAAGGCGAAAAAAGAGGGTGAATGGGTTCCACCGGTAACCGATCATCTATACTACTCTGGTTTAACTACTGCAATAATACGTATTATTCTCAAATTTATTAAAATTGATATTATTTTGAGAAGACGCCTTATAGTTGGTATTATTGTCGTTAAATAAAATTAAAGGTGAAAAGGGGAAGTGGAAGGGTTCTACAGGTAACCGGTCACATTAACTACTCTGGTTTAACTGCTCCAATAACATATATATTATTCTCAAATATATTAAAATTGATATTATTTTAGGAAGACGCCCTAAAGTTGGTATTATTATTGTCGTTAAATAACCCTTATTTATTTAGATTTTTTACCTAAATATCATGTAATCCCCTAGAAAATCTAACGCAATACAGTGGCGGAAACACCGTAGAGTTGGGATTAAAACACACTGACAAACTATATCTTATTAAAAGAAATGGTAAGTCAATACAAAGGCCTCTTTTTACAAAAGGGCTAAAAGTAAAAATCTTCAAATGGGTTTACAAATCCATAAATTACATAAATGTAGAAAGAGTAGGATCCACGCTACTCGCTAGCTCACACCCAAAACCCAGCAGCAAATACCTGTCATGTTATAAACATAACAGCCACGTCAGTGGGGAGTAACTCGGACGTTCTCCCAGCCATATTATATCATATGAAAAATAATAGTATTATTATATCAAAATACTTAAAAAGAGAAAACATTAAAACGATATAATAAAATAAGCTTTCAGCGAAACTTAAAGCATTTGCAAACCTGCAAGTCAAAAATTCAATCGATAATAAAAATATTCAAAAATGGCGTTATGGAAATTTGTTTAGTGTGCACAAGGCTAGACTTTCACTAGGATAATACTGGAAACTAGCTTCGAGAACTGTAGACTTAACTCATAACAGAATCCAGTCTCTAACTAGGCAACTCAACTATAACAGGACTGCGTGCAGCGAGGTCCTGGCTTAAGTAATGTACACCCCTCCTGGACACCAACCGTAATCCAGTTCAACCCGACGGCGACTTACACGATGCGATATCTAAGTTTAAGGTCAAAATATACACACTCCTGGGCACAAACCATGCTCAGTTCAACGACCAATGTGTCTCAACATAGACACACCAGCTTTATAGTTGATGGCAAAAATGTACATCCCAGACTATATTACTCTAACCCCACACTTCTCTTTATTCCATAACTCCAAAACAGCCATTATCGATGTCAAAAGTAATTATAATCAATATAAATGATATGGATAAAAGGAATAACCATTTTATATTAAAAGGGAAACTTTCTATAAATAGAAACTTACTAATTTTAGAAACTTACTTAAAATAGAAATAGTCTTACGGAAAATACGTAAGTTATTAAAATAAGTGAAATGTATAAAAATAGCATTTCTAACAAAATTAACATTTTATTATTATCGTCGTTATCGTAACTTATATATATTTCTAAATTCGTTACTCAAAATAATAATAAAATGTGATAGGTCATTATATAGTATTTTTATAAATAATTTAGGAAATCGAGTTAAAACAATAAATCTTAGAAAAGAGATATTTTAAGAAAAACGATATCAAAAATTAATTGAGTCAACGAGTTATATAAATGAAATGAATTTTATAAAGGTTTCAAATTATTTTTAAGAAATAGCTTTGATTTATGAATAATACAATTTTTAATAAAAATAGTCAATCGGAAACAAATAGGAATTTATTAGTGAAAATAGTCTCGACTAAAATGTATTTAAAACTAAATCAACTATCTTCTCATTTACTAGTATAAATCGTAAACTGAAAATTAATTTATTAAACAAATATACAAATCTCGATTATAATATGAAAATACGATTTTGAGTTAAAAATTAGAAATTAACGAAATATGACGAAAATATGAAATCGATATTATTTAGTTACTAGTGTCACGATAACCAACAAAATATTATAACGATCATAATTTATAAAATTATTAACGATTTATAAAACGATATTGAAAGATATAAAAATATAGAAAGGCGTATGATTTAAAATTAATATAATTAGCAATAATATATAGCTAAAATTAGAAAATGGAAGTTAAAATATTTACTACATACTACTACTCAAACATACGATATAAAATCGAGTAACGTCCTAAAGTTACCTGGAATAGAAATCCAAAATGAACACGTACTCGTCCTTGATCAGTCCCAGCTCCAAATCGCTAGTCTTCTAGGCAGGCTTACAGCACGAAACGAGTTGGCAAAACAAACGAGTAAGACAAGTGTTGGATACGGGTAACAAGATACACCCAACTAACGAGGGAAGTTAAAACTTATACGAATGGGTCGGGAAGACGATATTCAAACTCAAGATAAGGAAAAACGAAGGGATGAGTATTTGACACAAGATAGAAAAAGGAATTAAGTGTCAAATGGAAATCTGAAGTTTAAAGTTAACTGAGTTGAACAAGAAGAACACAAGAATAGCCAGCAGTAACAGAACAATGATAGCGGTAGCAACGACGAATAACAACGATGACCAGAAGGTAAAGAAAGACGAAATGGGACGGAAAACATCGTGTTTGATAATGGCAACCAGCCAACCATACATGCCAAACGAGTCAGAAACCGACACAAATTAGAGGACAACGATTGCATCGACAAACAAGTGAAACAGAAGGGGACGATCTGATGATGAAAATCTGGCAATAGCAGCAACAAAGGGGCAACAGCCGAGGAAAACAACACAACAGTAGCACAGTTTCAAAACAGCAAACCCGAACCAACAAGTCGAGAAGAGAGACAGCAAAAGCAACGACCCAAACAGCAGACACAAACACACCAGAACAGCAAGCAGCAGCAGCAGGACGCACACGAAAAGCGACCGATCGACAAAACGACGACATACACATCTACAAAGCGAAAAAGGGGAAGAAGAAAATGAAGGAAAAAGGAAGAGAAGAACCAGGTGCTACCTCGAGAAATAGCAGCAGCGAAAGAATCGGAACAGCAAGGACAGGAAGAAGAATCACAGCAGCAACACCGACCATATCAACAACATCCACGAGCAGCAGCAGCAGCAGCGGTAGAAAGCAGCAGCAGCAGTAGCGGTAGAAAGCAGCAGCAGCAGTAGCGGTAGAGAGCAGCAGCAGCAGTAACGGCAGAGAGCAGCAGCAGCAGTAACGGTAGAGAGCAGCAGCAGCAGACACAACAGTAGCGGTAGAGGGCAGCAGCAGCAGTAACGGATCAGAAAAAGAATACAGAGGGGAAAGGTGCGATGAAGATGAAGAAAAAGAAAAAGAATGAAGGGAAAAGAAGTGGAGAAGGCTGGTTGAACAAGGATGAAGCGGTGGGATAAGTAAGTCAAGGGGAATGAATGTGGAAAACAAAGGATAAGAGGGAGTGAGTGTAATAAGGTGGAATGAATGAAGACAAGTAGGAAGCGGTGAACACAAAAGTAAAGAAAAGGGAATGAATAAAGCTTAGTTAAATGAATCGGGTTAGAAATACGGACTAAACGCATTCCGTAACGAGTTAATAAAGTTAAAACGAGTTAATAAAATTTAATAAGTAATCGGCCGCCAAATAAAATGAGTAAATAAATTACTCGAGGTGAAAACGAAGCTTATAGAAATAAATAATTAGACGATCAAATAGTATTTCCCGATAAATAATAAATTTTCGATAAAATGAATTAAATTGATTTCTCGAGGAAAGAAAATAAATATTTTGACGAAACTTAAAATAAATGAGTTTCGAGCTAAATAAAAGAATTTTAGGAGTTTGAAAATAAATATAGAAAATCGAGCTTAAAAATAAAAGAATTTAGAATTTAAATCGTCGAAATAGATTTTCGATAAGAATTAAATTAAATGTGTAAAATAAATCGAAAAAGAATTAAAATATGTTTCCGAGATAAATAGAATTTTAGGAGTTTGAAACGATTGAACGATAAACGCGTTTTATAATAATTTTGAGAATTACGAGTTCAATCGTAAATATAAAAGTACGAACATAATTTTAAATTAATTTAATTTATAAAATCAGGGGTGTTACAATCTTCCCCACTAAAAAGAAGTTTCGTCCTCGAAACTAACAAAAACATAATAATAGAGTGGAAAACAACGTATATCACTTGAACAAAATGAGAATGCTTAACTCGCATCACAATCTCGATTTTTAAAATTTTACACTTCAAACGTTATTTGAAATCTAAATCGAAGACAAGATTTATTTTAAGAAGAGTTGGGCTCAATTCCCAATGTTTGAAATCATTTAAATTAATAAAATCGTAAGTTAAAATTAGTTGATAAAATAATGACGATAAATAATATTTGTAAACGAACTCGAGGGGGAAAGAGTACCCAAATATTTTCAAAACAACAGTGAAATGTTTTAATTCAGAAATTCGACAATATTTTGTTTTAAAACCAAAGAAAATTTGAGAAATCAAATTTTGTAGTTTGTAAATAAAAATCGAACCAAGCATCAAACATTTATAATAACGGATTTAAAGTTCTATCAACGATAAAACAAAAATTTAGACACGCGAAGTTTTTTCGAAAATTTAGAACTGTTTTATCTAATAGTCTCATAGAAATCAAAATATATGCAATTAAGAAGGTTTTCATAAAATCCTGATCACCTGAAAATCAAAATTAAGATTTTAAACAATTTCGAAATACTTTAAAATATATTATTTAGACCCTTGAAACGGAACCAGAAATAAAACAAAAACGAAATATAAAGTTTTGAAATTTATAACTCAAAATGTTAAAATTTCATAAAAGTCAATTTTTTTTTTTTTAAAAATTAGTCAACCTTTTCATAACATGAGTTCGAAAAAAAATAAAAAAAATAAAAGGGTAAACGGATAAATAGAGTTAAGGTCAACGACAAATTGAAACGAAAGTTTCAAACCCGATGAAGATGAGGAAGGAATTGGCCGAAGGAGAAATAGCCGGATTAAAGAAAGCTAAGGGAAAGACGGAATAAATTGAGAGTCAAAAAGAGCTCTCAAGGAATTACAGAAGAAGTTAACCATCTCGAGATTCCCGGTACGACTCTCACAACACGGGTTCCTATTTCCATCAAATACGTTAAGTCCAATATTAGGCACTAGGTAGTACTACTGGTCACAATCCCAAAAATGTCTTACGTGACCATCTAATCATTCAAACGACACGATACTAATCCCCAAATGCTTTAAAAACTAATCTCGTCAATTAAGGTTCCAACGGTCATAAGACAAACCGAAACTCGCGAACGATAAGGCTCCTAAATCCAAAGCTCATAAAGTTTGAACTCGAGGTACACTCCAAATCTCTCGAGTAAGGATCACCAAACAAGAACCACCAATTAACAAGGCTCGGGTACGAAATCCTCAAAAATGATCATTAACATATTTAATATGCCACAAGTACAAAACTTGAAAAAGTACAACGAATCCTCAAACCCGCTCAAACCTATAGGTAATGGCGTGAACACTCACATCTTCAAATACGTCTTTCGACTAAGGTTTCTGAAAATTCCATCAAATATCATATAGTATCAGCGAAACCACCAAAATATTAACTCAACGAAGCCACAATCTCGTTGGTCTAAGGGTTTTGAACTATAAATCCATCAAGATGATTCGCATTAAGTATTCCTCAAAACAACGCGATAAAACCAACCTCTAAATGCAATACGTTTTCCCTTTCAAGGTTAACAACAATTTATACAAGGTAGATCCTTCGACTCCAAAGTTCATAGGTTACAACCCTAAACAAAGATCAACGATCTAATCCACAAGAAATACGGGTAATCTATGTCAACCAAAATTTCTAACAATATTAACAAAAACCTTTAATGGTACCACACACTCAGGCTAACATTTTATTAAACAATACTATATGATCCCAAATATTCACGATGCATTCATCCAATAAGCCTCAGGTAAGAATCCCAAAGTAGTATTATCAGTTATACTTAGTTTGGTTCTAGGTTAGGTACTAGGTGTCCATCAAAAATGATATACTCTTACTACTCCAAAAGATTATTCAACATTAAGTCCTCTAAATAATCGAAGAATCCTATAACCCAAGGTTCAGTGTCTAAAGTATTATCCTAATTCCATCAATCAACAAATACCATTCAACTCAATCCTCAAAATTTCTTACTTTCTTAGAAAATAGGGTAGAATCACAATCCTCAAATAAGGTAACAAGGGTTTACTAGACCTCAACATCTATAACTCGGGGTTCACTAAAATAGAATCCGGTCTAACCAAAGAATCTCAAGAGAAAGATGGTAGAATAGAAGAATAAAACAAAGATTGATCACAAGAATGAAGACGCGGATATGTAAGAGAAGAATTATAAGAAGCAGAAGCATGAAGAAAAGAATCAATGATTCTAGAAGATAAAGACCTAAACCGAGAAGGGAAAGTAAGGACCTCTAAGGTTCACGAGGAAAGTAAATAGATTACTTCATCTTCTTGCAGAGGCACGAGAATGAAAGTCCCACTCGATCTGGATCTACTGCGACATCACGGAACATGAATCTACTCTTGATCATCTAACCCGTAGCTTGAGCAAACTAAACCAGAGCTGAAAAGTCACTATCGGCATCTTTCTTGGAGCACCAAGTTGTCCACTCGAGTCAGCAGGCGTTGAGAGTTTTGAGCAGGTCTTGTCCCGATCTGGGGCTGCGTCCTATCATCATCTTCTACATTCATCTTCTTCTCGATAAAAGAAACAAATATTCAATGCTAGTCATTGAGTTACAAAAACATATAAACCTAACAGTTAAGTCCTTATTTAGGTTTCTACCCATCTCTCACTAATATTTCTTTAATGTTCAAATCATTTACTAGTATTTTTCCTAAAATCAGGTGTAAGCGTCGGGAGCAACCATGCTCTGATACCAACTGTAATCCCCTAGAAAATCTAACGCAATACAGTGGCGGAAACACCGTAGAGTTGGGATTAAAACACACTGACAAACTATATCTTATTAAAAGAAATGGTAAGTCAATACAAAGGCCTCTTTTTACAAAAGGGCTAAAAGTAAAAATCTTCAAATGGGTTTACAAATCCATAAATTACATAAATGTAGAAAGAGTAGGATCCACGCTACTCGCTAGCTCACACCCAAAACCCAGCAGCAAATACCTGTCATGTTATAAACATAACAGCCACGTCAGTGGGGAGTAACTCGGACGTTCTCCCAGCCATATTATATCATATGAAAAATAATAGTATTATTATATCAAAATACTTAAAAAGAGAAAACATTAAAACGATATAATAAAATAAGCTTTCAGCGAAACTTAAAGCATTTGCAAACCTGCAAGTCAAAAATTCAATCGATAATAAAAATATTCAAAAATGGCGTTATGGAAATTTGTTTAGTGTGCACAAGGCTAGACTTTCACTAGGATAATACTGGAAACTAGCTTCGAGAACTGTAGACTTAACTCATAACAGAATCCAGTCTCTAACTAGGCAACTCAACTATAACAGGACTGCGTGCAGCGAGGTCCTGGCTTAAGTAATGTACACCCCTCCTGGACACCAACCGTAATCCAGTTCAACCCGACGGCGACTTACACGATGCGATATCTAAGTTTAAGGTCAAAATATACACACTCCTGGGCACAAACCATGCTCAGTTCAACGACCAATGTGTCTCAACATAGACACACCAGCTTTATAGTTGATGGCAAAAATGTACATCCCAGACTATATTACTCTAACCCCACACTTCTCTTTATTCCATAACTCCAAAACAGCCATTATCGATGTCAAAAGTAATTATAATCAATATAAATGATATGGATAAAAGGAATAACCATTTTATATTAAAAGGGAAACTTTCTATAAATAGAAACTTACTAATTTTAGAAACTTACTTAAAATAGAAATAGTCTTACGGAAAATACGTAAGTTATTAAAATAAGTGAAATGTATAAAAATAGCATTTCTAACAAAATTAACATTTTATTATTATCGTCGTTATCGTAACTTATATATATTTCTAAATTCGTTACTCAAAATAATAATAAAATGTGATAGGTCATTATATAGTATTTTTATAAATAATTTAGGAAATCGAGTTAAAACAATAAATCTTAGAAAAGAGATATTTTAAGAAAAACGATATCAAAAATTAATTGAGTCAACGAGTTATATAAATGAAATGAATTTTATAAAGGTTTCAAATTATTTTTAAGAAATAGCTTTGATTTATGAATAATACAATTTTTAATAAAAATAGTCAATCGGAAACAAATAGGAATTTATTAGTGAAAATAGTCTCGACTAAAATGTATTTAAAACTAAATCAACTATCTTCTCATTTACTAGTATAAATCGTAAACTGAAAATTAATTTATTAAACAAATATACAAATCTCGATTATAATATGAAAATACGATTTTGAGTTAAAAATTAGAAATTAACGAAATATGACGAAAATATGAAATCGATATTATTTAGTTACTAGTGTCACGATAACCAACAAAATATTATAACGATCATAATTTATAAAATTATTAACGATTTATAAAACGATATTGAAAGATATAAAAATATAGAAAGGCGTATGATTTAAAATTAATATAATTAGCAATAATATATAGCTAAAATTAGAAAATGGAAGTTAAAATATTTACTACATACTACTACTCAAACATACGATATAAAATCGAGTAACGTCCTAAAGTTACCTGGAATAGAAATCCAAAATGAACACGTACTCGTCCTTGATCAGTCCCAGCTCCAAATCGCTAGTCTTCTAGGCAGGCTTACAGCACGAAACGAGTTGGCAAAACAAACGAGTAAGACAAGTGTTGGATACGGGTAACAAGATACACCCAACTAACGAGGGAAGTTAAAACTTATACGAATGGGTCGGGAAGACGATATTCAAACTCAAGATAAGGAAAAACGAAGGGATGAGTATTTGACACAAGATAGAAAAAGGAATTAAGTGTCAAATGGAAATCTGAAGTTTAAAGTTAACTGAGTTGAACAAGAAGAACACAAGAATAGCCAGCAGTAACAGAACAATGATAGCGGTAGCAACGACGAATAACAACGATGACCAGAAGGTAAAGAAAGACGAAATGGGACGGAAAACATCGTGTTTGATAATGGCAACCAGCCAACCATACATGCCAAACGAGTCAGAAACCGACACAAATTAGAGGACAACGATTGCATCGACAAACAAGTGAAACAGAAGGGGACGATCTGATGATGAAAATCTGGCAATAGCAGCAACAAAGGGGCAACAGCCGAGGAAAACAACACAACAGTAGCACAGTTTCAAAACAGCAAACCCGAACCAACAAGTCGAGAAGAGAGACAGCAAAAGCAACGACCCAAACAGCAGACACAAACACACCAGAACAGCAAGCAGCAGCAGCAGGACGCACACGAAAAGCGACCGATCGACAAAACGACGACATACACATCTACAAAGCGAAAAAGGGGAAGAAGAAAATGAAGGAAAAAGGAAGAGAAGAACCAGGTGCTACCTCGAGAAATAGCAGCAGCGAAAGAATCGGAACAGCAAGGACAGGAAGAAGAATCACAGCAGCAACACCGACCATATCAACAACATCCACGAGCAGCAGCAGCAGCAGCGGTAGAAAGCAGCAGCAGCAGTAGCGGTAGAAAGCAGCAGCAGCAGTAGCGGTAGAGAGCAGCAGCAGCAGTAACGGCAGAGAGCAGCAGCAGCAGTAACGGTAGAGAGCAGCAGCAGCAGACACAACAGTAGCGGTAGAGGGCAGCAGCAGCAGTAACGGATCAGAAAAAGAATACAGAGGGGAAAGGTGCGATGAAGATGAAGAAAAAGAAAAAGAATGAAGGGAAAAGAAGTGGAGAAGGCTGGTTGAACAAGGATGAAGCGGTGGGATAAGTAAGTCAAGGGGAATGAATGTGGAAAACAAAGGATAAGAGGGAGTGAGTGTAATAAGGTGGAATGAATGAAGACAAGTAGGAAGCGGTGAACACAAAAGTAAAGAAAAGGGAATGAATAAAGCTTAGTTAAATGAATCGGGTTAGAAATACGGACTAAACGCATTCCGTAACGAGTTAATAAAGTTAAAACGAGTTAATAAAATTTAATAAGTAATCGGCCGCCAAATA
The DNA here is from genome assembly GCA_958450325.1 of Agrostemma githago. Lineage (NCBI taxonomy): Eukaryota > Viridiplantae > Streptophyta > Magnoliopsida > Caryophyllales > Caryophyllaceae > Agrostemma > Agrostemma githago. Next base: position 16,615,507 of record OY288247.1, on the reverse strand, counting down.
AAATGAGTAAATAAATTACTCGAGGTGAAAACGAAGCTTATAGAAATAAATAATTAGACGATCAAATAGTATTTCCCGATAAATAATAAATTTTCGATAAAATGAATTAAATTGATTTCTCGAGGAAAGAAAATAAATATTTTGACGAAACTTAAAATAAATGAGTTTCGAGCTAAATAAAAAAATTTTAGGAGTTTGAAAATAAATATAGAAAATCGAGCTTAAAAATAAAAGAATTTAGAATTTAAATCGTCGAAATAGATTTTCGATAAGAATTAAATTAAATGTGTAAAATAAATCGAAAAAGAATTAAAATATGTTTCCGAGATAAATAGAATTTTAGGAGTTTGAAACGATTGAACGATAAACGCGTTTTATAATAATTTTGAGAATTACGAGTTCAATCGTAAATATAAAAGTACGAACATAATTTTAAATTAATTTAATTTATAAAATCAGGGGTGTTACATATCATGTATTATTTGTTTTATAAACGGATAAATAGAGTCAAAGTCAACGACAAATCGAAACAAAAGTTTTTAAACCCGATAAAGAAGTCGAAAGGGATTGGCTGAAGAAGAAGAAGCGGGATTCAAGGGAAGCTAAGGGGAGGACGAATTTGAGAGTCAAATAGAACTCTCAAAGATTGAAGAATTAAATTAACCATCTCGAGATTCCCGGTACGACTCCCACAACCCGGGTCCCTAATTTCCATCAAATAACGTTAAGTCCAATATTAGGCACTAGGTGGTACTACTCGGTCACTATCTCCAAAAATGTCTTACGTGACTATCCAATCGTTCAAGCGACACGATACTAATTCACAAATGCTTTAGAATCAAATCCACAATTAAGATTCCAACGGTTAACAAAACATACCCAAACCCTGGATCGATAAGGCTCCTAATTTCAAAACTCATAAGGTTTGAACTCGAGGAATGCTCCAAATTTCTCGAGTAAGGAACACTAAACAAGTCCACCAATATAACAATGCTTGGGCACAGAATCCTCAAAATGATTACCAACAAGTTTATTATGCCACAAGTAAAGAAGTTGGGGAAAGTATAACAAATCCTCAAATACGCTCAAACCTATAGGTAATGGCGCAAACACTCACATCTTCAAACACGTCATTGGGCTAAGGTTTCTAAAAATTCCACCAAATTTCATATTGTATCAGCGAAACCACCAAAATATTTATTAAATCAACGAAGCCACAATCTCGTTGGTCTAAGGTTATAACAGTCCCAATAAGATGATCCGTATTATAATATTCCTCCAAATACCACAATAAAACCAAACTGTGATTGTGCAAGATAGTTCTCTTCTCTAGGGACAACAACAATTTATCTCAAGTTAGATCACTCAACCCCAAAGTTCATAGGTTACAACCTTAAACGACGATCAACGATCTAATCCTTAAGAAATACGGGTAATCTATGTCAATCAAAATTTCTATCGACATTAATGAAAACCTTCAATGGTACCACAACACTCAGTCTAACACCTTAAACAATACTCTATGATCCCAAATATTCGCGATGCATCCATTAAATAAACATTTGGTAAAGAATCCAAAATAATATTATCAGTTACCCTTAGTTTGGTTCTAGGTTAGGTACTAGGTATCCATCAAATATGACATACTCTCTTACTACTCCCAAAATAACCAACTCTAAGTACCCCAAAATAATCAAGGTAACCTATAACCCAAGGTGCAGTGCCTAAAGTATCATCCTAATTCCATCAAGCAACATTTTGCTATTCAAATTAATCCTCAAGAATTTCTTACTTGTTTAGAAAGTAGGGCAGACTCAAAATCCTCAAACCAGGTAACAAGGGTTTACTAAACCTCAAACATCTATAACACGGGTTCACTAAGACAGAATCCGGTCTAACCAAAGAATCACAAGAGAAAGATGGTAAAATAGAAGAATAGAACAAGGATTCGCCAAGAGAATGAAGATGAGAATATATAAGAGAAGAATTGGAAGAAATAGAGGAAGGAGGAAAAGAATCGATGATCCTATATTACTAAGTTCTTGAACCAGAGGAGAATCTTCAATCCTCCAGAGTTCACGAGGGAACAAAAAGGATTACTTCATCTTCTTGTAGAGGAACGAGCACACAAGTCTTGGGTCGCTCCATCTGGATCTACTACTGCAACGTCACGGAACCGGGATCTACTCTTAATCATCTAACCTGTAGCTTGAGCAAACTAAACCGGAGCTGAAAAGTCACCATCGGCATCTTTCTTGGAGCACCAAGTTGTCCACTCGAGTCAGCGGGCGTTGAGAGTGCTATGTAGGTCCCGTCCCAATTTAGAGCAGCATCATGTCAACATCTTGTCCACTCATCATCTTCTTTGACATATAAAACAAATATTCAATGCTAATCATTGAGTTTCAGGAACATGAAGGCTAATCACATAAGTCCTTACTTGTTTCTACCCATCTCTAATAATATTTTTATTTACTGTTTAAATAATTTACTGGTATTTTCCTTAATTTCAGGTGTAAGTGTTGGGAGCAGTGATGCTCTGATACCAACTGTAATGCCCTAGAAAATCTAATGCGATACAGTGGCGGAAACACTGTAGAGTCGGGATTAAAACACACTGTAACTATGTCTTAGTAAAATTAAAATGGTAAAGTCAAACAATAGACCTTAAATAAATTGGACAAAATTTAAAACAATCCACAAAAGGGGTTTGAACAATCCATAAGACATAATTATCAAAATAAACAAGCAAGATCCACACTGCTCGCTAACCCACACCCGGAACACGTATACCTACCATGTTAAAACATAACAGCCACAATCAGTGGGGAGCAACGCCTACGTTCTCCCAGCCGTATAACAGGATTTTAAAACTGTAATTACTATTATAGAAAAATAGTAAAAATGAAAACAGTAAAACATCATATTAAAATAAGCTTTTAGCGTAAAACAAAATAATCAAAAGGGTTTCCGAAGAAACATAACAATATTTGCCAACTTGCAAACCAATTTATATCGATAATAAATAAAATATTCAAAAGGCGTTATGGATATTCAGTTAGTGTGCACAAGGCTAGACTTTCACTAGGGATGTACTAAAAACTAGCTTCGAGAACTCAGACACCAACTTCACACGCAGCGAAGATCCAAGGTCTCTAACTAGGCAACTCAACCATAATAGGACGTCGACTTATCATGCGAGGTCCTAGCTTAAGTAATATACACCCCTCCTGGATACCAAATGTATCCAGTTCAACTGACGGCGACTAACACGATGCGATATCTGGCTTAAGGGTACAATGCACATATACTCCTGGACACCAAATGTATCCAGTTCAACAACCAATGCATCCCAAATGGATACACCAGCATTATAGTTGATGGCAAAACAGTACATCCTAGACTGTATTACTCTAACCCCACACTTATCCTTATTTCATAACTCCAAAACAAAGCCATTATCGATATTCAAAAGATATAATCATTATAAATAATAAGAGAACAAAAGAAAATGATCACTTTCCAAAAGAGGAAACTTTCTATTTTAGTAAACTTCTATTTTAGGAAATTTTACTAAACATAACATATATCAAAATAACGAAAATATTAGTTCATACTAACACAACATTTTTAGTAAACGATATAGATTTATGAAACTAATAATTTCGGCCTTAACGATATTAATTGTTAACGTGGGAACATTTGAGTTTATGAAATTATTAAAATATCTTACAAGTGTATATAAAATGAATAAAAAATGTCATAAACATTTTAAAACTACTAATCAGGGTGTTTTCAAAGTTTATAAAATCAAAATTCCCTAATTATTAATAGTTTCGACAAAATGAACATAAATAGGATTTTACGGCAAATGCCAAATTAAATACTTTAACGTCTTTTGTTTAATTAAACCATTGAATAAATTTAGAATATGTTAAGGGATGATTTAACTCTTAAAGTTTCAGATTTAAATACTTTCAAAATTGCTGAAAAAAATAATTCTTTTAGGTAAAACGAAGCATTTTAACGATAAATCACAATTTTTCCGAAAATCAATACTTATTAATTAAAGACTTTAATAAATAGTAAAAAAATTACATAAAATGGTTAAAATATATTTATGGACATTCTGTCCAGAAAAGAAATTTTTCCAGAATCCTAAAACTCGGTTTTTAAAGCGTTTTCTCGTTAATCGTCCAATCTCGACAATAACGATTAATAAAAATAGTAATTACAAAACGATTTAAGTATTAATATCCAAAAATTATTATTAAACCTAAAAATCATGATTTTCCAGAATCTACCTTTTTTCCAGATTTCCAAAAATTCCAGATTTAATAAATCCCGTCAAAACCGTCTTTAAAACCCGTTTTCACAATTAACGATTCCACTAATAAAATTTATCGTTCCGAACATTTATTAAGGCACTAAAAATCATAAAATTACATTTTAATATGAAATCATCAGAATCACATTTTTTCCAGAGTTAATCATAGGACCAGAAATCGAGAATTTAAACGACAAACACGGTTTTAACGATAAACGATGATTTAAAGTGATTAATTAATTCATCCACTTAAAAATTCCGAAAAATTATGAAATAATTCAGAAAATTCTTTTTCATCAGAAAGTTTCACTACTTCAAAAATCAGATTAAAATAAATTGTTTAGGTACTAGAACTAAAAATCGACTTTTAATCGTTTTTGTCCGTAAACGGTAATAATTCAATAATCGATAACTAAAATATCAGAAAAATACTAAATTATTAAAATTCATCAAAAACATCATTTTTACTGAATATAAACATATATTACATGTTTAGGCCGAATATTACGATTTTACAAATTAATATGACGATTTAATCGTTAATCTCGTAAAAGCAATAAAAATACCGAAACATGCAAATTTTCAACTTTTAAAAAATTTTCAAATTATATGACATACATATATTGTCAAAATAAAATTATAATTATATACATGCAATTACACAAATAAAATCATGCAATACCGAGTAACATCGACGTTACCTCAAGTCCAAATCGGAATCGATAATATACTCGTCGGCCTCGGGATCGTCCACAAATCTTTAATACACGAAAATCATGGCAGAAAAATACCATGAGAAAAACTAAGAAAATTAAGGAGAATAACGATCGAAAACAACATCGATTATTACCTTAACGAAGAGAAAAGAAAGACGATTGATTTGGAGATGGAAAAGGGACGATCAAGACTCGATTTGAGACAAAATTTGGCTGGAAAATATGGCTGAAACTCACAGCCAATATGGAGGAAATGAAGAGTATTTTTGTTTAATGTGGTTGAATGAAAATGAATGAAAGAAAATGATGAGATGAGAGAATAAATGTGGACTTTTAAAAATGATAAAAAATATGTTAAATCCATCCAAAATCACCAGCCAATATGAATAAGGAGGAAGTGTGAAGAGTCTTGCAATAAGTCCAAAAATAATTGTAGGAAAACAAAATATCTAAGGCCTTAATCAAGTTATAAAACCAAGTGTTAAAAAAAATGTGAAAGTGTGTGACCAAGGGTGTCACGGTCCCAAATGAGTACAAAGTGTTTCTTTTAACTGTAGGTTGCTTAAAAATAAGAATCGTCAAATTATCAAAAGAATTTCAAAGCAATTCGAATAAACCGCGCGTTCAAAAATAATTATTTACGAAACTTCGTAATAAAATCATTAAAGGCTAAATTTTCGTAAATAAAAATATTTCTTAGTTGAAAATATTATATAAATGTATTTAAACATTTTTAGGAAAAGGAATAACTTAAATCCTAGATTAAAAATGTTAATTCAAAGAAAAATAGAATTCCCCGCGGAAAAATAATTAATTTACCAAGGAAACTAAATAAATGAATTTAAGGAAATTAAAATCTTTAAAAAAATAAAAATAAATATCATTAAACTCAAAAATGAAAATAGAGCTTGGAAAAAGATGAAATGCAAGGCCGAAATGTGACAGAGTTATGACAGAGTCATAACGGTAAAGACAAAAATGCTAAGAAAAATAGCGGGTGTTACACATCGACTCACGCTGGGGAAATAGAAAAACAAATTTTTTGAAAATGTTGAAAATTTCAAAATTTTTGAAAATGGAAATGTTCGCGATGACTTGATTCTTGTATCAGATTCTGAAAAGGATTCCTAAAGCCTTTTGGGTTGAGCCCACGCCTATGTGAATTAGGAGATATGATAAGAATCCCGGTTCCTAAGGCAATTAGGAATGGATTTTTTTTATATTATAAATAGAGGGTTCCTTGCTTTTAATTTTCATATCTCAACCCAAATCTTCTTCTCTTTTCTCAAAATCTTTTAGACTTTTAAGAAAAACACATCTCGAAAGACCCTTGTACACCTAACTGACTTCCCCGAGGGTGTGATTACATCATCAGCTATATTTTCAAAATCTACTAACCCTAGACTCGGTACATGGTTACAAGCTATAAATGAATGGGTTGCCCCAGAATCGAATAGAACAAAAGAAGGTTTCAAGTTAACGAGAAAGGTACCCGTGATAACTTGCGTGTCCTCCTGAGCAGCTTGCTTCCCCATAGCAAAGAGTTTCCCAGTATTCTTACTACCTTCAGGCACCCCATTAACAGATGTAGTTGGCCCAGCGGCTGCAGCTGAATGGGTAGTGCTTCCCGACCCCTGATAGTAACTCCCCTGTTGCCGATTCCAGTTCCCCTGGGAACGGTGCCAGTTTCTCTACTGTGGGTCCCATTTTCGTGGTACCGATTCCCCTGGTTAACATTGCCTGAAGTTGCTGAAGCAGCGGAGTAAAAACCCCCTTGACTCAAACCCCCATTCTGCTTCGGGGCAAAACATTCATAGGCACGGTGTCCCGCTTTCCCACAATTGTAGCACGTGACGGGTTTTCCATTACAATCCTTACCGGGATGGTTGCGGTCACAGTGCTTGCATTCATATACTCGAGGTTCGTTCCGTCGTCCCTGACCGGACCCTGTTCCCCCATAACTGTTTCCCCCAAAGTATTGGGGTCGCACCATTCCCCGGTTCTGGTTTCCCTTCTTAGGATCATTCTGGAGTGTGCCTTCAGATTCAGCTTTTCTCTTCTCTCTCTTTTGCTCTCCCAGCTCCTTGATTCGGTCAGCCACTCGTTCTGCGTGCCCGGCCCTCAAGTATACCTCTTTCACATCAGTATTAAGTCTCATGGGTAGCCTTTCTAGGATTCTGATAGACAAGCCTCTCTCGAAGCGGGAAGCCAGTAGTTCAGAACTTAAATTGAGGTCAGCAGAATAAGTGGCCAGCTCCATAAACTTGTCGTAATAGTCTTCGACGGTCATGTCATCCGTCATGGTGAAACGATCAAATTCAGCTCTTTTTGCACTGCGGATATGTTCCGGAAAGAACTCCGCCCTCAGCTCCCCCTGAAGACTCTTCCACCCAAAGGTATACTCTCCATAATCTCCCTCTCCATGCTCTGCAATAAGGTTGACATAGTTAAGGTGCCACCATAAATCGGCCTTGCCACTCAAATAGAACGCAGCTTGATTCAACTCCATATGCTCCGGGCATTTCATGGTCTGGAACACCTTCTTCATTTCCCTCACCCAGCCCTCTAGCCGCGACGGCCCACCAGTCCCGTCATATTTACTAGGACGAAGGCGTGCTATCGCAGCGCTAATGGTGGCCGAGTCTGTTGCTGGTGGTTTCGGGGCGTGGATGTTTCTCAGAGCTTCCAAAAGCGCATCGTTGGTTGCCTGTAAGCACGCCATTTCCTCATCACGCGGAATGGCTGGGGTAGAACCGGTGGCTGCTTCCTTTGACATGATTACTTCAAAATAACAATAACATACACATGAGCCTTAAATGCTCATACATCATAACAATACATTACTATCAACGTTGTAATTACTCATATTATTGAAAACATCACACCCATAACTACTCTTAAAATTTTTGCAATTCAAAGAGATTCATATCATCATCGCGGACCCATCCAATTCTACCCACTCTCGGTCTCACACGTGGTTACCGGGTCTAAACCAAAAGGGCCGGAGGTTGGTATAAGGACGTCTCCTCAACCAGAGATTTTAAATGGGCTCCTAATGGCTTATTACCGGGTTTATTTTAATCTTCCTAAGTTCATTTATTCAGGCTTTAGAATCGATCGCTCTGATACCACTTTGTAACACCCTTATTTGTTTAGGATGTCTTGTTAAGTCTCCTGAACAAATGAGGGTGTTACAATTTTCGAGTGCCAAAGTGGAAATGAAAGAATGCTTTGGGGCATTAATACTATCCCACACTAGAGTATTCCAACGAACCACACTACCTTTGTTCTGGAATAAGTCATAAAATGGCCTGAGTTGTAACTTATTCTTCTTAGTACATTGCTGCATCATTTGCAAGGCCCAATTACAACTCCCCAATGCAACCACTAACTCATCCCGAACTCTGAGAATGGGCCTCCAGCATATGCTATCACCGGTTTTTTCTACTACGTCCCACACAGAACACCCATGAAGGTGATACTTAGCAGACCAAAGACTCCATATGTCTGCCTTTACTTGTACAATTTTCCAAAGCCATTTCAGTAAAAAGGCATTTATTCCAACTTAGAATTTCACGAATGTCAAATCCTCCTTCAACCTCGGGTAGGCTACATATATCCCATCGTTTCCATACCGTACCTCTTCCGGTTTTCCCCCATAGAAAATCGCGACAAAACCTTTTAATCTGCTTAATAACAGCCCTAGGCAAAAGCAAACATGTAGCCCAATAACGATGCATTCCAAAGATCACAGAGTTAATAATCTGAATCTTACCAGCATACGAGAGAAGGTTGCCTGCCCAACCAGCTAACCCGTCTCTAATCTTAGTAATGAGATATTGGTACATATGCACATTTACCCTAGATGTATTCAGGGGTATTCCGAGATATTTAAACGGGAAGTGGCCCTCCGTGTATCCGCACTCATCAAGTATTTGTTGAATTAACTCTCTTTTAGTGCCTCCAAAATAAATAGCCGTTTTGTTAGGGTTAGCCTGTAATCCAGAATAAGAAGCAAAGTTCTGTAGGCAACGTGAAATAGTCTTTACAGCAGGTACATCGCCCCTAGTAAAAATTAGAAGATCATCTGCAAAAACGAGATGATTAAGAGCCAATCTGGTGCATTTTGGATGGTTTGAAAAGCTGCTCTCCTTTGTACAGTTTCGTAGCATTCGAGAGAGTGTTTCCATACATAAAATAAAGAGAAGGGGCGAGAGAGGGTCCCCCTGCCACAAGCCCCGTTTACCAGAGAAATAACCACATGAGGCGCCATTAATCTTCAGAGAGAACTTAGAAGACCGAAGGCATTGCATAATCCAATGGACCATTTGTGTAGGGATGCCAAAGAGAGATAAAATCTGTTCCAAGAAGTGCCAATTTACTGAATCGAATGCCTTTCTTATATCCACTTTGATGGTACACCTTGGGGAAAGGTGGGTTCTGCTGTAGTTCTTGATTAATTCTTGAGAAGTGAGTATATTATCAAAGATGTTTCGACCGGGTATGAACGCAGATTGTTCCGCTCCAATAATTAAGTGCATAATAGAGCTTAATCTGTTGGCAATTATCTTGCTAATAGTCTTGTATATAGTGGAGCAGCAAGAGATGGGCCTAAAATCCATCACTGAATCAGGTACCGTCATCTTGGGGACCAAGGTGATTAAAGTTGAATTAACCTCTCCCAACATCCTCCCAGTGACGAAGAAGTCACGGACTGCAGCAATAAAATCTTCAAAGATTTTGGGCCAAGTGTGTTGATAAAAACCTGAGGAAAAATCGTCGGGGCCAGGACTCTTCCTCGGGTCAATGGAGAATAGCGCCACCTTTATTTCCTTAGCAGAAACAACACTTACCAGCCCTGCTGCAACATCAAGGGGTAAAGTATTAGTAAGTTGGAACAAAGAAGAGTCAACATTCTGAACCTCAGTGGTAGATACTAAGAGAGCTTTATAATATTCCAAGAACGAGTAACATATCCCTGCCTGAGCAGTATGCGTGACCCCTCTAATGTCCTTAATCGAACCAATAAAACTATGAGACTGGCGGGATCTTAAATGTGCATGGAAATACGGAGTATTATCATCATTCAGGGATAAATGCTTTATCTTAATCCGTTGCGACAGGGCTGAGATTTCAGCTTTCCTGTAATGCAAATAGTCCATTCTCAGGCTATTTTCCAGAGTAAGAAGAGCCTCATTCAATGGATCAATCATAAGGTCAGCCTGACATGTGGCAAGTTGGGCTTGTAAGGTCTTAACCCTCATAGTGAGCTACGAATAATGCTGCTTGTGAAGCTGTTTTAATGCAACTTTTAGCAATTTAGTCTTCTTTATAAGACAAAACATAGGCACTCCTGAAATAGGCACCCTCCATTCTGCCTCCACCAAAGCACGAAATTGAGGATGTTCTACCCAGCAATTCAAAAATTGAAACGGCCTTGCAATAGTATCCTGCAAGGAGGGAATGACAGTGACCACAGGGGAGTGGTCAGAGACTCCAGGCTCAAGAGTAATGGCATGACTCAATGGGAATTGCTGAAACCACAAGGGGTTGCCAAGCACTCTATCTAACCTTGCCCAAACTATATCATCATTTTTTTGATGATTACACCATGTATAATTGGCCCCTGTGCAAGGGATGTCCCTCAGGTAAGCATCATTTAGGCAATCCACAAAGTCATTGATATCAGCATAATTTATTACAGCTTTAGTAATTCTTTCATCCGGAGTTAGTGTGACATTGAAGTCACCACTACAGGCCCACGGGAGTGTTGGCTGGCATTGTCAAAAGAAGTCCCAAAGAGAATTCCTACTCTGCGCGTCATTAGAAGCATATACAGCAGTAAAGAGACCCTCAATATTATTAAGAGGCATGAACTTGAATTTGCAATTAACATATTATGCATCGTCTTTAAGAATCTCCACCGTAGTAGTTTGGGGCCTCCAACACACCCAAATTCTACCATTATGATGGCTATTATAATTAGCAAACCCGCTATAGTAGCTAAACTTCTTATTCCAAATCTTCTTGTAATTTCTTTCTTTTATTATAGTCTCAAGTATGGCCATAATGTCAGCCTTATCAGCCAACATGAGGTTGAGTACCCCATGTTGCTTTAGGGGATCATTCATGCCCCTAATGTTCCATGTAATTATTTTCATTCATGACCCCCTTATCAGGAGGCTGCCTTCCCATGAGATCCTCAAAATAATCGTCTTCTGAAGCGCCAAATACTACCAGTGGCTGGAACTGGTTGGTTTGCAAAACAATAGGCTGCTCAGCAGGTTGTGGTTTAGGATTACTACCCTTAATCACAGTAGTAAACCCCTCTGAGTCAATAATAATATGAGCAGTCTCTTGTACATCCTCCACAATCAATGGCTCTTGTAGATCCTCCGCAATCAAAGGCACTATGGGGGCCGTAACCTTTGGCTTATAGGTTTTGTGCCCAAGTCGACATTTCTCCTCCATATGTCCCAATTTTTTGCACTTCTTACAAAAATATGGAATCCATTCGTACTCAAGTTGCTGTAGAATTTGACCAAAAGGTGTATTAAGGACTACCTGCGAGGGAAGCTCCTCAGCCACATTAGCTTCAATCAAAATTCTAGCAAAAGAAATTCTCTCCTGATTAGTGGTAACCATATCCGCACAGACTGGTTTACCAACTCTACTAGCAAATTTGATTAAAGTTTTTTCAGACCAAAAGAAAGGGTCTAAATTAGGGAAAGTAACCCATATTGGCAAGCATGATAAGTCATCCATTTCCTTATGGAAAGTAGGTGTACATTGCTTCAGAAGCAAGATGGATTTTCCAATTTCCCATGGTCCTTCTTTTAACACTGCAGTCATGTCTTCCAACTTACTAAATCTGAAACAGAACCACCCTTTTTTGTAATAGAGAACCTTAGGTTGTCCTTTGTTCTTCCAATTTATTTCCACAAAGCTTTCCAATTGCTTGGTAGTAAGTCGAGCCCCCAAGACGTGACCGACAAGGGTTGTTTGCCATGCCAGTAGCTGCTCAGCAATGTCATCAGGTTCAATCGTAATAGAGTCCATCTGAGCGCATTCAGGTACATAATGCAGTTCCATACCTTTGTTCTTCTGGAGTTTAGACGCCCAAGTAGCCATTCCCTCCCCTTTTTTAAGTCTCGGGTTTGGTTCTACTCGTGCATCATTATGCCTAGGTGGGAGATCATCCGCCCCTTTTTTAAGTCTTGGCGATCCACCACCCAAACTCTGTTCAGCAGATGGAGAAGGTCCCTCCCCCTTTTTAAGGCTTGGTACTACTTCATCCACCAGAGCAGAATCCATTGAAATTGATGAAGATTCCTCCCCTTTTAGTCTTAGGTTTTCATCAATCCCAGGATCATTCAAATCAGTACCTACAGGAGGAGATCCAAACAGGTATTCCATGTAGCCATGACCGACTTCAGAGTCCGGGGGCGGGATCTGAGAACTCGCAACTTTTTTAAGCGTTTAATGTCCCAGCTCGTCACCATCAGCTTGATTAACAACAATATGACGATTCGACAAAGTATTTTGATCAATTGCCGAGAGAATGATATCATTTATCAGAGATTTCAGCGGAGTTCGAATTACCTGTAACTCATCATTAGGTTCCTCAATCGGTTTGTGTCGAGTGCCTGATTGTTGCTTAGACTGAGAGGAGTGCGGTTTCCATTGTGGTTGTTTCCGCGGCCGCCCTGGCTGTTTAGCCATGGTGACGGTGCTTTAGTCGGTTTTCCCCAAAGTTCCCCTGAGTTTCGCTCGCTAACTCAAACAGTCTTACTTTGTTTTATTTTGATCATTCATATATTATTGCTTTACTACTTGTTTTGTATCATTGTTCGATTAGTTTGAGACGTTGAAATAGTTGAATGTTTAGGAACCCAAACCTAAGATCGAAAGCCTGGTGAGGGTATACTTACAAGTAAGTGGGTAGGATAATCTGGTAAGTTGCGAGAGCCCGTCAGAATCTACCCTAAGGTTGACATAAGATCCGAAAGGCCTTGTCTTTGCCTTAAATAACTATGATTGAATGATTAATTAACTTTACCCAATTTAATTACATAGTGAACCGTAAGACCCTAGATCCTTTTAATATTGTTAGACCCTCAATATTTTACATAATCGCATTAGTTTAGATCAAACCCATAAAAACCAGAATTAGAATAGTTTAGAATCGATTATAGATAATTCGCAATATTCATCCATCTCTCTGTGGTTCGACCCTTACTTGCTACTAGCTATTTGTTAGTCGTTTGTTAGGTTTATTTTGATATAGGTGATACGACTTTAGCCTTATCAATTTTGGCGCCGTTGTCGGGGAGACGGTTTGTTTTATTGCTTTTTTATTTGTCTTAGATTCTAGATTATTTCTCCTCGTCTCAGGGAATCCGCAAACTTCTTGAGACAGTTTCTCACTTCTTTATTGTAGTTTCTTGCTTATGCCCAGGTGCTCCCGTTCAGAGTTATATCCGTTTGATCCTGAACCAGAGAAGACCCTCTGTAAGCGATGAAATTTCTTTAAGGAAATCGCAGAAACATCAGATCTTTCAGCTTTGAAAGATCTACACCAAGAATTTATCGCGGAATATCAGTCCCTAGAAGAGGACACTCCCGCCCCCGATACTTCACCACTTCTCCGTCTACTACCACCCCCGCTAGTCAAGATGCCAAAACTTGCTAGCCACTCCGAGCCAGAACAGACTGCCCTTCCAAAGTTGGCCAAACGTCCAACTGCCACTAACAGCGTCTTTGAGATCCGTCACGCTTTCATTACCTTGGTCGAGAAGAATCAGTTTGGAGGAGATGCCAAGGAAGATCCCGCTAAACACATGAGAATTTTTATTGACTACTGCTCTACTATTCCCCTTCCTGCAGGAGTTACTCAGGAGCAAGTTATGAAGATGCTTTTCATGTTCTCTTTACATGATGCGGCCAGAGAATGGATCACCGATCTCGACAAAGTCTCAGCTGGAATCAATGACCGGAATTCTCTTGCATTGGCCTTCTACGAACATTATTATCCGCCCCAGAAGACGAATATGCTACGAAGTCAGATTACTAATTTTCGTCAAACACCTCATGAAAATATTTGAAGCATGGGAAAGATTCAAGAAGTTGGTCAAAGAATGCCCTCATCCCACGGGTTTGAAGAATGGTTCCTTTGCAATCAGTTCTATAATGGTCTATACGATGATTGTCGTAATACTCTTGATTCAGCTTGTAACGGGAGGTTCCATTCTAATGTTGATGATGATAAGGCGTGGCAGACTATTGAGGATATGGCATCTCATCATGCACGATGGGGAAATCCACGCGGCAATACCCGAGGTAATGGTAACGAGACTGACTCTGCAATCGCTAATCAATTAGCCGTTTTGACTAAGCGATTCGATTCCTATGAAGCATCTAACTCAGATAAAAGAATGCATCGAGTGCATGCTATGACCCAAGAAATAGTTTGCGATGATTGTGGCGTATCAGGACATCATGCTCACGAATGTATGGGAACGCAAGAACAAGTTAATGCTTATCAGTCTTTCCAACGGAATCAGAACTTGCCTTACATGAATCAGCCTGGCTATAACCGCGCTTTATTATCTTATGCAAGCCAGAATGTGTTGAATCCTACAACACCTCCACCCCGCAATCCACCGTATGTGCCTTCTCACGATCGAATGCAAGGAAATCAACAGAATTCTCAAAGACCTCAAGGACAGAACATAATTCAGAATAATCAATAGCAGTTTCCACCACTTCCTCCATTCGAAGCTCAAGCTCACCAACAGTCTGTTGAAATAATCACTAAGGAACATGATGATGAATATGATGACTCAATTTCAGACAAGTCATAAGATGCTCGAGAAACAAGTTACTCAGTTAGCTAATTCTCAAGCTACACGTCAGCCAGGAACCTTGCCGCCTCAGGGAAATCCATCTCAAGGTAATCAACCTCATGGGAATGAACATATCAATGCTATTACCCTAAGGAGTGGAATAACTTACGATGGTCCGAAGATGCCAGAACCAGAAGACAAGGTTGAGAAGGAAAAAAGAGATGAACCTGGGAAAGAAGCAGGAAACGACAAGCAAACCGGTCGGGATAAAAACGAACCAACCGGTACAGAATCGAACCAATCGGTTCAAGATCATACCGCTCGGGACAATGACGAATTGACCGGTTCACAATCAAACCGATCGGTTCGTCCATCGGAGCAGCCTATTTCTACTCCAGCCCAGCACGTGAAGCTCCCATTCCCAGGTCGTCAACGCAACAGCAAGATCGACGGTCAATTCAGTAAGTTTATGGACGTTGTGAAGAATCTTCAGGTAACCGTTCCCTTTACTGAGTTAATTACTCAAGTACCTGCATATGCTAAATTTATGAAAGACATACTTACTAGGAAACGTTCTTTTAATGAAGTCAAGATGATTGCTTTTACGGGGGAGTGCAGTGCACTCCTTCGAAATAAATCACCTCCAAAACTTAAGGATCCTGGTAGTTTTTCTATCCCATGCACTATAGGTACTCATATTGTCGATAATGCATTGTGTGATCTTGGAGCTAGTGTTAGTGTCATGCCCTATTCCATCTGTGAGAAGCTTAATATGGGAGGTTTGAAGTGTATTAGTATCACACTTCAAATGGCTGATCGATCAGTCCGTAGACCTTTAGGTGTCTTAGAAGACGTTCCGGTTAAGGTAGGGAAGTTCTTTTTCCCTGTCGACTTTGTTATCTTAGACATCGCTGAGGATACGCATATCCCTATTATTCTAGGCCGTCCATTCCTTCACACTGCAGGCGCGATTATTGATGTCAAAAACGGTAGTTTGACACTTGAGGTAGGGGAAGATAAAGTCACATTTAATCTTAATAAAGATTTGAAAGCCCCTATAACCGATGAATCGTGCAATTGTGTAGACACTTTTGATAATATCGATGACACTATTGATTATACTTTGCTCGGATCCTTAACAAAGGATCCCTTGGAGTTACTAATGTGTGAATCGAGTTATACAAGTGATGGAGGAATTTGGAAAGCTGAAGTAGATGAGATAGAAGCACTTTTATATGAAGGGGACCCGAAAGAAGCTGAGATAATGGTTGAAACCGTCAACCTTGATGTGTCCTATTCGGTCGAGGTACAGAAACCTGAACTTAAACCGTTACCCACGAATCTCAGGTATGCTTTTCTCGATGAGGGTGAGCTAAACCCGGTTATAGTAAGTAATTCTTTGACTGAGTCTCAGTTGACTGATTTATTAACTGTTTTGAGAAAACATAAGAAGGCATTGGGGTATAGTTTAAGTGACTTAAAAGGTATTTCTCCCGACTTTTACATGCATCGCATTCATCTTGAAGATGGTCATAGATCGTCTATCCAGGGTCAGCGTCGACTGAACCCGAATGTGCAGGAAGTTGTTAAAACAGAAGTTATGAAACTTCTAGATGCCGGTATTATATATGCTATATCCGACTCTAAATGGGTTAGTCCGGTTCAAGTGGTGCCTAAGAAAGGAGGCACCACGGTAGTAAAGAATGGTAGGAATGGAACTAATTCCTACTAGAATTGTTACAGGATGGCGCATGTGTATCGATTATAGGAAACTGAATGTCGCCACTAAAAAAGACCATTACCCACTCCCATTTATTGATCAGATGTTAGAAAGATTTGCTCGTCATAAGTATTTTTGTTATCTAGATGGCTATTCCGGTTTTTTTTCAGATCCCCATTCATCCCGAAGACCAAGAAAAAACCACCTTTACTTGTCCTTATGGTACCTTCGCATATCGTAGGATGCCTTTTGGATTATGTAATGCCCCAGCCACTTTTCAGAGATGCATGATTAGTATCTTTTCTAACTTCATTGAATCAATTATGGAGGTATTTATGGACGATTTCAGTGTATATGGCTCTGACTTTGATTCTTGTTTGCTGAATTTGTCTAAGGTTTTAGGTCGCTGTGAGGAAGTTGACTTAGTACTTAACGGGGAGAAGTGTCACTTTATGGTCAACGAGGGAGTCGTGCTTGGTCATTTAGTTTCTGATAAGGGCATCCAAGTGGATCGCGCGAAAATTCAAGTGATAGAGCAATTACCTCCTCCCACTAATGTTAAGGGGGTTAGAAGTTTCCTTGGTCATGCGGGATTTTATCGCCGCTTTATCAAGGACTTCTCTAAAATTGCAAAACCACTTACCCAACTCCTTCTTAAGGATGCCCCTTTTTGCTTTCCTGATGCATGTCGTGAATCTTTCGACAGGATTAAGGAGACATTAATCTCAGTACCTATCATTCGATCACCGGATTGGAATCTTCCTTTCGAGATTATGTGTGATGCAAGCGACTATGCCGTAGGAGCAGTTTTGGGTCAGAGAAAAGATAAAGTTTTACATGCTATTTACTATGCTAGTAAGACTTTAGATGAAGCTCAGGTCAATTACGCGACAACGGAAAAGAAGTTATTAGCCATCATATATGCCCTCGATAAATTCCAAACTTAACTCATAGGTTCTAAGGTGATTGTTTATACTGATCATGCCGCATTAAAATACCTCTTAGCAAAAAAGGAAGCCAAGCCTAGATTAATTCGTTGGATCTTACTACTCCAAGAATTCGATCTAGAAATTCGGGATAAGTAGGGAGCCGAGAATGTTGTAGCTGATCATCTGTCACGACTTAAGTTTGATGAAGAAGGATTGATCCTACCGATTGATGATTCTTTTCCCGATGATTCCTTACTTGCGATCACCCTTGCCGAGTTAACTACCAACGAGCCATGGTATGTCGATTTTGCTAACTTTTTGGTTGGGTTATTTTCCTCCTAATTGTACTTATCAACAAAAGAAGAAATTCTTATCTGATGTGAGGAGATATTATTGGGATGATCCTTACCTATTTCGAGAATGCGCGGATGAAATTTTTCGGAAGTGCGTACCCGATTGAGAAATTAGAGGTGTCTTGGAAGGTTGTCATTCTTCTCCATATGGTGGTCATCATGGTCCGTCTCGCACCGTTGCTAAGGTATTACAATCCGGATTCTATTGGACGACTTTATTTAAAGATGCTCAAAGATTTATCCTTGCTTGTGATGCTTGCCAACGATCCGGTAATATTTCTAGACAACGCGAGATGCCACAAACCGGTATACTAGAGGTCGAGATTTTCGACGTGTGGGGAATCGATTATCAAGGTCCGTTTCTTTCTTCTTTTGGTAACCGATATATTCTAGTTGCAGTGGATTATGTGTCCAAATGGGTCGAGGCGGTAGCTTGTCCTACAAACGATGCTAAGGTGGTTATAAATCTCTTTAAGAAAATAATTTTTCCTAGGTTCGGGGTTCCTCGAGCCATTATTAGTGATGAAGGTTCACACTTCCACGAAAAGAGATTAGAGACTTTGCTACGAAAATATGGTGTTATGCAACGTACCGGATTGGCTTATCATCCTCAAACAAGCGGACAAGTGGAAGTATCTAATCGAGAAATCAAATAAATTCTCGAAAAGGTAGTTTCTAAATCCAGAAAGGATTGGAGTGCCAAGCTGGACGATGCATTATGGGCCTATCGTACCGCATACAAGACACCCATCGGTACATCTCCCTATCGATTAGTCTATGGCAAGGCATGTCATCTTCCCGTCGAGTTAGAATATAAAGCTTTTTGGGCAGTGAAAGAGCTTAATTTTGACCCGACTCTGAGTGGGGAGAAGCGGTTGCTCCAATTAATGAACTGGATGAATTCCGTCTAAATGCTTTTGAAAGTTTCCGAGTCTATAAGGGGCGCACGAAGAAGTGGCATGATAAATGTATTCTCCCGAAGCAATTTAAGGAGGGTGATAAAGTTTTGCTACACAATTCTCGTCTTCGCATATTCCCGGGTAAGTTAAGATCTAGATGGTCTGGTCCGTGCACCATCACCAATGTCAGAAAATCTGGAGCAATCGAAGTACAGAGTGAATCGGGAGAGGTATTTATGGCCAATGGACACCGATTAAAGCTATATCGTGAAGATGCAGCCGTAGATAATATCGATGTGATTTACCTACAATCCCCTTCCTCTTGAGGTAATTTTGGTCGCGCGGGACCGTAAAAACCAGCGCTTCTCGGGAGGCAACCCGTGTGTATAACTTCTGTAATTTCCCTTTTTATGTCGTGTGTTAGAATGTTTTTTTTTTATTTTTTGAGTGAAAGTAAGGGAGGGTATTGATGTTCGTTGCGAGAAGAATATGCAGGTACGATAGGTGAACCGCTCGGTACACAGGAAAACCGAGCGGTACAAAGATGAACCGGTCGGTTCAAAAACGAACCGGTCGGTACAATATCAAACCGAGCGGTTCGATTTTGAACCGATCGGTTCGCTTGGCGGGCCTCCGTTCCGGGTTTACTTATACGCCTCTACCCCTACACCCATCCCCCATTCCCTCATTTCACTCTCTCTCACTAAAACACTTACCATCCCTCTCTACAACAAAACCCCTATAAAATTACTCTACCACATTAATCATCATCTTCCTCCCACCTTACCTTCACCCATCACCTCTACCACTCTTCCTCACCTACAACCATGGTATTCGGAAGGAAAAGGCGAAACGTTAACCACCGGTCGGATTCTCCACCGGAATCATCGAATGCAACGGAATCATCAGAGGCGCCGTCATCACCACCAGAATTCCCACCGGTAGTCGGGTATGAACACATTATTTTTGGGTCGGAAAGACAGCGCGAACTCTTCCTTGTTATGGCTTCTAAACCTGTAACACATACTCGATTTCTTAGCCATTATTTATTACGTCGCTGTGGTATCGATGAGTCTATGGAGCAGTTTTCTGATGGTAATGGTATACAGAGGGCACTCGATCGAGTGCCATGGGCTACTCGATCGAGTAGCACCCCAAAAAATGGGCAGAGAGCCTTTTAGAAGGCCACTCGGTCGAGTCTCTACCATGACTCGATCGAGTGGACTCCTCTTTTCAAAAAACCGAGAGCTTCTTACATCATCCGAGTCTCGTCATTTTTTTGCTACGACTTCGGTCGTCATGTGTAAAGGCCATCACGTGTCTCCTTTTCCTAAAATCATGCATCATTTCATCATTTAAGTCATATCATTATTCATTATTGTTATTTATTATTTTGCTCGTTATTTCGTTTTGTCCGGGAAGTATTTCCACCCGTGTATGTTGTATTTATTTATGAGTTTTATTTATTTTTGATGTTTATCATTTTATAAATGAACCTCACATGCTAAATAATTTTGATTCTAGCTTTGATGCATTAAAATGACGTAGCTCACATGTAATTTGCATGTTTATCCGAAAACGTTGTTTGCATAACATTTAGTCATTTTACAAACGCGCGTTCACGAACACGAACGATATCTTAGTAGAGGCCGCTAAAGAGCGGGCGGGGTTGGGTGTCCTTTGTGAGCTTCCCAACACGTACCCTCACCCCTTACTGAGAACCATGGCTTCCGGATGTCCGAAACCATTGGCGCACGAGAGTCATTCGATGCACGATATCCGGTAACTCGGCATCGGTATCGTAATGCAAATGGACGAACTCATAAGCTCTAGCACTAAAAGCGGGTCGTGTTTTGTACACGAAACGCCTATGTGTAGAGTGAGTTCGAACGGGTCTGAATTCCCATAAAATTCGGTGGCGACTCCAACTTCGATTTAAATTTCGACCCGAGATCAATCTTACCACGAGATTCATTCGCCTACCCAAACCCGCGCGTGGCCGTGTCGGGGTGGACCTACGTCTTGTCCACAGAGCCCAAATTGTCTTGAAATAAATTTTGACTTCGATTTTGATTTCATATCACGTTTGAAGTTGTAAAAATTTTTAAACTGAGATTGTGATGCGAGTTAAGCATTCTCCTTTTGTTCGAGTAATATAACCTTGCTTTCCATCCTATTATTGTGTTTTTGTTAGTTTTGAGGACGTAACTTCTTTTAGTGGGGAAGATTGTAACACCCATGATTTTATAAAATAAATTAAATTAAAGTTATATTCGTATTCTTATTTTATTTACGATTTAACTCGTAATTCTTAAAACTATTATAAAACAAATTTATTGTTTAATCGTTTCAAACTCTTAAAATTCTATCTGACTCGGAAAATCTTATATTTAAAACATATTTTTATTTCTGTTTCGATTCATTTTATCCATTTAATCTAATTCTTATCGAAAGTCTATTTCAAGGAATTAAATTTTAAATTCTTTTATTTATTCATATTTAAGCTCGAATTTCTTTTTTTCGGCTCGAAACTCATTTATTTTAATTGTCGTCAAAAATATTTATTTCGTTTCCTTAAGAAATCAATTTAATTTCACTTTATCAAAATTTTTTTATTTATCGGGAAATATATCTTCATCGTCTAATTATTTATTACTATCAACTTCGTTTTCATCTCGAATACTTTAATTACTCATTTTATTAGTCTGTCCAATTATTTATTAATTTTATTAGCTCGTTTTTAATTCGATTCGGGGTCAGTCAACTTATCGTTACGGAACCCGATTCATTTAATTGACCCGTCTACATCGTATACATATCATCTCGGAATTCGTACATTTTTGGTGAATTGTTTTCACCCCACTTGCATTTAACGTATACCCCCTATACGTCCCCCTTTTTCCTTTCACATTTCATGAGTCATGATTCACTCCTCATTTTCCATTGACTCCACCGCTTCATGCTTCCCCCTCAGAATCCTCTTGTCTTCCTTTTTTTTAACGTGTTCATCTCCCCATTTCTTATTTGTTCTCGCATTCTTTCCCCTTTCTTTTGGTCTTCCTCCATCACGTATTCCCTCATCCTTTTCTTCCTCTTTACCTTCAATCTTCCCGATCGATTTGTCTTGCGCATCTGCTGCGTTTTGTTGCTTGTGCGCGCTGCTGCCGCTGGTGTGCTTCGCTGCTGCGTACCTGCTATGTCGAACCAAGTCTTCCCTCCGTTTTGTCTCTTTTTTTCGTCGTGAGGTGGCCTTTCTTCTCTGTTTTCTTCTTCTTTCTTTTTCCCCTCTGTATCAATGTCGTTTTTAGGTGTTTTTGCTGCTGCTCTTGTCGCTATACTGCTGATGTGATGCGTTCCTACTGTTGGTTTGTGAAAGTGAGGCTCGTGAAAGTCTCTGTTATTTTGATGATCAATAACAATTACAATCTTGGTTTATATAGCCAAGGATGGAAGCTAGATACAATGAATATAAGTTGTAACTAATTACATCACACTAATGAAGGTCAGTGAAGGGACATTTACAATAAGTACATCTATTTACTAAGACACCCCCGTAGTCAGAATGGTAGGAGAGCGGACGTTCAGGCTAGACCGAAAGCGGGAGAACAAGTACCTGGGCAAACCTTTCATAAAGATATCTGCATATTGGTAGTCAGCGGGAATATGCAAGACACGAACCATCCCGAGACGAACCTTTTCGTTGATGTTGGACGGGGTTGCCAGACAGGTAGACACCAGATACATTATCATAATACACCACAGTGGCGTGCCGGATCGGGACATGGACCTCAAAGAGGAGATTTCGTAACCAACTCGTTTCGGCAACGACATTTGCAACACCTCGGTATTCGGCCTCGGCACTGGAGCGGGAAACGGTAGGTTGGCGTTTGCATTGGATGACCAGGAAACCAAGTTATCCCCAAGAAATACACAATACCCGGAAGTAGAACGGTGCAGGTCCGGGCAGCCGGCCCAATCGGCGTCGGAATAAGCAGTCAATTTAATATCGTTGGACCGGACAATGTTGAGCCCATAAGATAGAGTACCTTTCACATACCGAAGGATACATTTGAGGAACTGAAAATGAGGCTAACGAGGGGCATGCATAAAAAGGCATATTTGTTGGACCGCATAAGATATATCAGGCCGAGTAATGGTCAAATATTGAAGTGCTCCAGCAAGGCTTCGATATAGGGACGAATCAGTGAGCAGTGTACCGGTAGTGGCGCTAAGTTTGGCGCCGACCTCGACAGAAGTGGCAACGGAGTTGCAGTTAGACATACCGGCTCGGGCCAGTATATCCCGGGCATAGGACTCCTGGGAAAGAAAGAGACCGTCGCTACGTCGGGTGACACTGATACCGAGGAAATGATGAAGATCACCAAGATCAGTCATTGCAAATTCCCACGAGAGAGTAGTGATAATGCGTCGTAGCAAGCTTGTACTAGACGCGGTTAGCACAATGTCATCAACATATAATAAAAGTAAGCAATATCGTGACCGTGCCGGAAAATAAACAATGATTGATCACAAGCACTACTCGTAAAACCGCGGGAGAGAATAAAACTAGCGAAACGCTGGTACCATGCCCGAGGGACCTGTTTCAGGCCATAAAAGGATTTACGGAGACGACACACATGACCGGGAGCCCAGGGATCAACGAATCCTGGAGGTTGGTGCATGTATACGGTTTTGGTAAGGTCTCCATGTAAGAACACATTTTTGACGTCAATCTGATGTATGGGCCAGGCCCGAGTAACAGCGAGACTCAGAACAGTCCGAATTGTGGTTGGCTTAACAACCGGAGTGAAAGTCTCATCACAATCAATACCGACCTGTTGACTTTTCCCATTAACTACGAGACGGGCCTTGTACCGAGCAAGGGAACCATCGGAGTTAAATTTGTGACAATAGAGCCACATACACCTAATGACGGGTGACTCGGATGGCCGAGGGACTAAGTCCCACATCCCATTTTTAATTAGAGTACGATACTCGTCATGCATGACAGTATTCCAGTTCGGATCACGGAGGGCTAGGTGGGGTGATTTGGGAATGGGTGATAGGGAGGGAGAGGCAGAAGCGGTTAGGACACGGGGTTTAAAAATGCCGTGCATAGCTCTAGTAGTCATGTGGTGAGATCGGGGTGGTGGTGGTGTGGGTGGGTTGGTTGAAGGTGATGAGGAGGATTGGGCCGGTTGGAGAGGGGGGAGGTTAGTGAGGTAGTAGGCTGGGAGGAGGCAGAGGATTGGGCCTGTTTGGAGAGGGGGGAGTTTAGTGGGGTAGTGGACTGAGAGGAGGCAGAGGATTGAGTAGAGGGGGAGTGGGCCGGGGTGTAGTGTGCTGGAGAGGAGGGGATTGGTGATGGGTTGTTTGGTGTATGGGCCGTAGGGGAGGATGGTATTTGGGCCAGGGGTTGTGTGGGTTGGGCGGAGTGGTAAAACAAAGGGAGGAGAGTGGGGTTGAGAGAATCAGATCCGTCGAGAAAGGAATACGTATTAGCCGGTTGTGGGTCGGATTGGGTAAATGAAAATCGATTCATCAAAGGTCACGTGACGGGAGTGATAGATTTTCCCAGTTTTAGGATCGAGACATCTATAACCGCGGAATTCATGGGGGTAGCCAAGAAAGACACAACGAATGGATCAGGGTGTGAGTTTGTGAGGCCGGGTGGACGAGAGATTTGGGTAGCAAGCACAACCAAAGACACAGAGGTGGTGATAGGAGGGAGTTTTGAGAAAGAGGATAGAGGTGGGGGAGCGGTTTTGGAGGAGACGTGAGGGGAGGATATTGTGGAGGTGGGTGGTGGTTTCAAGAGCGTCGGTCCAATAACTAGCAGGGACGGAGGCATGAAAAAGTAATGTGAGGGTGATTTCATTGAGGCGGCGGATCATACATTCGGCCTTACCATTTTGAGACGATGTTTGGGGCACGAGAACCGAAAGATTAGGCCGTGAGTATCTCCAAAACTCCGAAATGAATTGTTATCAAATTCACGGCCAAGGTCACATTGGAACGCTTTTATTTCACGGTTGAATTGGGTTTTGACATATGTTCGGAATTTAAGGAATTGTGAAAATGATTCGGAATTAAACCTAAGAGGATAAACCCAAACAAATTGGGAAAAATTATCAATGAGCACGAGGTAATATTTATAACCGGTTTTGCTTGTGACGGGAGACGTCCAAAGGTCACTGTGTATGATATCAAACAGGGTCACGATTTGAGATAACGACTCGGAGAACGGAAGACGCTTGTGTTTGCTAATCTGGCATGAATGACAATGTTTCGAGCTATGCTCGATTTTATTACACAGAAGTGAAAAATTAGTTCGTAAAATATCCAAAATGTTCGACCCGGGATGACCGAGACGAAAATGCCAAGTGTCGGAGGAGTTGGTTACAAGATTATTATTATTATTAGCTGAGACGGACTTGGTGGAACTGGGAGACACAGGATAGAGCTCACCGTCACTGTTGTTCCTCAAAATCGATTTCCCAGTCGTTAAATCCTTCACAGAAAAACCAAATGGGTCAAATTCGACAAAAACGTTATTATCCCTCGTAAATTGACAACGGAAATAAGTTTTTTACTTTTTTGGGGAGTATATAGGACTTTATTAAAGTTAAGAGGTCGGGTTTTAGTATTGAGGTGGGAGGTACCGGACCCGAGAACTAAAATACTAGAACCATTTCCGACATATATAGAGTTAGTCCTGCTAAAATTAAAAGAGGGACGGAGAGTACCTGGGTCAGCAGTTAAATGGGAGGACGCACCCGTATCCATAAACCAATTTACGTCCTCAATGTGTTGTTGAACGGAGAGGGCTTGAAACTGTTGGCCCAAATCTTTAGGGTAGGCCGAGTCTTCATACGCGACATAGGCCTGACCGGGAGCGGAATACGAGGGGCGGTTGGATCGTGGAGAGCCGCGTGAGGCAGCAAGCCAGGGGGAATACGGAGGAACCCACCCGGGTTGGGTTGGGTAAGGACAGGGGGCTGGCCCCCAGGGAGAGTACCTTGGTGGGTGAGGCCAGGCGGACGGTGCAGGCGCCGGTGGCCGGTATTGATTGGTGTATGGTGGGCGAGAAGAGCGGCGGTTGCCGCGGTGTGTGGAGCCTCCAGACGGGGGACGGGGACCACCACAGTTGGGGTTTTCCCAGGTCCGGTCATCAGTGGAGGGTGGCACATCAACCGTGGTCAGAACGGCGCCGGTGTTCGGTAGGGTGGGTTCACCAAGGTGTTTGGTGCGGTGATTTTCAAGTTCAATCATATTTCGGGCAGTCTCAAAATCCGGTAATGTTTGATTAATGTAAGCAGCAACCGTGTTATACTCCTTCGGGAGTCCGCGAACTAGTTGGAGAACTAATCGCTGATCAGCGACGGGTGCACCGACATCATTCGATTGACCCGCTATTTCACGGAGACGTAGACAGTAACTATCAAACGAGGCCATAGCCTCGAGTTTGAGACTGACAAATTCGCTCTCGAGACTTGCAGCTAGGGCGCCTTTATTATTTAAAAAAATATTTTTAACACGGTCCCATGCTTCGAGAGTGATGGACTCGGTATCCATTTTCATGACTCGGGGCAACAACTCGTCTGACACCGTGCCATAAATCCATTGAAGGACGACAGCATCAAGTTCATTCCAAGACTCATATTTTGGGTCATTTTTAGCGGGGGCCGGAGTTCCATCGATATGTTGAAGGACTTTGTGGCCCCGAGCATGTAGATTAAATAAATTGACCCATGTCGAGTATGAGACCTTGGTGCCATCGAGGATGCGTACCTTGTGCTGGATATTATTGACGGAGAAGACGGGGTGTAACATGGGGCGGGACTTGGGTGGGCTTGATGATTCAGCATCATCTTTTGCCATGGATGAGACGGTGATCGGAGCGTGCTGCGTGGCAGCAGTAGTCCGCGGTTAGGGATCGAAAGGAATTTGTGCGATCGTGAGGATCGGTAAGAGGCCTGATACCATGAAAGTGAGGCTCGTGAAAGTCTCTGTTATTTTGATGATCAATGACAATTACAATCTTGGTTTATATAGCCAAGGATAGAAGCTAGATACAATGAATATAAGGTGTAACTAATTACATCACACTAATGAAGGTCAGTGAAGGGACATTTACAATAAGTACATCTATTTACTAAGAGTTTGCTTTTCTTCATCACATTTTTAATGCTTCTTGGATCCTGTTGTCGCTGTTCTAATTATTTACCTATCCTTGTTCTTCCTCTGTCTCACGTCGTTATTTTTGTTTCCTTGTCGTTTTATCGATCTCGGTTTTGAGACGCGGCAGTTGGCCGTGGTTTATTACCTTGTCTCTGTCCGTCGTGTACTGTTGTCAGTCCGTTACTATCGTTGTGGCTGGTTCTATGGTGTTACTGCTGCTGTTCGATGCCATTCTTCTTTTTCTTCCTCTTCTTACTCGTGTGGGCTGTTTGTGTGTTGTTGATACTATCTTTGTCAAAGTATCGCGGTATATGCTGCAGCTGCTGTTGTCTATCACTACTGCTGTGCTGTTGATCCTTAATTGTTGCTAACCGCCTGATGTTGCAGTTCATCGTTTCTTCTCGCCTGTCCTCTTCTCCATTTCCTTCTTCGTTCTATATATTGACCTGCTGTTGTTTCGTTTATTACTACTCTTAACGTCTCGCGTGTTATGTTCAGTTCGTTCCGTTTCGGACTTGGTTACTGCTGTTACTTTTCGGGTCGATTTGTATTTTGCTCATTGTCCTTCTTCTATTTGTTGTTGATGTTGCTGTGTCGGAATCTTGTCTTTTTCTGCTCGACTTTGGAACCTATTCTTTCCTCCAACTCATTTTATATCCATCTTCTGATCTTTTTTTTTTCCGTCTTGTGTCGATTACCCTTGTCTCATTCTTTTATTTTTGTCTTCTCGATTGCCGCGATGTCTAGCGGTTCTTCTACTTGGAGGTTAAAGACGACATTTCTACTAATTTGAAGCTTGGATTGATCAAGAAGGATGACTACGAGTTCGTTTCGGATGTCGACTTAAGGTAACTTTAGGACGTTACTCAATTTTATATCGTATGTTTGAGTAGTACTCCCTACCTTCATAACCAAACACACCACTTCTCATTTTGCCACTATTCATAAGTCAAGAGAATCTTCTATATTCTCGACAATCTACAAAGTAAAATATAGTCATGTGGGATCTTGTTTGATTCATCTTGATGAGTGGAGTAGGAATATCACATTTTTAGAATTTTTAGTAATGTAAAATGAAAGATATTGAAGGTGTAAAACGTGTCTCGGCAAATGTGAAAAAGCAAATGGTGTGTTTGGTTATGAAGGAAGGGAGTAGTATGTAGTAAATATTTTAACTCCGATTTTCTTATTTTAGCTATTTATTTTTTGGTAATTATATTATTTATTTTTAAATCGTATGCCTTATAAATATTTTTACAGTTTTCGATATCATTTTATAAATCGTTAGTAATTTAATTATTTACGATGTTATAATATTTTGTTGGTTATCGTGACACTAGTAACTAAATAATATCGATTTCATATTTTTGTTATATTTCGTTAATTTTTAATTTTATCTCAAAATCGTATTTTTATATTATAATCGAGGTTTGTAAACTTTTTTTAAAAATTAATTTTCGTTTTACGATTTATACTAATAAATGGGAAAATAGTCGATTTTTTTTTAAGTACATTTTTAGTCGAGACTACTTCTCCTAATAATTTCTCATTTGTCTATGATTGATTATTGTTAGTAAAATCACTATTATTTATTGATAAAATCTACTCCCTCCGTTCCAATGAATTGTTTGCCTTTGCTTTTGGCATCGAGGGCAAGAGATCCAATGAGGAAGTGACATGTAGAACAAAACTCATGAAAATGTTCAAATTACAAATAAAAATCTTTCCTAAAATAGAAAGACAAACAATTCATTGAGACGCCCCAATATGGAATAGGCAAACAATTCACTGGGACGGAGGGAGTATTTGCTAAAACTAATTTGAAGGCTTTATAAAATCTTGTTTAATTTATAAAACTCGTTGATTCGATTAATTTTGGATATCGTTTTTCTTAAAATATCTCATTTCTAAAATTTATAGTTTTAACTCGATTTCCTAATTATTTATAAAATACTATATATTGACTTATTATATTTTATTTATATTTTGAGTAACAAATTTAGAAATATAATAAAGTTACGATAATGAGGATCATAATAAAATGTTAATTTCATTAGAAATTTTATTTTTATACATTTCAATTATTTTAATAACTTACGAATTTTCTATAACAATATTTCTATTTTAAGTAAGTTACTAAAATTAGTAAATTTCTATTTATAGAAAGTTTCCCTTTTATATAAATTATTTAATCCTTTTATCTTTATATTATTCATAGTGATTATATCTCTTGTATATATCGATAATGGCTGTTTTGGAGTTATGGACTAAGGAAAAGTGTGGGGTTAGAGTAATATATTCAGGGGTTTACGTTTTTGCCATCAACTATAAGGCTGGTGTGTCTTTATGGGGCACACTGATTGTTGAACCGAGCATATATGGTGTTCGGGAGTGTGTGTACATTTTGACCTTTGTTCCGGTCACGGAAACAATTAACCCGGCTCTGGATCCGGGTTGTGTAATCGGATTGTTGGTGAGTAACGGATCGTCTGATTTCCTTGAACCTCTCCTTTATCCCTCTCCTTTGATCGGACCTTCCCGGCGGAGTTGGCCTGCTCCCTGCACAATGAACGCACAGGGCCCCGGAGGTTGTCCGAGGGAACCCTCTCCGATGCCTAAGTTAGTCCGTGAAATGCCTTGATCAACCTAGCTCGAGAGGAACTAGGTGGCTTTTTAGGAGTGAGAGTCTAGAGAGAGAAAATCCAACCTCTTTCTTGTGGGAAAGGGTTGAGTATTTATACCTTCCCACAAGAGAGAGAAGTGGGAGGGGAATGGATGGATAAGGAAGTGACAAGTGGCGGCTTCCCATCCACCCATTCTTAATTACCTTAGGCGAAATGACGGGAGGGCCCCTGGGGGTCTTGGCCCTGTCAATCAGGGACTTCCCCAGGGCAGGCGGACTTTGAACCGTGGTCGCTGGGCTCCAGCAGACTGTGTTGGCTTGCGGGCCCGGCGGTCGATTGCTACCCTTAGCATTTATGCTTCTATTTTGGCTTCTTGCCAGGGACTGGCCTTTGAGCTTGATAGGGGTCCTCCTGGGGCCTGCTCAGCAGGCGATCATTGACAGGCTGCCGACCCCAATCAATTGGCCCTCGTCAGTAGAAGGAAAGTAAGGCTTTCCTTCTGCTGGCGACTCTTGCTTGGAGGGAGGTTGACTTATTTCCATGTCTGCTACCGCATTTAATGCTTCGCGCCTTCCCAAGGAACGAAGCGCAGCTCACGTCAGGTATACAAAGAGTTGAGAATGCTTTTGCAATGATTACACTTCTCCTCTAGGTGGATTTTTGGGAACCGTGAAGAATTCCTGATTGGTGGTTCTCCTTCCAGGGTGGTTGGAAATTTATTAATGCCGTGCTTTCTCCTGTATAAAATCCTAGCTTTCTTCATCATTTCTGCTTTAGCCCATCTTCAATCTTTCCACTTTCTTTGTTTTAATCATGGTTTGGATCAAAAAATTCGTGACTTGCCGTGGAGTTGGCCATGTTACTTTCTTTTTTAGAGGGTTCTGGAGGCTCAGGTACGCTCGAGCTGCTTATCGAGCCATTCGTCGTAGCCGTCGTTCACGGCTTCATTCTCGTCGGGGCGGTAGGAAACTCCCCACCAGGTTGGGCAAGCGTCTCAGGAGGTCCTCGACCCCTGCAGCTCCCGGATTCAGGCGTTGCCTTCAGGGAGGGGGTTGCTTTGACCGGGGGTGCCACGAATGTTTTCCGTGGCTGCATCCTGAACAGTTTGACCCTAACTTTTCTGATGCTGACTCCTCCCTGGCGTCAGGCCCCTCCTCCCCTGTGAGGAGAACAGGCTGTCGCACCTGCGACGAGTCCCAGGCTGTTCCCTTTGGCAGGGACTGGGAGGACAGTAGCCGAGACTCTGATGATAATGAGGGCCTTGGTTGCTTGAGTGACAAGGATAGGGATGGACTCCCCGATGATCCTTTCAAGGATTCCCCAGACTGGGACTGGGGCTCGGATTTTGGGAGCCCAGGCAGCCCTGGGAACCATTCCCCAGATCTGGATGATGATTAGGCCTGCGTAGCAGGGTGTTGACTTTGTCGGGCCGGAATTTTTGGGCCTTATGTATTTTCTTTCCTTATTCGGTACAAGATGTAATTTTCCCCTTTTAAGGCTAATGAAATGAAATTTAATCAGCTTCGCTCGTTTTTTTTTTAATGCGGGGATGACGTCGTCGGTCGATCTTTCCCTCTGCCACTTTAGTCTTTCGAGGCCCTTCTTGGGAAGGGGTGAACAGCCCGTGTTCAGTGCACGACACGTGGATGACTGTTGGGGGTCTTGTTAGGGAAGTCGCCTCTTGGGCTTCTTGGGCTTTATATAAACCCTTCTCCCCCTTCATTTTCTTCTTTTACTTTTCCTGAGACTTCAAACTCCTTACACTCTCGAACTACTTTTGTTGCTGAGCATTCTTCGAGGAGCAAGGAGTACCCTCTGTCACTGTTTCCGGCGACTTTATCGGCGTCTTTAGGTTAGAACTTCTTTAAACCTTTTTTCCCCCTCTTTTTTCCCTTCCATAGCCAATATGTCGCGAGTTCGTCCCCTTTCTTTTAATTCTTTGCTCGGGGGAACTGGAGATGGCGATGGTGGCCGGCGTGACATAGCTTCTTCCTCCGGGGTCGGCCCTAGGGAAGAGGATGATCATCACAGGGGGGAGGGTGCTGAAACACCCGAACCGGCCCCCTTTGATGTAGTCGACTCTGATGACGAGGCCCTGGAGGTGGACCCTTCCAGGGTTGCCGGCCCCCTCATCCGCAGGGAGAGGGGGAGGACCTATTACTTGGACAAGAAAAAGTATCTGATCCCCCTAAAGACTTACCCTGAGGCCAAGAACAGGGACCTGATCTTGGAGAGTAATGCTGCTAGGGCAATTGAACAATTTTATAACTTTTGGGGAAGGGTACACAGTTATAATTCCGGGGGAAAGGGACACAGTATGCTGTCCTCCGGAGGGGTGTGTGGCCGTCTATCACAAGGCCTTGGAATTTGGCCTGCGATTCCCACTACATCCTTTCCTGGAGGAAACCTTCAGGAGGATGAACGTCGCTATTGCCCAGCTGACTGCCACTGCCATTAGATCCTTAGTAGCTTACACCTGGACCTGCCTTTTCCATGGCGAGGGGCCTTATATTGACGCCCTTCGTTTTATGGTCGGTCTTCAAATGGTGTCGTCGTCCGGGGGGGATGGCTCCCCTGGTTATTGGTCTCTGCAGAGGCAGAAAAAGTATGCCTTGGTCTGGCCGGCTCTGAGCAGCCTGAAAGACTGGAAGAATAACTTTATATACATCCATAGCGCGTCACGGTGGAAGATTCCTAGACATTTTAGGAATCATGTCCACACCCGTATGGAGACGCGCGAGGAGTACCATCCGGGCGTCGGGGGGAAGGCCCTGGAGGTCAAGCTGAGCGAAAAGGAGGAGATTTTGATTAAAAAGTTTGAGATTGTTGCGGACAAACATGGGAACTTTGGCCCTGCCTTCTGGCTCCCTCACGCGGAGCTTATTACGACAGACGAGTACTTGCTTCCCTTGGGCCTGATTCCTGGCCTTGAAGGTAGTTCTAGGGAGTTTTTGCTGTTACGATTTTCCAGAGACTTTATTTCTCCCTGCTTTTTAGATGACCGCCTTTCCCTTTCTGCAGATTCCTACACTTGGCGCTGGACAAAGAAGCAAGTCAGGAGACTGGGCCTGAGTGAGGAATTAGTCGTTCTTTCAAAGCGTCCTTCTCTCCCTGCGAATTTCAGGAAAGGGAGCAAAGCCTTAATGAAGCTTGTAAAAGACTTTGCTGCTGGTCGAAGATTGCCTCTCCCTCCCCGGCTGCCCTCGTCGAAGCCGGCGACTCCCACCCCCAGCATTCATGAGGGGGAGGCTGAGGTTACCTCTGGAGCTACCCCCTCCCCTGGTCAGAAGCAGGGTGCTTCTCCGGCTGGACCTCGGGCTTCGCAGGGAACGCAGCCTGGGAATTCCGAGGGAACTGGGGAAAGTGTTCCTTTGGAGTTGAGGAGGAAAAGAGACAGGGAAACTCCTAGTGCTGATGTGGTGGATCTAGAGGCGGATGTTACCACCCCTGAGGCGAAGCGCCCTGCCCGTGAGCCTCCAAGTACCCCCTTCCCGGAGGAAAATGCAGAGTTCCACTACACTGCTGGTGACAGCGTGGACGTGTCAGGCCTGCTTTCTGATTCTGGAGCCGTCTTGGCTGACCACCTCACCAAAACTGTGACTTCAACTTCTCATCAAGTGCTTCAGTACATCCAGCGTACCTCTAAGGTTCTGCTGGCGTCTGCCGAGCTGGCGGCTCTCAGCCGCCTGAGTGATGAAGAGCTGACGATCACACTCGGGGCTCCTCCTCCTGACCGCCTGGCCATGGTAGAGAGGGATATCTCCTTTATAAGCTCTTTGAAGGATAAGCTGGCAAGGCAGGAGGGCGAGCTAGAGGAGGCAAATAAGCAGGCTGGTCAGTGGAGGCTGGAGGGAGAGATGGCTGTGAAGGAAGTAGCCAAGCTGGAGGCTGATCTGAAGGAGAGCCGCCTGTCGATGGACCGAGCTAACCTCTCTTTGGCTGAGATGGGGCACTTAAAGGGGAGAGTGGCTGACTTGGAGGAGCAACTGTCAAGAGCTAAGTCAACTTTTGAACAGGCTAAAGGGGAATGGACGAAGGAGAAAGAGACCCTGGCAGAGGAGACTGAAGCTGCGGTGGATGCCAGCTTCGCGAGCGGTGCCAACTCTTCTCTGGAGTTGGTGATGGAGGTGATAGGGGAGATGTTCCCTACCCTTGATGAGGAAACCTTCCGGAATCTTTATACCGCCAAGAATGAAGCTCGGGCGGCCAGTCAGCCTGAGGCAGATGTCGGCCCTCGCCAGGATGCTCCGTGACGCTCTTTTCTTGTAATAGTCTTACTTTTCTGTGCTGAGCCTGTGTTATGGCCAGCTTGCTTGTAATATTTGTCACTTTGGTTTCTTCGCCTAACTTTGTAAAGACCTTCTACCCTTCACGGGTTTTGTTGTGGAATATTTTTCTTTGCTTTTCCGTGGTAAGTTTTGATTTAGAACTTGGGGAATCTTTCCTTGACGTTAGTCGTGCCTGGCACAGCTTGTCCTTGGCTTTTGTTCAAAGTCCAGGAGGTCTGCCCCCTGCCTGCCTAGAGGTAAGCAGGGGGGCTGTTTGTGTTTTTTATACAAGGTTGGGGGGCTTGCCCCCAGTCCTTGTTGATTCGGCCTGTCCCTGGCTTTTGTTCAAAGTCCAGGGGGCCTGCCCCCTGCCTGCCCAGAGGTAAGCAGGGGGGCTGTTTGCGTTTTTTATACAAGGTTGGAGGGCTTGCCCCCAGTCCTTGTTAATTCGGCCTGTCTCTGGCTTTTGCTTAAAGTCCAGAAGGTCTGCCCCCTGCCTGCCCAGAGGTAAGCAGGGGGGCTGTTTGCGTTTTTTATACAAGGTTGGGGGGCTTGCCCCCAGTCCTTGTTGATTTGGCCTGTCTCTGGCTTTTGTTCAAAGTCCAGGGGGCCTGCCCCCTGCCTGCCCAGAGGTAAGCAGGGGGGCTGTTTGCGTTTTTTATACAAGGTTGGGGGGCTTGCCCCCAGTCCTTGTCGATTCGGCCTGTCCCTGGCTTTTGCTCAAAGTCCAGGGGGCCTGCCCCCTGCCTGCCCAGAGGTAAGCAGGGGGGCTGTTTGCGTTTTTTATACAAGGTTGGGGGCCTTGCCCCCAGTCCTTATCGATTCGGCCTGTCTCTGGCTTTTGTGCAAAGTCCAGGGGGCCTGCCCTCTGCCTGCCCAGAGGTAAGCAGGGAGGTTTGGAATTTTTTGTTGGGGTGTTCATTTTCTTTATCTTTGGCAACAGGGGGGCCTCCCCCTATTGCCCCCTGCTCGTTTGTGTGTGAGAGCGCAAGTTTGAACAGGCAACGAGTATAAATCTGAAGGCTTCTCATTTCTTTATAAAACTTTTTTGACATAAGGGTGGTCGGAGCCGTCGACATTCTTTGACCGTCCTCCGCCTTTGTTTTCAGCAAAAATAAAAACTATCCTTAGACTTGGTTTAGACATAATATTTCTTCAGGGTGTCCGCGTTCCAGTGAGCATTCAGCTCTTGTCCTTCAAGGTTGGCAATTTTGTATGTGCTTGGTCCCAGGATTTGAGTTACTTGGTATGGACCTTCCCAGTTGGCACTTAGCTTTCCATGCTCCCTTGATTTTCCAACAGCCTGCGTTTTTCTGAGAACCAGATCACCCATCTGGAAATTTCTCTGGTGTACTCTTCTGTTGTAGGCTTTCCTCATTCGTTGCTGGTAGGCAACGATGTTGGTACTGGCCTCCTCCCTTATCTCATTGACCAGATCTAAGGCCTCGACCATTGCAGCTTCATTTTTAGTTCGGTCGTATTGCAGGGAGCGCAGAGATGGGATTCTGGCCTCAATTGGTAGCAGAGCCTCTGCTCCATATACTAGGCCGAACGGGGTCTGGCCGGTAGACTCCTTTTGGGTGGTCCGGATTGACCAGAGTATGCTGGGAAGCTCGTCAGCCCATCTGCCTTTGAGGTTATCTACCATTTTCTTAAGGCCATTTAAGATCTGCTTGTTGGCTGCCTCCGCCTGTCCATTGGTTTGAGGATGGCAGACGCCCGAGTAGGCAACCGCTATGCTATGGCTTTCTAGTCAGATTCTCAGGGGATCATTGTCAAAATGCCTGCCATGATCAAACACCAACATTTTTGGTAGGCCGAATCTGGTGATAATATTTCGCCAGATCACTTTTCTGACTGCCGGCTCGGTAATGTTGGGCACTGCTTCAGCTTCTATCCATTTGGTGAAGTAGTCTATAGCCACAATCAAGAACTTCCTGCCCCCAGTGGCCACCGTGAAAGGTCCTAGTATGTCCATCCCCCATTGAGCGAAGGGAATGGGGGATAGGATTGGCCTGAGTTCCTGGGCCGGGACATGGATTGACGGGGCAAAGAGTTGGCACTTTCTGCACTTCTGGGTCAGGCTTCTGGCATCTGCTAACATGGTAGGCCAGTAGTAGCCTGCCCTTAGGGCCTTGTGGGCCAGCGATCTTCCTCCGATGTGATGTCCACAGATTCCTGAGTGGATATCCTCCAGTACTTCAGCAGCCTGGTCTGCCCTTAGGCATTTGAGCAGGGGGTAAGTAAAATATTTCTTATATAGTTCTTCACCAATGATTAAGAACCAGGCTGCTTTGGCCTGTACCTTTCTCTTTTGCGCTGTGTCTGATGGCAGGATGCCATGCCTTTTGAACTGGATGAGGGGGGTCATCCATCTTTCCGGCCCTTCCTCGACGGTCCTAATCGCCTGACAGGCGCTGGTAGATTTTTCATGCAAAACATCAACCCACACCGACCTCCGTATGTCTTGTAGGCTGGAGCTGGCCAGCTTTGACAGAGCATCGGCTCGGTGGTTCTGCGATCGAGGTATTTGCTGGATTTCATAGGACTTTAGGCCCGACAACTCCTGCTTTACTTTCTCAAGGTATGTGGCCATGGTCTGATCTCTGGCCTCATATTCTCCGTTAATTTGATTGGCAATGAGCTGAGAATCGGTAGCTAGTGTAACTCGCTCTGCCCCTGCGGCTTTAGCCAGTTTTATCCCTGTGAGTACAGCCTCGTATTCCGCCTCGTTGTTTGACGCCGGGAAGGTGAACCTGAGTGCATGCTCAAAATCCACTCCCTCAGGCTGTTAATACGACGCCTGCGCCTGCACCATTGGCCGTTGAGGATCCATCAGTGTGCACGATCCACTCCTCGGCAGGGGGCTCCTCTTCCCCTGAATGGGAGCATTCGGCAAGAAAATCGGCCAAGGCTTGGGCTTTGATGGCTGTTCTTGGCTGGTAAGATATCCCCAGCCCACTTAACTCGATCGCCCATTTCAGCAGTCTCCCTGATTTCTCAAACTTTTCCAACACTTTCTCCAACGGTTGGTCGGTGAGGACCACGACAGGATGTGCGTCAAAGTAGGGTCTGAGTTTTCTGGCTGCAATGATGACTGCATAGGCGGCCTTTTCTATCAGGGGGTAATTTCTTTCTGCCGTTCCCAGGGCGTGACTCACAAAGTAGATGGGTTGCTGTGAGTTTGCTTCCTCCCTTAGGATGACAGCACTTACCGTCGTGTTCGTGACAGCGATGTACAAGTATAATTTTTCTCCGGCTACTGGTCTTGCCAGGGTAGGGAGTTTCTTCAGGTGCTCCTTCAATTGCTCGAAGGCTTTCTTCTGTTCGTCTTCCCATTTGAATTGTTTGTTGCCTTTTAATATTTTGAAGAAGGGGGTGGACTTGTCTGCTGACCTGGCGATAAACCGAGCCAGGGCGGCCATTCTGCCTGTGAGCCTCTGAATGTCCCTGATGGTTTTAGGCTCCGGGAGGTCTAGGACCACCTGAATTTTCTTGGGGTTGGCGTCTATCCCCCTGGAGCTGACCAAAAAACCTAGGAATTTTCCGGACCGGGCCCCGAATGTGCATTTTTTCGGGTTCAGCTTCATCTTGTATGACCGCAGGGAAGAGAAGGTCTCTTGAAGGTCTGTCAGATGGTCCTTGTCCCCCTTACTTTTGACGATCGCATCGTCAACATAGGCCTCTAAGTTTCTTCCCTTTTGACTTTCGAAGACTCTGTCTACCAACCGCTGATAGGTGGCGCCTGCATTCTTCAGCCCGAATGGCATCATCTTGTACATGTAGGTGCCATGACTGGTTATGAAGGCGCACCTCACTCTGTCTGGCTGCCAGAGGTACACTTGATGGTACCCTGAGAACGCATCCAGAAAACTTAGCGTGGTGTATCCACTAGTGGCGTCCACTAGTTGATCTATCCTGGGCAGAGGGTAGCAATCCTTAGGGCAGGCCTTGTTAAGATTGGTAAAATCCATGCACATTCTCCATGCGCCTGATGACTTTTTTACCATGACAACGTTTGCCAACCATTCAGGGTAGTCACAGACTTCAATGAAGTCTGTCTTCAGGAGTTTGTCTATTTCTTCTTTTATTGCCGCATCTTTTTCTACGGACATGTTCCTTTTCTTCTGCTTCACAGGGCGAGCCTCCGGACTAATGTTCAGCTTGTGAACAATAAAGGTCGGGTCGACCCCTGGCATCTCGTCTGCGGAGTAGGCGAATACGTCCTTATTCTCTCTTAGAACTGCAATTAGTTCCTTTTGGTATGAGTCCTCCAGGTCGGCCCCTATAAGGACCTGCCTCTCTGGTTCTAAGTCTACCAGCATGCTTTCCCCTTCAGGCTCTAGGTGGACTGATTCTTGCTGGGCAGTCGGGATCTCACCTTCTCTGCTGGGAGAGCATTGGGCTTTTCGCTTCCCTTTTCTTTCTGTCTCATGGGCTTGCAGGGCCACGGAATAACAGTGTATGGCCGACTCTTGATCCCCGTGGACCTTCCCCTCTATGCCAAAGTCTGTTACATAGGCTATGGTGAGGGCCCTAATTGATACAGCAGCTTCTATTTCATCTAGGGTGGCTCGGCCTATCAGGGCGTTGTACGCGGATTTGGCATCCACCACAACAAATGACGCCCTGATATTTCTTGCTGAGGTCCCCTCCCCAAACGTAACAGCCAGATCGATAACTCCCATGGGTAGCATGCCTGCTCCATTGAATCCATACAAAGATCCGGGGGCTGGCTTCAGGTGCCTTCTTTCAAGGTTCATTTTCTCAAAAGCAACTTTGTACAAGAGATTTGTGTAGGCGCCAGTATCCACCATACACCTCTTGACAATGTGATTGTTGATTTCCAGGGTTAAGACCAGAGGGTCACTATGCGGATACACGACTCTCCCTGCATCTTCAGGGGTGATGCTTAGGGTAGTGCCCCTTGGGCTGCTTGCCTTCTCGGCGTAGCAAATTTGGTTCCGCAGCTCGCGGATCTGCCTTTTCTGGCTACGCATGCTGGTCTGCCCCTCTGCATCCCCTGATACTACATGGATGACCATGCGATTTTGGGCTGTGCCCTCAGGTTTGTCTGCCGCCTCTTTCTGGGGTTTGTTCCTTGCTGCATAGTTACTCAGCCAGCCGTTTCTTATTAGTTTCTCTATTTCGTCTTTTAAGTGGCGGCATTCCTCTGTGGTATGACCTATGCAGTCATGGAACGTGCAGAATTTTTTGGGATCCCCTTTTGGGCTGCGCGGCTTGTTTGGACGACCCACTTCGCTGTTTCTTTTTCTAACTCGAAGATTTCTGCTCTCGGCCTATTGAGGGCCGTGTAGCTGTCAAATCTTGGTTGGTATGTTGTACGTTCCTTCTTGGAAGTGTCTCCCTCTTCTCTCTGCTTGCCTGGCTCATTTCTGCCACGCCCACCCTGCGGTCCTCCCTGCGGCCTTGTTTGGCCTGCAGGGGTATCCGGCAGGCTGTGAAACTCCTCCTGCAGAATAAACCCTTCAGCAATTTTCTTGGCCGTGGCCAAGGTTTCTGGCTGGGCCCTGATCATCTGATTTTTCATTTCTCCCGGGAGCAGGGAGATAGTCAAGGCGTAAGCAGCGGTGGAGTCATCGATCTCCCTGACTTGTTGGTAGGATAGGTCAAACCTCCTTAGGTACTCCCTTACGCTTTCACCCTTTTTCTGTTTTAGGGTCATAAGATCGAAGCAAGTGAGGCGTCTCCTTTTGTTCCCAGCATACTGTTCGAGGAAGATCTCGGCCAATTCTATGAAGAACTTGATTGGTCCTTGGCGGAGATCCCTGAACCACCCTTGTGCGAGCCCTACCAGGGTGGTTGGGAAGACTTTGCACCAGATGGCGTCATCCACGTCGTACATGCCCATGTGGCTCTCGAATGCCGCCAAGTGGTCTTCTGGGTCTGTTGTCCCGTCAAAATTAATGGTCGGCATTTTAATTTTCGGGATGGGGTATTCTTGTACCTCAGGATGAAGTGGGGTTTTTGTGGGCCTGCCTACCATTCGTGACCTGCTTTCCCCAGACTGGTTACCGTGCATATCCCATTGTCTATGGGTCGGTTTCCTCGTACTGAGGGAGCGGTGCCTTGGAGGCGGCCTGCTTGCTTCTTCATCTTCTGTCTCAGGGGAGATTTGCCTGGGTCTCTTTCTCTGAGAGTGGCAGAGGTTCTCACCCTGGTGGTATCTAGATTCAAGCGGTTGCCCCCGGTTGAGCCTAGACTGCAGGCTTTGGGACAAACCCGGGGCTGACTGCTCTTTGACCGCCGGTGTTAACCTGGAGAAGACCCCGCCTTGCTTTTCTCCCAGGCGCTTTGACATGGGCTCCCTGGGCCTCATTCTCTCCTGCAATTCCCGGGATAAACCTCTCTGTTCTCCAGACGCGGATTCTGTTGTGTGAATGGAGAATGCCTGCTGTTGGGCAGGTGGCTCTGGGCTGCCTATTGTGATACGCCTTTGCACCTGCGCGTATACTTGTGCCGTCCTTCTTGCTTTCCTCTGAGCATTTCTGGCGGCGGTCCGCTTCGTGCCCCCAGCTCCATCCCTGCTTATTGAGGGTGGCTGCCTGGGGGCCAATGCGACCCTGCCTACCAGATCCTCAAGAGTGAACTCCTGATTTAGCATTGCAGAGAAGAAGGCGGCTGTCTGTGCCATCTGAGCTGGGGTTAGATTCAGAGTGTGCCCTGGGTGTGTCCCCAACTCAGGTGCTACAGCAGCGCTTGGCACGCCGAGGAGACTGGTTCCCCCCACCCCCAGGATCGTGGCGGGAGGAATCCTCTCTGGTTGTGGCATGCCATACAGGGGGTCACCGGTGGGACCGTCGGACCCGCCCCTGCACTGGCGTCAACGATTTCTGGCATGATTACTTTGATTGTTTTAGTTTTTTGTGATTAGGAATGGTTGATTTTTGTGGGTA
Source organism: Agrostemma githago (assembly GCA_958450325.1). Taxonomy (NCBI): domain Eukaryota; kingdom Viridiplantae; phylum Streptophyta; class Magnoliopsida; order Caryophyllales; family Caryophyllaceae; genus Agrostemma; species Agrostemma githago. Next base: position 16,574,728 of record OY288247.1, on the reverse strand, counting down.
ACTCGTGAGCACAACCGTGTTCTCCCCACAGACGGCGCCAAATTGTTCCGGTCACGGAAACAATTAACCCGGCTCTGGATCCGGGTTGTGTAATCGGATTGTTGGTGAGTAACGGATCGTCTGATTTCCTTGAACCTCTCCTTTATCCCTCTCCTTTGATCGGACCTTCCCGGCGGAGTTGGCCTGTTCCCTGCACAATGAACGCACAGGGCCCTGGAGGTTGTCCGAGGGAACCCTCTCCGATGCCTAAGTTAGTCCGTGAAATGCCTTGATCAACCTAGCTCGAGAGGAACTAGGTGGCTTTTTAGGAGTGAGAGTCTAGAGAGAGAAAATCCAACCTCTTTCTTGTGGGAAAGGGTTGAGTATTTATACCTTCCCACAAGAGAGAGAAGTGGGAGGGGAATGGATGGATAAGGAAGTGACAAGTGGCGGCTTCCCATCCACCCATTCTTAATTACCTTAGGCGAAATGACGGGAGGGCCCCTGGGGGTCTTGGCCCTGTCAATCAGGGACTTCCCCAGGGCAGGCGGACTTTGAACCGTGGTCGCGGGGCTCCAGGAGGCTGTGTTGGCTTGCGGGCCCGGCGGTCGATTGCTACCCTTAGCATTTATGCTTCTATTTTGGCTTCTTGCCAGGGACTGGCCTTTGAGCTTGATAGGGGTCCTCCTGGGGCCTGCTCAGCAGGCGATCATTGGCAGGCTGCCGACCCCAATCAACCTTAAACTCGTGCCTCGCAGTGTAAGACGCCGTCGGGTTGAACTGAGTATTTATGGTGCTCGGGAGGGGTGTGCATATTATCTTAAACTAGGGCCACGCATTTATAAGTCGTCGTGCTATTATGGTTGAGTAACCTAGTTAGAGATCGAGGTTTGATTTGTTTGAACTAAGTTCTCGAAGCTAATTTTAGTATTCTCCTAGTGAAAGTCTAGCCGCTTACACTAATCCTATCCATAACGCCATTTTGATTATTTTTATTATTATCGATACATTTTGGTTTGCAGGTTGACAAATATTTGAAGTTTTCTTCTGATAACTTGTTCTGGTTTTATTGTTCCAATATTTTAAGTTTTCTCCGAAAGCTTATTTTTATTATATCATTTTAATGTTTTCCATTTTAATTATTTTGATATAGTAATACTATTATTTTTCAAATGATATAATATGGCTGGGAGAACGTCCGAGTTACTCCCCACTGATGTGGTTGTTATGTTTTTAACATGACAGGTATTTGCTGCTGGGTTTTGGGTGTGAGCTAGCGAGTAGCGTGGATCCTACTCTTTCTTCATTCACGAATTATGGATTTGTATTAACATGTTTGGAGAGTTTCCTTTTTAGCCGTTTTGTAATGAGGGGACTTTGTATTGACTTACCATTTCTTTTAATGAGATGTAGTTTCTCAGTGTGTTTTAATCCCAACTCTACAGTGTTTCCGCCACTGTATTGCGTTAGAATTTCTAGGGGATTACAACAATCATCTATAAAAGTGACATAATAGTGTTTGCCCCCTCTTCTCATAGTGCCTTTAAAATCTGCTAGGTCGGTGTGAATTAACTCTAGAAGGTTTGTATGCCTAATTTTAACATGTTTATTTGGTTTCTTCACAAATTTAGCCTCTACTGAAGTTAATGACGAGATAAGCGCCATAGATTTGAGTTTTTTAATAGACTCAACATTCACATGACCTAGTCTACCATGCCAAACATCAATAGACTCAACAATATAAGCAAAAGTAGAAGCTTTATTATAAATGATGGAAGAATCACATTCAAAACAAACAAACCCCCACTGAGATATCCCTTGCTTACAAAGTCTCCATTGTGAGACATTACAACCTTGTCCGCCTCAAACTCAAGTTTCACACCAACCTTGTTAAGTAAGGCACCAGACACTAGGTTCTACGCAAAGAAGGAACACACAAAACATGCTAAGGGCAAGAGTTTTCCCTGAGGTAAGTTTAAGAAACACCTTGTCTTTTCCAGTGATAACAACGGAAAAAGAATTACCCATGTAGACGCATTCTCCATCAGCTACTTCTTCAAACTCAGCAAGTAGCTCCTTGTTAGCGCAAAGGTGTATCGATGCTCCTGTATCCAGAATCCAGTCACTTGCATTTGCTACCAAATTTGCCTCAACCACTACAGCTGGAATGATCTCATATGCTTCAGGAAGATTAACTTGGCCTGACTGCCCATTCTTCTTTTGAGGACATTGGTAAGCTGTATGACCTAGTTGACCATACACATAGCACACCAGATTAGTGTTTGGTTTCTGGATTTTAGGAACGGCCTTGGTGTAGTTTCCTCGGCCTTGTTTGTTAGCATTTTTTCCTTGATCCTTGCCTTCACTACTACAATTTTGATATTACAAGACGCCCAAAATAGGACGCTTATATAAGGAACCGTCCTCTATATTATGGTAAATTTTGACGTCCTACGAAGTTGGTTAAATAACAAAGTTCAGCAAAAGAACCATCCTTTTATATTTATTATTAGCGCGGTTAGTCAATGAAACCGTCCTAATTAATATAAAAGCATGGTTATTGGTTAAAACCGTGCTATTAAATATATTTTAAAAGTGCGGTTATATATTACACCCATCCTATTAAAATATAGACCTGTTATATTCAATGCTTAGAGTAATACAGGCTTATATGTTTCAAAAAAACGAAACCCTTCATCCTTAGGTTTAACACACCCGCGCTTCATCAAAAATCGAAACCCTCAACCTTCATCTGACTAACCCTCAACCCGCTTTCACCTGCCGTCGATTTCGCCTGCCGCCCTTCCGCTTGCCACCGCTTCCGCCTGTCGTCGCTCTCAAAGTAACCCTTCATCTTCTCTTGCCACCTTCATCTAAGCCTGTAAGTTATAGAAATCACTTCTTTATTGAATTCAGTTAATTCATGTGGTTTTTTGTTAAGTTTTGAGTAATTTGGATTGATGGATATGTTTTGATCAGTTCTTTAATTTCAAGTGATTATAGTTAAATTTTTAGTAATTTGTTCATCTTATCGTTTCATTTACAGTTTTATGATGTTCATCTCGGTGTTTCGATTGATTTTGGTTCAATTGTTGCCTTGTTATTGCTCATTGATTTAGTCAAATCGGTTACTGCGTCATAATTTGTATTTTGGTTTGATGCCAATGTTCAGAAAAGGACGTACAAAATACCTAAATATTGAGAAAGTGCCGTGTTGTTGAGTGAGGAGATTGTGTTTGGTTTGTACGGGCATGTTGATGGAAACATGTCTAGAACAATAAAGTAGTTGGAATCAGGTCCCCACTGTTAATGGAATTATATAGGTTCTGTTTGTTTTCTTTGCTCTATTTTAATTATTCTCTAGCCAAGGACTAGCTAGGGAGTAAATTCATGTGGAATCTATTACAGCTACTCTCTCTTGTGACAGAGTTATCCAGTCATTTTGTTATAACGGGTCACATATTTTTCATTTATGTAGAAAAAGACAACTCATGCATTTGTAGTATTTTGTTTTTTCTGTATAAACGGGTCGTATTTGACCCGTTATAAATTTGTGACGGACAATTACGTCACAAACAAGTATTTGTGAATTTATTATAACTTGTATTGGCAAATTTTCAGATTTTAACGTCGTTTATGTAGTTGCTCTTGCGACTTGTTTTCTTTGATTTTTTACAAACTCAACTTGATTACAAACAAATGACAAAAATACTACTGAACCATCCATGTACCAACCATAACTTGCTTTGCCAGATGTCTTATGCCAAATGAACTGTAACACCCGCTATTTTCCTAGATTTTTTTATTATTTCCGTTATGACATCGTTATAACTCTATCACATTTCGGCCTCATATTTCATCATTTTACCAAGCTTTATTTTTATTTTTGAGTTTAATGATATTTATTTTTAATGTTAAAGATTTTAATTCTCTTAAATCCATTTATTTGGTTTTCTTCGTAAGCTAATTAATTTTCCGCGAGAAATTCTATTTCTCTTTGAATTAACGTTTTTAAGCTCGGATTTAAGTTATTTCTTTTCCTAAAAATGTCTAAACCCATTTATATAATATTTCCAACTAAGAAATATTTTTTATTTACGAAAATTTAGCTTTTAATGATTTTGTTACAAAGTTTCGTAAATAATTATTTTCTAACGTCAGGTTTACTCGAATTGCTTTGAAATACCTTTAACAATTTTACGATTTTCTTTTTATCAACTTACAAATTATTTTGGGACCTTTTTCCACATTTTGGACCGTGACCCCCCTTGGCTCACCCCTACTACATTTTTTTATACACTTCATTTTATTATGTTAAACATTAGATATTTATTTCTTTCTTCATTAATTTTGGTGGATTAATACAAACTCTTCACACTCCTCTCACATTCACTCTTGGCTGAAATTTTTGAGGTGAATGTACCTAGTTTTCATCAACTTTTAAGTCACCATTCATTCCATATCTCTTAACATTTTCCTCTTTATTCATTCTTCCATTTTATTTTAGCATAAACCTCTTCTTTCTCCCTCTTTTGGCTGGTGTTCCTGCCCATTTTCAGCAGCCATTTTCGTCCATAATCAAGCTTTGATCGTCCTATTTTTGCCTTCTAAATTATCGTCTTTCTTTCCCCTTCGTTAAGGTAATAATCGACGTTATTTCTGATCGTTATTTACCTTGATTCTTTTAGTTTTCTCATGGTATTTTTGTACCATGTATGTCGTGTGATTTACGATTCTTGGTCGAACCCGAAGCCGACGAATTTAATGTAGACTCGGATTTGGATTGAAGGTAACGTCGTTGTTACTCGGTATTGCATGATTTTATTTATGTAATTGCATGTATATTTTTATATTTCATTTTTGACAATATATATATATATATGACATATAATCTGGAACATTTTTAAAACTTGAAAATTTGCATGTTTCGGTATTTTTATCGCTTTTACGAGATTAACGATTAAATCGTCGTATTAATTTGTAAAATCGTAATATCGGCCTAAACTTGTAATATATGATTATATTCTGTAAAAATGAAGTTTTTGATGATTTTTCACAATTTAGTATTTTTCTGATATTTTAGTTATCGATTATTGAATTATTACCGTTTACGGACAAAAATGATTAAAAGCCGATTTTTAGTTCTAGTACTTAAACATTTTATTTTAATCTGATTTTTGACGTGGTGAAACTTTCTGATGAAATAGAATTTTATGAATTTATTTTATAATTTTTCGGAATTGTTAGGTGGATGAATTAGTTAATCAATTTAAATCATCGTTTATCGTTAAAACCGTGTTTGTCGTTTAAATTCTCGATTTCTGGTCTTTTGTTTGAATCTGGAAAAAAATATGTTTCTGATGATTTCATAATAAAATATGATTTTATGATTTTTAGTGCTTTAATAAAATGTTAGGAACGATAAGTTTTATTAATGAAATCGTTAATTGTGAAAACGGGTTTTACAAGACGGTTTTAACTGAATTTGCTAAATCTGGAATTTTGGAAATCTGGAAAAATTTATAGTTTCTGGAAAATAATAATTTTTAGGTTTAGTAATAATTTTTGAATATTAATACTTAAATCGTTTTGTAATTACTATTTTTATTAATCGTTATTTTCGAGATTAGACGATTAATGAGAAAGTCCTTTAAAACCGAGTTTAAGGATTCTGGAAAATTTTCTTTTCTGGTCAGAGTGTCCAAAAATTTATTTTATCTAATTTATGCAATTTTTGTACTATATATTAAAGTCTTTAATTAATAGTAATGATTTTTGGACAAAATTAAGATTTATCGTTAAAATGATCCGTTGCACCTAAAAGAATTATTTTTCCAGCCATTTTCAAAATATTTAAATCTGAAACTTTTAGATTTAAATCATCCCTTAACATACTCTAAATATATTCATTGATTTAATTAAATAAAAGACGTTAAAATATTTAATTTGACATTTGCCGTAAAATCCTATTTATAATCGTATTGTCGTAACTAATAATAGTTAGGGAATTTTAGTTTTGTAAGTTTTGAAAACACTCTGATTAGTAGTATTAAAACGTTTAAGATATTTTTAATCATTTATAAACACTTGTAAGATATTTTAATAATTTCATAAACCTAAATACTCTCACTTTGATAATTAATATCGTTAAGGCCGAAAGTACTAGTTTTATAAATCTATATCGTTTACTAAAAATGTTGAATTAGTATAAACAAATATTTTTGCTATTTTTATATGATGTTATTTTTAGTAAGGTTTCTAAGAATAGAAGTTTCCTAAAATAGAAAGTTTCCTCTTGTGGAAAGTGATCATTTCTCCTTTTGTTCTCTTATTGTTTATATTGAATATATATTTTGAATATCGATAATGGCTTGTTTTGGAGTTATAGAATAAGGACTAGTGTGGGTTTAGAGTAATATAGTCTGGGATGTACGTTTTTTCCATAAGCTATAACGCTGGTGTGTCTATTTGAGGCACATTTGGTCGTTGAACTGGGCGTAGTTTCGCCCAGGAGAGTGTATGTTTTGACCTTAAGCTAGATATCGCATCGTGTTAGTCGCCGTCAGCTGAACTAGACATATTTGTTGTCTAGGAGGGGTATGGACTACTTAAACCAGGAACTCGCTGCACGCAGTCCTGTTATAGTTGAGTTGCCTAGTTAGAGACTGGATTCTGTTATGAGTTAAGTCTACAGTTCTCGAAGCTAGTTTCTAGTATTATCCTAGTGAAAGTTTGGATTCTACATTAATCCTATCCATAACGCCATTTTGAATATTTTTATTATAATCGATATAATTTGGTTGCAGGTTGGCAAATGTTTTATGTTTTCTCCGGAAAACTCATTTTTATTATATTATTTCGATACATGAAGTTTTTCACTGAAATCTTATTTTTATTATAATGTTTTACTGTTTTCTCATTTTTACTATTTTTCTATAATAGTAATTAAAGTTTTAAAATCCTGTCATACGGCTGGGAGAACGTTGACGTTGCTTCCCACTAATTGTGGTTGTTATGTTTTAACATGGCATGTATACATGTTCCGGGTGTGGGCTAGCGGATAGTGTGAATCCTGCTTATTTATTTTGAATAATTATGTCTTATGGATTGTTCAAACCCCTTTTGTGGATTGTTTTAATTTTGGCCATTTTTTTAATTTAAGGCCTATTGTTTGACTTTACCATTTTAAATTTTACTAAGACATAGTTACAACGTGTTTTAATCCCGAATCTACAGTGTTTCCGCAACTGTATCGCGTTAGATTTTCCAGGGGATTACAGTTGGTATCAGAGCATCACTCCTCCCAATACTTACACCTGAAATTAGGGAAATACCAGTAAATTATTTAAACAGTAAATAAAAAAATTATTACTAGGAATGGGTAGAAACAAATAAGGACTTGTTAAGTATTTCCTGTTCCTGAAACTCAATGATTAGCATTGAATATTTGTTGCTTTTGTTGGAAGAAGACAAATGAACAAGATGTTGATAGGATACTGCTCCAGATCGGGACAAGACCTTCTTAGAACTCTCGACGCCTGCTGACTCGAGTGGACAACTTGGTGCTCCAAGAAAGATGTCGATGGTGACTTTTAGCTCCGGTTCAGTTTACTTAAGCTACAGGCAAGATGATCAAGAGTAGATTCCTATTCCATGATGTCGCAGTAGATCCAGATGGAGCGACCCAAGACTTGTGTGCTCGTTCCTCTACAAGAAGATGAAGTAATCCATTTGGATCCCTCGTGAACTCTGCAGGCCCGAAGATTCTCCTCTGGTTCAAGAACTTAGTAATATAGGGTCATCGACTCTTTTCTTCCTTCCTCTACTTCTTCTACTTCTTCTCTTTTATATTCTCTTCTTCATCCGCTTGGTGAATCCTTGTTATATTCTTCTACTCTACCATGTTTCTCTTCAGATTCTTTGGTTAGATCGAATTTTGTCTTAGTGAACCCGTGAAAAGTTATAGATGTTTGAGGTTTGGTCAACCCTTGTTACGTGGTTTGAGGATTGTGAGATATACCTTGTTATGTATCTTAGTAAGCTTTTGAGGATCGATTTGAATGATAAATTGTCGATTAATGGAATTAGGTTGATACTTAAGATTTTGAACCTTGAGTTACAGGTTACTTGATTATTTGGAGGACTTAAAGTTGAATAATCTTTTGAAGTAGTAAGAGTATATCATATTTTAATGGTCACCTAGTACCTAACCAAGAACCGAACTAAGTGTAACTGATAATATTACTTTGGGATTCTTACCTAATGCTTATTTGACGGATGCATCGTGAATATTTGGGATCATAGAGTATCGTTTAAAATGTTAGCCTGAGTGTTGTGGTACCAATAAAGGTTTTCATTAATGTCGTTAGAAATTTTTGTGGATATAGATTTCCCGTGTTTCTTAAGGATTAGGTCGTTGCTCGTTGTTTAAGGTTGTAACCTATGAACTTTGGAGTTGAGTGATCTAACTTGGATAAATTGTTATTAACCTTGAAGAAGAGAAACATCTTGCACAATTAGAGGTTGAGTTTATCGTGTTGTTTTGAGGAATACTTTATGTCAATCATCTTGATGGATTTACAGTTCAGAACCCTTAGACCAACGAGATTGTGGCTTCTTTGAGTTAACAAATATTTTAGTGGTTTCGCTTTTACGAAATGAAATTTGATGGAATTCTCAGAAACCTTAGTCGAATGACGTGTTTGAAGATGTGATTATCTGTCGTTACATGTCAGGCTGAGTGTGTTTAAGGTTTGACGTACTTTACTAACCTCTGTCTATTGATGATGTTAAAAATATGTTGATGATCATTTTGAAGTTTTCGTGTCCGGACATTGTTCATTGGTGGATTTTATTTAGTGTTCCTTACTCGAGAAATTTTGAGTATACCTCGAGTTTAGACCTTACGAGCTTTGAATTTATGAGCCTTAGTGATTACGAGTTTGGGTATGTTTTGATAACCGTTGGAATCGTAATTAATGGATTAGTCTAAATCATTTGAGGATTCTTACCATACTAATTGAAAGATTATATAAGTATGTAAGACTTAATTCTGGAGGCAGTGACAGTTGATAATTTTGGAGGTGGTAGATTGAGTAGGACCACCCTGTACCGATATTGGACTTAGCGTTATTTGATGGGCTAATTACGAACCCGTGTTTGTGAGAGTCGTGCTAGGAATCTTCAGATGATTAATTTCTTCTATAATCCTTGAGAGTTCTTTTTGACTCTCAACTCCGTCTTCCTTTCTGCTTCTCTTGAATTCTGTTACCGTATCTGTTGCTAACCCTTCGACCTTTATCGATTTTGAAAACTCTTATTTTAATTTATTATTTATCGTTGTTCTATTAACCCGTTAACCATTTTTCGAACTCCCTATTTTATAAAAAAGTTTGACTAACTTAAACTTTTCGGATATCGTGAAATTTAACATATTTGAATTATAATTTGAGAACTTTATACTTCACTTTTGTTTTATCTTTGGTTGATATTTATATTTAGTTTTGTTTCAAAATGCTTTAATAATTTATTTTGAAGTATTTCGAAATTATTTCAACTTTTGATTTTCAAGAAATCAAAATTTTATGAAGACTTTCATATTTCCAAATACTTCAATTTCTACAGGATTATTATGTAAAGCGTTTTAGCATTGTCGAAATTATTTTGTATGTTCAAGTTTGATAATGTTTTTGAAAACTTTCATAATTACTTTGATAACATTTTCGAAATTTTAACGTTTTGAAATTAGTTTTCGTTTTATTGTTGGTGGACTTTTGAATCTGTTATTGAAAGTGTTTGACGATTGGTTCAATTTTTACTAACAACAAAATTTGATTTCTCCGAACTAAATTTTTTTTCTTAAAAAAAAATATATAAATATTTTCGAATTTCCTAATCAAATTGTTTAATTTGTTTTGAAAATGTTTTTGGTTACCCTGTTTCCTTCGAGTTTGTTAACAAATGTTATTTAACAACGTTATTTTATCAAATAACTTTACTTTACGATTTCATTAGTTTAGAAGATTTTAAACTTCGGGTAGCTTAGTCCAATAACCCTTGGAATAAATATTCGCATTTGATTTCGTATCACTTTGAGAGTTGTAAAATTTTCTTTTAAAGCAAAATTCTTATGCGAAATTTTTTAATCCTCATCTTTTCGAGTGGGGTAATCTTGACTCCTTTCTTATTATTCTTAGTTTTGAGGACGAAACTGTCTTTTAGTGGGGAGGATTGTAACACCCGCTATTTTTCTACCTTTTTTATTTTTTCCGTTATGATATCGTTATAACTCTATCATATTTCGGCCTCATATTTCATCATTTTACCAAGCTTTATTTTTATTTTTGAGTTTAATGATATTTATTTTTAATTTTAAAGATTTTAATTCTCTTAAATCCATTTATTTGATTTTCTTCGTAAACTAATTAATTTTCCGCGAGGAATTCTATTTCTCTTTGAATTGACGTTTTAAGCTCGGATTTAAGTTATTCCTTTTCCTAAAAATTTCTAAACCCATTTATATAATATTTCAAACTAAGAAATATTTTATATTTACGAAAATTTTGCCTTTAATGATTTTGTTACGAAGTTTCGTAAATAATTATTTTTTAACGCGAGGTTTACTCGAATTGCTTTGAAATACCTTTAACAATTTTACGACTTTCTTTTTATCAACTTACAAATTATTTCGGACCTTTTCCAACATTTTGGACCGTGACCCCCCTTGGCTCACCCCTACTACATTTTTTTTATACACTTCATTTTATTATGTTAAACATTAGATATTTATTTATTTCTTCATTCATTTTGGTGGATTAGTACAAACTCTTCACACTCACACATTCACTCTTGGCTGAAATTTTTGAGGTGAATGTACCTAGTTTTCATCAACTTTTAAGTCACCATTCATTCCATATCTCCACAATTTTCTCTTTATTCATTCTTCCATTTTATTTTAGCATAAACCTCTTCTTTCTCCCTCTTTTGGCTGGTGTTCCTGCCCATTTTCAGCAGCCATTTTCGTCCATAATCAAGCTTTGATCACTAGTAGAAAAGGTAATTTGCGGCTCCAAAAAACCCTTATTTGAGGCGTTTTTCATGATGCGGCAAATGGCTGGGCCGCTAATAGAAAATTGAGGTGCGGCGACTGTGAAACGCCGCAAATAAGACCACTTATATGCGCCATTTTTTTAGAACGACGCCTCAAATAACCAATTTAAAAAATTAAAAAAAAATATACACTGCGATTAAAATGAATCAAAAATACATTTCATATTTTTATTTTAATATTTAATACAAGTCCAAAGTTTGTATGCGAATTAATACATTTATACAACCAAATGTCTTACATCATCCATTCCATTGTCATCCCCGACATTTATACAAGTCCAAAACATAATATAGATATGTTTATAAATACTCGTACACTTGTAAAATATGAATCTCATTTGTCCGGCAATTTATTCATCTCAACTTCACCGTTGTTTGGTTACTTTGGTGCGAGTTCAAAACCTAGAAAATGAAAGGCTAACAGAGCAACTGATATAATTAAATGTAATAAAGAAAAGAGATTAATCATAACACATAATTATAACACACCTGAAGCTCAATTGACTTTCTACCGATGGCTTGGAATTTAAAGTTGGTCTTACGGTTTGCCGTTGGATGAATATCTTATAAGAACATTATATTTTAATCTTTTTGAAAAAGAAAGAGCAAAAAATGAATTAAAGAACGATTCTATACTACTCTGTACTAGTCATGGCAAGGAAACAAAAATAAAAGGAACTCATATGGCAAATATACCGCTTGTCCTCCGTTTCCTTGAAGGCTTGAACTGCTTTAGCAACCATTCGGATAGCTTCTGCTTCACATAGACCCACCAATAATCAATAGATAGACCATGTACTTTAAGAAGCTAAAAGAGCAACACAACTAAGAAAATGAGTAAACTGGTGATATTAGATCAATAGTGTATGCAGTGTACCTGCCACGGAACCGGTGAAAGGGCAGCGGCCACATACAGGTGTTGATCGAGTTTGAGTGCTCATGATGTACTGTTTTTGGTGCCGCATATCTGAAGACAAAGCATTAGACCACAACAAATATTAAAATCCTATTCCTTACTCTTGGAGTTGCTCTGCATTATAAAAACTGAACTAGTGAGAAATAAAATATGAACATGCTACGTCACGGAAAATCTGAGCATCTTACCTTGTTTACATTTAAGGGTCTTACCTTGTTCACATTTAAGGGTCTTACCTTGTTCACATTTAAGGGTGATATCAGCTGCATCACAGAAAATTAATTTAAGATATTCACGATCATCATCATCGCTGCATTTGATAAATAAAAATTCACGAGGGTGTTGAAACAGGGGCTGATTAATCACACAAGTGGATGCTAATACAAACTACATGCATTAAAAGAGACATTAGTTAAAAGACCATCCATTAGTAGGTGATAATGTGATGAAGCTTTAATAGCTCACCCTCAACCAAGAAATACCCATCTTTGCTTACAAACCAGTAATAATAACACCTCATTTCATTTATTCCATCCACTCCAAAGGCCAATATCCATTCCCTTATCTTGTAAATCAGTAATGTCTTCTTAGACAGTTGTATTTATCGAGTATAACATCAGACAACCCTAGTTGACCTGAAATCCCCAAAGTAACCCATAATTATCAGAGTATAACATTAGACAACCTGAAAGTAATCCTTAAATCCTAACACACGGTCTTATATTGGTTCCAGAATAACATCAGACAAACCAATTGACCTACCCCCCCCCCCCCCCCCCACTATAACCCATAATGCAAGTCAGTATTGTACTAGTCTTATAATAAGACTGTCTGTTTAATAAGAGTTTGTGTAAACAAAACAATATTCAAAGATTCATCAATAAGGGAAAGAAAAGGGATTATAGAAATGGGATGGCGAGACGACTCTTAAAAGACCAAAGTGGTACAAAACAAGAAGTACGTTGATAGAAGAAGCCGAAAGAACAATGAAGCATGAGCTTCAAACTTCCAAACCATTTTCCTGTCACAACCAGGATGCCGGAGTTGTATTTATTTAAGGAACTTTAAAATTATAGTGTTGTATAGAAAACAAGATGGTTAAGAGCTTAAGACAGTGAAATACTATAAGATATTATATAAGATAAGAAGAGTCGTGATGTAAGTAAATGGCATGCTGAGCGAGTGAAGTAGAAACCATATATTGGAAGTTGTAATTGAGAGAAACATAAAAATATATCCCACATAATTATACAGTAGTGTCCTTAAACCTGCCATACATGGTACACCCATTTGCTTTTATCACTAACAGTCTACTTATACTACAACAAATACAACCATGCAAACAAACAAAAGCTTTCAATATAATAAATGGAAATCCATCAAACAATAGACACAATAATGCTATCATTAAAATCTTCCAAGCTCGCCTACAATTACTTGGGCTAACAAAAGTTTCATGAACTCAATACGAACACTATCATTTAAAAGTCAACACCCATATTAATGCAATATTTCTTACATATACTTTGATTTTATTTGATAAAACCCTTATATATACACTTTGATTTACATATACTAATACAACAATACCAAGAATCTTCTCCTGCATACTTCAAGGACAAAAACAATTCCATTATCGAGGAATGACAAATTCATTTTCATTCCTAATGGAGTAAGTCTCACACTTATCAACTCTATATTAGGAACAAATAGAGTAACAAGAGTTACTACATACATCTACTAACAATCCACAAAGATTATTTACCAGTATTGACGTATAAAGTATTATACTATCAGGGTAACATAAACTAATAAGTGAATACTCATATTAAATTAGATCATCCAACTCACAATTCAAATCCAAATCTAGGTAGGTAACAAGAGCAGGCTTATTTTGATCACCATAAACCGCCACTGTACCCCGACAATTATCCGTTTAAACATAAAATTCATGCATAACAGTTCTGAAATTATAATTAATAACATGCATTTCTAGCTTCGTACATCAAATTATACTTAATAACATCCTCAAACGTAATTCATGTGTAAAAGATTACTTCATTTGAGCATCTAAAGCAGCGCATAAATAATATACCTTTACCATAGTTGTTCGAATTGAAACTAGTTGGTCGTCCTTAGCTGTTTTCAATATTGAAACAAAATCTCGGTTCACTCACATGTAGAATATCAAGTTACAAAAGATAAACATTTATTCAATAAATATCAGGTCGCCCAAGCAACTCATAAACTCAATCTGCCTCATGCCATACGTTCGAAGAAGATCAACACAAGATAAACTAGAAGTTAGGTAATTATGCATTTGCAATACAAAAATCATCTTAATAGAGCAAATATAAATTTCATGATGAGGACTGGGCCATAACAAAGATATTCTCACCTGGGCTTTCCCTCAGTATCACCATTAGCACCCGGCTTTTTATCCATTTCACTCTTAACTTTATGAAGTATGGAGTAAAGCATAATATATCAAACCCCTTGACAAAATGAGTGTGTTCCTCATCACCTGGACTGACAAACAGAGGAGCTATTAAAATACATAGTCAAGTGGTTACTTAAACAAGCAATGGATTTAATCAAACAACCATTGTGAAGTGGTGTTATATGTAACACAGCCTTACCTCTGTGCCATAACATAGAGATGTACTTCCTCCAAGGTAATTCCTCCGTTCAAGACGTATTTTGCAAGGTAGCGTTGTGAAATCAAGCCCAAGTCTATTTCACCAATCCGTTTCAGATCACCTAAGCCGGAAACAAACTCTTGGCAGTTAACAAAGACAAAAAGTCTAGTCTCATGTAAAACGGGTTTACACTTAAAATATAAAACTGAATTGTGTGTACAAAATGCCCTATAAAACCGTATATTGTTATTCAAGACAAGGGAATATATTACGAGAACAGAGCAGACACATCGTACCATATACGACGCCATTATTTTCTAGGAGGTTGACGATAACTAATACGGGCTCCTTTCCCTCGAGCTTACTTGAACCAGAACTTGAAATATACTTCAAGGCCTTCTTCACCTGATCCGGTCATGCGAAATGAATTAGAATTACATGTCGGTGTTGAATTACAGGTCAACACATTAAATCTACAGGATGGTCTTACTTATAAGGCCAACTAAGTTTCCCTAAATATACTAAATGGAAGCTTACCATCCCAGAGTGTCAACACAACAGAACTATCTGGCGAAAAAATCCACGAACAGCAGTCTCAGCTACGGTACTCGAGATATATGATATTCTAAAGTCAGTTTACTAATCAATAAAAACCAAATTATCAAAATTAAGAGAACAAAGATTTAGAATCATCATTGTTGAGTAGAAATTGCAGATCTAAACAAGAATAAAAAAAATACCTGTAAATAATTTACAATTGGTTTGGGGAAAAAATATTGGGGTAACGGAGAGAAACGATGCTGACCGACATGATGATTTGATGGTCGACGACAAGGCGGCAGCGGCGGCGACGACTATGACAAAAAGGGAGATGGTTGATCTCATGATGATGGACCAGGAGAGTTGGTTAGGTGTCGGTGATGATGGAATACTAGATCGAGTCGGGAGCGACGATGGTATGGGTAAGGTATAAATAAAAAATAAAAGGAAAATTTAACATGAATAATCCGAACTATGATGGCTCTTCTTATATTACTCCGGAGTATTGTTTAACTCTAAAAACTCTCATCTATTCCACCATTTAACTTTTATTATCCTCCCTCCAATGTTTACCTGCTGTAGCAGGTCAAACCAACCTTCCAACCTTCACTCACTCTCTTATTCCATATTCTTTGTAAATTGCTCTTCATCTTCTTCCATCTCCATTTTTTCTCTTCTTCCATAAATGTACATATCCTAAACAACTGAAATTATAACTTCCTGGTTTGACTCAGACATAGGATACTGATAGTACTGACTTGGTGATAAATTGGTGAAACCAAGTCTGAATTCCAATCTTCCGGGACAAATTGGTTCAATTTTTCTGCCAGATCAAACTAGCCTCCATGATGAGCGCCCCCTTGAGGCCTTGAATTAATATCTCTGATGATTTGGTGTTGTCCAGATGATGAGCCATATTTAGTCATGGTTATAACGATGATTTAGGTGTAATTTGGTTGACTAATTTGGTGTTATTCTGTCGTATTTGTGTAATGTCCGTGGGATTATTATATGAGCTAATTTGAGGATTTTGGAGTACGACATGATTTTTAGTTGATTTGGCCAAGACAAAGATCTAGAAGGAAAAGCCCAACCGAAGCCGAAGAACCGACCGTCTCGCACAGCTCGGAAATTGAAGACGGAATTTAAGTCGCCTTAGATTCCGTGTCAGCTTATTAATTAATATATTATTATTATTATTATTATTATTATTTTATTTTATCTTATTTTATTACTAGAGTTTGGTAAGTAATAGACTTACCTTAATTATTTACTAGTATTAGACTACTATTAGTATAGATTATTAGAATCGGTATTATGATTCATATGGTAGTTTTACTTTAGATGACAAGGGAACGTTCAACCCTAATTTTTTCCAAGACTATGTGTAACTAATTTCTTATCTCGGTTCAAGACATTAAAGCGCTTAATTATCGATTGTGAGTTTGAAAGTTCTAATCTTTATTCTTGATTATTGATTAATTGCTCAGTTTAATTATATATATGAATGTTGTTATTGATTTCTAGAGTGATCAACTAGTTTTCTATTTCATCGTTCTATTGTTAGTTTTGTTAATTGAACAGGATTTGTTGATTAACTTGACCTGAGTAACATCTAAGACTTAATTATTGAACGGGATTCGTAGATATTAAGACTTAGGAGCAATTATCATAGATTTATAGCACAACTGGATTGTATGTGTTTATTTATCTTTTTATCGAATTCTCTATTTATTAATGCTGCTGTTGAATTAAATCTAGAACTGGATTGTTTAGGTTGTTTAACAGTTAGGTCTAATTAAGAACGGGATACGTTTTAATTAGTTATTCATAAGGAGGATTGGAATTTACGATTCACGATAAAGTAATCAAGAATAATAATTTGAACCGGATTTCGATGATCAATTGTGATTAAGTTGTAGATTTGTACTTGACCCGAGACCTTTTAATCATTTGATTTAGTTAAAGTTTTAATCTTTTTCAGTTTTAGTTGTTAGAAAATCATTCAAAACCCCCTTTCTTATTGTTTAATTAATTAGTTATTTATCATTCTATATTAGTACGCAGTTATAGTTAAACCAATTTCCTGTGGGTTCGACCCTTATTTCCATTATACTATTGTTTTAGTTTGTTGGTTATAAGTGATTATAAATTAGTAATTTGAGGCATACGACTTTAGCCCGTCAAATTTTGGCGCTGTTGCCGGGGAATTGGCGTTAACTATTTTTGTGTGGTAGTGTAGAGTTAGTTTTTTATAGTCGTTATTTTTTTTAGAGTCTAGTTTAGTTTTAATTTTTGTTGAGTCTTTTTTTTTTGTGTTTTAGTTTATCCGATTAATGGCGACTAAATATTTTCCTCAATATGAGCCTGAGCTGTTTTACAAATATATTGATAGATTGAGTGAGTATGTCTGTAGATGTCGTCACAGATATCAAATTTGGGAACTCTGTCATGTGGTATATAATGGGTTAAATGATGAAACTTTGATGCATGTTGATTCTTTAAGTGAGGGGAGATTCGTTGATGGACTTAGTTATGAGGAGAAGTGAGATCTTTTCATGTACTTGGCTCGTGACACTGAAGAATGGGAGTTGGAACACTCACGCTCTAGGATACCTTCAATGAGTCTCAATAAAAATTTGAACACCCAACATAATTCTCGTATATCCACAGAAGACATGATTAGAGACCTGATTACTGCTCAAATGACCCTTCAAGCTAGTATGGCTCAATTCGGGCAAGAGAACAATGGTAGTATCGAGAACCTTGAGAGTCATTTAGTGCAAAGAACGGAATCGAATGATAGACTTGAGCCAAATGATGAGTTTTCTCTTAATTTTAAGGAGTCTTGAGTTATTGAGAACATAGAGTTTGATGACACTCTCCCCCTTGAACCCGATTTGGTATATCACTCTTATAAAGAGTGTGATGTTGATAGTGATGATGGTTTTTGGGATGACGAGGAAGATGATTATGATGATTCGATATACTCCCCATCCTCTTGCACTGTTTCTACACATATTGATCCCTCTTGCACTAACGAAACACACGTTTTGGAAAGTTCCTTAAGTCACAATGATACGAGTGATATTTCTATCTTGGAGGTTATGATGGTTGAGAATGAGCAAGAGAATACAAGTGTGACCATTGATAAGTGTGGTTTGTAGTGCCTATTTTGTAGTGTTTTGGTCCCATTTTCCTTGTAGAATCGCTCCTTGGGAGCGGTTTAGGGGCTTCTTATGTTTCCTTTAGTTCGTTTCAGGTTCCCAAGACCGATTTGGAAGAGTTGGAGCGATTCCGACTCGATACATACACATTTTGGAGCCAACGAGATAAAGGAACGATGACTCGATGCTTTGGAATCGACCCCGAGACCTTGGGACCCAATCCCGAGCCTCCGAGACCCGATCCCGAGTCCCGAGAATCGATGAGAAGCTCATGTGAAGCAAGGAGGAACCAAAAGGGTCATATTGGAGGCCTACAAGACTCATCCCCGACGGGTATGCACCTCATCCCGTCGGGGATGAAGTGCACTTTGGAGGGTGCCACTGCAAGGCCGTCCCGGTCGGGACCAACCCGTCCCGGTCGGGATGGTGGGGCCGTCCCGATCGGGACCAACCTGTCCCGGTCGGGATGGTAGGGCCGTCCCGGTCGGGATGATCCGTCCCGGTCGGGACCAAGGGGCTGTAGTCCGCATTTCTTTCTTTCTTCTCCCTTCCATTTGTAACCCTATAAATACTTACCTCTTGTATTGTTTATGGATGCTACATTAGTTTAGCCTCTCTTAAGCCTCTCTACTACACATAAACCCTAGATTTAGTTCTTCATATTAGTTTGAATCTCTCATTAATCCTTAGTTAATCTTAGTTAATCCTAGTTAATTAGTGCTTGTATTAAGAAGATACTTGAAGACTTCTCCAAGATTGACAACCTTGGGATTATTTGGGTTTCTCTTTTATGCAAGATTTCATCTTTTCCTTCATCTAGTGTTGGTATAATCTTTCTTTTCCCTTGTTTATTGTTATTGAATCAAGTTTGAATCTTTACTTAGTGTTTGTTGTTATTGTTTATTATTGTTCTTGATGATGAATGTTTGGATTGTGAAGTTGTTTCATCCTTTCATTGTTGTAGTTAGTTTGTTCATGAGTGAGTAGTTTACTTGTGGGTTAGTAGGGGGATTAAGGGTAGATTATGGGTGATTAGGGTTTGATTGGGGGTAAAGGGTGATTCTTGGTTGTTAGTCACATATTTGGCACACCTTGTGTTTGTCGATATGCTTGTATGAGTTGTAGTGGCCATGCTTCTCATGCTAGTCTTCTTCTACCCATTGTATGCTTTGTGTGTGGACATGTTGAGCATTGTCATCGACATCGGTTTAAGTTGCTATCGCCCGGACCGAACCCAGCAATTAGGAGGCACCTACACCCTTAATCAACCTAAGTCACCCTACTACACTTATGAACCCGACCTAACCCACTCCCTCTTTTCCATATTTGATTCATCTTGTTAGTTAATCATCATTTATTTAGGTTGTTAGTAGTTGGATCATTAGCATTGTTTAGCATTTCTCTTAGTTTGCTAGTTGGTTTGTGTTTAGTCATTCTAGCTTAGCCTTGTTTAGCCTAGTTGATTGTTATTTCACTTCCTGCTTCTCCCCTCATCATAATTCATCTAGTTTTAGTTCTTTGTGTTTGTTTGGTAACGTAGTCTTGTTTTAGGCCGATTTAGTCTAAACCTTGCAATACCGTCTCCGTGGACACGACCCGACTTACCTTAGCTACCCACTAGGTTAGTTGGTTGATTATTGTTGGTTAGGATCCACGACAAATCCTACCATCAATTTGGCGCCGTTGCCGGGGACGGTGCATTGATTAGACTTTGTTTGCTTATTTCTAGACTTAGTTACCCTCCTTTGTGCCCTTCTATAATCTCTTGTGAATATTCTCTAGTTTTTCTTAATTCCTTAGCTTTCTTTGCTCTTTGTCTCTAGTTGTGCTTGCTTATTGTCGTTACCTAGTGCCCATAAAGCACTAGGTATTCTCACGTTTGTTCTAGTGTGTAGTGTATGCCTAGGCGGGGAGGCGAATCCTTTCTCTTTAATCCAGAGCCGGAGAGGCTTTTTCGAGCTTTTCGCCAACGGACGATTAACCGGGTTAGGATCTCTCAACCAAGTGCAAGCAATACCCATCAAGAGCAAGCTCAAGGAAGCGATAGTGAGGAAGCATATCGAGAGACGGCCGAAGGGAATTTCACCAACCCCTTCGGAGATTCTAGTCCTAGTTCCCCTTCTACATCTACATCAACTCCGTCTACACCATCTTCTCCCTTACATCCAATAATGCCGAAATTTTCCTCCCACTCTACATTTACGGAAGATGTCTTGCCGGGACCCAATGCTCTACCGGCCGCTTATGCCGGAAATTTTACGGCCAAGACCCATTTCATCCAACTTGTGGAAAGGAACCAATTTAGTGGTTTGCCCTCCGAAGACCCGCACCAACATATGGAGACCTTCTCCGATTATTGCGACGCTATCTCTCAACCCGGGGTTACACAAGATCAAATCCGATGGGTTTTATTTCCATTTTCTCTTATTGGAAAGGCGAAGCAATGGATTAAAGGTCTCGATAGGGCAACCATGGGCATCGACACTTGGAAGAAACTTGCATTGGCATTCTACCAAACTTTCTACCCTCCGGAGAAGACTAATTTGCTTAGGGCCTCCATCACCGGTTTCCAACAACGGGATGAGGAGAGCTTATATGAAGCTTGGGAGCGGTTCAAGTCTTTGGTTAGATCGTGCCCCCATCATGGACTTTCACAATGGTTCTTGGTCCAACAATTTTGGAACGGTCTTTATGAGGACTCAAGAACTATACTTAATATGGGCTCCAATGGTAGGTTCACCGAGGTCGATGATGACCAAACTTGGGCGAGAATCGAAGAGATGGCGGTGCATAATTCGCAATACTCTAGGCCTAGGAAGGCAAACCGAGGAGGTAGGCACGAGGTTGATGCTATAACTCAATTAAGCATTGACCTTGGGGCTCAATTGAAGACACACATGGAATCCATTGACAAGATGCTTCAAGGTCACCTCACTCAAGTCCAAAGCATCGGTTCCTCCAGCCAAGCCTCGATTTATGAAGTGAATGCTTTAGGATTTGCACCTCCTTTGCCTTATTATGGGATGTGCGATAATTGTGGAATCGTTGGTCATGACCCTATGCATTGTAGAGGGAGTATTGAGCAAGTGAATGCCTTTCAAGCATTCAAGCAAGGTACTTCCTATTCCAATCAATACCAAGCTTCCAATCAAGTCCCTCAACAACAAGCTTTTCAACACCAACAACAACATCGTCCTTATGTTCCACCTCCCTTAAGGGACAACAACCAAGGTTACCAAGGCAACTCAAGGCCTTTCAACAACTTCAAGCAAAATAACCAAGGTTCGTTCAACAACAATCAAGGGTTCCATCAAGGGAACTTCAACCAAGGTTATCAAAACCACAACCATGGCAACAATCAAGGCCTTAATCAAGGCAATTCTCATGGGTTCCAAGGGAACCGTCAACAACAAGCAAATCAAGGCAATCAACAACAAAGCAAGCCTAGGAGCCGGTCTCCTACTCATGACTATGGCATTCCTCTAGCCATCACCAATACTCCGCATAATCCATCATCTCCACCTCGGGGATTCGATATCCAAAAATCTATGATGGATATGCAAAAGAGTCAAATGGACATAACAAGAAACCATCAAGAGCTCTTTGCTTATATTCAAGGGGAAAACGCGACAAGGGATGCCCGTATGAAGATGCTTGAAACTCAAGTATCTCAACTTGCTTCGGGGAGCTCCTCAAGACAAAAAGGACAACTACCTTCTCAAGGAGAAACACCGAAATTTGAGCATGTAAATGCCATCACCACAAGGAGAGGTACATCTTATGAATCCCCTCAATTTCCTAGTGAGCAAGAGCCAATGCAAGAACCGACAAGAAAGGTGACACCTCCAACTCAAGAAAGCTCAACCTTTGATAATCCAATAGAGGAGCAAGTCTTATGGGAGGTTGAGAAACCTCAACAAGACAAGCAAACCACACCTCAAGCTAAAGATAAGGGTAAAAAGAAAGTGTCGTTTGAAGAGTCCACCCCGATTGAGCCAAATAAATATCAAGTAAAGTTGCCTTTCCCATCAAGGCAAATGAAGACTAAGGTGGACACTCAATATGACAAGTTCCTTAACATAGTGAAGAAGTTGGATGTGAGTGTCCCATTCACCGAGCTACTTACCCAAATCCCGGCATATGGAAAATTTATGCGAGAAATATTGGCTAGGAAGAGATCCGTCGACAAGGAAGAGACCATCGCATTCACAAGGGTGGTGAGCGAGCTCATTCAAGGTTCTACGCTTCCAAAGTTGAAGGATCCGGGTAGGTTCTCGATCCCTTGCACCATAGGGCACTACAAGATCGAAAGAGCTTTATGTGATTTGGGTGCGAGTGTAAGCATCATTCCCTACTCCATTTGTTGCCGACTTGGGATGAAGGAGCTTAAAAGTACCTCTATCACGCTCCAAATGGCCGATAGTTCATTCAACCGGCCATTGGGGATGCTAGAGGATGTGCCGGTGAGAATCGGTAAGTTCTTCATTCCGGTTGACTTTATCGTGCTCGATATGCGGGAAGATGAAATCACTCCCATTATTCTTGGGCGCCCATTTTTACATACCGCCGGTGCCATGATCGATGTGAAGAACGGTAGGATCACATTCGAGTTAGGCGAGGAGAAGCTAGTGTTTGACCTTCAAGGTAACACTTCGCCTACTAACGATGAGTCATGCAATATGATCCAAGCCAAGGAAAACATCAATCTAGGGGGAGAATCGAGACAAAGCTTGAAGAAGTACTCGTATGTACTTGAAGATGATGACTCCGATTTGGAGGAGGATGAGAGCCCATGTGATGGGTCCAATGACAAGTTGAAGAGCAAAAAGGATGAAGATGAGTCTCCCTTGGGGCCACATGAGGATAGATGGACGTTTGGGTATATACCGAAGGATCGAAAGTACAAGTTCAAGCCATTGAACTTAGTAGATCGGGATGCCCCGGGAACGTCGAGACAAGATCATGAAGAACCTTGGTTTGTGGATGCTTATGTTACTAGCTTGATTGAGGACTTTGCTAGGGCCTTCGACTTGTTCCTTCGTGCCCTCGATGGAGATGGAATTAGTTTTGGGTGTTGAAAAAGATTGAAGAAAGTACCACCTTGGTTTGATGGAGTTCCACAAGAACCGTCTCTTTGTATATATCTCTTTCCCTTGTAGTTTGTTTGCTTTTGTGAAATTCTTGATTATTTGGATGATTGATGAGCGTTGTGAGGGAGGGAATTTGATGTGTGGTTTGAGTTTATTGTGATAGGTATGAAGTGGAAGTGATTCCTAGGGAAGAGTGGTCATTGTTGGAGCTTGGATAGTGTAAAGGGAAGTCGGTTTTTGAAGCTCGGTACGAGCTTTTGGGTGCTATAGAGGGTTTGGAGACTCTTCCCGGCCTAGAAGAGGTCATCCCGTCCGGGATGGAAGGCCCATCCCGACCGGGAAGGATGCCATCCCGTCCGGGATGAGGTACACAAAAGTTGGGCTCACTGGCAGTCCGTCCCGACCGGGACGAGGTCTTCCCGACCGGGACGAGACAGCTATCCCGACCGGGACCACCCATCCCGACCGGGATGGGCCCCCTGTCCTCCGTTGGCTCTTTTCTTCGTTGTTTGAGACCACCCTACCACTTTATACCCCCTCCCAACCTCCCTACATGTCCTTACTCTCATTTTATGACCCTTACACCCCACATGCACGTTTTCACCTCACTTTCTATTCACTTCAAACCGACTTTCGCATCCAAAACCCACCTCATTTTGCATTTGTGCCCCAACCATGGAACCGGATCGCAATTGGAGAGGAATAACGACGACTTGGACAAGCTAAGTGCCTATTTTGACTTATGAGACGATGGAGCGAGTGAGTTGGTAACCGTATGGTACGGCAACTATCCTCTCTTTTCCGTTTTTATAGCTTGTCTTCTTTGTTTATTCCCTTTCCCTCTTATCCTTTGTGTCATGGTGGCCTTCGAGGCCTTGGTATGCTTGCTCCCGACTCTCGATGACGTGACTACATTGAGAGTCATTTCAAAATCCAAAATTTTCAAGATTTTCACCTTTTTGTTGGATTTAGTCGAATTTAGGCGGAATCCGGGCTAGGTGACTTGATTACACCTAGCCCTCCCCTCCCATTTCCTTTTATTTCCTCCTTTTTATTTTCCCTCCCCCATCCATATCTTTTCTTGTCTCGGCCCATGGTGACTTGACTACACCCCGGCCGGACACTTTCTACCATTTTCTCCACTTTTTGATTTTTAGCTTTATTTTCGTAGTTTCTTTTGTGCTCCCATGCACTACGGTCGAGCATGAGGACATGGCTCGACTTAAGTGTGGGGGAGTGGTATTCTAGCTTAGTTAGCTTTATTTTTGTAGTCTTTCGAAAAAAATCTTTAAAAACCCTAAATATTTGAAAATTTTTCACAAAAATCAAAAAGATTTTCCTTTTGTGTGTTTTCCTTTTGTGTCATTGTGTCGTATATTTGTTTTGTTGTGTGTTTTGCCCCCCTCTTTTCCTTATAGGTTGCCTAATCGCCATTAGCTTTGGAGAGCTTTCAAGACTTCCGGTATCATCTTTATCCCTTTTTCTTCTTTACCTCTCACGGAGTTTGGAGGAGTTTTGTGATGAAGTGTGCTCGGGAGGAGCTTTGTAAAGATTGTGGTGGATTTGGAGACTTGTTTGATGATAGGGGTGGTGTTTGTGTTCTTTATGTGTTTGTTTTGTGTTGTTCTTGTTTTGTTGCTTTTGCTTCTTGTTTTCTTTTGTTTTTGTCGAGTCTTTGTTTTGTGTTTTGTTGTGTGTCTTGTGTGTAAATGGTTTTCGAAAACCCGGTTTAGGGGCTAGTGTGCAAGTGTTTACTTTCCCTTTTTAGTAGTATAAATCGAGTCTTGGACTTTAGTCTAGTAGAATGACCCTAAATCAATGATTTCGTTGGTCCTTTACCTTGAGTCCACCTAGCTTACTAGGGATTTACTACGGGATTTGCATTTTGACCATTTTGACCACCCACGGTGTGAAAAGGCCTTGGTTACCGAGTCCCGTCCCTTAGGTGACCGTGTCTAGGATTGTCTAATTAGTCCAAGTTCTCCACTTTTTGTGGGTTTGAAGGGAAGGACGCTCCCCGACTCACCCATTACCCTACCTCCTACACATATCTGCACAATAAAATTGCAAATTGTTGATTCCTCTCTTTCTTGTCATACAAAGAAATGCCAAAAAGCCAAATCTTGCCAAGAAAGGGGCAAAGAAAAGAAAAGAAAGAAAAGAATGAAGAAAAAGAAAAGGCACAAAAGCCAAAAAGAAAATAGAAAAGAAGAAAAAGAATGGCATGGCAAAACAAGGCAAAAATGCAAAAGAAAAGAGAAAATGCCAAAAGAAAATCCGGTTCACAAAAAAAAATAATCCCCACCTCTCAAAATAAGCCTTTTTTCCGACTTTTGCCGTGAAGAGCCTACCAAAGGACCGAGTCCCGAGGAAGGATGATAGCGGCATTAGTCGGTCTTCCCTCATTTTGCATGTTTTCCACCTTTTTACTTGGACTAGTTAGGCGGTTTTGGACACGGGACGACCCTCTTGGCTCACGCTAAAGGGGGCGGGGTCTCACTTACCTACAGTGTCGACTAACACCGTGGTTCATCCTTTTTCCATCTCCCCGATCGTCCCGTAGTACGTTCTTAGAAGGTTAGGAGGAACCGAGGTAAGTTACCAACGTTTTTGTTGCTTTGTCGTCATACTATTAGGGTTTAGTCCATCTTGGTTTGTATTGCTAGCTTGGGAATGTTGTCACTTGCCTTGAGTCCTAAACCGGTGTTTCTTTCACCGCTTGTTTGAGGGAAGCGGTATTTCTTTTCTTTTGGGTGCAACCTTTTGTGTGTTCGTTTGTGTGTTTGTATGTTTTTGTGTCTTGTGTCCGGTTGCATCCACAGTTTTATCGCAAGACCCGACTTGCCTTGCGGAGTGCACTTTCCCTCTAAGTACACTCGCGTGAGTTGAAAGGGCGTAGGGTGCGCTAATACCCATTCGGCTAGTATAGTAGTTAGTATGTGCTTACTCGAGGGCGAGTAAGGGTTAAGTGTGGGGGAGTTGATAAGTGTGGTTTGTAGTGCCTATTTTGTAGTGTTTTGGTCCCATTTTCCTTGTAGAATCGCTCCTTGGGAGCGGTTTAGGGGCTTCTTATGTTTCCTTTAGTTCGTTTCAGGTTCCCGAGACCGATTTGGAAGAGTTGGAGCGATTCCGACTCGATACATACACATTTTGGAGCCAACGAGATAAAGGAACGATGACTCGATGCTTTGGAATCGACCCCGAGACCTTGGGACCCAATCCCGAGCCTCCGAGACCCGATCCCGAGTCCCGAGAATCGATGAGAAGCTCATGTGAAGCAAGGAGGAACCAAAAGGGTCATATTGGAGGCCTACAAGACTCATCCCCGACGGGTATGCACCTCATCCCGTCGGGGATGAAGTGCACTTTGGAGGGTGCCACTGCAAGGCCGTCCCGGTCGGGACCAACCCGTCCCGGTCGGGATGGTGGGGCCGTCCCGGTCGGGACCAACCCGTCCCGGTCGGGATGGTAGGGCCGTCCCGGTCGGGATGATCCGTCCCGGTCGGGACCAAGGGGCTGTAGTCCGCATTTCTTTCTTTCTTCTCCCTTCCATTTGTAACCCTATAAATACTTACCTCTTGTATTGTTTATGGATGCTACATTAGTTTAGCCTCTCTTAAGCCTCTCTACTACACATAAACCCTAGATTTAGTTCTTCATATTAGTTTGAATCTCTCATTAATCCTTAGTTAATCTTAGTTAATCCTAGTTAATTAGTGCTTGTATTAAGAAGATACTTGAAGACTTCTCCAAGATTGACAACCTTGGGATTATTTGAGTTTCTCTTTTATGCAAGATTTCATCTTTTCCTTCATCTAGTGTTGGTATAATCTTTCTTTTCCCTTGTTTATTGTTATTGAATCAAGTTTGAATCTTTACTTAGTGTTTGTTGTTATTGTTTATTATTGTTCTTGATGATGAATGTTTGGATTGTGAAGTTGTTTCATCCTTTCATTGTTGTAGTTAGTTTGTTCATGAGTGAGTAGTTTACTTGTGGGTTAGTAGGGGGATTAAGGGTAGATTATGGGTGATTAGGGTTTGATTGGGGGTAAAGGGTGATTCTTGGTTGTTAGTCACATATTTGGCACACCTTGTGTTTGTTGATATGCTTGTATGAGTTGTAGTGGCCATGCTTCTCATGCTAGTCTTCTTCTACCCATTGTATGCTTTGTGTGTGGACATGTTGAGCATTGTCATCGACATCGGTTTAAGTTGCTATCGCCCGGACCGAACCCAGCAATTAGGAGGCACCTACACCCTTAATCAACCTAAGTCACCCTACTACACTTATGAACCCGACCTAACCCACTCCCTCTTTTCCATATTTGATTCATCTTGTTAGTTAATCATCATTTATTTAGGTTGTTAGTAGTTGGATCATTAGCATTGTTTAGCATTTCTCTTAGTTTGCTAGTTGGTTTGTGTTTAGTCATTCTAGCTTAGCCTTGTTTAGCCTAGTTGATTGTTATTTCACTTCCTGCTTCTCCCCTCATCATAATTCATCTAGTTTTAGTTCTTTGTGTTTGTTTGGTAACGTAGTCTTGTTTTAGGCCGATTTAGTCTAAACCTTGCAATACCGTCTCCGTGGACACGACCCGACTTACCCTAGCTACCCACTAGGTTAGTTGGTTGATTATTGTTGGTTAGGATCCACGACAAATCCTACCATCAACCATTGAAGAGACAACGGAAGTTAGAGTAAGAGAAGAAGATATAGTTGTTTTTGATGAGGCAAAAGACGATTTCCCTAAGAGAAGTGAATTAGTTAGCATGAACGACAATGATGAGATGGTGGGAGAAACGGAAGGTATATTTACTAAATCTTATATTCACAAGGAAAAATCACCACCGATTCCTCTCGAGTCTTCATTGGTGTTAATTCCGGGAAAGTTTTATGTCGACCCTCGAGCCTATTTGACTATACCCATGAAAAACTCATCTTATAAAGAGGAGTACATTGATATGAATTCATTTTTTGAGCATATAGGGTCAGAAAGACGTTCATCGCAAGATTATTATGATGTGCTTATTTACAGGTGGTGTCAATTGATTTTTATCTCTTACCGTCACTATTCTAATCTATTTGCGAGTATTTTTGATCAATTGCTAAGGGCGTTGAGTTGTTCCGCGCCTAATGTAACATTCACTTCACTCGATTACTCCATTGTCGGTTGAGGTAAGTAATTTAGTACTATTTTAATTCGGGTCAATTTTCTGCAAGAAGTCGAGCTAACGACATTAACCAAAAGCGCATCCGGGAGGCAACCCGTGTCTGGTATGTTTTATTTTATTTTATTTTATTTTCCCAAATTTTATTATGGTTCATTTTTCATAATATTAGAGTAATAATCATTTTCATATTTTTCGTAGAATGAGTCGTTTATATTTATATTTTTAATTTTAATTTTAAGTATTTTCCTAATTTTTAGTACTTGTAGGAACGAGAAAGTTGGATTTTTTTTAGGAATCCGTGCAACTAGCATGAAGATGGGGCGACTAGCATGACGGAAGACCAAAAATCGAAGAAAATTGAAGAAAAAGGGACGGATTTTCAGGCATCCGCGCGAGTCGCGCGGACCCTAGGCGAGGCGCGCACTCCCTCTACTGTAACAGGTCAGTTGTTTATTATTAAAAAAAAAAAAAATTAAAAAATCAAAAAAATCAAACACACAGACCCCTTTCTCCATCTTCTTCCTCCCTTCATCTCCATCCTTTTACTTTCTCAAATCTCACCCTCATCTCTTCTTCTCTTCCTTCCTAACCCAAATAAATTTCATCCAATCCTTCTATTCTCCTACCCACTATAAATCTATCCCTTCCATATCACTCACCTTCCTTCCATACCCTAGAAATTGGAGGTGAATCGATATGTTTCGATTGACGGTTCCATGTGAGGATTTCGTCAATTGAAGTGTTATGGTCCTCGAGTCGGAGCTTTATGGTCGAAACTGGGCTGCTGACATACGAATTTGAGAGCTGGTGGGGGTCGTGGTGACAACAGCTAGTCGGAGGGACATATTTCGTGAATGGTGTCAGTCCGGTCGCCGGTCTCGGGTGGGTCCGTTTGGTCGAGTTCAACTCGATTTTTGTTGATTATAGTTTTGGGCGAGTTTGGTCGTGTGGATGTTGGTGGCAGATTGGTGTTAATTGTGTCGCTGTATGTGTTGTGGTTGGTCGGGTTGGTTCAATTGGAGTTGTTGTCGGTTCTGTCGTTGGTCTTTTTGAATAGCCGATGTTCAATATTGTTTGGAGTGTGACAGGGGAAGTGAATGTAGGCGATGTGATATAGCCAAGGTTTACATAACATTGATGGATCTTGTACACTACTCTTCCCGCGGTTTGAGGACGAGGCTCTTGTTTTACTTATTCTAAGTGATTGGTTCTGTTTGTCCGAATAGCTGTTAGAGAATGTCATTAGTGAGTATTTGTGAGACGAGTGATTACAATGAGTTGTTTCTCGATTTTGAAGGTCTTTTTCCCCGTTTCTTGTTTTTGTGTTTGTCCTTGGTCTCACATTGAGGACAATGCTCGGAATAAGCGTGGGGAAGGGAAATCTATTTGTCTTGATGTTGTAATCGTCTTGAGTTGATTTTTGAAAAGAAAAAAAAGATGAAAGAAAAAAAATAAAATAAAAAGAAATAAACCCGGCTAGGTGAAAACCCGAAAGGGCGCCTAGGCAAGAATGGGAAAGTGGCCGAGGACGGAGTGAAAACCCGAAAGGGCGTACGACATGATTTTTAGTTGATTTGGCCAAGACAAAGATCTAGAAAGAAAAGCCCAACCGAAGCCGAAGAACAGACCGTCTCGCACAGCTCGGAAATTGAAGACGGAATTTAAGTCGCCTTAGATTCCGTGTCAGCTTATTAATTAATATATTATTATTATTATTATTATTATTTTATTTTATCTTATTTTATCTTATTTTATTACTAGAGTTTGGTAAGTAATAGACTTACCTTAATTATTTACTAGTATTAGACTACTATTAGTATAGATTATTAGAATCGGTATTATGATTCATATTGTAGTTTTACTTTAGATGACAAGGGAACGTTCAACCCTAATTTTCTCCAAGACTATGTGTAACTAATTTCTTATCTCGGTTCAAGACATTGAAGCGCTTAATTATCGATTGTGAGTTTGAAAGTTCTAATCTTTATTCTTGATTATTGATTAATTGCTCAGTTTAATTATATGAATGTTGTTATTGATTTCTAGAGTGATCAACTAGTTTTCTATTTCATCGTTCTATTGTTAATTTTGTCAATTGAACAGGATTTGTTGATTAACTTGACCTGAGTAACATCTAAGACTTAATTATTGAACGGGATTCGTTGATATTAAGACTTAGGAGCAATTATCATAGATTTATAGCACAACTGGATTGTATGTGTTTATTTATCTCTTTATCGAATTCTATATTTATTAATGCTGCTGTTGAATTAAATCTAGAACTGGATTGTTTAGGTTGTTTAACAGTTAGGTCTAATTAAGAACGGGATACGTTTTAATTAGTTATTCATAAGGAGGATTGGAATTTACGATTCACGATAAAGTAATCAAGAATAATAATTTGAACCGGATTTCGATGATCAATTGTGATTAAGTTGTGGATTTGTACTTGACCCGAGACCTTTTAATCATTTGATTTAGTTAAAGTTTTAATCTTTTTCAGTTTTAGTTGTTAGAAAATCATTCAAAACCCCCTTTCTTATTGTTTAATTAATTAGTTATTTATCATTCTATATTAGTACGCAGTTATAGTTAAAACAATTCCCTGTGGGTTCGACCCTTATTTCCATTATACTATTGTTTTAGTTTGTTGGTTATAAGTGATTATAAATTAGTAATTTGAGGCATACGACTTTAGCCCGTCACCAGACTTGATTATTCACTAACCATTGCAATAAGCATAAAAGGTTTGACTAAAATTTTAATACAAGGCATCAAGATAGAAAATTTTGAGAAAATGAATATGATGTAGAAAAATGTGTATCGAAACAACCGGGAGGATGAAGAACAAGACTTTCAAAATGTACAATCATATTGACAAAGGGGGTAATGGGTATAATTAAAAGACAGCATGCAATTGATGTTTGCATAAATGGAAGAGGAGAAAAAATGGAGATGGAAGAAAATGAAGAACAATTTACAAAGAAGAAGATGGGATAAGAGAGTGAAGATTGGAAGGTGGGTTTGTGGTTGGTTTACCTGCTGCAACAGGTAAACATTGGAGGGAGGGCAATAAAAGTTAAATGGTGGAATAGATGAGAGTTTTTTGAGTTACACAATAATTCGGAGTAATATAAGAAGGAACATCATAGTTTGGATTATTCACGTTAAATTTTCCAAAAATAAATGTGTAATATAAATGGTGCTGCATTTTGTTAAAGATGAGGCAAATAAAGAGCAGCAATTCAATGTTTTTCTACTAGTGGATCGTCCTATTTTCGCCTTCTTAATTATCGTCTTTCTTTCCCCTTCGTTAAAGAAATAATCGATGTTATTTTCGATCGTTATTTACCTTGATTCTTTTAGTTTTCTCATGGTATTTTTGTACCATGTATGTTGTGTGATTTAGGATTCTTGGACGACCCCGAAGCCGACGAATTTATCGTAGACTCGGATTTGGATTGAAGGTAACGCCGTTGTTACTCGGTATTACATGATTTTATTTATGTAATTGCATGTATATTTTTATATTTCATTTTTGACAATATATGTATGTCATATAATCTGACAAATTTTTAAAAGTTGAAAATTTGCATGTTTCGGTATAAGTTTTCTGAATTTTCTGATGAAATAGAATTTTCTGAATTTTATTCATAAGTTTTCAGAATTGTTAAGTGGATGAATTAATTAATCACTTTAAATCGTCGTTTATCGTTAAAACCGTGTTTGTCGTTTAAATTCTCGATTTCTGTTCTTTTGTTTAAATGTGGAAAAAATTATGTTTATGATGATTTCATAATAAAATATGATTTTATGATTTTTAGTGCTTTAATAAAATGTTAGGAACGATAAGTTTTATTAATGAAATCGTTAGTTGTGAAAACGGGTTTTAAAAGATGGTATTAACGGAATTTGCTAAATCTGGAATTTTGGAAATCTGGAAAAATTTATAGTTTCTGGAAAATAATAATTTTTGGGTTTAATAATAATTTTTGGATATTAATTCTTAAATCGTTTTGTAATTACTATTTTTATTAATCGTTATTGTCGAGATTAGACGATTAACGAGAAAGCCCTTTAAAACCGAGTTTAAGGATTCTGGAAAATTTTCTTTTATGGGCAGATTGTCCAAACATATATTTTATCTAATTTACGTAATTTTTGTACTAATTATTAAAGTCTTTAATTAATAGTAATGATTTTTGGACAAAATTACGATTTATCGTTAAAATGATCCGTTGCACCTAAAAGAATTATTTTTCCTGCCATTTTGAAAATATTTAAATCTGAAAATTTTAGAGTTAAATCATCCCTTAACATACTCTAAATATATATTCATTGGTTTAATTAATAAAAGGCGTTAAAATATTTAATTTGACATTTGCCGTAAAATCCTATTTATAATCGTATTGTCGTAACTAATAATAATTAGGGAATTTTAGTTATTTAAGCTTTGAAAACACCCTGATTAGTAGTATCAAACCGTTTAAGATATTTTTAATCATTTTATAAACACTTGTAAGATATTTTAATAATTTCATAAACCTAAATACTCTCACTTTGATAATTAATATCGTTAAGGCCGAAAGTACTAGTTTTATAAATCTATCTCGTTTACTAAAAATGTTAAATTAGTATAAACTAATATTTTCGCTATTTTGATATGATGCTATTTTTAGTAAAGTTTCTAAGAATAGAAGTTTCCTAAAATAGAAAGTTTTCTCTTGTGGAAAGCGATCCTTTTCCTTTTGTTCTCTTATTGTTTATATTGAATATATCTTTTGAATATCGATAATGACTTGTTTTGGAGTTATGGAATAAGGACAAGTGTGGGTTTTGAGTAATATAGTCTGGGATGTACGTCTTTGCCATCAGCTATAAAGTCGGTGTGTCTATTTGGGGGCACATTTGGTCGTTGAACGGGGCGTAGTTTCGCTTAGGAGAGTGTATGTTTTGACCTTAAGCTAGATATCGCATCGTGTTAGTCGCCGTCAGTTGAACTAGACATATTTGTTGTCTAGGAGAGGTATGCACTACTTAAACCAGGAACTCGCTGCACGCAGTCCTGTTATAGTTGAGTTGCCTAGTTAGAGACTGGATTCTGTTATGAGTTGTAACACCCGCTATTTTTCCTAAGCATTTATATTCTTTCCGTTAGGACTCCATCTTAACTCAGTCACTTTTCGGCCTCATATTTCATCATTTTACTAAGCTCCATTTTAATTTTTGAGTTTAATAATTTTTCTTTTTAATTTTAAAGATTTTAATCCTTTTTAATTCCATTTATTTGGTTTCTTCGTAAACTAATTAATTTTTCCGCAAGGAATTCTATTTCTCTTCGAATTGACGTTTTTAAACTTGGATTTAAGTTATTCCTTTTCCTAAAAATGTTTGAATACGGTTCTATAATATTTTCAACTAGTAAATATTTTTATTTACAAAAATTTAGTTGTTAATGATTTTATTACGAAGCTTCGCGAATAATTATTTTCTTACGCGAGGTTTACTCGAATTTCTTTGAAATGCCTTTAACTATTTTACGATTATACTATTTATCAACTTATAAATTATTTGAGGTCATTTCCTCACGTTTTGGACCGACTAAGTTCTAGTTACAAATTTTACTATGTATTATTAATACGTTTCATTTTATCACGTTTAACCGTAAACGTATGATTATTTTTTTCTCCCATTTATTCCTTGCATTATTGTGGAGACTCTTCATACTCCTCTTTCTTCCCTTGTTGGCCGGCCACTTTAAGGTTTAGGCACATTGTTTTCTTCTCATTTATGCATAAAAACCCTTCCATCCTCTTCATTCATTTTTGTCATAAAAAAAATATTCATCCCTCTTTCTTTTCTTGTTTTGGCCGAGACTCCCTCCACTCTCATAGGCAGATTTTTTGTTCCATTTCGAGTCCCAATCGCATCATTTTTATCGTCATAATAATCCTCTTTCCGCTCCCTTCGTTAAGTTATTAATCGACGTCGTTTTCGATCAATGTTTACCTTGATTTTATTAGTTTTCTCATGGTATTTTTCTGCCATGATTTTCGTGTTTGGTAGGATTTGTGGACGATCCCGAGGCCGACAAATATATAATCGATTCAGACTTGGAGTAGGGGTAACGTCGATGTTACTCGGTATTTCATGATTTTAATTGAGTATTTGCATGTATATATTTTTATATTTTATTTTTGACAATATATGTATGTCTTATAATCTGGAAAATTTTTAAAATTTGAAAATTTGCATGTTTCGGTATTTTTATCAATTTTACGAGATTAACGATTAAATTGTTATATTAATTTGTAAAATCGTAATAATCGGCCTAAACATGTAATATATGTTTATATTCTGAAAAAATGTTGTTTTTGATGATTTTTAATAATTTAGTATTTTTCTGATATTTTTGATATCGATTATTGAATTATTACCGTTATCGGACAAAAATGATTAAAAGCCGATTTTTAGTTCTAGTACCTAAACATTTTAATTTAATCTGATGTTTGACTTGGTGAAACTTTCTGATGAAATAGAATTTTGGGAATTTTTTCGTAATTGTTCGTAATTGTTAAGTGGATGAATTAATTAATCACTTTAAATCATCGTTTATCGTTAAAACCGTGTTTGTCGTTTAAATTCTCGATTTCTGGTCTTTGGTTTAAATCTGGAAAAATTATGATTCTGATGATTTCATATTAAAATATAATTTTATGATTTTTAGTGCCTTAATAAAATGTTAGGAACGATAAGTTTTATTAATGGAATCGTTAATTGTGAAAACGGGTTTTAAAGACGCTTTTGACGGAAGTTGGTAAATCTGGAACTTTGGAAAATCTGGAAAATTAGTATGTTCTGGAAAATGATGATTTTTAGGTTTATTAATAATTTTTAGACATTAGTACTTAAATCATTTTGTAATTACTATTTTTTATTAATCGTTATTTTCGAGATTGGACAATTAACGAGAAAATGCTTTAAAAACCGAGTTTTAGGAGTATGGAAAATTTTCTTTTCTGGACAGAATGTCCATAAATATATTTTAACTATTTTAAGTAATTTTTGTATTATTTATTAAAGTCTTTAATTAATAAGTATTGATTTTCGGACAAATTGTGATTTATCGTTAAAATGCTTCGTCTTACCTAAAAGAATTATTTTTCCAGCAATTTTGAAAGTATTTAAATCTGAAACTTTAAGAGTTAAATCATCCCTTAACATACTCTAAATATATTTGTTGGTTTAATTAAATAAAGACGTTCAAATATTTAATTTGATATTTGCCGTAAAATCCTATTTATAATTTTATTGTCGAAACTAATAATAATTAGGGAATTTTAACTTTATAACTTTTGAAAACACCCTAATTAGTAATATTAAAATGTTTAAGACTTTTTTAATCATTTTATAACGCTTATACGATATTTTAATAATTTCATAAAATTAAATGTTCACTTTGATAATTAATATCGTTAAGGCCGAAAGTATTAGTTTTATAAATCTATATCGTTTACTAAAAACGTGGTATTAGTATGAACTAATATTTTCATTATTTTGATATAATGCTACTTTTAGTAAAGTTTCTAAAAATAGAAGTTTCCTAAAATAGAAAGTTTCCTCTTTTAGAATATAAATGTTTACTTCTTTTATTCTCATATTATTTATATTGATTATATCTTTTGAATATCGATAATGGCTTTATTTTTGAGTTATGGAATAAGGACAAGTGTGAGGTTAGAGTAATATATTCTAGGGTTTACGGTTTTGCCATCAACTATAAGGCTAGTGTATCAGGAATCGGTACATTGGTTGTTGAACCGGGTGACAGGTATCCCGGGAGTTTTATACATTTTGACCTTAAGCTTAGGCCTCGCAGTAAGTTGCCGTCATAAGTTGAACTGGATGACAGGTAATCCCATGAGGGGTGTGCATTATCTTAAACTAGGGCCACGCATTTATAAGTCGCCGCTCTATTATGGTTGAGTAGCCTAGTTAGAGACCGAAGTTTAATTTGTTTGAACTAAGTTCTCGAAGCTAGTTTTTAGTATTCTCCTAGTGAAAGTCTAGCCGTCTACACTACTCCTATCCATAACGCCATTTTGAATATTTTATTGGTATCGATATAATTTGGTTCGCAGGTTGGCAAATATTTTTATGTTTCTTCGGAAACCCATTTATTTATTTCATTTCGCACTGAAAGCTTATTTTAATATGCTGTTTTACTGTTTTCCATTTTGACTATTTTTCCTATAATAGTAATTACTGTTTTAAAATCATGTTATACGGCTGGGAGAACGTTGACGTTGCTTCTCACTGATTGTGGCTGTTATGTTTTTAACATGACAGGTATGCATGTTTCCGGGTGTGGGCTAGCGGGCAGACATGATCCTTGCTCGATTGAGTTTAATAATTTTGTTTTGTGGATTGTTAAACCCCTTATTGTGGATTTATTTAATTTTGGGCCAATTTATTTAAGGCCCAATGTTTGACTTTACCATTTAAATTTTTATCTAAACATAGTTACAACGTGTTATAATCCCGACTCTACAGTGTTTCCGCCACTGTATCGCGTTAGATTTTTCTAGGGGATTACATGAGTTAAGTCTACAGTTCTCGAATCTAGTTTCTAGTATTATCCTAGTGAAAGTCTAGATTCTACATTAATTCTATCCATAACGTCATTTTGAATATTTTTATTATTATCGATATGATTTTGTTGCAGGTTGGCAAATGTTTTATGTTTTCTCCGGAAAACTCATTTTTAATATATTATTTCGATACATGAAGTTTTTCACTGAAATCTTATTTTTATTATAATGTTTTAATGTTTTCTCATTTTTACTATTTTGCTATAGTAGTAATTAAAGTTTTAAAATCATGTCATACGGCTGGGAGAATATTGACGTTGCTTCCCACTGATTGTGGCTGTTATGTTTTAACATGGCAGGTATACATGTTCCGGGTGTGGGCTAGCGGGAAGCGTTGATCCTGCTTATTTATTTTGAATAATTATGTCTTATGGATTGTTCAAACCCCTTTTGTGGATTGTTTTAATTTTGGCCGTTTTTTTTATTTAAGGCCTATTGTTTGACTTTTCCATTTTAAATTTTACTATGACATAGTTACATCTTGTTTTAATCCCGAATCTACAGTGTTTTCGCCACTGTATCGCGTTAGATTTTCTAGGGGATTACATGTACTCACAAACAAATCCAATTTTTTGTCTAAGTCTGTATATGATGTTTAGTTTCACTCTTTTGCTACTCTTCAGTCACAATGTAGTGCGGAAGGTAGTTGAAACTTAAGTGATATGGTTGCCTGCAACCATTACTGGTGCCTTGCTGTTTGAGATTAAGGCTCAAAGGGATAAGTCATCTGTAAATTTTACCCATTCACTTGAAACAATACAATAGGTTGATCCTTGTATATGATTCAAACATATTTTTGTTTTATGAGTTATGTTCATCGTTATGATTGAAGTAGTGTGCTTGTTATTTGAAACTAATGACAAAGTCCAAGCGTCTTCAGGAGGAAGAGTAAAAGGGTGTTGTGGTCCTAATATTTGCCTACAAGCAGGTTTGTCCGATTTTTTCTCAGGGGGTAACATAACAAAATAAGGACCATCCATGTACAAAATAAGGACCAAATTTCATAGGCGATATATAGAACAATGTTTTAATTGATTACAAAATAAATAAATAAATAAATGGATAAGTATTAACGATTAAATTAGCAACCTAATATGTTCATGTCACTCAAAACAAACAGAGAAGGTTTTAAATTTCATTGTAAATTATTGTTGTAGTGTCTGTGTCCAAACTTTGGCCAAAGTTACAATTATCCAAATCGTCTCTTAAAATTAAAGACAGTCAGTTATTAGATAAATGCACAATTGTAGTAAAGAAAAAAGAATGAATAATATCAGAAATAAATTTGGTTAAGATTAAGTAATGCTACTGGTGGTACCAATGAGTAATGATGCATTTAATTAGAAGGTCATATTATTCTTTGCATCATAATTTAATAGATTATGGAGATGCCAATCAATTGAGAAGCTCAACTAGGCTTTATATTTATTCTATCTGGCAAATCACCTATCTTAGATTAACCTTGGCAATGAGACCCTGCTCACTCATATATCACATAGCTCATTGACAAATCTCAACACTACTAAAACATCGAAAAATATGGCGGACTAATTGCATCGGACAAAATATTCAACGCAAGTATATAGCTTGCGTCGGACTGTCCGACACAAATATATTGCGTCGGAATAACCGACTCTAGGCGACGTTAGGCAAAGACTAGCTGTCGCAACGACTTACATTTGCGTCGGACTAGCCGGCACAACACTATGAACCCAACGCATGTTCTGGGTATATTTTTTTAAATATAAAATATTTGACTGCTTGCGTCGGATTAGCCGACACAACGAAATAAATTTGTGTCGGATTTGCGTTGGCTAATCCAACGCAAGGATCTGAATATTAAAAAAAAAGACGCGAAGTTTGTCATTTGACGACTTCACCCCAAACCCAGAAACCCCAAAAACTCAAACCCTAGCCACCCATCCCCCTTCCCTTCCCCCTCTGACCGGCGACCGGTGAACGTACTGACGCCCTCCTCCGACCCCCAACCTCCTCTCCTTCCCTTTTCCTCCCCCTTCTCCCTCCGCCTTTCACTTACTTCCCTCCTCTGCTTGCTGCCGCTTGCGTCCGGCCGCCTCTCCTGCCGATGTCCTCTCTCTATCGATCACATTCTTAATTCATTCCCCATTAAAGTATATGGATGATTTGGGATTATATTATTGTTATTGTTATTGAGATTATTATTGTTGTTGTGGCTTTTTTTTGTAGATGTTGTTGTTATTGTTGTTGGTGTGGGTTGTTATTGTTGATGATATAGGGTTTAGGGTTGATTAAGTTTGTTGGTGATTTTATTGTCGATTAGGGTTTAGGGTGGTTGTTGTTGATGTTGTTGTAATTGCTGATTATTATTGTTGATGATTTTATTGATTTTGGTGGTGGCGGTGTTGGTGTTATTGATGATGTTTTTCTAGGGATTAAGTATTAGTAGTAGTGGTGGTGGTGGTGTTAGTTTAGTAGTAGTAGTAGAAGAAGTTGTGTATTACAATTTTTTTTCTTCGTATTTTGAAGTTTATTATTGTTATTGTTATTGCTATTATTGTTATTGTTATTTTTTTGGGAAATTTCCATCTGTACCCTCTAAGTTTTCACTTTTCCCCGTTGTACCCCTGCGTATTAGAATTTACCAGCAGTACCCCTAAACTCAATTAATTAGTCCCAAGCGTGACTAAACTAGGACTAGCCGTCAATTATGTCGTTAAGTATCAACTTGGATGAAATGACATGAAAGTATTATCTTCTTATCTTCACTTATTTAGCTCTACAAACACTTCTCTTTCTTCCTCTCTCTCACTCACTTAATTTTCTCTCTTATTTTGCATCATGTCTTGAAGTTATTATTAGTGATGAATTTCCGGTATTGAAGATGCAAATGAAAGAATTGGTGTCAAATATGAAGGGCTCGAAGTACTATTATAATAGGAAAAACATGATTGAAATGTAATGAGAAAAACATGCTTGAGGAAGTAACTAAATTTGGTTGCATAACCAAAAACTTATTTCATATCTCGTACTTAAAGTTCTTACACAAGTAAATTATTGTTCCCGCACGGTAACAACTTTCAGGAAACTGACCATAACACTTACGATAATTACAGTAGGGTTAATGATTACATAGCATTCAGCGCAATAAATCTATAGTAATAGGAGCAAATATGTAGCAGAAGTTACTCCGTAAACAGTAGGGGCAACAATTAAATAGCGGCACTGACAGCGGTAATAAATTGTAGCAACACCAATCTATTTGACATGATCAACTGACAGCGGTAACAGCTAATAGGTTGGGGTACAACTGGGAAAAGTGAAGACTTAAAAGGTACAACTGGGAAAAGTGAAAACTTAGAGGGTACAAATGTGAAAGATAAATTCCATGTCATTTCATCCAAGTTGGCACTTAACGGCATAATTGACGACTAATCCTAGTTTAGTCACGCTTGGGACTAACTAATTGAGTTTAGGAGTACAGTTGTTAATTCCTAAACGTAGGGGTACAACTGGGAAAAAGTGAAAACTTAGAGGGTACAAATGGGAATTTCCCTATTTTTGTTGTTGTTGTGGGTGGTTGTTGATGTAGTTGATGGTTTTGTTGTTGTTGTTGTAGTTGTTGTGCGTGTTGTTGATGATGGTTGTAGTTGTTGTGGGTGTTGTTGATGATAGTTGTAGTTGTTGTTGTTGTGGGTGTTGTTGATATGTGGGTTGTTCTGGGTGTTGTTGTTTGTGGGTGCTTGGGTTGTTTTGGTGGTAATATTAGTAGGTGAAGTTATTAAGTAGTAAATAGTGGTCGAGTATCCACGATTAAAGCACACAATTGAGCTATTTATAGTGTCGAGGCATGTGGTTTGTGAACATTTTGTGTTTCTTTGAAACAAGAAGTTGGAATGTCTTGAAGTAAGAATCATGTCGAAAATCTCCCTCAATTTATAAATCGAGTATGCATTTATGATTTTCTCATTAATTTTGCATCACTCTCAAATTGAAAATAATTTATTTTTTGGCCATCATTTTCAATATTTTCACAAGTTGTACATTAGTTTTTCATCTTCTTTATTTCTAATGCTAATGTTGATGCTTATCCCTTCTTTTCTTTTCTCAGTGCAGGTAAATACTTCTAACTCCAACGGGCATTTGGGTATGATATCTTGTTTATATTATTTTCATTCTTAACATCATAGTCGAGTAGTACGATTAGTAGTTTATCAACAAAACAATACACATAGTTACATAGTCGACTACTATGATGATTAATGTTCTAATTTTCTCTTCAATGAATTAGTACATGCATTGTATAATTGATTTTACTACCACCAACCCTTAGTTATAAATGTACTCTAGCACATTGTTGCACACTACTTATTTCCTCTTATATTTATCTGATATAGAAAATGGAGAAACAATATTTTCTTAGGTAATATGGGAATATGCTCCTCTATTAAGCATTGAATGATGTACTGTCACTCACTTTTCTGTATGTAATGTAGGTGTACAGATGCAATATAAAGATACATTGACTTCTGCTTTTCTTGTGACCAGATAAATGCTCTTGGCGGTGCTTCCAGATGAAAACAGAAATTCTAAAATTCACTTTTGGGAGCTAATTAGTCGAATCTTCTAGCTAGGATTTTATAATATTTTTCACACTCATATTTCGTGAACATTTGTAATGGCATTCTTTCGATTTATTTTGATTCTATGAAATGATATTATTTATATCTTGGAATTAAAATACAGAGTATATTCTTTTATGGTAAAGTTATATATATGTGTATGTATGTATATGTATGTATGTATGTATGTATGTATGTATGTATGTATGTATGTATGTATGTATGTATTTATGTATGTGTGTGTGTGTATATATATATATAGAGTCGAGATCGGGTGAGAACTCATACTACGGTGAGAACTATGAGAACCCATTATTTCAGCCTTTATTTTTTTACGTGAAATCTAAATTTAAGTTGGCAGGGTCTCTCACTTCTTTCCCTCTATTCCTTCGCCTCCTTCCTTCATCAATT
The DNA here is from genome assembly GCA_958450325.1 of Agrostemma githago. NCBI lineage: Eukaryota > Viridiplantae > Streptophyta > Magnoliopsida > Caryophyllales > Caryophyllaceae > Agrostemma > Agrostemma githago. The sequence continues at coordinate 16,532,453 of OY288247.1, read as the reverse complement.
CACCAAAAATTGAAGAACAATTTCAACAAAATTCACCAAAAATCAAGAAAATGAAGATTAAGCTTTATTCATAAATTCAATTCAATTAAACAAGGTTTGTTAGCTAATCTGAATAAATTAGGGTTAGGGTTAGGGTTAGGACAATCAAGCTGCTGACAGGACTGGTAATGCCGATCTCCTCAATCTCGTCAATTTATTGGTTGGCAATGTTGTATTGATCTTCACCAAGGGAGATTTGAAGGAAGTCCGAGAGGAGATTGCCAAATACAAGGTCTAATTTTGCCTAATTTCTAGTCTTCAATCGACATTTTTGTTGCCTAATTTCTGTCAATTTAGCCCAAATTTAAGAAATAAAGCACACGGACTATAAACCCTAGAATTAAATACTTTGTAATTGAATTTTTAATTATGTTACTGACACAGGTGTTGTGTCATTGTTGTGATGTATTCCTGGCTAATTTCTATCGATTTTGCCCAAATTTAAGAAATAAAGCACACGGACTATAAACCCTAGAATTAAAAGGGTACGCTAAAATTGAAAAAGGGTATGCTGAAATAGAAAAAGGGTACGCTAAAATAGAAAAAGGTACGCTAAAATTGAAAAAAGGGTACGCTAAAATAGAAAAAGGGTACGCTAAAATAGAAAAATGTACGCTAAAATTGAAAAAGGATACGCTGAAATAGAAAATGAAAAAGAGCATGCTAAAATAGAAAAAGATACGCTAAAATTGAAAAAGGGTACGCTTAAATCGAAAAAGGGTACGCTGAAATAGAAAATGAAAAAGGGTACACTAAAATAGAAAAAGGTACGCTAAAATAGAAAAAAGGTACGCTAAAATAGAAAAAAGATACGCTAAAATAGAAAAATGTACTCTAAAATTGAAAAAGGATACGCTGAAATAGAAAATGAAAAAAAGGTACGCTAAAATAGAAAAGGATACGCTAAAATTGAAAAAGGGTACGCTAAAATTGAAAAAGGGTACGCTGAAATAGAAAATGAAAAAGGGTACGCTAAAATAGAAAAAAATACGCTAAAATTAAAAAAGGGTACGCTAAAATAGAAAAAGGTAATTCTTCATGATTCGTCACATTAAATTAATTTTTCTGCTTTTTATTATCGCAGTACTATAATGGATTCAGAAATTGTTGCAATTGATACTAGTGTTCCTCAAGTTAATTTAGTAGTATCCTATGCTTCTTCAAATGTGGTTGTGACGGAACAGTTCACAGAAGAAAATACTATTATATCAGACACAAGCATTGAACCGATAGAGGTTGAACCATTATTAACAATGATATTAGGTATATTTTGTATGTTAATTTAATATTTCGATTACATTCAATCTTCAATAAATTATGTATACTAAAATTATATGTTTTGCATACACAGATGATGATGATGATGTAGCAGATGATGATGTAGTGGGAGAAGGTTCTTCAACAAACATTGATAGGATCTTTGAGTGTCCCGATCATCTTAAGCCAACTATTGGTAAGGTTTTCGCAAATTTTCAAGCCGCAATTGATTTTTATGAAGAATATGCGAAAGCGAGTGGGTTTGTGTCGCGATTAGGTGGAGATAAAAGGATCAAGGGTGTTATTACACATAAAAGATGTGTGTGTAATAAGCAGGGAGAATCTAATGCGACAGGGACAAAATAAAAGAGGCAACAGACTAGGACGGACTGTAAAGCAATAATTAGTTTTAAACGTCATCCTAAGGGTGAATATGAAATTCATCGCTTTGTTGAGGGTCATAATCACATGCCTCTCACACCTGTGACAATGGAACATATGAAGCAATCAAGAAAGTTGAGTATTGTCCATAAAAAAAATGATAATTGACAATTCGAAGGTTAATGAAGCGACTAAAACCTTTAGAATGTTTAAGGAATATGTGAGAGGCTATAATAATATTGGTGCTTCATTAGAAGATTTTAAAATTTTTGGAAGAGATGTGGAATAGTTTTTGTCACAAGTTGATGCTCAAATGCTTATTGAGCACTTTATGAGAAAAAAGTCAATGTGTCCTTCATTTTACATTGATTTTGATATAGATGATATGGGTAGACTATCTCGAATTTTTTGGGCAGACCCCATTAGTATTAAGAATTGTTTTCTATTCGGGGATATGCTTTCATTTGACACTACATTCAAGAAAAATACCTATAAGATGATTTTTGCGCCTTTTACGGGGGTAGATCATCATAAGAGGTGTGTGACTTTCGGGGCGGGGCTCTTAGTTGATGAAAGTGTGAAATCATTTTCTTGGTTGTTTGAGCGATTTTTATATGCTATGGGTGGTCGTTATCCATCTTGTATCATAACTGATCAAGATTTGGGAATAAAAGGAGGAATAAAAAAAGTGTTTAGTAAGGTACCATCTGCAATACTGAAAGATACTAATTTCTTGAAGGATTTAAGCGCTATTGTTTGGGGTGAGGATGTTGAACCGACTGAGTTTGAGGAAAAATGGTCCAAAATCATGGAATCTTATGGATTGTTAGATAATGAATGGTTGAAAGATAAGTTCGACATTAGGAAAAAATGGGTGACGGCTTACTTTCGTAACTTGTTTTTAGGGGGTTTAATGAGAACCACATCAAGGTCTGAGTCAGAGAACAATTTCTTTAGTAAGTTCACTAATCCTAACTTGACAATCATTGAATTTTGGATGAGACATGAGACTGCCATGGATGCTCAGAGATGGACACAAGCAACATTGATTGCCACATCAAAGTACTCATTCCCTAAGTTATCGACTCCTCTAGCCTTAGAGAAACATGCATCGAAAACGTATACCCAAAAGATATTTTATGAGTTTCAAGAAGAGTTAAAGGAGGCTTGTTACACATGTGATGTTGAGGGCATAAGAGATGATCCAAATTCTGGAATTGGATGCATTTCTATCGTAGATCATTTGAGGAATCATAAAGTGTATGTGGTTACTTTTATGTCCGATGAAGAAAAATTGGAATGCACGTTCAAGAAGTTTGAAAGACATGGAATTCTTTGTAGGCACGCTCTCCTGGTTCTTAAAGGTGGACGATATGAAAAAATTCCTAGTCAATATGTAGCCGCTAGGTGGACAAAACTAGCTACTTGCCATCCAATTTTTGACAATAATGAGCAGTTGCTTAAGGATTGTAAAACTGTGGATGTGCAGAAAAATAAAATCGGGGAATTATGGTCTGAATTGTTTACTTGTGTTTCACTTGTTGAACATAATGAACCATACACTGATGAGTTGTTCGACATGCTTCGTGGGTTCAAAGTAAAGATACTTGAAGCGGACATCAATGTAGATGGGAAGAAAAAGGACCAGAACGCGGAAATTGAAATGCTTTTAGGAACAACCATCCCTGATGAAATTGTAGTTTTGCCTCCAAAACAATGTAAGAACAAAGGCTCGGGGAAAAGATTGATATCACAAAGGGTTAAAGTTGTGAAGGAGAGCAATAAACCGAAAAGAAGATGCAAGGCTTGTGGGGAAATGGCGAATCATGACAGCAGGAATTGTGACAAAAAGTAGTTGATACCAAATTTGGTGTACGTATTTTATGATTTAATACATACCCTTTCTTTTATTTCAATGTACCTTTATTATTTCAATGTACCCTTGAGAAACTGTTTAGCTGTTCTTCATCCACATGTTATTTGCAAGGTCCAAATTACCTCATCTTCTCCACTAGGTATCAATCTTACCCACGTTCTACATTTTTATTATAATTTGTCTTTTACTTTGAAATTCCCAATTTCATTAATTAATTTATTTATTCATTTATTTTTGTGGTTCTCATCTATGTTAATGGTGATATGATAAGGAAGACATTCAACATCAAGAATGACTTCACCCTTGAGGAGGAATGAGCCACCCACCCTTTCGCTGCAATGTTCATAATTGGATGATTCGAGTCTATTGATATCAAGAGTTGCTGTTTAGCCACGACACAATTACTATTTCAAGTCTTTTGTCTTTCGTACTAGTAGATTATGGTAACCTTTGCTTGGTCACTTTTGTGACTGATATATACTCATGGTACCTATTTGTGGCACAATTTGGCTAGTTGTGGAAGTTATTGTGGAGATTTTTCTTTCTTCATTCTAGTTTCATCAAGTCTGGGAGTTTGACATAGATGAAATATATAGAGTACGCTAAAATAGAAACTGAAAAAGGGTACGCTAAAATAGAAAAAAGGGTACGCTAAAATAGAAAAAGGGTGCGCTAAAATAGAGATTGAAAAAGGGTACGCTAAAATAGAAAAAAGGTAAGCTGAAATAGAAACTGAAAAGGTTACGCTAAAAGTGAAAAAGGGAAAAAAGGGTACGCTAAAATATAAATTGAAAAAGGGTACGATACGCTGAAATGGAAACTGAAAAAGGGTACGCTAAAATAGAAAAAGGGTATGCTACAATTGAAAAAGGATGCGCTAAAATAGAAATTGAAAAAGGGTACAATACGCTGAAAAAGGGTACGCTAAAATAGAAAAAGAGTATGCTAAAACTGAAAAAGGGTACGCCAAAAAAGAAACAGAAAAAGGGTACGATAAAATAGAGAAAGGGTACGATAAAATAGAAAAAGGGACCGATAAAATAGAGAAAGGGTGCACTACAATAGAAAAAAGGTACGATAAAATAGAAACTGAAAAATGAGACGATACACTAAAATTGAAATTGAAAAAGGGTACGCTAAAATAGAAAAAGGGTACGATAAAATTAAGAAAATGTATTCCTAAAATTTAAAAAGGATACTATAATATTGTCAAAGGTACACTAAAATTGGACCAAAATTGGAGCCAAAAAAAATTAACAAAGGGTTTCCAATGCCAAAATCTAATTCTAATCTTAAAGAAAAAATAAACCCGGAACAATTTCTTTAAGAGTTGCAATCTTGTTCTTATCCCATCTTAAGAGTTCAATGATCTTCTCCTTTCTATACGATTCCAAACTCTCACTCTGAAAAGAAAACAAAAAAATATTAGCTACCCAACTAAATGCATATATAATGTACTGTGAAAATGAATCTATAGTTCAATAATTGACTAATAGCTAAAAAGACATTAAAAACTACAGCTGAAGGAATACAGTAAATGTGTGACAACATGATCTTTGACAAATAAAGATCTTACTTTACGAACCCATTCCCAATAACTCTGAATTAATATCTCGTCGATCTGATATGTGAAGATCTAACAGCTGGATTTGGGACAATTTTAAATACACTATGACATAAGACTATAAGAGTACACGAGGGTATTGAACAACCCTTTCAGGTTGACTAATACTCTCGGATACAAATAGGGGATGTGGGACAGGAAGACAATCAAGAAAATAATGTCAGGAACTTGTATTACAAATTATTACTTGTATTAGTACCTTAAGATATTGCTCGCTTGTCCACTGAGAACTATTGTAACCTGACTCCAACCACTTCAAAACATAAGCTCCGCAATCAAACCTATAAATTTTGTATAAGTATTTGTACCCATTGGAAAAAAAGTCACATAAAAAGGGAAAATTTACCCATTTTGTTGTTGAGGTACACAAAGGGTTGAAAACTCGAACTTCTTTATCTCAGCCAACTTTGAAAAGTCTGGTTGTTTAACGATAATAACATCAATTACACCAACAACCTTACACCCAGAAAATAAAAAATGATGATTAGAAAATACACCAAAATAACAACTTACTCTCTCCATCTTTCTCAATAGTTACCTAAAAAGACGATAAAAACTATTGAATGACTCCTGATCCAGCTCCGAGGCTACATGGTTGCATGGCTACATAACTTGTAAGTTGTAAAAATACCGATGAAAGATGAAGGCTTTTGGTAAAAATAAAAGCTCACTTCAAAAGCATAAAATCACAGCCCTTTTTAACAACAAATATGAAAACTTTTCCGTACAAAGTTCCCAACTTTGGTTTCCTGAGTTACTCAAATACCAGGCCAACATTCCAATATATGTCCATCCCCAATAACTCTGAATCCATCTCCAAGGCCACTTCTCAAAATCCATTCTTTCTTTCCCAATTCCTCAAACAAAAATTCACTAATTTTACAGTAATAAAAGCTGAATTAAATGCTTAAAATAGTTAAAAACCCAGAAAATCTTGACTGAAATTTGTTTACTGACACATGAATGTTTTATTTTTTTCCAGGTAAAATATTATATTATATAGAAATGAGATTAGAGATCCGTGTTGTATGGGAAAAAGTTATAATCTTGTGAAATTAAAAGAAGAAATGTTCATACCACTTCTTTGGCAAGCTTAATTCTGTTTTCTGGCCGTCTTTCTTGGTAAGAGTCTAGTATATAGTACATCTTTTCCTTGAAATCACATATTGTAGACACTCGCATTTTGACTGCCAGGTGTCTATAGTAGTTTCCAAAAAACACCCGATGATGATCGGACTCTAACGTGTTTCTACGCGCTCGGATATGGGCTCAAATCCATTAGTCATTGGCTTAAGCATTTACGGAGTAAAAATATCACAAAACTGACCTCAAAATCAGGCCCAGCAGACCGTTCCGAGTCAAACAAGACTAATTTGGGCCAAAACCGACACCGGAAATAAAACCGACTTTTAGCGATTGGGTCATCCCTGGTCAAAGTCGTTTCCGAGACACATCAAAGCATCCACTCAAATACAAAAAAGTCCAACTCAAGAAGCAAAACCAACAGTCCACCTTCAGACGGGCCATCAGGTCAAGTCCGTCAAGGCACAAAACTCTGGACACCAAAGTACATGGGCAATGCCTATATAAACATCCCCATGCACAATCAATTTCACACTTTTTTTACAACCCTAATAAACATCAAACTCAAACCCTAATTTCAACCCTAATCAAACCCTAAATCTAGCTTTAGGAATTCAAAACCCCGAGCCACCATAACTTAACCTTCATCCGCCTCAAAGACTCTTGTGTTAAAGCCACGGTTACGAGTTCGATCCGAGACAAGAACATGTAGGTTGAGGGTGTCAAAACTCCGTTCTCTTCTCCTTCTCTCTTCGTCGTCCGTCTTCCCTTTTCTTCGTCTTTTTTTTTCGTTTTTTTATTTTGATCATTGTAGCATAATATCGATAATACTATCAATATAAAAGCATTAAAATACTTATCGATTTGTGTCGAATAAGAGGGATATCGGAATAAGAAAACATGAATATACAAGTGTACTGCACACAGCGTTGACGGTCGCTTATTCCGGTATCCCGACTATTTGATTATTGAGACAAGTTAACTTAAACAATAATTCGTTATTCTTTTCGTTGTCGTCATCATTAATCTTGCATTCATCAATTTTAAAACCTTTTTCAAGATACGTATTTTTAGTAAGGGTCGAAACCCGTTGACGTGGATCCGACATCACAATCCTTAGGGATTTATTTCGATGTCGGAGAAGCCGAGGGAATCAAGTCCTCTAATTTAAGCAAAGCGTCGATTCGTTAGACCCGATACCAATTTCATAGTTGGATGTCGAATCTAATAATCTAGTCAATTTAATTCAATTAATTCGATTTCTCGTTGATGCTAACGTAGATGTCACGTTGTAATTATGACGCTACAAACGCGGAGAGAAATTCATATCGTTTTGTTTGACTTAAAACGACTCAAATCAATTTTCTTTATCTTTCGCTCTAGTATCCCGTATCGATTCAATAATCGAATACGGGATATAACGAGCATTTAAATTTATAATCGGGTATAAATTCAATAATATTTATATTCGGTTCAATCAAATTGATGATTTATAAAAAACCTGAATCGAGCATAAGTCATACAATATTTATGCTCAATTCGGTAAAACCGTCGAATTATCAAAAATCAAAAGCAATTTCTAAATCAATAAAAAATTGCGAACGAATTATAGTTCATACAGGGGGAACTCGACCGAGTGCCTAGCCCACTCGGTCGAGTGGCACCCCAAAATTGGATCAGAATGCTTACTACGACCCCCACTCGGTCGAGTCTCACAGTGACTCGGTCGAGTGGCCATGTACTCGACCGAGTCGGCCAATAACTCGGCCGAGTATGGTCTGAAACGCAAAACAGAAACCTTTTTTTTAGAGGTTCACTCGATCGAGTCCATCGACCACTCGATCGAGTGGCCTCATCACGACCAAAACCGTGAGTCGAACATTCTTCTTCTTTCTAAATCCGATAGTATTTTACGACTTAGGTCAACACGTGCCTAATTAATCACGTGTATTACTATCTTTTCAAACCATGCATCATCTCGTTTACATCATTCAATTCAATATTTGCACAAACCGTTATTATTCGTTATATCATTACTAACAGTTTGCTTGTTTCTTTTGTCAATTTTTGCTTGTTTATTTTATTTTACTAAAATGAACCCGCATGCTAAAATTCAACTTCGACGTTAGAATTAATTGCATTAAATAGACTTAGAAACCCTTTTCAATTCCATTCACATGTTTAGGGAAAATAATCTTTGCATTTCATTTTCCCGTTCGACTAACGCGCGTATTAGAAAGTCACTCGAATTCTTAGTAGAGGCCGCTAATGTGCGGGCGGGGTTGGGTGTCCTTTGTGGGCTTCCCAACACGTACCCTCAACCCTTACTCAGAACCTCAGTTTCCGGATGCCCAAAACCGTTGGCGCACGAGAGTCATTCAATACACAATATCCGATAATGTCGGAATTGGTATCAAATGCAAAGGGACAAGCCCAATAAACTCTGACATTGAAAATGGACCGTATTCTGTATAAGGACCACTACGACATAGAGTGGGCTCGAATGGTTCCGAATAACCACAAAATTCGGTGGCGACTCCACTGCGACCTAAATTTCAATTTGATCCGTTTCATATGGAGATTCATTCGCCTTCCCAAACCCGCGCGTGGCTGCGTCGGAGTGGACCTATGTCATGTCCACACATATCAAAACATACCAATGCACACCCGTACATATGGGAAAAACACCTGAACAACAAATAAATTAGGTTAACGTGCATTAGGAGAAGACAAAATAGACAGTAAATTATATCCTGATTGTTGCAATATTTACTTTCTGTAATTTGGACTGATTTTTTCCCATATAATGAAGCTTGATGTAATTGTTGTGCATAGATTTCTTATTCTTCATATCCTGAAATCATTAAAGAAGTATAGTCGGTATCTAACTTCATAAATTCAAAATCATAAACTTAATCAAAACGAAGCAGCTGATATAACTGCATGCATAAAACAGCGACATTCAACACAAAAACACGAATCTATTTCAGGAAAACTGCTGAAAACATCATATTGTTGTTGTTGTTGGCGTATATAAAAACACACAAACCTTGGTTGTTGTTGGCATATATAAAACACCAGGTCTATCATGTGTAACATAAATCCCAAACAAATCAATAACCATGTCATAAATCATGCGTCCAGTTTTCAAGCTGGAAAGTGCTTTCCGAGTTACTTGTAGCCGTTCCGTATCAATAACAATTTCACTGAAAAACAAAATTAATGTTTTAATATTTGATAAAGGTTGTGATGATGTTAGTATATGATAAAGGTTGTGATAATGTTTTAATAACTTACCTATCATCTTTCTTGTCATCGACAACATATTCAAAAATCTCTTCATCAGTTAATGATTTGATAAGGCGATCCTCTTTCACTACCAATCTACTTAAGAAAAAGAGTTTTTAGCTAAACAATAATATGATAAGTAGATAACAAACATGTGTATACTCTCAATAAAGCAAAACAATAATTATACCTCTCTTTGAAAAATAACTTTTCGATTCTTCAATAGCAAAATCTTTCAATTCATTGCCTTCAAATGTAATTATTGAATGACAATAATTCATACCAAGCCTTCTAACAAAACTCTCTGGTCCCACCTTTTTCTATATACTAAAAAGAAACAATACAATTAAATGAATCCAAAATTGTCCTAACATTTAAAAGGTACACAAAATTGACCTCTTTCAATCCAACAACAAAACATCTTTTAGCAAATACTATAAACTAACTGACCTCTCTCAATCCAGCAACAAAATTTGTTTTGTTACCTACATAGATTTCCATGTGCCGCATTAAACAGGTTCCATTGTCATCTTTCACATTTGAGTAAGTTTTCGGAATGTGCTCAATTATTTTGAAATCACCATATTTATGGATCCATGAAAAATGTGCAGTCATGTTAGCTTTTAAATCATTTCCCTGCAAAAAATAATAACATTTAAAAATTAAATAACAATAAAAAGAATATCAAATTATAATTAGTTTTTAAAAATATCAAATAATATTAAAATGTACCACAAAATCAACAATAGAAAAAGATGGAACTGAATCTGGTTCGTTAATATGTATAACTTCTACTTTGGACTCCCTTGGAAGTACACATATCATTGCTCGAAAAGATGTTGAGAGAATGGGATAGAAAATCATGGATACTTTATCAAATTCAACACCATCACAATTGACCTGTTAATAACATAGAAAAAGTAAAAATGATAGACAAATATAATCGGTAAAGAAATAAAGAAAAGGGAAACTTAAACAAAGAAAGAAGACTTACATGAGTATTGGTAGACAAATATAATCGGTAAGGAGAATTACTTGATCTTAAAGGCTCACGCTTGTTTAAATTTTCGCACCATACATCTAATATTTTATGCGAAACTTCATTTCCACACATTAAAGTCTTCAGATCAAGCAAGTTCAACTAAAATTCGCTTCTATACACAACCACACTGTATTTATAAGTAATTTTGTTAGAAATGACTGAGGAAAAAGGTTCTATACACAACCACACCGTTTCACGGAGCCGCCATGGTCCCAAAACCTAAAAGTTTTCCCGTAGTCATGGTCCTCAAATTGTACCCGAAAAGTGAAATGGAAAGGGTACACTAAAAGTGAAAATGGAAAGGGTACACTAAAATTGAAATTGAAAAGGGTACGATAAAATTGAAAAAGGGTACGCTAAAAGTGAAAACGGGTACGCTAAAAGTGAAAAGAGTACGCTAAAATTGAAATTGAAAAAGGGTATGCTAAAATTGAATTGAAAATGGTACGCTAAAATTGAAATTGAAAAAGGGTACGCTAAAATTGAAAAAGAGTACACTAAAATTGAAATTGGAAAGGGTACGCTAAAAATGAAAAGGGGTACGCTAAAATTGAAAGTGAAAAGGGTACGCTAAAATTGAAATTGAAAAGGGTACGCTAAAATTGAAATTGAAAATGGTACGCTGAAATTGGAAAGGGTACGCTAAAATTGAAAAAGGGTAAGCTGAAATTGAAAAAGGGTACGCTAAAATTGAAATTGGAAAGGGTACGCTAAAAGTGAAAAAGGGTACGCTAAAAGTGAAAAAAGGTGCGTTAAAAGTGAAAAGGGTTACGCTAAAATTGAATTGAAAAGGGTACGCTAAAATTGAAATTGAAAAGAGTACGCTAAAATTGAAAAAGGGTACGCAAAAATTGAAAGTGAAAAGGGTACGCTAAATTTGAAATTGAAAATGGTACGCTAAAATTGAAATTGAAAAATGTTCGCTAAAATTGAAAAAGGGTACGCTGAAATTGAAAAAGGGTACGCTAAAATTGAAATTGGAAAGGGTACGCTAAAAGTGAAAAAGGGTACGCTAAAAGTGAAAAAGGGTACGCTAAAAGTGAAAAAAGGGTACGCTAAAAGTGAAAAAGGGTACGTTTAAAGTGAAAAAGGTTTACGCTAAAATTGAATTAAAAAGGGTACGCTAAAATTGAAAAGGGTATGCTAAAATTGAAAAAGGGTACGCTAAAATTGAATGTGAAAAGGGTACGCTAAATTTGAAATTGAAAATGGTACGCTAAAATTGAAATTGAAAAAGGGTACGCTAAAATTGAAAATGGGTACGCTAAAATTGAAAATGGGTAAGCTGAAATTGAAAAAGAGTACGCTAAAATTGAAATTGAAAAGGGTACGCTAAAAGTGAAAAAGAGTACGCTAAAAATGAACTAAAGAAATGAAAGAAAGTACTTAATAAAAAATATACATCCAATTACCTCCCATCGGTCTCCTCTGAAAATACATAATTAGCCACTTCTTTCTCAGATTGTGTAAACTCGGAGAAAATCATGATATTTCGCTGAATGTACGGAGATTTAAACACTGCTGAAATTTCTCTAGTTCATTTAGGCATGGTAGGATGATTCGGAGAGGGAGGCTGATCAGGAGAGGTAAGGTCAATGTGCACTTCAGCAGACGTACCATCTAGAGGTTCAGAAGTTTTTAAATGGTCTTCAGCAATCTCCTTCTCAAGCAAATGTGGATTATCAGAAGGATCAGAAGGTATAGGTTTTTCCTCCTCTACTGGTGGTAAATGAGGTGAAAGGGAAGATATTGGGTTCATCTCATTCCCAGATGAACTGACACTCCGAGATGAATCTAGCAAATCATCATCAGAATCTAGCAGACGCATTCTTGGCATCATTGGGTCTCTTTCCCTTTTTACCTTAACATTTTTACGCCATTTAAGCATAACACCAGCAGCAGTAGCTCCTGCAGCAGCAGCAGTATCGGCAACAGTTGGTTTAAATGCATCTTGCAAGGCAAAAAGACTTTCCAAAATCTTTTCATTCCCCCCAAAAATGCATCATCGTCCCAATCTTGTTTTTTTCTCTCATCCTCATCCACTTCCCCTTCTTTGTATGACCCTCCAACAACATCAGCATCAGCATCATCTAAATCATCACTCTTCTGTTGTTGAGATAAATGAAAACCATCAACAATATAGGACAAGAAAAAAGACATCTTACGAACAACAATTGAATTTGGTAGCTCACTCATTGCCTCATTTGCACAAGCCTTGAAATCATCAAAGGCTTCAACAAGGTTTTTCGCTGAGGTGTAACACCCGCTATTTTTCCTAAGCATTTTTATTCTTTCTGTTAGGACTTTGTCTTAACTCTGTCACTTTTGGCCTCATATTTTATCATTTTACTAAGCTTTATTTTAATTTTTGAGTTTAATAATTTCTATTTTTAATTTTAAAGATTTAAAATTCTTTTAAATCCATTTATTTGGTTTCTTCGTAAACTAAGTAATTTTTCCGCGAGGAATTCTATTTTTCTCCGAATTGACATTTATAAGCTTGGATTTAAGTTATTCCTTTTTCCTAAAAATGTTTGAATACGTTTATGGAATATTTTTTTTACTAAGATATATTTTAGTTACTAAAAACAAGCCATTTATGATTTTATTACGAAGCTTCGCGAATAATTATTTTCTTACGCGAGGTTTACTCGAATTACTTTGAAATACCTTTAACTATTTTACGATTATACTTTTTATCAACTTATAAATTATTTGAGACTGTTTTCTCACATTTTGGACCGACTAAGCTCTTGGTCACAAGTTTTATTACATTTTATTTAAACGATTCATTTTATCACATTAAAACGTAATCATAAGATAAATCATTTTCATTCATTGTAGCATTTATGTCAAAACTTTTCTTACTCCCTCCCTTATCCATCTTGGCCGGCCAACTTATGGTCTAGGTACACTTTTGTATTCCTTTTTTTGAAGCCTTAATTCATGCTTACTCCTTTAAGTGTTGTATCACCCATCTCCACCCTTACTCTCTACATTCATTTCTTTTACATTCACCAAAAATATTCATCACTCCCTTCTCCTCTCTTTTGGCCGTGTGACCCTCAGCCATTCTAGGCAAATTTTTGCTCCATTTCTAGTCCCAATCGCATCATTCTTATCGTCATAATCATCCTCTTTCCGATTCCTTCGTTAAGGTATTAATCGACATCATTTTCGATCAATTTTTACCTTGTTTTTTTTAGTTTTCTCATGGTATTTTTCTGCCATGATTTACGTGTTGGTAGGATTTTTGGACGATCCCGAAGCCGACGAATACATCGTTGATTCAGACTTGGAGTGGAGGTAACGTCGATGTTACTCGGTATTTCAAGATTTTAATTGAGTATTTGCATGTATATATTTTTATATTTTATTTTGGCAATATATGTATGTCACGAATTCTGGAAAAATTTTTTAAAGTTGAAATTTTGCATGTTTCGATATTTTTATCGCTTTTACGAGATTAACGATTAAATTGTTATATTAATTTGTAAAATCGTAATAATCGGCCTAAACATGTAATATATATTTATATTCTGGAAAAATGTTGTTTTTGATGATTTTTAGTAATTTAGTATTTTTCTGATATTTTTGATATCGATTATTGAATTATTATCGTTTTCGGACAAAAACGATTGAAAACCGATTTTTAGTTCTAGTACTTAAACATTTTATTTTAATCTGATTTTTGACGTGGTGAAACTATCTGGTGAAATAGAATTTTCTGATTTTTTTCATAATTTTTCGGAATTGTTAAGTGGATGAATTAATTAATCACTTTAAATCATCGTTTATCGTTAAAACCGTGTTTGTTGTTTAAATTCTCGATTTCTGGTCTTTGGTTTAAATCTGGAAAAAATTATGATTCTGATGATTTCATATTAAAATGTATTATTATGATTTTTAGTGCCTTAATAAAATGTTAGGAACGATAGGTTTATTAATAAAATCGTTAATTGCGAAAACGGGTTTAAATAACGGTTTTGTTGAAATTGGTTGAAACTGGATTTTGGAAAAATCTGGAAAAAAATTATATTCTGTAAAATCAGGATTTTAAAGTGTAATAATAATTTTTGGATATTAATACTTAAATCGTTTTGTAATTACTATTTTTATTAATCGTTATTGTCGAGATTGGACGATTAACGAGAAAACGCTTTAAAAACCGAGTTTTTGGAATTCTGGAAATTTTCTTTTCTGGACAGAATGTCCATAAATATAATTTAACTATTTTACGTAATTTTTGTACTATTTATTATAGTCTTTAATTAATAAATATTGATTTTCGGACAAAGTGTGATTTATCGTTAAAATGCTTCGTCTTACCTAAAAGAATTATTTTTCCAGCACTTTTGAAAGTATTTAAATCTGAAACTTTAGGAGTTAAATCATCCCTTAACATACTCTAAATATATTTGTTGGTTTAATTAAATAAAGACGTTCAAGTATTTAATTTAGTGTTTGCCGTAAAATCCTATTTATAATTTTATCGTCGAAACTAATAATAATTAGGGAATTTTAGCTTTATAACTTTCGAAAACACCCTAATTAGTATTATTAATTTTTTTTTTTATGTCTCTAATCATTTTATAACACTTGTACGATATTTTAATAATTTCATAAAATCAAATGTTCTTACTTTAATAATTAATATTGTTAAGGCCGAAAGTATTAGTTTTATAAATCTATATCGTTTACTAAAATGTGGTATTAGTATGAACTAATATTTTCACTACTTTGATATGATGCTATTTTTAGTAAAGTTTCTAAAAATAGAAGTTTCCTAAAATAGAAGTTTCCTAAAATAGAAAGTTTCCTAAAATAGAAAGTTTCCTCTTTTAGAATATAAATGTTTACTTCTTTTATCCTCATATTTTTTATGATGAATACATCTTTTAAATATCGATAATGGTTTGTTTTGGAGTTATGGAATAAGGACAAGTGTGGGTTTAGAGTAATATAGTCTGGGATGTACGTTTTGCCATCAACTGTAAGGCTGGTGTGTCTTTATGGGGCACATTGGTTGTTGAACTGAGCATGGTTTGTGTTCAGGAGAGTGTATATTTACCTTAAACTTAGATATCGCATCGTATAAGTCGCGTCGGGTTGAACTGGATTTGGTTTGTATCCAGGAGGGGTGTGCACTACTTAAGCCAGGACCTCGCTGCACGCAGTCCTGTTATAGTTGAGTTGCCTAGTTAGAGACTGGATTCTGTTATGAGTTAAGTCTACAGTTCTCGAAGCTAGTTTTTAGTATTATCCTAGTGAAAGTCTAGATTCTACATTAATCCTATCCATAACACCATTTTGATTATTTTATTTATTATCGATATAAATTGGCGCAGGTTGGCAAATATCTTTATGTTTCTTCGGCAACCCTTTTAATTAAATTGTTTTACGCTAAAGCTTATTTTATTACGCTGTTTTAATGTTTTCCACTTTTATTATTTTCCTATATTAGTAATTACTGTTTTAAAATCCTGTTGTACGGCTGGGAGAACGTTGACGTTACTCCCCACTGATTGTGGCTGTTATGTTTTAACATGGCAGGTATACGTGTTTATTTTCCGGTGGGTGTGGGCTAGCGAGCAGTCTTGGATCCTGCTGATTTTTTTATAATCATGTCTTGAGGATTGTTAACCTTTTTATGGATTGTTTTATATTTTAGCCATTTTTATGTATGGCGCATGTTTGACTTTACCAATTTAATTTATTAAGACATAGTCCTGTGTGTTTTAATCCCGACTCTACAGTGTTTCCGCCACTGTATCGCGCTAGAATTTTTAGGGGATTACAGTTGGTATCAGAGCATCACTGCTCCCAACGCTTACACCTGAAATTAGGGAAAATACCAGTAAATTATTTAAACAGTAAATAAAGATATTATTAGAGATGGGTAGAAACAAATAAGGACTTAACTGTTAAGATTATCTGTTCCTGAACTCAATGATTAGCATTGAATATTTGTTTTATATGTCGAAGAAGATGAAAGAACAAGTTGTTGATATGCTGCTCCAGATCGGGACAAGACCTACTTAGCACTCTTAACGCCTGCTGACTCGAGTGGACAACTAGGTGCTCCAAGAAAGATTTCGATAATGACTTTTAGCTCCGGTTTAGTTTACTTAAGCTACAGGCAAGATGATCAAGAATAGATTCATGTTCCATGATGTCGCAGTAAATCCAGATGGAGCGACCCATGACTTGTGTGCTCGTTCCTCTGCAAGAAGATGAAGTAATCCATTTTGGATTCCCTCGTGAACTCGGGAGGCCCGAAGATTCTCTTCTGGTTCAAGAACTTAGTAATATAGGATCATCGATTCTTTTCTTCCTTTCCCTATTTCTTCCAATTCTTCTCTTATATATTCTCATCTTCATTCTCTTGGTGAATCCTTGTTCTATTCTTCTATTCTACCATCTTTCTCTTGAGATTCTTTTGTTAGACCGGTTTCTGTCTCAGTGAACCCCGTGAAATGATATAGATGTTTGAGGTTTAGTAAACCCTTGTTACCTAGGGCTTGAGGGTTGTGAGTTATACCTTGTTATCTATCTTAGTAAGCTTTTGAGGATCGATTTGAATAATAAATTGTCAATTAATGGAATTAGGTTGGTACTTTAGACTCTGAACCTTGGGTTATAGGTTACTTGATTATTTGGAGGACTTAGAGTTGAATATATTTTGGGGTAGTAAGAGTATATCGTATTTGATGGATACCTAGTACCTAATTTAACCTAGAACCGAACCAAGTGTAGCTAATAATAGAATTTTGAGATTCCTACCTAAATGTTAAATGATGGATGCATCGGGAATGTTTGGGATCATAGAGTACTGTTTAAATTGTTAACCTGAGTGTTGTGGTACCATAGAAGGTTTTCATTAATACCGTTAGAAATTTTGGTTAACATAGATTACCCGTGTTTCTTAAGGATTAGATCGTTAATCGTTGGTTAAAGTTGTAACCTAGGAACTTTGGAGTTGAGTGATCTAAATTGAATAAATTGTTGTTAACCTTGAAAAGGAGAAACATATTGCCATTAGAGGTTGGATTTATAGCGTTGTTTTGAGGAACATTTTGATGTCAATCATCTTAATGGATTTATAGTTCAGAACCTTAGACCAACGAGATTGTGGCTTTGTTGAGTTATTAAATATTTTGTGGTTGCACCATTACGATTAGAAATTTGTTGGACTTCTTGGAAACATTAATCGAATGATGTGTTTGAAAATGTGAGTGTTTGCGCCATTACCTATAGGTTTGAGCGTGTTTGAGGATTTATTGTACTTCCCCAACTTCTGTACTTGTGGTATTATAAATATGTCGGTGATCATCTTTGAGGATTTCGTGTCCGAACTTTATTAATTGGTGGGTTTTAGTTAGTGTTCCTTACTCGAGAAATTTGAAGTATACCTCGAGTTCAGACCTTATGAACTTTGAATTACGAGCCTTAGTGATTACAAGTTTGGGTATGTTTTGATGACTGTTGGAATCTTAATTAATGGATTACTCTAAATCGTTTGTGGATTCTTACCATACTAATTGAAAGATTATATAAGTATGTAAGGCTTAATTTTGGAGGCTATAGCAGTTGATGTTTTTGGAGGTTTTAGATTGAGTAGGACCACCCTGTACTGATATTGGACTTAGCGTTATTTGATGGGAATTAGGAACCCGTGTTTGTGGAAGTCGTGCTAGGAATCTCGAGATGATTAATTTCTTCCATAATCCTTGAGAGCTCTTTTTTATTCTCAACTCCGTCTTTCTTTCTGCTCCTCTTGAATTCTGTTACGGTAACTCCTGCCAATCCCTTCAACCTTTGTCGATTTTGAAAGCTCTTATTTTTAATTTATTTATCCTTGTTCTATTTGCTCGTTAACTATTTTTCGAACTCCCTATTTTATAAAAAGTTTGACTACTTTAAAAAAAATTGGACTATCGTAAAATTTTAACATTTTGAGTTATAATTTCTAATTGTGAATTTGCCCGTTTTGTAAAAAGCTGGACTAATTTAAAAATTTTGATTTTCATGAAATTTTAACATTTTGAAGCATGATTTTAAATTTTTAAACTCCCCATTTTGTAAAAACTTTGAGCAATTTAACATTTTGGGTTATCGTGAAATTTAACATTTTTATTTTATAATTTAAGAACTATTTACTTCACTTTGTTTTATCTTTGGTTGATATTTATATTTAGATCTATTTCAAAATGTCTTAATAATTTATTTTAAACTATTTCGAAATTATTTTAAATTTTTGATTTTCAAGCGATCAAAATTTTATGAAGACTTTTATATTTCCAAGTACTTCAATTTGTATAGAATTGTTATGTAAAACGTTTTAACATTGTCGAAATTATTTTGTATGTTCAAGTTTGATAACATTTTTGAAAACTTTCATAATTACTTTGATAACATTTTCGAAATTTTAACGTTTTGAGAATTGATTTTCATTTTATTGTTGGTGAACTTTTGAATCTGTTATTGTAAATGTTTGACGGCTGGTGCGATTTTTACTAACTACAAAATTTGATTTCTCCAAACTAAATTTTGTTTCATCAAAAAAAAAAAGAATAACATCGAATTTCTTAATCAAAATATTTTACTTTTGTTTTCAAAATATTTTGGTTATCCTATTTCCTTCGAGTTTGTTTACAAATGTTATTTAACGTTATTATTTTATCAAATAACTTTACTTTACGATTTCATTAATCAAAAGATTCTAAACTTCGGGTTGGTTAGCCCAATTCTTCTTGGAATAGATATTTGTCTTCGATGCGAGCTAAGCATCCTCAACTCTTCGAGTAAGGTAAACCTCGATTTTCTATCTGCTTATTCTTAGTTTCGGGGACGAAACTTTCTTTTAGTGGGGAGGATTGTAACACCCGCTATTTTTCCTAAGCATTTTTATTCTTTCTGTTAGGACTTCGTCTTAACTCTGTCACTTTTGGTCTCATATTTTATCATTTTACTAAGCTTTATTTTAATTTTTGAGTTTATAATTTCTATTTTTAATTTTAAAGATTTAAAATTCTTTTAAATCCATTTATTTGGTTTCTTCGTAAACTAAGTAATTTTTCCGCGAGGAATTCTATTTTTCTCCGAATTGACATTTTTAAGCTTGAATTTAAGTTATTCCTTTTTCCTAAAAATGTTTGAATACGTTTATGGAATATTTTTTTTACTAAGATATATTTTAGTTACTAAAAACAAGCCATTTATGATTTTATTACGAAGCTTCGCGAATAATTATTTTCTTACGCGAGGTTTACTCGAATTACTTTGAAATACCTTTAACTATTTTACGATTATACTTTTTATCAACTTATAAATTATTTGAGAGTGTTTTCTCACATTTTGGACCGACTAAGCTCTTGGTCACAAGTTTTATTACATTTTATTTAAACGATTCATTTTATCACATTAAAACGTAATCATAAGATAAATCATTTTCATTCATTGTAGCATTTATGTCAAAACTTTTCTTACTCCCTCCCTTATCCATCTTGGCCGGCCAACTTATGGTCTAGGTACACTTTTGTATTCCTTTTTTTGAATCCTTAATTCATGCTTACTCCTTTAAGTGTTGTATCACCCATCTCCACCCTTACTCTCTACATTCATTTCTTTTACATTCACCAAAAATATTCATCACTCCCTTCTCCTCTCTTTTGGCCGTGTGACCCTCAGCCATTCTAGGCAAATTTTTGCTCCATTTCTAGTCCCAATCGCATCATTCTTATCGTCATAATCATCCTCTTTCCGATTCCTTCGTTAAGGTATTAATCGACATCATTTTCGATCAATTTTTACCTTGTTTTTTTTAGTTTTCTCATGGTATTTTTCTGCCATGATTTACGTGTTGGTAGGATTTTTGGACGATCCCGAAGCCGACGAATACATCGTTGATTCAGACTTGGAGTGGAGGTAACGTCGATGTTACTCGGTATTTCAAGATTTTAATTGAGTATTTGCATGTATATATTTTTATATTTTATTTTGGCAATATATGTATGTCACGAATTCTGGAAAAAAAATTTAAAGTTGAAATTTTGCATGTTTCGATATTTTTATCGCTTTTACGAGATTAACGATTAAATTGTTATATTAATTTGTAAAATCGTAATAATCGGCCTAAACATGTAATATATATTTATATTCTGGAAAAATGTTGTTTTTGATGATTTTTAGTAATTTAGTATTTTTCTGATATTTTTGATATCGATTATTGAATTATTATCGTTTTCGGACAAAAACGATTGAAAACCGATTTTTAGTTCTAGTACTTAAACATTTTATTTTAATCTGATTTTTGACGTGGTGAAACTTTCTGGTGAAATAGAATTTTCTGACTTTTTTCATAATTTTTCGGAATTGTTAAGTGGATGAATTAATTAATCACTTTAAATCATCGTTTATCGTTAAAACCGTGTTTGTTGTTTAAATTCTCGATTTCTGGTCTTTGGTTTAAATCTGGAAAAAATTATGATTCTGATGATTTCATATTAAAATGTATTATTATGATTTTTAGTGCCTTAATAAAATGTTAGGAACGATAGGTTTATTAATAAAATCGTTAATTGCGAAAACGGGTTTAAATGACGGTTTTGTTGAAATTGGTTGAAACTGGATTTTGGAAAAATCTGGAAAAAAAATTATATTCTGTAAAATCAGGATTTTAAAGTGTAATAATAATTTTTGGATATTAATACTTAAATCGTTTTGTAATTACTATTTTTATTAATCGTTATTGTCGAGATTGGACGATTAACGAGAAAACGCTTTAAAAACCGAGTTTTTGGAATTCTGGAAATTTTCTTTTCTGGACAGAATGTCCATAAATATAATTTAACTATTTTACGTAATTTTTGTACTATTTATTATAGTCTTTAATTAATAAATATTGATTTTCGGACAAAGTGTGATTTATCGTTAAAATGCTTCGTCTTACCTAAAAGAATTATTTTTCCAGCACTTTTGAAAGTATTTAAATCTGAAACTTTAGGAGTTAAATCATCCCTTAACATACTCTAAATATATTTGTTGGTTTAATTAAATAAAGACGTTCAAGTATTTAATTTAGTGTTTGCCGTAAAATCCTATTTATAATTTTATCGTCGAAACTAATAATAATTAGGGAATTTTAGCTTTATAACTTTCGAAAACACCCTAATTAGTATTATTAAATATTTTTTTTATGTCTCTAATCATTTTATAACACTTGTACGATATTTTAATAATTTCATAAAATCAAATGTTCTTACTTTAATAATTAATATTGTTAAGGCCGAAAGTATTAGTTTTATAAATCTATATCGTTTACTAAAATGTGGTATTAGTATGAACTAATATTTTCACTACTTTGATATGATGCTAT
The DNA here is from genome assembly GCA_958450325.1 of Agrostemma githago. Taxonomy (NCBI): domain Eukaryota; kingdom Viridiplantae; phylum Streptophyta; class Magnoliopsida; order Caryophyllales; family Caryophyllaceae; genus Agrostemma; species Agrostemma githago. The sequence goes on along the minus strand of OY288247.1, from coordinate 16,510,486 downwards.
TTTTAGTAAAGTTTCTAAAAATAGAAGTTTCCTAAAATAGAAGTTTCCTAAAATAGAAAGTTTCCTAAAATAGAACGTTTCCTAAAATAGAAAGTTAAATGTTTACTTCTTTTATCCTCATATTTTTTATGATGAATACATCTTTTAAATATCGATAATGGTTTGTTTTGGAGTTATGGAATAAGGACAAGTGTGGGTTTAGAGTAATATAGTCTGGAATGTACGTTTTGCCATCAACTGTAAGGCTGGTGTGTCTTTATGGGGCACATTGGTTGTTGAACTGAGCATGGTTTGTGTTCAGGAGAGTGTATATTTACCTTAAACTTAGATATCGCATCGTATAAGTCGCGTCGGGTTGAACTGGATTTGGTTTGTATCTAGGAGGGGTGTGCACTACTTAAGCCAGGACCTCGCTGCACGCAGTCCTGTTATAGTTGAGTTGCCTAGTTAGAGACTGGATTCTGTTATGAGTTAAGTCTACAGTTCTCGAAGCTAGTTTTTAGTATTATCCTAGTGAAAGTCTAGATTCTACATTAATCCTATCCATAACACCATTTTGATTATTTTATTTATTATCGATATAAATTGGCGCAGGTTGGCAAATATCTTTATGTTTCTTCGGCAACCCTTTTAATTAAACTGTTTTACGCTAAAGCTTATTTTATTACGCTGTTTTAATGTTTTCCACTTTTATTATTTTCCTATATTAGTAATTACTGTTTTAAAATCCTGTTGTACGGCTGGGAGAACGTTGACGTTACTCCCCACTGATTGTGGCTGTTATGTTTTAACATGGCAGGTATACGTGTTTATTTTCCGGTGGGTGTGGGCTAGCGAGCAGTCTTGGATCCTGCTGATTTTTTTATAATCATGTCTTGAGGATTGTTAACCTTTTTATGGATTGTTTTATATTTTAGCCATTTTTATGTATGGCGCATGTTTGACTTTACCAATTTAATTTATTAAGACATAGTCCTGTGTGTTTTAATCCCGACTCTACAGTGTTTCCGCCACTGTATCGCGCTAGAATTTTTAGGGGATTATAGTTGGTATCAGAGCATCACTGCTCCCAACGCTTACACCTGAAATTAGGGAAAATACCAGTAAATTATTTAAACAGTAAATAAAGATATTATTAGAGATGGGTAGAAACAAATAAGGACTTAACTGTTAAGATTATCTGTTCCTGAACTCAATGATTAGCATTGAATATTTGTTTTATATGTCGAAGAAGATGAAAGAACAAGTTGTTGATATGCTGCTCCAGATCGGGACAAGACCTACTTAGCACTCTTAACGCCTGCTGACTCGAGTGGACAACTAGGTGCTCCAAGAAAGATTTCGATAATGACTTTTAGCTCCGGTTTAGTTTACTTAAGCTACAGGCAAGATGATCAAGAATAGATTCATGTTCCATGATGTCGCAGTAAATCCAGATGGAGCGACCCATGACTTGTGTGCTCGTTCCTCTGCAAGAAGATGAAGTAATCCATTTTGGATTCCCTCGTGAACTCGGGAGGCCCGAAGATTCTCTTCTGGTTCAAGAACTTAGTAATATAGGATCATCGATTCTTTTCTTCCTTTCCCTATTTCTTCCAATTCTTCTCTTATATATTCTCATCTTCATTCTCTTGGTGAATCCTTGTTCTATTCTTCTATTCTACCATCTTTCTCTTGAGATTCTTTTGTTAGACCGGTTTCTGTCTCAGTGAACCCCGTGAAATGATATAGATGTTTGAGGTTTAGTAAACCCTTGTTACCTAGGGCTTGAGGGTTGTGAGTTATACCTTGTTATCTATCTTAGTAAGCTTTTGAGGATCGATTTGAATAATAAATTGTCAATTAATGGAATTAGGTTGGTACTTTAGACTCTGAACCTTGGGTTATAGGTTACTTGATTATTTGGAGGACTTAGAGTTGAATATATTTTGGGGTAGTAAGAGTATATCGTATTTGATGGATACCTAGTACCTAATTTAACCTAGAACCGAACCAAGTGTAGCTAATAATAGAATTTTGAGATTCCTACCTAAATGTTAAATGATGGATGCATCGGGAATGTTTGGGATCATAGAGTACTGTTTAAATTGTTAACCTGAGTGTTGTGGTACCATAGAAGGTTTTCATTAATACCGTTAGAAATTTTGGTTAACATAGATTACCCGTGTTTCTTAAGGATTAGATCGTTAATCGTTGGTTAAAGTTGTAACCTAGGAACTTTGGAGTTGAGTGATCTAAATTGAATAAATTGTTGTTAACCTTGAAAAGGAGAAACATATTGCCATTAGAGGTTGGATTTATAGCGTTGTTTTGAGGAACATTTTGATGTCAATCATCTTAATGGATTTATAGTTCAGAACCTTAGACCAACGAGATTGTGGCTTTGTTGAGTTATTAAATATTTTGTGGTTGCACCATTACGATTAGAAATTTGTTGGACTTCTTGGAAACATTAATCGAATGATGTGTTTGAAAATGTGAGTGTTTGCGCCATTACCTATAGGTTTGAGCGTGTTTGAGGATTTATTGTACTTCCCCAACTTCTGTACTTGTGGTATTATAAATATGTCGGTGATCATCTTTGAGGATTTCGTGTCCGAACTTTATTAATTGGTGGGTTTTAGTTAGTGTTCCTTACTCGAGAAATTTGAAGTATACCTCGAGTTCAGACCTTATGAACTTTGAATTACGAGCCTTAGTGATTACAAGTTTGGGTATGTTTTGATGACTGTTGGAATCTTAATTAATGGATTAGTCTAAATCGTTTGTGGATTCTTACCATACTAATTGAAAGATTATATAAGTATGTAAGGCTTAATTTTGGAGGCTATAGCAGTTGATGTTTTTGGAGGTTTTAGATTGAGTAGGACCACCCTGTACTGATATTGGACTTAGCGTTATTTGATGGGAATTAGGAACCCGTGTTTGTGGAAGTCGTGCTAGGAATCTCGAGATGATTAATTTCTTCCATAATCCTTGAGAGCTCTTTTTTATTCTCAACTCCGTCTTTCTTTCTGCTCCTCTTGAATTCTGTTACGGTAACTCCTGCCAATCCCTTCAACCTTTGTCGATTTTGAAAGCTCTTATTTTTAATTTATTTATCCTTGTTCTATTTGCTCGTTAACTATTTTTCGAACTCCCTATTTTATAAAAAGTTTGACTACTTTAAAAAAAATTGGACTATCGTAAAATTTTAACATTTTGAGTTATAATTTCTAATTGTGAATTTGCCCGTTTTGTAAAAAGCTGGACTAATTTAAAAAATTTGATTTTCATGAAATTTTAACATTTTGAAGCATGATTTCAAATTTTTAAACTCCCCATTTTGTAAAAACTTTGAGCAATTTAACATTTTGGGTTATCGTGAAATTTAACATTTTTATTTTATAATTTAAGAACTATTTACTTCACTTTGTTTTATCTTTGGTTGATATTTATATTTAGATCTATTTCAAAATGTCTTAATAATTTATTTTAAACTATTTCGAAATTATTTTAAATTTTTGATTTTCAAGCGATCAAAATTTTATGAAGACTTTTATATTTCCAAGTACTTCAATTTGTATAGAATTGTTATGTAAAACGTTTTAACATTGTCGAAATTATTTTGTATGTTCAAGTTTGATAACATTTTTGAAAACTTTCATAATTACTTTGATAACATTTTCGAAATTTTAACGTTTTGAGAATTGATTTTCATTTTATTGTTGGTGAACTTTTGAATCTGTTATTGTAAATGTTTGACGGCTGGTGCGATTTTTACTAACTACAAAATTTGATTTCTCCAAACTAAATTTTGTTTCATCAAAAAAAAAAAAGAATAACATCGAATTTCTTAATCAAAATATTTTACTTTTGTTTTCAAAATATTTTGGTTATCCTATTTCCTTCGAGTTTGTTTACAAATGTTATTTAACGTTATTATTTTATCAAATAACTTTACTTTACGATTTCATTAATCAAAAGATTCTAAACTTCGGGTTGGTTAGCCCAATTCTTCTTGGAATAGATATTTGTCTTCGATGCGAGCTAAGCATCCTCAACTCTTCGAGTAAGGTAAACCTCGATTTTCTATCTGCTTATTCTTAGTTTCGGGGACGAAACTTTCTTTTAGTGGGGAGGATTGTAACACCCGCTATTTTTCCTAAGCATTTTTATTCTTTCTGTTAGGACTTCGTCTTAACTCTGTCACTTTTGGTCTCATATTTTATCATTTTACTAAGCTTTATTTTAATTTTTGAGTTTAATAATTTCTATTTTTAATTTTAAAGATTTAAAATTCTTTTAAATCCATTTATTTGGTTTCTTCGTAAACTAAGTAATTTTTCCGCGAGGAATTCTATTTTTCTCCGAATTGACATTTTTAAACTTGGATTTAAGTTATTCCTTTTTCCTAAAAATGTTTGAATACGTTTATGGAATATTTTTTTTACTAAGATATATTTTAGTTACTAAAAACAAGCCATTTATGATTTTATTACGAAGCTTCGCGAATAATTATTTTCTTACGCGAGGTTTACTCGAATTACTTTGAAATACCTTTAACTATTTTACGATTATACTTTTTATCAACTTATAAATTATTTGAGACTGTTTTCTCACATTTTGGACCGACTAAGCTCTTGGTCACAAGTTTTATTACATTTTATTTAAACGATTCATTTTATCACATTAAAACGTAATCATAAGATAAATCATTTTCATTCATTGTAGCATTTATGTCAAAACTTTTCTTACTCCCTCCCTTATCCATCTTGGCCGGCCAACTTATGGTCTAGGTACACTTTTGTATTCCTTTTTTTGAAGCCTTAATTCATGCTTACTCCTTTAAGTGTTGTATCACCCATCTCCACCCTTACTCTCTACATTCATTTCTTTTACATTCACCAAAAATATTCATCACTCCCTTCTCCTCTCTTTTGGCCGTGTGACCCTCAGCCATTCTAGGCAAATTTTTACTCCATTTCTAGTCCCAATCGCATCATTCTTATCGTCATAATCATCCTCTTTCCGATTCCTTCGTTAAGGTATTAATCGACATCATTTTCGATCAATTTTTACCTTGTTTTTTTTAGTTTTCTCATGGTATTTTTCTGCCATGATTTACGTGTTGGTAGGATTTTTGGACGATCCCGAAGCCGACGAATACATCGTTGATTCAGACTTGGAGTGTAGGTAACGTCGATGTTACTCGGTATTTCAAGATTTTAATTGAGTATTTGCATGTATATATTTTTATATTTTATTTTGGCAATATATGTATGTCACGTATTCTGGAAAAAAATTTTAAAGTTGAAATTTTGCATGTTTCGATATTTTTATCGCTTTTACGAGATTAACGATTAAATTGTTATATTAATTTGTAAAATCGTAATAATCGGCCTAAACATGTAATATATATTTATATTCTGGAAAAATGTTGTTTTTGATGATTTTTAGTAATTTAGTATTTTTCTGATATTTTTGATATCGATTATTGAATTATTATCGTTTTCGGACAAAAACGATTGAAAACCGATTTTTAGTTCTAGTACTTAAACATTTTATTTTAATCTGATTTTTGACGTGGTGAAACTTTCTGGTGAAATAGAATTTTCTGACTTTTTTCATAATTTTTCGGAATTGTTAAGTGGATGAATTAATTAATCACTTTAAATCATCGTTTATCGTTAAAACCGTGTTTGTTGTTTAAATTCTCGATTTCTGGTCTTTGGTTTAAATCTGGAAAAAATTATGATTCTGATGATTTCATATTAAAATGTATTATTATGATTTTTAGTGCCTTAATAAAATGTTAGGAACGATAGGTTTATTAATAAAATCGTTAATTGCGAAAACGGGTTTAAATGACGGTTTTGTTGAAATTGGTTGAAACTGGATTTTGGAAAAATCTGGAAAAAAATTATATTCTGTAAAATCAGGATTTTAAAGTGTAATAATAATTTTTGGATATTAATACTTAAATCGTTTTGTAATTACTATTTTTATTAATCGTTATTGTCGAGATTGGACGATTAACGAGAAAACGCTTTAAAAACCGAGTTTTTGGAATTCTGGAAATTTTCTTTTCTGGACAGAATGTCCATAAATATAATTTAACTATTTTACGTAATTTTTGTACTATTTATTATAGTCTTTAATTAATAAATATTGATTTTCGGACAAATTGTGATTTATCGTTAAAATGCTTCGTCTTACCTAAAAGAATTATTTTTCCAGCACTTTTGAAAGTATTTAAATCTGAAACTTTAGGAGTTAAATCATCCCTTAACATACTCTAAATATATTTGTTGGTTTAATTAAATAAAGACGTTCAAGTATTTAATTTAGTGTTTGCCGTAAAATCCTATTTATAATTTTATCGTCGAAACTAATAATAATTAGGGAATTTTAGCTTTATAACTTTCGAAAACACCCTAATTAGTATTATTAAATATTTTTTTTATGTCTCTAATCATTTTATAACACTTGTACGATATTTTAATAATTTCATAAAATCAAATGTTCTTACTTTAATAATTCATATTGTTAAGGCCGAAAGTATTAGTTTTATAAATCTATATCGTTTACTAAAATGTGATATTAGTATGAACTAATATTTTCACTACTTTGATATGATGCTATTTTTAGTAAAGTTTCTAAAAATAGAAGTTTCCTAAAATAGAAGTTTCCTAAAATAGAAAGTTTCCTAAAATAGAAAGTTTCCTCTTTTAGAATATAAATGTTTACTTCTTTTATCCTCATATTTTTTATGATGAATACATCTTTTAAATATCGATAATGGTTTGTTTTGGAGTTATGGAATAAGGACAAGTGTGGGTTTAGAGTAATATAGTCTGGGATGTACGTTTTGTCATCAACTGTAAGGCTGGTGTGTCTTTATGGGGCACATTGGTTGTTGAACTGAGCATGGTTTGTGTTCAGGAGAGTGTATATTTACCTTAAACTTAGATATCGCATCGTATAAGTCGCGTCGGGTTGAACTGGATTTGGTTTGTATCCAGGAGGGGTGTGCACTACTTAAGCCAGGACCTCGCTGCACGCAGTCCTGTTATAGTTGAGTTGCCTAGTTAGAGACTGGATTCTGTTATGAGTTAAGTCTACAGTTCTCGAAGCTAGTTTTTAGTATTATCCTAGTGAAAGTCTAGATTCTACATTAATCCTATCCATAACACCATTTTGATTATTTTATTTATTATCGATATAAATTGGCGCAGGTTGGCAAATATCTTTATGTTTCTTCGGCAACCCTTTTAATTTAATTGTTTTACGCTAAAGCTTATTTTATTACGTTGTTTTAATGTTTTCCACTTTTATTATTTTCCTATATTAGTAATTACTGTTTTAAAATCCTGTTATACGGCTGGGAGAACGTTGACGTTACTCCCCACTGATTGTGGCTGTTATGTTTTAACATGGCAGGTATACGTGTTTATTTTCCGGTGGGTGTGGGCTAGCGAGCAGTCTTGGATCCTGCTGATTTTTTTATAATCATGTCTTGAGGATTGTTAACCTTTTTATGGATTGTTTTATATTTTAGCCATTTTTATGTATGGCGCATGTTTGACTTTACCAATTTAATTTATTAAGACATAGTCCTGTGTGTTTTAATCCCGACTCTACAGTGTTTCCGCCACTGTATCGCGCTAGAATTTTTAGGGGATTAAAGAGGAAACTAGTTTGTTTACACAAACCTCAGCTTGGCTCCTAGTACCCTCCAGTTTTTCATTTTTCATTTCATTTGCATCTAATTTGATCTTAGAAGTTGCACCTGTTTCATTGTGAGAAACAGGCATTACAAAACAACCTTCCACATAACCTTGACCGAAAGAATTACCCCTAAGTTCCGTCTTTATCCTCTCTGATATATCCTTCTTTGACCAAGTTGCAAGTGTAGGGAATTGCCTATCAACGGACCTAATTTTAATGACAACTCTATCTAAATACATGAAAACCAGAATCATGACGACATCTTTAAATGTTGTCACACGTCCCCCATCAAGTACATTATTTTGCCACAATTGAATATTATTGAGCAACGAACCCAAAGTATAAAAACACCAGTTATAATTTGAGATTTCTAAAATATCTACAATAATATTCAAAATACGGAAACCAAGAATAGTCCCCTTCACACCTACTAAGAAAGTGGAATTGACAAATACAGTGAAATTTCTCTTAAACTCATCTCCACCTTCCTTCTGGGACTTAAATTTGTCCATAAGAACTTTTTTTTGGTGATTTCTTTCTTCTTATCAAATTGTCTTGCCCAACAATCAAATATTTCATCTTGTACCTTCTTTTCAACAGATTTTATTGTCTTTTCAATGTTTAGAGGTCCCATCGGCAATACCGGTTGCTAGATGAACATCTTCAGCAGTAACATGTAATAACCCATCCATTAAAGAAGAATTAAGAACATTAAAAGTTGACACCAGCCAATGTGCCAAGTTACCGGGAACCTTGTCAGTTTTTAGTAAAAGCAAACCCCAAAATAAAACCCATAGAATGAATATCATATACCTGCCTATCTGATAGACCGCTTTGAACAAAATCAAACAAAAGACCGGGGGTTATCCTTGAGGTGAATTTTGCATCACCCAATGTCAACAGTGTTCCCTCTCTTTTTCCTTTTTGTACACCACCTAAAGAACGAAAATGATAAGGATATCACTAAAAACAAGACATAACCAAAACCACCGACAAACATAGAATTAATCAAAACAATATGTGAAAAGTTACGACTAATCAAAAACACCAACAATTGTCATCACTAAAACTTCAATAAGGTCAAGTAATCATTTGAAAAAGGTTACACTAACATTTAAAAATGGTACATTAAAATTGAAAAATGGTACATTAATATTGAAAAAGGGTACGCTAAAATTGGAAAACAGTACGCTAAAATTGGAAAAATGTACGCTAAAAAAATAAAATAAAATAAAATGGTAAACTAAAACTAAAAGGGTTTAGACGGGACAAAAACTTAAATAAGGTAAGTAAGGCAAATTCAAAAAACAAAGTGCAACGAACCAAGGAAAAGGTACACCAAACACTAAGTTCAACATTAATAAAATAATACCTTTTCGTACTTTACTGGAACCAACAACATCTTGCTTCTTTTCGGCAATCAATTTCCTGCCTGTGAGAACAAACAATTAATTATTTTTTAATTGAAAACGACTACTACTTGTACGAAGTACTCCGTATAAAGAATATGGTTAATGTAAATCTACTACTTGTACAGTAATACTATGATTATCAAAATCAATTAATTAATTAATTAGGAATAACCAAAATGAGATGAAAATACTCAAACAGTAGGCAAGTTGTTACAATTCCTAAGAATGTTTCCTGTTATAACAAAACAAAGATAGGTGCATAACATTTTGTAAGCTATGAGTAATAATAAACTACCTTTGTGCACCTTCATGGAAGCAACATCATCCGATACCACCATTTCATCTCGTTTTCGTTTGTTCGATCCACTACCTACAATGCTACTTTTAACCTCCATGTCTGTGAGAAAAAAAAATGAAACAAAACAATTAAGCTAAGAACAATAAGAGAAACCAGAAAATAAAGAACATACCATCAATTTCAATTCCTAAACGCACAAAATCTCCACTTCCAAAGAGTAACTATGTCTCTAATGTATCAAATTCCGATTAAAAATCGTCGTAGAATCAATTAACTGTCTTACAGCAATGAAATATTGTCGTGTACAGTAGAATCAAACAACTGTCTTACAGCAAGCAATAAAATATCGTCGTGTACAGTAGAATCAAACAACTGTCTTACAGCAAGCAATGAAATATCGTCGTGTACTGCAATTATAGAGCAAATAAAATGGTTTGTTGGGACTCAATTATGCCAACGAAACTAAGTCAAACCATCAACAAAGCAAAAAACAAAGAAAAACAACAAAGCATCAAACAAGTACAATCTGGAATCGATCAAACCACGTAATTAAACAATCAACTTTCAACCCATAATCATGAAGAAACCTCAATTTTCATAGCAACACCTAAATTATCTCGACGAAACCTCAATAATCACATAAGAAAGTAAAGTTATCAACAAAACAAATTAAAACATCAAGATGACACTGATTCAAAAATCAAATCAATTGACCAATCAAAACTCATCATCACACATAAGCAACAAAATTATATTATAATCGACATTAAGTAAAAAAAACTCAATTATGCCAACGAAACTAAGTCAAGTCATCATAAACAAAACAAAACATCAAGCAGCATAATCTGCCATTGATCAAACCAGGAAGAAACCTCAATTATCAACATAAAACTAACCGATTAAAACAATTCGACTAGTCAATTCGAATTATCAACATAAAACTAACTGATTAAAACAACATAAAGTCAAATCATCGACTAAGCGAATTAAAACAATTTGAAATCAAATTAATCTAGTTTAGCAAGCAGTAATCGACTAGTCAAGTAATTGCATGATGATGATGATAACGATTGAACTAAATGAACTAAATTAAGAAGATTGAGTGAGGAATACATGGATATTGTGAAAAAGATCGAGGAAAAGGTACGCTAAGAAGGGAGGATTTTGCGAAGAGTGAGAGTTGGATAATGTTAGTGTTCAGGTTAATCGGGGGAAATTGGGGGAAATCGTTCATTTAGTTCAGTTGGGGGGAAATCGAGGGTCGTATTGCGTGGTTAATCGGGGGAAAATGGGGGGAAGAAAATTAATCGGGGGAAAGTTAATCTCAGCCATCCATTCACATAATAATATATGTATTCCAATCTGATGGCTGAGAAGAGTTCTCACAGTTCTTATTGAAGGAGTGGTTCTCACATGAACCTATATATATATATATATATATATATTTGATGGTTGCGGCAGGTTTTGCGACGGATTAACCGACGTAAAATCATAATGCTTTGGACTTTGCGTCGGCTAATCTGACGTAAACCACTTTGACCTACTCGTTTCACCTTTTATTGTGCGTCGGAACATCCGACGCAAAAAACCCTCCTTGCCTAAAAAAACCGATGGACATGTAGCGTCGGTTAGTCCGACATAAGGTGAATTTTGCGTCGGATTCGACGAATTTGCGTCTGATTCGTCCGCCGCAAAATGAGCTGCATTTTTGTAGAGCAATCTTTGCCTCTTACGCATCAAAATGTATATTAGCTCATTGTTTCATGTATGATCAGAATAGTTTATTGTTTCATGGAGTTTATAATATGATTCTATTTTTTCTTTTTACCTATTTATGTTTGTTGATTTGCTTTTACCACTTTCTTTTAGTTTATTATTTATGTTGTTTTTAATTCTTTTGATTATATATATATATATATATATATATATAGATACATATGGATCGTACATGGATGGTTGATGGGAAAAAGGTGATCCAAAATATGACGCTCGGCTAATTGAATTTTATGACTACGTTAGACAAAATGTGAAAGACACATCCACGATTGCGTGCCCTTGTAATATGTGTCTAAATATTAGGTTTACGAGTTTTTCGGATGTCAAAATACATTTAGAGAAATTAAATTTTAATCCAAAATATAGATGTTGGATTTATCACGGGGACACAAAATCTGTGAAGAGAACGGAGGACGATGTTGGTTGTAGTGAAATACATACGGAAACTTTCTTAGGTAGTGATGAAGATCAAGATGAAGCCAGTTCGTCACAAAATGGAGGTCGGAAAATGGTATCTGAGTCGGAGGATTAGTTTCACGATAATTCAGAAAAATCATGGGGAGATACGTTAGCCGACAATGAGCAAGATCCCGATACTTTTGATGATACAAATGATGTTTTAGAGAGGTTGAAATATTTTGAAATTCCTTTGTATAGTAGTTGTAAGAAGTACACAAAATTGTCGGCTGTTGTCAAGTTATATAATTTGAAAGCAAAGAATGGGCTGAGTAACACGTATTTTACCGACTTCTTAGAAGCATTTAAGAACATGCTTCCCGAAGATAATGTTCTTCCTAATCGCACATATGCGGCAAATTAGATATTTAGAGCTATTGTTATGAAATATGAGAAGATCCATGCATATCCCAATGATTGTGTTTTGTATCGTAAAGAATATGTCAATTACACTCATTGTCTAGTGTGTAAAGAATGGCAATACAAGCTGAAGGAGGGGATTCCATATAAAGTTTTGTGGTATTTTCCTATAATACCTAGGTTGAAACGACTCTTTGCGAATAAGGAAGATGCACAGTTACTTACTTGGAATAAGTTTGCGAAAGCTAATGATGAGAAGTTAAGACACCCATCTGATGGGATAGAGTGGAAGACAATTGATGCGAAATACCCGGAGTTTGGCAATGAACCCAGAAATCTCCGACTTGCAATCTCAATAGATGGGATGAATCCCTTTCGAAATTTAAGTAGCCAACATAGCACTTGTCCAGTGCTTTTAGCTATTTACAATGTACCTCCACACCTTTGCATGAAACGAAAGTATCAGTTGTTGTCTTTGTTGATTTCCGGTCCTAAGGAACCTGGTAACGATATAGATGTGTACTTGGAGCCTCCTCTCGACGACTTGATATTATTGTGGGATGAAGGGATAAATGTCTTTGATGCTAATTAGAAAAATGTCTTCAATTTGAAAGCAATGTTATTATGCACTATGTCAGACTTCTCTGCATATGGTAATCTAGGTGGGCACACTGTGCATGGGAAAGAGGCGTGCCCTTTCTATGGAGATGATTTCGATTCGTGCTACTTGTCATATTCTCCGAAACACGCTTACTTAGGACATCGTAGATTTTTGTCTCCTGATCATGCATATCGTAAGCAACAAAACTTATTTAATGGGAAGTTTGAACATTGTTCACCCCCTAATATATTAAACGACCATGAGGTATATGAAAAGGTGAAAAATATTGAGATAACATATGGGAAGAAGGGTTCAAAGTTAGTGTCTCGTGGATACAAGAAGATGTCTCCTTTATTTGAGCGACTTCCTTATTGGCATGACTTGTATATTAGACATTCATTAGATGTTATGCGTATTAAGAAGAATGTTTGTGATAATCTCATCAACACACTTTTGAATGTTTCGAATAAGTCAAAAGACAACACAACAGCTAGGAAAGACATGGTAGCCATGAACATTAGACTCAAGTTGGCACCGCAAGAGAAGGGAAAACGAGGTAATTATTTACCTCCGACTGCTCATAGACTTTCAAGAGAGGAGAAGAAAGAGTTATGTGAGTCCTTGCATGATGTTAAAGTTCCAGAGTGATATTCTTTGAATATTAGGAGCCTTTTATCAATGCGAGATCTTAAGCTCGTAGGTTTGAAGTCTCATGATTGCCACACCTTGATGCAACAACTTCTACTGTGGCTATTCGTTCCATTTTGCCTAAGAAGGTTCAATATGCAATAACTAGATTTTGTATTTTCTTTAATAGCATATGCAACAAAGTGATTGAGCCTACAGAGTTAGATGCTATGGAAAAACTAATTGTGACTTCTCTTTGTCAGTTTGAGATATACTTTCCTCCTTCGTTTTTCACAATTATGGTTCACTTGACTATGCACTTGGTTAGAAAGGTCAAATATCTAGGTCCAGTTTATTTAAGGTATCAATATCCTTTTGAAAGATTGATGAAAGTGTATAAAAGTTATATGTCTAATAGATTTCGTCCATAAGGGTGTATCGCTGAGCATTCAATAATTGATGAAGCACATTGTTATTGTTATACACACTTATCCAATTCAGATTTACTTGGGGTTCCTAAGAATAGGCATATTGATTGGATGATGGGTAAAGGTCTAAGAGGTCATGTTTCTGATGCGAGTGCGGAAGCGGTTTAGATTAAAAAATAAATTTGGGTCGAAGGTTAATGTAACCTTGAGTGATGACGTGGATTTTGGAGTCAAATTGAACTAAGGTTAATGTAACCTTGGTTCGTGGTTAAGGTCTTCCTGGATTTTTGACGTTAGTGACACGCCTATTTTAGGAAGGAAAAATACTTTGAATTACGTAACGATTTTTGGGAAGAAATAAAAGACAAACCTAACCAAAGATATTTAGCCCAAATTCGACCTTGAATCCGAAACTAATAACGTAGAGATTGGCGCACCAATTCCTCGGAGCGATTTCGAAGTACTTTCTCGAAATGGGTTTCACAATGTTTGATATAAACCAAAAACGTTGCTGAAATTTTTATTACTTAATCATTCAATGCTTTATGCTAACATGGAACGTGGTTTTTATAGGCTTACACGAATATAATCTCGAATATTTTACGAGATATTAATCAAATTAAAACTAGTAATTAATCTAGATAATATAATATCTTATCCTAGTTATATCTTGAAATGATCTTGAAGAGATCATTATTATTCCTATTTCTCAATTAAAAAAAGATTGCCTCTTTATTTGGGTGGGAGATCTCACGCATATCCCCCATGAAATAAATATCAGATCAACCTTGATAATCTTTCATTTTGTTGCCAAATATGAGAAGATTGTTATTGATTACTTAAAGTAAGGATCACGCTTGATATCATCTGCATATCTTCCATATTGCACAAAATATCTTGGCAGCAATCTTTCTTTTCTCTAGTGCACCTAGACAATATTTGGGACGTGGGTAATCATGCACACGCCTAGCTTTATTGGGCTTGGTTCGAATAACCCAAGTGAGTGCATGGTCTCGTTGTGGGCTTTATTCGGTCCTAGCACAATTGGGTTGAGCTCGAGCTTATTCGCATTATCCCTTCATTCTTCTAAAGGAATTGACCTCAATTCCGCAAGGCCATCATCGCTTAAGTACGTACTTAAGTTCCCTACATTGAATGTAACGTGGACTCCATAGTCTTTTGGAAGCTCGATCTTGTAAGCATTGCCGTTTACCTTGTCAACGACCTTGTACGGACCCTTGGCTCGCGGCATGAGCTTGTTCTTTCATTTTCCCGGAAACCTTTCCTTGCGTAAATGTAACCATACCAAGTCTCCGGGTTGGAATACATTAGTCGGTCGGTTTTTGTTAGCTCGCCTTTTGTAGGTTTTGTTTATCACCTCAATTCTAGCTCGGACTTGGTCATGTAGCTTTGTCATAGCCTTGACCTTGTCCTTCGCGTCCTTGTGAACGAATTCCTCTTTATGGATGGAGAGTAACTCGATAAGTAAATACGGGTTGACCCCAAAGACTACATCGAAAGGAGAGTGCTTAGTCGCATAGTCGACCTCTAATTGTTCAAAAAATATTAAAAACTTTTGCGACCAACGTCTATAATTGTTGACATCGAGAGGCTCCAACATCGACAGGTCAGGAATAGTTTTTGACAAAATCGACACAGTTACAGTGAACAACAAAAAACAGTTTTCAAATTGTTAGTACGAAGAGAGTAACAATGACGTACAGGAGGACAAAAACAAAAGAACTTAGAGACAGAAGCGACTAATTGTGTCGTGGCGGACACCACTGACTT
The DNA here is from genome assembly GCA_958450325.1 of Agrostemma githago. Taxonomy (NCBI): domain Eukaryota; kingdom Viridiplantae; phylum Streptophyta; class Magnoliopsida; order Caryophyllales; family Caryophyllaceae; genus Agrostemma; species Agrostemma githago. Next base: position 16,495,027 of record OY288247.1, on the reverse strand, counting down.
GAAAACTATTTCAGTATGACCGGGGTGGCAATCGACAAACATCGGCAGTTTCCCAAGGTTAACACAGGAGCTAACGGACTCGTCCAATTGAGACAGTTAGCTATGGAACAACAATGAACAAAACTAAGAATTTTGGAGAGAAAATAGATGGAGAAGGGAGGAAGGAATGTATGTGTTTTCAGTGTGTTTAGAACTCGAGAACTGGTTGCAATTTATAGGTAATTTGTCTCCTTGAACGGCAAAAAACGCTCCCCCAATAAATTGCAATTAAGGAACAATAAAATGCCACTAAACCAGAATCTGTAACAGTCGGGAAGACAGTAAAAACAGATCCGATGAACTTAGACATTAACCTCGACTGAACCTAGATAGCCCATTTAGAAAATAAGGCCCAAAAGGTAAAAGTCGGGCACAATCCGCACCGCAGGGGCTCTACCCAAACCCGAGCCTGAGCCAAGTCGAGTCGGGTTGGCGCGCGCGCGTGTGTGATGGTAGGAATTTGTCGTGGGTCCCCACCAACAAGTAGAGTCCAACTAAACCTAACGGGTAGCTAGGGTAAGTCGGGTCGAGTCCACGGGGACGGTAGAAAGTGTCTAGACTATGGTCTACCTAAAAACAAGGCTAAGTTACCAAAACAACACAAAGAGAAATAGAAATGACAAGAATTGATTAACTAAGATGATTAGAGGGGATGAAAGTTGACTAACAATGAACTATGTATAAAAAGAACTAATTGGAACACTAGGGCGAAATGAAACAAGTAAACTAGAGAAACAATAGCTAGCAAGATGGAGAAAATCAAATTGGGAAAAGGTAGGGTTAGTTTGGGTTCATAAGTATAGTAGGATAGTTAGGAAATCGAGGGTGCAAGCTTCACCTAGTTACTAAGGTCGGTCCGCGCTCTCACGTCAAAGCCATAGTCCGCTCTCTCGTGTCAAAGACTAAACCCGAATACAAAAGAATTCAATCACACATCAACCACACAATGAGAAGAGGAAGACTAGCATGAGAAGGATGGCCAATTCTACTCAAACAAGCAATTCAACAAACACATAGAGTGCTCAACATGTGACTAGTAACAATGAATCCACCTTTACCCTCAATCAAGCCCTAATCATCCATAATCCACACTTAATCCCCCTACTACCCCACTAGAGTCTACTCAACCATAATCAAACTAACAATACTACAAACAAGAGAAATCAACACAAACATCCAAACATTCATTATGAACTAGCAAGAACAATGAACAAAGAACAATGAACAATAATCAAAGATTGAAACTTGAGTAACTAAACAAAGAACAAGAGAAAAGAGAGTGAGAAGATTATACCAACTACAAGAGGATGAAAAGATGAGAACTTGTATTAAAAGAACACCCAAAAATCTCCACCCAATGTTGTCAAGATTGAATGAATTCTTCAAGAGATCGTTAATACAAGATTGACTATCTAAATTAAGCTAAAATTAACAAGGACTATGAAAAGATTAATCTAAACTAAGCTAAGGATGAAGAGAGTCTAATTAGGGTTTTGAATAATGTAGAGGAGTCTAAGGTGCTTAAACAATACAAAGGAAGGGTATTTACAAGGGTTCAAGAGCAAAGAAATTGAAAAGAAGTGACGCGGACTGTGCTGGGTCCATCCCGGTCGGAATGGAGGTGATCCCGGTCGGGATGAGGGTGGTCCCGGTCGGGATGGTGTTCAAACCGGTAGGGATGGCCCTCCAGAAGCGCAACTTTCCTTTGCACTTCATCCCGATCGTGATGGATTCAGTCCCGACCGGGATGGGTCTTGTAGGCCTCCAATATGATCTCAAGGGTCCCTACTTGCTTCTCATAGGCTTCTCATCGATTCTCTGTGCTCGGGATCGAGTTCCGAGGGCTCGGGAATGGGTCCCAAGGGCTCGGGATCGAGTCTAAGCTACCGGGTGATCGTCGCTTCTCTTTGTTGGTTCCAAATCTGTCGGAAACGACTCGGAATCGTTCCACCTCTCCAAGATTGGTCTTAGGAACCTAAAATGAACTAGAAGAAGCGTAAGTAGCCTAGAAACCGCTCCAAAGAGCGATTCCACAAGAGAAAATGGGACCAAACACAACAAATAAGCACTACAAAACACACTTATCAACTCCCCCACACTTAACCCTTACTCGCCCTCGAGCAAGCACCAACTAACTAAAAACTAAGAGAAATTAGACTACTAAACGAGCGGGTATTAGCGCACCCTATGCCCTTTCAAATCACGCAAGAACACTTAGAGGAAAAGTGCTCTTCGCAAGGCAAGTGAAGTCTTGCGACAAAACTGTGGATACAACCGAACAAGAAAACACATAAACACACAAACACACAAACAAACAAACACCAACGGTTGCATCCAAGGAGAAATAAATACCGCTTCCCTCCACAAGAGGTGAAAGAAACACCGGTTAAGGACTCAAGGTAAGTGACAACGTTCCCAAACTAATAACACAAATCGAAATGGACAAAACCCTAATAGTATGACGACAAAGCAATAAAAATGTTGGTAACTTACGTAGGTTCCTCCTAACCTTCTAAGAACGTACTACGGGACGATAGGCCGGATGGAAAAAGGATGAACCACGGAGTTAGTCGACACTGTAGGTAAGTGAAGCCCCGCCCCCTTTAGCAATGAGCCAAGAGGGTCGTCCCATGCCCAAAGTCACCAAACTAGTCCAAGTAAAAAGGGTGGATAAGGTTGCAAAGTGGGGGAAGACCAACTATTTACCGCTATCATCCTTCCTAGGGACTCGGTCCTTTGGTAGGCTCTTCACGGTAATAGTCAAAAAAATGCTTATTTTTTAGGGTGAGAGTTCTTTTTGTGAGATGATTTTCTTTGGCATTATTTTCTTTTGCATTTGGCTTTTGAGTTGCTATGCCACATCTTTTTCTCCTTTTGTATTTTGTTTTTCTTTTGTTGTGCCTTTTCTTTTACGTCTTTCTTTCCCTTTCTTTTTTTCTTTCTTTTTCTTGGTTTGCCCGTTTTGGCTAGACTTTTGTTTTGTAGGCATTCAATCACAACCAAGTACGAAGTTCAACAATTTGCAACTTATTGGTGGAAAATGTGTAGAAGGTAGGGAAATGGGTAAGTCGGGAGTCGCGATCTCCCTTCAAACCCACAAAAAGAGGGAAACATGGACTAATCAAACAATTTCGAACATGGTTACCTAAGGGACGGGACTCGGGAACCAAGGCCTTTTCACTCTATGGGTGGTCATAATGGTCAAAATGCAAATCCCGTAGTAAATCCCTAGTAGACTAGGTGGACTCAAGGTAAGAAACCAACGAAATCATTGATTTAAAGTCATTCTACTAGACTAAAGTCCAAGACTCGACTCACATCAATAGAACGGGAAAGTAAACACTTGCACACTAGCCTCAAAACCGGGTTTTCGAAAACCTTTTATTACAACCTAGACACAACTAAACAAGACAAAACAAAGACACAACGAAACGAAAGAAAAAGAGACAAACACAACAAAACAAAACAAAACAAAACAAGAGAAAAGAGAGCATGTAACACCCCTGATTTTTATAAATTAAATTAAATTAAATTTATGTTCGTATTGTTATTTTTACGATTTAACTCGTAATTCTTAAAATTATTATAAAATGAAGTTCTCATTTAATCGTTTCAAACTCCTAAAATTCTATTTGACTTGGAAACACTTCTTATATATATAACATATTTTTAATTTTGTTTCGATTTATTTTATACAATTAATTTAATTCTTATCGAAAACCTATTCCGACAATTTTAAATTCTTTTTATTTATTTATATTTAACCTCAAAATTCTATTTTCGACTCGAAGTTCATTATTTTAAAGTTTCGTCAAAATATTTATTTCCTTTCAGAAATCAATCTAATTCGTTTTATCGAAAATTTACTATTTATCGGGAAATATTATTTCATCGTCTAATTATTTATTTCTATCAACTTTGTTTTCGTCTCGAGTACTTTATTTACTCACTTTATTTGTCGGCCCGATTATTTATATAATTTTATTAACTCCTTTTAATTCGATTATTGGGTCAGTCAGCTTTTCGTTACGGAATTCATTTAATTCGTAATTCTAAACCGATTCATTTATTGGAGAGGATTCATCCCCTTTCCCGATTTCTCGTTGTATGTGTCCCCTTGCTATTATTACATACATCCCCTTTCCTTCTTTTCTGATATTTGTCCACCGCTTCTTTCTTTTCAATAACTCCCCTGCCTTTTTACCTCTTCATTCTTCCTCAACCGCTTCATTCATTCAAGCAAGCAGCCTGCTCTTTATTTTTTTTTCTTTTCTTCTTCCCCAGTCCGTTTTCCGCCTCTGTTTTCCTTCTGCTCGTTGCTGTCCCTGTACCGTGACGGTAATCTTCTTCTTCTTCTCCCTCTTTGTTCTATTCTTATGCTGCGGTGCGTTAGTGTTGCTGCGTTTTGTTCGTCGTTTGGTCGTTATTTGTTGAAGTCGTGGCTGTTATTACGGACCGTGTGTCTGATGCTGCTGCTACTCTTGTTGTTTGTGTTGCTGCGTTTTGATGTGCTGTTCGTCCTCTTCTTTTCCTTCTTCTTTCGGTCTGCAGTTTGTTGTACTGCTATTACCGTGTCCGGTTTTTTTTTAGCGTCGTCTTTTGTCGTTGTTTGATCTGCTGCTCTTCTTCTCTTCTTCGCATCATTTCGTTCCGTCATCGTTGTTGTTATTTGTGCGTTGGTGATGCTGTTGCTTTTGTCGTTCGTTTCTGCTTCTTCGCTTGGTCTGTTGCGGTTGTGCGTTCTTTCTGCTCTTCGTACTGCTTGGTTCTTCTTCTTCTTCCTCTTCTTTTCTTCCTCGTTTCTTCTGCGTTTGTTATTGTGGTTGTGATCGACATTGCTGCTATTCGTTCTACTTCTGGTTTTGCCAGATTTTGTGGTTGTCGTTTGTGCTACTGTCTGCTGTTGCTGTTTGTCATTAGTGTACTGCAAGTCGGAAGTTTGCTGCTGCTATGCTTGTCTCGCAACTGCTCTCTATCGTGTCCCTATTCTACGATCATCTTTTAGTTCCTTTCTTCAAATCGTTTTTCCCTCTCTCGTTCATGTTTCTTTGCTCCATTTCCTTCCCACTATTCTTTTTCGATATTCCTTAAGTCTGATTCCTGAATTTCTATTCCTATATTCGAGTTCCAATAGAGCCTTGAAGATTTACCGAAGGATGGTTGTTCCAGACAACTCTGGAGTTCGTGAGTGGGGTTCAGACTATTTGATGGTCAAATGCTGTGAAGTTATCAATTCAATTCAATTCAAGGTAACTTTAGGACGTTACTCGATTTTATATCGTATGTTTGAGTAGTAGTATGTAGTAAATACTTTAACTTCGGTTTTCTAATTTTAGCTATTTATTATTTGCTAAAAATATTATTTTCTTTTATAAATCTTGAGCCTTATAAATATTTTACGAGTTTTCAATATCGTTTTATAAATCGTTAGTAATTTTATTATTTACGATCGTTATAGTATTTTGTTGGTTATCGTAACACTAGTAACTAAATAATTTCGATTTCTTATTTCGTCATATTTCGTTAATTTATAATTTTCACTTAAAAATCATATTTTTATATCTTAATCGAAATTTGTATATTTGTTTAATAAATTAATTTTCGTTTTACGATTTATACTAATAAATGAGAAAATAGTCGATTTCGTTTTAAATATATTTTTAGTCGAGACTATTTTCACTAATAATTTCTTATTTGTTTACAATTGACTATTTTTATTAAAATTCGTATTATTTATTAATAAAAGTTGTTTGCTAAAAATAATTTGAAACCTTTTTAAAATTCATTTCATTTATAAAACTCGTTGATTCAATTAATTGTGATATCGTTTTTCTTAAAATATCTCTTTTCTAAAATTTATTGTTTTAACTCGATTTCCTAATTATTTATTAAAATATTATATATTGACTTATTATATTTTAGTTATATTTTGAGTAACGAATTTAGAAATATATTAAAGTTACGATAACGACGATAATAATAAAATGTTAATTTTGTTAGAAATGCTATTTTTATACATTTCACTTATTTTAATAACTTACGTATTTTCCGTAAGACTATTTCTATTTTAAGTAAGTTTCTAAAATTAGTAAGTTTCTATTTATAGAAAGTTTCCCTTTTTATATAAAATGGTTATTCCTTTTATCCATATCATTTATATTGATTATATTTACTTTTGAATATCGATAATGGCTGTTTTGGAGTTATGGAATGAGGACAAGTGTATGGGTAGAGTAATACAGTCTAGGGTATACGTTTTGCCATCAACTATAAAGCCGGTGTGTCTATGTTGAGACGCATTGGTCGTTGAACTGAGCATGGTTTGTGTTCAGGAGTGTGTATATTTTGACCTTAAACTTAGATATCGCATCGTGTAAGTCGCCATCGGGTTGAACTGGATTACGGTTGGTGTCCAGGAGGGGTGTACATTACTTAAGCCAGGACCTCGCTGCACGCAGTCCTGTTATAGTTGAGTTGCCTAATTAGAGACCGAAGTCTAATTTGTTTTGACTAAGTTCTCGAAGCTAGTTTGAGTATTATCCTAGTGAAAGTCTATTCCGTTGCACTGATTGATTTCCATAACGCCATTTTTGAATATTTATATTATCGATTGATTTGACTTGCAGGTTGGCAAGTTCTTTAAGTTATCTTCGAAAGCTTATTTTTATTATATTATTTTAAGATTTTCCACTTTAAGTATTTTGATATAATAATACTATTATTTTTCTATATGATATAATATGGCTGGGAGAACGTCCGAGTTACTCCCCACTGACGTGGCTGTTATGTTTATAACATGACAGGTATTTGCTGCTGGGTTTTGGGTGTGAGCTAGCGAGTAGCGTGGATCCTACTCTTTCTTTATTCATGTAATTTATGGATTTGTATAACCCATTTGGAGAATTTTCTATTTAGCCCTTTTGTAAAAAGTGGCCTTTGTATTGACTTACGATTTCTTTTAATAAGATATAGTTTGTCAGTGTGTTTTAATCCCGACTCTACAGTGTTTCCGCCACTGTATTGCGTTAGATTTTCTAGGGGATTACAGAGCAAGCACATAAAGAAAAGAAACACCACCCCGAAACTTCCAAACAAGTCACCACATCAACCACAAACGTCACAAAGCTCCACCCGAGCATACCATCACAAATCTCCTCCAAACTCCACAAAAAAGGGAAAAAAGGAGAAAGAATTGAAGGGGTATTACCGGATGTCTTTAGCCCTTCGAAACTCACGGCGATGAAGGAACCTACAAGGAAATGGGGAAGCAAAACACACAATACAACAAAAATACGACGCAACGACACAAAAAGAAAAGACACAAAGGAAAATCTTTTTGGTTTTTTTATGAAATTCTTCAAATTTTTAGGGGTTTTTAAGATTTTGTTTTTTTTCGAAAATAAAACTAAACTAGCCTAAGATATCGCTCCCCCACACTTAAACCGAGCAATGTCCTCATGCTCGATCGGTAGTGTGTGGAAGACACTAAAGAAGAAAAGAAAAAAGAAAAATAAAACTAAAAGTCAAAAATGAAAGTGAAGAAAGGGTCGAATGTGTCCGGCCGGGGTGTAGTCAAGTCACCAAGGCCCGAGACAAGAAAAGATATGGATGGGGGAAGAAATAAAAAGAAGAAATCAAAGGAAATGGGAGGGGAGGGGTAGGTGTAAGCAAGTCACCTAGCCCGGATTCCGCCTAAATCCGACTAAATTCAAACAAAAAAAAATAAAATAAGGAAAAAATGAAATTACTTGTCAATTTGGATTTCTGAAATGACTCTCGATGTAGTCACGTCATCGAGACTCGGGAGCAATGACTATCAAGGCCTCGAGGGTCACCATGACACAAATATGATAAGGGGAAGGGGAATATACATAGAAAGAGGGTCGCCTACCAAACGGTTAGCAACTCACTAACTCCATCGTCTCAATGATCAATAACGGCACAATGCTTGTCCTCATCGATATTCATCTTCTTCCTCAATGTAGCCTCGAGTACCGGGCTTGTATTGGTGTGATGAGGGTGGGATTTGAGGTTAAAGTCGGTGTATAGTGACGATGAAGGTGTATATATGAATTGTAGGGGTCATATGATAGTTGCAAGGGTAGGTTGTGAGGTTGGGAGGGGGTACAAAGTAGTGGGATGAGGTTTAAATGAAGGAACAAAGTCGAATGGGGCTGCAGGGGACCATCCCGGTCGTGACAGACCTCATCTCGTTCAGGATGGTTCCTTCCTGGTCGGGATGACCTTGATCCCGGTCGGGATGGACAGGCAGTAGGTCCAACTTTCGCGCACACATTATCCCGGTCGGGATGAAACCATTCTCGGTCGGGATGACTCTTCTAGTCCTTCAATCCTCTTGAAAACTCCACCCATACGCCAACCAATACCTCGGGATCTAGAATACCGTCCCCAAAATTGGTCTTAGGAACCAAAAATGAACTAGAAGAAGCGTAAGTATCCTAGAAACCGCTCCAAAGGGCAATTCCACAAGAGAAAACGGGACCAAACACAACAAATAAGCAGTACAAAACACACTTATCAGTGTGTGTCAAGGCCCAAGTCCATCATTCTCTAGAAAAGTCCCACTGATCACAAAACTGAAAGCATAGGAAACAAAGGAGTATATAAATGAGATGTAGTCACTCTCCACCACCGACGTGGGAGAGTGTTATACTCACAAATGGCTTTCACAGCCTTTATACTCCAAGAATTATAATAATTTTTACAATACAATAAAACTTATAAAAAGATGATTTTTTTAATTTATAAAATAAAGGCATTAAAGTTTATTTTTTACCCAAATCCGACCCATGTTTGACTTGTCCCGGTACTGTGGTGGTGTTCGTAGTGGTGGTGGATGGACCTTGGTGGTGGTGGTGGTGGTGGTTAGAGATGGCAATGGACCGGGTCCACTAGGATCCGGACCCGGACCGGACCCATCAAAATTACCCTAGACCCGGACCCGGCCCGGACCCGGCTGGGTCCAAAATTTTAGGACCCGGATCCAGACCCGCCGGGTCCGGTTCGGGTCTACCCGCGGGTCTCACTATTTTATTTTATTTTGTCCTACATTCCTCATTTCTTCCAAATTTCAAATTTTGCCGGTATTTTTTATCACGTACAAAATTATCTACGACATATATTGTACTAAGAAATTAAACACTCTTACAAACTCATTTCATAACGGTCTTAGGAAACCTTGAATGAACATTGAAATGGTGAGGAAAGAAGTGAGAGAGTGAGTTATTTTAGTAATTTAGTTGTTTGCTAGCAGTTTTGCGTATGTATGTTGGTAGATTTTTGTTTGTTTTTTTTTTAATTAAAGTGCCGGGTCCACGGGTCGGGTCCGGGTCCAGTATTTCAGACCCGGACCCGGACCCGGTTTTCAAAAATAAGATCCAGACCCGACCCGTATCCGCCGGGTCTGAAAAAATGAGACCCAGACCCGACCCATATGGGTCCGACCCGCCGGGTCTGGACCGGGTCCTGGACCCGTTGCCATCCCTAGTGGTGGTTGATGGTGATGGTGATATCCCAACGGTGGATTAGTGGGGAAAGGGAATCCAATACCTTGGGGGTGGAGGGTTAGAATTTAGAGGAGTTCGAGGTAAAGAGAGGGGAAAAGAGAATGATTGAATGGACCAAACAAACAAACACAAAGAAAGTGAATCATTAACTTTGATTCTCTTACCATTTTCTAAATACTTCAAACCAAATGGCTAAATCTAGTGGTGAGGTTTTGTGGTTGAATGTGGGGATGAAGTAGATTGGTATGGAATTTATTTTACAGTGAGTGGTAGATGAGTGGTAATTGATAAATTTATTATACTTAAGTAATAAAGTATATTAGCACAAAAAAATAGTAATAAAGTATATTGTTTGGTACAGGTTAATTTATCTAGTAGGTTGCAAGTCACTTGTGCTATTTTTAGAATACTATATGCAAAGTTGGATTTATAATGAGACTACATATAATTGAAATTATTTTAAGAATATGAGTGATGGTTAGGATTATTTATATGAAATAACCATAAATATAATCAAAAGTTAATTTTTCTTCTAAAAATAATATGTCACCAATTAACCAAGAGAAACTTATTTTTCTGCATAATTTTGACATAACCACATTAATTTCAACAATTTACACCTAAACCATCACACAAATGAATTATGCAATTTGAAATAGATATGGAAGATTACTCAACACATGAATAAATATAATGGACATAAAAATCATTCATCTTAAACATTTCAGACAAACTCAATTGATTAATCTATGTATATAAGTTTCTCGAGCAACTTGATTCGAGAAAATTGTCTGTACATCCATTTAAAAACAAAATCCAAACAGATGATCGAAACTTAGAAGAAACCGGAACAAATATCAACATTTGAGAACATATCTCAAGATAATCGTAATCCTTTGATGGGTAGGGATTTGTCGTGGATCCCAACCGTCAAATAAAACCGGCGAAACCTAACTAGGGTAGCTAGGGTAAGTCTGGTCGAATCCACGGGGACGGTAAGAGGCGTCTAGACCAAGGTCACCCAAATACAAGACTCAGTCAACGAGCTAAGCTAAACTAGAGAATGATAGAAGGGGAGAAGACTAGACTATGACTAAGAAGAACAACAAGGAAAAACGGGCTAGGATTAGGTCGGGGTCAAAGGGGTAACGGAATGGCCAAGGAGGAGTTAGAGTGAAAGCGGTAGTAGGGTAATCTAGGACACATGACCTAGAGGTTCCTCATGGAACCCATCCGGCGACACACACGACAAAGGAAAGCAAGAAAAACAAGCATTCCAACCTACTTAGTCATTCAAGCATTCCATCAAACATGTAATATGCATCACTCAAGAAGAAACCTCAAATCTTCCACCAACATCTCCAACAAACCCTTAATCAACCAATTAACACCCTAATCACCTTACTAACCCTAGCAAGAACACTACTCTAACATAATCAAACTACAACTAACAAGAACAAGAGAAATCAACCCAAACATCAAAGCATATATGAGTGAAACTAACAAGAACTATGAACTAACAATAACAAAGATTCAAACTTGATAAACAATAAAGGATTAAGAGTAAAAAGCAGAAGAAGATTATACCAACTAACAATGGAATGAAAAGATGAGAACTTGCATATAAAGAAAACCCAAATTCATCCACCAATGTTGTCAAGATTGAATGGATTCTTCAAGAGATCTCTTAATACGAGATTAAACTAAGATTAACTACTAATTACCGACTAATCTAACCTAATCTACACTAATCTAACCTAAAGTAGTCTAGGGTTTGAAGAACATAAGCTAAGATGGTGCCTTAATACAAGAGGGGGGGTATTTATAGGGTTACAAATGGAAGGGAGAAGAGAAGAATGAAGCGCGGGGTAGCAGCAGACCTTCCCGGCCGGGAGGAGGTGGTCCCGGTCGGGAGGGTGTCGGTCCCGGCCGGGAGGAGCTGGTCCCGGTCGGGATGGACCCAAAACAGGAGCATCCTCTTTTGTGCACCTCATCCCGGACGGGTTGAGGTCATACCCGTCGGGGATGAGTCTTGTAGGCCTCCAATATGATCTTTAAGGTTCCTCCTTGCTTCACATGAACTTCTCATCGATTCTCGGGACTCGGGATCGGGTCTCGGGACTCGGGATTGGGTGCCAAGGTCTCGGGGTCGATTCCAAAGCATCGAGTCATCGTTCCTTTACTCCGTTGGCTCCAAAATGTGTATGTATAGAGTCGGAATCGCTCCAACTCTTCCAAATCGGTCTCGGGAACCTGAAACGAACTAAAGGAAGCACAAGAAGCCCCTAAATCGCTCCCAAGGAGCGATTCTACAAGGAAATGGGACCAAAACACAACAAAAATAGGCACTACAAACTACACTTATCAACTCCCCCACACTTAACCCTTACTCGCCCTCGAGTAAGCACATACTAACTACTATACTAGCCGAATGGGTATTAGCGCACCCTACGCCCTTTCAACTCACGCGAGTGCACTTAGAGGAAAAGTGCACTCCACAAGGCAAGTCGGGTCTTGCGACAAAACTGTGGATGCAACCGGACACAAAACACATAAACAAACAAACACACAAACGAACACATAATCGGTTGCACCCAAAGAAAAAACAAGTACCGCTTCCCTCTAAAAGCGGTGAAAGAAGCACCGGTTTAGGACTCGAGGTAAGTGACAACGTTCCCAAGCTAGCAATACAAACCGAGGTGGACTAAACCCTAATAGTATGACGACAAAGCAATAAAAACGTTGGTAACTGACCTAGGTCCTCCTAACTTTCTAAAAACGTACTACGAGACGATCGGCGGAGTGGGAAGTGATGATCCACGGTGTTAGTCGACACTGTAGGTAAGTGAGACCCCGCCCCCTTTAGCAATGAGCCAAGAGGGTCGTCCCATGTCCGAAACCGCCTAACTAGTCCAAGTAAAAAGTGGAAATATGCAAAATGAGGGAAGACCGACTAATGCCGCTATCATTCTTCCTCGGGACTCGGTCCTTTGGTAGGCTCTTCACGGCAAAAGTCGGAAAAAGGCTTATTTTTGTGGGGTTAAGATCTTTTTGTGAGACGATTTTCTTTTGGCATTTTCTCTTTTCTTTTGCATTTTTGCCTTGTTTTGCCATGCCATTCTTTTTCTTCTTTTCTATTTTCTTTTTGGCTTTTGTGCCTTTTCTTTTTCTTCATTCTTTTCTTTCTTTTATTTTCTTTCTTTTTCTTTTCTTTGCCCTTTTTGGCAAGATTTGGCTTTTTGGCATTTCTTTGTATGACAAGAAAGAGAGGAATCAACAAGTTGCAAGTTATTGTGTGAATATGTGTAGGAGGTAGGGTAATGGGAGAGTCGGGAGCGCGCTTTCCCTTCAAACCCACAAAAAGTGGAGAACTTGGACTAATCAAACAATTCCGAACACGGTCACCTAGGGGACGAGACTCGGTAACCAAGGCCTTTTCACACCGTGGGTGGTCATAATGGTCAAAGGTGCAAATCCCGTAGTAAATCCCTAGTAAGCTAGGTGGACTCAAGGTAAGAAACCAACGAAATCATTGATTTAGGGTCATTCTACTAGACTAAAGTCCAAGACTCGATCTATACTACTAGAAAGGGAAAGTAAGCACTCACACACTAGCCTCTAAACCGGGTTTTCGAAAACCATTTACACAAGACACACAACAAAACACAAAACAAAGACTCAACGAAAACGAAAGAAGAAGAAACAAAAGCGACAAAACAAAAACAAAACAAAACAAACACATACATAACACAAACACCACCCCTAACTTCCAAATGAGCAACCAACCAACATCAAACTTTACAAAGCTCCTCCCGAGCACACCACATCACATTCTCCTCCACATTCCGCAAGAGACAAAGAAGGAAAAAGGGATAGAAGATGTTACCGGACATCTTGAAAGCTTTCCAAAGCCATCGGTGGTTTAAGCAACCTATAAGGAAAAAGGGAGGCAAAACACGCACAACACAACAAATACACGATACAACGACATAAAAGGAAAACACACAAAAAGGAAAATCTCTTTGATTTTTGTGAAAATTTTCAAGTTTTTAGGGTTTTTTAAAGATTTTTTCGAAAAACTACAAAAATAAAGCTAACTACGCTAGAATACCACTCCCCCACACTTAAGTCGAGCCCTGTCCTCATGCTCGACCGTAGTGCATGGGAGCACAAAAGAAACTACAAAAATAAAGCTAGAAATCAAAAAGTAAAATGGAGAAAAGAGTAGAATGTGTCTGGCCGGGGTGTAGTCAAGTCACCATGGGCCGAGACAAGAAAAAGATATGGATGGGGGAAGAAAATAAAAAGAAGGAAATAAAAGGAAATGGGAGGGGAGGGCTAGGTGTAATCAAGTCACCTAGCCCGGATTCCGCCTAAATCCGACTAAATCCTCAAAGAGAAAGAGTGAAAAACTTGTAAAATTTGGATTTTGAAAAATTACTCTCGATGTAGTCACATCATCGAGAATCGGGAGCAACCAAAACCAAGGCCTCGAAGGCCACCATGACTAAGGGGAAGGGGAGAAACAAGGGGAAAACAAGCAATAAAAACGGAAAAGAGAGGATAGTTGCCGTACCGACCGGTTAGCAACTCACTCGCTCCATCGTCGCAATGATCAATATAGACACTTGCTTGTTGTCGCCATTGTCATCCTTCTTCAAGCTTTAGAAAACCACATGGCTAAGGTAGTAATGGTGTGAGGGGGTAGAAATTGATGTGTATACCGGTCTAAAGTAGATAGAAGATGAAGTGAGGATATGAAAATGAAGTATGTGGGTGGTATGATATGAGAAAGGAAGGTAGGGAGGTTGGGTGGGGGTATATAATGGTTGGGTGGGTTTAAATGTCGAAGAAGAGGCACCAAAAAGGATTAGGGGATCATCCCGGCCGGGAAGGGTGGTCTCGGTCGGGATGACATACCCGTCCCGGTCGGGAAGCCTCCTTCCCGATCGGGATGACACTACAGTGGACTCGATTTTTGGCACCCTCATCTCGATCGGGACGGCCCCATCTCGGTCGGGACGACACACCCTTCCCGGCCGGGAAGGGTCTTCATGACTCCCATGACCCCAAAAACCGACTCCCTTGCTCACGATCCAAGCTCTATCACTAACCACTCCTTTCTAGGAGTCACCTTCACTTCACCTATCACAATAAACTCAAAGCACACATCAAATTCACTCCCTCACTTCGCTCATTAAAATACCAAAACAATTACAAGAATAACACAAAACTAACCAAAATCAAGAGAAAAATCACACAAATACAAACACAAGTACTCTAAAGAGGAGAGGAGAATATACAACATGACGGTTCTTTAGGAACTCCGTCAAACCTAGGATGGTGAACTCTTCTACAACCGTAGCCCTCAAGGGCATGGAGGAGCAAGTCGAACGCGCTACCGACATCATAATGAAGGCCCAAGAAGCGCTCGAGCCTAGCCAACCTCCACGGCCTCCAAGGTGGAGGGAAGAAGTAGGATTTCCAAGACCCAAAATCATCATTCGTGTCATATTCGGGGTCTATCCATCCTATGAGCTTCACCGGCCTCTTCCTCCCTAGGCATCGCCTCCAATCATTAGCAAGCTTCATCTCCAAGAAACAAGGCACAAGAAGCGATTTTGGCCTTGCTTCCTCGTTGCACACCCCCACACTTTCCTCAAGTTGTGGTTCCCCGTCTTCATCATTCGGCCCCACATCATCTTGGAGAGGAGGATCGAAACTTCTACCGGCGGTTTCAATCTCCTCCAAGTCATTGCTTGGTTCACTAGGTAGGGGCTCTTGATGCTTAGTCGCATTATCGCGCAAGGGCAACTCAAGGCTAACAATTTCACCCAACATCCTCACAAATTCCACCAAACCATCCGACTCACCATCCTCCTCCAATTCCTCACCAATGTTGTCTTCACCGAGGGTCATCTCCTCATTCGTCTCTTTTTGGGTAGACGATTGAGGCTCTTCAAAGCAAGACTCGCTCCTTATAGGGAATTCATTAACGACCTCGTCATTGGGTTGTTCCCCTTCCCCAAATGAACATCCCTCATCAAGTTGTGAGGATTGAGTTAAGAGCATTAGGGTTTGAGCCGTTAAAGCATGCAATCTAGCTTTAGTTTCCTCCCTATCCCTAAGGATTTCGGCCAAGAGTTCATTATTCTTTTGCGTTTGGATGGCCATTTCTTGTTGCATTTGAAGCATCGATTGAATCTCCTCCATGTCGGGCAATTGGTGATCATTGGGGTCTTGTAAAGCTCCTTGATAATCTTGATAATCTTGATGATAATCTTGAAAATCTTGATTAAACATGGTGTCTTGATGATGCCCAAGGGGTGGGGCATCATATTGTTGGTAGCAAGGTTGGGGTGGTTGGTAGTATTGTGGGTCATGGGGTTCATATTGTGGTTGGGGTGGAGGGTAATATTGTGGGTTTTGGGGGTATTGGCTTCCATATAGTGAATCTTGATTGAACATGGTGGGTTCACATTGAGAACTCGAGTAATAGTCACCATGATCGTAGGATTGGTAATCGTTCACTTGTTGGTAGCCATTTTCATAACCTTGAGGTTCATACCCACTAGAGTCTTGATCACCCCAAGAAGCTTGATAGTGGTAGGGGGACGTCATGTCATACCCTTGGTTCATGGAAGAAGAGGGGTAGCTCATATCGGCTCCCGAGTGTGTGGAGTTTAGATCAAACCCCATGCTTGCTCGAAAATCATAGTCCATACCCGGTTGGAAACCACTCATCCTAGCAACCGTCCGTTAAAGCGGCTCTTAATCGCAAGAAGAAGATAGTCACCACCTTTGAGCATAAACTGTAGACTAGGAACAAACGTGAGAAGTCTAGTGCTTTTTGGGCACTAGACAAGAGAGAAATAAACCACACACACACAAGAAGCAAGGTAGCCAAAAAGAAAAAAGAAAACACAAACACAAGACAAAGCCAAGTAATTAGGTAAACAAAGTCTAAACTAGCACCGTCCCCGGCAACGGCGCCAATTTGAGGGGTAGGGATTTGTCGTGGATCCCAACCGTCAAATAAAACCGGCGAAACCTAACTAGGGTAGCTAGGGTAAGTCGGGTCGAATCCACGGGGACGGTAAGAGGCGTCTAGACCAAGGTCACCCAAATACAAGACTCAGTCAACGAGCTAAGCTAAACTAGAGAATGATAGAAGGGGAGAAGACTAGACTATGACTAAGAAGAACAACAAGGAAAAACGGGCTAGGATTAGGTCGGGGTCAAAGGGGTAACGGAATGGCCAAGGAGGAGTTAGAGTGAAAGCGGTAGTAGGGTAATCTAGGACACATGACCTAGAGGTTCCTCATAGAACCCATCCGGCGACACACACGACAAAGGAAAGCAAGAAAAACAAGCATTCCAACCTACTTAGTCATTCAAGCATTCCATCAAACATGTAATATGCATCACTCAAGAAGAAACCTCAAATCTTCCACCAACATCTCCAACAAACCCTTAATCAACCAATTAACACCCTAATCACCTTACTAACCCTAGCAAGAACACTACTCTAACATAATCAAACTACAACTAACAAGAACAAGAGAAATCAACCCAAACATCAAAGCATATATGAGTGAAACTAACAAGAACTATGAACTAACAATAACAAAGATTCAAACTTGATAAACAATAAAGGATTAAGAGTAAAAAGGAGAAGAAGATTATACCAACTAACAATGGAATGAAAAGATGAGAACTTGCATATAAAGAAAACCCAAATTCATCCACCAATGTTGTCAAGATTGAATGGATTCTTCAAGAGATCTCTTAATACAAGATTAAACTAAGATTAACTACTAATTACCGACTAATCTACCCTAATCTACACTAATCTAACCTAAAGTAGTCTAGGGTTTGAAGAACATAAGCTAAGATGGTGCCTTAATACAAGAGGGGGGGGGGGTATTTATAGGGTTACAAATGGAAGGGAGAAGAGAAGAATGAAGCGCGGGGTAGCAGCAGACCTTCCCGGCCGGGAGGAGGTGGTCCCGGTCGGGAGGGTGTCGGTCCCGGCCGGGAGGAGCTGGTCCCGGTCGGGATGGACCCAAAACAGGAGCATCCTCTTTTGTGCACCTCATCCCGGACGGGTTGAGGTCATACCCGTCGGGGATGAGTCTTGTAGGCCTCCAATATGATCTTTAAGGTTCCTCCTTGCTTCACATGAACTTCTCATCGATTCTCGGGACTCGGGATCGGGTCTCGGGACTCGGGATTGGGTGCCAAGGTCTCGGGGTCGATTCCAAAGCATCGAGTCATCGTTCCTTTACTCCGTTGGCTCCAAAACGTGTATGTATAGAGTCGGAATCGCTCCAACTCTTCCAAATCGGTCTCGGGAACCTGAAACGAACTAAAGGAAGCATAAGAAGCCCCTAAATCGCTCCCAAGGAGCGATTCTACAAGGAAATGGGACCAAAACACAAAAAAATAGGCACTACAAACTACACTTATTATCCTTATCGCTATAATCATGTCACAATGTTTATCTATTCTCACAATAATAATCCATTTTTTATTACTTGGTGAATACTTTCACTTACTAAAAGTGATAGCTCCCACTAACTCAAAGTGGTACAGAAATATGAATAAAAGGAACAACTCCCACTATCCTCCATAATGAGAAAATAACTTAAGGATCGATTGTGAGCCGGAGTTGTATGCTCACAAAGATAGATAATTAAATCCTATTACCTTTAACAATATAGGAGAGGCAAGTCGGGTGTCTAATCCACAGGGAAGGCGATGTAAATTAATGTGTGAATAATATAAATAAACGTAACATGAATATGGGGAGTTTTGTGAGTGATTGATCTAATAACTAAAAGAATGAGAATTAAATAACTAATAATGATGAATTCAAATGATTAAGAGACTGGACTCAAAGAAAATCGACTAACTAGTTAAACAATTGATCATCGACTACTAACCTTTATTTAATCCTTGAGTATTCTATTATGAAACTGAAAGTTCCAATTGTTCCGTAGATAATATTACTTAGGTTGAAACGCAATACAAAGCAACCTAATTATAGAACAACCTAATCCACGTGTCTAGATTTAATTCAATAATAGCATGAACGATATGAACAGATCAATATAAATAATGACCTTTAATACACACGGTTATTGGTTCGAATTATATATTTATTCCCCCTTTCCCCAATTACGATGAAACACATACAAATAATTAGGTCTAAAGGTTGCAACTTTATCTAGTGAATTGAACAATTACTGATTCAAACACAAAGAATTGCAATAGTTTGAAGATTTAAATAATCAATTGGCCAAAGAGATTAAACAAACAACAATCATAAAATTAGCATAAGGAATAAACAATACTCAAGTAATTAAATAGAGATTAAGAAAGTCTCACAATCAATTAACTAGAAAGCTTCAAATCCTTGATCCGAGAAGAAAGAATTAGTTACGCATAATTGTCTTTAGCAAACTATGGTTTTCTTCTTCTTCTTCTCTTCTTCTTCTTCTTCTTCTTCTTCTTCTAATGAAGGTAACGTAATACTCCTATGAACGATATGATAATGAATGAGATGATCGTCTATATCTAATAAATAAGTAGTCTAATAATAATAATAAAAATAATAATAATAAGAAGAAAGTCTAGTCATCTCATAACTCTAATAATAATATAATAATAAATAATAACAGCTGACACGGAACCCGAAATAGGTCCGTCTTCAATCCCGAGCTTCGCTTTGACATTTCACTCGGGTTTAGTTGGTTCCTAGATAAAACTAAATAGACGATTTACACTCTAAACTTCACCTTTAATCACCAAATCTAGCTCAAATCTCGTCATGAACACGTACAAAAAACGCTAGATCAACTTCCCCACACTTAGACTTTTGCTCGTCCCGAGCAAAACTCAGAAACATGAACAATAAAACACAAGATCTTACAAAAGAAATATAGGAAGCTCGACATCCAACAACAAACTCATCCCTTCAACCACCCTCCTTAATTATATATCATCCTAAAAGTTTAAGCACAAGAACCAAAGAATGTGACCACAAAACAACTCCAAAATATATCGAAACATGATACTACGCCCCTTATTTCTCCGAATCCTAACACGATCACGTTTGATACTAATGACACCAATGGTAAACGATGTATACCATTATTCTCCACAACCCACACATGTGATTGACCTAAACACCTCTAACACCTCAATACAACACAAAACAATACTCCAATCGCATAAAATTTAGTGCAACGACTACATCCGCATCGCGATTCTTCTCACCTTAACCAACTATCCTACACAACCGACCTTCTATGTCACCCTTCTTGTGACACCACACCAGGAATGGAGAAAGTAAATGTGAATTTCTTTTCCTACTTCTCTCATTTTGCCTAGAGGGTCCGCCCTTGTGGATTTTCACTCTAACTTTTCATGTTTTTTTTCAACTCACACTAATCTTGTGGCATGCAACTCAATTATTCTTCTTACCCAGAGCGCCCTTTCGGGTTCTAACTCTGTCCTCGGCCACATTCCCATTTTTGCCTAGGCACTCTTCCGAGTTTTAACCTAGCCGGGTATTTCTTTTGTTCTTTTTTCATTTTTTTAATGATGAGGTACCTAATAAAACATAGCACACATGTACAATTGCATATAAAAAACGGAACGATTCTCCTCCCCACACTTGGATGAAACATTGTTCTCAATGTTGCAAAGAACACAATAAAAACAAGGAGAATGAATCTTATCAAGGAATATGGAAGGACGATGATCAGCCTCACTACACACCTCCTCCCTACACTTAGTCACCAGTATCACGAGTATAACATAAGGGTTTCCCAAATATGAGCTAGAACACACCCATAATCATCACGAATAAGAGCAAATCGTATCACCGATACCAAAAGTCCAAAGTAAGACCACGACAGTTATGGACATGACATAGATCCACCTCGACGCGGCCATGCGCGAGTTTGGGTAGGTGAATGAATCTCGTGGTAAGACTGTTCTCGGGTCAAAAATTAAATCGAAGTTGGAGTCGCCACCAAACATTATGGAAGTTCGGACCTGTTCGAACCCACTCTATACTTGGGCGTATCACGCACAAAGTACGGTCCGCTTTAGTACCGCAGCTTATGGGGGGTTTGTCCCTTTGCATAATGATATCGATGTCGAATTATTGAATATCGTATATCGAATGACTCTCATTTGCCAACGGTTTTGCGCATCCAGAAACCAAAGCTTCTGAGTAAGGGGTGACGGTACGTGTTGGGAAGCCCACGAAGGACGCCCAATCCCGCCCGCATTTAGCGACCACTAGTAGGATATCGATCGATGTTCATGTATGCGTATTAGTAAGATGATGAAGTGATATGCAAACAACATTTTAAGCTACACATGGGAAATACGTGTTTAGCTACGTCATTTAATGCATCTTTTTTTTGGTAAAATGTGAATATATTGAATATCATCAAAGAGTTTTAATTACATCACCAACACCAAGTTATCAACACACATAATGACTCTTTACATTATTCATCTATCTTAGGATTCCTAGCTGAGTTAGCCAATTTGCAGCACCCCTAATATTGATCATCGGTATACGGGTTGATACTCTCTCAATCACCATTCTTCGCACATCAGCTATTAAAACCTCAGGCCTGACCACACGCATGTCCACCCTACAAACATTTTTCTCATGCCAAATCCTGTATATACAAGCTAATACAACACTAAACACGATCTGCTTCCTGAATCCATATTTCGTCCGCCATCTAATACACCAATCTATAATATCATGAGAAGGGATCCTGCTGCCAGTCCACTCCTGCAGCAGCCCAAGGCACCTCCTGCAGTAGTCACACTCAAAGAAGAGATGCATTTCCGTTTCAGGTTGAGTTCCACATAATAAGCACATATCATCCTGCAATAAACCATAACGTAGAAGTCTATCCTTAGTCATAAGACTATGGTTGGCATATAACCATCCTATAAACGAATGCTTAGGAACAGCCATCCTACACCTAACCAGTGGAAACCACGAAGCTTTTTCCCCTGGCTCTGGAGCCACTTATAACCACTCTTCACAATATAACCCGTTCCAATCCAACTATTCACAGAAGAAGCAAACTTACTCCTAATAGAGCATATCCTCCTCCAATACCAACTAGTGGCTTGGGAAGGCTGATAAGTATTCCAGTCTCTCCCTCTTAAATAAATTGCATCAACCCATTTAATCCACCAATTATATTTACCAATGTTAGCCTTATTCCACATTCCAGCATTCAAAATGCCTAATCCCCCTAATTTCTTCTCCTTACAGCACTTCTCCCATGCAATTAATGGCACTTTATGGTAGCTATCCTCCCCACTCCAAAGGTAATTCTTGCATATACACTCAATTCGCTTAATAACCCCACTTGGAAGCAGAAAAATCCTACACCAATACGAGTGAATATGAGATAACACAGCTTTAACTAGCGTTAATCTGCCAGCATATCTTAGTTTTCTAGCTCCCCACCCTCTAATCTTATTGACCATCTTATCTACCAAGACTGAGCAATCTTTAGAAGAGAGTCTCTTGTAGGAAATAGGTACCCCAAGATACCTAAAAGGAAGGCTTCCCAAATTAAATCCAGACATCTACAAAATTCTTTGTTTCATTTGACCATTCATGCCATTAATAACTATATCAGATTTATGCTTATTAACTTCCATCCCATAGCACTGCGTAAACCAACCAAGGGTGCTGCTAACAATACTCACAGACTCCACATTAGCATGGCAGAAAACCGACAAGTCATCCGCAAAGCAAAGATGAGACAATTTAATCTGATTGCAGAGCGAGTGATATCTAAAACCGGTTTGTAATGTCACCACATCCATAAGACGAGTAAAATACTCCATACATGGCGTGAAGAGGAGGGGGGACATAGGATCTCCCTGCCTGATACCGTGCTTTCCCTGAAAGTATCCAAATAAAGATCCATTAAGAGCTAAAGTATAAGAAGGAGAGCACACACACTCCATGATCCATCCTATCATTTTTTGTGGAAATTGCAAGGCTTCAAGCATCTGTGTAAGGAAAGACCACTCAATAGAATCGTAAGCCTTCTTGAGATCCACCTTCATCATACACCGCGGAGAACATCCTTTCCAATTGTATAAACGAACCATGTCCTGACATATCAAAATGTTGTCCACTATATCTCTCCCTTTAATGAACACACTTTGATTCTGACTAAACCAAAGTTGGGAGTACCTCCGTAAGCCCAGTGCAAATCAGTTTGGTGATGTATTTATACAACACGTTACAACACGCTATCGGTCTGAAATCAGCAGCAGATACTGGCCTATCCTTTTTAACGATCAGTGTAATGATGGTTGCATTGATTTGTTTCAACAATCTCCCCGTGTGAAAGAATTCTTTCACAGCCAAGATGAAATTGGCACCCACTGTGTGAAATGCATCCTTAAAAACCCACTTGAATACCCATCAGGGCCTGGAGCTTTAATCTCAGGAATGTCCCACAATGCCTGCTTCACTTCATCATCTGACACTGGTTTGAGCAGGCATTCCCACTGATCTTGCTGCACAACTTTCCCTCGTTGGACTGCTGGTGTGCTAATAGGTAACGTTGTTCTTGACGTACCCAACAAATTCTCATAATAATCAAGGAATGCCTTCTCAACACTATCAGGATCATTGCACTCCCTACCATGCCTATCCTGTATTAAGAAGACTCTATTCTTGCTTCTCCTCGCTTTTATAGTAGAGTGAAAGTACTTGGTGTTATCATCTCCATCCAATGCCCAATTGACTTTCGCCCGCTGCGGCAAGAAGCTGATTCTAGCTCGCTCTAATTCTCTACACCCATTTGCCAACTCCAACTCCTCAACCTGGTACTGCCTATTCAGGGGGTAGCTGCGCATTTTCATTTGAGCTTCCTGCAGCGCCAGGAAGGCTACTTGGGCTGCATTCTCTATATTAGCAAAACCGTCGTAGACACCCGCATTTTGCCTGCTAGTGTCTATAACAGTTCCCGACAAAACACCCGATGATGATCGGACGCAAACGTGACTTAGTATACTCGAATATGGGCTCGGAATCAATGATATCCGACATGGACATTGAGCGGAGTACAAATCACTCAAAACCAACCTCAAATTCAGGCCAAGTGGGTCGTTCCGAGCAAAATAAGACTAATTTGGGCCAAAACCGACACCGAAAATAAAACCCGTCTTTTGGCGACCGAGTGAAAACCCGGTCAAAGACGAACCCGTCACACAAATCAGCCAAATTCAACTTCTCGAAACTGGCGCCCAAATCAAAATTCAAATAAATCAATCAAATCAACAAAGTCAACCTCTTCCTAAAGTATCTCGATCCTCTTGATCCACTCGGTCGAGTGGAGCGTCAAAAACCAGATCAGGCCCATTTTCTAGGGCACTCGATCGAGTGCACTAGGGCCACTCGATAGAGTGACCCTAGGTCGTGGGGTAAACTCTATAAATACCCCACGACCCCCTCTCATTTGACAAGGCTTTTTACCTACATTTTCCCTACATTTTCAGCCCTAATCCTCCTATACTCTTCACACTACAACCCTAGCAACACTAAGCCAAAAAACCGAGCCTTTCGTCCCTCGAAAAACCGATCAATCATCCACCCACTCACACACACCATAACTCGCGTACATCCTCGATACTCCGACGTCCCGTCGCTATTTACGAGTCCATTTCCGAGGTCCTTTACTAAGCATGTATGTTGAGGGTGTCCTAAACCCCATTTCGATCCTTACTACTTCGTTTTTATTTACATTTTCGCATTTTCGTATTGTAATCAAATTAATCTAGTAGCACTAACATTAATCTTTTTTATGTTCTTCGCATCCTCATTTTTATCATCTTTTAATCATTACTAAAATTATTATACCGTGTATATATATACTGGTATTAAATTTCGGTTTTAAATACGTTTGACTATAATGATCGCCTAAAGTCCGTCTAATCCCTTTACGAGCAACGACGGAGGTGGAGCCCTTTCGAGGAGCCCCTCCCCAATGTACTCAAGGGCGTGACGTGATCGCGATTAATAATAGTTGAACGTATTTGATCCCATTTTTATTAGTACGGAACCCGTTGACACGAAAACCGACATCACATAATCCGAAAGGATTAGTTTCGATGTCGTGACGTAGAGGGATGCAATTTCGTCACTAATACAAAATTTCTAATCTAGCGAAAACATTTTCATAAAACTCCGATAACGGTATTATAATCGCATGCATACGCGATTATAGCACCGGAAGCCGAATTAAACTCAAATCGTGCGGTATTTGCGTTTAATTTGGCCAACCATCGATTTTGAACAAAAATAAAACGAGTTGGTACTCGTACAGGGGCTACTCGACCGATTACGTAGGCTACTCGATCGAGTAGCATCCATAAAACTGGGCAGTAGCTACCCTTAAGGACACACTCGACCGAGTCAGACCATGACTCGACCGAGTGGGTCCTGTACCCCAGGAATCCGAGAGCTTTGACACACAATTCGAGCCTCGTCTTTTTTACGACTTTTAGTCAACACGTGTAAAGTCAATCACGTGAACATATTTTTCGAAACTCACGCATGTCACAACACTTTGGCGACTTTGATCGATTTTTCGACGTGATAAGTCGGGTCAAGGCATCGAGGCATGGGATCGGGCTAGCGTCACGCTTAGGTCCTATGTCTCCGTCCTTCATTTAATACACAATGCAATGTGTATTTAATCGGGGTTCTTCCATCTACATAATTCACGGTCTAGTTTATATACGGGTCCGTTTCTATCTTTTTATTATTTGTTATTCCGTTTGTATATTATTTGTAAGTTTTGTATTGGCCGGGTTGTATTTCCGCCCGTGTAACTTGTACGCTATTTACTTTCGAGTTTTGTTTATTTACTTGCTTATCGCTTTATAAACGAACCTCGCATGCTAAATTACTCCGACCATATTCAAGATGCATTAAATGACGTAGTTAACGCAAAATTCACATGTTTAGCCGAAAACGCTGTTTGCATATCATTTAGTCATTTTACTAGCGCGCGCACACGAACACGAACGATGTCTTAGTAGAGGCCGCCATGTGCGGGCGGGGTTGGGTGTCCTTAGTGGGCTTTCCAACACGTACCCTCACCCCTTACTCAGAACCTTGGTTTCTGGATGCCCGAAACCATTGGCGCACAAGAGTCATTCTATATACGAAAGCCGGTTTAAACGGTATCGATATTGCAATGCAAAGGGACGAGCCCCATAAACTCTGAAATCAAAGTGGGCCGTACTTTGTGTACAGCCCATGATGACATAGAGTGGGCCCGTATGGTTCCGAATAACGACAAAATTCAGTGGAGACTCCATTTTGACTTAAATTTCGAACCCGAGAACAATCTTACCATGAGATTCATTCGCCTACCCAAACCCGCGCGTGGCCGCGTCGGGGTGGACCTACGTCATGTCAACAACCGTTATTGAGAATTCTCAGGGGATGTTTAAGCCGCTTGAGTTTTCTTGCCAGCTTAAACATTATTGTGCCTGGTATATTCTGGTTCCAAGTGTTCCTCACAATCCTCTCAAACTCAGCATCCTTTCCCCGCATATTATAATATTTAAAACTTCCCTTTCTTCTCAAATCATCATTCATTATCTTGATCACACATGGGGAATGATCATATAGACCCTCAGGCATAAAATGGACACAACAAACAGGCATACTCCTTATCCAAGCATCATTAGCCATTGCTCTATAAATTCGGCTAAACCTCCGGATTCCTTCCTCGTGTTTGTTATTCCAAGTAAAAAAGGCTCTTGTGGCTGGTAGATCCTCCATCCCACAGTCATCTACACATCTGCGAAAATCCTCAATCTCAGCTTGCGTTACATCACTGCCAATCCTCTCATCAAAATGGAGGACATTATTGAAATCCCCTACCATTATCCAAGGCCCCTGAATCACCCTCCTAAACTGCCTAATTAAATCCCACAACACCCTATGTTCACTGCCTCTATTATATCCATACACAAAAGACATATTCCATCGAACATCATTCACAAGTAGATGAACTTGCACATGAATAACCTGTTCCTCCTTGGCCACAATATGGATATCGTAAACCATGGGATCCCACATTACCCACACTCTACCTCCTTCATTTGATTGCGTATTAGTAACTAACTTCCAATTGACACCAATACCACCAAACACTTTATTAATAGCCCCAATCTAACCCGGGTTTCCATTATTCCGAATAGTCCTATATTATTCTTATGCAAAAACCAATTAAGAACGTTCTACTTATTAAGACCATTTATTCCCCTCATATTCCAAAACCCAATGCTAGTCATAGCAAACATCTCCCTCCACACCTCCAAACATCTCACCTGAATTATTCATATGGATTGAAGAATTAAGAACCTCAAAGAATGATTTTCCCCCAAATCTAATTCCTTCTCTGTCTTGTTGATTAACCCTAGTAATAACCCTCCCAGGACTTACAGTATTGTTTGCCAATTGTGTGGGCATCGGAGTTATTAGTGTTTCATCTTCCCTTATGGTCTGCAAAATCCCTTGCCCTTTTTCTGGTGCCTCAGCAGGAGCTGCTACTGCTGCAACAGGCCTCCACACCTTCCACTTACCAGCCTTTTTCTCCTCTTTCTTCTTATAACACACTATCTCATCATGTCTTATGCCCTGGCAGAGTTTGCACTTGATTGGTTTCCACTCATAATGCACAATTTGTGTATAGCTAATGTCCAACTCATTTTGAAATTTAACAATATCAGGTAGCTGGGTATCAAATGGGATCTCAACCAGGATTCGAGCATAGCCTAAAAAAGACTTCTCTATAGTAGCAGTATCTGTTCGTATTGCCTTCCCCACCAACCCTACAATTTTGAGTAAAGCATTACCCCAAAACTTCATAGGCAGGTTGTAGAATCGAATACATATTGGCACAGAAGCAACATCAGATTTTTCCAGTTTAAGATTTGGATTCCAATCCTTAACAACCACATGCTTGTTGTCAAAGCAAAGGAACCCTTCCCTTAGCACCTCATGTTTTCTCTCTTCAGTTTTGAATCGGACCACACATATCCCATTAGGTTGAAATGATATTTGTTCGATCTCAGATTGCATCCATTTCCGACGCAAGAATCCACTTAGCACAAACCAAGGGGGGTTTGCACCAAGTACATAACACATTACCGCTTTAGACCAGTAATCAAGCTCAGTTTGAACATCTTCAAGAGTAAGATCAAGGGAATTATCAATTGCCGCTTCTTTTGTGATACAGTATTCCACTGCTGCTCCTCCAAAACATTCTGAATCACCTCCTCCATCGACTGCCCTTGAACTGTTTGACTGCCTTCGTCCTCCAGCTCAGGTTCAGATTCTTAATCAAATCGGTTCATCTGCTTTGTGTTCTTTCTTGACCGTGAATTTGTATTATGAGCCGTATTATTACTATTTTTGTTGTTATTAAATGATGAATTATTATTTAATTTATGTGCCTTGCTACTATTAGATCTAGACATCTGCTTCTTGTGCTTAGCCATTGCAAAACAAAGAATACAGCTGCCTAGAGCTTTCTCTCTCAAAAAATTTCTCTCTCTAATTACAGTTGCCTCCACTCCGTCCTTCATTTAATGCATCTTAAATAAGTTTAAGTTGTTTTAGCATGCGATGTTCATTTAGAAAGCGGTAAATGACAAACATAAAAAATAAACAACTTGAAAAATAAATTACAAATTACACGGGCGGAATACAACCCGGAATTCATAATACATGGACAAAACGATAATAATGAATGGATTAGCAACGATAAATGTAATTTATAAACGATAATAAATCGTAAATTGAAACCGTAAATAAAATGATTGGACGAATTCCGATCATTTACACATTATGTGGTGTATTGACAGGAGGACAGGGCCTTAGTACGCGTCAGCGCTTGAGACCGGAGCGTAATACTAGCTTAATCCCGGGACTCGGGGTCTTGTCCCGACTTATCCTAACAAAATAGGAGTTGCCTCGACTTATCGGATACCGAAATTGACAAAAGAGTCGTCGATATAGATTAGTCGTGTGATACATTTGTCAATGTCGTGAAAGAAACGAGGAGATAATAAATTAGAAATGATATAATGTGTGGGTTTTGGAAGACGAATAAATAATTGATTTTAGCACGAATCGGTTTAGAGTTGTAAATGTGACTCGACAGAACTTTATATCCTATTTTGATCCTTTTTGGAGGCTTGCTGGGGTCACTCGATCGAGTCATTATGGGGACTCGGTCGAGTGCCCATAGATGAAAACTCACTGCTCATTTTTGAGGGGGTCACTCGATTGAGTGACACAGCCCTTCTGTAACGGGTGAAGGGTTTTGCTCGAAACAACCCATTTCGTGAATTTATCGTTTAAATCGAGAAGTGACCGAACTAATGCAAATATCGGGCCTCTTCGTGTCACGACGTCATTGTCGGGTCTTGTGGACTCTACGATGATCGGTTCGACGTCATTAGGTTTTGCATTAACACGATTCACAATGGCTCATCATATCCAACACTCGATTATGGAATCGACATCGAACATTTTAGAGCAACATTTATGGAATCGAGAATAATCGAACTAGGATGAATATTAAATCCCTCCGCATCTCGATGTCGTTGCCGGGTCTCATGGATCATACAACGATTGGTTCGACATCATCGGGTTTCATGTCAATTCAATTTTTGATAGCTCTTTTTTGCGCGACATTTGATTACAGAATCGACATCGAGCCTTTAGAGCGATATTTTGAAAATAACATCGAATACGCTCGATAATAAATTACCGCAATCGCGTTATAATGTATAGGGCGCACTAACCTTTAAGTGTCTAGGGCGACGCGCCTCAAAGGGCGCCACCTCCAGTACGACTTGTTCGGGGATCATACGAACTTTAGGCGGCATTCATTATCGGACATACTCGATCAGAAAATTCGATTTGTCATTGCAAACATTAGGCCCTTTGCATTTCGACGTTGTAGTTTGGCCTTTAAAGCCTACGAAAATAAATTTAGCGTCATTGGATGTTTGCTCGAATCGATTTGAAAATATATTTTTTGGTGTATCGTAGTATACACGGTATTATAAATATAACGGAATTTAAAAAATGATAAATAAATGTTTGCATTGTTAGAAACAATAATGAAAATGTTAGATTGTGATTAAGTAAATGTTAGTAGTACGATAATATAAATGTTAGATGTTAAATTTAATAACGAGAATATAAATGTTAGGTGTTAGTATACAAAAAACGAAAAGAGAATTAGAGATTAGAAAAATGGGATTTGGCACACCCAGAACCTACATGTTAATAGTCTCGGAAAACGGGCTCTTCGAGTGTTGGCGTAGGCACGGGAGCGGTTCGAGTATGTAAGGTGAGTTAGAGTCTGTGATTAGGGAGATGGGTTTCTCGGTTTCGGGAGGCTAGGTCTCCGGAATGGTTATTGTGTGTGTATATGTGACTGCCAGAATGATGACAAATGAGGGTTGAAGAAGGTTGAAAAGAAGAGGTTGTGAAAAGTCCTTCTCAAATGATGTGGTGGTGGTGGGGGAGGGGGGGGGGGTGTATATAGAGTTTATCCCTGTCTAGGGTCACTCAATCGAGTGCCCCTTGCTGGATTCGATCGAGTGCCGTTAGGCAGATGAACCAAAAGAGGAATGTTTGGATTTATTTTGATTCTTTGATTTTGTTTGTTTTTGACTTGGTTCATTCCGTATTTGGACGCAGCGTGAGGCTAGTTTCGCTCTCAGGTTTTGACTTTGACCGGTTTTGGCTCGGTTGCGAAAGACGGTTTTGCTCTCGGTGACGCTTTTAGCTCAAAATAGCTTTATTTTATTGGAAATGACCCACTAATTCTGAATTTGAGGTCAATTTTGAGAGATTTTTACTCCACTAAGTCCCCACGTTGGATACTATTGATTTCGTGTCCCGTATTCGAGCGTATTAATGCATGTTGACGTCCGATCATCATCGGGTGTTTTTTTGGAGACTGCTATAGAAACAAGCAGTCAATATGTGGGTGTCTATAGAGCCCCCCTCTGGCTGAGGCTTGGACAAGGCGAAAGTCAGAGTAGCTACCAGGCAATCGAGGATTACAGCCTGGCAGCCTTCCAGTCGGGGTAGTTTATAGTCCGTTAGATGCACGTTAAGGGCTTACCAGCCATAAGGTAGAAATCATACCTACGTTGATAATGATAGTTCCATGGGGAGTTGGACCGACTTTTGAAGTCCTGGGTGTACCCGTATGCCGACACATAATATTCTGAATGTAGCATTTAGGTAAGACACTGACTCGGTTCCACTGGAGAGTTAAAATTTGATATTTTGAAAATTAGAAATTTTTGAAAATTTTATCGAGGAAGAATGCTCGGGTTGACTCGATTCCTATACTGGTTTTGAAGAAGCTGCGATTGGATCAGGCCTGTGCGCGCAAGCATGTGGGCAAAGGTAGCCTGTTACATGGGCGATCAGGTTGCGGTGCTCAGGGTTTGCGTGTATACATATGTGACCCTCCTGCTTCACTTTTGGATCTCACACTTCACGTTCACAAAAATTCCTTAAACTCTTGAAAAAAAGATTTGAATATTTGCTATGGGCATCGAAAATTTAACCGCGCTGCTTCAGGCATGGTCTCGAAACTTCAAGGATGAGGAGAAGATTCATCAAAATAAGATGGGAATGTCTTCTTTATTCCCGCTGCAGCGTCTTAAGGTAGATTCTAACTTCCTAGACGCTTGCTTATCTTTCTGGGACACGACCCACCATGTATTCGTGTTCCATCGGGAGGAGTATGTCCGCTTCCAGAAGAAAGAGCTGTTGTGAGCGGTTGGTGTCCCGCTGCCCGTCTTGCTATTCCTTCGTTCTATCCCGACCCGAGGAGGAAGTTGAGGGAATTTCTGGGTCTTTCTCATGGTGAGGCAGGCCGGATGGTGTAGGGGAATTCCGCTTCTCTGTTCGACCTGGCTGAGAAATTTATGAATGCGAAGGACGTGAAAATTATTGCTTCTCACAAGCGTAGGGCTTTGCCTTTTGCATGCTGCACCGCTATGTCTTTGAGGGTCGAATGGAGGTTGACTCTTGCATGGGTTAGATTCGGCTGCTTGGTATGTGGACTAGATGTAGACTGGTCGTAGCCCGACTTAGCTTGTAACCGGGGAGATTATTATGGTCCTTGACGTTAGGAAGGTCGACTCAGACAGACAATTAACGGGTAGCGTTCGCCTTCTGCAGGTATACGTCTCGCTTTTTTATTATTATTTTTTTTTGCGTAGACTTGATATAGGGTGTCACTCAATCGAGTGACCTGCCACTCGATCGAGTGCCCCTAACGAGGGCATCCCAGCCTGTTTTTAGGGGGGTCACTCAATCGAGTCAGCTTGGCACTCGATCGAGTGCCCTCTGGCGGACTCCTCATTTTGCTTGCGGAGACTTACAAACTTTGTTCTGTCTGGTTTTGCTGTACGAGTGGCTGTCGATTATGGAGCCTCTCTTATACGTACTCAAATACCATAGTAGCCAAGTCAGCTCAATGAAGAGACGTATAAGTCCGAGTCATGACATAAACCCGACTTACTGGGATGAGAAGCTTCTGTTCTACGAGGGTTATTTACGTTGCTTGGTGGTTCCTTTCTAAACTGACGGTGCTAGCCAAGCAAAATCAGGCCTGGTATCTGGTGGTCCTGTCACTTGATTGAACCATTCATATCTACTCGGACCGCATTCTGAGGCAGTTCGGTTGGACATAGTGGATTCCTGAGACCGAGGCTATATTCAGCGTCCCGCTCCAATAGATGGACGCGATGTGTGATACATGGTTGCAGTGGTGGCATACCCATGTTATCTAGACCATACCCAACCCTTGCCATTTTGTTGGGTTTCCGAGTCGTATTGGAAATGGAGCTCTGAAGAGTTAGAGGAGGCCCGCAAGGCTCTGAAGCTCAATGAGGCCTTCGACTTGGTTCGCCGGGAAACGGCTAAAGACAACACGAGTTTCTACGATGACAGAGAGACTCCTACTACTTTGGCACGATTAGAATCGGTTCTTAAGTTAAAAACTAAGACCCGAGCAAAGGACGCTGGTGCTAGAGGCGAGGGGGGGTAACTGAGCCCCCAGACTGACTTGGAGAAGAGGCTGAGGAACGATTGAGCCCGCGTGATAGGCTGCCGGAACATGTGAGGGCCCGACTCGGGCCGACTACCGTGGCTGTGGATCCGCTCTCGAAGAAATGGGTTCGAGCTAAAGAGGTTCCTTTGGTGATTCAGGAACGTCCGCCTCAGTCTCGTCGTCAGTGGACGGCCAAAGATAAGGGTTAGGGCAAGATGTCCTGAATGCCCGATTCCTTAGTTTTATTATTATTATTTGAATATTAGTACTACTTTCGTAGTGTCGTGTGTTTTGTTGTATTTTGAATTTTTGGATTTCCCGAGTTTATTGGGGTTTTTAAGAAATAATAAAGGAATTTTTATTAATTAAACCGTTCCTGTCATTTTTTCGCGATTGTGGTGGTTGTGCCCTTGTGAGGGGCTGCCTACGTATCCACAGTTAGTGGAATCAAACCAGACGTAGTTCAAGCTTTGTATAATTTTGCAATCTCGAAATACAACAAGACTAATGGTTCGAGATGTGTATGACAGTACGATAAATAATCCTAGCTTATTGATTTGCTTTTTCAAAAAGTTTATGTTTGAAAAGACAATTTTGATAAACTTTTGCAAATGACATTGAGGAGGGATCAGGGATAGTAACTCTTCAGCTGGTTTAGGTTGGTAGGATTGGTAAAGTCATTCCCTTCCAAGTATGTCAGTTTCACAGCATCTCCTAATAGAACCTTTTTCACCAGATATGGCACGATCCAATTGGGTTTGAACTTTCCCCTCGGGTCAACTGGTAATAGAGCTCTGACAGATTTAGAGACTAAGTCCCCTTCTTTGATATGCGTGGGCCTAACCCTTTTGTTGAAGGACCGCTGTATTCTTTTTTGGTATACCTGAATATTATTGAGGGCGCGAGATTGTCCTTCGTCCAATAGAACTAGCGAGTGGTATCGTGCTTGGACCCAATCTGCTTCAGGTACTTGGCTTTCTAATAGAATTCTGAGGAACGGTACTTCCAACTCAATTGGTTAAACTGCCTCCATCCCGTATGTCAAATAGTAGAGTGTTGCACCGGTTGCGGTGCGGATTGATGTTCGGTAGCCCCATAGAACGAATGGTATCTTATCGGGCCATTCTCGGTAATTATAAGTCATTTTTTTGAGTATGGTGATAATTACTTTGTTGGCAGCTTCTAGCGCTCCATTTGTTTGGGGACGGTAGCCGAGGATGTATGCCTCTGAATTTTATACTTGGTTATCAGAGTTGCCATTTCGGCTTGGAAATGGGTCCCATGATCATTGATGAATTCGTGCGGGATCCCGTACCGACATATGACTTTATTCTAGATGAACTTGGCAACATGCTTGGCATTCAGAATACGGTAGGATTTGGCCTCGACCCATTTGGTGAAGTAGTCGATGGTCACCAGGATGAAGCAATGTCCCCCTGAACTGGAGGGATTTACCTTTCCGATTAGGTCGATACCCCATGTCAAAAATTGCCATGGCAACGTCGTGGTGTATAGCAAGGACGACGACTTGTGTTGCACATTGGCGAAAATTTGACAGTTATGACAATGTTTGGCGTATTGTCTGCAATCGGTTTCCATATTATTCCAGTAATATCCGAGTCTCATGATTTTTCGGACTACCATCTAGGCATTCATATGCGGACCACATTCCCCGTCGTGTACTTCAGCCACAACCTTTTCCGCCTTTATTCTGTCGATGCATAGGAGAAGAGCCCCCTATGTCGTCTTTTTATATAGTTGCCCATCATCAGTGTGAATAAATTGGGTAGCTAGTCTTCGTAAGGCTTTCCTAGCCCGACCGTCGGCTTCGGGAGGATAATCTCCCGCCGATATGTACGTCAAAATAGTCTGATACCAAGGTTCGAGATCAGCTATTTCAATATCTTTGATGGCGTGGATATATGCCGGTTGGGACCGTCTTTCGACGCAAATCGGCATACTGGTCAGGTGATCGGGGATGTTCAGTAGAGATGCCAATTTGGAAAGTGCATCTACGAACTGGTTTTCTTCTCGTGGCAAGTATATATATTCTACCTTTTGGAATTGTTACTCGAGAACCCTTACTCGCGCCTTGTAGGTCACGAGCTTGGCGTTCCGAGTTTTCTTTTTTGAAGAGCCTAATTGATGACCAAGGATGAGTCACTGTATACCCCGAGATTTGTGACCCTAAATCAACGGCGGCTTGTAACCCATGGATGAATGCTTCGTATTCGGCGGCATTGTTAGTAACGTCGAAGTCCAGTTTGATGGATACGGGGGTATGCTCCCCTTTCGGTGATATTAAAAGAATCTCGGCTCCGAACCTCGAAAGTTGGATGCCCCGTCGAAATATAAATTCCATGTTTCTTCGATAGAGGCAAACCGGGTTGAGGTAGCATTAAGACCGGCTGAGCATATAGGATTTCTTCGATTTTGTCGAAAGCTGCTTGACATTTATAATCCCACAGTTTCCGTTCCCCCACTTTCAGTTTCTTGAAAATCGGTTCACATACAATGGTTAATTTGGATATAAACCGGCTGATGTATTGGAATTTCTCGAGGAATCCCCATATTTCCTTTTTTGTCTTGGGAGGTCTCAACTCGGTGATGGCTTTGATTTTTGCTGGATCGACCTCGATACCTCGTTGGCTAACAATGTGACCCAGTCATTTGCCAGATGTTACCCCAAAACTGCATTTTTGAGGGTTTAGCCTCATGTTGTATTTGCGCAGTCGGATGAAGAACTTTCTTTGGGCGATAATGTGCCCGTCTTGACTCTTGGATTTGACGATCATATCGTCCGCATAAACCTCTACTTCCTTATGCATCATGTCATGTAACAAGGTCGTAGTGGTCCGTTGATAAGTGGCCCCGACGTTAATGAGGCCAAATGGCGTGACGGTGTAGCAGTAAGTACCCCAAGGTGTAGTGAAGGTGGTCTTACTCATGTCTTCTTCTGCCTTTTTTATTTGATTGTACCTGGCATATCCATCCATAAAGGATAAAAGGCGTGATCAGCGGTATTGTTCTACCAGTATGTCAATATGTGGTAACGGGAATTCGTCTTTAGGGCTCGCCTTGTTAAGATCCCGAAAATCCACGCATATGTGCAGCTTACCGTCCTTTTTAGGAACCAGCACGATGTTCGCAACCAAGTCGGGATATTCAGACACTTGTATGAAGCTGGCTTTGAATTATTTATCAACTTCTTCTTTGACTTTGAGAGACCATTCGGGTCTCATTCTGCGGAGTTTTTGTTTGACCGGTTTACACCCCTCTTTGATTGGTATGTGGTGCTCGGCTATTTCCCGGTCTATCCATGGCATGTCCTTGTAGGACCATGCGAAGACGTCTTTGAACTCTTGAAGGAGGTTTGTGAATTATTGTCTCTCCTCGGGATCTAAGGATAACCCAATCTTTAGCATCTGGGGCTCTAAGGTAGTTCCCACATTGATGGAGTCGGTTTCTTCGATTACTGGATTCCGGGACTCCCTTTGCTCTCATTGCTCGATCAGATGAAGAGGTAGGGGTATCTGTTCGTCGGATTTCTCAATGTCATTGCATAAAATATTTTCAAAACCAGAATTACATTTAAAAAGAGACAAGTCATAAGCAGAACTGTTGTTATTATTGATTGAAAATTTGGAAAATAACTCAAATAGAGTAGCCATTTGATCATTGGTTTGTGGCGGGATAGGAAGGGCACTCGAGATAGACCCTGAGGCACCAGCAGGGGTAACTACAGGTTGGACTCTAGCACCAGACCCCCTAGACTCGACCTCAGACTTAGACTCAGACTCAGACTCAGAATCAGTAGCAAGCATGTCCCCTTCACCGGCGACCAGC
The DNA here is from genome assembly GCA_958450325.1 of Agrostemma githago. NCBI lineage: Eukaryota > Viridiplantae > Streptophyta > Magnoliopsida > Caryophyllales > Caryophyllaceae > Agrostemma > Agrostemma githago. The sequence continues at coordinate 16,458,429 of OY288247.1, read as the reverse complement.
TTGTAGATCCTCCCTAGACTGCCAGTCCACTTGACAGTCTTCCATCAAGCTTTGTTCCCCATATTGGAGCCAACTTCCGAGATCAGTTTGGTCGGGTTGAAGCTGTTGCTACGGAGGATGAGGTTGATCAAGTCTTCCTTTGGAGTCGGGGCTATCTTGTGTTCCCTGAATAGTGGCCATAGCGCGGGCTCAGCGTTGTCAGCATCCTTGGACTGGATGACAGTGAACACATCATCCAGGAGATAGTTGCAGTCCCGGGCCAATTGGGTCCCGGGGTGCGTAATGGTTGGTCGGAACAGACTGACCTGGATGGCCCCGAATACCGGCGTGACGAAGTAGTCAGTCAGCCGTGGGCTATAAGGGCTCAAATGGATACCCTTAATGAGATTCCAGGCCTTCTTGATGCCTGCTGGGACAACATTCCCGGGTGTCACGGCATACCCTAGGCCGAAGTGAGAGTCTTCGTCCTTTAGGACCTCGATAATCTTCCCAACTGGAAGATATACCCTGGAGATGACCCCCGGGAAGTACCCCAAGTTCTGCAGCATCGTGTCAATGCTGGTGGTGAAATAGGGCTTGAAGAGGCAGTCCTCTTCGATCATTGCCACAAAATCGAACCCCCAAAGGTCCATACCGAGGCGACTCGTGGCATTGCAGCTGGCCACGGTCATGGATGTCGCCTCTAGGGTGATAATGGTATCACACAAAGGTAACCTGATCTTACAGTGCAGGGTGGAGGATACAACTTTGACAGCATGGATCCACGGTCTTCCTAAGAGCAGAATGAAGGAGGAGGTGATGTTGATCACTTGGAACTCCAACTCCTTTTCTACCGGGCCCGTTATGATAGTCAGCTTAATGGCCCTAGCTACCGACTTTGGGCTCCCATCAAAAGCCTAAATGGTTTGAGCAGTCGGGATGTATTTAGCCTCGGTGATGCCGAAGGCTTTAGCGGTCCTTAGGGGAAGGACATTGACAGCGGACCCGTCGTCGATCAGGGTCATGGGGAGATATTTCCCACGAAAAGTAACCGTAATATATAGGGATAAGTTTTGGGAAGCCCCAAACGGTGTCAGATCAGACTCGGATAAGGTAATTAACGGGCCTTTTTCTTAGATTTGCCCTTCAGTTGTGGCATGAAAACAGCTACCATTTCAGTAGGGGTAGCGGTTGAGTCGATCTTGATTTGATCGAGAGCCTTAGTAACTGCCTCTCGATGATCCTATGAACTGACTAGGAGTTGCCATATAGTGAGGTCAACTCAAGTTTTCTTCAGTTGTTTCACGAGAGCCGTGCCAGTAATTAGCTCCTCAAGGGTGATTTTGGTCATGATCGGATCAGTAACGGTTGCCGGGATAGGGGTGTCTCTAGAGCTAGTAGCTTGATAAGGACGACCAGAACAGGTGAGGTGGTTACTGGCTAGGACTTTGGACTTAGCCTTTCGAACTTCCTCACTGGTAGTGGGGGCAGATTCCCCTTTGACGTGGTATATATCGTCTTGATCATCAAACTGTACCCCATTCACTTGCGGGATGAAGGGATAGATAAGGAGGGAACAATCGATCACCTCCCAGGTAAAGACGACGTGGGAGCTAAAAGGATTGTCCTTGTTTCTCGGTTTCTCCTCGGGCAATGGGATTTTACCACTTTCGATCAGATCTTAGATAGGATGTTTCTGCTTCCAGCATTTTTCGGTATCATGACCGCTGCCTCTATGATATTGGCAATAGGCCTATGCGTTATAGTTCTGGGAGCGCCGGTTGGCTGGAACTTTAGGAGTTTGGACTATCGGTTTGATTAAGGCTTTGGAAGAGAGCCTTTGCAAGGCGTAGGTATAGGTAGTACCTATGTCGGTGAATACTCAGAGAGGGGTATTCTTTTTGGACGAGGCGTCTATTAGATTGACCTCATCAAATATTGTTGCGGGCTGAGCTGGGGCCTTAGCAGAGGAAGAGGCCCCTTGGTAACCCTATCTACAGGCTTTAGTTAGGCCCTCTAGTCTTAGGTTGTCTTCAATTCTCATACCCATTTTAGTAAGGGTGGTGAAATTGGGTATGAAAACATACCGGAGATGGACCCGGTAGGAGGGGAAGAGGTTCTTCACGAAGGCATCCACCAAAGTTTTCTCGTTGGGCTTATCAACCAGCTTCATACTCTCGGCCCTCCACCGTTATTGAAGGTACTTAGTAAAACCTTCTTTGGGATCTTGGGCTATAACCTCCACGGAACGCATAGTGGTTTGAATCTCGGTATTGTCAGCATAAATCCGAGCGAATTCTGTAGCCATATCATCCCATGTCGGGTATTTCTTAGGGTCTAGCCTGTAGTACCAGGCCCTTGGGTGCTTCTCGAGGGACGCAGAAAACAGATTCTTGAACATACTAGAATCTACCCCCTTGATAGCCATAAATTCCTTGAAAGCACGTACATGTAGTAATGGGTCTTCAGTCCCCTCGAACATTGGCAAAGCCGTGAGATTCAAGTTTGTGGGCAGCTTGTCATTCATCGGGGAATAGTCAACGGAATTTTCCCTGTGGATGTTGTTACATACCCCCGGACAGGTGTACCTGTTCCTCCAATCAGCGCACTGTGCTGATCAGTTCAGCCATGGGTCCAGTGTTTTCAAGCCCAGAGTTAAGAGTCCCTTATGGCCGCTTGATTAGCCCTTATGGCCAGTGGTCAAACGAGCATTTGTGGCCGCTTGATAAGCCCTTATGGCTACCAGTTGAGTCTCTATCTCAGTCTGTTTGTTGACCATGGTCTCCACCATGGTCTTCAATTCACCCATAGCTTGTTCCATCCTAAGACTAGTTGAAGATGGCCTGTCTGGAAGAATACCACGTAATCAGAAACCTTGGGCCCAAACCTTGGAATTAAAACATCCCGAGCAAAGAAAGACAGAACGAGTGAAAAAAGACTCGAAAAAGACGACTAGATGGATGACCCATTGATGGTGTGACTCCCTTAGAATTTGGCTATGTGGGTTGAGTCCTATTCGAAGGAAGGACCACGTGAGATTTCCCTACACTTTGGACTCAAGTGTCTAGACGGACCTTCCTTTGTAGGGGTATGCCCTACGCAGATTAGTCATGCCTGTAAGACATGGCAGAGTTGGGATGGGGAGGAAACCCGTGATGTAAGATCGACGGATTTCCGACGCTATAGACCTTCGACATATTACGAAAAGACCCGACACACGGATTACGGTAGGTCCTATAATAAGGAAGGTTTTTGAAAAGGGTTGAATTTTGAAAAAAGAAATCGGAGGACGGTCCTGAATTTTGAAATTGGCAGCATGCCGATAGGACCGAGTTTTTTTGAAAAGTTGAGATTTTCAAATTTCAAAATGCACAGCATGTCGACTAAAAATAGGCTATTTTGAGTCAAATCTTAAGTCTAAATTTCAGCAGCATTCTGAGTTTTTGAAAACTTGACATTTTGAAAAGATGCATTTTTGAAATGATGATTTTTTTAAGAATGACACGGAAACCAAGTAGCAAGTAATCATGCAAGCATTATGACGACAACATGTATCCTTTATACTAAGTCCCGGTCGCTCAAATAGGGTCTATACCAACACCGATGGCTCTCTCGTAAATCAGGACGGACCCCCTATGCCGAATTGGACTTAGAACATACCGCGAAACCCATCCGAGTTTGGTCTTAGATGTCTTTAGCGCACCCAGGTAAGAATGTACCGCGGTATAGTGGGACGTCGGTCACAAGTAATCAGCCCAGGCAAAAATAGGGTTATGCATGAACCATCGAACTAAAACATGTACATTAATAACCGATTGATTTCTCTTCGAGTCTCACCCCGAGAATCCAGATGACAAGTAATACAACAGGTATCCCCAGCGGAGTCGCCAAATTGTGGACATGACATAGGTCCATCTCGACGCGGCCACGCGCGGGTTTGGGTAGGCAAATGAATCTCGTGGTAAGATTGTTCTCGTGTTGAAATCCAAATCAAAGTTGGAGTAGCCACCGAACTTTATGGGAGTTCGGACCCGTTCGAACCCGTTCGAACCCACTCTATACTTGGGCGTATCGCGCACAAAGCATGGCCTGCTTTAGTACTAGAGCTTATGGGTGTTCGTCTCTTTGCATACGAGATCCGCAGTTTCCTTGATCTCGCTGAGTATTATCGACACTTTGTCAATGATTTCTCAAGGATAGCAAGGCCATTAACTCAATTGATGAAGATGGAGTCCAAGTTCCTTTGGACTGAAGCTTGTGAGGCTGCTTTCTAGGAGTTGAAGAAGCGGTTAACTACTACTCCAGTGCTTACACTGCCCGAGGAAGGTGTTGGATTCAATGTGTATTGTGATGCATCGAAGTCTGGATTGGGTTGTGTTTTGATGCAGAAGGGCAAAGTGGTTGCCTATGCTTCGAGGCAGTTGAAGGTTCATGAGGTGAACTATCCAACTCACAATCTGGAGTTAGCTACTGTGGTGTTCGCGCTGAAGTTGTGGAGACACTACTTGTATGGTATTTCTTGCAACATTTACACTGACCATAAGAGCTTGAAGTATATCTTCACTCAGAAAGATCTCAACATGAGGCAAAGGCGTTGGATGGAGCTGATCAATGACTATAAAGTTGAGCTTCTGTATCATGAGGGTAAGGCAAATGTGGTCTCTGATGCTTTGAGCCGCAAGACTTGTCATGCCATGAGGGTGTTACCTAATGATCTAGTTCGAGAGTTCTAGAAGTTGAACCTTTGAAGTAGTTCTGCCAGGTTCCTTAAATTTGGGCGCGATGGTTGTTGAGCCTGAGTTCTTCCATGAGATCCGAGCTAAGCAACGAGAAGATGACTTCCTTGAAGGAATTCGGGTTGCTTTGGGTGAGGGTCGAGCTGAAGGTTTTGAGGTCGGAACCGATGGTGGTGTTTCACGAAAGATGGTACATCCCGAGCTGTGAAATCCTGAAGGGTAAGATTCTCAAGGAAGCTCATAGTACTCCGTATTCTGTACATCCTGGAAGTGACAAGATGTATAAGGATTTGAAGCTACGATTTTGGTGGCCTGGCATGAAAAATGAGATAGCTGAGTTCGTTAGTCATTGCCTGGTGTGTCAAAAGGTTAAGTTCAAACACCGGAGACATGGAGGTTTGTTGCAACCTCTTGAGATCTCCGCGTGGAAATGGGATTCTATTTCGATGGACTTCGTGATGGAATTATCGAAATCACAGAAGGGTATGAATGTTATTTAGGTTGTTGTGGATCGGTTGACAAAGGTTTTCCACTTCATCCCAATGAAGGAGACTTGGAGTCTCGATGAACTTTCAAATGCCTATCAGAGAGAGATCATTCGTTTGCATGGAATTCCTAAAGACAACATCTCATATCGTGACCCGAGGTTCTGTTATCAGTTTTGGAGGAAGTTACAAGAAGCTTTAGGAAGTGAGTTGAAGATGAGTACAACATTTCATGCGGCTACTGATGGTCAAACTGAAAGGACGATCCAGACACTTGAGGATATGTTGCGAGAATGTGCCTTGGAGTTCCAGGTAAGTTGGGAGAAGAGTTTAAATTTGGTTGAGTTCTATTACAATAACAGTTACCATGCTAGTATCCAGATGGCTCCCTTTGAGGCTCTGTATGGGAGAAAGTGTCGTAGCTCGATGTTTTGGGATGACAGCAGCGAGGAAGTTGTGCTCGGTCCAGAAATTATACATGAATCAATGGAGCAAGTGAGATTGATTTGTGAGAAATTGCAGGCTGCCCAGGATCGTCAAAAGTCGTATGCAGATTTACGACGTAGACCAATTGAGTTCGAAGTTGGGGATAAGGTTTTTCTTAAGGTATCTCCAATGAAGGGCGTTTAGAGATTTGGAATCAAGGGCAAGCTAAGCCCTAAGTACATTGGCCCCTACGAGGTACTTGAGAAAGTCGGCGAGGTGGCCTATAGGTTAGCCATACCTCCGAATCTGTCGATGGTTCACGATGTATTTCATGTGTCTCAGTTAAGACGTTATCGCAGTGATCCTTCCCATGTATTAGAAGCGGACATGATTGAACTCGAGCCGAATTTGACATATGAGGAACGTCCAGTCCGTAACTTAGATAGGAAGGATAAGACTTTGAGGAATAAGGTTGTTCCCTTGGTGCGAGTTCTCTGGAGGAACCAGAGGTTCGAAGAGGAAACTTGGGAGACCGAGGCGTCTATGCGAGAGAAGCATCCGCATCCCTTTGATTGAGGTCATCATCTTTCCAGTTTCGAGGACGAAACTTGTGTTTAGGGGGTCGGACTGTAACACCCTGAATTGTTGAACATAATTATTTATTCCATTTCATATATTATAATATCCGAAATTATTTATTTAATTCAATTCCTATAATTTTCTATTCGGATATTCCTTTTTCAAATTTAATTGTCCAGAAATCGCATCCTTGTAACCTTTTGTCGGTTTAGCTTGGAATTTGGGTCAAGGCTAACCAATCCTTGTTTTCCACATGTGGATTGATGAGGGAGCATTGAGATTTGGGCCCAGGTAGGGTTTACCCATGATCCTTGCCTATATATACATGTGATTAGGTGAGAATTTCACCCTTCCTTCTCATTTGCAAACCCTAAAACTAGGTTTTCATTTACTCCTCTTGACTAAAGCATAGATCTTCATCCCTTTCGAATCCTAATCGATCCTAGCGCAATACTTTGCATTGTGTCGTAAGTTTCGCTTCTTTTCGCGCTAGTTTTTCGTAGTTCTTTTAGTAGTTTTTTATTAGGGTTTTCTTTTGGTATTTGGCACGTGATTGATGATGAACTAGGCGTGGAGACGGGTCCGTGTGAAGACATCAACGTCATGGAAGATGAGATCGAGAATTAGCAAGCTTCAAGGTAACTAGATGTGATTCTTTTCGTGTTTATACATTTTGAATGTGTTGTGTGATTTTAATGATTTGTAACATGATTTAACTGATTTGTGTTGTGTATTTATTCATGATTCAAAGAGTCTAATTAATTAGTATGTTAATTGAACGATTTATTATTATCGTTAGATCTATAACTGTCATTTTCGCTTATATTAGAATTGTTAGATCTAATCCATTGTGACATCTGAAAATTCGTACGTGAACCGTTTGTCCTCACCGTTTGGAGATGTTAGGGTTGTTTCATCGATGCTTTTAAGGTTTCAAACCCTAGGTTCAATGATGACTCAACCTACCATCACCAAGTGGTTGAGGTTAGGGTTAAGGTTAATATAACCTTATTTGAAGTTAATGTAACTTCGTTGAGAAGTTACTAAGACACTTCACTTGAGGTTAAGGTAACTTCATTGCGGGGTTATAGTCTCGTTGGGCTCAATATAAGTGACTCCACGAGATTATGATCAAGGTTAACGTAACCTTATTTGAGGTTTATGTAACTTTATAGGAAAGTTACTGTACAACTTCACATGAGGATAATGTAGCCTTATTGCGTGTTATAATCTCACGGAGGTTAGTGTAACCTCATGAGGTTGTAACAAGGTTAATGTAACCTTAATTGAAGTCAAGTAACTTCATTAGGAAGTTACGATACCCTTCACTTGAGGATTACGTAACACCGTTACCAAGCTATAATCTCACTGAGGTTAGGGTAACCTCACAAGGTTATACTCGAGGTTAATGTAATCTTAACTTGAAGTTGACGTTATAGTGGTTATACTATGACACCACCTTTGGGTTGACGTTATATACATAACTTCACTTTAGTAAACAAGGTTAATGTGGCCTACCTTGACCTTGAATACTAATACACGTTAGATGTTCAGGGTTATAGTCCGTTAAACCTTAACCCTATTACTATTTGAAGGTTATAGTCGGTTGTGCTATAAATTAATTATGTTATCGTTGTTTGATTACTTCTATACGGGTTCCTTTTGAACAATTAGTTAAATTGTTCTACGTTTGAGTCGTGATGTTTATCACGAATGATTAGTACTTAATATAGTCAGTTACACTATCTAGGGCCTGATTATCCCTGGTATAGTCAGTGACACTATACTAGGTCTGATTACTACATAGTGCCGTCAGTTACACTTTACTACGTAGAAGTCGTGAGGTTGCTCACGCAGTTGGCAGTCAGTTACACTGTGCAACGTACATGATGGTTAGTGATATAGATGACGGTAGTATCAGTTACATACTATCAGAATGAACCAATGCTGCTCGTAAGAGTTTTAATTGGTCTATGTACGGTGGGTCCAGATTCGTCAGTTACACGTTCTAGGTTCCCGTTTGTCGTTCGACGTACAGTTATGGCGTCGAGATCTTTGGCCATGTCTTAGACATATAGTCGTCAGTTACACGCTATACATAGTACCGTGGAGTTTCAGTTACATCAAAAAACGGAGAGTCAGTTACACACTCCGTGTCAGAGGGTCAGTTACACGCTCTGACTAGTTAGAGTATCAGTTTACTCTAGCCGGTGTTCATTCTATATCCTATACGTCTTTGTACGAAGTCTGTTGTTACTTACTCCGACATGCATGGATAGATACGTAGTATCTATCTCGATCGTTATGATTAATTATAGATTGCAATAAATTATATGATCGTGTCTTATAACGTGTGGGTCATGTGTATTGATATCTTCACATGTCGTTTAATTATGTTATCCTTCATTATTATTGTTATTCATGGTCAACCTGTTATAACCATGACTGGGAGAACATCTAGTTGCTCCCCTCTGACTGTGGACCCCCCCTTTCAGGTCTTCCAAGATGTTATTGATTGTGATGCTGTGTTGGGGAAAACTTGTGGAGAGAGACCTTTTATTTAAGTTTGTTTTTTTTTTCAGTTTTGAACACTTTTGAATAATGTATTTGTTGAATGTCGAGATAGTGACGATCCGGATTCGGTCGGGTGTTTCCGCCACCCTATTATTTATACTATTTATATTATTTTAAGTTTTTAAAAATCTGGGTTGTTACACTCGGGTTTTCTCCTGGGGAGTAAAGGATCTGCGCGGGGACTTTCTTCTAAAGTCCTAGGTGTACCCGTTTTCGGATACATCTCAATTTGCATGCGACATTTAAGTGAAACACCGACTCACGCTGGGGAGATAACAACTTGATTTTCTGTTGGGAAGCACCAGCTGATACCTGAAATGTTAGATACATAGGCAGAAATAACAAATATAGCAGATGGCAAGATAGCACATAAGAAATGCAATTAGCATCTATAGACTGGCTTGCGTTGGGAAAAATGACTTTTGCTTCATTTTGAAATCGATGTCCTGAAAGCAACTCTCGTGCTAGAAGACAGGTTCTCAAAATTGAAAGGGTAGAAAAGGAATTTGCAGTTTAAATGGACTGAAATTCGACCTTCTCGAAAAGGATTTTCTCAAATGGATGAGTTTTGCGAATTTCAAAACAAGGATTTGAAGAGAGAGGCCTACTGACAGACTCGACTCCGGACACGACAGGACGAGTAGACAAACGCAACTTTGACCCTAGAAGGGGTTAGGCTGCGACTCGGTAGGGGGCGGGCCACCTAAGACGACAAGACTCTTAAGTTGGACTATTCCATATCCTAGGCGAGTAGCAACACGGTCGAACATCGAAATGGGAAGGATGAGTTATATGGTAATTGCAGTAGCTTGTAATGAGACTGTTTCTACCGGACTCAGCAATAGCAGTGCTGTAGACTAGTGCTCTTTTGAATTTTTAGTTTTGGGGTATAGTCCCAAAGTGGGTGTCGCTTCAAGTCCCTAACAAATCCTTGTCTTCGTCTGAGCCGAGTACTAGGACACACTATAGAAAGGAGGCTAGTTTTTTTTAAAGTATTTTGATTTTGTGAGTGGTTGAAGAACATCTGTCTAAAAGAAGTCCCCAGAATGACAAAGCAAACTTTTGAGACCATGACAGTGTCGTGATAGGAATGATGGTGCTTTTTAAATTTGTGTTAATGTGGGTGGTTGTGCCCTTGTTGAAGGACTGCCTACGTATTCACGTGTAGTGAAATCAAACCAAGCCGTAGTTCAGTGATTGGAAGATATGTTATGGTGCCTAGTTTATTTGGGCTTTGTGTGTAACTAGCCATATTGACAGTGTAGGCTAGGTGCATTCCCGATGATGTCTTGATCAAAGGGCTAGAATAGTTAGGATGTTGATCCTGTGACTGTGAGCGTTCTCCGGGTAGCCTCTAGAGGTGGTGTGAACTATTTGGGCATGTTCTATGCCAACTGCAGGTTGAGTTCCCGTGTTTGGGGCTGGTAACTGGTTTGGATGTTTTTGGAAATGTGGTGCTAGGTCGTAAGTGGCTTTGATGAGTTGACATCTGGAGCTTGATTTTGTGGAGCTAAGGCTACGAGGGTAAGGTATTGCAATGTCGTAGGAAAGGGGGAAGTCGAGTAAAAAATGACTCGAACTTTGATCGGAGTAGGTTCGATAATGGAGTACTCTATTGTAAGCATGGTGGTTTGAATCTCGGGACTGTCAGCATAATTCCGAGCAAGCTTGGTGGAAACATCGTCCCAAGTTGGGTATTTTTGGCATCACGTCTATAGAGTCACGATGCTTCTTTTTTTCATTCTGGTTAGACTAAGCGCCTATGGTCGGGATTGGCTAGTCTTATTGTGGGAAATGGGCTTGCCTCCCGTCTTGAACCCAAACTAGGAGACTACCTAGATTTGTCATAGAATTCGATACCACTCCTGCGAAGGGTAGTTATGTGGTTTTCTATACCAGACATGGAATAGGTAAAGGAAAACACAGGTCTCGGCTCCCTGCAGTCATTGTAGATGTGCCTATAATACTCACATGCGCGTGCTCACAGTGTATGATGGTGTTCATCATGTTCTCGGAAACACAAAAAGAAGTATATAATATAAAAGCTGATTTTATTGACTGGTGAAAAGAGGATAGAATACAGTTGACTCTGACTCTGACTTTGAAATTGAAAGAAATAGTATATCCTAGACTCGGACTCAGACTCGGACTTAAATCAAATTCGGACTCTTGGATGCCTGGGAGATAGATTGGACATTTTGGTCATCGGGCCCTGTGTAGTCCATGAGGGGCTTTGCAAGTGACAATGTTTCCATGACGGGTGTCCTCCTGGTATCGAGGAAATCTTGGATGAGGTGTTTCAGTTTCCAGCACATTTCTGTATCGTGCCCCTCTTCCTGTGGAACTGGCAGTAGTGTTCTGCGTTCCATGTTTTGGAACGTCTTCCTGAAGGTGGGTCGGCAGTTGGGCCTATAGGTAGTATTAGGCCTTTTGAAACCAATCTTTGGAAAGCGACGGTGTGGGACATATCCAAGTGGGTAAATGTCCTTTCTCTTCACTGGTTAATCTGTAGAGAGGTGGCTTGAGGGCCATGTGGACGTCCGTCTGCACCGCCCGGCGCCCCGCGCGAGACCGACCCGATTTTCAACGTGTGGCGGCGGCCACCCACGCGGCCCTCTCCCTATCGGGGGCCGGTCCGATCTCGCATTTGAGGGAAGTGTCGGACCTCGATTTGGATGACGATCCAGACTTGTACTAGACGGGTGCGGGCACCCGTGTTTCCGTTGGGGAATCGATTGAGTCGTGGTTGTAAATGTTTAAAAGCAGATTCATTTGGTAAGGCTACCTTTTTAGTGAACTGAATTCGTTGCCGATTTGTGGAGTCGCCACCGAGTCAATTATGGGGACTCGGAAACCGTTCAAGTCAACTTTGATCACTTTCCGGCTCAAAGTTTAGTGGCACGGGACCTAAAGATAAAGACTTGTACCCTTAAGCACTCCATGCCTGGAATGACTCTCATTGCCAATGGTTTCGGACATCCGGAAACCGTCGATTCTGAGTAAGGGGTGAGGGTACGTATTTGGAAGCCAACATCCGATAGATGTCAACACCCAATCCCGCCCGCACTATAGTCGCCTCTACTAATCAATCGGTGGGTTGATAACATAGTTCTTTTGTTGTGGCGGAAATGCTGTAACATCCATTGTTTTAACCCTATGCTTTTTACTACGTTGGTTGTTTAAGGACAAGTAAGTGTTGTTGTCGTAATAGTTGTACTTACATTCTTTGCATGCGATTTCACGTGACAAGCAGGCTATGAAAAGATGCACGTAGGAGAGTAGAGAGTACTAGTATTATAGGTATTAGCAAATCAGTTTTAACGTGATAATACGGATGTTAGGCATTCTCGTGATATACCTTACCTGGTATTCTGCTTAAGATACGTCGGTTCGGTATTAATAGAGATGCCTCGAACCTAGTAAGGCGAGCACTTGGACTAATACGGAATTCGACCATCACTTTGTTCAGTTTTAGTTGTTTTATGTTTTGAATTCCGTGTTAGGTGATTTAGCATGCGATTATAAGGTCATAAAAGCAATAAATCATACAAAAAACTGTAAATGCTAATGTAAGTAAATCACATTGTGAGGAGTTGCACCCTCGGAGTATACACTAAACGGGACTCGATGCATAGATAAGTTTAGAGCGGATCTCGGAATTACTCGGGTCTTTTTAGTGTGTTTTAGTACTTGTGATTGAAGTTGGGACATTTACGTGTTTTAGTAGATGCTCGTGGACCTAGTGTCCACATCTAGTGTTATCGTAGTGCATAATAAAAGAAAGTGCGAATATGGAAAATTTTGTTTAAATGACAACCTAGTGACGATTCGGTTTCAACAGGCGGATCCTCCTAGCTTGACAACTAATTTCAGCAGAGCTCCATTACCGTAGACTCCTCCTGCGGCTACTCCGGCAGAGCTTCGCTAATATGGACCGTTTCTGCGGCTAATCCGGCAGAACTTCGTTACTAGACTTGAGCTAGTCGAACACAGGTACCTCGGTATCGAGTGGGGTGCTCGAAGGTGAGGAGTAGCATTGATGTCGCTTTATCGGAACTACGATCGAGTGGATCGTTTGCCTCGGGTGTCAGAGTGCGAGCCCTTAGCGAGGGAAAAGAGAGGGAAGAACGAGTTGTGTAGAAGTAGGCATGAACTCGTGATTGTGTGTAGAATGAATGAGGTGGGGGTATTTATAGGTGTTTTTGGTCCTCGTTACCCATATGGACGCCCGGGGTCAAGCGGCTCGGTCTTTAGGCGCTTGGTGTGAGGCAGTTCAGTGTTCAGGCGCCTGAACTGAGGTTGTCGAAGTTTTGAAGATCCGATATCAAAACTTTCCAAAACGGAGAAGATGCATATCTTAGGTTGTCTTGGAGGTTAAGGCTTCCCCTTAACCCTAGTGTGTCAAGTGCCGGGTGGGCTTCGGGTGCGCGTCTCGAGGTTCGCTCGGCACGACGCGTTGACTCGGGTTTGACTTTGCATATTTCGGGACCGATTCGGAATCCCGGTGTCGGAATTGACTCTAATTAGTGCAGACGCGACCATAATGGCACGACTAAGCCTGCCTTGATGTTAATTTAATCTTTCCGAGTAATTTTTTGATCCGTTCTATTGAAAAACTATCTAAAACATCGCGAACTCGCGTCGCGTTGCAGTCCGATCGTCATCGGGTGTTTGTCGGGCACTCATGCAGCCACCAGTTCCAAAACTGGGTGTCTACAGAAACCCCCACTTTGATTGAGGCTTGGACAAGGCGAAAGTCAAAGTATAGCCACCCAGGTCAATCGAAGATTACGACCTGGTGACTGTACGGTCGGGTCGTTTTAAGTCCATTGGACTACGTGTTGAGGCTCGCCAGCTATAGCTTAGAAATCATACCTGATGTCTTTGCTTGTGGTTGCTTGCTTGGGCCCGGGCCGTTGCTTGATATCTCGTTCTTGGTTCTTTATGCGCGCGCGCTTCGTCTTCTTTGGCTTTTTTAAACTGTTTGTTTAGGTTTTTTTAAATGTTTTTAGTGATGTATTAAGTGTAAGTGCAAAGAATGCTCATACTTATGTTTGAACAAACTTTTGGGATGCTTGTGAACCCTTGATAAAACGTTCGAGGGCGTTAGTCTCCACTTGAGCAGTCGTGTTCGGGATGCTTGTCACCCCTTGGGCGAAATAAAGTGAAATAACAAAAACGTTCGAGGCCGTTAGTCTCCACTCGAACACCTGTCTTTCGGGATGCCTATGACCCCTAGGACAAAACAAGATGATATAAACTATTCGAGGGCGTCAATCTCCATTCAAATAGCTGTCATCGGGGATGCTCTGACTCCTATGACAAAATTGTTGTTGTTAACTACTCGAGGGCGTCAGTCTCCACTCGAGCAGCTGTCTTCGGGGATGCTCTGACCCCTAGACAAAAGTGTTATTGTTGTGCCTCCGGGATACTAACGTCACTCGGGCAAAATGGTTGTTGCTGTGCCTCCGGGATACTAACGTCCCTCGGGCAAAGTTGCTGTTTGTTTATTCGTTTTAGTTGAAATTTTTTTGTTTAGTGAGTTTGTCTTATTTTGTTTGGCTTTGCTCTTGCTTTGGTAGTTTCGGTTTTTTGACATGGGCCTTTTGCTTGATTCTTTTTTGGTGTCTTTATTCTAGTTAGATATCCTTGGCGGATGGTTGTATTGATTTCGATTTCGCTTTAGGTATTCCTTAGCGGGACGTGAATTGAATGCTTAGGGACTCGTTTCAGGTTGATTTGATTATTCTGAGTGCTACCAAGGACACACTTAAAACTGAATTGAATTAAATTAAATTAAATTGACATGAATTGAAATTGGATTGAGTGCTTCCAAGGACTCATCCAAAATCGGAATTTTAAGTTAAATTCGGTGCTACTAGGAACTCGTTTAAAATAGGTTTGAGCGCTACAAGGGGCTCGTTTTAAATTGTTTTGAGCGCTACAAGGGTCTCGTGTAAAATAGTTTTGAGCGCTATAAGTGGTTCGTTTAAAATTGTTTTGAGCGCTACAAGGGGCTCGTTTAAAATTGTTTTGATTCTAAGTGATACCAGGGACTCGTTGAATTAAACTGAGTGCTACTAGGGACTCGTTTAAAATCTGATTTTGAGTTCTGCCAAGGGCTCCTTTAAAATTGTTTTGAGCACTACAAGGGGCTCGTTTAAAATTGTTTTGAAATTGAGGTACGAATGTTTTGTGGTTCGTTAGACTCACGAGTTTAAAATTTACCTTATGAATGCCTTGGGATTCGATTGAGTTTGTTTTGTTCGGATATCGCGCATAGATTGTCATGTGCTTCGGTATGAGTTGTCTTAATTATTAGCTAGGGGTTTTCACGTTTTTTCCGTTGGGGGGTTGATTTTGATTAGGGGAGGTTTTGAGGTTTCACCTAGTTTGGTTTGGTTTTGCTAATGATGTTTTTGGGTTTTTGTAGGATTGGTTTTATTCCTATTTCCCTTGATTGGCACCTAAGATGGTGTATGCTCGTCCGGTAAGGCTTCCGGCGGGGATTAAATGGTGGTTGGCACAGGCTAAGAGTATGACAAGTCACAACTCGTCAGA
The DNA here is from genome assembly GCA_958450325.1 of Agrostemma githago. NCBI lineage: Eukaryota > Viridiplantae > Streptophyta > Magnoliopsida > Caryophyllales > Caryophyllaceae > Agrostemma > Agrostemma githago. The sequence goes on along the minus strand of OY288247.1, from coordinate 16,443,089 downwards.
GAATATGCTGGTGAACCAGCTGCGCATCGAGGATGTAAGTTTCCTTCTTACAATTTGTTTTACTTAGTAGCCCCCAAGGTCAGGGTTGTTGAAATGTCGGTTTTGGTTTTATCGCTCGTTTTGTCCTATGATTTAGTGTTTGCTTCCATTTTGAACAGTTCACTTTTCTTTTGGCTTGCCGATTCGGCTAATGTTGTTCAGCCCCCAGACCACCCTTTGACGTTGCTCAGGGTTGATGTGGCTGGGGTGGTAGCCTTTATAGAGCCTCTTTTCCCGTGTTTCGCTAAGGAGATGAAGGCTGGGATGGAGTGGCGTGACCGGGTATACTGGGTAAGTTTCGATTTCTGTTTCGGATTTGGGTTTTAAGGGTTAGGTTTTGTTTGGCTAACTTGTGTGGTTTCGCCTTTCAGGTTTTGTTAGCTTGCCATCAGCGGTTGTGGCAGGCTGCCAACTGCTTCCGGACCTACGCCTCGAGGGTTTCCCGTGACACTTCGGGACCTTGATCGGTAAGTACGCGTACCTAAGGTTGGCTTTTAGGTTGTTTCTATGTTTTCCTAAAGTGCAAGTGACATTTGTAGGATACACCTGATATGGTGGAGCAACTGGAGACTCGGGTGACCGAGCTCGAGGCGGAAGAGGCCAAGTTGCTGTCGCTCCTGCCATCTTGGGCTAATGAGATTGTCAAGCTTAAGGAGCAGCTAGCTCGGACTCAAGATGAGACCTCGGCACGTGGTGAGGCTAGGTTCATGACCGAGGCGGAGAGGGAAGTTCATGCTACGGGCGCTACCGATGATGTGGGAGGGACTCCCGAGACAGTTACCCTAGATATGTTGTCGGGCAAGGATGACATCGAGTCTCCTCTTTCCAAGCTGGCGGACCTAGGCTTGGATGATGACACTGGTGAGTTTGTGATAGCTATAGGCGCGGCTTCTAGGGGCCCTCCCTAGTTTGTATATTTTAGACTTTTAGTATTTCGATTGATTTGTTAGCCTTGCGTTTTGTTTTGCTTTTGAAATGTTGACTTAGATGACAAGTAATCACTTCAAGTTTGGTTTGTTTACGATTTCGCCATAGTTTAGGACATTTTAGAATGCGTTGAGATTGCATGAGAGTACGAAAATTCTTTTTCGGGATTCTTAAAATGCGTGAGTTTGAGCCGGGATTTGGATCAAGTAGTACGTCGATGAAAATGTTTGACTCGAGACGTGTAATGATGTAAGAAATGCTTTCTAGCTTAAGTGTAGCGACCGAGTGCGTGTTCGGTGTTGGGAGACAAGTGTGACTGTCTCGACATTCGTGTTTGCAAAAAGAAAGAAGTTAGACTACCTTTTGAAAAAAAAATTGGACCACTTTTGTATGACAATGCCGTACTGGGCTACAGACGCGACTTGGCAATAACCGTTAAAGGCTAGAACACGCCTAGGTGGGGTAGCTTATCCTCCTAAAAGAAAAAATGAAAAGACATCTAAGTCTGGTGGATCCGACGGGTGAAATTTGTTGTCTGTATGGCCTCATTGCTTCTGCGTGGGTATTTTGGCTTTCGCGAAGGGTTTTAGCGACTTCAAGAGGTCGTTCCTGACGTCCGGGGTTGTCGGATGTGAGAGAAAGGTTAAGGATTGCGAAGAAGACTGTAGTACAGAATAAGGAAGCTATGCGGGCTAATGTTGCTAAGTGCCCGACCGAAGACAGCGTTACTGATCCTAGTATTAGTCAGTTCATCTAAAAGGGTCGAGACCGACAAGACCCATATTGAGAATGTGAGTGAGGAGGGGAAGTGGGATTGACTGGGCTCGCATTTAGCTGGGGCAGTGGAAGCTTGTGTTCGGAGGGGCCGATAGTGGAAGACCCGAACAAGCACACTCGAATGGCGAGAAATTAAAAGGGGAAAGTCGGACCGGTTGAGCCCAACCATCTAGTATTATGTTCTATTAATTGATATTATGTGGCGTATTAGTTCTAGTTTTTTGTAGAGTTCTGCTTGACACGTTGTCGTTTCTTGGGGTGGCCGGATTTCGGATGCTCGATGTGAAGGGTCTCGACAAAGGCTTTATTTAACTGATTTTTTATTAATGAGAAGCACATTTTTTTTAATTTTGTTTTCCTTTTTTTTGTGGTGGCTCGCAACTCGATTCTTCATTTTGCCCGGAGCGCCCTTCCGGGTTTTCACCCCGTCCTCGGCTCGTCGTTTGTGCTTCGTCATTTTAAAATCACTCATTGACCGGGTCGTGGGGAGAGTCCCGGTTTGTACATGAATCGATTAATTGATTTTGTTTGTTCGGTCCTTTGGTTGTACCTGGGGACGGGTTGCCTACGTATTCGTATTTAGACGGAATCAAACCATGTTTGTAGTTCTTTAATAGGTGTGAGTGATTTTGCGTTAGACTTGTTATGCCAATTATCGATGTAAGATGTTTAGAGTGTATTCACCCTAGTTAAAGAACTAAAATGGAGTGGTTGGGTGTGACCCCTTGAAAGTTACAATTACCGAGATACCGTGTTTGGGTCAGGGTGACTGGCTTGGATGGTTTTGGAATCTAGGGCTAGGTAGTTAGTGGCTCTGATGAACTAAGATCTGGAGCTTGATTTTTGTGGAGTTAAGGCTATGGGGTTACGGTTTCGCAATGTGATAGGAAAGAGGAAGCTGGGTAAAAATGACTCAGACTCCAATCAGGTGGGATATAAATTACGTGGGATCTGATTTCCATGTCTGGCCCTAACAGTTGGGATTATCTTATTGTGCTCGAATTCTCAAAATTCTGGACTGTCTCCTAACAAGTGTCTTGGGAAGGTCTTAAGGGTTGTAATGTAGGGAGGCTAATATTTGGTGCTAGCTAGCTGACCAGTCTGTTCATTTTCACCCCTTTTTTCTTTTTTTTTTTCTTTTTCTTTTTACTTTTTGTTCGGACTTTTATTGGGTGATTGAATCTTGATTCCAACCTATGAACTTGGCCTCGGTCAGTTTTGCATTGGTGGATATGATCGTTTTTGTTGGCTTTGGTTTAGTTTTCCCTTGGCTCCTTTTGGCCATTTCAGACTTTTTTGTCGGACTAGCACCTACGGTAGGAATTGGTTGGTCTATGTTCGTGGGATGTTTATTGTGGGAAATGGATTTGCCTTCTGTTTTTGATCACAAGCTAAGAAACTATCTAGATTTGTCATAGGATTCGGGAATGCTCGTTCTAAGGGATAGTTTGTGACTTTCTAAACCAGCCACGGGATAGGTAAAAACAGAACACGGGATCTCGGTTTTTGTAATTCCAAGTTGTTTTGAGGTATGTTTGCTTGATTGTTATCGATAAATGGCATAATATCAAGTTCTAAGCAGGAAAGTGCATTATTAAATCAAGCGATTGTCGAGGCGCATTATAAAGGAAGAAAAGTGATTTTCTTTTTATTGATAGTAATAAGCGGGCTATACTCCCGAGATATTATTTTAGGGGAGGTGGAGGACAGATCCCCTCGCACCTCCTGACTCGATGTAAGAACAAAAGACATTTGTTATACTATTAGGTCTAGGCCCTAAGACGAACTAGACTCTGACTCAGGCACAGATTTACCCATCTTGGCGGACGCCCGTGAGTTGTCGGGATCTTCCTCGATATTTAGGACATTCTCCTCTATAAGGTCGAGGTGGGAACAATCGATGGCATCGTCAAAGACTGCGTGAATGCTAAAGGGGTTTGTGGTATTGTTTGGTTTTTCGGGTGGAGGGCGAGGGATAGTCCCATTTTCTATCATATCTTGTATGGTATGCTTGAGCCAAAAACAAGATTCAGTATCGTGGCCTTTGCCACGGTGGAAGTGGCAATACTTATTAGCATCCCATGCCTTTGCCCTTTTGTCTACGGGTGGGTCCGCAGTAGAACCTATGGGCTCGAGCTTCCCTTGATCGACCAGATGCTCAGGAGCTTCGGTGTAGGAAAAATTGATTGGGGTGAATTCCCTCGATGGTCTTTCTACTTTGTTGGATGTGGTTTTATAAGGTCTTGAGGTTTTTCCCGTATTGACTTTAGGAAGTTTCGATCGGGCGAAGCATTGGGATAATCTATCCTGGGTAAGTTCTTAAGCTTGGTAGTTGCCCGGATTGGCGTTCGTTTCACTTTCTGGGTCTCTACTCTCAAGGAAGTTGAGGCGGTCGTCGATGTAGTGAATGGAGAAAGTCAAACGGGTTACTGAAGTATGGATGTTGCGAACCAATTTGGTTAGGATATTGATATCGTTGCGGATGCTTTCGATGGCACTTGAATCTACCGACATGTTGGGGAGTGATTCTAGTGGGAAAGGATCAAAAGGTCAGATCGGATCCACCGGATGACTTAGAGACTCGAGGAATGCTCGTGACTGAGCGACGCGGAAATGAGACCCTTGACTCGCGTGTGTGTGCGGTCACTGGGTAAGGGACTCCGGTGCTTTAGACTCTCGGTGTATTTGGTGAAGCGCCTAATAGACTTCTATCTCTCGAACGAGACGATTTGACATAAATCTCGAGGCTGAGATTTAAAAAAGAGGATTTCTCGAGAAGAGACGACCCAAAATGTAAGACTTCGAGTAGAGGTGACCCTAGTAACTAACACAGGCAGTTAAACACACGGTTGTTTGACGTAAGAAGTTGATCGCGATCCCGGCTCAAGAGTTTTGATTTTTTTTGAAAACGATCGAGC